>CM061030.1:52231596-55123263 GCA_030763125.1 Hippophae gyantsensis | reverse complement strand
GACATGATAAGTCATTAACAAATTTTTTTCTTCCTTGTTTTCTGCAAAATTTAATGTCTCTCCTTCTTCTTTCTTGTTAGGTAGTTTAGTATAACATTCGGAACGATAATGACCAAATTTATGACATCTAAAGCATTCTACTTTGGATTTGTCAAATGGTTGATCTCGTCCTTGTTGATAATGCATGCTCTAAAATTTGAGAAATGTGTAGAGATAGAGGCCTTCAAAGCTTGCTCTTCTGAAGGTGAACTTTGATTCATCTTCCGTTTATGGACTAGCAAGGAGCGTTACAGTTCATCAAGAGAGAATGCATCTATGTCTTTAGATTCTTCAATGGAGCACACAACATAATTAAATGTTGGTGTCAGGGTACACAATATCTTCTCCACAATTTTGACATCGTCCATCTTCTCACCATGAAAGCGCATTTTGTTGCTTATCTCTATAGTTATGACACAATAGCTAGTGATAGATTCCCCATGCTTCATTTGTAGAGTTCAAAATCGCTTCTCAAAGCTTGAAGTTGTGCACGCTTCACTCTAGCAGAGCTTTGATATTTTTTCTTCATGGAATCCCAAATATCTTTGGAAGTTTGTTTGCTAAGAATTGTTTCCAAGATGAGACGACTAATTGCTTGAAAAATGTAATTTTTTGCCTTCAAATCTTTTAGCTTTCTCCCTTCCAACTCTTTCTGGAAGTCTATCAAGACAATATTTGATGCTGGTTATTCAATTTTAGATTCAACAGTCGGCCAATACTATTTTGATTGTAGAAAATTCTCCCTTAACATGCTCCATTGATCATAGTGACCATTAAAACGTGGAATTATTGTCTGCACAAAATTTTTTCCTGAAGCCATTGTTTCACTGTTTCTTATTTGAAGAAATGACGTCCAAAAGAGAGATCTTCGCTACTACAATCCTGGCCGTTTATTATGCCATCACAATGGATGGAAAATTGAACGAACAGTTGCTCTGTAAATGGGGTTGATGACACTGGTTCCCTTTCACTAGTTTTTGAAAGAAGAGCCAAGGGAAGATAAGTGGGATTAACAGTGCTGGTTCCCTTTCAACGATAACACAACTGTGATAGAAAAGGAAATTAGGTAAGGTAGAGGAGCAATAAGTGAAATACTAATATTAAGTGGAATACAGATATTTTGTTTGCTCATATATATATATATTTGTTTGCTTTGATACCACTGTTATAAAATAAATGAAATATTGTTGAAAAATACTCATTCATTTTATTGATAAAAGTAGCCTATAAATAGATATTACATAGATAAGAAAATAACAAACAAACTCACCATTAGTTTAAGTTCCTATAAAACTAGATAATGAAAACCACTTTCTACATTTACAAAAACACAATCTTTTCAACTAAATAAATCCCTAAAAATTAAGAAAAATTAAACTATCAAATTTAAATAAATAAATAATAAATCTTAACATGTTTAATAGTCGTAGTTGTCGGAGGATCTAATTCTTCCCTCAACTTGTTCTTGTTCAGTTTTATCACTCATGTTATGTCCTTTAGACTTATATTTCCAAGTCGTTGAACAAAATAATTATTAAAACTTTATTTTTATTGTATTTTTAAAATGTGATGCAAATTGTTTTTGTTAACAATTTTTGTGTTAATTATGTAATAAATATGTTGTGTGGTGAAACCTTATTTATGAGTGGGTTATATTCATGTTTGACATGTGTAAGTGTTGTGTGTATTGGATTCACGTGTAAGTCAATTAAAATATAAAATTATTATTTTATGGAAAAAAAAGATCTATTAAATCTGTTTGTTTAAAAGATATTAAAATTTAGTTAAATTCATTTAACGGATTATGTGTGTTGTGTCCCGGGTCGTGTTACAAGATGCCACGCGTATAACCTTTCACCTTGGCTGAACCAGCTGCAGTTAACAATTCTAAAGAAAAGGAAGAAAGTGATGCTGCAAGAATGGCAACAAAACCTGATGCTGAGCAAACTGCAGAAGAAATATAACTGAAAATGGTTATAAGAAAGACAACAAAACTGGTAGCACTTTATTTAGTTCATTCCTTCCGCTCTCGAGCATCCAAAATGTCTTTACAAATCTTTTGGGAAACTGCATTTTCCTTTGGCTATATTGGAGAGGAGGGATCTATACTGTTGAGTAGTTCTATGTATCCACAGGGATTGTATCCCAATTTGGTGTTTATTTTTATATTGGTTGTTATAGTGAGATCTCAGATTAAATTAGATAGGACATATAATAATTTATAAAAGATTTAGTTTATTTTTAAATGAGAGTGAAATGAGCATAAGATAATAGTAGAAATATCTAAAATTTTCTCACTTGATTCTGATTTCTCAATCTCTCTAAAAACAGAACTATTTTTAGGGCATCAGGATCATGTAGATCCATTGCATCTAAGAACAAAGGTAGCAGTTTCCCATCAAAGCAGGAGGTTGTATTTTTAGTATAAATCTTTGAATGTTCAACAGCTTTGTAGTTGGACTCATGAAATTAGGATATATCCTGTACAAGTTTTTGGGCCGATTTAGTTTCAATAATTTTAACTAATTAATGCTTTGATTATAATTTTTCAATCCGCCGTCAACGATGATGTCAGTAGGAGGGGATGATGACATCAATCTTAGGTGACGTGGTAGTATGATGTCATTAGACCTGAGTGTGGCGTATGAGGCACGTGAATCTTACGCGTGGTGCGACGCATAAGGGCGCGTGTAGCTCCGATGGTTGCGAGATTTACACTATTGTGTAGATCTAGGCGAGTCGATCACAGTAGTTTGTGTGGTGTTGGACTCTTTAACGATGTTTACTACAGGCCTGAAACTCAAAGATAATGACTGAGAAACGTCAGAGGTTTAACGGTGAGTGGTTAGAACAACTGTTGTGACAGCAGAAACGATAAGGGTGAAATAACACCAGAATTGACAAATCTGTTAAAAGAAAGATCAGAGCCATTATTTTGATATTATGTTAAAAAATACTGAATAATTGTATTATATTTTGTATCTTAAAGAATATATACATGGTGCCTTTATATAGGAGGTATAAATAAACTAGATGTATCTAAAACCCATAACATGTATATCTATGAATAGATATAATATACATTAACAGATATATATTAATAAATAAAATATTAATTTTTTTATTAAATAAAGATGTGGATGTTATATGTCTATTTTCGCATGCTTTCTCTCATTATTAGTATTCAATTAAAGAATATTCTTTAAAAAAAGTCTGGATGGAAGTTAAAGAAATAAATATTTAAGTATGAATTTTGAACCTTTATTTTAATAATAATTAGTGATTAAATTGGACATGAATAAATATTTTTTATGCTGAAAGTAAGATTAGGCTTTATAAATGTGTTGGAAAAGAAAAATATTAGTTTGCGTTTATATATTCAAATTACTAAAAATTTTAAATTAAGAATGAGTTACATTGGTATTTTTTTTTTCAAATTAAGAATGTTAATTTTCTTTTAAATTTTTATATAATTCGGTTATTCAATATATTTTACTTTTAATCATATTTAAAAAAATATATTTTATTTTTAAAAATAAAATTCTATTTATAAAGAATAATTATGTTATTCATTTCAACCATTTATTTTTTAAAACGTTGAAATGAATGAAAAAAAATAAAAAAATTACAAATTATTAAAATTAGAAATAAGAAGAATTAAAATTTAATTTCGAACCCTCCCATGATACTCAAAGTTACTAACTTAATTCCCTTTATGTGACCTCTTGATTATTTGAAGACTTATTTTAAATAAAAATGTGAAAGGAAACATCATGATAACTGAATTCTCATTACTATTGAGTAAACACGCTCTACTTTATATTTTTGGTAATAAAACACACTCTAAGTTATTATATTTAAAAAATAAATCATTATTTTATAGTATAATAATATATGTTTATTGGGAACAATAACTGGGATAAGTTCAACCTCGTTAATTATTTATTTTCTTACATATCATATGAATGTATAATTATTATTTTAAAAATAAATTATGTTTAAAATATAATTCTATCTGGTATTTAAAAAAATATTATTGGAAATCATTTAAAAACAAAAACTATAATTGTAAAATGTTTATAACATCTTTAGATCATACTTGCCATAAACCTTTGAAAAGATTTATCAAAGATATAAAACATTAAACAACTTTCTATTTTGTGTTGTGTTGGCTGTGAGAGGATTTTTGTCCAAAATTAAAAAATAAAGTATCAAAACTTCCATTTTTTCATTAATTATTTAAAAAATAATTGTTTAATAGATTGAATGAATCATCGATCAGCAAAATTAGATTCCCATATGTCTCTAATTAATTGAATCTAAGAACACAAAAATGGAACAAAAGAGAGCTAGTTCAGTTCTAGTACTATTTTTGTTTGATTTTGATATTAATGGTCGGGCAGTCCACAGCTTCTTTCAAGTCATGTTATGCAACCTGCTTTATCCAATGCATGGTTCAAACCCCACTTCATCCAATCAAATGTGCTGCTACATGCTTGAAAAATTGCATCATAACTTCCGATTTTCGAACTGATTCTAAGCACTTTTGTAAGCTTGGTTATGATACCTCTATCTGCATCAAAATTAGCACATAATTTAAAGTAGCTCACTTGTCTTCTCTCATCTTCTCCTTATTTTTTTTTCTTTTTTTCTTTCCCCTCCGTGTGAGGTCTAAATATTTATGCTTTTGATATAGTATGTTGATGTCAATTTTTGTCAACCTTAGTGATTGGATGCACCTTTGTTTTATGTAGACTTGAGAATAGAGAGCATAACGTTAGAATCTTAGACTACGACAGGGTGTGGCAATCTTTGGCACTCCGATGCTTAAGTAAGTTTGGGTAGTGAGAAGGAGGAGACTAGTGTCTCTCTTTGTGATGCAAGAAATATTTAGGGAGAGAGTATACATCTTAGTGTTTATAGTGATAAGTAATGAAGTTATGTTAATTTTAATGTTGAATAATGTTAACTATTTATAGGAAAAAATATACCTATTGATGACCCTTACCTATAGTGATAGAAGATTAACACGATACAATTCGTAAATATATGAGTCATACAAGTAATATAATTTATCTAAGTACGGATCTCGATAATACAGGGAGTTGTATAACTTATAACCGAACACTAATATAATTATTACGAATACTATTTGGGCAATAAAAAATTATAAAAACTAAAAAATAAATAACAGCTAATTTTAAATTGCAAGACTCAACAACTACAAAGATATATAAGAAAACGATATAAAAATCTTTAATTCTCAAATTTCCTAACATGTGAATCACTAAAATTTCTTTAATATAATCATCAATCAATTGAATCTAGTCTAGTATGCATTACTCTCTCAAGTGTACACTTATAGTAATTAACCTAATTACACTCTCATATCAATTAGATAGAATATTACTCATTAAATTCATCAATTATAGACCACACATATAAGAATCATACATTTTTGCCTAACAACTATGCATGTTATTTAATCAAGACAAACAATTAAATAATTCTATCAAATCTATTTGATTGCCTCTATAGATTAATTTTTAGTCAAACATAATTGAATTGAAATAACAATTGGAATGAAATATTAGATCATCACATGTAAAAATTTAGGTTCATAAGACCCATAGATTAATAAATTAGCTAAACATAATTATGTTTTTAAAGCTCAGTTTTTTATAAAGAAAGACAAAACAAATTGATAAAGAAAGGAAAAAAAGAAGATACACTCAATTTTTTGATATGTAGAACTAATTTTCTTTTGAATCCTTTACAAAGTTATGTCTCCTTCAATCTCCTCTTGAAATTTTTGTCTATTTCTTTCTTCTTAGCAGTTGCTAGGGTTTTGTTATTCTTAATTGTATGTTGTTTATGACCTTCCTATGGTGCTTTAAATAGGCTGAAATTGATTCTCATTAGATTAGGATTCGTATTACTTTAATCCAAGGGTTGAGATTGAAAGTTGGAATTCAATTTAAGATTGATGCGTTAAAATCCTTATCGCGCGATCGATCAAGCCTGTTCTCACTCGATCAATCAAGCATGTTCTCACTCAATCAATCAAGTAATGAATCCTCGATTAATCTACTCCCTTGTTGATCGATAGAGTGATGAACCCTCGATTGATCTATAGATGTCTAGATCAACTTGTCCTGATGATCTTATATTTTTCCTAATTTTTTCCTGTTTTTTATCTGTTTGATATCTTTTCACCTACATTGTCATATTAAACACAAATTAAGCTTGTTCATGATATTTAAGTAAAAAAAAGACAAATAAGTGACTAAAATGATATTGGTAGCAAATTCATAAATATATATCTATTAATACATGCATGCTTAGCAAAAACTATCTTATTGAAAAGTCATACAATTCTATGATAAGAAATTTAACATAAACATCAATCAATGTTCCATTAAAACAAAGATATGCAAGGTTTTTAATGAATTGATTCATGTGTGTGTTGCACATGATGTCATCTAATGCACTCATGAAATGAACTTATATGAGCATGCTAATCAACCAAGTGTTAAAACAAGTTTTATAGATCTATTCTTCATATCCTTCTCTATTAATGTAAATATGCACTTAACTAAAGATCAATAAGGCTTTACATGCTTGTAGTGTAAGGCTTAGGTGAGGGTAGATTCCATACCTTAACTCTCTTTTTATTCATCATGCAATTTTTAGCTTCAATTGAGCTTTCATTTGATATTTTTCTACACTCTATCTTACCATTCTTTTCATTATTTTATTCCATATTCTTCTTCACTTTCTTTTCTATCTTTTTTAGCCTCATGACATCTCTAAACTTATTTTTAATTTTATTCTTTCTGCTTAGAGGGGTGATTGTGAGTTTTTTTTTGTAGATGTGTAGAAGTAGGATGTATTACATTTCACCTCGCTTTATAGCATAGCACATGATTACATTTTTCATACATACTAAAGATGTAAGGGTAAAGGTAATGCTCATTCATTAGGTTAAAAATGTGGCTTATAGATATGAATCTTTCTTAATAAGGCTTAAAAGAATGACTAATGATATAAACAATGGTTAGCTTGAAAGGCCTAATCAATCTAATAAAGGCCTAAATCATTTCTCAAGCTAAATACTATTTAGGATTTTGTCTCAAGGGATGATCAAATAGATTCTAAAACATGGTAGATCTCATCAACTATCATAACTGACCCCAAATTTTTCTCAATAAGAACACCAAAACAATCATAAAAATGTGCATAAAAATCTGAATCAATTTAATCAAAACTAGCAAGCATATCATATGATTAATGTAAATATCTTAACAAGTATGTTATGTTCCTTATCCTATTCATGACAAATAGTTCTATTATTGGGTTCATATATTTCATATCAAATATGCATGCATTTGGTTTTCAAGTATTCATCAATTTCTATACAAATCATGATCAAAAACATCCTAAAAAATGAAAAATATCATAAAAAAAAATAAAAAAAAAACATATTAAATACTAAAGTAAAGAACAAAGTTCCCTCCCTCATACTTAAATTGCATATTTTTTCCAATGTGCATATATGAATGTGAAAAATAGTGAAAGAAAAGAAAAATCTCTTTGCCTTGGCACACCATATCTGCCATTGAAACTACTCAATCTTTGTTGTGCCACAGAAAACATATAAGTAGAATAACATTGAGTTGTCTCCTAAAAATTTCCATATTTAACATCCTTGGCAAGATATTCATATAAGCTCTTAAGGTGTATCCACCAAGGTCATCATAACCTTTTCATTTGGCAAATGGTCTCCAAGATAGTGCTTTGCTCTATGCTCATTAACTATGAAAAGCTCTTTTTTTCTCTTTTCCAAATCAATGGCTCTATGGTTTGTTACCATAGTGATGATGAATGGACTTGACCATCTACTCTTGAGTTTACCTAGAAACAATTTGAGTCTTGAGTTGTACAGTAATACTTTATGTCCCGGTTCAAAAGTACAGTGGTTAATTTTTTATCATGTCATCTTTTTGTCTTCTCTTTTTAAAGCTTGGCATTCTCATAAGCATTCCACCGTAGCTCATCTATTTCATTTATTTGTAGCATTATTTTATCACCAGTTGCATCCATAGATATGTTCAATTGTTATAGTGTTCAATATGCTTTATGCTCCAATTCCATCGGTAGGTAACATGCCTTTCTATAGACTAGCTTATATTGGGTGGTACCAATTGGTGTTTTAAATGCAATTTTGTACACCCATAAAACATCGTCTAACTTAAAGGCATAATCCTTTCTAGAATTATTCACCATTTTATACAAAACTCTTTTCACCTCTCTATTGGACACTTTTTTATTTCCCACTTGTTTGAGGATGATAGGGGTAGATATCTTACACTTAATCCCATACTTAGACAATAAAGAATCAAAAATTATATTGCAAAAGTGACTACCTCAATCAGTAATAATAATCCTAAGAGTTCCAACCTAGTGAAAGTGTTTTTCTTTAGAAATTTCATGACAACTTTGGCATCACATTTGTTCCTAGTAATTGGCTTCTACCCATTTTGACACATAATCCTAGTATGTATTGGTTATCAAAGGACGAGGGAAAAGGTCTCATAAATTCAATGCCCCAAACATCAAACAATTTAACTTTAAGTATATTGTGTTTTTAACAAAATCAAAGAATTCAACGAATCTCAAGAAGTATCAATTTTATTGGTGACAATCTCAAAATTCAGAATTCTAAGAACTTAATGGAAAAGTATGACAAAAAGAAAGTTCAAAGAGTACTCTAAAGAAATAATCTTGACCAAATATGACTCTAAGAAAGAATATTGATCAACTATGATTTCCTTTTTTTTAAATCAGTCTTGGGAAACAATAAAAAAATTAAGGGAAAACCAATTTCAACAAGAACAAGAAAACTTAGCTAAAAAACAAGAATTAGATTCTTGAACAATTTACTACTTTGTTATCCCTTTCTTCTTATTTTTATACTTTTTTCTTTCTTTTTATTTCTTTATGTTTTTTCTATAGTGAATATAAAATTCACAAAAAAAATTGCAACCCTAATGAACAAGAACCAAAAACAACGCAACAAGGTGCGACAAATCTTTAACCTCTCTGTTAGTGGTGTAAATGGTGAAATTTGGACTCAATAATTTCAAGAAAAATTCAAGGCCCATGTTTTCTTGTATGAATCAAAACAAGCTTCGATTTGATATATTATAATAGTTGTTTCGTTACCCGAGTCAAAAGTTATGGTTGTTTAAAGTTGCAACTTTGTTTTATCAAATTGTTTTTTGAAACTGAACAGTAGCCCTCTTCTTTTATTTATTTTTTTATTTTTTTGAAGAATAAAGATAAATCGAACATAGAAATAAAGAAAAAATATATATATGAATAATTCAAAGAAAACTACAAAACAAAATCTAATTATGAAAACAACGACAACAAAATTGAAAGAAAACACAAGACTCAAAAGGATGAATATTTTTTTGTGATTTGTGACTAAAGATGTAGAAAGCAATCAAGAACACAAAAAATAATCAAAGGATAAAATTTGTTTTTTTAATATAGAATTCAAAACAAAGATAGATGAAGATAGATAACCTATTTTCAGCAACCAAGGTTCTGATACCAAATAATACGAACCCTCTAAGCAAACAACCCTAGGAACCCACGAACTCAAAGGAATAGAAATGATTGATTTGCTAAGAACGTGTTGAAGATGATTAGGTTAGAACCCTAAGGAAACAAAGTCCTTAAAACCCTAATCTTGAGAAGCCACAAAGGATGATCACTCTCTTTGATAAGTCAAATTCAAGCATTAAATCAAGAACACAAGAAGGCAAAGCAAAAGCTTTATGAAATATACTTTCCATTTATGATATTCATTCTTGCCTCCAAATTATATAGTTTTTCTTCTTTATAAGTAAGAAATCGTAAAATAAAAACTCTTGATGAAATGAGCCTATTTAGTTAATGATTGGGCCTATTCAAAATTTAAAAAATAAAAAACTAAAAGACTTCAAATAAAAAGCCCACAATTCACTAAAACAAAAATTACAAAACATAAAAGGCTCATATTAACTATAAAAAAATTGTTTCCTAAATTAATCATGACATCCACTTTAATATTCCAAATCTATCCCTTATGTAGGATCTTGAGAATAATTATAGGATCTTGAGAATCTTTAAAATATTTGTAAACATCAACTTGGTTATCCCTGGTAGGCTTTATTCCATTCTCTAACAAAATTTTGTGTACTCATATAGATGGGCTTATTCTTTTGATGTTGGGAATAGACTAATCCATAGCTCTTTTAAATTTACTAAGCACATTTAGTAGTGACTTTTCTTATTCCACACACTAGTAGGGATTATGGCTGGAAGTGTCTTGTTCTCACCCAAATATACATAACAAAGATGGTTAGGTAAGGGTTTATGCTCTAACTTGGGTGATTTCTCTATAGATGGTTTAGGCCTATACCCTATCTCAAGACACTCCAAAATCATATTAGATAAATAAATGGAGGCATAGCCTCCAAATATTTTTCATAATCAACAATAACAACTTGTATCATAGATTCTATAGTTTCATCGTTAAAATAAGTTGAATAGTTTTCTAATGAATTTATTTCATTGTTTATAGTATCATGTGTCAAAGTCTTAAATGTAGGTAGTTTAACAAATTTAGTTAAATTATCATCATGAATATGTATGCCTCAGTGTGTTTATAGAATTAAGAAACACATATTCTAAAGCATTACTAAGGCACATGTTATGAAGTACATCATTGGGTAGGTCATTAATAAAATTTGTCAGTATCAGGAAATTTAATTACTTAAAAAACATTAAATGTTACTTGTTCATCATGCACTCTCATTGTAAGCTAATGATCACAAGACCACCAACGGGTTAGCAATAACAATCTTGTATATACTTTAGTTTTATATATGTAAAACTCTCACAAGTGCACGAATTATTTTATAGAAAATGACAAGTATATTACTAAGGTCAATCTAATGAAGGAATATATGTAAATTTTAATTTATTATTCAAACTTTTTAAAATAAAATTAAATCATAAACATCCTGTCGCGATATTTTGATTTTTTTGTGTTTCCTAATCTAATAACATAAAAAAAGCATAGATAATGATTCAATAAACAATTATACAAATTTTTATTATTCATAATAGTGGAGTATTTATGGATATAATAATTAAATTAATTATGTTTGTGCATATTATTTAGGCTATTAAAGATATAAATTGATATTTATTATTATCTTTTTTATATATATAAATACCACCTTTGGTGGGGTTAGATATTATTTGTGAATTGAACAAATCAATTAATGTCTATAGGTGAAGTCGATAATTAATTTTGTTAATTAAATTAATTCCTTTTTTCTAAGAGATTAAAAATAAACCATTTAAATGTCTCATTTGGTGAGATTAGACACTTTAAACTTTATTTAAAGTGTGTAAATTAAACCTAAGAATTTAATTATCCAAGTACTAACTTTTAAGTTTTAAAACAATTACTGAAAATATGTTGTCAATACATTTTCGAATAATAGTTCTTATGAAAACTTTTGAAATAGAACTTCATTCTAACTATTAGGCGATTCTACCAACAAATAAAAAAACATTACTCTAGACCAGACTGAATAATTAAACCTTAAAATCTAATTTTCAGATTTAAGTTTGTTATGAAAAATAAATATATTTCTCTCTAACATCCTTAATATAAAATCTTGAATAAAAACAAAATAAATTTATTTTATAGAAATATTTTACTTATTTACTATTTTGCAAGCATAACAACGTTATTATTATATCACATTTACAAGCAGCTAGCTATGTTAAATTTAATCACAAATAAATTAAATATAACATATAAGAATAAAATAAAGAAATAACGGTAAAGAATTTATTTTAAAATTATACCTCAACAGTATCATTTTAGAACTTTGATGCTAATTTTGTTTTTGAAAAACCTCTAAATGAATTTGCATTTCTGTTTATTGAATCAAAAACTAGAAATTTACAAAAGTAAAGCTAGTTCTTCCCAAAAAGAGAAGAACTTTAAAACTAAAAAACACTAAGAAAGCTTTCTAGAGAAAGAAAGCTAGAAAGAAATGTGTGATTTGAGGGATGATTTTTACAATGGGAAGATGGTCCTTTTATATGTGAGAAAAGGACAAAACAAGTGGAAAATATCTCAAAAATTGATTTTGGATGCATTTGGACATGTTGATACTCGTGTGGGGGATGAGATTTGCGATAAACATGTGCTAGCGTGCATGGGACTCGACATTGGCTGGTGCTGGCTGGGTGCGGGATGTGCGTGTGCTGGACATGTGTGAGACTCGGTATTTTTGACATTTTTTACCATTTTGACCCATTTTGTCCAATTTTTTTACTTTTCCTCATTTTTTCTCAACATATTTGTGATGCATTGCCTCTAGTATTTTTCTTCGAGTCTTTAAATTATTTTTGAATGAAAATGCCTAAAAAATAATAAAAATATCCGTGATTCCGAAAAGACAAATTAAAATATGGTAATTTTAGTGCTTTTTAAGCACTTATTACAACTCTCAACCAACTTCTTGTTTATGGACAAGCGGGGACGGTTTTTGATATAACTATCCTCGAACTGAATTATAAAATCTGTATCTGAAACCGTCCAAAAATTATTACTTTTCAGGAATGATATTTTACCCGCGGGTAACGTTTCGGGGATGTTATTAAAAAAATATAAAAAACGTTTTTCCAAACTTTTTAAAAATTTCTTAATAACTGAACTAACGGTTCGGGTAAATTATCAGTATAACTGTACCTATTGTTTCATGTTTGATTTTTACTTGAAATCGTACCCATCCTCGAAATTTAATGGATAAAAACTGAATTGACGGTGCAAATAATCGCGAATAACTAAACCAATAGTTTTTTTGCCCATTCCTATTCTTGCTCGTCTCTTAGCAAGAGAAGCGATAAAAAATAAAAATTAAATATCCTAAATCACTTCCTTGGATTGACACAACTGTATTTAGCATATGCAATAAACCATGGACGAGTTTGAGTCTCATGACGATTTTGAGTAATGATACCCACAAACATTGATCTAAATGTAAAAATAAAAAAATAACAAAAATAAACATATCAAAAACTAAAATTATAACAAAATAAAAATTAAATAAAATCAAAAATTAACTTAAAAATAAAATAAAATAAAACAAGAAAACAAAACAAAATAATAAAAAAAAACATAAATTGTCTCATGCTTTTTAATCTCCTTTAAGATCATAATTAAAATCTAAAGGATAAGTTATTTTCAATTTCTTAAACAATCATATTTATAATTATAATTAGTTGAAATTCATTTCCATACTTCATTTAAAAAATATTTCAATTTAAATTTACCCAATTTTAGTGTTAGAATTTTGAATTCGCTTTGACTCTATCCTTACAAGTCAATACTCTTAAAACATTGAATCCTATGAGTTCATTCACTTATACTATGACATATGCGAAAGATTTGATGTATAGAAATGAACTAATGTGTTCACATATGTATAAAGAAGAAAGGCTCAAAGTATTATTTTAACGTTGATCTCATGAAAGGAATCAAATGCAAAGATTTATAAAATATTATAAATTACTTTCATGCATCAATCAAATTTATCAAATAAAAATATCAAGTAATATGTTTTTAGAAAAAGTAGGAAAATGCAATGACTTCTTAAGGAATTACTTCCTATATTTTTTTTTGCATTAAATCATTTGTCACAACTGGTTAGGCTATATATAGATTATACTATTCATTTTCCTTTCTTTCTTTCTATTTTCTTTCTTTCTTTTATATTATTTTTTTATAAGAGAATTCATTTTTTAATAAAGTGGACCTATGTACAGATTGTAAATTTTTTATATGATAAGGTGAGCGGTTAATATTTGGCTTTTCTGTTTGTATTTGTTTAGGTAACCCTAGATATATATATATTTTAATATAAGTAATACATGAATGAAGAAAGGCACGTAATATTAATTTCTACTTAAATCATTTAATCTAAACAAATAAAAAATAAATATATAACACTTCATTAAGATGTAAAAATCCAAACATTCCATGCTAAGTCCTATAGAGATCATATAATAATACTGAAAAAAATATGAAAAGTGTTTATAGTAAAAAAAATAATATTTATCACTCAGAAAAAGGATAATGGGCTCAAAATATTTCTCAAAAGAGTAGTCTCCATTATTTGATTCTTAAACATCAATTTTGGGTTTAGTATAATTCTCACACCTTATCAAGAAATACTAGTCATGATAAAAACTAATTTATTACAATATACTCTATGATATGTTTTCAGAGATTAATCTAATAGTGCAAAAGACTTAACTATTTACTTAAATTTGATTTAAAGAAATGATAAATTTTTGTGATAAATTTTTTAAAACTAATCCTAAAATTCTAAAAATTACTAAATCACATAAAGAAAATAAAATCAAACATAATAAAAATGAAAATATGAACATAAATATTTTTAAAATTATTAAAAATTTTGAAATTAAGCATGGTTTCTTTTTACCACCCCAACCTAGAACTTACATTCTCCGCAATGTAAAATTGCAAATTAAAGATAAAGAGAAAAGAGAAAAAAAGTTACAAATTTCCTAAGAATGTGTAAGTATTGATGAAGAAATATAGGTGCATCCATCATATTCATCATTAAAATCTACACAAATAAATCGATGTGAACTTCTAACATCTCAACAAATATTTGTAGATTTAACAATTCTAAAATTGTTCATATGTAATTAAACTAAAATAAACAAAATAAATTAAATAAATAAAAAATAAATTTTTTTTACCTAAAATGATGGGTTGCCTCCCATCAAGTAGTTAGTTTAACGTTTTAGTAAGACTTAACTTAAGGGATTTTATTTTAAGTAAACTAAATATCCTCACATCATTAAGTCAATCAAACATACATGTAGGACAAAGTTATCTACCTATACTTTTTAAGTCATGCCCTATGAATTTTCAAAATTTTATTTACTTAAAACTAGAGATATGATTGTAGATTTCAATAACCCACTTTTAGGTGCAACTCAAATAACTAAAGTATCAAAACACATTTGTACCTAGATCTAACAAAGAAACTTCCTCCTTTTATCATAGATTGTAAATAAATTTTTGAAATTTTGGAGATAGCTTAAAAAAATATTTATCGTTTTTTAAAACTAATTTAACACTAAGTATTAAAATAAATATTAAATAATAAAAATTAAAATAAAGAAAAAATAAAAAATAAAATAATTATACAAATTTTGCAATATATACAAACAACTTTTATACAAATTTTGATATTTACAATTATACATACTTAAACTATTCATATTTATAATACACTCTATCTATCATATAATACACACATTTTTTTTACAAATAAATATACATGATTAAATTATACAGAATAAATATTTGTAATACACTTTATCAATATATAATACAAACATATTTGAGTACATGTTATATCATACAATATTTACAAGTTAGTAGACATAAATCCTATATAATAAATAAAAAGAAATAAACTAAAATTAATACAATCTATAGAAATTAATCATTGTTAAGTTAATCTCTAAGTTCAATAATATAATCGGTATTAACCAAGAGTATTATTAGGAAAGAATAGTGAGACAAAACCTTCTTAAAAACCATCCTCTTAAACAGAACATTTTTCCAAGAAAGACTAGTGTCACAAAGGCTTCTAAGAACTAGTCTCTTAGATAGAACTCGTTTAGATCTTTACTTTTCATTCTATTACACAGTTAGTTTTTTTTAAATAACATCAAAAGTAAAAGTTAAAAATTAATTAATTTTTTTCTAAATTTTTTTAAAAATAAATTTACAATTAAAATAAAATTAAAAGTTAAAAGTTAAAAGTTAAAAGCTAAAAAGTTTTTTATTATTATTTTTAATATTTTATTTTATTTTTTTAATTTTTCTTTTAAAAATTTTTCTTTACTAAAAAAATCACAATTATTTACAACACAAAATTTCTAAAATTTTGATAAATAATTTAAAAATGTCCTTCCTTCTCCAGCAATGACTCCGAAAACTTGATGAATACAAGACCAATATCAGGTTAGCAATACTAATCTTGCAGATATTTTGGTTTTATATTTGTAAAACTCTTAAATGCACGAATCATTTTATAAAAAATGACAAGTATACTTCCAAGGTCAATCTAAGGAAGAAATATATGCGGTTTTTAATTTATTATTCAAACTTTTAAAAAATTAAATCATAAACATCTTGCCACGATATTGTGATTTTCTTTGTGTTTCCTAATCTAATAATATAAAAAAATAAACATAGATATGGATTCAATAAACAATTATACATTTTTTTATCATTCATAAGAGTGGAGTATTTATGGATATAATAATTAAGTTAATTATGTTTGCTCATATTATTCAGGTTATTAAAGATATAAATTGATATTTATTGATCATCTTTTTTTATATAAATACCACCTTTAGTGGGGTTAGATATTTTTTGTTAATTAAACAAATCAATTAAGACTTATAGGTGGGGTCGATAATTAATTTAGTTAATTAAATCAATTCTTTTTTCTAAGAGATTGAAAATGAATAATTTAAATGCCACATTTGGCGGAGTTAGATATTTTAAATTTTATTAAAGATATCCAAAATAAATATAAGAATTTAATTATCAGAGTACTAATTTTTAAGTTTTAAAACCATTACTGAAAATATGTTGTCAATACATTTTCGAATAATAGTTCTTATAAAAACTTTTGAAATAGAGCTTCATTCTAACTACCGAGAGATTTTACCAATAAATAAAAGAGCACTACTCTAAATCAAACTAGATAATTAAACTTTAAAATCTAATTTTCAGATTTAAGTTTGTAATGAAAAATAATATATTTCTCTCTAACATCCTTAATATAAAATCTTGAATAAAAACAAAATAAATATATTTTATAAAAATGTTTTACCTATTTAATATTTCGCAAGAATAATAACGTTATTATTATATCATATTTACAAACAGCTAGCCATGTTAAATTTAATCACAAACAAATTGAAAAAAACATATAAGTAAAACATAAAAATAACTGTAAAGAATTCATTTTAAAATTATACCTCAAAAGAATCCTTACAGAACTTTGATGCTAATTCTGTTTTTGAAAAACCTCCAAACAGATTTTCATTTCCGTTTATTGAATCAAAACTAGATATTTACAAAAGCATAGCTAGTTCTTCTAAAAAAGAGAAAAACTTTAAAGCTAAAAATCTAAGAAAGTTTTCTAGAGAAAGAAAGCTAGAGAGAGAAATGTGTGATTTGAGGGATGATTTTTACAATAAGGGAGAGAATCCTTTTGTAAGTGAGAAAAGCTCAAAAAAAGTGGGAAAATAGCTCAAAAACTGATTTTGGATGCATTTGGACAGGCTGGTATGTATGAGGGGGCGAGCTTTGTGGCAGACGGGCACTAGCACGTGTAGAACTCGATGCGGGCGTGTGCGAGACTCAACATTTTTGACCCATTTTTTCTAATTTTCCATTTTATTTTACTTTTTCTCATTTTTTTCTTAGACATATTTGCATTGTATTTCCTCCAATATTTTTCTTCGAGTCTTGAAATTATTTTTGATCATAAATACCTGAAAAATTATAATAATACCCGTGATTCCAAAAAGAGAAATTTATGTAAAAATAGGATAAAATCATATAAATATAAATATATTTAATTAATAAAAGCACATTAAATCATGGTAATTTTAGTGTTTTTTAAGCACTCATCACACGCTCATCTTTTTGTACATCGATGAGTGCTTTTCGGTTGCTAAGAATGGACGACCAAGTATGATAAAAATGTCACCGTCCTCTTCCATGTCTAGTATAATGAAATCTATAGGAAAGATGAACTTATCCACTTTTATTAACATATCTTCTACCATACCTTGGGGTTACTTGATTGACCTATCTGCCATTTGCAATGTTATTGAAGTAGGTTTAGCTTTGCCAATCCCCAATCTCCTGAAAACTGATAGTGGCATAAGGTTAATGCTTACACCTAAGTCATATAATGTCTTGCAAAAATGTATATTTCCAATTGTGCAAGGGATGTGAAAGCTACTCGAATCTTTAACCTTTTGTGGTAATTTTCTCTCAAGGATGGCACTACAACCTTCAATTAAGGTCATTGTCTCATTATCTCTAAGCCTTATTTTCTTAGATAAGATGTCCTTCATAAATTTGGCATATGAAGGCATTTGTTCAAGTGCATTTGTAAATGGTATGTTTATGCATAGCTTCTTGAAGACATCTAGGAATTTTGAGAATTAATTATCTAATTTTGGCTTTTGGAGTCTTTGAAAAGATAATAGTGAGTTTGTAGAGGGTGCTCTTCTTTGGTTAAGTCATTTCCTTTTTAGAACTCTCTTTGTCCACTTTTTCCTCCTCCTCATTTTTAGATTCCTTATTCTCTTCTAAGGTTTTACCACTTCTCAAGGCTATTTCTTTACAATGCTCTTTACCTTTACTTTTTGGATTAACTTCTGTGTTGCTTGGAGTTATATGTGAGCCTTTGCTTTCTAGCAGTGGGCTTAGTTTTTTACGGTCCTTTTGCATCTTTGAGTTATGTACTTTACTTTTATGTTTTAGTAGTGACTCATTGGCGAGGTTCATTAGTGATATCGTATGTTTCAAGATAGAGGGTGCTTCTTGAGCATGTCCCTTGTTAGAAACTGTGATCCATTTCATTAACAGGCGATGGTGTATACTTATTAAGGGAATGGGTCCAGAATGATCTAGATGACTTAATATCTATACATATGTGCCCTAGTTAGGCATGTATATTGTATCCCACCACATACGTTATGTTTGACCATACTCCCTTTATTTGGCCACGTGGACCATATTTGGCCAAACATACCATGTTAGGCCATATGTGTCATGCTTGACCATATGCCATTTAGTGGGCTTCTATGGGCCTAGTTTTTCGTGTGTCCATTAGCTAGTCCGATCAATTTCAATTTGACCATGTACCTATTGGGCTTATGCCTAGAATTTATTGCTTTCATATGATTTTTTTTCATTTTGTATAAGTAAAGGTGGTTTGTTTGAACCAAGGTGTTCTTGGTATACCAGTCCCCTACTTGGTATTATGAGTTTATTAAATCATCTAAGCATTTGGTCTTGTGACTTAGGAAACTTTTGTTTTGGTGGATTATTCCATTATATCGTGAATGTCACTACACTTTGTTCATGCTTAGGAGTTCTTATCAATGATTAGGTTTGGAGACTCAAGGTATCTAACATGAGCAAAATCTTTTATAAGAACTATTATTTGAAATCATAATTGGGGTACTCGTTGAGGTGAGGCACAGAAGTTGTAGCAACTCCTAACCTTGTGGATACCAACGTGTGACTTTTCATAGTACATACCTATCATTCACTTTGTAGTTTGGACTTCCCATATCCTTTCTAAATTCCATGAATGTAGATGAAGCTAATCCCAAATACTTACTAACATAATTTTTATTAAAATAAAAGTGTACTTGAAGCACTGTCTGTCTTTTTATCATAGTGAGACATTGTTTCTATACTATGTTGTTCCTTATGAGTGGTATCTTGTACCACTTTATGCTATTTCAAGACAATTATTATCTCTAGAGCTTTTGGTAAAGATCATATGTGTGGATAAGAGCCTATCATCATGTTTAGGAATGGCTTTTGGAAACTCTACCCTAGGGACTTCTTAGCCCACAATTTCCTCTTATGTGTGTTCATCTTAGGCATCATATGAACTTATGTAATCTTGAAAGAGTTGGAACATTTCTCTAACCTCTAATATGTGAGTGGACACATTTTTTTTTCTTTGCTTGGACATGACGTGCCATTTTATTGAGTTTGTGTCCAGACTTGATTGATCATGTTGATCTCACCAAGTTTTCTCATATGAGACTTGCGTGAATTTCTAAAGTGCATTATTGGGAAATTCTTACATAACTTATTTTGAAGTAATTCATAGAGAGGTGTGCACCCTTGGATGATATGTGATGGTTGTATACCTCATAACCCAATTTGTTGGTAGGGTGAAATTTTAGGTTACATACTTTATTTCATTGCATGAATGTTCCAGACATATCATGTATGTCGTTCCATACACTTCTTTACTTGTAGGGTTATTTTTGAACCTGGCCATGGTCTCATCTATTTGTGAGATTGTTGTCTCTTTTAGAGAACATAAAACGTGCAAGTATACACGGTCATAAGTAATAAAATTTGATAAGTAAAGTATCGTTCCCACGGAGATTTGTTACTACAGTTTGTTGAGTACTAAAATTATTTCTCTCTGATTTTATTCAAAACAATCGTTGATTTATAAAAAAAGTGTAAAGAAAAGAGTTAACAAAATAAAAGAAATCTAGGATTGCAATTTTTCACCAAATTAATCCACTCTTATCATATTATTTTCTTTTGATTTATATTTTTTAGTACATTTAATTTGTCAACCGAAAACTTCTATTTCTATTCATACATCTCTTCCGAGCTCCGTATAAACACACCTCGTTAAATTAATTCCCTATATCTCTATGAGAATTAAATTCACCAAGATTTATTATGTTCTAAGTTTTCAAATGGTCACACATACAATTAGGGTATATTCCTATCCTTCATCATACATGTCATTCTATCTACGAGCAATATACACATAAATGCCTCTTTCAAGTTTATTTATGTGCCACGGATCGTTTTGATAAGATTCGTAAATAATCAAAAAGCATTAAGCACAAAATAGAACGAACAAATCGAACGTCTTATAAATCTATCAAAAATATTTAAAATCAAAGCTTCATAAATTTAGATCAAATGCAACCCTAGAAAAATTAAATTACTTCATAAACTTAAAATAAAATTACAACAAATACAGAAAAATTAGAAGAAGAAGAAAGGAAAATTAAAACATCTAATAGCACAAATATTTGGCACACGCAGAACACAACAGAAGCCAAAAATGGCTTCTGCGTGTTCCAAGTCCAAAACCAAACAATACAAAAATTCTAAACTCTAAAAACTCACTAAAACTAACTCTTCAAAAAAACTAAACTTACAAAAACTAAACTAAAAAAACTTTTTACTCTATCATCTTATCTCCTATTTATAACATCAAATTTCTAAAAAAAATACATTTAAAAATATATTTTTTTTAATACACGCGGGAGACAAATAATGATGGAGAAATTAATTTAAAATTACGCGTGGGGGACAAAAATGTATTGAAAACGCGTTCAAAATCTGAGTGGAGAGAGCTACGCGTTTCTGATTTTATTTTCAATCCACACTGCCACGTGTCGCGATATGATTCGCTAAAATAAATAGTGGGACACGTGGTAGTAACTCATTGGTTACGTAAAATGGACGCACGTAGAAATTGTCGCACGGGATTAGGGCACGCGAAATGTGGGGCAACGGTTGGAACGCGTGCAAGATTCTACACTTTTGCGTTCACCGAAACGTGCCACGCGTCTGCTGATGATTCGTTCAAGGGGAAAGTGGGACACATGGAAGACTTTAATTGGCTGGAGGGAACGATTGCACGTGGTTTAGCCGCATGCGAAAACAACCTTTGGCAGACGCGTAACAGACATGTGGGTCCCACCTACACACCGACCTGCGTGGCAGGTGGGCCCCACTGGCACGCCGAGCCGCGCGATAGAAGAACTCTGCACCCACTCTCCTTGGTCGGGTATGAATAACATGCGTGCATCCTAACCGTTACTTCTTTGATCGGACGATCGACGTTGCTCGTTTTTACTAGGGCGCGTGGCTTCTTCTCACCTGCGCAGAAATTAACTTTTATTAATTACATTTTTACCCACAAATATATTTCAAATTACATTTTAAACTTTGCTTAATTACAATATAGCCCTTTTTCTAATTTAAATTAAATTTTAAACTTTTAATAATTGAAATTAAGCCCGATTTTAATTTAAATTATATTTTCAACTTTTATTAATTCCAATTAAGCACTCTTTTATTTGAAATTATATTTTTAGATACAAATTTGCAATTAAGTACGTTTTTGATACAATTTATTTAATTTTCTTAAAATATATAAAAAACAATAAATACTAATTTATTAAACTAAAATTAACTAAAAATAGAAAGAACATAGCAATTATAATTAATAAACTAGGTAAAAATAACTATATAAAATACAGTTATCAGAGATTGAGCATCAATATGGAGATGGGGCCAATGAATGGGCATTATGGTACTTTGGACATTGGAAGATGCCACTGAGGTCCTTGTTGATAGATAATGGTTACAGGTCTTATGGACTATAGAGGCACTCCATAATAGTTATGGACTAGCTGTACCTACCATTTTTTTCTTGGGGTCAATATCAACAATGAAATTTATCCAACGATAAACCTAATATGAATTATAAAGCTATAACACAATCGAGCCTCAATGAACAAAATGTTGAATTGAATCGTACTAGTTTCTATTGGGTTTATAACTCATTTTTGTACTTCCTATGAACAACTAAAAAAATAGAAAAACTTTTCAGGAAACTTTTAGGGGATAACGAAAGTTTTTATGTCATTGATTGTAAAAAAATGTTAAAAACAATAAATAAAGATATATTTTCATGTTTGCAAAAATGGTATTTCTGAACCTTACTTTCCTATCAGATTAAATCACTAATGAATACACAGATCAATCTATTTTTTTAGACTATATTTAATGGATGCCTTTATATTTCGTTATGATTCTATTTAAAATATTGTTCTATTTCATAAGAATTAAAAAGTTTATCTTCGTTTTTAGATATTTCAACAACTAACCTTTACACCATTCCACAGATTTATGTTTATTCTAAATTCGTGAAACATTGTAGGGTTTTTTTAATATTTTATTATACGACTTATATTTGTTATAAACATAACCTAAAATAGAGGTTTATTTAATCTATTTTCATCCATCGTGGAATGATTATTCGATTCTTTTTCATTTTTGAATGATGATTTAGAGTAATTCCCTACCCAGAAGCTACTTTATCATATTATGAATTCAATGGTTTCAATAAACTCCCTACAAGAGTTTATCTTGGATGAGATTTAGAACCACTCTCAATGGTTTGTGTTTCGATAAAACCTTATTTCTTATTCATGGAGATATGTTGACTTTGTATACCATTCCATTGTAAAAAAAATGATCTTATCATAGATCCATTGTAGTCTTGAAACTATATAATAATGAAACAATAACCTTAGTAGCCATCTTTATATCCGATTTACTTGTACATTTTGCTCGGTATGCCTTATATAATTTTTTGGGCAACTCTCTTAACAATTATGAGATCCATTTGAGGAACACAGAGACTAGTTGAAGTAATGAAATTCTGAATGCTCACGCTGTACTTTATTGGGTGGACAACTTAACCATTGAAACATACTATAGCCCAAGGTGTGAAGAGCCGACATCGAGGTGCCAAATCTTCTCGTTGATTGAGAGGACCTTTCCCTAGTATGAAAGGGATGTAAAGGATGCACCTTTGGTGTACTAGTTATCATACCCCTGGTGAATATTGGGTAGATGTACTTTTCTTCCTAGTAATTGCTCATTTTATTTAATAAGTAATACTTTTGGAGTTAAAAATATTAAATAATGAACTCTTTAGTGAATATAGGTGAAAATATAATTTTTGGATATTTTCTGAATTTTTAATATGGAGCAAACTAGGTAAGTCAAGTGGATGCCACATAAGCGAAGATAGCCAATGTACAACATCGCATGTATCGAGTGATGCAAGTTATGCCACAGTGTGGTCAAATGTCATGCCAAGCATTTCCATGTAACCCATAAGAGAAAATCATAGTGTGCTATGTGGTGCTAACTCAATCACATTGACCAAACCAATTAACTGGCATGCCATTGATAGGCAAAACCGACATCGCTGATCCTGCCAATACTTTGGTTTTATATTTATAAAACTCTCACAAGTGCACGAATCATTTCATAGAAAATGATAAGTATACTCCCAAGGTCGATCTAAAGAAGGAATATATGTGGTTTTTAATTTATTTTTCAAACTTTTAAAAACGAAATTAAATCCTAAACATCCTCTCAAGATATTTTGGGGCTTTATGTTTTTAATCTAATAACATAAAAATAAACATAGATACAGATTCAATAAATATTTATGCAAATTTTATCTTTTATAATAGTGGAGTATTTATGGATATAATACCTAAGTTAATTATGCTTGCTCATATTATTTAGGTTATTAAAGATATAAATTGATATTTATTGATTATCTCTCTTTTATATGAATACCACCTTTGGTGAGGTTAAATATTCTTTGTTAACTAAACAAATCAATTAACACCTATGGGTGGGGTTGATAACTAATTTGGTTAATTAAATTAATTCTTTTTTTCTAAGAGATTGAAAATGAACCATTTAAATGCCATCTTTGGTGGGGTTAGACAGTTTAAACTTTATTCAAGGTGTCCAAATTAAACCTAAGAATTTAATTATCCGAGTACTAACTTTCAAGTTTTAAAACTACTATTGAAAACATGTTGTCAATACATTTTCAAATAATAATTCTTATAAAACTTTTGAAATAGAGTTTCGCGCTAACTACCGGGCGATTGTACTAACACATAAAAGAGCACTACTCTAAATCAGACCGAATAACTAAACCTTAAAATCTAATTTTCAGATCTAAGTTTGTAATAAAAAATAATATATTTCTCTCTAACATTCTTAATATAAAATATTGAATAAAAACAAAATCAATTCATTTTAGAGATTTTTACCTATTTAATATTTCGGAAGCATAACAACGTTATTATTTTATCATGTTAACAAACAGCCAGCAAAGTTAAATTTAATCACAAAAAAATTAAATATAACATGTAAGAATAAAGCATAAAAAATAACTATAAAGAAAATAAAATCTTTATAGTACTTTGATGTTATTCCTGTTGCTGGAAAACTTTCAAACGGATTTTGCACTTCCATTTATTGAATCAAAAAGCAAATAAATTACAAAAACATAATTAGTTCTTCTTAAAAAGAGAAGAACTCTAAAACTAAGAAAAACTAACTAAGAAAAAACTAAAAACTAAGAAATGGAGAGAAAGAAAGAGAGAAGAAGATGTGTTTTTAGGTATGATTTGAAGTGAAGAGAATGAGGGTATTTATAGGTGAAGAAAGGAAGAAAAAGTGGATGAAAAAATGATTAAAAATGGTGGAAACGCGGAGTAGTGAATGATGACATCATTGTTGATGTCATGATGGCGTGGGGTACGGCGGCGTACGCGAACTGACCTCGGGTGTGCGTAGATTGTCGTGGGCCCGCGCGGAATGAAGTAGGGGCGTGTGCAGTGCACGTGGACTGAGCGATACTATGCGCGCTGAGCCGGCATTTATGGGCATGTACGCGCAGACTGGGTGATGTGCGCGTATTGTTCGACGCGACTCGGTACACTGTGCACGTTGGTCGGCGCTACTGGGCGGTTGCATGCACGTTTTCCTCCTTTTTGACATTTTTGACCCATTTTGTCCAATTTTTCCATATTTGTTGACCTTTCCTCATTTAATTTGTGAATATATTTGCGATGTATTGCCTCCGATATTTTTCTTTGAGTCTTTAAGTTACTTTTTTAAGCAAAAATACTTGAAAAACAATAAAAATATCCGTGATTCTGAAAAGACAGATTTATATAAATATATGATAAAATCATATATATATATTTAATCAATTAACATGCAAAAAATCATGATAATTTTAGTACTTTTTGAGCATTCATTAGCCATGCATTGCACACTGATTTTCACAATAAATCCATGTGCTATATGTCGCATTTCTATTGGATAATGCTATTAATTTTCTCTTTTTTCATCTAAGCCTTTGATTTGAAGCTGATCTGACGATTTAGATTCTAATTGAGCCTAATTTAACCTCCTAATTGCCCTATAAACACTAAGACATTGAAAATTACATATATTTTTTTATTAATTTTTGGAGCCATGAAGAGAGAAAAATACAAAAAAATTCAAAAAGAGATACAATTTTGGTGGAGATTCAAGAGGAGACGAAATTCCAGTCTGTTCTACAACTAATTCACAGCCTATACAACACTAATACAACCTAATTAAAGATATTCTCATAAATTCTACACTCCCCTCAAGTTGGGTAATAAATATTAATCATTCCCAACTTGCAACTCAATTCTTCAAAGATTATTCGAGATAATGCTTTGGAAAGAATATCTGTAATTTGATGATGAGTAAATGTATATAGGAGGTCCACGATTTTTCCATCTAACTTCTCTTTAATGAAATTACGATCAATTTCTACATGTTTGGTTCAGTCATGATGATTGGGTTTTTTCAATTCTTATTACAGCTTGATTATCACAATGCATGCTGATAGGTTCAGTAGTTGTGAAGTCGAGTTCATTGTGTAGTCTTCTTAACCACATTCCTTCACAAATCTCATGGGCCATAGCTCTGAATTCAGCTTCTACACTACTTCGAACGACTACTGACTGTTTCTTGCTTCATCAAGTTACAAGATTCCCCCATATGAATGTACAATACCCAATGGTAGATCTGTGATCCACTAGCCTATCCAGTCAGGATTTGTAAAGACTTCAATTTTCTTGGTTGGATTCTTACTAAAGTACAATCCCTTTCCTAGTGTCGCTATAATTTAAAATACTGATTGTATTTCTTTTTCTTCTTCTCATTTCTTTATCAATTTTTATGTTTTTTTTTATGAAAAACATGAGCTTTATGAACAAAATTATGTCTAGCTACTTTATTAATCTAATGGTCGTATAAACCCAATTTTTAACATATGATGATCTAATATTTTATTCAAATTATGATTTTAATTTAATCATATTATTTAATCTAATTTTTATGCTATTAATTGTTTTTCCAATAATTGATCTATAAAGACAATTAAATAGATTTGAGAGAATTATTTAATTATTTATCCTAATTAAATAACATACGTAGTTTCTAGGTAGAGATGTATGATTCTTTTGTATGTGATCCATAATTAATCTTAATGAGTAATGTGTAATTTAATTGACATGAGAGTATGGTTAGTTAATTACTATATGAAGTGTAGTTTACTTGAGAAAGGAATACATGTCAAGTTAGATTCAATTGATTATGTAATTAATTAATAATTATATTAGAGGGATTTTAGTGATTCATATATTTAGAAAATTAGGGGATTAAGTATTCCTAGATATTTTCTTATATATTTTCTTAGCTACCAAATTTGATTTAATTAATTATTGTTATTTATTTTTAATTCTTTTAATTTTGCTTTCTTAAAACATAAAAACACAAAAAAAAATGATTTTTTTAAAATTAGTTTCTAATAACATAATCTCTGTGTGAACGATTTTTTCTTATCATTATATTACTTGTTGCGATATGTATACTTGCATATTCATTACACACAATTTGTGTTTGATTAATGAGTGATCTCCTAGTCTGACTTCCCAAGAGTTTTTGGTAGCATAATCGAGACAACGATGGATTTTGTGCCCTTACGAGGGTAGAGCAATAGAAGTTTTAAGAATTCAAGAAAGGGTGACGGTGAGACGAGTCGTTTATCATTACAATAGGTGTTGAAGTGGAGTGATATATATATATATAGTTGAGGCATCTTAACAGATCAGTAGACTTGACCCTTTTTTCTTTATGACTTGATCAATTCGATCAGGAACTTGCCATCTATTTTCATTGTTTAACTCTGTGAAAACATGAAAAAACCAAAAGCTATACCCTTACCCTCTATCTATCCAAGGGATGGAAGGGTAGAAGCCTTTGGTGTCCCATCCAGTCCATAATTGGGGCCTCACAATCACAAGCCAATATGGTTTTCTCTAATGCCTTTCTTCATTCATTGTCCAATATTCTGGTGTCCTAAGCGTAGAGGAGCCATACCAATCCATCCTAAACTTAGTGGTTGAACTCTACTGTGGTGAAAATACTGTAGGTGAGGTCCTGCAAAAAACAAATAGCCCGATGCTAGGATGATAAAACGCTTAACATCTCTTATCGTTATTACTTTTTTTTCATATTGAAAAAAGGGAAAAAATGATAAGGTCATCTTATTCAAAACCCCAATTATGAAATTCCCTTTATCCTATTTCATACCTTGTAACACACTATTCGTATATAAATAGAGGTGTTTCTTCATCTTCTTAACCCGAAACAACTGAGGAGAGGAAAGGTTAATTTCTTTTAGGGTACTCTTGGGAATAGATCCAGTAAAGACGGGGTGAGGCTAGTAGCTCAGAGGATTATCTGGATCAGAGAAGCTAGGGTTCCTCTACAAATTATTCGAGCCAAAATTGATTTATGCTCATATACAATTCAAACTATCTATGGGGTATTAGGCATCAAAATTTGGATATTTGTAGGTGAAAAATAATACGCTTTGACCTAACTTATCTTTAGTTCTATATATCCTATAATATAAAAAAATGAACAATTAACAATTCTATAAGGTTGAATAAAAAATCGATTAACCATTTGATATAATTGTTATGCTTAGTGTATGACTTGTTGGCTTTTTAGAATTAAGATAAATAGACCTACCCTTTATATGACATAATATAAACAAATAGTTTATATAGCTAATAACCAACTCATTGTTTGGCATTATCCAAATAGAAAGAAAGAACCAATCGTGATATATTGGTCATATAATCGTAACAATTGATTTTTTTGCATAAGTAAAAACTTTGAATTTATCTCCTTGAAATGTATGTTGAAATTGAAAAAAAAATCATTTGATTTTTTGTTTTAAAATCTATAAATTATACATTTTTCAGTTGAATAATAACTTCTTTCAATTTTTATTCTATTTCTTGGTGATATAGGTATAAAAAAACTATGTTCAATCCTTCCAGAAATAGAAGTTAGAATCATATTTGAACTATTCAAACTAATCCAATATACACCATTAGGAAGTAATTCAGTAATTAAACCTTTGTGAATCCATTAAATTCTTTCATTTCAGGTAAAATCTCTTGAAATACAAATTATTGGATAGTCGGAGGGATAATCTACTTAAATTATATTCTCTCTTGCATAAGAGACAAGAGATGTTTTGTATATGTACTCTTGAAAGTCTTAGAATACTCCGACATTCATTCTATTTTAGTTCGATTAAATGAAAAATTATCTTTTACTTATTTATTTTATATTTAACTTAATTTTTATTTTATTTATATAGTTTTTTATAAGAAATAAGATTAATTTTGATCTTTCAATAACTTCGAGTCAAGAACGTAATAGAATGCCTTTGATTTTTTCATAGGTCCAATCAAAGACCGTGATCAAATGGGAAAAAATGAAAAGAAATAGGTGTATGTAACAAATAGTGACCTATTTTGATTTTATCTTTTTATACCTTTTCCTTAATGAATGGAAACAAAAAAATGGGTCTTATTATACCTTCATATTAGTAAAATTCCTTTGATACATCAAAAGTAACCTCTATAAATTTTGCATGTGCTTAATCTTTTTTGATTATGCTTGATATTTTATAACAATTTGTTAAAATTAGATTCTTTCATCAATTATGTTTAATCATAATTCCTTTTTGATTCTATGCCAATTATTTTACTATTATTAGTGAAAAATAATTGAATACTTTCTTCATATTGATAGAGATAAAGGGCATAATTTACATGGCCTTAGATGTTATCCTCATCATTTTGAGTGTTGGAACTAGTTCATTATTACATTCTTTTTTTAAGAACGATCGGTCATTCTTTAAGAATGTTGTGATGATGATGATTGAAATAGTGGATAATATTTATTCAAATATTATTTGGATGCATTGGATGAATGAAAGAGTGGATGATCATTTTGCAACAATTTTGACTGAATTGTATGGGTGAATGGTCTTTCCATACACACATTTTATTTCCCCATGTATATCAAAAAATGTTGAATATATAGCCATTGGAATCGTCTTGTCGAAAGGGTTTTGAGATCAATTTTACTTCCTTGAGAACCAAATAGAAAGTTGATGAATTGACCCTAAATCAATTTCTACATATGTCTAGCAAACCAAACCAATTTTAACCAAATTCAGTGCATAACTATTCTTTTCGGTGTCAATTCGCACTGTTGGTGCATAGTAGAGCATGCGGGCCACTCCGGTGTCTATTCAATGTGAAATTTTGAAGGGAGGCTAATCGGCACGTGATCTTTCAGATGGTAGTCTCAATTTTTTCAATTGATGCATGGATTTTGAAATCCATATATAGGACACTTGACCAGAAAAAAATGAAAGATAGACCCCTTTCAAGTTGAGCCACCATGATCGACTAACTGGATTCTCATGTATGATAATGCCAAATGCCTTACTCTCTAGAAGTGTTAAAAATTGAGCCATCATTTGGTGGAAATGGCTATGGTGCATGCATGTTGGCTCATGGACATTATGGGTCCAACCTATCTGTCAGACTTGTGGGTTAAGACCTCCCTAAGGTGGGTCAATTGGCGACGATTGGGCAGTACAACCGAGCTTGGCTAGTAATTGTGTGTCCTACATACTTTGTCTGACCACTCCTTGGATGGTGTTGAATGGACCATGTCTGGCCATATCTTGGCCTATGATGATGTGACGAGTGTACACGTCAAGTGGCCCTACTAGTGGGTCTGGAAGAAGTGTGAATCATTTTCCCCATCCTTTGTCGAGGAAGAAGTCTTGATTCTGGAAACATGTACAAGTGGTTGAATAACTTGTTGGACATGAGATGTGACCTTATTATCCCTTGTAGAAACTTAGTTGTTCATGTCAAGAGGTTGATTCATCATGAAATGATAGAAATGTATGACCTTTATAGACCATGCAGAGTGAGCTTTTTTTGGAATAGTTTTCTTCTGAACTTTTTGGATCTTTTCTTCAAAGACCACCTAGTTTAGAACACTAAAGAGTACACTATAAATCTTTTTCTATCTAGTTTTGATTCAACTAGTATAGCACACTCTTTCTCACAAGTGGTGCCAGATACTTAAATAAGTCTAGTGTCTTTCCTTATGATGTAGAGATATATAGATAGATATTTAGGAAGAGATTATAGATCTTAGTGTCTATACTTGAGAAGTTATGTTTTAATGTTAAATAGTGGTGACAATTTATAGGAAAAATATATTTACCCATATTGAAAGACTCATTTTTGAATGTGAAAGTATTATCTGCTTAATTGTCTTATTGTCGGATAATTAAGAATTTGAATGCTAGTCGTATATCATGTTAAATATTTAACTCATATTGACGTTTATCTACTGATACAACATTAACCTACGAGTTATTTACTAACTAAGACCACACATATTACAGTACATATCGTGAACTATTTTATACCTAATATATTATAAAAATATTTTTTATGTTAAAAAATACTCATGAGCAAAAAAAAAGTTTTTATATGTTTTTTTAGTATCAATAAGACACTATAGCAAAGATTAAAAGGAGGGAGATACAATTATAAGATTTAATCATACTTCATCTTTTTAAAATGAGTAAACTCAACAAACTAATTACGAGAAAAAAGTATTTGCTTAAATTATATGATTCTTTTCATGTAAGTAAAAAAATCTCATTTTTCACATTAATTAATGAGAATATTTTTGGTACTTATAAGAGTAGTCTTCCCAAGGAGAGAGATAAGCATCAAGTCTAATCCACGTAGGAATGAGAAAGTTGATAAAGTTTGATAGGGCCAACGATACAATTCCAATGAAATCTGAGTTTGTATTTATCGGTTTTGGAAGTCTATATTTGTTATATAATATTAAAAAATTTAAGTATATAATTTTTATATAGTTATGTAATTCACGGTTAAATCAAATTGTATTATAAAATATAAAATAAAATATAAAAATAATATATTTATGTAAAAATTTATTACGATCATGAATTTAAATCGTATTGAATACATAATTGAATGTTTCTTAATTATTAATTATAAAATTATGTTTCTTGTTTTTTTTCTTTTATTTTAAATTAATAATAATATTTTTTATTTTAAAATGTAATAAAAAAGTAAAAATAAATTAAATATTAATTTAAATAAATTTTATAATAAAAATTATTTTATTAAAATATTTATAATCAATTTTTTACACTATATTATACATCTTATCACTAAATATTATACAAACTAAATATAATACAATTCAATATAGTTTTATTTAACTAATAATTTATATGATATAATAAATTAAATATATCTTTAAAGTACTAATAATTGAAGTACTCTCAAAGTACTTAAAAAAATGTTTTAGAAAAATTCAAGATTAATATAAATTAATCAACTATATTTTTTTTAGTAAATCATATTGTTTTCAATAATAAAGCATAACGTATATGTAATTCGAATTCCAATCATTATTGAAGTGTCTTTGATGACAATATATGTTTTAGAAGATACGATGAAGTAATGAAATTAAAACAATGGATTTGTGTACAATCAATTGGGTGCATTATATATGTTGGTGTGTGGAATAAAGGGATAACATTGCAGACATGATCTCAAAATATATATGACAATAAACTTTTTATTTAATTAATTTTTTTCCCACAACTATCTACTCTATTAAATATCTCTCTAAGGATCATATTATAGGATACCCATCATTTTGTTTTTAACACAACCACACAATATTCTCCATAGTGTTTAATATGACCTTGATTTAACAAAAATAATGAGGAAACATAAATCTATACCAATATTTTTTTATGTTGCTACATGTATTAGTATTTTATAGAAAAATAAATCATTTTTTTTAATTTTTAAAATATTTTTGATATATGGTAAGATATAAGATATATGAGTGCAAAAATTAGATAAATTTATGTGATTATAGCATTTCTCATGTGATGAAGTGGACTCAAATCTATACTAAATAAAAAATTATAAATCACAACTTATAAATTTTTGAAGAAAATTATCCACATATTTTAGAATAATGTTTAATATTGTCCTTATTCCTTAGTTATTATATAATTTATTTAGAATTCTTAATTTTTTATCAATTAAGTAATAAATTATTAATTTTTAAAATATTAAAAATTATCTCAAAGACTTTAAAGTATTATTAATATGCTCAATTTTTTTTAGATAATAATAACAATATTATAATTCTAATTAAAATATAATTTAATAGGAAATATTTTAATATTTTAAAAATTACTTAAAAACATAAGTGTTTATGACTAGTTTAATAGAAAATTGGGAATGAACAAAAATGAAATATGCCAAATCTTATACTAAAATATTGAACCCGTGTAAAAAAATATCACCCTGTATAAAGACTTGGATTGAAAAACAATATAAAAGAAATTTGTTGGTTTTATCGACTAGAGTAAAAAACAAAGAAAACATTGTTAAGCATTCAGATAAAGAAAACGCAGCTTAGAGTTTCAAGAATAATAGTGCTTAATAGACTGAAATTACCATCTCCAACTCAATTTTATAATTTTAAATTTGGTATAAAATTTGATGTAAAATTATTCCAATCTTTACCAAATTTAATACGATGAATAATATTGTACTAAATTTGATATAACACAATTTATTGCATCAAATACTATTCACATTGGGTCATTTTTTAAATTATAAAAATATTGTTAAATTTATTATTAAATACAAAAATAAAAATTAAATATATAATATAAAATGATTAAAAAATTACTAATACAATATAGAGCTAAAAATTTAATATAAATTAGAACAACGATTTATAAAAATTCTAAAAAATTATTAACTTTTTATTATACAATTAAGTATATAATACAAAATAACTAAAATAAATACTAATACAACATATAACTAAAAATATAATATAAAGTAAAATAATGATTTGATAATCGGATAAATTATTTTCAAATCCTCCAATATTATTGAAATATTGACAAAAAATATCTACGCTACTTTGAGATCCTAGGTCTTGGCTTTGAGATCTTTCTTTTTAATCATATTTATGTTCTTGTTTTTTAGATTATTTTACATAAATTTTACTTATTTATTTCAAATAAATTCACATAGGCTTGAATTAGATATAGAATTCAAATCTTTAGATAAAATTTTATTTTATTTTTTAAACTTAGACACAATGATCTTTCATATTTAGAGCTCATAAATATGTTGCCTATATGAGCTATCTTTTTTAATGTTTCAATGAGTTCTCAATTTTGATCAATAATTGTTGTAATTTGTTCATCATTTTTTTAAATGTTTTTCATTTTTCACCCCAATAGGTCATTGAGTTGAAGTAACACTAATTTCTCCTTCATTTATATTAAGAGAAAATGAAGACAAATCAAAAGATTATGATGTGGGAGACTGTAAAATTGGAGACTTTGATTAAGATGAAGCAAAATTGCTAATTTGTCTTGAAAATTTAGATGGTGCATTATCAATATTATTTATAAATTTCTTCAAATCTTTAAGAATGGGTCACACATGATCAAAGTTGAATACTTTTTTGTAATTTATATCTTGTGTTAATAAATATTTTTATTAATTATTATTAATGAACTAATAGTAATTTATAATTGTTTAATAATTGAGTATAATAAATTGGTAAAAGAAAAATAAAAGAAAAATTTTATTTTATGTAGGAATCAACTTTTTTAATGTAATATATAGTGTTATAGATTGGAGAGAAGTAAAAATTTGGTGTCACTTTTGGCGTAAAATGAAATAAAATTTAGTGTAAAATAGAATAATGGATCAAAGATGCCCTAAACCCCTATTCTAGATAAAAATTTAGATACAATAGGTGCTTAAATACATTGGAATGGATGAATCTTATATAGTATATTACATCTAAGATTTTATCATTTTTATAAATAAAATTAAGTTCTAAATCTATATAGGGTTACGTTAGAGACGTCAAATAAGATATTCATCCCAACTTAACTCATTTAAAATTAGTTCAATTAAATTATGAATTGAAAAAGCCTAATTTACTTAAATTACGAACTTAAATAAGTAGTTTATTTGAGTTCTTGAGACACTTTCTAGCTCATTTGATAACTTTTTTGATTGAATATTTTTTTGACCGAATATTTTTTGAAAAAACAACAAAAATCCTTCCTTTAAAACTTGTATTATGAAAAATAGTATTATTTATGTTCATTTCATATATTTTTTTATTTTAAAAAAATTATGGTACATCGTTTTATTTTAAATTTTATTTGATTTGAACTTCAACTATTTAGACTCGTTTGATATTAAACGATATCTAATTGAATCCCGTTCAATATTATTAAAATATATTTTTTTTATTATAAATTATAAATATTTTTTTTTATTAAATATTTTTAAAATTAAATAAATTAAATTGAGATAAGTCTTTAAGATCTACCATTTATCTAAGTTAATATAATTTCATTAGGTATTTTCCTTTTATATAATTAATTGTGCACCAAATGGATTGGGCAAAAGCAATTGAGAAACTATACACACACCATCAGACAAAGTTAAAATATTACAATAAAAATCTTGTAAATTAATTAAATAATATTGCATTTAAATTTATTACAACATTGTTCACTTTATATCACAAATCTTTGTTCCCAAAGTATAAAATATCACCTAACTTAGGTCGAGATTCGTTCTACTATCGCAAACACCCTTTCAAGATAAACATCAATTACTCATTATACCAGTTAAAGCAAAATTTAAAAATAAACAATATTCATAAAACTCATTATTTTTAATTAATTTTCTTATTTGTATTACATTTATAAGAAGAAGAAAAAAAAAGGATAGTATCAATAGCTTCAATTTATTATACATTTTGCTACATTCACATATTTCAGCTGTTAAAATTTATATTTCAATTGTTAAAATTTATATAATAACGTGGAGTGAAAATTGGTATTTAAATTTCAACTATTTGATATATAAAAATAACAAATTGTGTAAGGTGACAGAAGGATTTTTATTTTGTTGATATTTTCAAACCTTACAGCAAAAAGAAATACCAATAAGATTGAGACATGGATTTTTCTTTTTTCCAAAGATTTTGGAGGATTTACTAGTTCAAATTTAAATTTTTTTTAATTAATTTTGAGATTTATTATGTAGATTTAATCTCAAAACCTTGATCATCTGATATTACAATTTTATTATAATTTAATTAAAAAATAATCAAATTTACACCTAAATTTTGAGCTTCAAATAATTTACTCTTAAAATACAACTTTAAAATTTTAATTAAGAGTGGAAATTATATATTAAATGTACTCTAATTTTTGCAAAAATTATAAAATTATATTTTTGATCCGATAAGAATAACACATGTCCCACCTGAGTTCGATGTGCATCCGCCCCAGGTATTAACCATAAAAATGAGTGTTTTGATAAGCTTTTATTGCAGCACTACTAAATTACTAATTTGTATCATGAACTTCAATATCGATCATGCTCTCTTTCTTTTCTTTTCTTTTCTTTTCTTTTCTTTTCATCTTGATTAGACAATATCATGCTTATTATTCTACATTTGTTCACTTTTTAAAGCCACTTTTATATCATACACTAATGCAATTTGGGCAATGCGATCAATCAAATAAGATACTAACTGAGACAGAATTATTGAAAATATCATGATATTATTTCTTTTAAACTACCTTTTAATCAGCTAAATTAGCACGTGGCAGATGGTGGGATTCTAATTACATATATTTATTATTAATTTTTATTATCCTGCCTTCATTATTAGTTAGGCATTTAATATTTTAAACTTAAACCTAATTAATTAGTAACCCTCCAATGGCTTAAGAACTTACTTTTAGTTCAGAAGTTTATCTGTAAGGCTTAGTGTCATAAATTAATCCATCAACATGTTTGGTTTATTGATAGGTTTAGATATGGAATCAATTTGCTCAAAATTGGAACATGTAACTTGACATTGACATGAGTAATGAATATATATATAATTATTGATTAGATTTAAGATTAAAAATATAAAATTATAAATTGACTGTTGAGATCATAAATTAATTAAAATATGATAATTACATTATGTAAAATTGTGATAAAAAATACTTTTACTTCAATATTTGCCATGTACTTTGTGAGTTGAATCCGACGAAGCAAGCACTAGCTTGTTTGTTTTGAGATATTATGTTTGCGACATGAGGTGAGTAATAAAAATGGAAAATATTATGTAACATAAATTTTAAAAATATATTTTAAATGATATGGTATCTCTATCAAAACATTAAATTTAGTTTAAAATTATTTTAATTTAGCAAAAACTTTGTACCAAATTTATTGTGAGGAAGCACCGTACACACCAATTTATTTAAAAAAAATTAATTTTTTATTAAATATAATAAATTAAAATTAAATATGTGATACAAAATTAGTAAAAAAAATTACAAAATATAACATATGGTGTAATATTTAGTGTAACTTTAAAGGGATATTCTATTCTATCAAAGAATATATTTTTAACTTAATATTTAGTATTGGTAATTAAAAAATAAAAAATTTAATAAAATTATTAAAGGTTGGAGATGATGTTACATACTATTTTATATAATCGGCTCAAAATATGTATTCAGATGAAATTTTTTATAAATTTTTTATTTATTAAAATTTGAATCATATATACAATAATTTTAGATAAAAAAATTATTTTAAAATAATAACATATATTATTTTTTATATTTAATTTAAATTTTAAAATACTTGAGTACGTAAAATAAGAGAGTTTTATAGGATTAAGGAATTTATTTTTCTCTCTAGCAGATATCTCAACATTATAATTTTTTAAAAACTTATTAAAAAATAATGTTGCATGAACATTATACCAGTTTGAAAATTCAAATTGTTTAATTAACGATATTTATTATATTTTTTTTATTCGCTTAGTTTGGTTAAGGAGATTCTATGATAATGAATTTCTAAACAACTTAAAAGTTTGTAGCGCTTAATCTTTTAAAAATAATTTAAAAGCTTAATTTTTTTAATTTTATTAACTAATTTATTTATCTTTATATCATATAAATTTTAAATATATTATTAAAATTACATAAAGAGAAAATTAAAAGAGATATAAAATTTTCTGATATATAATAAGGTAAAACAATATAAGTAAGAGGAGAAACGTATTAAGTTTTAAAAATTTAAAAATTATATTATATTATTTAAAAATTTAAAAATTATACGAGAAATAGTTAAAATTTGAATAAGAATGGACCATGTACGCATGTTTTAATAATTTATAATATAATTTGAGTTGTATTTTTTATAACAATACGTCATTTGAAGTAAGTAATGCATTGTGTCGGGAAAATTACATTACTTAGAAATAACAGTGTTTATATTTATTTTATTATTTTTTTTGCCCTTTTCAGAATCATATCTTCGTTAATTAAGTCATAATATTTGGTGAATGAAATATGAACGGTGAATGAAATATGAACGGTGACTGTTGATACTTTTGGGCATGTATTCCTTTTGTTTTATTTATTATCTTAAAGTAGGAGGGTAAGTTTGTGTGTAAAAATATTGGTATTTTTTATTTTTATATATAAATAAATAATTTACTAAATTTATTATAAGTGTTTTATAATATTATGAATTTTGGCTGAAAATTCAAACATGTATTAGCCACAAACAACGTCGGAGAAAGATTATTAATTTTCGTTTATTCGTTTGTTTGAAAAATAATATTTATAATTCTTTTAAAATTTATAATTATAAAAACAACTCTTATTATATTTATATTATATATTTTTACTATTAAAAAAATTTAATCTAAATATTTCATATTAAATTAACACATTTCATTTGAATAATATATAAGTTGAATTTCTATTATTTAAAACCGTTTAATATTTAACTTTATTTAATTCATTCATATTTTGAAAGAATTATAATTGTTACGAGACTCTAAAGAGATCTAAAAAAGAGAGTCAAATCCTTTTAATAGATCACTTAAATCCATATATATATAAGCATATGATCTTCAAGTATTGAAACCCCTTTGGAACGACCACATCTGATTTATACAGACATAAAAACAGGTCTATTGTTCTAAGATGAGATTATGTCTATATACCCTTGCAATACATGTCTTTTTATCCCTTTTCTAGATCAAGTACCCTATCGTTAGGTACTTTAAGTCAGTTACATTGTGCACCATGTGTGGCTCATGTAGATTCTTATATAATACCTCAAACCATACTGAAGCCACAACCAGTGTAGCTTAAGTTCGTGAATCTAAGAGCACCCCAATTCAAGATTCATTAGGTGCTTCAACCTCGAATCTCGTACCTAATATACATATCAATGTTCCTCAGAAGGTTCATAGGAAAAAGAAACCACGTCGTGAGCCAACTGAGAAGCTAGTGGAAAAAATCCCAAGGAAGAAAATTATGAAGTTGCCAAGTATGTTTACTATAAAGGACATGTATCGTCGGAGGATGAGGTATTCAATTCCACCATGTATGGGTCTAGTGCCAGTTCCCTAGCACTCCCCGAGACAGATGACCCATCCAAGGAAAGGTTTCTTTTACACGAGAAGACACTATAAGTTGGTTTGAGGTTTCCAATACCTCAGATGGTTGCTCACTTTTTGAACACGTACGACCTAACCTTGGCCCAAATAAATCCAAATGGATGGAGAAATCTCCTAAGTTTGGCTGTTGTCAGTTGGGTGTTTGGGTACAAATTGAAAAAGCATGAGTTACATGAAAATATTGTATCCAAATGGATAGAGTGAACGAAGATAGGGCACATATCTCAACCATCACTCTACCAGATCTTATTTTGAGTATGTTCGATAGCCAACGTAAATGAAAAGACAATTACTTTTATGTTAAGGATGATATATGGGATAGAGAACTTATGGTTTCAGGATGTGCCATTTGGAACCATAACTTCGAAAACACACAACCAAAGGATCAGGAGATGTTACTTCATTTTGGTCATGATAGGAATGAAAAAATATGTCATCTTGAGCTACAAAAATTCCTAGCATGTCATTTACAATGATGTCCTTACTAAAACTCATTTTAGGGCTTCCATATGTCGAGGGACTATCGTACTTTACCCTCAGGTTTTTACATGGTGTACTCATTATTGTATAGTTACCCATTTCAATTCTCATCTTTATTTGTCATATAGGGATGGATTTTACAAATATTGTGATTGATGACTTAGTCACTACTCTTGGGGTTGACGAGTTGATCAAAATTGATTCCTTCGAGTAGGACAAATATACTCTCATGAGATGGATACCTTGGGCTCACAAGATGGTACCCCATTTGAGAGAATCTTGTTGAGAGACAAAGAAACTGAGGTACTAAAACCTTTTGTAGAAATCTTGGCCTTAAAGAGAACGAGACTAGACTTCCTTTCCTGTACGATGGAAACCTACCCTCATTTCGGTGCTGGAATTAGACCTACGTCGTATGTATGATATAAAGTTAAAAAATATTCAAATGGAGAGTACCCCAATGACCATATTTGAAAAGGGGTTCTTTGGAAAACCTAAGGTATTATTGGATGTATACCACCACTTTGGGGGTGAGTGAAGAAGCTCGTATCCAAATAGCCATGAGAGAGCTCAGGTTAACTCATAGGGAGATGGTTGCAAGCTATATATTAAAGGTATATAGTGACACCCTTCATTTTATTTTTATTGATTGGTACAATGCTAACCCTATGTTTATTGCAAGTTGTTTCCTTGTTGAGGAAGGTAAAGATTACGAACAACCTATACCTTGAGGTCGAAGCCCTCATTTCTCAATTCCATAGTGCTCTTAAGGAAAAGGATAAAGTGTTCGAAGAGCATGAGAAGCATCTCAAAGTGCAAGAGGTCGAGGAACAAGCTAAGTTGATAGAAGAACATGCGAGGTTAGCCAAAGAATGAGTAAGGTTATCTAAAGAATGGGCAGGTTATCTAAAGAATGGGCTAAACATGCCTAAGATATCATTAGATCCCTAACAAAACAAGTGGCCTCGTTGAACAAGCTGGTGGTAAGGCTCAAAAAAGACTGTACATGTGAGTACTGTGAGAAGGTGTCCTTTGTTATGATTAATTTTAATGTATAAGTTGTGAAATCCTAGATGCTCCCTACCTTCTTAGGTTAAGTACGGGGTCTTTTAAAGAGCATAACTTATCCTAAAAACATCCCACAGCAATACCAACTGCTTTACCTTCTCATGTCTAACCCGTGATACTAACCTGGGTGAAGATGTGGCCCATGAATGTACCCAAGCCAAGGTGCCATAGTCTTTGTACCTTTTCAACTTCCTCCCCCTTTTTGCAATTCTATTTACATTGAATGTTCTAGACTTCCAAATGTATATATCCATTTGGCTCAAAATTTATAACAATCCCTTTTGATATTTACTTCAGAAAAACCAATTCTTGGCTTTATAATTTCCAGTTTTTCAACTCATTTCTTAATAATTTTAGCTCTATTATGGAAACTTAATCAAAGCACCCCACTACTATGGAATTCACAAATATCAATGTTAATGACCTTGTGAACAATTTCCTTGTTTGAACCAAGTGATTCATATTCCCATACATGGGGTAGGACGCAGACCTCGAATGGAAACGAGGTGGATTCTTAACAAGACATGGTGTCTATTGTGGTTAGTCCCTTACTTAGTGGAATGGGTGTTGATTTTGTGAGAGATGATAAATATCATCTTGATAAAATTGATCGTGAGGTAGTCCTTTTACTTGTGCATGACCAGTTATGACTTGGTATCATTGGTTACCCAGTGAAATCCCACCTCGTACTACTCCTAAAAAATTCAAATGATGTGCATATCAGGTCCCAACAAATCTTGTATATCAAGGTGAGGTGATTTACGTGGTGTGTCATGATAAGACGATTTGATTAGGGTAGTATGGTTCATACAATGGCTCTTATGGCAGATTTATGGGTGTGATTTATTTATATGTGGGTCTTAGTTCCTAGCGGTGATGTCTCCTTGGTTCATGAGAAGTTTGTTAAGCTCTCTAGGTTGGCGTAATGGTTTTAGGGGTGGTGTGGCTATTACAGTCTAGAAGGAGCTTTCAGCTTCTTCTAAATAGTTATCTTATAGTAACAATGAACTTATTTCCTTGTTGTCATTTTGTTATTCGATGAAAGCTTATTGTCATTAAAATTTTTCCACTTTAATGTCTTTTTCTAAAGACAAGTCCTCCAAACTAACACTCATTGAACCAACGATAGTAGGAATCATCTTTGTGACCTCAATCCTAACTGTTGGGACTGATGGCTAATTGAAATAGTACCCTCAATCCATGATGAGGTGTAAGATGAGCTGCATGATGAGGTACATGTTCAATAGGATCAATTCTAGGGGCTTGATGCACAAGGTGTTTGGGGTGGTTCTAAGGGTTGCTTTTCTTTAAACCAAAGCTAGTATGGTGGCTAGTCATGTTAATAGGACAAATTTTCCTATTGCACAAGGTGATTTTCCTAGTTTTTTAGATAAAAGGTTTCAAATTTTCAACTTGGACTAAAAAAATTGAAAGCCATACAATGTGCGTCAATTATTTGAATAGAATTACAAGTGTCATAGGTATTTAGGAGATCTAAGAGAAAGTCAAATCATCTTAATGGGTCACATAAGTAAATATATATAGGCATCATTATCTCTAGATGTTGTCATCTCATTAAAAGAACCACATCTGACTTATAGACATAAAAATAGGTCTATTATATCAGGATGAGATCATGCTCATATATTCGTACAATACTTCATTTAGATCAAGTAACTATGTATCTTTTGAGATAATAATATCTCAAACCATCCCGTTGAGGGTACCTCGGTTCACAACACTCAAATAATTCTCATTTAGTATTAATTATAATATCTTTTATTTATTCATAAATTTTAGGATTTTATTTTAGGTAATTTTTTTTTTCACAAATTTATCAATTTCAAGAAAACTCATAAAATAGAATTTTAGGATAGTTTAGTTGATACTTCGATTGGTATTACATGCATGAGGGCGCTGGTTCGACATTGGGCATATTCTCACTTTTAAGCAGCTCAACTGTGCATGTTCTCACTTTTTTGAGGTTACCATCCCTCAGCTTAAAAAAAAAAAAAAGGTAAATCAAACTCATAAAACTTTCCATCTGAGGCATCAATATCCAATTCGCTTTTATCCTTGTGAATCTGAAAGGAATTTTAAAAGTCTTAACGCTTTATGAGTGAGAGGGAGAGGGAGAGGGAGAGAGAATCTATGTATGCAGATTTGATTTTAATTTGTGGAAAATTATGTGAATGCATCCCTTGCTTTTCAAATTAATATTAGTGCATGACTGCATGTTCGTTAGTTGGGAATAGATTTAGTAATAAAATATCTCATTCTTCTGTCGTTTAAATTTTTAGTTAATGTTAAGATTTGTAATATTAACTTGTGAGAATTTTAATTCAATTCACGTACAGAAGGAATGTGTATTTTTCAATAAACGAGAAAATAATTATTTCTTCTCCAAAATCATTATGATTTAATATATTCTAAAACATAAAATCTTGATGATTTGATATTTAAATTTCGGTTATTTGTGTTTGAGTTGTATTAAAAAAAATATTCATAATTGATTAATAATTTTTTTAAAATAATTATATTATCTATGTAACTGTAACTTAGACTTAATCAAGATTTTATGCATGTATAAATAAAATTTTATGACATTGAATCACAACTTGTTTACCTATAGCTTAATATATCATTAGAGAAGAGGGAAGGAGTGGAATCAAAAAGAGGTAGGCAAGGGAAGATGTATTTGTAGTCCAGAAGTGGCATGTGTCACACTTCAACTCTCTTTAAATAAATTTTTAAATATAATATTTATAAAATTATGAAAAATTACATGATTAAAATAGAATTGTATCTTACTTGAATTTTAAATTTTAAACTTTTAACACTCAATATCTAAAAAAAATCATTAATTTAAACATATTATTAGTAAAATAATATATATATATATATAACATATTTTTTAATTAAAAATAAGTAATAAATGAAGAATGAATGATATTATTTTTTTATTGTATATGTGTATCCTTGTCGAATATAAATCATAATTTTACTATTGAAGTTAGGGATAAGTATTTTAATTGTAGATAATTAAAATTTTATTTATTTATATATATTCGATGATTTTTTTAAAAAATAATTATAATAAAAAATAATTAAAAATTTTATTACTAAATTATATAAATTTTTACAATTTAATGGATGAAAATAATTTGAAAAACATGATAGTTTTTTTAGATGCAAAAATATGATAGTTCATAAGTATATACAAATTATACAAATTATGTAATATAGAGTGACCAGTAAAAATGGAATCTTTAGAATCATGTAAGCCTCATAAAATATAGGGATTTGAAATATGATTAGAAACAAAATATAAATTTAATTATTAATTAAATTTTAAAAAATTATATTGAAAAGTTTGATACATGTGAAAGAAGCTTTCAATCATTTTCTAAATATTTATGAATGTTCATTCGCTGACATCCAATAATAACATTATTGGTTTTATTCTTGGAAAACAAATTAAAATCAAGAATATTGATTTTTTTTTATTTTCTTTCTTTTAATCTTGTTCACGTGAAAATTTGAAGAAAACCAATAGAAAAGTAAGAGAGATTCATTTAAGTTAAATGATTGATGTGATTTGATTTTTTATTGTATCAGGTGAGAATATTATCTTAAATGTCTCTGATATATCTTTAATTATACTCCTAAGGTTTATAAAATATCAAAAATATTTTTATATTTTAATGATGTTAATTTTTCATCCATTATTATTTAGATTATTACTCTTAGGTTTTGATATCAATTTCTACGGATCGATACAATTTTTTAATGAGGGGTTAATATTGATCTAGTTGATAGTCTTTGTCTATTTATTAAAGGTAATAATTTATCTAAAAAATTTATTATTTTACTATATAAGTCTAATTTTCTTCTATATTCATTACAATTACATAGTATATTATGTTCTTCATTATGTTGGTTGTTTAATTCTAATCCTGAATCTATTAATTGTTTTTTAAAATTAAAAATTACTCTTTCATTTGTTAAATCTAATAATTCTAATTTATGTACTAATGATGCGATGTTCATAGAGTATTATCTTGATAAATCATATATATTGAATATATATTATTTTGTCCTATTCGTAGTATACAATCAGGTTTTTCTCGTATACATACAATGTATTTATAAATCTTCAAAGAAATAATATCCAAATATTAAGTTGTTCAATTCTTCACTCTATTCTCACATATTTTTGACTAAAATAATCTTTTAATGTCCTTGAAATAGGATGCTCTATGATACTTGTAATAACTTTAATATAATCTGTATAGATATCTAATAAGGTATTAAATATTTTAAAATTTTCAAGACAAGTTTCACAGTCTTCATTTTAAAAATATTCATTTAAATGTTAGAGATAACTTTTATCAAATGTTTCTAATAGAATTAGATTTTTATCTTTGATTTCCATTGGAATTATTAGTCGTTTATTTTTAAAAATAAATTTTGTTTTCATGTTTTAACAATATTATGTTTTGTTGTAAATATTTAAACATTCAATATTCTTACCTAGCTTAAATTTATAATTATTATACTTGAATTTATTGGGTCCACCACAATCTTTCATTTTGTTCGTCTTCTTTTGTTACACCTGTTATGCCTCAGCTTTGCTCAAACCTCAACGCCCTCTTGGCAATGGTGAGTCTTCTGCATCCGTACATAAATGGTGTCCAATAGTTGACTTACTAAAGAAGAGTAACTGAACTCCATTTTATTCATAGTAAAATAATTATTATAACTTAAGACCAACTAAGAACCTTGAAAGGAGTGCTTAGCTGCTCATAGTTACTGGGTATAACATTATTAGTTTTGAGATTTCTAGATAGAGAGGTTTTCTATGCTAGAGTATTTCAGAGTAGAGAGCTCTAGATTTCTATGTATTTGTGTGTGTGTGTTGAAATGATAATAAGGGTTCCTTTTATAGAGCAAGGAATCCCTGTTTACAAGACTAAAATTATTATTTTACCCTTCTTCTAATAATTCATCTACTTTTATACTTTAAAGGATAGCCATTACTTTTTTCCTTGGCACATGTTGCCGACTAAGATGTGGGGTCTACATCTTTATTTCTTTTGTAGTCTTCTACCGACAGTTTCTTTTCCTGTTTTTCTTTGTCATTTTCTACCGACGGTTCCTTTGCTGATGTTGATGATGATGCATCTTCATTTTCTCGGTCTTTGATGCAGAGAATGCATTTGTGGTCTTTGGTGGCTTTTCTGGCATAGAAGCAGAATACCTTCCTTGTTTCTTGACCAATTTCTAGGTTGTTGTAATTAAAATTGGTTTCATATTTGTTTTTCACCATCTTCTTCTGACAGAGCCATGCTACTGTGGGAAATGATTATGACTTTACTAGTTGAATAATTTACTTTAATCTCAGTAGAATTGTCAATCTTCCTGAGTTCATAATAAATTTGGCTTATCATTTGTCCTCTTAATACATAGAGTTCTTCTGTGTTGAATTCCTTTTTTGGAAGTGCCCTTGGTGTGGGAACCTCTCTTTTTGTGTTAAAGATCCCTATCTTGATGAAGTAGTAGGGACTAATACTTCCTTCTTCATTCCAGTCCATTAATGAACTCAAAAATCTAAGATAAACATGTTTATCACCTGCTTTAATTTTTCTTCTAAAATTTTTTATTGCTCTTTTAAAATTTTCTGGGAAATAATTTAATTCACTTAAATTAATTTCTGGATATATATTTTCTATTAATCCTACATGAAATGCTTTATACACAAAAATTGGATCAACTCCTTCCAATATATTGAATTTACTTCCTGTAGGAAAGTTCTTATCTGTAGTATAGAATTTCATATCTTCAATATGTTCTTGGGTAGATTTTCTGACCAAATTATAGAGACTCAACCATTGTAGTTTTCTTAGGTTTCTATATTGGTCATTTTCATCTTTAATGATTAGAGTAGTTCTAGGAGATGTCTCCCTGAATAATATTGAATGCTTCATTTTTGATGTCTCTGGAGGAGATGTTTCTCTAAATAGCATTGGAGGCCTTGCTATCTTTCCAAGATTTGTCAATCTGCTTGGAGCTGTTGGTTGTTGTTATAGTGCTGCAAAATAATTTCTTACTATCTCCTCTGGAGTTATTAGTTTTGGTGTTTTGTAGTTGATATAACTACCTTCAGCTTCTATTCTGTTGGTGAAGGTTATATGAGTTACTCCACTAATTCCTAGAATAGATTTGCTAGCTTCTGCCCAGTTGTTATAAAATCCTAGTTTTGGGCCATTATAGACCACATAAACTTTTTATGTTCTTCTTTTTCTGCCTCATCTGTCCAATTGAGCTTTGTGGTTTCAAAAGTTTTTGTGAACTGATAGGTTCTTCCTTTTTTAATGGAGATTCCTCGTTTAAGCTTCTGGTCTCTAGAGGTTGTTTTGAACAATTAAGTTCTTCTTGTTTCTTTCCTATCTCTATAAGAGATTTCTCAAGATATAGCAACTTGAGTTGTTCCTATAGGATTTTTATCTCCTTTTCTTTTAACTTGATTTTGATATCAAGATGTTCCATTCCAGAAAACATAAAAATAGTTAGAGGTGCTAATTCTCTGGTAAGAGCATCAACTAAGCTATTTTTATGTCCTGAAAGATGTTCAACATCAAAATTGTAATGGTTAAACCATTGTTACCATCTAATTAGTCTTCCTTGTTTGTAATTGATGAGTGCTCAAAAAGTACTAAAATCACCATGATTTTATGCACGTTAATTGATTAAAAATATATATATTTATATGACTTTATCATATATTTATATAAATATGTCTTTTTGGAACCATATGTATTTTTATTGTTTTACCGGTATTTTCGCTTAAAAAAGTAACTTAAAGATTCAAATAAAAATACTGGAGGCAATACATCACCAATATATTCATAAATTAAATGAGGAAAAGTAAAAAAAATGGAAAAATTGGACAAAATGGGTCAAAAAGGATGAAATCGCGCACACAGCCGCACAACAGCACCGACCAAGGTGCGCGCATTGCCCGCTACGCCAATCTGCCCCATCTGTGCATCGCTCGCTGCGCCCATCTGTCCCATTCCGTGTGTGCTGACGCGCCCCACCTACCATGAAGTCAGTAATGACATCATCATCACCTACTACGTGTTTCCTCCATTTTTAATCATTTTCTACCCATTTTTTCTTCATCTCCTCACCTATAAATACCCTCATTCTCTCCATATCAAAACACACCTCAAAAACATCTTCTCTCTTTCTTTCTCTCCATTTGTTAGTTTTTAGTTTTTCTTAGTTAACTTTTCTTAGTTTTAGAGTTCTTATCTTTTTTGAGAAGAACTAATTATATTTTTGTAATTTATTTGTTTTTTGATTCAATAAATGGAAATGCAAATTCCGTTTGGAGGTTTCTCAGCAACAGGAATAACATCAAAGTACTGTAAGGATTTTATTTTTTTTACAGTTATTTTTTATGTTGTATTCTTATATGTTATATTTAATTTGTCTATAATTAAATTTAACTTTGTTGGTTGTTTGTAAACATGATATAATAATAACGTTCTTATGCTTGTGAAATATTAAATAGGTAAAAATCTCTAAAATATATTGATTTTGTTTTTATTCAAGATTTTATATTAAGAATGTTAGAGAGAAATATATTATTTTTCATTACAAACTTAAATCTGAAAATTAGATTTTAAGATTTAGTTATTCTGTCTGATTTAGAGTAATGCTCTTTTATTTGTTGGTATATTACACGGTAGTTAGAGTGAAGCTCTATTTCAAAATTTTTTATAAGAATTATTATCTGAAAATGCATTGACAACATGTTTTTAGTAGTAGTTTTAAAACTTGAAAGTTAATACTGAGATAAGAATTTAATTATTCGAGTACTAACTTTCAAGTTTTAAAACTACTACTGAAAATATATTGTCAATACATTTTCAGATAATAATTCTTATAAAAACTTTTGAAATAGAGTTTTACTCTAACTACCGGGCGATTGTACCAACAAATAAAATAACACTACTCTAAATCAGACGGGATAACTAAACCTTAAAATCTAATTTTCAGATTTATGTTTGTAATGAAAAATAATATATTTCTCTCTAACATTCTTAATATAAAATCTTGAATAAAAACAAAATCAATTTATTTTAGAGATTTTTACCTATTTAATATTTCGCAAGCATAAGAACGTTATTATTATATCATGTTTACAAACAACCAACAAAGTTAAATTTAATTATAGACAAATTAAATATAACATATAAGAATACAACATAAAAAATAACTGTAAAAAAAAATAAAATCCTTACAGTACTTTGATGTTATTCCTGTTGCTGAGAAACCTCGAAACGGAATTTGCATTTCCATTTATTGAATCAAAAAGAAAATAAATTACAAAAACATAATTAGTTAGTTTTTTTTTTCAAAAAAAGAACTCTAAAACTAAGAAAAGTTAACTAAGAAAAACTAAAAACTAACAAATGGAAAGAAAGAAAGAGAGAAGAAGATGTTTTTGAGGTGTGTTTTGATACAGAGAGAATGTGGGTATTTATAGGTGAGAAGAGGAAGAAAAGTGGGTGAAAAATGATTAAAAATGGAGGAAACGCATAGTAGGTGGTGATGACATCATCGCTGACATCATGGTAGGTGGGGCGCAACGGTGCACGCGGAATGAGGCAGATGGGCGCAACGAGCAATGCATGTGCGATTTCATCCTTTTTGACATTTTTGACCCATTTTGTCTAATTTTTCCATCTTTTTTGACTTTTCTTTATTTAATTAATGAATATATTTGTGATGTATTGCCTTCAGCATTTTTCTTTGAATATTTAAATTACTTTTTTAAGCAAAAATACCTGAAAAACAATAAAAATACCCGTGATTCTAAAAAGACAGATTTATATAAATATATTATGAAATCATATAAATATATATATTTTTAATCAATTAACGTGCATAAAATCATGGTAATTTTAGTATTTTTTGAGCACTCATCAATAATCACTTGTAATATTAGTTCTTAAGAAATAATCAAAAAATTTGTTATCTATTCTAAGAATGAATCTGGAGCTTATGACATATATTACAAATTTTGCAAATTTCTTAATAGCCTTTTTAATAATTAAATATTCTTTTTCATTACTATGATAGTTTAATTATGAACCATGGAAAGATCCTGATGTATATCTACAAAGATATTCATCTTTGTCATCTACTCTTGTTTTAAAAACTACTCCCCAATATTCTTGTGAAGTATCTGTTTCAATTATTATTTTATCATCTGGTCCTAGATGGTATAAAGTTAGTAAATTTTTACTTTGCTTTTACTTTATCCATATATAGAGTATCTTCTTCTGTCCATTTCCAAATATGATCTTTTTTCAATTTTACTTGTAATAGTTTTCTCATTTCTGCAAGTTTCTTGATATATGATGCTGCATATGTTAAACATCCTAAAAATCTTTATAATTGGTTTTTATCTTTTAATTTACTAAGAAAACCTTGAATATTATTTAGTATATGGGGTTGTAGATTATGTTTTCCATCTTCAATTTCCAACCCTAAGTATTTGATTTTTTGTTGAGCAAGTACTGCTTTTTTTTTTCAGAGAGTACAATGCCTTCTTTTCTACATTCTTGTAGTATGTTGATAATATCCAAATAATGTTTATTTAATTTATTACTAAAAACCAAAATATAATCTATGTAAACACAACAAATATCTTGTAATTTCTTAAAAATGTTATCCATATATCTTTGAAAAATACATGGAGCTTGTTTTAATCCAAATAGTATAAATGTCCATTGGAATTGACCTTGGGGGAAACTAAATGCTGTTAATTTTTAGAATTCATCATTCAGTCTTATTTGCCAAAATCTACTTTTGTAATCAAAACTCGAGAAACATTTCTTTCCTTTTATTAAAGATAATAGCTCTTACTTTTTTGGAATGAAGTATCTATCATCAATGATTTCTTTATTTAGTGCTTTATTAGTATTTGAATTCCTCCTAAATGAATATATCAAATTTTTTCTTTATCTTTATGAGGAATTTTTGATAGTTTATTTAATATAATTTCTTTATCAATTAATGGTATATTATATCTCCATTTTGTATCTGTAATCTTAATACTCATTTCTTTATTACTTATACCATAATAGATTATATTTTTTCTAAGGAATAATTTTCTTAATAAAAATGATTGGTCTTTAAATTCATCTCTTTCTTTAAGATTTAACTTTACTTTTTGAATTTCTTCAAATTTCTTTTTACTTATTATAATTTCTTGTGAAAAACATCTTAAATGTTTTCTGTTTTTATGTCTATTATTTTTTCTTTCATTTTGAGATTTTATTATTATTATTAAACCTTAGGGATATTTTTGATAACCGTTAGATTTAACCTCCGTTATATTTTTAAGAGTATTTTAATTTTTTTTAAATCTTGGGAATATTTCTAAAGATTACTTAAACCTTGGGATATTTTTAATTTTTTCCCAATTAGAAGTGATGTCTTTTAGCAGTGGATTCGGTATATTTTTTTCAAATGGATGAACTACCTCTTATATTAAATAATAAATAAGTAATTTATTTTATTAATATTAATTATTTTATTACTTAATATTTTAAGTTAATTAATTGAATTTAAAATTTTAAAATTATTGATAAATTTTATCTAAATCATTAATTTATAACATTATTTACATAATTTAAAGTAAAATTTATTATTATATCTACAATTTCATAGATATCTTAATCAATTTAATTGTAATTAATAATTTGAAACTAATTTTTATAAATTAAATTTTTTTTGTTTTACTAAAATAATTACCATTTTGCATTAATTAAGAAAAAACTAAGATAAGATACAAGAAACCAAAATGATAATTACTCTTTTCTTTATAATATTTAAAATTTATTTATAATTATTTTATCTACAAGTTACCTACATTATCAACATTCTTGCTTATACTTAATAATATAAATTTTTGTGAGTTTTATATTAATTTAAAGAATAATTTAAACTTAATTTAATTCATTTAAATAAATTTATGTTAATAAATAATAGATTTTTGATAAAAAATAATAATTAAATTAAAGTATTATATTAATAACTGGCTCTAATTAATATGTATTATTTTAAAAATATTTAAGTAGATATTAATACTAATTATGGTATATCTTTTTTATTTAATGTTAGATAAAAATAAATTATATTATTTTAATAATTATATTTTTTTTGTTAAAAAATCAAACACCACTAAAAATAAATCTTTTAATAATGAAAAAATAATTATTGATATAAATTTTTATTTTTATATATGTTGGTTGTCACTATTTAATTTATTTTTAATTTTTAAATAAATTTAAATAAATTATTTCTGATGATATGATTGTTAATGATTTTTTTTTCAAATGAATTCATTTTAATATTTTTTACAAATACTTGTATTTTAATGATTAAAGATTCATTTGAAAAAAAATATATTAATTAATAAAATAAATATATTATCTTAATAATTTTTTATTAAAATAGAAAAAAAAAATCTGAATCTTACCGCTTTACAAGATTGGTTATCTATCATTTGGCAATATTAGGCTTAGGATTTTGGGACGATCTTAAAGTGCAAGCCAATCTTTGGCTTTATCTACAAAAGTTATTCATAATACATATTCAATGTTTCTAGGGTCATAAAAATTATCTTTCTCTATTATTTAGTTTGATGTGACTTTGGCAGCTCTTCATGCATGTTATCCCAAACCGAGAGTGAAATAAATAAATATAGGTATTTGGCTACATAAATATTTGTATTAATAATTATTTTAAGAAATTTATAACCATTCTCCACTTCTTTCTCAAACAACACGAGGATGGGCTTATTTATAGCTATAAAAAAATGGAATAATTGTTTCAGTTTAATTTATTTAAAATAGATTCAATGAATTATAAATTAAAAAAAAATTAATTTACTTAATTCACGAATTTAAATAACTAATTCATTTGATAATTTATTTTAACGAAATTTTTTTTTAAAATAAATATAAAAAAAGTATATCCACGTTAATAAAAGAAAAAAACTATTATTAACTTTAATATATATAATTAAAAATCATAAAAAATTTATAATATAATTGTTAATGTATATTTATTAATATATATCATATCTGTTAATGTATATCTAGTTTAATTTAAACATATCTAGTTTATTTATAACTCCGATATAAAAGCACAATGTATATTCCTTAAGACATGAAATACAATACAATCATTAAGTATTTCTAACATGGTATCAGAGTAAATGCTCTTACCTTTCTCTTAACAATCTTGTCTCTTCTAGTGTTACTTCACCCTTATCATTTCCGCTGTCATAACAGTCGTTGCAACAACTCATTGTTGAACATTCGACGTCTTTAAGTCGTTATCCTTAGGTTCTGGGCCTACAGTCGTCGTCGTTGAGGAGTCCTCTACCATACAGACCACTACAATCACCATCTCTGCCATGCATCTTGCTCCGAAAACATTTTTACAGGTACTACAATGATCGGCTCGCCCTGATCTACACAGTCGTGGAAGTCTCGCAATCATTAGAGTCTGCACACACCCACAGAAAACCAAGCGCTGCCGTGAATCTTACTTTGATAACCTTTGTGAAGATACTACTGTGATCGGATCGACCAAATCTACATAATCATGGAAGTCTCGCAAGCATCGGAATCTACACGTGCCCTCACGCACTACCAACAAAAATAGTGTGTCAGATTCATGCATCTCACACCCCACACTTTGGTCCTATGACGTCATCAGTGAAACATCCCTTAGGGCTAACGTCATCATCGCCTTCCACTGACATCACCATGACCATTGACCGTGGCGTTGCTACTATTGACCATGACCGTTGACTTTTCTACAGGGTTGACTATTGCAGATTAGGTTCTCCCTATCCAGTTTTTCGCATAGATCTCGTTTTTGCAGTTTGTTTTTGCATATTGTGTTTCTAAATGGATAAAAAAGATTTTTTTGCTTCCTTACCCCATCAATACTATATCAAAGGGGACCAAGAATTACTTATCCTGGTCTCAAGCTATGCGTAGTTTTCTTAAGGATTGCATGCTTTGGAACTACTGTACTGGTTCAATTATCATTCCTATCAAAGAAACAATTGAAGAAGATGTTGCCTGCCTTGGTCACATGATTGAATGGGATAATCACAACCACATGATCCTCACATGGATTTAGAATACTTATGTTCCCTCCATCTCCAATCTATTGAGAAGCTTTGATGATGCAAAATCAACATGGGATATGTTGGCCAAAAGGTACTCCACTGCTCACGGAATTATGAAATATCAGTTAGTATTTGAATTGCATCAACTTCGACAAGAACCAAGACAATCCATCAATGACTACTATGATTAGCTTCGCTTTCGTTGGGACCAAATTAACCTTTGTGATCCAATTTGGACATGCTCAAAGGATGCTCATAAGGACTTTGCGCCCATCCGGGGTCAATTTTTCAATCGCAGTCTTCCTCCCTCTTTTGATACTACCGTAAATGAGTTGGTTAGAGAAGAAGCTTAGCTTGCAACCCTACAAGCCCAGAATAAGTTTAATGTTTTGGCTATTAGTCCTTCTACTTTTGCTCCTACCATTGAGCAACGTCAACAGTTAAGTGATTCCTCTTGCTCTAGCAATCGTCATAGGCAGACCAACAAGAAGTTCTACAATTATTGCAAGCATCATGGCCACATCATTGAGACTTGTTACCATCGCAACAAATCTACTGTTGTCATTGCTAATAGTAACCCTACTCTATTGATGCCTTCCATTTTAACTGAGTCCCAGTCTTCTGGATCCACTATCAACCTCTCCCCCACTGAACTACAAAAGATCATAACTCAGGTTGTTCAAATGGCTGGTAATGCATCTCTTTTCACTACTCTCTCAGTTCTGCCCGGTAAGTCTCAAACTTGGCCTTTTAATTCTGCCTGTTGTAATCACATGACACCTCACCCATCTTTATTCTCTAAACTTGACCCTATACCACATCCTCTTAATATTCATATAGCTAATGGTTCCATCATGCATGGGAATAATCTAGGTTTTGTTTTGACCTCTAACCTCTCCGTTCCTAGGGTCTTCCATGTACCTGACCTATCCTATAATTTATGCTCTGTGGGACAATTAGTTGAACTAAGATATCGCCTTATTTTTGACTATTCTGGGTGTATTATGCAAGATCTGAGGATGGGACAAGAGCTTGGTACTAGTCCTAGAGTTGGGTGTATGTTTCCCATGAACAATCTTCATCTTCCACATGTTGCTCATGTCTTTATTGCTACTGCAGCTGCTGTAGTTTCTTCCTTACCTTCTCTCGCACTTTGGCATTCTCGTCTTGGTCATGCCCTATCCACTCGGGTACAACAGTTAGCTACCAAAGGTCTGTTGGGTTTTGTATCCAAAGATAATTTTGATTGTACTTCATGCCAATTAGGAAAATAGCCAGTTTTATCTTTCAATAATAGTGAATCTATCTTTAATGGTATTTTTGAGTTAATTCATTCTGATGTTTGGGGACCTTCTCCAATTACTAGTATTGGTGTATCTCGTTATTTTATTGTTTTTATTGATGATTATTCTCGTTATAGTTGGATCTTTCTTATAAAATCTCGTTCTGAAATCTTACCAATATATAGTAACTTAGCAAAAATGGTTGAATCATAATTCTCCAAACATATCAAAACTTTTTGATCTAATAATGCTCATTGGTTCTTCTTTGATTTCTTGGCAAAGTAAGAAACAAAATTTCGTGGCCCGCTCCAGTACTGAAGGAGAAAATCGTGGTCTTGTTGATACCACATATGAGCTCATTTGGCTATGATGGCTTCTTATGGATTTGGGCATGTCCACATCCTCTGCTACTCCCCTTTATTGTGACAATCAGAGTGTCATTCATATTGCTCACAATGATGTCTTCCATGAACGGACTAAACACATCGAGATTGATTGTCATTTTATTAGTTCTCATCTTGTCCATGGTGCTCTCAAGATTTTTCCCGTCTCCTCTAAAGATCAACTTGCAGATATCTTCACCAAGACACTTCCTAAGAGATGTACTCGTAATTTGGTTGACAACTTCAAGCTAGTCTCACATGCACCTTGAGTTTGAGAGGAGCTGTTAATGTATATATAGTTTACTTTAAGAATATCTAATATACTTATAACTCCTATATAAAGATATCATGTATATTTCTTAAGACATGAAATATAATACAATCATTAAGTATTTTTAACAATAATGATTTATGAGTTTAGGTTGTAAAATGTGGTAACAATAAAGGTGGCTTCTCTTCGACTAATATATGGATGAAATGACGTTATAATCTCATGTAATTTTTTAATTTCTAATAATTAATTAAATATTTTAAAATAATTTATATGAGTTTAATAAAATAAATAAATGAAAAATCCTGGTATTACTTAAAAATAAATTTACTTAAATTTAATTTATTTAAAAATTATATAATTTCAACTCAACATAAATTAATTAATAAACCAAACTTATTTCGTAACTCTAAACTCTAATGATAAAACCCTATTTTCTTTTATTATCACGTATTTAAAACATACTAAATAACATATTAAAAAAAATCAAAACGACGAACCCGTTTTTAAGCGCAGACATGTATGTAACTGACCTATAGTCAAGTCAATGAAATTCCTATAAGAAACTTGTATATAGTTGCATAACAATATGATGACGTTTTCAAATAATTTTGTTTTAGATAAAATAAATTTTATTGATTCAAAATAAAGATATTTGATTTTAAATAAATTTGTAATCACTTTTAAAAAAATAAATAAAAAATAAAAAAGTATTGAGAAAATGAACGGAATGTACTTTATTTATAGGAAAAATAAAAATAAAACATATAAAACGTTCAACTTTTTGACTAGCAACAAAGAAAATTACAAATAAACTAGGATCGATATACAAGAGTTGCTAATGAGCTACTGCCTATTGGTTAGATCCTGTTTTAATCTATATCTTATTATTTAATATAATTATTACTTATTATTTAGAATATTATTTTTAATATAATTTAAGATAAAGATTAAGACAAGCTTTTAACATAAAAAAAATTATAAGCCGTTGAATTATAATGTTTTAAATTCCTTCAAATTCTTTTGAAATTGCAAAAGTACTTTAATGGGTTTGAAAATAATAATAATAATAATTAAAGTTCATTAATGTGGCTGTTTATTACTTCTTCCAGGAAATATCTTCAAAAAAAGAAGAATAAAAAATTTAAGAGAATATCATAATTAAAAAATAACCAACTGATATAATTGCTTATTGAGATACTATCATTGACTTCATTTTTTATACAACTTTTTTCCTATAAATAAATAAGATAGGTTCTATTTTACATTCCAAAAATTAAGATTTATAAAGAATTGGAGAGACAAAAATATTTATTTAAATCTCAATAATAAAGATAAAAAAAAATGTAAAAACCCAGAAAATATTTATGTATTGTGATAGTGTTTATAATTAATAATCTATACATTTGCTAATTTGTCAATTTACTGATTTATGATACACAGTGACCAGTTTCTATGGTTTTATCAATAAATCACGTGATTAATTTTGGAGAACATTACTAAATTATAATATTATCTTGCTTTATTCGATTATTCCCAATTTCCCATTTAAATGATCTGCATTGTTTTTTCCTTCTTTCACTAACATGCAGGTTAATTGACGTTTTATAATTTTATATTAATATATCATACAAGCCTTATAATTAATTACCTCTATTACCTGTATCATTAATAAGTGTCAAACAAGTGTGCAAATTTTATACTTTTCAAATTACTATGCTTTCATTTTTTTCAATTTTTGTTCACGTATATGCATGCGGCTTGATGATACACCAAAAGTATAAATGAAGGACTCATATATACATATTTATTTTTTCATACAATACTTTCCTATATTTAATTAGAATAAGATGGAATAATATTATCATCTAATTTTTATATGATATAATTATTTATATAATTTTATTTTTAATACGTAAAAAATATATATGCATTATATTTTTAAACATTAGAAAAAGATATATATTTTAATTTATTTGAAAAACATTAAAGCATGATAAATTATAAACACCTACTTAAAAAACATTCTTAAGTTTCTCGTTAACATAAGGAGATAATATATATAAAAAATGAAATTAAACATTATATACTTAATTAAATTTATTTAACAATTATGATAAATTTGAAAATTTGGATAAAAAATTGAGATAAATTTAAAAATTTAGATACAAAGGTTAAATTTTAAAAATATATTATAAAATTGAACCTAACCATAAAATAAAAATAATAATATTTTTTTATATGTTACGTGTGTATATCAAAAGAATTGAGCTTTTTTTAATTAGTTTTATTAAGCAAATATTCTGTCTTTTCTTATCATTAAATTTGTCTTAACATTCCCACCGTTAAAAATTATTAAAAAAACAAAAGAAAATCACTTAAAATAACCTTCATGAAACTTATAATAAAAATAATTCTCTTAATTTGAATTAAAATGTATATGAATTAATATTAAAGAATATTATTTTTATTATTATAAATTTTAAAGTATTAATTTTATGATTTTTCTAAAAATAAAATACATCGTAGTAACTATATATCCTCGCACACGGATATGAGTAACATGTAATTGAAAAAATATTCATTAATAACAAATCAAGTTATAATGTTTTTGAAGGTCAATTAAAAAAAAGAATAATAATTTAAGAGAAAGAAAAATGTGTATATTTACACCTAACTACCATATTCTCTCTTCTATCCTATTGGCATGAACTAATGTCATTTTGGTTCGAGATTAATTAATAATTCATCGTATGTAAAGTACATATGCAAAATAAATTTTTTCTTTTTAAAGTAGCCAAAAGTATCATTTGATTTTTATATAATTTAATTATTCAATAGATTTTACTTTTAAACTCCTAAAAAATATATGCTTTTTTTATGTTTTAAGAAAAAATCATACGTATACAATATTTTTAATATATCAAAAAAAATTATTTTTTAAGTTATAAAATATCATATTTGCACTATGTAAAGAAAATATATAAATAAAAAAATTATACTATGTAATTAAAATTAAGAAATCTCATGAAAAATAATTATTTTTTTTGGTTACTTTTTTTCTTCCTAATTTTACGTGGAATACATTTGTAAAATAAAATTAAAAATTTCAAAAAAGATGTTAAAATAAAACAAAAACCATATTTGCTTATTTGTAAGGTTGAAGAGCTTCTTTGCGGTTTCTCAAAACCTAAAAAGTTTATAATATTTTTTCCAAAAATATCTCGACAAAAAAATCATTGATTGCTTATAAGTAATGAAAAATTCTTAATTTTGGACCACAATGTATTTATATCAATCTACAAATTAAAGAGTAAGGATTTTTCTCAAAACCTAAAAAGTTTATAATATTTTTTCCAAAAATATATTGACAAAAAAATCATTGATTGCTCGTAAGTAACGAAAAATTCTTAATTTTAGACCACAATATATTTAGGTCAATCAAAAAATTAAAGGGTAAAGATTTTTCTCAAAACCTAAAAGGTCTATAATACTTTTTCCAAAAATATATTGACAAAAAAAATCATTGATTGCTTGTAAATAACGAAAAATTCTTAGTTTTGGACCACACAATGTATTTATGTTAATCAACAAATTAAAGAGCAAGGATTTTTCTCAAAACCTAAAAGATCTATAATATTTTTTCCAAAAATATATTAACAAAAAAATCATTGATTGCTGGTAAGTATTAAAGAATTATTAGTTTTGGACCACAATGTATTTATGTTAGTCAACAAATTAAAGAGCCAGGATTTTTCTCAAAACCTAAAAAATCTATAATATTTTTCCCAAAAATATATTTACAAAAAAAAATCATTAATTGTTAATAAGTAACGAAGAATTTTTAGTTTTGGACCACAATGTATTTATGTCAATCAACTAATTTCTCTTCTTTATTTTAGCTTGTTTGAACCGATATATGAATTTAATCTAAAATTAATAAATAGTTTTTAAATACAAATTACATATATTTTTTCTTTTTTTTCCTCACTAATTATTCTTTATGTGTTGATTGATAAAATGATTCATCTTAAGCATTTAATTATTCACTATAATTAAATCTCACTTTGTTAATGAGCTTTCAAGTATATAAAGCTTTCTTACACATGTTGAAGATCTAAAATTTGAATTTTTAATACAAATATTAAGTGATGTTTATTAAAAAATTGTATGATAATCGGAATCTATTAAACTTCATTTAAATAAATTAATAATTCCTTAAAGAAAAACCAATAAATTATGATTAAATGACATAAAATTTATTAAAATAAAACACACAAAAAATTCATATTTTAAGTAATAAAAGTTTATATTTTTTATCATTTTTATACATGTGTTTGTCATGTATCAGTGGTATACATAGTAGTACACCAAAAATGATATAGAAAGATTGGACTTGAGTGTTATTATTGTTATTATTATTATTTTATTTTTAAAATATCTTAATTCATTAATTAAAAAGTTTATTGCAAAGTGTAACAATTATTTGTTGAGATGAAACATGCAACATAAATAATAAAGCCTTTCACTTTGATTTGGGTAGATTCATAAATTCAAAATGATAATTAGTGAAAAAAGTCTAAATACTTCCATCAAATACTTCATTGTATCATTTATGGTTATAAAATTTTTAAGTATGGGTTTAAAATAAATCTACTACCATAAATCTTTTAGAATTAATACTAATTTAAACATATCAAATCTACAAGTAAATTTTACATATTTTATTTATAAAGATTTAGAGAAAAAAATAGAGAGTTTATTAAACAAATATAAAAAAAAATCAATTTTATATAACGAATATCAATATGTAAATAATAGATTAATTAAACTATATCAAATTTATGAAATACTTTTGGACAAAATTATTTATTACTATTATAGAAAAAACTAAGGAGTTTAGTAAAACAAAAAGATGGAAATTAAAGTTTATTTTGTTATACTTATAAACTTACCACAAATTCTTAGCATTTGAGTTCTGAACTTTATATGAAAAGATGCCGCTTTGAATTATGGTTAATTTGAAAATAAAATCTAAAATTTTGAAAGATAATATTAAATTTAAAATAAGTTGATGTAAAAATTTCAAAGCAAGATCTTTAAAGAAAAAGAAAAAAAAAACTACTTTTTAGTTCAAGAAGTAAAATGATTTAAATAACAATAATCTTTGAAAGAGAAGCAACTAATGTAAAATAGAGGTTAGTGATGAGTAATAACGAGTCTATTTCTCTTCAATAAAAAGAAAAGGTCGAAGTTAGAGAGAAGGAGAAGAAACTTTGTCTCCCTTACACAAAAGATTTGAGTGTTAATTATAAATGAAAAAGTATTCCACTTATTTAAAAATAATAATAATTCCCCAAAGACAAGTAACTTTATCAAAATACCCTTTAGAGGCGAATAAGAAAAACTGTTCAATAACTACCAAACGACACATGACCTTACTCTCTGTCTCTCTCCCTCCCTTCTCCAAACTCTATAAATTGAGAGGCCACACTCTCTTCTTTTCTACAAAGTTGTGATTGGTTCTTCCTTTTATCTTTTACAAAAACAAATGGGTTTGAATTCAAAAAGAGTTGAAGATCTTACAAGCCATGAAACAATACTAAGAATCCCAACAGAGGCAATAATGCAAACAATTCAGATTCACAATGTTTGTTTACCACCAAAACAGACAACACTTCAAAAACTCAAACACAAGCTGTCTGAAATATTTTTCCCAGATGATCCACTTCACAAATTTAAAAACCAAACTTGTTTTAGAAAATTGCTTTTGGGTTTTCAATTCTTGTTCCCAATTCTCCAATGGGGTCCTCAGTATAATCTTGGACTATTCAAGTCTGATATTATCTCTGGACTTACCATTGCTAGTCTTGCCATTCCTCAGGTGAGAGATATTAACAAAAATTGCTTTATGGGTTTTGTCAGTTTCTTGCAGATTAAAACAAAAAAAAATATTGAGTTGGGTTGTGGACATATATTTCATTTCTTTGGTATCATTTGAGTGGTTGCCTTATTTAATATTATGCAGAGTTTTGAGTTGTGTTTTTCTTTTTATATTATTATAAATTTTACAACAACAAAAAAACCATTTTAAGGATGCTAATTACTATTTAGTCCTTCTGATATACTGCAGGGAATTAGTTATGCAAAGCTTGCAAATTTGCCACCAATAGTTGGATTATGTGAGTACCCAATAATATTCAGATTATTATTTTTATATTTTTTTTCCAGATCAAAAACGATTCAAAAAACAAAGGGAGTTCGAATGAATAAAATAATGAAATGGGTTACTTTACTTGCAGATTCAAGTTTTGTTCCTCCTCTGATATATTCTCTGTTTGGAAGTTCAAGACATTTAGCTGTTGGTCCTGTTTCAATAGCTTCTTTGGTCATGGGTTCAATGTTAACTGAGGCAGTTTCTTCTACTGAGGATCATATTCTTTATCTCAAACTAGCCCTCACTTCCACTTTCTTTGCTGGATTGTTTCAGGCCTCTCTTGGGCTATTAAGGTATTAAAAATTTAAAAAACTTACCTCTGTTTTCTCTGTTTTTGAGTTCAACAATAATTTTCTCTGTTTTCTCAATTTATGTAGGATAATAGATTATTTTAGAGAAAAACACAGCTAGGTTGCTATTTTTTTTTCAATTGTTACTAAAAATTGAACAAAACCATTTTTTGTTTGTTTGTTGTTTAATTGTATTAGATAGAAATTATGGTAATTTGAATAATCTGTAATTAAAAAAATTAAAGAAAAAATTATAAATAAATAAAAATAAAAAGTGATTATTTATTATTATGCCATCATTTTTTAATAATAATAAAGTTAAAATATTACAAAAATTAAGTTTGTAACAAACCATTCATCTATTATTTTATCACTAGATTTAACAATTAATTACCTAACAAACCATTCATCCATTATTTTATCTAAAGATTTGGATTTAAAGAAACACAATTTAAGCAGTGTAATAAGAAGATTTTTTTAAAAATATATATTCTTTTGGGATTTATTGGTATTGAGTTGGTATGATTCACCACCTTTCGTAACTTTACATTCCAATCTTATTCGTATAATTTAAACTTATTTAATTAAAAAAATAAATTTTAATATTTTTTAAAAAATATATAATTAATCAAGATGTATATATAGATGAAGATTATAGAAAATAAGTAAAGTATGATAAAAATATGCATATATAGAAAACATGTAATTTTGGTAGTTTTATAACAATCATCATTTTAATGGTGGGTTTATAATGTATAAAAATTTGATGAAACTTAAAATATTATATATTTAAAATTTAAAATTATATAAATAATACTTCTTATGTTAAGTTTATATATTTTTATTATAAAATTTTTATTATTTAAATTATTTAATGTTATATACCATCTAATTTAATTGGATCGTATCCTTCTTATTATATTGATATTATTTTTTTTAATCGTTCAGAATTGGATGTTAGAAAAAATATATTTATTTGTTTTTTATGGTGATTTAATAAAATTTGATTGGACGATTTACAGGTTGGGTTTTTTGATAGATTTTCTATCAAAGGCTACTCTAGTTGGGTTTATGGCTGGTGCAGCTGTGATTGTATCTTTACAACAGTTAAAAGGGTTACTCGGAATCCAACACTTTACTGACAAAATGCAATTTGTTTCAGTTATGTCCTCTGTTTTCAATCACAGAGATGAGGTTGGTTTTTTTAGTTTTTTTTTTCTTTTAATATATAAAATTTATAGTTGAGATTAAGTAGTCTCACGTAATAAATGAACTGTAGTGGTTTTTGTTGAGTAAATGTAACGTTAGCTAGCACTTCAAAAATATACTATTAAATTACGATAAAAGTTATAAATATATAATATAATTTTATTAAATGGTAAAAATAATATTTAAGTAACAAATATATATCATATAACTTTATTAATCGATAAAAATAACACTTAAATATATTTAATATTATTTTTATCATTTTTATTTATAATTTTTATAATAATTCGATGATATATTTATAATTTTAATACTAATTTAATGATATATTTATTAGTTTATTAAAGTTTTCAAAAAAGTTAGTTTTAGTTTTAGTTTTTATAAGTTAGATATTTACATTAAAGAATACGTTAGAATAACATAGTTAGGAATAAACAAATATTTATTATTTTTAAAATTAAAATTAAAATACATATTTTAAATAAAAGATTAAAACAAAATGTTTATTTTCTAAAATACTTTATGGGATGTTTTATTTTACATTTTTTGAGAAATCTTTTTTTTTTTTTTTAGTTTTTTGAAATGTCATATTTGGAGAATATAAAGGGTCATTTTCTAAATTGAAAGAGATTGTATGCAATTGAGTCAAATTATTTTATTCATTAATATAAAATAACCATAACTTTTTTTGGAATGATTTTCAGTGGTCATGGCAAACAATTGTGATGGGCTTGAGCTTCCTAGTGTTTCTATTGTCAACTAGATATATAGTAAGTATCTTTATAATTATAATTATTACTTTCACCCATTAATAAATTTATCATTTATTTAATATAATAATTATATTTGTTTGTTCAGAGCTCAAGAAGACCAAAATTATTTTGGATTTCTGCTGCTGCTCCATTAGCATCAGTTATTGTTTCAACATTTTTAGTCTTTCTCCTCAGATCCAAGCCTCCAAAAATCTCAATAGTAAGAACTAAAAACTTGTCTCTAAATCAACTACTAATAATAATATATAATTTAATTCAAACCTTAAATAACGCAGTTTTTTATTATTTTACTGAATATAATCCAAATTTTCAATATAATATATTTGTAGATGCATAGCTTTACATAGTTTTTACATAGCAAAAATGCACAATTTATGGTAAATTTTTAACCAAACTTAAAACACTCTTGATTTAAAACATCAATTCATAATGTGTTAAACTGTTATACATGTAATTATAAGAGCATTAAAATAATATATAATATTTTTCGTTCTATTCTAATTATAAATCAAATATAATAATACTATTTTTTTCTTTAATTTCGATAATCAAGTCAAATAAAAATATTTTTTTTCTATTTAATTTTATTCACATTTCGATTTCATTTTATAAACATAACTTTAACTTCTTACATTTATTAATTAAAAAAAGAAAAAAAATTCATATGAAAATAAAAATCAAATTTAAAAAGTTCATACCCATCAATTATGCTTTTTCATTAAATATATTTTTTTAATTAAAAGGTAAATGTGTAACGGGTTTTTAAGAAAGAAATAGAGTCGTTTAACCTAAAAAAAAGTAACACGTAACAATTTTGGTTAAAGGACAGAGAAGGAACATACAATTTGAAAGAAAACCTTTGAACTCCTAAACATTTTGTATAAATTATCTTAATTGAAAAATTCTTAATATGACAGATTGGTCATCTTCCAAAAGGCCTCAATCCACCTTCATTAAATATGTTATATTTTGCTGGATCTTATTTGGGGGTTTCCATCAAAACCGGAATTGTAACTGGAATCTTATCACTCACAGTAAGTTCTTTAGAACCAACATTGATCATTTTAAGAAGATATGAACATAATCATATTTTATCACATTGATAAAAATAAATTTTATTCAATTAATTACTTGTATTTTAGGAAGGAGTTGCAGTTGGAAGAACATTTGCAACTTTACAAAACTACCAAGTTGATGGAAACAAAGAAATGATGGCAATTGGGTTTATAAACATAGTTGGTTCTTGTTCTTCATGTTATGTTACCACAGGTATATATTTACCTCTTTTATTAGATCATGAACTAAATTTGGGAAAAGGTATTGAAGATGAAGTAATTTTTAACAAATAAACATATTAGCTATATAATTATTAAATTAGTTATCAAAATTTGTTGTTATTTTTTAAAACGAATATTTTAATTCTTAATTTATGAATTAGTTAGTTATTTAAGTATTTTTAATCGTATAATTTGTTAAAATAAATATTTTTGTCTATTAAAAGTATTAAAAATAAAAACCTAATAGTGATTAATTTTTATGAATAAGGAAACTATAGATATTAAATTTAAAAATTAGGAGATTAGAGTTTTCATTTTTAAATAATAATGAGATTATTATGAACTTTTTTTCAAAAATTATGTTAACTATGATGCTTAATGTAATAATTATGGAATTAAATTGTTTAAATTAAATAATTATTTTACATTTGTGTGCTAGCTTTCTACCTAAAATGATCTACATTGTCTTCTTCAGGATCATTCTCTAGATCGGCGGTGAACTATAACGCAGGAGCAAAAACAGCAGTTTCAAACATTGTAATGGCTGCATCAGTTATTTTTACTCTGCTTTTTCTCATGCCATTGTTTTATTACACCCCAAATGTGATCCTAGCAGCCATCATTATAACAGCTGTGATAGGACTAATTGATTATCAGGCTGCTTATCGGCTTTTGAAAGTTGACAAGCTCGATTTCTTGGCTTGTTTATGTTCATTCTTTGGAGTTCTCTTCATTTCTGTACCGCTTGGTCTTGCCATTGCAGTAAGTAAATCTTGAAATCTTGAAAATTTGTATTGTTGTTCTTTAAGTTATCCTCATCAGCTTAAAGGAATTATAGTAAAATTTAATAGAGAATGTATAAAATTTGTTGATAATGAAAAACTGATATGAGTATTTAATTTTTTTAGATGGTGTCCTCAAGTTTTCAACATCATTACACTTTTAGGTGGGAATTTTAGTTAGCAAGATTTTACTGTGCAATTATGGTTTAGTGTTAAAAACATGAAAAATGAAAAAAATTGTTTGCTATGAAAACCGAGAAATAATTGATTTTAGAGAAAAGTATCGTACACATAAGTTATTGGTATCGGTTTGATCACTTATATTAAAAATTGTGTCATTTAATCATTTATTTGAAAAGATATCATAATTAAAAGATAAATTATATTATCTTAAGATTATTTTATTAAAATATTTTTTTTTATTAAAAATAGAGTATTTAATATTGGTAAAATGATAATTAGTGTGAATAAAAATCACAATATATTTTAGAAAATTTGACAAATAATTCACGTTAATAGCCTCACCACTTCAGGTTGGAATTTCAATACTCAAGATTTTACTTCACGTCACGAGACCAAACACAACTGTTTTAGGAAATATTCCGACAACTCAAATATACCATAGTCTCGACAGATACAGAGAAGCTTTGAGAGTTCCTTCATTTCTCATACTTGCTATTGAATCACCCATCTACTTTGCAAATTCAACTTACCTGCAAGAAAGGTACGTTCGAGACTTAGTAAATGCTCTTTGTACATTTTCATGTCATCGATAGCTTGTGACACATTTCTATACACTTTACATAAGAAATCAATGTTCATGTAGACATTTATAACAAAACATCATGTTTTGTTGTCTGATCAAGTGGAAATATGATTGTTTAAATCATATCAAGTATGTTAGGTAATAAAAAAAATTATACTTTGATTGCAGGATAATAAGATGGGTACGTGAAGAAAAAGAAACGATAAAAACGAATAAAGAGAACACATTAAAATGCATAATTCTGGAAATGACTGGTATATTCGTCTAACTCTAATATATACATTCTCAATAATTTGAATTTTTTTTTACATGCATAATCCTTTTGTATTTATAACTGACAATTCCTTTAAAACGCTGTTGTACTCTAAGCTGTGACTGCAATAGACACTAGTGGCATTGACATGTTATGTGAGCTAAAAAGGATCCTAAATAAAAGATCACTTCAGGTAAGCATCGATGATTGATCTTTGCGTGTCAGTTTTTATATAACCTGTACATAACTATGTATATATATACACAATAAAAATGTTATTTTATGAACAATTTAATTGTTTATAACGTATAAATGCTATTTTGATCACAGTATATTCCTACGTTTAGTAATTTACTTTTGGACACTTTCACAGCTTGTGTTGGTAAATCCTGTTGGGACTGTAATGGAAAAGCTAGAGCAATCAAAAACCCTAGAATCCTTCGAAAATGGACTCTACCTCACAGTTGGAGAAGCTATAGCTGACATTTCATCAACTTGGAAGCCATAACTTTTCTAAAGAGTTTTTGAGGGACAAAAATGGGATTCCAGAATGGAGGAGTTTGCTTTAAACTTGGCAAATTAGGAAGAGTATCTTTTTTTTTTTTCAGGAAGTCTAAGGTGAAGAAAAGAACACTTCAATTTGCTTATAATTTTAAGATTTTAGGATATCCCACCAAGTTTTTGATTATGTAAATGGTGCTTATTATCTTCAATTTGCTTTTTGATTAGATGGGAGCATTAAAAGATTTAAATAACCTCAACATGTGAATTAAGTTTAATCCCTTTAAAGCTTATGGGTTGAGTTGAGTTTAATCCCTTTTTTTTTTTTTTTTTTTTTACATTTAACTTGAACGGGCAATTAAAAAAAAAGAACCTTTGAAATAATATTGGGTTGATGAAATATTATTAATTTCTTTTGTTTCTTGGAGGTAAACTGTTAAATGAATAAAAATGTCTTTGAAATTGGGTTCATGTGAAAAGATTGTGGCAAATTTATCAAATTAGTTTCGATTATTAAATTAAAACTTTTTAATAATACGAGTAAAAATAAGTACCAGTTATTAAATTTAAATATCATTATAATACCTAATTCTATATTTTTCAAATTTAAAAATAAAATTTCCTATGTTTATTTTCATTCGTATACGACTTTTAAGTATTAAATATAAAACTAAATAAATAATTAAGTTATATAAAAATTAATTTTAAGTTGAATAACAGTGTAATATAAAAATCAAATTCCATTTCCCAAACCCAAATACAACTTACGAAATCGCAGATGACAGAACTGTTTCGAGAAGAAATTCTCAAAATCAAACAGAAAAATCTAAAACCAATTCCCATATAATGCAAGTTACAGCGATTAATCAATTCCCATATAATGCAATGCTTCGAAAACAAGCTTCAAGATCAAATGAGGAAGGGAAGGGAATTTACTTTTTAACCCATACTTATTCTGAATTTTCTACCCCTGTTCATGCTTATGAATAAAGTTTCAAAGTTGTAGAGGGAGTTGAGAACAAAATACCAAAGGAATAGGGGATTCATTGCTTGAAGATTGAAAGCGAAAATTCAATTTATGTGGAAACACCTTGCTCCGGAGGAAGAACAAGAAGAAGATCTACATCAAGAATAGCGTGGTTGAAGAAGCTCAACGTTTGAGAGATTTAAAATTGCGGCTTTTTAAGCTTTTTCCTGCTTATCAATCCATACGACCGCATAGCGCAGTGGATTAGCGCGTTTGACTTCGGATCAAAAGGTCGTGGGTTCGACTCCCACTGTGGTCGCTATAAACAAATTTAACAGATTTTTCTTTTTTCTTTTTTCTCTTTTGGTTTTTAAAGAAACAAATGAAAATAATCGATCTAACAAAACAATTAAACCTACGATGTTGAAAATAGTCTTAAATGATTTAATACACACACACAATGTTAAAGTGAAGTACAAGAACAACCAACTCAATGAAATAGTTAAATATGCAATCACTAAAAGAGTCTTACACATAAAAAAAAAATAAAAAGTTGAAGCAATATTGAGATAAATAATGTCAACAAATACATGATTGGCATTCTTGTATTGTTTTCAATGTGCCTTATGAATAGCCAAACTTTGTTTACATTGATGATTATTATTTGAGCATAAAATATGACCTAGAGTCCAATCTTAGTAGTGTTCGAATCTTGAGTCAAGCTCGTGCCTAGAAATTAGATTTTAAGAACATCCAGATTGACCTTTAGTTCAGTCTCACAATGTAATCAACCTTAGGTTTAATTATGCATTTACTATTGTAACTCTCTAATATGTTATGATGTGTACCCCTATGTAATTATACGTGTACATGTAATATCTTAAATATATGAATTTTTCATCAAACTAGACCAATTTACTCTTATTCTCCAACATCTCTCTAGTTTCTCTCTAAATCAGATCATCCCCAACATTTGGCCCTATCATAGGGCTTAGGATTCAAAGGTTGAGCTTTTATTATTGACCCCACACTTCTCAATATTCACCTTTAGTTTTATGAGAGAAACCCCAAAAATTAAAGCATTTCACCCTGCATTCTTACTAAAGACATTCATCGTGGTTGGTACCCAAGTTGATGAAATATTAAGGCTAGTTAATGAGCTAGCACTCAAGGATAATATCGTACCTACACATGAAGAGGTTTGGGTTGAGTCTCGAGCTAATTCACTCAAAGAGGTGATCCTCATCGAGATTTGGCATAATAACTCCTCGCTCAAAAGAGAACTCGATGAGACGAGACAAGAAAATAGGACACTATGTGCTCGAGCAGAAGAAACTCTACAAGTAGATCGTGCTGATAATTTGATTAAGAAAGTTGAGTTGGTACCAAGGAAAAATGAGCCTGGGAGAGTAGAAGATACAATGGAAGAGATTTTGCACCATAATGCCTTAGCTAAGTTACAACCAGCTCATTAAGGGCAAGATGCAACCTAGTATAACAATGAATAATAGCTTGAGAAATGAGATTGTGGGAAGCACGCTTCCAAGCATTTGAAGAAACAAATAAAAAAACAAGACCAAGTTCTCAAGGAAATGAACAGGAGATAGGACAAGGGTAAATCTCACTATGATTTTTTTGGATATATGCCATTAAGACCATAGAATAGCCTTACACACCATCCAATGAACCCGTTCGATAGTCTGTATTATGGCTTAGGGCTATCTAAGCTCGTAAAGAAGACCCATGACATCATGGTTCAATTGTTTACCAAAATAGATGAGCACGATCCCATGATTAAGAACGGGCTTGTACTTGATTAGAGAAAAGCTTGTATGAGATGATTCGTAACCCCATGAGACACCCAAGGAATTGGACCATAATGAGATTACCTCTAACATGGCCCGATTTACGCATCATCTAGTCCGTTTGAACAAACCTACACTATTATTACTAAACATAGGAACAATGGTTGGCTATTACACTCTCATATCAATTAAATTGCATACTACTAATTAAGTTCATCAATTATGGGTCACATACATAAGAATCATAGATCTCTACCTAGAAACTATACATGTTATTTAATCAAGACAAACAATTAAATAATTCTCTAAAATCTAATTAATTATCTCTACAGATTAATTGTTGGCCAAAAAATTAATTCCATAAAAATTAGATTAAATAATATAATTAAATTAAAATCATAATTGGGATAAAATATCATATCATCGCATAGTAAAAATTGGGTTCATAAGACCCTTGATTAATAAATTAACTAGATATAATTTTATCTAAAAAATTTATATTTTCCATAAAGAAAAACATAAAAATTGATAAAGAAATGTGTATAAGAAGAAATATAATCAATTTGTTGAATTGTAGTACTAATCTTCCCTCCAATCTCCACCAAAATTTTCTCCTTTTGAATTTTTCTATATATATTTTTCTCTTCTTAACTCAAAAACCCGATAAAAATTATGTTAATTATGGTTCATTATAGTTTATGGGATGATTAGGGAGTTAATTATACCTTAGGTCAAATCAGGATCATCAGATCAGTTTTAGATCAAAGGTTGAGATCAAAAAAGCAAAATTAACATCGATAACCAATGAGAGCGTGACATGTGGCACATATAATTCACTGGACGAATTAGAGCGCAACACGTGGAAAGAGAAGACTGGTCTGGTTAATACATGATAAGTCAGCACCACGAGGCGAAATGTGATTCACGATTACGAATAGCATGGCACACGGGTGGAATGGTTGGACGAATCAAGTGAAGACGTGTGGCGAACACGTCGACCAAGCGGGATGAATTCGAAATGAACACTATGTTGACATATGGCATGGTGCTATGTCACACTACACACGCGAAAATATACGATTGGGCATCTCTGTTGGCATGGCATCCACATGACTTGTTTTGTCAGCTCTCGTGCTTGCATGTTATCCACGTGGTAGCTTCTAATTGGTCTTATGTTAAAAATTCATAAAAAAATCCATAAAACTTTTTGAAAAATCACAAAAAATTCTAAAAATTATATTTTCACCTATTTTTACTAAAAGTTTATATTTTAATATTCTTAACCCTAAAAATACTATTTATTGATTAAAACGAGAAAATATTAAACAAAAAAGTGCACTAATGATTTTACTTTCATAGAATAATTAAGCTTCATTCTATTTATCACATTAGAGAGATGTTTTCTATATGCACTACTCTTGGTTTATCTGTGCATTCAAGTTATGGTTTGTTACATACTTTTACCTAGCTATTGTCTTTGTTTTATTCTTTGTATTTCTCGCTTGACTACATATGTTGCTTCTTTTTATGTTTGCTTTAATCTTATGTATTGTGTTGCATGAATATTAGCATTATTGCATTTCTGTTTAACTTTTCTCTTTCATATAGGGATGTGGCATGTTGCATACCTATGTGTGCTTGCTTTGACTTTTCATGTCAAAAGGGAGCAATGTGCACAACTTGTGTTTGTTTGTGCATTGTGTTTGCTTGTTGCATGGAGTGGTGAGTGAAGTCTGCATTGCATTATGTTTATCTAATATGCATACACTTAGGAGGGATTTGTGTGTTTTTGTTGCATGAAAATTGTATAGTTTACATATTTATGTTGCATATAGATTGTGTAGTTTGCATATTTGTATTGCATATAGATTATTTTTTTGTGCTACATGTTAACTGTACTTAGCCAATCATGTATACTTGTGTAGGGATAACATGATGGTATTTGGATAGACTACATGCTATTTTTGCATGATATGTTCATAAGGTATGTGATTGTTTCATGTGTGCTTGTTGCAAGTGTAAAGTGAAATCTTTGTGCTTCAAATGCGTTATGTGCAGTGGTGTTGAGTTCCTTATGATAGAGGATTGAATGAGTTGATTCATGAAGTTAGATGGAGCACTCAAGATGGATGTACTTCAAATAGGTGTTTCTTTTGAGTTTTGGTATGTGTCATCGTGTTGTTTATGGAAACAAACTACTTTAAGACATCTTCATGATCATCTCATGTTTGATGAGTATATGTATTTAGTTATGTAGTATTTTGACACATAATGCCAAAAAGGAAGAATGTAAGTTCCGTTGTACTCATGTTTGTGTGTTGACTTCTTTTGTGCAAAACATAGTTTTTTTATTCTTACTTAGTATTTTTGTCCTCATCGATGTAAGATTGGTTATTACTGATCAATAATATACACACATGAATTTTTTCATAATGTGCATGCTAGGTGGAGTATAAATCTTTACTCGTGTTTTTGGCTCATTACTCGATAATTTTTTGAAACAAAAAATGTGAGTTTTTGCACCTCGTTGTAGACCTCGCCAACCACCTTGCTATGAGAGATGGAGAGGTGGCAACGAGATTGGCCATGGCTTTGAAAATTTCTATAAATACCTCCCAATTTCTTCATATTTGGTATTAAAAAAATAGCACAACTGTATCATCTTGTACTTTTTTATCATTAATATCTTGATTATTTTTTAACATTAATGATTCGTGACTATTTGAGTAAAAAAATGTTTTTGAGTGGTGAGTACTTGAAAAGATATTTATGAATGGGTTATATATGGACCATGTGTGATTGATAATTGTATTCATGCAATATTTTCTTATTATTAAATCAGGAAGTTATAAGTAAGAGTACCAATAAATAGTTTAAATATAGGTCTCAATTAATAGAAATAATAATAATTTTATTTCATTTAAAGTTTATAACTAATTTATTATTTAGTGTATTTTTTACCGTTATAGTTTTCGTTACCATATATCTAAAAATTTTAGATAAATTTATCTAATTATATCTATTGTTATAGATAATATGATATTATGTTAATATAATCTAAACTTTCTAATTATACCTATAACTTTCTAATTATTACATCTACCCTTTGATACGCATTTTTAGTACGAGTCTCTAAACCCATTTACCATAAAAATATAAAAAAAAACTTACCCAAAAACATTCACTAAACAAGAAGCTATGTTCTTTCAAATCATTTTTTTTTCTTTTTTCTTTTTGCTTTTTTTTTTTGACCGAGCAAACAAAATAAAAACAACCATGCTTTCATAAAACGGTACACATTTTTTTTCTTTTTTTTTATTAGAAGGCACACATTATTAAAACTAAAATGAAAAAGTAATCACACCAAATATCTTTTCATTTTAAAACAAAATAGTATAATTTGATTAAAATGAACACAACAATCAGAGCTCTGTCGGTGAAAACACTATTGCGAATACAACACCACTCGAACGAAAATGTAAATTTTCCACCGTCCCGTGTAGAAGTAAAAAAAAAAAAAGACCAAATATTGGACTCTCTTCAAAACCCTCCTAAAAAAATTATGGATTCCAAAGACCGACTTAATTTACTAAAATATAACAGAATGCAAGAACAGAAGGCTTCACAAACCTAAAGTTGTAGAAGGCTCCCCAAGAAGCCTTCAGCTGTCCGTCCACTAACTCCCCATAATAAACGGTAAGATTTTCGTTCACATTTCTTAAGGATTCAATTTTTTTAACCTTTAATAGATCATTTTAAAAAGTGAAGTATTCAAGAATTATGCAGAAGCTGAAGGAGCTTCAGACTTGTCGGTCTCCATTGGTTCTGCAGATACTGGTGCTTCACCAGAGCCTGCTGCAGCATTTTCGTTACTACCATCAGCATTGGCATTGGCCTCTTCACCATGAGGTTGCTGTTGCTGCTCGCCACCTTGAGGTGGGGTTGCTGGAGTTTCAGAAGCAGCTGGCTTGGGTGGGGTTGGTTTGGGTTTCATCATTATTGGCCTGCATATCCTGTTATAGACCATACAGATTGAATTAGGCAAAATATTTATTTATGCTAAAAGAGAAAAACGAAAATTCTAAAGGATTAAGCACCATGGTCCATGACCGGTAGAATACATACATTTGAGAATCCTAAATACAGTACTAGGTCAAAGAAAGTTTAGATGATGAACCTGTCAAGTGCCTCGGCTTTCTTTCTCACATCAGCAGATAAGAGTACTGGTGTAACATGTTTAGGAAGTGAATCTTGCTGTTGCTTTTTCTCTCTCAGAAAGGCCTCTGCTTCAACGCACTCATTCAAGACCTACCATGGTAGATTGTATTTACTAAAGGGATTACAAGACTATACAAAAATAAAATTGCATTTGAAATTAGCAAAAACCAAAAGTACATAGTCAAGTGTTACCTTCTGTTTCTCAGACATATCAATGTGATCGAACTTTAAATCATTTGACATAGCAGCCTCCCTATAGCTAGCTATGCAATAAACAAGTTGATCAACCACAGTTCCTCTCACCATGAACTCCTTGTACCGCTCCTCAACGGGGTCACCTTGCTATAAATTTGGCATTTAAAGTCAAATATAAACACAAATCATGAAAACAATAAGTCTTTCATTATATTTTCCTAATTATATAGGATAAAAATATAGGAAGGAAAAAAAATGCAATAATTGAGGCCAAGGGGAAAGAATGTCAAAGAAAAGAATAGTGTTTCAGGGGAAAACTTACTTTCTTGAGCTCCTCAAGTTTGGCAACATAAACGCCCTTAGTTTCATCTTCTCCATCTTCATATAACCAATCTTCTGTCTCCTGAAGCTTAACTGTAAATGCTTCCCTTTCTGTATCTGTGACAAATTCCCGATACTTGTCACAGAGCTGCATACAGAAAAAGCAACGCTTTTAGTTAAAAATAAAGAATATAGATCATAATTATAGGATTAAACAAACCTCATGCAACTTACCTTGTTCCTCATATCATAAACATATGCCTCAACAGCATTTTTCATGTCTTTTGTTTCTTCCATCACACGGTCTTGAAGAGCCATTTCAAACTCTTTTTCAACTGCCTTTTGTAAATCCGTTGGATTCAATCCTCCACAAACCAACTCTGCAACAGGGACATTTGTTTTCTTGAACTTTTTCTTTGGAGCATCATCCTGCACGCCAAGAACCAAGGAAGTAAACACAATTAGCATAAACATGATTCTTGGGGCTGGTACACGTTTGATAAAACAGATAGCATAGATGAGACTACAAAACACTAGACGGAATGAAAGACGCCTATGGCAAAGAGGTTGAAAGTTCAGCCTCCTCACTAAAAGACTAGGGGGGAAGAAAAAATACCCAGCTGCCTTCTTCAGAAATGAAAAAGCAGAGAAAATACAAATTATAAGCAATATTCTTGATTTAAAAATAAAATGCACATCCAACCTTGCTTGAACTTGTGATCAAGAACCACAATTGCAATGAGAAGAGCCCTTGAGGCCTTGACCTTGTTCACAATATTCAAAGAAAAACATAAAATAAAAGACTAGAGAATTATGAATTAAAACGTTGACCTTATCTGTTTCCATCCGCACAGGCTTATCTCCAGACTCAAGATTTCCATTTTCAGCTCCCGGAGCATCAGCAGCTGCCTTGGCTTCTTGCATGTTATCATCGGTCTCATTGTAACTTGGAGGAACAGCATCATTGAGAGTTTCATCAGTTTCCATCTTAGCAGTAGCATCTTTTGGCGGCTCCTTTGAGACTGGGACTTCAATTTCTTCCTCCTCCAGAAGCTAGTGTAGATTCAGATAACAGTAAAACACCATAAAGGGGTTCGTTAAAGGTACAAAAAATCATATTCAACACCTGCTCAAGTCGGTTTAAAATTTACCGTTGCAGACTCCACAGACACAATTCCATGCAAGTTCAATCGAACTTTGAGCTTTAGTTTTGAGCGTTCACTTTTTGTAGATTGGAAGGGGCCAATCTGCACATAAGACAACATTGAAGGAAGTTAGAACCAATGATACCTAAACACTCATCACTATCAAGACAAATACAAATGCAAATACATTATTTTGATAGCAGAAATTGACCACTTACTGTATATGTACCAATCTTTACAGGTGTCTGCAACTCACTGACATCTGCATACTGTACATCAACTGAGAATGTGCCTGACCGATAAAATGTAAGAGCCTTAATGCTCGGTATTGGATTTCCCTTTGGAAAAACAATGGTACTTTGGTGGTTCTCAGTTGTTCCATTCTGAGCATCTGGAGCATTGCCTTTCCATGACAATGAAATTGAGAAAGGGAAGCTTTCATTTACCTAGGGAAGAAGGGTCAAAAGATGAATATTAAAAAAGTCCACGATTCTGGTGAAGAACTACAATTACTAATCCAATGATACCTAAACACTGCTTGATATTCAGGAGGAATAAATGAGAACAAAAAGTGCACCTAAAGTCAACAATCAAAGACACTGCTTGATATTCTTATATAAAGGAGGGATATTTACCTGAAATTCTCGTACTTTAAACGTTGGACTAAGAATAGCACACTCCAAAGCTGAGCCTCTAGCAACACACTCACTGGCATTCATTGTGCGCCTAGGCTCCTTCTTGAAGAACTCAGTCAATATCTTGATTACCGCAGGAACACGAGAGCCTGAACCCACAACCTCAACCATGTGGACGTTTTCAATTGTAAGACAAGCATCAGCAAGGGCTTTTTCCAAAGGTCTCTTCACACGTTCCAGAATAGGAACACTAATTTGTTCAAATTCTTCCCGCTTGATGAACCCACGGACATCCTTTTCGTCCATCAAACACTCAATATTTATAGGTGCCTCAGGATTTGCACTAAGCACCTTTTTCAACTTCTCACATGCAGCACGAAGCCTAATACAAGCCCTTGCATTCTGAAAAACATCAATCTTGTACTCTCCCTTAAACTTTGCTGCGAAATGTTGGAATAGCACTTCATCAAAATCTCTACCACCCAAAGATCGGTCAAACGAGTGGGCCAATATTTTGAGTTGGCCCTTTTTAAAGCCAGCAATGCAGACTTGCATGCTAGAATGCCCAATATCAACAAATGCAACATTCAATTGGTCATTGTCAGGTAAATCTGTTTTATAAATTCCATAAGCCAAGGCCGTTGCTGTGGTTTCATGGATCAATCTAAGAGGGTGCAATCCTGCAATAGTGGCAGCATCCAAGACAGCCCTTCTCTGAAGATCAGTGAAATAGACTGGAATCCCGATGCAGCAATCAACTACTGCAGCATTTAGATTTTTCTCGGCTATTCCTTTTAGATTTGAAAACAACATGCCCAAGACCTGAGTTGGCGTAAATGTCTTTGTTTCACCAAGATACCGAGCATTAATCAAGGGACACCCATCAGATCCCTCTGTAACAGTAAAAGGAAATGACTTTAGATCCCTTTGCAACTCAGGATCAGAAAACTGACGACCAATAAGCCTCTTAACTTGAGTAATTGAGTTTTTCGGGTTCATTGTAATTGAAGCAGCCCCAGCGGTCCCAATGAACCGCTGCTTATCACCGAAACTAACAATAGCAGGTGTTTCACGCTTCGATTCATCGTTCAGCACCACATCAATACCCCTCTGCCTAGCTACGGCTACAATGCAGCTTTCATTACCAAAATCAAAACCAACCACACTCATCCTCGCTAAACTCTAAAACCAGTTTATATGTTGAAACTGGTCTATTCAGCAAGATTAATCTGAATCAAGAAAAATTTATCCCACAATGAAACAGCTGCATTATCAAGTACCAGCAAGTTCCAATTCAAAGTTCCAAGACAAGGCTACTTAAACAGGGATGCCAAAAAATAAGCTAAAATGCAACATGTAACAAACAAGTATGCACGCATCACAAGGATACGTGAACAATGACTATAATAGAATTAGTCCAACAGTGCGTCTAATATAATAAATTAGAGTAAACCACATCATATTAAAATATCTACATGTAAAGATCAATGACGAGCAACTACATATAACAATAAACCAACAAATAGATTATGCCACACTAAAAAAAAAAAATCTAAATCCACTCGAAGAGAGACCATAGTCGGCACCAAACTCTAAAGCAAATCAGTCAAGAACATCGCAAATCGACAAACCGAAAGTCTCAGATCTAATATAGAGATCTGAAACTAGGGCAGAAGCATGGTTAAAACTCGTACCTTGTAGTAACCCAACAGAAGCTGCGAGGACCAGAGAGATTGCAATAGAAGTGAATAGGAAAGAGGGGCTTTTCGCGTGAGGTTTCTGAAACTCTCTTCTTTTGACGAGGTAAAACTGAGAGGTTAACGGAGGGAGGAGAGATCTATTAAAGGAGCAGAGGGATATGTGTGGAATTTTCGAGATTGTTCTTTTTTCCATTTTTATGAATTATTTTGGAAAAAAAACAAACACTTAATCTCTTAATTTTAAAAATTAAGTAATTTTTTTTAAATATACTATAAATATACAACTTATTTATAATGAGACGTGATTTTATATATTTAAATAATAAGAAAATAAAATAAAATAAAAACTTAAAATATATTTATGTTCATCATAAAAATAAATAAACATTGTGCTTTTAAGTAATAATAAAAACTCCCTAAAAATCAAGGAAATAGAAAGAAAACAAAAGTAAAAGAAAAAAAAGCAGCTTCTTTTTGACTTTCCAAACAAGAGCATAAAAGACGATTCATATGGAGTTTGAAGACGAAGAATATCTTTTCATTAGACGTTAAATATTCAAACTATGGTAGTTACATTGGAAATATGATCTAATATAGAGCTTCATTTTGAGGTTAAATACATCTTACATAAACTTCATTCTTGATCCTTGAAAAAGATGAAAAGCAGCAGGAATTATTATCAAGGAATTCACCCTAGTCGTTATGGTCATGTTAAAGCAATTTTGGTGGGTGCGAAATGAAGTGATCTTCAAGAAAATTGAGTTAAATCATGCTTTTCTTATGAAAAGACTTTAATTCAAAATTGAGAAATTCTCTACACTGTTATCTAAAAAAAATCAGATACATATTAATGAAACAGTAAATGAGTTACATTCTCTTAATAAAATGAAAGGAGGAAGGAAAAAACAACTTATATTCTCTAAACTAATTGATAAAAGTATAAGTGTTTATAACTCAAAAATTTTATGAATTAAAAGATTATCTAAATTTATATGTAATATTATTATCAAATTATTTTTCACATTGATAAAAATGAGTGAACATAATGTGTCTAAAATGTCTACGGAAGATATGTTTTAAAAATACTTAAAATAATAACCAAAAATTTAGTTTTAATATTAGGATAGAAATCAAGATTTAACAACTAATCTAAAAACTAATTTATAAGTTAGAAAATTATTTAGACTTATATGTTATTATCAAATTTTTGCTTATCTAAGATTTATATTCTTTAACATCCCAAACATCCACTAATGTCATTAAACTTAATTTCAATGCAGCTTGACATAAAGGGGGAGGAGAATAATGGAGAGAGGTTAAGATCGGTTAGCGTTAGTAACAGGAAAACTCAACGATTTGCCAGGTTCACCTCCACCTTCAACCTCTGGTTCTGGTTCCACACCTCAACATCCATTGCGTACTCGCTCTTTTCCTTCTAAACCTTCCTCCGTTCAAAATCTCCATCGTCATTCTATTTCTCGATCTTCTCTCCCTCATCGCCTTCACGGTATTGTTTTAATTTTATATAATTCTCTTTTTAATTTCTGTTGATTAATTTAGAATGTTCTAGCTATTTCATGATTCCATTTGATTCGATATTGTTTGTTTATATTTAGTTACTTTTTTGAATCGGTATATTAAAATTTATCACTTTTTTCAATTACATGCTATTTTTTCTATATTAATTGTCAAATATGATCTCGGTTTCGTACCCAAAAAGAGCAAGAGATTGCTAGTTGTGGAGTATTGTAGACAGTGGTACTCCAGCACACCGTATTGAATGAGCGAATAATATCATAATTTCTTTATCTTTCACTCTGGTATCAGAGCCTATCCATCTTTTCGTTCTTATTCCAGCTATGTAAGCTCAATTAGGTTTTGTCAACCCGTCCTCCTACTTAATCGCAGAATTACAAAAAATCGACAATTTATTGTTTCAAGCTGTTCAATTCTGAATCGAGAGTTTGTTAATTGGAAGCAACTGACAATCTCCTTAAAGAAGGTTCTACTTTTCGATTTCTGATTTGATTTCATCTCGAATTTCTAGTTTTGCCACTGGTCGCTTACGGTGGATTTTCTGGTGTCGCACAAGCCATAGCACTTGATCTCAGATCTCAATAAGAAATAATTCATAAAGATAATATCATAGCTTCAGTTTATATCTTTGTATTCTATACCGATCAGCAGTGTATAATCTTGAGTTTAGAATCACAAGTGAAGATAGTATTAGTGTTGAAAAGAGATTACAAATTTACAACCATATACATACTGTTTGGTTGGTCTTTTACTTAATCATAGCTCATTTATTTGGTTAGCAGTAAATAGTATTCGAGGTAATTTACTAATATTAAAAATAATATTTAAATTTTATACTTATTTTTTTTATCAATTTAGTTTTATTGTTATAAAAAATGATGACACAAAAATAAAGATAATTTTTTATTTTATTTTTAAATTTTTTTAAGTACATTTGTTAAAAGTTATTATAACTTAAATAAATTATAATTGAAAACATGGAGAAAAAAGATAAATAAAAAATAATTATTTATTTTTATATGATTAAGAATAGTACTAAATTGTTATAAAAAAAATAATTAAATAACTTATATGTAATTTTTTAAATAAGTATTAGATTCACTTTACTTTAAAAATAAATAATCTATTACCTCAATTGGATGAGTTTTAGCACATTTAAGAAATTTCCCTCTTTATCATGATGTGTGATCTTAAGCGAGCTTAAGATCTTAAATAATGTTAGTAACTAATGAAACATTGCAGGTCATTGTTGATCTGCAGACTAACTATTTGATTTAATTACTTTTATTTAGAGATCTAGATCATCTCACATATAAGTTACTCTATTGTTTCCAGTTCACACGACAAAGATGACTATAGTCTTGCTCCTTCATCGCCTGATCTTCTTGAAATCACCCCAGAGGTTCCCACAAAATAGACGATTCTGACTTTACCAAACACAACATACAATCTCACGTACAGAACAAAAACAATATAAGTACTATAGACTCTTTACAAACTGATACCAAAGAAGAGAGGAACAAAGATGAATTAAAGATCATCATACATCAGCTTAGCACTACTAAGACACAACCCTACACTTTTCAGATACAAAAGATTAAATTTCTGCATTATGACTACACAGAGTATACGTATAGTCTCTTCTCTTATAATAGTTATCTCGATGGTGTTTTATTATATTGTTTATTCAGATGGTGTTATAGCCACAAGACCTCTTTACATTCTTTTGATTACGGACATAACAATTGCGCTGGCAAAGTTTGTACTTTTACAAGTCAAGAGGCTTTGAGTAATCAGAGGCAGAGCAAGAAGTGAAGCCTTTGGATGATGATCAAGAAAACTGGGGTTCAGCATTTAAACTTTTGGATAGAGGTTTGATTGACTCTTTACCAAGTTGTTTGCGGGATTTTCGTAGATTTTGTGGTTGTCGTTTGTGATATCTCTTTGCAACTAAAGCTTTTATACAATCGGAGCTGCTTCTCCGTTTCGGTGAAAGTGATTTTAAATAGCTCAAAACACTTTGAAAAGTGTTTAACTCCATAAAAATGGGTTTAAAATTTTAAGAAACATTATTTATGCATTTAGAAAAAATAAATAATCCTACTTTTGAAAGAAGTAGTTTAATATACATGTCTCTCTTGAATTAATTACAAAATTGATACTTTAAACCACTTCAATTTTTTGACAAACACCTTATTGCTTCTCTTTAAATCACTTTTTAACCATATCATTTCATTTCTAACTACTTATCTTAAAATTACTTTTAAAAGAAGCACATCCTCACAAGATATAGTATTTTTCAACGAACTCTTTGACAAGAAGCAATTTTGCTTTTACTCATCTAGTGTTGCATATTAAATCAAATACCCGCTATACTGGAGCAAAAGAGAAACTACGCACTATACTTGTCTTTTTAATAAACAATTACACATGCTCTTACACCCCCTTTATGTTAGATCTTTAGTCTGGCTGCGCTACCAAAAATTCTATATACTTCATAGCAAATCCATGTTCACAATGTGTAGAACAAACTTGTTAATGCAATAAAAAAAGGTTTCTTTGGACATTATGCTTAATCAAGATTAGAGTGAACTATATAGTATAATACATGCAGATTAGAGAGTTCATTCTCAAACAAAAGCAACATTTCAAACTACAATACATTGTGACAAAGCTACATATTAAATACAAGTAGGACAAATATGAAATGAACACAGCTTTAGTATGCTTCAAACTGCCAAACCACTGCAAGCATAGAGGCAGAGACTAAAGGTAACATACGTCCATTGAATCTTCTAATTATGCTTCATCTTGGTTCTTAGCATGCCACTCAACATTTCCCTGAAATCCAAAACAAAATTAAGAGAAATAACAAAACCCATGCCATTTCTGTTACAGGGTAGTGTTGTGTAAGAACTCATGAAAGATAGAATCAAGGTGCAGGTGAAGGCAAAACCAAAATTAGGGGTGTCAAATGAGCTTCAACTCATTTAAAGTTGATCTTATTGGTTGATGAACTTGAAAAGTCATCTCATTTGACACATCTAACACAAACAATCCGAGCATATTTTACATGATTCAGTACAGTGAGGGTTTAGATGAATTTCAAATTGTTGGCTACTACATAAACAACTCCAATGTCCTCTAAAGTGCTAACCTCGGGGTAACAATTTTGATTAGCAATTGTCTGATTAAATGTATTCACTGTTACTTCACAGGATAGTCTTGCCTGTTCACAAATCATAAACAAACAAAAGTGGAAGCAAGGTGAGACACAAAACTCTTAATTGACATAGTTAAGCAAAATTGGGAGAATTCTGTAAAGTTTTAGAAAATGACAAGAAATTGACTGCAAAAAGTTCATCGTGATTCCTCAGTAAAGAGCTTATTACAATCACTAATTATGGGGCTTTATTTTTCAAAGTATCACATTAGTTGAGAACTATAGATTTGTGATATGTAATAATTCTCCGTGGCAAACCAACATTCTAACACCTATTGTATAGATACAATAGGACTTTGGTAAAATATGCTCATGACAGAAGCAAGTCTTGAAAGTAATTTGGAAAACAAAATTTACAACAAATCTTAAAATTTATAACCATAAAAATAATACTTATTATTTCTAGTTTATATGTTTTTACTCTTGAAATTCACATCGAATGTCTTTTACTTAGACACCATTCATATTGAACTTCAATCATCCTATTTAGACTTATTAGCATTAAATTTCATCTAATTCAACACAAACTAATATTATTGTGATATATTTTTATTGTTATAAGTTTTAAATGTGTTATTTTACTTAATTTTTCAACTAATTTCTTCTAAACTTATTTTACATAAAAACCAAATTTTAATGAAAGCACAAGCAAAGAAACCATAATTCTTTGCTACAATAAGTCAAATATCTCCATGAACAAATGCAATCACCCTCAAAATTTGCATCAAATGAGATCCTTTAATGCCCCCAAATCATCCCAATAGCTTAATAATAAAGGTGATGCCCCACATATTATTGGATATAGCTTCGAATTCCACTCCCCATAGATTAAAACAATTTGGTAATTAAAAAAAAAAGTGACACCCTTTGCTCAAAAACCAGGATAGGAAAGAAAAAAAAATTGAAGAATTATACCTGTAAAGGGAACTGAAGGAACAAGAGACCCAATTGACCCTTAAGCTCCGTAACCGTATAAAAAGGAACCGTACCCTTTGTCAAGTCCTCCAGAAAATACAAAACGTCTGAGAAAACCTCAGCTCCTTCTAACTCCAGATCAACGTCTATATAAGACGAATCCCTAGCCATCACGTGCCCGTGTTCTGACGTCACGTGACCCAGCATTTTCCCTCTGTACCCAACACCCACTTCCAGTACTCCGTAGTCCATGAAATAGAAGTCGGCATTTTGGACCTTTAAAGTCATCGATAAAGACACGTCCATGGTAACCTGCGGAGCCCTGTGCACGTGGATCCTCTTCAGCTCCATCTGTACAATCTTGAGGTCCGGATCGGAGGGCCAGAGAAGGTACACGGTGGTAGCGGTTAGGATAAGAGAGAAAATGGAGATTGAATTACGGAGAAGTTGGTTTCGGTAAGGGTTATAGATGGGCAAAACGATGTAGGTGTGATCGGAGGCTCCCATATTGGAGGAATCAGAGAACAGCTCAAGTTTGTGTTGCTTTTTTAAATTTTTGTAACACAGTCAGTAGAATTTTTGTTTGATTGTTCTTTAAGGTTTGATTGTTACTTTAAATTCTTGATCGGGAAGTGTAATATATAATAGAAAATACTTTAAAAACCATATCTTACAATATTATATATTATTTATGTATCATAATTTAATAAATTACAACACTACAACTCTATGTATCTTATTGTAATTACATCTAGAGTGTATTCACCTCAATAATAAATTACTTAATTTATACATATTTTATGAATTCATTCTATATTTATATTTATAGATTAATAAAAATTTAAATATTGTGTGGGAAGAAATAGAATTACTCATCTTAATTACACTAATGACACATATAAATTTATTTATTTATAAATTTTTACATTTTTTTAAAAAAATTAATGTATAAAAGAAAATAAAATTTACACATATTATTTAAAGAATAATGTAAGTAAAAATAAAATAATTAAAAATATTACTAATATTGTTAATCATTAAAAATAATATAATAATTAAAATTAAATGTAACAAAAATTAATTAATTATATTTTATATTTATATATGTTAATGTAGACATAAAGTTGCTTTCTATGCTTTTTGTTCCACGTTTTAAGTGTATCATTTGTTAAGCGTATCCAACATCAAAATATTAAATTTGATGTAAAATTACTTCAAGTTAATACCACGAACCGAGGTACTTTATGACCATTTGGTACCTTTAATATAATGAGTTATAAGAATGGATGCAAGGTTCGCTGGGTGTATGAGGTACCCGACCTAAGGTGTCTAGCAACAGGATACTTGACATGACCAAAAAATAAAAAAACATATAATGTAGAGGTACATGAATATGATCTCATTTTGGGATAATAAACCTACTTTTGTATCAACATAAATCAAATATGGTCTTTTCAATAAGATGCCAACTCCCAAAGATAGTGAAACTTATATATATTGACTTATGTAACTCATTAAAAGGATTTGACTATCTTTCTCTCTAATATCTCTAAAACCTTGTAGTACTTACAATTCTTTCAAATAATTAGTGCCTGTCGTGAGATCTTAAATTTTTTTCAATCCATTGTGAGACTTTGAGACCTTTTATTTAGAAAACTAGGAGAATCACTATATGTATCATCTTCTTGATCCCAATGAGGATGTATCTTATCATGCATATCCTCTTACACCCCACCCTAGATTGAGGTACAACTCTATTCAAGCATCAGTTCCCAAAATTAGGATGTCCAAGTTTACAAAAATGACCCCACGTATTGCTAATTCAATGAGTGTTAGTTCGGATGATGCATATTCTTAGAAAGAGATGCCAAGATGGAAAAAATCCAACAATAAGTTACGAAGTTGCAACGAACTTTCATCAAATAGCAAAATGCTAATAAGGAATTATGCATATGTCTACTATAAGATAGCTATTTAGAAAAAACCGAAACCTCCTTCCCAACTATAACAACCACACCACCCCCGAAACCATCATGCCCAACAAAGGCTTAATAGGCTTATTTTCATGAACTAAGAAAGCATCGCCGTCAAGGAACCAAACCTCATATATTGGGAACCCACACCCACAAATCAATCACAAGAACCACTATACGAATACTATTACCCCAATCGAACCACCCATCACCAACCTGAGCTACATGACTTAGACATTCAGGAACCTATCAAGACTCAAGCAGATCATCACAATAGTAAGTGGGATGAAAAGTGGAAGAAAATGGAGGAAATAATGAAAGAGAAAATATCTGATCAACTCAAAAGGTAACGTATGGGATGCCTTCTATGTGATCAATTATCAACATCTCCCTTCTCAAATGATATAGAATTGATGGTTCCACCACTCAAGTTTTTCGCTTTCAAGTGTCCTCTTTATAAGGAAATGAAGGATCTCATAGCTCATGTCATACATTTTAAAATGGCTATGGCACTAGTATGTGTGCACAAAGAAACTAGAGATGCCATGTTTTGTAAGATTATCTAAGACACGACACAAAAATGGTTAATAGAGTTTCTTCTTAAAAGCATAAATAATTTTGTCCAATTGGTTAAAGTGATCATTACCAACTACGCTTGCAATAATCCCATTCAAAAAGAATCACACCACTTGTTCTCCATCATCTAAGAAAATGAAGATACGGAGAAGAGTTATATGAAAAGGTTCAAGATGGAAAAAATGGAGATCTTGTGTCCTAACTCCATAGCTATCAAAGCTTTTAGAAAAGGAATAAAGAAGGTTACGGGCCTATTCATTGAGCTGATCAAGATCACCCCATGCTTTCTTGATATGGTCTATGAGAAGGCCCAAAAGTTTGTCAATGTCGAGAGAGAATTGAAACTAAAAACTTTCATATTAAGATCGTCGAAAAAATCCATCACAAGCAAAGATAGTGGGAAAGAAAACTATTTATTTATAGATGCCCTAACCCATCCTATTTCAAACCAACGATATTACCTAGGGGAAGGTTGGGGACTTGGGGAAGGGTTTTGTCTCCTTTTAAAGAACCACTATTATGAGTGTCTCTTACTAAAGCAGTCCAAAGGATGGAAATGATGGACTAGATGAGGATGCCACAACCTATGAGATTCCCTCAGAGAGACCCCTCAAATATGTGTGTTTGGACATTTAGACCGACCCAAAGATCGGACCTTATAAACTACCTAAGCCAAGTCCAACCCAAGATGGAAGATGAAGTACCCTAGACATCCCGTCCATGAGTAAGACAAAGCCCAATGGCAGCTCGAGATTGAGTGAGATCGAGTCCAATAGCAGCTCGAGCCTTAGTAAGACCAAGCCCAATGGCAGCCTGAGCCTGAGTAAGATTGAGCTGAATGACAGCACGAGCTCGTAGGTAGCACGAATAAAGCTCGACCTAGATCACTAACATATTGTACTTTGGGCTAATCATGCCTTCCTGACATGTAGTTACGTGTACACACTATATAGCTTACACATGTATCCATAAATGTGCTATAAATAGATGGACCCCTTATGAGGATCCATACATTCAACCCTTTGCAATAACCTCTCTTTATAAAATATTGAGTCTTAACATTTTGGCATCCACCGTGGGGCTCAAATTTTGAGGTCAATCACAAGTTTCTGACCCCGTATATTATAGAGAGACTCACCGCGCTCTTGGAGAGAAATTAGGGAGATCCATCGTGCACTACTCGTGAACCCCAAAAAATCATGGCAATAACTCGATTTGAAAGACAATCAAATTCGACTGATCTCGAAACAATGGCCACTCAAGGAACCACACCAGCGGCCACCAATAGGGCCAGGATAGAAGACAACGCCCTCTATCAAGAGTTATCTCATCAACTCCTCAAGCTAAGGAAAAATCTCGACGAAACCCGAAGAGAAAATAGAGCTTTATAATCTTAGGTAGAGGGAAGGATCTCAGAAAATCCTACCGCTAAACCAACCAATGGAGAGGCAAAGGACGCGGTCAGTCAGAGCCCTAACATACCGAGCATGAGGTTGAAAGGAATCCCCTCTCTAGCTTGGCTCGTCCTGATTAGGAACAATGGCTCCAAGAAAAAAAGAGTTGGGAGGCACGACTGAAAGTTCTAGAGGAGAAAAACAAGAGGAAAAAGTAGGCCCTGAAAGTAGCAAGCGAGAAATAGGAGAAGGGAAAAGCCCTCTAAGAGGTGGACAGAGATTATGAGTAATTGTGCATCTCCCTTCCTTGGATGTAATTGAAAATGATGAACCTCTACCCAAGTTCAATGCTCCCAAATGCCCTAACTATTTTGGGACGAAAGATCTAGTAACACGCATTCAACATTTCAAAAAAGCCATGGCACCCATGAGTCTCACCCAAGCAAAAAGAGATGCAATGATGTGTAAGTTTTTTGCCGTCACTCTCTACAATGGCGCATAAAAATGGTTCAAAAACCTACCTCACGGGTCCATATCCTCCTTCTCATAGTTCACCAAACTGTTCATCACCAACTACGCCTGCAACAAACCCTTGAGGAAGGAGCCTCACCACCTCTTTTCAATTATACAAGGGGAAAAGGAACCCATCGAAGAGTACATGAAGCGATTCAGAGAAGAAAAATTGGAAATTGTTGACTGCCCTAGCTATATTGCTATAGAGGCCTTCAGGTGAGGCCTACTAAAAAGTTCTGACATGTTCATAGAATTAACTAAAACGGTGCCACGCATCTTGGAAGAAGCTTGTGGTGAGGCCAAAAAATTCGTTAACTTAGAAAGGGAGCTTAGCCTAGCCAAGGATCGTCGAACAGAAGGAAAGATAGTCCTGATCCCAAACAAAGAAAAAAAGAGAGGACGATCCTGAACCAAACACACCAAAGTTACAAAAATAAACAATTTGTTGCAGGCAACAGACAAATCAAACACTAGTTGGTAAATAGAAACTGGGCGGTAAATAAAAGCTGGCCTAAAAACAAGGAAACTTGGGGAAAAGCATTATCTCCCTTTAGGGGTCCTTCTTTAAAGGTTGATTTAACTCAAATTGTAAAAGGAATAGAGAGGGAGCCTGAGACTAGGTGACCACCTAGGATGCATGCTCTAGAGGGAGACGTGTCTAAATGATGCGCCTTTCACAAAGATATAAGCCACAAGACAAGAGACTGTAGAAACTTGAAAAGAGAATTGGAATCATTATTGGCTAGAGGATATTTCAAGGACGTCGTCACAGAGAATGAAGATAGGAAAGGCTACCAAGGCGAACAAAGGATGTTTCGACCAACATACTCGTCAAGTAGTGGCAAAGAACCTTGTGGTGGGCCCAACTTTAAAACCATCCACACCATACATGGAGGGCCATGAGTTAGCGGGGTCTCTAACAACACTCGTAAAATATTTTCAAGGGAGCTTCACAATGCACCCCATATATATGCTTTGGATAAAGCGAGACCCTCTACGAAAATAACTTTCACCGAGAGGGATGAGACTGCATCCCATCACAAGGACCCTCTGGTGATAACCTTGAGAATCGGGTCTTATGATGTCCTTTGAGTAACGATTGACACTAAGAGTTTAGTAGACACTACTACAAAATGGACCATTAAAGTTGGTTCAATTTATTGACTTAAAATTTGAAGTTAGTTCACGCGTTGAATAGACTTTACATGTATTGATTTTTTTTATTCTCATTTTTCACTCTACTAACCTGTATTCAATATAGCATAAAAAAACCAAAATATAAATAATAATATAAATAATTAAAAATTTAAATATAATTAATTACTTGATAATTAAATTTATTACAAAAACAAATAATGTATATACAATACATATATATATAGTTAACTTAAATTACAAATAAAATAATGTTGTCAAAGTGTAATTGGATTGTGTGAGCAAGTTTGGTTGGCTTAAAATAACCAACATTGTGACAAGAAAACTGGGCAAAAAACAGTTGATCCATATAACAATTCATTCTCCTATATACATGAGCACGTAAACATCTATCAAATAAGCAGTCTAAACTTTAGAGACATACAAATGGAGAAATTAAATTATTATAAATATTACCATAAAAAAGAGATTACCATAGCGACATCCGAGTGATATAATAATAACATTATCCCTTCAAACTCATATTAGCAATTTATTAATCTTTTGTCTATAAATATGAAGCTATTTGGAATCAAGTTGGTATTTTTAATGCTATAATGAGCTCTAAATATGAAATCAAGTGTAACTTCAATTTGTTACTTGGCTTGTATGAAGTGAAAAAATAGGTTGTATGTTACCATAATTACTGGCCAATAATTATATCTACTACTAAGGGAACTATATGGATTAATTCCATTAGTAGCAATGGAAAAACGAAGATTGCACAGATCAGATACAAATTGAGGAGATAAATTATCTACTACTTTCCAATTTGGAGAATCACAAGGATGACGTAGCATCCCATCATCAGATCGATTATCTGAATGCCAAGTCAACATCTTTGATGTCTCTTTACTTTTGAACAACCTTTGAAGCGAGTAATCGGAGTAAAGTACCAAAGAACCTTTGCAGGCACGCTTTCTTATGTGTTGTCTCATTTGTACCATGCTTCCATCTCGATTCTTTACACATCAGACAATCATCTAATGTCTTATATTTTTTTCTATAAAGAATGCAATCATTTGGACAAGCATGAATCTTATGATATTCTATGCCAAATCGACTAAGAGATTTCTTCACTTCATACATTGAATATGGCAATTCAATACCCTCAAGAAACATATCGACTAGTAGATTTAGTAATTCTGTGAATCCCTTGTCAAAAAAACCATGTTTTGCCTTCACATTGTACAAATGAACCAATTCTGACATTTTAGTGTATTTCTTACATTTTGGATACAACGATTTTTTGGCATCTTCTGGAAGTTTTTTAAAGGTTTCGGTATCATCCTCACGTAGTTCATCTTCAACACCATTAAACATATTTTTTGTCTGTACATTATGATAAGATGTATGTAATTCACGCACATTCTTATTTTTCTCTTCCCCATGAGTATTATCAATATTTTCTCCATGATAATACCAACATTTATAACTCAAAAGAATACCACTATGGATAAGGTGATACTTAACCTCGTCAAATTCATGAAATTACTCATTTTTACATTTAACACATGGGCATCAAAGTCATACTATTTCCATTATTACAATTTCTACAAGCAAATTCCATGAAACTTTCAATTCCAGAAATGTAGTCCTGCTCAATTCTACACTTTGACATCCAAAATTTGTCCATTTTCTATTAATGACATTAATTAAACATATTAATTATGTATCCAATCAATATATTTCAAGTATTATTATATATAAATTCTCTAATTATTAGAATTTATACCAAAACATACATAATACAAACATTTATCATTTTAATCATTTTACAATTGTATTACTTTTACTTAATAAAATATAATTATTTATATGTAAATAAATTTATCCACGTACGGTAAATATTATAGTTCCTCAAACCCACAATATCCAGATATTATTTCCATAGAAAACAAACCAAACATATAATAACAAGCATAATACAAAACATACATAAATAAAAAATTTATACAAAAAATAAAGCAAATTGAATAATAAGTACGTAGGATTAATAGAAATACTTACAAAAGTAAATAAAGTGACTAAATGAAGGAAATGAAGAAAAAAAGGGTGTTTTGTAAGTAAGAATAAGTGAGAAAATGGGTATAAAAAATTTGAGTATTTCGCTAAAAAAAATAGGGGATCTGAAAGATAATAATAAGAGGAATATAACCCATAAAATGGCGTTGGAAATGGTGGTCAAAGGTGGCCGAAAAATGAGAAAGAGTGGATGGTGAGCCCAGTTTTGAAGTGTTGCTGCACAAATTGAAAAATGAATTCTGGTGAAGAAGAGAGAAGAGAGAAGAGAGAAGAGAGAAACAGTTTAATACGTGTGGATAGCGTCGGTTGACGTGGAAAATCGACGCTACACAGGTATATAGTGCCGGTTCTCCATATTAACCGAAGCTACGTACGAGTGGATAGCATCGATTGACTTGGAGAACCGACGCTACACATAGTTTAAAATTGAAAATTTTGGTCAATTATTATTTTATTTGAACTGTTTAAAATTTAATTTGAATATATATATATAGTATAAAAAAGAAAAAATAATAATTTTAAAATAATATCCAAAAAATACACAAAATTAAATAAAGATGTACATGTACGTACGTACATAAAATTAAATATCCAAACAAATATACAAAATTATATAATTTTAAAAACCAATTGTCTTTAAAAAAAGAAAAAAATATACTATATATATATATATCCAACTTAAATTTTAAAAAGTCAAATAAAATAATAATTAACTTAAAAAAACATTGTACCTAAAAAATGTTTTCAATTTTAAAATGTATTTTTTAATAAAAAAAATACACGTAGGATGTAGCGTCAGTTCTACACCGAACCGACTTTAAATTCCTTATAAGTTGATTTTTTTCAAATATCAACTTTACATATCAACTTAAATACCCCTTTTGTAGTAGTGAGACCTCCTCTTCCTAACCACCGCTAGTGCTCTTAGGCTAGGAGACACTAATATCGTCAAAGTAGAGCTTCTTCTCATAGGATTCAACAATCGTACCACCTATGCAAAAGGAATGGTGATCCTACCCATCATGACAAAATAGGTCATAATAATGACCAATTTTATCATCATTGACGCCCCGACACATTACAATGCCACCCTAGGAAGATACTGGATACACAAGATGAAATAAGTCCCATCCACCTTCCACCAAGTAATCAAATTCCCTACGACTGAAGGCCCCGAAGAGGTGAGGGGAGACTAGGAGAATTCCAGGAGTTGTTATAATGCGACAATGAAGGGAGCTTCCCTCAAATAGTAATCACCGAGAGGTCTCCCTCCAAAGAGATCAAGAAATAAAAGCATAACGAGGTCATTTTTTCTAAATAAAGTAAAAGACTTCCCAACATATGCGGAGGGAAAGGGCCACCCTGTGAAAATAGGTGATGACTTAACAAAAGAGCTCGAGGAACAACTCTCATTATTTCTTAGAGCCAATGCAGATATATTTGCATGGACCCCTACAGATATATCAAGAATTGATTCAAAAGTTATAACCATTGGCTAAACATTGACATAGAAGTTAGACCCATTCAACAACGGAAAAGAAAATTCCCTAGAGAGAAAAATGAGGTAATCAAACATCATGTAGCTACCCTCATGGCTCTCAAATGTGGTACTAGTAAAAAATTCATGTGGAGCATCTTGCATGTGCGTAGCCTTCACTGTTTTGAATGAGGTTTGCCCTAAAGATTGCTTCCCCCTCGTAAGCATTGATCAGTTGGTAGACGCATCTTCCGAGTTTTGGTTGATGAGTTTCTTAGACGTATATTTCGGGTATCATCAAATCAAAATGCACCCTAAGGATGAGGAGAAAACTTCTTTCATAATAGAAGAAGGAACGTTCTGTTACACAAAAATTCCTTTCGAATTTAAAAACACGGGCGCAACATATCAACACCTTGTCAACAAAATGTTTGAAAAGCAATTGGACAGGAACTTGAAAGTATACAATGACGACATAGTGGCTAAGTCAGCTCAACCCCTGAACTATATCAGAGACCTACAGGAGATATTCGAAGTGATACAGAGCTATAGCATGAAACTTAACCCCAAAAAATGCATTTTTAGTGTGCCTGCAGGAAAAGTCCTAGGGTACCTCGTATCAATAAGAGGAATCGAGGCCAATCTTGACAAAATATAGCACTGGTGAACATTAAGCCACCTAGTAGTCTCAAGGGTATACAACAACTGAATAGAAGAATAGGGGCATTGGGCAGATTCATTGCTAAATGCACAGACAAGTGTATACCCTTCTTTAAGATGCTGAGAAAGAACAAGATTGTCTTTTGGAATGAGGATTACTGCATGACCTTTGAAGAAATCAAGAAATACCTTAGTAATCCCCTGTCTAGGAGAGATTCTTTATCTATATTTGGCTATCACACTCCAAACATGCAGTGTTGTGTTGATAACAAAAAGGAACAAAATTTAGCACCTCATCTACTATGTCAGCCAAATTTTAACAGAGGCTCAAAATAAATATCCCACCATAGATAAACTTGCCTTTGCTTTCAAGATTACTACACGAAAGCTTAGGCATTACTTTGGCTCACACACAATCGTAGTACTCATCTCACACCATCTCAAAAATGTATTGACAAAGCCATAGGTTGTAGGAAGACTGTCCCAGATAGCCGTGGAATTGGGAGAGTATGAAATTAAATACATGGCCAAATTCGTGACCGAGTTCCCTAATGGTCCTGAGGTCATTAACAAAATAGAGACTGTGAAGGTATGTACAGTAGACCAAAGAAATACACTGACATGGTAGGTATTTGTGGATGGTGCACACAATTTCAATGGCGTAGGACTAGGGGTGGTTATAATGGATGAGGAAGACAACTACTTTGAATATGCGGTCAGGCTTGATTTTCAAGCAACCAATAATATCATAGAGTATGAAGCTACCATATTCGGAGTCATGACTGCGAAAAAGCTAGGGGCAGATAGAATTACCCTACATAGTGACTCCTAGCTCGTGGTTAATTAGTTTTTGGGAATATTTGAGCACAAGATGGAAAGATGAAGAAGTACTTGGAGAGACTAAAATGAGAGTGCTCAAAATTCTCTAAGTTCAAGATCGAACAGATAGCATGAAACGAGAACAGACATGCCGATGTCTTAGCCATCTTGGTGTCAATAAGGAAGACTAAGCAGGATCGTGTAGTATCAATAACGGTGCTGGAAGAAGCATCTCTGGATTTGGCTAAAAGAAGGATCGAATGCATAGACAATTCCTATACCACATGTTTCACTCCAATCTATAATTTCTTAGATAAAAGGGACCTATTCAAAGATCTCATGGCCGTGAAACAAATTGAAGCCAAAGTAGGCCGGTACATAATTGAGGTAGGAAAATTGTACCACAAAACCGTACTCGACCCCGACCTCCTATGCATAGCCACTAAGAGAGTTGAGAGAATGATGTATGAAGCACAGGAAGGAAATGATGGTTCACATTCTAGGGGTAGAAGATTATCCTAGCAAATTATGAGATAAGGTTATTATTGGCTCACTATATTGATCGATTGCATTAAATACGCTAAGAGGTGCAACAAATGCTAAATATTTTGCCCCCTGACCTACACACCTCATAATACTATGGTGGGAGTAGTAAGTCCCTGGCCTTTCTACAAGTGGAGACTGGATATAGTTGGACCTTTGCCCACAGGCATAGGCTAGAAAAATTTCTCCTTATGACCATTGATTATTTTTCAAAGAGGATAGAAGTAGAAGCCCTAGCAAGGATACAAGATGAGGAGGTAATTAGGTTCATATGAAGGTCCATAGTTTTTCGATTTAGCCTCCACAAAGAGCTCATTATAGATAATATGTGGCAATTCACCAGTCGAAAAATCGAAGTGTTCGCTCTCAAATACAATATTAAGATAGGCCACTCAACACCCTACTACCCCCAGGCCAATGGCCAAGCAGAGTCCTTCAATAAATTAATCATCAATCTATTGAATAAAAAGTTGGAAAGAGGTATGGGTAGAGGAGTTTCTAGGAGAATTGTGGGCGATTAGAACAAGCCCCCACAGGAGCACCGACGAGACCCCCTTCTCCATAGTATATGGAACTGAGACGATCATACCAACCAAAGTCATAATCCCTACCCCCAGATCAATCCTAACAGAGGAATAAAATGAGGTGAGAAGAACAACCGAACTGACCTTAACAGAGGAAAAAAAGGACGAAGCTTTAAGAAGGATGATCGAACAACAAAGAACAATATCAGAATACTACAACAAAACCGTGAGCTTCAAAACATTTTCCAAGGGTGATTGGGTTCTCAATAAGGCTTTCGCAAACAAAAAGGAGTGGATGGTTGGTAAAATGGGTGCCAATTGGGAGGGACCTTATCAAATAATTGAAATACTATTTCTAAAAACATATGTATTAACCTACCTATCTCTTTTTTGTAACATTGATGCACATGTATCTATGAAATAAAAGGCTCAAGTAGCTAATCATTTACTCAAGCTCTCTCCCTTAAAATGGGCGTCAGGGGCTGATCACCTAGATTAATAAATTAGATAGAATGTCCTAATAGATTGAAGAGGTGGAGTTGTCCACCTGGGTCAGGAACTAGGTCAGTGCTCTAAAAATAAAAATAAAGAGCACATCGGTCAGGAACCAGGTCAGGCTCTCTCCCTTAAAATGGGCATCAGGGGCTAATCGCCTAGATTAATAAATTATGTAAAATGCCCTAACAAATTGAAGAGGTCAAATTGTCCACCTCGGTCAAGAACCAGGTCAAGCTATCTCCCTTAAAATAGGCATTAGGGGTTGATCGCTTAGATTAATAAATCAAATAGAACACCCTAATAGGTTGAGGAGGTCAAATTTTCCACCTCGGTCAAGAACCACGTTAAGCTCTCTCCCTTAAAATGGGCATCAAAGGTTGATTACCTAGATTAATAAATCAGATAGAATGCCCTAACAAATTGAAGAGGTCAAGTTTTCCACCTCGTTTAGGAACCAGGTCTATGCTCTGACAATAAAAATGATGAGCACCTCAGTCAGGAACCAGGTCAAGCTATTTCCCTTAAAATGGGCATCATGGGTTGATCACCTAGATTGATAAATCAGGTAGAATGCCCTAGCAAATTGAAGAGATCAAGTTTCCCACTTCGGTCAGGAACTAGGTTGGCACTCTAATAATAAAAATGATGAGTACCTCGATCAGGAGCCAGGTTAGACCATTTCCTATAAATCAAAACCAAGGGTCGATCACCTAGATTGTACTAAATAACTTAAAATTACAATACACCGAACAGTCATTATACACAAACACATGACGCTCATATTGTCCATTATTAAAAAATTAATCACCACATGCAGCTCATATTGTCCACTATTAAAAAAATAATTTAATTTAAAAACTATGCACCGTGCTCTACATAGTTACTAATACAAGGGTCACCCATCACAGAAATTTTAAAACTCTTTAAACACTTGGACACACGTCCAATATCTAGATTGTCGGTTTCTTCAACCAAGGGAAATAGTTGACCTGAATCTCGACAACCTTCTCATGAACTAAGTCACAGGTTCAGGGTGCGTCATCATCATTGAAAGCAACCCTCACTCCAAATCTTTGATAACCTCCATAACCTTAAGAAAAACTCTTTCAGATCACTTCATATAAAAACTTGCCCAATACAATTCTCTATCAACAAGACTAGCCATACTAGTTAGGGTTCTTTTTTCTAGAGATTGCGTTTGGATTAATTACTCTTTACAAGCAGCGAGCTCACACTTTGTCTCTTTAGCGTTACACTCAAGTTTCACACCCCTCGGCTTTAAGCAAACTAACTTCATCCTCAAGCCTACCATTTACGATACGAAAAGCTCGAACTAAGCGTCTATTGGTTCCATTAGAATCCATAATGCGCAAGCAAAAAAGTTAGAGGAATTGGCAAAGATTCTCAAACACATGAATAAGACTAGTGTTCTCCAACCCTTTTATAGGGAATAAAAACTAAATATATATATATATATTCTTTAATAAATGACAAAAGGTAGGTCAACATAATAAATACACAATAAAGAAGCCAATTTTTTTATTTATTAAAATAAGTTCATGAGTACAAAATCAAGTAATAGCTCACGATCATACAAACCAAAATAGCATCGAGCTTTCAAAAAAAAATCAAGTCAATAAATCAATCAATGATCAACTATCCCTTCCCCGCGAACCTCCGGGCCATCCTCACCACCAGAAGAGCCCAATACTTCTCCCTCCTCCTCAATTGAAGGGGCTTGAGCATAGACCAGTATAATAAGGATATCCAAAATGTGATAATATTACTCACCCAAACCCTTCTTTCTAGCCTCTATCTTGAAGGTCTCCATTGCCATCTCATATGCCCGCTCGATACTAGACTCGAGCTTCTGTGCCATAGCATCCATGTCAGCTTTTGCTTGGCATCACACTTTTTTGGCAAAAGCTAAAGCTTGTCTCTACACCTCTCTCATCCCCTCCTTAGCTCGCCCCAAGGCCTCCTCAAGCTCAATCACGCACTAGGCACGTGCATTAAGCTCGAACGTAACCCTCTTTAGCTTCTTTTTCTTATCAATCGCTTCACTCTCCTACTTTGCTCCTATCGCCAGTAGCGCAATGTATTTTGAGAGAGACGACACATGAGCCTACTTTTCCTTCACCAGCTTGGACTTAAAATAGCCCACGTTGTGAGATCGGTCAAAGTCATAAAACATCATCAACTACGAAACAATGAAAAAAGATAAAGCAAATAAAAATTGAGCTCACACTTGTACTGAATATCATGAACAAAAAAGTATAACACACTTGACACACCTGATGATGAATGACCTCGCCAGCATCCACCCCCTTGCAAATAGACACGAGTTGCTCCTAGCATGCATCCACAGAAATATGGATCATATAATAATCGAGGTATTCGAGTGCTAAACCTCAATTCAGAATGACCCCATTAGCATCGGCGGTAAGGTCCTTAACAACAACCTTACCCCTCTTTAAATCCCTTAAAGGATTGCTAGATTCTTTGGAGCTGGTGTGGGGAGTTGAGGAACCATGCTAATCTTGCAAAGGTGACAAAAGAGGACAAACATTCAGAAGTTTGGGGTCACGAGCAAGCTCTTCAACACCAACCTTCTTCTTTTTCTTCTCAAGGGAAGAAGTACGACCTTCATGAGAGGATTTTCCCTACTTTTTACCCACTGATGAGCCCCCTGATGAGTGCTCAAAAAGCACTAAAATAACCATGATTTTATGCACATTAATTGATTAATATATATATATATATATATATTTATATGTTTTATCATATATTTATATATATTTGTCTTTTTCGGAATCACGGGTATTTTTATTGTTTTTCAGGTATTTTGGCTTAAAAACGTAACTTAAAGACTCAAAGAGGAATACTGGAAGCAATACATCACAAATATATTAATAAATAAATGGGGAAAGGTCAATAAATATGGAAAAATTGGATAAAATGGGTCAAAAAGGTCAAAAATGTCAAAAAGGAGAAAATTGCGCCGCCACGCCGTCCAGCCATAGCGCTGAGCCTCACAAGACGCTAATACCGCGCAAAGACACCCCACGTCCGCGCGCCGGTCCCATTCCGCACGCGCCCACAAGATCTCACTGCTCCGCGCGTAGCGCCTGCCATCAGCGCGCACCCCTGCGCGCCCAGCTGCCCTCCGTGCGCGCCGACGCCCATTTCGCCCCATTTTTCACGTGCAACCACCCCATGACATCATCAATGACCTCAGCATTTGCACTCCGCATTTTCACATTTTTTTTAACATTTTTTCACTCATTTTTTCTCTCCATCCTCACCTATAAATACCCCCCTTCCCTTCACTTCTAAACACACCTCAAAACACATTCTCTTCTCTCTTTCTTTCTCTCTTTTCTTATATTTTTTAGTTTTTCTTAGTTTTTAAGCTTTTCTTAGTTTCTTTCTTAGTTTTAAGTTGTTCTTAGTTAATTTCTCTTAGTTTTAGAGTTCTTCCCTTTTAGGAAGAACTAATTATGTTTTTGTAATTTATTAGCTTTTCGATTCAATAAATGGGAGTGCAAATTCCGCTTGGAGGTTTTCCAACAATGGGAATAGCATCGAAGTTCTGTAAGGATTTTATTTTCTTTACAGTTATTTTTTATGCTTTATTCTTACATGTTATATTTAATTTGTCTGTGATTAAATTTAACTGTGTTGGCTATTTGTAAACATGATATAATAATAACGTTGTTATGCTTGCGAAATATTAAATAGGTAAAAATCTCTAAAATGAATTGATTTTATTTTTATTCAAGATTTTATATTAAGAATGTTAGAAAGAAATATATTATTTTTCATTACAAACTTAAATCTGAAAATTAGATTTTAAGGTTTAGTTATCCGATCTGATTTAGAGTAGTGCTCTTTTATTTGTTGGTACAATCGCCCGGTAGTTAGAGTGAAGCTCTATTTCAAAATTTTTTATAAGAATTATTATCTGAAAATGTATTGACAACATGTTTTCAGTAGTGGTTTTAAAACTTGAAAGTTAGTACTCGGATAACTAAATTCTTAGGTTTAATTTGGACACCTTGAATAAAGTTTAAACTGTCTAACCCCACCAAAGGTGGCATTTAAATGGTTCATTTTCAATCTCTTAGAAAAAGGAATTAATTTAATTAACCAAATTAGTTATCAACCCCACCCATAGGTGTTAATTGATTTGTTTAGTTAACAAAGAATATCTAACCCCACCAAAGGTAGTATTCATACAAAAAAGAGAGAATCAATAAATATCAATTCATATCTTTAATAACCTAAATAATATGAGTAAGCATAATTAACTTAGTTATTATATCCATAAATACTCCACTGTTTTAACAGATAAAATTTGCATAAATATTTATTGAATCTATGTTTATTTTTATGTAAGTAGATTAAAAACATAAAACCCCAAAATATCGTGACAGGATGTTTAGGATTTAATTTTGTTTTTAAAAGTTTGAATAATAAATTAAAAACCACATACATTCCTTCCTTAGATCGACCTTGGGAGTATACTTATCATTTTCTACGAAATGATTCGTGCACTTGCGAGAGTTTTATAAATAGATAAAACCAAATGAACGGGCAGGATCGGCGATGTCGGTTCTGCCCCGATCAAGTTTTCCCAAGAACAGGAGTGGCACCCATGGATGAACTCGTTCCTCCCAACGTAACCTTACTCTTCATACGAGCAAAAATTTAGGCAGTGGTCAAATCCATATGAACTATAGAATAGAAAAGGAATACATGTTAACGACCTCAATATATATATATATATATACATATATAAATGGGGGAAAAATATTATAAGGCGAGAATAAAGAGCAAGACTAATGGTTACCATCATTCGGCACTACTTCGAATTGGCCCCTAAAATCTGTTAGAAGAGTTCTATGTCTAAGAGAAGCCCAGGCTTTAGGAGGAGCTCGGGGTTTGCGATTCAACCTAAGAGGAGGATCTACAACACCATGCCTCATTAACCCACACGTAATAAAGCATAGAGTATTCAAAAGAATCCTCCAGTTTTTCTTCTCGGGAAGATAGTTTTGGATGTCAGCCAACCTATGCTTCGCATCAAGACTCAAGGTTATGATTAGAGAAGCCATATTCCTAATCATAACCTTAGTATCATTCCATACACTCTTTACCAACCTCGTGTCATTTGTGAGGGACTCCCACCGACATGAAACGTAGAAAAAGTATTCCTTTCATTTTTTCTCATTTTCAGGAAGGGACACGTTCACCCCACCATCTTGCTTAACCAACATATATACCCTCCTCGGGTCTGAAGGGTTCTATTTTAGAATGTACACCTCATTAAACTCGGCCATCTCTAAATCCACGCTAAGTTCTTGACATATTAGTGTTAGGTAGAGCATATATCTTCACCCATTAGGCATCAATTTCCCTAATGCAATTTGTGTCCTAACCAAGAATCTCCTAATAAGAGGATACAAAGGAAACCTTATCCCCAGCCATAGACCTTTCTCATGAAAAACAATCCACCTAGTTGGAGGTTCATCACTATCACAAGCACCCTAAAAAAGGAATCAATATCTAAATTATGGGAAGGATGTCGTAGGTCCTTCTTATTCTCTCTTCATCCTAGGGAAACAACCCACAAGTTTTAGGAATGGCTGCCCAGCCCCTAACGTGACATGTTGGCTCACCAAATCCTATATTCCTGTTTTTCTTCCTCTAAGTCCTAGACACTAAAATCTGAGTCTGAGACACGCTCAATCTCATAGTAGGAATGGCCTAAGGGTGGGGGTAAAGGTAGACGGCCGTGGCGAAGACTGACTCATTTCACTAGAAGAATCTGAGCTAAAAGACCCTGAGTCCCTACTTGTACTAATATACTAAGGACTCTTCCATGAGCCTGAGATAGAAGCTGATGTCTCTTCTCTTTGTATTCTACTAAAATCTACAAAAATATAAAGACAAAACAATAGCAGGTGGTAAGGTATGAGAAAAAGAGATTACCTAGAGACGACTTGAAAATAAAAGAAAATGTTCCTTTTAAAACCGATCTTAAAAGAAAGTATAAAATCATTAAGTTCTCAACGCTTGAGTTCTAAAAAAGCTGAATAGAGAATATTATAGCACGAGTTGAATTCTTACCACCAAACTAAAAATCTTTCACAACTCGAGATGAAACGAGAGAGTTTTCCTTCATTATTTCTCAATTTTGCAGGTAAATAATGATAAGTCCTAGCCCAAGCACCCGTTTATATAGGGGCACTATATTTCTCTCTCCAATCAACTAACACACATTTATTGTGGAAGCCGAATGGTTCGTATCCTATACTTAGTATTCACTCTTCCACCTCAGACCGAAGCCTGAGTTGAAAGAATGGAGGGACTTGATGTTTGGACATATAGACCGACCCAAAGACCAGACCTTGTAAACTAACCAAGCCAAGTCTAACCCAAGATGGAAGATGAAGTACCCCTAGACATCCCACCCATGAGTAAGACCAAGCCCAATGGAAGCTTGATCCTTAGTAAGACCAAGCCCAATGGTAGCTCGAGCCTTAGTAAGACCAAGCCCAATGGTAGCCTGAGCTTGAGTAAGATCGAGCTGAATAACATCACGAGCTTGAGTCTAGCACAAGCTCGTGGGCAACACAAATAAAGCTCGACTTGGATGTTTGACATATTGTACTTTGGGATAATCATGCCCTCTTGACATGTAGTTACATGTACACTCTATAAGGTGACACTTGTATTCATAAATGTGCTATAAATAGATTGACCTCTTATGAGGATCCACACATTTAGCCCTTTGTAATAACCTTTCTCTAATCTCTCTCTATAAAATATTGAGTCTCAACAATGTATATTCTATAAGAACACAAGTCATTAGGCCAAGGGCTGTAGACATCTTAAATGGGAGATTGAACAACTTTTGTTAGAATGGAACTTAGGGGATATAATGGAAGGAAACAAAAGTGGAGGTATAAGACAAGAAAATATGGGAGGTAATTAGAGAAAGGACATGATTCCCCACAATCCTGCTCAAAGATAAAAAATAGATCGGCCAAACCACCTCAATAGGATGTTCGCGTGAACAATACCATCCATAATGGCCTAACCTGTCAAGACCCACCCATAATTCTCAAAATGTTTATACTTTGAGACACAAAGACTAGTTTTTCCCATCATTTTTGAACGGGAAGGCCTTATCACCACATGATGATCCCTTGTCATTGTAAAAGTCGCACATTGTGAAATGCTTAAAGTATTAGTGGATAATAGTAGTTACTCAGATTTTTTGTATTATCAGCACTTCTTGATAAGGGGATAGACCCAAATGGATCACTCAAAGGGATCACCCAAAAGTAAATTCCATTGTTGGGGTTTAATGGTAGCATGTCAATAGGTACGATATGAATATCTATCTCTATGGAGAGAACTATTACATATAAATTTTGTCATTTTGAATACCCCACTTCCAACAACAATACTGGGAAGACATTTGATTCATAAGATAAGGGTTGTCCCATCAACTTACCATGAATTTTTCAAATATTCGATGGTGGATGGAATAAGAGACATTAAAAGGGATTAGAAGAGAGCAAGGAGTTGCTATAATGACTCCATGAAGAAAGCAGAACCTTCCTCTAGCTCAAAGTAGCAATTAAAAGATGGTTAACTAGAAAACATACAAATACACACTACCCATATAATTGGATATTAACTATGACTCTTGACGACTATGAGGTCATCTCTATCAGAATGCTAGAGAAGGAAAAGCTATTGAAAATTAGTTCTAAACTCCCCATAGACATCAAAGAGGAGTTAATAGAATTCTTGAGAAGAAATGTGGACCTTTTTGCTTGGAAACAAGAAGATATGCATGGTGTTAATCTTGATGTAATCGTACATGAACTAAATGTGAATCATACAAAAAATCCTATCTAATAGAAAAAAAGGAAGTTTGTGAGGGAAGAAATGACATTATAAAAAAAAATCAATTCCTTTAAAAGAGTGAGATGGGTTCAATAGGTAGATTTACCCATATGGATCTTAGATGTTGTCCTAGAAAATAAGGCTAGGGATGACTGTCGTATATGGATCTCAATGATGTTAACACTTCTACCAAAAATGATTGATTTCCTCTATCAAACATTGATCAACTAGTAGACGTAATAGCCAGATTCTAAGTGATGAGTTTTATGGATTCATACTCGGGCTATCATCAAATCTGAATTCTTTCAAGGGAAGTAGAAAAGGTAGGGCTCATAAAGAGGAAAAGGGACCTTTTTCTACACAAGAATGCGCTTTGGATTAAAAAAATGCAGGGCAACTTATCAAAGATTAGGTAACAAAATGTTCAAGAAAAAAATAGAAAGGAAAATTGAGGTGTATGTAGACAACATGATGGTCAAAACCAAAGTTATAAAAGATCATGTTTATGATCTAGAAGAGGTTTTCATCATCATAAGACATTATGAAATGCATCTTAATCCAAATAAATGCATCTTTAAGGTAATATCACGCAAATTCTTGGGCTATTTGGTGTCTTCCCGTGGAATTGAGACTAATTGATAACTGTATATTATACAGTTATTTTATCCATTTTATTAATTATAATTGCTATGTTCTTAATGTTTTTAGTTAATTTTGATTAAGAAAATTAATGAATTTTAATAAAAAAGGACTTAATTGTAATTAATAAAAGCTAAAAATATAATTTGAATTAAAAGTGGGTGAAATTGCAAATATCAAAAGATTGGAAGTTAATTTAAATTAAATTTGAGGGTCAAATTACAATTAAAGGAAATTTAGTTTTTATGTGCAGGAAAAGGACCACGCGCTACATTATCCACGCACACCACACACTGTTAGATCATCCAATCAATGATCATGATCAAAACCGTGGAATCTAGACGCGACAAAAGCAAGTGGACTTGGGTTCCTGGATGCATGCTACTCCGTGTTGAGTGGGGCCCACATATAGTGCAGGTTTGAGTGCAGCGTGGGGCCCACTTGTCGCGCAGACTGGTGTGCAGGGTGGGACCCACGTGTCGCTGTGCAAAACTCGGTCTGTGCAACGCGGACCATGTAGATTGTGTGCACCCTCCCATTACATCGAATTATAATCTACCACGTGTCTAGACTAATCTTCTAGCAATCATATGACGACACCTGGTATGTATTTGGTAAAATGAAAACGTAGAAATGGCGCCCACTTACCAGCTCGTTCTGCGTCACCCATGTGTCAGTGTTATCTGTTGCGCACTTCCAGCGCGCCAAGTTCCTATGCAACGTGTTCCAGCTATTCTTCATAGCTAATGAAAGGTTGCCACGTGTCTCGTTAGATCTTGTAGCCAATAAGATGCTGACACGTGGCATGCGTTTAAAGAAAAAAATAAAATGCAGAACGGTCTTCCACGCGTGTTTGCTTTTTATTACTTCCCATGTATTTTTTTCCCCCACTACATGCATTTAAAAAAAATAAATAATTAGTTGGGGTGATATAATTTAGACGAGAGAAAAAGATGTGGGGAGTTTTTTGAGTTTTCATTTTTTTTCGTTTCACTTGAATTTGTTTTGAGTTTTTTCTCTACGTGTTCTCTACAACACGCAGAAACATTTTTCTTTAACATTTTGATGTTATTATTTTCTTAGGAAATAGAGAGAAAGAAGACAACGAAGAAGAAGAAAATGGAAGAAATTTATTTTTCATTGAGGAATCGTGAAAGAGTTTCTCCTAATCTTTTTCTTTTAAATTTTATTTCTCTGAAATGTCTGATTATTATTGTATTGTAATTTTAATTTCTGCTATGAACTAATTTATTTGTTCTAGGGTTGCAATGTAGCTTAAATTATGAAACTTGAATTAATTATTTTTGAATAATTTATGGAACGGTTTTAAGTTGTTTATTTTATCTGTGCTTAATGCTTTTAATTATTGAAAGATTAATTAATTGATCTGTGACACTTAAATAAACTTGGAAAAGACATTTTTGTGTATTACTCGTGATAAAATAACATATATATATAAGGGATAGGAATATACCTTTATTGTACGTGTAACTTGTTGAGAACTTAGAACTTAATAAATCTGGTTGAATTTAATTCTCATAGGAATATAGTGAATTATTTTAGCGAGATGTGTCTATATGGAGCTCAGAAGAGATATATGGATAAATTAGGAGTTCTTGGTTAACAACTTAAAATACGAGAACATAAATCAAGAGAAAATAATATGATTCAAGTGGATTAATTTGGTGAAACTGCAATCCTAGAATTTTCTTATAAACTGTTATAAAAAATTGTTAGTCAAACTGCATCAAATTATCGACTGTTTGGATAGAATCAGGTTGAAATAATTTTAGTAATTAATGAACACTAGTAACAAATCTTCGTGGGAACGATATTTTACTTATCGTATTATTACTTGTGACCGTGTATACTTGCACGTTTTCATGTTCTCCAAAAGAGACAACACTAATTCTGATAAGATTTTAGCTCTCATCAATATGAGGTCTCCACGGTGCATTAAAAATGCATAGTGCATTCCAAGACCCCTTTGATTTACCTATTACTCACTTTCACTTGATTGGAAGTTTATGGATGATATGGAGTAGCCATTTTATGTGTGATGTTATATTTCTTCAATACCCCATCAAAATATTTATTGCAAAAGTGGATCCTTCCATCACTTATTATTGCTTTAGGCATCCCAAGCCTACTTAAAATTGAATCTCTCAAGAATTTCACAACAATGTTGGCATCATTAGTTTTAGTGGATATAGCTTCTACCTATTTGAATACACAATCAACAGCGACCAAAATATGTTCAAATCCAAAAAAATGGGGAAAATAACCCATAAAGTCACTACTCAATATATCAAATAATTCTACAAGTAAATTAGATGTCGAAGGCATTTCATTTAGTTTGCCTAAATTACCTATTCTCTGACATCTATCGCAATGTGTAAAAAACATATTAGCATCTTTAAATAGAGTTGGCCAATAAAATCCATATTTTAATATCTTAAGGGTTGTTTTGTTATCTCCAAAATGGCCTCCATAATAAAAATAATGACAAAAGGCTAAGATGCTCCTATGTACTTCTTTAGGCATACACCTCTAAATGATTTGATCTTAACCAATCTTGGATAGATAAGGGTTATCCCAAAAGTATTGCTTGTAAGAGTTTAAAAAAAATTTCTTTTCATGAAAATAAATGTTACGTCTCAAAATACCAATAACAAGATAGTTACCTATATCACTGTACCATGAATAATCTACTAAGTTTCCAGTACCTTTCTTATCTTTGATTTCTAGTTCAAATTTTTGTAAAAATAAAACCCACCTGATTAATCTTGACTTAGCATGGGGTTTACTTAGCTGATATCTTAAAATAGCATGATCAGAATGGACATTTACTTTAGAACCTACTTAGTAATACCTTTATCTCAAGAAAATACAACTGTCAAGAATTCTTTCTCAATGGTAGAATAATTTATTTGGACATCAGGAGTGTTTTGTTAGCACAATATATAATATACAAATGCTTATACACTCTCTATCCCAAAATTACTCTCATTACATAATTAAAAACATCACACATAATCTCAAATGGGAGTGACCAATTAGGTGCCAAAGTTATAGAGGTAGAAGTTAATTTATCCTTCAAAGTATTAAAGGAGACAAGGTAGGCATCATTAAAATAAAAATAAACATCTTTTGACAACAAATTGCATAAAGAATGACTTATTTTAAAAAAAATCAATAAATCGCCTATAAAAACCTACATGTCTTAAGAAGCCTTTAATCCCCTTAACGGATGTAGGGGTGGTAATTTTGTAATCAATTCTATTTTTTCCTTGTCAAGTTCAATTTCTTTGTTAGAAATTATATGTTAATTGTTAGAAATTACATGTCCTAACATAATCTCATGTTGTACCATAAAATGATTTTTCTCCCAACTAAGTGTCAGGTTACTTAATACATTGTTCTAGAACTACAGTCAATTTATGCATGTAATCATCAAGTGAGGTTCAAAAAATAAAAAAATCATCCATAAATACCTCAATGAATTTTTTCAACATGTTCGAGATGATTAACACCATACATCTCTAAAACGTAGTGAAGGTATTGCATAACTTAAATGAAATCCTTTTAAAAGCAAATGTCTCAAAAGGACATGTAAATATGGCCTTCTTCTAATACTCTAGTGCAATAGGTAACTCATAATAACCTAAAATACCATCCAAAAAAGTAAAATTCATGCCTAGGTAGTCTTTCTAGCATCTAATCAATAAATGGAAAAGGAAAGTGATCCTTTTATTGTACAAATTCATTTTCCTAAAATCTATACACATTTAATTTAGTGATTATTCTAGTGGACACTAATTCATTCTCATCATTTTTGACAACTATTATACTAGATTTCTTTGGTACTATAAGCACCAGAGTAACCCGTCTACTATCAGCAATCGAGTAAATGACTCATACTTTTAGGAGTTTAAGGATTTTGTTTTTAACCACCTCTTGTATGATTGAGCTAAGTCTTCTCTAGGCCTCTCTAATGGGTTTAGAATTATCATCAAGATTGATCTTATGCACACACATAGCTAGACTAATGCCTCTTATATCTTCCATACTCTAACCTAACACCCTTTTAATTTTCTTAAGTACCTTAACAAGTTCATTTCTTGGGCATTGGTCAAAGATGATGAAATAATACTTGGATATGTTCCCCTTCTCCCAAAAACACATACTTAAGATGCTTAGGTGAATCTTTAAGTTCTCAATTAGATAGGCTTCTAGGTAGATCTAAAGTGTACCAGAATCTTCTATTAGTTCAGCACTATCCAACATATCATGATACCCCTCAGTCCCCTCATCTAAATCACGTTCTTCCTTTTCAATATTTAGAGAAATTTTTAATTTGTCCTTTATTATATCCTACAAAAAAGTCTTCATAACAATCAGTCCACAGATGTTACTCACCATGGTCGCATCATTTAGTATGGCTCAAGGTAGTCTCATGAGATGTTTAACCTACCTCCCTCGATGTCCCGGAGTGCTTTATCCAAAATCGTGTGGTTCCTTGCACATGAATCCCATCATTTGGATTGGGAGTGGAATACGAGGAGTTCCAGTACCACGTCTCGTGTTGTGGGTACTCTTACCCATACTTTTATACCCTGTTTGTCGTATCTTTTGATGATAGGGGTTAGGATGTCATCAGTTTCTATGGTGGGGGTAGACCTAGATGGAATCCTTGTGGATTGGGAACTAGGTTTTTCGTTTATAGATAAAAGCAAAAAAAAATAAAAAGAGGTAAAGCAAAGCACATAAAAACAACATATTGATTTTCTTCTTTCACTGCCTAAAATTCCTAGGGCACGAGCTAAAATTCTCTAAGCGTGGGCTAAAATCCCTCAAATACGACCTGAAATTCTTCACAAGACTAGATTTCTCTAAAGGAAGATTTCACTTTTGAAATTCTAATGGAAATGAATTCAGAAGAGAGGGCTAGGGCTCTTAATATAGTGGGTAAGGGACCTAGCTTTCTCAGGGAAAGTTGAAAGGTTTATAACAAAAGAATTTGAAAGGTCTATACCCTCAAAATTTGAAAGGTTTGTACCCTCATAAGAAGTTGAAGAGTTCACCCTAAGAAGCTAAAAAGATTGTACCCCCAAGAGTTGTATTGTAACTATCTACTCAAATGATATACCCCAATTAGAATAGGATTCTTTCATCTTACTTCAAGATAAAAGAATATAAGACTTAATATTTAGGTGTCACGTTCTGAGGTACCTCATGACCATAAGGTATATCCATCTGGGGTAGTTAAAGGTACAAATATGAGGAGTTACAAGAATGGATGGGAGGTTCAGGAGGGGTATGGGATACTCGACCTGCCCGACCTGATGTGCCTAGCAACGGGATACCCAACCTTGCCAAAAAGCATATATTGTAAGGGTATATATATACCTATATTGCCCATTAATGGGATTTGACTCTCTCTAATCTCTCTACAACCATATAACACTTATAATTCTCCCAAACAATACTAAATTTGACGTAACATTATTCATGCATAATTTTTTTAAAGAAAAATCTAAAAAAATGGTTAAATTTTTATTCCATAATAAATTAAAATTAATATATGACATAAAATAGTAAAAAAATATTAAATATATTTTATTTTATAAAATAATATATTTTTTAGTATAATATTTGACATAGAGGGTAGAAAAGGAAAAGAAAATGATGTAACTTTTTTGATATAAAATTATATAAATTTGATGCAAAATGATATTAAAGGTTAGAGATTGTTTGATATTTTTGGGATTTTTTTTTTCTTTTTTAACATTGAAGTGGGGTCGATCTTTTTAAAATATATATATATATATATATATATATATATATATATCCTAGCACAGAGATAATTATAGGACAAAGCAAACTAAATCAATTTCAGATTATTTTCATCTTACGGATATCACGCGATTCGAACATAAGAGCCTACAATCTGATATCCAAAATTTCAAAGATGTAAGTAGATCGGATCGTAACAGCAGTGATATTCATAGTATAACTTGTTGAAAATAATACACAATAAATAATTTAATAATAAAATTATTTCTTTAAAATTAAAAATATATATAATTTAAATATGATAAAAAATAATAATAATCGAAACATGTGTAATACACAATGTCCTTAAGATAATTTTTTCATTCACTGTGGATGTTTGAGAACGACGAAAACTTATTTCTCATAATACAACGATTAAATAATAATAAAATTATATTATAATTTATTATTTTACAAATTTTAAAATGTTTATACTCTATTAAAAGAACCTCACTCTAAATAAAAAATATACAATAAAAATAAAAATAAAAATATTTTTTTTACCTTTTCCGTCTCCACTTTTTTTCCCTTTTTTTTTCTTTCTTCTTTTCTTTTATTTTTCTTTTCTCTTTTCTCTTTCTTCTCTTTCTCTTCTTTTTACTTCTCACCTCATTCCCTTTCTTCTTCTCTTCACTTATCTATTTTCTTCTTATTTTTATTCTCACTTTTATTCTGTATTTTTTCTCAACTTTCTTCTCTATTTATAGAAGAATTATACAAAAACGAAAGCTAAAATTGAAGCACAGAAATAAAAAAAATCAAAATCGGAGGTAACGAAAAATTAAAAATTAAAATTGAAAATTGAAATTCTTATTCAATTTTTCTAACAATCCCCCACATGAATAAAAAATAACATAGATTTTAAATCAAATTTTGACAATGAAATAGAGTTCAACAAATCGAAACATACATAGGATAGGTAGGTGTTACCCTTTAAACATTCCTATGTGAAAGTATATTTACCTTATTGATTGACTAGTAGACGTGATGTCCTTAAACTATTCTACCTTTTATGTAAGCAATGACATACTTCACACAAGAATCTTTCATGAGACAATTCAATTCTTACTGTTATATTCGTTTTAGCCATGAACATATGACTCGTTCTGTGAGAGTTTATAAAGAATTGAGCCCTAGATAATTCTCTTTTGAAGTAGCCCCACTCCTCCCTCAGATAAGTGATCTCTTATCTTTAAAAGTAATCTACAAAGAGTAAACCGTATACTCTGCTCAGTATTCTCTTCATAAGAATCATTAAAAGCCTTAGCTTATCCTATATCTTATGGGTATCACTATTTTCATCATAGGAATGGACTTGAGGGTAAACCCCTATAGTGATCTCACTAAGTCATTACAATTAGGTTGTCCTTTTGAACCTAGATCTTGGGATCTCTAGTCAAATATGTTGGGTTTTCTTTGCAAATCTTTATTCATTCATGGGCTTCAATCTCATTCCTCTCAATGACTTATCAACTAACTCTCGATTTAACCCTTTAGTTAAGGGATTAGCTATGTTATCTTTTGGCTTCACATAATCAATAGAGATAAACCTAGTTGAGAGTAGTTGTCTAATGGTATTATGTCTATGACATATATGTCGAGACTTACCATTATACATATTGCTCTGTGCCCTACCAATAGCAGATTGACTATCATAATGAATGCATATTGCAGGTACAGGCTTTACCCACTTTGTAATATCCTCTAGAAAATTGTGTACCCATTCAGCTTCTTTTCCATATTTATCCAAAGCAATGAACTCAAATTACATGGTAGATCTAGCAATGCATGCCTGTTTAGAGGACTTCCATGAAACAATTGCACCACCCAGTATAAATACATATCCACTAGTAGACTTTAAGTCTTTCATATCAAATATCCAATTTGCATCACTGTATCCTTCTAATATAGTTGGATATCTTGTGTAATATAGTCTATAGCTACGTGTATATCTTAAGTATCTAAGTAGTCTTGTAATACCTTTCCAGTGATCAGATCCTGGATTACTAATATATCTACTTAAGTCTACTTACAGTGTAAGCTATATCTGGTCTCATACAACTCATCAAGTACATAAGACTTCCTATCACTCTAGATTATTATAGTTGAGGCACACTCTCACTTTTATTCTTGGATAAGTGTAGATTTGCATATACTAGTGTTCTCACAATTCCAGAATAACCCTTTGTTGAATTTCTCATGTATTTTTGTCATAATAATGAGACTGTTTGATATCTTAATTCCCAAAATTACATCGACAAGCCTTATGTCTTTCATATCAAATCTTGAATTCAACATAGACTTAGTAGATTTGATCATTTGATCATTACTACCCATAATTAGCATGTTATCAACATAAAGACACAAGATAACATAACCATCTTCTTTATCCTTGACATATACACATTTATCATATCCGTTGATTTTAAAGCCATTTGTCCTCATAACATTATCAAACTTTTCATGCCATTGTTTTGGTACTTGTTTCAAGCCACGTAAAGACTTCACCAATTTACAGATTTTTCCTTCTTTTCCTAGGCATGAAAAACCCTTGGGTTGGTCCATGTAGATTTCTTCATCTAACTCTCCATTTAGAAAGGTTGTCTTTACATCCATTTGATGTATTTAAAGATTTCGTAGAGTTACGATAGCAATTATCATCCTTATAGATGTTATTCTCATCACAAGAGAATAAGTATCAAAGTAAATAAGGCCATGTTATTGTTTCTATCCCTTAATTACAAGCCAGGCCTTGTACTTATCAATTGATCCATCTTATTTACATTTTTTTGTGAAAATCCACTTAGACTCTAGTGTTTTACTACTTGGAGGTAAATAAACTAGTTCCCAAGTGTGATTTTGTAGAATGGACTCAAATACACTATTAATGGCTTCTTGCCATTGAGGTCCTTCAGAAGAATTCATAACCTCTTCATAGGTTTGAGGTTCACTTTCTACCAAATAGATCAAAAAACATAGACCATAAGATGTTTTTGTCCTAACTCTCTTGCTACATCTGAGTTCAACCTCAACCTCATCCTTAACCTCTTATTCAGGTTCTTTTTTTGCTACCTTCATTCATAGTCTCATACGTTCGTTTAGACAAACTTGATTCTCCTTGAAATTTACTTGGAAATACATGTTCAAAGAACAATGCATTCCTTGATTCCATTATTATGTTCTTATGTATGTATAAGATCTTTGACTCATGCACAATAAATCGATAAACACTACTATTATGTGCATATCCAATGAAGATGCAATCTATTGTTTTTGGACCTATTTTCACCTTCTTAGGTATAAGTACAACCACTTTTGCAAGACACCCTTACACTCGTAAAAATTTATAGGAAGGTACCCTTCCTTTAAATAATTCATATGGTGTATTATGTGTCTTTTTCCAGGGTACCTTATTTAAAAGGTAGTTAGTTGACAAAATAACTTCCCCCATAACTTCTGTGGCAACCCAGAACTTAATAGAATTGCATTGATCATTTCTTCCAAGGTACGATTCTTGCGTTCAGCAACTCCATTTTGCTGAGGTGAATAAGGCGCTATGGTTTCATGAATAACTCTATGTTGTGCATAGAATTTACCAAGCGATGCCTCATATTCACCACCATGATCATTACACAATATCTTGATCTTCTTGTTGAGTTGATTCTCAACTTATGTTTTATAAATAATAAATTTCTCTATAGCTTCATATTTGTTTTTAAGTAAATACACATAGCAATATTTCATGTAATCATCAACAAAAGTAATAAAATACTTATTGTCATCCCTTGTTTGGAGAAATTTCAAATCACATAGATCACTATGGATTAAGTCAAGGGGTTCAATGTTCTTTTCAATCAAATGAAACGATGACCTAGTCATTTTTGCCTCAATACAAGTCTCATACTTATGCTTTGAATCTATTTGGAATACAGGTATGTGTTCCATGTTAATTAGTCTACATAATATATCATAATTAACATGACCTAGTCTATCATGTCATAAGTTGGAAGACTCCAACAAATAAGCAGAAGACTTAATTTTATTAATATTCTTAGTTTTTATAGTCATTACATTAAACTTAAATAACCCATCAGATACATATCCCTTTCCCACAAATATTCCATTTTTGGTCACAATGACCTTATTAGATTCAAACACCATCTGAAAGCCATGTTTGTTTTGCAATGAGTCAGAAACAAGATTCTTATAGATGTTTGGCATATAGAGTACATTTTTTAATGTAAGATCCTTCCCAGAGTTCATCTTCAGTTTGACTTGGCTTTTCCCTTGAATGGCTGATGTGCTAAAATTTCCTATGAAGAGCTTCTCTCCATCTTTCGCTACTTCAAAAGTAGTGAATAACCTTTTATCTGAGCATACGTGCCTTGTTGCACCAATATCAATCCACCACTCCTTTGGGTTTGATCCCACTAAGTTTACCTTAGAAATGATTGCATACAAGTCAATGTCGGAGATATCATGAGTGATGTCATCAACCATGTTTGCCTCACAGTTTTTGTTTCTTTTTGGAAACCTGCAATTTAGGGCTTTATGCCCCATCCTCTAACAGTTAAAGCAAATCCCTCTGAAGCTTGACTTCTTAAAAGTTTCTTCTCTAAGTCCCAATTTAAACCCTTTACCCATCTTTCCCTTGCCCTTATTCTTATTGTGTTTGGAACTTTGACCATGTTCCATTACATTAGCCTTGGGTGCTAATAGGATATAACCTCTTTTAGAAGAAGCCTTGTTGTCTTCTTCCATTTTGAATTTTATCAGTAAGTCTTTCAAAGATACTTCCCTTCACTTGTGCTTAAGGTAAGCCTTGAACTCTATTTATAAAAGGGGCAACTTTTCAATAATAACTGCAACTTGGAAGGTTTCACTAAGTACCATCCCTTCATCATACATCTCTATTATGATATCTTGGATTTCATGTGCTTGACTGCATACCAATTTAGAGTCCACCATTTTATAATCAAGAAAGCGACCAACCAAAAATTTTTTGGCACCAGCATTTTCAATTTCATACTTTCGGTCCAATGATTCCCACAAGTCTTTGGTCGTCTTTTCCTTATTGTACTCATTGTACAAGGAATCGGTTAGACTATTTAGAACATAGTTCTAACATAGATAATCAGAATGCTTCCATGCTTCAATAGCACTACCATACTAAAAATCTTGTTCACCCTTAGGTTGATCGAGAGCTTCTCTAATCAAGAACCTTGCTAAATTTAAGGTGGTATGATAGAACATCATCGTACTCTTCCATATCTTGAAGTTTAAGCCATTAAACTTCTCTGGTCTCTCTACCACAGCATGGTTCATAGGAAGAGAAACCAGTAACGTTGGGGTAACCCTATGAACCATAGAAGGTCTCATCATTTGGTTCACAATAGAACCACCCATAGTAAGGTCAGTAGCATTCACAATAGAGTTTTCAGTTCAGGACACTACGGTGGTCATTTCATATTCTATAATCTTTTCTTTATATTTTTTGTTAAATACACAAATAGCAATACAAGTTTTAAAAATCACCAAATAAAATTTTAGATTATATAAATATATATATAATAAATAAATGTTAGAAATATGTTCATTTACACATGTATTTGTGAATTTCATTAATTATAATGATTAAATAATTTTAAAATAAAATTATTTATTTATTTATAAAATTATAAAACAATATATATATAGAGTAAAATAAAATACAAATATAAAGTAAAGAAAATTAAGATTAGTAACACAAAATAAATAAAGAAAACATAAATACTTAGTAAAAATATCAGTATTAAAAACATTACAATTATATAAAATAATTAATAATAATAACAATATAGAAAGTGATGTAATCAAGTAAAAATAAAGTACAAGTAATTTAATATAAGAGCAAAATTAATATTAAATATATGATGAAAGAAATTAATAAAGATGTAAAAATTGAATGGTAATTATAATAGAATATATATAACGAAATAGATATATAAAAAATTAGATAAATATAATATATTATAAATAATCTGTTTGTCTCAAAATATTTATTAAATTGTTTTTTGTATTTGTTTGTTCAAAAATTATGGGGAAACATTTATTTTAAGATCATAGGAAATAATACACTCACAAACAATTTAAGAATAAAATTATTTTATTAAAATTAGAAATATATATATAATTTAATTAGAAAAAAAGAAAAATAATAATCGAGGTCTCTGTATTACACAGTGTTTTTAAGATAATTTTTTCACTTATTGTGGATATTTGGAACAACATAAACTTATTACCTAAAATATAATGATTAAATAATAATAAATTTATATCATAGTTTATCATTCTACAAATTTTAAAATGACTAAACTCTATTAAAATAACATAATTCTAGATAAACAACAAATATATATATATATATATATATACCTTTTCCACCTCCTCTTGTTTTTTTTCTTTTTTCTTTTCTCTTTTCTCTTTTCTCTTTTCTCTTTCTTCTATTTTCCTTTTTCTCTTTTCTTCTCGGCTTCTTCCCTTTCTTTTTCTCTTTGCTTTTTGTTTTCTTCTGTATTTTTCTTCTCAACTTTCTTCTCTATTTATAGAAAAATTATATTGAAAGTTGAGAATTAAAGCATAAGCGGAGAAATGGAAGCTAAAATTGGAAACAGAAGAACAACAGAAAAAATTAATTTTTCAAAAAAATGAAAGAAATCAAAATCGAAGGTGACGAAAAATTGAAAATTAAAACTAAAAATTGAAATTTTTAATCAAATTTTTTAACATAATTCTCAAAGCTCAGTAGTCATTATTGTCCGCTTGTAAATAACAAAACAAGAAAAATAAAAATATATGTTTTTAAATTTTTTATTAAAATAGTATAATTTTATTTTTATTTTTTCAATACTCATATTTCATAAATAATTTTTTTTACTCACGATATTTTAAAGTGTTTTTTTTAATACGCATGATATAGAAAAAGTGCTCATTTAGTGGAACTCATATTTTTTTTAAAATTTTATTTTAACAATATTAAGAAAAAAAATCTTATTTTTACCTAGATATAAAATGAGAATTCTAACTAAATATAGTAATGCCATTTTTACCTAGTGTGTTAACACTAGGAGGAAAACAAATGTATGCAATTTCTACTGAAAACGTACAAATGTGTTTTAAGGAACCCCAATTCCAGCAATAACCCATTTTTTACCATCTGAATCCAATTCCAACCCGAAATCCACGTGAGACTTCTCAGAAAAGTCCTTGTTTAATTATTCTTAGTAGAAGATGAGGAAGAGAGAAATAAGGGGATATGTTAATTTCAGTAACAGTTAACCGCCAAAAATGGCACCATAAATGATAGGGAAACGAAGATATTTACAAGAAGCATGATAACTTTTTATTTTACCTATGTTCAAAAAACCTGTCAGAATTTTTTACTCGTATAAAAAGGATTAAAATGAATTTTTTTTGAAAAATATGATACTAAATAGAAATATTTTTCATGGATATTAAAACAAAAAACTTTTAAACAAAGTCAATAAATAGAACTTTTGGTGAAATATGGGTACTAAAAAAATATCAAGTCCTATTTTTATTAATAAAAAAAATCTGTTACATTATTTCATATTAAATGTTGTATGACAATTTAAATTCATCAATGTTGAATGTCGTTAAATATTATTATTATTATTATATATTTTAAAAATATAATTTTTTGTAATTTTGAAAAAAAGTTTTTGACTTATTAGTTTCATTCATTGTTTTTCCAGGATACGGTGTGCATATCAACATTGACTTATGAAAAAAATTTGTGCATATTATTTGGACATATGAACTGACCTATAATACGACTAGAGCCGAAGTGAGAAGCTCGAGCCTAAGTAAAAAGCCCGCACTGAGTCGAAGTAAGAAGTCTGGCCTATCTCATCAGACATAACCTACGTGAGATACCCTAGTCATAAGGGAAAATGCCCTAAATGACATATCTGACTCTATAGAAGACCATTCCCCCTATATGGTCGACCTTAATACATAGAAAGTTGTATGTTTTATACCAGTTGTAATCATCTGACACCTATATATGTGTATCCATTATATGATCGACATCTATACATGTGATCTTTTATAAATAGAGGAGTCTCTCTTGGAATCCACACATTCAACCAATTATCTTAACTTCTCTCTAAGTTTTCTCTTTGTAAATTTTATCAATCTCAAACACATAGTTAGTGTTGTGTTTCATTTAACAACAAACTAATAAAAATTAGGAAACTTATATTGTATGTTATTTTAATTTATGATTCTATAGTGTAACTTTTGAAATACGTAACTTCTCTCTAAGTTTTCTCTCTATAAATCATATCAACCTCAAACATTTTAAACCCCTCCTCCCCCCCTCCCCCCCGTGGGGCTCAGAGTTTTAGGTCAAGCTTAAGTTTTTGACCCCGTACTTCTTGGGATTTACTCCGAGTCTTTAGAGGAGCTTGGAAAATCTATCATGCTATGTTCAAAAGTTGCACCTAAGACTCAAGACATTTGACACACATAAATATGGTGGGAACTCGCATTGGTATATGTTCAAAGTTGGCTAACAAGGAAACGACGATGGCTTAGAAAGACGCAACACCACCCTTCGATAAGATTAGAGCAGAAAAGAGCTTCCATTACCAAGAGATGGCTTGCCAGCTCCTAGAATTGAGAACGGAACTCAAGGAAACCAAAAGAGAAAATAAGGCACTACGGTCCTAGTCAAGTGGAAAGACCCTGGATGACCAAGCAACAAATCAATTTAATAGAAGTATAGTAGGATAGGGTTAGCCCGAGCCATACCACTCAAAGCAAGAGGATGAAAGGAATCCTCTTTCTAGCTCAATGAGATCTAGTGAAGAATAATGGGTTTAGAAAAGGAAGAGTTGAGAGGCACGATTTCAAGCGTTGGAGGAAACCAATAAGAAGCAAGATCAAGCTTTGAAGGTAGCCAATAAGAATAACAAGAAGGGTAAAACTCCTTATGATGTGGATATGGATTGTAAGAAATTGTGTATCTCCCCCTTTTCTGATAATATAGAAAATGACGAGTTGTCAGCCAAGTTCAATGCTCCAAAATGCCCTGATTATTTTGGGACAAAAGACCCAGTAACGCACGTGCAACACTTCAAAACAGCCATGGCTCCTATAAGCTTAACCCATGAAAAAAAAGATTATACAATGTGCAAATTCATAGTTACTCTCTGTGAGGGTTCCCAAAAGTGGTTCAACAACTTAGAACCCTAATCCATAACCTATTTTCCATAGTTTTACAGGCTCTTTATCACAAACTATGTCTGCAACAAACCCTTGAGAAAGAATCACACCACCTTTTCTCAATTGTTCAAGAGGGGGGAGAATCCACCAAGGAGTACATGAAATGATTCCGAGAGGAAAAATTGGAAATCTCTAATTGTCCTAACTTTATAGCTATAGAGGCCTTCGTGAAAGGTCTCCAAAAGAATTCTGATTTATTTGTAGAATTAACCAAGATAGTGCCTCGTACTTTAGAGGAAGCTTATGGCCAGGTAAGAAAGTTTGTCAACATGGAGAGAGAGCTAAGCCCGATCAAAGATTAGAAAACTAACATAAAGGTGATGACAGACAAAGAGAAGATGAGGATAAGTCCAGACAGGGCACATCAAAATAGCAAAAATAAACACTTCACACCAAATAACAGGCTGGTAAAAAAAAATGGTCAAGAAATAGAGGACCTTGGGAAAGGTCACTTTCTCCCTTCATAAGTCCTCTCTTGAGGGTAAATATAACCTAAGTTGTGATGAGAATGAAGGAGGAACCTAACGTTAGGTGGCCACCTAAGATGAAATCCCCGGTTAGGGACACATCCAAATGGTGTGCCTTCTATAAAGATGTAGGCCATGACACAAAATATTACAGACACCTCAAGAATGAGATAGATGAGTTATTAGCATGGAGATATCTAAAGGACCTCATCACAGAAAATGGAGATAAGAAAAATAACCAAAAAAGGTGAGAAGGTGCCAAAAACAACGAACCTAAGAAGTAGTGGAAGAGAGTCCCACAAAGAAACCAATATCAGAACCATACACAGCTATATGGACGGCTAGGGATTAACGAAAATTCAAATAAATTGTGCAAAAAGGTTTGCCAGAGAGTTACGCAGTGCCCCTATGTATACGCCTTTGACAAAAAGAGACCTATAACTGAAATCATTTTCAATAAGAAGGACGAGACCTCATCTCATCATGATGACACTCTGGTGATCACCTTGAGGATTGAATCTTGTGAAGTTTGTAGGTTTTAATAACAGTACTACCTGTGCCAAAGGAACGGTAATGCTACCTATTATGGCAAAAGGAATGATAGTAATGACCAATTTCATAATCATCGACGTCCTAGCTTATTACAATGCCATCTTGGGAAGACCTTGGATACATAACATGAGAGTAGTACCATCCACCCTCTACCAAGTAATCAAATTTCCCACTGATGGAGGGAAAAAAAAGATTAAGGGAGACCAAGAGAAGGCCATAAGCTTCTATAATGTTACTATGAAGGAATTGAATAGAAATTACCAAGAGGTCTCCCTCAAAGGAAGCCAGAGAGCAAAGGCCTTATAAAATCAATCAACTTAAATGAAGTAAGGGACCTTACAATGAAGGTAAAAGATGAGAGCCACCCCTTAAAATTGGGTGAAGACTTGATGATGGAGCTAGAGGCATAACTGTCACAGTTCCTTAGGACTAACTCAGATGTCTTTGTATGGACTCCAACTGACATGCCTAGAACTGATCCAAAAGTCATATCACACAAACTAAACATCAATCCAAAGGCTAGACCCGTACAATAACAAAAAATAAAATTTCTAAGAGAAAAGAATGAGGTCATCAAACACCAAGTGGTTGTCCTTGAATAAGCAAGGGTCATAAGGGAAGTCAACTATCCCTCATGGCTATCAAATTTGATCCTTGTAAAGAAAGCAAGTGAGCCATCTCATATGTGTGTAGCTTTCCCAGATTTAAACGAGGCATGTCCCAAGGATTGCTTCCCCCTCCCAAGTATTGATCAAATGGTAGAAGCCTCTATCGGCTTTTGGATGATGATTCTTTTGGATGCATACTCAAGGTAGCACCAAATTAGGATGCACCTAGAAGACGAGTGATGAGTGCTCAAAAAGTACTAAAATTACCATGATTTTGTGCACATTAATTGATTAAAAATATATATATTTATATGATTTTATCATATATTTATATAAATCTATCTTTTCGGAATCACGGGTATTTTTATTGTTTATCAAGTATTTTTGCTTAAAAAATAACTTAAAGACTCGAAGAAAAATAGTAAAGGCAATACATCACAAATATATTGATAAAATAAATGAGGAAAAGTCAACAAATATGGAAAATTGGATAAAATGGATCAAAAGGGTCAAAAATGTCAAAAAGGAGGAAATCGCGCACGTAGCCACCCAATAACGATGGCCAACGCGCGCAGCACGCCCAGCCATGCCGAGAAATGCGCACACATCGCCCCATCCGCACGCATCCATGCCTATCAACGCCTAGTTCATGCATACCACATCGCCTAGTCCGTGCATGCCTACTTTCCATTCTGCGCACACTACATGCCTATCTATGCCCAACCGTGCACACATCTGCTCCATTTTGCGTGCACCACATCGACCATCTACCCCATCCGCGCGCATCGCCGCACTACACACCACCATGACGTCAATAGTATGACATCATCATTCACTACTCTGCATTTCATCCATTTTTAATCATTTTTCCACCCACTTTTTCTTCCCCAACTCACCTATAAATACCCTCATTCTCTTCATTTCTTAGTTTTTAGCTTTTCTTAGTTAGTTTTTCTTAGTTTTAGAGTTCTTCTCCTTTTGAGAAGAACTAATTATGTTTTTTGTAATTTATTTGCTTTTTGATTCAATAAATGGAAATGTAAATTCTGTTTGGAGGTTTTCCAGCAACAGGAATAAGATCAAAGTATTGTAAGGATTTTATTTTCTTTACAATTATTTTTTATGCTTTATTCTTATATGTTATATTTAATTTGTCTGTGATTAAATTTAATTTTACTGGCTGTTTGTAAACATGATATAATAATAACGTTGTCATGCTTGCGAAATATTAAATAGGTAAACATCTCTAAAATGAATTAATTTTGTTTTTATTAAGATTTTATATTAAGAATGTTAGAGAGAAATATATTATTTTTCATTACAAACTTAAATTTGAAAATTAGATTTTAAGGTTTAGTTATTCGGTCTGATTTAGAGTAGTGCCCTTTTATTTATTGGTACAATCGCCCGATAGTTAGAGTGAAGCTCTATTTCAAAAGTTTTTATAAGAATTATTATCTGAAAATGTATTGACAACATGTTTTCAGTAGTAGTTTTAAAACTTGAAAGTTAGTACTCGGATAATTAAATTCTTAGATTTAATTTGGACACCTTGAATAAAGTTTAAACTGTCTAACCCCACCAAATGTGGCATTTAAATGGTTCATTTTCAATCTCTTAGAAAAAGGAATTAATTTAATTAACCAAATTAGTTATCAACCCCACCCATAGGTGTTAATTGTTTTGTTTAGTTAACAAAGAATATTTAACCCCACCAAAGGTGGTATTCATATAAAAAAAAGAGAATCAATAAATATCAATTTATATATTTAATAACCTAAATAATATGAGCAAGTATAATTAACTTAGTTATTATATCCATAAATATTTCATTGTTATAAAAGATAAAATTTGCATAAATGTTTATTGAATCTGTATCTATGTTTATTTTTATGTTATTAGATTAAAAACACAAAACCTCAAATATCGTAACATGATGTTTAGGATTTAATTTCGCTTTTAAAAGTTTGAATAATAAATTAAAAACCACATATATTCCTTCCTTAGATCGACCTTGGGAGTATACTTATCATTTTCTATGAAATGATTCGTGCACTTGTGAGAGTTTTATAAATACCAAAGTATTGGCAGGATCGGCGTTGCCGGTTTTGCTCATCAAGGAGGAAAAAATATCTTTTATCACAGAAGGAGGAATATTCTATTATAAAAGGATGTCATTTGGATTGAAGAATTTGGGTGCCACATATTAACGTCTAGTCAACAAAATATTTGAAAAAACAACTAAGGAGGAACCTAGAGACCTATGTGGATGACATGGTGGTAAAATAAACTTAACCCATAGACCATATACCTAGAGGAAGTATTCTCAGTAATCCGAAGATATAATATAAGGCTCAACCCCAAAAAGTGCATATTTGGTATCACTGTAGGGAAATTCTTAGGGTACCTCGTGTTAGCTAGAGGGATTGAGGCCAACCCAAGCAAGATACATGCCCTGATAAATATGAAACCACCTTCTAGCCTTAAGGGAATCTAGCAATTAAATGGAAGAATAGTAGCATTGAATAGGTTCATTTCTAAATGCACCGATAAATGTCTGCCCTTTTTAAAAATGTTGAGAAAAGGTACATCAATCTTTTGGGATGAGAGCTGCGACAGAGCCTTTGAAGAAATCAAGAGGTACCTGAGTCACACACATGTCTTAGCTAGCCCACATTCTAGTGAGGTTCATTATTTGTATTTGGCTGTGACTTCCCATACATGTAGCACTGTACTTCTAGCTAAAAGAAATAAAATTCAACATCATGTCTACTACGTCAACCAGGTCTTAACAGATACCTAGAGTAGGTATCCAACCATTGAAAAATTGGCATTCACCCTTAAAGTTAGTACACGAAAGCTCAAGCACTACTTCAATTTGCACATAATTGTGTTACTCACTTCTTATCCACTCAAGAATGTTTTGATGAGGCTAGGTGTAGTAGGGAGGCTAGAACAGATAGCCATAGAGTTGGGGGAATACAACATTAAATACATGTCTAGAACGGTCATCAAAGGGCAAGCGATAGCCAAATTTGTGGCTGAGTTTAGTGAAACTATAGAGGTTGTTGTTGATGAGGAGAAAAAGAGGGTATGTGGGTTAGATAAAAAAGAAAGCACAATATGGCAGGTGTTTATTGATGGGGCACAAAACTTAAATAGTGTAGGGCTAAGGGTAGTCATAGTAGACCACTATAACAACTATTTCGAGTATGTAGTCAAATTTTGATTTCCAAGTGACCAATAATGTTGTAGAATATAAAACTGCTATATTTGGGGCCATGACTACTAATAAGCTAGGAGAAAATAAGGTCATCTTACATAGCTATTTGAGGCTAGTGGTCAACCATTTCTTGGGGACACTTGAAGCTAAAGATGGAAAAATGAAAGGACACCTAGAAAGGTTAAAAAAGGAATGCTTTAAATTAAGTGAGTTTGAGATCAAGCAAATAGCTCGGAAGGATAAGGGTCATGGCAATGCCTTAGCCACTGTGGCATCAGTACGTGAAGCCAAACATAATCAAGTAGTATGAGTAACAATCCTATCAGAAGCATCCTTGGAAGAGGCTAAAAGAGGGGTTGGATGTGTACACGCTCCCACTATCCCATGTTACATCCCGATTTATAACTTCTTGGAAAGGGAGGACCTGTAAGAAGATAGTTGGTCAGCAAAAGAAACCAAGGCTAAGGCAGACCGGTACATGATAGAAGGAGGAAAATTATACCAAAAAACTTCACTCGATCCAGGGCTCTTGTGTGTAGCCAAAGAGGGATTTGAAAGATTAATGTATGAAGCACACAAAGGGGACTGTGGTTCACATTTAAGAGGGAGGAAATTATCACAACGAATAATGAGATATGGCTATTATTATCCTATTATGTTGGCAGATTGCACGAAATACACTCAAACATGCAATAAATACAAAAGGTTTTACCCCTTGTCACACATTCCCTTAAATACCATGAAATTAGTGATGAATCCTTGGTCCTTTTTTAAGTGGGGACTTGACATAATAGGACCCCTACCTATAGGAAAAGGTCAGAAGAACTTTCTACTTGTGGCTACTAACTACTTTTCAAAATGGATAGAAGTAGAGCTCATGGGTAGAATATGAGAGGAAGAGGTAATTCGGTTTATATAGAAGTCCATAATTTTCCGTTTTAGCCTACCCAGAGAGCTCATCATAGATAATGGGAGATAATTCACATGATGAAATATCAGAGAATATTTGCTAAAGTACAACATTAAGATGTGCCACTCCACGCCATATTATCCTCAAGTCAATGGTTAAATGGAATCTTCCAACAAGCTAATCATCAGCTTATTAAAGAAGAGGCTGGAAAGTGAAAAGGGAAGGTAGGTGGCAGAGCTACCTGGAACATTGTGGGCCGTCAAGACTAGTCCTCGAGGAAGTACTAACGAGACCCTTTTCCCCTAGTATATGGGACGAAGGTAGTAATACCAACCGAGGTCATGATACCCACTACAAGATCGACTTTAAAGGAGGAACAAAATAAGGTAAGTAGAGAAAATGAACTAACCCTTGTACAGGAGAAAAAGGAACGAGTCCCTAAATAAGGATGGTCAAACAAAAGAGAAAAATATCATATTATTACAACAAGACCGTGTACTTCAAAGAATTTTCTAGCAGTGATTGGGTCCTCAGAAGGGTCTTCCCTAATAAGAAAGAGTGAATGGTCAGAAAAATGGGCTCTAATTGGGAATGACCTTACCAAATAATTGAAACAACACCAGGATGGACCTATCTCCGGAAAAGCATAGAATGAATTAAAGAGGGCACAAGTTTGAATGCCAAGCACTTGAAGAAATATCACTTCTAATGTATAATAATTTACCATTTTTATGTAATATTGGCACAAATATATCAATGGAACTACATCTCCCCATACAAATGGATCTTTTTTTAGAAGTCTCCCACCTCGGTTAGGAACCAAGTAAAGCTCCATCTCCACCATTATACGTTATAAGCCGATCACCTCGGTTAAGAACCAGGGAGAACGCCCTAACACATGCAAAAGTCACGAGTTGTCCACCTCAGTTAGGAACATGGTCGATGCTCTAATAGGAAAGATTAGCACCTCGTTCAAGAACCAAGTAAAGCTCCCTCTATCACCATTATATATCATAGGCTGACCACCTAGATTAAGAACCAAGTAAAGAACTCTAACCCTTGAAAAAGTCACAAGTTGTCCACCTTGGTCAACAACCAGGTCAGTGCTCTGACATTCAAATGAGAGATGAGCACCTTAGTCAGGAACTAGGTAAAGCTCCCTCTCCCACCATTTTACATCAAGGGCTGATCATCTCGATTGAAAGCCAAATAGGGCTCCTTAATAATTACAGGTCTCATGCCTTAGTAAAAAGATCAATACACAATGTTAGAGCATTACAAGTACATGCCATCAAGAATACTTTCATTATTAAAAATTAAAAATCTTTTGATACTTATTAATACAAAGCTTTCCCTTCTCAGAAGGTTAAAAACTCTTTAATCACTTGGACACACGGCCAGTGTCTAGATCATCAATTTCTTCCACTATGAGTAATAACTCGGCTTGAATCTCAATAATTTTCTTCTATGTATGGGTCACGGGCTCGGGGTGAGCTGACATCATCATGAGCATTCCTCATTCCAATTCTTCAATAACCTCTATCTCCTTAAGGAACACTCTTTCAAACCGCTTCATATAGAAGCTTACCCAATAAGACTACATATCTACAAGGGTAGTCATACTAGCCAAGGTCCTCCTCTCTCTAGATTGAGTTTGGATTAACTACTCCTTACAAAAAGCGACCTCACACTTGATCTGTTTTTCCTTACACTAAATTTTAACCACCTCTGCTTTAAGTGTCCTAACCTCATCCTTAAGCCTACCATTTCAACACATAAAGTTCAAACTGAGCATCTACTGGTTCAATTAGAATCCATTAAATATGACCAAAAAAGTTGGAGGAATTGGCAAAAATCCCTAAATGTATGGATTAAACAAGTGTTCTTGACCTTTTTTTATAGGAAATGAAGGTTGATAATGAGAAAAAGAAAAATGACACAAGTTCCCAAAAAATAGGTGGGTAGGTCAACATCATAAATACACAATAATTGAGATAAATTAACTTTCCATTAATAAATAAAGTTGATTTTGCATTTTATAAGGTAAGAATTTACAAGTTTGAGGTTGCGACCACACAAATAGAAGTGGCATCGAGCTCGAAAAAACAAAATTGGATTGAGTCCTTAAACTTCAATGATCCTCGTGCTTTGCTTCTACACCCGCGACCTCAGGATAGTCCTCACCCATAGAGGAGCTTGATTCTTCTCCTTCTCCCCTCTTCTATAGAAGGATCCTGCATGCATGGAGGAGTGATCGGGATATCCAGGATGCGATAATAATACTCGCCCAAACCCATTTACTTGGCCTCTAAACGACTCAAGCTTTTGAGCCATAGCATGGACATCGGCCTTTGCCTTATAGGCCTCCTCGGTAGAAGCCCTATTCTTCTCTCGGCTTCCAGGGTCCCCTCCTAAAATCACCTTTGAGCCTCCTCGAGCTCAATTATGCATTGGGCATACTCATTCAGCTCGAAGGCGTCCCTTTTCAAATTCCCATCCTTATCAATTGCCTCATCTTCCCACTTATTTGAATTAGCTAGTAACATAACGTTTCTAGAATGAGTAGACACATGGCTCTACTTCTTCTAAACTAGCTTGGCTTTCAAATGACTCACGCACGTGCCTTGTCAAAGTCATAGCGCAATACTAGATAAAATAAAGGAAAATTATGAGGTCAAACAAATAAGTCTCGAGCTTATACTTCGTATAAACGATAGTCATCAATAAACACAAAACACGAGATAGGTCATCTAATACATCTGACGACGGATGACCTCACCAGAATCTACACTCTCGTAAATAACCTTGAGCTACTTCTCATATATTTTAGTAGAAAAGTGGCTCAAACAATAATCGAGGTGCTATAGCACCAAACCTTGATTTAAAACTATCCCATCTATATCGGTGGTGAGATCATTATGGATGGCATTCCCCTTTCTCGAATCCCATATAGGATCACCATATTCTTTAAAACCCAAGCAAGGAGTTAGAGTCACATGCTACTCTTACAATGGGGATAGGGGTAGGTAGACATTGAAGGGATCGAGGTTGAGAGCAGGCTCATCGACCACCACCTTCTTCTTCTTCTTCAGAGAAGTGGGGCGAACTTCATAACTAGAGGATTTGTCCATTTTCTTACCTATAGAAGAGTCCCCTAGGAGCAAGAGGTGTACCTATTTGAGAACTCTCCCCTACAGAAGTAACCTTTTCTTTTCCAACGTCATAAGAGCTGGGTAGTGGTAAAATCCATGGGATTTGTAAAATAAGAGCGAGAAGATGTTATGTTAATCACGTCACGCTTATAAAAAGAAAGTCTTAGGACTCGTTCACCATCATCATCCACCACCTCAAACTGGCCCCCAAAGTCTGTGGGAAGGATTCTGCGTTTAAGAGGAGCCCATGGTTTATGAAGGATCCTATGAGGGGGCTTTACTACCTTATATCTTATCAATGCACACGCGACAAAGAACAAGGTGTTCAATAAGCTCCTACAATTGGTTTTTTCAAGAATATGGTTTTGGATATCAACCAACTGTTGCTTTGCATCCAGACTCAAGGTCACAATTAAGAAAGCCATATTCCTTATCACAACCTTAGTGTCATTCCAAATGCTCATTAAGTTGGTATCATTGGTAGGAGACTACCGGCCTGAAACACAGAAAAAATATTTTTTCCAGTTTTCCTCGTTCTCCAGAAGTGACATGTTCATCCCCTGATCCTACTTCACAGACATATATACCCTCCTTGGATCTTTGGGGTTCTACTTCAAGACATAAGCCCTATTAAACTCGGTCATCTCTAAGTCCACCTCGAGTTTTTGATATGTCAATGTTAGGTAGAGTAGATACCTTCATCCATTAGGAATCAACTGCCTTGGCACGAGCTTCATCCTAACCAAGAATCTCCTAATGAGAGGGTATATGGGGAACCTTACCCTCAATCACATGGCCTTTTCATGATAGATAGTCCAACCAGATGAAGGTTGATCACTATCACAGGCTCATTCTAAAGGAATCATTATCTGAATCGAGGAAGGGATGTTGTAGGTTTTTCTTAACCTTTCCTCATCGTGGGGCACCAACCCATAAGTCTTAGACACATCTGAACAACCCCTAGTATGACCTATTGGTTACCCATATCCTATATTCCTCATTTTATCTCTCCAATCATCTAACATGCATTTATTAGGAGAGCTAAATAGTTTGTATCCTCTGGCCGGTAATTACTCTTCCACCTCAAACCAGAGCTCGAGCTGAAAGAGTATGTGAACTTGATGTTTGGACATATAGACCAACCTATAATCTGGCCCAAGCCAAAGTGAGCAACCCAAGCCTAAGTGAAAATCTTGCCCCAAGCCGAAGTAAGAAGCCCGACTTGTCTCATCAAATAGAGCCTATACGAGATACCCTAGCCATAAGGTAGAATGCCCTAAATGATGTATCTGACTTTACAGGCTTGAAACATACCAACAATAAGGAGGTCAATCCCAAAAGGCCATTCCCCTTATAAGGTCGACCTCTAACTCGAGCTAAGATCGACCTCAATACATAGAAAGTTGTATGTTTTATACCAATTGTATCTATCTCACACTAATATATGTGTACTCATTATATGATCAACATTTATACATGTAATGTTCTATAAATAAAGGAGCCTCTCATGAAATCTACCCATTTAACCAATTATTTTAACTTCTCTCTAAAATTTTTTTCTATAAATCAGATTAATCCCAAACATATAAACATTACAAATAACCGAGATATTAGGTTAATTGCTTAAACGTGTTTCAAAAATTACACTATAGAATCATAAATTAAAATAACATACAATATAAGTTTTCTAATTTTTATTAAGTTTGTTGTTAAATGAAACACATCACTAACTATCTTGTTATATAATTGTATATGTTCTTCGAAAGAGTGTAAGTTTTAATCCCTCATTAAATATGTGTGTGGATACGTGAGTATATAATTATTAATAAAAAAGGAAGTATATTAAATTACATATACATCAATGATAATTCTATCATATGAGGAAAAAATCAAAAGTACCCCCAAAGTTTAAGGAATCTTCAGAAATACCCTTCAGGTTTAAAAAAATTCAAAAATACCCTTGAAAACATAACGGAAGTTAAAATTAATACTCATCAAAAATACCCCCAAGGTTTTGAAAAAAAAATATGGAAGAAGAAAAAATAAACCAAGAAATATTAGATATAGAAACAAAAGACATTTCAGGATGTTTTTCACATGAAATGGTAATAAATAAAAAGAAATTTGAAGAAATTCAAAAAATAAAATTAAATCTTAAAGAAGGAGATGGATTTAAAGACCCATAATTTTTATTAAGAAAAATATTTCTTAGAAAAAATATAATCTATTATGGCATAAGTAATAAGGAAATGAGTATTAAAATTACAGATGCAAAAGGAAGATATAATATACCATTAATTGATAAAGAAACTATATTAAAAAAATTATCAAAAATTCCTCGAAAGGATAAAGAAAAAATTAGATACATCCATTTAGGAGAAATCCAAATATTAATAAAAGCTCATTTTAGAGAAGGAATAGATACACCAATAAAAATAGTTTTATTAGACAACAGAATAATAAATAGACAAGATGCTTTATTAGGAATGATCCATGGAAATTTAGGATACCAAAAAATAAAGTTTACAGCATATCCTAGATTTGCTATAAATATACAAGATAAAAATCTAAACCAAGTATTAAGTCTAGCTTATGAATTTGAAAGAGGAGATTTAATGAAAGAAGGAAATCATCCATTTTTAATACATTATCTAGTGGCATATTCTTTAACAAATAGTCATAATAGTTCAATATATAGACAAAATGAATTTATAGAAATAGATAAAACTTTTAAAGAATTTGGACAAATAATAGAACCTGAAATACTAACAGACTTTGAAATACCAAAAGAATAGAAATTAGATATTAAAGAAAACCCCTTAATAACAGGAAGAAATAGTAATAGCATACCAAGATTTACTTTTATAGATCATGAAGAAGAAACTTCAAATCAACAAGAAGTTAAAAAACTAGAAAATGAAGTTAAAATAATGAAAGCATTAGTTCATGATTGCATATTAGGGAAAAATCATGTTTAAGGATAAAATAAAAAATATGCATTTAGAAATAAATGGAAGCCTAGTAGGTGTGGCAAAAAATCAAGCAATATTATTTGAAACTATACAATTATTAAGAGAGGAAATGGATCTAGTCCAGGAATCAAACACAAAATATTTACAAGAAATAATAGATATACAAAGAGAACTATTAAAGGAAATAAAGGAGTATGGTTATAATAAACTACAACAAAATATGCATAAAGAATTTTCTGAATTAAGGAAAGATGTATACAATCTAAAAATAGATCATAAATATGATCCCTTAGAAGGATTAAAAGAAGAACCATCAAGGAAATCAGATTCTTTGATTCCTAAAAATAAGAAAAGAAAAAATGAGGAACAATCTAAGAATAAAGAAATAGTTCCAAATTAATGGAATATAGAAAGAAATTAGAAAAAGAATTTATGAACCCTGAGAATAGGGATATAGAAACATTGGTCAAATTATTGACATTAACCAATGAAGAAATAGAAGAACATTATATTGGAAAACTTTGTACTAACAAAGAAGAAGATGACATTAACCAATTTCATTACCAGTCCCTTACCAAGAAGAAACATCTGACCCATATAGGGAGGAAAGAAATAGATAAAGATCAGAACAACTTGATACTACATATAGAAGAAGACAACCACCTAAAATGGAGGAAGGGTTGCATTGGGGAACTAGAGGTAGTATTCCACCAGAGTTCAAACTCCATGATAATTATAAATCTGAACTTCTAAATTTAGATTGTATAAGAGATAGGAAAAAAGCTTTAGATGAATGGTCTAGTGGGATTAGCGTTCTCATACAAACTTCTCCAACTACCCAAACAAATCCTTCAACTTGTAGAGTGCTTATAACACATAAAATGATAGGAAATGTAAAAGTTTGGTTTTCAAACTTAATAGATCAACAACATTTATTAATGCAAGGAAATGCTTCCACGAGAAGAGAATACTTAGATACAGTAATAAATGAAATATACAAAGAATTTATTGGGGAAGATAAAGGAATGGCTATCACCGAATCCAGTGAAAATGAAATCAATGAAGCTAAATGACATCTAACAAATATGGAATTTGTAACATATGTTAAATAAATTCTTTTATTTGTGAATATGAAATGTATTACCATAAATTACCACCCTCTATACAAACAACCTATAAAGAAATGTTTTTTCAAAAATTACCTGGAACATTATATAAAACTTTAACAGAAAATTGGGAACAAAGAAATAGAGAAACTATACCAGATACTCTAGGAGGAAGAATAAGAAGTCTTAAAGATTGGATCATTATAAAATGACAAGAAAGAAAAGAATATAAACAAATAAAAGGAAATGATAAAATTTGTTGTGATACAAGAGATTTAGAATACTAGGAAAATATGGATGCAATATAAAATCTTATAAACAAAAATATAAATTCAGAAAACAAAATTTCCAAAAATATAAAAAGAGATTCAATAAAGAAAACTACAAGAAAAGATATTTTAGAAGAAAGGTTTATAAACCTTCTAAAAAAAGGAATTATTGTCCTTCAGGAAAGAAAAAATGCAGAAGTTGGATCTGTAATGAGGAAGGACATTATGCAAATGAATGTCCAAGTAGACTTCAACATAAAAAATAATTTAAAAAGGAATTTTCACAGAAAGCAAAAATCTTAGAAGAAGCCTTCAAAATGGAATTAGAACCAATTGAGGAATCTGATATAAATGATACTTACAGTATTTCTCTATTAGAAGAAACTGAAGAAGAAATAATTGACTCAGAATATGAAATTCAGATCATGAATATTCTTCATCAGAAAATGAATGATTTGTACAGTATTACAAATCCAAATAGTACTTACATTAAAGTAAGAATAAAATTTAAAGGTTATAACACTTATCATTTACATGCATATATAGATATAGGAGCTAGTATGTGTGTAGCCAGTAGATATGTATTTCCAGAAGACAACTGGAAACAAGCACCTAAAGATTTGATTGTAAGAATTGCTAATAATACTACAATAAAACTCAATCAAGTATTAAAAGATACTGATATAATAATAGGAGGAGAAAACTTTCATATTCCTACTATATATCAACAAGAAATAGGTGTAGACTTGTTAATAGGAAATAATTTTTTAAATTTATATCAACCTTTCACACAACATTCTGACAAAATAAGTCTTACAACTTTAGAAGGAGATACAATATATGTCTCTAAAGTAAGAAAAGCTCTAACTATCTCAAACCCAACTTTTATGCAACAACATAAAAAGCGAAAACGTGGTGAGATAGAAGACAAACAAAAATAGAAACCTTGTCTAGAAAATATTTCATTAGATATAGAAGAAAAACAAAACTCTTTTCTCAATGAGATACAGGAAGACAAAGCCTTAACAGGCATTAGAAGACTATTAAAAACAGTCAGTTCAGAAAATCCTTTAGATCCAAAAATAAATAAATCTAAAACAATAGTCAATATAAAATTAAGAGATCCTAACAAAGTCGTAAGAGTAAAACCAATGATTTATACTCCAGAAGACAGGATTGAATTTGGAAAAAAAAATTGAAGAACTTTTGGAATTAAAAGTCATAATACCAAGTAATTCACCTCACTTTAGTCCAGCATTTTTAGTTGAAAAAGAAGCTGAGAAAAGAAGAGGAAAAAATAGAATGGTAATAAACTTCAAAGCATTAAATAAAGAGACCATTGATGATGGATACTTCATTCCAAAAAAAGAAGAACTACTATCATTAATAAAAGGAAAGAAATACTTCTCAAGTTTCGATTGCAAAAGTGGATTTTGGGAAATAAGATTGGATGAAGAATCCCAAAAATTAACAGCATTCAGTTGCCCCCAAGGACAATTCCAATGGACGGTTATACCATTTGGATTAAAACAAGCTCTAGGTATTTTTAAAAGATATATGGATAACATTTTTAAGAAATTACAAGATATTTGTTGTGTTTACATAGATGATATTTTGGTTTTCAGTAATGAATTAAATAAACATTATTTGGATATTATCAATATATTACAAGAATGTAGAAAAAAAGGCATTGTACTCTCTGAAAAGAAAGCAGTACTTGCTCAATAAAAAATCAAATACTTAGGGTTGGAAATTGAAGATGGAAAACATAATCTACAACCCCATATACTAAATAATATTAAAGGTTTTCCTAGTGAATTAAAAGATAAAAACCAATTACAAAGATTTTTAGGATGTTTAACATATGCAGAAGCCTATATCAAGAAACTTGCATAAATGAGAAAACCATTACAAGAAAAATTGAAAAAAGATCATGTCTGGAAATGGACAGAAGAAGATACTATATATATGGATAGAGTAAAAGCAAAAGTAAAAAAATTACAAACTTTATACCATCCAGGACCAGATGATAAAATGATAATTGAAACAAATGCTTCACAAGAATATTGGGGAGCAGTCCTTAAAGTAAGAGTAGATGACAAAGATGAATATCTTTGCAGATACACATCAGGGTCTTTCCAAGGGCTAGAATTAAATTATCATAGTAATGAAAAAGAATACTTATCTGTTAAAAAAGCTATTAAGAAATCTGCAATATATGTCATAAGTTCTAGATTGATTATTAGAACAGATAACAAAAATTTTGGCTATTTCTTAAGAACTAATATTGCAAGAGATTATAAACAAGGAAGACTAATTAGATGGCAACAATGGTTCAACCATTATAATTTTGATGTTGAACATCTTCCAGGACATAAAAACAGCTTAGCTGATGCTCTTACCAGAGAATTAGCACCTCTAACTATTTTTATGATTGTAGGAATGGAACATCTTGATATTAAGATCAAGATAAAAGAAAAGGAGATAAAAATCCTACAGGAACAACTCGAGTTGCTATATCTCGAGAAATCTCTTACGGAGACAGGAATAAAACATGAAGAACTTAATTATTCAAAACAACCTCTAGAGAGCAGAACCTCAAATGAGGAATCTCTATTGAAAAAGGAAGAACCTAACGGTTCACAAAAAACTTCTAAACCTAATTGGGCAGATGAAGCAGAAAAAGAAGAACAGAAAAAAGTTTATGTGGTGTATAATGGCCCAAAACCAGGAATTTATAACAATTGGGTAGAAGCTAGCAAATCTATTCTAGGAATTAGTGGAGTAACTCATAGAGCCTTTACCAACAGAATAGAAGCTGAAGGCAGTTATGCCAACTACAAAACACCAAAACTAATAACTCCAGAGGAGATAGTAAGAAATTATTCTGTAGTACTACAACAACAACCAACAACTCCAAGCAGATTGACAAATCTTGGAAAAATAGCAAGGCCTCTAGTGCTATTTAGAGAAACATCTCCACCAAAGACATCAAAAATAACAAAACATTCAGTATTATTCAGGGAGACATCTCCTAGAACTACTCCAATCATTGAAGATGAAAAAGACCAATACAGAAACCTCAGCAAACTACAATGGTTAAGTCTCTATAATTTAGCCAGAAAATCTACCCAAGAACAAATTGAAGATATGAAATTCTATACTATAGACAAGGAATTTCCTACAGGTAATAAATTCAATATATTGGAAGGAGTTGATCCAATTTTTGTGTATAAAGAATTTCATGCAGGATTAATAGAAAATATATATCCAGGAATTAATGTAAGTGAATTAAATTATTTCCCAGAAAATTTTAAAAGAGCAATTAAGAATTTCAGAAGAAAAATTAAAGCAGGTGATAAACCTGTTTATCTTAGATTTTTTAGTTCATTAATGGACTGGAATGAGGAAGGAAGTATTAATCCCTACCACTTCATCAAGATAAGGATTTCAAACACAAACAGAAAGGTTCCCAAACCAAGGGCACTTCCAGAAAAGGAATTCAACACAGAAGAACTCTGTGTATTAAGAGGATAAATGCTAAGCCAAATTTACTATGAACTCAGAAAGATCGACAATTCTACTGAGATTAAAGTAAATTATTCAACTGGTAAAGTTATTATCATTTCTCACAGTAGCATTTCTCTGTCAGAAGAAGATGGTGAAAAAATCACCAAATATAAAACCAATTTTAATTGCAACAACCTAGAGATTGGTCAAGAAACCAGGAAGGTATTTTGCTTCTATGCCAGAAAAGCCACCAAAAACCATAGATACATTCTCTGCATTAAAGATCGAGAAGATGAAGATGTGTCATCATTAACATCATCAAAGGAACAGTCGGTAGAAAATGATAAAGAAAAATAAGAAAAGCAGTTGTCGGTAGAAGACTACAAAAGAAATAAAGATGTAGACCCCACATCTTAGTCGGCAGCATGTGCCAAGGAAAAAAGTAATGGCTATCCTTTAAAAAAGGAAAAGCAGATGAATTATTAAAGCAAGGGTAAAATAATAATTTTAGTCTTGTAAATAGGGATTCCTTATTCTATAAAAGGAACCCTTATTATCATTTCGAAAGGACACGAACAGATAGAAATCCATAGCTCTCTATTCTGAAACACTCAAGTATAGAAAAACCTTTCTATCTAAAAATCTAGAAACCAATAATGAAATACCCAGTAACTATGAGCGGCTAAGCACCCCTTTCAAGGTTCTTAGTTGGCCTTAAGTTGTAATAATTATTATATTTTGAATAAAATGGAGTTCTATTACTCTTCTCCAGTAAGTCAACTATTGGACACCATTCATGTACGGATGTAGAAAGCTCACCATTACCAGGAAGGTGTTGAGGTGTGAGCAAAGCTGAGGCATAACAGGTGTAACAAAAGAAGACTAACAGAAGGGAAGACTGTGATGGACCCATTAAATTCAGGTATGATGATTATAGATTTAAGCTAATTAAGGATCTTGAATGTTGAAATATTTGCTTACAACAAGGTATAATATCTTTAAAATAGGAAAATAGAATTTATTTTTAGAAATAAACAACTAAAATAATACTCTATGAATATCGAATCATTAGTACATAAATTAGAATTATTAGATTTAACAAACAAAAGAGTAATTTTTAATTTTAAAAGACAATTAATAGAGTCAGGATTAGAGTTAAGTAACCAATATAATGAAGAACATAACATACTATGCAATTGTAATGAATACAGAAGAAAATTAGATTTATACAATAAAATAATAAGTTTTTTAAATAAATTATTACCGTCAATAAATACACAAAGACCTTCAACTAGGTCAATTTTAATTCCAAATTAAAATTATATCGATCCGTAGAAATTGATATCAAAACCAAGTAATAGTAATTTAAACAGTAATGGATGGAGGATTAACACCATTAACATACAAGAGTATTTGTGATATTTAATAAATCCTAGGAACATAATTAAAGATATAGCAAATCTTAAGGGTAATTTAAAAAATGTTCCGTTGTAAGGTTGAAAATATTCGTTAATATTAATAAAATAAAAATGAAGAAAAAGAAGAAGAAGAATAATAATAATTACTGCTAATCCATGGCCAAAGGAAAACACAAAGTTTACTCTTTCTTGATGATTCAATCCGATTCATATTAAGTAGTGTAGGATTGTGGAGGAAGAAACCTTTTTTTAGACAAGGCAACGTGGGGATCTAAGATTAGTTTAGGATTTAATTATTTGGCAAAACTTTCTTACTAGAGAGTTTTAGTTTTAATTTTTTCATACTCTATTATATATACATAGATTTTTTTATATAACATAAAAAATATATTTTTCATAATTTTTACACATATATATATTTTTTAAGATAAAAATATATATATTTTTTAAATAAGAAGTAAAATCTTACAAATAAATAAATTATTTTTTTTAAATGATATTTTACTGTAACAAGCTTTAAAAAGGTGAAAAAAATCACAAAATATTTATTTTAATATTTGTTAATTGTTACTGTTTTATTTTAATATTTTATTTATTTTTAATTTTTATTCTTATTAAATATATATTTGAATAATTTTAATTTTAATTTTATATATTATTATTTATTTATTTTTAAATAATTTTTTTTTATTTATTTTAATTGTGTTTTAATCACTTGATAAAAAATAATAATATTTTAATAAAAATTTATTTAAATAATATAATTTTTTTTAATTAATTTTTTTTTTATATTTAAGTAATTAAATAATATTATTTCTAATATAAAGAAATAATATTGCTAATTATATAGACACAAGTGGGTGAAAATTGACTCAGATGTTAATAGTACGACTCAAGTAATTGTTAACGTTTGATGAATAGAAGAAAGAACTACCAGTCAACAAAACTACCAGTCCTAATTAGATTGAGTAATTCTCTGTTTATCTCTTCAGAAAAATGCATACACATTTCTATTCAACCTCTATTAGACATAAGATCTTCCTCATTAATTCTTTTGATCACTTTTCATTTTTTATCAAATTTCATGGCACGACCTGGAAACAAGATTATACAAGCCAAACTGGTGCATATCACTCTAACCCTTCCTTTTTATTTTAATTTCAATTATTATTATTTTCATTATATATATTTGCTTGTTTATATTTCTTTTCCTCAATTTTGGTTCATTGATTTTCTTGAAATCTCAATCTTTATTAATCATTTCTGATGTATATTTTATATAAATCTTTAGCAATCAAAACTCTTAAATATGTTATTGAAACTCCTTGAATTTTAGATTGTGAATGTCTTCCTTTTTTGCAGTCTTAGTGTTTGATAAAATAACTCTTAGAATCAGAGATGGTAAATGATATTTCTCTATATTTCTGAAATTGCCTCATATTTTTGTCTCAAAAATTACTCGATATAGATTTGGAATTGCTACTATTTCACAATATAAACTTGAGTTTTGTCATATCGTGTTGCACCTATCCAACCGAGTTAAGATCGACCTACAATGAAATAAGCATAACTCAAGTTATATATGTCTTCTCATTAATTAGATCACATAATGTGAACAGGTACTGGTAGGAGACATGGGAACTGGGAAAACCAGTTTGGTACTAAGATTTGTCAAAGGCCAATTCATTGATCATCAGGTAGAATTAGAACCTGCTAATCTTTTTTTTTTTTAAATCAAACCATAGTTGTGTGGTTCGATTTTTAAAGCAAAAGTATTTTTTTTTATAATTATTAATGTGTTGAGATTTGAAGAAGAAGAAGAACATTTTACCCTTGACATTAATCTAATGACATAGGAACCAACAATAGGAGCTGCTTTCTTCACTCAGATATTGTCATTAAATGAAGCCACTGTGAAGTTTGATATTTGGGATACTGCTGGACAAGAAAGATATCACAGCTTAGCTCCTATGTACTATCGTGGTGCTGCTGCTGCTATTGTTGTTTATGACATTTCAAATCTGGTATTTATTCATCCACCAATTTCTACTTTTGCGATTCTATAAAGCATTTTTTATAACAAATCGGCTATCGTTGTTTTGAGAAATCATATTTTATGCTTTATGACAAAAGCACAAATGTGCTTTTTAAAAGTGCTTTATTCTTGAACAACTTTTAATATAAACATAAGTCAGTACAGGTTCAGCCTCTAAGGAATCATTTAATAAATAAAGCATATAATTTACGAGACTTGAGAATCATAGTTTCTTGTTGTTTGAGAATCATATAATTTATGGTCATCTAATGACTATATGGTGTTTTGGTTTCAGGATACATTTGATAGAGCCAAAAAGTGGGTTCAAGAGCTGCAGAGACAAGGTTAGAACACCGGATAATGGAATATGTTTCATTTCATAATTGCAGACACTGTTTTATGATTTGGTTACATGCTTACTCATTAAATTGAGTTATCATCAAGCATGATGATATTACTTGGATTTGTCAATGAACTTTGATACACCTTTTTTTTTTTTTTAATTATTAACATCATGTAATGTTTTCTAGGGAATTCAAAAATGGTAATGGGTTTAGTGGCAAACAAGTGTGACTTGGATGCAAAGAGAGAAATTGGCAAAGAGGTATTCTTAGATTCTCTGGTTAAATTTATGGTCAATTTGCTTGTATTTTTGTTAAAAGTGATTTTAGTCTAAAGCTATACTAGGAGAAAATGCTTTCGCAGAAAATCACATAATTTGTGCTTCCGAACATAAGCACAAAAATACTTTTTGAACCCGGAAAGCAATCGTGACAAAATTTCTCAGTTTAATTGAGAAATGTCTTGTTGTCAAAAGCACTTTTACGAACAATAAAAAAAGTTTACCTTAGTTTTTTTCATCTTTGTTTTTTGGCTGAAAATGATGGCAGGAAGGAGAGCAATATGCCCAAGACAATGGAATGTTCTTCATTGAAACATCAGCAAAGACAGGGGAAAATATTAACGAGCTCTTCTATGAAATAGGTGAAATTCTAAAATCTTATATTGGGGGGGCGAATAAAAGCATTAGGAAAATTTAATCTCTGTTTATATTAGTGTTAAGAGTACCAATCATGATCATTAGCTTGGTTTTACTTGTTTTTGAGGCTATTAATATAAACCATTATTCGAAATATTTATACAATATTCAACTCGTTAGACGAACAATGTTTGGTTCATATCTGACAAGCAAAAACACGGACGAGCAGAGTACTTTGTTACTAATTGTCTGCCATACTTTAAATTTCACTAATGCAGCCAAGAGACTAGCAAAAGCTTGTCCCTCAAGGCCTAAAGGAATGAGTCTACACAACGAAACTCAAAACAGAAGACGACGACTATTTTGCTGCTCATAGGGAGGGGGTTACTTGCATACAAAATTTCATGTTTATCTAACAATAATGAAAGCTTTTTCAGTTGGCAATACATGTCTGTCTTATTCTTCTACTTAAATTGTATTTACTAGTTGACATTTGTAAATAAATTTCCCACATAAAAGGACATGTTGATTAAAAGTTATCAAAGTTTCTAAGTTCTTTTGCCTCTCTGCCCATAATTGGTATGTATGTCAAATTTGAGATATATTTCAAATGTCAAAATATTATTTATTATTGATATGTATAATTGAACTCATAAAACTATACTTGAGATTGTGATAGATTTGTAATATATAATATCATTAACAATATCCAATGAGTTAGTGGGATATGTTGTAGGTAGATGTAAAAAAAATGAATTCAAATCTCATCTAATTTAAATGAATGTGTGAGTTTGTAATATGTTATTAAAAATGAGTAAAAAAAAAAATGTATAATAGCAACATAATTTATGTTCATACTTCTCTCAATCGAGTTAAAGTGTTAGTGACCCAATGGTATGAAACCCCCTGGAGCATGTATACGAATAACAGTTATGATGTGTGAATTGTGTTATATTAAAATAAAAATCAATCGAGAACTATGTAGGAAAATTAGTTTTAGAATAAGTAAAAAAGGTCAATGGAGAAATACGCGGAGTTATACAAATATTTATAATTTTCTTTTAAAAGAAAAGTTATTTATAATCTAATTTAAAATATTATTTTATTTTATAATATTTATTTGGTTACTATCAATTTTTTCATTTACATATTCCACAAATCCATATAATCATTGTACGTATGTGTTAAATTTTTACACGGATATGCATTAATTGTTTGGAAGAGAAGACGGAAAAAAACTAAAACAATACTAAAACTGAACCTATTTTGCTTTTGTAGTGCATAAAAAGCAACAAAACAGCTAGCCATACTTATTCAACAAAACAAAATTATATATATTTGGTTTTCTTTGTTTTTTTATCAATATATTTGATATGAATTGAATCTAAAACCGAAATGAGGAAGGGTAAATTTTACGACATGTTGAAATAACCTCTTATCACGTGCTCATGTAGGAGTGTGGTTCCTTGAGTCAATGGTGAATTTTAAAACCATTACAAACAACAAATTAAAATCATTCAAAAATACCCCAAGCTTTTAGGTATCTTAAAAATATCACTAAGATTTTAAAAAATTCAAAAATATACCTAAAACATAACGGAAGTTAAACATAACGAAAATGAATAGTAATAATTTATAAATAAAAATAGAAGAAAAATTAATAGAGATGCAAGAAGTAATAAAAAAATTAAGGAATATTATAATTAGAAATATAAGACATCTTAGAATATTTTTCACAGAAAATGGTAATTAATAAAAAAAATTCAAAAAATTCAAAAAATTAAATTAAATCTTAAAGAAAGATTTGGATTTAAAGATCCATTATTTTCATCATTAAGAAAATTATTCTCAATGAAAAACATAATTTATTATGGAATAAGTAATAAAAAATGAATATCGATATTACATATACAAGAAAATGTATAATATATCATTAATTAATAAATAAATTATAATGAATAAACTATCAAAAATCTCCAAAAAAGAAAAAGAAAAATTGGATACATTAATTTAAGATGAATCTAAATATTAATACATTAATTTAAGATGAATCTAAATATTAATACATTAATTTAAGATGAATCTAAATATTAATACATTAATTTAAGATGAATCTAAATATTAATACATTAATTTAAGATGAATCTAAATATTAATACATTAATTTAAGATGAATCTAAATATTAATACATTAATTTAAGATGAATCTAAATATTAATACAAGCTTATTTTAGAGAAGAAATAGATACTCCAATAAAAATAGCATTATTAGATAATAGAATAACAAACTAAGTGTTAAGTTTAGTTTATGAATTTGAAAAAGGAGATTTAATGAAAGAAATAAATCATACATTTTCAATATACTATATAGTAGAGTATTCATTAACAAACAATCATAATAGTTGATCGTCACACATGAAGCGTGTGCAATGAATACGCAAGTATACGTATCCCAACAAATAATATAATGATAAGAAAATATTGTTCCCACGGAGATTATTTTATTAGAAACTAATTTTTAAAATAAAAAAGATAAAAATCAATTTTTTTGTGTTTTTATATTTTAAGAAGCAAAATTAAAATAACTAAAAGTAAATAGCAATAACTAATTAAATCAAATTTGGTAACTAAGAAGATATATGAGAAAATATCTAGGAATACTTAATCTCCCAATTTTCTAAACATATGAATCGATAGAATCTCCCCAATATAATTATCAATTAATTACATGATTAATTGAATATAACCTGACATATATTCATCTTTCAAGTAAACTACACACCATATAAAAATTAATTTAATCACACTCTATGTCAATTAAATTGCATAATACTCATTAAGTTCATTAATTATAGATCACATACATATGAATCATACATCTATGCCTAGAAACTATGCATGCTATTTAATCAAGACAAATAATTAAATAATTCTCTCAAATATATTTAATTGTCTCTATAGATAAATTATTGGTCAAACAACTAATAGCATAAAAATCATATTAAATAATATAATTAAATTAAACTTATAATTAGAGTAAAATATTATATCATCACATGGTGAAAATTGAGTTCATAAAATCCCTAGACTAATAAATTAAGCACACATAATTGTGCTCATAAAACTTATATTTTTCATAAAAAAAAAGACATAAAAATTGATAAAGAAAAGAGTAGAAGAAGAAATACAATCAATCTCTTGAATTGTAATGCTAATCTTTTCTTGAATCTCCATCAAAATTGTATCTCCACTTAAATTTTTCTATATTTTTCTCTCTTTTTAGCTCCAAAAATTGACCAAAATTATGCTAATGGGAGCTCCTTAGAGTTTATAGGGTGATTAAGGGTTTAAATATAGCTCAAGTGCAATCTGGATCGTCAAATTAGCTTCAGATCAAGGGTTGAGGTCAAAACAAGAAAAATTAACAGCGTTAGTCAATCACAACATGACACGTGGTACACGAAATTCAATGGGCAAGTCAGAGCACGACGTGTGGTAGGGAAGACCAGTCCGAGTTAACACCATGCGGTATAACATGATTTGCGGTAATAGAAAGTGTGGTTCATGGGTGGAACGCAGGGAGAAATCACATGATGACACGTGATGTAAAGGTTTGCCTAATCTCCGAACTCGAATTGAACGTTGTGTTGAAATGTGTCATGCACTACTTCGCTTTTCACACGCGGCGATCTATGATTCGTTGTCCCTACTTGCATGGTGTTTATGTGACTTGCCTCATTAGCTCCTCTGCTTTCTTAGCAAGCCACGTGGTAGCTTTTAATTGGTCCTATATTAAAAATTCATAAAAAAATCCATAAAAAATCCAAAAAAATTATGTTTTCACCCTTTTTCATTAAAAAGTTTATATTTTATTATTTTTAGCCCCAAAAATACTTATTTAATAAAAAAAATATTAAGTAAAAAAGTGCACTAATAACTCTACTTTCATCGAGTCATCAATAGTTTAATACATAGATAAAATGAATTTAACTTAGGCAAAAAATAAAATCAAAAATATTAACAAATTTTGAAATACCGAATGAATGTCACTTAGATATTAAGGAAAAACCTTTAATATCAGTAAGAAAAAGTAATGTAGTTAAAAATAATAATATACTAAGATTTACTTTGATAGATCCTGAATTAGAAACTTCTAACAAAGAATAACTTTCAAAACTAAAAGAAGAAATTCAAGTAATGAAAGCACTATTTCATGATATCATATTAAAAAGATAATAATTTTTAAAAATAAATTAAAAAATATACAGTTAGAAATAGAAAGGAGCCTAGTAGGCATAACAAAAATTCAAACAATATTAATGAAGGCTTTAAGACTTCTAACAAGGCATAACAAAAATTCAAACAATATTAATGAAGGCTTTAAGACTTCTAACAAAGGAAATGGACTGAGTCCAACAATCAAATACGAAGTACTTATAAGGTATAGTCGAAACACAAAAAGAATTATTAAAAGAAATAAAGGAATGTGGATTTGTAATGAAAAATGACATTATGAAAATGAATGCCCTAATAGGTTGAAACATAAGAATTTAAAAACAATTTCCACATAAAGTAAAAATCTTAAAAAAAAATTTCAAGATAGAATTAAAATCAATTGAGAAATCAGATATAGATGATACTTATAGTATTTATCTATTAGAGAAAACTAATGAAGAAATAACCAACTCAAAATATGAACACTTAGAATATGGGTACTCTTCATCGGAAGATGAATAATTTGTATAGTATTACAAATCTAAACAGTACCTAGGTTAAGGTAGGACTAAAATTTATAGGCTATGACATTTATCATTTACATGCATATATAGATACATGAGCTAGTATATGTGTAGCAAGTAAATGTGTATTCCTAGAAGAATACTGGAAACATGCATCAAAAGATTTAATCGTAAGAATTACTAATAATATTACAATAAATCTTAATAAGATTTTAAAAGATATAGATATAATGATAAGAGGAGAAAGATTTCATATTCCAACCATATATCAACAAGAAATGGAGTTGATTTATTACTAAGAAATAATTTCTTAAAATTATATCAAACTTTTACACAATATTTAAATAAAATAAGTCTAACAACATTAAATAGTGAAACTATTTATGTATCAAAAATAAGAAAAGATTTAATTGTATCAAACACAACTTTTATGCAATAACATAAAATGTGAAAACGTAGTAAGATAGACACAAGGACACAAAAACCTTATTTATAAAATATTTCATTATATATAGAAGATAAACAAAACTCTTATCTTATTGAAATAAAGGAAGATAAAGCGCTAGTAGGTATCATAAAATTATTTAAAATAATAAACTGAGGAAATTATTTAGATCCAAAGATTAATAAATCTAAAACGATTGTTAATATAAAATTAAGATACCTTAATAAGGTTATTAGAGTAAAACCAACGATTTATACTCTAGAAGACATGATTGAATTTGAAAAATAAATTCAAGAACTTTTGAAACTAAAAGTCATAATACTAATAAATTCACTTCATTATAATCCCCAATTTTTAGTCAAAAAAGAAGTTAAAAATAGAAGAGAAAAAAATAGAATGGTAATAAACTTCAAAAGCATTGAATAAATAAACCATTGATGATTGATACTTTATTCCAAAGAAAGAAGAACTATTATCATTAATAAAAGAAAATAAACACTTCTCAAGATTTGGTTGTAAAAGTGAATTTTGGCAAATAAGACTAGATGAAGAATCTCAAAAATTAATGACATTTAGTTGCTCCTAAGGTTAAAATATTTATTGTGCTTATATAGATGATATTTTGGTTTTTAGTGGTGAATTAAATAAACATTATTTAGATATTATTAATATTCTACAATAATGGAAAAAAGAAAGCATTGTACTCTCTGAAAGCAAAGCAGTAATTGTTCGGCAGAAAATTAAGTATTTAGGGTTGAAAATTGAAGATGAAAAATGTAATCTACAACCCCATATATTAAATAATATTCAAGGTTTTCCTAGTAAATTAAAGGACAAAAACCAATTGCAAAGATTTTTATGATGTTTGACAATTCAAGCATAAATCAAGAAACTTGCAGAAATACAAAACCCCTTACAAGCAAAATTAAAAAAAAACTATATCTAGAAATGGGCAGAACAAGATATTTTGTATATGGATAAAGTAAAAGGACAAGTAAAAAATTTACAAATTTTATACCATCCAGGGTCAAATGATAAAATGATAATTGAAATAAGTGCTTCACAAGAATATTGGGGAGTAATTTTGAAAGAAAAAGTAGCAAACATGAATACCTTTGTAGATATACTTCGTAATCTTTCCATGTTCTAGAATTAAACTATTATAGTAATGAAAAAGAATAGTTGTTAAAAAGGCTATTAAGAAATTTTCAATATATGTCATAAGTTTCAGATTCATTGTTAGAATTGATAACAAGAATTTTAGTTATTAATTACTCCCCAATATTCTTGTGAATTAGCACTACAATTTTGATTTTGAACATCTTCCAAGAAATAAGATTAGTTTAGCAGATGCTCTTACTAGAGAATTAACACCTCTAACTATTTTTATGCTTGTAGGAATGGAACATATTGATATCAAGATCAATATAAAGAAAAATGAGATAAAAATCCTACAGGAATAACTCGAGCTTTTATACCTCGAGAAGTCTCATATGGGGACATAAAATAAACATGAAGAACTCGATTGTTCAAAACAACTCTTAGAGTCCAAAAACTCTAAAGAGGAATCTTCATCAAAATTTCAATCTAAATAAGATAAAACTCTAAAGAAAGAATTCAAAATGAAAAGGAAGACCCTAACAATTTAAAAGAGAGTAATATCTCTAAAATAAAAAACTCAATTGGGATAGTGAAGCAAAAAAAGACTTATGTGGTTTATAATGGCCCAAAACTAAAAATCTACAAAAACTGGACATAAGTAAATAAATCTATTCTTAGATTTAGTAGAGTAACTCATAGATACTTCACTAACATAATAAAGGCTGAAGGTAATTATGTTAATTACAAATTATCAAAACTAATAACTCTAGAGGAGATAGTAAGGAATTACTCTGTAGCATTATAACAACAACCAACAGGTTGACAACTCTAGGAAAAATAGTAAGACCTCCAATACTATTCATAGAGGTATATATTCTAGAAACATTAAAGATAGTAAGGCATTTAATGTTATTCAAGGAAACATCCCCCCATAATTTTATTAGTAATTGAAGATGAAAAGGACCAATATAGACATATTAATAAACCATAATGGTTGAGTCTTTATAAATTGATCATAAAATTTATCTAGGAACACATATAAGATATGAAGTTCTATACTACAGAAAAAGAATTCCCTACAAGGAGTAAATTCAACATTTTGAAATGAGCTGATCCAATATTGGTTTACAAAGCTTTCCATAGAGGACTAATAGAAAACATATATCTAAGAATTAATTTAAGTAAATTAAATTTTTTTCCAAAAAATTTCAAAAAAACAATCAAGAATTTTACGAAGAAGATAAAAAGAAGATAAGAGCAGGTGACAAGCTTATTCATCTAAAAAACTTTAGTTCATAAATGGAATGGAATGAGAAAGGATGTATCAGTCCTTACCACTTAATCAAGCTAGGAATTTTCAACACAAATAGAGAAGTTCACATACCAATGGTACTTCCAAAAAAGGAATTCAACACAAAAGAACTTTGTGTACTAATAAGTCAAATGTTAAGCCCAATTTACTATGAACTCAGGAAAATTGATAATTCTATTGTGATCAAAGTAAATTACTCAACCTATAAAGTAATCATCATTTCTTATAGTAGTATGGCTCTCATTGAAGAGGATGGTGAAAAAATCACCAAATTTGAGATAAATTTTAATAGCAATAACCTAAAAATTAGTCAAAAAATAAGGAAAATATTCTGCTTTTATGCTAGAAAAGTCATCAAAGATCACATATGCATTTATTGCATCAAAAATCTAGAAAACGAAAATGCATCATCATTAACGTCATCCAAAAACTGCCAGTAGAAAATGATAAGAGAGAATAAAGAGGAAGAACTGTCGGCAGAAGACAACAAAGAAAAATAGAGATGTAGTAGCCACATCTTTAATCGGCAACATTGTGCTATAAAAAGAACCTTGATTTTCATTTGGAAGACAGAGAGGGAAAAATGAAGCATATAGCTCAGAAAACACACAGCTTCTAGCATAATAACCACCTCTGTCTAGAAATTCTAACAAATAATTATATATCTAGTAATTATGAGTGGTTAAGAATCTTTTCAAGGTTCTTAATTAGCTTTGGAATTGTAATAATTATTATATTAAGAATAAAATAAAGTGTAATTACTCTTTTCTAATAAGTCTAAATTGGACACATCAATGTACAGATACAAAAGGCTCACTATTATCAAGAGGGTATTAAGATTTGAGCAAAGCTAAGACATAATTGATGTAACAAAAGAAGATGAACAGAAGAAAAATCATAATGAACTCATTAAATTCAAGTATAATAATTATAATTTTTAAGTTAATTAATGATCTTGAATGTTTAAATATTTTCTTATATCAATTTATAATACTGATAAACAAGAAGATAAAGATAGAAAAATACAATATGATGATAAAAAAATTTAAGAAATTATCTTTAATTAATAATATACAAGAATTGCATGAATTAGAATAACAAGAATTAACAACTCGTATTAAATAGCTAGCCCCTCAATTTGGTATCAAAACCATAAGAATATTAACATAATACGGATGAAAAAGTTAACATCGTTAGATTTAGAGATATCAATGGTATTAACTATAAAGCTAATGTTATTATATTATTTTTTCAAATTCCAAGGGTATAAGTGAAGATATGTTAAACCTCGTGGACATTTTAGATAAATTTTCATACCTTAAAATTATTTTCTCCTAATAAAATAATTAATTAACAGAAAATGAAAATATATAGGTAAAATGGAAATGATAATATAAATAAAATTCAATAAAAATAATATTATTATTACCATATTTGTTTACGCAGTAGAATCAAAATAATGATAAATATTAAAATAAAATTCTAAATAAAGTAAAATTAGAAAATAATAATTTTTTATTTTTATATGAGAAAAAATGAAAAAAAATAATAAATAATTAGATAAATGTGTGAGAAAAGTAGAACATTCTAGTATATTTTTAAGAAGTGTAAAAGGAATGAGCATTTCTAATTCTATTGAAATACTTTACATATTACATTCTAGATTAATGGTCAAAGCAAACACAAAAATACTATAAATCATTTTCATTATCATTCTTATTACTAATAACCAAACATGACATATACAGAGCATATCTACATACAAGGAGGGGCATGTGTCCCACCTTCATTTTTGAAAAATAAATTTTTAGGTATAATATTTATAAATTATTGATAAATTAATGTATAAAATAGAATTGTGTCTTACTTGAATTTTAAAATTTAAGTTTCTCACACTTAATATATCAATAAAACTCAATAATTTGAACATATTTTTACTAAAATTAGATACATATAAGATCTTTTTTTAATTAAATATAAGTAATAATTAAAAAATAATAATATTATTTTTTATTATATAAATGATGCTCCTTTGAATCTAAATCCTAAATCCATCCATGGAACTACGTATAATTGAAAATAATGATCTATAGATAAAGAAAATGTGTTTCATTGATAATTTTTTTAAACTTTTAAACTTTAGAGAAAAATGTGGTGAAGTCTCTCAGATTAAATCTTAATGTATGTTTAGTTTATCAAATTCAAAAAATATATTTTTAGATCTTTTAGTTTTAAAAATATAAGTAAATTATTAAAAAATAATATTATTTTAATGATTTTTATTAAAATATTATTATTTTCAGTCAAATAATTAAAATACAATTAAAATCTAATCTTTTCACAATAGTAAAATAATATTTAATATATATTTTTTTCACAAAATATTCATTTTAATGTTTGGTTATTATCAATATTTTTATTTTAATATTTTATTGATTTTTTATTTTTTAATTAAAAATATATTTTTAAATAATTTTTTGTTAAAATAGATATTACTTTTTTCCTTTTAAAAAAGATACTAAAATCCATTTTTTTTTTTTTTTTGGATTATAACTTAGATCCAGTAGGAGTTTAGAGTCATATGACCGGAACCATAACTCAATTTACATGTTTTCTTATTAATGACTCATGATTTATCGTTTTTTTTTTCATCACTTAACATAAATCCTTAAAATAATATTATTATCTTTAATTAAAACATATTTTTAGCATTGATGAGTTAAACGATATCACTTTTATAACCCAAAGAAATTCTACAACCCCGATCCCTGTATTATAATTAATCCGGCCCTCTTTTATAATTTAAATAACAAAGTCAGGATTACAAAATTTAAGCAGATGAGGTAAAACTAATATACTACCAAAAAGTCAAAAACATTTGAGGAGGTTGATGAGTAGGTGGAAAAAATAATTTTCTGGATGAACAAGTTCACGTCTGACCAATCTCTCTAAGCCAAGATTTCTAGGAAGGAGATCACTGTAGTATAGCAGTGTTGTCACAGTTTCTGCGGGTTGTGCTACTAGTTCTGTCATTAGCCTCACTACTGAACCCACCATCAATGGCTTTGATAATAGCTATATAAAAGTATCAAAGTAATTAATAATTATATATTTGCATTATAATTATAATTATAATTAGGCATAAATTTGGTAAAATAATCTCTCTTTTGTGTAATTACTTCAACATGCAAGCAATTTAGTTAATTACATAATTTACTAATTTAACAGTAAGATTTATTCTTTTTTTATTTTATGGAATAAATATATAACTTATACTTTTGTAAATAAATACAAAATATGTTTTTAAAACTTTGAAAGTACTATTCTGTAATTTGTTTTGTTTTTTCTTTCTTTTTTCAGAATATTTTTACATGGGTTTCAAAATCAAAAGAAAAGACTATAAAGATCTGTTTGAAATTACTCCTATTTTTGGTTAAAAGCGGTTTAAAATGGTTTATAGTAATTTTAAAGATGTTTGGTAATATCTCTATGATAAATTGGTTAAAAAAATTTGAAAAATATTATTTATGTTTTTTAAAAAAAGTAATTAATTAGTATTTTTTTTTAAAATAGTTTAAGATACATGCACTTCTTATTAAATTTATTATCAAAATATTACTCTAAATCACTTCTAATAATTTCATGCTACACACTTGAATACTCATTTGAAATCACTTTTTACGAAACCTTTTATTTTAAATTAATGTTTTTTTAAAAAACACTTTTAAATATTTTTTTATTCCAATGATATATTCATATACTTCTAAGCAAACGAAAAATATTGCATATGATACCCACAATCAAAGCTAGAGAAGAAAAATAGAGAGAAATACCATTGCTATGAGAGGAGAGCTGAAAGAGGAAGAGAAAACATATGAATCTTTGGATATTCAGTGAGTGAGAGAGTAACTATTACATATTAATGAGAGGAAAAATTAAGAAAAACTCATATAGAGAGAGAGAGAGAGAGAGTGTGTGTGTGTGTAAGATAGAATAGTTTGCTCATGTTTGAGCTAATATTCAGACCTACCCTTCAATTTATCAAAAGAGAGAATTTCTAGAAAGCTTGTAAAAGTTGTTAACTTAATGGAGAAAGCTGCTGAAATATATAAGTGTGGTTTCAATTGGGCTTGTTTGGTTTTTGAACATTGGGCTAATGGATATCGAAATTCTTTTTTGATTTTTTGGTATCTAAAAGTAACATATTTAATAATTAAAAATTATAATTTTATAAATATATATATAATTAAATATTAAAATAATTTTAAATCTAATTTTTATTGATTGAAATTTTCAATATTATTAATAAATTAATATTTTTTTAATTAAAATATATATTTTAATTATTAAACATTTTGACATATATTTTAAATAATACTTATATCTCTGAAAATAATTTAACACATTAAAATAATAATACTATATTACGATATATAATAATAAAAATAATATTAAACTTATAATTCTCAACAAATCTATTCATATACATTTCCAATCCCTCCACAAATTTACATTCCCAGATCCCTATCCAGCCACGTCGAAGCAAGGTATGATCTTCCATCTGCGAAAGCTTTAGATTTATGCTTTTCGTTTTTTGAAATTGATGCTGATTTGCTATTTATTTTTAATCGAGAACGAAATATAAAGTTTTTAAAGATTTGTTTTAACTAAATTGAAGCAACCCAAGGCTGAAAAGAAGGAGAATACGATGAGGTTTGTAATTGCTTTGGTTATTACTTTATTCGAATTTCCTGTTTACATAATTCTTGATGCTTCGTTGTTTTCAATTTCTTAGCAATCATAGCGATGATGGTTTGAGTTTTCGTATAAAAGAAAAATTAATTTATGTTTATGTTGTATACTAGTATGTATCGACGGTATTATTATATGCAAATCCTTTATTGTGTAGGAAGATATAATTGAATAAATATAACACTTCGTTGATGCTTTTCATACCAAGTATTCGATATACACCAAATTTTATCCTGTCTTGTCTCTATTCTTAATTTTTGACTCATTGCCATTTTAGCTATGTTTTCGAAGTGATATCTTTTCCCTCAAACATTTACCAATGATAGACATTATTCATGAAATACAAGTACTGTCATGGTTACCTTTTACAACTGAAAACCCCTTGATCATGTTTGTTTGTTTAATAATAATAAGAATGATAATAAAATTAATTCAAAATAATCATAATATTGTGTTTAATTTGATTGATACTCTTGAAATAAAATATAAAACATTTTAACTTAGTAGTAATGTTTACTATCACACCTTCCAAGATTACTTTAGAATACTTTATTTTTCTTAGATATTTGTATAATTATTTATTATTTTTTCTCATTTAAAAATAAAAAAAATTATTTTCTAATTTTTTTAAATTTATAATTTTATAAATTTTACTTTAATATTTATCATTATTTTAATTTCATTGTTCAAACAAGGTTAGTAATATTTTTTCATTCAATTTCATTCCTATTATTATTCTAACAATTAAATATGACCGAAGAAAGAGAAATCTAAATGAGTATTGTGTGTTTTAATAATGTTCCATAAACAACTATTAATTCTTCAATGTGAGCGACGTTCCTTACAATTGGATACATGACTATGAATTCATTTTCCATTGACTTGGCTAACATTACAATTGGATATATTTTATGTAATATTATTGCAGCTTGACCTAGCTAACATTTAGAAAAAGAAGGAAGAAGAGAAGGTGAGACTTTTCTGTTGTTCTTTTTGTGTTTGAAATTTGATGGACGACGATTATGTTTTTTTTTATGTTATGTTATTATATTGTACAGATTTTGAAGGAGCTTAGAACTAAGGCACAACAGAAGGGAAACTTTGGAGGTTCTGGCCAAAGAAACGAAGGCTTTTATAATTAACCTAGTTCTCATGAAAGCTAATCGTAAAGTCATATCATTTACTTATTGGAGATTGCTATAAAGCTCCAAGCTCCTTAATTTAAAGAGTAAAACATATAGTTTAATTCAATGAATCATTAATTTAAGGAGTAATTTAAGGAATGAATTTTCCTATAAATAGATGTGTAATTGTAATGAATTAATTAATCAAGTGTTCATTCCAATTGAAAGAAAAGCTTACAGAGAAAAGCTTTTGTGAGTTAAAATTGAGAGTAATTTTCTTGGGTGTAATTAGGTTGTAGGTTGTGAGTGTTGTAAACATATTGTATAATTTTTTCACTTTTAGTAAAAAAGATCTACAGCAAGTCCGGAGACGTAAGCAAGATTGGTTGAACTCCGTTATCAAATTTGAGTGTTATTTTGTCTATTTTGTTTTCTCATAAATATGACTTATTGGGAATTTGCGTAATTTTCCAACAACTGGTATCAGAGCTTTTGGTGGTGATTTCTGTCAATTTCCTGCAAGGTAGTAATTCATGTGAATAGTGAAATTTTGTCGATGATATTTGTTCGTTGATGGAAGTGTTTTAATACACAGTGGTTTGCAAAAATAGTTAGAAACGATCCGAAAGAAGTCAGATTTGAGTGGGAGCAATCGTCGCAGATGAAGGAAGGGTGATACTCGAGAAATTCGATGGCACAGATTTTGGGTTTTGGAAAATACAGATAGAGGATTATATGTATCAAAAAAATCTATATCAACCTCTCTCAGGGAATAAGCCAGAGGTTATGAAGGAAGAAGATTGGAATCTTCTAGACAGACAAGCCCTAGGAGTTATTCGATTGACGCTTTCTCGCAATGTTGCTTTCAACATAGTAAAGGAAAAGGTCACGGTTGGTCTTATGGAAGCTCTCTCCAATATGTATGAGAAGTCATCGGCTTCAAACAAAGTGCATTTGATGAGACGTTTGTTCAACTTGCAGATGACAGAAGGCGCATCGGTAGCTCAACATTTCAATGAACTCAATACAGTCACAACCCAGTTGAGTTCAGTTGAAATTGAATTTGATGAAGAAGTACGAGCATTGATACTTTTGTCTTCTTTACCAAAAAGTTGAAATGCTACTGTCACGGTTGTGAGTAACTCGTTAGGAAACAATAAGTTAAAATTTGACAATTGACGCTTTCTCGCAATGTTGCTTTCAACATAGTAAAGAAAAAGGTCACGGTGGGTCTTATGGCAGCTCTCTCCAATATGTATGAGAAGTCATCGGCTTCAAACAAAGTGCATTTGATGAGACGTTTGTTCAACTTGCGGATGACAGAAGGCGCATCGGTAGCTCAACATCTCAATGAACTCAATACAGTCACAACCCAGTTGAGTTCAGTTGAAATTGAATTCGATGAAGAAGTACGAGCATTGATACTTTTGTCTTCTTTACCAGAAAGCCAAAATGCTACTGTCACAGTTGTGAGTAACTCGTTAGGAAACAATAAGTTAAAATTTGACGATGTTCGTGATCTGGTTCTCAGTGAAGAAATCTGACGTAGAGAGTTGGGTGAATCGCCAACCTCTTCAGTTTTGCATACAGAGTCAAGAGGAAGAGATTCAACCAGAGGGAATGGACGTGGCAGAACAGACTACCAAGGTAGATCAAAGGATAGGAGGTCCAAATCCAGAAATCCTAATAATTCCTATAGCTCGAAAACTATCGAGTGTTGGAATTGTAGTAGAACCAGGCACTACAAAAATCAGTGCAAAAGGGCACCGAAGGACAAAGAAGTGAAAGTAGAGGCAAATGTTACTTCCACCTCAGGAGGAGATGGAGGAGATGATGCATTGATATGCTCTTTGGAGAGCAACGAAGAATCTTGGGTGTTAGACTCTGGAGTATCGTTCCATGTTACTTCACAGAAAGAATTCTTCGAGAAATATGTTCCCGTAAACCTTGGAAAGGTATATCTTGGTGATGATCAATCGTGTGCTATTATTGGCAAAGGTGTAGTGAAGATTAAGTTGAACGGGTCTGTTTGGGAACTGAAAGATGTCAGACATATTCACGACCTAAGAAAGAACTTAATCTCAGTAGGGCATTTGGCTAGTGAAGGCTACACTACGATATTCCATGGTGATGATTGGAAGATTTCAAAAAGTGCAATGACGGTTGCTCGAGGCAAGAAGAATGGCACTATTTACATGATAGTAGGGGCATGTTGTTCAATCGTAGTTGCATTAGGCAATGAAACACCAAATCTGTGGCACTAGAAACTAGGCCACGTGAGTGAGAAGGGGATGAAGATTATGCACTCAAAGGGAAAACTTCTAAGCCTATAGTCTACAGAGATAAACATGTGCGAAGATTGCATACTTGGAAAGCAAAAGGGAGTCAACTTTCAAACAAGTGGCAGAACCCCAAAGAAAGAAAGGTTAGAGCTCATTCACTCTGATGGTTGGGGACCAGCAATCGTCTCATCCATTGGTGGGAAACACTACTTCGTGACTTTCATTGATGATCACTCTCGGAAGGTATGGGTTTACTTTCTAAAGCATAAGTGAAGTATTTGAGGCTTTCAGAAGATAGAAAGCTATGGTGGAAAATGAGACATGTTTGAAGATCAAAAAACTCATAACCGATAATGGTGATGAATATGAAGATATCAGATTCAAAAAATTTTGCTATAAGCATGGGATCAGAATGGAAAGAACTGTGTCAGGCACGCCTCAACACAATGGTATAACTGAGCGTATAAACCGAACGTTGATAGAAAGAACCATAAGCATTATTATATAATTAGTTCTACTAAAGCAGTTCTGGGCAGAAGCAGTCAACACGGCAGCTTATTTAATCAATCGAGATCCATCTGTTCCATTAGAGCATAGAATACCAGAGGAAGTATGGAGCAGAAAAGAGGTAAAACTATCACATCGATTGTGTAGCATTTGTGCATATTAGTGATCAAGGTAGGAATAAGCTTGATCCCAAATCTAAGAAATGCACCTTCATCGGCTATGGTGAGGATGAGTTTGGCTACCACATTTAGGATGACGAAAAAAAGAAAGTGATTTGTAGCAAAGATGTGATTTTCAATGAAAGAGTGATATATAAGGACATGCATAAAACAGACACCAATGACTCAAAGCAGAATGAATAAGTATTTGTAGATGCAGATGATGTCCCAGATAGTTCTGTGAAGGAACCAATTGTAGCAAGTCCTCAGCCAGAGGAACTCGTTGGACAAAGCAGTGCGCAACAGTCTGACACACCACAACCTCCTACTATAGCTCATGTATTGAGAAGATCTTCTCGACCTTATGTGCCTAACAGAAGATACATGAACTATATGTTACTGACTGATGGAGAAGAGGCTGAATGCTATGATGAAGCTTGTCAGACTCAAGATGCCAACAAATGAAAGCTTGCCATGAAATTGAAGTTGTGCTCAACTTCAATTGGTCTGTTAGAGTAACAAGACTAGAAAAACTACTGTATTGATCGAGGTGTGAAGAAAAATTGAAATCAGTCTTCAAGTGGGAGATTGTTGGAGATTGTTAGAGATTGCTATAAAACTCCTTAATTTAAGGAGCAAATTAAGAAGCAAAATAATGAGTTTAATTCAAGGAACCATTAATTTAAGGAGTAATTCAATGAGTGAATTTTCCTATAAATAGATGTTTAATTGTAATGGATTAATCAACCAAGTGTTTATTCCATTTGAGAGAAAAGCTTTTGTGAGAGAAAATTGAGAGTAATTTTCTTAGGTGTAATTGGACTGTAGATTGTGAATTATGAATGTTGTAAACACCTTATATAATTTCTCCCCTTTTAGTAAAGAAGATCTACAACAGGTCCATAGACGTAAACAAAATTGGCCGAACTCCGTTATCAAATTTTAATGTTATTTTATCTATTTTACTTTCTCATAAATCTTACTTATCAAAAATTTAGATAATTTCCCAACATTATTGTAATTATAATTCATATTATAGCCTCTTTCGGTATATATGATCCTTTACTATTTTAGTATGGTGATACAGAGTAAAACATTTGGATTTTTGTTGATTTTCTTTGATGTGATTATTAAATGAGTTTTCTCCCCTTTTAGCATATACGTTTTTGTGAATTTGCCACTAAAACTAGCTTCCATGTTATAGTGATGATTGATGAATAAATACTAATACATTTGATTAAGTGTAAAGAATAATTCCATGTTTTGAAAATGATGCTCATTCAGATATATACGTTCTTGACGTATATTTTATAAGATGGATTATTTTTTAATCTTTAAATGTAAGTGTATTCTAAACTAGGTTCCCACAATATACACATCTAACATATAAAAATACAATTAGATTTCATCTATTTAATTAGTTTCATTTAAAAATATGAATACAAGTATTTAATTTTTAAAAAAATATTATTGATTGTTTAAAAAATTGTTTGCAACCACTTAGTAAAACTAATTGTATAAAATTCAAATGTTATTTTTATATATCAATGAATAACATGATCCTTTATTTGTTTATTTAGTTAAAAAAGATTCGGAAAATGCTAACTGAGCAATAATACTAAACATGGCTTAAAATCGTGTTTCATAGTATTATTCTCGAGTATACTCGGTAGGAGAGAAATCTAAGCACAAACACGACCGAGTTTAAATTAAAATTTATCAGATTTTATTATTCTTTACTATTATAATTATATGTGACAAAAATTACTTATATTTATTTTGTTAACCAACATTTCTTCCATTTTTCTCCTCTTTGACACATTATCCATTTAGAATGTCGCACAAAACTGAAAGGAACAAGCTGTTTCTGTAATATTCATGTCAAGAACACTATGATACCTCTAAAAAAATATTATGATAGTGAAGTATATAATGCAAAACTTATTAAGCAAAAAAAGAGAAGAGAAGAGTAGATAAGCAAAACTAGCTAGCATATCGTGTGAAAGATACCTCGAAGATCATGATGGCAATACAAAATTCAAATAAGATGTCAAATAAGAGAGTTGACACATGATATGGTAAACTTACACAAGAAGCATCATTGGTTTGGTGGATTTTCTGGGTTCTCCTTGTCAGGATCGTCACCTTCCTCCTCTTCTTCTTTCTTTTCTTCCTCTTCATCTTCTTCTTCAGGAGGATCTGCTGGCATGGGAGATGGCAATGGTGTTTTAATTGGGGCAAATTGAGGGAAGATGTCTGGTCTCCTTCCAGGCTTGGGCCTTTCCCATTCCTGCAATATTAAGGAAAAATTATGAGCAGTAAAGAAGGAATTTAACCACCACCAAAACGAAGGGGTTTATAATCTTCTAAGAGGTGTGAACTTTAGGTTCTAGGAGATAAGTTGGAACACTTTTAAGGGATTGGTACCATTGAGGTACCCTTTATATACAATATTATTAAAAAAAATCGGTTTAATATCCCAATTCAAATATCGTATTCTTCTAGTCATAGTATTTTCTCCTTTTCAATCAAAGGACAAATTGAACAAAGAACATTTATGAAAATTTAAGAAAAGAAAAAAAAAACAACAGAAAAAAAAGTTACAATTATATTTCCCGCAAATTAATGGTATGACTTTTATAGTTCAAATTTTTATATCGTTTTGTTAAATTTTTTAAACTCAGATTATTAATTATAATAGTAATATATTTACAAAAAAATGATAAATTTAAATTATTCTAATTATTGTTATATAAGATTCAATACCCTAATTAATTTATTAGCTATCGTTTAAAACAATTGTTTTAGTATCCCAATTTAACTATTGATACCTTTTATCCATTGAATTCTGATTTTTTGCTAGTGTCTTTTTCTTTTACTTCAATTTTCACAAATGACCTTGTTTAATTTGACAAAAATAAATGCTAATACTTGAATTAGGGTACTAAAACAGAACAGTTTAATAACATAGGACATAAAGGGTATCAATACTTGAATTGGGGTACTAAAACGAAACATTTTAATAACATGAGATATAAACATTACCAATTCAATAACTTGGATACCTCTAAGGTATCGAACCCCATTTTTAACATCTACTAGACCTTCAAAAACACGAAGTAATTCTTAACAATTATGGTAACAAGGAGTTCTGAATAAAAAAAATTTAAAAAATCATGCCTCCATAGTAATTATGTATATGTGATCAAATTACAACTCACATCCCAGACCATTTGATGCTTATCGTTTAATATAATAAAATCAACAAAAACACAGTTATAGCAACTACCATCATACAATCTAACCATCAGCAATCGCTCTATATATGAGCCTGTTATGAATTTTGAAAAGATAAAAAATATATATTGTGAGTTCACCCTCTTTATTATAGTTGTCCCATATTACATAAAAACATCTCTTTGTAGGTCATGAGATACCTAAAGGGGTACCCTCGTGGAGGAGAGAGAATATAGACTATTATTAGTCAACCACAAGCATGTGTCGCTACCATCCGGCTGAGCTGAGTGCAGTGTGGTAATGTGACAACACTTTATTTTTTTAAAATGTTTTATTTAATTATTTTTTAATTCAAAATTAAATTAATTGAACCAATCAAAGAAGATTCTATTTATTAGACTGAATCTTTATCAGCCCAATCTCTCCCACTATTCCCTCCACTCTCAACGGCTATTTTATGACTACTAATTCTCCAACAACTTTGGTTTTTCATATATAAATAACGGCAATGACCTCAGTCATTTCAAGAATAAGATGCAGCTCTGTTTGATTTTTCTCTCAACATAGCTCTATGTTCAAAAATAAATTCTTAGTTTCTGTTTTTTGTTCTTTGGTTCCGAGCAACATAATATTAATAGGGATGTAATATTGAGGTCAGAAACAGAGAATGTTTTCTGGACTATTTTATCATGTGAATGACAGGACTGTAGAATGTTTACATATTTTGAACAGAGCAACGAAACATCTTAAAGAGTACAACTTAGTCCACAACTCAACCTAAGCAAATTTTGGTAACTTTGTTCATTTATTATTATTCTACAGCAAGAAGTTTAAGAAGTTATTTACCTACTATGTCTGTTGATTTAATGACTACTGATATGAATAATAAACCTTTACATTTTGAGAGACTCCATTTTAAAAGATGAAGACAGGACATGTTATTTTTCCTTACCATGAAAAAAACCACTTATGTTCTAAATACCGTAAAACCTGAACTATTGGTGAGCCTACTAAAACTCAAACTAAGGATTGTGACTATTGGATAGAAGATAATTTCCTATGTAAGAATTTCATTCTAAATGGTTTGTCTAATTACCTATATGATTATTATAATTATGATAAAATTGTTAAAGAAACCTAGGATGCACTACAAAAAAAAAATATGACACTAAAGAAATTGGAACTAAGAAGTATGCGGTCGGTAGATATCTGAAATATCAAATGATTGACGACAAATCTATTCACATGAACTACAAAAAATAACACATAAAATATTTTTCAAAGATATGCTTTTAGATGAACGATTTCAAGTTGTTTTAATTGATATATTATACACTACTTGGAAAGACTTCAAAAATGTTCTTAAGCATAAGATTAAAGAGTACTCGTTAGAAAGTCTTATTGCCCATCTTTACATTGAGAAGGAATCCCAAAAACAAGATAAAAAAGATGAAGTACTTGGTTCCAATAATGGTACTCAAGAAGAAATCCACCTGTCATTTTGAAATCCGAAGAGAGAAGTAACATGAAGTATCAGAATCGTAATAACAATCAGAACCATAGCCACCAAAATCGTTACAGGAATCACATCAACTCTCTTTAAGGAATGACACGCTTATGTGTGATAACTATAACAAGCCTGATCACATGGCTCAAAACTGCTGGAATAGGCCTTCAAGGCAAACCTAACCGAACAGCAATTTATTGCTATAATAAGTGAAATCAACTAAGTTGATGGATCTGAGGCATGGTAGATAGATACTGACACTACTCAACATGCTTGCTATGACCATAATTTGTTCAAGTCCTATTTTGAAACTGAGGACAAGAAAGTGTTGTGAGGTGATTCCTACTCCACTATAGTTGTTGATACTCATGAGATAAAATTAAAGTTTAACTCTGCAAAGACTGTCATTTTGAAGAATGTTTTGCATACTCCAAAAATGATGAATAATTTAGTTTCGGGCTATCTCCTCAACAAAGTTGAATTTACTTAAATAATTGGGTTGATTTATATACAATTACTAAGAATAATATTTTTGTTGAAAAAAAGTATGTTATTGATAACATATTTAAATTTAATGTTGATATAAGCAAAGTTTCTCCTTCTACTTACATGTAGTGTCGTTTCAATACTTGACATGCTAGTCTTTGTCATGTTAATAAATACAAAAATAAAAATATGAGTAACTTATGACTCATTCTTAAATTATCTTTGAATAATTTTGAAAAATATGATTTTTGCAATCAAGCTAAAATTACAAAAACCTTACATAAATCAATAGTTAAAAAATCTAAACCTCTTAAATTAATTCAATTTTATATTTGTGAACTTAATGGTGTTTTAACTAGAAATGAAAAACGTTATTTTATTAATTTCATTGATGGTTATTTTGATCATGCTTTTGTGTATCTCATGAAAAATAAAAGTTAAATGTTTAACATGTTCAAAATATTTTTGATTGAAATTGAAAATCAACTTCATAGAAAAATAAAAAGATCTTGTAATGATAGGGTACTTAATATGATTTCAATATTTTCAACGATTTTTATAAAATCCATGGAATCATTCATGAATAAACTGTACTTTATTCTCTTTAAATGAATGGTAAAGCTGAAAGAAAAAATAGAACCTTTACTGAATCAGTTGTTGCTATTTTACTTAATTTTGATGTTCCATCTTCTTGGTGGGGAGAAATTTTATTAAATGTTTATTATATGCTTAATAGAGTTCTTAAATCTAAAAGTAAAATTTCTCCTTACAATGTTTTGCAAAATAAAAAACCTAACTTATCTTATTTTAGAACTTATAGTTGTTTGGTTTATTTTCGTATTCTTAAGCCTAAAAGAAATAAATTTGCTAATAGAGCCTATGAGTTTTCTTTATTAGATATGTTGTGAATAATAAAGATTATACATTCTTTGACTTGAATGATCATGTTGTTATTGAATCAAATAATGATGATTTTTATAAACATAGGTTCCCTATTGAAAAATAGTGAGGGCTCAACTTCTAATAATTTTCCTATAAGTAACGAACCATATAAGGAATTAGATCTTGAACTTAAGAGGAGTAAACGAGTTCGAACTACTAAAGATTTTGGATCTAATTTTTATGCTTTTATCTTAATGGAAAATCCCCTAACTCTTCAAGAAGTCTTGTCTTTTTTAGATACCAACTTTTGGGTAGAAGCTATTAATGATAAAATAGACTCTCTTGAGTCTAATAGAACTTGAAATTTAGTTAATTTACCTCTAGGTAGCGAGGCAATAGGCTATAATTTCATACTTAATAAAAAATTAAAACCCGATAATACAATTGATAAATACAAGGCTTGTGTTGTAACCAAAAGGTATAAGTACATATAAAAGGAAAATTTCTTTGACACTTTTCACCCGTTACTAGAATAACTTCCATAATGTGTGCTATGTTCTCTTACTGTTGTTTATGATTTTGTTGTGCACTAAATGAATGTTAAAATTATTTTTCTAAATGGTGACTTAGAAGAAGAGATTTACATGGAACAACTTGAAGGTTTTGTATTCCCTGATCAAGAATATAAAGTTTTCAAATTAAATAAATTTCTATGATTTAAAAGAGGCACCTAAGCAATGGTATGAAAAATTTGATAATTTTATTATCTCACATGGTTTCAAAGTAAATGAAAATAATAAATACATTTACTTTAAATCTAAAAACTGCATTTGCACTATTATATATCTTTATGTAGATGACTTACTTAATTTTGGTTCTAATATTCATGCATGTGAATAATATGAAATATTTTCTCTGTGTTAATTTTGATATAAAAGATCTCGAAAAAACGAATTGGATCTTTGGAATAAAGATCACTAGGTCTAAAAAGAGACTTTCTTTAAAGCAATCTCATTACATTGAGAAGTTATTAAATAAATATAATTACTTTAACTGCAAACATGATGTACTCCTTATGATCCTAGTGTAAAGTTGTTCAAGTACATCGAAGACGGTGTTAGATAATCTGAGTATACGAGCATAATTGGTAGCCTATCCTTTGTTACAACTTGCACAAGGTCCGACATAACTTATGTTATGGGATTACTATGTAGGTTTACCAGTAGACCTAGTATTGAGCATTAATATGTTATTGAAAGGCTCACGAGATATCGAAAAGAGAACTATGAACCTTAGATTATATTATCAGAAGTTTCCCGTTATCCTAAAAGGATATAGCGATGTTGATTAGAACACTCTTTTAGAAAACTCCAAGGCAACTAACGGCTATATATTTAGCATAGTTGGAGCTATTTCTTAGAAGTCTAAAAAATAGACTATATTGGCTCAAATTACGATGGAGTCTAAGATGATAGCACTGGTTACTACTAATGAGAAAGCAGGCTAGTTAAGAAGCCTATTAGCTAATATTCGTTTATAGGAAAAACCAATTCTAGTTATTTTGATTCACTGCGATGGTACCACGACTATTGTAAAGATTCAAAATCGTTACTATAATGGCAAGAGACAACAGATACGTCGTAAACACAATACTGTTAGAGAATTTCTCTCCACAAAAGCTATAAGAGTGGATCGTACATACTGATAATAACTTGGCTAATCCTTAAACGAAAGCTAGAGAGAAGGTTTTCAAAACCTTGAAAGGAATGGAACTAAAGCCTTTAAAGTGATGAGTCATTTATGACGATAACCCAACTTATGTACTGAAGATTCCAAACAATAGGTCCAATAGGTAATAACAAGTTATGAAGTGATATGAGATGAATCATGCTAGTATAAGTTTACTAGAGTATTCACTATACTTAGATAGATGAGCATGGTCGTAAACCACGAATTTTTTGAACTATACTTTGCAAAAGTTGTGTGTGATGTTGTTAGAGATAGAGTTCAAAACTATGAGTTACTCTAGTATATTCTAATGCATCTTCACTATGCAAAGATTCAAGTCGATAAACTCCTTCTACTTATGCACAATCTTATATTTTGGTTGGTTGCTAGATAAAAACTACTTTTTAAAATTCAAGTGGGGGATTATTGAAAATATTTTATATATAAAAAATGAATTTTGAAAAAAAAAAGGATGAAAAATGTATATTATGAGTTTACCCTCTCCATTATAGTCGCTCCACGTTGCTTAGAAACATCTCTTTGGAGATGTTTATAAGATATTAAGTTTAGACTTGAAATTGAGCCCCAAAGGGTTCCCACTTTTATGGATAGGAGAAGAGATAAGGAATACCTCACACATGCGTGCTGCCACTACCATCCATCCAAAGAGCGGGTCAAGTCGAGTGTAATATGGTAAGGTGATAGCCACTTTATTCTTTTTTAAATATGTTTTATTTAATTATTTTTTAATTCAGTTAAATTAATTGAACAAGAGAAGACTCAGTTTGCTAGATCGAGTATCTCTCAACCCACTCTCTTCCACTATTCCCTCCACTCTCAACAGCTATTTTATGGTCGTTACTTCTCTAGCAACTTCGGTTTTATCTATAAATAGAGACAATAGCATCAATCATTTGAAGAATAAGATACAACTCTCTTTGATTTTTCTCTTAACATAGCTCTTCGTTCGAAAATAAATTCTTAACTTTTGTTTTTTGTTCTTTGATTCAGAGCAACATAATATTAGTAAGAGTATAGTATACCAGTCTTTTACAGTGCAGTAGATGTCCAAGAGAGAGAATGACATCTGAACTGTTTAATATTGGGGACAAAGGAGCTATAGACTACTTGCAAATTTTGAACAGAATCGCGAAACATATTAAAGAAAACAACCTGATCTGCGACTCAACCCAAGCAAATTTTGATAGTTTCATCCTTTATTATTATTCTGCAGCAACAGGGACTTAGAGTCTCCATTTTTTTCTTTTTCTGGTCAGATAGACTCGGAGTCTTTTAAGAAGCAGGAGTATGATAGTTGGTCTCCACGAGATTTTTAGTAATGAAACGTATTATTCTTAGAGAAAAAGTGGATGTACTTGGCCTCAGCCAGATTTTTAGTGTGAATATTTTCGACCTTTCCCCCCAAATTTCTTACCAAGTTCTATGTCACTCACATGATAATTGAGTAATTGGTATAAACTCAATAACAGCATCGACCATACTTGTAGTTGTAAGTTGAAACCTACTGGCCTTCCAAAACATGAACGCTCACAATTTTCAAAATTCAGTAATAAAGTTTAGCGGTTATGTTATATCCTAAAATTTTATAAGAAACACTGAATAATATATCTCAAGATCAAGGAGAACAAATTAACTCTGATTACTTAGTACTAATTTAAAGATAAGAAATAAACTATTTTTTATGTAACCAAGCAAAAATAAAGATTTGGTAATAAAGTATTCACCTAATTTCCAACTACAGTATCAAGAGTTACTCAATAGCTCGAGAAATGAAGGCTTTTACACATTATTCTATAGAAAGATAATGGAAATCAAAATCTCGAAACATAGGTTTTGCCTTTATTTAATCTATCACTCAATTCAGGTATTTCGACCCAGTTGTGCACACACTATTATCAAACTCAGCAAGTGAAAATTGCCACACACAAAAAAACCCGATTTTTTTTTCTTAAGAACATAAACATAGAGTGATGACTAGATTAGACGAGAAAGCACCAGGTGTTCGACAAAAAAGAAAAGCTTACAATGGGAAAATCGAGAGGAGAGCGACGGGTCATCTTTTCCTCTTCAGGAGCCATCCGAACCACATGACTTGACCTCCTACGGCTATGTAGGATTAGCGGCGCTAAAGCTTCGGAACAAGGAAACGACTGCGAAGAGTTGGTTGGTCCCATGCTACAAGAAACAGAAGAAGAAGAAGGTCTACCAGGGCTAGCGGGAACCAAATTCAGAGGAAGAGTAAAGGTCAGCAAAGCCATTTTGGGTTGGTGATTCCTTCTGAGAAAGAGAAGAAGAACACTCTTCTTGTGTTTGCACCTAACCGCCTCTTGGTCTGCTACTGCCGAGCAGATACGAAGATAAAAACCAAGACTGGTGATTGACATATGGTCCCATTCACTTCAACTTAACACTAAATATTTCGGGCCAACTTTAAGTCCATTTTTTTTACTGGACCTTGCGTATTATATCAACCTTTTATGTCTATTTTAGAACCAAACAAGGCCCATTGATCATTCTATGAGTCAGTTTAAGTCCAAAGTTAAAGATTATTTTCATGTCATTAATTAATTAAATAACCTGTTTAAATCCAATTATAACTTTAAATATGTTACTCTTTTAATATAATTCTCTTCCTCCCCACCTACTATTTAGTATTTATATTAAAAAAATTACAATAATCTTAAATTAATTAATCTAAACAACAACCATATTCACAACTTTAACAATTAATATAATAATAATACCTTACCTGACAAACGTACCAAGTTGAGATGTAAGCAATACTTGTGTTAATGATATAAGTCGTTTCTGTATACTTTGCCCATTGTACAACTATCTTCTATATAGTGTATGTATATAGTGTATCTGTATCAATATCATGGTCACTTTTTTAGTGCTTCCAAAAGGACTGCGGTGGATTAGGAAGGACACCGACCAACATACCAATTAAGTGCTAGCAGGTAAATTGTAGTTAGGTCAAAATGAGTAAGGGAAATAATATCAAACCATGGACCTCTTGTATGGAAGGCAAAATAATATCACTAGCGTACAATTCAGTTGAAACTGTTCCAACTGAAATGCGCTGCATTTATATTTTTAGTACAAAGTCACTTCTGTTTTTGCTTTTTTGATTTGCTAACGTCCATTGAACTAAGACAAAGACCAAAAAAGATATTGATATTCTTATATATAGGTTAAAATTCAATTAATTAAAATTATTTTACTTTTAATCTATTTAGAAGAAAAAATATGTTATTTTATATAACGTTATAAAATATGTATTTATTTATGTTATATATATTTTTTTAACTCTAAAAAGATTAAAAATAAAACTTTATATATAAAAACAAATTATAAAGGGTAATTAAATCAATGTTATTTATCTAAACTTATATAACATTCTTTAGTATTGATTCCTCCATTAAGATATAAATTGGCAATGAAAACTGTACATTTCAAAGGTCGAACTTAATGCTTATGATAAATAATATTAATCTAATAAATCTGTTTATGAAATTAGTGTATGAGTATAAAATGTGTTTTATTACTTATTGAGATGTAAATCTCCCTTGATGATAAAGTTAAATTTTTGAACCACCAAAATTTTCATAACAGAAAACAAATGTATTGGATTAAAAGCTTGATTAACCTAACGCTTAGACAAAGGGGCTTCTAACATCAGCCTCAAAATTATTGATTATAATTTTAAAAAATTATTTATTATTTTTTAAAATACGTGATTACATGATAATTCAATCTTAAAATTATTGATTATAATTTTGATTACGCGATTTATTATCTTTTAAAATATGTGATTACATGATATAAAATTTAAGGTTAATTCAATTTTATTTAAAATAAATAAATATAAAAAAATAGTAAATTGATTATTACCAAATATAATCTATATAATCTAAAACTAATTATAATTTTATCTTAAAAAAACGGGACAACTTATATTAAATAATTTAATTAACTATAATATTTTCTTTTAAAAAGAAAAAATATTGTATAAAAAGAAAATATATAAAGCAATTGTTTACTTTCAAACAAAGAATGCATTAAAGAATATTCTTCATCTAGGCTGGATTAGTTGTACCCTTTGAATATATTGGAAAGTAGATTACAAGTTTAATTTACTTTCTCTTCCATATGCGTAATACATTTCTTAAATATAATTATAATAGTTTAATTTACTTTCTCTTCCATATGCGTAATACATTTCTTAAATATAATTATATTATAATTATTTTATAATATATTTGATAACAATAAATATTTTAATAAAATAATTTATATTTAAAATATTATTTAATCTATTTTATATAATTTTTTACCTATTAAAATAATTTCTTTATAAAAATTTATTTAAATTAATATTTAATTTATTCTTATATTTTAAAAAAATTTAATTTAATATAAAAGAAAAAATCTATACACATACTTTTAGAATTAAAATTTAAAATAAATTATATAAAGTATATAATAGAGTTTAAACTTACACCCACTAATGATAGTAAATTTATACAAAATCATATAATTTTTATTTTATATAAGACAATCTCATTTTACAACCAAACATATAATTATATAAAAATTATACAACAAAGATGTTAAAAAATGTGTAAAAAACATACTCATGATATTTAAGAGAGGATTTGGTAGAGATGGTGCTACAACTTTTGTGATAAAGTGCCTACTTAACAATGGTAACATTCAAGTAGAGAAATATCTTCGTGCTCATTAACATGTTTCTTGACATATATAACATATTTAACTAGGAGAAATATAATGTTTCTAACTTTTAACATATTTTTACATATATTTTTTATTTTTATAGAAAGAGTTTCAGTGTCTTCGAATTTTAAGTTAATATCACTAACACCTTCGACTAATTAATTGTATTTTTATTCAATGATATATTTTTCTTTCATATGGCTTTGATACCAAATAATTTTTTACTCTGATAAATTTTTTTATCTAACATATTTTTAACAAATATATATTGATTAATTTTTCTATTCTTAAATTTTTAACAAATAAATATTATCTTAAATAGATAGAATCTAGAGTTGTATCTAATATTATCCTATTTTATTGAATACATGCTCACAACCCTAATTTTTTGCTAATTTACTCCTTAAGAGTTTGCCTAAACATTATTATTTGAACCATGTCTAGCTCGACGAAGGTACAAGACATCTTGGGATATCCACGTAGGACCTAGGGTTCTAGAGTTGATGTTCTACACCAATCTATGTTTACGGTAGGGTGACCATAGCTTGACACATGTTTATTTCGCTCTTCCCAGGTTTCGAACTCGGTACCTAGTCCTTAAGTACCTTAGTAGGAAGAAACCTAGTACCAACTGAGACGCGTAGCCCATATGGTACCAACTTCTAAGAATTTGTGGCTAAAAGGGTTCATGTCATAGGTTTGAAGTTGGAAAAGGCGAAATAAACTCAATCTATGACTAGTCAAGAACTATGGGACCCTTGAGGATAATCAAACCCAGCACAGGTTGTTGGTAAAAATGGTGCATTTTGATGTTTTAACCACGCCTAGCTCAGTGAAGGCACAAGAAATCTCGGGACATCCACATGGGGCCCAAGTTTCTAACGTTGATGCTCCGTACCATTCTTTGTTCACAATGGGATGGCCATAGTCTGACACGTATTTCTTTTGCTCTCCCCCGATTTTGAACCAAATACCTAGCCTTTAAGTACCTTAGTAGGAAGTAACCTGGTACCATCTGGGTTTATATTTCTGCTATATGTGATTGGTTTTCTTTATAATGTATGAACTTTTTCTATTGTGAAGAATTTCATGGTTTTAAGTTGATCTTTTTTTATTTTCTTATAAAAATTTAACCATTGGTCTGGGTTTATATTTCTTTATCTTTTTTTTTCTTCCTTGGATATAAGAAATGTATCATCTATTTTCCTAAAGATTATTCATCTTGGTATTTGTTTTTTAACATTGTCATCTTTCATTTTGAAATTGTTTGGTTTTTGAGTGTTTGTGCATAATTACCTTCTAAGTTGGCTATTACATTACTAGGTCTGAGAAACTTAAGGATTTTGTAATTAGTAAAACTTCTTTCTACTTCAATCCTAATAGTAAATGTTTTATATATTACACCAGAAAATCCAATTATTACTCTACTTACTTCTAACCATGTCTTATATATTCCTGAGGTTGGTTTGTTGTAGATAACATAATATATTTTTTTCTTTTTATCTTTTCTTTGAGCTCTTATTCCTCTACTATACCATACCATAAAGTTTTTGAAAAGTTACCCTTTTCTCTTTTGATTAATTCTGAGATTTTATTCTCTTCCTTTGATATTTTAATCTCTTTCATTATTGGAGTATTAGACTTTTCGTGTTTTTCACATAAAAGTGAATTATTGAGACATAAAATCTCTAGTTGATCTTTTAGAACTTTTCTTTTTTCTTCTTTTATCTTAATTTCTATGTCAAGATTATCCATCTTTTCTACAATTGTAAAAAATCTTAGTGACGCTAATTCTCTAGCTAAAGCATCAGTTAAATTATTATTTTTTTCCTAGTAGATATTCAACATCAAATTTATAATGGTTAACAACCATTGTTGCTATCTGATTAATCTTTTTTGTTTGTAATCACTTGCAATATTAGTTCTCAAGAAATATCTTAAAATTTATTGCATGTTCTAATAATAAATCTTGAGGACATTACATATATAGAAAAAAAATTATTGTCTTTTTTACAGCTAAATATTATTTTTCATTAATATGGTTTTAGTTTAACTCTTTAAAAAACTCCTAAGGTAAACCTACATAAATATTCATCTTTTTCATCTATTCTTCCTTTTAATATAACTTCCAAATATTTATGTAAAGCATCTATTTCTATTATCATTTTATCATCTGATCTTCGATGGTAAAGTATTGATAACACTACAACAAAATGTGGCATTTAAGTCGATATATAAAGTCAATTTTTAGAGAAAACCGACTTATAATCAATTTAAAGTCGGTTCAGTGAAAAATCGACGCTATACATGTGGATACGTTGGTTGACATGTAGAACTGATGCTACGTCCTACGTGTAGCGTCAGTTCAACATGTCAACCGACGCTACGTAATTAATTTTTTTATTTTAACATGCAGTTTAAAATTGAAATTAAACAATACAAATTTTGTTTTGTCAATTATTATTTTATTTGAACTATTTAAAATTGAATTTGGATATATAGTATAATTTTTTCTTCTTTTTTTAGTCAATTAGTTTTTAAAATTATAGAATTTATAGAATTTTGTGTATTTGTTTGGATACTTAATTTTATGTACATGTTTTTCATACGTAATTATCGAATTTGGATAGCATGAAAAACACAATATAGAAAATTTTCAAAAAAATATAAAAGATATATAGTTAAAATCTTAAAAAATAATTAACCAAAAAAATTAAAAAAAAATTGTATTGTTTAATTTCAATTTTAAAAATTGTTAAAATAAAAAAATTAACGAATTTTACGTAGCATCAGTTGACACGTAGAACCGACGTTATCCACGTGCATTTTTCCATTTTTCTTCTCTCTTCTCCATCAGAAACATCATTTTCAATTTACAGTACTCAAAACCGAGCATTTTTTGGCTACCTCTGACCACCATTTCCAACGTCGTTTAGTAGGTTTTCTTCCTCTCCAAATTATTTTCCAGATCCCCTATTTTTTTGAGCGAAATACTCAAAAAATTTATACCCATTTTCTCACTTACAAAACACATTTGTTTCTTCATTTCCTTTATTTTGTCACTTCATTTACTCTTATAAGTATTTCTTTTAATCCTACGCACTTATTATTCACTTTGTATTTTTTTTTATAAATTTTTGATTTATGTATGTTTTATATTATGCATGTTATTATTTATTTAGCTGATTTTCTATGGAAATAATATTTAGATGTTATGGGTTTAAGAGACTATAATATTTAACTAAATGGATAAATTTATTTACATATAAATAATTATATTTTATTAAGTAATACAATTTTAAAATAATTGAAATGATAATTTTTTGTATTATGTATGTTTTGGTATATATTCTAATAATTAGGGAATTCATATATAATCATACCTAAAATATATTGATTGGATACATATTTAATATGCTTAATGTCATTAATAGTAAATTGATAAATCTTAGATGTCAAAGTGTAGAATTAAGAAGGACTACATTTTTTGAGTTAAAAGTTTCATAGAATTAGCTTGTAAAAATAGTAATAATGAAATTGATATGATTCGATGTCCATGTGTTAAAGGTAAAAATGAGTGATTTCATGAAGTTGACGAGATTAAGTATCACCTTATCCGTAGTGGTATTCTTTTGAGCTATAAATATTGCGCCCTATACGAGGACCAGCGTATCCAAACGAGTCCAAAATCAATTTTTGAAAAATTTTCCCATTTTTTTAGCCTTTTCCTCACCTATAAAAGGACATTTTCTCTCATTGTAAAAAACACATCATTTTCTCAGCTCTTTCTCTCTCTAGAAAGTTTTCTTAGTTTTTTTAGTTTTAAATTTTTTAGAAGAACTAATTATGCTTTTATAGATTTTTATTTTTTGATTTAATAAATGAAAATGCAAATCCATTTGGAGGTTTTCACTACTACAAAGGTGGTATTTAAGTCAATATTTAAAGTCATTTTTGGGAAAACTAACTTATAATGAATTTTAAGTTAGTTCGCTGAAAAATCGACTTAAAAATATAGATTGTAGCGTCGGTTGACACATAGAACCGATGCTACACACATTTTTATTTTCCTTTTCTCTTCTTTCTCCCCTATCTAGATCACGTATTTTTCCAACATTGTGTAAACTCAAAACCAAACTGACTGACACTCCTTCTCCACTTTTTCTCATTTTCTGGCCACCTCCGACCACCAATAGCATCATTTAATGGGTTTTCTTCCTGTCCAATTTCTCTTCTAGATCCCCTATTGTTTTAAGATAAATACTCAAAAAATGTATACTCATTTTCTCACTTATAAAACATCATTTTTTCTTCATTTCTTTCATTTTGTCACTTTATTTACTATTGTGAGTATTTCTATGAATCTTACGCACTTATTATTCATATTTCTTTATTTTTTGTATATTATGTGTTATTATTTATGTGTATAAATTTTGGTATTATGTAGGTTTTGTATTATGTATGTTATTATTTTTATTATGTAGTTTTGTATAAATTTTTGTAATAAATTAAATAATTATGTGATATATTCGTAATAAATTTATATATTTATACGTTTAATCTTTTTTATATCATTATGTTGAAAATGATTGTGATTTAAGGTTAGTTTTTATTTTTTTTTTAATATAAAATGGGAAAGATGTGATTCAATAATATAATGCTTATTAAAAATTTAGGTTTTAAGTAGTGTAGTTATTCAAAAAAAATATTAATCATCACAAAATTGTTATATAAATTGGTTTTTAATTTATTTATTTTTGTTAATATGAAATGAGAAAGATATGATTCAATAATATGATGCTCATTAAAAATTTAGGTTTTAAGTAGTGTAGTTATTCAAAAAAAATTAATCATCACAAAATTGTTATATAAATTGGTTTTTAATTTATTTATTTTTGTTAATATGAAATGAGAAATATATGCTTCAATAATATGATACTCATTAAAAATTTAGGTTTTAAGTAGTGTAGTTATTAAAAAAATATTAATCATCATAAAATTGTTATATAAATTTTGTTTTATCTATCTTAAATTTGAAATCAACTCAAATGATGTGATATATTATTATTAATGATTACAATCAATCTTATATAATTATATTTATGTGTATATTTTTTATGTTTGGTTTTTTCTATATTTATTTTTATATGATGTTTTGATTGATATTCTAATGATTAGGAAATTTATAAATAATAGTATCTGAAATATATTGGTTGGATACATATTTAATATGTTTAATGTCATTAATAAAAAATGGACAAATATTGGATATCAAAGTGTAGAATTGAGCAAGCCTACATTTATGGAGTTTAAAGTTTCTTGGAATTTGCTTGTAGAAATAGTAAAAATGAAATTAGTATGATTTGATGCCCATGTGTTAAATGTAAAAATGAGCGATTTCATGATGCTAATGAGGTTAAGTATCACCTTATCCGTAATGGTATTTTTTCGAGTTATAAATGTTGGTATTATCATGGAGAAAATATTGATAATACTCATGGGGAAGAGATAAATAAGAATGTGAGTGGATTTCATACATCTTATCATAATGTACAGACAGAAAATATGTTTCATGGTGTTGAAGATGAACTACATGAGGATGATCCCAAGACCTGTAAAAAACTTCTAGAAGATGCCAAAAACCTGTTGTATCCAAATGATTGTATTCTTTATAGAAAAGAATATGAGACATTAGATGATTTTCCGATGTGTAAAGAATCGAGATGGAAGCATGCTACAAATGAGACAACACCTAAGAAAGGCATGCCCACAAAGGTTCTTTGACACTTTCCTTCGATTCCTCGCTTTCAAAGGTTGTTCAAAAGTAAAGAGACATCAAATATGATGACTTGGAATTTAGATAATCAATCTAATAATGGTATGCTACATCATCCTTGTGATTCTCCAAATTGGAAAATAGTAGATAATGCATCCCCTCAATTTGCATCTGATCCGCGCAATCTTCGTCTTGTCATTGTTGCTGATGGAATTAATCCACATAGCTCCCTTATTAGTAGATATAGTTGTTGACCAATAATTATGGTAACATACAACCTTCTTTCTTGGTTGTGTATGAAAAAAATCATGATATTAACATTATTGATATCAAGACCGAAACAACCCGGTGTTGATATTGATGTATATTTTTAGCCTCTAATAGATGATTTAAAGAAGTTATGGAATGATTATGTAAATGTTTACAATGCACATAAACAAGAACACTTTAACTTTAGGGGGTCCTTTTATTGACAATTAATGATTTTCCTGCCTATGGGAACTTATCAGGACATGCAACAAAAGGTTACAAGGGATGCCCTATATGTAGTAATGGAACTTCTGCAACTTATCTTGTTCATGGATGAAAGATGTCTTATATAAGACATAGAAGATTTTTTCCATCTGAACACAAGTTTAGATACCAAAAGAAATTATTTGATGGTGAAGAAGATCATGATCATGCATCCCAATCTTTGCGAGGTGTTGAGATATTAAGGCAATTGAATGGTATGACATTCAAACAATATGGAAAGATGAAAAAAAGTATACTCACTAAGGTAGGGAAACGAAAGAGATCAACTAATAAAATGGGTGAAAATGAAAATGTTACTGAATCAGTAAACCATGGTTGTTGGAATAAAAAATTAATATTTTAGGAATTACCTTATTGGAAAGACCTACACATTCGTCACATCTTAGATATCATGCACATTGAGAAAAATGTATGTGAGAGCTTGATTAGTACATTACTTAATATACCTGGAAAAATGAAGGATGAAATTAAAGTAAGATTAGATTTAAAAAACTAGGCATACGACCTAAATTGGCACCAATGGTGGAAAATGATAAGAATCGAACATACTTGCCACCAACATCATATACAATGTCAACAAAAGAGAAGGATGTGTTTTGTAAATATTTGACGGGTGTGAAAGTTCCTAATGGTTACTCATCCAACTTAAGAAATTTTGTGTGTATCACAGATAAGAAACTTTATGGATTGAAATCACATGACTGTCATATCTTAATGCAACAGTTATTACCAGTTGCTATTAGATCACTTCTTCCAAAACATGTTCGATTATTAATAATTTGTCTTTGTTCATTTTTAATACAATATGCAAAAAATCTATATCAATTGGCGAGTTAAACTCTTTATAGAAAGATGTTGTAGATACTTTGTGTCTCATTGAAAAATATTTTCCTCCTTCTTTCTTCGATATAATGATTCACTTGTGTGTTCATTTAGTTTGAGAGGTTCAATTGTATAGTCCTACTTACTTAAGGTGGATGATTCCTTTTGAGAGATTTATGCAAGTCCTTAAAGGATATGTAAATAATATAAATTGACTTGAAGGATGCATGGTGGAACGTTACATTGTTGAAAAGGCCATTGAGTTTTGTTCTGAATACTTTAGTGGTTGCACTGAAATTGGGAATCCTATGCACAAGTTGTTCTTAGAACGTCACACTATCCAAGTAGGTAATGATATGCTCAGTGGAAGTAAGAAATTGTTTATTGATCGCACTCGATGGGAAAAATCACACCATATCATTTTGGTAAATAATAATGAGGCACAACCGTACATATAGTAAGTGATGTTTAACCTTTCCATTTATACAAAAAATATTTTTTATTTAACTATTAATGATGATATCTACTTGATATATCTTTAATAGCATTACAAAATGCATTTAAACTTACTGAAGATCGATCCTTATTATAAAAAAGAGAGGAGAAAATGGTTGTATTTTGAACATAAGCAAGAGCTTATTAATTGGTGTCGTAACCATGTAAGTGTCATATACAAGAATTCATTAGTACTTCTATGCAATATTTTAAAACTTTGCTTCAAACACATTTCATTTTTTTGTATACATAGATTCGAGTTGAACTCAACAAACTCAATCATAAAATAACATAGAGTTTATAATGGCTTGCACATGGTCCAAAATTTGATGTCAAATCATTTTCTAGTTTCACAATTAATGGTTTGAGGTTTACGACTCAAGCAAGGGACAAAGTTTGAGTAAATCAGAATAGTTGCATTAAGATGGTTGCACAAACTATGCAATTTACTAGTTCAAAAAATGGTAATCATGTACTTTCTGATAGAACATATTATGGTATAATTCAAGAGATTTGGGAACTAGATTATGAGGTCTTACATGAAACAGTTTTCTTGTGTGATTGGGTCGAGGATGTTATCAATATTGGATATAAAATAGATGATTTTGGATTTACCCTTACAAATTTATCCAAGATAAGTCACACTGATGATCCTTTCACGTTCGTACTTTATGCAAAACAAGTATTTTACGTGAGCGATCAAATTGACACAAGATGGTGTGTTGTGTTAATGCCTCCATAAAAAGAGTTTTACCATTGTGATGCTTTAGAAAATGATGACCATATGCTTGATACATTATCCAATATTAGTCATTTCTCAAACAAATTTCCTAATGTATGTGATGATCTAGTTGACAATGATGATTCTTCATCATGGACTCAAAGTGATTGTGAAGGAATATATGTATACGATCAACAACCTAATTAAACATAATATATGTTCTATATTGTTCTAATAACTCTTGGATATTTATATATATGTATGTTCCTAAAATTGTATATTAATTTATATTTCTTCATTGTTTGTAGACATTTCATGGATCTGAGGGTAACAAAGCTTGTAGATCCAAATGATCTATTGAGGCATTTGAAAAGAATGGGTTGGGCGAATATACTTGATGCTCCACTTAACCCAAATGATAGAGTACCCATTCTATTTGATGCTATTGGTAATCCAATATTAGAAAATGGCCAACAATTGAAATCCACTATTAGTAGACTTGTGAAGTCAAGTATACCAATCAATATATATGATTGGACTCAGGTTGACAAAGCTAAAAAGTTAAAATGGAAAACTATTTGTGTAAGTCTCTTATATTTTATAACTAATTACATATATTATATCTTTTTTGTATTATATCTAATCTTTTGTAGTGTTTTTTTACAAAATCGTTATAAAGTCGATGACACTTGGAAGAGCAAGTGTTATAATATTGCAAATAAGGCGTGGAAGGAATACAAAACTTTCAGATTGGCAAGAAATTATGTGTTTTCATATTTGGAACCACTTGATGAAGTAGAGCTCTACAAAATCCATAAAGGACACCCCTACATTACACCTCAAGTTTGGAAAGACTTCGTGGATTATAGATGTACGGATGAATTTCAAATTATTAGAGAAAAACATCAGAATATACAAATGCATAATATTCTTCCTAACCGTACTGGGAGGTCTTCAAATCCTGAAGTTAGATATAGAATGGTATTATTAATTTGTGTTAATTTATAAATATTTTTATATTTTTTTTCCTCAAATTTAAGTTCATGTCATAATTAATATTTATTTAATTTATGTAGGAAGCTCAATTGGGTAAACCTGTTACCCGATCTGAATTGTACATAGAAATAAAGACTCCTAAAATGAAGAAGTCAAGACCAATAACTAAGTGAGGAGAAGAACAACTAAATAAGTTGGTTAGTAATTTAACTTGACACAAAGCCCTTATAATTTTTAATAATTGATGTAATAATGTATGATATATTTGTTTGCTTTATTATTTGTAAAGAGTTGTTCAATAACAAAGATCCAGGGGTGAAATAATCGAACAACCAGGGAGAGATGCTATATATCATGCATTCAGATGCGAGCATCCTGATCATATTAGGGGAGGTAGCCAATATGATGGTTAAATGGAGTATTTTAACATTGCAAAACAAAAGCCTTAGATGGTCAGTAAGGAGAAGTACAGTAAAATTGAAGAATAACTCAACTTTTTTAAAGCCTCAATGTTAAGTGAGATTGCCACTTTAAAAGAATATCAATCACAACACAAATTGAAGAATAACTCAACTTTTTTAAAGCCTCAATGTTAAGTGAGATTGCCACTTTAAAAGAATATCAATCACAACACATGTCAGGCATGGAATCATACTACAATCAGGGCATGTCATATTGGCCAGGCATGCAACCATCCATGCTAGACATGCCACCATCCATATCAGGCATGCCACTTATGCAATCTCACGGCGCTCAACCTATATCCAGTATGAGATATAGTCATCCTATTGGTCCTTCATTTATGCCATGAATGCAGATGCAATCAAGTAGTGGTTCATTTTCTCCAATGCGATCTGTACATTCTTACCATCAATCACATCACGATTAACGTTTTGATGAAAATGTACTTCCAATAACTACCCCACATGGGAGTCCTCCTCTATTTGATGAATCATATGTGGTAAGATTTTAATTTTTGGTATAGATAATCTATAATTTTTATTTTTTATCATATGTTTTATTTATTATATATAACACTTAAATTTTTTATAGAATATGAAATGTTTGTTGAAACATCCTTCATCAAAGGACTTTGTTGCTATTGGAATGATACAACAATTGAGCGATGATCAGATGATTCATAATCAATATTTTCCAAATCATTGGAGAATAGTAATTGATCAATCATTGCTCCATGATTGTCCACCACATGTGCCTTCTAATGCTACCACAGTTCAAAAGACAGTTGGACAGTATGTGTCTTGGCTATCAATTCAAGTTGTGATAAATTTTGACGTGGTACTATTTTTTTACTTAAAAGATAACACCTTTTTACTACTATTAGTTTATTATTCTTTTATTGTTACTAACATACATAATACTTCTTCTTTAATCTATTATACCAGAACTAGTAAATGCGACACATTTAAGAGATACGAAGCAAGTATCTCGTGGTAAATCTATGTCTAATGGCCAATCATCGTGCACTAAGTCATTCAAGAAGAAGCCTCGGAAAAAGTATAGTTATGATTATGCTTTAAACTTTAGCAAAATTCTTGGTGCTTTGATGACTATTGTTATAAGGGCATTTAGCATAAATGATGGATGAACTATGCCACTTCTTATAGAAATTTCTGGTGTAGACATCAGCCAAACATATATATTAATCGAGTGCATATTGCAACTATTTGAATATTAAATTATCGATTTAAGTATAATTCAAGTATGGACAAGATGAATCCTCAATCGTTAAATTTCTTTCATTTATATAGAACATATATAATTATATTTATATTATCTAATTATTTATATATATTTCTTTTATATAGTGCATGTTATTATTGACTTTAACATAATCACTCATCACATTTAGCAATGTTCTATAATTCTTCATATGTCAATCAATATCAAGAGAATGATGTTAGCATCAGAGCTAAACAATTATGTGATAGGGTGTTAACGCTTAACAAAAATAAAAAAGTTGATAATCTCTTGGTCACTAAGGTTTGAACAATGTCAAGATCATTGGATGTTGGTAATCCTTGATCTATTCAATAATCATGCTTAGTATTGTGACTCAACTTCCATATAATTGAGTAAAGATACAAAAGCAGTTGTTGAAATATAAGAGTTATAGCTAGCTATTTTTCTTGTATCGTTCTTTGTAATATTTAATAAAAAACTAATTGTTTTAAACTTTGATAAAGCATGGAAGCTGTGGAACAAGTTTAGGGGCATTGCCTTTAAAAACTCTCATAAGCTTATATGGCACAAAGTTATGGTATGTACAAGCAAATATTAATAATTTTATTAATTTTACTATTGAATAATAAAGACGTTTAAATATGAAAAATCATGTACACTTGTTTTTTGTAAGTTCCATAACAAAATGATGGAGTCATGTGTGGTTATTACGTCATGAAGTTTAAGCGAAATCATCACAAATATCAAAATTTCAATTGAAGATGTGGTAATATCTTTTACCAATATACATTTTTAACATATATGAGTTATTTTCTGTGAATTCATGAAAACACATGGTTCAAATTATATCATCACAAGAAGAATCAGGAGAAGACTCTGATGATCTTGAATAGCATATGACAATATAATGGTAATTTTTATAATTCTTTACTTTCTCTATTCTTGTGTTTGAAGTCCCTTGTTTTATGGAAGTTTATATGCTCATGTATTTAGGGGAATGCATTGTTTTATGGACCTATTTTTTTCCCAAACTTCATCTCATCTCTCTTGCTTACTTTCCTTATGACAACATCATGGTAGTCACTGGTCAGGCAAGTATAAGAAAACTACCAAGAATCATCATTCTAGTATAATATCATGAATTCACAAAAAATAACTTATATATGTTAAAAGATTATTAAAAGATATTACCACATCAACACCCGAATGATATAATAATAATTGTATCCCTTTTAAATCATATTAGTACTTTATTAATCTTTTATCTATAAATATGAAGTTATCTGGAATTAAGCTGGTATTTTTAATACTATAATGAGCTCTAACTATGAATTCAAGTGTAACTTTGATTTGTTACTTGGGTTGGTTGAGTTTTGGTGCCTATAAACGTATTACACAGTTGTTCCATACGTTTAAAGTTGGTTCACACCTTGAACCTACTTTATGTTTAAATTCGGTTCAACGCTTGAACCGACTTTACGTTTAAATTCGGTTCAACGCTTGAACTGACTTTAATAGCTTGTTTTGTAGTAGTGTAAATTTCTTACCTACGCTTTTACATTTTTCATGTACTAAGTATCTTGATCGATCCAATTTCAAATATAATCTTTCTTAAGTTTTGCTCATAAAGGTTTTCTCATTTCTATTAATTTTTTAATATATGCTTCCACATATGTCAAACATCCTAAAAACCTTTGTAATTGGTTTTTTCAGTGATAATATTGTAAAATCCTTGTATATTATTCAACACATGGGTTGAAAATAGTATTTTTATCTTCTATTTCAAATCCTAAAAACTTAATATTTTATTGTATTAATAATGTCTTTTTGAGACAATATTATTCTTTACTACTTACATTTTGTCAAAATAAACTCCTGCAATTAAAATTAGAAAAATATTTATTTCCTTTGAATAAGGGTAATAACTCTTCCTTTTTATAGATAAAATATTTATCATCTATTGTTTCTTTATTTAATGATTTGAAATTTATCACCATTCTTTTTTTTTTCTTTGTCTTTTTTAGCTTCTTTTCTAACAAAAAGGTTAGGCTTGAATGTGGACTCATATTTAATTCAATTACTCTTAGTTTTAAAGGTTCTTGAATTTATTTATTGAATTCTTCTCGGTCTTCAAGAGTGTAGACAATAAGTGTTTACAATTATAACCTTATTAAGATCTTTTAGTAATCTTGTCATGAATTCAAGCTTATTACTATTTGGGTCTAAAGGAATTTTGGGCTTACTGTATTTTTTTATTTCTAGTAACCTCTTATCTTCTAGTATTTATTTTAAGAATAAATTTTCTTGGTTATTAAATTCTAAATCATCTTGCAATTTTGTTATATTTTCTAAATGTGTTTTCTCTTTTTGAGACATCTCACCACGTTTTCATTTTTATGTTGTTTAATAAAATTTTCTCATGATACACTCTTGATATTTATAACTTTTGAAATATATATTGTTTCTTCTTTTAATGATGTTATATATATTGTATAAATATTTGATCTAAGTTTAAGAAGTTATTTCCTATCAAGAAATCTATTCTTATTTCCTAATAATATATCGTAGGGATATGAAATTTTTCTCCGCTTATTATAATATCAATATATTTTATAACTTTGTTAAAGTTAATTGTTGTATTATTTGCTATTCTTACTACCAAGTCATTTGAGATTACAATTCAATTTTTTTGTGAAAATACATATTTGCTTGATACACACGTACTGATTCTAGTATCTATGTAAGCATGTAAATGGTATATATTATATCTTTTGAATTTGCATCTTATTTTTATATAACACTATTAGGCTTAGTTATACTGTATAAGTTATTCATGCTCATATGTATCCTCTAAATCTATTTCTTCTTCTTTAAGTTTCACTCATTAATGTTTGATTCTTTTAGGTTTTAACTCCATCTTATAGGCTTGTTTTAGTATTTTTTTAGTTTTTCTTATCTTTTTTTATGAATTAACACATTAGATCATTCATTGGCATAATGATTTTCCTCATTACATATTCAACATCTACAAGTTTTCTTTCTTGATGGAAAATAATTTTATTTTTAGTAAAATTTTCTTCTAAATTGTTTTTTCTTATAAGGTTCCTTACATCCTAAGATATATATCATCTGATAAATTATTAAACCATACTTCAACAAGATTCATTATATGTTTTAATAATACTTTACAAATTGATTGGTTTATACTAATAGCTCTAGATCTTTTGATTAGTACACTTATTATACTAACTCATTCATCTAATGCCTTTTTTATATCTCTAATACAATCTAAGTCTAGATAGTTTTATTATTATTTCCAAGAAATTTGAATTCTAATAGTATGGATCCTCCAATATCCCGGTATAATCTTTCTTTCAGTTTTGTCTATTTCTTTTATTTCTGTAAGGATTAGAAATTCTCCCTGAATTATAGAAAACATTATTATGTTTCTTTTCATAACAATTTTAGAATTTTTTAGGTTAAATTTTATTTCATTGATTATTGCATATCATTTTTCTTTATACGATTTTCTTAATTCCACATATATTAATGTTAATAGAGTTACTAATATTCTAGCATCTTTATTTTTTAATATTCATAAATTGTTCTTCTAATTGTTTTCTATATTCTATTATATTAGAACTATAGATTTTTCTTTATTCTTTATTTTTTCATTATGAAAATCATTATATCAAATCTTCATGATGATTCTTTTTTTAAACCATTTAATAGATTTTTTTTAAATATTTCTTCTTGAATTTTATTTATATTTTATAAATATTATATTTTCTTTTTTAAAAGAATTAACACATAACTTTTTGATATCATTATCTTTTAATTTTTTTCCTTGTAAGTATACCATTTAATATTTTTAAGAAATTTTTACTTTATAATTTATTACTTTTTGTTATTGACCTATTATTTCATAGATAAATGTTTTAACTTGTTTAATTTATTTTATTTCTTCTTCTAGTTTCCATTCCTATTTAATTATTTTTATTAGTATCTTATTTTTCTTACTATATTACTTTTTCTTCCTAATATCAAATGTTTTTTTTCTTTAAGTTCTATTCTTCTTGTATTTCAAAGTTTATAAATATTTTTAATTTTATTATTTGTTCAATTTTTAAAAAAATTATATCTATTTTTATGAATTTATTTTATCTATATATTTAATTATTATGACTGTTTATTAATTAATATTCTATTATGTTATACTAAAAATTGATGATTTTCTTCTTTATTAAATATTATTTTTCAAATTTATAAACTAAACGTAATACTATGTATAAATTTTTATCATTAATGTTAGTCACAAACGTGTGAATTTTAATCTATGATATCTTAAATTATCATAAATCATTTATAATAAGACATATATTTATTTAAGATGCCTTGTTAGAAAATAGAAAATTAAAGTACAAAAACCTTAGAAGAAAAGAACAAACTTTTCCAAAAATAAAAAATATATTAAAAAATAAAAACCTAAATAAAAAATTACTTCAAATAAAAATATAGATGTTATATTTATAATAAAGAAGGTAATTATGCACCCGAGTGTCTTAAAAAGGGAAAAGATTACAAAAAAGATGATCAAAACCTTAGAAACAAATGAATTAGAGATTCTACATGCAAATAAATCTCTTATATAAAAGAAATAATATATGAAATAGAAAGTGAAAAAGAATCATGTGAAAAAGAAATTGAAATTATATTTATGATGCAAGAACAATCAAGTTCTATAATAAAAATAAATGAAACTCCTATTGAAAAATTACAATATATAAAACTAAAAGATGTGATAGGAGAATAACTAACTTATACTCAAGAAAAATTTGAAAAAACAAAACGAACCAAACAAAAGGTTAGAAAGAATATATATAACTTCCAAATTTAAAATTTTCTCGACAATTGTTTTTGAACAATTTTTTGGAAACGTTGATGCTAAATGTACAGAAGATGGAATAATTGAACTACAACTGTTTGATAAAAATAAAATAGAAAGAGGGAAGAAAAAATATCTAGAAATCAAATATGTTCACATATGTCTAATATAGATCTCAATTGTATGTTTATTTAAATAAATAATAGACACTCATTTACTTTCAGTAATTTTAGATAGAAGAATAAAATATCTATTACAATTATATATAGGTGGCAATCGGTCAAACTTAGTAATGGAATTGTTTGGTTTAATATAAAAAAATTTCTTTATATCTATAACAAATCATAATATAAATAAATCAATAAAAATAAAAATTCAACTTAAAAATTCAAGTATGGATCACCAATCCCAAAGTTTAGCTATTTAATGGAAATCTATTCATGAATTGAAATTTTTTCCCTAAACTTCAACAAAAGATGTTGATAAATTTTTTGTATAATTGTTTGAACCGAAACCTTATGAAACAAAATTCAATCCCGACTTATTAATTGGAGAAACTTAAAATATTAAAAAATGATTATTTACAAATTTAATAGATAATCCTATACACAAAAACCTTTAAACATTGGAAATGCAAGTCTCATAAAATAAAGTATATTTTAGAAACAAAATTCCAATCAATAAAGATTGGCAAACTTTATATCCTAAACAAGATTGAAAAAACTTTAAACAAAAAGTAAAAGCTAGCGAATTATCTTCTAAATCTGAAGTTAGTCATGGTAAAATTATTACTGTTAAAAATATTACCTGAAACTAACCAAAAATACGAAATCCTTCAAGCACATATTTATCATATCCAAATAGGTAAAGAAGATATAATAAAAATTATGAAATAATAATAAATCAAATACAAAATATTTTAGGATGTTTATATTAAAAATGATAATTAATAAAAAAATGAAGAAATATAAAAATTAGGATAAAATTGTAAAGAAAGAGGTGGTTTTAAAGATTTAAAATATTTTTAAGAAAATATACAATTTAATATTGAATAACTAATAAACTAATTATCATTAATATTATAGGTAAAAAATGTATTTAGGAAGAATTTAAATATTAATAAAATTTCTTTAATAGATATATTAATAAAATTTAGGCATGTATACCATATAGATAAAAAGTTAGAAAATAATTTAAGTATTATTAGTAGAGGTATAAACTCTATAATAGATATATTAGGAAGTTGGTTAAAAAATTAGAAAATATCAAGTGATTAATCAAAATTATTTAGAAAAGAAACTAGATGCTCTAGAATTTAACATGGAAAAAGTTAAAAACCAATTAATAATTTTGATTTTAAATTAGAAACTAAAAATAAGATTGAATACTTATTTAAAAAAATAGATAAAAATATGTATTATCAACAGAGTATGAATAGTTTTGAAAGTAATACACTACCTATATTATTTTATAAGACTGAAGAATTTAAGACTTTTCAAATTCATAAATATAATAAAATATAATATAATAACATTGTTAAAATCCTTGATTATTAGAGATATCTTTATAAAGATACAACATTAGAAATAGAAGGAAGCCAACCATTACTACAACAAATTCAAGAAATCTATCTTAAATATGAATCATTATTATTATATTTTAATTATAAAATAAACTTATTATCCTCTAATGATGAATCCATATTTGAATTTGAGTTAGAATCTGACACTACATACTTAAAAAGAACTCAAAATGAAGAATTTATTGATATGATTTAGGCAAACAACCAATAGCTCAACAAAGTAATTATTTCTATTATATCTTTTAAAGATCAAGAAAAAACTATAGAAGAATACGTACAGTCTATGTCCTTTATTTTACTTAATTATAAAAACACTTGGACAAAAGAAAAGTTTCTAGACTATACCCAAAGAGGTATAGAACAAAAATTAGTCATATTGTCAATTTTTCTTAAACATGATAATATATTAAGAAAATTTATAAAAATAATTAAAGAAAATTTGATAGGAGAACCAATAGTTTAAGAAGATGCTAATTATGTTCTATTAAAATTATAATTATGTAATATTTGTCAATTTAAAGATTATATAAAATTATTTAAAAATACTATTTTATTGTGAAACCTCCCCAAGACACATATGGGTTAGATCAATTTTTCCATAAACTGTCAAATTTTTGGGATGAATTAGCTATTAAAAGATATTTGTATTGGTTAAAAAAGATAAATAATGTAGATAATATAGGTTTTAAGATAAATTATGTCTTTAGGTTAATAAATGAATAATGTTTATCAATTAAAGAAAAAAACAAGTTAAAAACCAAATCAATAGTGCAAAATAAGTAACCCATTGGTTATATAAAATTTTGGAAGAAAGTTTTAGTGAAAATCCACTTAAACTTTGGTCTAGAAGTTCTAGATATTGTACTTCAAAATTATGTAATCCTAGTGTTATTATTCAAGTTAAACTAATGATCTATACTAGACAAGATATAAATGAATTTGATATTCAAATAAATGAATTATTAAAAAAAATAATTAAAGATACTAAAAGTTCACATTTCAATCCGGCTTTCATGGTAAGAAACCATAATAAAATAAAAATAAGAAAAGTCCAAATGGTATTAATTATAAAAGATTAAATGAGCATTTAGAGTTTGATAGATATTTTATTCCTAGAAAAGATGTATTAGTTAATCAAATTAAAAGAATCAATTTTTTTAATAAAGTTGATTGTAAATCTAAATTTTGGAAAATTAAATTAACAGATGAGTGAAAACCATTGACACCCTTTGGTATATCAAGAAGACATTATGAATTGACTATAATGCCTTTTAGATTAAATATAGCCCACAAGTCTATCAAAGATAGATGGATAACATATTTAAAGATCTTAAAGAATTTTGTTTGGTAAATATTGATGACATTCTTGTTTTTTCTAAAACAGTATAAAAACATAAGAAACACTTAAAAATACTATGTAAAATTTTTAAAAAATATGGAATAATTTTTATCTCTAAAGAAAATAGAAATAGAAAAAATATCTATTGAATTTTTAAGAATAATTTTAAATCAATCAAAAATAAAAATTTAAGAACATATTATATCAAAATTATAAAAGAAGTTTTAGAAGAAATCAACGACAAAAAATAACTACAAGAATTGTTAAAAAATATTAATTATGGAAGGAATTTTATAAAAAAATTATCTAAAAAAAGATATTATTTATCAATAAATTAAAGAAAGATATTAAATTCTCATGTAATGAAAAGAACAAGAAAGTCCTAAAAGAAATAAAAGAAGAGATAAAATATTTTATAGAAGTTTATTTTCTTAAATTAGGTGATAAATTAATTTTAGAATAAATGCTTCAGATTTTGATGGGGTTATATGTTAAAAGCTATTCCAATGGAGAAATTTGAGGGAAAAAACCCACCAAGTTTTATAAATGGAATCAAAGCTAGAAAAACTCTTATATCTAAAAAACTTTAAAAATAAGAATTAATTTGTGGATATAATTATGGTAAATTTAAGCTAAATGAAATTAATTATGTTATATTTGAAAAAGAATTGTCATATTTTCATATTTTTTTAAACATGATGATATATTAAGAAAATTTACAAAAATAATTAAAGAAAATTTGATAGAAGAAGAAAGGGAACCAATAGTTTAAAAAGATACTAACTATTTTTTATTAAAATTAGAATTATGTAATATTTGTCTATTTGAAAATTATATAAGATTATTTAAGAATATTATTTTATTGTAAAATCTCCCCGAGACATATATTGATTAGATCAATTTTTTCATAAATTGTCAAATTTTTGGGATGAATTAGCTATCAAAAGATATTTGTATTGGTTAAAAAAGATAAATAATTCAGATAGTATAAGTTTTAAGATAAATTATGTGTTTATACTGATAAATAGACAATGTTTATCAGTTAAAGAAAAAAACAAAATAAACATTACAAAATAAGTAACCCATTAGTTATATAAAATTTTGGAATAAAATTATAGTGAAAACCCACTTAAAATTTGGTCTAGAAGTCCTAGATATTGTACTTTAAAATTATGTGATCTTAATATTATTATTTGAGTTAAACCAATTATCTATACTAGACAAGATATTTATGAATTTGATATTCAAATAAATTAATTATTAAATAATTAATTAATTGAAGAAACTAAGTCTACATTCCAGTCCAGCTTTCAGTGTAAGAAACCATAATGAAATAAAAAGAAAAAAAATCAAATGGTTATTAATTACAAAAGATTAAATGAGTATTAAGAGTTTGATGAATATTTTATTCCTAGAAAAAATGTATTAGTTAATCAAAATGAAGGAGATAATTTTAAGATGTATTAGTTAATCAAACTAAAGGAGATAATTTTAAGATGTATTAGTTAATCAAACTAAAGGAGATAATTTTTTTAATAAATTTGATTGTAAATCTAGATTCTATAAAATTACATTAACAAATGAGTGAAAACCATTGACAACCTTTAGTACACTAAAAGGACATTATAATTGGAATGTAATGTCTTCTAAATTAAATACAACTCCCACAAGTCTATCAAAGATGGATAGCTAACATCTTTATAGATCTTAAAGAATTTTGTTTGATATATATTGATGACATTCTTGTTTCCTCTAAAACAATATAAGAATATAAAAAACACTTAAAAATACTATGTGAAAAATTCCAAAAACATGGAATAATTTTATCTTCAAGGAAAATAGAAATAGAAAAAATATTTATTAAATTTCTAATAATAATTTTAAATAAATCAAGAAAAAAACTTTAAAAACAAAATATATCAATAGTAAGAGAATTTTTAGAATAAATCAATGACAAAAAGTAACTACAAGAAATGTTACGAATTTTTAATTATGGAAAGATTATATAAAACATTTATCTTAAAAATAGATTCCACTTATCAATAAATTAAAGAAATATACTAAATTCTCATGGAATGAAAAAAGAAGACAAGTCCTAAAAGAAATAAAAGAAGAGATACAATATCTTTCAAAAGTTTATTTTCTTAAATTATGTGATAAATTAATTATAGAAACAAATGCTTCATATTTTTACTGGGACTATGTTAAAAGCTATTCCAGCAGAGAAATGGGAGAAAAAAAACCCACCAAGTTTTATAAATTGTATCAAAGCAAAAACTCCTATATCTAAAAAAGTAAAAAAAAGAATTAATTTGTGGATATAATTATGATAAATTTAAACCAAACGAAATTAATTATGTTATATTTGAAAAAGAATTGTTAGCAATAAAACTTGTTATAAAATGTTTTCATATTTATTTAACTCTAGAAATTTTTATTGTTAGAATTGATAAGCAAACAGATAGAGATTTTCTATGTAGCAAAATAAATAACTCAAAGGAAGAAGATTAAAAATGGTATGATCAAATTGTCATATATATATAGTTTTGAAGTAGAACATTTAAAAGATACTAATAACTTTAATGCATATTATTTAAGCATAAATGTTTATGAAAACCATTAACTAGATGAAAATTTAGTTTTACATATGAAAAAAAACTCTAGGAGATTGGATCATCATTGTTAAGAAGGCAAAAATACTACAACAAACAAATGTTCCAAAAAGCAAATATTATGTTATATTCGGAGGTCATCACTTTAGAATATATACTTCTTGAAATAGTACTTGTAAATATCAACTAAATAAGGCAAAAAAAAAAGCATGCTATGAAGCACATAATTCTCTTGAAAAAATTAAATGAGCTTTTAAAACATATCTAATAGAGTCTAATTTTGCTCATCTTATGTCTAAACAAGACATTAGTTTTTTTTATAATTTTGGTATTCCAAATAACATTTATAAATAACTTAATGAAGTATAAAAAACCTATATTCTATGTGAATCATACAGAAAACAGCTATACTAGCAAATCTTAAATAGTTAAATTAGGGTGATTATATTAATTTTGAGAAAATAGCAAAAAAATTTAATTATCAAACATATTTAAAAGTAAATTTTTTGATCTAATTTTTGAAAAAATAAAAATAAAAAATATCTACTTAATTGAAAAAGCTAAAACATTATTAAAATCGGGATATAAATAAATATACCAAAATATCAAAAATACAATTAAAGATTATAAACCTAAAATAAAAGAAATGTTTCAAATAAATAGTTCATCAATTAATCTTATTGATGAATTTTCTAAATTAATTATACTTGTTAATAATGATTTATAGTATATTGAAGATATTGAATGAGGAATTACTAGTTAGGTAAATTTTCAAATTCTTAATATGATGAAAATAATACAGTTTTCAATGATAACCAAATCCATAGTTTATCATTATACAAAAAATTGTAAATGGTCCAAATATTTAATATTCTGGATTGCAAGCATAATTGGATAGTGTGAAAGAGAAAAATTCTTTTAACCTTGCCAAATTTGATGACTAGGAACAACTAAAGAAAAAGAATTTAAAGCAGAATCCCTTAATAATTCAAAAGATTTAATTCAAACCATGAGTGCAAAAGAGTATTGGATACAACATTTCATCCATACATCTCAAATTACCAAAGAAATCTTATCTAAACCAAAAGATAAAAACTAGTCATAGTAACATAAAGAAAAAAACTATTTGTTATAGAACTCCCAATAAATTATGATAGGTTTGAAGAACAAACAAGTGAGTAAGAAAGGAGATTGGAGAATCTTGTCAGAAGAAATAATTTAAATGTGTTATGCGAGTTATCACTTTATGCTGAAGATATGGAATCTTTCTGTTAAGATGCTCAGAGTCTAATAAGTGTTGTTAATGGATAACTTCATAACATAATAAAAACTATGAAAGCATAATGGCTCCAACAAAAAACAAGATAGATAACCTTTGAAAGACGACACTATTATCTAGCACATGCAAGAAATCTATCAAAACTAGAGAATTAGGATGGATTTAAAACCTATTGAAGTTCAAAAATTTTACTTTATAAATAAGAGTCTCTAACAATTCACCGGATACACAAAGAACAATAGGAAATATTTTGTAATAATTTTCTATAAAAATTTTCTCTTTGTAAAATACAACTATTGTAATAGCAACTTTGTCTTCATTATTCTTATAATATTAGAGTTATATCTCCTATAATATCAAGTGTGATTAACCTTATTATTATGAAGACAAAGTTTCTATTACATGTCTTAATTTTTTATTTTAAATTAAAAATAATTTTATATAAAAGTAAAATAAATGTTATTTTAAATAAATTTTAGAAAAACAAAACTAACACCTTAAAATTTATAACATCAAAAAATAATATTTTATTTTATTCATATATTTGACTATTGTTACTTTATCAATGAAAATCCTACTATATAATATACTGAAAATTGATATTTTTTTATTTATTAAATATTCTTTTTCAAATTCATAAACTTAATACTTAATTTAAATTTTTATCATTAATATTAATCACAAATGTATGAATTTTAATTTCTAATATCTTAAATTTTTTTATAAATCATTTTTAATAAGACATTTTTTTATTTACTATTTTATTATCTAAAAGTACTAATTTTATTAATATATCTATTTATTTCTTTATAATACAATTTTATTAATATTTATATTACTGATTTCTTTAATTAATAGTATGATATACCTTTTATATATATATAATATTAATATTAATTTTTATTTATTTATTTTATAATAAATTATATATTTTCTTAAAAATATTTCAAATCTTTACAACTATATCATTCTTTAAGATTTAATCTTAATTTTTATATTTCTTTATTTTTTCTAATTATAATTTTTTTATTAAAAAATCCTAAAATATTTTATATTTAATTTATTATTTTTATCATTTATATATATATGAATTATAATTTATTTTTATTAAATTTAAAAATATTTTTATAATATTTTTAAAACATTAAACATATTTATGATATTCCTTCAAGTATTATTAACATAACATTATCCTACTTTAACTGCATTCTTCTATGAAATTATTTTATAATTTATTTAAATTTAATAATAATTTATATAATATAATTTAAAAAATCACAAAATTAATAATAAATATTTAATAAAATAATTTATTATTATAATAATACTTAATGAATTATATATAATTTTCTTTCATATCAAAATATTTTCATTATAAAATTATTTATTTTATCTTTATATTTTCATAAATTTTAAAAATAAAAAAAATATTATTTTTAATTTAAAATAAAAATAAAAATATTTAATTTTATAACTTAAAATTATTAATATTCAATATAATTTAAACCCATAATTTTTAATGATATAAAATTTATAACTAATAACACAATTTCTATTCAATATAATATAATCTTACTTTATAATTAAACACATAATTGTATTAAAATATACAATTAAGACATATTTATTATACAATATATTGAACTATAAAACACACTTTAATTCATTTAAAATTTAAAATTTAAAATTACATGTTTTATTATTCTACGATACAATTATATATTAACAATAAAACACACTTTAATCCATTTAAAGTTTTAAATTTAAAATTATATGTTTTAAAATTTTTCATCTCAAATTAAAAATAATATTATGTTAATTTTTAAAATATAAAAATAAAATAAATATTAATTTAAATAAATTTCAAAAAAAACCATAAATAACACTTAAAATTTAAATTTATTACCTTATGATATATTATCTTATATATTTTCATCATTTAAAAATATATAAGACATTATTTAATTTTAAATATGTTAAAATTAATAATTTAATATTAATCATATTTTTATTATTATAAATTTTAAAAATAACATTTTTTATAATTTCTCAATAAATTTTTATAATAAAATTATTACTATTATTTTTTATAAAAAATAAAATCTATTTTTATTAAATAAGTAAAATGATACGAGATGAATTATATTACTTAAACCTATATAATAAAAATATTTTTATCGGTAACAAAAACATAAAATAAATTAAAATATTTTAAATATAAATTATTTTATTCAATTATATTACCTTATAAATCATCAACACAACATTAAAATAATTATAAAACAATATAATATAATTATCATTAATCTATCTAAACAAAATTCACTAGTTGCTATAAGTTACTAACTTTATATGATTATGATTATCAAAGCCAACAATGCCTAATTGATCGAGATCAGCAGCTTGTGATAATCAGATAGGGTTTCATTTCCATCACTTCATGTTGTTTTCTTTAGTTAATTTTTATTTGTATTTTCCTTTTGCATTATCACGTAATAATCATTCACGTCCATATCTAAAAGCAAAATAAGATTAATATTTAAAAGTTTAATAATTTGCAACGAATTAAGACACTTGATATTTGATTTATTGAAAGCAACATTTTTACATATATTATTCCTAATTAATATCCAAGTTGCCTATGTAAGCATAACTTTAATAATCAATAAACAATAGAAAACTTAACAAATTTTAGAAATTTATGGCTTTCACTTACAAATTTAAAGCAATTAATATAATACATACTTTTTATCTTGCTTGTTGATCACAAATATTGAAATTAAAAGAATAATTAAAACCAGCTTTTCTTTCCTGATCTCTATTTACTTTAAGAGCCATTCAGTCAATTATAAAAATAAAATAAATAAAGTTATGCTTACACAGGCAACTTGGATACTTTCATATTATTTTAATAAAAAAAATTTATTTATTGATTATTAAAGTTATGCTTACATAGGCAACTTGGATATTAATTAAGAATAATATATGTAAAAATGTTGCTTTCAATAAATCAAATATAAAGTGTGTCTTAATTCGTTGCAAATTTAAAGGTCAGCTTTCTCAAGCTGGTTGGAGTCTATGTATTAAACTTTTAAATATTAATCTTATTTTGCTTTTAGATATGGACGTGAATGATTATTACGTGATAATGCAAAAGGAAAATAAAAATAAAAATTAACTAAAGAAAACAACATGAAGTGATGGAAATGAAACCCTATCTGATTATCACAAGCTGCTGATCTCGATCAAAGGAAGCCCAAGAATCATGGTGGAACGTAGGTTTGTCAAGCCAACAATGCTTCTTGTACCATTCTTCTTACATAATCCACTTGTAAAGGCAATAATACTGATGCATATATGTACAATAATGTATATGATTTTGTACTACATTGTTGAGAAAGGCAATTTGGGAAAAATAAGAATAATATATATTGAAGGAATAAAAAATGCTGAAGATAATTAGTATATCCATTAATTTAACAAGTTCAAGTAGACATAGTTGAGCACATACAAGGAGCTTGTATCTTGATGAAACAATAGACAATCTTAAAGATACTCACAAACTGAACCTAACATAACCAAGGTAATATTACTATTGCTATACATAGTTGTGTCATCTATGTAATGCAATATATAGAGCAATTTCTACATCCAATTCATTATAGCAGAATAATACAACAAAGATCAGAGACAGACATGGCTTTAATCAGAGGACATCAAGTTTCATTTTTCAAGCATATCAAAGAAGATGAAAGTACAAAGCACAAACTGCTTAATCTTAGAGTCCTCCCTGCCCAAACTGTTCGATTCTATCCTCCCTGAGACTGAGCCCTGCCATAGCATCAGCCAACCCACAGCTAGTCTCCACAAGCACATGTGGATCATTGAAGTGCCTCACAGCCTGGACAATACCCCTAATACGCTTATATGGATCTGAAGAGTTAAATACTTCAGAACCCACAAACACACCATCACAACCCAATTGCATCATCATCGCTGCGTCTGCCGGAGTTACAATACCTCCGGCGGCAAATTGAACCACGGGAAGCCTACCCAATTGCTTGGTCTGTGCAACCAGATCGTACGGTGCAGCTATCTTCTTTGAAAATGCAAAAACTTCATCCTCATCCATGTTATTCAAAACCCTGAAATTCCCCATAACAGATCTCACATTCTTTACAGTTTCAGCAATATCACCAGAACCCAACAAGTCCCCTTGGGTTCTGATCATCGCTGCACCTTCCCTTACTCTCCTCAAAGCCTCTCCAAGGTTTCTACACCCACAAACAAATGGGATTCTAAAATTGTGCTTGTTAATGTAGTGATCTTCGTCTGCCACAGCTAGAGATTCACTTTCATCAATATAATCAACTCCAATAGCTTCCAGTATCTGGGCTTCAACGAAATGTCCTACACGAGATCTTGCCATTACGGGAATAGAAATAGACCGCTTGATCTCTTTGATGATGGCAGGGTCAGACATGCGCGAAATGCCTGGTCGATTTGGTGGTTCAGATACAATAACAGAGCAAGCCCCTGCCTCTTCGGCGAGTTTAGCTTGCTCTGAATTGACAATTTCGAAAATGGCTCCACCACGCAGAATTTGGGCTATTCCGGCCTTGAATGAAAATGAGTTCTTCTTGGGATCAGTAATGGTGCTGTTAGTGTAGACAGTTACAGCTCCATCTTCATCCATCTCCAAGTGTTTCGTTGAAATGTCTGAACCAACACGAAAAATTAGGCAAGTCGATAGATATAATTTGGAGGATGATGCTCAGAATCGTTATATATAAAGAAGGATGAACGAAATGAGAGAACTAGTTAGACAGTTCCAGAAACTTCGATGGGGTTTCGAGGTTGTCCGGGGCGATCAAGATGTAGAATCCTACGATGCCTAAGGCATTTGGCATCTGCTAATTTATTTATGATAAAATTACATAAAGTCTTTATTTTTAATCATTGTAAGCATATTTTTTTTAAGAAAATATCATGGATGTCTTTATTTTTGGTATATTTATACATATATTATTCGCTTTTATAAAAGATATACTGATGCTATTAGTAAATATCACAAATATATATATAATTCTTTTCTATGATTTTGATATCAAATTATGATTAGTTATTATGATTAGTTATTTTATAACATTAGTTATTATTTCTTACATATTATTATTTAAAGATAAATTTTTAGGATTCTTATCAAGACATTTTTTTATGTTTATTCACGTATAGATTTGTGCCTAATTTTTTTGTATTTATTTTCTTATTTATTAGTTTTATAGATACTATAAACAAATATTTAATTATTTAAAATACTTAATTGACTTAAAATTATAATTATTATATCTAAATTACTAGGTTCATCACGGTCTTTCTTTTTGTTATTCATCTCCTTTTTTTACACTTAATATGTCTAAGTTTGCTCAAACTTTAATAACATCCTTGTAATGATGAAGTTTTTGCATCTGTATATAATATGATGTTTAAACTAGATATACTAAAAAATAGAAAAAGATTGATTGTACTCCATTTTATTCACAATATTAATAACTATTACAATTCTAAAAGTTAACTAGGAACTTCAAAAAAATTCTTAACTGTTTATAATTTCAAAATATATAGTTGATAGATAAGTAATTTTAGAGTATAGAGGTTATTACTACTAAAGTCGTGTCAAACTAATGAAAATAATGGTTCCTTTTATAAGACAAAGAATTCATGTTTATAATAGTGAGAAACATTGTTTTACCTATATTTTAATAATTCACCTAACTATTTGTTTTTTACTTTTGAATCTAAGTCTTTCATTTACTTGACATGATATGCAGACTAAAGATGTGGGTATTATATTTTTACTCCTCTTTGTCGTTTTCTATCGATAGTTCTTTTAATAATGTAGACGATAATATATTTTCATCTTCTTGATTCTAATGTAGTAAATGCATTTGTGATAATTAGTTATTTTCTTGATGTATAAACAAAACATCTTTCTTATTTTTTGACAATTATTACTAAAATTTATTTCAAACTTGTTGATATTCTTACCATCTTTTTCATTAAGGATCATATTGTTATGAAAAGTGATTATAACCTCACTAATTGAGTAACTTACTTTGACTTCAAAATAATTAATAATTTTTTTGAGTTCATAATAAATTCGACTCAACATATGTTCTTTTAGAATAGAGAATTCATCTATATTAAATTTATTTTCTAAAGAGCTCTTGGTTTTGTAACTTCCCATTGAAAATCCCTAATTTGATATTTTTCCCAAAATAAATTGAAAAATCTGAGATAGACAGGCTTGTTACCTACTCTAGTCTTTTTTCCAAAGTTCTTGATAACTTTCTTGAAATTAAAAAAAATAATTTAATTCATTTAAATTAATTCTTAGATATATGTTCTTAATTAAACCTGTATGAAAAGCTTTATAAATAAAAATTAGATCATCTCCTTTAAGAATATTAAATTTACTGTATGTAGATAAATTTTTTTCTATGATGTAAAATTTCATATCTTTAATATGTTCCTAGGTAGATTTTTTCGTCATGTTATAGAGATTCAACCATTATAGTTTATTTAAATTCATGTATTAGTCTTTTTCGTCTTCAATGACCAATGTGTTCTTGGAGGATATTTCTTTGAGTAGTACTATTGATTGTACTATCTTTATTGTCTCTGTTAAAGGTGTTTCTCTAAATGGTATTGGTGGTCGTACTATATTTTCTAGGGACTTTAACATGTTTGGTGGCGATGGTTGTTGTTGTAATGTTGTAGAGTAATTTTTAATTATATCCTCTACAGTTTTAGTTTTGGTACTCCATAGTTGTCATAACTATTTTTAACTTCTATTCTATTAGTAAAAGCTCTATGAGTTGTTCCACTATATTCGATAATAGTTTTATTTGCTTTAGGCTAGTTGTTGTAAATTCATGGTTTTAGACTATTATAGACCATATAATTCTTTTTCTACTTCTTCAGCACATTTAAGTTGTTTCCTTTTCTTTTCAGATATGTTATTCTTTTTTAAACTATTAGTTTCTTCATCGTCATTTTGGATTCTTTCTTTACAAGTTTTACTTTACTTAGAATGAATCTCAGAGGTGGATTTTTCTTTAGAGTTTTTAGACTCTAATTTTGGTTTTGAACTGTTGAGTTCTTCTTGTTTAATTCATGTCTTCAAAAGAGACTTCTCTAAGTATAAAACCTCGAGTTATTCTTGAAGGATTATTATCTCATTTTTCTTTATATTGACCATGATATCAAGATATTCTATTTAAAAAAAATAGTTAAAGGTGTTAATTATCCTGTAAAGACATATGATAAACTATTTGTGTTTCCTAAAATATGTTCAACATTAAAATTCTAGTAGTTAAACCACATTTGCCAATCTTATATTAATCTTCTTTGTTTATAATCACCTATAATATCAATTCTTAAAAAATAACCAAAATTTTGTTTATCAATTTTGACAATTAATCTAGAACTTGTTACATATATTACAAATTTCTTAATAGTTTTTTGACAACTAAGTATTCCTTTTTCATAATTGTGATAATTTAATTCTAGACCATGAAAAGATCCTGATCTATATCTACAAAAATATTTATCTTTTTCATCTATTTTTCTTTTAAAGTTGCTCCTCAATATTCACATAAACCATCTATTACAATTATTATTTTTTCATTTGGATCTACATGGTGGTCAATTTTTATTTGTGCTTTTACTTTAATGTACAAAATATCTTGCTCTATCTATTTCCAAACATGATCTTTTTCAAATTTTTTTGTAAAGATTTTTGCATTTCAACAAGTTTTTTAATGTATGTTTCAATATACGTTAAACATCCTTAAAATCTTTATAATTAATTTTTGTCTTTTAATTCACTAAAAAATTCTTGAACATTATTTAGTATATGGAGCTATAGATTATATTTTTCATCTTTAATTGATTATGTTTTTCATCTTTAATTTCTCATCCTAAATATTTTATTTTTTGTAAAACAATTACTACTTTCTTATGAGAAAGTACAATGCCTTTTTTTCTACTATTGTAGAATATTAATAATATTCAAATAATATTTATTTAATTCATTATTGAAACCAAAATATCATATATAAAAATATAGCAAATATTTTGTAATTTCTTAAAGTTATTGTCCATATACCTTTGGAAGATACCTTAAGCTTTGTTTAATCTAAATGATACAACAGTTCAATAGAATTGTCCTTGGAAGCAACTTAATACCGTTAGTTTTCAAGATTTCTCATCCATTATTATTTTCCAAAATTCACTTTTATAATCAAAACTTGAAAAGTATTTCTTCACTTTGATTAATAAGAACATTTCTTCTTGTTTTGGAATAAAGTATACATCATTAATGATTTATTTATTAAATACTTTGAAATTTAATATCATTTTATTTTTTTTCTTCTTTTTTCAACTTCTTTTTCGTCTAAGAATGTCGGACTAGAATGAGGTTAATTATTTGTTATTATGACTTTTAATTTCAAAAGTTCTTGAATTTGTTTTTCAAATTCAATCATGTCTTCTCGGGTATAAATCATTGGTTTTACTTTAATAACCTTGTTAGGATCTCTTAATTTTATGTCGGCAATTATTTTAGATTTATTAATTTTTGGATCCAAACGATTTTATGAGCTTACTATTTTTAATATTTTTTGTTACTTTCTAAAGTTTTATATTTTTGTATTTCATTAAAAAAATAATTTTGTTTCTCTTCTATATCTAATGAAATATTATATAAATAAGGTTTTTATTGCTACATAGTTCCTATCTCATCACGTTTTTACTTTTTATATTGGCGTATAAAAGTTGAGTTTGGTACAATCAAACCTTTTCTTATTTTTGACGCATAAATAATATCATCATCTAACATTGTTAAACTTATTTTGTCTAAATATTGTGTAAAAGGTTTATAAGTTTAGAAAATTATTCTCTATTAATAAATCAACTTATGTTTGTTATTGATATATGGTATGAATATGAAAATTTTCTTCTTTTATCATTATATCTGTATTTTTTAAGATTTATTGTAATATTATTAGTGATTCTTATAATTAAATCTTTTAATGCTTGTTCCTAGAGTACCTCTAAAAATACATATTTATTAGCTACACGTATACTGCTCATGTATTTACATATGCATAAAGATGGTGACCTATGTAACATTTAAATTTCAATCATAACGTAATATAGGTACTATTTAGATTTTTAACAATATACAAATCATTCATCTTTAGATGAAGAGCATTTATATTCTAAGCATTCATATCCTAAATCAGTTATTTCTTTCACAATTTCTTCTACTAAATAATTAATATAAGTATTATCTATATATGAATCTTTTATTGGTTTCAATTCTATATTAAAATATTTTTCTAAGGTTTTTACTTTCTGTGAAAATGTTTTTTTTATGTTGAAGCCTGTTAGGACATTCATTATTGTAATGTCTTTCTTCAATGAAGATTTAACATCTGCATTTCTTTTTCTCTAATTGACAATAGTTTTTGTTTTATAATGGGATATATATTTTTCTCCTAAAATATAATTTTCTATAAGGTTTTTTGTTATACATTCTCTTAAAATTTTGAAAGTCCTATTTTCTAAATTTATATCTTTTGAATGTTTTGATTTTTTATACTTTTGCTTGTAAGATTTTATGTTATATCCATTTTTTTATCACTCTAAAATCTTCTATATCACAATAAATTTTATTATTTTTTCTTATTTGTTTATGTTCTTATTTTTCTTGACATTTAATGATTGTCCAATTTTTAATACTTCTTATTCTCTCTTCTAAAGTATCTGGTATACCTTTTCTATTTCTTTTATTCCATACTTTTGTTATACTATATCTAGTATTCTAATGTAATCATTCTTCCATTTATTAATGCATCTGATCTCATAGGTGTTTATTCTTTTAATCCTACAAATAGATCAAACTTACAACTTATGATTTCATTGTCCTTGGATATATTATTTACATTCATTCTTAATTCTATAAATTTCTTATGTATGTCTTGTTATAATTTATTATTATAACCATATTATTTTATTTCTGTTATGAGTTCTTTTTATGTTTTACTTATGTTTTATAAGGAGTTGTTGTTTGATTCTTAGAATATATCTATTTCTTCTGCTAAAAAAATTAAAGTTTTCATTATTGTTATTTGGTTTTATGATATACCTACTTTGCTTCCATCAAAATCAAATTATATATTCTATAGGTTATTTTTAAATATTATTGGGATAATAATGATATCATTTTCTTCCTAATATTGCGTCATGATCTAATGATTTTATTGTTTTAACTTCTTTTTTTAGATATGTAACATTTTTTTATTATAGGTTTCTCCTTCAGGATCTATAAACATAAACCTTGGTACATTACTATTTCTTGGTACATTACTTTTTTTTCTTGGTATCAGAGATTTTTCTTTAATAGCTAATGAAAGTTTGTAGTTACAAATTTAATAACTAGAGCAGGGTGAATAAGTAATTTTTTGAATTATGACTAATTAAAAATCACAAGTAGTCAGACATGAATTGTGTGTAATTAATGTAAAGCAAAAATAAATAAAAATTTAACATAAGATATTTTAGGTGGAAATAATCTAAGTCACAACAATAACCTAAGAGAAAACTACCTAACTATCAACTGTGAAAATTAATGTTCAATTACAAAGCCATGACTTGAACTACCCATCACAAATAATGTCCCAAGTAATCTACTTACAAGTCGTCGCTTCTTTCACAATCTGAAAAAGATAGATGTATGGATTTGGACTAATATTTTGATAAATTGAAGGCACACGAGAGAGCAAACTCGTTCACCTGGCACCTAAAAAGTTAGCACAAATAACATAAGTGTAAAATGTGTTCTAAAGCAGATTCAATAATAATCAGCTAAATCAAAACCAACTAGCAAACCCTAGAACAAAAGTTGAAGCACATGATTATAAAATAAATAAACTCATTAATCAATCAAACATAACTACAATATATTTAATAAATAAATTCAAGAAAAAAACCTAATAGAATATGATTCAGTTTAAAAAAAACTTTTTAGGAAGAAAGCATAAGATGAAAAAAATATTCACTACAATTTTGGTTGAAGAAAAAAAGAGACATTAGGTTGTTTAAATAAACAAAATTGAAATTCCAATACTAGGTCAAAGACAAATTATAAATATGTCCATTAAATAATTCATAGAACAGTAAATAAAATAGACAATATGGTAATTGAAATGGTTGACTCGAGTAAATTAGGTTATTAGTTGAAGCCCTAATCGCTTGATTGATCTAGACTATGCTCGATCGATTGATTGAACCCAACTTCAATCGATCTACAACAATTTGAAAATCAACCCAACAAGACATAGATTGTATACAATCAATACTCGATTGATCTAGTCATAACTCAATCGATCAAGCAACATATATACTAAATGTTCCTAAGTACATAATATGTATTGTAACGTCCTTAAGAACAAGTGTATACCTAATTTATGTTCACTTAAAGCTCAGAAGTTTCTTCGGCTTGAATAGTGATCTTGAAAACACACCTATTAACTAATTTACATATAAATGTTTTGTTCACAAATATCATCAACTCTCATAGACTTTACAGTTTCCCCTTTTAACATATTCGCGTGACAAAACCTTTCTCTCACTACATAATGCTCAAAGGAAAAAATACATTTTACATAGTGAAACCATCATGTAATCCGGTGAAACCATATTCACTTAAATCTTGACAACTCATATGTATACTAAAAAACAAAAACACAAATTGGTACACATCTTATCTCAAAAGACTTATTATTTATTAATTTAGTGTATTAATTAACAGAGAACCAAAAAAATAAACATAATTAGTAAGCAATAATAAGATTACTCCCCCTTAATGACATACTAAATAGAACACTTAATGTGTTCTCCCCTTGTATGCAATCTCTCCCATTAACTCTCTCCATTTTTGTCATACAAATAAGTAATATAACCATAAATAAAAGACAAACAATATAAGTAAACAAGCAATGTATTAAATGACAAAAAAATAGAGTCATATTCAAATAAACCTAATTACAAATAAAAGAGAAAGTTAAATGTGTAAGAACAAAATGATTTCCAATAACCAAAGAAACAATACAAGGTAAATAAAACATGAAAATGATGATCATCATCTAAGAGGTGGATTGCTTTGAGATCGATACTAAGAATGCATATTATTTATCATTGAATATATGGACTCTTAACGCTTATCCATGGTAGTCATTTTTTGTTGTTGGCCTTCCATTTGAGTTGATAATGCTTCCATTCATATTCTTACTTCATCCTCAAATAAGTCCTGATGAAAAGGTTTAGAAGGAGGGATGTTTTCCATTTTATCATCACCAAAGAATATCATCAGTTGCACCACCGATGGTTCCAACACCAATGGCTCTTCCATCGTTGGTTCCAACACTAGTGGCTCTTCTACCATTGGTTCCAACATCAATAGCTTCTCTATTACTGGTTCCAACATCAGAAATTCTTTATCTCTTAAAGGTCTCGGTACAGGATCTTAAAATTGTTGACCTCCTTATGTCACCCATGCAGCGAGTGGTTTCAAAATCTTTTATGGGTGACATACCCACAACAAGAATCATTTGGGTTATAAGACAACCATAGGGAAGTCCAACCCTAGGTTTGTAACTCGAGCTTGGTTTATAATTTCATCTTGAATGATTAATTAGTACTTAAAAAGTACTAAAATTATCATGATTTAGTGTACTTTAATTGATTAAATAGATTTATATTTGTATGATTTTATCAATTTTTTTATATAAATTTGTCTTTCCAGAATCACGAGTTTTTTTTATTTCCCAAGTATTTTTGTTCAAAAATAATTTAAAGACTCGAAGAAAAATACTGGAGGTAATACATCACAAATATGTTGAGAAAAAATGACAAAAAGTCAAAAAATTGGAAAAAATAGGTCAAAAATGCTTTGAGCCGCATGTATCTACCAATTCTCATATGCACACTCGCGCATGCCACGCCCTAATCCACTGAGGCTCGCGCCTGCCATTCTGAGCCCCACACGTACCGCATGCATGTTATGCCATAAATCTTGCCCAATCTACACCACCTGCATGTATGTCACACCGCAAATCTCACCCAGTCCAAACCACCCGCGCGCGCCAACGCCTATCACACCATAAATCTCGCCCCACATGCATACCAACTTGTCCAAACACGTCCAAAATCAATTTTTGAGATATGTTCCCACATTTTTGGCCCTTTCCTCATCTATAAAAGGACATGCTCCCCCATTTTAAAAATCTTTCCTCAAATCCCTCAAAATTTCTTCTCTTTCTCTAGATTTCTCTCTCTAGTTTTATTTTATTTTAAAGTTCTTCTCTTTTTGAGAAGAACTAGTTATACTTTTATATATTTTTAGTTTTTGATTCAATAAACGAAAATACAATCTGTTTGAAGGTTTTCCAGCAACATAATTAACATCAAAGTTCAGTAAGGATTCTTTTAAGATATAATTTTAAATTGAATTCTTTATAGTTATTTTTTTATGTTTTATTCTCATATTTTATGTTTAATGTTTTTGTAATTGAATTTAACATAGCTGGCTACTTATAAATATGATATAATAATAATATGTTATGCTTCCAAATATTAAATAGGTAAAATATTTCTATAAAATAAATTAATTTTTGTTTTTATTCAAGATTTTATATTAAGGATGTTAGAGAGAAATATATTATGAAATTAGATTATAAGGTTTAATTATCCGGTCTGATTTAGAGTAATATTCTTTTATTTGTTGGTACAATCGCCCTGTTAGAGTGAAACTCTATTTTAAAAGTTTTTTATAAGAACTATTATTCGAAAATGTATTGAAGACATATTTTCATTAATAAGTTTTAAAACTTGAAAGTTAATACTCAGATAATTAAATTCTTAGGTTTAATTTAGACACCTTGAATAAAGTCAAATTAACCAATTCTACCTATAGTTGTGATTAAATGGTTTACTATTTTCTTATAAATAAAACTGAAATTTCATATTAAATTAATTAATAGGCCCGCCTAAGGATATTAGTTAATTAATATTAAACAAAAGAATTTGGGTCCCACCTAAGGACACTTTCATACCAAAAAGAGAAAATCAACAAATATCAATTTATATCTTTAATAACCTAAATAATATGAGCAAACATAATTAACTTAATTATTATATCCATAAATATTCTACTGTTATGAATGATAAAAAATTTCATTATTGTTTATTGAATCATATCTATGTTTATTTTTTTATTAGATTAGAAAACAAAAATCAAAATATCGTAATATGATGTTTAAGATTTAATTTTGTTTTTAAAAGTTTAAATAATAAATTAAAAACCATGTATATTCCTTCATTTAGATCGACCTTAGAAGTATACTTATTATTTTCTATAAAATGATTCATGCATTTGCGAGAGTTTTACAAATATAAAATCAAAGTATTTGCAAAATCGTCATTAACAATTTTGTTCATCAATGATAATTCCTACATTAAAAGCAATTTCTATTTCCAATACAGTATAAAATCATAGCATGTAGGAAACTTATCTCAAATGAATGCTTGAAAGGTAATAAATCAGCACATACCATCTTGTTCAAAATATTATAGAACAGAGTAAATTCACCCGGGATATAAAGTAATTTAGGATTGAGACCTATATTTGGTGAACCAATTAATTTGATTAGCAATTTCTCATTTGAAACGTTATACCAATCCAAGTTAAAATCAGCATTCCTAGTGTTGTTAATTGATAGCAAACATTGATCCTTGGACTAAGATGTGAACAATTTTATTTTGAATGAACACTATAATTCATAGGCACATGATGGAAAATTTTAAAGCCAATATTTGCATAAAATTCTTGGACCAAAGTTGGACAGCATGTTTTTGAAGGTGTAAATAGTGATTGCCAACCAAGAGCTCTAATGGCTTATGTAATTGCTCTCTCATAAGAAGCAATCATAAACTTCAAGGATGATGTACATATGAGTTTAGTGAGTATATGAGTAAAATTATCTTGTCAATATCGATTCCCAGATATAAAAAAGTATGTAAATACACAAGTCAAAAAACTTAATTACACAATGAAAAGTCAAATTTAGTAAGAAAATATTGAAAATGAAAGTAGTATGTTAAGTCCATTTCATTGTTAAAAAAAATCTATACCCCTTTCTTAATTTTATTTTATTAAAACTAAAGAAATATCAATAAAAAGAAAAAAAAAATGAAAAGTGAAACAAACAAACTTACTAAAGATGTTTACCTAGAGTTTATTGAGCACTCAAACAAAAGTACTTATATGATTAAAAAAATGAGGTGATCAAAATTAGACAACATTTTCTAACCTAAACTTTCTTGAATTTTGGCATTTTTACATCTTTAGATTGGAAATCAACTACCTTAGTTATTATTGGACTTACCTTTATATTTCACATTCATCTTAAATGAAGATGCAAAATGCATGGTATGGTGATGATAATTAGTCATATAATTAAATGTGTTGAATTTCACTTATCTTTTTGAACCAACAACTTTATGTTTTTTAGTATAATTATTGAATATATTATACATAGATTGATGATAATAATGAGTCCTATAATTATAAGCATGAAAATAATTATTAAACTTAGGAGTATTCATCAAGAATATACATTTTGGTCTTACATGACCTATTTTACAATAATGATAATATATAGGCACAAACTTAACAGTATTTCTATCATAACTGTAATGGTTCTTTATGCTTAAGTAACGATAGGAGTAGAATTAGAAGGTCTTAAAAATATAGTTTTTGATGTTGAATGTGTGGAGCTCTCATCCTCATAACCAAGGTCACATGTATCACACGAATAAGAAGAGTTAGAGGGTTTTACAAACAAAGTTGTATTTGAAAAAGATGGCATAAAGTGTGCATCTACATATCATAACCCTCACTTGTCTTCAAAAGGTTTTCTATAGTAAATAAATTTATTTAGCTTTTCAGTTCTAAATGTTAGACTATGCATGACTTCCTTTGATTGTTAAAGTTCCTCCATAAGATTCATATTTTTATGTTTAGCATTTGTAAGACTTGAATTCAAAACATCAATAAGTTCAGACAGTTCAATTTTTTTCCTTTTCTAAGATGAAGGAATTAATTTCATAATATTTGAGTTTATCATTTAATTTGGTTACTTTTACTAGCAATCTATCCTTTTATCTCTTATAACTTACTAAATCTACAAATAGTTTATCAAGACTATTAGAATTAAACTTATTTAGCAAGAATTCGGGATCATTTTCCTTATAATCTGAATCAATGTTAAATTTACTGAACTATCAACTAATAATTGCAATAAATGCTAGATAGTTGTTGCCATAATTTTCTAAGTCATTAGGATTGTCGTTATCACTTTTTAAGCCATTAATATAGCATTGAAAGCTCTTCTAGATCTATTTTTTTTGCACACTCAATTGGGAAATAACCAATCTCATTGCATTCAAAACATTTAGGTCTAGTGGGTTTAGTTTTCTTACATTCGAAACTCATAGATTTGAGTTCTCTTAGATTTTGATCCTTTGGATGACTTTATTGCCCTTTGTTTTGTGGATTCTTCCTATTGAAGATTTTCTTGAGTCTTATAGCCATGATAACCAATTCTTTATTATCTTTTTCATTCTTATTGTCACCATCATCAGTCGTGACTGTTTTAAAGGTGATACCTTTATTCTTTGTAGATGTTCGAAAGCTCATCTCAAAGGTTAGAAGTGGGCCAATTGGTTCCTCAATTCTGATGGTGTCAACATCCTTGCTTTCATCTATTATAATGACCTTTGCATAAAAGTGATCTAATAGTGAGTAGAAGATACTTTGAACTAATATGAATTCATCAATTTTTTTCTCCAAGATTGGCAGAGGTGTTATCAATATCACATAATTTAACATAGAATTCAAAAAAAGTTTCAATTTCTTCCATCTTAAGGTTTTTAAACATAGTGTCTAACAAGGAAAGTTTAGTTCTTTTAACTTATGTGGTGCCCTAAAAATAGCACGCAAATATGACAAAACTCATTAGCAGATACAACACTAAAAATAACATTAATACTTAGTTTCAATTACTACTAGTTTTATCTTTAGTGATCCATTCTTTCTTAGGTTTAAGTGTGATATTATTATCTTTGATAACCATAGGTGATATTCAACCATATATAATGGAAAGGTGCATGGGCTGTAGAAAAATCCTCTCTCAAATGATTCATAACAAGGTCATAGACAAACATTAAGTATATCTAGTGACCTGCTATGATACCAATTAAAAGTTTGTAGTTACCTATCTAACTAACAAGGGGTGAATAAGTAATTTTTTGACTAATTAAAAAATCGCAAACAAACAGACATGAAATCGTGTATAATTGATATAAAGTGAAAATAAATGAGAACTTGACACACGATATTTTAAGTGAAAACAACTTAGGCTACAACAATGAATTAAGAGAAAAACCACTAGTTTACTTACCACCTAACTATCCACTATGAACATTAATGTTTAATTACAAGTCCATAACTTAAATTACCCATCACAGATAATGCACCAAGTAATATACTTATAAGTCTTTTCTTTTTTCACAGTCTCTACAAGATAGGTGTATGGATCTAGAGCAACGATTCAATAAACTCAAGTCATACAAACAATCAAACCCGTTCATCTAGAACTTGAAAAGTTAGCACAAATAGCACAAATGTAAAGTGTGTCTTAGAATAGATTCATTAATGAAAAATTCTAGCTAGATGATTTAAAAATAATTAGTTAAATAAAAGTCAATTAACGAATCCTAGAACAAAAGTTGAAACATATAATCATAAAATAAATAGGCTCATTAATAAATCAAACATAACCACACAATATTTGATAGATCAATTCAAGAAAAGCCTAACAGAATATGATTCAATTATTTTTAAAAAAACTTTTTGAGGGAGAAAGCATAAGATGAAAAGATTCAATGTAATTATGGTTAAAGAAAACAAGAGGCATTAGGTTATTTAAATAGGAAAAAATGGCATTAGGTTGTTTAAATAGGAAAAATTAAAACTCTAATGTTAGGTTGAAGACCAATTACAAATATGCCTATTAAATGATAGAAACAATATGATAATTGGAATGTTTGGATTGAGTAAGCAATTAGGTTATAAGTTGAAGCCCTAGCTGCTCGATCAATTCAGACCAAGCTCGATCGATCGAAACCCTTTTCGATCAATCCAACAATGATCAATTAATAATCGATGATTGAAACCCTTTTTCAATCGATCCAGGAAATGATTAATAAAAACTCGAGACCAAGTAGATAAATGGATTCTCAATCGATCCAATCAATCAAACCCAACTTCAATCTCCCTACACTAATTTGAAAATCAACCCAAGAGGATATAAATGATATAAGATTGATACTTGATCGATTTAATCACTGCTCGATAAATCGAGCAACATATATGCTAAATGTTCCTAAGTGGATAATATGTATTCTAACTTACTTAAGAACAAGGGTATAACTGAACTATATTCTCTTAAATCTTGAAAGCCTTCGGTTTGAATAGTGATATTAAAAACGTGCCTAGAAATTAATTTACATATAAACATTTTATTGACGAATATTTTCAACTCTCATGAACCTTACATCTAAATTCTATTCTTCTAGTATTTTAAAGTGTGTTAATATTTCTAGTTTTATTATATTATTTATCCAATTTCTTGGAAAGTTTTATCTATTTCTTCTCTAAACAAGAAAATATGACTTTAAAAGGTCATATGAAAGCAATTTCATTACTAGTCCCTTACCAAGAAGGAACATCTCCCCCACATAAGGGAGAACGAAATAGGCAAAGATCAGAACAACCTGATACTATAGATAGAAGATCAACAAAAACCTTATTTAGAAAATATTTCATTAGATATAGAAGAAAAACAAAACTCTTTTCTCAATGAAATACAAGAAGACAAAGCCCTAACAGGCATTAGAAAACTATTAAAAATAGTCAGTTCAGAAAATCCATTGGATTCAAAAATAAATAAATCTAAAATAATAGTCAACATAAAATTAAGAGATCCGAACAATACCATAAGAGTAAAATCAATGATTTATACTCTAGAAGACAGGATTGAATTTGGAAAACAAATTTAAGAACTTTTGGAATTAAAAGTCATAATACTAAGTAATTCACCTCAATCTAGTCCAACATTCATATTTGAAAAAGAAGTTCAGAAAAGAAGAGGAAAAAATAGAATGGTAATAAACTTTAAAGCATTGAAATAAGAAACCATTGACGATATATACTTCATTCCAAAAAAGGAAGAACTACTATCATTAATAAAAGGAAAGAAATATTTCTCGAGTTTTGATTCCAAAAGTGGATTTTGGCAAATAAGACTGGATGAAGAATCCTAAAAATTAAGAGCATTTAGTTGCCCCAAGGACAATTCCAATAGATAGTTATACCATTTGGATTAAAATAAGCTTTGGGTATTTTTCAAAGATATATGGATAACATTTTATAAGAAATTACAAGATATTTGTTGTGTTTACATAGATGATATTTTGGTTTTCAGTAATGAATTAAATAAAAATTATTTGACTATTATCAATATTCTACAAGAATGTAGAAAAAAAGGCATTGTACTCTCTGAAAAGAAAGCAGTACTTGCTCAAAAAATAAATAAATACTTAGAGTTGGAAATTGAAGATGGAAAACATAATCTAGAAATCCATATACTAAATAATATTCAAAGTTTTCCTAGTGAATTAAAAGATAAAAACCAATTACAAAGATTTTTAGTATGTTTAACATATGCGAAGCATATATCAAGAAACTTGTAGAAATGAGAAAACCATTATTACAAACAAAATTGAAAAAATGTCATATTTGGAAATGGACAGAAGAAGATACTCTATGCATGGATAGAGTAAAAGAAAAGGTAAAAAATTTACCAACTTTATACCATCCAGGACCAGATGATAAGATGACCATTGAAACAGATGTTTCACAAGAATATTTGGGAGTAGTTCTTAAAGCAATAGAAGATGACAAAGATGAATATCTTTGTAGATATACATAAGGATCTTTCCAAGGTTCAGAACTAAATTATCATAGTAATGAAAAAGAATGTTTAGCTGTTAAAAAGGTTATTAAGAAATTTGCAATATATGTCATAAGCTCCAGATTTATTGTTAGAATAGATAACAAGAATTTTGGTTATTTCTTAATAACTAATATTGCATGTGATTACAAAGAAGGAAGATTAGTTAGATGGCAACAATGGTTCAACCATTATAATTTTGATGTTGAATATCTTTCAGGCCATAAAAATAGTTTAGCTGATGCCCATAGCATAGAATTAGCACCTCTAACTATTTTTATGCTTTCAGGAATGGAACATCTTGATATCAAAATCAAGATAAAAGAAAAGAAGATAAAAATCCTACAGGAACAACTCGAGTTATTATATATCAAGAAATCTCTTATGGAGATAGGAAAAAAACATGAAGAACTTAATTGTTCAAAACAATCTCTAGAGACCATAAGCTCAAACGAGGAATCTTCATTAAAAAAGGAAGAACCTAATAGTTCACAAAAAACTTCTGAAACCACAAAGCTAAATTGGGCAGGCAAAAAAAGAAGAACATAAAAAATTTTGTGGTCTATAATAGTCCAAAATTAGGAATTTATAATAACTGGGCAGAAGCTAACAAATCTATTCTAGGAATTAATGGAGTAACTCATAGAGCCTTCACCAACATAATAGAAGCTGAAGGTAGTTATGCCAACTACAAAACACCAAAACTAATAACTCTATAGGAAATAGTAAGAAATTATTCTACAACACTAAAACAACAACCAACAACTCCAAGTAGATTGACAAATCTTGGAAAGATAGCAAGGCCTCCAGTGCTATTTAGGGAAACATCTCCTCCAGAGACATCAAAAATAGTAAAACATTCAGTACTATTCAGGGAGACATCTCCTAGAACTACTCCAATCATTGAAGATGAAAAGGACCAATATAGAAATCTCAGTAAACTACAATGGTTGAGTTTCTATAATTTGGCCAGAAAATCTACCCAAGAACATATTAAAGATACGAAATTCTATACTACAGATAAGGAATTTCCTGTAGGAAGCAAATTCAATATATTGGAAGGAATTGATCCAATATTTGTGTATAAAGCAATTCATGTAGGACTAATAGAAAATATATATTCAGGAATTAATTTAAGTGAGTTAAATTATTTCCCAGAAAAATTTAAAAGAGCAATCAAGAATTTTAGAAGAAAAATTAAAGCAGATGATAAACTTGTTTATCTTAGATTTTTCAGTTCATTAATAGACTTAAATGAATAAAGAAGTATTAGTCCTTACCACTTCTTCAAGAAAAGAATTTTCAACACAAACAGAGAAGTTCCCAAACCAAGGGCACTTACAGAAAAGGAATTCAACACAGAAGAACTTTGTGTATTAAGAGGTCAAATATTAAGCCAAATTTACTATGAACTCAAGAAGATTGACAATTCTACTGAGATTAAAGTAAATTATTCAATTAGTAAAATCATCATCATTTCCCATAGTAGCATGGTTTTGTCAGAAGAAGATGGTGAAAAAATCACGAAATATGAAACCAATTTTAATTGCAACAACCTAGAAATTGGTCAAGAAACAAGGAAGGTATTCTGCTTCTATGCTAGAAAAGCCACCAAAGATCACAAATGCATTCCCTACATCAAAGACCGAGAAGATGAAGATGCATCATCAACATCATCAAAAGAACCATCGGCAAAAAATGACAAAGAAAAATAAGAAAAGAAACTATCGATAGAAGACTACAAAAGAAATAAAGATGTAGACCCCACATCTTAGTTGGTAGCATATGCAAGCAAAAAAAGTAGTGGCTATCCTTTAAAGTGGAAAAGTAGATGAATTATTAAAACAAGGTTAAAATAATAATTTTAGTCTTGTAAACAGAGATTCCTTATTTTATAAAAAAAAACCTTTATTATCATTTCAAGAAAACACACGAATACACATAAATTCAAAGCTCTATACTCTGAAACACTCTAGCATAGAAAAACTCTCTATCTAGAAATCTCAAAATCAATAATGTTATACCCAGTAATTATGAGCGGCTAAGCAACCCTTTCAAGGTTCTTAGTTGGCCTTAAGTTGTAATAATTATTATTCGATGAATAAAATGTAGTTCAGTTACTCTTCTTTAGTAAGTCAACTATTGGATATTATTTATGTACGGATGCAAAAGACTCACCATTGCCAGAAGGGCTTTGAGGTTTGAGCAAACTGAGGCATAACAGGTGTAACAAAAGAAGACGAACAAAAGGAAAGACCGTGGTAGACCCATCAAATTCAGGTATAATAATTATAAATTTAAGCTAGTTAAGAATCTTGAATGTTTAAATATTTGCTTACAACAAGACATAATATTGCTAAAATAGGAAAATGGAAATTATTTTTAGAAATAAACAACTAATAATTTCAATGGATATCAAAGATAAAAATCTAATTCTATTAGAAACATTTGATAAAGGTTATCCCTATCATTTAAATGAAAATTATGAAAATTGTCTTGAAAATTTTAAAAGATTTAACACCTTATTAGATATCTATACAGATTATATTAAAGCTATTACAAGCATTATAGACCATCCTGTTTCAAGGACATTAAAAGACTATTTTAGTCAAAAATATATGAGAATAAAGGAAGAAAAATTCAACAACTTAATGTTTGGATATTACTTCTTTGAAGATTATAAATACACTGTATGTACATAAGAAAAACCTGCTTATATACTACAAATAAGACAAAATAATATACATTCAATACATATGATTTATCAAGATAATACTCTATGAATATCGAATCATTAGTACATAAACTATAACTATTAGATTTAGCAAATGAAAAGGTAATTTTTAATTTTAAAAGACAATTAATAGATTCAAGATTATTATTAAGCAACCAACATAATGAAGAACATAATATACTATGTAGTTGTAATGAATATAGAAAAAAATTAGATTTATACAGAAAAATAATAAGTTTTTTAGACAAATTATGACCTTCAATAAATAGACAAAAACCATTAATTAGGTCAATATTAACCCTTGATTAAAAATTGTATCGATCCCAAAAATTTGGTATCAAAATCTAGGAATAGTAATCTAAATAGTAATGAATTAAAAATTAACACTATTAAAATATAAGAACTTTTTTGATATTTTATAAACCTTAAGAATATAATTGAAAATATGTCAAATCTCAGGGATATTTAAGACAATATTCCTTATATTTGTCATCTTAATATAAACTGATTATATTTTTCACCTACCTCCTATATAAATTAAATTAACTTTAATAAATTTTATTTTTATTAAGATAAATAATATTAAAACTTAAACTTATATTTTTTAATAGGTATTTTACATATATGACTTAAGTATTTAAAGTTAAATTTAAAATATTAAATTTTTAAAACATTATTTATATACAATGATAATATCATAATTCTTAAATTTATCCTATAAATATTAAAAATTGAATTTTTGAATTAGATTTATACCAAGAATCAAATCTATGTTTATTAACTACACACTTCATACTTATTATAATTAAGTCTTTTTTTATTCATATATGAATTAAATTATATTTAAATAATTTTTTTATTATTTAAATCAATTATTATAAGTGATAATAATAATACCAAATATAATTACAATAATCTTAAAGATTTATTTTATCAAATATATCTTAATTTATATATATATTATGTAATTTATTCTTTTAATTTTAAGCTAAGATGATAGAAAATGTTATTAGAATGACATAATAACAAATAAAAACACCTAACAAAATTCAAATTCAGAGGAATATGTGAAGTGCTATTTAGCACCTAATATGGTCACAGTAAATACACACATTTAAATTTAAATAAGTATATTTATATTTATAATCAGGTAACGTTATAAAACATTAATTATAATGTTCGCATCAAGTTGTATTTTAAAATTTTAATATTTAAAATACAAAAAAAGCATAATTATCATTTAATTTAAAGGTTAAATTTTAATCAAAAAGTTTTTTTTATATATTTTTAATATTATTATTTATTTCAAAAGTTATTTAATTTTTTTAATATATTTTTTAAATAATTAAATACTTACGCAAATATTTTATATATATCATCAAAGAAATTATATTATAAAAATATTTATAATATTATTTTCTTTTAAAATAATTATAATAGTATTTAAATTTTATACTTGTGTAAATTATTTTATTTTATTAAATAATTATTCAAAAATATAAATAAATTTTTAAAATGGTCCACGCACGTGCCTTCAAAGCCAGTAGCTTTAAAAATTATTTTATTTTATAAATAGATTATTTTACTTTTTAGTTGCTAATGTCAAATCCTTTAATTACTTTTAAAAATAAATAAATTTACTTTAACCTATATTATTTACCTTCATTTAAAAAAAACCAAACTAATCATCTATTTTGTTGCCAATTCTTAATTATTCTTTAACATTATAATCTCATGTAAACAAATATTATATATATATATATATATATTGTATAAAGTTTTTTTTGTAAAAACATAAATAATCTCTAAAGTTTTTAATATTTTATACTTGATCTACTTATTATTTTTCAATAATTTAGTTTATTTAATGTATAATTTTTATACTCTGAATCATTTAGTTTTTTATACAAATTAGTACCTTTATTTTTAATTTAGTTTTTTATACAAATTAGTACATTTATTTTTTTATTTTTTATATTTTGATCCTCTTGAATTTTTATATTTATAAAATTTAATTTTAAGTTATCCTCAAATTTTGGACAAAATTTGTGAAATTTAAAAAGTAAATAGATCAAATATAAGAATTAAAAGTAAGAAAATCAAAATATAAAAATTAAAAAATAAAATGATAAAATTATAACAAAAATAATAAGTGACCCGAATGTAGAATGTGAAAAAAATAAGGATTGTTAGAGTCGTTCAACTTATTTTAATAAAAAACCAACTTTATAAATTAAATGAATTCAAACTTACTAATTAATCGTTTGTAAATATATCATGTGATATTTTTTCTAATTTATTTATTTTTAAAACTAAGAAATTTGTGGTGCACTATTAAAAAAAATAAAATTAAACCGATCTATGTAAAGCAAATTGGCTTTAGAAGCTATTGATCTTCAAAATATTAGGAAAATATTGAAATACATTAAAAATTTGTTAAAGTGTTCTAACACATTTATATTAGGAAAATAATAAAAATATGATTGTATTTTTAAAACTATTTTATTTTTTTAATCTTTAATCTGGTATTGTCAATATCAATTATAAATTATATTATTAGTAAAAATATTATAAATTATAAAATTATACAAGCTAAAAATATATTAAATTAGAATGTATTATAGCTTAAATTTACAACTTATGCCTATTATGACATAGACATATCACGAGAAATGTCTCCAAAAAGGCAAAATTAATAACATTGTAACCCAAATTCACTAATTAAATTTGGTGGTTAATGTTAAAACAAACAGACAAACATGGTACGAAAAATATTTTTATTATCTATTATATTATGAAACTAATTTTTATATATTAAAGGTAGTGTTAATTCTGTTTAAATTGAAAATTTTGATACGATTCATTGGATTTGGATCGAATTAAGATCGATAGATTTTATAATATATTATATCCGATTCAGAGCAAATTACTATTAAATTATAAATAAATAAATATTTTATTCTATAATCTATTGTATTTAAATATTATACATATCATAATTACATTAGATTAATATTTTAGTTTAAAAATAAATATAAATATTTATAATAATTTAATAATTGTAATGATATATTTATGTTTTTGATTTTTTTAGTTGTTATTATAAATAATAAATTTTATTACAAATACTTTAATTTAAAATTTAAATGTTATTTATGTTGTGTTTTATTATAATAATAATTTATAAATAAATTTTAATATCAATTTGATTTTATTCGATTTAAAAAAATTCGATCTATTTGAATTTAAATTTGTTTTGATTGATTGTTGAATTTTTTTTTGAATTAAATTGCTAAACGTTTATGTCTTAAATCAAAAAAACGAAAAATTCATTTCTTAATTAAATTGTCCATTTCTTTCGTTATGCTTTTCTTTCATTTCTGAATTAATTTTTTTCATTTGTTCTTCCTCTTCCCTGACCGGTTCTCCACGTCAATTCTCTTTTTCTATTTTTGTATGATTCTTCATAAAAACATGAAAAAAAGGAAGATATGAGAATGAAAAAAAATAAAAATAAAGAAAAGAGAAGAAAGGGGCGGCGATAAAAAGAAAAAGAAGAAAATGGAAGAAGAAAGAGAAAAAGAAAAGAAAAAAAGAAGAGAAAAAATAAACCATAAGAAATGTATATATATATATATTTTATTAATTTATTATTATCATTATTATTTTGGTAGTATATTTTCTATTTAGGGTTAAGTTATTTCGATAGATTTAAAACACTTTAAAATTTGTAGAATAATAAACTATAGTGTAAGTTTATTATTATGTAATCGTTATATACTGTGAGATAAGTTTTCGTCGTTTTTAAATACTCACAACAAACGAAAAAAATTATCTTAAAGACATTATGTGATACACATGTTGCAATTATTTTATTTATTTATTTAATTTATATATTATTTAAGTTTTATATTTATATATTTATATATATTTTTAATTTTTTAATAAAATAATTTTATTTTTATATTTTTTATTCGTGTATTATTTTTAACCTTAATTATATAATTAGATCGAATTTAAATTAATTTTTTTTAAAATTTTATTCAAATGATGGAATTCAAATCCATAAAAATAATTTTAATATGCTGCTAACCCTGATATATGTACATATAAAAGTAGGACTTCGAGATTCGCGCGAACAATTATGCTAAGTTTGAGAAGGTTTTGGAGAATTAACATCACGAAAAAGTACATAGATAGTAATTTATTCATAGCTCAACCAAGATTTTTATTTTAATAAGAATATATAAACTTTTGGAGAGAGAGCGAAAGATGTGAAGATTGACTGCATCTTGGCGATCCTCTCTCTTATTAACAATATTTTGCATAATTATGATAAAAGGAACATCAAATTTATCCAGAAAATCAAAAACAAAGATGATGATAAAAAATTTAGACAACAAGAAATATTAATATCATTTAATTTTACATATATATTTGCATTTATAAACTTTATTTTTGAGATAAAATATAACTAATTTGATCTTTGTATTGCACAAACCTTAAATTATCTTCTTCTTAGAAACTAGACGTTCTAAACATCTTCACAAGTCTAAAGCACTAAAAGTTCAACTACCAACTTCATCTCGATGTGTTCAACTTCTATTAGTTTATACTTTTATTATTATATATTTTTGATATATTATGAATCGATACATATACATGTAATATCTTATATTTATATATATATTGTTATACTTTTTTCTTTATTTATTCTTATTTTATAACATATTTTTAATTTATTTCTTTAAATCGAATCATCCCTTATACTTTTTATTCTATCATTTATCATAATTGTTATGAAAATTATAAAAATAATTCAATTTTATAGATTATATTGACAAGTAAAAAGATATAAATAGTGCGGGTGTGAAAATAAATAAAAATATATATGTTCAAAACATTTATATAATAGTCGTTTCATTACGACACATAGTTAGAGGTGTCAAACGAGTTAAGTTGACTTAATTAGATGGAGTTTAGTTTATTTTAAGTGAGTTATAACTCACTTCAATTTATATCATTTTTAATTGGGTTATAATTCATCTCAATTCATATAATATTTGAATGAATTAAAATGAGTGAAGCTCATTTTTATCTAAGTTCAGCTAGAATTCTTAGAAATAGCTCATTTAATTATTTTTTTTACAACTACATATATTTTTTATTATCTTTTTGAAATATATTAACTTATTTAATTTTTTTATGTGTTTATTATATTAAATAGATTGATTTATTTAATTTTTTTAACGTGTTTATTATATTAAATAGATTTACTTATTATTTTTATTAAAATAATTTTAACATATTTATGATATTCATTTTTTAAATGTTAAAAGATGATGTGATGTTTATATTGTAATTAGTTAAATAAATAAATTAATGATTCAAATTTTTTATCAATGAAAAATTTGATTTTTTAGAAAATAATTTATTGTTCGGATAAATTTTTTAAAAAAATATCAATAAAAAAAAGTTCAGACTCTTAGAAAAAAAAAGTATATAATTAAAAAATTATGCTCATAAAAAAAATTGGTAAATAAATCAGTGAATTGTTCCTTTTAAGTTCGTAATCTTTTGTAAGCTAAGCGAGCTGTATTTTTTCGATTCATGAATTTAATGAAGGGGTTTTATCTATAAAAGCCAACTTTTAAACAATAGTTTAAAAATGGTCATAAGTAAGATTTTTTTTAAAAATAGGCAAAATCTTACCTTAAACTTGAAATCAAAATTTTTAACCAATTTTATTTAAAAAAAAATATATATTAGTTCTATTTTAAAAAACATAATTATTATAAATATAACAAAAATATTAACATCTTATAAATTTATAATTAACTTTAAATATATAAATCTTTTTTATCATATCATATATTAAAAATTTTATTTTAAAAAATAAAAAATAATTTATTTTATAATAAAATAAACATAAATTTATACATATATTGAAAATGATATGCTAAATATTTTGATAATTCATAAATAATATAATACATTATTATTTTTATATAATTATTTTATTATTTTTTATTTATAATAAAAATAAATTGTTATTAAAAATTGGTGAATGAGTATATTTTAAAAAAACAAGGTTATGGAAATTAGTGAAAGAGAGAGAAGAAAAAGACAAAAATAATTATTTTTTAAAAAAACGTAATTGATGGGCTTGGTAATTAAAAAAAGGAGAGAGAAAATATAATGGGAGTTAGAAAAAACAAATGAAAAAAAGAGAGAAAAAATGTGATATATAATAAAGAATAATTAAATTACATAAAAACTATAACTTTTTTAATAAACTATAACTTACATAACTGTTTTGCAAAATTTTATAACATTAATTTATCTTATTATAATAAAAATAATCTAAATAATATAATACATTATTATTAAATATAATAAATAATTATAATTATGATATAAAAAATAATATTCATAAAAAAAATAAATTATTAAAAAAAATTGTGAAGTCTCTCTCTACAACTTTTTATAATATACAATACAAACATAGAATATTATATCACAAATTTTGTGTGAAAATATTATCTAATATAATATTATTATAATTATTTTTATTATTAATATAATAAATTATATCTAATTAATTATATTTTAATACTTAAATTAAATTATTGTTAATAAATATTTGTTATCTTAATAATAATTAAAATTATAATAATATTAAAGATATGTGTTATAATGTAATCTATTTTTTAATTTCTTTAATCTTAAATAATTTATTTTTTAAAATGTCTATAATTTATTTTAGTAAAAATTTTAATAATTTTAATAATTTAAATTTTATAATTTATTATTATTTTAAATTATTTTATAATAAAATTTTGATAAGTTATTTGTTATAAAAATATTTTTTTTATTATATAAATATAAATTATTATTTATTAAAAGTTGGTGGAAGAGAATATTTTATTTTTGATTTTTTTTAGAAAATAAGGAGATGAAAAAAATGGTGATTAGAGAAAAAGAGAGAAAAATAGAGTTGGATAAAAAGCTGGAAAAAGACAAAAAAAAAAATGACCTGTTAATTATTGAATGGATTATAAGGAGCCTATTTTTAAACTAAAACACAAATAAGCCTATTTCTAAACTATTGAATAGAAAATGACCAACCGGAACTCCTGACTTGCTTGCCCCTTTATTCACGTCCCACTTCTTTTTTATTTGGATCGTAGTTATTGGCCACTTCGAAAACAAGAGGTGCATCTTCAAAATCCATCAACATCTTTATCTTTATATATTAAAAAAATCCCTATTTTTTGTCGTTTTCCAACGCTGCTCTGCTCTCCCTTTTATTTCTTCATTTTCTAAAGCTTTAATTTTACTTATTTTTTTTTCTATTATATTAATAAATATCAAAATATTATTAATAAATAATAATTATATAATTTATATTAAATTTACTGTATAAAGTTTAATTATTTTTTAAATTAAATTATATTATATCCAATACTAATTAAAAAATAATCAATTAATTTATATTTTTAAGTTTCATAAATTTTTTATCCATTATGTAAACTTTATATATATTTGATTTATTGTTAAATGAAATATTATTTATATTTAAGTGATATTATAATATCATCATATTTATTATTAATAAAACAATTATTAATATATATATATATATATTTCTGATCAAAACAATAAATTATTAATTATTTATTAAAAAACAATAATTATTATATATTTATTTTTTAATAAAATAATAAATAAATAAATTATTTATTTTATAAATATTTATATAAAAAAATTAATACAAGTTAGAAAAGCTCACCCGATTTGTCTGGGTAGGACCACATATTTTATTCTCGTTGGATTCAATTCATTTCAAAATTCACCGTTCGATTTCTACCGTTGGATTCTCAATTTAAACTCTCTGGTATTAAGTCGATACACGTGGTCACATAAATTTAAAACAAACTAGCCAAGCTGGGTAATCCAAATAAATAAAAATGATTAAAAGGTCCCACCATGTGGACCGGTCGGAGATAAAAAGGTCGAGTTCAAAATTAACATCGGGTCCCGAAAATCCGCCGTCGTTTTGCTCACTTACCACCCCCAACATCACATGTTCTGCACGTGATAACAATTTCTTCAAAAATTCAAAGTTAAACAGCTTCTCTTTTGATAGTATAACATTTCAAAGCTAAACAGCTTAACATGTTAAATTTTTAGTTTATTTTACATAAAATTGATTTAATTTTTTGACAGTACAATATTTTAAAAACTTAATTTTCATAAATTAAATATATTAATAACATTAATGCACTTTAGTCAATTTTCTTTTACATTTTTGATCTATTTCTTAATATTTTGATTTTTTTAAAATTCAAATTGCATCAGTTAAATTTTATTTGTAAATATTTGAAAAGAAAAATTTCAAAAAAATAAAGGGATTAAAATTAAAATAAAATAACTAAATAATAAGATAATTAATCTATTTAATTTATAAAAATAAAATAATTTACATTTGTATATAAATATTTTTTATTAAATCATGTTATGTAATTTAATCAACATTAGTTAACTGATTAGTTGTAAATTAATAAAAAAATTATATGTATATATTATAAAAATTTATTTATTTTATATGGAGGAAAAAAATATAAATAATTTTGTATAAAATGAAAAAAAAATAGCTCCAAATTTATTCAGCCAAAATTCAAAGGTTGATGGGCCTCAGGGTCTCTCTCATCCAATATATATGTGTTTACTCAAAAAAAAAAATGGAATATTGGTTATACTTTTTCATCTAGTCAGCTTTGTGTCCCCAATAAAATCATCAGAAAATAAATAAAATGAAGGAAAATATATAAGAGAAGCGTGAGCTCATATGAGCTTGTATTTGCAATATTATCTGAGAAATAGGTTGATTTTACAGAGAGAAAGTGAGACGCTACGATCGTCTTTGTGGTTTGAATCAAGATTCGAAATTTGTCTTTAGAGAAAGATGAGCGGTGTGGGTAGGCAAGGGCAGAGATCTGGTGCGGCTGGGGTGCACCATCAGCGGCAACACTCGGACAACTTCTTGGAGGCTTCATCCAATGGAAGATGGCTGCAATCGGCTGGTCTTCAGCATCTCCAGACTTCAAATGCATCTGGTTCTCCTTCTCAGGTACTTGTTTTCACCCATTTTTTTGTTATCTGTTTGGTTTCTCGGAAATTTGATGGAAATGAGATAAAAAGGATTAGTTAGTAAAATGGATTAGGTGTAGTATATTGATTATCGTTATTTGGGATGTTATTGTTGTTTTTTTTTTGTGGGAAGCTCATTGGGCTGATCTTTATAGATCTGATTGCGGGGTTTAATCTTTTAGATGTATGATTGCTGTTCTTTTGATGGTTCGATTAGAGCAGGACTATGGTTTTTATGGGGGTGGAGGTGGAGGACAAGGGTCAAGAATGTATCGAACTGCTCAGAGGGGTGTCAATGAGTTTTACATGGAGCCCTCTACACCTCCCAGCAATTCTCGGAGGAAGAACGGTGAAGAGTCACCTAATGAGTTCAGCCCTGGACTCTTGGATCTGCATTCTTTTGACACTGAGCTTATTCCTGAGGTGGGTTTAATGAAATTGGAAGGAAACAATTTGAGCTTTGGTTTTAGTGGTATTTTGGGTTGTAATTTTAATGGAGTGTGAAACACTTTTTCTATTTTCTATCTTCAATTTGTGAATAATTCAATCTAAAAGCCAATGATTCTTCATGTCTACTCATAGAAGAGAAACGACATTCATTTCTTTATTTTAACTAAAAATAAATTTGTTTATTATTTATAGCTGATCATATTTAAGCAGATAATGTTGTATATATTGTGGATAGATGCCAGTCTCTGGGATGTTTGATGGTACTTCTCTATATCAGCCTGCCCGAGGCAGAAGCTTTGATGAAGCTGAGCCTTACATTTCGAACAATAAACAGGCAGGCAGAACTCGTGCTTTGCCGGAGAATAATCTCCTCAAAAGTCTTGTTGCAGACAAAGAGAAGACTAATTCAGTAGCAAAGATCAAAGTTGTGGTATGTTCTATGTTCATTTACAGTACCTTTAGTCTCTTTCCATTTTTATCTAACTAGTATGCCCTAAATAAGTTCCAATTTTATAGGAACGAGCAGCTGCTATTTAGAGATTCTGTCCATATAAATTGCTTGACTTCGAGAAGAAAATTTTGTTGTATGCTATTCAGCCAGTTAACTCTTGATGTCTTTGGTGCCCTTGGTTTTAGCTTCTAAACTGTTCTTAATCATTTGAAATTTGAATACAGGTTCGTAAGAGACCTCTTAATAAAAAAGAGTTATCCAAGAATGAGGAAGATATTGTAGATACTCATATGAATTCTCTGACTGTACACGAGACAAAGCTTAAGGTATCTGATATTTCGTGGACATAATATCTGAATAATACAGCATTTTAACATTGGTTTAATTTTCTTTTGTCATTGTTCTTAACTCATTTTCTTACAGGTTGACCTAACAGAATATGTCGAAAAGCATGAATTTGTTTTTGATGCTGTGCTGAATGAGGAGGTGTCAAATGATGAGGTAACAAGATTTAGAATAGTAGGAGTATATAGAAAACTGTAATATTCTAAAAAGGATAATAACTAACATGGTAGGAATGCAGTATGAAAAGACATTATAATTTATAAATAGGTTGACAATGCTTCTGCAGGTTTATCATGAGACTGTGGAACCAATAGTTCCAATAATTTTTCAACGCACAAAGGCAACTTGTTTTGCATATGGACAGACAGGTAATTGGCTAATGACTACTCTGCCCGTATAATATGCTGATTCACAAAGTTATGCACTGAACTATACTTATCTTTATTTTCCCCTTTGCTCAGGGAGTGGTAAAACTTATACCATGAAGCCGTTGCCACTTAGAGCTTCACGGGACATCTTGAGGTTGATGCATCACACTTACCGAAACCAGGGATTTCATTTGTTTGTGAGCTTCTTTGAGATATACGGGGGAAAACTTTTTGATCTCCTCAATGATAGAAAGTAAGTAGAGCTACAATCTATCAGAAGCTTCTCAGGTTTTAAGATTACCAACAACCTATTCTTTCTATTTCTGCAGAAAACTTTGCATGAGAGAGGATGGAAGGCAGCAGGTTTGCATTGTGGGTTTGCAAGAATATAAAGTATTAGATGTTGAAACAATTAAGGAGCTCATTGAGAGAGGGAGTGCAACAAGAAGCACTGGTACAACTGGTGCAAATGAAGAATCTTCACGTTCACATGCCATACTTCAGCTTGCTATCAAGAAATTAGTTCAGGGCAATGAATCAAAGCCACCCCGTGTTGTTGGCAAGCTCTCCTTCATAGACCTTGCTGGGAGTGAACGTGGTGCTGATACTACAGATAATGATAAATTGACAAGGTAAGACTCTCCCATCATCCATGTAATCCATTTTTGATGAAATTTTTTTTCTCTTGCTTTGTTTTTGAGAAATCAATGATGTCATAGTTTAATGAAAATGGAAATCATGCATATGATGCAAGAAACAAGGTCTATCTACGTAGCAAGATTGCATGGTCTATCTGTGACAGACTTGAGTCATATTTTATTTATCTCATCTCAATAATTTTTTTTCCTAGAACTTTAGAACTCTAGGTCATCATAGAATAGAAATTAGAAAATTGGGATGGATGTACTCTAAATTATATGTACTCTGTACCCACTATCCACTTTTTGTTAACATGTCTTGTAAAAATTAATATGCAGAATGGAAGGTGCTGAAATCAATAAGAGTTTACTTGCTTTGAAGGAATGCATAAGAGCTCTTGACAATGACCAGGGTCATATTCCATTTAGAGGTAGTAAACTTACTGAAGTTCTTAGAGATTCATTTGTTGGTGATTCACGCACTGTGATGATATCATGCATATCGCCTAGCTCTGGATCATGTGAACATACACTCAATACCTTGAGATATGCAGACAGGTGAAAAACCTCACTTTGATTGTCGCAAATCTTCTTGATTATTCTTGTTTTACTTCCACTCACCATAATGTTCTATTATTGCTGAAATTGAAATCCAGGGTGAAGAGTCTCTCAAAAGGGAACAACCCTAAGAAGGATGTTGCACCTTCTTTAAATCTCAGGGAATCAACAACTGTGCCCCTATCTGCTGCTTTACCAACTGCCCCGACCTATGAGGATGACATAACTGATGCATGGCCTGAAGTTGAAAATGGGGAGTTTGATTTTCCCGAAGACCCCAATGACCAGGGGAAACCATTATGGAAGAAGAATGGGAAGATAGAGCAATATAATATGTCAGCTCCAGAGGACAAATTTCAAAGACCAAATGTACATACAAAATGGAATGAGCTGCCAAAAGTTAATTCTAGAAAGTTGCATGTCGATGATGATTTGAATGACCTTTTACAGGTATGTGCAGCAACAGGGTGTTTACCATTAATTGTCCATGATATCCAAAGATAAGAAGTAGTTGTACAAATGATTTCGACTCTATACAGCAGCTCCTAACAATAGCTATGAAAATTCACTATTCACTTGTGTACAAATAAACTTTGCCATGCCAAGTCTTTCAAATGTGCTGTTATGCTGTGTGTTTCCAGGAAGAGGACGATCTTGTAAATGCTCATCGGAAACAAGTGGAGGATACTATGAATATTGTTAAAGAGGTATACAATTAGAATCTATTTAATTGGTTTGTTAGGTTTAGACCTTTAAACTTATTATACCCTGAGTCATAATTACATCTCAAATCATTTTTCCTATTTAGTACTATGCTGCTTCCCAGAATTTCTGTATGTCAAATTTTTAAGCTTACCCCTATATATATATATAATATTTTTTTGTAGTTCACCGTAACATATTCTGTTAGCTTCTTTTTTATAAGCATCTAATATTTTTTCCGGGCCTTGTCATGTCTCCCAATTTCCTTATGCAGCTAGTATTGTTATTTGCATAGTGGTCGAGTAATTTTTACATGTTAAATCAACTTTGGCAGGAGATGAATCTCTTGGTTGAAGCAGATCAACCAGGAAATCGGCTTGATGATTATGTTTCTAGATTGAATGCAATTTTATCCCAAAAGGCAGCAGGCATCCTGCAATTGCAAACTCGTTTGGCGCATTTCCAGAAGCGTTTGAAAGAACATAATGTTCTTGTTTCTTCTTCTGGTTGTTGATTCCATGCAGAATTGCAGAAGGCTCTTATGGTTCATATAGGATCAATCCTGCAACAATAACATCACATAATATGGTAATAGAAAAAGCATATAGTTCATCTGATATAACGGGAGCATCATTTGAAATTTGGCATCTCCAGTGGAAGTTCATCGGATTATTCTGTCTGACAGTGTTTACTTGCTCAGAAGGGATTGGAGTTTTCCTTTGATTAGGTTCATGCCATGCATCGGGATCATGATTAGGTTCATGCCATGCATCGGGATCATGATTTGGTTATCGTATTTTAAGAAGCACCATGTGTGATTTACTTGTCATGTGGCAATGCCTTTGTATAGCTCTCTGCATAATTTGTGATACTATTAAAAAATAGAAATAAACATGGGAGTGTCGTTTTCAACTAGTTCCATTATATTATTGGCATAGCAAATAGACATGAAATTTATTACTTTTATTTGGATATTGTTATCACTACAGGTTTTTGATGTGTTTGTGGAATAGTAATTGTGAAGTTTGATGTAATTATCTGACTTATATTCCCATTGCACTAGCTGTTAATTTTTTTCCTCAATAATACTAGAACATTGAAGCGTGAAGAGGCACATGTACTCTTAGTTTATACAAGTGGTACTGCATAAATTTTTTAGTTTTTTTAGGGGGATCACTTCGTGTTGGTATCATAAAATTTTTATTTTAACTTTTGATTAATAAATAAATTAGATTCTATTATTTGTTAGTCATATATTTAAATCTTTAAGGATATTTTTAGAATAATAATTTTATTGAAGGTTATTAAAATTGTTAGTTATATGAAATTAGATATGGAATATAAATAATTTTATAAATTTGGTCACATTATCAGAAATTTGGATAAAATTTTCAATTAATTGTTAAAATAGAACTTTATTATTCATTTAATGGAAGCAGCATCACATTGATTGAATCAATCAACTGGTTAGTGGTTCCGAGCAATGCTCTATTGAGCTTATAACCGGTTCAAAGTAGTGTTTAGCCGTAAAATAGTATGGATTTTAGTTTATAGAAATTAGATAATTATGTTTTGGAAAATAGGCTGAAAGTAATTTCAAGTATATTAAATCACTTTAAGAGTATTAGATAATTTAAAAGAGAAGTGTTTAATTTTATTTTTTTTATAAAATTTTGTTGAAGTAGCTTATTAGATGTATACTTCATCTTAAAATAATTCACTAATATACCCATAAATTTTTTAATTGTATTTAGTATTTAAGTTTTTAAAATTTCATAAATAGGTAAATTTAATCATTAAATCCATTTAAAAGTTAAAAACATTATTTAATTTAAAAGTTAAAAACATTAAAAACATATACGTGAATTTTTATAAGTTAAAGTTCAAATATTTTTGTTTGACTAATAAAATAGTCAACAATATTTACTAAATATCACTCAAATCCTTTTTCCTTTAACACAAATAACTTTTGATGAAGTTAACTCCATTAATATCACATCTTAACTCCTATAACACTTCCAAAAGTGACCCAAATATGGAGCGAGAATTTCTAGCAGAGTAAGTACTAAATAAATTGAAAATGAGAAATGCTTTATATCAAAATTTGTGATGATATTAAATGACATGTAGGTTTATAATTAATTTTTTAATTATTTACTATTATAAGTAATAAAATCATATGTAACCAGTAAATTACATCTCTTATAAATTTAATTATAAATTTACAATATATAATTGTAATTGTGGTAAATGGTCGTAAAAGAACAGATATATAAATATCACTGGACATAAATCTTTCAAGTATTTTATGATAATGGCAACACATATCCAAGCATATAACAATCAAGATGAGCGAAAAATCAACAACCCATGAACCAAAAACCAAAAATCACTCAAAAAATAAAAAAAAGCAAACAAACAAAGAAGACAAGAAATTAAAAGAGAAGAAGGGGGAAAAAAATCTAAGATCTAAATGACCCAAATCTCCTCTTTGAATTCTTAGTGCCGACAGAAGCTGCTGAAGGATTTGAAACTTCAGAGTAAATATCCATAAAAAAGTTATCAACAATATCAACATAAACAGGACTCTTAAGACGAGAATAGTAATGAATTGCCTCTTCAATATCCAACACTTGTTCTAAATTCCCAGGTTCCATCATCTCCAATTCCTTCATCTTTTTTGGCAACACATGATTTTGATTTCCATTCAACTTCTCAGAGCAAGAAGATGGCATTTTTACCCTTCCAAAATCTGAACTTTCCATTTTCTTCTTTTCCTTCAATACCTCTTTTCTTTGTTTAATCTTCACAGGACTCTTCTGTTTATTTGCAAATTTCATGAAACTTCCTTCACTTGGGCTTTCATGATCTTCCTTAATTGACTCCTTCATGTTGTTTAAATGAGTTGCACTCTCCAATTCATCACAAAAATCGGTGTAGAATTTATCTGTTTTGTGAGTTCTAGCACAAGAAATAAAGGGATTGAAAGAAATTGATTTGGGTAGTTTTTGACACCCACTAAAGAAAAAATATTTGAAGTTATCAAGGGTTTTATCAAAGAAGTTTTTGCTTTTTTTGCAAATGCTTTCTTTTAGAAGCATTTGTAATCTAGTGTTTGATAATGAGGCTAGTTGAAGAACAAGTATAGAGATATTTCCTACCCTTCTATGGTTTTATTATGTGTGTAGAAAAGAAAGATTGAGACATTTCAAGTTTATGAAGGTTACCTGAAGACAAAGGCAAAAACTTTAAAACTGTGTTCTCTGTTTTGTTCTTTTTGTCTACATCTTCTAGGCTCTTGGCCTTGATGTATGGACTATGGAGCATTATCCATTGATCATATTGATTTTTTTAATATTTATTATTTAGGGTTACTTTAAAGAAAAACTCAAATTCATTAAAATATACGTATTTGGTAAAGAAAAAGTTGGAAGCATATTTTAATTTTTAAAATTTTTTATTATTTCTTTTACTATTTTTTCCTTTTTTTTTTCTCTTTACCATTTTCTCACTTTGAGTTTTAATGACAAAACGAAAAATAATTTATGTAATTAAATAAAAATATAAAAAAGAAAGAAGAGATAAATAAAAAAGAAAAGAGAAGATAAAAAAATAAAAAAATAATTAAAATGATGAAATTATTCATTAATTTATTTTACCTAAAAATTATTTTTTAAAAAAATTTGAATATTTTAAAAATATATTTAAAATTTTAATAATAATAAATATTAAAATAAATTAATAATATGAATACCGATAAAGTAAGAATAATAAATGGGTTATGACTTGGAACTTTGGTCTGTGTTTTTGAGAAATTAAAGTTACTTCAAATTCCAATTTGGTGATTGTGAGATAGATAATATATTAGAGTTGTGCAAAAGTCGTTTAAGAAAAAGGTACTGAGGGTAGGGACTTGGGAATCCAATGATTAATGTTTTTTTGGGGTTTTTGACCGTGTTATATAAAGAGAAGTGGCACCGATAATTATATAAAGCATATAATATTTAATTGGATAAATATTAAAAATACCTTTAAATTATGAAGTATTTTTAAAAAATACAAAAAAGTTAAATTTAATGGAATTAAATAATAAACTTTTATAAATAAAAATAAAATAAATAATAAAAAACTAAAAAATAATAAGAAATCAAGAAATAATAAAATTAAACACGTCTCAAAATTTAACCAAAAATGTTAATAAATAAATAAAAAAAATTTAAAAATTTAAAAAGTAAAATTAAATATTAAAGAAATGGATAGATTTAAAAACTTATCATTTACATTTTTAAGAAATTATTCCAAATAAAATATATAATTTATTATGTAATAAGTAATAAAGAAATAATCATTAATATCACAAATGTCAAAAAAAGATATAATATACTATTAATTGACAATAAAACTATATAAAATAAACTATCCAAAATGATAAGAAAAAATTAAATACATTCATTTAGGAGGATTTCAAAAATTAATACAAGCTTATTTCAGAGAATAAATATATACACCCATAAAAATAGCATTACTAGATAATAGAATAATAAATAAAAAAGATACTCTACTAGGAATGATTTATGGTAATTTAGGATACAAGAAATTAAAATTTTCAACATATCACAAGTTTGCTATTAATATCAATGATAAAAATTTAAACAAAATATTAAATCTAGCTTATGAATTTAGAAGAGAAAATTTAATGAAAGAAGAAAATCATTCATTTTTAATACACTACTTAATAGGGTATTCATTAACGAGAAGTCATAATAGTTCAATATATAAACAAAATGAATTTATAGAAATAGATAAAATCTTCCAAGAACTTGGACAAATAATAAAATCAATAATCCTAATGGACTTTGAAATACCATAGGAATCTCATTTAGATATCAAAGAAAAACTTTTGATATTAGGAAGAAAAAATAATATGGTTAACAACAATATATAGCCATATTTATTTTTATAGATCATGAAGTATAAACTTTTAACTAAGAAGAAGTTAAAAAACTAAAGGTTGAAGCTCAAATAATGAAAACATTAGTTCATGATGTCATATTATGAAGACTATGTTTAAAAAAGATTAAAAAATATACAATTAGAAATAGATGTAAACCTAATAGGATTAGCAAAAAATCAAGCAACATTAATGAAAACTTTGAGGCTTTTAATAGAGGAAATATATTTTTTCCAAGAATCAAGCACGAAAAACTTATAAGGTATAATCAAAACATAAAAAGAATTATTAAAATAAATAAAAGAATGTGATTATAATAAATTACAACAAAATATACATATGAAATTTACAAAACTAAGAAAAGATGTATATAACATACATAAAAATAATGATATTATAGGTCATAAATATGATCTATTAGGACTAAAAGTATATTCATCTAGGAGATCAGATGCTCTCATTCCTAGAAATTAGAGAAAAAATAAAATAAAATCTAATAAAAAAGATATAATTTCAGCTTAATGGAATATAGAAAAGGATTAGAAAAACAATTCATAAACCCTAAAAATAAGGATATAGAGAAATTATTTAGTTTGTTAACATTAACTAATGACGAATTAGAAGAACATTATAATGAAAAACTTTGTACAAACAAAAAGAAAACTTATATGACAATAATCAATGAGATTAACACTGAACCAAAAATTATGACCCCAAAAGGTCATATGAAACAAATTTTATTACCAATTCCTTATCAAGAAGAAACATTTGACACACATAAGGAAGAAAGAAATAGGAAAAGGTCAGGGGAGCCTGACACCATATATAGAAGAAGACAACCATCCAAAATTAAAAAAAGATTGTATTAGGGGACTAGAGGTAGTATCTCACCAAAATACAAACTTCATGATAATTACAAGTATGATATTTTAGATCTAGATTGTATAAGAGATAGATGGGCTAGTGGTATGAGTGTACTCATACAAACCTCCTAAAGTAAAAAAACATTTCAATCTGTAGGGTATTAGTAGCTCATAAAATGATAGAAAATGTTAAAGTTTGGTTTTCAAATCTAATAGACCAACAACATTTATTAATGCAAGGGAATGTTTCCATAGAAAAAGAATATTTAGATGTAGTAATAAGCAAAATATATAAGAAATTTCTTGGGGAGGATAAAGGAAGAACTATCACTGAATCCAGTGAAAATGAAATCAATGAAACCAAATGACATGTAACAAATGTATAAATCTATAACATGTGTTACATAGATTCTTTAATTTGTGAATATGAAATATATTATCATAGAATACCACCTTATATGCAAACAACATAAAGGAATTGTTTTTTCAAAAATTATTTGGAATTAGAGAAATAGGGAAACTATACCAGACACCTAAGAGGAAGATTAAGAAACCTTAAAAGTTGGATAATTATTAAATGTCAAGAAAGAAAGAAATAAGAAATATAAATAACTAAAAGAAAATGATAAAATATGTCGTGATACAAGAGATTTTAAAATATCAAGAAAACATAGATGTAACATAAAACCCTACAAAAAAAAAATACGAAAAATATAAAAATATAAAAATATAAAAAATATAAATTCAAAAAATAGGATTTTCAAAAATATAAAAGAAGATTAATTGGAAAACTTATAAGAAAAGCTTTTAAGATGCAGATGTTGGATTTGTAATGAAGAATGATATTATGCCAATGAATATCCATTAGACATAGATTTGTCATGAAATACTTGCTTTGTATCTTTTAAATATGCCGCACTTACTAATTGTAATGTAATAGACTAAAGAATAATAACAAAAGAATAATAATATAATAGAAGTAGTAAAAAATGTTTTATCTTAAGTAAAAAAATAATATCATATTGATAGCCACACACGAAGTGTGTGTAATGAATATGCAAGTATACATATTGTGATAAATAATATAATGATAAGAAAAGATCGTTCATACGTAGATTATTTTATTAGAAACTAATTTTTAAAACTAAGAAAATGAAAATCAATTTTTTTTATATTTTTATATTTTAAGAAAGCAAAATTAAAATAACCAAAAGTAAATAAAAATAATTAATTAAATCAGATGTGGTAACTAAAAGGATATATGAGAAAATATCTATGAATACTTAATCTTCTAAATTTCTAAACACGTGAATCACTAAAATCTTCTCAATATAATTATCAATTAATTACATGATCAATTGAATCTAACTTAGCATGTATTCATCTCTCAAGTAAACTATTATATCATCACATGGTAAAAATTGGGTTCATAAGATCCCTAGATTAACAAATTAACTAGACATAATTGCCTTCATAAAGCTTATATTTTTTCATAAAGAAAAACGTAATTGATAAAAAAAAAGAGTAGAAGAGGAAATACAATCAATCTCTTGAATTGTAATACTAAACTCCTCTTGAATCTCCAACAAATTTGTATCTCCTTTTGAATTTTTCTGTATTTTTCTCTCTTCTTAGCTTCAAAATCTGATCAAAATTATCCTCATGACATAGGTTTTATGGGGTGATTAGGGGCTTAAATATAGCGCATGTGTAATCTGGACCGTTAGATCAGCTTCAAATCAAGGGTTGATATCAAAACAAGCAAAATTAACAGTGCTAGCCAATCGCAACGTGACACATAGTACACAAAAATTTACTAGGCTAATTAGAATGGGATGTGGAGCAACATGATTCACGGTAACATATGATGTGGCACGCGAGTAGAATGGCTAGAAGAGTAGAGTGGTGACACATGTCGTGAAGGTTTGACCTCGCTTAAATTTGAATTGAATGGCGTGCCAACACTTCTGACATACAATGATCTTTGATTTGTTGTCCCTACCTACGTGACGTCTATAAGGCTTGCTTAGTTAGTTGCTCTACTTGAGTGGTAGGACATATGGAAGCTTCTAATTGATTTTCCATTAAAAATTCATAACAATTTGCATAAAAATTCCAAGAAAATCCCAAAAGTTATATTTTCACATATTTTCACTAAAAAGTTTATATTTTAATATTTTTAGCCTCAAAAATACTATTTGTTAAATAAAACAAATAAATATTAAGTAAAAAAATGCATTAATGACTATATTTTTATAGAGTCATCAGTTATCAAATGTAACTATATACAAAATATAATAATAATTTTTTTAATAACTCTTGAATTTATGTGTATTATTTTATTTTTATGCTAACATTTTTTTAAATAAATGAATTAAATTTCTTTAAAAACCAACTAATGAGTCTATGTGCTTCAATTGAAAAGGTTAATGAATTGATAGGTCCCAATCAGAGAAGAACAAAATAGGGTTAAAAAGGGTGACTTTTTGGATATATTTTTTTGCCCTTTTCTTTTCCATTCATCATGTTTAAATACACTCAAAAGGAAGCCAATCATTTGGCACTTGTACAAAACATGTAGCTGACACTTGTACAAAATAGACAGCTTAGTAGACACATGGACATAAAACAAATTTACACTTGTCATGACATACATGATACAAAAGATAGTTGTTATGGCACTTAACACTCAATGGACTTAGGCAACACTACACTTGGAGCACCCATAAACTTAGGTAGTCGTTAATTTGAACTTAGGCAGCACTACACTTGGCGCATTCATAGAAAGCAAAATCATAAGCAACATTTGTAATGGCAAAGAACATAAGTAGTGGTCTAATGTAGCTTGTGTGTAATGGCTGTATTGTGTGCTACATGGTGGCTGGTAGCTGCGTGCATGCTAGGATTCTTTCAACGTAACATTACCTTCCCCTTTGAAATGAACCTTGTCGTCAAGGTTTAAGAACCGCTCTTTTATTTGTTGATTAACTTCATTATCACGTTTTGAAAACTTAGGAGAAATAACAACAAATTTGACAAGCAATTGACTAGTGTTCGCAGGATCACATGTCTTATTAGTTGGATTAAATAGTGCATCTGAACTAGTATCCTTCTTGTTTTCTTGAAAGAATTTCATCCAATATGGAATCCAAATATGCAGTGCTCAATAATCTTTATAGGACTTGTTTTGATCCTTAAATTTTTTCGCATTCTTTTAACCTTGGCCCAATCTATTTGATAAGGATCCTTCATGTTTTGGTTCTCAATTAAAAAGTCAATAATTGGCCTTGGCTTAACTATCATGGTAGTTGGTACATTAATATTTAATGACAAGCCATCCTGGGAAGTTCTAAAGCTTGAATGGAAACCTCAACAGCCAAGAATACCACCAACAACATCTACAAGGCATTTTGGATTATTATGAAAAAATGATCGGTGAAGTAAAAGGCATCCCAGCTTTAAGGCATGTTGCCTTAAAATGATGTCCAACACTCTTAGTGCTTCCTGTGAGTTTTTTGATTCTCGACTTTGAAGGGCATTACCAATGGCCTGCATGAGAATTCTTGGAATGGTGATCATTCTGATTAGGGCTTTCATAACCCATAGGGCTTAAATTTCCATTGTTTCTATTTGACAAGAACTCCTCCAATAAAATTGGGAACTCAAGCTTGTTGCAAGGGAGGGCTCTAACAATGAATAAACTCATCTTTCCATCATAAGCAAATTCCTTGCCATCAAGATCATCACGATAGGTTTTATGAACCTTTTCAACATCAATAGGTTGACCATCTTCATATGAAAGAGACACATTGTAATGGAATAAATGACCATCAATGTTGGTAAAATTAACTTTTTAGTGGTTAGTCAATAGAGCCATTTTTTTTGCCTTTAGTGTCGAGGCCATGTCTAGTAGTTGAAATGCATAGTACTTTCTATTTGATAGGTTTAGGTGTCATCTCAACTCGCAAAAGGGACAACATCTGGAAGAATAATAGGAGGTAGGGGTGGAAAAGAATCCTTAGCATATGTCTATAATATAGATGGATCAGGAGCATGAAGGATATCTGAGAGAAGGTGCATTGTCTCTATTACCTATGTTGTAGTATCTCCCTAACCTTTCTCGAAACCCATTCCTTGCAATACATAATTAGACTCAAAATTTGGAGTTTCAAGTGGAAACTTAGAAAGATTATCCTCAGTCTTAGCTAAAGTATACTGAAGTTTGGATATGCTTGTTATTCGATCATTTAACCTTAATGCATGCCCTTTGTATTTGTGTACTTTGAGAAAATCAAGTAATGGCACCAAAGATTCCTTATTGTGAAACATAACTGAGAAAAGGTGGTGGTTAAGGAACTAAACACCATTGCTAATGAATGAAGACCGATTCGGGTGAGGAAACATTGCATTCAATGGCTTAAAATCAAGCTTCAATACATACTTATCACTGACATGTCCATCAACAAGTTCTTATTTGAATTTAAGATATTCAGTAACATTCAATTATTCCATGCTAAGCTCAAAGACATTAGCACGAATGTATTCCCAAACATCAGGTCTTTGGATGAACAACAATTGCCACAAATGGAGGAAGAATCATAGTTTCCCGTGCAGATTTGATATTTTTCCAAATGTACCATTGTTGAGCTTCTGTGCTTCCTTGTTTCCAATTGTATTCTCAAGCTCATCGATCAAGTTATGTGATTGTAAAATCCCTTTTCCTTGCTTCACATTCCTATAGAGGAGATAAATAAGTTTGTTATGATAAGCAAAAAGAGTATCTTCAATGTTCTCTTTAATACTTTCTCTTGGCTAGCAATTTTGTCCATTGGAAGACTGACTTCCATGATGGTCACTTGTATTTTTTAAAGGAGAGTCTTGTCTTTGTATCAAAACATTTGAGATTCTATTGATGGTTTCCTTAAGTTGATGTAGCCTATCATGGATTCCTAATTTTAATCGTGTGAAGCTGTCTTGCAAGCCTCTTAGACCAGCTTCCAACTTCTCAATTCTCTCTCGGGTTGTTGCCATTTTAATCCTGCTCTGATACCAATTGATAGGTCCTAATCGAAGAAGAACAAAAAGGGGTTAAGAAGGGTGTTTTTTTGGTTATATTTTATTGCCACTTTCTTTGCCATTCATCATGTTTAAATACATTCAAAAGGTAGCTAAGTGTTCGATACTTGTACAAAACATGCAATCGGCACCTGTACAAAATAGACAATAGCTGTTAGGGCACTTGGCACTCAATAGACTTAGGAAGCACTACACTTGGCATAGGCAAAATCATAAGCACTAGCTGAAGTGGAAAAGAAAATAAGTAATGGTCGAATGCAACTTGTGCACAATGGCTACACAGTGTGCTATATGGTGGTTGGTGGCTGCGTGCATGCTGGGATTCTTTCGGCGTAACATGAACTTGTCACTTTGTTCCTTTTTTTAATCCAATTACCAAATGACATCGTTAGTCATTAAGAATCACAAAACATAAGAATAATGTTATTTAGAATACAATCCTAATTATTTGAGACATTATAAAACCATGTAAATAACTATATGGTAATAACACATTTGATAATAATCTTTGAAGCATTTTGAAGCATTTCTAAGAATGGTGGATATCACATTAAAATGATTTTTAAGAAGCAAACTAAATGCATTTATTTTAAAATAATGTGATTCATGTATATTATTAATTATTCTCTAAATAATATTATGGCTATTTTAGTACTAATAAAAAATACAAGAACTTTTATAAATTGTTGCAAAACAATTACAAGTGTTTTTAGTAAATTTTTGCAAAGTGTGCAATTGATTAGTTTTTTTTTATAAAAGTGATTCTAGTGAAAGCCGCTTCTTACAAAACTACCCACTATTTTTGAAGTGTATCCAAACACGCTTTAAGATTAAGTCGCTAAGACTACCATTGAAAAATAGCAATGACTCGTGTGACTAGGACACAATTTTCCATTAAAGAGTCATATTAGCTAATTATTTTCAAAGACAAATTCTCATTATATTTTTCTATTTTCCCAAAGTGGGGAAAGCTTATACAAAACTTATAATTTATTATTTGTAAATGTTAAATGAATACAAATTTATATATATATATTATTTATTATATGAAATGTGTTAAAATATTTTTGAAAAATAAATAATTTCATTTTTTTCAAAGTTATTTTAACACATGTCATATCATAAATAATGTGAATGTAATTTCGTGTCCTGCATTCCTCTCTTAATAGTTTAGAATTTTAAGATATCCAAGCTAGATTACATTTGCATGATAGAGAAAATTTAGTATACTAGAGCTAGACGTGCAAAGCAATCTAATCTTCCCCAAGATAAAATATTGTGGGCTTATTGGGTTCAATAATTTCAATGGTTCCTTCAAGCATCTTAGCCACCTTACCCATTGATGGTCTCATCTCTGGTCTACCTTGAAGGCACCACATAGCCGTTTTCACCATCCGATTGACCATATCAAAATGTGCTCTACTATCATATGAATTCTTGATCTTACTGTCCAAAATATCTTCCACATTTACTTCTTTGAATACCTTATCAAATGCCCATTGTGGAAAATACCAATTCTCACTTTCAACTTTACTTTCTTGTACCACATTGTTCCTAAGTCCACTAACAAGCTCCAACAAAACCATTCCAAAACTATAAACATCTGCTTTTGATGTTATTGACTCCATCTTAGCCCATTCAGGTGCCATATATCCACGAGTTCCTCTCATGTTAGACATGCTCACTCTATCTTCTTTCTTCCTCAACTTGGCCAAACCAAAATCAGATAATTTTGGACAAAAATCATCCGCTAACAATATATTTTCAGGTTTAATGTCACAATGTAAAACCCATTCCAAACACTCTTCATGCAAGTAGGCAATTGCTCGTGCTACACCAAGGCCAATTCGATATCTAACGCTCCAATCCAAAATAGGTTTTCGTTCCGTTTCTGACCCGACTTGACCCGTACAAAACAGGTACTTATCCAGTGATCCATTCGCGACATACTCGTAAACTAGTATTCTTTGACCTTTCTCAGCACAAAAACCCCACAAACGAACCAAGTTGAGGTGGTGCATTCGAGCAATAATAGTAACTTCAGCCCAGAACTCAGCATCACCACCGGTTACATTCTTCAAACACTTGACGGCCACAACACGATGATCCGACAATTCTCCTTTGTAAACATCTCCAAAACCACCTTTTCCAATGAGATTAGAAAACCCATTAGTGGCTGCCTTGAGCTCTGCATACGTGAACCTTTTTGGTCCTCCAATGGGTAATAACTCAAGTCCAAGAGTCTGAGCTATGTCTCTGTACCTCATATATCTTTTCAAAAACGCCGAGAAGCAAAGTACACCGGATATAAGCTCGGCAGCGAAGAGGGTACAAATGATGACTATGTTTCTTGTGGTAGTATCCGATTCATTAGGTGGTAAAGGAAGACTTATGTTGACTGGACACGTAGTTTGAAGCAATTCAGACATGCCTTTGAAATTTGTTTCATCTTTTTCTGATCTGTCGACACGAAGAAACAAAGCTGTTTCTGAGGCAGGTGACCAAAATCCATACAGTAAATTTCGAAGCTGAAGTCTACAATCACCTTGTCCGCTGTATTTGAACATAAAACCAAGACATTTGGATTCAGAGAAACATTGTGATTCACATTGACTGAAATTCTTGACTTCGATTGTTGAACTTGTTTGATTTGTACTGTCTGGGAAAGTAACATAATCAAGACGAATAAACTTGGTTTTTTGCATATCTGTAAGTGGGATTTTTCTGGTGCACCCATGGTTTTCTAAATCTCCATTAACAGAGCTTGGCCTAAAACCGGGTGGGCATTCACAATGAAATGAAATTGACCCATCACCAACACAGATTGAATGTGATCCACAAATTCCTTTGATTTCGCAGAGATGATACATTGCTTCCCAAACAACAATCCACTTCTTAGAAATTGAATCCAAACTGTAAACTCTAAGATTACCATCGTTGTCTAGTGTCAACTTTCTTGACCGATTTAAGCCAAGATCAGAACAAAAAATAGACCCACCATCTAGCTCGATTTTCCCAATAGAGTCGAGATTAATCAATGCACTGTTTGCTTTCCAATACATATTAGACGAATTGAGAAAAACCAAAGAGCTTGAATTAATGAACCTGAATTTTCCATTCTCTGAAACAAGTTGAATATCCCTTATGCTTTGATTGGCCAAGATGGTATCTGTTGGAAAGGTGAAACTTTCCCAGTTGCCAAAAATCAGATTCCCAAAATTATTGAGCAAAAGCTTTGTTGTGTTGGAATTTTCGGAGGTATTTTGAGGCCACAAATTCGAACCAGTATTAGAAGTCAAAGAAGAAGAATTGATGAGGAGGAGCTGACCGGAGGAGGTGATAATGAGTGAGGCTGAACGGTTGACCGGAGATTTGGGATTAGCAGACCAAATAACAGCTTGGTGAGAGACGTTTTGGTACCAAATTGAGAAGTTGAAGAGATTCGGGTTCTTGGGTAGTGGCAAAAACCCAGCAGCGAAAATGGAATTGGGGGAGGAAAGGGTTTTGTTCTGAGATGGATGCCATGGGGAGTCGGAGAAGGAGAAGGAGGAGATGGTCTGTGGGTTTTGTAGAAGTTGGGCTGAAGATAGTGGTGGTTTTGAGAAGAGAACGAAGATGAGCAACATGAAGAGGAAAGGAGTATTGAGAGACATGGTTTAATAAAAAATTGTTTTGTGAAATGGGCAATGGAGGTTTAAGTTTCAGACTTTGAATAGGAAGGTGTTATTCATGTGTTCTCACATTAACCACTATTATATAGTTGAAAAATTCAAGATAGTTTATATTTATTGACTTACTTAAATTAATAATTTTTATATATTATAAGAGCAATAAATACGAAAATATATTTTATCTTACCCTTATTACTTAATATTATAATATCATAAATTCTAATTTTTGATTATATTAACCTAATCTTAATTATATATTTATGTAATCATTTACACCATAATTATATATTAGTAGTAATTTACTGGCGGCTCAAATGAATGGCCGTTCATGTGGTGGTCTTGACACGTTCCTTGACTTGATATTATATGTCTGCTTTTTTTTGTTTTCTAGTGGATGCAATTTGATAGGATACTTTTTTTTTTAATATTATCTCAAATAAGATGGCTTCGTTTAATTACTTCACAAATTCGTACCGGTTTATATGAAACTATTATATTTTACATCCTAATTTAAAATTTTATCTAAAGTTCAATATAAGATTATTATTTCTTATAAGGTAGAGTCAAAATGTAATTGGAAACAACCACCTTTTACCGGGTCAAATGGGGTGTTTATTTATTTACTTTTTTTTTGTTCAACATCCATCGTATACTTAAAGAATATAATATTATAAAAAATATTAAAATATAAAGATTTATGTTTTTAAATTAACATAATTTTATATATTATTAACTATTTAAAAAATAATACTTTGGCTCTTAATTTTTTTTATCTAAAGAAAAATAAAAATTATATGTTAAACAATTTCAAACTTTAAGTAACAAATTTTGTAAAATTATTGTCTTTATTTATTCCATAGTATTATATCTTTTTCTTACTTAATTTAAATGATAAAATATAAGAACTCAAATTTATCTTTCGAAGTCTATTTCGTAAAGTTCGTGTGGTTTGCATCGATACTTTTGTAAGCAAAACAAAAAGGTTTTATTTTACTTTGTGCGTAGGTCTGTAAAGTTGAGCAATCATTGCTCAATATCATATATACAATTAAACCAAATAATTTATTCCTATACTTGTATATTATATGTATATTTAGGGTATATGTTTACATTAATTGATTATTCAAGTATTTTTGAAAAAATATTTCTTATATAACATTAAATGAGGGAGAGTGTATATCTTTTATCATTTAATGTAAATTTTACTTTTAACTAAACTAACCTTAAAAGATCCCAATTGATCTCTCAAATGGATGTAAATAGAACGATAGTAATTATTTTTCTTAAGTTTCTATTATCTTAATCTTACCTAGTTAGACTTAGACCAATATGTTCTAGGATCTACTAGGAAGGATATAGGAAAAATGATTGTATAAACAAATGATTAAGAAGCAATTAAATACCTAAAAGATAGTTATATTATTAAAGAAGTATTATATTACAAAGATAAAGAGATTCAATTGATGCTCTAGAATTGAGTAGTCTTTAAACTCATTACAAAATAAACTAAATTATTAAAATAAAATGTATAACTTTAATAAAGTAAAAAATTCTTTAAAGTTAGGAGACGTGTCCTAGATAAGATTCTTTTTAGAAAAATGTAGTTGAATAATATCTTCTTTATCTGCTTTTAATAGATTTAATCATATTCAACCATCTTGATATCACCCAAAGATGATTCTAGATCTAATTGTTCATCTTTGTTGGATTTGTTGTTGGACATCATTCCCCTGGGTTTTTAGTTTTTCAATTAAATTTTCAAGAGAGACTTTTCCTTTATCCTTGTTAGGAGTTATTGTTTTAAGAGTTTGAAATAGTTGGATAATTTTAAAATCTTGGAACTCAATTGTAGGAGTTTTCAAAGGTTCATCTTGTAAGGCATGAGAATGTGTCAGAAAAAGTAATTAAATAATCTCATTTAATAATCTAGGGTAGTTTATATAATAAAACAAAGAAAATTAAGGCACAATCATTGTCCTGTATATAATCAAAATTAAATTCTTTGAATTGATTATAGGCCTTTAAGACTTCTACTGGGAAATATCCCAAGTTGGTCCAAAGAAAGAGAACCTATTTTAGAACTAGTTGGGAAAATCGTAAAACATGTAGTAATTTTCAATTTTAAATTGAATGTACCATGTATGAGCCTTTTGAGGGTTTTGGTAGCACATGGTTTGATCCATGCTTGTATATAATCAAAATAATCGTAAGTGGTATATTGCATCCTACGATTGTTATAGCATTCTCTTCTGTAGATATTAGTATCCCAATCTACATTGGAAAGTACCCTTGTTGTTTCTAGGGTAGAGAAGGAAATATGTCGACCATTTATCATGTTACGATTTATGTCAACATAAACTATTTCTTTTAGAATAAGATCATAAAAATCCCTTGTCTTAAGGACAATATGGTATGATATATTATCTTTAAGATAAATAGATGCTACATGTTCAGGTGTTTTGTTTACATCTTTAGACTCTATTGTAAAGAGTCTCTTTCTTTCTAACTAAGAAGATATATGAGAACCAACTGTATTAGTTACGTGTTGTACCTATGTGTCAACCGATGCTACATATATGACATAATGTCGATTCTACGTGTCAATCGGCTCTATCTATGTGTAACGTCGATTGAAATGTATAACTAATGCTACATCCTAAGTATAGCTTCGGCTGACACGTAGGATTGATGCTGATTTTTATAATTTTTTAAGTCGATCTATCAATAGACTTGTTTAAAATTTGTTATAAGTCAATTTTGGGCAAAAATTGACTTTAAATATTAACTTAATTGCCCTTCATTATAGTAGTGAAAACTCTTTTCTTAATAAACTACATGAAGATAAAGCCTTAATAGGTATCAAAAAACTATTAAAAATAGTAAGCTTAGAAAATCCTTTGGATCCAAAAATCAATAAGTGTAAAACAATTGCAAACATAAAATTAAGAGACCCTAACAAGGTTATTAGAGTAAAACCAATGATTTACATTCCAAAAAACATGATTGGATTTGAAAGACAAATTTAAAAACTTTTGGAACTAAAAGTCATAATACAAGTAATTTACCTTACTAAGTCCAACATTCTTAATTGAAAAAGAAGAGGAAAAAATAGAATGATAATAAACTTCAAATCATTGAATAAAGAAACCATTAATGATGGATATTTTATTTCAAAGAAAGAATAATTATTATCATAAATAAAAAGAAAGAGATATTTTTCAAATTTTGATTACAGATTTTAATAAATAAGACTGAATGAAGAAACTCAAAAATTGACAACATTTAGTTGCCCTCAATGACAGTTCCAATGGACTGTTATATCATTTGGATTAAAAAAAGCTCCAAGTATCTTCCAAAGGTATATAGATAACAACTTTAAAAAATTACAAAATATTTGTTGTATCTATATAGATGATATTTTGGTTTTCAGTAATGAATTAAATAAATACTATTGGAATATTATTAATATTTTACAAAAATGCAAGAAAAAAGGCATTGTACTCTCTGAAAAGAAAACAGTACTTGCTCAGTAGAAAATTAAGTATTTAGGGTGGAAATTGAAGATGAAAAACATAATCTATAACCCCATTTACTAAATAACATTCAAGGTTTTCGTAGTGAATTAAAAGACAAAAACCAATTACAAAGATTTTTAGAATGTTTGACATATCTAGAAGCATATATCAAGAAACTTGTAAAAATACGAAAACATTTATAAGAAAAATTGAAAAAGACTATATCTGGAAATGGATTGAACAAGATACTTTGTATATGGATAAAATAAAAGCAAAGATAACCAATTTACCAACTTTATATCATCTAGGACAAGATGATTAAATGATAATTGAAACAAATGCTTTACAAGAATATTGGGTAGCAGTTTTGAATGTAAAAATAGATGACAAAGATGAATATCTTTGTAAATATACATTAAGATCTTTCCAAGGTCCAAAGTTAAATTACCATAGTAGTGAAAAAGAATATCTAAATGTTAAAAGGGTTATTAAGAAATTTACAATATATGTTATAAGTTTCAGATTCATTATTAAAACAGATAACACGAATTTTGGTTATTTCTTAAGAATCAACATTATAGGTAATTACAAACAAGAAAGATTAGCTAGATGGTAACAGTGGTTCAACCATTACAATTTTGATGTTAAATGATAAGAGTCAAATTATTGCATTTTTGTTATGATTTAAATGTTGATATTTGTGTGAAAATTACGTTTATTTGATTATTTAATCCACAAATGTCATTTCACGGGTATTTCGTGTTTAAAGGGAAATTTCAGGTAAAATCATGATTTTGGAAGAGTTTGGGACAAATTTCAATAAACGGGATTGAGTGCAAATAAAAAGAAAACAAAATTTCAAAATTTGGAATTTTGCCGCCGGCGAGAATATTCTCACCACCGGCGAAAACCTTACGGAGAATACGTTGAAAATCACGCAGGGAGAACGGATTTTGGCAAAGTAATCTCGCCACCGGCCAACTTAACCTCGTCGCCGGCCAAGTGAATCTCACCGCCGGCGAGATTTAGCGGAACAAAAAGCGTAACTTTTCCAGAAATCTCGCCACCGGCCAAAGCAATCTCGCCGCTGGCCAACTTATCCTTGCCGCCGGCCAAGTGAATCTCGTCGCCGGTGAGATTTAGCGGAACAAAAACGTAACTTTTCCAGAAATCTCGCCGCGGCGAGAATGATGTAGTCATCGGCGAGTTTCGCCCAAAAACACATTTTTTATTGTGTTTTGTTCCAAAATTGCCCCCCAAACCCTAGATCTATATATACAATATGATGGAGAAATAGGGGGACAGAAGAGAGAACAGATCTGAGTCATTTTTGGAGGAAAAAAGGCAATTTTGGAGAGAAAGTTTGGAGAAGCTTGAAGGATCATCATCATTGTTACTACCAAGTCTTCATCTTCAAGAGTTTTTCATCTCTTCTCCTTAGCCTTCATATTCTGCAATTTATTCAGATTTGTTATTCATGAATTCAATTGAAATAATGGTTGTTCTTATTTCCGTTATGAACTAATTCGTTTTTGCTAAGGCTATGATGTAGTTGAATCAAGGAAATCTAATTTCTTTTGTTATTGTTATATGAGTTCATTGTTTTCAAGTTGAGTGTTTATTTCCATGCTTAATGCTTTTAAATTTCTAGCCAAGATTTAGATGATTAGTTGCATTATATTGAGACCGAGAGGAGATATGTAATGAATGTTTTTTGTGATAAATACCGTATGTTGAATGCGAGTGTGAGAACTAATGCATGATGTATGTGATTAATCTAGAAATTCCATAAATCTTAATGTGCTTGTTTGTGATTAAATTTTCATAGAAATATAGTTGATTTTCATATATAAGTAATTCTAATATAACTCGAGAGAGAGTATTAGGTAAATTTGGGGTTTTCAACCATCATTTTTAGCTTTGATTCTCATATAACATGACTTGAAATTGGATTGAATTGATTTAGCGAAATCAAATGCCTTAGCATTTTTAATCATTTGTGAACAACATTAAATTTTGTTATTTGCGTTTAGTTTTATGTTAATTTGCTTTTAAAACAATTTCAATAATTCGGTTTTCAAATAAAATTAGGGTTAGTCAATTTCGGTACTTAGTAACGCCATTCCTTGTGGGTTCGATATCCGTACTTTTGTACACTTTATTACTTGAACGATTCATACACTTGCGAAAATAAGCATCATTAAACATCTCCTTGGAAATAAGAATAGTTTAGGAGATGCTCTTACTAGAGAATTAGCACCTCTAACTATTTTTATGGTTATAGGAATGAAACATCTTGATATCAAGATCAAGATATAGAAAAAAGGAGATAAAACTCCTACAAGAACAACTTGAGCTATTATACCTCGAGAAGTCTCTTATAAAGATAGAAAATAAACAAGAAGAACTTAATTGTTCAAATCAAGTCTTAGAGTCCAAAAACTCAAAAGAGGAAATTTCACCAAAAAATCAATCTAAAGATGATAAAATTTCTAAAGAAAGATTTCAAAATGAAATGAAGAACCTAACAATTCAAAAGAGTAACATCATATCTCTAAAATAATAAAGCTCAATTGGGTTGATGAAGTAGAAAAGGAGAAACATAAAAAGACTTATAAGGTCTATAATGGCCCAAAATCAATAATCTATAACAACTGAGCAGAAGCAAATAAATCTATTTTGGGGTTTAGTGGAATAACTCATAAAGCTTTCACCAATAGAATAGAATATAAGTTGAAGAAAGTTATGTCAATTACAAAACACAAAAAACTAATAACTCTAGAAGAGATAATAAGAAATTATTATGTAGTACTACAACAATAACCAACAAAACTAAGCATGTTGACAACTTTAGTGAAAATAGCAAGATCTCTAGTATTATTTAGATAAGCATCTTTCACAGAGACATCAAAGGCAAAATTATTATGTAGTACTACAACAATAACCAACAGTACCAAGCAGGTTGAAAAATCTAGTGAAAATAGCAAGATCTTTAGTATTATTTAGAGAAGCATCTTTCACAGAGACATCAAAAGCGGTAAAACATTTAGTTCTATTCAAAGAAACATCCTCTAGAAATTTATCAATCATTGAAGATGAAAAATATCAATATAGAAACCTCAACAAACCATAATAGTTAAGTCTCTACAATTTGGTCAGAAAATCTACCCAGGAACATATTGAAGATATGAAGTTCTACACTACATACAAGGAATTTCTCGTAGGAAGTAAATTCAATATTTTGGAAGGAATTGATCCAATGTTTTTTATAAGCCTTTTCATACAAGACTAATAGAAAACATATATCTAGGAATCAATTTAAGTGAATTAAATTATTTTTCAAAAAATTTCAAAAGAGCAATCAAAAACTTTAAAAATAAGATTAGAGTAGGTGACAAGTTTGTTTATCTTAGGTTTTTTAGTTTACTAATAGAATGGAATGAGAAAAGATGTATCAATCCCTACCACTTCATTAAGGTAGGGATTTCTAACATAAACAGATAAGTTTCCAAACCAAGGGCACTTCTAGAAAATGAATTCAACATAAAAAAACTCTATAATAAGAGGTCAAAGGCCAAATTTACTATGAACTTTAGGAGATTAACAACTCTATTGTGATCAAAGTAAATTATTCAACTAGTAAAGTCATCATCATTTCTCATAAAAACATGGCTATTTAAGAAGATGATGGTGAAAAAAATACTAAATATGAAACCAATTTTAATTGCAACAATCTAAAAATTAGTCAAGAAACAAGAAATGTATTATACTTCTATGCTAGGAAAACCACAAAAAAACACAAATACATTTATTGCATCAAAGACCAGGAAGACGAAGATGCATAATCATCAACTCATCAAAGCATTATCGGTAGAAAAATAAAGATGTAGACTCATATTTTAGTCGGCATCATATGCCAAGGAAAAAAAGTAGTGGTTACCATTTAAAGCAGAAAAGTAGATGAATTATAAAAACAAAGATAAAATAGTAATTTTAATATTGTAAATAGGGTTTCCTTGTGCTATAAAAAGAACCCATTATTTTCATTTTGAAACACAGAAAAAACCATAGCACACACCTATGAAAAACACACAACTCTAGCATAGAAATCCCCTCTAATTAGAAATCTTAAACTAGAAATGATATACCCAATAATGTGAGTGGCTAATAATTTCTTCAAGGTTCTTAGTTGGCCTTAAGTGTGTAATAATTATAGTATGAATAAAATGGAGTTCACTTACTCTTTTCTAAGTAAATCAAAATTTGATACAATCTATGTAAGGATGCATAAGGCTTACTATTACCAGAAGGGTGTTGAGATTTGGGAAAAACTAAGATATGACCGGTGTAACAGGAGGAGACAAACCCAATGAAAGATCGTGGCAAACCCATTAAGTTCAAGTATGATAACTTTAAGTCAATGATAGATCTTAAATGTTTAAGATATTTGCTTATACCAAGTGATATTGATAAACAGCAAAATCAAGACAAGAATATCACAATATTATGATAAGAAAAATTAGTTAACAAGAATCAAACATGAAACAACCAATATGAAAGAAATTAAAATGAAAAATAAAAATATAATTTTATTAGAAAAGTTTGATAAAAACGATCTCTTTGCCTTAAATGATTATTTTAAAGATGATTATGAAACTTATCTTGAAAATTTTATAAGATCTAACTTCTTATTAATATCTATATAGATTACATTAAAGTTATTACAAGCATAATAAACCATCCTATATCAAGGATATTAAAAGATTATTTTAGTTAAAAATATGCAAGAATTGAATAAGAGGAGTTCAATAATTTAATGTTTAGATACTACTTCTTTGAAGATCATAAGTACACTATATATACACAATAAAAATCTATTTGTATATTACAAATAAGAAAAAATGTGCACTAAGACATATGGATTATTAGCACTCTAATAACTTAGCCAGCACATCGAGGTTAGATTATTTGAAATTTTTCCATAGTAGTCTCTAACAATAATAAAATACCACTTGCAAATTGGTATCAGAGCTATCAGAATGTTTTTGGATGGAAAAGTTAACATCATTAGTTTTGAAGACATTAACGGTATTAATCATAAAATCTAAGGACATTTTAACACCTTTTGTAAACCTCAAGAACATAAGTAAAGATATGCTAAATCTTAGGGACATCTTAGATATATATCCCATTTAGTTAAAGATTTTAATAAAAACCTTTTAAAAAAAGAAAAATACAGCTAGAGTCTTTTAATAATGTTAATTAAAATAGTTTTATCATTTTTTTGTAGTTTAATTATGTCAATTACGAAGACAATTGATAAATTTTATTTTATTTTACAACAATTTATAAAGTTGGTATCTCAATAATAATTAAAAAAATATGAGAAAAATAAAATAAAAATTAATCATTTATAATTTTGCTATCACTTTTTCAAAATAAAATGATAAAAATATTATAAATTATAATAAAAAGATTAAAATGTTGGTTTTGATATAACCAAAAAATTTATGTTATCAATTACCACAGTTTTTTTAATCGCAGTATGGAACTGTGGTTTGGTAGAAGCAACTGTACTAATGGGATTAAAGGTGGTTATCACAATGTGTGAAGCTATATTTAAGGGCAAATTTTCTCAAAATCTCCATCTCCTTAGCCATTTGTTGGGTGCCAAGATCATTCGAGTTAAAAAGAAAAGTCTTTTCATCTCAATGTAATACGAGTTCTCCAACACATTCTAATTAAAGGAAATTGTTGAATCAACTTGTATCTTTCAATTATGTTATATCACATAAATTATAAACCCGTAAATGAATAAAAGCACTCAACTCCCTTCATTACAAGCAATTGTGTTATATCATATAAATTGTAAACCCATAAATGAATAAAAGCACTCAACTCCCTTCATTACAAGAAAATATTATATCTAGGATAAAAATTTGACAAAAAAATAAAATTAATCCTTAAAAATAGTAAAATTAGTGACAAAAATTTGATATTCGTTTATGATAATGTTAATCATAAATTTAACAAATAAAATTAAAAATAACAAAAAATTAAGACAAAATTTTTGTCACAAAATAATAATTAAGAACAAACTTCATATTGGTTGTTGAAAAGATGCGGAAATTTTTCATTAAAAATTTTGGAAAAAAAAATTGTCTTTACAAATAGAAAAAATAGTGAGAAATTTATTCCAAATTTTACGACAAAATTCTGTCTTCTAAAATCAAAATTATTAAGAGAAAAATTTTACAATATATTTAGAATGAGATTTTTATCTTTGAAAAATATTAGATTTTAGGATGAAATAAAAAAATTATTAAAGACAAATTTTATGGTAAAAAATTATAAAAATTAGGATAAAAAATTGCAATATATTAGAGACACTTTTGTTAATGGATAAAGTTAAAACATTACCAAAAATATTTTGATTTAATTCTTCCTAAGATAAAAAAAAAATAATTAAGTTATTGAAAAGAAAAAATCTATGTTGTTTTACGATATATTTTTAATTTTTTAATGTTATATTGTAATTTTAAAATATATATTCTTGTTTAGTTATTTTTATACAATGAAAGATGATAAATTTTTAATAATAATTTAATTTCATATATTTTATCTCTTTTATACAATACTAAATTTAATTATATTATAATTTTAAAATATATATTCTTATATTCTTATATTGTTTAGTTATTTTTATACAATGAAATATAATAAATTTTTAATATTAATTTAATTTTATATATTTTATCTCTTTTATACCACATTAAATTTAAATTTTCTTCTCCTTTTCCCCCTTCTCTCTCTTCCCTTTTCCTCGCCTCTCTTCTTCTTTTCCCCAGCGCACCACCCGTAGAGCCTCCCTTTTTCTTTTCCCTTTTCCTTGCCTCCCTTCTTCTTTTCCCTAGCGCACCACCATTTCCTCTGCATGTGTTTTCAACTTTTTCGCGTAGGATGCTGGAAAGAACTTGAGATTAGATTTAGTAATTCTGCATCTCTGTCGACTGCCGCTCTGCCCTCTGCCGCTTTGCGTGTGTTTCTTCTTACTCATCGTCCTCATCTCTGCTTCTGCCATCGTCTCTTACTGTCTCTCCCTAGTTAGTTATTTTCTTGTTCATTTCTACGGTTCTACCTTTCCATTTCCAAATTAGAGGATTTCAATTTCAATTTCATGGTTTGTCTACTTTGGGTAGACTGAGTTTCCATTTTTTGAATGGATAAGACCTCAATCAGAATACTGCCTAAATTAAGATGTGAATTTAGCCAAAATTGATATTAAATTTAGCCACAACTTTAACAATTAGAATGCAACAGTGAACGTAATCACTATTCTTAGTCGATACCCAAGTTGCTTGTTGCTTCTAGAGTTTTCTTTATTTTCAGGAATCAATTTATGGAATTTGGCTTTAAATTTTCAACTCAATGAGTGGAAATGACTGTTTAATAATGATGTGGAAACTGGGTTGCCTCTGAATCTGGCAGATAAAGAAGTATAGTCTTTCTCTGTTCTTAATTCACATTCTAGTGTTGCATTTCTAGGCTGAGTTCCTAAGTATGTTTTATATGGTTTCTTGTTCAGCTTCTCCATCATAGAGAATATTTTGGTCAGTATAGAAAGGTTCCTAAAGTCTCTATATCCCGGACATCAGCTTGGGTAATCCAACAATTCCCCAATAGTACATGTAGTTTGTATTTATCTAATATTACTGAATTGAAAGTCATCCAATTATGTGAGTACAATATATTCCTTACTCATTATTGAAACCGAAAAAAAAAGGAGATCGGTCATTCTCTCCTAAAAATCATTTGTAAGTTTTTGGACAGGGTTTACTTTTTAAATTGTTGTGATTGATTAAAAATAATATTAGGTTTGTTAGTAAAAATAAAAAGTATCTAATTTAGAAGAAAATTCATGAAATGTGATTTACTATATTGTCAAATATGGAAGTGCCTAACCTTGTTTGAATAAAGAATAAGAAAATTAGGTAGTCTAATTTTATTGAATAAAGAAATGTTTGACATATGAAATGAGAACTTGAAGGCTATAAATATGGTTTTATTTATTCATTATTAATCATCAAAAAAATAGAGAAAAACTTATATGAGAAGTTTTTGAGTGAGAGAATTTTGTGGGAAAATTCCCTTGGGTTTGTAATTGTTCTTGTCTTTTAGGTGTGTAGGAAAATCATTAAGAGTGTGGTTGTAACAATTTTTCATATAGTGAATTTTTTTCTATGGTTGTCTTTTGACAACAAAAGTGGTTTTTCTCTAATTTGGAGTTTCCACTATAATTCTTGTGTTGTATATTCTCTATTTCTCTGTTATTTGATATTCTGTTAAGGAAGATCTTGAAATGAGGAATTTGTGATTATACTATTTGATCAAAATTTCCTAACAATTGGTATCAAAGCCAATTTCAAATAAAGAAGGAGAAATGTCAGGAGTCAAGATTAACATTGAGAAATTTGATGGGAGAATCAATTTTGACTTATGACAAGTACAAGTCAAAGATTTGTTGATCCAATACGGGTTATACAAGGCGTTAAAGGGGAAACCAGCCCCTCTTATTGGTATTGAGTCTAGTAAAACCAACATAAGTGATGAAGATTGGGAAGATCTTGATCTAAGAGCTGCAAGTACAATTCAGCTTTGTTTGGCAAAAAATATTCTTGCAAATGTGCATGGAATATCTATGGCCAAAGAACTCTGGGAAATCCTTAAAGAATTGTATCAAGCAAAAGGCGTTTCAAATCGAGTGTATCTGAAAGAGCAGTTTCATACTTTGCATATGAATGAAGGAACTATTATGTCTAACCATTTCAGTGTTCTCAATGGTATTGTCTTTGAACTAAAAACCATTGGAGTTAAACTTGATGATGAAGATATAACTTTAAGGCTCATCTGGTCTCTTCTATCTTCTTATGATCACATGAAACCTATCTTGATTCATGAAAAGGAGAAAATAATTTTTCAAAAGTTACTAACAAGCTGTTTTCTAAAGAAAAAGGTTGAGTGGTGGAAGAAATGTTTCACCTGAAAACTCAGCATTGGTAGCTGACAACTGAAAGAAAAATAATTTCATGAAAAAGAAGATAGTATGTTGGGGGTGTGGACAATCTGGGTACCTCAAAATAAATTGTCCGAAGGGTGGAGCTGATTCGACAAGAAGCTCAAATATCGACGGTGATGCTAACAATATGTCTGTTTTCAAAAACTATAGTGATGCTCTTTGAAAAGAGTGTGTACATCCTCATGGCATGCTGCTAGTCTCTAAATATTGCCATGAAAAAGGGTGTGTTACTAGTAGTGGGTCCACAAGTTTGCACACAGACATTGGCTTAGTATAGATGCAAGGTGTGTGGTGAAAAGGATGTCGATGGCTGATGAACTCTCGGGAAAACCAAGTGTGAGAGTTGCACCATAAATTTTAGCAAGTTTTTTTTTTACATGAGCTGATGTGAAATTATTAGAATTGGTGATTAATTCTAAGTGGGTGTACTCTTTATGGTGGAGTATGATAATTCTCGGTGTAGAGAATTATGATTTTTGGAGTAGACAGTGTTGTAGTGGTAACTATGTTTATTTTTTAATTAAGGTAGAGATTGTTGTGATTGATTAAAAATAATATTATGTTTGTTAGTCAAAATAAGAGGTGCCTAATTTAGAAGAAAATTCATGAAAAATGGTTTATCATATTGTCAAAGTTAGAGGTGTCTAACCTTGTTTGAATAAAGAATATGAAACTTAGATAGCTTAATTTTGTTGAATGAAAAAATGTTTGACATATGAAATAGGAACTTGAAGGCTATAAATATGACCTCATTTCTTTATTATTAATCATCCCAAAAATAGAGAAAAACTTATAGTTTTTGAGTGAGAGAATTTTGTGGAAAAATTCTCTTGGGCTTGTAATTGCTTTTATCTTTTGGGTGTGTAGGAAAATCAATAAGAATATGGTTGTAATAATTTTTCACATAGTGAATTTTTTTTTATGGTTGTCTTTTGACAATGAAAGTGATTTTTTTTCTAATTTGGAGTTTTCACTATAATTCTTTTGTTGTATATTCTCTATTTCTCTGTTATTTGATATTTTACTAAGGAGGATCCTGAGAAGGAGAATTTATGATTATACCATTTGATCCAAATTTCCTAACAAAAACCTCAAAGTATTGTCATTCCTGACTTAGAAATGTGGTATAGATCAGTGTTTAATCTGTTTTTCTTAGAGCAATTGCTCAATTTTGAATTTTTCAATTGAGAATGACCATCTCTTTCAACAATTGAGGAAAATTTGAATGTTAGCCTCCTCGTGTATATGCATTCATCAACATATTATACGTCATCACCATAGGTTGTAGACCTATCTTCCTAAATTCAGAAATCACATCTCTTGCTTCAATATAATGATCTTGTTTAGTAAAGCCATCTAGAAGAATGTCGAATGTCACGCGAGTCCCTTATACTTTTTCTTTCATCATTATTTTCCAAATTTTAGTCAATGTTTGTGTATCCCCAGCACACCTAAAAGCATCAAGCAAAGCAGTGTATGTTTCTGTCGAAGGCCTTAGTTTTTCTCTTTGCATATTCTCAAATGCAATATAAGCTTTCTCATGTCAACCACTAACTGAATAAGCATCGATAAGAGCTGTATACGAATGTGAAGTTGGACTTATCCCAACCTTTTTCATCCTTAAAAATGCACCTATAACCATGTCACTCATTTTTTTGCTTTGCATAAGCATTAATCAAGCATGTGTATGACTTTGCATTTGGTTTCATGCCCATGTCCTGCATTTCTAACAACAACTTCTCCAATGTCAATTTGCATTCTTTTAGTGTAAACATCCATTAGTATGTTATAGGTATCAGATGTTGGTATGGATCAACGTTCAATCTGTTTTTATTGCAATATTTTTACTTTAAATAGGGTGTGTCTTTGTAAGACCTAAGAGTCATATATTGTCCTTGGTGATAATATCTTCCATTTATGATCTTGTCTCTTATTATTGTAGTTGCATGTCTATTAAAATCTATTTTCAGTGGTAAACCTTAGTTAGTAACCTTAGATTTGTATTGTGGTTATCTTTTCTTTATCTATCCCTTTTTTTGTTAAAATTTTAATTTTGTATTGTTGTTATCTTTTATATCTATATGTTCTTCCTTTTTGATTATTCAATGTTTACTCTCATAAGTACTATTAGAAGTTTCCACCATGAACAAGGCTTGTTGTACTATTGGTGCTCTTATATGCTATTGATTAAACTTTAAATATTTACATCAATACATGTATATGTTTAGTTGTTACTATCTACAAAGATGAAAAATAACCTGTAGATGTATAATTTTAACTCTATATTTATTGCTTGTGAATTGTTATTATATTAGTGAAATAAAAAATAATTATTGTAATTTTTGTAGAACAATATATTTTGAGATTATATTTTCTTTGTTATAATGTTGTCCATAAATACTTAAAATATTTTTGAGCAAACTATTTATTATTTTCAAGGACAATCTTGTAAAATTTAGGAACAAAAATATTTATCCTTAATTTTTTTGTTTTGTTGGGATAAAATTAAATTTTATTTCGATAAAATTTCTTTGATCCCACTTTGTAATAAAAGAAATTGATAATTTTTTTTATCTATAATTTTCAATTTAGACAAAATCTTGGCTTTCAATCACAAAAATATTTGTTGCAAAAAATAAATTTTATTGTAGTGCTTTTCGAGGCTATATCCTAACCTAAAAGATGAATGCCAATAATCAATTTTTTTTATATTAATTGAACTCTACGCTTAATGAAGTAAGAGGAATAGTTAACTAGTATAATGATATGATTCATTTATAATCATTTTAACTCTTGTTATATATTTATTAAATTCGCGTGGTTACGCGTGGACCTTAATCTTTTAAAAGAGTGATTAAATTTTGAAACAAGTGATATAAATAGTTAGTTTAATGGTTTAATAATAAGAAATATTTATAATCATTTTAAGTAAATATAAATTTATTCGGGGTGGGGAAAACTTGCTTGAAAATAAATTTAAATAAAAAAATTGATGATGAGAATAAATGTTAAATTTTATTTTATTAAAATTTTATCTCATATTATTACTTTACATCTCTTAGAATATGTTTAAGTAGAGAATGAGTAATTATTGGGTTTGAGCTTCAAGGAGTGTTCACTTTTATAGAAAGTTTTATAGAAAGGAAGAAAACTTAGATAAATGTGATTTCACACACACTTGTGTCATTGTCATTCGATTGATCGGCCATCTTGAGTATATGTGAAATGACATTTTATTTTTTGAAATTTTTTTTTATTAAAATTATTTTTCTACTATGATCGTTATTTTTTCATCCAGATATGATCGTTATTTTTTCATCCAAATATAACCATTATTTTTCATAATTGTCACACATTTTCTCAAATTATAATTAAAGGGTTTTAGATTTCAATTTAGACAAATCATTTTTGAAAGTAGCTCTTAGAAAGAAAAGAAGAATGTACAAAATTGGTTTTTAGAATTTCCCAAGCAACATAAATTTAGAGGTGTAATATTCCGAATTTTATCAATGCAATGAAGTTCACAGACATAAAACAAAGATTATGTGTTATTTTATCCTGAGAACGACGATATTGTATTTGCTTGTATAAGTTTAAGAAGAACCACAAAACGTTTTAAAGAGAATAATCTAATACGTGACTCAATTCAAATAGTACATTTAATACATGAGTAATATTATTTTTATATTGTTTTCATATACTTGTTTTAACAATATTTATTAAATTCCCATCGTTATGCATTGAACCAATCTTTTAATATGGCCATTAAATTTGTGAATAAAATGATAAAGGTGCGTTTGGGGTTGTGAACGTTCAAGTTACTTTCATTTGCAAAGGTTAAAGCCCCTACCAAACTCCATATAATTTAACATATAGAATATATCTATTGTGTACCTTATCTGTAAGAGGATAAACCTTTGGCTCTTGTGCCTTGTGCTTTTGTAAAAGTGGTTTAAAAAGACACAGTTTTCATGAATAATTTATGCTCATTTAGAAAGCATGTCTTATGCTCTTTTAGTTCTGAAATAACCTTTTGTCAATTTTTTTCTTTTTGATTCAAACACTTGTTGATATTATAAACACTTTTATAAGATCTAAAAATCATAAACAAACATACCCTTGATAGGAACGAGGAAATCGAACCATACCGGCACCAAACATCTAACCATTGCCCTAGTGAAAGGTGAGAAATTCCCTAGGTAAGTTCCAAAGAACATTCAATGCTCAATAAATATGGATAGTATAACTTTTTTTCTTCTTCAATATCAAGAATCATTTTAAATTACAAATGCATATTTAAATACAAAAGAGATTATATTTCATTTAACAAATAAATTAATATTGAGATATTTAAAATATAAAACATAAAATGATAGTAATAATTAAGTTAATAGTGCTCAAACAAAAATGTTTGACTTAGGAAAAACTGAATGTTGGGCTTAAGAGTTTTTCTTTCATATTTTTTAGTATAAAGATCATGTTTTTATGAATTTAAAGGAGTGGTTACTTAGGCTTCGATACTATAGTGATATTTAAATTAATCCATTCGTATTTAATTTCATCATTATTTTCAAAGGATTTTAATTTAATAAAATATTTTAAAATTTTAAATTATGAACAATAATCCCATTTAATTTAGGGATTTTTTATGTGCATTTCACCTGACAAAATTACAGGGGTAATTTTATCATTTTCTTCCCTTCCTTCAGTTTCCTTGGCAGTTTTTTATTCAATTTTTTTCTTTAATTCCATAATTGTTCCATTGATTCTTTTAATTCATATTGATGCATTTTGAAGTTTTTTTTCTCTCTCCCTTTACTTTGATTAAGGATCGATTTCTGCACGCTCTCTCTCTAAATTGTTTTAGATCTTTTTATTGATCATGGTTGAGTGTGCAGGCTTTCTTTTCCTCTTTATACAAGAATTTTCCACTATGCTAACGAAGTGCCTAGCTTCAATATGTGACTAGAGTTGGAACTTTGCTGGAGTTGAAGCCTATTTATGCAGACACCATAAATGTGGATCTTGAGCAACCAGGAAGCTATTTCTTTTGCATATATTCTAGAGTGCATGAATGATGGTTTCATTATTTCTTGCGTGCAATGGTTTCTATCTCCCAGGAAGCTACATACACACATATTCCAAAGGGGAGCCAATATTTGCCAAGGTGAATTCCTTGACTTCCATTGAAACTGAGCTTTAATGGTATATTAATTGTATGCAGTTTTATGCCGCCGCCATTTTTTTATGCAGTGTCGTTAACTTTCTCGCACTGTTCAGTTCGCGTCGCAATTGCAGATTCGTCGTCGATCATACTTGTCGATTCGCGGCGTCCGGCCCATGCCGTTCGGCCGTGTCGACCAGCCCTGTGCCGTCTTGCCCTGCGCCGTCAGACCTGCGCCTGACTCGCGCACCCGCAGCGTCTAACTTCTCTACCCTTGCGCGGCTTGTGCACCTGCTCATGTTGTCGGCTCGCGCGCCCATGCGTCGTCCAGTTTCTCCCTGCATTTTCTGTGAGTCCGTACACTGCGCTGTTCAATTTTGAAATTTTTTTTCCCTTTTTCAGTTTTAAGTTCTGCCCTAATCGGCTCCCGAAACAGCCCATCAGCCTATCAGCCCAAGCCCATCAACCTATCAGCCCAAGCCCAACAGTCCATCAGCCCAAGCCCACCACGACCAAAAAAAAACCAAAATTTTTATTCCACTGCATAATATATTTGTTATTATTATTTTAATGGAAGATTCAAGACAACATCAAATTTCCAGAATTCATGAGGTTCCAAATTTTGAAGTTTCTGTTAAGAGTTCAGAAATTGGTTCTTTCGGGGGTACTAAATTTAATGGTACAAATTTTCGAACATGGAAAAAAGTTATGTCTGTTTATCTTCGTGGGATGCATAAGATGAGACATGTATCTGGATCAATTCGGGCTCCTAGTCAAGATGATATAGAAGCCTATACTAGGTAGGAAGATGATGATGGCTTTGTCATGTCAATTCTATTTAGAGCCATCACTGATGATATATTACAAATGGTGGAGGAATGTGAAACTACTGAGGCCATATGGAATACCTTAAGCGATCTTTATACAAATGAGTCTGACTTTATTCAAGTTCATGAACTTCGTATGCAAAATTTGTTGGCATGCGTGAAAATGAGGCAACAGTATCTCTTTTCTTTAAAAAGCTGAAAAATGTATGGGCTGAAATTGACCAGAAACGCCCGTATAAAATTAAAAATCCAGAAGATCTTCTGTGGTACCAGAAGGAGAAGGAGCTTGAACGAGTACATGCCTTTTTAAGAGGCCTTGATACAAAACATAATAGTGCTAAAGGTGAACTACTTCGAATGTCAGATCCTCCGAGCTTGACTACTGCCTTTATATACATCCGTAAAGACGAATCTCAGCAAGAGAGTCTTCATCAGGCATAAGTTGAGGTATCAAGCCTAGCCATTCAAGCCAAATCAAAGGCACCCTTCCTCCAGCAGCAAAATTCAATTTCACTTCATCAGTAGGGACCTCCACCGGGTTTTACCAATCGCCCTCGTTCTCCCTGCTCTTATTGCAATGAACAGGGGCATCTTCGTGAGACTTGTTGGAAACTATATCCACACTTGAAACCAAAAGCAGACTACTATGCAGCAAAACGACAAAATGGTTATCGTTCTAAAGCAAAAGTAGCTGCCGTGCAAATTGTCCAAGAACCAGACTACTATGGACAGAATTATCCTATGGAATGTGGAGATATCCCTACAGTTTCAATAGCTGGTCGTGGTAAGATTGGTATGACCTTAAATGTTTCTCACTCTGTTGGGTCTAATACTTGGATTATTGATTATGGTGCATCTGATCATATGACTTATGATAAATCTTATTTTAATGAGTTATCTCCCCCACCAGTGTCTTATGTTACGAATGCTAATGGTGAGGCCTTTCCTATCTTATGAAAGGGGTCAGTTCATATCACTCCATCTTTACAGCTCCATAATGTTTTATATGTACCTGACTTATCTCATCACTTAATATATGTCCCATAGTTGAATATTGAGTCTAAATGCTTTGTAACCTTTTATCATATGTATGTGATTTTTCAGGATCTTCTTACCAGAGAAATAATTGGTCGAGGGTATTTGAGGGGCAGATTGTTCCATTTGGATCAAAACTACGGAGGGGAGAAACCAGGAGCATGGGCAAGCACTGCATTGACTTCTAGTTTTGATAAGCTAAATGAAATTTGGTTGTGGCATCGTCGCTTAGGGCATCCCTCTTTTAGTCTTATGAAAAAAACCATGCCCACTTTATTTATTGGTGTTAGTGAAAATGTTTTACATTGTGAGACTTGTGTTTTGGCCAAGAGTCATCGTGTTACTTATTCTCTTAGTATTTCTAATAAAAGTATTATTCCTTTTGAATTAATTCATTCTGATGTTTGGGGACCATCTAAAGAGCCCACTATATCGGGTATGAGATATTTTGTTTCGTTTATCGATGATTGTACAAGGTTATCGTGGATTTCTCTTCTTAGAACAAAAGATGAAGTTTTTTCAGTTTTTCAAAATTTTCATACCCTCGTTCAAACACAATATAATGGCATCATTCGGATCCTCCGTTCTGACAATGGCGGGGAATATGTTAATCATGTCTTTCAAATTTTTTTCAAAACACATGGGATTATTCACCAAACTACTTGTCATGAGCTCTTTGGAACAAAATGGAGTGTACGAAAGAAAAAATCGGCATTTACTTGATATGGCTCGTGCACTCTTATTTAGTGCTTATATGCCAAAATACCTTTGGGGTGATCTTTGTATGTGCTTACGCCCATCTCATCAATCGTCTCCCGTTTAGTGTCCTTAACGGAAACATCCCATTCCAGATTCTCGGATCTTACGTCTCCTTATAATCCTTTCATAATCTTCCTACCCGTGTATTTGGTTGTGTTGCTTTTGTGCATGTTCCTAAAAATCAAAGGTCTAAATTAGATGCCCGGGCAATTAAATGTGTGTTTGTTGGTTATGGAAGTTATCAGAAAGGGTACAAGTGCTTCCATCCACCAACCAGAAAGTATTATGTTACTATGGATGTCACCTTCTTTGAGGACATGAGTTATTTTTCCTCACCTGATACTGCTCGTCAGAGAGAGAATACATATTTCGAAGAACTGTATCATGGTGAGGGGGAGGCATTAGGTGAATCACCAACTGATGTTTCAATGAGACCAGTCATTGCAGAAGCAGATGCTTCAAGTATTCAAGCACCAAATTCACTTACAACAAATGACATTGAAGACACAATTGTACCCTCAGGCATTACTTCTACCCTTGATCAACAACTCCCTGGTACTGAAGGTCACTCATCTGAGGTATGTACACCTACTAATACTAATAGCATCGAGTCTAATGTTGGACAGTATGTGTTACCAAATAGGTCTACTCGAGGTCAACCAGCCAAAAAGTATGAACCAAATATTCATGCAAAATCAAAATACCCAGTAGCCAATTACATGTCCACTAAAAGATTATCTAAGTCATATAAATCATTTGTGAATCAAATATTTGGTGTATCAGTACCTAACAAAGTGCAGGATGCGTTGGGAGATCCAATATGGAGGAAGGCAATGGCTGAAGAGATAGATGCGTTAAAGAAGAACGATACTTGGCAACTTGTGCCACCATCACAAGGAAAAAAAGGCAGTTGGTTATCGATGGGTGTTTACTATAAAACATAATGGTGATGGATCCGTAAATCGGTATAAAGCTCGTCTTGTAGCAAAAAGGGTTTACTCAAACATATGGTGTAGACTACGATGAGACTTTTGCTCCTGTTGCCAAAATGAACACGATTCGGGTTCTGCTCTCACTTGCTGCTAACCTAAACTGGCCACTTCGGTAGTTTGATGTCAAGAATGCGTTTCTTCATGGAGAATTAGCCGAGGAGGTGTACATGAGTCTTCCACCTGGGTATGTAGTTGATTCTCCTGGTAATTTTGTATGCAAATTGAGGAATTCTTTGTATTGCCTCAAGCAATCCCCTTGAGCTTGGTTTGGAAGGTTTTCACAGTTCATGCAAAAGGTTGGTTACAGACAGAGTAATTCAGACCACACTCTATTTCTCAAACATCAACGAGGGAAGGTAACAGCCCTAATCATTTATGTTGATGATATGGTAATCACTGGTGATGATACTATTGAGATGGATAAATTACAAAGACAGCTACCCTCTGAATTTGAGATGAAGGACTTAGGTGAACTAAAGTACTTCTTAGGAATTGAGGTAGTCAGGGGAAGAGAAGGAATATATCTGTGTCAAAGGAAGTACATTATTGATCTGTTAACAGAGACAGGTATGTTGGATTGTAAACCTATTAACACTCCTATTGAGCAAAACCATTGTTTAATAGAGTATTCAAATCAGATACCAACTGATCAAGCTCGCTATCAAAGATTGGTTGGACGTTTGATTTACTTAGCTCGTACTAGACCAGATGTTGCATATGCAGTAAGTGTGGTAAGTCAGTTCATGCATAATCCAAGTGAGAACCATATGAATGCTGTTTTGAGAATTTTAAGGTATTTGAAATCGGCTCCAGGAAGGGGAGTAATGTTCTCTAAACACAACAATCCTCTTGAAGTCTGTGGATTCACAGATGTAGATTGGGCAGGAAGTATTACAGATAGAAAGTCAACATTGGGTTATTTCACCTTTATGGGAGGAAATTTGGTTACATGGAAAAGTAAGAAGCAGAAAGTGGTGGCACGATCTAGTGCTGAAGCCGAGTATAGAGGTATGGCTCATGGGGTTTGCGAATTGTTGTGGATAAGAACTTTGTTATTGGATTTGGGTTTCGAACTCAAAAATAATATGCAGATGTATTGTGACAATCGGGCAGCCATTGATATATCACAAAATCCAGTACAACATGATCGCACTAAGCATGTAGAGATTGATTGTCACTTTATAAAAGATAAGTTAGATGCCAAACTTATTAGTTTTCCTTTTGTTCCCACAGAAGAGCAGCTTATAGATATGCTTACCAAGAGAGTTTCCAAGAAGACATTATACGGTTCACTAAGCAAGTTGGGTATGATCGATATCTACGTGCCAACTTGAGGGGGAGTGTTAATAAATCATTAATGGTATATTAGTTGTATGCAACTAATATACTTTATCAGCTGTATATAATATATTGTTTTCTAAAAAACACTTTTACAAAAGCAAATTCTTATTTTCTGTATTTAAACATGTATTAGTATTTATTGTATTCTAAGATTGTAAATACATTTCCAATATATTCAATTGTTTTAGATCTTTTTATTGATCATGGTTGAGTGTGCAGGCTTTCTTTTCCTCTTTATTCAAGAATTTTTCCACTATGCTAACGAAGTGCCTAGCTTCCATATGTGACTAGAGTTGGAACTTTGCTGGAGTTGAAGCCTATTTATGCAGATACCATAAATGTGGATCTTGAGCAACCAGGAAGCTATTTCTTTTGCATATATTCTAGAGTGCATGAATGATGGTTTCATTATTTCTTGCGTGCAATGGTTTCTATCTCCCAGGAAGCTACATACACACATATTCCAAAGGGGAGCCAATATTTGCCAAGGTGAATTCCTTGACTTCCATTGAAACTGAGCTTTCCTTTAGTTACTGTATATAGTCTCCCTTACTATCACAAAACAAACAACTTGATTCAGATTAAGGAAAGAAAATTGAATAACAAATTGCTGAGGAAGATGAAGAATGAAGGAAGGAGGAAGGAAAAATGAGAGGAAAAACATCCCTAAATAAAATGATAAAATTATCATGTTATTTTTTCGAGTAAAAATCCTCAAATTAAATAGGGTTATTGTTTATAATTTACAACTTTAGAACCTTTTATTGAATTAAGTTATTAAATTAAAAAAATTTAAAAATAAAAATAAAATGAATATCAAAATTCACTTGAATAACATTATAATACCGAAGCCACTCCTTTAAATTTATAAAAATATGATCTTTATGCTAAAAAATATGAAAGAAAAGTCTTAAACCCAACGTTTTTGTTTTAGCAACAGTGGGCTTAACTTTGAATATAATCGATGGGCTTTTATCTAAAATAAAGCCGAATAATATACAAATATTGAGACCAATTTTGAATATAAACATTAATATTGTAGAAATTGGCTAACCTCTTCCTTGTCCAACAGTCATTTTGAACTAGGGCTTTTAGAAGCTCCACCATGGTACGTTCGTCTTTCCTTTTTGCACCAATTTATTCTTCAGAGTCTCACTGATTTCTGATCCAGATCTGTAAATCTGTTTATGTAATCTTTGATATTTGATTGTTGTAATTATTATTGCAAAACAGGGTAAGGGTACCGAAAGTTTTGGTAAGAGGAGGAGGAGGAATAAGACCCACACTCTCTGTGTGAGGTGTGGTCGTCCAAGTTTTCACCTTCAGAAGAGTCGATGCGCTGTTTGTGGTTTCTCAGCTTGATTAAAAATAAACATAAAATAAACATAATTATCACTACGATATTATCTATTCTAACTATCATAATTCTTCATTAAAATTATCATACTCTACTATAAAGAGTACACTTAAAATTAATCACTAATTTTAAGAATTTTATATCAACTCATGTCAAAACACTTGTTGAAACTTATAATGCAACTTTCACACTTGGTTTCCTGAGAGTTCCTTAGCCATCGATATTCTTTCCACCACACACCTTGCATCTATATCAAGTCAATGCTCGTGTGCAAATTTGTGGATCCGCTAACAATCACACACCTTCTTTCATGGCAATATTTGGAGAGTAGCGACATACCATAAAGATGTACATACTCTTTTCAAAGATCATTACCATAGTCTTCGAAAACAGACATATTGTTAGCGTTATCGTCGATATTTGAACTTCTTGTCAAATTAGCTCCACTTTTTGGACGATTTCTTTTGAGGTGTCAAGATTGTCCACACCCCGAGTACATTATCTTCTTTTTCATGAAATTTTTTTTCTTCCAACTGTCAGCTACCAATGCTAAGTTTTCAGGTAATCATTTCCATGAATTAAGATAGGTTTCATGTGTTTATAAGAAGATGGAAGAAATCAAATGAGCCTAGAACTATATCTTCAACATCAAGTTTAACTCCAATGGTTTCTATTTCAGAGACAATACCATTGAGAACACTGAGATGGTCAAACATAATAGTTCCTTCATTCATACGCAAAGTATGAAACTGCTCTTTCAGATACACCCGATTTGATACGTCTTTTGTTTGATATAATTCTTCGAACTTTTTCCAGAGTTCTTTGGTCATAGATATTCTATGCACATTTGCAAGAATATTTTTGGCCAAACAAAGTCGAATTACACTTGCATCTCTTAGATCAAAATCTTTCCAATCTTCATCACTTATGTCGGTTTTACTAGACTCAGTACTGATAACAAGGGTTAGTTTCCTCTTTAACGCCTTATGTAACCCGTATTGGATCAACAAATCTTTGACTTGTACTTGCCATAAGCAAAATTGATTCTCCCATCAAATTTTTCAATGTCAATCTTAACTCTTGACATTTCTGTTTTTTTCTTTGAAATTGGCTCTGATACTAGTTGTTAGAAAATTTGGATCAAATGATATAATCACAAATTTTCTCTCATAAGGTTCTCCTTAGTAAAATATCAAAGAACAGAAAAATCGAAAATACACAACACAAGATTTATAGTAAACAACTCCAAATTGGAGAAAAAAACCATTTTTGTTGTGAAAAGACAACCAGAGAAAAATTCACTATGTGAAAAATTATTACAACCACACTCTTAATAACTTTTTCACACCCAAAATGTAAGAGCAAAATTCTCTTACTCAAAAAATTCTCATATAATATTTTTTCTCTATTTTTGGAATAATTAACAATGAAGAAATGAAGTCATATTTATAACCTTCAAATTCTCATTTCATATGTCAAATATTTTTTCATTCACCAAAATTAGGTTATCTAATTTTCTCATTCTTCATTCAAACAAGGTTAGAGACACCTCCATTTTTGATAATATGAGAAGTCATCTCCCATAAATTTTATTCTAAATTAGGCACCTCTTATTTTGACTAACAAACTCAATATTATTTTTAATCGACGCAAGAGAAAGTGTAAGCCCCCCATCGATTTCTTTTATATTTTAGATTTCGGGTTTGTACCTTTAGACTAAACCTGTTCTTGTTTCTTTTCTTTTCTTTTTTTACATTTTTGACCCCAATTCTGTGCAAATCAAATACCTTTTATATATTTTGTTCAATTTCAATGTTAATTGATAAATTATTGTTGAATTTAGAAAAAAAATATCAGTAGCATTAATTAAGGGTGTCCACGGTTCAATCCGATTCGGTTTTGAGTAAAAATAAGTTAACCAAATCGAATTGTTCATACTGCTCAAACCAGACTAGACCCGACAGTTTGGCTATCCAAAATGTTGTAACCGAACGGTTTGGTCCGATTTGGTTAATAGTTTGATCTGATTAATAATACATAAATATGATACGTAATTGAATGTGTTACTAATCAAATTATAACAAATATGTAATTTTCTTACTTTTCATGTCATTCATCCGAATAAAAAGAAAATATGCCCGTAAGAATGCATCAATACATATCCAACTAAATTAAGACAACTAAGAAAAGGTAATACTTCACAACTTGACTTAATTGGCTTAAGTATTTCCTATTTTTTTGTTTAAGTTACTATTCTCATAATCTAAAAATTGGTTGGTTCAATTTTTTAACGATGGCTAGCCAGCCAATGATGAAATTTGAGAGTGGATATACAATGGAGATGGTGTTTGATGGAAGCAAGTTAGGAATATAACCATACTCGATTCAAGTTCCATTTTGTGTTTCAAAAAGGAAGATTTTTTTCATTAGGCTTCAGGTTTACTCATCTTATAAATGGGGAAAAGTATATCAGCTCATCACTTTTAGTTCACAAATACAACATTTGTTCATGAAATTGTACTCAACATATCAAAAACTCAAAAAAAGAAGTATTTTTAACCAATCAAAAATACAGACAATGTCTCGTACACAAAATTGTACTGAGAATGTTTGGAAAAGTCACACGCAATAGTTCATCTATAAACGAAAAACATATATCAATCAAAACTTATATACCTATTTCGTTCATGGATGACAGGACTAGAGGCGATGCGAGGTGAGGTCGGTTGGTTGGTGGTGGAGGCAACGCGAAGATGGTTGACTATTGTTGGAGGCGACGACGACAAAGAGGCAGATACCGTTTTAGGGTTCGATTCGAAGAGGGAAAGCGCGATTGCACGAGGGATGAATGGGAGGATGTTAGAATTTTCTTATATACGTCGTTTTAATTAAATTTTTTTAAATATATTATTAAAATCGATTTTGTTCGATTCGATCGGTTTAAAAATTAATATAATCGAATCAGACCGGACCGTTTGAAAATCGATTTTAGTTAATACAAACTGGACAAGACTGTTTCATCTATAAAACTGTTTGATCCGATTCGATCCAATCCGGTCCGATTTTTTGATTTATTTTAATTCGATTTGATTTTTGGACATTCCTAACCTAAATAGATATATTTAATATATCCTAAAATAAGAATAAAGGTAGAATAAAGTTACCAATTGTTTTTAGATTTTGTCTTCGATTTTTTGGGTAATGAAACCCTATTTACTTTACTTTCATTTCGTAATTTGGTTATATTATTCACCTTTAATTACTACCTTATTCTGCATTTTTTTTGGACATTTTAATAATTTTTATTGTTAATTTTGGCCATTTTAGTAGCTTTATTTTCCCTTCCTTTTTTCCCTTGTCAAACATCCACCAACTCACTCAATAGGCATTTTTTCCAATTTTTGGGTACCATTTAGCGAAAAAGGTTTAATTTTTATTTGTTGTTTGGTATTTGTAAAATGTGAATGGTTAACTGGAGTGTGAAAGCAATTAGAAGAAAGACTACTGGAACTGGAAGGATGAGGTACCTTCGAAATCTTCCTCGCAGATTCAAGAGTTGCTTCGGAGAAGATTAGAAAAATCTTTATTTACAATTAGTTTTTTGTTTTATCTTGTTAGTGTATTGAATTATAATATTATATACTGATTTTATTATTAATTTTGATTTTGATTTTAGGTACTCAAGCAGCACCCAGGAACAAGGGAGCAGCATCAACCACTGCTTAAGCAATTTTGAGGGTCTGTTTTTAGCCTATTTGTTACCTTATTTACTTTGCAGTGAGAGATTTTATGTATTTACCTAGTTCATAAGTACATCGTTATAAATGAATTATTACTTACATTTCTGTTTGCGTTTATATTTAATTCTTTATAGTATGTAGCTCACCCCATGTTACCACAAGAATCGCATAATGCTTAAAGTCTAAAATTTAATATCACTAATGTATATTACAAACTCAATTAACACGGTATAATTGTTGGCGTGTACGTTAAAAGTGACATATAACAATGTTAGAAGAGTAGGAAAATGACAGGCAACCATGTTTAGTGAAACATAAAATATCGATGTACAACAGCTGTTAGGGTTAGGATTTATATTCGTTTTCTTAGTATACATAAGAGACTCTTGTACATAAATAAGAAGAATATAAATAATATGAAATATATATGATAATTATCAGAAACACAATATTTGTGAGAAAACATAATTTAGTGGAGCATAATATGAAATTTTGTCAATAATGACATTGAACTGTAACTCTAATATACAATCACATTTTAGTGCATCATTTGTATCAAAATATGTGATATTTAAACTTATCCCAAATTTAATACGAAGTGTTCTATTTTTTTGTCATTGAAGTTGGAGAAGCACGAGTAACATACACAATTTGTAGCATCAAGTTGTTAACGAGTTTGAAATTGATATATGTATTATTTACACTAAGAGTAAAATAGACTTATCCTAAATTTAATATAGTATTTTTTTTGTCATTAGTCAAGTCGACAATGAAAGTAGAGTCATTAATATACGTTTTTACTTAGTATTTATTTATTTTATTCAATAAATAGTATTTTGTGGCTAAAAATATTAAAATATAATTTTTTCAGTGAAAATACATGAAAATATAATTTTTAGAATTTTTCTAAAATTTTTATGAATTTTTAACGTAGGGCTAATCAAGAACTAATTGGACAAGTCACGTGGACGCCACGTAACAGGGACATCGAATCACATCACGCCACGTGTAACGACGAACCGCGTGACACATGTTAGCACGACGTTCAATTCGAGTTTGAAGATCGGTTAAACAGCATTGCCATGTGTCATTATGCGATTGCTCCCTGAATTCCACCTGTGCATTCGAATCATGTCCTATCATGTGTCGCTAATTTAGCGAGTGTTGACTCGGACCGATCTTCCTTGCCATGCGTTGCGCTATGATTCTCCTAGTGAATTCCATGTGTCATGTGTCACGCTATGATTGGTTGGCATTATTAGTTTTTGTTTGTTTTGATATCAGCCATTGATCTAAAGTTAATCTAATGGTCCAGATCGCACCTGAGTTATATTTAAGTCTCTAATCATCCCATAAAACTTAAGTAGCTATCATTAGCATAATTTTGGTCAATTTTGGAGCTAAAAAGAGAGAAAATACAGAAAAATTCAAGATATTAATTGTATTTCTTTTTTACTCTTTTTTTTATCAATTTTTATGTCTTTTTTTTATGAAAAATATAAGATTTATGGACACAATTATGTATAGTTAATTTATTAATTTAGGGATTTTATAAACCCAATTTTCATAATGTGATGATCTAATATTTTACTCAAATTATAATTATAATTATAATTATAATTTAATTATATTATTCAATCTAAATTTTATGCTATTAATTGTTTGGTTAACAATTTATCTAAAGAGACATAGATTTGAGAGAATTATTTAATTATTTGTTTTGATTAAATAACATACATAGTTTCTAAGTAGAAATGTATAATTCTTATGTATGTGATCCATAATTGATGAACTTAATGAATAATATTTAATTTAATTGACATGAGAATGTGATTAAATTAATTACTACATAGTGTGTAGTTTACTTGAGAGAGTAATACATGCTAGGTTAGATTCAATTGATCATGTAATTAATTAATAATTATATAGAAAGACGATTTACATGTTTAGAACATTAGATGATTAAATATTTCTAGATATTTTCTCATATATTTTCATAATTATCAAATCTTATTGAATTAATTATTGTTGTTTACTATTAGTTATTTTAGTTTTACTTCCTTAAAATATAAAAATACAAAAAAATTAATTTTTTTATTTTTATTCCGTTTCTTAACGCATATCTTACATTTTTGTAAGAGGGATAACGCTCCATGGATGTAGCCAACCTTGTTCAACAGGGTTATATATGTACTGCTCGAGGATACCTTATTTCATTTTGTTTAAATTTACCATGAGTAACCAGCATGCTAGTTATCATCAATCGAATAAAGCAACATCTAATTTAGTCTTGTGAAGAAAAAAAGAATAATGCTAGAGCTAGTGAAGAAGTTTTGCCCTTGTGAGTGGAAGGTGAGTAGGACACTTTTACCATGAGTAACCATCCTACTTGTTAGAGAAAAGAATCTTTAATTTCTCTTAGTTTATATTATTTATATAATTTAATTCTTTAAAATATTACTTTAAAAAATAATATTTTAATTAAAAAATCATTAAAATAACATATTTTATCTTTCTGATAATTTTTTTCTAAAATTAATAAATTAAATGATACCAATCTAAAGAATCAAATAACATAAATAATATAATTTAAAAAAACTTTACATCCCAACCACTAGTTCTCATCAATCGAATAAAGCATCATTAAGAAAATAAATAAATCAACAGCTGGTGAAGGATTTTGCCCTTGTAAGTGGAAGGTGAGTAGGAACTTGGTGTATAAAAATTCACTGGCTATCATAAAATTTTCTCTTATAGCTTTAGCCTTTGATTGTAAAATTGGCTTATCCACCCTAAGCTCAACATAAAGCATTATTGATTGAACTTTATAATGGTTTTACAATTCCACTTTGGCAGCAGGCCAACGGAACAAGAACAAGGAAATACAAAATTATATGATTTGTTTATGTTTGTACCATCAATAACAAAAGGCCAACCTTTCATCTACTAAAAACCCTAATCCATTAGCCTCCACTCCCTCAACTTCGATCTCCACCCATAATCTTCATCAACACCCCACCCATTTTAATTATTTGAGTGTTTCTCTCTCTAAAGCTACTCTATAAAGAAAAAAAAATGCAAAACCTACAAGTATAAACGGAAATAGAGAAAAATACATGGGGGAAGAAGAGCTTGAGACACAACGTATTGTATATATGTACAAATCCAATCATTTACAACTTTCTCAAGATGCCTAGTAAAACCTAATAATGAATCAAAAACCAAAAAGAGTGATTTTTCCGTTGCAAGGAACTCAAATCTCCCAAAAAGTGTACTCGGGCTATGTGAGGGTAAAATAAAATCAATTGAACAGTAACGGGTAAGAAAGTGTACAATGACATTTGAAATACAATTCCAGTTATTCCATTATTGCACTTCAAACTCGCCAAATTTATCCTTCTCACTGTGCAGCTCCTTAAATACGGAATCCAGCTCCGGAAACAATGACACAAGTAAGAGCTCAACAACATCAAAAGCCAGCTGCTTCAAGCAAACAGAAGACTGCGCAAGAAGATGGTGGCATTGTATGATTAAAATAAGAAAACAAAATACCCAAAGTTGGCAACATATTAACACTAACTACAGAAACCTTATCCTTAAAATTGAAAAGTCAAATTAAAACTTATAACAGAAACCCTATCCATGAAATTCTGAAGTAAGATGAGACAGTTGAAATCGAAAAATCAATAAAAGATGTTATTTAGTTGGTAATACTTGGACAAACCTTTCGGAGGGATTAACTACCTGAATAAAGAAATAAAGATCCTTGGCACATCGTTCGTACTCCTTACGACCAAAAATACTAACAATTGCTGGCGGTGCATTTTCTGTATACAGAAAAGAGCAAATCCATCAGTCTCAATCAAGGTAGGCACTTAATTAAGCTACTGTGAAGGTTTATGTGCCTAAAAGAAGCTTTAAGAAAAATGAAGTGCATAAAAGCAGAATCATGGAAGAGAAATCACCAATCATTAGCTCATGTACAAACTTTGCACGCCGCTTTGCTTCTCGTAGTTGCTGTTCGTCACCTATTTTAGCTGATGGCCCTTCTGCATGCTGTTGGCTGCATGGTGAACCCTGAGATGTGTTGGTAGATGCCGATTGTTGCCGTGATGGATGCTTGGTAATGAATATTCCATCAGGCCAAAGTATCTGTTTACATCACAAGCGTAAGCCACATCACACCAACATTAACCAAGTGCTTGTTATTGTTAAGAAAACGCAGGCACTAAATTAAGCTGGGAACACACCAAAATTAGAATTAGTGAAGTACCCTGATTCTTCGATGACAATAATAATGGAGAAAAATATCACAAAAATCCCTTAATTTAAGCTATTTGTGTCAATTAATCCCTTAGATAAAAAATGGGATCATTTAATCCCTTTATTTATAGAAAAATGGGTTAATTAAGGAAAAAATATTTTAATGATTTTTCTATTAAAATATTTTTAGTTTTTAGTTAAGTGATTAAACGCGATTAAAATACGAATTTTTAATAATAGTAAAGTAACAATTAATATGAAAAAATTAACAAAATATTCGTTTTAATATTTGTTAGTTGCCACTGTTTTATTGATTTCTAATTTTTATTAAAAACTAAAATATTTATTTATTTGAATGATATTATTGTTGATTTTTTTCTTAAACAATTTCATATTAAATTACACTTTTATCCTTGTTAACTACTCGTATTTTAATCATTTGATATTAAATAATAATATTTAATATAAAAATCATTAAATAATTTATTTTTTCCTTAATTAACCATTTTCGTAAAAATTATGACACCTCACCCATAATAATAATAATAATATTCTGATTCATTTTTGCTTCTCTTACTGATATTCTTTTGAATCACCATACTCAATTGTTACCAGCGTCTTGACACAAGTAAATTCTAAACCGCAAAAGGATAATGAGAACTTCAATAAAAAAAGAGAGCATAAATGGTTACCTGCTCAACTCGCTTGATTCCAGAAGCAATCATTGATCCTTTGCGCAAAAGCTGAATTTTCTCTATTAACCAGTCATCAAAGGCATCACCCATTCCCAGCTGTAGAATTTGTTTGGCAACCCAAAAGGCCTTTCGTCTTGAATGCATAACATAATCATCCAAAAGAAACTATCACATCAGGATATAATCATATAATCTCAAGATATTAAGTTACATTGTGATATAAGAAGATATGATTTCCAGATCAATATGATTGAGTACCTGATCCATCCACCATCTTGGAGCTGAAATACGACATCCACCAAATTGAATATGGGAACACTTAAATTTGGAGGCACCCACTGCACAGAACATATATATGCATAAAAATAAAATATAGAAGTCTCTTAAAATAATCCAGCTTAAACATAATAAAGTTAGAAAATTATATTCTTGAAAATATGACTCATCATATGGACCTCATTAGGTTACGAATGATGACAATAGTCGTAATCCCTTATATGTTTAAGAGGTAAACCAAAAGTGGATCCTCTATAAAGAGCATGTTGAGCTTAAATAACCTCAGTAGGAATAGTTGGATCAGTGGCAGCATCTCGAAGAAAATTGGATAAATTATCCTCCTCATGATTCTTTCTTTCTTTTCCAGCCTTCCTCAAATTCCCAACTGAAAATGCACCATTCTGTGCCCTAGATTCTGGACCATCTCCAGAATTCACTAGTGACTTCTGAATTTCTTTACTTTTCAGAGTAGGGTTGGTTTTTGATTTCAATATAAAACCATCTAATGCATTATTATTCATCATCTGTAAAGAAGGCTCCAGGCTTCCAATGCCTAGAGGTTCTTTCCTCGGAGAAAAGTTATCACCCATATGCGTCCCACTAGAGTTTGAGGCTCTTTTACTCTGTTCAGATGGCTTATCATCTAGATCAACTGTTCCAGATAAATATATAAAGGGGAAAAAAATTACTCATCAGTATGAGGAAAAATTTATCAATATTCAATTTCTGCTTTTATCATGATTCACCTGGCAATGTATCGACGATAGAAAATGAGTTTGAAAAAATATATGTCTGCATTAAGTAACACAAAGAATTAGAAATTCTTCAGAAAAAATCCTGATAGAACTATACTTCTCTTCCTTTTACGGTACATATTTAGGTATAGAGTATCCGATATAACTAACCTGAGAATCAACACTAAGAAAATCCCAAACTTCAATTGATCCTGAAATTGTTGGAAACTGCATAACTGTCTGAAGAGCACAAACACATAAAAGTCATTAAAATATCATGCACAAGAAAAATGAAAATCTTTAACCAGGATGGTAAGAAACTAAAAACTAAAAATGTTGACCATAAGTTTTCTGCACTCAAAACATTCCACAATATTTGAAAAGCTAGATTTACACATGCATGGATGGGAAGAGGGTGATTCTGGAGTGCTAACCTTTACATAGTTATTGAGCAATTTACATCGTTCTCGTATGACAGGCACATCCAGACCAGATGATAGAAAATGTTTTGGTGGCAAATGAAGGTTATACTCCGGAAATTCTTTGAGACGCCAATGTAGCTCCTCAAAATGACGAAATCTGCAAGAAAATAGGAACATCGGCAGAATATACAGCATTTTAGAAAAATAGATAACATTGTAAAAATCATAATTAAGTTTTGTTAGAAGAGGTTAAAAGTAAAACAACGTGAATGTGAATAATTCCAAGGACCTTCTTTTGATTGACCAACTGTGATTATTTATATCAGTAACAGATATGGAATAAACAGCAAACGTTTTTGAGTCACTTTTGACAATATTTGCACCCAAAACCTGCAAAGGCCAAAGAGAATGTGCCCAACTTCCTTACTCTTATCAGTCCGGTTTAAAACAAAACCAAGTGAGCAAGACCTTAAAAAAGTATTTTTTAAAAAATACCTCACATTTCAACTTATAAAATGAATCAAGTGCCAATGAGTTTTTCAGAGAGTTAATTGCACTATGACTTTCTGGAACAGCTTTAGAAGGTGCAGATGAAGAAACAACTGCCCCATTGTTAATTCTATGCAAATTTTCAGTTTCAGAATCATTGCTAGAGTCCACATTTTCGGCATGTCCTTTCAGTGAGCCAAGTATATTGTCTCCATCTCCAGATAAAAAGCTAGTTCTCTCCACCTCCTGCCAAACATGCAACTTCTGGTTGCCAGGTTTTGATATTTTCTTTCCAGTTTTGGGTAATCTCTTATGGCTTCTCTTTGCTACATGGCAGCCAAAATTCTCAAGTGGATGATGGATGTGAGAAATTGTTACATTTCTATTACTTCTACCATTCCAAACTTTAGTTACAGGAGAATCAAGGCCAGTAATGGCGACATTCTCTTCATCTTCAGAAGTACATGAAGTGCTACTCCCTAAGTCAGCTTCCTCTAAAAGCATGATTTTTTCTTCACCATTGTCTTGATATGAATTGGAAAAGGAACGATTTTTTATTTTATGAACTACAAGGTGAGAAGAGCTTGCATTCTTAAACTGATTGGCAGTCCTGGATTTATTAAGGTTGCTATCAGATGCTTTAACCTTCCTTAAAATTTCTTTTTCTTCTGACTTGGATATTTCCTTGATATCATTCTCTATAGAGGTCTTCCCATGTGAGGAATCATGTGTTACTTGCTCGCCTGACCTATTATCACCATCCTTCTTTCTGTAGTTTCTCCCTTTTGTCCACACGTTTTCAAAATGTTCAGGAGCAAGGGTGTGAGTTTTTCTATGAGAAATCATATCCAACATTTCACCCCATTCTCCAACTGAGCGGTTTCGCTTAATTCCTCCCTCATGAGTAGGACCGCTATTAGAGGAAAATGAACTCTGTAAATGAGAAGATTGAGTATCAACTGAAAGCAGTAGATCTCTCAAATTATTTCCATTAACAACATTATTTACTGCAGGTGTATCGGAAACACCCCTTGACTGATCACATTTTAACTGTACAAGTTCAACACCGGTAATAGAAGGATCTATAAACCTCGAAAAATGATCAGAAGAAACTTTTGCAGGTCCATCTGATTTATAATCCGCAGTCTCATGCCCCATATTAACTGCTTTGCTGGGCTGTTTCATATTAATGACTAGAGATTCAATTCTTTCATTTATAAACCTGCCAAGAAAAAAAAATTAAAAAATCACAATAGCATCAACAACTAACTAAGTAAAATAACGAATGAGTACCTCGGACAGGCCAAATTTACGATAGGTCGCATAACTGTGCAGGCAATAAGCTCCCTAGCAATATATCGAAAGAAAGAGCAACGCAGATCTTGACGCTTGAAGGTGTATGAAATAAGACCATCCATCAGATGCTGCAAAACCTGAAAATAGTAGAGAATGTAGATTAAATGAAGTTACAGATTGACAATCAAGAGCATCAATTAAAGATTTAAAAGCAAAGAAACCTTATGCTCAGCTTCCGAGGAAAATAAAGCTGGGTGCAATTTGTTCTCAGCAGCCAGGGCACGTCTGAGTTCAATATCTTGGTGTTCCATCGTTAAGGTACTATGTTGTTCAATCTTTGCTTGAGTTGCACGGAAAAGCTCCAAGTGATTGCAGATAAGATGAATAAAATCCCTGCACCAGCTTGAATGCTTTAGATCCCATTAATCATCCTATAAATAAAAACAAATATTCAAGTATATAAGTTTGACGGATTGTTGGAAAAGAAACCTTGTCAGAAGATCAATCAGATTTATGTTCCTCATGCGTGCTGAAATTTCCCCAAGGATACCATTTATTATATACATGAGTTCATCAGGTCCTTCTTTATCAGGTGTCAATTTTGAATACCAGAGATCTGTCACCCACTCAGAGACCAAATGTCTAGTAAAATGGTCAATTGCTTCCTCAACCATAGGAGAATTCACTTTCCTTCTCCATTCAGACCTGTCAACAGGTTTTGGTAATTCAGGAAGTTTGCTTTGAGTGGGAGTATTAGCTGGTTTGCTGTTGTATGTTGCAGCCTTCCTCCGCATTTCAAAATCCAGTGACAAATAACGAAGAACAACAATTAAGGATGCAGCAGCAGGCAAGTTGACCCAGACAGATGAGCTTGTCACTATAACAAGAAGAATATGATTCAGAGATAAAAAAAAAAAAGGTCACCAGAACTTTATCACCTACTAATTTGATTTCCAAGCACTACATTCAAAGAAAATGATCAGGAAGATGACAATGCATCCCCATGAAACTTTCCAATAAAATCCACACTACCATAATCATTTTCTGAAGTTATCCAAATATAGAAAGCCCCAATAATATTTATGAAACTGTAAGAAAAAAAACCTAGCTAAATTCCTAAAAGGAAAATTACTTAAAATAATACCCTAAAACTTATAACAACAAAAATAAAAATCAATAATATTTAAACAAGATACAATTGGACGAGATTCAACATTAAACTATTTTTAATGACTATTTAAACTTGAATTGCATCTAATTGGATGAGACTCAACATTAAACAGATCTAAATGACTATTTAAACTTGAACGGCATCCAATTGGATGAGATTCAAAGTCACAATTATGGGCCATACGTTTTTTATTAATAAAAATATATGATCGGTGTACTATTTTATTTATTTTTGTTGTTTCCCTGAATAAAAACCCAATGACAGCAATACATGTTAAGCTAACACTTGAACTACATTTTCAAAGTAAAAATTCCTCGTAGAGAAAGAAAAGCTCATAAGAACTTAATAATTAAATTCAATCAAATTCCCCAAACAAAGAAGATAAAAAAAAAACTTACAAGACATGAGGTATGATAAACCCACGACGCAAATTACAAGAATAACAATCCGCTTCTTAGCTTCCTCGACGAGGTCGCGAATGGTTACCTGCTGCTTCTGTAAGCTCATAATTGAACAAATCAAACTTTCCTCACTCCACCAAACCCATAAAATTTCAGAACAAATGCTAGAATCCAAATCAAGACCTGGATCCAAGTAATTTCAATAATGGATCATACCGACAATAAGCTCCAAGACCCAGAACAAATCGAAACAAAATCATTCCAAGGAGATGATGATCGGATTTCGATAACTAGCGATTGTGAGGGAAATTTGGAACTGTAAGAAAATGAGTTGAGAGTGATTGAAGAAAGTGTGTCTCAATGTGCTCAAAGCGATTACCGTTTAGGTTTTGATTGATTTGATTCTGGTTGCTTCTGTGAGTAGAGTCTAATGCGCTTTGCGTTCTGTCACTTTCTCCGTCTCATGGTGTGGATTCTTGGAGCTGTGGAATTATGAAGTTACAAGTTACAACCGCCAATTCACTTGTGATTGGTGGCAGATGTTGATTTAATTTTGTTATGATAGATTATACAAAAAGCATTAATTTTTTTCACATTATATAGTTTAGTGATTTTATTAATTTTTATAATTTTATTTTTATACTATAATTCTCTTATTTTTTTTATTAATTTTTACATAATTAGTTAAGAATTTAATACCAATTTAAAAATCAAATTCAAAAGTATCAAAATTAAAGAATAAAAAATAAAGAAATTATCGTTGAGTGTGTGTAAGGATTTTTTTCTCACCTACTTTGTGTGTTATCTATTATTAAAAAAACAAAATCTCACGTCACCAAAATATGATATAAAATAAAAAATATATCAATATTATTGTAAATTTTACTTATCCTCTCTTTTTTTATTTTCTTGTATGCATTGTTTATAAAAAAAATAACTAAATCTTTATCACTAAAATATGTTGTAAAATGAAATTATATAAATGTAATCAAAACTTTATTTTCTTGTATGTATTGTTTATAAAAAAATAACTAAATCTTTATCACTAAAATATGTTGTAAAATGAAATTATATAAATGTAATCAAAACGTAAACTAACTTTTTCTTCTGTTTCTTTAATATATATATATATTGCAAGCATTTTAATTTGATTATAATGATGTCTAATTTGAATTTTCTTGTATTTCTGTATTATCAAAATCATCTTTTTATTCAAAAAAAAAAAAACAAAGCTATCATCAATAGAGACGAATTTACTATTAAATTTTTTTCAAAATTAATTGATTACTGAAAGATCCCAAAGATCAACAAAGATCAAATTAACAAATCAAATATGAATATTTTTAAAACAGATTACATCATTAAAACAAAAGATAACATTATCCAATTCTCTACACCTTTTAAAATTATGAAATTATTTTCAAAAACATCGTTACAAAAACATTTTGAAAAGGATTTCAAATATATTCATATAAGATTAGTCAAAGTTGGATTAAGATCTTTGACCAAAAATGGTTTAAACTCAACAATATTAGCGGTTCTTAAGGATGCTAGACTTATAGATTTCAAAAATTCTTATTAAGAACAGTTAAAACGAGCCTAGGTTTGACCCGTATCCTTTGATTATTTTCCTAATTTTTTAGTTTTCTTAAGTGACCCATGCATATTAAAGTCATTTACATTATAAATCAAACCCATAACTTTAGGATATTCCCAAGAGCAATTTCAATAGCCTTAATTTATAGGATTCATTACAAAGATATGATAAAGTCACGTACATTATAAATCAAACCCATAACTTTAGGATATTACCAAGAGCAATTTCAATAGCCTTAATTTATAGGGTTCATTACAAAGCTATCATGTCTGCTTGGGATACTAGACATATTTAACAATAAAAAAAGGGAAAACATTCTCTCACAAACAAATCTTTCTAGGTCTAACATAACAATTCTCAAACCTATTACTTAGAGCCAAATAGTATTTCCATATAGGTGGCTTTTCGAAGGTGTGACTCAACCAGAGTCTGAACCTAATCAAACCCTATAACCTGTCCAAAATACAGAACTTAGGGAAATTATATCATATAAAGATGGTAGTGTTGAACTTAGTTTTGATAGGTCTATCAGTTTGAGGTACTCTTCTGTCTCTACAGTAAGTATCTCTGACTTTTCGTCTATGGATTTACCACTCAAAACCAAACCTAGGTCTTCTACCTCAGATATCCCTAGGGCAAAACTCAAAACAGTAGATTTAGTACACCAGTACCAAGACCAGTCTATACTGTTGACAAAAATTCTTAGATGAGTGATTAACCTTAGTTATCTCCTCCTTCATCACCAACTCTGTCCCAAGCCCTAACTATACTAGCTAGGATCAATGAGTTAAATGTATTAACTGTAGATTAAAAATTATTAAACATAGAAGCCCTACGAATAGACGTAGAGCTTCCCTTGAACAAACATATTAAAAAATGGTTTTTCAAAACATACTCAGAAAATACTAGGGCTAACAGCTTTAAAAAACATGATAGGTATGTTCAAAAACACCAACAAAACATATTATTTTTTGAATGGTTAGAAATTTATTTGGAAACCAAAGGTCAACCATTCATTTTCAAAATTGATCCAAAACTTGAACAAATTGTCAAAACACTTAACTCTAGTGCGATTAGCTTAAAAGAAACATCACCAGACACATTAGTTAACCTTGAACCATTTAACTTAGTAGAAATATCGCCAATAACTAAAGATAGCCCTAAACAGGTTAACTTAGTTGAAAAATTATCAATCATTATAGATAACCCTAAGTTGGTTAATCTAGAAGACTCTTTTAAACCTATTAGTTTAATAGCTAGCACAAATAAAAACTTTTTAGAAATTAGTACTAAAGAAATCACAAATGAGGATTTCGATAGATTATTGGATGTGAATGAGAAAACTTATCATCAGTTGAACTAGTTAATTCAATTAACATGGTTAATACCAAAAAGAAAACACCCATATGGGAAACCCTAGATGGATCAATAGAGGTTGAACATCCGACCTATTATCTTTCCTTATACGGATAGTAAGGTTGAAGCCTTTCCTCTTAAAAACTCCCAAGAGAACCAGGCAGCTAACCTTAAAAATATAGTTACCCAAAACAACTTTACAAATATCAGCCTATATACCTTAGGTAAACAGCCCACTAGGATATAGAAGAATCAAAAGACTGATTTTCCCTTTACCTCCTACCAAGCCATTGACAATAAAGTCCAAAACCCTATCTTCAAACCCTTTTAGGTCTCCAAACTAGCCCGGGAAAAAATATCATCAAAATTTGAGAAAGTTCAAAAATGGAGCAACATCCTTAAACTCTAATTAGAAGACCAAGGCTCAAATACAAAATTAAGTCCGGTTATACCTGACTCTCTATTGACATCCAAACCAACCAATAATTCATCACAAAGTCTTAGTGTTCTTAGAAATCTAGAACCTATAACCTTTGATGAGGATTCCATTCAAGAATTACTTCCTGAATCAACTCATTAACTTCAAAAACTAGCTTGGCAAGAACCTAGTCTAGTTAGGTATCCACACACCATAGGTACCCAACCTAAGTATAACAAGTCTTCTATCTATGTTTAGAATATAGATGGAATGACAGAACATGAGATATTAAATGTCTTACAGCAAATGACGATGACATCAAATGCATATAAGACTCAAAATGGTACAATTGATAAAACAATTATCGAATTATTAATAGCTAGCTTCTCAGGCCAACTAAAAGGATGGTGGAATCATCATCTTTCAAAACAACAACAGTCAGATATCTTCAATGCAATATTGATTGGAGAGTGTGGTGAACCCATACGTGATCAACATGGAGCTCCTATTCAGGATGTTGTCTCCACATTATTCTTTACTATATCACACCATTTTATGGGAGATTCATCCCATTTAAAGGATAAAAATGTTGATCTTCTTTCAAACATAAGATGTAAGAAGATGAGTGATTTTCAAAATTATAAAACTTTATTTCTGAGCAGAGTCATGTTAAGAGATGATTCTACACAACCTTTCTGGAAAGAGAAGTTCTTGGCAAGAATTCTCACACTCTTAGGTGAGAAAACCATAAACAAAATCCATGAAGTATATAGGAATCACATTATTCCTTATGAACAATTAAATTATAGTGAATTTATCAGCTTCGCTCAAAACCCAGGGTCTTCAAATCAGCCAAGATTTGAAAATCCAAAAGTAAATGAAACAGAAGCTAAAAATCTCCAATCACCAGGAAGATCAATTTTGTAGGCATTGTCATTGATTCACTCAATCACTTGAAAGGGTCCATCTCCCCGAGGTTGCAACTTGGACCGTCTTTTTTCAGGAAACCGTTCCTTCCTCGTATGCACCCAAACCCAATCACCAGGCTCAAAAATGACTCTTTCCCTCCCTTTGTTGGCTTTGTAAGCATAATCCTTATTTCTCTTCTCAATTTTCTCATGAATGCGTTCATGGAGCTTCTTCACCGTTTCAGCCTTCTTAGCACCATCTAAGTTAGTTTTCTCTAAAATAGGAATAGGTAGTAAGTCCAAAGGAGTTAGTGGGTTGAAACCATAAACAATTTCGAATGGAGAATGATCAGTAGTTGAATGCACACTCCGATTATAAGCAAATTCAACAAAAGGTAAACAATCCTCCCAATTTTTCAAATTCCTTTTTATTACCACCCTAAGCAACGTGGATAGGGTCCTATTGACTGCCTCAGTTTGCCCATCTATTTGAGGGTGACAAGTAGTCGAAAACAAGAGTTTAGTGCTCATTTTAGAAAACCTATCTGCAACCACAAAAATGGAGTCTCTACCCTTCTTAGACCTAGGTAACCCTAAAACAAAATCCATGGAAATATCTACCCAAGGTGTGCTTGGTATGGGCAAGGGAGTATATAGTCCTTGTGGTAGGACTTTGGATTTGGCTTGCTTACAAGTGATGCATCTAGAACATATTCTCCCTACATCCTTCCTTATTATTGGCCAATAAAAATGCTCACGCAACTTCTCTATTGACCAAACTTGTAGTGGCCATTGCAGTAAAATTATTACCAAACCTTATAAAAAATCTTATAAAACTTATAAGGCATTTTCAAAACCTAAAAAACCATTCTTTGAAAGAAGAATGAATTTTTATAAAAAACCTTATAAAAGAAATTTTAATAAGGAATCAAAACCTAATAATAAACCCTTTAAAAACTTTAAAGAGTTTAAATGTTACAAATGTAGTAAGAAAGGCCACACGGCTAACTATTGCAAGATGTCTAAAAAACTTCATGAATTAAACCTTGAAAAAGACACCTTAATAAAATGTGCCTTAATGATAGATGAATCATCATCTTCTGAGTTTGAACCTTGGTCGGAAAACTCAGAAGATTCAAATACATAGGTAGATGAGTTAGCATTCACTGACTCAGATACTTCAAATAATGAAAATATTAATGTATTAACTAAGGAAGAAGATGAATAACTTCAAAATAAAATCCTTAAGTTAAATGACCCTCGTATTACAAAATTATATATGGACTACTTGACTAATAATTTAGCCAAAGCCCAACCATTACCAAAACCTTCTGAACTTCCAAATACCAGCACAGGCTATTACAACCTCACTGTTGTTTTGGAACGTAAGAACAAAACATGAAAACCAGAAACTCAAATCCAAAACTTAAAAATTGAAATCAAGACCATTAAGCTAAAACTCCACCAGCTTAAGAAAAAACATAAAGAATATGACCTCAAGTTTAAATTACTTGATATAACATGAGTAAAAACCTCAATAGGGACGAGTGAGTCAGATGACAAACTTGAACCAAATACCCAAGAACTTAAAAACATTGAAAGAATTCCTAAAAATGTTCTTTAAATTCTTAGGAAATCACCTGTAGGAAATACAAAATATCTATTACCCTAGTATTCTCTGACCAATCAAAACTTGAGACAATAGCCTTATTTGATATAGACACTGATCTCAATTGTATTAAACCATCAATCATTCCCAAACGATTTTATCAACCAACGGATGAACAACTTACCTCAGCCAATAAATCAAAAATGAATATTATTGGTAAAATAAAAGTTGCAATCCTTAACAAATCATTCCTTATCAAAACTCCATTTGTGATTGTATCTTATATAAGTTATCCAGTCATATTAAGAACATTGTTCATGAATATTATTATCCCATATCTTGTCAAAAGTGATAAGATTTCTTTCAAAATTGAAGAGAAGACCTTTAGTTTTCACTTCATTGAAGAACCAAAAACCAAAAAACCTCAACCTTATTAAAGTCAATTCCATCCCTCAAAAAGAGATTTATGCTCTTATTAACCATAGAGAAAAAGACCTTTTCTATCTCAAATCCAAAGTTCAATCTCATATAGTTGAGAAAGAACTTCAAATTCCAGAGATTCAAGAAAAAATCTCTAGACTCCAAAATTCTTTTAAAAAGGAAGTTTGTTCTGAACTACCCAGTGCTTTCTGGAGTAGAAAGGAACATATGGTAGACTTACCATATGAATTATCTTTCAATGAGAAAGATATTCCAACTAAAGTAAGGCCAATTCAAATGAATATTGACCTTGAACAATTCTGTAGAAAAGAGATCTAGGATCTCTTATCTAAGAAGTTAATATCCAAATCCTGATCACCATGGAGTTGTGCGACTTTCTATGTCAATAAATCAGTTGAGATCGAATGAGGAACACCTCGATTGGTTATCAAATACAAACCCCTTAACAAAGCCTTAAAATAGATTAGATATCCTATTCCTAACAAAAAATACCTTCTTCAAAAACTCCATCATTCATCAATATTCTCAAAATTCGATATGATGTTAGGTTTCTAGCAAATTCAAATTGAACCAAAACATAGATATAAAACGAAATTCACTGTTCCGTTTAGACATTATGAATGAAATGTCATGCTATTTGAGCTTAAAAATGCACCTTCTGAATTTTAAAGGATTATAAATGACATATTCAATCCTTATTCAGAATTATGTATTGTGTGCATTGATGATGTACTTATCTTTTTGAAGGATGTCAGAAAACATATCGAGCACCTCAAAACCTTTTTTCATATCATAAAAAAAAGTGGACAAGCTTTATTAGCCAAGAAAATGACATTTTTTAAAACTAATATTAGGTTTCTTAGACATAATGTATCCAATGGAACAGTTATTCCAATCGAACAATCTCTTTAGTTTACTACCAAATTTCTTGATAAAATCATCAACAAAACTCAGCTATAAAGATTTCTTGGTAGCTTAAATTATGTTTTAAATTTTTGTCATAATATCAACAGATTCGCAATAAAGCCACTCCATAACAGGCTGAAGAAAACTCATGAGTCATGGACAGAAAAACAGACCAAAATTGTGCAAAGAATAAAAGTACAAGTTCAAAACATTCCTTGTTTACATCTTGTGGATCCAACACTTCCCAAGATAGTAGAAATCGATGCTAGTGAACTCCACTATGGTGGAATATTAAAACAAGTCCAAGGAGATAAAGAACTCATAGTTCAGTCTATCTTTGACCTTTGGAATGATTGTAAAAATAATTATTCCACTATCCAAAAAGAAGTATTAGCAATAGTACTTTGTATTTCTAAATTTCAATCATATTTATTAAATCAAAGATTTTAAAAAAATGATTGTAAGTTTGCAAAAGAAATTTTATAAAAAGATGTTAAAAACATTGCATCAAAACAATTTTTTTCAAGATGGCAAGCTTTATTAAGTGTTTTTGAATTTATCAGGGAATAAAACAATTCATTACCAGACTTTCTAACCAAAGAGTTTCTTCAAAACATGTTTAATGATGAGTAGGAAGAAGAAAGAAAAGGAGAAAAGGGAACCTCCTCCAAACCCTTCTATCACCAACATCTCATTAGTAAAACCAACTATCACCTGGTCCTAAGCGGCCCAAACCAAAACTACAAAAGCAGAACCATTCTCTTAGAAATCCCTGGAAGAATTATCACCAAAAATATCCCCAATAGACAAAGTTTTGTATCAATGAGTCCAAGATTGGATACTAAATCTCAAAGACTCAGAGGCATTATAAGCAACCTATGATAGCATCCCAGGATTAGGTGCACCATTATTACTTTTCGAAGTAGAGGCCCCAACCTCCAAAGGTAAATAAAAGGTATCAAAGGAAGCAACATCTTCCAAATTAAAATTAACTTCAAAACAATCAATTGGAACTAGGGGTGTCCGCGGTCCGATCTGGTCCGGTTTTAAGTAAATTTTTTTAACCAAATTGGACCGTTCATAATGCTCAAACCAGGCCAGACCAGACCGTTTTGCTATCCAAAATTTTGTAACTGAACAGTTTGGTCCAATTTGATTAACGGCTTGAAACGCTTAATAATACATAAATATGATACTGTTTAATATGATATAATCTAATAGTATAAAGTCAAATATGATGCTCATCAATCATCATACATAAATAAATATTATTGTTAAATACATAAATACAAAAATAAATACACAAATTGTTATTGAAATCCAAAAGTAAAACATATTAGACATGAGGAAATCAAGTCCCAATATCTCATTTACATAGAATTCTTACCCGTTATTAATCATCAATGATCAATGTAGTGTCTTTAATGAAATCTACAATAAAATAAAATCATATACCATTAGATAATAATATTTAAAAAATAAAATTAGGAATAATTTTAAGTATTGCAATTACCTAAATCAACATCTTTATAAATCTCTAGGTCATCATTGTATTTTGATAAGGCAAAAAAGTCATTAATGGAAGAACGAAACCAATTTTGACTACATACTAATGCCTTTACCATTTTAAGATTCAAAGAACTCCTAAATGGATCAAGAATGTGACCTCCTGTGCTAAAAGTTGATTCTGATGCAACAGTTGAAACTTGAACTGTTAACACATCACATGCAATGAGAGAGATGATAGGAAACCTAAAAGAATTTTCCTTCCACCATTTCAATATATCAAACTTATCCAATATGACATTTTCACATGGGGTGTTCAAATATTTCTCAACCTCAGTTTTCAACTCCAAACTATTTTTCTCCTCTAAGCATTTAAGAAATTTCAACTTTCTTGCTTCATGAGATGAAGGAATCCTTCCTATTACTAATTAGATCAAGACAGATATATTATAATATAAATAGGACAAAACATTATCTATTTTATTATAAACAGATTGAAACAAATGTAATTATATGCAATTTTGTAGATTAAATAACACATTATATTTTCTGCAAGTAAAGAACATGTGTGTTAATACTAGCTGAAATAAGAAATAACATGACTTTTTCTGCTTGATTTTTTATTAGAAATCAGGGGAAAAAACATGAAAAGAACATGTTATTTTAATCAAAATCACGATTGATGCTTAAAGAATGAATAAAATATTAGTAATGTTGAGAATATGTAATTTACATTGAAACTAAAAATGATATTTATTATCATTTTTAATAAAATGATTGAAACTAATAATTCAAAGTAATATCAGAAACAGACAAACACAATGTAATGATAATTTTGGCACACACGACTAGTGAAAGAGAGAAACAAAATTTGGGGGTGTCTAAAAATCCTATCAAAAACTCATTTGAGGAAGCATTTTAGAAACTCAAAAAAATCTTATCATAAACTCAAAAAAAATTGTATCATAAACTAAAAAAAATCCTATCAGAAACTCATTTGAGGAAGCATTTCAGAAACTAAAAGAATCCTATCAGAAACTAAAAAAAAACCATATCATAAACTAAAAAAAAAATCTTATCAGAAACTCATTTGAGGATACATTTCAGAAACTCAAAAAAATCCTATCAGAAAATCATTTGAGGAAGAATTTCAGAAACTCAAAAAAATCTCAATAACTCAAAAAAATTGTATCATAAACTAAAAAAAATCCTATCATAAACTCATTTGAGAAACTCAAAAAAATTCTATCAGAAACTCAAAAAACCCGTATCATAAACTAAACAAAAATCCTATAAGAAACTTATTTGAAGATGCATTTTAGAAACTCAAAAAAATCATATCAGAAACTCAAAAAAACTGTATCATTGATGAGTGCTCAAAAAGCACTAAAATAACCATGATTTTATGCACATTAATTGATTAATATATATATATATTTATATGTTTTATCATATATTTATATATATTTGTCTTTTTCGGAATCACGGGTATTTTTATTGTTTTTCAGGTATTTTGGCTTAAAAACGCAACTTAAAGACACAAAGAGGAATACTGGAAGCAATACATCACAAATATATTAATAAATAAATGGGGAAAGGTCAACAAATATGGAAAAATTGGACAAAATGGGTCAAAAGGGTCAAAAATGTCAAAAAGGGGAAAATCGCGCCGCCGCGCCAGCTGAGCTGCGAGCCCCCGTACAAGAAGACGCTCAGATCACAAGAAGACGCCAGATCGCGGCATCGGCTCTGCTCCCGCGCGCGCCCACACATGCGCGCCGCACCTCGTTCGCACGCCTCTGCGCGCCACTCTGCCGCGCGCGCGCCCTGCGCGCCACCGCTTCTCCCCGCGCGCCCAACGCTTTTTCGCCCCATTTTTCACGTGCCGGCCCTGTGACGTCATCGCGGCGTCATTAATGACATCGACAATTCAATACGCGTTTTTACATTTTTAAATATTTTTTTACTCATTTTTTCTCTCCATCCTCACCTATAAATACCCCCTTCCCTTCACTTCAAGACACACCTTCAAAACACACTTCTCTCTTCTTTCTTTCTCTCTTTTCTTAGATTTTTAGGTTTGGTTAGTTTTTGTTAGTTTTTAGTTAATTTCTCTTAGTTTTAGAGTTCTTGCGTTTTTGGGAAGAACTAGTTATGTTTTTGTAATTTATTAGGTTTTCGATTCAATAAATGGCAGTGCAAATTCATTGGAGGTTTTCAAAGAACGGAATAGCATCGAAGTTTTGTAAGGATTTTATTTTCTTTCTGATTATTTTTATGCTTTATTCTTACATGTTATATTTAATTTGTTCCGTGATTAAATTTAACTCTGTATTGTTTATAAAAATGATGTAATAATAAGGTTGTTATTCTTGTGAAATATTAAATAGGTAAAAATCTCTAAAATGAATTGATTTTATTTTTATTCAAGATTTTCTATTAAGAATGTTAGAGAGAAATATATTATTTTTCATTACAAACTTAAATCTGAAAATTAGATTTTAAGGTTTAGTTATCGATGCGATTTAGAGTAGTGCTCTTTTATTTGTTGGTACAATCGCCTCTAGTTAGAGTGAAGCTCTATTTCAAAAGTTTTTATAAGAATTATTATCTGAAAATGTATTGACAACATGTTTTCGGTAGTGGTTTTAAAACTTGAAAGTTAGTACTTCGGATAACTAAATTCTTAGGTTTAATTTGGACACCTTGAATAAAGTTTAAATCGCTCAACCCCACCAAAGGTGGCATTTAAATGATTCATTTTCAATCTCTTAGAAAAAGAAATTAATTTAATTAACCAAATTAGTTATCAACCCCACCCATAGGTGTTAATTAATTTGTTTAGTTAACAAAGAATATCTAACCCCACCAAAGGTGGTATTCATACAAAAAAGAGAATCAATAAATATCAATTCATATCTTTAATAACCTAATTAATATGAGAAAGCATAATTAACTTAATTATTATATCCATAAATACTCCACCATTATAAATGATAAAATTTGCATAAATGTTTATTGAATCTATGTTTATTTTTATGTAATTAGATTAAAAACACAAAACCCCAAAATATCGTGACAGGATGTTTAGGATTTAATTTCGTTTTTAAAAGTTTGAATAATAAATTAAAAACCACATACATTCCTTCCTTAGATCGACCTTGGGAGTATACTTATCATTTTCTATGAAATGATTCGTGTACTCTTGAGAGTTTTATAAATATTAAACCAAATGAGCAGGCGAGGATCGGCGATGTCGGTTGCCCCTGATCAAGTTTTAGCGCATTCTTGGGAAGGAATAGCGTTTTTAAATTATTTATCAAAATTTTAAAAACCTTTGTGTTGTAAATAATTGTGATTTTTTTATTAAAAAATTAAAAAAATAAAAATTTTTGTTGTTTGTGAAAAGTAAAAAAAATTCAAATTTTAATTTCGTAATAAATAAAAAAATATAGCATGAATAATAAAATAATTTTGCATTTTGAAATTTGAAGTAAAAAAAAGTAAATAAATTTTAAATTAAATTAATAAATAAATAAGAATAAAAAAATAAAAAAATAAAAAATAAAAATAATAATAAAAATAATAAAAATAATAAAAATAATAAAAAAATAAAAAAATAAAAAAATAAAAAAAATAAAAAAAATAAAAAAATAAAAAAAATAAAAAAAATAAAAAATAATAAAAATAATAAAAATAATAAAAAAATAAAAAAAATAAAAAAATAAAAAAATAAAAAAAATAAAAAAAATAAAAAAAATAAAAAAATAAAAAAATAAAAAATAAAAAAAAATAAAAATAAAAAAATAAAAAAAATAAAAAAATAAAAAAATAAAAAAAATAAAAAAATAAAAAAAATAAAAAATAAATAAAAAACTTATTTTTTTATTTTCATTTAATTTTAATTTTTTTGTATCTTAATTTTATTTTTTTTTTTTACCTTTTTCAATTTTATTTTATTTTATTTTCCCTTTTTTTTTTAATTTTATTTTATTTTATTTATTTTACCTTTATTTTTTTTTTCTCTTCTTGCTTTTTTTTCTCTCTTAATTTTTATTTAACTTAATTAACTTAGCTTTTTACTAACTTAATTAACTTACTTTTTTAATTAACTTTGATTTTTATTAACTTAATTAACTTAAATTTTCATTAACTTAATTAACTTAGATTTTTACTTAAATTAACTTAATTAACTTAACTTTATTAACTTAGATTTTTACTTAACTTAATTAACTTAGTTTTTTTTTTCACTTAACTTAATTAACATAGATTTTCATTAACATAATTAATTTACATTTTCATTAATTTAATTAACTTACATTTTTAACCTAACTTAACTTAATTAAATTTAATAGCATCAAAAGTAAAGTTATAAGGGAGTTCGTTTGGAGACTAGTTCCTGGAAGCCTTTGTGCCACTAGTCTTTCCTGGGAACGTTGCTTCTGCAGGAGGATGGTTTTTAAGGAGCCTTTGCCCCACCATTCTTTCCTGGGAGCACTCTTGGTTATCTTGATTATGTTATTTTAACTTAGATATTATAGTAAAAAAAACCAAAAAAAAATTTCTGAAACTATCTCCAAAATCTTAAAGTTTTAATTACAATCTCAAGAGTTAGTTTCTTTGTTTGATCTAGGTACAATTGTGTTTTGATGCCTTAATTATTTGATTTGCACCTAGATGTGGGTTATCTAAAACCACCAGCATGCCCCCAGTTTTTGGTACACAAGAAGTTGAAAATCAATAGTGGCATGTTTGAAACAAGATAGGTAGACAACCTTGTCTTACTTGTAGGTTTGATTGACTCAATGATGAGGGACATTGAGTTTACTTAAAAGGCAATCCCAAGTTACGTCTTGCTAAGACGTTAAACTACTTATTTGGATGGGAGGCAACCCATCATTTTAGGTAATTTTTTGTTATTTGTTTTAATTTTATTGTTTATTTTGGTTTAATTATATGTGAATAATTTTTAAATTGTTAAAACTAAAAATATTTTTTGAGTTGTTAGAAGTTCACAGCAATCTGTCTGTATACACTATAATGATGAATATGATGAATGCACCTGCATTTCTCCATTACTACTTACACATTCTCAAGAAATAGGTAATCTTTCTTCTCTTTTCTCTTTATCTTTAATTTACAGTTGTTACATTGAGGACAATGTAAGTTCTTGGTTGGGGGTGGTGAAAAGTTACCATGCTTAATAAGAAAAGAAAAAAAAAGATTTAACAATTTAAAAAAAAAAATTCAAAAAAAAAAAAAAAAACAATTTTTTTTCTTTTTTATGTTCACATCTTCATTTTTTGTGTTTGTTTTGTATGATTTAGTAATTTTTGAAATTTAAAAAAAAAAAAATTAAAAAAAAAATATTTTCTCACAAAAATTTATCATTTCTTTAAATCAAATTTAAGTAAAGAGTTAAGTCTTTTGTACTGTTAGATTAATTTTTGAAAACATATCATGAAATATTTTGTAATTGTTTTTGATAATTAGTTAATTTTTGTCATAACTAGTATTTCTTGATAAGATGTAGAAATTATATTAAACCCAAAATCGGTGTTTATGAATTTGTTTTAGTGGAGACTACCTTTGTGAGATATAATTTGAGCCTAATTTCCTTTATTCAGAGTGAAATATATATTTTTTCTACTCCAAACACATTTCTTATTTCTTCAAATTCTTAGATGATCTCTATAGGCATTAATATTGAATGTATGAATTTTTTCTCATCTTAATAGAGTGTCGTATATTTTTTATTATTATTTTTGCTTAGATTAAATGATTTGAGTAGAAATTGATAGTATATGCTTTTATCTCATTCGTGCATGACTGTTACAAAAAAAGAGACATATATGGGGTTACCTAAACCAAGATCAAACAGAAAAGCCACAAAATTAACCACTCACCAAAATCCTTAAAAAAATGTACAATCTATACATGGGTTGAATCTCTAAAAATGATATATATTGAAAAATATCTTCAGAAAAATATAGAGAGAAAGAATATATAGTATAATCTACATACTATGACCCACATTGCCTACAAAGTTGTGAGTAAAGGCTAATTACAAAAGAAAGATATAGAAAGTAATTCCCTAAAAAGTCATTGCACTGTCTTCATTTGTAAAAGGCATATATCTTGAAATTTTTTCTTAATGAGTTTGATTTATGCATGAAAATAATTTTTATATATGATATCTTTATAATTTATACATTTGATTCCTTCCATGAGATCAACGTCAAAATAACACTTTGAGCCTTTCTTCTTTATACATATGCGAACATATTAGTTCATTTCTATACATCAACTCTTTCGCATATAAATTAGTATGAGTGTTTGAACCCATAGGATTCAGTGTTTTGAGAGTATTGACTTGTGAGGAATAGAGTCGAAGCGAATTCGGATTTATGACACTGAAATTGGGTAAAATTAAATTGATACATTTTTGAAATGAAATATGAAAATGATTTTCGACTAATTATTATAATAAAATCATGATTGTTTAAAGAGATTAAAATAACTTATGCTTGAGATTTTAATTATGATCTTAAAGGAGATTAAAAAGTATGAGATATTTTTGTGATATGTTGTTTTCTTTTTATTCTTAAATTAATTTTTGATTGTGTTGTGATTGTTTTTATAGTTTCTTTTTATTTAGTTCAATGTTTGTGGGTATCATTCTTGAAAACCCTCACGAGACTCAAACTTCGTCCACTAGGGCAACCTAGGGGTTTAACGACTTGTTGCATAGGCTAAATGCAACCGCTTTCAATCCACGAAAGTGATTTAGGATAGTTTAATTTTTAGTTTTTATCGCTTCTCTTGCTAAGGGACTAGCAAGAAAATTGAGGTTGTGATGAGTGCTCAAAAGCACTAAAATAACCATGATTTTATGCACATTAATTGATTAATATATATATATATTTATATGTTTTATCATATATTTATATATATTTGTCTTTTTCGAATCACGGGTATTTTTATTGTTTTTCGAGTATTTTGGCTTAAAAACGCAACTTAAAGACACAAAGAGGAATCTTGGAAGCAATACATCACAAATATATTAATAAATAAATGGGAAAGGTCAACAAATATGGAAAAATTGGACAAAATGGGTCAAAAGGGTCAAAAATGTCAAAAGGGGAAAATCGCGCCGCTTGCCAATGCAGCCAGAAACCCGCGACACGCCCGAACCGCGCGCGAAGACGCGCCAGATCGCGCGCGCCCCGATCCGCGCGCGCTCTCCACGCCGGCAGCCGCGCGCCTTTGCCTACATTCCGCGCGCACTCTGCGCACTCTGCCTCGCGCGCGCCCTGCGCGCCATGGTACCCTCCCCGCGCCCAACGCCTTTTCGCCCCATTTTTCACGTGCGGCCCTCGTGACGTCATCTTGACGTCATTAATGACATCGACAATTCCAATACGCGTTTTTACATTTTTAAATATTTTTTAACATTTTTTACTCATTTTTCTCTCCATCCTCACCTATAAATACCCCCTTCCCTTCACTTCAAACACCTTCAAAACACACTTCTCTCTTCTTTCTTTCTCTCTTTTCTTAGATTTTTAGGTTTTTTAGTTTTTCTTAGTTTTTAGTTAATTTCTCTTAGTTTTAGAGTTCTTCCCTTTTTGGGAAGAACTAATTATGTTTTTGTAATTTATTAGTTTTTCGATTCAATAAATGGGAGTGCAAATTCCGCTTGGAGGTTTTCCAAAGAACGGGAATAGCATCGAAGTTACTGTAAGGATTTTATTTTCTTCTGAGTTATTTTTTATGCTTTATTCTTACATGTTATATTTAATTTGTTCCGTGATTAAATTTAACTCTATTTGTTGTTTATAAAAATGATGTAAGAATAACGTTGTTATGCTTGCGAAATATTAAATAGGTAAAAATCTCTAAAATGAATTGATTTTATTTTTATTCAAGATTTTATATTAAGAATGTTAGAGAGAAATATATTATTTTTCATTACAAACTTAAATCGAAAATTAGATTTTAAGGTTTAGTTATCGGTCGATTTAGAGTAGTGCTCTTTTATTTGTTGGTACAAATCTTAGGTAGTTAGAGTGAAGCTCTATTTCAAAAGTTTTTATAAGAATTATTATCTGAAAATGTATTGACAACATGTTTTCATTAGTGGTTTTAAAACTTGAAAGTTAGTACTCGGATAACTAAATTCTTAGGTGTAATTGGGACACCGTGAATAAAGATTAAACAGTCTAACCCCACCAAAGGTGGCATTTAAATGGTTCATTTTCAATCTCTTAGAAAAAGAAATTAATTTAATTAACCAAATTAGTTATCAACCCCACCCATAGGTGTTAATTAATTTGTTTAGTTAAGAAAGAATATCTAACCCGACCACAAGCGATATTCATACAAAAAAGAGAGAATCAATAAATATCAATTCATATCTTTAATAACCTAAATAATATGAGCAAGCATAATTAACTTAATTATTATATCCATAAATACTCCACCATTATAAATGATAAAATTTGCATAAATGTTTATTGAATCTATGTTTATTTTTATGTAATTAGATTAAAAACACAAAACCCCAAAATATCGTGACAGGATGTTTAGGATTTAATTTCGTTTTTAAAAGTTTGAATAATAAATTAAAAACCACATACATTCCTTCCTTAGATCGACCTTGGGAGTATACTTATCATTTTCTACGAAATGATTCGTGCACTTGCGAGAGTTTTATAAATATTAAAACCAAATGAACGGGCAGGATCGGCGATGTCGGTTCTGCCCCGATCAATCATAAACAAACAAAAAATCATATCATAAACTCATTTGATGAAACATTTTAGAAACTCAAAAAGATCCTATCATTAACTCAAAATAACCCTATCAGAAACTAATCAAAAAGGTTTAACAACCAATCCAAAATACATAGTACATATAATGTCTCGTACATAAAATTTTACTAAGAATGTTTGGAGAAACGGTCAGCTCACTACATAATACATACCTATTTCGTCCATGGATGATAGGATGCGAGACGACACGAGAAGAGGTGACTGGCTGGTGGTAGAGGCCATGCGAGGATGACTGGGTGGTTGGGTGCTGCTAGAGGCGACGACGGCTGGCTTAGGCTAAGGTTGTTTTGAGTCTCGTTGAGTCGCAGACGGCCGCTGAAGCTGAAAATGAATTAGGGTTAGGTTAAGAGGCATGCGATTTCTTAAGATATATATATATATATATATGGTAACGATTATTTAAAAAACATTATTAATGAAAAATGGTCCGGTTCAGTTCGATCTGACCGATTTATAATTTTTATAACTGGATCGAACTGTTTGAAAATCAGTTTTACTTAATGCAGACCAGATCGGACTGTTTCAATTATAAAACTATTCGGTTTAAACCGGTCTGGCCCGGTTTATGGACACCCCTAATTGGAACAATCTCTATTCTAGAAAGGAGGATAACAACCTCTACTTATTTTCCTCGAAAAGGAACAAGGGAAGTTATTCCTAAATCTATTTCAAAACCAACTTCTGAGTATTTTTTTAAAACAACAAACTCAGATAGTTACAATTGTTGAAAAGATTTTATGATCAAAATCCTTATTTAGAAAATCAAAAATTATTTGGAGAGGGTTTCTTTTACCAACTTTTTCCAATTCAAAAACCCGCAATACTATATAAGTGTTCTGGAAATTACTGGTAGTGTTGAATTCAAAAACTTCCTTTATCCAAAATCATCACATGCGTAGTTCTTAACTGCTAAACTTCATAAAATCATATCTCTAGTAGACTGGGGAAATTATCTTTCCAAACCACTGTTCTTTCCTATCAGTATTACATCTTTCCTCCCACATTGTACAACATACAATTATTGGGATTATCATCAAGTATGGTTCAATGCATTCCTTATCCAAAACAAAGATAACAAACATTCTTGGTTATTTTTCTTTGTCAACAAAACTATCAATTCATCTTGATTTCCATCTTGGTTTTCTGATTGGTGGAAATTATTTGGAAACATTTCCTCTATTATCATTTCTCCTATCAAAGAGAGTTATGAATCTTTTCAAAAACATTACAAACCTACATTAGAGGAAGCTAGATTCCCTCCTTTGTGTATTTTTTGTTCAAAATTCTATTTTCCTTGGGTATGTCATTAGGTATTAACACTTGTTACATTAGAAGTCATAACTATCACCCGTTCATTCCAAGTCAAATGGTGGTCATCATTTACGATACCAAAAACCCTGTTGCAACCAAACATTGAAAAATGGCTTTTTCAAAATGATAACAAAGAACCCCAAGTGAAGGAACTCTAGGCATCCTCATTACTCTTAGCTCAAAAGGCACATACAAATGCCTTAATATCTAAAGCACAAACCTAGGAGGAACTTCTAGATATCATAAACAGCCATCACAAGGATCTTCTGGCCAAACTTCAAGCATTAAAAAAGAAGAGAAAGATTTAGGTGAAACTCAATCACTAGATGAAACAGTCTTGCCATTATCCAAAGTTTCATCAGCCGATCTAATAAACTTAGAGACAACTAGTGAAGATATATTATTCTGGACTAGCAAAACCCATCCATAGAACCTTAACGTTCTTGCGTGTCCATATTACTTTGGGCCTGTGAGTCCATTTATTTATTAACTTTGAGCTTACGTGTCCATTTATTATTACTTTGGGCCTACGAGTCCATTTACTTATTAATTTTGGGCCTACATATCCATTTGTTATTACTTTAGGCCTGTGTGTCCATTTATTATTACTTTGGGCTTGTGTGTCCATTGCATTTATTAGAGGGTTAAAAACTCATTTGATTTATAAAGGCCCATACAATGGCCTGCTATCAATTGGCACATCATCAACAAGCCCATTAGAGTCTTCAGAAGCAATCACTATTGCTTTCACACAAGAAGACAAAAAAGAAAACGGTGCCGACAATGCACTATTCATCAAATAGTTAAAAGCTATCTAGAATGTCGCAACAACTACTATTCACAGCATAATAAGGCATCTCCTATAGTACCTGATGGCAGATAAACTACTGTTCACTACATAGTAGTCAACTTCCTACAATATCAAGTGACAAAAAGAACTATTCATTGAATAGTAATAGTATTTGGCCACATTCCATTACTTGGTTATAAAAAGAGAAACTCATTTTAGTTCAGAGGCATTGCTTCCATACTCATATCGCTTATACTCTCACATTGCTTACATCCTCTTTGAAAATTATTTTGATTTTGTAACCTTCGTTTTAATTTACTATTAAGTAAGTTTAAGTTTGTTTTAGTTTATTTATTTTCTTTGTTTTATCTTAAATAAATAATTATAATATTTGTAATTAATATAGCCAGCTAAGTCGCCTAATCTATCAATATAGTATGTTTGTTTGTTAAAAATGTGATCTTATTGTTTAGTATTACCTCTGCTATTAACTCCCCGGATCCTTGTTTGTAAGACTTATGGCCGACTAAGCTATCTAATCTATCAATATAATATGATTGTTTATTAATCATGTGATCTTATTGTTTATTATCACCTCTCTAACCAACTCCCCAAATCCTTGGTGCACTTATGGTATGAGAGCCAAGGGGGATTTTGAATTAGTATGTTACAATTGCTAGAACATGTTTCTTAATTGTTCAAATCTAGTTAAAACTATGATATTTTGTATCGAGTTTCTTGGTATTATACCAAGGGGTATGTGAAGTGTTTAGAGTATGGTACTTGCTATATTATGATGTTTGTATATGACAAACTTGGTTTTCATCAAGGGGTATGTAAAGTTGAAATAGCATAACATGTTGAATCACTAGAAGTCTTATTTGTTCTATACTAATTACCATAGGCATTCTATCGGTAGATGGTAATAAATTCCGAAAGATAGGATGTGAATCCACCTTAAGCCGAGTAATGTGGATGGTATAGGTAGACAAATGGATAAGACTATACGTTGTGAAGATAAGTAATAAATGTCTATGAAACTTCAACCCATTTTTGAGTTGATAAAATGATCATATAGCATACAAACTAGTAGTTAGAATAAGTTATAGAGTTACAGGATATTACCTATGAAACTTTAACCTATTAGATTGGTGAAACGATTATTGTAAGTACAAGGTATTACATTTAAATAAAAATTTGATAAGTTCTATTTTCTATAAAACTAGTTCATATTCTCTTCTTGATTTTCAAGAATCTTGATAGTTGGTTAGAGATAGTGATGTTTCATGATAAGATTCTTTATTAACATTTAAGGATATTATATTGATGATTAGATTTAACATAAATTTTACAAGTTAAATTTTATTTTGTTTAAAATTTTAAATATGTGTTTTAATAGAACTTTTTCGTTTTCTTTTTTAACTTCTTTTGATAATAAATTTATAGGTTCTGTTTCAAAATAATGAATCAACTTATGATTCATATCAATAAAACAAAAGAGATAACCAACTCTTTTTCGAACAAAATCTTTTTGATCTTCAAAAATCTTTTAAAGAAATCCAAAAACCTTTAAAAATTGGTAGCATAAAAGCTTATTTCAAAAATCAGAAAGCTTCTAAAAGGGATTATTCTATCAAAACAATAGAAAGAGATGAAAAGGTCTATTCTGACTTATCAAACAAAATAGAGTGGGCTAAAGCTCTACTAAAAAAATAGCTAAGAGTTGTAAACTCCAAAACTGGTACTGAAAAAACACCAGATAAAAAGAAAGAAAATATTTCAAATATTTCTACCAAAAACAAGGAAAGAGATATCCAAACATCCATTCCTTCCAAATCCCAACTTAGGTTTCTTACATTAAGACAAAACTAGGAGATGAATCAATCACCTTCTTCATCATCAACACCTTCAAACATATCCTATGAAAAGGAATATGAATTACTAGACATAGAAACCCTACGTCTAGACATAGATATTCCACAAAACAAACATATAAAAAATGGTTTTCCAAAACATACTCAGAAAAGTACTAAGGCTAGCAGCTTTAGGAAACACGCTAGGTATGCTAAAAAACACCAGCAAAACATATTATTTTTTAAATGGTTAAAAAACTATTTAGAAACCAAAAGTCAACCTTTCCCTTTCAAAATTGATCCAAAACTTGGACAAATTGTCAAAACACTTAACTCTAAGCCGGTTAGCTTATAAGAAACATCACCAGACACATTAGTTAACCTTGAACTAGTTAGCTTAGTGGAAATATCACCAATCACTATAATTAACTCTAAACCAATTAATTTAGTTGAAATATCACCAATCACTATAGATAGCCCTAAATAGGTTAGCTTAGTGGAAACACCACCAATCATTATAGATAATCCTAAATCGGTTAATCTAGAAGACTCTACTAATATTGTTAGTTTAACAACAAGTATACCAAAAAAATTTCAAAAATCAATACTAAAGAAATCATAGAAAAGGATTTCGATAGATTACTAGATGATGAACCAGTTAATTCTATTAACATGGTCAATACTAAAAAGAAAACACCCATTTGGGAAACCCTATATGGATCAATAGAGGCTGAACATCCTCCATTGAGACTTATTACCTTTCCCTATGCGGATAGTAAGGTTGAAGCCTTTCCCTTTAAGAACCCCCAGGAAAACCAGACAACCAACCTCAAAAACATAGTTACCCAAAACAAATTTACCAATATTAGCCTAAGTACCTTAGGTAAACAGCTCACTAGGATAAAGAATAATCAAAAGACCGATCTTCCCTTTACCTCCTACCAATCCATTAGTAGTAAAGTTCAAAATCTCATCTTCAAACCTTTCCAGGTCTCTAAACCAACCTAGGAAGAAATATCATCAAAATTTGAGAAACTTCAAAAATGGAGTAACATCCTTAAACTCCAATTAGAAGACCAAACCTCAAATACAAAACTAGGTCCGATTATACCTGAGTCTCTATTGACATCCAAACCAACCAATAATTCATCACAAAGTCTTAGTGTTCTTAGCAACCTAGAACCTATAACCTCTGATGAGGATTCCATTCAGGAATTACTTCCTGAACCAACTCCTCAACTTCAAAAACTAGCTTGGCAAGAACCTAGTTCAGTTAGGTACCCACACACCATAGGTACCCAACCTAATCAGGTTAACCAACCTAAGTATAACATGTCTTCTATCTATGTTTAGAATATAGATGGAATGATAGAACATGAAATATTAAATGTCTTACAGCAAATGACGATGGTGTCAAATGTGTATAAGACTCAAATTGGTACAATTGATAAAACAATTGTTGAATTATTAATAGCTGGCTTCTTAGGCCAACTAAAAGGATGGTGAGATTTCCATCTTGCCAAACAACAATAGTTGGATATCTTAGGTGCTATCCAAACTATAGAACCCATTCTCAATTATCACAGAGAAGTTATTCAAAATAAAATACCCATTTTGATATCTACGATATTATTGCATTTTATGGGTGACTCCTCACGCATAAAGGATCAAAACACCGAACTCCTTTCAAACCTTCAGTGTTCAAAACTCAATGATTTTCACTAGTACAAAATAACCTTCCTTAGTAGAGTTATACTAAGAAAAGACTCTAACCAACCCTACTGGAAAGAGAAGTTCCTAATAGGACTTCCTAAACTCCTAGGAGAGAAAGTTAGAAACAAAATCTATGAAACAGTTGGGAAATACATGATCTCTTATGATCAACTCATCTACGATGAATTGATTAGTTTCATTCAAAACCAAAAAGTTCAAATCTGCAAAGACTTGGAGTTATAAAAACACCTCAAAAGGGAAATGCATGAAATACAGAAAGAACTATGTTCTTACTGTAAAAAGTTCAACGATTCCCTTAGTGAAGACAAATATTTCTATACACTTTGTAGCAGCAAAACAACTTCAAAATCTTACAAGAGATCTCCAAGATATTGAGCAACCTTTTCAAAAATAATCACTTGCCACATATGTTGCAAGAAAGGCCATGTTTCAACATACTGTCAAGTTTCTAAGAAACTCCATAAATCAAAACTTGAAAAAGAGACTCTCCAAAAGGTCTTCATTAAAGCCTCTGAGTCTTAAGCCTGTTCTGAAGACTCTTCTAGTAATCAAAACTATCAAATTAGTAAATTCGTCATAACTAATCCTAATTCTGATAAATCAAAACAAGAAAACTTTGTAAAACAAAGAATTTCTATACATCAAAACCTTTTCCAAGATTGTAAACCAAACTTTCAAGAAAAAGATATAAAACTCCAACTGCATTCTTCATGCATGTTTTTAAGGATTGATTTTAAATAAAAAATGGAGATTTTTCAAAACCTTGCTTCAAAGCATATTCCTACCCAACAACAAAATCTATTAAATATCCTCAAAATACAAATTTATTACCAGAAATCCAAACCCAGGAATTCTCACAAAACTCAGCAATACCAAGAAAAGAGAAGGATAAACCACCAATGAAACCCTTTTCTTCTTCAAAAAAACATTATCTCTCCAAAATCTAGTATTATCCTTCAATATATTGAAGATCAAAATCAGACAGAGGCCCCAGCCTTCACAAGGATAATTTCTAAACTTATTAAAATAGAAAAGGAAGGATCTTCTTCCTCTTCTAATATTATCTCTGTATCAGAGAAAGGAGAGTTATCTCCAAAATCTTTTCAAAAAATATTTAAGTATATTTTGAAAACAACTCAAACTGATATAAAGTGAAATGATGACTTCATAACAAAAGTCCTTATGTTTCTGAACAAAAAATATTTTCAAAACAAGGATTCCATAACAAGAATTCCTTACAAAATATTCTCAAATTATGGTTCTATAAAACTTGGAATCGAACCAAAACCCTAGAATACTACCAGAGTATTTTGGATTTATCCAATCTTCAAAACTTCCATTCTTAGAATCATAAACCAAGGTGGTTCAGTGTCTCCTTAATCCAAAACCCAGAATATTCCCCATCTTGGATATTGTATTTTCATATTAAAATGCCTTGGATGCATACCCATTGGTGGAAGCCCTTTCGATCCCTACTAGGAATCCAAGCAAAATATCACTTATTCAAAACACTCGTTCGATCCAAAAGGAGTGAAACAAGATCCATAACCTTGTGTATCTTTCCTACAAAATCATACCTTCCTTGGATATATCCATTGTCCTTAAGATAGATATATGTCCCAGGAATTATGAATATCAAATGGTGGATAACACCCAATGTCCCTAAAACAATTTCAAAATTATTAGTGGAAGAATGGCATGAAAAGCTTCAGCCAATCCAAAACCAACTCTTGGCCCAAATACAACAAGCCAATGGAAATGCATTTCTTGCTACAACAAGAATAGAAGGAAATATGGACATCATGCAGAAAAATATTAGAAGACAAAATAAGATCTTCCAAGCAAAACGTCTGATGATTGTACACCAAACAATTTAGCACTTCTAGGAAAGGAAAGACAAGGAAGACTATTTGGGATCCACTTCAAAAATGGATAGCTTCAAAACCCATGAAAATGGCCTTTGGTCCTTATCCGTGTTAAATGGCCTTTGGGCCTTATAAGTTGTATTAGGGATAGAAGCCCATTTATTTGTATAAAGGTTAAAAGCCCATCTACTTGTATTAGGGTTAGAAACCCATTATTATCAGACCTATGAGTCCATTCATTTTGGGCCTACGTGTCCAATTCATTTATCTTAGGCTTGCGTATACATTTAGGGTTGAAATCCCTCTATAAAGCCCATTACAAGGCCTCAAAAGGCTTTAAAGCCCATCATGGTGACATCAATAAGATGTCATTACAACATCAGTATCATGGTGACATCAATAGAACGTCACTACATTATCACCATCTAGGTGACATCAGTTAGACATCACTAATACGTTAGTAGCTGGTACTATTGAGTCGGCACCTGATGACTCTATGAAAATAAAGTCATTAGTACACTATTTTACTTAATATTCACTTGTTTTATTTAATAAATAGTATTTTTATGGCCAAAAAAATTAAAATATAAACTTTTTAGTGAAAAGGGGTGAAAACATAATTTTTGTGATTTTTTGTGATTTTTATGAATTTTTAATGCAGGACCAATCAAAAGCTACCACGTGGCATGCCACGTAAGTAGAGAAGCTGACTAGGCAAGCCACGCGGATGCCACGCAAGCATGAAGAGTGAATCATGTTGCACCGCATGTGAGGAGGACAAACACGTGCCACATGTCAACACGACGTTCAATTCGAGTTCGGAAATTGGTCAATGCGCCATACCATGTGTCACCACTCAATTGCTCTGCGCGTTCCACCCTTGCGTCATGCAATCCATTTCCACGAATCACGTCGCGCCACATGTTGCTAACTCAGCGAGCTTTGACTCTGACCAGTCTCTCCTTCCACATGTCACTCTCTGATTCGCCCAATGAATTTTTGATGTCATGTGTCGCGTTGTAATTGGCTGAAACTATCAATTTTGCTTATTTTGATCGTAGCCCTTGATTTGAAACTGATCAAACGGTCCAGATCACACTTGAGCTTTATTTAAGCCCCTAATCACTCTATAAACCCTAATTTTCCTCCATTAGCATAATATTTGTTAGTTTTTAGAGTTAAAAATAGAGAAAAATTCAAAAGAAGACACAATTTTAGTGGAGATTAAAGAAGAAATTAATTCTACAATTCAAGATATTGATTGTATTTCTTTTTTTACTATTTTCTTTATCAATTTTATGTCTTTATTTATGAAAAAATATGAGTTTTATAAACACAATTATGTGTAATTAATTTATTAATCTAGGAATCTTATGAACTCAATTTTCATCATGTGATGATCTAATATTTTTTCCAATTATAATATTAATTTAATTATATTATTTAATCTATTTTTATGTTATTAATTGTTTGACCAATAATTTATCTATAGAGACAATTAATTAAATTTGAGAGAATTATTTAATTGTTTATCTTAATTGAATAACATGCATAATTTCTAGGCAGATATGTATGATTTATATGTATGTGATCCATAATTGATGAACTTAATGAGTAGTATGTAATTTAATTGGCATGAGAGTGCGATTAAATTAATTACTATATATTGTGTAGTTTACTTGAGAGATGAATACATGCTAGGTTAAATTAAATTGATCATGCAATTAATTGATATTATATTGAGGAGATTTTAGTGATTCATATGTTTAGAAAATTGGGAGAATTAAGTATTTTTAGATATTTTCTCATCTATTGTTTTAGTCACAAAATCTGATTTAATTAATTATTGCTATTTACTTTTATTTATTTTAATTTTATTTCCTTAAAATATAAAAATACCAAAAAAAATTGATTTTTATTATTTTTAGTTTTAAAAATTAATTTCTAATAAAATAATCTTTGTGGGAACGATATTTATTTATTATTATATTACTTATTACGATACATATATTTACGTATTCATTGCACACACAATTTGTACGACGATTAATACCAAAAACAAAACGTCAAACAAGAATAGATAACGCACTATTCAAACAATAGTACAAAGCATCTCCTACAGTAAAAGATATAGACAAAATATTGTTCATCAAACAATAATGACATCTACTACGATATAAAATTGGCAACATAACACTGTTTATAAACAGTGTAAACATCTCCAACGGTGCTAATTTTGGTTATAAAAAGAGAGCTACTCTAATATCAAATGGTTCCTAGTTTTGAACGTCTATAATCATTATAATTCTCTCTCCACACCTCTCTTAAATTCTCTTTAATAATCTTTTATATGAAAATAGTTTTGAAAATAATGGGATACAATTTTCATTGATGGGTCATTTTAATTTTCATATCCTAGAGCATATAGACATGTATTAGTAGATTGTCTAGCCTGTCTTTAACATGATGTAACAAACAATCTTTTTTTTTTCATCGAAGCTATATATGCAAATAAAGTCTATGGGTAAAGGGTAATCACTGCACTATCTAGTTAAATTTGGAACAAATATACACATATCCACTTTATCAATTATACATAATCTCCGGTTGATAATGTTACAATATTCATGGCTAAATGTTTACGTTTAAATCCTAACTCTCACATCCCACACTCAAAATAAATAATTATAATTTGAATAAAAAACTTAAAATACTCCAATCTCGTTATATTACTATTTATTAATGTAAAATGAATTCGAGCATGTATCATATGATATGATTTTATTAGATATATTTAATTATATTTATTTATAATATTTTAATATATTATTTAAAATTTATATTAAATTTGAGATATATAAAAAATCTCTAAAAAAAATCAAAACAAGTAGTATTTGATTTACTGGAATAAAATGGAATTGAAATTGATTAATTTAAATTTTATGTTTTGTTGTGCTAAAAATTGGGAATAAAATAAAATCAATTCTTAAAATAGAAGGTATAAGAATTCCTTCTCTCCTCCTTAGAAATCATGATTTCATTTTCATTTTAATTTTTTGTTTCAATTTTACCTCAATTTCAAGTATAACCCTAAACTAATTCTCAAAACCTAAAATCTTAAACCTTAACCTTATTTAGAAAAATAATAATTTTAACATTAAACCTTAACCCACGAATATAATCCTAAACCCTATACCCAATATCTTAAACCTTAACCCACAAATATAACTCAAAATCTTAAATCTTATTTAGAAAAATAATACTTTTAATCCTAAACTTTAATCCACAAATATAACCTTAAATCCTATAACCCAAAACCCCAAACCTATAACCTATAACCTATAAGCTATATCCGAAATCCCAAATCTCAAAACCCTAAACTCTATTTATAAAAATAAAAATTTTAATAATATGTTTTATTTTTAAGTAATAATTATTTAGAAAAATAATGATTTTAATAATGTATTTTATCTGATAAAAAAATAATAATTAGATAATATTATTTAAAATTTACTGAATAAATTAGTATTAAGATAATATATAGTATTTTTCATTCAATTTTAATTGTAAATTAAACACTATAATATTAATTTTTACTTTAATTATGGTGATCAAACCAAACAATATTATTTTATTTTCATTCACATTCTAATTATATTTTATTAACCTCACCTAAATAATCAAACCAATATTCATCTGTAATTTAAAACGACTTGTCGTTCATCTTCAAAAAGACATTGTATTGAAAAGACCTTTTAACAACCTGATGTATAAGACTATAAGCCCATTTCTAAATAAAGATACAAATAATGTAGCACTACATATTTCTGAATGCAATTCTCATAGTATTAAGCTGGTGAGCTTATTCATATAAAATTTTGGAAAATAATTTTATCTCAAATTAAAATATGCATAAATATTTAATTTATAAATATAAATATGTTGATTAATTTTTGTTATTTTATGTTTCTCATAACGTGATATTGTATCTTTATTAAAGAAAGGTGAATAATAAAAATTTCCAATTACATAAATAGCAAAAGCCGAAAGGCAAAATACCGAAAATAAAAAATTGTATAAATATGAATTAGGCTAATTATTCTATTAATCTAAATTTTGAGTAAATTTAGAGTTAAATTTTTAAATCTTATAATTTAATCTTAAATTTTTAAAATTTTACATATAAATTTTTGAAACTTTAAATTTTTAATTATTTCTAAATTTTTTAAATTTTTATAGTTAAATTCTAACTTGATTATTAAAATATATATTGTTAAATCATTTTAAAATATTTATGAAATAAATTATATAAAATTTTAAAAATTTATATATAAAATTTTAATAATCTATATTTTAAAATTTCTCAGTTATAATTTGAGAACAAATAAATAATATTCTTTACCTACTTATAATTACCTTCTGAAAATATTTCAACGAACCAACGTCAAAAGTGGGGTCCACTGCCAGCTCACGATATTTTCCCTCCTTTCCCGCCTACCCCTTCCTCCGTTAGTAGTAGTAGTGTTAGTAGCTTACCAGTTCCACCAAATCCAAAAGGGAATGTTGAATCGAATTTTCTTGAAAACGCGTCCAATCTCTGAGATATTAGCTTTCCCGGAAAGTTGTTTCCTAAAATAAAACCGGCCATGTCATCGCCGGTGACATATCCGGAGAGCAATGGCGGTTCTTTTCCACTGTTGGTAACACCAACGACACTGCAGACAGTTCAATCGTCTCATCCTCCAGGGCCACCGGGGAGTTCGGAGCTACCACCTGGAGTGATGGCTGGACTTATAATTGGGATTGGAATAGGAGGGATAACAATGCTAGTCCTTGTGTGCATTTTCATCGTTTTCTATACGAGGTGGAAACGGAAGAAAAGGAAACCACCACCCTTGCAGATTCATAACTCCAGGAGTTCTCCAAAACACTCCATCAGTGAGTCTTTTATTCTTGGATATTTCCTTTTCGAGATTAAATTGTAGTTAGTCTGAGACTTTGATTCTGCTGTCGTAAAAGTTTATTGGATTGCATTTATTCGTAAGTTTCTCTATAACTGGTTGGTTATTGATTTGATTTTTCAGATGATTTTATGTTTAATAAAATAATACTTCCGATTTTTTTGGTATTTTTGTTCATTATTAAGGATATTGGATTGAATTTATTGGAGATTTTGTTTAGTAACAGAACATCGAAAGGAATGAGTAATCTTAATGAGCAAACCAAGCAAGCCTTGAAGTATCTGATTCACCGTTAATTAGCACCCTTGTTCTATATGATGAGTTTCAACTACATTAATGAATGATGATTAATCAAACCTGATTGTGAAAAAATGAAAAATTATATCTTCTGGGAAATAAACATCTTAAGCACCTTTACAGCTCTACAGTTTGTCCTGTCTTCTTTTCTTTTCTTTTTGTATAAAAAATTACACACTCAAGCAAGAGCTGTATATTTTTCAGCAATAGTCCTTCCTTAGTAAAAAGGAATAACTTACTATCAGATAACCTGGAATTAATTTATTTCTTCAGTATATATAAATTGGAACCCGGAATTAATTTATTTCTTCAATATATATAAATTGGATGTCCAATCCTAGTTGAATACCTCCTGTGATGGTCTGATTTGTGTGTTTATAGTTTTTGGGAATCTGCTAAACGTAGTTATATCCATGAGTTTGATTCCATTTTTTCTGTTCATCCAAATGAAACTGCAGAAGTTCACGATCAGAAATTGCAAATGAAACCATCTCCTCTGGCTGATCCTGAATCAGCAATGTTGCCTAGTCCTAATGCTCCTTTACCAGAAATTGTATTATCAAGCACCTCAGAAACTTCTTTAACAGCTAGCAGTGAGGGCTCAGAGAAACAACTTCCTCAATCATCTCCTCCTAAAATTGTTTGTGGAGTTTCACAAAGCACATTTACATATGAGGTACTGGTGATGGCAACAAATGGTTTCGCAGATGTCAATCTTCTGGGGCAAGGTGGCTTTGGTTATGTACATAAAGGTGTTCTTCCTGATGGGAAAGTAGTTGCAATTAAGCAACTGAAAGTTGGGAGCAAGCAGGGAGAGCGTGAATTTCAGGCAGAGGTCGAGGTCATTGGTCGCATCCACCATAGACATCTTGTTTCCTTGGTTGGCTATTGTATTAGTGGGAACCAGAGAATGCTTGTTTATGAGTTTGTTGAAAATGGAACACTTGAATTTCATCTACATGGTAAGTCTTTTTCTTTAATAATGCATAACCTGTCTTTGGCATAGCTTGCTTGAGCACCTACAGGGCTTTTCACAACTTGAGACAGATGACATTGCTCAAGTATACATAATTATATGATATTTTTAGAGGATGTGCACTATTATTGTAGCCTTGCTTTTTTCTCATGCTTCTAGAAGAACATAAGCATGAACTGGTTACAAAAGCATGCACTATTTATTATTTTTATGAGGTCGCAGGAAAGGGGAGACCTACTATGAATTGGCCAACCAGGATGAAAATAGCTCTAGGATCTGCAAGAGGACTGACATATCTGCACAAGGACTGTGAGTTTGTTTCCACATCAGTTATACATTGCAGACCATAAGCACAAATGGGGTTATGTTATTCACCTCGGAATTTCACTCTGAGTTAAATGCATCTTCAGGCCAACCCAGGATCATACACCGGGACATTAAGGCATCTAATATTCTTCTTGATAATAACTTTGAGGCAAAGGTAAGATCTTGTGATTATCACTAATGTTCTCATTTTCTGAACACTCAATCCTTATGTTTTGCAATTGAACTTCAATAACTCGTACCATAAATTTATACCCACAATTTTGATTAAATTTCCCAGCCTAAATGAAAGTAATGAATATGCTTCAATTTTGTTTTAGTTGTGTGGAGTGGAGACATCTTTGAAATAAACTTTTATGATCTAACATAAAGTTTTAACTACGAAGGTTGTAAACTGGAGTTGTCACTTGTTTGTGTGAATTTCAGTTAGTCAACTGCTTATGACTTTGATTCTACCTGGCAATTTATATACTTGTTCATCTGTGCTCAGGTTGCCGATTTTGGGCTTGCAAAGTGCCATCTAGATACCGAGACTCACGTCTCCACTAGAGTTCTTGGAACTTTTGGGTAATTTTCTATTATGACTCACTTCATTAAACATGGGTTTGTATGACTGCTTATGGTTTCAGAAGATGGTCTGTGGATCTAATTATGGAGTAGCTTTACATATAAAAAAATAGTTATAATTTCAGATGTTTGTTCAGTTTTATTTGCACTGTTGCTTATCTGCTCATCTCATGCAGTTACTTAGCGCCCGAATATGCATCTAGTGGAAGGCTGACCGATAAGTCGGACGTATTCTCATTTGGGGTTGTGCTTTTGGAGTTAATTACTGGACGCCATCCAGTTGATGTAACCCAACCCTTCCTTAATGATGGCATAGTTGATTGGGTATGTACTACAATATGTATATTTGAATCCTTGTTTATTGCAGTTTGCTGATTTTTTTCTTTAACTTCCAAATTTCTCTTGCATCGGAAGATTCTTGTTCATGAAGCTTGAAAAAGCCGATGACACTATCATAATTGTTGAGACTTGCGTTCGAATCTAAAAATTTAATCTATTAAGATAATAGTCCATCTATACCAATCCCCCGTGTGCACCAATGTGATAAGAAATGATCAATAAACCCTTATCAACTTAAACACACCTCGAGAGTTCAATAAATTTATAATAATATTGCGAAATTCCCATTGCAATCCAATCGAGATCAAACATTCATTCAGAGGCTTGGGCCACGTGCATTGCTTACACGAGTCTCTTTCATTTTAGAGATCCATCTTAGGTAGAAACAAATAATGCAAAGTTGGACTCTAACTTTAATATTACTTATTAGTTCTGGGGTTCTAACTAAAAGGTTAAACTATTAGAAGGAGTAACTCATTTCAATAATATATCTAACTTGTTTTCTTTAATTTTTCAACATGGGACTCATTCATACATCTAATAACTTGATTTTCAGGCAAGGCCTTTACTCAATCAAGCACTAGAAAGTGGAAACTTTGATGCTGTCATTGATTCAAGGTTGCACAATGATTATGACTCTAATGAAATAACTCGGATGATCGCTTGTGCTGCTGCTTGTGTGCGTCATTCAGCCCGACTCCGACCACAAATAAGTCAGGTAGGTTCTTTAAGCACTATAGTAGTTCAAGCAATTGTTAGGCTTTCCAGTCCAATCTCTATCATATAGGATCTTTTTGGAGCTTTCAGTACAGTTGAGTTGACTTTGTGCAAATATGATTTCTTATACTCTAGACTCTCTTCCTTTTGGCGACTTATTCAATGTTCGGCATCTGTTTGTTGTGTGTAAATGTACAAATCTGATACTTATTTTAAAAGTGATACTTAAAAACTTTTATTAATTTTTTGTTAGAGTTTAGTTCTTTAAATATTAGGATTAAATTATGATAATTGTTACATAATTATTATCAAATTTTAAGTATTATTACATAGGTATCAACGTGGTTAAATTTGTCTTTAAATTAATGAAAACCAAGTAAGTATTATTATCATTAAAAAATTTAAATTATTTATTTTTTTACATATCTAACAACGATATATTCATGTAAAAATTATTGTAGTTTGATAACAATTAAAAATTCATTGTATTTTGTAATAATTATCGGTAAAAATATATATATTTATTCTATTAAAAAGTGATCGCATAAGAATAATAAAATTAAATTATAACCAAAAATAAGTAATTAAATTAAGTATCGTTTTATGATAAATAAGGTTTTTATTTTTCTCAAGTTTGTTTTATTTCAGGTTTTGATGACTCGTTTATGTTCAAATTTCAAATTCTCTTTATGACGAAAAAATTTAGGCATTCTTTAACTCAATTCATCCTCAAAGTAATTAAATCTTGATATTTTTTATGAGGAGAATTATTCACCAACCTTGATATAAATCAGGTCGTCCGAGCTTTGGAAGGAAATATATCTTTGGATGACTTGGGTGATGGTATAGCACCTGGTCAAAGCACAGACTATGACATAAGCCAATGCGAGGAAGATTTGGCAAACTTCAGAAAACTGGTGCTAGAAAGCCAAGAGCAAGGAACAAGCTGGTCCTATGAACCTAACAGTGAGGCTTGAATTAGAGAAAATGAAGAGAAACACCAACCCAGATTTCGTTGAAATCTCATGACCTCTCTGATTCTTAGTCCGCACAAATTAGTAATTACATCCCTTTTCTCATTCTTCCCTTTAGATTAAACTTTCCTAATTTGCTATTATTGCAGACAAATTAGTTACACAGTTGCACGCCAACAAGAAATTTTTTTGCCCCGGCTGAACACCACTTTCATTGAGACAATACGAGGGATTTTAGTCCAGTCATATTATCTTGATTTGATCTTAGAGATTTTTCACATCCATATTTTGTGCTAGGACCAGCATTGTTTGAAGTTTTAATGGAAGCTTTGTATATCTCAAATTTGTGATGAATCTCAAATTATGTGACACAATATTATTAGTAAATACAATGAAATCTACTTAACCTCCTTCAATAAAAAATTGAACGTCAATGTGATATATAATAATACTATTGTTTGAACCACCTTAGTACTTTTTTTCTTTTCTATATATTTCTTGAGAGCACTAAAGGTTGAAATTCACCCATGTTTAGGTGACTTGGAATTGTGGCTTCATACATGGATATAGTATTAGTGTTAATTTATAAAAAGATTTTTTTACGTTCGTTAAGAAATATATTAGTATAATATTTATAAATAATATACAATTTATCTTTAAAATTAAACTTTTAGAATTAAATGACTCATGTTACTTATAAACTATATAAAATTTAGATGGTATTAGAGTTTCAATCGATGAATAGATCAAGAAAAAAAGAATTAATGGGTCTCTTACAAAACAAAACAAAAAGACAAATAATCCAAATAAAATTAAAATATATAAAAAAATCATACATTGATTAAAAAGATATTATTGTAATGTTTATAAGTAGTATGAGAGTTATATTTTTCTAATATATAAAATTTACATATGTTCACGTGTATGGTTGGACATGATAATTCTAAAAAAATATTATTGATAAAAACATTAAGATTCATTGTATATATTCCAAGAAATTCATCAATTTATAAATTGAAGAGTTATCTTGTTCTTGTACAGATTACTTAAGACATATCTTGGTGTTTAAAATCATCTAGGGATATATATAAAGTACACGTTATTTGGAGATATGGTATGATGTATTTAGAGTTGACCTTTACTTAATTAAAATGCATTTATGATTGTCGGGGAATCTATCTTTTGTGAAAATATGTCCATGCAGTGTAAAAGTTTTAAACTCTAAGGTGATGTTTAGTCGGAGGAAATGGAAAGAAATCAGAATTGATTCCTTTTATTTGTGTGTTTGGTTGGGTTGAATAGAAGGTACAGAATGAAATCGATTAAGAATCATGAATTCATTCTCATCTCAATTTTTTTTTTCCAATTTTACCTTCACCTTAAATATAACCTTAAACTCAAATCCTAAATCCCCAAACCCTAAACTCTAAATCTTAAACCCAAAATCCCAAAACCCTAAATCCAAATCCTCAAATCCTAAACCCTAAACCCTAAACCCTAAACTCCAAATCCCAAAACTCTAAATCCCAAATCCTAAAACTCTATACCCTAAGGAATTACAACAAGCTTTCATTGAATGTCAAAAGGATAATAAGGAATTAAGATCTCGATTGGAACGAAACACCTACTCAAACACAACTAGCTCGCTTTTTACACCTCACGACCCTCAGATGGTACGTCAACCTCCCAGAAGAGAGCATGCAACTCATACTTCAAATCCTCATCAATGTGCAATGAGGGAACACCCACACATGGTTTTTGATCCTCCCATCATCGGAGGGACTTCTTACCCAAATCCTCCAGCTTATAGACCATTGATTGAGTCCAATCCACTCTGTGATCTGAGTGGAGAGTTAGACAAAAGATTAAAAGAGATGGAAGAAAAGATATGGATCAAGGTTAATGATAGATTCTGATAGGGTAGAACCGACATCAAAAATACCCGTGATTTCGAAAAGACAAATTTATATAAATATATGATAAAATCATATAAATATATATATTTTTAATCAATTAATGTGCATAAAATCATGATAATTTCAGTGCTTTTTGAACACTCATCAGATTCGCAAGACAAGAAAAGGCAAAACCTTGGGGTGATATAAAAAACGTTTGTAATCAATTATCTACGTCTCCTTTCTCTGACTTCATTGAGTTAACAGTACCTCCCCTTAAATTTAGTGCCCCTAAATGTCCCACGTACAAGGGGACTAAAGATCCTATTGTGCACGTTCTCCAATTCAAAATGGCCATGGCTGCGATCAGCCTATTTGAAGATAAACGAGAATCCATGCATTGCAAGTTATTTGCAGTTACTCTTCAAGATTTGGCCCAACAATGGTTTATGGAATTACCCCCCAAGAGTATTGCTAGCTTTGACGCTCTAGTTAGAATATTCATTACCAATTACGCTTGTAAGAAACCTATCAAGAAGAAGTCACATCACCTATTCTCGATTATCCAAGAGGAGGATGAATCAATTGAAGCTTACATGTGAAGATTTAAAACGAAAAAGATGGGAATTAGTCAATGCCCCGATTCGATATCCATAGAAGCTTTTCGTAAGGGCATAAAGCATGATAATGGCCTTTTCATAGAATTGACGAAATCCACACCACGTTCGTTAGATGTAGTTTATGAGGAAACTCAAAAATTTGTTAATGTGGAAAGGGAGATGAAATCAAGCAAACCATCGATTAATAGAAACCAGAGACGGCCCTCTTTCAGTAAGAATGAAAAAGATAGAAGGCATGTGGGCGACAAGCGTACTAACTTTTCTCGTTTCAAACCCGTCTTTAGACCAAAGAAAAATCCCAACACTTGGAACTGAGCTTTGTTTCCTTTTCGTGGACCCTCATTACATGTAATGTTAGTGGAAGTAGTGCATCGTATGGAATGCCTCAATAACGTAAATTGGGCACCAGCTATGAAAGCTCTCCTTAAGAACCCCAACAAATACTGTGCATTCTATAGAGACACGGGACATTGGACTCAAGACTATCGCCATTTAAAATGGGAAATTGAGAACCTACTTTTAGAAGGATATCTAGGGGATATAGTTGATAAAGCCAAGAATCCACGAGAAGAAATTTAAAGGAAAAATTCAGATCGAAGGGTCAAGACATCGAACTAATCAATTCCGATTCTAAATGAGCCAAATAGAGGACACCCCATTCCACCAGGGTATGTGCGGATAATACACACCATACATGGTGGTCCCACCATGGCTAGTCACTCTAATAATTTCAGAAAAAAGATATGCAAGAGAAGCTCGAGACACGGGACGTTTAATATATGGCATGAGACTGGAAGGACCTTCGTATCCTATTACTTTTGAAGACAAAGAATGCTTGCATCCTTATGATGATCCTCTCGTAATCACAATACGAATAGCTCATTGTGAGGTGCGTAGGATATTGGTTGATAATGGCAGTTCATCTGATCTCTTATATTTATTCGCTTTGCTTGATATGAACATATATCCCAAAGAAATCACCTCGCAACAAATGCCTCTTGTTGGTTTCAATAGAAGTGTGACAATGTCGGTAGGAACCATACGTCTACCAGTGTCGATAGAAGGATCCATAGTTTTAACAACCTTCGTCGTTTTGAATACTCTCACATCTTATAATGCTATTTTGGGATGCCCATGGATACACAAAATGAAAGCAGTGTATCATCAATTGATCATATATCCTACCGCTAATGGGATACGAGAAATTGAAAGGGAACAAGATAGGGCACAAAGTTGCTACAATGCTGCCATGAAGAATGCATTACCCTAAACTCTGAAATAGCAATTAAAGGTTGCAAGTCACTTCCATAAATTCAAAAAAGTTCATACAAGCGAACGAACCACCATAGAGGTTCATGGTGAGTATGATATAATCCTTATAGGAGACACTGGGAGCGAACAATATATTAAAATCAATGGTGCATTATCTCCTTCATTTGTTGACTTCTTGCAAAATAACAAAGATTTGTTCGCTTGGAAATCTGAGGACATGCCCGGCATAGATTCACATATTATCTCCCATGAGTTATGTTTGGATCATACCAAAAGGCCGATCCAACAAAGAAAGCGTAAATTTGCTAGAGAGAAGAATGAAATCATAAAAAAGAAGATTGAGTCCTTAAAAAATGTAGGTTGGGTTTGAGAGGTTCGGTATCCCACATGGCTATCAAATGTGGTATTAGTAAACAAAGCAGGAGGCGAGCATAGAATATGTGTGGATTTCACAGATTTGAATAAAGAGACACCAAAAGATTGTTTCCCTTTGCCAAATATAAACCAATTAGTAGATGCCACGGTCAGATTTGAATCAATGAGCTTTATGGATGCTTATTCAGGTTACCACCAAATCCAAATGCATCCCATGGACGAAGAGAAAATAGCGTTCATCATGTAAGAAGGGACATTATGTTACACAAAGATGCCCTTTGGTTTAAAAAATGTTAGCACTACATATCAGAGAATGATGAATAAAATGTTCCATAACCAAATAGGCCGAAATATGGAGGTATATGTCGATGACATGTTGGTTAAAACTAAATGTGCAACAGACCACATTAATGACCTCCAAGAAGTCTTTGATATAATTTGGAATTATAAAATGCGTCTTAATCCAAAAAAATGTGTATTTGGCATAGCCTTAGGGAAGTTTCTGGGATACTTAGTCACATCAAGGGGTATCGAAGCCAATCCAGACAAAATCTCAGCCTTAGTCAATATGAAATCCCCAAGGTGTCTTCAGGAGGTCCAACAATTGAATGGGATATCGAGTGCCCACCGTTCTTTCAACTGCTTAAAAAGAACATGGAGTACTTATAGGATATCGAGTGCAAACAAGCTTTCCAATCCATTAAAGATTACATGGGAAAAACACCTTTTTTAGTTAGTCCAATGACGGGTGAAGACTTATACATGTACATGTCTTTTACGGACAAAGCTTCTAGTGCGGTATTAAGTGAGTCATTCATTAACAGGAGCTCAACGACGATATCCTTCTCTAGATAAAACGACATTTACTATAAGAATGATGACACACAAACTCAGACATTATTTTGGTTCACACAGGGTAGTGGTCCTTACTTCTTATCCCTTAAAAAACATTTGGGCCAAACCTGATCTGTCTGGCCGTCTTTCTCAAATAACTATCAACGAATTTGGAATACATTATAAACCTTTGGCTGCGATCAAAGGACAAGCCTTAGCAAATTTTATTGTACAATGGACGAACGAGAATACCCAAGAATATAATTCCATACATAAGATAGGGCCAACTCTCATAGCAGAAACATCATCTTTCGAAGTGGGATTATGGAAGGTATATGTGAATGGCGCAAGCAACTCATGTGGATCAGGATTTGGAATAGTGATCTTCACCCCGATGAGAGCTTTGATAAAGCAATGCCTTCAGATCACCTTCCAAGCAACTAATAATATCGCGGAATATGAAGCCTTACTTTTGGCATTATAGCAATTGATAACCCTTGGAGCTAAAAAGGTGTTAATTCATTGCGATTCACGACTGATAATAAACCAAGTCAACGACAATTTTGAGGCCAAAGAGGAGAGAATGAAACTCTATGCACTAGAGGTAAAAAACCAAGGTTGCGTTTGAAACTTTTCAAATCAAACAGATACCATGAGGATAAAACGCCCATAATGATTCCTTAGCCATGTTAGCATCAACAGTAAACTCGGATTTAAAGAGAGTCATCCCAATATCTTGTTCGTCAAGACCTAGTGTTACCCCAAGTGAATTAAAACTTCAAACACGAACGAATTTCATACACATTATTCATGATTCTTGGTTGACACCATATATGGAATACCTTATCAATGGTACTCTCCCCGAAGACAAGCACTTAGCTCGTAAGTGTTGCGTGTTTTTCAACACACGAACTCGTGCAAGCATACACGGTCACAAGTAATAAAGATTTGTAAGTAAAGATCGATCCCACGAGGATTTGTTACTATAGTTTGTCGAGTACTAAAATTGTATCTCTCTGATTTTATCCAAAATAATCGTTGGTTAATAAAAAAGTAAAATAAGAAAATAAAAGAAATCTAGGATTGCAATTTTTCACCAAATTAATCCACTCAAATCATGTTATTTTCTTTTGATTTATATTTTTTAGTACATTTAATTTGTCAACCGAAAACTTCTTTTTTTATTATTCATACATCTCTTTCGAGCTCCGTATAAACACACCTCGTTAAATTAATTTACTATATCTCTATGAAAATTAAATTTACCGAGATTCATTACGTTCTAAGTTTTCAAATGGCCACACATACAATTAGGGTATATTTCTATCCTTCATCGTACATGTCATTCTATTTACGAGCAATACACACACAAATGTCTTTCTCAAGTTTATTCATGTGCCACGGATCGTTTTGATAAGATTCGTAAATAATCAAAAAGCATTAAGCACAAAATAGAACGAACAAATCGAAGGTCTTATAAATCTATCAAAAATAATTAAAATCAAGATTCATAAATTTAGATCAAATGCAACCCTAGAAAAATTAAATTACTTCATAAAATTAAAATAAAAATTATAACAACTACAGAAAAATTAGAAGAAGCAGAAATAAAATTAAAACATCTCATATGAAAATATTTGGCACACGCAAAACACAACAAAAGCCAAAAATGGCTTCTGCGTGTTTTGCCGTCCAACACACAAACACAATAAAAATTACAAACTGAAAAAACTAAAACACTCTAAAAACTTTCGAAAATTAAAACTAAATCTCTACTCCAAAAACTACTCCAACCAAACTTTTTTACAACTAAAAACTATCTCCTATTTATAGCAAAAAAAATACATTAATAAAATATTAAATTAAAATCTACGCGGGGGACAAAAATGTGTGGCGAAAATAATAAATTAAACGCGTGGGGGACAGATATTGTATCGAAAATGGGATCGAGGGAGTGGGTGGAACGCTGCGCGTTCTGTTATAATTTTTTTCCACGCTGCCACGTGTCGCGATCTGATTCACGGACACAATTAGTGGGACACGTGGCAGCATCTCATTCGTTGAGGCGAAACGGGCGCACGAAGACTTGTCGCACGGGATTGGGGCGCACGCAACGTTGCGCAACGGCTATAACGCGTGTGAGATTCTGTGCTTTTGCGTTCACCGATATGTGCCACGCGTCCACTGATGATTCGTTCAAGGGAAAATTGGGACACGTGGAAGACTTTGATTGGCTGAGGGGAAGATTGCACGTGGTTCAGCCGCACAGAACAACGCCCTTTGGCAGACGTGTGACCGACACGTGGGTCCCACCCTGCACGCCGGCCTGCGCGGCAGGTGGGGCCCACTGACACGCCGAGCCGCGCGAAGGAATCTTCCCTGCATCCATTCGCTTTGGTCGGGTTTGATCTACACGCGCCAATCGTAGCCGTTCCTTCTTTGATCGGACGGTCCACCTTTGGCGCTTGTTGTTAGCGCGTGATTCTTCTAATCTGCGCAGAAAATTCAATTTTCTTAATTGTATTTTGACCCACAAATATATTTCAAATTACATTTTCAACTTTATTTAATTACAATTAACCCCTTTGCTAATTTTAAATTAAAATTTTAAACTTTTAATAATTAAAATGAGGCCCAAATTTAATTTAAATTATATTTTCGATTTTTATAAATTGTAATTAAGAACTACATTATTTGAAATTATATTTGTGGACACAAATGTGGCATTAAGTACATTTTCGATACAAATTATTTACTTTTATTAAAATATATAAAAAACAGTAAACACTATTTTATTAATCGAAAATTAACTAAAAACATCAAGAACATAGCAATTATAATTAATAAAATAGGTGAAAATAACTATATAAAATACAGTTATCAGTAAGCTCATGACAAAAGCATGTAGCTATGTTATCATTCAAGGAGCTTTGTATAGGAAGAATCACAGTGGTCCGTGGCTTAAGTGCTTACCTGCAACTGAGGCTCAGATGGTCTTGAGTGATTTACACGATAGCCAATATGGAGCTCATTCTGGTGGAAGAAAACTTTCTCAGAAAATTATTTGACAGGGTTATTACTGGCCCACGCTTCTCAAATATTGCATCTCTTATGTCAAAAGGTGCAATAAATACCAGCGACATGCCAATGTGCCACACCATCTGGGTACTGACTTAAGATCTATTATCAGCCCCTGGCCATTTTAGAAATGGGATTTGGACATCGTGGGACCATTACCCATCGCTTCAGGCCAAAGAAAGTTTATCATTGTCGCAACTGATTATCTTACTAAATGGATAGAGGTAGAACCTTTGGCTCGAATCCAAGAATCGGATGTGGAGAGATTCATATGGCGTAACATTATATGCAGATATGGCATGCCTTGTGAATTGGTTACCGATAATGGTAGACAATTCACCGGCCAAAAAATTATATCTTTTTACGATAAGAAAGTTATCAAATTATCTCATTTCACCTCTTACCGTACAGAGGCAAATGGTCAAGCTAAATCATCTAATAAGACCCTCATTAATATACTACGGAAATGTTTGGAGGGAGCTAAAGGAAAATGGGTGGATGTGTTACCTAGTGCCTTTTGGGCAACACGAACTATTCCCAAAACTGCAACAGGAGAAACTCCTTTTTCTCTTGTTTATGGTACTGAAGCGGTCATACCCCTTGATATATTAGAACCTACCCTTCGATCCAATATTGATCATGAAGGAAATGATTGCTTACGACGAGAAGACTTGTTATTAGTTGAAGAAAAACGAGAAGAGGCTCTAATAAGAATTGAATTGCAAAAAAGAACACTCCAAAAGACATAAAAAATTCGTCAGGCACAAGAGCTTTGGTATCGGGGAATGGGTCTTACAAAGAGCATTGGGCAACAAAGTTGAAACTAATATGGGTAAATTTTCCGCCACGTGGGAAGGCCCATATCAAATATATGATATCACACCAGCATGCTCTTACTTAATAGAATGTGATGGCATAAAGGAGGATTTAAGCTGGAACGAAGAACTTCTTAAGAAATATCACATTTAAATGATTTATACGAAATAAATATTTATATATTAGATGAATTTCTAATTAGTAATTTCCAACAAGGTTAAATTGTGATTAGAGAAGGAGTCCCTTGACCCCTCCCCCCCCCCCCCCCCAACTCGAGATACGGCATGTTTATTACCTCATGATTGGAAGAGGAGTCCCTTGGCCCCTCTACTCGAGATACGACTTGTCTTATGCCCCATGATTGGAGGAAAAGTCCCCTGACCCCTTCACTCAGGATGCGAGATACGTCCTATACCTCGTGATTGGAGGAGGAGTCCCCTAAGCCCCCCACTCGAGATGCGAAATATGCTCGTAATTGTGTTTTGGGCATCTTATTTTGTACCCCAAGTGGGGACAAGTCATTTGACCTTCTCACTTGAGATGCAAGACACCTTATTTCCTCGTGATTGGAGGAGGAGTCCCCTGACCCCTCCACTTGAGATGCAAAATATGCTCGCAATTGTGTTTTGGGTGTCTTATTTCGTACCCCAAGTGGGGACATGTCATTTGACCTTCTCACTTGAGATGCAAGACACCTTATTGCCTCGTGATTGGAGGAGGAGTCCCTTGACTCCCCACTCGAGATGCGGCCTGTCTTATACCCCATTATTGGAGGAGGAGTCCCTTGACCCCCCCACTCTGGGTGTGGGATACGTCCTATGCCTCGTGATTGGAGGAGAAGTCCCCTGACCCCCTCACTCGAGAAGAAAAATATGCTCGCAAAAACGTCATCATGCTTTTGGATAACACGTTTACCAAATTAGGTCCATATGATATCATACATTGTTAAGAATTATTACAAACAAATTCTTACTAAAACCATGTGATATCATAGATTGCTCAAAGCATTACTACAAAAAAATTATTACTATCATATTTAGGAAGAAATCTTATGTTTGTTCCTTCCCAATTGCCCTATTTTTCCAATACTCCACTAATTTGCACAATCCGTCCCTCTCATTTTTATATCTTTCTTATTCAAGAAGTGCTAACTTCAAATATTCTCTAGAATCCTCTAAATCTTCTTTCAAGACTTTACATTGTGCTTTACACACACATAACTCTTGCTTTGTACATTCATTCATTTCTTGACATATCTTTGCTTCTTTCTCCGCATCTTTCACCACAACTATGGCCTAAAAAAATGGATTGAGTTAAATATTAATTAATACATACCAATCCACTTTGTTATGAATTCATTTTGCATCACTTACATCAAACATACGTCTCGCTATCATATGCCATATAGGCCCTCCCTCTCTCTTGCAGGTTGTGTAAATGAATAGACGATCTTCGGGCACTCCAAAATGATGATATAATTCTTCTTGCGCACGAGGTGCGTTAAATATACCATCTTTAAAAAGATCCTTCACCCCGCTTGTCTCACCTCTTTCTTTCAGGGGAGGATATATACTTTGTAAAGGCTTAATATCCTTTAAAATGGACACCTCATCAAGCAGTGACTTTTTAATACATGCCTCACTCAAAAAGGGGAGTATACGACCTAGCAATTGTAGGGCATTTTTCATTCATTTTCCCCTTCATGACCTTCGAAGGAGTTTGATTAACCTCCTCGCTATGAGTAGGGGAAACAACCCATTTTTTTCGCATCATACGGAATTGGCATTGTAACTAAGATTGAACTTATCTTCTCACCTTGAGTAGAAATAGCTTGCTCTCCTATTACGAGAAGAACTTTGTCAGATGGTAATAACCACATCGTTTCAAAAAAATTGTCCAAATTTACTTTACTATAACCCATTAAGTTAAACAAATTGCGCTTACTTCTTAAAAGTTATTTGCTCGCTTGATAAATAAATTTAAGGTCAACATAGCCTCAAATCTTCTAAATTATATATACCACACTAACACAGAAACTTCAAAAAACAATATAGAGATTTCAAACAAGGAAAATATATATGTAAATAAATACTACATTTAAAATTAAATGATTTCAAGTTCCAAAATTTCATTTGCATTTGACTTCCAAAAAAAAACAAAAAAAATATAAATTTATCGCGGACTAGCATCTTCCACTACTACCACATCAGGTTGTTGACTCGAGATGGCTCTAGTCTCACGAGGTGAACCTTGCGGTGTAATAGCCCTAGGTGTTTTGGGCCTGTTACTCTGAAAAGCTCGCATCAATGACAGGTAAGGTGCAGTCAAACCTAGTTTTTCAGCATGCATTTTGAGGTTATTTATTACAAAGCTCGCACCATTATGGTAGGCCTTAGTACACTCCTCTCTTAATGTATCTACTAATAGGGATAGCAAACTGTCTTGAGTTGACAGGGCAGAAATTTGCTCTTGAAGCATGAGGTTCTTTTCATCGACCTCTTTTGCAAGATTTTCAAAATGTTTAGCAACTTCACCCTTTTCAAAATAGTACGTTTCCGCTTTTCTTAATTTCTCCACCTTATCAATCACTTCGTTCTCTAAGTTCAAAATTGTTGTATCCTTCTTAATAATCAAGACATCCTTGTCTTTTCCCAATCTCTCATTTTGGCTATTTGTAACCGACTAGCCTATACCTCGTGTTTATAACCCTGTAATGACAACTCGGCTTCTCTCACCAAACACACAGCCTACAAATAACATAAGTTAAAGTTAAACAAAATAATAAAGGTTGTGTATCAAAGTTACAGAATGAATAATACGTTTATCTACCTCCAGCAGACGATCTGTAATTAGTTCCCTATGTTTTCCCTCTTCGCTCTTATGGGCTATTCTCACTTGCGCCCTCTCCATTTTCTGTTCCAAAATGATGGTACATATCTCTTTTAAGATCTGTTCGTTCAAAAATCCCTTCACTAAAATAAGTAATGGGGGTTTCCAAAAAAATGGAATCCCTCAAGACGACCTCGTCAAATTCAAAATTATCCATATCCATTGCCTCCATTCCCGAGGTATAATCCCCAACTTTCCTCTTTTTTGACATTTCTAGTTCACGAGGTGATACCAAGCTCGGGTTACCCAAGTTAGCTGAAGGAATTATAGTTTCTAGGGTAGATTCGACCTTTAAATTTGTGAACAGATCTTCTTGAGGAGGCGAAGGGGTCGTACACTCTAGACGTGGATAGGTAGGAGCCAACTCCTGTACACCTAAAGTGTTGATAAGATCTCCTAAATCAACATGCGAATAATCCATCCCTGTAACATACATATATACATATTAATAAAATTCACCAACGATTTGTAAATATATACAAACATAAAAAACAAATATATATATATATTAAAATAACGACCTTGATATTTGTTTGTGTAACCTCACCACACCCCGGACTTCTTTAAGTGAGCTATAGTTAGGATATCACGGTAACCTTCATTCGAGGTATTTTGTAGCTCAATCCACCTCATTTTTGCTTTACCACTAATATCTAGTTTACTCATGAGCTAGCTAGCACAAGGTTGTGAAGTGTTAAAATTAGGGTTCCAAGTATTTCGAATTGGAAAGTCTACCCTGTTACCCCAAATATCCCCAGTAATATAAAAGTATTTATCTTTCCAGCCTGAGGTGCTATCAGGTAGTCTGAGATGCAACCTGTGACCTATAATACAAGATATGTACACTCTCCCTTTATCTAAACCGTTCCTTTTAAAACAATATAAGCACCTTAATTCATCATTTCGAGGTCTATTCCGTGCTCTCCAACTACCACGGAAAGACATAAAAGAGTTCGCCACCCATTTGGATTTATTTGTGCAAAATTGATATCAAAAGTGCTCAAAGCATGGGCCACCAATTTGGGAAAAGGGTAACGTAAACCTATTTTAAGGGCCGCTAAATGTATCACCCACCCCCCGGTGGTGGATCATCAGCATCACATAAATGAGAAGGTACTAGCATAAATCCTACATGGGCTGAAATGTCATAAGTTTGTCTAATTTCTTCAAAATATTTAACTGTTAAGACACTCAGCATCTTTTCAATTTGATGTTTATCTTTGGTTCTATACGTAGGTTCGCCCTTATTTTCCCTTTTATTTTTTGGGCGAGGCACCTTGGTAGATGTGAACACGGGAATCCTGATAATAGGAATTGAATCCCGTGAGGATGAGGTAGATAACACTTTAGACCCTGAGGAAGTAGGAAGAGCGAGAATCCCTTCATTAATCCTCGAGGAAGGCCTATTGTCACTACTCCCCGTCATTTTAGGTTGCTTGGTTGTTAACGACCTTGAGGGAATACGACTGGGCGAAATATTTTTTGAAAGATCTCCCTTTGAAGATCTCACTTCTTTTCCTTTATACGATATTAAGAAAGAGGATGAATAATTACCTAAAATGAGAAGTTCGTATCAAAATCAAGGAGTAAATGATATAGAAGCGACTTGAATCCTAGCAAAACGATGTTAAATAAACGAGCTGAGATGACTATCAAATAACTTTTGAGCGACCTAACGGAAGAATAAAATGACCTCTGAGTAATCAAAGGGCTGAAATCCTCTGAATATAATAACTTAGTTAAAAATAGGTAAAAGGTAAAAATAAATTCTCCTACTATTTATAAAGGAAAAATGAGAATATGAAATGTCTCTTAAAAAATAAAGAAAATAATAAAAATATCATAAAACAGTATAAATTTGCATTATCCAAGTGGCCGTTATTTATACGAGGAATATGCGACCAGATTATTCTCTTAACTTTTCAATCAAAGAGAATGGGGGAGTTAATGTTTGGTATTAAGTATGTAATAGACATACGACCTAATAAGTGCAGGTACCCTGCTAGGTTAAAGCAAGGATATAAGACCAGCTCAACAAAAGGCCTACGCCCAACGAACTTGTTAAAACATACAAACTCAGTCCATACAAAGTACCTCATTATCAAACAACGAGGTCTTGGATGTCAAGACCTGGTGAAGCTATGATATCCTGAGGTGATCAAGGTCCTCCTACATGAGCGACCTATATATAAACAACCTTCCCTTGTTTGTAAATGCTTGTAACAATCTGATTTTCTGTAATAAACTAGTTTGTACTATCCAGGTCGCTTGATACGCACCCTGCTATATGCGTAAGATATACATATATATACCCCTTAAATGAGGAGAATACATGATATATTCAGTTATGCTATTTCTTACTTCTTACTAAAAATCACTAAAGTTAAACACTTAAATTCTTTCTAAACAATTATAATTCTAATAAGTATGCTTTAGGATGTACTTCAAAAGAAGTATGACACCGAGGAAGCCAAAACAAAGAAGTATGCTATTAGTAGATACCTGAAGTATGAAATGGCTGACGAAAAAATCTATGTAAGCTTAGCGACATGAACTACAAAAGATAGTACATGAAATAATTTCTGAAGGCATGTTTTTAAATGAATAATTGCAAGTTGCTATTATAATTAATAAATACCATTGCATGGAAAAACTTTTAAAATGTTCTTAAGCACAAAACTAAGAAGTTTTCTCTAGAAAGCCTTATTACTTGTCTTCATATTGAGGAAGAAGCTCAAAAATAAGACCAAAGAAATGAAGTAATTGTTGTTTCCAACAATAGTGCTAAAAAGAAGTCATCTTTTATGATTCTGAAACTCAAAGGAAGGAACATAAAGAATCAAAGTCGCAATACCAACAAGAACCTCAATAACCAAAACCACAATAAAAACCCTCCACAGAATGGACCACAACCTCCTCAAGAAATGATAGAAATGACACATTTATGTGTTATAGTTGTAATAGGCCTAGCCATTTGGATAGAAATTGTCAAAATAGGCCTCATCCCACTCTATAGGATAACCTTACCGAAGAGCAATTTATTACTATTATAATTGAAATTAATTTTGTTGGTGAATCCGAGGGGTAGTAGGTTTACATTAGCACTACTCACCATGTATGCTATGACCATAATTTGTTCGAGTCCTATTCTGAGACCGAGACAAGAAAGTGTTATTGGGTGATTCTCATTCCACTATAGTTGTTGGTACTCGTAAGGTGGAATAAAAGTTTATCTCTAAAAAAACTATCATCTTGAAGGATGTTCTCCATACTCTATAGATGAGAAAGAACTTAATTTTGGGATATCTTTTCAACAAGATTAAGTTTACTCAAACAATTAGGACTAATTTGTATACAATTACTAAAAATATATCTTTGTTAAGAAAAAAGTATACTACTAATAGTGTGTTTAAATTGAATGTTGAAATGAATAAAACCTATTATTCTACTTATATGTTGTGTTCTTTTAATACTTACCATGCTAAACTTTATCATGCTAATGAATGCATAATTAAGAATATGAGTGGCTTAAGACTTATTCCTAATCTATATTTTAATAAGTTTGTAAAATATGTACTTTATAGTCAAGTTAAAATGATCAAAATCTCAGATAAGTTAGTTGTTAGAGAATCTGAACCACTTGAATTAATTCACTATGATATTTGTGAACTAGATAGTGTTTTAATTAGAAATAAAAACCCCATTTTATTACTTTTATTGATTATTGTTTTGACTATACTTTTGTGTATTTAATGATAAATAAAAGTGAAGCATTTGACATGTTTAAAATATTTTTGACTGAAATTGAAAACCATTTTAATAAAAAAATAAAAAGATTTTGAAGTGATAGATACATTAAATATGATTCAAGTATTTTCAATAATTTTTATAAAACCCTTGAAATCATTCATGAAAAATCTATACCTTATTCTTGTTAAATGAACGACAATAGTGAAAGGAAAAATAGATCTTTTGTTGAATCAATTATTGCTATTTTACTAAACTCTGGTGCTATTTCTCATAGGTGGGGATAAGTTTTATTAAATATTTTTTATATGCTTAATAGAGTTCTTAAATCTACAAATAAAACTTCTTCATATGAAATTTGAAAAATAAGAAACTTAATTTGTTTTATTTTAAAATTTAGGGGCCTATATTCGTATTCTTGATTTTAAAAGAAATAAATTTGTAATAGAGTTTATGAATGTGTATTTATTGGATATGTTGTGAATAGATTCTTTGATTCAAATGATTGTAGAATCAAATGATGATAACTTTTTCAAACATAGGTTTCTTTTTTAAATTGAAGAATATTGGAGGCTCAACTTCAAGTGATCAGCCTATAATTAGAATTAATAAACTAAATGAGGAATTAGATTCTGAACTTAGGAGAAGTAAACAAGTTCGAACTATCAAAGACTGTGTTTGACTTTTATATTTATACCTTAAAGAAAGATCCCCAAACATTTTAAAAAGCCTTATCTTCTTTAGATGCCAACTTTTGCGAAGAATCCATCAATGATGAAATAAACTCTCTTGAGTCAAATAAAACATGGCATTTAGTTGACTTATCCTCAAGTTGTAAGACAATGGGTTGTAAATGGTTATTTAAGAAGAAATTGAAACCCAATGATATTGTTGAAAAATAGAAGGCTTGTCTTGTAGCCAAATGGTATATGAAAAGAGAAAATGTAGATTTATTTGATACTTTTTCACCTATCATTGGAATAACTTCCATACATTTGTAATTTTCTCTTACTTCTATTCATGATCTTGTTATGCTCCAAAATGGATGTGAATGTTTTTCTAAATGATGATTTAGAATAAGAGATTTACATGGATCAATCTAAAGGTTTTGTTGTCTCTTGTCAAGAAAACAAAGTTTGCAAATTAAATAAATCTATGTATGGTTTAAAACAAGCACCTTGATAATCTTGTTATCTTTCATGGTTTCAAAATGAATGAAAGTGAAAAATATATTTATTATATGTTTGAAAATAGCATTTGCACTATTATATGTCTATATGCTTATTTTTTGTTCAAATATTCATATTGTAAATAATGTAAAAAATTTATTGTGTGCTAATTTTGATATAAAAGATCTAGGAGAAGCGAATGTAATCCTTGAAATAAAAGTTGTAGGTTTGAAAAGGGATTTTCTTTAGATCAATCTCATTACATTGAGAAGATATTAAAGAAATATAATTATTTTATCTATAAACCTACATGTACTCCTTATGATCATAGTATAAAGTTGTTCAAGAACACCAGAGATGATGTTAGACAAATTGAGTATGTGAGCATTATTGGTAGCTTACGTTATGCTACTAATTGCACTAGGCCCAACATAGCTTATGTTGTGGGATTGTTACGTAGGTTTAGCATTATACCTAGTATAGAGCATTGGAATGCTATTGAAAGGGTCACAAGGTACTAAAAAAGGACTATGAAACTTAAATTACATTATAAAAGGTTTTTCGCTGTCTTAGAAGGATACAACAATACTGATTGGAATACCCTTTTAGAAGACTTCAAAGCAACCAACGAATATATATTTAGCATAGCTGGTGGTACTGTTTCTTGGAAGTCTAAAAACATAATATTTTGGTTCAATCTACGATAGAGTCTGATATGATAGCACTAACTACTACTAGTGAGGAAGCAGGTTAGTTACGAAGTGTGTTAGCTGAGATCCCTTTATAAGAAAGATCGATTCCAACTATCTTGACCCACTGTGATAGTACCGGGGCTATTGCAAAGATTCATAATCATTATAATAATGGCAAGATATGACGGATACATCATAAGCATAGTATAGTTAGAGAATTTCTCTCTACAAAAGTTGTAAGAGTGGATTATGTATGTATTGATGATAACTTGGTTGATCATTTGACGAAAAGACTAGCTAGAGAGATGGTTTTCAAAACCTCGAAAGGAATAAGACTAAAACCTTTGAAGTGATGAACCATTCATTATGGTAACACAACTTATAGATTGGAGATCCCAATAAATAAGTTCAATGGGTAATAACAAGTCATGAAGTGATATGAAATGAATCATGCCATTTTAAGTTTTATTCTATATTATTAGAGATATGAAATCCTTAAGTAATAGAAGGATGAGTTAAATATTTACTCTTAATGAGTTATATTTTTATGTGAAGTGGAGTACATAACTATATGAGTACTCTTGATAGACTTATCTATGTGAATATGGAAGTGTGATTATTTCTTATGAAATTTTGAGCAAATTTTACTAGAGCCTTCACTATACTAGTATAGACATGCATAGCGTAAAGTACATGCTTTTTGAATTATACCTTGAAAAGGTTGTGTGTGATATTGTTAGAGATATAGTTCAAAACTACAAGTTACTCTAGTATATTCTAAAGCATCTTTACTATGCAAAGGTTCAAGTCTATAAACACATTATTCTTTTGCACAATCTTATATTTTGATTGATTGCTCGATAAAAACTACTCAAGTGGGGATTATTGGAAATAATAGTGTGAATTTTAAATAAATAAAAATAGTGTCCATATACTCCCTCAACTTGTCCCACATTACTTTTTTTACATATTATTAGAGGTGTTTATGAGGCATTATATTGAGACTTAGGTTTAAGCCCTAAAGAGGATACTCAGTTTTGTGAAAGGATGTGGAGATAGAAAATTATTTTCTATCACACGCACACATGCTGCCACTGCCATTCGTCTGTTTGACTGACCGAGTGCGAGTGTGGTGCTTGTGCTTATGAATGAGGTGATACTTTATTTTTTAAATAAATATTATTTTATTTTTTATCATTAAAAATTAATTTTAATGGACAGAGAAAACTCAGTCACGAGATTGAGTGTTTCTCCACTCGCTTTCTCTCCTATGGCTTAGTAAATTAAAAAATAATTTTTATTTTTTTGCTAAGATTTTTTACCATTAAATATAAGCGAGTTGTTCTATTTTTTTTTCAATAAATAGAGACAATAATCTCAATAAATTATATAACGAGAATTCTCAGCTTTCTCATTTCTCTCAACCCTCTTAACAAAATCTATTCAAATTTTTCTTGGTTCTTTAATCCAGAGCAACTTAATTTTAGTAGGTGTAGAATTTTGGTCTTTAATAATGGAGGGAAGGTCAAGACAGAGTCAAATTCTTGACTATTTTATCCTAGGGATGATAGGATTGAGAAATGTTGGCACAATTATGCAGAATTGCGAAACATCTTAAAAAAAAAGGAAACATAGTCTATGACTAAATTTAAGCAATAACTTTATTAACTTTGTTCCCTCTTTTATTACTTGTGTAGCAACACTTTATAACATAATCAAATAAAATTTATGATAAATATTATAATAAAATAATTTATATTTCAAATAATATTTAATTTATTTTATGTATTTTTTTACCTATCAAAATAATTTTATTATAAAAATATGTTTAAATCAATATTTATTTTATATTTTTATATTTTTATATTTTAAAAATATAAAAAAAAATTATTTTTAATTTGAGATAAAAGAAAAAGTAAAGACACAATAATACATAATTTTAGAATTAAAATTTCAGACATATTAAATAAAGTGTCTGGTATAATTTAGACCTAAACCTACTATTAATACTAATTTTTTATCAAATCATATAATTTATTATATACAATACATTTTTATTTTACACTTAAATATATAATTGCACAAAAATTATATCCCGAAAGGTTTTCTTTTATTCCGAGAAAAAAGAAAATTAGATCATGCTATGCGTTTGGAGTTTTCTTTTTTCGAACAAATTGTCGGTTTTAGTTGACTAATAGATACTGGTAGCAATTTGTGCGAGTTGTGCCAGTTCAAGCTAGCTCAAACTAACCTAGTCCAAATTTGTCAAATCTTAATTCAATTTAAATTTAATTCGAGTTAGCAAAGGTGAGTCCGAACCCAAATAAACCCAAACAAGCTAGCTCAAACTAACACAAATTGTTAACTGTATTCTTTTTAGTTAATTAAACTTTTTTATATAAATAAAAAATATGTTAATTGATTAAAGCTCATTACCTTAAGTAACATTACATAAAATACTAAAATATAAGATAAATAATATTACAACAATTAGTCTTTTGAATAAATGATAAATTAATACTAAACGAATAAATCACTCATACAACAAAGTCTATAGAAATAATATAACTCCTCACACAACTATTATGTTACAATAATTAGTTAATAAACATATGATTCACATCGTATATATATGTCTCTCATAATACATTTACTATAATGACGTGTGAAACCACATACTCTATTCTCAGATTTATTTTGATAAATTTGATTACAATATTTGTATTTTTATCGTGTAATATTATGAGAAGTTAAATGAAGAGTATCAAAGTGTGCCAATATATATGATCTTTTTTACATCATCTTTTGCATCTTTGAATTTTGAAGAACATAAATGGTTGTTTCATCTCCCTCTATGTTTTCCATTACATTAATTATGTCATCTTTATCCACCTTTGTATTGATTCTTTGACTTACATTTAACAATGTTTGTAACTTAATAACCAAAAACTAAAACAATAAATATATTAATTAAATAAAAGTTAGAATACACAATTTAAATTTACTATGTATAATAGGATATTTTTGTTTTAGGTGCATAATAACTAACTATTTTTTAAAGAATACAGATTTATCAATACCAGTACAAGTTATAACTTATTCAAAACCATATGAATTTTGAGATAATGATTTTCTATTTTATTTTGAAAGAAAAGATATTTCTCGTAAGAATTGCAATACGATATGAAAATAAATAAATTTTTCAATTTTAAATTTTTAACTTAAGGTATAAATTATAAAGTGTTATAACTTTTTTTAATTTTATTTCGAGTTAATAAACTAGTTTGAACTTAACTTGATTTTTTTTGTTATTTGAATTGACGTGAATTTAGTTCAAATTTAATTTAATTCGTGTTTAATTTAGATTTATAATTTAATTTTAATTCAATTAATCAAATTATGATATAAATTATCACTATTTGGCATAAGCTACGTTGAAATGGCATATTCTTTGTTTTATTTCTTATTTTGCTTATAATTATAATATCTATGGAAAAGTAATTTTGAGGTTAATGGCTCTTTATGTTATGGACTTTAAAGTAGAGCCTACCACCGATAATATTGATGGGAAAAAAGATAGTTGACATTAAAGTTTATTTTAATTTTTTAAATAAAATAATACAAATTTATACTATTGATTTTTGGGTGTATAAATATAACATCACAAATTTATTATTTTATAAAATAAATTTTAATTTTTTTATAAAAATAATGAATTTGTGTTGATATATTTAAGAAACATAAATTTAAAATGAATTTTCATTAAAGTTAAAAAATTCTTACTAATTTTGTCCATATATGTATAAAAGATTTGTAAAAGAAGTGTACAAAAATAATTTATAAATGTTATATAATTTATTTATTTTATATAAAAATATATATTATATTATTTAAATAAATAATTTGAACGATAATTAATTTAAATATTATATAATTAAATATGTTAGAGGGAGATCGGTTATTTTTCATTCAAGGTAACTGATTTAAGAAAAAGGTATTTAAATAATAAAAATAGATGCAAGAGCAAAAAAGTAAAATTTGATCTAATATATATAGTGGAAAGTTTATATAAGATAAATTTGTGTTGAATATTAAAATGATGTTTTGTTATCAAATTTATATAATTATATTTAGTAAAAAATTATTACTTAATTATCATAAAATAGTTTAAATTTTTTTTATTATTTTATTTTACTTAAAATTAAATTAATTTTTTTATAAATTATTATAGATTATATTTGATTTAATAACATATTATATTTATTAAGATTAATAATAATGTATACAATTATTTATTATAATTGTGATATATTTATAATTAAAGATATTAATTTTTGATACGATAACACAATATGAAATCGATTTAAAGAAATAATTTAACAAATATAACATAACTTATTTATTAAATAGATTAAATACGATATAACAATACACGATAATTTAAAATTAATTTATTAAATTAATAATTTAATATTATTTTATTTATTAAATTAAATAAAAATATGAATAAATTAGTGATGAACAAATATAATAAGTTATATTTATTACATATATTGTTTTAGTGGACAACACCGTAATTCAACCGGAATTTAAAATGACCCCACACGACTTATTCGATTTACACAATTTGTGACCTGTATTTCTGATACTAAAATGTACTCAACATACAGGTATCACGGGAAATACCTAAAAGATCCGAATTTGTATACAGGCTGCCATCGTCTGTGGCTTCTGTTGGCTGGCTCCATACGCCTAAGTTTTCTCTCGTCACCTTCTTTCTCTACTTCCCCAACTCCTCAATTTCAAAATCTCTAGATTTTCGAATTTTGTTTTCTCAATTTCAAATACGTAATTCAACCCATGGCTTCTCGTAGACGAATGCTCTTAAAGGTCATCATCCTCGGCGATAGCGGGTAAGATTTTTTCTGTACATCGTAATTGTTTGAGAAACAATTTGTTTTCTTGATATATTTTCTCCGGTATGATTTTGTATTCACTCAGTGTTTATTTGTTTGATTAATTTTGCAGGGTTGGCAAGACATCGTTGATGAATCAGTATTCTTTAAACCTAGATCTCACGTTTTTTTAATTAATTGGGAAATTCGCCATCCTGTTTTGAAGATTTGGTATTTGATTGTTGCTGATTGTGTTTGTTTAGGTATGTGAATCGTAAGTTTAGTAATCAATATAAGGCCACAATTGGAGCTGATTTTCTAACAAAGGAGGTTCAGTTTGAAGATAGGTTGTTCACCTTACAGGTGATACTTTATGTTGCTATGAATTTTTAAGCTGCTTTTTTTTTTAATATGAGAATTTTAAGCAATTATTATGACTAGGGCTGTGTTCCCTTATTGATTCAATGAAATGACTGTACTGTGGTAAATATTTGTATACCTTGCACTTTACTGCTGTAGTAAAGTCTTTGTTTTTCCCTCATTTGTTTGCACTTGATTAACTTGCTTGATCAAAATGAAGGTAATTAATGTACTGTATTATGCTATAAGTGGAACTATCGTCCAATAGATTTTGTTTGACCATGCAGGTGAAACGATGAAAATAATGATATTCATCTTGGTTTGAAATTAATGATGAAATTGAATATACCTCATAAAAGGGAAAATGAATCTAGTCAGTAGAATATTATGAGCCTATGTCTCCATGGAGATGCTGTTAGAAGGAATTCCCTGTGATGTCATAGTACTAGTTGTTTCTCCAAACTTGTTATAGGATGCTTAATTACGAAGTTAATGAGTTATAATTCTGTGTGAAGGTTATCAGATTCCTGTTCTTTCTTTGCTGGACAAATCTGAGATGATTTTATTAATGTCTTTAAATTGATAACTTTACTTTGCATTGTACAGATTTGGGACACTGCTGGGCAAGAAAGATTTCAAAGCTTGGGTGTGGCATTCTACCGTGGCGCAGATTGCTGTGTTCTTGTGTATGACGTCAATGTAATGAAATCATTTGATAACCTTAACAACTGGAGAGATGAATTTCTGATTCAGGTAAACTTTAGTTAAATTTGCTTGCAACAATTCTAAAAATACATTGATATTTTATTGTGTAATTAATGCTCTCTTTTTTCTCTCCTGGATATGATGTCCAGGCCAATCCATCTGACCCTGAAAACTTCCCATTTGTTGTGTTGGGGAACAAGGTAGATGTTGATGGTGGGAATAGTCGGGTGGTAAGTTGTATTTCTCTGCTATACATTTGTGCTTTTATGCTGTATCCTGCTCAGTTGTCTTGTCTCTCACATGGAACAAAAGGATTTCTATATTTTTCCCCTTGTTGGTTATAGTTTCCTTTGGTTGTAGGCAGGGACGGAGCCACTTAGGTGTGAGAAGGGGCACTTGCCTCCCCTCAACTTTCAGACAAATTTTTTCTTAGTTGTATTTATAAATTTATTTTACAAATATACATAGTAGTGCCTCATCTCAAGTTTATTATTTGAATATTATTTTTTATTTTCTTTTGTTGTACTACGTATTTATTTATATTTTCCATATATTTTTTACTTTATTCTACTATTATACAATTTTTACTAACTGGATTTTAATTAAATGATAAATGTTTAACATCTTTTCATAAATTTTAGGAAAATTACACCTGATAACGCCTAAAATTTATATATAATAACAAAAATAGTATCCCAATAATATTAAATAGGTTTAATTGGATGGAGTTCAACATTGAACAAATTTAAATGACTGTAATTTAATTTAAACGACGTCCAATTGGACGAAGTTTAATGTAAAATGATATCATGAGACTTTTTTTAATAGTAAAAATATATAAACTTGATATAAAGAGTATTATTTTTGTGATTACAAGTTTTAAAGGGTAATTTTTTTTGTTAAATTTTACTAATTTAGTTTTTTTAGCCTTTTTTTTTTAAATAATACATTTTATCTCCCATACAATTTAATTATTTTGTATTACATCACATAAAATTATATAAATATTAATTGTTATTTATATTATGTAATATTGATCTTATCTATTTTTCTTTCTTATACTTGAATTTTTTTATATGTTTAATATAATTTATATTGTTTAATTTACTTCATTTTTTTGTGCCTCAGTATAGATAAAATATGTTATTTAGTCTTGTTACAACTTAATTTACTTGAGTTTTTATTTTAATTGGATAAAAATACGTATTTGATATATAACAGTTGTGTAATGTAAAAAAACATTGAAGTTTGTAAATTTTTAAAACACTAGTCATGATATTTTTTTATATTATTTTATAATAATTTGATTGAAAATTGCAGAAATTTTGCTACAGTCATTCAAGTAGTATAAAAACAGTTCATTTTTACTATTGAATTTATGCGTGGTACATCCTTTGAATATTATTCCTGATTACTCCCTTGGTTGTAGGTATCCGAGAAGAAAGCAAAGGCATGGTGTGCTTCCAAGGGAAACATACCATACTTTGAGACCTCTGCCAAAGAAGGATTCAATGTCGATGCTGCTTTTGAATGTATAGCCAAGAATGCACTCAAGAATGAACCTGAAGAAGAAATGTAAGTTGGTAAAATTAAGTTCTTTTTGCATGCGATTATAGTTTTTATTGGCACAATTTGTTACATCATCGTATCTCAACCGTTGAGATTTAAGAAAATGGTTTTCTCTTTCTTGTTTTATATAAATTTCAATAATTGAGATACGATGAAGTAATAAATTATTCCATTAGTGATGTTCCTATATTTGACCGAAAAGAAGAAGATCATGTCCATATATACATATATATATATATATATATAATCTAAATTCTAAGCTTATACCTTGGTAGCAACACATAACAACAATGGTCTCTATTACCTGCTACTTGTAGCATGAAAGTTGAAATGTACACCTCACTATGTGAAGTGAGGAAAGGCATCAGTCTGATCAATTGATAGTATGATTTTGTGATAGCGAACTAGTTCTCTCTCCCCTTTTCTTTGTGTAATTTAGTGCAGAGTATTAATGTGCTGTATTGGGTTTTGTATTCTGGCAATGAAGATATCTTCCTGACACAATTGATGTGGCTGGCGGGGGACGGCAACAAAGATCTACAGGGTGTGAATGTTAAATCAGTACCATTAACCAGCTTTGTTTCTTACTTTGATTAAAAAAAAAAAGTATTGTTATTAATGGATACAAGGGAGATGTTCTTATCAAAAAACAATAAATTAAGTAGGAATTTGATTTTTTTTTAACTTATAAGTGAATCCGAGTATAGATTCTTCTGTCATTTCATTGTTTTTTTTTTATTATTTCTAATTGGTTCTCACAGGTGCTCGTATTACTGATTCTTGTTAATACATGTTACGAAAGTATCCCGTGTATCTACTTAATAACTAAATTTTAACACTAAGAATATTTTGTTACGAGGTTTCGTTGCTGGTCCGGTATCCTACAAATATACAGTTGATGTTACCTATATCTTACTTTATTAAAAAGTTGTTTTAATATCACATTTTTAAGTATGTTTATCTTTTTATTATTTTTAAATAGTAGTTAATTTTTTCCCCCTAAACTACCTTTTGGGTTTTTGAGTGAAGTTTTTTTCCCTTTTTGAAAATTAACTAGTTAGAAAAAAGTAATTTAAAAAAAAAATTAGAATTTTTCTCTTATTATTAATACAAATTGGTCCTTTTATTAGTTAGAAGTATAAATTATAAACATGATTTGTTTATAATTTATTTATACGGAATGAAATTTTGACTTTTTTTTCTAAAGGTTTCAATGTTTCTTATTAAAATTAATGAATATTATATGATAGATTATTTGTATAAAGAGAAAATTAATAAAAAATTATAGTATTTGTGTGCTTTTATAATGTATCATTGTTAGTTAATCATGAAAATTATTTTGATCATATTTCTAATGAAATTGTTATAATATTAGGATTTTTTTATATTATTTTTTTAAATGGAGAAGATAACGATTTTTTTTATAATTTTTAATATGAAGTGTATAATGAAGCCTTTAACAAAAAATAAATAAATCATTTTTTAGGTTATTTAATTTTCAAAAACAAAAGAAAAACCTATTATTAAAAGGTCAAGAGGTATTATGGGCAAAAACAATTTAGTTACAATTTTAAAAAATAAAAACTGTCCTAATATTTAAATTAGATATTAAAATAGAATCATTTAATAATACGAAACATTTGAAGCAATAATATATTAATTAAGATATCAATCCATTTCAAAAATTTACGAGAATTTTAATTTATAGACTTTTATGTATTTTAATAGTAGAATAGACGTACAGATAGAATGTTAGAGAAAGAAAAAAGTGAAATTTTTATAAATTCATAAAAAATATAGGGATAAAAGTAAATATTTTAGTACGTATATTTTTAATTCAAAATTCTATTAATTTTACTGTGACTTTAAAAAATCCTTAAAAACATGATTTTATGAATACATTTAGATAAAGTTTCATTAAAACATAAATTTTTAAAATCTTAATCGAATGCCTTACTTTAAAATTACATTTAAATTTTATACGTGAACAATAAATTATGGTGGTCTTCTCTAAATTAAATCAAAAGAAAAACTTTTAGCAAAATTTATCCATAAATATTAGGTATCTTTAATTCATTCTTATTTTTTTTAATTCGTCTAGTATTTTGATTTTAAATAATATATTTAAATCATATAAAAATTTAACTTGATATAAAAAAAATTGCCCTCATTTTTATAGCTATTTTTTATTGATGAAACTATTCTTTAAATCTTTAGCAAAAATGGAAGAAAGCTATAGCATAACGAGGATGAAATATCTATATCTTAATACTTATAATCTCTATTTGTAAGCTAATCATGTATACACAGACTTAGAAATGCCACAAAATTCACAAGTAAATAGTTAACGTTATAAATAATTATAAATTAAAAAATAAATTTATTATTTTATTATAAATGATATCAATTATTATATAATAAGAATTTGATATATAAAAATCGCTCAAAATCACCACCATATTGCCACATAGCTACATGATGATTTGTTTATTAGCCACCTGTGCGACACATGATGCATATATGAATCGGAGGGAAGAATTATAAAGTTACGTGTAGAAATTTCTAGATATGATAAGAGTTGACCCAAATTTACTATTTTTTTTTAAATTGACCAACCAACTAACTCAACCTATTCTCAAATCAAGTTCACATTTTTTTTTAAAGTTCGGTTAATTTAAATTGATTTAAAAGTTATATAAATCAAATTAATAGATTTAATTGTAAATTTTTAAAATGATAAAATTGATATGATCTATTCTTTTAATATGTTAATTTTTTAACTATTATTTATTATTTATATATTATATTATCATTGTTATTAAATTATAATTATACTAATATTTTATTTAAACAATACTTTAAAATAAAAATATAACTAAAAAATGTTTTAGAATATTATATAGTGAATATCCAATTCTAACAATTTATAAAAATATTAATAAATTCTTTTACAATATATTACTAACTTATCATGAATACTTTTTAAAATAAATGCTATCATTTTCATGTGAATCAACATATTTATTTTTTTTAAAAAAAAATATATAATACTTTTTTATTTAATTATATGAGGTTTTTATATAGGTCTAAAACCGTCAATCATCCTTCAATCATGTTGTAAGTTAGTTTGAAATTTGATTTTTGAGATAATATGTGATTTACAATGATCAAATAATCAATTTAATTGAGTTACCTTAATATTTAATATTAAATATATTTAAATTTTTTAAAATATATTTTATTATTAAATATGTATTATATAATAATTAATTAATTAATTATAAATTTATTTGAGTATTAAATTTAAGGTTATATTCATAAAAATGATAATATCGAAGATATTTTTATATTCGTTTAATTATTAATTTTAAATAAAATATAAAATATTTTAACAAGACAATAATTCTTGTTCTTTCCGTGCTCTTTATGAATACATCAAAATATTTTTTTTTACACATTTGTATAAATATTCATTATTTTTTATAATTTTATTTCATTTAAAAATTTAAAATCTTATTTCTTAATTTTATAAATTTTAATTTAATATTTATTATTATTTTAATTATAATATTAAAACAAATATAATAATAATAATCCTACGCACTAAAATATGACCAACAAGTAACATGCTGTGACGAACATTTAACATACTAAATCATTTTCTAAGAATTGAATCCATTATTATTGTTAAGATAATTTTTACGCTATCAAAATTTAGTATCTATATATTTTAATTAAATTATAGTAAAATTATTAAAAATATTGATAAATTATTACTTAAATATCATTATTATTAAATTATTCTTTAAATATCATTTTTAGTTAAAATAATATAGATATTATGAATATTATCTTTAAAATATCGACAAAAATTATTAAAATATCAATTTTTAAATTTTTTATCTTTATTTTTTTTTATAAGTTCTTTCAATTTAATTAGAATGAATCAAGCTATATATATATGATATATTAATATTATGTTTACTCGATGATATTTAATAATTATTATATCTTTATAGATAAGAATATTTTATATCTAATTATTGAACCTTCTGAGCATAATTTTTAGTGAGAATGAGTTTGAATATTTAATAATTGTTTTTTATTTTAATGAGTTTGATATTAATAATTGTTTTTTATTTTAATAAATTTGATATTAATAATTATTGTAGTAGTTACATTCATGCTTTATTTTATACTATTTTATATTAATGTTATAACATGTAGATTATATTGAAGGATAATGAAAATTTTAAAAATAAATAATCAATATTTTTTTTATATTATAATGATTTATTTATTTATAATAATTAATATAATCAGATAATAAATATATTATTTAATTATTTTAATCATTTTACTTATTTATTCTATAATATTTTTTAAAAATTATATATTTTATTGTATCATTAATATAAATATTATAAATATTTAAAAAAATTATATTAATTAAAACGTTAATATAAATGATTGTTTAAACGTTTTATAAAATTTTATATTACTTTAAATATTTTAATTATTTATTCTATAATATTTTAAAAAATATATATATTTTATTATATCATTAATATAAATATTATAAATATTTAAAAATTTATATTAATTAAAACGTTAATATAAACATAAATAAGTGGTGGTTGGTTTGGTCTTTTATAAAATTTTATAATTTTTTAAATATTTTTAATAAAATTTTCGTCACATATCTTCTATAGTTTTTTGTAAAAATTATGAACACTTAGCTCTTCTTCCTTCTTACTTCTCTTCCTACTTTAGGGTTTGATATAGAAATCCATATTTGAGGTTTTGTTATGTTGCATACATGGAGGCTATGAAGGAAAAAGAAGCTGGACTACTGCATAGCATTCTTCCTCCGCGCTTCGACGATGCTGGCCTCGAGGATTGTGCTCTTCCTCCAGACTCCATTAAAGAAGCTTTCTTAAAAGCTGCAACTGCCGTGAAATCACGTCTACCTTCGATCTTCAATTCTGACGAAGATGAGGATACGAGTGGCGAATGCATCAAGGAGCCTTGGCCTGAAGCGGAGGATCGATCCGATGCGGTGGTCGAAGTTTTGCCGGAAACGGAGTTTCTAGGAGCTTGTTCTTCGGACAAAGGTGTTGAAACAGAACTAGAGGTGGGTGGTGATGATGTGGTTGTCGGTGGTGGTGAGGAGAAGAATGATGAGGTATTGGTTGCAGGAGATGATTTGAGTAAGGGAGATAAGGCTTGCGTTGAAGGGGTCGAGGGTTTGGACACTGGAGCGAAAAAGGTGGACAACGACGGTGGAGATAACAATGAGGAACAAGGTGAAAAAGGCCCAATTCTAACTGAATGTTCTGTTTGAAATTAGAATCAAAGTTTTCTTTTTCTTTGGACTTGTAGGGAACTTGTATGATAGTGTTTCATGTAGGCCATAGATTTGTTTGAGTTTTATCTATAAGTTTTCTGAATTATCAATAAAAATTTCTTAAGGTAAACAGTCAAAGATTTCATACAGTGATTATGATATTAATAAATGTTATTGTGAATTTATGCTGTGTGCTATGCTTAAGGTAAGGTCTTCAAAGAGATATGCAGTGATTATTCATTTCCTGTTCTGAAATGGAAGGCTTGCTTTTCTGTTATTATTCATGTTTCGTTGGATAAATATTTTTTGCATTGGGTCTCGAAAACATATAACAGTAGAAAAACAATTTTTATCAAAATACGAGCTAGGAGATTCCCATATTTCTTCTCGAGCTTCTCTGTAAAAGAGAGACCCATATTTCAGAATCGGATATTAACTGGACCCGGTTATCATTTTTTTTTGAAACCTTTTCTGGCCGATCCTGGTGCTATTTTCTTCCTTATGATCTTTTCAAGGTTTTTTTCTCAAACAATTTGTGTAGATAGCAAACATCGACAGTTTTCGATGGCTAGGACCGGGATTTCTTGGAATTGTCGTGGATGCGTCAAATACTCCAAACCAAGGGCTTTGAAAGATTTAGTTAGTTTTCATTATCCTGATTGGATTTTTACTTCTGAGATAGTGGCTAGTGCAGAGCACATGAAGTTTGTTCAAAGAAATCTAGGCTATCAATACTCTCAGGTTATGGAACCATATGGTAAATCTGTGGTTTTTGTGTATTATGGGATTCATAAGTTAATTTCTCTATCTTATCTCATTTTAGATATAGAATATGTGTTTTAGTGAAAAAGGAAAGGTTGGATATGGAATGGTTGCTGAATTTATGTTATGATCCCTCTCATTTTCGTGATAAATATGATTTCTCTCAAAATCTCACTGAGCTGATTGTCAATGAAAATAAGCCATTGATGTGTATTAGGGATTTAAATGAAATTTTATCAGAGTTCTGATAAGAGAGGAGGTGGAAACAGTTATTCTTCTAAACATAATTTTTTGAAAAATTTCCTAGATGATAGTGAAGGTTTTGATCTTGGTTATATTGGGAATCCTTTTACTCGAACAAATGGAAGGCTTGGTTGGGTTAATGTAAAAACAAGAATTGATAGAGCTGTGATGAATATACAATGGCATGAAATTCTTCCTAGAGCATGTATTTTTCAATTGCCAGCAATGAAATCAGATCATAATCCACTTCTTTTTAATGTGGATGAGGAGAGACAACAACTTCCAAGGCCTTTACGGTTCATGGAAGATTGGACTCGGGATGATGGTAGCAAAATGATTGTGACACATGCTTGGAAATCATAATTCCCAAATTATGAGGAAATTAAACGAAACGACGAAGGCCTTGCAAAAATGGAATCAAGAGGTATTTGGCTTTATTCAAACTAGAATTAAAAAGCTTCAACAAGAACTTGATTTAATTCAACAAAAAGAGTTAACTGAAGAAAATTTACAGATTGAAGTAAACATTCAATTGGAACTTGATGAATAATTCCAAAGACAGGAATTACTTTGGAGACACAAGTCACGTGAAATATGGTTGCATCCACCCTTGTCTAAAGAAGAAAGCATAGAATTGTGGTTAAAAATGAGCAAGGAGAGTGGTTTTCTAGATGGAAGGACATAGGTAATTCCTTTATGTAGAATTTTGTCTCTTTTAGCACTACGAATCCTAATATCTCAAGTGAATCACGAGAATTAATTCTCCTTAAATAACTATGGAGGAGAATGTGATGCTAAAAGCCATCCTTACCAGAAAAGAATTAAGAATATAGTATTGGAAATGCACCCATTAAAAGCTCCTGGGCCTGATGGTATGGGAGGAAGTAGGGGATACATTGGTTTGTTTTGTTCAGAACTTCTTCTCTACTACAAATCTTTAGGAAGAAGAGAATAAAACATTTTTAGTAATGATCCTTAAACAAGTTAATTCCTGCAAGGAATTAATCATTTTCGGTTGAAGAAGGTAGATGGATTTCAGAGAATTCAATTCTTGCATAAGAACTTTTTCATAGCATTAAAAAGAGGCAAGGAAATGGAGGTCTAGTGGCTATTAAGATTGATCTTCGAAAAGCCTTTGGTAGTATGAAATGAAAGTTTTTTCATAGGATTATGAATGCATGGGGTTTCAATGAGAAATTTATTAAGTTGGTTCTAAGTTGCATCAACTCTACCTCATTTTCAATATTATTAAACGGAACAAGTTTTGATTTTTTTTTAACCCATTTAAGGTTTAAGACAGAGTCATCCTTTGTCTCTTATTTATTTATCATGGGTATGGAAGTACTTTCAAGATTAATAGCAAAAAAAGAGACATATATACTTAAAAGGAGTTAAAATTACAAGAGCATCACCATGAGTTTTACATTTATTTTTATGCTGATGATATTATGATATTTTTGAGAGCAAAATATGGGGAAACAAAACACTTGAAAGAATGTACGGATAAAATTTATAAATGGTTGGCTAATCAATAAAACGAATAAAATCTAGTGTTTTAAAGAACACAAGTAGGAGAATAAAAAATGATGTCAAGAAATTGTTGGGCTTGAGTGCCATGAAAGAGGATGTAACTTACTTGAGAAATCCGTTGTTTCTTAAAAAATGAAGAAGAAAGTTTCAAGTTTATTTAAGAGAGAATTCAAACTAGGTTTTAGTAAAATTAGTTGCTCATTCAATACTAGTGTATACTATGTCTACATTTCATTTCCTAAACTATTTTTTGTAACCAATTGGATTCTACAATTCAAAGATTTTTGTGGGGGACGAAGAAAGACAAAAAACATTATTTAGCTCTTAAAACTTGAAATGAGATAAGTTAACCAAAATTATGTAGAGGACTCAGTTTACTTAGATTTAAGGATATTAATTATGCATTGCTTGCAAAATTGGGATGATCAATGGCAAGTAAATAGCATAAATTATGGGTACAAATTTTAACAGCAAAATATTGTAAGCAAGTGAGCTTTCTAAATTGCAAGTCTAATTCTCAAGCTTATGTCAATTTAGAAAGGAATTTTGACTACACAAGATATTATTTTCAAAGAAAGCTATTATTAGATTGGTAATGGAATGTATGTAAAAGTGCTTTAGGACCTTGGATTCTGGAAGCAATAAACAAAGTTCCTTAACTGAAACAAAATTTCAATATTGACGAAAATGCTAGTGAGTCATCTGACAAATGAAGTCGAAAGCGGAAGAAACATGCAAAAATTAGGAAGCCATTTCGAAGAGGAATCAGTCCAATAGGTTTTAGGACTTCAATTGCCAATGTTCACAAGAGATGATAAGCTGGTGTGGATAGGAAATCTTGGAGAATGCTATAAAATTCCTTAATTTAAGGAGCAAAATATGGAACAAAATAAGGAGAGCAAAACAAAGAGTTTAATTCAATGAGTAATTCAAGGAATCATTAATTTAAGGAGTAATTCAAGGAATGAATTTTTCTATTAATAGATGTGTAATTGTAATGAATTGAAACAACCAAGTGTTTATTCCAATTGAGAGAAAAACTTTTGTGAGAGAAAATTGAGAGTAATTTTCTTGGGTGTAATTGAGTTGTGGGTTGTGAATTGTGAGTATTGTAAACACATTGTGTAATTTATTCCCTTTCAGTAAAAAACAAGATTGACCGAATTCCGTTATCAAATTTATGTGTTATTTTTTTATTCTTATTTTCTCATAAATCTAACTGTTGGGAAAATCGGGTATATTTTCCCTATTCTAAGTAGTAACTATTCACTTATGATTTAAATGAATAGAACTCAAACTAACCCGACAAAATAATGCTATTGGAAATATAATGCTAAAATAAACTAAAACAGATATTGAAACAAAAATATTAAAGCAGAAAAATAATAACACCAGAAATTTAACGAGGTTCGGTACAAATGTTACCTAGGTCTCGAGCGTCGTCAATACTTCCACTATCTCCCGAATGGATGAACTCCAAAATTACAACTAATTGGGCAAAATTGAGCTAATCAATTACCCTTACAAAAAGAGAGGAAGATTTACAAATGTTGGGATGTTTACAAATGGTGAAGGAAGGCTTTATTTATAGCCCCAAATCCAACACCCATCTTCATTCCTAACCAATGTGGGACTTTTCTAATTTGCTACTAAGGAGCTATATAACAAATCTCCACCTTAGCGACTTAGTAATATTAAATGATTTCTTCAATTACTAGATCGAATGACGCCGGTGCCAATTGATTTACGGGATGTTAATCAAGTCCAGACAATGTTTGAACTTGATTCTTTGTTACCACCTTGGTCATCATATCTGCCAGGATTCTTGTCGTACTAATCTTGAACTAGTACTCCACCTTCTTCAATAATCTCTCGCACGAAATGATACTTGAACGTCAATGTGCTTTATGCGTGCGTAGGTAGACTTGGTTCTTTGCTAAATGAATAGCACTTTGACTATCACAAAAACACCTTAATATGTTTTGACCAACTCCCAAGTCTTCAAGCAAACCTCGTAACCAAATAGCTTCCTTCACGGCCTACAGAATCGCCATATACTCGCTCTGTAGTAGACAAAGCAAGCGTGAATTTGCAAAGGTAGACTTCCAATGGCGGTGCTCTACAGCAAGAGTAAACACATAACCCATGGTTGATCGACGTTTATCTAAATCTCTGCATAGTCGGAATCACAATATCCGACCGCACGTTGACCAACAATATTATCCCGCTCGAAATACTAAACCAACATCTACGGTATTTATAATATACCGTAGAATCCATTTCTGACCAACCAATGTCCTTTACCGAGGATCATGCATGTACTGCTACGGACCAACCTGGCCATGTGAAATGTCGGGTCTTGTACACACCATTGCATACATCAAGCTACCAACCGCATTTGCATATGGTACCTTTGCCATATATTCTCGTTGCATCATTTTTAGGAGATAATTGAGACACTAAGCTTGAATTGAGGAACTAGCGAGTACTTACGGGTTTTGTCTACGTTTCATTCATACCAAAACGTTGTAGTACCCTCTTCAAATATTGACTCGGGGTCAAACTAAGCTTCCTTCTTCTGTCTCTGTATCTCATCTGAGAATCTTCTTCTCCTAAATCTTTCATTTGAACTCGACTTAGTTGAGCCTTGACTTCTCAATTTCTACTTGGCTCTTCGATGCAATCAACATATCATCGGCATGACAATAGAAGGTAAATGAAAGACTCATTTTGTAGCTTGCGAAAATACACACAATGATCATGTGTGCTTACGGTGTATACATTTGCAACATAAACCGATCAAATCGTTTGTACCTTTCGCCTTGGAGATTGCTTCAATCCATACAATGATTTGTTCAGCTTACAAACCCAATTCTCTTTACCAGCAACATTAAACCCTTCTGGTTGAGACATATAGATTTCCTCTTCTAAGTCACCGTGTAGAAACGCGGTTTTCACATCAAGTTGAACTAGTTCCAAATCAAATTGTGCTACCAAGGCCAACAAAATTCTAATGGAGGAATGTTTTACAACTGGAGAAAATACCTCATTATAATCGATTCCCTCCTTCTGAGCGTAGCCCTTAGCTACCAACCTTGCCTTGTAGCGAATACCATCTTTGTTAGGAAATCCATCTTTCTTTGCATACACCCATTTACATCCAATTGCCTTCTTGCCCTTAGGTAGTTGTGTCAACTTCCATGTTTTATTCTTCTGAAGAGACAAAAGTTCTTCATCCGTAGCTTTCCTTCCACATCAACTTCGGGGCTTCGATTGCTTCTTTATATATGGAAGGAATATCATCGTACCTGCCCGAAAGTGCACATGCCACTTTGTATTCTTAAGCGAAGCGAGTGCAGGTCTTCAAAATCCTTGTATCGGCAGGTACCTTGACATTTTGTCGTCGTGGCCTATCATCTCAGCTTTCTTCTTGTTCAGCTTGTGGAGGTTTTGGGTTAAAACCTCTTCATCCGATTCATCTTACGTTAATGGAGGATCGACACGTCTTATCTTCACTATTTGGATTAACAATTTTGCTTTCAAACTCCACTTGTTTTGGAGTTTGCTCAGCACCTCTTCTAAAGTGCCATCAATCTTCTTAGGTTACCTTTTGCAACAAGGCGAGATTCATCAAAGGTAACATCTGCTAAAGATTATCTTTTTTGTTTCAAGACACCATAGTCGATATCCTTTAGAACCGAAGGGATCCCCAAAAAAATGGCTTTCTTGGCTCTTGGGTCCAACTTTGATTCCATTACATGGTAGTATGCAATTGAACCAAACACATGTAAGAGAATCGTAATCTCTAGGAGGTTTTCGGACCATTACCTGCCTCATAGGCGTTTGCCTTTCAAGAGCGAGCGATGGTAAACGGTTGTGAGATGACATGCATACGTCACGGCCTCGGTAATCTTGCTTGCCTAAACCAAAGCTGACAACATACATCGAACCTTACTCCAAGAAAGTTCGGTTCATACGTTTGACTCCATTTTGTTGTGGTGTTTTCGAATAGTAAAGTGTCACACTATCCCTTCTTCTTCACAAACTTTCATAAATGGATTGTTTGTGTACTGAGTTCCATTATCATACCTCAAACGCTTGATATTTCTACCAGTCTGAGTCTTGATCATCTTCTTCCACTTGAGAAAAATTCCCAGTACATCATCTTTCTTCTTCATGAGATACATGCAAACTCTTCTCGAGAATTCATCGACCAAAGTGACAAAAATAATGTTTGCCATTCATGGATGGAGTTCTTGTTAGCCTCCACACATTCGTATGACTATAATCCAAAATGAATTTTGTATTATGGAGAAGCGGTGCAAAGCTTACTCTTTTACGCTTTCCCGATACACAATGCTCGCGAAATTCTAACTTAGGTTCGCACCTTTTAACAAGCCTTGCTTTACTAGAATCGCAAAGCTTTTTCACCAAAGATGTCCCAAACGCATATGCCACATCTTGGTAGTTTCTAAATCTCTTTCTTTCTCCGAGCTAGCTGTCGATCTTTGCCCCAATAACCGTACTACCAAGGTAGTAGTACAAGTTATTCTTAGAACACCTTTCATCGCCACAAGTGCTCAGAAGTAACCTTCAATGCCCCATTTTGTATGGTTATAGTGAAGCCTTTTGATTCTAAGACTCCCACGCTGACAATGAGATTCTTCTCTTCATATACGGAACATAATGAACATCATCAAGACCACAGTTGAGCCATCTTGATTCTTCAAACGAATTGTACCGATTCCCCAAAACTTTGCATGGATAATCATTACCCATGAAAACAACTCCACCATCCCCAGTTCTTCAAAGTTAAAGAACCACTCCTTATTAGGAGACATATGGAAAGTACATGCTTTGAATCAAAAATCCAATCACCAGGATGAGATCTTGTTGTGAACCAACTAATGCAAAATCGAATTTGAATTGCTTTCGGCTACACGTGCATCGGTGCATAGCTTTTCCTTTCTTTTGCGGCTTCGGACAATTTTTTCTTCCAATGGCCTTTCTCTGACAAAAGGCACATTCATCTTTACCAAGTCTTCCTTTTGATGTAGAGATCTACCTCTCCCTTCCTTTTTGTTGTGTTTGCGGACGTCTGCTACAGACATAATGCCTACGTTCATTCGCTTTCTCTTTTATCTTTCTTTCTAATTTCATAACTATACAAAGCGGTACAAACTTCCTCAAAAGATACTTTATCCTTCACAATGAGTAAGCTCGTAATAAGATGATCAAACTCATCGGGAAGGGAGGCTAACAACATCAAGGCTAAATCTTCATCTTTAAAAGTTTCATCCATATTTAACAAATGCTACTAATTGATTAAAAGCGAATGTGGTGGATTTATTGTAGTACTGGAAGGTATTCAAACCGGAACAACTTCTTCTTCAAATAGAGTCGATTAAATCCCACTCTTCTTCATGAACTTGTTCTCCAACGCCTTCCACAACTTACTTGCGGATGTCTCCTTCGTGAGCGTATACTTTTGTTCTCTTGAGAGACACGAACGGATTGTACCACGTCTGTCGGTTGATATTTTTCCACTCTATTTCATCCGCTTCCATCTGGTTTCTCTTCTTCAATAGCGATGTCTAGACCTTGTTGAAACAAGGAGCATCTAGAACTTCACCTTGCCACATGCCGAAATGACCTAGGTTCCATCAAACTTCTCCACCTCGAACCTTGCATTCATCACCGTAGTTACGCTTGACGTGGATGAGGCGCTTTGTTTGAAAGAAATTTTTCTTCGCCATTTCTTCAAATTACAACAACTAACTATGTTCAATAGCAAACAAACGCAATACAAACAAATGCCTAGGTAGAAAACCCGACCGATACCAATTGTTGGGAAAATCGGGTATATTTTCCCTATTCTAAAAAGTAATGCTATTCACTTATGATTTAAATGAATAGAACTCAAACTAACCCGAGCAAAATAATGCTATTGGAAATATAATGCTAAAATAAACTAAAACAGAGATATTGAAACAAAAATATTAAAGCGAGAAAAATAATAACACCGAAATTTAACGAGGTTGGTACAAATGTTACCTAGGTCCCTAAAATTAGATTGACCACTTCCACTATCTCCAAATGGATGAACTCCAAAATTACAACTAATTGGGCAAAATTGAGCTAATCAATTACCCTTACAAAAGAGAGGAAGATTTACAAATGTTGGGATGTTTACAAATGGTGAAGGAAGGCTTTATTTATAGCCCCAAATCCAACACCCATCTTCATTCCTAACCAATGTGGGATTTTTCTAATTTGCTCACTAAGGAGCTATATAACACTAACTTTTCGGAATACTTTGGAATTAATAGCAAAAGATTACCAAGGTCGACCTTGTCTTATTAAAACTAAATAAGAAAGAAAAATGGAGGTTCTTCAAGCAGAGGCCTCGACCTTACTTTGGGCATCTATAACAGTAGTTGAAAATGGTTAGGATAAAGTTATATTCGAAAGTGATTGTTCCATACTAGTGCACTACGTGGATACTCAATGAAAAGAGCTACCTTGAACTATTAGGATGATGGATTTTGCACAATTATGTAACTCTTTTAGTGAATTTAACGAAAGTTTTATTCAGAAAAAGTAGCTAGCTAAACTAACAAATGTTACAAATATCATTAAATTATAATTATTATAAAAATAATATTTTTATATATGACAATAATAACTAATATGCTAATTTTTTATTGAATTTATTGTATTTACAAAAATATTACTGCATCATATCACTTGTGATATATCAAGAACTTATAAAAAATAGACATTTTCATGTAAAAATAATACCATTTGTTAAATATATGGACAAAAACTAACAAAATGAGTTTCTTGATAGAATTATAAACTAATAGTTTCGTGATAGATCTGTAAACTCATATAAAATTAAGGAATTATAAATCTACAATCTCATTATTAGTTTAGAGTTCTACCACGGAATTATTTTACGTGACTTTTTCTATTGATATTTAACACCAAATTAAACGGAAGATAGTTTTGTTTTATTAATTATGCTTAAGTGATATTTTTGTACTGTAAATTTATAACTTTCTCAGTATTTCGAAGATGGATTTATTAATATAGTAATTTACCCAAAAATCTATGACTATTATTATTATAAATTTGCAAAACCACAAACCAGAGAAATGGTGGGATACATATCCCCAAACAAAGTTCATCATCTTTGTATCAGTTATAAGTACAGGCATGCCTTTTGAATTTGATGGGTTTTGTGCTAATGGAATCTATGTCTACAGAGCAAGAAATTTGCTTCTTGTGCTTTGTTTTTACTAGCTTTCCCACCACATGGCCTCTTGATCTTATTTCAAACTTTAATGTCAATGGAACAACACCACCATTCTGAGAATCTGTTAAAGTTGATCCAGCACCGTACAGAGGAACCTTTGTTCCTTCTAAATGAGCAACCACTGTTCTGTGACTCTTTCTTGGTTGATAATATTTCTTCAACTGCTACATGTACACAACAATTAAAAGACTGAATCTATTTTGAATGTAAAAAAGCCAAAGTCCCATTTGGATATTTTGGGTCAGTCATAAAGTGGTTTGTTTAAATTGATTTCAAGAGAAGCATTTGTGTTCGACATAAGATAAAAGTAATTTTGGGTGATTGGGGACTATGGACTTTAAACTACGACTACGTTTGTAATTGCTTCTTCTTTGACTCGAAGATGTTTTGCAGGTGTTATTGTTAAAAGTAGTTTTAAGGAAAAGTAGTTTTAAGGAAGCAATTGCCTCTATCACAAGTACAAAATGTCTTTTATCGTCAGAAGCACTTTTACAAGTTCAGCTTAAAAAAGTAGTTACGAACATATCTACTTGATGATGGAATTGAAGAAGAGATATCCCATTCTTACCTGACCAGTTGCAACAGTGATCTCAGAATAAACAAGAATGATGGGTGTGGAGCTAACATGTATTCCAAATATTGTAGCTGGGTTGTAGACAGACAATTTTAAGGAACCATTCACTGTCGCCATCTTTGTTGGGACCCCTGTGAAGTCTGAACCCTCCCCAATGTAAAAGCTATGAACAGTCAAGCTCTGCAAAAGTACTTAATTTCAGTTAGCGAAATGGGATTTTATAAATTAAAATAATCAATGCTACAAGAAGTTTGCTACTTTTCATAAAAAAATATTTTTATTTATTTGGTAGGAGTATGGATCTTTTATCTCTTAATAAAGCAGCAGCATTGAAGTTAATTTGAAAAAATTAGCATAGTTTTTAAGATAAAATTAACAATTTATAAATAAATTTATATTTTTTTATTAAAAATAATGAAAATAAATATTTAAAAATTTATTTTTTATTCACAATTATATTATGGTTATTCTTATACCAATATTCTTAATGATATATTTTAAATATTTAATTTTTATTTATTATTATTTTAAAACATAAGTTATTTATTTAAAAATATTAAATATTTCTTTCCATTATTTTTTCAAAAGAAAATAATTTTTTATAAAATTATAATTTTATCTTTCAAAATTTGTTCTAAATATTTTAGCGATTATTCTAAAAAAATAACATAATTGTATTATTTTATTTAATAAATAAAAAATTAAAATATATTTTTATAAAAATTAACGAATGTTTTATATTCTTTATCTATTGAAAAAAGTATTTGTACAACATAAAATATACATTAGGGACAAAAAAAAATATAATTTTGTAGTTATATATATGTTTTTACATTTTTTCAAAAACTCCTCTAAATTAAATAAAAATATTTTTAAATTTGTAATAACTTCTAAAAAATACTTTTACAAAAAACCCATCAATAGAGTATGCATTGTTGAGCTGGAAATTCAGAATCTAGGTAATTATTTAAATAGTTTTATTTTTAATTTTTTAAAAATATATTTTAAAGAAAACATACATGTACTCCATTTTTAAGAATATAAAAAATATATCTTTTTGTACTTTTTCTTTTGAAAAAAACAAACATAAATGCATCTTGTTGTAAATGGGTTTAAAATAAAAGAGATAAATAACACAAAAATAATATATTTATTATAAAAATAATATTAAGTACTATATTTATTATCGGTAATAGTTTAGTATTATTTAGCATAAGAATAATTTTTTTTTCATTTTATTTTTTGATTTTTTTAGATGATTATATTATATTATTTTAATTAAATTTAAATAAATTATAATTTTAAAAAAATCATTTATTTTTTTACTATCATTTTTTCCTATAATAAAAATAAACTATTAAAAAAATTATACGAATTAATTGTTACTTTCAAATAAAGTCAACCGTACAAAATAAAATTACATATAATAATATATAATTTAACCCATCAATATTCAAAAAATGATTAGGAAGAACAGCTAGCATACATACCTTAACTGAAATCTCAGCTTTGAAAGGCCTACAAGCTCCCCAAATAATCAAACAAAACACAGAGAACACCATTACAAAACTAAGCATAGCAATTAAAACCTGAACACGTCTTGAAAAAGCCTTATCTTCAAGTTCGTCATAAGATCCTTCTTCCAAAATAACCTTACACTCTGGCCATCCCTTGTCATTATTCCTAAGTTTCTTACTTCCTTTCCTTCCAGAAGATGACCGGAAAATCCCTGAGAACCGACTCGCCGACGATGTCCTCGAATGGCGGCCCAAAGACGGGTGTGAAGGTGACTCAATTGGACTGTTATTGTAAATTGGAGTAGCCTGCATTGAAGATGACCTGTCTCCATCTCTTGAGTCCCTTGAAGGACTTTGCACATAATAAACTGGTCGCTTTGGTGATCTTGATGGTGATGATTCTGCTAAGCTAGTTATATCTGATTCTGATTTTGCTGAAAGCATTTTTACTTGTAGTGAATTTTATTATAAATAATTGAATTATAAGAGTTCGATACAAATCAGTGTTTCTATCAACAAGCAAAAAATGTATTTTTAGAGCTCTAAAATTGCTTTTGTTAAAAAAAAAGGAAAAGAAAAGAAATCGAAAGATTAAGAGCTTTTGAGCAAATGGGCACTCGTGAAAACTGATTCTGATTTTGCTAAAAGCATTTTTACTCAAAGTGAATTTTTTGAAAGATTAAGAACTCTTGAGCAAATGGGTACTCACGAAAAATGATAAAAGCTAATATTTCAATCGCTTAGTAATGAAAAAGTAGACTAAAAGCCATAGTATCACACTCTGTTATCGTCTTTATTTCAGTGTCTCTCTTTCTGTTTTGTAAAGAAATTGAGTGATTGAGTAAGAGCCAGATCAGTTTTTCTATATTTAACACACGAGGCTTTGAAGATTGTATAAGTGGCTAGCTAAGGGAACTAATATAATAGGTTTGGAGCACCACGAAGCTAGCTCCAAACCTCTCACTTCTTGTCCTTAATCAATGTTGGACTGTAGTAAGTGTCGGCAGCATTATTTGGTACGTGTGTTGTTTATTGTAGATACGCGAAGATTATGACGCTTTTTTGGCCTAGTTTCTAATGAGATTTTGACAAAGTACCTAATTAGATTCTAATTAGTTAAGGGTTTCTAATGAAAAATTAATAAATTAACTATCTTAATAATAATAAATAAAGCCCTCACATTACCTTGTATTCTTTTTAATTTAAAGAAGTAAATAAAATTTCATGTCATTAAATTTTAAAATTATTATAAAAATTTCGTAAATTTTTTTGTTATTTTTATACTATTAAGTTTTATAAATACTACAAAAATATCATCTAATTTGTTTTTGTTATTTTTATATCATTAATATTTATAAATATTATAAAAACATCATCGATATACAGATAACTTATCATTAACTCTCATTAATTGATTGAATTCGATGATATTTTGTAACATTTATAAAATTTAAAAGTAACAATTTTTTTTGATAATATTTTGATAATATTTATAAAATTCAATAGTATGAAACTATTAAAACAAAGTTCGATAATAATTTTGTAATAATTTTTAAAATTTGATGCTAAAAAATCTATTTAATTTTTAAAAAATTATGATATTTTAGTTATTTTAGTTTTAAAGATGATTATATATATGTGTATTTTTTTTAATTTTTTTAAACGTGAAATAGTAATTCTTATGGTTTCAACCTTTGAAATGAAAATTAAAAAAATTAGTGATAAAATATTTGATTTAATTTAAATTTATAACTTAAAATGGATAGAAAGTTACTCTTTACTCCAAACAATAAAGGAACAAAAAAATTAAAATATTGATTCTGTTAGAATCTAATTTAAATTAGGTGATACACAAAATTTTATCTTTTATATGATTAAGTTTTTCTATTAAATTTTTTTTTTCTTTACGTTATTGCTCTAAGTGAGAAACATTATTATATATTTTATCCATAGTTGTATTTTAATAATATTTTATTTATTTATTTTAGAATTATCGAATCATGCTAAGACAAAAAGGGCTATGATGCCTTGCATAGTTGCATTATGCATGTGATAGTATAATGCATATGCTTGTTCAGTTGTGCTATTATTTTTTTCATTGCCAGTAAGTTTTTACTAGTTTTTATTTTTATTTTTTGTAGAAATAATTTATCAATATAAATAAAGACGAATTGTATTTGTGTTTTAATGTTTGAAATCCTAATATCAAAAATGATTAAACTTATTAATTCACGATATTTGCTTTTGTTTTTAGCAGGGAGAAAAAAGAAGAAAAATCGTATACTTTTCTATCTTATTTTCTTCTATTTTATGTCTTCTACTAATAGCACAAGTAAATGGTTTGCTTATTGAATGCTATGCATCTTAACCCTTTGATAAACAGTAAATTCTACAAAAATTATATCTCTTTACAAAAAAAATCCTAATATTTCAATTAAAATCAAAATATTTAATTTTTAAAAGTTATAATTCTTTAATATGTATTTTATAAAAAAAAAATACATACTAAATCATTGTCACTTTTTATCCAAATATTATAAGTTGAATAGATCCTAACGACGATTGCTTTAAGATAAGTTTAAAATTAAACACTTTTTAATATAGTTTTTTAAAGAAACACAACAAAAACTAACCTAATAAATCATTTAAAATTATAATATTGGTGAGGGGTTTAAATATTTAATTAGATGAGCAACCAAACAAAAATAAAATATATAAAATAAAAAAGTTGGTTTTTTTCCTTTCCCCACAATACAAGCCTAGGAAAAATGTTATTGTTTTACCAAAAGTAAGGGGTTATACACACAAATTATTTAATCCTTAAAATATGATATTAAAAAATAACAAAAATAATATTATTAAAATTTATAATTATAAAAATAATATCATTTATATTTATTTTATATATTTTTATTATTAAAAAATAATTGTACATATCATTTTTGTATTTTAGACGTTCTCCAATTAGACGCGGTTAACGTTTAAATTAAACTATAATAATTTAAATTAATTTAATATTGAATGACTATTAATTAAACTTCATTCAATTCAATGTTAATATGATGTTATTTTTATTGTTATAAATTTTAAAAATATTATTTTTTAAGACTAAATTTAGAAGAATATAAAGTATCAACTAGAATTAGACAAGTTATTATTGTCATATATACTCTAGAAAATTTAATTAATCACACGTAATTTTTGGATTATTTCAAAGTAGGCTTGAGATCAAACGGAAAAGGAACTTACACGTACTATTGTCGATTGATATTATTTGACGTCATCTTTATTATGTTTATGTTTCAAACGTATTGCATTTAATTAAAATAATTACAACGGGGATCAATGTTTTTTGACGGCACCCTTTTTTTTGTTGATATTTTTTAACCCTTATTTTGGGTTATGATACATAAAATACTTTAATTTATATTATATATATATATTTGTTAAATTCAATAATAATATATAAAAATATGATAAATTAATTTTTTTTCTTCAGATAGTTAGACATACAATCATATAGAAATAAAATAATATAAAAAATTAAAATAACATATGATATTTTTAGAAGGAAACAACCTATACTACAACAATAATGTAAAAAAAAACCACTAATTTACAAAACTATCTAACTATCCATTATAAAAATAATGTTCGATTATAAGGTTAAGATTCAAATTAACCACTAAGATAATACCCCAAGTAATCTACTTACAATTCTTCATTTTCTTTTACAGTCTCCACAAGCAAGCTCCTCAGATCGGACCAACATTTCGATAAATTCAAATCACACGAGTTATCAAACTCGTTTAGTTAGCACCTAAAATGTTAGTACAAAAACACAAGTGCAATGTACGTCTTAAAACAGATTAAAAAAGGAATAATCTTAACTAGGTGATTTAACATAATAACATATAAAACAAAATCATAAGCAATCCTAAAACATATCTTTAAGTATAATAATAAAAAATATTATATGTTTGTTAATCAGTCAAACACAACCACAAAATATTTGATAAACTAATTAATGAAAAAACCCTAGTAGAAAAGTTTTTACAAAACAAATTTAAAGAAAAAACTTATAATGCAAAAGTTGATTCAAGTATAGTTAAGAAAACTATAAGCTTAGAATTGTTTAAATAGAATAAGTTGAAGCCTTATGTCAAAAGTCTATTACCATTCTATCCTCGAAAACATTTAAAACAGCTTTAAAAAGTAAGGACAATATAGTAATAACACAAATTTGTGTTAGTAAAAATTAGGTTAAAGTTTAAAACCTAGATCTAGGTCGAGCTCGATCAATCAACCCAAAAATTTCGATGGATCTAGGGTATTAAATAAATAAATCTCAAGAAAAATAGATCGATATATCCATTTCTTGATCGATTGATCATTAAACCTTGATTGATATAACTCAATAGAAAATTAATTCAAGAACTTTTCAATCAAGGTAGATCGATTCTAGATCGATCTACTCATCTCAGTCGATTTAAACATGTTTTGATCGATTGAGTAGCCTAAACTAAAAATATTCTTTTATGCCTAAATGAAATCTAACATGCATAAGAACATAGATATACCTAGTATACGTTCGTTTGGAGCTCAATAGTTTCTTTGGCTTGAAAATATTTTTGAAAAACATACCTAGAAATTAAAATTACATTTAGATGTTTTGTCCACGAATATCGTCAGCATTCATAAGCCTTACAATCTCTTATTTGACATATTCATGTGACAACTTTTCTCACACTACATAACACTCATAGGAAAAATATTTTATATAATGAAACTATCGTATGATTCATGAACAACCATGAAACTTGTCCCAAAAGACTCATTGTTCATTAGTTCAGTTTATACAATAATAGAAAAGGCGAAGAATATTCATAAGAGTGGATAATCACCAGATAGAAAATTTAAGTATGCTCTTCTTATGTGTAACATCTTCAAAAAATATTTTCAAAGTAATTCTCTTTCTAAATTAGCTATCCCATTTTCGTAGATTTTCAACTAGTGTTCCAATTTTTCTCCCCACTTTTTGTCATACTAATAAACAAAAAAAAGCATAAATGTTGCATTTTCATTTATGATGAATGTGAAATCTAAAAGCAAATTCAAGAAAATAAGCAACATATAGATGAAGCACAAACTAGAAGATGAAGCAGATATAGTGTGTTGATTGATATGATCCATGTACAGTAGCAAACATATATCAAATATACTTCAAAATATGAAAAATCAAAAACAAAATGACTTCAAAACAACCAATAAGATAGTACAGAACAACAAAATAAGATAAAGATAAATCATTGTCCTAAAGGTTGAAATGTGTACTGTGAGTGGATATCCTTGATAACAGAATACATTGCCTCTTGTCATTCATCCATGGAAATCATTCTTTATTCTATACCATCCTATTGTGTTGAAAGTGCTTCCATTATCATATTCAAATAAGTCATGACAAGAAGATTTAGAAACATGCATATTTTCCATGTCTTTATCTCCAAAAATGTTATATGTTGCTCTACCACTAGTTCCAATATCAACAACTGCTCCTCCATTGCTACCAACTTTAGTGGGCCTTTTTTTCTTTTTAAGGTTTAAATATATGATCTTCAAATGGTTGAATTTTCAATGTCACCCATTAACCGAATTGAATCAAAATCCTTTAATGATGGCACACCCGCAACTAGAATCAATTGGGTGATGAGACAACCATAAGGAAGACCAATCCTAGAGTTTATGATATGAGATTGGTTTATTATTTCATCTTGAATGACTGTATCTACATTGGTATCTTAGCATTTAGATAGCCAATCTCATATTAGTGCTTTGATGGCAACATATTAACATATACCATTTTATTCAAAATCTAGTAGAAAGAGTGAATTCACTCGAAATGTATAGTTGTTCAGTATTAAGATTGGCATTGGGTGAACCAAAAAGGTCGATCAATAATTCCTCATTGGTAATGCTATACCGTTCCAAGTCAAAATTTTCATCCCTAGTGTTCGTGACAAACAAAAATGTGTTGATTCTTTGGGCCGAGATGTCAACTATTTTATTTTGAATAAAAACCTTATAACTTATTAGCCTAAGGTGACGAATTTTTGGGTCAAAATTGGCATAAAATTCATGAACAAGGGTTGTGAAACATAAATTTGATGGTGTGAACAACGATTGGCAACTAAGAGCCCTAATGGTTCATGTGATTCCTATTTCATGAAACTCAATCCAGGTTATTCCACATTCATACAAAATTGGACATTTTGACATAGTAGTTTGATACCTTATTTCAAATTTTTTGTCCCACCATTAAGAAGAATATGGATCAAGAGCACCATGAGGGAGTTCACATCATTTAGTATCCATCCTAAAATCGAGAATAGATCCAGAGAATACAAAAATGCCCGTTGGATTGAAAAACACCCAAGTTGATAAAAATTTCTCAAAAAATTGCATAATCATAGGCAATAAACTATTGTTGGGGGTATAGGAGAATGATATATGACAATTATTTAATAAAAAAATGTGTCTGTTTGGAGAGAAAAGGAGAAAAAGGGCTAAAGTAATTTTTTCTTGAATTGATGCTAGAAAAGTGAATAGCAATCATAAGTGAAATAGGAACAAAAATGAATGGAATTGATGGAATTTTGAGTGAAAATTGAGAGGGGGCTTTAGAAAAGGGGATTAGGGATTGTGAGAGTTAAGGGAAAAAGAAGAAGTGTATAAAAACTGAACCCATTCGATCCATCGAGAATAGCATTGATCGATCGATATTCAAAGTTTTAAAAGATGCAAATACTCCCCATAAGTCCTATATCTACTCAAAATTTTCACATAAACACTCAAAATAAAAAAGTTAAATAAAGTATCATACAAAAATTTAATAAAAATACCCATTTTTTAAGTCAAGGTAGTAGATTTATTCAAACATAAACTTCACACAAATAATCAATTTTGAAATAAAAATCATTCTTTAACAAAATAGAATTATTCACAGTATATATAAGTATTCTGATAGAGCACACAATTCTTCGACACATATAATGACTTATTGACAACTACTCAAATTATTAAAAATATTGAAACTGCAACAATATGTCTATTAGTTCATTCATAATTAGTTATGAGAGATTTTTTTAAAAAAATGAGTATCATTTATCATAAAAAGTTACAGTTAAATTCAAACTTGTACAAAATAAATTTTTACTTACTAAGAAAGAACTTAATTTTTTTGTTGAATTCCTTCTCATTATTTATGATAGTTTTTTATACGAGAATTAGTTATTTATTTTTTTGTTTGTATAACCATTTACGGCTTTCTTATTATGCATGAAATTATTTTTGTATTTATTTATTTGTATTATTATTATTTTTTTGAAGGAAATATGCACGAGCCAAAAGACCTAGCATGATGACTTTTACACTATTTGTGAGGTAGCACTCTCTACTTATTACGGTAGCTCCACACATTCAGTAGATAGCCCCTTTAAAACCACATTTTTCTCTATTGATCACCATACAAATTGTGTGTGTAATAAATATGTAAGTATACTTATCGCAACAAGTAATATAATGATAAGAAAATATCGTTCTCATAGATATTATTTTATTAGAAACTAATTTTTAAAATTAAAAAAAATAAAAATCAATTTTTTTGTGTTTTTATATTTTAAGGAAGCAAAATTAAAATAACTAAAAGTAAATAACAGTAATTTATTAAATCATATTTGGTAACTAAAAAGATATATGAGAAAATATCTAGGAATACTTAATCCCCCAATTTTCTAAATGTGTGAATCGTTAAAATCCCCCAGATATAATTATCAATCAATTAATTACATGATTAATTGAATCTAACCTAACATGTATTCCTTTCTCAAGTAAACTACACACCATATAGTAATTAATTTAATTACAATCTCATGCCAATTAAATTGCATACTACTCATTAAGTTCAACAATTATGGATCACATACATAAGAATCACACATTTCTGTCTAAAAACTATACATGTTATTTAATGAAGACAAACAATTAAATAATTCTCTCAAATCTATTTAATTTTCTCTATAGATAAATTATTGGCCAAACAATTAATAGCATAAAAATTAGATTAAATAATATAATTAAATTAAAATTATAATTGGGGTAAAATATTAGATCATCACATAGTAAAATTTGGGTTCATAGAATCCATAGATTAATAAATAAAGTAGACATAATTTTATCCATAAAGCTCATATTTTTCATAAAGAAAGACATAAAAATTGATAAAGAAAAGAGTAGAATAAGAAATACAATCAATCTCTTCAATTGTAATGCTAATCTTCTCTTGAATCTCCACCAAAATTGTATCTCCTTTTGAATGTTTCTATATTTTTCTCTCTTTTTAGACCCAAAAATTGACTAAAAGTATGCTAATGGTAGCTCATTAGGGTTTATAGGGTGATTAGGGGCTTAAATATAACTCAGGTACAATTTGGACCGTTAGATCAGCTTCAGATCAAGGGTTGAGATCAAAATAAACAAAATTGACAGCGCAAACCAATCACAGTGCGACACATAACACACATAATTCACTGGATGAATCAGAGCGTGATGCATGGCAGAGGAGACTGCGTTTCAAACTCGGATTGAAATATGTGCTGAGTCAGCACCACGTGGCATAACATGATTAGAGGTGACAGATGGCATGGCACACGGGTGGAACGAAGGGAGAAATCACATAATGACACATGGTTTGAAGGTTTGACCATTCTCTGAACTAGGATTAAATACCATGTTGACACATGGCACACATTACTTCTCTCCTCAAACGTGGCTTTATTACATTGTATCCACGTGTCTTTCCTAGTCAGCTCCTCTAAACTAGGATTAAATGCTATGTTGACACTTGACCCTACATTAAAAATTCATAAAAATCCTAAAACTTCCAAAAATTATATTTTTACTAAAAAGTTTATATTTTAATAATTTTAGCCCCAAAAATACTATTTATTGAATAAAATAAGTAAATATTAAATAAAAAAGTGCGCTAATGACTGTACTCTTATAGAGTCATTACACCTCCAAACTTAACTTTTTACTTGTCCTCAAGTAATGCTAAGTCTAAATAAAATAACATGGGTAGTATATTCATAAATATACTTCTATTAGTACATACATATTTCCTGAAAATTATTTCTTTCAAAAGTCGTACAATCGTATGATAAAAAGGTTTACATATTCATCAATCAACGTTCCATCAATACAAGGATATGCAAGGTTTTTGAAAAATTGATTTGTATGTGTGTGCTGCACATGATATCATCCATTAAACTCATGAAATCAACCTATACGAGTATGCCAATCAATTCAATCTTAGAAGAAGTCTCATAAGTCTATATTTTACATCTCTCTCCACTAATATAAATATGCACTTAGCTAAAGATTAATAAGGACTTTACATGGTTGTAATATAAGGCTTAGGTGGGGGTCGATAAATGAAGACACTTAAGCTCTTTCCATACCTTAGCTTTTTTTTTTCATCATGTAATTTTTAACTGCAATTAAGCTTTCACTTGATATTTCAATGAACCCTCTTTTGTTATTCTTTTTATATTATTTTATTCCACATCTCCTTTCTCTTTTTTTTGTAACTTCACAACAAACCAAACTTATTTTCAATTCTATTTTCTTTTTCTTTAGAGGGATAATTGTGTTGTGAATTTTGCTTATTCTTTTCTCTTTTCTTTTATAGAGTGCATTACATTTTACCTTACTATATAGCATAACACATAATTGCATTTTTTTATACAAGCTAAAGGTACAAGGGTAAAGGTAACACTTTTTGGTTAAGCATAAAATATGGCTTAAAAATATGAAAGGTTCTTTGTTAGGCTCAAATGGGTGACTACATATATTAACAATGGTTAGCTTGAAAGACTCAATCAATCCAAATAAGGCCTAAATCATTTCTCTTGGTAAATACTATTTACGATTTCGCCTCAAGAGATGATCAAGTAGATTCTAAAACCTGGTAGATCTTATCAACTCGCATAACTCACTATAAATTTTCTCTCAATAAGCACACCAAAATCAATCATGAACATGTACATAAAAATTTGAACCAATTCAATCAAAACTAGCAAGCATATCACATGATTACTGTAAATATCTTAACAAATATGTTACATTCCTTATCCTAGTCATGACAACCAATTTTTATCATTGAGTTCATATGTTTCATATCAAGGATGCATGCATTTAGTTTCCATATATTTATCAATTTTTACCCAAATCATGATTAAAAACATCTTAAAAATTTAAAAAATTCCCTAAAAGTTTTTTAAAATGCACAATAAATACTAATGTAGAGAATAAAGTTCCCTCCCCTAAACTTAAATTACATATTATCCCCAATGTGCACATATAAATATGAAAAATTAAAGGGAAAGAAAATACATTTAATCATGACATATCACATCTATCGCTAAAATGCTCATTCTTATTGTGCCATTACTATACACATTTATTCACCTACAAAACAAAAACAATGAAATTATAAGTAAAATAACCTTGGGTTGCCTCACAACCAACATCACATTTAACGTCTTTGACTAGATGATTATATCAACTCTTAAGGTACATCCACTAAGGTTATGACAGATGTTCCATTTGATAATTGATCTTCATAATAGTGCTTCACCCTATGCACATTAACCATAAATCACTATTTATCTTTGTTTTCTAATTCAATGGCTCTATGGTTGGTTACCTTAGTGATGATGAGTGGACCTGACCATCTACTCTTTAATTTGCCTAGAAATAATTTGAGTCTTGAGTTGTACAATAATACTTTCTGACTCGGTTCAAAGATGTAGTGCACAATTTTCTTGTCATGTCATATTTTTGTCTTTTCTTTGTAAAGCTTAGCATTTTCATAAGCATTCCACCGTAATTCATCCAATTAATTTATTTGAAGCATTATTTTCTCACCAAGTGTATTTATGGACATATTCAACTATTTCAATGCCCAATATGCTTTGTGCTCCAATTCTAATGGCAAGTGAAAAGTACCATCCAACTTAGACGAGCAATCCTTCCTAGAGACATTCACAGTTTTCTCCAAAATTCTTTTCACTTCTATATTCAATACCTCTACTTTCCCACTTGTTTAGGGATTGTAGGGGGTAGACACTTTATGCTTAATTCCAAACTTAGACAATAAGGAATTAAATTCTTTATTGCAAAAGTGACTTCTTCCATCACTAATAATGATCCATGGTGTTCCAAACTTAGCGAAATATTTTTCTTAAAAAAATTCTTGACAACTTTGGCATCACATTTTTTGCTAGCAATGGCTTCTACCCATTTTGACACGTAATCCACTCCTACAAGTATCTATTGGTTACCAAAGGATAGAGGGCATGGTCCCATAAATTCGATGCCTCAAACATCAAACAGTTCCACTTGAAGTATACTATTTAGAGGCATCTAATCTCTTTTTGAAATATTACGTATCCTTTGACATCTGTCACATATCTTTACATAATTGTAAGCATATTTAAATAGTGTAGGCCAAAATTAACCAGATTGAAGTACCTTAGCTGCTATTTTTGTGCTCCCAAAGTGACCTCAATAGTTTGAGCTATGGCAATGGTAAAGAATACTTTCAACTTTATTATTAGGGACACACCTTCTCAAAATACCACCACCACATTCTTTATAGAGGTAAGGGCCATCCCAAAAATACTGTTTAATGTCATGGAAGAATTTCTTCTTTTTTGTCATGTGAGGTTTGATGGAAGAATGTTGGTTGCGAGAAAATTTGCAATGTCTCCATACCATGGGATTTTTATTTGAGCTACAGAAAATAGTTGCTCATTTGGAAAAGATTCCCCAATCACCCTATTATCATCCATTTTCCCCTCTCTAGTCTAGATAGATCGATGGTCTACTGATTGATTTTTTGTTCCTTTTTTATCGTAATTTTCCAAGTCAAATTCTTGTAGAAGAAGCACCCATCTTATAAAACTTGGTTTGGCATCCTTCTTTGTCATGAGATACTTTATTGTAGAATGATCCTTGTAGATAGTCACTTTGGTTCCAACCAAATAAGATTTGAATTTATCAAAGGCATATACTATGGCAATGATCTTTTTCTCTATAGTAGCATAATTCATTTGAATCTCATTCAGTGTCTTGCTTGCATAGTAAATAAAACGAAATGTTTTGTCTCTTGGATGTCCAAGAACAACTCCAATAGAAAAATCACTTGCGTAACACATCAACTCAAACGACTTGTTCCAATCCGGTGTGACTATAAATGGTGTTGACACTAGTCTCTCTTTAAGCACTTGAAATGATATTAAACATTTATCATCAAACTTGAAAGACATGTTCTTTTCCAAAAGATTACACAAGGGTTTGGAGATTTGGGAAAAATATTTTATGAATCTATAATAAAAACCTACATACCCAAGAAAACTCCTTACTCCTTGTTCATTGGTATGTAGTGGTAGTTTCTCAATCATTTCTATCTTAGCTCTATCCACCTCAATAACATTAGATGAGATTTTATGGCCCAAGATTATACCTTCATGTACCATGAAATGACATTTCTCCCAATTTAAAACCAAATTTGTTTCTACACATCTTTGTAACACTAGGGAGAGATAGTGTAGACATTCATCAAATGAGTTTCCAAAGACCGAAAAATCATTCTGAAGATTTTTAGATGCTTCTCCACCATGTTTGTGAAAATTTCCATCATACAACATTGGAATGTAGTAGGTGCATTGCATAATCCAAAGGGAATTCTCTTGAAAGAAAAAGTTCCATGAGGACATATGAAGGTGGTCTTTTCTTGATCTTCAGGTGCCACAACAATTTGGTTATAACCAGAGTATCTATCTAGAAGGAAAAAAGAAAGAATGCATAGCTAATCAGTCAAGCATTTAATCCATGAATGGGAGAGGAAAATTATCCTTCCTTGTAGCTTTATTTAATTTGCAGAAATCCATACATATTCTCCATCTTGTGACAATCCTAGTAAGTATTAACTTATTGGACTCATTTTCCACCATAACTATTTTTCCTTTTTTTGGGACACATTGAACTGGACTTACCCATTCACTATCTGATATTAGGTAAATGATGCCCATTTCTAACCACTTGATAATTTCCTTCTTCACCACCTCTTTCATAATAGGATTTAAGTGACGTTGTGCATCCCTGGTGGGTTTAGCTCCACCCTTTAGCAAGATTTGGTGTATGCATATAGATGATATTATGCCTTTGATGTCAGCAATAGACCAACCTATAGCTCTTTTAAAATTCCTTATCATCTTTAATAGTGCTTCTATTTTCTCCTCACTTAGAATAGAAGAGATTATGATTGAAAGTGTTTCATTATCATCCAAAAATTCATGATGAAGATGAGATGGTAAAGGTTTAAGCTCTAATTTGGGTGGCTCTTCGATGGATAGTTTCAACCTTGAGCTTATTTGAGGACACTCCACAAACACATTTGATAGACACTTGAGAGGCATGTACTCCAAAAATTTCACACAGTTCACAATATCAACCTTTGATTCCATACTTTCAAAGTTAAAACAAGTTGAGTTATTCTATGGTGAGTTTATGTCCTTGTTTACAGCATCATATAATAGTTTTAAGTGTGGGCGACTCAACATATTATTTTAATTTGTCCTTAAGAATTCATTAGCACTATCAATTTCACGGGGTTCAAATGCTTTAAAAAATCTAAACATTACATGTTTATCTTGCACTCTCATTGTAAGTTCACTTTTTTTTACATCAATGAATGCTCTTCCGATTGCTAAGAAACGACTAAGTATGAAAGGAATGTCATAGTCCTCCTCTATATCTAGCACAATGAAGTTTGTTAGAAAGATAATTTTTTCTATTTTTACTAGCACATCTTATACCACACCCTGAGGTCTCTTAATTGACCTGTCTACCATCTATAATGTTATTGAAGTAGATTAAGCTTTACCAACCCCCAATCTCTGAAAGACTGATAATGGCATGAGGTTAATGCTAGAACCCAAATCATATAGTGCCTTGCCAAAATGGATGTTCCCAATAGTGCAAGGGATGCCAAAATTACCTAGATCTTTCAATATTTGTGGTTGTTTTCTATCAAGGATGGCACTACAACCTTCAATCAAGGTAATTGTTTCATGATCTCTAAACCTTATTTTCTTTGATAGTATATCCTTCATGAATTTGGCATAAGACGACATTTTTTAAGTGCCTTTGCAAATGGTATGTTTATGTGAAGCTTCTTGAAGACTTCTAAATTTTTTGAAAACTGTGTATTTGACTTTTGCTTTTGTAGTATTTGAGGGAAAGGAATAATGGGTTTGTAGAGGTTGCTCTTTTTTGGTTGAATTATTTCCTTCCCATTACTCTTTTTATCCACAAATTCCTCCTCATCCTTTTTAGTTTCCTATTTTTCCTCATCCTTATTTGTCTTATGTTTTTGTTCTAAAGTTTTACCACTCCTCATGGCTATGGCATTGCATCGGTCCTTACCTTCTCTTCTTGGGTTTACAATTGTGTCACTTGGAAGGTTATCTTGAGGCTTTTGACTTATAGTTTGAGCGATTTGACCCATTTGGTTCTTTAAATTTTGAATTGAAGCCTCTTGAGTGGACATTTTTGTTTTTACTGATTGGATGAAGTCTTTCATCATCCCTATTAAAGAATTTGTATTTTCCTCAATGGGTCACTTCTTTTATTGGGCTTGTGATTGTTATGATTGTTGAAAACAAGATGGTGGAAATAAATGACGGTTGAATTGATTACCACCTTGATTGTTGTTATTCCAAGAGAAATTTGGATGTTGTCTCCATCCTGGGATATATGTGTTTGAGTATAGATTATTGTTTTGATTCACATTACCCACATAAAATGTTGATTCATGATTATCTGGACAATTATCAAACAAATGTGCTCTATCACAAAACACACACAACACCCTTGAATCTTGGACTTGGTTTATACACGCTGACGAGTTTTGAACCTTCAAAAAATTTACCAAAGATGACACTTGAGTTGTAAGTGCCATGATATCATTTACCTCATACATTTCAGCTACTCTTCTTATGACTATCATTCTATCCATTGACCATGGATAATTATTGCTAGCTATTTTCTACTTTATACTTCTAATAGCACTAAAGAATGTGTCTAAATAAAAAATATATAAAAATTAAAATAAATAAATTAATTAAAATTTAGAACAAATAAATAAAGAAAAGAAATAAAATGAATTAACTAAAATAAATAAATAAGTCAATACAAAAATAAGTAAACTAAAATTAAAATTAAAGTAAAGGAAAATAAATTAAGAAAAATAAAAAAATAAAAAAAAATTAAGTAGTTAATTTATAATATTCATAATCTCTAGCAATGGTGCCAAAAAATCGATCAACACACAAATTGTGTGTAATAAATATGATATTTATAGCAAAAAGTAATATAATGATAAGAAAATATCGTTTACATGGAGATTATTTTATTAGAAACTAATTTTTAAAACTAAAAAAAATAAAAATTAATTTTTTTGTGTTTTTATATTTTAAGAAAGAAAAATTAAAATAACTAAAAGTAATTAGCAATAATTAATTAAATTTGGTAACTAAGAAGATATATGATAAAATGTCTAGAAATACTTAATCCTCTAATTTTATAAATATATGAATCGCTAAAATCTCTCTAATATAATTATCAATCAATTAATTACATGATAAATTGAATCTAACCTAATATGTATTTATTTCTCAAGTAAACTACCCACCATATAGTAATTAATTTAATCACACTCTCATGCCAATTAAATTATATACTACTTATTAAGTTCATCAATTATGGATTACATACATAAGAATCACATATCTCTACTTAGAAACTATGCATGTTGTTTAATTAAGACAAACAATTAAAGAATTTTCTCAAATATATTTAATTACTTCTATAAATAAATTATTGGCTAAAAAATTAATAGCATAAAAATCAGATTAAATAATATAATTAAATTAAAATTAAAATTATGGTAAAATGTTAGATGATCACATGGTGAAAATTGGGTTCATAAGATCCTTAGATTAATAAATTAACTAAACATAATTTTATTCATAAACATTATATTTTTCATAAAAAAATGACATAAAAATTGATATCAATCTCTTGAATTTTAATGTTAATTTCCTCTGGAATCTCTAACAAAATTGTATCTCATTTTGAATTTTTTATGTTTTTTTCTTTCTTTCTGTTTTTAGCTCCAAAAACTAACCAAAAGTATGCTAATGGTAGCTCATTAGGTTTTATGGGGTGATTAGGGGCTTAAATATAAATCAAGTGTAATTTGGATCATTAAATCAACTTTAGATCAAGGGTTGGGATCAAAACAAGTAAAATCAATAGTGCCAACCAATCACAGTGTGATTTGGGGTGACAAATGGCATGCTACATAGGTGGAACATGGGGAGTAATCACATGATGATATGTGGCGTGAAGGTTTGATTGCTCTCTGAACTCGGATTCAATGCCATGCTAACATGTGGCACATGTTACTTTGCTCCTCACATATGGTGATCTACTATTTGTTGTCCCTGCTTGGTGATGTCATGGTGGATTATCGAATCAACTCTCTACTTTCCTGGTAGGCCACATGGTAGATTCTGATTGGCCCTGTGTTAAAAATTCATAAAAATTTCAAAATTTAAATTTTTAACCCTTTTCACTAAAAAGTTTATATTTTAATAATTTTAGCCCCAAAAATACTTTTTATTGAATAAAACAAGTAAATATTAAATAAAAAATGCACTATTGACTCTACTTTCATAGAGTCATTACACCCCCAAGCTTAACTCTTTTCTTGTCCTCAAATAAAGCTAAGTATAACTAAATAAAATAACATGGGTAGTATATTCATAAATATACTTCTATTAGTACATACATATTTCTCGAAAACTATTCCTATCATACGTTGTATAATCTTATAATAAGAAGGTTTACGTATTCATAAATTAACATTCTATCAATACAAAGATATGCAAGGGTTTTGACAAATTAATTTGTATGTGTGTACTGCACATGATATCATCCATTGCACTTATGAAATCAACTTATACGAACATGCTAATCAATTAAATCTTAGAATAAGTCTCATAAGTATATTTTTCAAATCTATTTCCACTAATATAAATATGCACTTAGCTAAAGATAAATAAAGACTTTACATAGTTGTATTGTAAGGCTTAGCTAAAGATAAATTTTATTCCAATGTTAGAATAATTACACTTTCTTTATAAATATTTTTAAAAAAAATTAAATAATCAAAATTAAGAATCAAACTACTAAATTCAACTTAGAAATAAACAATTAAATTAATCCAACTAATATTCTTACCTAGAGTCAATCAAGCACAAAATAAAAATTCCTAGGAGAAAGAGAGAAATGGTTTGTTGATCGAAAAAAGATGATCTTTCCTAACCCAAATTTTCTTGAATTTTGGTTTCTAATATTTATGGGTTGGGATTCAATTGACTTAGTTATTTTTGACATGTTCTTGGATTTATCATTATTTTTGCCTTTATTTTTATTTTTCATCATTGGTGGAGATGCATCATTCAAGTATGGATGATAAAAATTAATTCTAGAGTATTGACCATGAATGACATTGTTAAAATATGAATATGTCATAAGAAATCTACAATTAGATCTAATATGACCTTTCCTACCATAGTTATGACAAATAGGCATGGATCTAACTTGTTTTTCAATTACAAGTACAACTATTCTTTAAGTACAAAAAGAAACAGTAGGAGTAGAGTTAGAAGGTGTTACTAAATTAGTTTTTGATGCTGAAGGTTTAGCATGTGAATAGGAAATGTTTGAAGATTATTCAAAATCAGTTGATTTTGAAAAATGTAGCATAGTGTTCTCATTTATATATCCTAGTATCTTTTGTCTCTAGTTGGATTTCTATAATTCGAAGCTTTATTCAACCTTTCAACTTCAATGGTTAACTTTTTTACAGCTTCCTTGGAGTGTTTAAGTTCCGACACCAGATTTTGTTTTTCCTATTCTAAATTGGAGGACTCAAATTCATACCTTTAATATGCTCAAACAATTTAGATTTTTCTTTTTCTAGTACCGATGAATTAGTTTCATAGGATTTTAGTTTTTCATTAAGTCTGGTTACTTCTATAAGCAACCTGTTATTTTTCTTTTTTACATCCTACTAAAACTATGAATAATTCATCAATACTAGTACATTAAATTTATTAAGTATGAATTCAAAGTCACTTTTCTCATTTTTGGAATAGATATCAGACTTATTGGAGTGTCAACCAATTGTCGTAGTAAATACCATAAATTTAGTGTCATTATTTTATGATTCAACTAGAGTTTTGTTGTCACTATCAGAGTTAGTGAGTATACTCTTGAAAGCTTTTCTAGTTTTCTTTATCTTGTTTACACAGCCAACTACAAAGTGACAATAACCTATACATTTAAAATAATGAGTTTCAGTAGGTTTATATTTTTTTACCATCAGAACTCATATATTTGAGTTCTTTCAAATTCTAATCCTTTTGAAAACTTAATTGTTTTTTGCTTTGATGGTTCTTTTTGTCAAAAAATTTCTTCAATAATCTATTTATGAGTACTAGTTATCCATCATCATTATCACCATCTTTAATCATTGTTGTTTTGAAAGCAACACATTTGTTCTTTGTAGGAGCTCAAAAGCTCATCTCAAAAGTGAGAAGTAATCTAATGAGCTACTCAATTTTAATGTTGTCCACATCTTCATCTATTGCAGTGGCTTTTGTGTGGAAATGATATGGTAAAGAGCACAATATTTTTTTGACCAACCTGAATTCCTCAATTTTCTCACCAAGATTAGCAGAATAGTTAGCAATATCACTTAATTTAGCATAGAATTCAAAAAAAGTCTCATCTTTTTTCATCCTAATATTTTCAAATTAAGTACCAAGCATGCAAAGTTTAGTTTGTTTAACTTGTGTGGTGCCCTCATAGAAAACCTCTAAAATATTCCAAGCATGCTTAGTAGTGTCAACATGAGAAATATGATGGAACTCATAGCAGACATATCACTACAGATAACATTAATACCTTTCTAATTCCAGTTACTACCAGTTTTATCATTAGTTGTCCAATATTTCCTAAGTTTAAGAGTGACTACATTATCTTTGATAATCATAGGTGGTTCCCAATCATAAAGCACAGAGTTCCAGCCACTCTTATCCAAAGACAATAGAAAGGCTTTCATATGAGCCTTCAAATATGAGTACTTAGACCTATCAAAGTAAAGTGGCACGAGTTGTAGAAGAATCCACTCAAATGATCCATCAATAAGTCCTAGTTAATACTAAGTACATTGATGAACAAAATCAGGGATAATATTGATTTCGTAAATACTTATCTATTTTAAATTTTATTAATTCTCATAAGTGTACGAATCATTTATAGAAATGATAAGTATACTCCTAAGGTTGATTCAAGGAAGTAATATTGTTTAGTTTTTTAATATTATTCAATTTTTTTAAAAGAAAATTAAACCTAAACATTCTATCACAAAGATTTGACTTTTGAAAAAAGTAATCTAATGCATAAAAATAAAGATATAAATGGATTCAATAAATACTCATACAATTTAATATATTCATAAAAGTGGAGAATAATGTATATAATAATTTAGTAATTATGCATACTCATATCATTTAGGTTATTAAAGATATAAATTGATATTTATTGATTTTCTCTTTTGTGAATGAAAGTATCATAGGATGGGACCCAAATTATTTTGTTTAATATTAATTAACTAATATTCTTAGGCTAATGATTAAGTATTAAATTTTAGTTTTATTTCTAAGGAAATAACAAATCATCTAATCAGAGCTTTAGGTAGAATCAGTTAATTAAAATTTATTAAAAGTATCCAAATTAAACTTAAGAATTTAACTATCTAAAAAATAAATTTCAAGTTTTAAAACTATTTAAGAAAATATGTTGTCAATACATTTTCAAAAAATAATTATTTGTAAAAAACCTTTGAATAGAGCTTTGCTCTAAATATCCATATAATTAAATCTAAAATTAAAAAGTATTACTCCAAATTAAGTCCAAGAAATTAAATCTTAATTTTAATTTTCATATTAAGTTTGGTATTAAGAGTAATGTACTCCTTCAAATAACATTCTACAAAAAAAATCTTGAAAAAAATAAAATCAATTTATTTTAAAAAATTGTTTTACTTATTAAATATTTTACAAGTATAATAACGTTATTATTATATAATATGAATTATAAGCTAGTAGGAATGGGTAAAAAAACATTGAGTTCGGTTATTTACACCATCGGTTCAATTTTTATCCGATAAATTTTGGAGACAAGTACAGTTTTGGGTAAAAACTAAACATGAAACAATGGGTATGGTTCGAGTACGGTTATAATAATACTTATTAAATTAATTTATATATTTATTAAATTAAATTATATATTATTTAATTAATATATATATCGATTAAATTAAATTATATATTAATTTTTTGTATTTTTTAATAACTATCTCGAACCGTTACCCACGGGTAAAAAACTGTTCCCGAACCATAACGGTTTTTGGGTATAAATTTTATAATTCAATTTATCGACAATTATATCAATAATTGTCCTCGCCCGTACCCATTCTCATCTCTATCAATCAGACATATTATAATTGATCATAGACAAATCAATAATGACACAGAAGAAGCAACACAGATATATGGACTACAAAGGGAACATAATTAACACCTTAACAATATCCTTACCAAACTTTGAAGAATTGATTCTAAGACCAAAAAAACTCCAATAGTAATTACACTCCGAAAATTTTTGAATCAAAAATTAGAAACTACTAAAACATAAACATGTTCTTCCTCAAAATTGAGGGAAAAACTAAATAAATTTTAAAAGTTAAAAATATAAAAATCTATAGAAAAAGGGAAGAGAAAACTTACTAAAATGCAACTTGGAAGCTTAAGTTCTTAGTATACAGAGGGTTCTATTTATAGGAAATAATGTGAGAAAAACTTGTGTTTTTGTCGTGGCACGATCGGATCGTAACCAAAATTTTGACATGTTTACACCTCCTTGTGCTGTAGCATAAAATTATTTTTTTCTTTATTTTCCATTATCTATTTTCTTTACTTTAGATAGTATCAAATAAATGATATTCATTTAAACTTCAAAACGTGTGATAAACATGCTTCAAGTATTTTTTTTATTTTAATATTTATATATTAAAAAATTTGTAAAACACTACAATATACTCATTAATCTAAACAAATAGATTTGTCTAAAATATAATGAATAAAATAAATACAAATCTATTTTATTAATTAAATGACATTAAAACATGGTATATTTAGTGCTTTTTAAGCACTTATCACAACTTCTAACCAAATTCTTGATAGTCTCTTAGTAGGAGAAGCGATTAGAACTAAAAATTAAAAATTAAACTAACCTAAATCACTTCTGTGGAGTGACACAATTGCATTTAGCATATGCAATATACCGTTAAACCCTTAGGTTGCCCAAGTAGACAAGTTTAAGTCTTGTGAGTATTTTCAGTAATGATACCCACAAACATTAACAAAAAATGAAAAAAAAGAAGTTAACTAAAATTTAAAATAAAGCAAAAAGACTAAAATAAAATAAAGAAATGAAATACAAAATATCTAATTCTTATAATCTATTTTACATAATTAAAATCTTAAGTATAGATTATTTCAACTTCCTAAACATTTATGATTTATTATAATAATTAGTTGAAAAACATTTGCATATTTCATATAAAAAATTTATCAATTTAACTTCACCCAAACTTAGTGTTAGGAATCTGAATTCACTTTAACTCTATTACTCACAAGTCAATGCTCTAAAAAAGATTGAATCTTATGAGTTCAAACACTCATACTAATTTATATGCGAAAGAGTTGATACATAAAAATGAACTAATATGTTCGCATATGTATAAAAAAGAAAGACTCAAAGTGTTGTTTTAACGTTGATCTCATAAAAGAAATCAAATGTAAGGATTTATAAAATATTATATATTATTTTCATGCATCAGTCAAATCATTAAATAAAAATATAAAGTAATATGCCTTTTATAAAATGTAGGAAAATGTGATGACTTCTTAAGGAATTACTTACTATATTTCTTTTACATTGAACCATTTCTCATAATTGTTTAGGCTTTTTGGGTCATAGTATATAGATTATACTATTTACTTTCCTCTCTTTTTTTATTTTTTCTTTCTCTTGCATTATCTTTTTATAAGAGAATCCATTTTTTTAGAAAGTTTATCCATGTACAGATTATACATTTTTTATATGGTAAAATAAGTGGTTAATATTTGACTTTTTTGTTTGTATTTATTTATGTAATCCTATATATATCTCTTTTTTAATAGAAGTCATACATGAATGAAGAAAAGCATATACTATCAATTTCTACTTAAATAATTTAATCTAAGAAAATAAAAAATAAATATTTAACACTTTATTATGATGTAAAAATCTAGATATTCAATGCTAATTCATATATAGATTATCTAATAATGCTAAAAAAAAATAATAAAAGTGTTTAGAGTAGAAAAAATAATATTTATCACTTAGAATAAAGGATAATGAGCTCAAAATATTTCTCATAAGGGAAGTCTCCATTATTTGATTCATAAACATCGATTTTGGGTTTAATATAATTTCCACACCTTATCAAGAAATATTAGCATTGACAAAAACTAACTAACTATCACATTACATCATGATATATTTTTGCAAATTAATCTAATTGTGCAAAAAGACTTAATTATCATTTAAATTTTATTCTAAAACATGATCAATTTTTGTGAAAAATTTTAAAATTACTCTAAAAAACAAAAAATTACTAAACAAATAAATTCAAATAAATAAATTACAAATAAAAGTAATAAATAAAATTATGTGAAAATTGTTTAAATTATCTAAGAATAAAAAAAGTGTAAAATGTGTAATTTTTATAGACTCACCCCAACCTAGAATCTACATTGTCTTTAATGTTTAAGAAATGTAAATTGCAAGAATAGAGATAGAAAAGTTACTGATACGTTTGATGTGTTAATAATTTGATTGTGGAAAATAAGGTGCAACCAACATCAACTTGAAATAATTATGCTCATAGACAGAATATTGTAAATTCTAACACATTTTAAAATGTTAATTATATTAATGCTAAAATAAAATAAACAAACATAAAGGAAACTAATTAAATAAAATTGCATAAAATAAAAATTACTTATAGTGATGGGTGTCTCCCATCCAATGTTTGGTTTAACGTCTCAGCTAGATGCATCATTATAGTATTGAGGATCAATTTATCAATGTGGAATCAACGTCAACCATGTTGTAATCTCATTCTAAATAAGGCTTTACACGGTACCCATTAACTTTAAAAGATATTTGTGTCTTTAGATTCAATAACTCTACTACTCCAAGTGGAAAAACTTGGAAAATTGTGTAGGATCCATCCCATCTAGATCTCATTTTTTCTGGAAACAATCTCAAATGAGAGTTAAATAAAAGAACTTTCATTCAAGGAAGAAAAGACTTAGGAACTAACCTTTTTTCATGATAGCATTTAGTAAGCTCTTTGTATAATTTTTCATTTTCATAGGCCTCATTCCTAATCTCTTCCAACTCATTAAGATGGAGAAACAATTTTTCTTCTTTTTAATCTAAATCTACCTTTAGCTCTTTAATTTCCTACTAAGCCATGTGTTCGAGTTCAACAGGAAGGTGACACACTTTCCTAAAGATTAACCGATAAGAGCTCATCCCAATGGGTGTTTTTGTAAGCTATACAGTATGCCCATAAGGCATAATTCAACTTGATTTCCTAGTCCTTTCTTGAAGGAAGTACGGTGCATTCCAAAATTCCTTTCATTTTCCTATTTCAAAAATGGCTACCTTCATCACTTATTATTGCTCTTAGCATCCCGAATATGCTAAATATAGAATCCTTAATGATTTTCACAACAACATTTGCATCATTGTTTTTAGTGGGTATAGCTTCTACTCACTTAGATACATAATCTACAACAACCAAGATAAATTCAAAATCATTGGATAGAAAAAATAACCCACAAAGTCAATCTCTCATATATTAAAGAGTTCAAAAATTAAATTAGATGTCAAATGCATTTTAGCTCTTTTGCTCATGTTGCATGTTCCTTGACATCGATCACATTGTGTACAAAACATATTAGCATCTTTGAAAAGAAGTGGCCAATAGAATTCAAACTATGATACCTTTATGGCAGTTTTATTACCACTAAAATGGCCTCTACAATAAAGTTCATGACAAAATGCTCTTATGTTCTTCTTCAGGAATACACCTCCAGATGACTTGATCTTGACCAATTTGGAATAAGTAAGGGTCATCACAAAAGTATTTCCTATAAGAAGTTAGAAACCTTTTCTTTTCCTAAGAAGAAATGTTGGGTCTCAAAACACCAATGCCCAGATAGTTAATGATATCTACATACCAAGGGTTTAGACCTATTGAAAATAATTGTTCATCGGGAAAGATTTCAATTATATATTATTTACTCTTACCTTTAAGAGAATTGAAGTCTGAAATTAACCTAGATAAATGGTCCGCTACTAAGTTTTCACTATCTTTTTTATCTTTGATTTCTAAGTCAAATTCCTGTAAGAGTACGACCTACTTGATTAATCTTGGCTTTATATTAGGTTTACTTAATAGGTATCTCAAAACAGCATAATCAGAATGTACAATTTCTTTCAAATAGACTAAGTAAGACCTAAATTTTTCTAAAGAAAACACAATAGCCAAGAAATTTTTCTTAGTGGAGGAATAATTAATTTAAGTGTCATTGAGTGTTTTGCTCAAAAATAGGCTAATGGTTAGAATCTAGCCTTGTGGACAGTTGTTTAAATTTATGAATATTATCTATGTATGGTGTAAGAAGGTTTCTTAAGGATATTCTACCATGTATAGACTATTGAAAGCATAAATTTAAAACACCTATCAATTAAAAAGAAATAACAAAATAACAATACAAAAATTTAGAGAAAATATACATAGTATTTAGTACAAAAATACTAAAAAAATAAGTTAAGTTAATCTCTAAGTTAAATAACATAATAAGTATTAACCAAGAGTGCTCTCAAGAAAGAATGGTAAGACAAAGCCTCCTTAAAAATCATCTTCCTAGATAAAGTAAAGTTTCCAAGAAAGACTAGTGTCACAAAGGTTTCTAAGAACTAGTTTTCTAGACATAAATCCCTTAGATCTTTACTTTTCATTCTATTACACAATTAATGGCGCCACTACGAACTAGTTTTCTATTATGCGACAAACTAGGTTCATTATGAACTCCAATTTTTTTAATTAATTATTAATATTTTTTTATTTAAATAATAAAATTAAAAATAAAAATTAAATTAAAAATTAATTTTTATTTTATTTAATATATTTTAAATTTAAGATGTATTTTTGATTTTTTTTTGAAATTACTGTTCCCAAATTTTAGATTTTACTGTTCAAATTTTCATCAACAGTCACTGAACTACTTTTTTTTAATTTTTTTCGATTCTACTATTTATTTAGAGATTTTTTAAAATTAATAATTAAATTAAATTAATTTGAATTTAAGATTTATTATTATTTTTTATGAACCGTAAACACAAAGATTTATTTAATTTTTAGACTTTTTATTTTTTAAAAGATTTAAATTTGAATTTAAAACTAATATATTTTATTTATAAACCTCTTCTGTTTCTTTTGTAAGGTTTGAACTTTTCCATAAAGGAAAATACGATTTCCTTAACCAAGTACTTTTTTAGTCTTTGCATGTATTTATACATACATGTATAATAGGTAGCTTGGAGGTTTAATTTATAGTATAATATAATATTTATTGATGTTGGCCTACCTCATGGCATTCTATACATTTGTCCAATTGTTTATTTCAATGTCTTGCACTATAAAAGGAAATATCCATACTTGTTGAAACATTCAACCATAGAAAGCCTTATTTGCTTTGGGAAATTCAACACGTTAACCTCATCTGTGTTTATGACCGTTGATCGAGAGAATAGACATAGCTCAAGCCTCAAGGAAAAAGAATGCTAGGCTTACTTTTGAGGTGGCTAAATTAAGAATCGATCTAGCTCTCTTTAAAGATAAGGCTTCACTTTGTGAAGGGCTCAAGTGCGAGATTAGAGTCTTACAAAGAGGAACTATTCCATATGCGAGCATGTGAAAGAAGAACTATGACAAAGATGACATCCCTAGTCGACAATGAATCTCATTAGGCCAATGTTTACATGAAGCAAGCTGAAGATGTGTTCATCAAATTAATGAGTGTTGTTGAGGAATTAGGAGACTTGACCACAAATTCGAGCTTATCTTCCACTCAAATAGGTGAGAATATTCATGAAAACTAGATCAAGGTTTAGGACAAGTTTTTACCTTTAAGGGAAGAGACACATGATCGAGATCCCAACACTTAAAGGATTTTGGAAAAGCACATGTGTCCTTGAGCTTTCTATCAATTTTTTTTTGAATTTGGCTCCTTAACTTTGTAAGCTCAATCAATGAAATAAAACATTACATTAATTTGTCATTTAGTGTTTGCCTGATCCTTTAGCGAGATCAACTAATACTCTAATTTCTTTGTGATCATTTTTATTACTAGATTGTTCTACCTACATTTTGGCCAGAGTGCTCTACTTGGTCTTGGATCAAGGTGATCAACTCGTGACACCATTTTTTAGTGACAATGCTCTACGTAATCTTGGAATGAGGTGATCAAATCCTTTTGTAAGAACAGTCTTATCTAGTTCCTAACCAAGATGATCTACTCCTTTTGCCATAACGTTCTACCTGGATCCTAAATGAGGTGATTAGCTCATGACATAAAATTTTAGTAAGAAGGTTATACCTAGTTTTGACCAAGGTGATCAAATCTTTTTACTAGAATGCTCTACCTGGCTTCTAACCAAGGTGATCAACTCGTGACATAAAATTTTAGTGAGATTACTTTTCTTGGTCTTTGATCGAGGTTATTAACTCCTTTTGCTATAACACTCTACCTGGTTCCTAACCGATGTGATTAGCTCGTGACACAAAATTTTAGTGAGAGTGCTTTACCAGGTATTTGATCAAGGTGAGAAACTCATTTTGCTGGAGAGATCTATCTGGTTCCTAATCAAAGTGATCAACTTGTGACATAAAATTTATAAGAGTACTCTACTTGGTCTTTGATTATAGTGATCGACTCTTTTTGATAAAGTTCTCTACTTGGTTCCTAATTGAGGTTATTAGCTCGTGACATAAAATTTTAGTAAGATTACTCTACTTGGTCTTTAACCGAAGTGATCAACTCTTTTTGCCATAACACTCTACCTAGTTCTTGACAAAGGTGATCATCTCGTGACATAAAACTTTAGTGAGACAACTTTGGTCATTAAAATTTATTTCGCATATAAAGTAAGGAACTTGAGTATAAAATGTTAAAATAGATTTAAAAGTTATACTTTATTAGGTATCAAGCATTCCAACTTATGTTTTCTTCCACATTATCGATGTCTTCTAACAAATAGGTTCTGTCTAGTGTCATCACTTTAATTTGATATGGGTCTTTCTAGTTTGCACTTTATTTTTCAACCATTCACTCTTTCATGTTAGGGAAGACCCTTTCGAGAACCCAATCACCTAAAGAGAATGATTTAAAGTGCACAAATTTTTTGTAGTAATCTATCACACTTCTCTTCTATTCGATCATTCTTCTAAAGGCTTCATTTATTTTTTCTTCATCCAATAGTAAGTCAACTACCTTTCCTAAAGTGTTATGGTCCTCAATTAGAATTGATCTCATGGTTAGAACTTTTATCTCTATAAGGATTACGACCTCAGTCACATCTACTAGTGAGAAAAGTGTCTTATTGGTGCTACTTTGAGGACTAGTTTTGATAGCCCACGAAGCACTAGGTAACTCATCAACCCATTTTCCTTTAGCATTTTCAAAATTCTTCGTAAGTAAGTTTAATACTTGTTTATTTGATGACTTGGCCGGATCATTGGCTTATGGGTCATATGGGATTTAATGGCACATTTTAATGTTGTACTTGGCTGCAAACTCTTTGATATTACGACCTATGAATTACCTCCCATTTTCAGTGATAAGTTGTTTAGGTAAACTAAAGCAAAAAATTAGGTCTCTCCATATGATTGAATTATCTCATATTCCCTTATCCTTCCTAAAGGTTTAACTTCAATCCATTTTTTAAAATAGTCTGTAACAACTAGCAAGAACTTCTTTTGACCCACTACTTATGACAAGGGTCTTACTTTATCCAGCCCCTATTTGTAGAAAGGTCATAGACTAATTACTCATATTATCTGCATTGGTGGTACATAGGATAATGAGGCAAATATTTGACATTTATCACATGTCTGGATGTACATCATGTAATTTATTAACATCATCAACTAGTAATAATCATGTATCATAATTTATTGGGATATATTTTTGCCTCCTAAATGTAAGCCACATTCTCCTTAGTGTGCCTCATACATGACTCTCTCAAAACATTCTTTGGCTATACATAAAAGTCCAGGTCTAAGGGTTATCTTTTTGTATAGCTTGTCATTCTATATCTTGTATTTCCCTGCCTTTATCTTGATCTCTTTTACTTTTTTCTAATCCTCAGGCATGATCTCATTTGTGAGGAAGTTAAGGATAAGTGAGAACCATGGGTTGGTAACTTCATAGATGTTTTCAACAGTTTAAAGAATCTTATACGTAGAAATAATTACTTTAAGGCCAATTGTTCTTTCAACTCAAATAAGTAACATGACCTAGATAAGGGGTAGAGACGTCATCTATGGAATCTTTTTGCAATCCCTATATCAATTTGGCCAAGCCTGCCTCACAAACGTGAACTAAGAAACTTACATAGTAGAAGTATAAAAAAATATGCTTAATTTAACACATAACTAAAACACTCATTGGATAGAAAACAACAATTTGTTGTAAACACACCAGTAACTGTGTGCCACACATGCTCCTGCCTAGACTAGCAACATACATATGCATGGAAAACAATTAATAGCATGTGAGAAATGATTTTCAATCACTTCAAAACTTCATATAAGGGAACATATTCGGTAAATAATAATTGTACTCTCACAGCATGCGATCAATCTAAACATAGAAAACTAAATAAAGAGTCTGACACCTAGGACATAACCAAGGTGAGGAGATACAAACTCCTTCTAGATTTGCATCAAACTCTTGGACATAATAGTCATAAATAAGAGAAATTAATCAGGGAGCATGCATCTCAATTTACTACATTATAAGTTATGATTATAAAATTATAGGTGATAACTGTATTTTATAAAGTTATTTTCATAGATTTTATTAATTATAATTGCTATGTTCTTTACATTTTTGGTTAATTTTAGTTAAATAAATTAATATTCACATTTTATATGTTAAGAAATACATTTTTAAGAAAATTAAATAATTTGTATCGAAAATGTACTTAATTGCAAATTTTTGTCCAAAAATCTAATTTCAAATAAATGAGTGCTTAATTACAATTTATAAAAGTCAAAAATATAATTTAAATTAAAATTGGGCTTGATTGCAATTAAAGAAAGATTAAAATGTAATTTGAATTAAATTTATGGGTCAAAATGCAATTAATAAAAATTGAATTTTCTACGCAGGAGAAGAATGCCACTCGCACCACTCACGACGTCCATCACCCACTGTTCGATCATCCAATCAACGGTCTAGATTTGGCGAGTGCATTCCAGACGAGACAAAAGCGAGTACCCGTATATCTGTTGCATGCAGCTCGGCACCCAGTGGAGCCCACCTGGCGCGTAGGCCGGCGTGCAGAGTGGGACCCACATGTCGGCTGTGCAAAATTTCCCCTGAGGCGCATCGCTCACCGTTGGATCGGTTGAACGGTCCAGATTGAAGCACGTGGAACCAAGTTGTCACGCATCGAACTGCTTGTCTAAAAATCCTGTGCGACGCGGGACATCCAAGTGGCATGCACCCTCGAGTTTTACAGAATAAGAAGAAGCCACGTGTCTCCTAAATCTTCCAGTGAATAACATGACGACACGTGGCATGCATTTAGTAAACCAGAATGCACGGAAACGGCACACGTTTCCAGGCACGTCGTTGTCTACCAAATGTCCCCGCGCACCTTGCTTTCGTGCGGCGTAGTTCCATGCACCCGTTTTCCTCTCGCCAATTGAAGGCTGCCACGTGTCCCACTATATTTTTCAACCAATTCGATTGCGACACGTGGCAGCGTGTATTGAAACCAAAATCAAGCGTGCAGCGTTGTCTCCCACTCACTTTAAAATAATATTTTTGTTGTAACGGTTTGTCCCCCATGCGTTTTATTTTTATTTTTGATACAAATATTTTACGCGTGTTTAAAAAATATATATTTTTTGGATGTATTTTTTTAGCTATAAATAGGAGATATTATGATAGAGTTAAAAAGTTTTAGTTTTTTTGGAAGAGAAAGTTTTGGAGAGTTTTGGAGAGTTTATAATTTTTGTATTGTTCGGTTCTGGATTGTGGAACACGCAGAAGCCATTTTTGGCTTTTGTTGTGTTCTGCATGTGCCAAATATTAATGATACAAGATGTTTTAATTTTATTTCTTCTTCATCTAATTTTTCTGTATTTGTTGTAATTTTATTTTAAGTTTATGAAGTAATTTAATTTTTTTAGGGTTGCATTTGATCTAAATTTATGAAGCTTTGATTTTAATTATTTTTGATAGATTTATAAAACGTTCGATTTGTTCGTTTTATTTTGTGCTTAATGATTTTTGATTATTTACGAATTTTATCAAAACGATTTGTGGCACATAAATAAATTTGGAAGAGGCATTTGTGTGTATATTGCTCGTAGATAGAATGACATGTATGATGAAGGATAGGAATATACCCTAATTGTATGTGTGGCCATTTGAGAACTTAGAACTTAATGAATCATATTAAATTTAATTCTCATAGAGATATAGTGAATTAATTTAACAAGGTGTGTTTATACGGAGCTCGGAAGAGATGTATGGATAAAATTAGAAGTTTTCGGTTGACAAATTAAATGTACTAAAAAATATAAATCAAAAGAAAATAACATGATTTGAGTGGATTAATTTGGTGAAAAATTGCAATCCTAGATTTCTTTTATTTTCTTATTACTTTTTTCTAAATCAACGATTGTTTTGGATAAAATCAGAGAGAAATAATTTTAGTACTCAACAAACTGTAGTAACAAATCTCCATGGGAACGATACTTTACTTACAAATCTTATTACTTGTGACCGTGTATACTTGCACGTTTTTATGTTCTCTAAAAGAGACAACAATAGGCATGCTACAAAGAAAGAAAAAAGTATGCAAAAATATATTACAAATAAGCTTTCTAATCAAAGTATACAACTAGTATGTTAGAACTTATATAAAAGAAACTCATATTATACTTACATACATATTGATCATGCATAAAAACATTAAAGGAGTTAAAGACCTAATAAACAATCAGGCTAAGGAGAAACATACTCCTTAAGGACACAACTCAAACATGCAAATAACAGGAGGAAATCACAAGATAGATAAACATAGCTACATTACATATAAAATTCAATAAATAGAAATAAGATGATAATATCAAAACCTTTCTAATTAGAGTAAATTTTAGTATGTAAGAACACACAACATTTAAACTCTGATTATATTAGCCACATAGTCAAGCATACAAAACACTAGAAATAAGTAAACCCACATAAAAACTCAATCTATGTAGTAACATCCTAGGGTTTCTTAAGGAAACAATTTAGTAGCAAACAATTCACTAAATAATAAAACAATTACACTTTGAGAGAAACAAAACCACCATTACCTCTATCAGCCAAAACCACTATCCTAACTACCTATTGTTGCTCTTGCTTGCAGCTCCTGTTATGACCTATTGCGACACATGAACCCTACTCTCCTCCAAAGCCCACACCACTAATAGTAGTGTGATTAGTAACCAAAGATTAGTAAAGTGTAAAGTGAATAAGAAAATGTTGCACAAAGGGAACCACCAGTCGACACATGACTCAATATTTAAATCTCACTTGCAAACACTACCTTAAGTATTCATCACTCACAAGTATGGTTTTGCTCACAAAATCATGAATCACTAGTACTAAACAACACTCAAGATATTAGTGATCCAAAAATATAAAAGGAGATGTCAATTTGACATAGCTATGCTACATTTTCTCGATGCCAAAAATGAAGAAATGATGGAGTATTTATAGAACTCAAAATTTCCACCTTACCAGCCACCTCGCCACCACCTATGGTGAGGTCCCTGGTGAGCTTAGTGTCAAGGTGGTAAAAAATCACATTTTTTTGTTCCAAAAATTACCATTCACTTTCCATAAATACCCATACCTTAAATGAACCAAAAATACAAGTGCCAACATTAGTACCCTCGCTCGCCAAAAACCAACACTCCACTTTGTATGCATACTACTAAAACCAACCTCATAGTATGTGTAAACATGCTTGCATACAAAGTTTTCCTAACTATGTACGTGCATGTATTACTAATCTGCAGTAACCAACCTTGCATAAAATATGATAGAACATTGAGTAAAATGAAATAAATACTATATTTTGTACACGGGAAGCCAATACATATACATAAGAACAAGGAGACTAACATGTTTTTCTGCTTCCTCCAAACTGGCCTTAACAAGAATGATTACAAAGATTATTCTATTATTATTAGTTTCTTGAACGACATCTAAGGTGGCTAAAGCATCAACATGCCTATTTTCATTTCTTGGTACTTTCTTGATCTCAAAGTTGGCAAACTTTAAGCATTCATTTTTTTTAGTTCTTCTACATATCTTCTCATTTTACAATCTTTGGCTTTAAATGTACCTAAGTATTGATTGACCACCAATTAGGAGTCATTGTGTAGTATAATATTATTTGCTCCCAGCCTTTTTGATGTCATGACACCAAAGATAGTTGCCTCATATTTTGTGACATTTCTTGAAAGTCTATCCTTACAAAATATCGAAACAATTTCCATCATGATCTACTATAACAATTTCAAGCCCAACTCCTTTAAAATTTTAAGCACCATCCATGAACACCTTCCATATTGGGACTTCTTTCACACCCACACACATACTTCATATGTCTATTCATTGTTAGTAACTTTGGGAGAGTCACTAAACTTAGCAACAAAATCTACTAAGGCTTGAGCTTTTATGGAAGTCTTGGGCATATACTTGATATCATATTCTCTTAACTCAATCATAATATGTGCCAACCTCCCTAAAACCTCTAGCTTTGCCAAAATATTCTCTCAACTCAATCATAATATGCTACCAATTGTAAAGTAAAAGCTAACTTGTCAATAATTGGGTATCTACCTTGGACACTGGTCAAGATCTGGCTAATGTAGTAAACAAGGTGTTAAACTTTGTTTCTTTCTACTAGAAGTACAATGGTCAATGTCTAAGAAGTAACAACCAAGTACAAATATAAAGTTTCTCCTAAGGTAAGGCTGACCAATACATGAGGCATGCTCAAGGTATTGTTTCATCCCTTGGAAAGCTATATCCTAATATTCATTCCAAAATAATGATGTGCTCTTTCTTAGTAATTTGAAAAATGGTATAAATATGTTAGTACATTTGGAAATGAATCTTTTGAGTGTCCCAATTATTCCATTTAGATTTTGGATTGCTTTCAAGTTATTGAGAGGTTTTATGTCAGTTAGAGCCTATATCTTGTTTGGATTATCTTTGATTCCTCAAGTAGAGATAAGATATCTAAGAAATATTTTTAGGCAATACCAAAAACATATATTTTAGGGTTAATTCTCATGTTATACCTTCGAACAACACCAAATATTTATTTAAAGTCTTTGACGTGGTCTACAGGATGTGCTGACTTAATTACGATGTCATCCACATATGCTTCCATATTCCTTCCCAATCCATCGATGAACATTCTATTATCCAGACGTTGATAAGTACAACCAACATTCTTTAAACCAAAAGGCATTCCAGTGTAACAAAAATTACCCTCTATAGTAATAAGAGATGTTTTTATCCTTATCTTTTGGGCAAATTCTAATATAAATATAAACAGAATATGCATCAGGAAAAATCATTAAGCTGAATCTGACAATGGTGTCGATTAATTGACCAATACTTAGAAAAGGAAAATAATCTTTTAAGTAGGCATAATATACATCAATGAAAACCACGCATATACGAGGTGAGCTACAAGATTTTTTACCAACACTACATTGGATAGAAATGTTGGATAATCTACCTCTTTGACCATCTTCATTTCTTTAAGCGTAGCGACTTAGGCTTTGATCACTTCATTTTTTTCTCTTGAAGATTTTCTTTTCTTTTGCTTGATAGGTCTAGCCTTGGGATCAACATATAATCTATGAGTTATGATCTTGGGGTCAATTCCAGGTATATCTTTAAGCTTCCACACAAAGACATCAGAGTTGGTCTTTAAGAGATGTGACATTTGTTCCTTAACATCTGCTATTAGGTTATTGCTTAACTTCAAAGAGTGGTCTTTCCCTTAATGCCAACTTGTATGTCCTCAACCTCATTGAATCAATAAACCCTACTAGACACGTCCATTTGGTCATTTTTGAGGTGACCCATATTGTGGTTGATACTTTGGAACTACATCTTTCATTATAGCATTGGAACAACTTCTAGCTTTCTATTGGTTACCCTTTATTTCGTTTATGTCTTCCTTAGTTGGGTATTTGATGACTTGATGAAAGGTCAATGTAATAACCTTCACCTTTTTGTATCCATGATCTCCCTAGAATTGTGTTGTAGTGAGTTGGGACATCAATTACCATAAATTTGGTCATGAAAATTGACCTAGTTACCATAATTGACTACACCATGATTCCAACAGCATATGCAGTACTGCTATTGAACCCTATAAAGGGTAACTCATTCTTGGTACTGTCACCATTTTTTACCCCTAGTACTTTCATTGTAGTAAGGAAAATAAGATCCACTAAACTCCTAGTATCAACTACTATTCTACAAATGTCTCATGACCCTACCCGAAGAGTAACTACAAGAAGATCTTTATAAGGTAATTAGGTCTTGTCATTGTTGGTGAAAGTGATTGGGATGGAGGGTAACCCTTTATAAAAACTATAAACATAAGGAACCCCATGTACTTCTCGAGAACATATCTTGTGTGCATTATTAGAGGCTCCATTAAGCTAGGGTCTTCCATATATGCAAAGATGGTTCTCACATTATCATCGTGTGGTTCTATTCCTTTAACAGGTGGAACGAGCAATCTTAAAGTTTCTCGTTGGAGTTGACAGTCTATTATTCTATTATCATTTCCCATGAGATCACTCAAATATCGAAGATATCAAGTCTTCTAATTCTTTCTTTAAATGTATGAAATCTTGTGTTTTGTGTCCTATATCCTTATGAAAGGTGTACCATTTAGATGTGTTTTTTAAAGATGGCCTTATTTTTGGTGGCCATCTGAAATTTTTGTTCATTCTCCATCCTTAAGATAGTTTGAGCTAAGATTACTCTTAAAAGTGGACCTTTAAAAGGTGATAGTGATCTACCCCAAGGTCTAGGATTTCTTGACCATTAACCTCATCCTCTATAATTTAGGCCAAAATGTTTGTTTTTGTTGGTGACCACTTTATCTTGAGCTACTTTGTCCGAACATATCCTTCTCTTGTATTTTTCTAGTGTACCTTCCACTACTGCCTTATTTTTATTTTCTCCCAAGTTTCAACTCTCCCTCAAGATTAACAAACTTTCGGGCTTTCCCATAAGCCTACTCCATTTTATATGGCACAAATTTAGTCAATTCAACAAACAGATTTGAATTTTCTCAACAAGCCTCGCCAAAATGCTTCTATGGCTATAGAATTAGGATAGGCCACAATCTCTATTGACTCATCAATCCCTTGGGTGATTGCCAAAAGATGATGAGATTCCTTCCTCATAGGCTTATTATTGGCATAGTTTGTGATAAACAACTTGGAAAATTAAGGGAAGAAAGTTATAGTACAAGGTACTAAGTTATTAAACCATTTGTGTGCACCAACATATAGGGTAGATGCAAAGAGTTTACATATCATAGTATCTCTTTTATCTTGAATGAGACTTATGAGAGCCATGGCTATTTTGAAATTTAGGACATGAGTTGCAGGGTCATTCATTCCTTAATGGTCAGGACACTTAAAATGCTAAATTTGATGGATGGCTTACTATTCTCTATCTCATCAAAGAAAGGGAAAACACATAGTTGTTCATAATCTTATCAACATCATAGTATGATTTACCCTTGTCCTACCTTTTGTTCATTTCCTTAAGAGCCTGGTCTTACTTTCTATTTATTTCTTCAAGAGCTTGAAAGTGTGCTTCCCATAGCCTCATTTCCTTAAGTAATTGTTCATTATCATATTGGGCTGTGTCTTACCTCAACTGAATTAGTTGCGCCTCAACCCCATCATTGTGTTGCTAGATCTCTTCGATTATGTTTTTCAACTCTCATAAGTTCATTTTTCCTTAGAACTAGCTCAATCTTCTCAACCAAGCCATTAGCTTAACCTAGTTGTGAAACTACATCTACTCAAGTATGAAATGTTCTATTTTCTCATCTCATTTCCTTGAGTTATCTTTTTAAGCTTGAGGAGTTGTTGTGCCAATTCTTGTTGAGGATTGACCTCATATAGTAAATCAGCTTTTGGTTCATTTTGAGCTTCTTCACGTATAGGTGCGATGTTATCCTATAGAACCATTTCATTAGCTAGTCTCAACCTTTCCTCAACTTAAGTTCCAACCATGGGGGATGTAGTTGGTAAAGATGTAAAGTAATGTTAGTTTTCGGAGTTTCTCTTTCAAAACTCATGATGAATCTTGAAAAAAGAAAGATCAGAAACAAAAGCTATGTCTTTAAATCTTGAGTCCCATGATGGGCACCAAAATGTTGGGAATGATATGATTTTAAAGAGAGATTAAAGAGAAGTCAAACAATAAGTGTGGAATAATGATGATTTGATATCAGGTTTATATATATATATTTGTGTGTGTAGGAGATTACATATACATATATCGGTTATATAAGGGATACACGTTATATTGTGTCAAAAGGCACAATAGTATATGCATAAATCGACTTAGGCTCGATCACGTTGGGAAACCGAGCAGATGGTCAGTCCTTTAATGTTAGAATTTTATGGGTTGGTGAGAATGCTCGTGAGATCAATCACTCTAGACGCAAGCATAGTTTGAAACTCGAGCAAGGTACATCATGGATCGAGGCGTTTCAAGAGTTGAGTTGAAGATCGAACCTTATGTTCAAACATATATCAATTATTATTTAAATTGATTAATATATATATTAGTATTCTAAATTATAATATTTAATGTGTTTCAATTGATAATAAAAAAAACAAATTGTGAATAAGGTGTCGAAAAGTAAAAATCTCATTATGAAGCTTCCAACTGAGTTCGAGAGTACTATTGACTTACAAACAATACCCTTTTAGTGGTCGCTAAATCATAAATATTAAATCATAATTTTTATACTCTAAACACTAAATCCTAAACTATAAATTCTAAATCATAAATCTTAAGTTTTAAATCATAAATCGATTAGATTTAAGATTATTTTAGTTTTTTTATTATATATATGTTTCAATTTTTTAAACGGTACATCTTAATTATTAAATATGTTTTTTTTGTTTTTTTTTTCAATAAAATGTTAATTTTTCCTTTTTACTATCAAATATAAATACCTTTCATAATTAATCTTTTATACGTGAACTTCATTATATTTATAAATCTTTTCTATTTTAAAAGATTAAAAAAAAGGTATTATTGGGCTAATTAACGAAGTTTAAATTAGACTAAGTCCAAAAAATATTAACACCGGGATGAACAGCCCAACCCATCCGACATTGAGTATAAGATAAAAAGTCAAATTAAATAATATTTTTATATTTAGTTTTTTATTATAAATTCTAAGTAATACACGTAGATTTGCTTTTTAATATATATGCTTAAAGATTATTTTACTAGTATAATTTATAATTATCATTTATTAATATATAAATAACTCTATAACAATTTATTAATATATAATGTTTGCTTATCAAACTTTAATACTATTAAGCATATTATACATATATTCACTTTTGATGATTTGAATTAAATTTAATTGGAATTAAGAATTGACAAATTCAAGTTGAGTTGATTAGGGATAACTCAAACTAGTTCGGTATGAAATCAAGAGGAACATATATATTTATATTATATCATTTATAAACGTTTATTTTATATTTTATAAATTTTTGACATAATTTAAAATAATTATTATTATTACTCTTAGTTTTTTAATTATTGTATACTTTATTTAAAAATATTATTTTTATCAATTAAATAATAAATTATTAATATTTGAAATATTGATAATTATTTTAAAGAATATATAAAATATTAGCTAAATGCTCAATATTTTAGATAATAATAACACAATTGTTTTGATTAAAACAAAATTTAATAGCAATTATTTTAATATTTTAATAAATTACTAGTAATGCATGTGTTTATTAATAATACACTAAAGTAGTATTGTTTGCTCCTTAAATCCAAAATTTTGAATTAATATTATAATTATAAGTATGTGTTTTATTTTTTATTTAATAAAAAAATATATTATATATGTTTAAAATATTAAGTTTAAAGTGAACTCATAGTAGTAAAAACCTAAAAATTAGAATTTGAAGAGTATAGGAGCGTAACTTTATGCTATACTTCAAATCTTCAATTTTTCTTTATCCAGTGTTCAATTATGGATCATATTTATGTTAGCTAGACATTAAATCCACAACTTTTTCTCAATTCACCTGTTCTAAAATTAATACATTTTATGAAGCTAAATTTTTCATGTTTTTTTGGAATGGTTTGGTATTCAAATTAAAATTAATGCTGTTTAATTTATTTAATTTTAAAAAAATGAGTTAATTAAAAATAAATTATTTTATTTTAATATTTTTTAATAAAAAAAATTCAATACATAAATCAAAAATTCAATTACATAGCATAATTCTCATTATATATAAAGTTTTATTTTTAATCTTCTAAAAAAGAAATTCAAATCAAATATGATTTAAAACGAAATATTTATATAATAAAACTACCCACTTACTAAGAAAAAAATAATGAATAAAATTACCCAATCATACTTATATCATTTAAGATTTAGGATTTAAGATTTTGAGATTTAAGGTTTAGCGTTTAGGATTTTAGGATTTAAGATTTGAAATTTAGGGTTTTGGGTTTTGGAATTTAGGTTTAAGGTTATATTTAGAATTGGAGTAAAATTGGAAAAAATTGAGATGAGCATGGAATCATGATTCCTTAAGGGGGAGAAGAAATTCTGATTTCTTCTCCTTTAGGAATCGATTACATTACATTCTCATTTTTTAGTACAACAAATACAAAAATGTAAGAAATCAATTCTGATTCCATTCCATTCCCTCTAACCAAACATAACATGTTGAAAATCAATACCAACATAATAAATGAAGTGGTTGAAGAATGAATAAATAGGGTGGTTGAAGGATGAATAAATAAGGTGGTTGAAGAATGTAGAAAAGCAAAGTGTGTAGATAATATTTGTATGGCTAGAATTATTTCTTAGTTTTACTATAAATAGCCTACCTTGCATTTGGTTTATTCATTTCATCAAAAACAAATAAGTCTTTGTATTCTTAGTTTGAGTGCGAGTTGAGAACCTTCTCTTTGAGTGTTTGTATTTCTCTTAAATTTGTGAGTTGCCTTTGAAAGACGTTATAATGGGTATAATACAAGTAGTTTGTTTACTTGTTTGAATCCAATATTAGTAAATTTAAAGTTATATATTCTAAATTTCACTCAATAATTGGAGGAATCAAGAAGCTTAACAACAAAAACTATAACATATGGCAACATGTATGGAGTCTTAGCTACAAGGTCAAGACTTGTGGGGGGTTGTTAGTGTTGACGAAGTTATACAACCAGTAGTGGAAGGTGCAAACGGAATCTTACGGAAGTGGAATATTAAAGTAGGCAAAGCGATGTTTACTTTAAAACCACAACTGAAGAAGAAATGTTGGAGCAAAGTCGAGATGCCAAAACATCGAAGGAAGCATGAGACACTTTTGTTACATTCTTTTCAAAGAAGAATGATACAAGACTACAACTTCTAGAGAACGAGTTGCTATAGATGGCACAACGCGACATGATGATTTCCCAATACTTTCACAAGGTAAAATCATTATGCCACAAAATTTTAGAGTTAGATCCGAAAACTCCTATTAGGGAAACTAGGATAAAGAGAATAATTATCCATGATTTAAGACCTAAATATTGAGGGTTTGTTACCACTATACAAGGATGGTCAACATAACCATCTCTTGTTAAGTTTGAGAATTTACTAGCCGGTCAAGAAGGTATGGCTAAACAAATGGGAGGAGTCTCACTGAAGAGTGACGAAGAAGCGCTCTACATCAGTAAAAGCAAAGGCACTATCAAGAAGTACAATGGTAGTGGATCTAACAAGGATGGTGACAAAGGAAAAATTCCTCAAGGAAAGGGTGGCTTTTGTCCAAAGGGAGCTTGCAAGAATCGTAGTAACAGTAGAAAATTTGATGGTAAATGTTACAACTACGGGAAGATGGGTCACATGGCAAAAGATTGTTAGAGTAAGAAAAATCCTATTAAAAGTAATACAACTACTTCCAGATCTAAGGAGCATAACGAAGATGGTTGGGATGCTGAAACATTATTCGCTATAGAGGAAGAAGAATTAGCTCTTATGGTGACAACATTAAAATAGATTTACTATAAGAATGATTGGATCGTAGATTCGGGCTGCTCAAATCATATGACAGGTGATAAACAAAAGTTGGAAAGCATGTCTGAGTATAAGAGAGGTCGTGTAGTGGTGACAACTGACAACTCAAGGTTACCAATAACCCACATCGGTAAGACGATAGTTACGCCTCGATATAATACTAACTAGGTACCACTTTAAGATGTTTATCATGTCCCAGAAATGAAGAAAAACTTTCTATTTGTGGCTCAATTGACATCATCAGGCCACTATGTCTTGTTTGGTCCTTGAGATGTGAAGGTGTATCGTAATCTCAAAATATCAGAAACACCGACAATGGAGGGGCAACGATTAGAATTAGTCTACGTGATGTCATTAGAATCTGCATATGTGAACAAGATAAGAAGAAATGAGACCGAAAATCTATGACATATGTGGTTAGGTCACGTTAGCTATTCTAAGATAAGTGTAATGGTGAAGAAGTCGATGCTTAAAGGGCTTCCTCCACTAAACGTGCGAATAGACACGATCTGTGGAGGATTCCAGTATGGTAAAGCTCACCAATTGTCATATGGGGAATCAAAGTTTAAAGCAAAAGAACCATTGGAGTTAGTTCACTTTGATGTATTCGGTCCTATTAAGAAACCATCAATTGGCGGTATGCAATACATGGTGACATTCATTGACAACTTCTCAAGGTATGTGTGGGTTTTCTTTATGAAAGAAAAATTTGATGTATTCTCAAAGTTTAAAGAGTTCAGAGAGTCAACTGAATGAGAAGTAGGAAATAAGATCTGTTGCTTGTGCACAGACATCGGCGGAGAATATAGCTCAAGTGAGTTCTCTCAATACTTAAGGGAATATTGAATACGTCATCAGTACACTTGTGTCAACACGCCATAACAAAATGGTGTAGCAGAGAGAAAAAACCAGCATCTTATAGAAATTTGTCGGAGTATGCTATATGAAAAGAATGTACCTTGAAGGTTTTGGTCTGAAGCGATGATGACTATAGCCTTTGTGATCAACAGACTTCCTCAACCAAGGTTAGAATTTGTTTCACCCTTTGAGAAACTGTGGAACATGAAACCTACAATTAGCTACTTTCGAGTATTTGGTTGTGTATGTTATGTATTTGTTCCTGATCATTTACGGAACAAACTTGACAATAAAGCTATTAGATGTATCTTTATGGGATACGATAGCCAGAGAAAAGGGTGGAAATGTTGTGATCCAATGAGTGGAATATGCTACACTTCACGAGATGTGTGTTCGATGAAACATCTTCTTGGTGGTCCTCAGAGAAGGAGGCATTGTCAGACTCGAGAGAATTTGGAGACAAGTTGCAAGAAAAGATAGAGGAGCATACTATTCAATTCCAACCAAGTTTAAATGAATCTAGAGATCTAAACGATGATAGTGCCGAACAAAGAGTAACTCAAAATCCATGGAAAATTGGCATATATCAACAACTAAATGAAGAAGGTGGACCTAGTGAAATGGAAGAATCAACTCCACAATCTCAACTCCGTAGGTCAACAAGAACACGAAGGCCAAATCCCAAATATGCCAATGCAACCATAGTTGAAGAAGCAATAGAACCTGAGACGTTCGAAGAAGCATCGCAAAGATCTAAGTGGATGACAACTATGAAAGAAGAGATCGATGCACTTCAGCAAAATTAAACTTAGGATCTGGTGTGAAAACCAGGAGATGTGAAACCCATATACTGTAAATGGGTTTACAAGATAAAGCATCGTCTATATGGGTCAATTGATAAATACAAGGCATGATTGGTAGCTCATGATTTCTCTCTACAGTACAAACTAGATTATGATAAAATGTTTAGTCTAGTGGAAAAACTTACAACTGTATGAGTCCTACTTACACTTGAAGCCAAAAAAATTGGAATTTATGGCAAAGGAATGTGAAGAATGTTTTCTTCATAGAGAGCTAGATCAGGAGATCTACATGATCCAACTAATGGGTTTTTAGAGCCAAGATCATCTTAAATATGTGTGTAAGCTGTGAAAAGCATTTTACGAATTAAAACAGGCACCTAGGGCATGGTATGGTAAGATTGTTGAATTTGTAATACAAAGTGGTTATTTAGTAACACATATAGATTCCAACTTATTTGTCAAATCCAATGAAGGAAAGATAGCTATCGTATTAGTGTACGTAGATGATTTAATCATAACTGGTGATGATGAGGCAGAAATTCTTTGAACAAAGGAGAATTTATCAGTCCATTTCCAGATGAAGGAACTTGGACAGCTTAAGTACTTCCTTGGTCTAGAAATTGATCGTACATAAGAAGGAATATTTCTTTGTCAACAAAAATATTCCAAAGATTTGATGAAGAGGTTCGGAATGCTTGAATGCAAACTGATTTCGACGCTAATGGAACCAAATTCCAAAATGTGTGCACATGAAGGAAAAGATTTGGAAGATGTGACAATGTATCAAAAATTGGTAGGTAGTCTAATCTAATTAACCTTAACTCGACCTGACATTTCTTATGTAGTTAGTGTAATGAGTCGGTACATGTAAAATCCAAAAGCCTCATTTGGAAGCAATTCGACGAATATTGAGATATATGAAGAGTACAATTGACTATGGTCTTTTGTACAAGAAAGGTAGAGACAACAAGTTAGTTGGTTACTACGATGTAGACTATGCTAGGAGATCAACAACTGGGTATGTGTTTAAGCTTGGTTCTAGAACAATTTCTTGGTGTAGCAAGAGACAACCGACAGTATCATTATCAACCACTGAAACTGAGTATCGAGCAACAGAAATGGCAGCTCAAGAGAGTACATGGTTCATACAGCTAATGAATAATCTATAACAATCAATACATTATGCAATTCTGTTATACTATGACAATCAGTCAGAAATTCATTTGGCAAAGAATCTAGTCTTTCATGCAAGAACTAAGCATGTTGAAGTACACTATTACTTTATCAGAGAAAAGGTTTTGTAAGAAGAAATTGAGATGAGGCAAATCAAGTTGCAGACTTGTTCACAAAAAACTTAAGTGCTGGTAAGTTCAAAATGTTTCGTCGTCAGCTTGACACAGTAAAAATAGTGAGAGTTTGAGTTAAGGGAGAGTGTTGAAAATCAATACCAACATAATAAATGAATTGGTTAAAGGATATAGGAAAATAAATGGAGTGGTTGAAAGATGTAGAGAAATAAATAGAGTGGTTGAAGGATGAATAAATAGGGTGGTTGAAGGATGAATAAATAGGGTGGTTGAAGGATGAATAAATAAGGTGGTTGAAGGATGTAGAAAGGAGAAGTGTGTAGATAATATTTGTGTGGTTAAAATTATTTCTTAGTTTTATATTTGTGTGGTGTAGATTGCATGGTGAGGATTATAAATAACTTACCTTGCATTTGTTTTATTCATTTCATTAAAAACAAATAAATCTTTGTATTCTTAGTTTGAGCGTGAGTGAGAGATTTCTCTTTAAGTGTTTATATTTTTCTTCAATTTATGAGTTATTTTTGAAAGGTATTATAATTGATATAATATAAGTAATTTATTTACTTATTTTGATTCAATATTAATAAATTTAGAATTATGTATTCTAAATTTTATTAAACATAATAACGAAAGACTAATACAGCTTAACTCATACAAAAGAATTGAATTCAGATCACTTCGTTTAAAAACTAATAAGGACTCGGCAATTACTGTCTAAAAGAACACGCTAAAAAAAAGCTCTATTCTTTACGTTTAAAAGAAATAAAGAAAAATCACTTGTACTACTAACTCCCTAATGCCTAGTTATTAAATCAGCTAAATCATTAGCTTCTCTTCTAATCCAATGTGCAGAACAAAGATTAAAGAGAAATACTAGAAAAATAGTGTCCTGCAGAACAGGAACTAGCCTCCAATCATCCAATTCTTGCTCCTAAGTTATCCAGCTAGAAACCTTAGCATAATCAGTTTCAACAATAAAGTTTTCCCAACCTTTTCTTCTTGCTAACTGAAGCCCCCTAAGCATTAGCCAGTAATTCTAACTATTCAACAGAATAGACCTTCTCACAAACACCCAAAGCCTCCACTATGATCTCATCTCCACAGTCCTTTGCCGCCACCCCAACAGCACCCAGATTACTACTCTTGCTCTTCAAGAGAGAAGCGTCACAGTTCAGTTTCAATACCATCAGCAGGTGGCACCTAAGTGTTACAACTTCGCTTAGTAGAAGCAAAAACCTGCGCCTGCATGCCTACATCCACAGCATTACAATACTCCTCTGAAAACCTTCGAGATAACTTTTGAATAATTGATCTTACTTCAAGTAGCAAAGCAAAGTTTAATTCAAGAAATTCTTTGAAATTCAAGAAATGAATATCTCCATAAATAAATATATAAATATATAATTGTAATAAATTCATTAATCAAATGTTTATTCTAATTGAGAAAAAAGTTTAGAGAAAAAAAAGTTTTAGTGAGAAAAAATTGAGAGTAATTTTCTTGAGTATAATTGAGTTGTAAGTTATGAGTATTGTAAATACCTTGTATAATTTTTTTTTCAGTAAAAAGATCCGCAATAGGTCCAGAGACGTAAGTAAAATTGATCGAACTTCGTTATTAAATTTGTGTGTTATTTTATCTATTTTACTTTCACATAAATCTGACTTATCGAAAATTTACGTCAAAAACAACATCTCATCCCAATTGTATTAGGATCAGGATTTTTTTGACAGACGAACACAAATTTGTCTCAATTCACAGATTCCAACAGATAAAAGCAAAGTAGAGATAAAATACCATCATTTCCATCAGGGTGCTTACTGATGTCGGAAAACCTATCTTGAAACTAGTTCCTAAAGTTGGTTACTATCTTGCTGGTGATAAAGACTTAAAAGAAACCATACCTTTTCACTCCAATCACATCCCAACGACAGATGCTCCATAGTTTCATCCTTTGCCAAGCAAATAGGGCAAGTGCCATCACCTACAACCTTCCTTTGAAGCAAATTCACCTTAGTAGGCAATTAATTATGCGTAGCTTTACAGATAAAAAGCTTGATCTTCAAGGGGATCTTCAGGCTCCATAGTTTCTTCCAAAAGCAAGGTTGGATTTGGGTAGAGGATGATGCAACCATGTCTCCATACCCTTCTTTGACATTCATGCAAAAAATGGTAACATGATTTAATTGTGAATTTACCATTTTTAGTATGAGGCCAAATCATTTTATCCTTCAAAGGAACTTTAGACAGGGAATAAGCAGGATTTGCTCAGCTATCCATAGAGGAAAATAAGGGTCAATAATAATATCAGCCTTCCAAGTCTTATCCTGTCGGTTGATCAAATCACCCATAACTCTTAAATCTTCTATCTTGTAATCCAAGAGCCTTCCAAATGAGGGCACCCAATTATCCTTCTATATGCTAACATGCATACCATCTCCTATATGCTCCAATAACAGTTATGTTTTAGCACATTCATACCCTCCCATTAACTTTTACACGACCTTGATCCAACATGACTAAAGGCAGCATTAAAAGCTTCTAAATTTGGGAAATATATTCTTTGAAGCAATCTAGCACACAAACTTCCTGGCTTGCAGAGGAGGTTCCAGGCTTGTTTTGCAAGTAGGGAGAAGTTAAACAACTCAGAATCCCTAAATCCAAGCCCACCTTGTTTTTTCCTTCTTGTCATTTTCCTCTTAGAACACCAATGAATACCCTTTGTTTCTTCACCATTGGTCCACCAGAAATTCATCATGACTAATATGAGCCTTTTAAAAACTTTTTTTGGAAACTTAAATATACTCATGGCATAACAAGGCAAAGTCTGAGCCACTGCTTTTAACATAATTTCCTGATCTCCAGTGGATAACAGTTTAGACTTCCACCCAGCCAACCTACATACCATTCTCTCCTGTAACAAGCCATACAAAGAAGCCTTGGATGCTCCCCAATCAGTGGGCAATCCTAGGTAATTCCCAGCATTTTTTACTACCTGTACTTGAATTTTAACAATTAAGGCAGCTTGTGCAGTTTGAGTTATATTTCTACTAAAACAAACACTGCTTTTACCAAAATTAATGAGCTGTCCAGAAGCTCTACAGTACTTCACCACACACCATGAATCTAGCACAATTACTTTCATTTTCTCCCTAAAGAACATTGCATATAATACACCATACTCCATGGCCTCCTTGACTTTTAGAGCTAGAACATTAGCAACCAGGATAAACAGATCAGGGTCCCCTTGTCTTAGACCCCTTTGAGAAGCAAAACTTGCTTGAGGAACTCCGTTCACAATTATCTTGTAGGTCACAGTTCTAACACACCACATGATCCTTTGAATCCAAGTGCTATCAAACCCCATTTTACACATAAGAACTTCCATAAAGTCCCACTCCACACAATCTTAGGCTTTTTCCATCTCAGTCTTAAGAACAAAGAAACCCTTCCTGCCCTTCTTTTTCCTTTTCAGAAAATAAAACACATTATGAGCTATGAGTATATTATCTTGTATGGCTATATTACTCACAAAAGATCCTTGATTCTCCATTATAACTTTTGACATAAGGGGCTTTAATCTATTGAATAGAACCTTTGAGACCACCTTATATATAAATTGCATAAGGAGATGGAACTAAAGTGAATTGGGGGACTCTAGCTGTTGGAAGATAATTATACTTGAACCACTAATATTAAGACATAATGTCGTGATATATTAAGGCTGTGCTATATATCATTTTCCAAGAAAGAAGGAAGAGATGGAGATTATATAACAATGCAATCATTAAACAACTAATTAAATGCTAACAAAAGCTGTAAAAAAAAAATTGAACGATAACGAAGTGGGTATATTAAAGGTAAGTAAATAATCTGATTAATTTATTTATTTGAAAAATTTGATCTAATTTAAAATATTTATATTTGATTTAATAAATTTTATACTCGGATTATATTCAAATTAAAAAGTATATAATCTGTTCGAATTCAGATCGATAGGTTTTATAATATGTTGTATCTTATTCGAACTAAATTATTATTAAATTATAAATAAATATATATTTTATTTTATAATGTTATATTTAAATATTATATATACTATAATTACATTAAATATTATTTAATCTTAAATATAAATATTTAAAATAGTTTAATAATTGTGTAGACATATTTTTAATTCTTTTAATTTTTTTAATTATGATTATAAATAATAAATTTTGATATAAATATATTAATTTAAAATTTAAATATTATATATATTATATTTTATACATAATAATAATTTATAAATAAATTTTAATATCAATTAATATTATCGAATTTAAATTTAGATCAGCTTATATTAATAAAAAAAACCAGATATTTTTAATCTATTAGTCACCCCTACACATGTACAATAATAAATTAAAGAGAAATCTCAACCGAACTGTACGGGATAGGATCGGCTAGTTGGAGAGGTTTTCTTTATTCTTATTCTTAGATTGAGGTTATGATTTTTATATAAATACAGGGATTCTTCCTTAATAAATAATTTAAATTTAGAATATAAATGATAAATATTTTAAATTTAGAATATAAATGATAAATATAATTAAATTATTTATATTATTAATTTAATAATTATTATAATAATTTATATTCAAATATTCATAATTAAAATATTTATTTATATAAAAAAACATTATTTTTATCAATATTTATTTTATTTAACCATGAATTTTTTACAATATATATATTATATTAAAAAGAAAAAAAAAAGGATGGGATAGACGTGGCAAGAATAGTAATTCCCAACCCTACTAAGTCTAATAGCATCCTCCATCATCAATATTAAAATCGAAATCTTTTCTTAAAATTTGTGTAGATACTGCAATCTGTATATACATTTGAAAATTTTTAATTTAATTAAATTACAATTACCAAAATTCAATTAACCATTAAGGAGAAAACTAAACGTGCACGTCACGGCACGTGGAAAGAACAAAACTTTTAACTCTAACTCCAAAACCATTAACTTAATTCTTATAAATATACGTGGTAGATTAGAGTAATCACATCATCTCACAAAGACACGATATGCATCCGAACAAACGAAATGATAAATAATTTTGACCAAAAAAAAATGACGAAAAAATAGTTCAAAAAAAAGCTGTAAAAGAATCTTTGATAATAATAAATAAATAAATAAATAAAAGTAGAAAAATCATTGTTTTATTTTAGCCTCACCCGTCGACATCCTTCCCCGACATTATCCTCAATGACGTTGACACAACTAGAAGAACGAGATACATTTAAAAAAAATTACACCTTGTAAAAATATTATGATTTTATTTAATATAATTTTATATATTTAGTTATATAATCTTATTAAATTCTAACATATTATTAAAATTAGTTATAAAATGAAAATAAATTATTTTATAAAACGCAAGCACCAAAAGCGCCTAAACTGGGAGATAAAAGCACATGAAATAAAAAATAGAGTGCTTTGTATTTTGTGCCAGCTTAAGATAATATTCTCATTCAAGTCAAGCTAAATAACTACTAATAGCTAATATTTTTTTTTGTTTTATCTGTTCATTTTTTATTATATTTTTATTTTAAAAAAATTTATATTAATATTTAATTTCATTAATATAAAATAACAATTTATTATATCTTCTAAAAATAATTAAATATTTTATTCAAGTCAAGTTAACTGAGTTAATAGCTAATTATTTTTACTAGTAAAGTTGACTCCTATTAAAATTGTGTAATCTTTTTTCAATAAAAAATCCAAGTTATTACTCAACAATTATTATTAGGAAAAAAAATTATTAATAAATTATTTTTATAAAAACAATAATCTGAGATTCAATTTTTGTTTAAAAAAAAGTATCGTGACCCGAATAATAAAACCATTGTCGGTCCAAAAAACAGAGGAAAATAAATCACAGCCTTTCATAGAGACGATCTTTAACCAAACAATCAAAATGATAAATAAATTTGATAAAAAATAAGAAGAAATTGTTCCATAAAAGCTGTAAAAAATATTGATAAAATAAAAAAAAAATCATATTTTTAAAATTTATAATTATAAAAATAATATTATTTATATTTAATTCATACCAATATATTATTTTACATTAAATATTTTGTAATTAAAATTATTTTAAATTAAGCTGTTAAATCCATTTAATATTAATAAAATTTTAAAACTATTATTATTATTTTTATATTTTAGCCTTCCTCTTATCCTCCATAACGCTGACACGACTATGAGAGGGAGAATACTATTAAAAAAAGAGAGAGAGAGATATTAGAAGAAAAAAAGAAGATATTATCCTCTAATAAAACGAGAAGAAAATGGTTTTATAAATACCCGCAAGCACCAAAAGTGCTTAAACTGAGGAGAGAAAAGCAAATGAAAAAAAATAAATTTTGCTTTGTGTTTTGTGCCAGCTTAAGATAATATTGTTATACAAGCTACTACTTGACAATTGGAAATAGAAAAATAGGAACATCCATTTGGTTCTATTTATCTCTAAGGATAAGACCAAGATACAAAAAAACAACTTTTGGGTTTTGTTTAGATTTTAGAGATTGTGTGGAGATGTTGAAAGGAAAAGCTTTGATAGAAGACACAGACATGCCAATTAAGATGCAAATGCAAGCTATGGATTCTGCTTCTGAAGCTCTGGATCTATATGATGTTATTGACTGCAGATCTATAGCTGGTCACTTAAAAAAGGTTCTCGTCACTCTATATTACAACACAACTTACACACACCTATAAATCAAACTCGAATTCCAGACTTGATTTCATGAGCTACAAACTTTTCATCTAATATTGGATTTTTATTGTTGATCTCACAAGCCCTTTTAACTATTTGTTTTCAAAATGGCAGGAATTTGACAAGAGATATGGGAGTGGTTGGCAATGTGTGGTGGGTTCAAATTTTGGGTGTTTCTTCACTCATTCTAAAGGAACTTTTATCTATTTCACTTTTGAGACTCTCAATTTTCTTATCTTCAAAGGGGCTTCATCTCAATCCTCTACATAAGTCAAGGCAGGCTTAAAGGAAGTTCATAATCCGACAGTAAGACTTACTCTTCGCATTTCAAGTCTCTGGTTCGAATTGCACAAATTATATTTTGATTTGAAAAGAAATGTTGGCATTTAGACAGAGTAGTTACACTTAATAGCCTGCTTGCCATTTTATGGCTTTTGTAATGTGAAAAGGAGCTTTGTAATGCACTGAATGGGCACTGTATCTGCCCTGTTTGTACATGTAACTATGTAAGATAAGAAGCATAACCGTCTTAGGCTTTATGTTTTATTATCTACCTTAACCTTATCTTTCAGTTCTGTTTGGCTGCCAAGAAAAGTAAAGAGAGGAACAAAGAGAGTATAGATCCTGAATATAGTTGATCAGCTTGCTCAATAGGTTATATCAAACTCTGAATTTGGTTCCTGATTTTTTTGTGATGATATGCTTCTTCATTAAAGTATTTTCTGTAGCAATCACTTTTTAAGAGAACAAATATGCATACCCATCACCTAGATCTAAAGGTTATATGGGTACATAACCAAGTCTGCCTAATGGAACACTCAGGCATGACTGAAGTACCACAAACGAGAAGAGGAAACAATAATATGCTAAAACTTTTTCACACAAATGTAAAAGGATAATAGGGTTCTAGTTATAATTTCATATAATTATTACAAAATTAATATTTTAATCTCGTGATTATTGGATCATGTATATATTTTTTTTAAATAAGTGTCTTGATTTCATAATTTTATGAGTTAGTTACTGTTAATTTTATTATTAAGAAAATTAATTATTTTTAATTAAAATAAAAACTTATAATCTATCAAAAACGTATAAAAAATAAATATTTTTATTTAATTTTTATAAATAATAAGATTATAAGTATTTAATTCAAAAATTATGAGATTAAGTTATTTATTTTAAAAAATTATAATATTTTTTTACCTAATAATTATTATACTAAATTATTTAAATTATCTAATTGTAGAATTTTTGATTTACAACATCCAATATAAAAGTACCAATATTACAAGTAAGGGTATCTATATTATTTGTATTCTTAACCTTGTCCAAGCAATAAGAAAACATGTGACTGTTCAAACGTGTAATTTGTAATAAATATAAGAAAATTTAGAAAATGGGTGCGTTTAATACATAAATATAATCAATTTTGAGGCAATTCAGTTGATATATGTATAGATATAATATCTCAAATTCTTTTCGGGTTTAACGTATCTTAATTTATTAACTTGAAGTTTATAAAAATATAATTTTAAGGTTAATATAATTGTTATTCTTAATATTTAATTATTTTAATCTTCCATCCAATATTACTGTTTAAAGTATTATTTTTATCTCAAATTCTTTTCAGGTTTAATGTATCTTAATCTATGTACCCAAAGTATAAAAATATCTAAAATATTTTAAGACTTTATTAATACAATCGATATTCTTAATATTTAGTGATGTTAATCTTTCATCCAATATTAATTTTCATAGTATTATTTTTTTATTCTAATATCAATTTTTATGGATCAAATATTTTTAATCAGGATTAATATTGATCTAATTAATAGTCTTTATCTATTTATGTAAGACAATAACTTGTCTAAATAATTTATTATTTGTTGGTATAAATCTAATTTTCTTTTATAGCCATTACAATTGCAGTGTATATTATGTTTTTTATTATGTTAATTACTTATTTTTAATCATAAATCTATTAATTATCTTTTTAAAATTTAAATTTATTTTTTCATTTGTTAAATTTAATAATTCTAATTTATGTACTAATGATTCGATGTTCATAGGATATTATCTTGATAAGTCATATGTGTTGAATGCACGTTATTTTGTCCTATTCGTAGTATCCAAATATTAAGTCGTTAAATTCTTCTTCTTCTATTCTTACATATTTTTTACTAAAACAATTTTTTAATGTCCATGAAACAGGATAGACTATGATGCTTGTGATAACTTTAATATAATTTGTATAGATATCTAATAAAGTGTTAAATTTCTTAAAATTTTAAGACAAGTTTCATAATCATCTTTAAAATATTCATTTAAATGATAGAGATAGCTTTTATTAAATTTTTCTAATACATTTAGATTTCTTGAAGATGTTATCTTGTAATTTCTTGGAAATGATATCCATAAATCTTTGAAATATACCTGGAGCTTGTTTTAATACAAATGATATAACAGTCCATTGGAATTGTCCTAGGGGTAACTAAATGTCGTTAATTTTTGAGATTCTTCATCCAATCTTATTTACCTAAATCCATTTTTGCAATCAAAACTCGAGAAGTATTTCTTTCCGTTTATTAATGATAATAGTTCTTCTATCTTTGGAATCAAGTATATATCGTCAATGGTTTCTTTATTTAATGTTTTAAAGTTTATTACTATTATTTTTTTCCTTCATCTTTTTCAACTAAGAATGTTAGACTAGAGTGAAGTGAATTACTTGGTATTATCACTTTTAGTTTCAAAAGTTTCTGAATTTGTTTTCCAAATTCAATCTTTTTTTTAGTATAAATCATTGGTTTTATTCTTATGACCTTGTTAGTGTCTCTTAATTTTATATTAATTATTGTCTTAGATTTATTTGTTTTTGGATCCAAAGGATTTTTTGAACTAACTATTTTTAATAATTTTTTTATGCTTGTTAGGGCTTTTTTGTCCTATTAGGGCTTTGTCTTCCTATATTTTATTATGAAAAGAGTTTTGTTTCTCTTCTATATCTAATGAAATATTTTCTAAATAAGATTTTTGTTGATCTATCTCACCACGTTTTTTGTTTTTTATGTTGTTGCATAAAAGTGAGGTTTGAAAGAACTAAATTTTTTTTTATTTTTGAGACATATATGGTATCTCCTTCTAGGGTTACGAGACTTATTTTGTCTAAATATTGTGTGAAAAGTTGATATAAGTTTATGAAATTATTTTCTATTAATAAATCAACTCCTATATTCTTGTTGATGTATGGTAGGACTGTGAAACGTTTCTTCTCTTATCATTATATTTATATCTTCTTAAGATTTATTGTAGTATTGTTAGCAATTCTTACAATTAAATCTTTTGGCGCTTGTTTTCAGTGTCTTTCTAGAAATACATATTAATTGGCTACACACATACTAACTCATGTATCTATATATGCATGTAAATGATAAATGACATAGCTTTTAAAATTTAGTCCTACATTAATATAGGTACTATTTGGATTTATAATACTATACAAATCGTTCATCTTCTGATGAATAAGACCCATAATTTGAGTGTTCATATTCTGAGTCAATTATTTTCTTTTCAGTTTCTTCCAATAGATAGATATTATAAATATCTTTTATATCAAATTACTCGATTAGTTCTAATTCCATTTTGAAAGCTTCCTCTAAGATTTTTACTTTCTGTGGAAATTCCTTTTTAAGTTCCTTTCTATGTTAAAATTTTCTTGGACATTCGTTGGCATAATGTCCTAATTCATTACAGATCCAACATTTGTATGTTTTCTTTCCTAGTGGGCACTAATTCTTATTTTCAAAAAGTTTATACCTTTTCCTTCTAAAATATCTTTTCTTATAGGTTTCTCTATTAAATCTCTTTTATGTTTTTAGAAATCTTGTTTTTTGAATTTAAATCTTTTATATTTTTTTATAAGATTTTATATCACATTCGTATTTTCCTAGTATTCTAAAATCTTGTATCACAACAAATTTTATTATTTCCTCTTATTTGTTTATATTCTTTTTTGTCTTGGTATTTAATAATTATCCAACTTTTTATACTTCTTATTCTTCCTCCTAGAGTATCTAATATAGTTTCTTTATTTCTCTATTATCAATGTTCTGTTAGGGTTTTATGTAGTGTTCTAAGTAATTTTTGAAAAAACATTTCTTCATAAGTTGTTTGCATAAAAGGTAGTAATTTATGGTAATACATTTCATATTTATAAATAAAAGAATCTATGTAACACATGTCACAAATTTCCATAATTGTTAGATGTCATTTAGCTTCATTGATTTCATTTTCACTAGATTTAGTAATAGTTCTTCCTTTATCTTCTCCAATAAATTCCTTGTATATTTCATTCATTATTGTATCCAAGTATTCTATTCATGTGGGAGAATTTCCTTGCATTAACAAATGTTGTTGATCTGTTAAGTTTAAAAACTAAACTTTAACATTTTCTGTCATTTTATGTGCTACAAGTACCTACAGATTGAAGGGTTTGTTTTTATAGTTTGAGAGATTTATATGAGCACACTTATACCACTAGCCCATTTATCTAAGAATTTCTTACTATATCTTATACATTCTATATCTAAAAGATCAGACTTATAATTATCATAGAGTTTAAATTTTGGTGAAATATTATCTCTAGTTCTCCAATGCAAATCATCCTCTATTTTAAGTGGTTATCTTCTTTTATTTGTGGCGTCAGGTTGTTTTATTCTTTTCCTATTTATTTTTCCTCTATGTGGGTCAAATGTTCCTTCTTGGTAATGAAATTAGTCTCATATGACCTTTTGAGGTCATATTTTCTTATTCAGAATTAGTTTCACTGATTATTGTCATATCATCTTCTTCTTTCACTACTACAAAAAAAGGTATTAAAATCGATTAAAAACTGACTTAAAATTTAAAGTCGGTTCACACGATGAACCGACTTTACATTTAAAGTCAATTCACGCGATGAATCGACTTTAATTTTTTTTTTTACAAAATTTATTAATTTTCTATTATACTCAAATTAAAACTTGTATTCGATTAATAGCATGAAAAAAATATGTTTAACAAATAATATAAATAATACAAATAATTGAAAAATAATATATTAATTAATAGCACAAAATTACCATGGTGTTGTTCTATGTTATTCAAGATCATCATATTCTTCTCCTAATATTATAATACAAACCTGCATATATAATACAAAAAATTATACACATAAATAATCGCACATAATAACAGAAAAAATATGAATAATAAGTGTGTAAGATTAATATAAATACTTACAAGAGTAAATGAAGTGACAAAATAAAGGAAATGAAGAAAAAATGGTGTTTTGTAAGTGAGAAATAGGTATAAAAAATTTGAGTATTTTGCTCAAAAAAATAGGGGATCTAAAAGATTAGTTAGAGAGTAAGAAAACCTACTAACCGGTGTTGGAATTGGTGGTCATAAGTGGCTGGAAAATGAGAAAGAGTGGAGGAGGTTTTGAGTTTTTGAGAGTTATGCAGCGCTTGGAATAGTTTCTGTCTGGGGAAGAAAGAAGAGAAAAGAATTTATCCACATGTGTAGCGTCAGTTCTACGTGTCAATCGACGTTATCCACAGTGGACGTAGCATTGGTTGACGTGTTGAACCAATGCTATGCTATGTGGATAGCGTCGGTTCCAAGTGTCAACCGATGCTACGTCCTACGTGGATAGCGTCGATTCTACACCGAACCGGCTTTACATATCGACTTAAATACCTCTTTTTGTAGTAGTATTTGTTTGTACAAAAATTTTCATTATAATTCTTTTTAATTTCTTCAATAGTTAGTGTTAATAAACTAAAATAATTTTTCTATATCTCTATTTTCAAGGTTCGTGAATTTTCTCTCTAATTCTTTTATATATTCCATTAAATTGAAATTATATCTTTTTTCTCATGTCTTTCTTCATTTTTTTTATTTTTTATTTTTAGGAATAAGGGAATCTGATCTCCTAAGTGGTTCTTCTTTTATTCCTTCTAAGGGATCATATTTATGTCCTATAATTTCATTATTTCTATGTATGTTGTATACATTGTTTTTAGTTCTGAAAATTTCTTGTTTACATCTTGTTGTAGTTTATTATAACCATATTCATTTATTTACTTTAATAATTTTTTTTGTGAGTCTATTATTTCCTGTAGGTATTTTGTTTTTGATTTTGGACTAAATTTATTTCATCTGTTAATAGTTGCACAATTTCAAATAATATTGCTTGATTTTTTGTTACACCTATTAGGTTTCCATTTACTTCTAAATGCATATTTTTTATTTTAAAAAAAATATTATTTTCCTAATATACAATCATGAAATAATGAATTTATTATTTGGACTTTATCTTTTAGTTTTTTTAACTTCTTCTTGGTTAGAGTTATCTCGTTCATGATCTATGAACCTTGGTGTACTATTATTCCTAACATTACTTTTTTCTCATATTATTAGGGTTTTTCTTTGATATCTAATTATCATTTTTCTGGTATTTTAAAATTTGTTAGTATTTTTGGTTTTATTATTTATCCAAATTTCTTAAAAGTTTTATTTATTTCTATAAATTCATTTTATCCGTGTATTGAATTATTGTAATTATTTGTTAAAGAATATGCTACTAGGTAATATATTGAAAATGGATTATTTTCTTCTTTCATTAATTCTCCTCTTTCAAATTCATAAGTTAGACTTGATATTTTGTTTAAGTTTTTATCATGGATACTAATAACAAATCTAGGATATGTGATAAATTTTAACTTTTGATATCCTAAATTACCATGAATTATTCCTAATAATATACATTTCTTATTTATTATTCTATTATCTTGTAATTCTATTTTTATTAGTGTATCTATTCTTACTTTGAAATAAGTTTTTATTAATATTTGAATTCCCCCTAAATGAATACATCTAATTTTTTCTTTATCTTTATGAAGAATTTTGGATAGCTTGTTTAATATAGTTTATTTATCAATTAATTGTATATTATACATTCATTTTGTATTTGTAATCTTAATACTCATTTCTTTATTTTTTATGTCATAATAAATTATGTTTCTCCTAGGAAATAATTTCCTTAACAAGAATTATGGGTCTTTGAATTTATTTATTTCTTTAAGATTTAATTTTGTTTTTTAAATATACTTATTACAATTTCTTGTGAAAAACATACTAAGATATCTTCTGTTTTTATGTCTACTATTTTTTAGTTTATTTTTTCTTCTTCTATTTTAGGAATATTACTATTCATTTTCGTTAGATTTAACTTACGTTATGTTTTAAGAGTATTTTTGAACTTTTTGAAATTTTAAGGATATTTTTAAAGATACCTCAAAACTTAAGGTATTTTTTATATTAATTCATATCTATATAAAATTTTACAAACAATTTTTTTGATTGGAAAGCTTTTTTGAAAAAAAAAAATTCCAAAAATAAAATAAAAACCTTATCTCACTTGCATTTCGGCATTCGGTCGGATGGCGGTGGTGGATATATAAAATAGTCTATACTTCGGCCCAATCCCAATAGCCAATTATTCACTATTTATACATCTTTTAAATATTGTAAAAAAGCAATGTGGAACAAGGCTTTACTAAAAAAATTTATAGACTTCATCTTTTCCAACAATCCCCCACTTGAATTTTATATAAAAATAATTTTTCATTGAGCAACCGATTAATTAAAATTATAAGAGTGTGCATAAGAAAAAAATGTATCTATCGACTTGAACCTTAGCATAGTATTGATGCTTTAGAATATACTAGAGTAACTCGTAGTTTTGAACTCTATCTCTAACAATCATCACACACATAACCTTTCCAAGGTGTAGTTCGAAAAGCTTTACTACGACATGCACGTGTATCCCAAGATATAGTGAACGCTCTAGTAAATTTTGCCCAAAAATTCCCATGCGGAAGTGCCACACTTCCACATTCACATAGGTGAGTCTATCAAGAGCACTCATGTAGCTATGTACTCCACTCCACATAGAGTATAGAACTCATTAAGAGTTTAACAATTAACTCATCCTTTTCTATCGCTTCAGGACTTCATGCTTCTAACAAAATAGAATGGGATTTGAAAATAGCATGATTCATCTCATATCTCTTCATGACTTGTTATTACCCTTTGAACTTATTTATTGGGATCTCCAGTTTATAAGTTGGGTTACCATTACGAGTGAATCTTCATTCTAAGGGCATTAGTCCCATTCCTTTTGAGGTTTTGAAAACCTTCTCTCTCGGTAATCCTTTCATCAAAGGATCTGCCAAATTTTCATCATAACATACATGATCCACTCTTACAGCTCCCGTAAAGAGAAATTCTCTAACAGTACTATACTTACGACGTATCTATCGTCTCTTGCCATTGTAGTAACAGTTCTGAATCTTTGCAATAGATGTGGTTCTATCTCTGTGGATCAAGATAGTTGGTATCGGTCTTTCTCACAAATGGATCTTATCTAATAGACTTCTTAGCCAACCTGCTTCTTCACTAGTAGTGGCTAGTGCTATCATTTCAGACTCCATTATAGATTGAGCCAATATTGTCTATTTCTTAGACTTCCAAGAAACATCTCCACCAGCTATGTTAAATATATATCCGCTAGTTGCTTTGGAGTCTTCTAATAAAGTGTTTCAATCTACATCGATGTATCCTTCTAAAACAACAGGAAACTTTTTATAATATAACCCAAGGTACATAGTTCTCTTAAGGTATCTCATAACCCTTTCAATAGCATTTCAATGCTCTACACTAGGTCTACTGGTAAATCTACATAGTAGTCCCACAACATTCATACGCTCATTCTGAAATCAAGAGCGTAACGTAAGCTACCAATGATGCCGCACACTGGCTTGTCTAAATTGCCTCCGGTATTCTTGAACAACTTTACACTAGGATCATAAAGAGTACATGCGTGTGTTTACAAAGTAATTATATTTCTTCAAGATCTTCTCAATGTAGTGAGATTGATCTAGAGAAATTCCCTTTTCGCATCTAGTTATCTTTATACCAAGGATTACATTCGCTTCTGCTCGAGATCTTTCATATCAAAATTGACTTAACAAAGTTTTCACATTATTCACAACAAAATATTTGATCCAAAAATAATCATGTCATCCACATATAAACATATAATAATGCAAATATTCTTTGAAGGTTATAATCTTGTCGATTCTATTTAATATTTTTTTAATCAAATATTTAGTAATTATTTTTTAAATGGTTGAATATCATTTTTCATTAATTTGGTGTATGGTATAAGTTATGAATAATTTGTATAATATTAAAAAATTTATCAATCATCTAGTTAAAAGTGATTTTAAATCCTTTAGAACGTTTAAGTGTATTTTACGATCATTTTAAGAAATGATTTTAAAATTGTAAGGAATATTATTTATATTTTAAAGAAAACTTAATTAATATTTTTTTAATAAAAATAATTTAAAATACATACTTTTCACTTCAATTTATTACTAAAATGTAAATTTAAACTAATTTAGACTATCTTAATTCTTCTTATTAACCAAATCACTTCTAAAAATAACACATACAAATTCTAAGGTTGATTCTCTAACTACTGATTTATGTGAAGTTTTGGTTATTTTAGCTTGACTACAAAAATCATATTTTTCAAAATCATTCAAAGATAGTTTAGGAATTAGTTCTAAAGTACTCATGTTCTTGATTATATGTTTATTAACATAACAAAGTCTAGCATCCCAAATATTAAAAGAACTCAACATATAAGCAGAAAAGAGGTTTTATTGATTTCAACATTTAATTTAAACATGTCATCAGTGGCGTACCATTTCCCAACAAATATATTATTTTTAGTTATAGTATATAAATTAGCCCCTATAGTTTAGGTAAACCCAGCTTTGTTAAGAAGATAGCCTGAAACTAAGTTCTTTCTCATCTCTGGAGTATGCAGGACATCCTTCAAGATGACGGTCTTTCAAGAGGTAAACTTAAATATCACCTCACCAGTACCAGCAATTTTAGTGGAGTAGGAGTCACCCAGCAACACTTTCTTATCCTCAGAATCAAAATAGGACTTGAACATGTCTCGATCATAGTAGACATGGCGAGAAGCACCAGTGTCCACCCACCACCCCCTCAAATCCACCAATAAAATTAACTTCATATATCATAACAATAAGTTGATCTTCGATAAAATTCACCATTAGGGCAGGATGATTCGTGTTCCAGTAGTTCCTAGCCAAGTGACCAGGTCTGTTACAACTATAACACATTAATGTGTTATTTCTTAAGGGGGTTGAGGTCCATTTTAGGAGGATAATTTTTATTTTTATTTTGATGGTTACAGTTTTGGTTATTATTATAATTATGAGTTTTCATATTTTTATCTTAAGTTTTTAGAATCGTTGAGAAGGTTTTTTATTTTTACGTGTCCATATATTATTGGGCCAATTGTTATTAGTAGGCTTACTAACTTAACTTTTTATCTGCCTCTCCGATGAAAACTTTACACGCAAACTCCTCAAAAAATAAAATATATAATATATATATAGAGTGAAACAGAAGAGCATAGAATCGATGGTTAACCCTGCAATTCTATTTTTAACCATTAGTAAATCCAAATCTCAATCCTCCACCCAAAATAAACAAACTAACTATTTTCTAAAACTAATTAAAAAAGTAATTATCAATAATCGTAACCCATCTTAATTACTCTTCATTATGCGCCCCACGTTCCACCAACTCATTACTCAACTAAAATAATAATAATAATAATAATTATTATTATTATTATTATTATTAAAAAAAACCTTAAATTTAACCAAACCCTTTAATCATCTCAAAAGAAAAAAAGAAAAAAACCTCCAAATTACTAGTTGGACGCTTGGTTTTTTTCTCAGCTTTTTCCTCCTATGTCTTTTATATCCTTAATTATTATTTTTTTTTTCTTTGAAATCTCTTCCCTTTGAAAATTAATTAACAAAATAGATTCACCTTGGTCTAACTAACTCACTGAACTGAACCAAAGCTTTGTTTTCACTTGCTCATTCTATAAATGTCTTCTTCAAAAAAAAAAATGGTGAAGGCTATCGAACAAGAAGAAGAGAGTTATACAAACCTAGGTCGTGGTCCCAATTCAAAGGAATGTTTGAAAATAATAGTGGTCGGCATACAAAAAGTTTAAGCAATTTACAATATCAAGATCATGAATGAAGATTGTTCCAATATTCAAGGTGGCAGATCTCTTAATGACAACGTTAAAGAACAACTTGTTGCTTTTAAAGAAGCCAAAGAAAAACTTTCCTTAGGCAAGTCAAGCCAATTCCTACTTATCCACTTTTTTTCATTTTTTTATTTTAAAACAAAATCGAGACAAATTAAAATGAAATTTCTTCGAATTTGAAATATTTCCCTTAAATCTCATGATATTAGTAGTAGTACGAGATAACAAAGGTAGAAATCATGTGTTAAATACTTTTTAATATGATATTAAAATTAAAAATAATATATTAAATATTTAATTATATTAATTTTTAAATTGTAAGTATTTAATTTAAATTTTATGTAGAATCAACACGTATTAAGAAGTAATAAATATATAAAAATATAATTAATTATTCTATAATTAATTTAAATTTTTAAAATAATTAATTTTTTAATAACTTTTACAAAAATTAATATTTTATTAATTTTTCTTCATTTTAATTTTTTACAACTTTGTTATACGAGTCTCGGTTATTTATTTTGCTATAAACTTGTGACAGCAATCATGTTCTCGGTTTCAGTAAGTTTGGACATTCTTTGTTCTCATTTTGCTAACTTTTTTACTCTTATTTTTAGTTGTAACACATAATATAATTTAATTTAACTTATTAGTTTGATAAATTTACATAATAATTAATAATAATCATTATCTTTGAGTTATTTTCAACTATTTGATATTATTTAACTTATTAGTTTGATAAATTTACATAATAATTAATAATAATCATTATCTTTGAGTTATTTCCAACTATTTGATATTATTTAACTTATTAGTTTGATAAATTTACATAATAATTAATAATAATCATTATCTTTGAGTTATTTTCAACTATTTGATATTATTGTTAAAATTAATAGAAAAAATATACCTATAATTTAAATTATAATATATGATGGTTTTAATTAAAAATAAAATTAAAATGAAGAAAAAAACAGAATTACAAAATTACCAATCTCCATATTTCCAGCATTAATGGACTAGTCTTTTTTTAAAAAAAATTAATGTTCTAGAGAGATTATAATGCAAATTGATTGACGATTCAATAAGGGTTGGTTATGTGTTATTTGTTGGATTTTAAAGAGTTAATATATAATTGGTTGTATAAATTTACATTAATTATCTTGTTAAGGAACTTAAAGTTTCATATCGGTTAAGGACTCTATTTTTACTGCATTTATAAGTATGATAATTTTTTCTCTCTAAAAGCTCTGTTCTTCTAGAGGGAGTTAGACCATGAATTTTTATGGTATCAGAGTTAAACTCTTGGTTCTCAGACATAATGCTCTTTCTCGTCGATGTGGAAGGAGAGTGTTAAAGAACCTAAAGTCTCACATGAGTTAGGGACTCTACTTTTGTTGCACTTATAAATCTATAACAAATCTTTCTCTTCAAGAGCTCTTTTGCAATGAGTTAAGCCATGGATTTCTATATGGTATTAAAGTTGGGTTCTTGGTTCTCGGACACTCCTGAAGTTCACCCGTCAGCACTCAGGGCATATTCTGCCCGCTCTTCTCTACCTATGTGAAAGGGGAGTGTTAAGGAACCTAAAGTCTTACATCGGTTAGGGATTTTGTTTTCGCTACACTTATAAATTTATGAAAACACTTCTTCTCTAAAAGCTCTTTTAGAGGGAGTTAAGCTATGGATTTTTACACATCTTTTTTTTTTTTTTTAAACAAAATTTGTGAGATGTATTTAATTTTTGGTTCGGTTGTTTTGGGTTTGATTCAGAGACGGAGCAATTGAAGGAGAGGTTTTCTAAATTGCTTTTGGGCGAAGATATGTCAGGTGGAGGAAAGGGTGTTTATTCGGCTTTGGCTTTGTCAAATGCCTTCACAAATCTTGCAGGTTAGATAATATTGATTTAATAACAGTATTTTTTTTTTCTAAAATCTCTTCTCATTATTTTTTTATATGAAAATTTTAACATTTTATATTCAATTTTTTTTTAATGATCAATTATGCAAAAATAAAAATAAAATAATAATTGGCCTCTGTTTTGTCAAAAAGAAAAGGGCTAATGAGTTTCCATTTGTTTTTGGGTCGGTTTGAATGTGCATTTTAAAAGTGATTTTAAGATAAATAAATTTTAATTAAAATAGTTTAGTTGAAAGTGATTTTAAGAGAAATATTTACGTATTTAAAAAAATATTTGAAATAATTTTGAATGATGTTATGATAATTATTTTAAGACGAGAATATGCGTTTTAAACTACTTTTCTTAAAACTAAATATTATTTATCTTAAAATTCAAATAATATATCTTAAACTTTTAAAAACTAATTGTTCTAATTGTGTACAATAAATATACAAATATACGTATTGTAAATAAATAATACAATAATAAGAAAATGTCATTTATACAGAGATTGTGTTATTATAAACTAATTTTAAAACTAAAAAAAATAAAAATCAATTTATTGTGTTTTAAGAAAGCAAAATTAAAAAAACTAAAAATAAATAATAGTAATTAATTAAATTTAATCTAACATAATATGTATTTCTCTCAAAGTAAACTACACATTATATAGTAATTGACCTAATCACCATTCATGTCAATTAAATTACAAATTACTCATTAAGTTCATCAATTATAGATCGCATATATAAGAATCATGCATCTTTACCTAGACATTATACATGTTATTTAATCAAGAAAAATGGTTAAATAATTTTCTCAAATCTATTTAATTATCTCTATAGATCAATTATAACTAAAAACTTAATAGCATACAAATCAATCATAATTGGGATAAAAATATTAGATCATCACATCTAGAAAATTTGGTTTATAATATCTTTAGATTAATAAATGAACTAGATATAATTAAATTCATAAATATCATATTTTTGAATAAGAAATACATACAAATTAATAAAGAAATGAGAAGAAGAATAAATGCAATTAATCTCTTTAACTATAATACCAATCTTCTCTTGAATCTCTACCAAATATCTCCTCTTGAATTTTTCTCTCTTTTCTTGGCACCAAAAATTGCTAAAAAATTGCTATTGGATTTCTACTGAAATTAGAGGGTTAAATTAGACTCAGATAGAATTTGAACCATCAGATTAACTTTAAATCAAAGGTTGAGATAAAAAATAAAAATTAAACAGCATTGACTAATTAGATTGCAACATGTGGCAAATTAGGAACACTGAATGAATCAACACGCGATGTGTGGCATGTAGAATGGTGCTGGTCAATGCGAGTTGGGTCAGCAAGAGGTGGCACTATGTCATTCATTGATCCAAATTGCGCAACACTCTAATGAAACGAATGGGAAAATCCTATGATGATGTGTGGCATGTTTGTTGACTGCTCAATAAAACTCGGAGTGAACGTTGTGATGGCACGTGGTAATGACTACATCACATAGTATATATGGCACGCTCCAATTGGCTCATCTTTTCTTGTATGGCATCCACATGGCAACGAATGTATCAATTGGTACACAAAATTCACTATGATTGGCTTCTCTTTGCTTGCGTGGCATTCACGTGTTCCGATCTGATTGGTTTTACATTAAAAATTCATATAAAATCTATAAAAATTCTAAAAAATATATATTTTCATCATTTTTCACTAAAAAGTTCATATTTTATTATTTTTAACCCTAAAAGTACTACTTATTGAATAAAATGAACAAATATTAAGCAAAAAAGTATAATAATGACTCTACTTTCATAGAGTTATCACACCTCTAAACTTAACTATTTGTTTGCCCTCAAGTCAAGTCAAGTCTAATTAGATAAAATAACATGAGCAGTATATTCATAATATATATCTATTAATACATGCATATTTAGTGAAAAATATTCCTCTCAAAAGTCGTATAATTTTTATTACAAAGAGATTCACATATCCATCAATCAGCGTTCCATCAATACAAGGGTATACAATTTTTTGAATAATTGATTCTTGTGTGTGTTGCACATGATATCATCCAATGCACTCATGAAATCAACATATATGAGCACTCTAATCAATTAAATATTAGAACGAATTTCATAAGTCTATTTTTTACATCTCTCTCCACTAATGTAAATATACATTTAGCTAAAGATCAATAAGGGATTTACATGTTTGTAATGTAAGGCTTAGGTGTGGGTAGATAAATGAATACATTTAGGCTCTTTCCATACCTTAATTTCTTCTTATTCATCTTGTAATATTTAACTATAATTAAACTTATACTACTTTTTTTGGGCACCTTATCTTATCATTCTTGTAACTTTACAATACCCCTAAACTTATTTTTTCTTTTTGTTTAAAAAAGGGGTCATTGTTTCATGAGTTTTTATTTTTCTTCTTTTTTTAAAATAGTAAATTATATTTCACCTTATTTTATAACATAACACACGATTGCAACTTTTTTTTGTATAAGCTAGAGATGCAAGGGTAACGGTAATACTTACTAACTACGTTTAACATGTGGCTTAAAGATATGAAAGGTTCTTAGTTGAACTCAAATGTGTGACTAAAGATATTAACAATGATTAGCTTGAAAGGTTCAATCCATCTAATTAAGGCCTAAATCATCTCTCTTGTTAAATACTATTTATAATTTCACTTCAAGGGATGATAAATAGATTCTAAAACATAGCATATCTCATCAACTCGTATAATTCACCACAAGTTTTCTCTTAATGAGCATACCAAAATCAATCATGAATATGTGCATAAAAATTTGAATCAATCTAACCAATTCTGCTAGGAATGTCAAAGTTACCTAAATCTTTCAATTTTGAGATAGTTTTCTAGCAAGGATGGCACTACAACCTTTAGTCAAGGTTATTGTTTCATTATCTCTAAGCCTCATTTTCTTAGACAGGATTTCCTTTAGAAATTTGACATAAGAAAAGCATTTATTCAAGTATATCTAGAAATGGTATATTTATGTACAGCTTCTTAAAGTCATCCAAAATTTTTAAAAACTTCATATCTAACTTTTGTTTTTGAATTCTTTGAGGAAAAGGAATAGTGGCTTTCTTGAGGTTTCTTCTTTTTGGCTAAATTATTTCCTTTTCAGTGCTTTATTTATCCACTTGTTCCTCCTCATCCTTTTTAGCTTATTATTCCTACTCATTCTTTTGAGTCTCATGTTCCTACTCTAAAGTGTTACCATTCTTCAAGGCTATATAGTGTTGCAATGCTCTTTACTTTCTCCTATTGGGTTTATAAGTAGGTCACTTATAAGGTTACCTTGAGGCCTTGGACTTATGGCTTGGGCAACTTATCCCATTTGGGTCTTTGAAATTTGAATTAAAGCCTCTTAAGTGGACACTTTTGTATTAACTGACTATATTAAGTCTTTCATCTTCCCCATTAAAGCATTTGTATTGTCCTCAGTAGGTTGCTTCTTCTCTTAGGCTTATGATTTTTGTGGTTGTTGAAAATAAAATGGTGAAAATGATTAACGGTTGAATTAATTACCATCTTGATAATTGTTATTAATCTAAGAAAAATTTGGATATTGTCTCCATTCTGGATTATATGTGTTTGAGTATGAATTATTGTCTCAATTCATATTACCCACAAAGCATGTTGATTTAGAATTATTTAGACAATTATCAAAGAAATAAACTCCACTACAAAAGACACAGGAAACCCCTGAATCTTGAACCCGATTTAAATTTGTAAGTGAGTTTTGAGCCTTTAGAAAATTCACCAAAGATCACACTTGAGTTGTAAGTGTTATGACATCATTTACCTTTTGCACTTTGGCTACTCTTATTGCTGTTACCATTCTGTCCATTGGCCATTCATAATTATTTCTAGCTATTTTCTCAAGTAAATTATACACATGATTGCAAGATTTGGCTATCAAATCTCCACTAATAGAGGCATTGACAATGATTCTTGATTGAACATTGAGACAATTGTGAAAAGTCTCCATTTGGATCCAATGAGGCATATCATAGTGAGAACACTTCCTTAGAAATTCTTTGAATCTTTCCTATGTTTTATATAAAGATTCCTTTTCAATTTTTTGGTATAAGGTAATGTCATTTCTAAGCTTAGCATTCGTTGTTCGTGGAAAATATTTCAACAAGAATTTCTCCACCAAATCATTCCAAGTTGTAATGGAATCAGGTGGCAAAGAGTTCAATCAAGCTTGAGCACGGTCTCACAAAGAGTAAGGGAACAATTTGAGCCTAAAAGCCTCCTCGATCACACCATTGAACATAAACGAATCTCCAACTTCAATAAACAATCTAAGATGTAAATGAGAATCCTCTGTTAGTAATCCATTGAATTGTCCAACTGTTTGTAACATTTGAAACATCATTGACTTTAGTTCAAACTCATTAGCTTGAATCTTTGGCCTTGCAATAGTTGGGTTAAGCCATTCTAACATAGGTAATGCATATTCATTCATAGTTATGTTCTTATCATCTATTAAAGGTATCTAGTTGTTCAAATTTAGCTCATTATTGTTTATTTATAATGGATTAGCCATTTTTTTCACTTGGATGACAACTTGTTGTTTTCTTATTGATCTTAAAGTACCCTTGATTTTAGGATCTAAAAGCAAAAAATTTCTCTTATGAAATCTGCTCATCTAATAGAGCTAAATATATTTCTCATAACACTAAAAGAGATCTCAAAATTAAAAATAAATAAATTAAAATTAAAATTATGCAAAATAACTAAAATAAAATAAAATGAAATTAATTTCTAATGTTTATAATACCCAATAAAGCTGCCAAAAACTTGATTACTCGAATTGTGTGCAAAGTATGCAAGTATACGTATAGTAAACAAGTAATATAATGATAAAAAAATATTGTTTCCATGAAAACTATGTTATTAGAAACTAATTTTAAAACTAAAAAAATAAAAATCGGTTCATTGTGTTTCAAGAGAGCAAAATTAAAATAACTAAAAATAAATAACAATAATTAATTAACCCATAATTAATAGCTAAGAATATATATGAGAAAATATCTAAGAATACTTAATTCTCCAAGTTTCTAAGCATGTGAATCACTAAAATTTCCCCGATATAATTATTAATCAATTACATGATCAATTGAATCTAATCTAGCATGTATTTCTCTCACAAGTAAACTACATATGATATAGTAATTAACCTAATTATAATTTATTGTCAATAAAATTACAAACTACTCATTAATTTCATCAATTATGGATCACATATATAAAAATCATACATCTCTGCCTAGAAACTATGTATGTTATTTAATCAAGACAAACAATTATATAATTCTTTCAAATCTATTTGATTGTCTCTATAGATCAATTGTGGCTAAACAATTAATAGCATAAAAATCATATTAGATTATATAAATGAATTGAAATCATAATTGGAGTAAAAATATAAGATCATCACATGTAGAAAATTAGGTTCATAAGATTCTTAGATTAATAAATTAACTAGGCATAATTAAGTTCATAAATCTCATATTTTTTTAATAAGAAAGACATACAAATTAATAAAAAAATGAATAGAATAATAGAAACTATCAATCTCTTGAATTGTAGCAATAATCTCATCTTAAATCTTCACCAAATTGTATCTCCTCTTGAACTTTTCTCTCTTCTTAGCACCAAAAACTGCTAAAATTAGGGGTTAAATAAGGCTCAAATGGAATCTGGATTGTCGAATTAAAGGTTGAGTTGAAAAAAGAAAATTAAACAATGTTGGTCAATGAGATCGTGGCATGTGGCAAGTGAGGAACACAAAACAAATCAGTATGCAAAGTGTGGTGGGGAAAAAATGGTGATAGCCAATGCGGGCTGAGTTAGCAACAGATGGTACTCTATGATTCACTGATCCAGATTGTGTGGTAATTTGGTGGAATGAATGTGCAAATCCTATGACAACCTGTGGCATATTCGTTAACTACTTGGCAAAAGTCGTAGTGAACATTATGGCAACGACTACATTAGCTGGTACACATAACGCTCTTTGATTGGATCTTTTTCGCTTGCGTGGAATTCATATGTCCTATTCTAATTGATTTTGCATTAAAAATTTCATAAAACATCCATAAAAAATTTAAAAGATCTAGAAAAATATATTTTTATCTCACTTCACTAGAAAGTTCATATTTTAATAGTTTAATCTCAAAAATATTACTTATTAAATAAAATGAACAAATATTAAATAGAAAAGTAGAACAATGACTCTACTTTTGATAGAGTTATCAAAAGCACTTCTCATAGAGATTGTCAAGCACTTCCAATCAAAAAAAGGGTTCCAACGGACCCTTTGTTTTCAAAAAATATTTATGTAGCAAGTTATTGTATAATAATAGATATGATAGATAATTATAAGTTAAGAGAAAGTAGATCCCACTAATTTAACCCATGGTTATTTATCATATCAGTTGTTATGTACTAAAAATTTAATATGCTATATAAATTAACACTAGCAAAAACAAAATTTAGGTTCAATTTAGTTACACAAATAAATAAGTATGGATAATAGCAAAATAATAAACAATGAGAAAAATAAATAACACACAAAATTTTAAATGATTTAACCTTATTATGTGAAAATTTTAATATAACGACGACGACACAATGAGGAAAATTCATTATCAAAATACAAATAAAAAATACAAACACTAATATTTAAAATAACAATTTAAAAATCTAGATACTCTAAATAGACGCAAAATAATTCTTACTAATTTATTAATAACATAAAACTAGATAAATAAACTAAATTGCAATATTACTAGACTTAAGTAGCGTGTCTTCGATAGGTGAAAGTATCCGCACACAAGCCGAAAAAATCTAATAGTAAACCAAAAGGGAGATTATGCTTGATATTGGGTTATATATCTTCACCAATGGAGAGAAAAAATGAATTTCGTTGATGATCTATAGCAATTGTTCTCTCTGATACGTATAGAAATGGTTATGGACTATTAGTAGGAGCAGCATCGAGCAAATGTTGCGCACGAGTGCAAGATATGAGAGCAAGGTGTAGGAGGCTGGTTGAACACGTGAGTGGAGACCATCGAATTGGGTTGGAGATGTCAGAAGTAGTTAGCCTTGGTTATGTTATATATGTAGCCAGAGAATTGAGGGAAGATATATATCAAAATTATAAGAAATCAACTCTCCTCTTCTGTTCTTCTTTCTTCCCCAACCCCTCTAAAATTCTGCTCGTATCACTCTCTTCTATGGATAATAGCTTATTATGGCTGATGATATTAATATTATTCAATAACATTCTACCATGTTGATGTACAGGGGTACCTTAAAGCCAAATTAAGAGCATACAATAATAAACCATATTAATTAGAGAGGTGAAATTACAAATATTTCATTTCATTAAACCAATGTTTTGAAGCCACCTAAATAATAAATCTTCATATTAGCTCAAAATAGAATCAAGTTTTTCAAATATAAAATTCCTCAAAATATCAAATGGTTGTTGCCCAAAGTTTCGAAGGACAATCACCTACGACAAACACAAATCAAGCTTAAACAATGCTTAAATTTGTTAACTAGAATTGACTTAGTCAAGATATAAGCTGGATCTCTGTAATGGCTATTTTGTTGACAATAATAAGACCATGAGACACAATATTACAAATAAAGTGATATATGACATCAATGTGTTCAATCCTCTCGTGATAAATAATATTTTTAGTCAAATGTATTACACTCTAACTACCACAAAATACAACAGAAATATCTTGTTGTAGACTAAAATCACAAACCAAACCTCTAAGTCAAATGACTTCTTTCACTACTTTTGCTGTTACCATATACTTTGCCTCTATGGTAGACAAAGTAACTGTAAACTGTAAAATAACCTTCCAACTAATGGCACAATGAGAAAGAGTGAAGACATAACTTGTTAGAGATCTTCTTCTATCCAAATCACCAATATAATGATAGTCCACATATCCAATAATGTTGTAGTCAGTATTAGATCTCCTATCATATACTAAACTAAATTTTTAAGTGCCTCTCAAATATCGAAATATCCATTTCACTGCTTGCCAATGACCTCTACTAAGATTATCCATGTATCTACTACTAACAATACTAATTGCATGTGAAATGTCTAGATGAGTACAAATCATAGCATACATCAAAATAAAAATGACATTAGCATATGGAACCTGATACATATACGTCTTTTCTTCTTCTTTTGATTGTGATGAAAAGTCCAAAGAATATCAGAAATGCGCAACTAATGGTGTACTTACTGGTTTGGACTCTTTCATACCAAAGCGTTCAAGAACTTTTTCAATATAACTTTTCTAAGACAAATAAAGCTTGCTAGTTTTTCAGTCCTTATAAATTTTCATGCACAAATTTTCCTCGTTGTACTCAAATCATTTATCTTAAACTCACTACTAAGTTGAGACTTTAATTTCTAAATATTATATTTATTCTTAAAAGCAATAAACATATCATCAATATATAACAACAAATAGGCAAATGAACCATCATGAAATATTTTATGATAAACATAACTATCATGATCACTTATAGAATAACCATGATCAATCATATAATAATCAAACCATTTATATCACTACCTAAGAGATTGTTTCAAACCATGTAATGATTTTTTTTAATAAACAAATATAAACTTTATTACCTAAAAAAACAAACCCCTTTGGTTTATGCATATACATTTGTTCCTCAAGCTCACCATGTGAGAAAGTTGTCTTGACATCAAGCTATTCTAATTATATGTCAAACAATGCAACTATAACAAGCAACACACGAATAGAGCTATGTTTCACAATGGATGAAAATAATTTATTGAAGTCAATACCATTCTTCTGACAATAGCTCTTTGCAACAACATGTGCCTTAAACCTAGTTGCTTCAACCTCAGGTATACCTTTCTTTTTCTTGAAGAACCATTTCTTTCCAACAATCTTCTTACCCTTGAGTGACTTAAAAAATTTGCAAGTATGGTTATTATGAAGTGATTCAATCTCTTCATTCATAACAACCAACCACTGAGTATACTCATCATAAGTGATAACTTCATGATAACTAGAAGATTCATGCACCTCAGTAGAATCTGCCATAAACAATGCAAAAGAGACTAAGTATGCATCTACATACCTTTAAAGGCGTTAAATCTCTCTTGTTTCTTTACCCTTAGCGATACTGTATGGTTGCTCGTGTTGCTCTTCTATTACATTATGAGTAGAATCATCTACCTCATCCACAGATGACTAATTTGAAATGCCTTCTTGTACTATACTAAGAACTTCACTCTTCAACTCTACCTATCCACTAACGTTATAGTCTCTACCTGTAACAATAAACTCCTTTTTTCTTTTTTAACATGGAAAACTTATCAAATTTAACAACTTTGCTAATAAAAAATTTATGTGACTTGGGTTCAGCACACCATAATCTATAACCCTTAACCCTATAAGGATACCCTATAAATATACATTTCAATACTCTAGGCTCAAGCTTGCCATCATTAGCATCAACATAAGGAAAATCAAAAACTTTCAAATGAGAATAATTAGCAAGAGTACAAGAGATTATCTCAAACGGATTCTTTAACTCAATTGCAATTGATGGAGACTAATTCACCAAATAGTAGGCATGATTATAAGCTTCAACCCAAAAAGATTTATCCAAACTGGCTTAAAAGAGCATATAACGAGCTCTTTCCAAAAGAGTCCTATTTATACATTTTTCTACTCTATTTTGTTGTAATGTATTATGCACAATGTGGTGTCTCATTATACTATTTCTTTCATAGAACTCATTAAATCGATCTTCATAAAATTTCAAGCCATTATCAGTCCTTAAGTGCTTGATCCTCTTGCCTGTTTGATTTTCTATATAAATCTTAAACTTTATAAATTTTGAGAACACATCATTCTTATTTTTAAAAAAATACACCCAGACATGATAAGAGAAGTCATCAATAAAAGTCAATGTATATCAAATACCACCCTTAGACACAATACGAGAAGGACCCCAAGGGTTTAAATGAATTAATCAATAGTACCTTATGTTTTATAAATGGTTATACTGAACTTGACTCTGTGATGCTTTCTATAGACACAATGCTTATATAAATCAAAATTTTCATTTTTTTAACCTTCAAGCAAACCATTCCTACTTAAAGTAGATATCCATACCTCACCCATATGTCATATGTGAGTAGTATCTAAATCTTGATATGAAGAGGAAGAAAATAAAACACTACCAATGATGGTGTTACCTTAAAGCACATACAGGGCACGTGACCCTTTAATAACAACCAAAGAACCCTTACTAACTCTTAAAACTCTAACTTTAGCTATGTATTTATAACCTAGTGAATTAAGAGTTCCCAAAGATATCAGGTTCTTTTTCAAATCTAGAATATAATGAACATATTTCAGAGTCCTAACAAGATACCATGCATCTTAATCTATATACAGTACCAATACTAATAACATTATAGGATATATTGTTTCTCATCAAGACAACACCTTCATCAATAGAATGATAAAAAGCAAACCAGTTTGTACTATGACACATATAGTAAGTGCAACCCGAATGAAGAATCTAAACATCCTTAAGAGAACCAATAGATATTGATAGAAAATTCTCACCATTGGAATGATACATATCTGCAACGTCATTAGTACTAAAAGATGTTGTGGTAAATTTTCCTTCACTTTTGAATTTCAGACAATTTATTTTCTAGTGCCATTCTTAATGGTAATAGTTGCATTCATCTTTTCTTTTTCTAGATTAATCTAGACTTGTCTCTATTATTGCTTGAGCCTTTTTCTTGATTTCTATCATTGACAAATAAACCACAACTATTATCATTGCCACTAGTAGATACATTTTTCTTCAACTGCTTGAATTCAAAGCTTCTTTGATATTTTCCAAAGAAATTGAGTCTCAACTATATAGTATGGTATTAACAAAATATTCAAATGAATGAGGTAAAGAACAAAAAATAACTAAGGCCTCATCATCATCATCAATTTTATACCAATATTTTTCAGATGACAAATAATTTTAATAAAATTTTCAAGGTGATCATGCAAAAGTGTACCTTTTAATATTCTAAAAGTATATCAGTGTTGCTTCAAATATAACCGACTTGTCAACGACTTTAATTATCATATACATACTCTCCCATTTAAGGCATTACCCAGGAAAAGATTTCTCATCACTAATCTCGCATATTACAACATCAAACAAAGACAATTGAATTGAATTGAGAGTATTTTTCATTAATGTATCTTTTTCTTCATTAGTCAATTTTTTTGACAATTTATCTTTACCTTCAAGTGTCTTAACTAGTTCTTCTTTAATTAATATGACTTGTGTATTCATTCGTCAAAGACTAAAATCATTTATACCATTGAATTTTTTAATTTCATATTTTGTCACCATGATAGAAAATCCAAAATTATATCAATAGAAACACAACCTAAAAAATATGAAACTAATCAAATAACCAAAAGCTCAAAATAAATAAAAAAAACTTGATTAGTCTTATAAATAAGAGAAGAATTCAAAACTCTAATATCAATTTGTTATAAATTAGTACTAGCGATAACAAAGTTCTAAATCCAAATTAGTTACACAAATAAATATTATGGATAACGATAAAATTATAAGCAATGAGATTAAATAAACAACACATAAAGATTTAAGTTGTTTAACTTTTTATTGTAAAAAGTATAATATATTGACGACGGTATATACAAATAACAATATTCAAAATAATCACTCAAAAAATCTAAAACTCCAAATACACTCGCTAATTTACTTATTTATTAATAATATAAAGCAAGATGAATAAACTAACTTGCCATATTAACAGAGAAAAGGAATATGTCTTCAATGAGTGAAAGTATATACACACAAGTCGAAAAACTCCAAACAGTAAACAAAAGGAAAACTCTAATTGATATTAATTAGGATTGGGTATATAGCTTCACCAACAAAGAGAAAAAGAAATGGCATTGATGATCTATAACATTAATTTTTCTCTCTTCGACAGATAATGATTTATTTTTTGGCTGATGATATTAATACTAATCTCCCATATTCGACTGTAGAAGACAATATATATATATAATCTTAGGGCTTCGTACCTTAAAGCCCAACTAAGAGCAAAGAATAAATGGATCATATTAATTAGACACCTGAAATTACAAATATATCTTTTCATTAAACCCACGTATTGAAGCTACTTAAATAACATAATACACAAAGAAGTGCTCATATGTTTTTGATACACGATGAAAGGGCATGTGAATCAAACTGAAAAAACTATCATAAGTGCTTTTATATTCATGAAAAACATTTTGTTCTTTGTGATATTTTTAAAAGCAATTTAAAAAAAAAATACTGCAAATAAAATTCAATTATTCATATTTTTAAAAGAAAATGATTGTTGTAATGCCATGCAGCTTCGATTTTTGGTGAACAACATCGTTTAGAGCCAATGTCAGCTGAAATAAAAACAAGGTGGAGAAAAGAAATTGATTTGCTTTTGTCAGTCACAGATTATGTAGTTGAATTTGTTCCTTCACAACAAAAATCCAAAGATGGAAAAAACATGGAGGTAACATAACATCTCTCTAAACTTTAAATCCCTCGTATTTTTTCCTTCTCTCATCTACATATCGTTACCTTTTTTATATTATCATTACTCGTTTTACTTTTAATCTTTTAAATATATATATATATATATTATATTTTTAAATATACAAAATATATATATATTGTATAATATGTTAAAAATAAAACTCAATTATAATGTGTAATTAAATCTTCTAATTAATATTCTTCTTCTATGATAATTTAATAGATTATGATGACAAATCAAAGAATTGATCTGCACATGAACATTTCGACCTTTCACAAACTCGATACCATGCTTATTGTAAGATAATGTTTCATTTGTCATTTTTGTTTGTGATTTTAAAATTATATAAAAAGGATTACGTAATGCAATTAAATTATATATATAAATATATTTTTAACAATAAAAAAAATAAACATTAAATATAGCCATTATATTTGTCAAAAAAAATCAATTAAATATTAAAATAAAAATTATGATAATGAGTAAATATTAAAATAAATAATTGTAAAAAAAGAGATACTCATTCTGATGACACTTTATCATACTTAGATGATCAAGTTTCAATCGCATTTTCGTAACTTAATAAGAAAATAAATTAAGGAAATTATAAAAAATAAAATCTTTAAGACTTATAACAACAAGACAATAACATTAAAGGAGTTTAATTGAATTATGTTTAATATTAAATAAATTTAAATGTCTGTAGTTCAATTTATATGGTATTTAAAATAAAAATGATATCCAAACATTTTTTTAATAATGAAAACGTATAAATTGAACATAAAAAACATTATTTTTATGATTATAAATTTTAAGAATATTAAATTTGTTGTTTTTATAAAAAATAATTGTTTTAATCGATCATTTTTGTCAAATATATGTGACTAAAAGATACATTTTAGAATCTAAATTTAATTTGAGAAAAACTTGAGAAACTTGAAGGACGTTTTTCTTTTTGCTATATTGTTTGAATTGGATTGTCATATATAATAATTTTGATGATGATCAGGATTGTCTAGATAACTTCAAGAATCAACATGAGTTCTTTTACGTGTCTAAAGATGCTCCTGACTCTGAGAAAGGTACAAAGAGAAAAGATGATAAATGGTGGTTACCAACTGTTAAAGTTCCTCCAGATGGTCTGTCTGATGGAGCTAAAAAGTTTGTTCAGTATCAAAAAGATTGTGTTAACCAAGTACTTAAAGCAGCAATATTGTCAATAAATGCTCAAACTCTTGCAGAAATGGAGACTCCTGATAATTATATTGAATCACTCCCTAAGGTAAACATAGAATAAGATTACGTACGTTTCCTTGTAATTATGATAAAAGTGAATTTTAGATGGAAAATTAAAAAAGCAAAGTGCATTAGGGTTCTTGTAGCTTATATGACCAGAGCGTATAAGTTTTACGTTTTTTATTGAATCATATAAGTCTTGTTACTTTCGTAATATTAATATTATAATTCTATTTTTACCATTAATTATAAAATTGAATCATATTCTCTCACGTTATTAGTAATTAAATTTGTGATTATAATTTTAATCATTTATCTTTCATGTCTACTTCCATGTAACACTATAATAATTCTAATAAAATTATTATTCTAAAAATATCCTCACAAATTTGTTCACATAACCATCAAATTTACATAATCTAGTCCAATTTTTCAATCAGATTGAACTTTAGGATTAATTTTTTAAAAGCAAAAAAACTATATAATCCATTAAAAAACTATATGATTGATGCTCTCCAATTCACCAAAAATAAATTTGAAAATTACATACAATAAATACCTTAAAATTTATAATCATAAAAATAGCACCTCAATAATATTAAACGGAGATTAATTAAACGATATTTAACATTAAATAGTATTCAATTAAACGATATTCAATATAAAATAATAAGTTAAACTTTTTTAGATATTAAAAAATATAAATTAGATGATATTATTTTTATAGTTATAAGTTTTAAGATGAATAATTTTGTTATTTTAAAAAAAATCAATTTTACAAAATTTCCTAAGCATAATTTGTATTGCACTAGAAAGAAAGTGTGCTAACTCCTTTGAAATTTCTGAAATTTGTGAGGAATGGTAGGGCAAGTCTTGGGGACTCAATCTACAAGGGTATTACCGTTGATTTTTTTTATCCAGATAATTTCCTATCCACCATGGACTTATCATCAAAGCATAAAATTTTAGACTTTAAGAACAAAATAGAAGCTTCCATTGTGATTTGGAGGAGGAAGATGAATCAAAAGAATCACAAATCAGGCTGGGGTTCAGCTGTGAGTATTGAAAAAAGAGAAGTCTTTGAAGATAGAGCAGAGACCATGTTACTCTTCCTTAAGCAGAGGTTCCCTGGTCTCCCTCAGTCTTCTCTTGACATTAGCAAAATTCAATTCAATCGAGTAAGTTGTATTGTGCATATAACGCACTTTCTATCGCTTTAAACTTTTTGTACAAATGCATCCACGGTCATTTAGATATTGAGATAAGAGCATTTAGTTTCATTTATTTTTCTTAGTTTAAGATTTAATTGTATTACATGACATTTTTATATATTTAGTTTTATTTTTAACCCACCTAAAATTTAAAAAAAACATATGTCGCATTTTACCCGGTATACAAACATATTTTTCGTAAAAAGAAAATGTTTATCGATTCATACGTTTGTTCATAACTAGATAATATATGTTTTTTACGAGTGATTAAAAGTAAATAAATCGTATATAAATTTAATCTATTAGATTTTATTTTTTCTTCGTTATTTTACTATTTTTTAAAAGTTGTTTAATCAATTATTCATATTAAAAAAAATTCCCCAAGTATAGTATAAAAAATAGGTACTAAAAATAAGTGCTTTCATAAAATAAAAAAATGTACTGTTTTGTTTTTGTAGTGTTACTTTTTAAAAAATAAGTGGAATAAACCGGTTACAAAAAATAGGTAGTTAATTTGAGTGTACCCATTACAAAAACTAATGTCCCACTTAAACTTTTATATAAATAGGTTGAAAAAAATTCTTCATAAACAATGTTGAAGCATATATATCATTTGTTTATGTTCTTAAAGCTAGCTTGTTTAAGTTTCACAGGATGTTGGACATGCTGTTCTTGAGAGCTATTCAAGAATATTAGAGAGATTGGCCTTTACAGTCCTATCTAGAATTGAAGATGTACTCTATGCAGATTATGTAACTCATAACCCATCACAAGCTTCATGTAGAATTAAGAACCCTTTAAAGGAGACGCCCTCAGTTCCAACAACACCAGATAAGGACCTTAGTCCTAAAGACGATGATGATACGGGAAACCTCATTGGTTCAAAAACACTTTCTGACTTCATGGGTTGGGTTATTGATAAGGGAGTTGGTGACCTAAAAGAGGACCCTACAATAGATCATGAAGTATCCAAAGGAGAATTTGAGTCTAAACACTCTCGTATGCATAAAATAACTGCCATCGTGACTAATAAGAAACTTTCGTATATTGATAACTTGGGTGGATTGAGAAGTCCAATAGCCCGTAACTAAGGTGATGTTTAATTTATAAAATAAAATCGGAATGGAAGTAGAATTAGAATGGAATGGAAATATCTTGGTTTGATTTTATCACTAGAATTAAAGAAAGAATCAGTATTATATTGTTTGTTATACAAATAGAATAAAATGAAAAATATTGTATATTACCTTAATATCCTCATATTTAGTAAAGTTTAAATAATATCATTTAATTATTATTTTTTCATCAAACAAAATACATTATTGAAATCATTATTTTTCTAAATAATTATTACTTAAAAATAAAATATATTATTAAAATTATTATTTTTCTAAATAGGATTTTGGGTTTTGAGGTTTAAGGTTTGGGATTTTGGGTTTTGAATTTTGGGATTTAGGGTTTAGGGTTATACTTATGGGTTAAGGTTTAGGATTAAAATTATTATTTTTCTAAATAGGATTTAGAATTTTAGGATTTAGAATTTGCAATTTAGGGTTTATGGTTTAGAATTATATTTGTGGGTTAAGGTTTATAGTTAACATTATTATTTTTCTAAATAAGATTTATGATTTTTGGATTTGAGGTTTAAGGTTTAAAATTTAAGGTTATATTTGTGAGTAAGGCTTAAGGTTATATTTGTGGTTAAGACTTAGTGTTAAAATTATTATTTTTCTAAATAGGGTTTAAGGTTTTAGGATTTAAGATTTAAGGTTTATGATTATATTTGTGGGTTAAGGTTTATGATTAAAATTATTATTTTTCTAAATAGGATTTAGGGTTTTGAGATTTAGGTTTAAGGTTATATTTGAGATTGAAGTAAAATTGGAAAAAAAATGAGATGAGAATAGAATCATGAATCCTTAAGGAGAACAAGGAATTTTGATTCCTTCTCTTTTAAAAATTGATTTCATTCTATTCTCGCTTTTCAACCCAATCAAAAATAAAATTGAAATGAATCAATTCTGATTCTATTTCATTCAACCAAATATAAGGTAAGAGTAATTATTACAACGATTAAGAATATTTTGTCTTAAAAATATGTCATAATTTTTACCAAGATCATAACTTATCATTTTAAAAAGTTAATCAAATTTTTAAGACTCTAAGTTAAAGATACTTAAAATAACATGTAATAATCCTAAAAATGTGTACAAGGACATACGATGATAATTATATTAATGAACATAACTATTCTGCATCAACATCGAATACATTTAAATAATAATTATCTATTATAAGTAGATAATAACCATCGATTATGAGTTATGAATGAATATCAGTTTCTTAACAGTTTAATTATACTTCTTATGTTTTAATATTTATTTAAAAATATTTAATTTTAAAAAAATTAAATGTTAACATAATTCTTATTTTATTAAGATATTTAAAATATTAACATCTTTTAACTATTTAAATCTTTTAACTATTTAAGACTAAGACATGATTCTAAGTAAAATATAAAATTAAAAATTAAAAATAAATAAATTTAATATAATTATTGAAAGTATTGTATCTAATAAGTGTATTTTTTATATATAGAATTATGTTTATAAAAAATATTATTAATATATTTTGATTTTAATTAACTATAATTTTGATGTTATAATAGTTATCATCGTTTTATCTCTTACTAATTATGATTATTTTAAAAAAATCATTAAATTTTTACTATAGTTATAATTTTAATTATTTATAATTAAAATATCAGTACATAATACTATTAATAAGATACAATTTAAGATAGATAAAAAAAGTGAAATTAAATAAATAAATAAGAGTAAAAAAAAATCTTGGTCTTGAATATTGACATTTAGATATCATTTTCTATTCATTTTGTAAATAATGAATTAAGAAGGAAGATTAATTTTTTTCAATTAATTTTTTCTACAATTATCTTCTTTAAGATAATGTTTAACTTACGTTTCCATTTTTCCTTGGTACAAGATTTTATCAAATTTTATATTTTAATACTATTAATTTTTTTTAATAAGAAATTTAAAAATAATAAACCAAATATGTTAAATTTTAAAAGTTAAAATATTAAACAATAAAAACAAATGTTTTTTTAACATGTTAATTTTAAATATTACAATTCAAACTAATTTTTAAATTTAGATTAAATATATTAAATTTTAAAAAATAATAGATATAATATTAAGATGAAAAAAAAGTGAGAATTTAATAGTAAGATTTAGCTTATTTCTTATCATAAACAAAAAAATATCTAGTTAACATCTTTTACATAATTGAACCTCTAAAATACAATTAAGACTGCTCACAATGTTGAATATGTTTTTATCTTGTGTGCAACTTCTTGATTTGGGTCATCATAAATCCATAAAATATATATTCTTTAATGGATAAAAACCACTCCTTATCTAAACTAGAAATCATGGATGCATTAAAGTTTTGCAACAAATAATAATTAATAAATATACAAATTGATTAAGCTAGTTCTCTATGGCCTTCAAGCAAAGTTCAAACTTCAAAGACTCACGATCCATTTAACCTTTCCTGCTAAAATAAATTGCCCTATCACTGTCCATGTCCATAAATCATTACGATAAAATTAATACCACGTCGAATTATCATCACTAATAATAATAATAATAATAATAATAATAATAATAATAATAATAATGAACAATATTATATAAAATAAATTTTAAAAAAATAAAACATACCAGAAAATAATGTTCAACAAGGATGAACTAGCAGCTGCTGGAGGTACATGAATCGGATATATTGTGTTCACACTCATCTACTTGATTTTCATCAATTACTCTGTTTTCAAATTGAGGGACCACCTGTAGGGACACTTCCGTCATTTTCTTCTCATAAAAAGATCATAATCTACCACTATTTTACCTTCAGTTTTTTTTTTTAATTTTTAACCAACTTTAAATAATATAGATAATTTTTTTATATAATGTAGAAAAATATTTAACATACATTCAAAAATAAAATATTTTTTTTTTCAAATAAATTAAAAATAAAAACAATTAAATAAGAGAATTTGGAGGGGGCGAAGGTAAAATTCCACATCCCATAAATTTTTTTAAATAACATTCCACTCAACGGGCGAATTTCGAAACCACAGCAAATGATAATAACTCCACAGCTCACATTAATCGGTCAATTCTCTTTCCCAAAATATAATATATATATATATATATATATATATATATATATCAATTTAAACTAAAACATGTGACTTACAAACAACAAAATATGTGTTTTACCAACTAATCATAGGATGACAGTTTTTTTTTGGTACTAGGTTCGTGACAATTTTTTTATTAAATAAATTATTTATAATAATAAAAAATAATAAAATGTATAAATTTATAAATTAAATAATAACAAATTCTAATATAATCAGGATTTTGATCCTACCATGATTATTTTCTTATTTTCTTACTTTTACTGTATTCATGTTGTGAATTATATTTCAAATCCGATGCAATCCGTAACGATCAAAGAAGAATCAAAGAAGAAGAAGAAAAATTGGATAGATTGGATTTAATCGATCCGATCAATTAATTTAATTAATTTTATTTTTGATATTTTTAAATAAAAAATTTAAACTTTTACATAAATCAATATATATATATATATATATTTAATTTAATTTAATAAATATATATAATTAATTCTCAGTCAAATATCCGATCCGATCTGAACTTAACGGTAAAAATATTTCATCATATCTAATCGGCGAAATCGTAAAAAAATTAACAGATGATCAAATTTTTTGCAGACGAACCACGATTTGACTAATCAAATAATATTAACGATATTAATTAGTTGTTAATTTGTTGGTAAAAATCTTGGAAAAATTACACATAAATATCATTAAACTCTTTAACAAAATTAGTATGTCTCTTTAAATTATGGAGGGATATTGGCTACTCTAATTCTAGAGATATGGTTATTTTTTTACATGGAAGAATTTTATCTTATGATTCTTATATATTGGAAATTCAGTAGGGTATTTAATGCTATATATATCGTTACCAACCTGATCATCATCTTCAGATGATGAATTTAATGGCTGAGATGGGATTATTCTCCTTGATCTTTTTCCAATCCTACAGTTCTCTCTTGCATTCAAAAATCCTTCTGATGCAACATAAAAAAACAAAATTAATAAATATAAATCACAAAAAACTAAAGAAAAAACCATTGGCATGTGATTTAATTTCGAACCCTAAAAAGAAAATAAATAAAGAGAACAAGCTAATAATATCTTGAGACATATACTTTTGATGATTAGTTAAAACGAATTTTTAATACATTTTAACATTTTTTAAAATTAATTTTGACGTTTATGAAGAACAGCTTGAAGCAAAAATGGTAATGCTGTTGAATTTTGATATATATAATAAATAAATAAATAAAATACAACAATTGACGCAAAAATGAGAAGTTGTTCACATATTAAACAAATAAAATATACTTACTGAAAATCCGAAGCTTTTTGGTTAAGCGAGGTTTGAAATCTAAGGTTGAATCTGAAGTATCAGGCAATAAACGATCCAAACGAAGAAGATTTCGATGGTTGTTTTCAAACATGGTACGAACGAAGGAAGCTTCCATGGAGTTCAAGAAACGCAGGTGCTTTTCGTCTGTCCATGACTCAGTTTGGCCCCTCGGCACGTGATCTGATTTCATTTTAGGAGCTGATACAAGTTTCTCTATGAACAAGACGCGGTTTCTCAGAGACTAATAATGGATTGGTGGTTTTATCTTTTATAGAGAAACAGCTTTTGGGTTGGACTTTGGAGGCTTCGGTTAGAATGTTACGTACTCGCAGTGCATAGTTTAGCCAAAAAAGTATATTTTCTATTTTTTTTAATAATAATTATGAGAATAATGTTGTTATAATACGTTAGAGCTGAAAGGTAATATTAAAAAAATTAAAAAAAGAATATGTTAATACAAAGAAGAAGGTAAAATGCCAACGCTGTGACATAAAGTGAATTGCCATAGATATTTTATTCCCCGAATAAAATATCTGAGTAGCTTTACAATATTCAATTTTCTAAGAAATCAATCGTCTTAGATATTTTTTCTCAAAAAAAAAAAAAAGTCTTAGATATTTTAAGTTCTTTTTCGTTTATTTATTTTCTAAATCAAAGATATTTTGATGATTTCTTTCAACAATAAGAGAGAGGGTAAAAGGGAGGGAGAAAAATATCGAGATATTAAATGGGAAAAGTTATGATATGTATAGGATAAATAATAAAATATTATCGATAATTATAATTAAATTAAATAAAAATAATATATTAATTATAATTATAATATATAAAAATATTGTATTAAATATAATTATAAGTGAGCAAACAGTCTATTTAAATTTGAAAATTCAATCAAAATATGAGAGATCAAATTCGAATTAAAAAATATATAATTTATTTAAATTTGATCAGTAAATTTTATAATCAGTTGCCATCAGATCTACATTAACTATTAAAATTATAAATAAATATATATTATTTTATAATGTATTATATTTAAATATTATACATACTATAAATACATTAAATTATATTTTAATTTAAAAATAAATATAAATGTAAAATGTTTGTAATAATTTAAAAATCATCTAAACATATATAATTCTTTTAATGTATGATTATACATAATAAATTTTACTAGAATTATATTAGTTTAAAATTTAAATATTATTTATATAATATTTTATATATAATAATAATTTATAAATAAATTTGAAAATTAATTCGATCTTATTTTTGATTCAGATTAAAATAATTAAATATGAATCAAATCAAATTTTAATCGTTAAAAAATATACAATTTTGATACACTGTGACCCTTACACCACCCTTAGGGTAGCAATTTGTGTAGTAACTCTTTGACAAAATCATACCCGATACAACTACGTCTTAAATTAAAAACTTAAAATTAGATAAATTTATTTCTTCGTATTTTATTTTATAATTTTTACAAAGAACATATTTTTTTTAAATAAAATATAAATTCATTATATTAAAATTCATAAGAATTCTAAATATATAAGTCATAATTTTATTATGTCATGTTCATATTAACTAACTTAAATCATAAATAAAATTTAAAAAAAATAATAATAATATAAAAACAACAAGCAAATTATTGTTTAAAATGAACATATTAATTATTATTATATTATATTTATAATATAGATAGTGATGACATTACTAATATAATTGAAAACATAATAAAGAGAGATAAATAATTATTGACGCTTTATTAAATTTAAAAAAATAAAAGATATTATAAAAAAATTATAAATATAGATACATTTTGAGAATCTTTCTTTTAACTTCTCATTATATTATATTAAAGAAGTATTTATGTTTAAATTTATCAAAATAAATCTAAGAATGAAACAAATATTTTCACACATCATTACAATAAGTGTGTTATAAAGGACACATCCTATGTATAAGATGATTATTAATTAATTAGTGCAAGTAAGTGAAAAGTACTATTATCTGGTGCAAGTAAGTGAAAAGTACTATTATCTTCGTAAAATTTATTATTTGTTAAATTATTCATTTAATATTAATTTATTATTTATATAAAAAATTTGTTATTATAATATTATTTTACTTATTTTTAGTATTAGTATTTTATGTAATGTTATTTGAAATAATGAGTTTTAATTATTAATTATTTTTTATTTATAAAAATATTTAATTAATTAAAAAATATATAATTAATAACTCTTTAAAATAACTTGTTCGTGTTTAATTTACATCAGGTTGAGTAGCTTTATTAGTTCAAATTGAATTAAATTTGGACTAATTTAAATTATACTGAATTGTCACACTACCTGCACCAAACTACACAATCCAGTTGGAAACTCTGGTTTTTGTTTTCATGTTAACCGTCTCACTTCTCACCCTTTTATGAAAATAATTTAGGAAAATAATAAAAACATCATACAAAAATTTATTTATAATAAATTATAATATTATTACAATTACTATTTTCGTTAATTATAAATTAAAAATATATTAAATTATTTTAATTATAATTTATAAAATAAGGAAATATTAAAAAATATCATTATATTTAATTTATATAATTTTACTATTAAAACATATAATATATTATTTTATATTAAATATATCATTTAAATTTATTGAAAATATTTTAATTAAATATTATTGAATATTATTAAAATAATATTTTAATTATTATAAATTTTAAAGATTATTTTTTTGAATTTTTCAAAAACTCATGGAAAACTTTCTACTCTTTAGGAAGGTGTACACGCCCTATTTATACTTCTCTTTATTTTATTTTTTATTTGAGAAATATTATACACTTTTAAAATAAAGAGGTTAAAAGAATGAGAAGATAATATAACCATAATGAGTTAATAAGATATTAATGATTAGATGAGACGGTAATAAAATGATAAATTATAAAATATCTATAAAAAACATAATTATTTATAATATTAAAAATTTATTAGAAATAATTATAAATAAAATAGAACATGATAAAATATGATTTAAATGAGATATATAATTTTAATTCATCAATTTATTATACAATAAATAAAACATTTGACAAGATATTACAACATAGTTTACATCCCTGCTCCATACTATTCCATATAGGAACAATAAGTGTTTTCCTAAAAAAATTCATTAAATACTAGAGGTAAGCACAATTCAATTTTGGTAAGTTTTTTACTAAAACGCTTTCTAAATTAACTTATATCAATTTCTTCGATCAATAACAAAAACTAATATATAAAATACTAATTAAAGAATATCAAACCAATTTATTTATATCAATTTAATAAGGTTAATTTATAATTTAAACCTAAGTATTTTTAATTTATGTTAATATTAAATTAATAAATAAGATTTAATATTTAATAAATATTTTAATTCAAAAAAGTTATATATTTTCATTTAAACTAAAATTATATATAAATTTTAAAGTAATATAAATCTCAAAATGATTAAATTATTGAAAATTTGAATAGAAAAAAATAATTTAATTTTTTTATAAGTTACAATAAATACTTATAAAATATAAAAATTGTTTATTTTACAAAATTTAACTAAAATAAAATGATCATAAAATAGATGTAAAATATATGTTAAAATTAAATGATCATAAAAGTACAATAAATTAGAGAATAAAACATAAACATATGTATTAATTAAATGTAAATTTAAAAACTTTAAAATTTTAAAACGATTTATTTATTTTTTAAATTTGATTCAACTCGATTTTAATTGAATAGATTAGTTTATTAGTTATTATTTACATCCTAATTAAATACAAATAATCATAGGTTTGTGTGAGTAGAAGCAAAGTTGTACATATTCTTTTAATAAAAAGGTAAGAGGAGAGATTAAGAATCATCTTATATTCTCATAAATTAAATTTACTTCATATGGCAGGAAAAAAAAGTTGTGTATGGTAAAACTCTATAAATACACATTACTAGTATATTGGAACGTTATAGCTTAATATGCACGGCAAAACAGATTTACTACAAGCATAAAAGTCTACAGCTTAGTTTCATGTATAACATAATTTAAATTAAAAACCAAAAGAATTAGATATGTTTTATATTTTTATACATTTTGAACATATATTTTTATTTAGTTATTTAATAAATATAAACATTAAAAAATAAAGAAAAAAAACAAAAATAATACATTTAAAATTAATAACTACAAAAATAACATTATAAATTTATATCTATCTCATATATTTTCACCATTTAAAAAAATCTAACACATTATTTGACATTAAATATTATTCAATTTGAACTATTAACATTTAGACACCTTCAATATTAAATGTCTTTTAATTTGAACTATTATCAATATAAACACATTGTTTATATATATCTCATATATTTTCACTACTATTTGTTGAGTATTAATATTGTTATTATAAGTTTTATAAATGTTATTTTTATAATCTCTCAAAAATACATTTATATTATAAAATAAATATTAAAAATATATAATAAATATAACTAAAATATTATAAAAATTTAAAATATATTTAAAGTGTTTAAAATATATGTTTATTATGTTATATAAAATTTTTGTATCTTAACCATATATTTTATCTTATCTTCTAAATAATCTAGACGATAAGAAAATAAGGTGCAATATGTCACAAAACTATTTGTTAATCTCTATAGATTCAAGTTTAAATCTCAAAGACAGAGCTACTTAGGAGTGAGAGGGGCATGTGTCATCTTAATTTTTTTATAAATATTTTTTCTTTGTTGTATTTATAAATATATCTTTTTATTTTGTAAAAACTCCTTTTAATTTTATTATTTGAATACAATTTATTCTTTTTTTTTATTATACTACATATTCATTTATATTTCTCATATATTTTTCACTTTTATTTTACTATTATATAATTTTTACTAATTAAATTATAATAAAATAATAAATATTTAACAATATTTTATAAATTTTGAAGAAATTACATCAAATAACACCTAAGATTTATATATCATAATAAAAATAATATTTTAAATAATATTAAACGAATTCAATCAAACAATATTTAACATTAAATAAATTTATAAGAAGAAATTTAATATAAAATACAATCCTTACAACTTTACTATTATTCTATTAAAGAACATGTCACTATGCTAAAATTATTTGTGTATTTTTTTAGTTGTTATATTTCAATATTATTTTAAAAAAAGTGTCTGTATGTTAAAATATGTTTTTCTAGGTGAGCTCAAAAATACAAACGTCACCAGAGGTTTGAGATCGAAGTCACTACCGACAAATAATTACTCTAAAAAATTAAGCGTCGAACTACAAACACAATTTTTGAACAAGTTTCAAATGAATTTATTTTTAGTATATGTTTTGATTCGTACACAAATTGATTAGATGATCAACAATAAATAAACAAACAATGGGGTTAAAAATGAACTAGTACCATAATTAATTTTTGGGCAAAGGATTGTAATAGTGGTTTTGATTAATTTATAAGTGTAATTTATTTCATTTACTTTTAATTATTGTCACTTGATCATCTTTATTATTAAAAATATATTATTTAATTATTTAAATTATTAAAAAGATATTATTTAATCATTTTAATTGTTAAAAATATTTCATCTAATTTTTTTATTGTTCAAAATATACTAAATAAAGATAAATTTTAATATATTATATTATTTAATTATTTTTATCCATAATAAAAATAAGAAAAATAACATATCATTTATCAATCTTTACAAATATATATCAAGATTATAAAATTATTTAATAACTCAATTCAATACTTTACATTCAGATTTGAGACTTAAATTATAATTATTAATATATAAGTAATATAATTATTTATTGTAATTATTAATAAAACTTTTAAAATGTTATATATACATGCTTATTAAATTAATCATCATTTAAAATAAATTTAAAGATTATTTTTATCATTTTTAAAAATTAATAAGGCATATAATTAATTTATCTATTTTCTTTTTATTTTTTTCCTAAAAAATCATGACTATTTTCTTATTTTTATTTTTCTTTATGATTTTTTAATTCCATATAAATTTAAATATAGTGTGATAAGTTATCTAAATCTGATTTTCGATAATACTATATGCATGTTTTATTAAAAAAATTTCCATATCTAAATAGAGATTTAATATTATTATTTTAAATTTTGTTATGGTTTAAAAGTTAAAAAATATAAATTATCGAAGATTAAATTTTATTATATTATTAATTAAAAAAATTAACACATGAGAATCATAAAGAAGTAAAAAATAATGCTATAAAAAATTTGCTCAATGTACTATATTTGTTATTAGGAAACTTATTTTTAATTTTTAATTTAGATATTATTAATGTATTTTTATTTTAGATTAAACATTTATTTTTCTAAAAGAAATTAAATATATGATAAAATATTAAATATAAGATGTGAAGTTAAACGGTTTAATAAAAAAATTTGCACACGTGACAAGTTGTTAGGAATGTGTTTTTCAAGGAGGGAAGAAAATAATGGAAAATGAAGTCATTCTCAAGTCTCTCCAAAGAAAAATCTCAGTTGGAATAGAAATAGATTCTTTACTTTTATATAAAAAAAAAACACATATCAAAAAATAAATATAAGATAAATAGTTAATTTTAATAAAAATATATAATATATTATATATAAAATTTTATCTTTCTAATATATTAAAATAGCTAAACTTAACTATAAATATTACATCAAATATAATATGATAAATAATATGATCGATAAAATTTAACGTGACATTATTAACGTGTTAATATTTTAATAAAAAAATTTAAAATATTATTTCAATTTATATATATTTTTAAATTTTATTAATTAGATATTTGTTAGATGAATATAAAGATATTTTTTTAACTAAATATAATATTTAATTTATTTAATAAATATAATATTTTAATTAAAATATATTTTTAATAAAAATATTATTATTAATTAATTAATAGTAATATATTATTAATTAATTAATTTAATATAATAATTATTAAGGAATTGATTAAAAATAATATAAAAAAATATTTTATTTTATAAATAAATATACTTCATAATTTAATATTTGATATTTTGAATGAAAGAGAAGAAAAATATAATACAAATTTAGCACTAAAATATTCAAAAGTTTATATAAAATAATATAATGGGTTAAAAGATGCTCTCATTCACTTATTTACTTTATAAAAATATTGTCAAAATCGAATAAAAATTCAGACAAATTTAAAAATCACTCATTGATTGTTTAATTACTCCTCTTGATATTGATTTTATTTTCAAAATTCATGTGATTTAATTATAAAATTATATTATATTATATTATTTTTAAGATATCATTTAAATTATTTAATATTTTTATTATAATTCTTTACAACTATTCAGTAAAAAAAACAAAAGAAGGGAGAAAATTCCTTTTTTTTTCTTTATTTCATCTCCATTTCTGTTAAAATGTATTCTAATTCTAATTGAAACACAACCTAGATCAAATACGTACACAAAAAGTCTACCGCATAGCGGGTCGGAGCAACATGAACCAAACCACATCTTTAGGAAATATGGGAATAGAAAGAAGATGAGAAAAAGGTAAGATCTGAAGAAATAGGCGGTAACATTCATACAGAGCTGTTTAGCTTCTCAAGCACTAGAGTATACATTCGCCGGACCATAGCCGAAGAGCACCCATCATTAACGGCCTGCGAGAGTAAGATTCTCTACACTAAATTACTAGAAACTATCTGTATTCTATATTTGAATATAGTTATGAATCATGCATACTTTCACTTTTTCGATCTGCGTACTTTTACGCTCGTACCATGATCTCAACTTGTTGAAATATACGGGTTATTGTTGATTTCAATTTTCAAATTTATAGTACCTTTTTTTTCTGGTATATTGATTAATTTCTAGTTTATCATGCTCTTTTAATTGGACGCATTTCTTTTTGGTCAAAATACATTTTCTTCCTTAACTGTTATGTGATGATTTATTTCTATTCGCTTATTTTATGTCCATGATTCGTTGATTGGATTTGGATAATTGGTTGCCCTTTGAAATTTTTGGTTAAGAAAATAAGCAATTATGATTAATATATTTTTCATGTGAGGATTCATTTGGTAATAACTGAAGTGTCACCTTCGTAGATCTTTGGTTTTCTCCTTTGTTATTCTCTTGTAGTTTATAAATTAGCCATTTGGTGCTTGTTGGTTCTGATACTAGAACTACCATGATACGTGACAATATAATCTCTTAGTAAAGATAACATATAAAGGATTTCAAAAGAATCAAAAAATGGATTTGAAGGACTGACTGTAGTGATAAATTATGATGAAGGAAATCTGTAGTTTTATTGAATCAACAATAGCCTTTTAATAGGCAATTTATGGAAATGAATAGCCCACTACTTGCACGTCTAAGTGCTTGTGGTAACAATACAAAGAAAAATTCAACTACTAACTTAACATCCTTGAAAATCAGGGATTTTATTCTGACTCAATCACAGAGAGAGAGAGAGAGTCTCAACAAACCCTCCCTTAAACTAAATGCTATTTAGCAGTTTAGTGTAACATAGGTATTTCACAGACACCAAGTTGTTCACGAAGACGTTGAAAAGCTTCCACTTTCAAAGGCTTGGTTAACACATCTGCAACTTGATCATGTGTACCACAAAACATCATTTTAACAGTACCTTTATTGGTCAGATCTCGTAAGAAATGAAACCTCACATCAATATGTTTACTACGACTATGCAACATTGGATTCTTGGCAAGCTTTATGGCTGAGCTATTATCACACATGATAGTTGTTCCTCCTTCTTGTGCATACCCTATTGTTTTTAAAAAATTTCTCAACCAAATTGCTTAATAAGCACAACTAATTACTGCAATAAATTCAGCTTCAGTAATGGATAAGGTTACAATTGACTGTTTCTTTGAGGACCAAGCAACACCAGCATTATTCATCTAAAAAACATATCCAGAAGTGTTTCTTTTTCCTTCCAATTTTCTAGCATAATCACTGTCCGTGAAGCCTACAAGTTTCTCAACTCCTCCCTTTCTATACAAAATTCCATAGTTGATGGTTCCTTTCAAATACCTAAGAACCCTCTTTGCAGCTTGATAGTGTGATTCAGTTGGACTTGACATGAAACGAGCAATTAAGCTCACCACGTACATTAAATCAGGACGAATAGCTGTAATATACATCAAACTATCAACTATTTGTTTGAATTGTGTTTCGTTTACCTTGACTCCTCCTTCATCTTTATTTAACTTGTGGCCTGGTACAATAGGATTGCAAACTAAGTTACTATCTTCCATGCCAAACTGTTTCAAAATTTCCATGGCATACTTCCTTTGACCAATAAAAATCCTGGTAGGGCTTTGCAACACTTCAATTCTTAAGAAAAACCTCATCTTCCTCAAATCTGTCATGTCAAACTCCTTTTGCATTGACCTCTTGAAGTTGCTCATCATTAAATCATCATTTCCAGTGTAAATAAGATCATCAACATATATACTGATGATGAGTGTTTTTCCTCCATTATTCCTTTTGAAGAAAAGTGTTTGTTCACTTTGGTTTTTCTCGAACCCTTCTTTCACAAAATAGGACTCAATACGGCTACACTAGGCTCCACGAGCCTGTTTTAAACCGTACAGGGCTTTGTGAAGTCTATAGACCATCATCTCACATTCCTTTTTTTCGAAACCCTTTGGTTGATCGACTTACACTTCATTCAAGATCCCGTGCAAAAATGCAGATTTAACATCTAGTTGGAATATTGTCCAACCTCGTTGAGCAGCAAGAGCTAGTATCATTCTTATTGTGTCCATTCTCGCCACTGGTGTAAATACTTCTGTATAGTCTATCCCATGCTCTTGTGAATATCCCTTTGCCACTAGTCGTGCCTTGAATTTGTCAACTTCACCAGACTCATTCAACTTTGTCTTGTAAATCTATTTGACACCGATTCTCTTTGCATCTATTGGCAATTCAGTCAGTTCCCAAGTTTGATTTTTTTCAATCGCAGTCATCTTGGCCTCCATTGCTTGCCTCCATTTGGCATTCTTTACTGCCTCTTCAAAAGTAGTAGGGTCGTTGGAGTCCACACATGCCATATTCACAGCTTCTTCATCTTCAGAAAGACCTTCACCTGAAACATAATGCTCTATCCATGCTGGTGGAGCTCTAACTCTGCCTGCTTTTGCTTCTCTATTGACAGTATGAACTGTGCCAGTATCATCTTCTTCTTGATCTGTGTCAATGTCAACTTCTTCTTCAACAGCCTTTGTTTCTTCACTTTCTTCTTCTTCCTCATTAGTACCAGTAGTACCAGTTGCTTCATTTTCTAAATCTAAGTTCATAATCACTTCTTCTTGGTGATTTGCATCCCAATTCCACAAACAATTCTCTTCGAACACAACATACCTGCTTATTATGATTTTTTGTGCATTCAGATCATACATTTTGTAACTCTTGGACTCCTCACTGAATCCAAGTAATACACAGCTTACACTCTTATTTTCAAGCTTTGTTCTCCTTGCATTTGGAACATGAACATGCCCCACACACCCAAACACTTTGAAGTGTTTGACAAAAGGTTTCTCACCACTCCATGCTTCTTCTGGTGTCATTTCTTTGACGGCTAATGTAGGAGATCTATTTAACACATGTATCGTCCATTTCACGGCTTCAGGCCAAAAGGTTTTAGGAACCCTTTTTTTAGATAATATTGATCTCACCAAATTCATCACAGTTCTATTCTTGCGCTCGACTACCCCATTTTGTTGTAGGGTATAAGCCGTAGTCAATTGTCTTTTTATTCCACTCATTCTATAGAATTCATCAAATTCTATAGAATTAAAATCCCCTCCCATATAACAGGTAGGATACTCTCCTTCTCAACTAACATTTTAAAGCATTTGAAGTAATAAAATGCTTCTGATTTTTCTAACAGGAAATATATTTATGCTTTTCTCGAATAATCATCTATAAAACATAGGATGTACCTTTTTTGGCTATTTGATGCTGGAGTAATTGGGCCACATATATATGCATGTATCAGCTGTAATTTTTGAGAAACCTTCCACTGACTTTTCTTGGGAATTGGGTCACGTTGTTGCTTGCCTTTCATACAATTCTCACATACAACTGTTGTTGTTGGTAATTGAGGTAGATCTCGAACCATTCCTTCGACTGAAGCATTCTGAGACCTTGTTGACTGAGATGAGCATATCTACAATGCCTAAGATGTGCTAGATTGGATGCAGTGACCTGTAAACAAGTTTCCTTCTTTTCTTGAGCTCGAGCAAGCAGAACAAACATTATGTTTGTTGTCATCTCTTTTTGAATGATCAGTCCCTTAAGTGGATGGTAGATTCTGCACATTCCTGATTGAATTAGAACAGCCAAACCCCTTTTCTGTAGTTGACCTATACTTAAGAGATTGTTCTTGAGTTCAAGCACATAAAACACATCTTGTATTAAATGATGTACTCCATTTACATTTAACCTTATACTGCCCTTTCCAAGCACATTCATTCTTATGTTATTGCTGAGTTTCACCATCTGTTGAAACGTTTCATCTAGTTCTTTGAATGCTGATTTGTCTCCAGTCATGTGATTGGAGCAACCAGAATCTAGAAACCAAGTTTCTTCGTTATGTGCAGTTGCCATTTCAACACAAGACATAAGCAGTAAGTCTTCTTCTTCATCAAATTGTGCAAAGTTTATTTCTCTGCTCATTGATGGACATTCATATTGATAATGACCGAGCTTATGGCATTTGAAGCATTCAATTGTGGCACGGTGATAATGCTGTCTTCCTCTTTTTCTTTCTCTTTTTCTATAATTGTTGTTAATCAGTGTTGAAAATGCCAAGGCCTAAAGGCCTTCCCAAAGAAAACAAGCTCTCTTAAAGTTGTATTATTCTTATTCTCTTTCTTCTCTTCTCTTTTCATTCTCTGATACAGATCATATATATATTAATGTTATAACTAAAATACACAATTGTAATACACTAAAATACAGTTGAGATACACTAATACAAAGTGGGAAATAAAGTTGGAAATTGAGCTGGAAATAAAGCTGAAAGTCATTCTGAAAATCAGGAAACTAACCTCCTAAAAACAAGGGTTGATTCCACCCTGAAAATCAAGAAACTTCCTCCTTAAAATCAGGGGCTGATTTCATCCTGAAAATCAGGAAACTACTTCCTGAAAATCAGGGGCTGCTTAGGAATCAATCATATGCCTAGATTGATTTCTTACACTCCCCCTCAAGTTAGGCGATATATGTTTTCCAAACCAAGTGCTACACTTAATTCTCAGAAACAAAACTTTGGTTAAGATAACTGCTACTTGTTATCTAGATGGAACATAGTTGAGGGAGATCATCTTGTCTTCAATTTTCTCGTTGAATTAAGGGCTAACATTCAACACTCTCACTCAAGCTGGATCCTGAAGGTTTATGGATCTAAGCTTGGTATATGATGACATCCCAAAAAAGGATTACAGATCCTGTTGCTAAGTAGCCTGAAGATTGGGATGATGAGGAAGATGGTGAAAGGGTTAACATTCAACACTTCCACTCAAGTTGGATCCTGAAGGTTTATGGATCTAAGTTTGGTATATGATGACATCCCAAAAAGGATTACAGATCCTGTTGCTAAGTAGTCTGAAGATTGAGATGATGAGGAAGTATGAAATGGTTAACCACTTAAAGTTGGATCGAAGGTTTATGGAGATATGATGAGTTGAATTTTCTACTCGGATTGGGATGGGTATATGATTCAAACTAAGTGGAATTTGCAGTTGAATTTCCTACAGCTCAGAGAATGGCTATATCCAGTTGAATCTAATATTGATAGACCAAACAAGTAACATTGAGACAAATGAATGTCATAAAGGCCAATTAGATTCAGGGACGTCTTCTAGTCACAGAACTTCATCTTTAGAATGAGAAGTTTATTAGAAGAAACCGAACGGTCCCTTAAGACTAAATCATTCTCATGGATTATTTCCTTGAAATGGAAAAAAGCTTGTTGCTTTACCAAATACAGAAAACAGGAGTTATTGCATTGACATTTGATCTTTCTATGGCCAATTTGATAGTGAAGAAAGTTCTTTGAAAGCCGAACTTAATGCTTGATGCTTGAGTACCAATTTGCTGCTGCTGCTGAATTTCTGATAAGCATTGTTGATGGTAGTATTAAAGCATGAAACGCTGATGCAAAGAGAGTTGTTTGTGACCTTAGTACAACTGAATCATTTCTGAAGGTGTTAGATATAAAGTGTCGCTCTGTATAACCAATTTTTGTTTCTGCAACAACTTCAGAATAAGATGACCCCAAAACCCTTGGAGAGTTCAAGGAATGACACTCTTTGTCCTGCTTGGTCATACTTTCATCAGGATTAAAGAAATTGATGTACCAATTTGCTCCAGCTACTGAATTTGGAGTAGATTAGCGACAAATTGCAAAGTTGATTGGTATCGCTGATTCTTATCAGCCCTCGCTGATGCCTGCGACGACCTCGAAAAGAATGTAGATGCGACTTTCTTGGACTGATATGTGCATATTACAACTGCAACAGCAAGTTGTGCTCATGCTGAATTCTTGACCCTTGCCCTGCTCCATGAATATTGACAAAGAAATTACAACCATTGATGACCAATCCAAGGGCAACACCTAGCGGAAACGTTGATTAGTTGCTAACTTATGCAACTATGGGTGGTTTATTTATAACATGCATTGGTTGCCCAGAGAAATTCCAGAAGCATGAGTAGGAATAGGTTTGTTGTTAGCATGAGCAAATGATAAGATGGCTGTGAAGTTTCCTGAAAAGTTTGGGAATACCAATGCAAAGATATCCAACAAGGATTCAGCACCACAGATGAAAAATCAGCAGGTTATTTCAAGGAGGAGAAAAAACTGATGTACCAATAGTTAAAGCAGAACCAAATTTAAATAGAGAAGTAGTTGGACAAAATTCTGATTTGAGACACTCTGTTTTTAAACCAATTTTCCCTTGTATTAGAGTTATGGGGAACTTGGTAAAGACTTTTAAAGCTATAGAAACTAGAATAGTAAAGTCATTAGTTTAGATTAATGGCAAGAAAAGAAGGTCATTGATGAGGAGTATAAGAGGAGGCTAAGAGCAGCAGTTTCTGAACCTAATGCTTTGATACCATGTTGTTAATCAGTATTGAAAATGCCAAGGCCTAAAGGCCTTTCCAAAGAAAACAAACTCTCTTAAAGTTGTATTATTCTTATTTTCTTTCTTCTCTTCTCTTTTCATTCTCTGATACAGATTATATATATATATACTAATGTTATAACTAAAATACACAACTGTAATACACTAAAATACAATTGAGATACACTAATACAAAGTGAGAAATAAAGCTGAAAATTGAGCTGGAAATAAAGTTGAAAGTCATTCTGAAAATCAGGAAATTAACCTCCTGAAAACAGGGGCTGATTTCACCTTGAAAATCAAGAAACTCCCTCCTGAAAATCAGGGGCTAATTTTACCCTAAAAATCAGGAAACTATTTCCTGAAAATCAGGGGCTGCTTAGGAATCAATCATACGCCTAGATTGATTTCCTACAATAATTGCTCCTACCACGTCCTCTATCTCCTATGCTGTTTCCAGTTTCAATTGTAGCTTTTAGAGCTTGTTCGTCACCTTCAGAATGCTTTCGAAATTTTTGTTCATGTACCAGTAGAGAACTCTGAAGCTCATCCACAGAAAGACAATTGATGTCTTTCGATTCTTCTATGGAACATACGATGTAGTTGAATTTTTCAGTGAGTGTGCGCAAGATCTTCTCCACGATCTTGACATCTTGCATATCTTTTCCAAGGTTTCGCATGCCATTTGCAACTAACATGACTCTGGAGAGATAATCAATGACTGACTCACCGATCTTCATTTCCAGCACCTCAAATTCCTTTCGAAGAGCCTGTAGTTGAGCACGCTGAATTCTTTCATTACCTTGATACTTTCTCTTTATCGACCACAATTGTTTGGCAATTTCCTTTTGAAAAATAGACTTTAGAATTGATTTGTCGATCGCTTGGAAGAGGTAATTTTTAACCTTTAAATTTTTCAATTTCAGAACGGCTAGGATTGTCTTTTGCGCAGTTGTCAACACCTCCCCTTTGGCAGGTTCTATATAGCCACTTTCAACAAGGTGCCACCATTCCTTGGATCGGAGCAGATTGTCCATCAACATACTCCAGTGACTGTAATCGCCATCAAATTTGGGAATACTCAACAGGTTTTGTCCTTCGTGCGCCATTTTCAGAGAACAAACATTGTTTCTCGTTTTCTCGAAGCTTTTCCCTCACTTTGCGAACCCTACGATTGAGCTGTACAGTATCAAAAACTCTAAATCAGATTTCTTTGTTGTAGCTCTAATACCACGTGTAGTGATAAATTATGATGAAGGAAATCTACAGTTTTATTGAATCAACAATAGCCTTTTAATAGGCAATTTACAGAACTGAAAAATAGAAATCAACAGCCCACTACTTGCACGTCTAAGTGTTTGTGGTAACAATACAAAGAAAAATTCAACAACTAACTTAACATCCCTGAAAATTAGGGATTTTATTCTGACTCAATCACTGAGAGAGAGTCTCAACACTGACTTGAGTTGCAGATGTTGAGATCATATCTCGGCCAAAAATATTATTGTGAATATAAGATTAACAGTGGAGGCTGAGCTGTTCATGTATGAATTTATATAGATGTGCTTCATTTGGTATTTCCTAACTTCTCATTTCTTTCGTACCAATGACAGCCATTCCTATTGTGTTTCTAGAATTTTTAAGTGTCATTTTCAAGGAATTCAATTTAGACATTATGAAGATCTCCTTCTGCACATAGGCCGTTGGAAAGAAGAAAATAGCAAGGAAGGGTACAAAGAGCAGCAATGTTTTCATTATTTTATGGACTTTGGAAATATATATTTAGTAAGACAGAGTTCCATATTCTCATTCTTGGAATTGACAAGGCGGGAAAGACGGTAATGCATTTTGTTTTATGTTTTATCTTCCAATTAGTTCAGATGCTGTTCTCTTGGACTTTACGGTTTTTATCTTTTTAAACGTTTTCATAAACACTGGTTCAAATTTTTTATGCATTGTTTGTAGACTTTGCTAGAGAAGTTGAAATCTATATACACTAACCAGGAAGGTCTACCCCGTGATCGAATTGTTCCTACTGTGGGACTGAATATTGGTCGCTTAGAAGTCTCAAATTCAAAACTTGTGTTTTGGGATTTGGGAGGTCAGGTATGTATTATTAATTAATGAAGTTTCTGAATTTCATTTTCTTCTATTGAATGATACGAGCTATATTATGTGGTGTTGGTTATGGAAGTAACATGATTTGCTTCCATTAGTAATATGCATGTAACTTGACTAACTTCATTATTCAGTGTCGAGTGCTTAGCAAAGGCAAGAAATATAAGTGCAATATATGGTTCTAGACGAAAATATGAAGCAATATTATGAGCTTTACCGTATGTCTTAGGTAAATTATCACTTGCCTAAAATGTCACATGACACGTAATAAGTTATGAATAGTTTGTGTAGTCCATTTGACTTATACTAGACACGAATATCATCTACTTTTCTAGACTAGCTGTTCAAAGCACGTTATGTACATAATAACATGATAACATCCAATCAATCTTTATTGATAGTAGCAAGTCATTCTTCCGTTTTTCATTTTTCTTTAGATGGCGGGTTTATGATAATTGATGCAGTATTTATTATTGTAATTTTCCTGACAGATGGGTCTTCGCTCAATCTGGGAGAAATACTACGAAGAAGCCCATGCAGTGATATATGTAATCGACTCCACATGTCCATCACGCTTTGAAGATTCAAAATCTGCATTGGGTGTGTCTTAGTTGATTATTGAGTTTTGTGAAAACAGAATCGTGGGTTATTGACTAGCTTTAATATTTTCTGTTGAGCTTACGACCATTTTAACATCATGCTATTCGTTTTGTTGCCCCAGAAAAAGTTCTACGACATGAGGATTTAAAAGGAGCCCCCCTTTTGATATTGGCGAACAAACAGGTGACTAACTGATTCTACCTTCAAAACGTTTCATCTTAAATTCAGGATGAAGTTGCCATAGCTTTAAGAATTTAAACTTCGATGTGTATGCTATTAGGTCACAAATTTTCATGAATGTCATATATTCTATTTGAAACATTGTTTCATTGCTCTGCATAAATTTATATTCATGTCTTTCTACCGTTAAGAACTGTATAATTCTGTATTATGATTTGATTTGTCAAATAAGTTTTATTTGCCTTCGGTGGACACTTAGAGGATAAAATGAATGAGTTCCACATTAATTGTGGTGACACATATGTACTCTACAAAATTCAATAAGTAACTCGAGTGCCATAGAAGGAGCTTGGATTTCGCCAATCCTTTTTTTCATCAGAACATTGTTAGTAAGTTTTGTAATGCTTGATCTACTTCTTAGGTAAAAAAAAATTTGATATTCAGAAAATTTCCTTTGCATTCCAGTCAGCAGCATTCACATAATTGTTGTGCCCTCTTGATAGCAGGACTTGGATGATGCTGTATCGGCAGAGGAACTTTCTCGATATCTGGATCTAAAGAAACTGGATGAAAGAATTTACATGTTTGAAGGTGTTTCGGCATATGATGGGTTAGTAAAGTTAAACTGTTGCTGATAATTTTTTTTTTTTTGCACTTTGAGTGGAAATTTAGAAGGTTTAATTGCATAGTATAACCATTTTTTATACATGTAATTTCATTTTTAATCTCCTTCACGCAAGGCATATATTTGTTTTTGGGAAAATTACAAAAAATAATACTCCTAAAACTTATAATAACAAAAATAACACTTCAATAATATTGAAAGGGTTCTAATTAGACAGCGTTTAATATTAAACGGATTTAAATATTTGTAGTTAAATTTGAACAGCGTTCAGAATGAAATGATATGTCAGATTTTTTTTAATAATGAAAATATATAAATTGTACATAAGGGTGCTATTTTTGTGGTTACAAGTTTAAAAGTGTTATTTTTGTTGTTTTTTTTTTCTTTTTATATAACGTTAAAAACATATATTTAATGCATATAAAAAATATGATGCACATAAGTTTTTTTATATTTAACATAAAAAAATATGTTTGTTATAGAGTTAAAAGTGAAATAAGTTGAATAACCTAGTCATAAAAATCAGGAGGATATTGGAATCTAATAGCTCATCAATTCAAAATGCATGCACCAAAAACGAAATGTTCTCTTGTTTTAAATCTTATTCTTAGTGCTATATTAGAGAAAATCTACTAACGTTTTGGAATATGATTGCAGACTAGGTATCAAAAATAGTGTAGAGTCATTGGTTGAGGTAATGGAGAAAAGCAAGAGAACTGAAATGTTGAGAGCAAGAGCAGGTGTAACTAATTGAACCAATGTGCATTTTTCTTGCACTGCCTATGTAATACTATTCTGTAAATAAATCAGTGGGTTTTAATTTGATTATTAAGATTATTACTAGCTGATTTTAAAGGGTCTACATCTGGTTCCTTAATTTTTGAGTTGCAGTGTAATAGGTGAGAGGATAAACTTTTCTATTGAAGATAATGAGTATAGTTGGTTGTCGAAAGTCTTTTTTTCTTTCATTATACTTATATTTCGAAGTTGTATATTAATCTATTTAGTTATAATATATATCATTTTCCTTAGTTATAACTATCTTTTAACATTATAAAATTTATAACTCAGATTTTGAAAAAAAATGTATATAACTCGGATCAGTTTCTTTTCTTTTTCGACTAATGATACTTGAAGTGGAAGAATTTAATCATGTATTTATGGCGTTGTCAACGGGGTCGGGTTTGAGTTTGACATCCTTATTTTTATGTTAATTGTTTGTGGGAGCAAGATGGATGTTTTTCACTGGAGTTTTAGATAATTTTGTAAGGATAGAGTATTTTCCACCTGTAAATAATGTATATTTAATGTTATAATTAATAAAAATTTATGTTTAAACAATGAATTCCAAAAACATCAACAAATCATAAAACTTAAGTGACATTTAGTTTACATAATGGAATTGAAATAGAAATGTGAATGGAATATAATGGGAAAAAACAGTATTATTTGGTTTGATTATTGAAATAAAAAAACCAACATTATAGTGTTTGTTTTATAGAATTTACCTCATGTTTGGTCTGAGAGAATGGAAAGGAATCATAATTGATTCTTTTTATTTTGTGTGTTTGGTTGGACGGTATAGGTGGATGGAATGTAATCGATTACTAAAAGAGAAGGAATCACAATTCCTTTTCTCCCCTTGGTAATTATAATTTCATTCTCATCTAAACTTTTTTTTCCAAATTTACTCTCACCTAAAATATAACCTTAAACTCAAATCCCAAATTCTCAAACCCAAAATTTTAAAACCCTAAACTCAAAATTTCAAAACCCTAAACCCTAAACCCTAAATCCAAATCCTAAAACCCTAAATCCTAAACCCTAAATCCATAAACCCTAAAACCCTAAACCCTAAATCCTAAACCCTAAACCCTAAACCTTAAAACCCAAAACCCAAAACCCTAAAACATAAATCCCAAAACCTTAAACCCTAAACCCTAAATTCCAAATCCTAAAAGCCTAAATCCCAAATCCAAAATTTTAAAACCCTAAACCCTTTTTAGAAAAATAATAATTTTAACCCTAAACCTTAACCCACAAATATAACCCCAAATCTTAAATCCCTAAACCCTAAATCCCATATCTCAAACCTCAAAACCCTAAACTCTATTTAGAAAAATAATAATTTTAATAATATATTTCTTTTTAATTAAGTAATAATTATTTAGAAAAATAATGATTTCAATAATGTATTTTGTCTAACAAAAAATAGTAATTAAATGATATTATTTAAACTTTACATCATGTAGGGGTATTAAGGTCATTTACAGCTTTTTTCATTCCATTCCAGTGACAAACCAAACACTGTAATCCTGATTCCGAGCTTGATTCCAGTGGTCAAACCAAACAACATTGTTTCCTTTCCATTCCATTCCATTCCGATTCCATTCCACGAACCAAATGCCACCTTAGGGTATTGAGATTTGGGATTTAAAGGTTTAGGATTCAGGATTTATGGTTTAAGGTTTAGGGTTTAAATTTGGGGTTTTGGGTTTATGGTATATGATTTATGGTTATATTTGTGGGTTAAGGTTTAGGGTTAAAATTATTATTTTTTTAAATAAAGTTTAGGTTTTAAGGTTTATAATAAAAATTATTATTTTTCTAAATAGGATTTAGGCTTTAGAGTTTTGAGTTTTGAGATTTAGGGTTTAGGGTATAGAGTAGAGTATAATATTTAAGATTTAAGGTTATATTCGTGGATTAAGGTATATGATTTTGGTGTTTAAAATTTAGAGTATAAGGTTTTGGTGTTTAGGGTTTAGAATATAAGGTATAAGATTATATTTAGGATTAGAGTAAAGTTGGAACAAAAAATTAAGATGAGAATACCTAAGAGTGAGAAGAAATTCTCATTCATTCTCGTTCGGGAATTAATTTTATTCTATTTTAACTTTTTAACACAACCAAATATAAAATTAAAATGAATTAATTTCAATTCTATTCAATAAAAGTGAAATAACACATACATTATATCAAATAATTCATTGCCTTAACAGATGAATTAGTATTGTTTGGAGCAGTTGATGAAGTAACATCTGAGCTAGAGTCGTGTGGATTCCAATGTTTCACTGCTGCTATAGGGAGGAACAGTGTTGAATTCTGCTTTGGTTGTTCATCCTGATTTTTGAAAAGTTAAGTTTTGTTCTTCCGGATTGTCTGTAATTAATCTACATTGATTTTGTCTCTGCTTCGTTTCTTTATCGGGTTTGCTTTATCTCTAATTTCATGAATATCTGGAACAATTTGTAGCAATGTGCCATATTTTCCGATTCTTTACATATGCAAGCCAATAAACACCGGAAGAGTACATTATTTCTGATCTTTCTTGTCCTAATTTTTTAAATAAGTTAGTATTCACGGGGTGATGTTAAAAATTAACGGAAGGGTATTTTAATTTTGATAATTAAAATATATAATTAATTGTAAAATTTTAATGTTATTGCTCGAACATAATCACAATCGATGACACATAAAACAAAAATAGTTATTAAAATAATGTTTAACTAAAAATAAATATATATTAATATTATTTATTATATTATAATTACATAGAAAAAAAATTTAAGATTAAAATATTGAATAATTAAATTGAATTTTATTTATTTTTATATTTTTTTAATTATACATAAAAACATGTATTAAATATTTAAAAAATAAAAATAAAAATTAATATTAATATTAAGATAGATTTATGAGATGTTGAGAAAACAAGAAATCAAAGAGAGTAAAAAAATGATTGTGTATTATGTGAATATTTACAAAGAGGATAGTCCTCTTATATACAAAGAAGAGCAACTAAACAAAACAGAAAAGGAGGGAAGTTTGTTAACAAACTTCGTAACAAAAATTGATTTTAAAAAACCTTTAAAACATAATTACATTCTAACTTTCTCCCTCAAACCAAGCACTCTTCTTTTCCTCCTCCTGCCTGTTGAAGAGGTGAATACATACTCATTTTCAGCTTGAGTCTATTGAAGAAATGTGATGATAAGGATTTGGTTAGAATGTCTGCAATTTTATCAGCATAAGGAACATGCTGAACAAGAAGTTGCTTTGAGATAACTTTCTCCCTAACAAAATAAAGATCTAGCTCCATATGTTTAGTTCTCGAATGCAATATAGGATTAGCTGATAAGAAGATGATGCTGGTGTTGTCACACCAAAGAACAGGAGCAATCTTCACATCAATTCTGAGTTCGCTAAGAAGAGACTGAAGCCAAACAACTTTTGAAGTAGCATTGGCTGTGATCACAGACTTCCAAGAAGTGGACCTGGAAACTACATTCTGTTTCTTTGAAGACCAAGAAATTAAACTATCTCCAAGGAAGATACAGTAGCCAGTAGTGGATCTTCTATTATCCAAATCATTTCCCCAATCAGCATGACAGTACCCTATTAGAGATAGATTGTTTGTTTTCCTCAAGGTGATTCCTTCATCAGCAGTCCCTTTCAGGTACCTGAGGATCCTCTTTACTGTTTTCCAGTGATGATCAAGAGGTTTCTGCATGAATTGGCACACACGGTTTACACAATAGGCAATCTCAGGTCGGGTGATGGTGATGTATTGAAGAGCTCCAACAATGCTCCTATATTCAGTAACATTAGGAATTGGATCACCACCTGTAGCAGTGAGTTTCAGACTGCTTAACATAGGAGTAGGTAGAGGATTGGCTTGATCCATTTTTGACCTTTTGAGGAGATCACAAATGTATTTCTTTTGAGACAAATGGAGACCTTTATCTGTGGACCGGACTTCAATGCCAAGGAAGTAATTCAATTTTCCAAGATCTTTAAGTGAGAAGAGCTTATTGAGAACTGATATGAAGTTGTCAAGTTCGAGTTTCTTACTTCCAACCACTATTATGTCATCAACATAGACAAGAAGAAAAATGGTTGAGGTGGTAGAGAACTTAAGAAATAAAGAATTGTATGCTTTAGAGGAGGAGAACCCCATGTGAAAAAGGGTGCCCCTGAGTTTTTCAAACCAGCCCCTGGGAGCCTGCTTTAGACCATAAAGGGATTTACTGAGTTTGCAAACCATGTGAGAAGCTTCTTTGGTTTCAAAACCAGGGGGTTGTGCCATATAGACCTCTTCCTTCAAATCTCCATTAAGAAAAGCATTGTTAACATCTAATTGTCTCAAATACCAGCCACGAGAAAGGGCCACAGTGAGGACAACTCTAATAGTGGTTGGCTTAACAACAGGTGAAAATATCTCATCAAAATCAAAACCAGGTCTTTGATTGAAACCTTTGGCAACAAGTCTTGCCTTGTACTTGGAAATGGAGCCATCTGGGTTTTCTTTGACCTTAAACACCCATCTGCAGCCAATGGTTTTCTTGTCAGGAGGCAGTTCAACTAAAGACCATGTCTGATTCCTTTGAAGTGCATTGTACTCTTCAAGCATGACTTCTTTCCATTTGTCATGAAGAAGGGCATCCTATACTGAAATACAAGTAGGATCTGAAAGATTAGTAGAAAAAGCTTTCTTCTTAAAGATCCCATTTTTGGACCGTGTAACCATAGAGTGATTAGTGGTAGTAACCTCAGGAGCAACATTGTGAAGGATAGTTTCAGAGACTTCATTGGCTGAGTCTGGATTAGAATGAGAAATAGGCTGATTTGAGTTGTTTGAAAGGTTATTTTGTGAGATAGAAAGAGGGGACAAGGCCTTATTAACAGGTGTAAGACCTGTTTCAGGTGTATTATCTGATATATGACCAGAAAAGTGAGAATTCTGTGGAGTTGGAAGTGGATGACTTGTAACTATAGGTGGAGGAAATATGATAGGAGAGGATGACTTGGAAGTTTGAGAAGTATTGTTTTGGAAAGGAAAGATATGTTCATTGAAGATGACATGTCTTGAAACATATATTTTCCCATTGTTATCTAAACATTTGTATCCTTTATGTTTACTGCTATAGCCTAGAAAGGTGTATGGAATGGACCTAAAATCAAACTTATGGGAATTGTAGGGTCTTAGATGAGGAAAGCATTGACAACCAAAGACACGAAGGGATTTATAGTCAGGTTTTACCTGAAAGAAAACTTGGAGAGGAGACTTTTGCTGCAGAACTATAGACGACAATCTGTTGATAAGAAAAAACAGCAGTGGAGAGGGCCTCTGGCCAGTAAGTTTTAGGGACAGAGGATTGAGCAAGGAGGGTAAGCCCAAGTTCAACAACATGTCTATGCTTCCTCTCAACAATACCATTTTGTTGAGAGGTGTGAAAGGTGAAACTCTGTGAATAATGCCATATTTATCAAGAAAGTTTGAAAAGGATCGAAACTCACCACCCCAATCACTTTGAAAAATCTTGAGTTTTGTGTTCAACTGATTTTCTACTTGTGTTTTGAAATGAATAAAGCAATCTAACGCTTCAGATTTGCGTTTGAGGAAATAAATCCATGTGAATATTGAAAATACATCTACAAAGGTAATGTAGAATTTGTGGCTAGTGGTAGAAAGAATGGGAGAGGGCTCCCATATATCAGCTTCCACAAGCTACAAAGGTGCAGAATAGGTAGTTTGAGAAGTAGGAAAAGGGAGTTTATGGCTTTTGCCTATTTGACAAGCTGTATAGAAATAATGTTGCATTTTATTCACTGAAAATTTGATATTACAATGATTTAGAATTTTGTTAACAACTTGAGAAGAAGGATGACCGAGCCTTCTATGCCAAAGGTCAAGAAATGAGAATTTTTCTTTGTAAGGAATGGTTTCTGATATGAGAGATTGGAAGGAGGGAGGGTTGACAGTTCGGACTAGGAGTCTTGGTAGGCAGCAAGAGGTCAAGCCGGTACAGTCCTTTATGCAAAGTCCCCTTGAGTAGAAGTTTCTTAGTAACCTAATCTTTGACAAGACAGGAAAATGGATGAAATTCAAAGAAAACTCTATTGTCAAGACATAACTTAGAGACACTAAGAAGATTTTTAGTAATTGAGGGTACATGAAGAATATTATTTAGAGATAAGGAATGAGAGTAGAAAGGGGAAGAGATAGTAGTTTTGCCAATGTGTTTGATTGAGAGACCTTTACCATTTCCCATATGAATTTTCTGAGTTTCATTATAGTCAGTCCTGCATGACAGGTTTTGGATGTCATTGGTCACATGATTGGTGGCCTCGGAATCAGGATACCAATTCTTGTCAGTGACAGTGTTTCGAGTAGTAGCAATTAAGGCTTCAGTAGGGGCTTGATCAAAAAGAGTTTCTTCTTGTGTGTGAGCAAGATTGGCATGGTTCTGAGTGGAATTGTAGTTCTGATTGGAAGAACTTGAGGAGTTACTGCCTTCACTTCCTTGAAAATTCTGATCAAAACGATAGTAACATTTAATGACTGTGTGTCCAATCTTGCCACAGAATTGGCATTGAGGTATGCCATTATTGGATCTGCCCCCTCTTCCTCTGCCACGATATCCATTGTATCCTCTTCCTCCTTGATGGTTGTTCTATGAAGTACAATTGTAGCTTTTCTTGTTGTTAGCAAGATTCACAGAAAGATCATTAGCAGCGGAGCGTTTTTGTAATATACGATCTTCATGAGACAAAAGAAACGTATTGACATATTGGAGGGTATAAGGGATCTCTCTTGAGCAGATGATGGCAACTATGGACTCGTACTCATCCCCTAGGCCATTGAGGAGGGCAAGAATCTGATCAGTGTCTGTCATACTATGATTAGCAGCTCCAAGCATGTCAAAGTAGGATTTCATCTTCAAGATATACTATCTCATATAAAGATTGTCTTTCTTGAGAAGTTGGATCTGCTTTTTGTAAAACATCACCTTGGTAGTGGATTGAGAACTAAAGAGTTGTTCTATGGTGGTCCAAATCTGTTGAGAGGAAGAACAACCAATCAGCTAAGGAAGATAACTGGTGCTGATCAAGGCAAGAAGCCAAGAAATAAGTAATATGTCCTGTCTTTGATGGCAAATGAAGGCAGGATTTGATTCTCCATCATGAATTCTAGGTGGAACATTGCAGGTTCCATAGATGAAATCTTCAAGACCATAGCCCAAAATCATGTTTTCTACCTGAAATTTCCATATGAGGAAGTTGTCTTCTTCAAGTTTTATTGTGATCAACTGGTTGAGGGGGTTGATGATAGATCTCATAGGATCTTCATTGTTAGTCCGGTGAGCACTACCATTGAGTGTAGAGGAATCCGATCCAGCCCCATTGTTAGCATTGCGATTACTTGTCTTTGCCATGAAGAAGAAGAAGACGCCCAGAAGAGTTTGAGAAAGGAACTAGGCAGCTCTAATACCAAGATATATTTATGAGATGTTGAGAAAACAAGAAATCAAAGAGAGCAAGAAAATGATCTGTGTATTCTGTGAATATTTACAAAGAGGAGAGTCCTCTTATATACACCGAAGAACAACTAAACAAAACAGAAAAGAAGAAAAGTTTGTTAACAAACTTCATAACAAAAAACTGATTTTAAAAAACCTCTAAAACAGAATTACATTCTAACTTATTATAAATTAATATAATAAAATAAATATTATATTAATATTTTAATTTTTTAAACTAAATATATATTTAAATAAATATTAAAAATAAAAGGAATAAATAAATATCACTTAAATCTACCATAAATTAGTATAAAATGATCGGATGGTTCTTTGTTTAGATTAAAAGGTGATTTTTTTTATATTATTGTTTAAAAAATATATTTTAAGTAAATTTGTTAAAAAATGTGTCATTTGAATTAATTTATTTGTAAAATATATGTCATAAAGATAAAATTAATTTTATATTTTTTTTTGTTATATATAAAAAACAACATATTTATCATCAACATGATATTTCAAAGAGGATATTTCCTTACTAGCTAAAAAGAATATAAATTTTTTGTAAAAGAATTTTCACAAAAATAATATAAAAATTGGCAAATGGTACACAGTCCTTGTTTGGAAAAGTCGACTTTGTATAGATTGCTTTAATTATTCAGCTAGTTTGTTTCATCTAAATTTCAACGGTCAGTAAACTACAATAAAAAAGGGGTCAATGATGATTAATGTTTAGTTAATTATAAATTTTTTCATACAACAGTACAACACGCATGGACATTTAGTGGTAAAAAGGGTCCATATAAATTCTTTATTTTTATATAATAAAAAAATTACACACGAAGATAGCATAACAATTATTATTAATAATTAATAAAATATATATAACTCATTATATTTAATAATTTCTCCTAATCAACTTCGATTATCAGAGTAACATGTAAATTTGTCTATTATTTTGTATCATTGTTAAAAAGATAAAAATATTAACTACTAAACTAATTTATTTTAATAGAAAAAAATATATTAAGATTTTTTAAATTATGTTATTGTATTATTTAATTATTTAGATAGTAAGTAATATTATTTAATCATTTAATTTTATAAAAGAGTTAATTAAATATATTATTATAATATTATTTTTTAAGAAATTACTTAAAATAAATTATATTATTTTTATATTAGAATTTTATTTAAAAAAATAATATTTTAATTTAAAAATTATTAAATAATATATTTTATTTTTAATTAATCTTTTTTAAAATTAAATAACTAAATAACATTATTACTTATAATCTAAAAAATTAAATGATACAAATAACATAATTTAAATTATATACCATTTTCAAATAAATAAAATAAAATATATTTATTTATGTGTTATTTGATTATGAAAAGCTCTATGTTATCTTAAAAATGATATTTATTATTATTAAATAGAACAATGATTATATTATTATTTAATAAAAACTGATTGAATGTATTTTACTGGATTTTGTGTTATATTTATTACTTGTTTTGTGTTTTGACCAAAAACTATTTTACATGTGAGTGGTGATATATATTTTCTCTCATTTTAGTAGTGTTATCACGCATTACTCATTTATATCAATTTGTATCACATAATAACCTATGTGATAATTATTTATTTGTCAAGAAAAAATAATCCAATTATTATCAATAAATAACAATCTTATAAATTATCGTGAAATAACAAATGATTTAATTATAATACATAACTCTTTTCAATTTTAATCTCTATTATAAAAAAATAATTTATTTTTCTTATAACGTAAAATAATTATATTCTTTTACAAAAAAATATATGTGTTTTATGAAACCATATGTTTTTTTTATTGGAAAAAAACAAGTATTGTAACTTTTCATAAGATACACTTTAATACATGAATTATTTATTTAAGTAAACATGATACACTAATTTAATTAAAGTCTTATATAAATATAAAATATCATAAAATTTGTATACTTAATCGACATGTACAAGATCATTTTTGAAATATCAAAAAAAGAACTAACTTTTTTTTAGATAAAAGAATAAAATAATTATAAACAAATAAAACTCAAAAAAATTTGGATAAAAAAACCTAAGAGTATACTTTTTTTTTAATCTTAAAAAAATATTATTAATAATTAAATTCAATACGGATTATAGAAGAAAACAATTGGGATAAAACATGACTTTGAATAAAGCCCTTGACAAAGCTATTAGAAGCATATTTAATTAAAAAATGAGTAGTAATATTAATATATCCAGGAATTCAAGAAGCATAAAATATCCTCTAACTTTTCAATAACCATTTAACTTGGTTCATGAAAATTTGTGTCTTCTAAAAAATTTGAAAATTATTAAATATTAAGGTGTTTATACCATTTTTATTATCATCTTCCAAGTAAACAATTTTGAATATTTTTTTTAAAGTCATCTTAATAGAAAAAAAAGAAGTTGTCGCTTCACCTACTTCTTCATAATTACCTAAAAGGGATTTACTCCAAAAATCCGAGATCTATCTATTAAAATCTGTTATAAATACTACAATGATAAGATTATTATTGAAAACAACAGTACCAAAATTTATTTTAATAACTCCTTTAGATGGTTTCCTTTAAGAAAATGGTGGTGGTGGAGATGAATAAGAATTTTTGGTTAAAAATCTAAAAAAATAATTACTTTTCGAATTATAATTAAGAATACATCTGAAGTAAGAAAATCTTAGATCATAATTGGATAAGATAAGATCAATATTAAGAGATTTCAAATTAAAAATAAAATCATTTTTAAATTTTCAGATATGTTAAGTGAAAGAAATACAATAAGGATAAACGTAATATAAGTTAAATTATCAAGAATAATAATATTTTTATAATTAAAGATTCTTTGAAAAGATTATCCAAAGATTTGAAGAGAAAATATTGATCTTTTAACTTAGAAGTGAAAGATCAATGAACCCAAATATAACGGGTAACCTCGCATTGACAAAAAAAGTGATTTGAAGTTTTAAGATGAATGTGATATAAAGGACATAACACATTTGATAAAAGAATCCATAATGAGTTAAATTATCAAGAATAATAGTATTTTTAGAATTAAAGATTCTTTGAAAAGATCATCCAAAGAGAAAAAATATTGATCTTTTAACTTAGAAATGAAAAACCAATGAATCCAAATGAAATGGGTAACTTGAGACAAAAAGAATGATTTGAAATTTTAAGATTGATGTGACATAAAAGACATAACACATTCGATAAAAGAATCTTTAAAACAATGTTACATCTATTAGGAAAACAATTAAAACAAAGTCTCTAAATAAAAACTTTAATTATGTTATGAATTTTCAATTTTCAAATTATTTTTCAAAAGGAAGAATAAATAACAAGGATTCTTCCTAAAATTATTTCTCCATGAGTAGAATTAGTGTTGAAATTGCTTTTGGAATTAGGTGTCCAAAATTAGAAGTTCATTTTATTTTCAACTAGAGGAATTTATATAAGAAAAAACACACATTAATACCCCATATATGATTAATTAACTGACAATTCTAACCAATATTATGAGCATTGAGTAGATTATGAACCTTAGTAAGTCAATTATACAATTGATTGAAATAAATTAAAGAAGAAAGGGGCCTAAAGTTAGTAGTCCGAGGAATCCAAGGATCATGCCAAATATCAATCCATTTACCATCTCTAATATTTATATATGCACCATTTTTTAATAATTTTCTAGAAGAACAAAAAACTTTCTAAATGAAAGAATCAAATAATCTAATTTCATAGTCAAGAAAATATTTAGGTTGTTCATATTTAAAATGAAACATTTGAACCCAAGATTTGTTATCGTTATTGAGAAACTTCCATCCTAATTTAGAAATAAGACTTAAATTGATGTCTTCAAGTTTTTGAAAACCTAAACTACCAACATTCTTAAGAAGAAAAATCCGATCCCAGCTTTTGTAATGATAAAATAATAGATTTAATGATATTATCTTACCAGTTTTTGAAATAATTAAGATTTCCAGTTATAAGTTTTTAAAATAACACTACTACAAAAATGGGCATTAAAGTTGGTTCGTTGAACTGACTTTAAATTGAGTGACTTAAAATGTGCGTGAACTGACTTTATACGTAGATTTTATGAATTTTATTTTATTTTTATTCTCATTTTTCGTATTCAATATTCAATATATATAGCATAAAAAAATTAAAATATAAATAATAATACAAATAATTAAAAATTTAAATATAATTAATTACTTGATAATTAAATTTATTACAAAAACAAATAATGTATATACAATACATATAGTTAACTTAAATTACAAATAAAATAATATCGTCAAAGTGTAATTGGATTGTGCGAGCAAGGTTGGTTGGTTTAGAATCTTGGTTGTCTTAGAATCACCAGCATTATGACAAGAAAAGTAGACAAAAAAAACTGATCCATATAACAATTCATATTCCCCTACATACATGATCACATAAACATTCATCAAACAAGCAGTCTAAACTTCAGAGACATACGAATGGAGAAATTAAATCATTATAAATATTACCATCAAAAAGAGATTACCACAACGACATCCGAGTGATATAACCCTTTGACGAACTCATATCAGCACTTTATTAATCATTTGTCTATAAATATGAAGTTATCTGGAATCTTTGTTCTTATTTTTAATGTTATAATGAGCTCTAAATATGAAATCAGGTGTAACTCCGATTTGTTTCTTGGTTTGTATGAGTTTTGGTACCCATTAACGTGTTCCATACGTTTAACACATTGGCATCGAATCATACTAGTTCCAGTATTACTATTTCTACAAGCAAATTTCATGAAACTTTCAACTCCAGAAATATAGTCTTGCTCAATTCTACACTTTGACATCCAAGATTTGTCCATTTTCTATTAATGATATTAATTAAACATATTAATTAATTATGTATCTAATGAATATATTTCAAGTATTATATATAAATAACTTTGGGAAGGATAATAGGATTAGAGTTAGGAATCAATCTGTACCTAAATGAGGAATGAAAATATAAAGTTACAAACAACCTCATTTCTATACAAATTAAAAAATAAGCAGTATGAATATATAAAAACCAATCACTTTAGTTGATTCTAATTTCTAAACATGTTAGTATATCATAATTAAAAAGTAATATTAATTATACGTATATAACATTCTATAAAAGTAGGTGCTACTATAGTAACATATTTAACATTTTAACACATAAGTAGCATATATAAATAAAAATAATAATACTACTTAGTTTTTAGTTATTATTTGATTTTTATTAATTTATATATATATATATATATATATATATTATTTAAATTATTGAGTTTATAAATATATATTTATAATTTTTTTAAGAGTGAAGAGATAACACGTATAACTCTGATACCAATATAATTTCTTAAAAATTAAAAAAAAACATATTACTTTTCCTCTATTTATTACTTAATAAAATATAATTATTTATATATAAATAAATTTATCCATACACAGTAAATATATATAATCCTTCAAACCCACAACATTTCAGATATTATTTTCACGAAAAATAAGTCAAACATAATAACAAGTAAAATAAAAAACATACCTAAATCAAAAATTTATACAAAAAATAAAATAAACTGAATAATAAGCTAAAAAATTAATATAAATACTTACAAGAATGTTATGAAGTGACTAAATGGAGAAAAAAAGAGAAAAATGGTGTTTTGTAAGTAAGAATAAGTGAAAAAATGGGTATAAAAAATTTGAGTATTTCGCTCAAAAAAATAGTAGATCTAAAAGATAATGAAAATAGGAATATAACCCACAATATGGCGTTACAAATGGTGGTCGGAGTGGCCAGAAATTGAGAAAGAGGGTGGGTGTGAGCTCGGTTTTGGGAGAAAATAGAGAAGAGAAATGAAGATTTTTGGGTTTCTATATAGAAAAAAATGAGCCGAATGGATATATTACGTGGATAGCATCGGTTCGCCACGTCAACCGATGCTACCCACGTGACTATCGTCGGTTCGTCACGTCAACCGATGCTATCCACGTAATTTAAAATGTTTTTTTTGTCAATTATTATTTTATTTAAACTATGCATATACATACTATAGAAAAAGAAAAAATAATAACTTTACAATAATATTTAATTAAAACATATACACAAAATTAAATAAAGATATATTGTACATACATATATAAATTTAAATATCCAAAAAAATAAACAAAATTATATAATTTTAAAAACTAATTGTCTAAAAAAAATTATACTATTTATATATATTTATATCCAACTTAAATTCTAAAGAGTCAAATAAAATAATAATTAATGACCTAAAAAAAATTCAATTGTATTTACTTCATCCATTTTTTAATTTAAAATAATAGGACGTAGTGTCGATTCTACACCGAACCGACTTTAAATTCATTTTAAGTTGGTCAATCTCTATATTTATTTACGCTGAAATATTTCAAATTTATCCTATAACTCCCTCTTTCAATAGCAAATCATAATATTAAAATCATCTAATTAATGACCAGTTAATTAGAAATAATAAACTCAGAACAAATCACACAAATATGAATAGAGATAATTCAAATTAACATAAAAATCAAGCATAATTTGGAATTAAATTACATTTTTTTCTATAATAAAGAAAAATTAGTTCATGCTAAAAATTAAATTTAACATAAACGAATTCATCATAATTTTTCTGAGAGAAATTGAAATAAAAGTAAATTGCAAAAAAATCTACTTTCATTTCTTCTCTAGTTCTTTTTTTCCTCTGTTCCTCATCGACTCTTTTTTCCTTATGTTCTCGTCTGCGTTGCCTTCTATTTTTTTTTCCTCTTAGCTACCTCTACCCTAAGCTTTCTTACTTATATATATATATATATATATATATATTGTTAATTAGAAATTTTTATTTAAATAAATCTTAATTTAAATTTGAAACTTCTTAGACAATATGCTTCTAAAATTTTGGATCTTCATTTTCTTCAAATATTCAATAAAATTTAAATAATAATAATGAAATCTAAAATCAATAAAAAATAAATAAAATTAGACTAAAGTTAAAGTTGAGAAGTGAAACACCTAAACTTAAAACTTTGTTTGTCATTAAATAAAAATAAAATAAAATAAAAGACACCTATGAATAATATCAACTAGTTAATCTATTTAGTTATAATATATATCATTTTCCTTAGTTATAACTATCTTTTAACATTATAAAATTTATAACTCAGATTTTGAAAAAAAATGTATATAACTCGGGTCAGTTTCTTTTCTTTTTCGACTAATGATACTTGAAATGGAAGAATTTAATCATGTATTTATGGCGTTGTCAACGGGGTCAGGTTTGAGTTTGACATCCTTATTTTTATGTTAATTGTTTGTGGGAGCAAGATGGATGTTTTTCACCAGAGTTTTAGATAATTTTGTAAGGATGGAGTATTTTCCACCCGTAAATAATGTATATTTAATTATATATTTAATGTTATAATTAATAAAAATTTATGTTTAAACAAGAAATTCTAAAAACATCAATAAATCATAGAACTTAGGTGACGTCTAGTTTACGTAATGAAATTGGAATAAAAATGTGAATAGAATATAATGGAAAAAAAACAGTATTATTTGGTTTGATTATTGAAATAAAAAAACCAGTATTATAGTGTTTGTTTTATAGAATTTAGGGTTTTAAGATTTGAGATTTAAGGGTTTAAGATTCAAGATTTATGATTTAATGTTTAGGGTTTAAGTTTAGGGTTTTGGGTTTATGGTAAATGATTTAGGATTAATTTTTTTTAAATAAGGTTTAGGGTTTAAGGTTTATAGTTAAAATTATTATTTTTCTAAATAGGGTTTAAGGTTTTGAGTTTTGAGATTTAAGGTTTAGGGTATAAATTATAGAGTATAATGTTTAGGGTTTAGGGTTTATAGTTAAAATTTAAAGTCGATTCATGGGTTGAAATGACTTTAAAGTTTTTTTAGTATATTTTACTCATTTTCTACTCTACTTAAGAACCTGTATTCAATGACATATAAATTTATATAACAACTTTGTGATTATTAAGATTTCTTTTAAATAACTACATTACTTCAAATCACAGATATTTTAATGAGTATCATATTGTTGAATCATGTCTTTCCCATTTCATAATACTTATACAAAACCTACATAATAAAAATAATAACATACATATACAAAAAATTATACACATAATATACAAAAAAAAATAACACAAAGTGAATAATAAGTACGTAAGATTAATAGAAATACTTACAAGAGATGAAGTAACAAAATGAAGAAAAAATGATGTTTTGTAAGTGAGAAAATGAGTATAAATTTTTTGAGTATTTCGCTCAAAAAAATAGGAGATTCGGAAGATAATTTGGAAAGGAAGAAAACCCATTAAACGATACTGAATTGGTGGATGTAGGTGACCGAAAAATGAGAAAGAGTGGAGGAGGTGAAGCTCGGTTTTGAGTTTTTCGATTTTTGGGATTTTAGGTCTTGTTTACAACGTTACAAATTAAAAATTGTGTCTGATGGGAGAAGAAAGAAGAGAAAAGGAAAAATCCACGTGAATAGCATCGGTTGACTTGTTGAACCGACGTTACATGTGGACGTAGCATCGGTTCTATGTGTCAATCGATGCTACACACGTGGATAGCGTCGGTTGACACGTAAAATCGATGCTACGTCCACATGTAGCGTCGGTTCAACACGTCAATCGATTCTATAAGTAGCGTCAATTCTTCACCAAATCGATTTTAAATTCATTATAAGTTGATTTTCTCCAAAAATTGACTTTATATATTTACTTAAATGCCACATTTTGTAGTAGTGCATCACTAATAACTTACTCTTTTTACATCGAAGATAGCAGAAAAATCAATCAAAAATTAAGCAAGAGTTAAGCGTTTACTTCAATCTAAAGTTAAGTCATTGAGTGTGTGTGAAATAGTCAATTTGACTCCAAACTAACAACAAATTCATATAAAAGTAGAACAACTAAAATCAAAAGAATTTTCTCAAAATTAACTCTATAAATCCAATTTTCAAAAATCCTCTCCACTACTGTAATCAACTACCAAAATTAGAGATTAAAAGATCTTTAATCAGGGTTGTAATGATAGAATAGTGAAGGCTAAGAAGAAAATGGATATGAAAAATCAAAACAAATTAGAAAAATACTTGGTAAAAAAAATAAAAAGAATATCTAAAGGATTCATACCATAACTCTTTCTTGACAGTATGTTTATACAGATGACAATACTGTTGTTATACTAAATAAGTAGAGTGCTTTTTTTTCTTTTTTTGGTGTGATTATCTTAATACTCATAATCTTTACTAATTTCAACCACTTTAACCCTTTTTCGATTCTTGTTTTTTATTTTTTTCACACTTTGATTAAATAGAGCAAGCATAATGTAGATTATTTAATTTAAATTAACTTTTTTTTAAATGTAAATTTTTACCAAAATATTTTTTCAAAATTTAAGATAAATTTATAGTTTTTCAAACTTAAAATGAAAATGATTTATGTAGTTAAAAGAACAAATAAACGTTATATGATATTTTGAAAATAACTCTATTAAAAAATATTATTTTAAAAAATAATTTTTTAAAATATATCATGTGATCCTTGTATCATAAAAATATGATATTTTATATTTATATAAAATTTTAATATAATTATTATATTTATTTTACTCGGATAAAATGTAATTAATAATACCTTTTTAAAATACACAATATATAGGCTGCTTCAAACCCTAATAAAAGTGTTATTTTACTATTATTTGTTCCAGTAAAAGTAATAAAAAGGGTTGCAATTTTAAGACCAAACCCATTAGATTACGAGCTTATAAACACCTCATTGGCTAACCATTTGATTTCGGTCTATAAGTTCTCTCTTTTACTCTTTCATCAGTAGTAATCAGTGAAGCTGACGAAAATGGCTCTGCAACTATGGGAGACTCTAAAGGAGGCGATACCGGCCTACACAGGCCTATCTCCGGCGACCTTTTTCACACTTGTTGCTTTGATTTTCGCAGTGTACTATTTGATTTCGGGTCTATTCGGTTCGTCTGGTCACCAACCGACACCTCGATCCTCAGAAGAAATGCAACCTATACCTCCTCCTGTTCAGATCGGTGAGATTTCTGAGGAGGACCTCAGACAGTACGACGGTTCTGATTCCAATAAGCCTTTGCTCATGGCTATCAAGGGTCAGATCTATGACGTCACTAGGGGAAGGTTTTTATCGAGAATCGATTATTTTTTGTATATGTCTTTGCTGATTTTTGGAATCTGGATACCACTGCTTGGCCTTTTCTACTCTTTTTTTTATATAAAATTCAACTTTTATCTTTTTGGTCAAGATCGTTTGCCTTTTCTTTTCGGATTACGAGAGAAGTTTCCTCTCGAAAATACTTTTCCTAAAACCGCTTTTGATTGAAATCACTTTTAACAGAAAGCTCAATCAAACAGATCCTTCGTTACCTTGAGTTAAATGCTATTTTAAGTTTGATCTAAAGGTCGATCGAGTAAATGAAATCGCCGGTATGGTGAATCAGCTCTCAATTTGTGAATGTTTTCGATTTTGGTTTCAGAATTTCATACTTTAAATTTTTTTTCCTTCTTTGCATGATTGCCTCAAAATTTTTGTGATCTAGAATTCTCTTTAGACTTTGCTAAAAAAGCTGTTTTCTTTTGGATGATCTTGTGATATGATTTGCTGGATTTCAGGCTTATTGTTTGCTTGATGAAAATAATAATTGCTTATTTACTGGTATTCTCCCTTAATTTCTGGTTCATTAAACTAGTTTTTACTGAGTGTATATTTCTCTGATGTTATTGACTGCGAATATGGTGATGCATTTTTGGCTGTATTACATTGACTATGGAAATTTTCTTGAAGAACTCGACTTGAACAAAGACATGGTTCCTCTACTTAACAATCTAAATTGTTGAAAAAATAAAATAAACATAAAAAGAAGAGAAAAAATAGACAAGTAGTGTGTCCGAGTTAGGCTACAAAGCAAGACACAAACATGAATTATATTTGATTTTTGCATAGCATCATAGATAGAGTTCCATTTTTAACCTTCTATGGTTCACATATGTTTTTTTCTTCTAAAATAATGTAAAATACATGTTTTTTGCATGTTCAAAAATACGGTATACATTTTTTCTATGTGTAAAAAAGCGTAAGGGTCAAAAATAAAATCAAGTGAATATTTAGTTCATATAAAACATGTTGTAATTATATTTTAGTTAGTGTAAGGATATTGACTTTTCTTATAATTTAAAACAAATTGACAAAAAGTAATTTAATTTTTTGTAATATTAAAAATATGTAAAATTGTGCTAGAAAACACAATCAAATACTTGATTGACATCCTAGTCCAAGGCCGGATAGATATTCAATACTTTACAGCTATCAGCGTCCTAAACATACCTTGTTGGCGTGCACATCTTGGTTTTTGATCATATTTTGACTTATTAGCATGCCTTCTTTCGAGTTCAAACATAAAATAAGTAAATATATTTGATGGGAAAAGGAGAGAAAATTCAAACATAAAATAAGTAAATATATTTGATGGGAAAAGGAGAGAAATTTCTAGATGGCTGAAACCTCCGTCGTTTTTTTAGGACGACATATATATTTCTTTCAAACCTCTATATATTTGACTTGTTGATATTTTACTATTAAGATTGAAACTTTCTGTAGATCTGGACGTCCATATGGGCTTTTGAAGGAGCCTCATTGGTACTTAAGTCATTGGTCTATTCCTGTTGAACTAAAAATATTTCGGAAAATTATAAAAAATAACACGCTTAAAACTTATAATAATAAAAGTAACAACATTGAACAAAGTTTAATTGGATGATGTTCAAAATGAAATAATGTGTTAGATTTTTTTTTAATAGTGAAAAAATATGAGGTGGGCATCATGGGTGTAATTTTTGTGGTTACAAATTTAAAATGTGTTATTTTTGTTGTTTTTCCAAATATTTATTGCTAGACATATTTTGGTGACTAGATGTTGGAACTTTTAGCTCTGATGTCACGTTCTTTGATCCTTTCTCATCTATTGTGTTTGACCTTCTTCATGTATTCATTATTCATTTGCTTGTGAACTAACTTATTACCTTTTTGCTTGCTCGACCTATTAAACTATATGAAAAATTCACATCAAGCATGTGAAGAAGTTATTCTTCTATGGAGTTTTTCTAGCTTGAGGAGTATATGAGATTTCCAAATAATGTCTTTTTAGGAAAACCTGAAGTTAATTTGAGTTTGCCTCCTCCACTAAGCCTCTTCTTCCCATGCTTTGGTTTAGTTAAAAGGACCTGATGTAATGTATAATAACCTTATAATTAAATTAAGTGGATTGAACCATTTTGTTGAATTATTTCAGGAGTAACGTTTGTACTCTAATGCTGTTTTTAGTAGCTCAAGTTGATTTTTGACAAACTTTTTTAGGGGGAGTTACTTTGATTGTTATGACATTAAACATGATACATTATCTCCAAATGTCTTCAAAATGTATCTCCAAGTGATTGTGGCCATAAGTTAGCTTTTTCTGTATGTGTTGAACATTTAGACAAACTTTTGAACTGTTCTTGCATCCGACCAATATTTGTGCAGGATGTTTTACGGACCAGGGGGGCCTTATTCATTGTTTGCCGGAAAAGATGCTAGCAGGGCTCTTGCAAAGATGTCTTTTGAAGACAAAGATCTAACAGGTGACATCTCTGGTCTTAGTCCATTTGAACTTGATGCATTGCAGGACTGGGAATACCAATTCAACGGCAAGTATGATAAGGTTGGAACTATTAAGACAGTTCCTGTAACTGATAAGCCACAACCCTCTGGAACTGACAATGAGGCGAAGACGGCTGCTGAAGATGGTCGGTCCGAAAATCTTGCCGATGAGTCCTAAGAAATTACTCCTGTTGCTGTTGCTGTTGCTGTTGCTGTTGCTGTTGCTGTTGCTGTTGCTGTTGCTGAGAATCAATAAGTTGAATCACATGTTTAAAAAGCAAGGTTATTACAAATGAGAGACACATTCGTACTGAGGGCGCTGTAGTGAGGAAGGTTTCTTATAGGACATGTATACCTGGTCAATCTTGTTTCCCGTGTAAGGTTAAATTCAGATTTTAGGATACTTGTGTAATAATCGGATTTTCTCTAATATTTTGGATTCAGGGCTACTAGTGTCTTGCTTTTCCTGGATGTAATATATACCGGTATGAAATATTTTATGACTAAGTTCTTTTTTTTTTTTATAGTTTAAAGTGCATCCATTTTGGGTGTCGGATGTAGAGATTGTGAATATTGAACCTTGGACTTTTGGTCAGTGGTGTTACAATCTTAACAATTCAACTAGAGTAAAATATGTGTAAAGGTATGGAATATTTATGGCAAGTTACAATTAAGGACAAATTACAATTATCAAAGGGTAATGGGATTATCAAATCTGTTTTCGTTATGACAAAAATGTCATATTTGACAAATTTGTCTAGTACTAAAAGATATTAATTGCCAAACTATTTATTTCCTAGCCAGATGCAACAAAAGGGGATATTTTGGTATGAGATATAAAGATCAAGACCTTTTCATGTATAATTATTTCTTTTTAATTTTTATCTGTAATATTTTTTTACTTCATATAACATTTTTTAATTTTTGAACATCTATTAGTTAAAAATTAAATAGTACTTGTTTTGTATTTTAAATTTGAAGACAGTACATGTAAACTGTATGTTTCCTTTCTATTCTTTCATTAAAAAATTGTCATATATTATTTTTTTAGTTGTAGTATTTATTAATTAAAAAGGAATGGTTATGGAAAACTAAATTTGATTTATATTATATATATATATATATAATTAATTAATTAATAAATGTTTGAAGTTAAAGGAATCCGTAAAGAAGAAGCATGCAAAAAAATACATATTATAACTTTTATTTGAAAGTACACTAATTTTAGAAAAAATATTTATAATCATGCATAAATAATTTAGAAAAAAAACTAGTTTTGGGCTTTTACAATAGAGTCGGGTACTTTATAAAAAAAATAATGATAATTCTAAATATATTTGTAAAAATGAATAACATAAAAAATATCCTCAAATTTTAAGGTATTTTTAAAAATATCTTTAAGGTTTTAAAAAAAATCAAAAATACTTCTCGATTATAACAAAAGTTAAATTTAACATAAGTGAATAGTAATATTTTATAAATAAAAATAGAATTAATAAATAATAAAAAATCAAGAAATAATAGAATTAGAAATAGAAAAAACTGAGGATGTTTTTTTATAGAAAATGAGAATAAGTAAAAAGAAATTTTAAAAAAATTAGAAAAAAAAATTAAATCTTAAAGAAAGAGATGAATTTAAAGACCCATATTTACATATTTAAGAAAATTATTTCCAAGGAAAGACATAATTTATTATGGAATAAGTAATAAAAAATGAGTATTAATATCACATATGCAAAAAGAATATATAATATAACATTAGAATAAACTATATTGAATAAACCAAAATTCCCTAAAAAGATAAAGAAAAAATCGGATATATTCATTTAGAAGGAATTCAAATATTAATACGAGTTCATTTCAGAAAATAAATAGATACGCTAATAAAATTAGATAATAAAATAATAAATAGGAAAAATGATTTACTAGGAATGATCCATGGTAACTTAAATTAAAAACTAAAATTCACAACACATCTCAGGTTTGTTATTAATATTCATGATAAAAACTTAAATCAAGTATTAAATCTAACTTATGAATTTAAAATGAGAGATTTAATGAAAGAAAGAAATTATCTATTTTCAATACACTACTTAGTAGGGTATTCGTTAACAAAAAATCATAATAGTTTAATTTATGGGATAAAATAAATTTATAAAAATAGATAAAACCTTCTAAGAACTTGAAAAATAATAAAACCAGAAATCTTAACGTATTTTAAAATACTAGAAGAATGTTATTTAGATATAAAAAAAACCTCTAATATCAAGAAAAAAAGTAACATGGTTAAAAATAATAATATACCAAGATTTATTTTTATAAACCATAAAAGAAGAAACTTCTAATTAAGAAGAAACCTCTAACCAAGAATAAGTTAAAAAACTAAAAGATGAAGTTCAAGTAATAAAAGTATTAGTTCATGATGTCATGTTAGGAAGACAATAATGTTTTAAAAAATTAAAAAATATAGAGTTAGAAATATATAGAAGCTTAGTAGTCGTAACAAAAAATCAAGTAACATAAATGAAAGCTTTGAACCTTTTAATAGATGAAATGGATTTAGTCCAAGAATCAAATATGAAATACCTATAAGATATAATTGAAACACAAAAAGAATTATTAAAAGAAATAAAAAATACGGTTATAATAAATTACAACGAGATATACATATGAAATTTACAGAATTAAGAAGAACATATACAACATACATAGAAATAATGATATTATAGGTCATAAATATGATTTCTTAGAAAGATTAAAAATAGAATCACTTAGGAGATCAGATGTCCTGATTCCTAAAAATGAGAGAAGAAAAAATGAAGAAAAATCTAATGAAAAAGATATAATTATAATTTAATGGAATATAGAAAAGAATTAGAGGAATAATTCATGAATCCTGAAAATAGGGATATAGAAAAATTAGTTAATTTGTTAACACTAACTAATAAAGAATTAGAAGAATATTATAATGAAAAACTTTGTATAAACAAAGAGAAAGATGATATGATAATAATGAGCAAGACTAATTCTAAACCAGAAATCATGACCCTAAAAGGTCATATGAAACCAATTTCATTACCAATTCCTTACCAAGAAGGAACATCTAACTCACATAGGGAAGAAGGAAATAGACAAAGGTTAGGAGAGTCTGACACCATAGATAGAAGAAGATAATCACCTAAAATGGAAGAAGGATTGCATTTGGGGACTAGAGGTAGTATCCTACTAAAATCCAAACCCTATGATAATTACAAATATGATCTTTTAGATTTAGATTGTATAAGAGATAGAAAAAAAGTCTTAGATAAATGGGTTAGTGGTATGATTGTATTCATACAAACCACTCAAATTACACAATCAATCCATTCAATTTATAGGGTATTAGTAACTCATAAAATGATAGAAAATGTTAGAGTTGAGTTTTCAAACTTAACAAACCAACAACATTTATTAATGCAAAGGAACGTTCATATAGAAAGAGAATATTTAGATATAGTAATAAATGAAATATATAAGAAATTTATTGAAAAAGATAAAGGAAGAACTATCAATAAATCAAGTGAAAATGAAACCAATGAGACCAAATGTCATTTAACAAATATGAAGATATGTAACATGTGTTACATAAATTCTTTTACATATGAATATAAAATGTATTACCATTAATTACTACCCTCTATATAAAAAACTTATAAGGAAATGTTTTTCCAAAAATTATCAGAAACATTACATAAGACTCTATCAGAAAGTTGGAATTAGAGAAATAGGAAAACTACACTAGACACCCTAGGAGGAATAATAAGAATCCTTAAAAGCTGGATAATTATTAAATACTAAGAAAGAAAAGAATATAAATAAATAAGAAGAAATGATAAAATCTATTATGATACAAGAGATTTTAGAATACCAGAAAATATGGATGTAATATAAAACTTTACAAACAAAAATACAAAAAATAAAAAATACAAAAGATTTAAAAAATATAAATTTAGACAGCAAGATTTTCAAAAATATAAAAGAATATTTAATAGGAAAACCTATAAGAAAAGATATTTTAGAATAAAGAAATATAAACCTCCTGAAAATAGAAATTATTGCTCTTCATGGAAGAAAAAAATGCAGATTTTGGATTTGTAATGAATAAGGATATTATACTAATGAATGCCCTAGCAGGCTTCAACATAAGAAAGAATTTAAAAAGGAATTTTCACATAAATCAAAAATTTTAGAAGAAGCTTTAAAGATGGAATTAGAACCAATTAAAGAATCAAATTTAGATGATACTTACAGTATTTATTCATTAGAAGAAATTAAGGAGGAAGTAACCGATTTAGAATATGAACACTTAGATTATAAATACTCTTCAACGAAAGATGAATGATTTGTATAATATTACAAATCCAAATAGTACCTACATCAAAGTAGGAGTAAAATGTAAAGGTTGTGTTAGCTATCATCTACATGCATAAATAGATACAATAGCTAGTATGCGTGCTGCAAGTAAATATGTATTTCCAGAAGAAAACTAAAAATATGCACCAAAAGATTTAATTGTAAGAATTGATAATAATACTAAAATAAATCTTAATAAGATTTTAAAAGATATAGATATAATGATAGGATGAGAAAATTTTCATATTCCTACCATATACCAACAAGAAACGAGAGTTGATTTATTAATAAAAAATAATTTTTTAAACTTATATCAATCTTTTACATAATATTTTGACAAAATAAGTTTATCAATATTAGATGGTGATACCATTTATGTATCAAAAATAAGAAAAGCTTTGATTAAGTCAAACTCAACTTTTATGCAACAACATAAAAAGCGAAAACGTGGTAAAATAGAGTAGCAAAAACCTTATCTAGAAAATATTTTATTAGAAATAGAAGAGAAAAAAACTCTTTTCTTAATAAAATACAAGAAGATAAAGCTCTAGCAGGTATCAAAAAACTATTAAAAACAGTAAGATTAGAAATTCTTTGGATCCAAAAATCAATAAATTTAAAACAATTGCAAACATAAAATTAAAAGATCCTAACAAAATTCTTTGAGTAAAACCAATGATTTACACCCTAGAAGACATGATTGGATTTGAAAAACAAATTCAATAACTTTTGAAACTAAAAGTCATAATACCAAGTAATTCACTTCACTCAAGTTCATCATTTTTAGTTTAAAAAGAAGTTAAAAAGAGAAAAGGGAAAAAAGAGAATGATAATAAACTTCAAATCATTGAATAAAGAAAGCATTGATGATAGATATTTTATTCTAAAAAAAGAAGAATTATTATCATTAATAGAAGGAAAGAAATACTTCTCAAGTTTTGATTACAAAAATGGATTTTGGCAATTAAGACTAGATGAATAATTTCAAAAATTAATGGCATTTAGTTGCCCTAAAGGACAGTTCCAATGGACTATTGTACCATTTGGATTAAAATAAGCTTTAGGTATCTTCCAAAGTTATATGGATAACATCTTTAAAAAATTATAAAATATTTGTTGTGTATATATAGATGATATTTTGGTTTTTTAGTGATAAATTAAATAAACATTGTTTCGATATTATTAATATTCTACAAGAATGTAAGAAAGAGGACATTGTACTCTTTGAAAAGAAAGTAGTAGTACTTGCTTAGCAGAAGAAAATTAAGTATTAAAAGCTGAAAATTAAATATGGAAAACATAATCTACAACTCATATACTAAACAACATTCAAGGTTTTCCTAGTGAATTAAAAAACAAAAATCAATTATAAAGAATTTTAGGATGTTTGACATATATAGAAGCATATACCAAGAAACTTGTAAAAATGCAAAAACCTTTACAAGCAAAATTGAAAAAAAAATATATCTGGAAATGGATAGAAAAAGATACTCTGTACATAGATAAAGTAAGAGTAAAGGTAAATAATTTATCAACTTTATACCATCTAGGACCATATGATAAAATGATAATTGAAATAGATGCTTCACAAGAATATTAGGGAGCAATTCTGAAAGCAAAATTAGATGATAAAGATAAATATATTTGTAGATATACATCAAGATCTTTTCAAGGTCCAGAGTTTAATTATCAGAGTAATGAAAAATAATATCTAGCTATTAAAAAGGCTATTAAAAAATTTGCAATTTATTATAAGTTTCATATTCATTGTTAGAACAGATAACAAGAATTTTGGTTATTTTTTAAGAGCTAATATTACAGGTGATTACAAACAAGAAAGTCAGATGGCAATAGTGGTTCAACAACTATAGTTTTGATGTTGAGAATCTTCAGAGAATAAGAATAGTTTAGCAGATGCTCTTATTAGAGAATTAGTAACTCTAACTATTTTTATGCTTACATGAATGAAACATCTTTATCTCAAGATAAAGATAAAGAAAAAGAAGATAAAAATTTTACAGGAACAACTCAAGCTATTATATCTTGAGAAATATCTTATAGCGACATGAAATAAATAAGAAGAATTTAATTGTTCAAAACAACTCTTGGAGTCTAAAAACTCAAAAGAGGAAACTTCCTTAAAAATTCAATGTAAAGAATATAAAACTTCTAAAGAAATAATTCAAAATGAAAATGAGAAACCTAATAGTTCAAAAGAGAGTAATATATATGAAATAAAAAAGCTCAATTGGGTTGATGAAGTAGAAAAATAGGAACATAAAAAGACTTATGTGATCTATAATGGCCCAAAATTAAGAATTTATAAAAAAAATGGACAAAAGTCAGTAAATCTATTGTAAGGTTTGGTGAAGTAACTCATAAAGCTTTCACCAACAGAATAAAAGCTGAAGACAGTTATGCCAATTACAAAACATCAAAACTAATAACTCCAGAAGAGATAGTAAGAAATTATTTTGTAGTACTACAACAACAACCAACAGTACCAAACAAATTGATAATTCTAGGGAAAATAGCAAGACCTCTTGTATTATTTAGAGAAGCATCTTTCCTAAAGACAACAAAGATAGTAAAACATTCAGTGCTATTCAGGGAAACATCCTCCAAAAATTCATCAGTCATTGAAGATGAAAAAGACCAATATAGAAGCCTAAGAAAACCACAATGATTGAGTCTCTACAATTTGGCCAGAAAATTTACCCAGGAACACATTGAAGATATGAAGTTCTACACTACAGACAATGAATTGAGAAAGTAAATTCAATATTTTAAAAGGAATTGATCTAATATTTGTTTATAAAACTTTTCATGCAGGACTAATAGAAAACATATATCTATGAATTAATTTAAGTGAATTAAATTATTTTCCAAAAAATTTCAAAAGAGTAATCAAGAACTTTAGAAAGAAGAATAAAGTAGATAATAAGCTTGTTTATCTCAGATTTTTCAGTTAACTAATGAACTGGAATGAGAAAAAGATGTATCTGTTCCTACCATTCATTAAAATAGGGATTTCTAACACAAAAAAAGAAGTTCCCAAACCAAGAACGCTTCTAGAAAAATAATTCAATAAAGAAGAATTATGTGTATTAAAAGGTCAAATGTTAAGCCAAATTTACTATGAACTCAAGAAGATTGATAACTCTATTGGGATTAATGTAAATTATTCAATTAGTAAAGTCATAATCATTTCTCATAATAGTATGACTCTTTTAGAGTAGAATGGTGAAAAGATTACCAAATATAAAACAAAATTTAACAACAATAACCTAGAAATCGGTCAAGAAACAAGGAACGTATTTTGATTCTATGTCAAAAAAGCCACCAAAGATCACACATATATTTACTGCATCAAAGATTGAGAAGATGAAGATGTGTCATCATTAACGTCATCAAAAGGACTATCGGTAGAAAACGACAAAGAAAAATAAAGAAAGAAACTGTAGGTAAAAAACGACAAAGAAAAATAAAAGTTCTTGAATGATTAAATATTTGCTTATATCAAGTGATAATATTGATTAACAAAAAAATGAAGACAGAAATATCACAATATTAAAAAGAAAATTAAGTAAGAGGAATTAACAACTAAACATTAAACAACTAGTTTGAAAAAAATTAAAATGAAAGATAAAAATATAATTTTATTAGAAAAATTTGATAAAAATTATCTCTTAATCTTAAATGAATATTATGAAACTTGTCTTGAAAATTTTAAAAGATTTAATAACTTATTAGATATATATACATATTATATTAAAACTATTTTAGTTAAAATATATCTTATTAGAAGAAGAAGAATGAAGAGAAAAGGGAATTTAATAACTTTATATTTGGTTATTATATTTTTGAAGATTATAATAATTATATTATTTGTACATAAACATATAATTGTATAGATTTATAATTATAAGGTTAAATGTATATAAGACTTGAATAAGTTTATTTAAAGTATATAACTAGGTGTAATCTCTTAAAAGAAGGTTAGATTGATTAATATTCTACCATAAAATCAACGGATGATCGACAATCAAAAAACCCCCGATTAAAAAACCCTCACAAATTAGTACCAGAATCATATGGAAGAATATTAATTTTAAAGATATTAATAGTATTAACTATAAAATTTAAAAATATTATAATATTTTTTATAAACCTCAAATTTGTAAAGATATTTTAAAACTTAATAACATTTTAGATATATATCCCAACAAAAAACTTTAAATATATGCATTTAACACAAGTAATTTTTATAATTTTACAACTTTAAAGTTACGTATTTTTTAGATTTTGTAAGTAAAATTGGCCGAAGAACTGAGTACTGTAGAACTTCGTTTGGGCCATTAAAGCCGGTCGATCTCTCTCTCTCTCTCTCCATCTCTCGCCGATTGTACGTATTTTCATTTTTGGTTGTTTGGAATAGCACTATTATAACGTAGTTTTAACTCCAGGCCAAATTCAAGTTCAAGTCTGAGGAGACAGACTATTTGCCTCCATAGTATATTGCCCTGAAAAGCATCAAAACAGTCTAAACGATTTTAGGGAGACTCTCCAAGAAAAAGAGAGAGAAAATGGTGTTGGGTTCAACGATAGTGAACACTTACCCTCTAACGAGCTACACTTTTGGGACTAAAGAGCCCAAGATGGAGAAAGACACCTCTGTAGCTGATCGCCTTGCTCGCATGAAAGTCAAGTATGCTCTTTTCTTTTACCTTCTTGTGTTTTACTCCCCCAAACCCTAGATACAAAAGCTGAGGGGTTTGGCATTATGTTTAAATTTTTCTTCCTAAAAGCTTCATATACGTAGTTTAACCCTTTTTTTAAATTGTTATAATTTTAATTCACAGTTATATGAAAGAGGGAATGAGAACGAGCGTGGAAGCAATTTTGCTGGTATGTCTTATTTATTGTTTAGTTGGGAAAAAAATGCACGGGTTTACTTTCACAAATTAGAGATATTGGTCACCTTGCTTTAAATATGATGAACCTTGCTTTAAATTGAATCAATTTACGTTTCATTAATGTTACAATTGTATGTACTTTAGTCATTTTAGTATAATTTTGAGTCATTTAAGCCTTTGTTAGTAAGGTTCAATTCGATTGTACTTAATTTTTTTTCCCAAAAAGTGATTAAAAAAAAGAAAACCAAAATTGGCAAGAAATGATTAAAGTTTTAAAAAATGTATGAGTAAAGTGACTAAACTACACTAATTTTAAGAAAGGTAACTAATGTGTCCAATTTAGAAAGTTTAATACCTAGAGTGTCATGCTACCCTCTTTAATTTTACTACTGCCTGTTTGTTTATTGCATACGCTTTTAAGCTTAGTTTGGGTATTTCGGATTGCTCAATTTCATTATTGTAAAAGAAAGAATGTTAAGAAAGGTATAAAGAAAGTTAAGTTATTGATATGCAACTGTTGACTGTTGGCTGCCGAATATGGTTTCAGATTAGGATCGTTTCACCTTCCAAGTTGATGATGTTTTGCTTGAAATGCTTGAAGCATGCATTATCTTGAAACTCACAACTTGCTTTACCTTCTTTCATCTTTTGGTTCAAAATATTCATTCCTTTGCAGGTACAAGAACATAACCATCCTCACATACTTCTCTTGCAAATCGGAAATACCTTTTGCAAACTTCCTGGAGGCCGTCTGAAGCCAGGAGAGAATGGTATGATCTGGTCCTTCATGCATTTGATCCTGTTGTATGTGTTTTTCATTAATACGATCATAAAGATTGACTCTTTTTTTTCATGTATCCATTTATTTACTTGGTTTTCTTTATGCGTCAGAAATTGAAGGGTTGAAGAGGAAGCTTACTAGCAAGCTTGGTGCTAACTCTCCTGGTCTCGTGCCTGATTGGCAGGTTCTTTTTCAATATTTATCTAAATAGTATATTGGAAAAATGTACAGAAATTAAGTATATGGAGTGTGTTTGCACTTTGCATGAAATGAAATTGGAACAAAAGTGAGAGGATTGGAATTGGAGCAAATTTATTGAAATGGAAGATGACATTGCAATGCAATCGTTTAGGCTTCTGTTAACCTTTTGCTTGTTGGATGTTTCTTTGGTGTTCTCAGTTCTGTGCATGCCTATATTGCTTTCGATTAATGAAAAGTTGCAGAGTGTACTTGTATGTTTGTAATTGGAAACAATCATTTCAGGAAATGTTGATTGAAACCTGTTTAGCTGGAACATGGTTTTATAAGAACTGCAAATTTTGTATCACTGATATGTTCAGTTCATATTTCTCCCTATGCTTCTACAGATAGGCGAGTGTGTAGCTATATGGTGGAGGCCAAATTTTGAGACTATAATGTATCCGTATTGCCCTCCTCACATAACAAAGCCTAAGGTAATTGTTACATATTTGTATGATGTTTCTTTGTTGCTGTTTGCTAAAAGTATCATCCATGATTCTCAAGGTTTGAGTTAATATTTCTTGCTTTTCTCATTTATGTCATGCAGGAGTGTAAGAAGCTTTTCCTTGTTCACTTATCTGAAAGGGAATACTTTGCAGTGCCCAAAAATTTGAAGCTTCTTGCTGTTCCATTATTCGAGCTCTATGATAATGTTCAGGTACAGTAATTAGATGCTTATGTGTTACAATATCAAACATTTATTTTAAATTTGATTTGCTAGTTTTGATATAACCGGGATATATATTAGTTTATATTGTAGGATGATATTTAAGAGATATTTTAGGAGTAAATGTATCTATTATTTGTTAACTTTTGTATTTTTGGAACTTGTATTGGGAGGCTCTAGTTCTTCAAAGAACTATAAATCTATACATTTTCTTTATTTTTTATCGTTTCAATAAAAGATACAAAGTAAATTCGTATCATTATGCTACACAGTTGATTTCATATAAGTATTTGTATAACTTATAAGACATTGATTATTTATCCTGTAATCCTACTAAGGTAAATGGTACCATTAGGACTATCAGACTTGCTCTTGATTAATTATCATTATTTATTCACTTATTCTGGAGTCTCCTTCTGATGTAGCAATGCTCTGTATAATCGCATGAATGGGATTTTCTTTATTCATTCGTATGATCTGGGATTTTTTCTATTGACACCAATTTATAATTTCTTCAGAGATATGGACCAGTTATCTCTACCATTCCACAACAGCTTTCGAGATTCCAATTCAACATGATCACTAATTGATATACTTCGACAGTACTGAGGTTCATACTTATTTTTTCCCGAAACTCCTGAAACAGTTACTAGTTTTTGACAATGCTAATCAGTAGGCTGCTGCTGCTATTTGAGGACTCTTCAATTATTCATGTGACTGAAGCATATCTTGTGAAATAATTTATTTATGGGGACTGAGAATTTTACTTTCTGTTCATCTTGGATTATACTTCCGGGAAAATTTGTGTTCTGTTAGTCATTAGTGGTGATCCTAAACTAAGTATTGTAGATTAGGAGTCGGGAAGTGAGCAGTTCTAATATTAATTCAGAATTTCTTTGGAACTTTTCATTGAACTGATTTTGCTTGAGTCTAGTTATGTACTGGTTAGTGTAGTTTAAAGAGAGTTCTTAGAGATATTTTGACATGAAGTGCAGGCTTTTAATTTGTTGTAATCGATTTCATAACTAACTGATTACATCTGGGTGCAGTAGAATTATGTAATCCAATTCTGTAATATTTGTATTTAGAAAGTATTACCGTTGGTGATACAGGGGGTTAGTTTTCCCCACTTGCATTTTTTGATCCTTTATTGTCGTTTATTTTACACTATAAATGCTTTGTTTATTTGCTCTTTATTTTATTGTTTTTTACTGCTCTTTAGCTATGGTGTCTTTAGGATCATTATTTTGTCCTTTAGCATAACAAACTCTGATACAAATAGGGAAAGTAGTGCAGCAGAGATAAGTAGATTGAATTTAGTTTGTTGAACGAGTTTTGTATTGAGAGAATCCTCTCTGAATTTTTTGTAACATTTTCTGGGGTAGAAGCATAGAGTTTTATCCATTTCTAGAAGATTTCATCTTTTTAGAATTAATTTCCAGTTTCTATGCTAAGTGATATCAGAGCCTTAGGTTTTCCTTATGTGATGATGGCCAGTTCTGGTGAAGAAAACCAACAAGATGTGAATGAAGCTTCCATTGTGAGGGTGCTGGCAACCTATCTACGCGAACAAGAACAATGAAATGAGGTACAGTTTCGAACCTTTCTGCAAGAGTTTAAGATGGCCATGTCGCAATTTTGTGAAGAAATTATGATATTGTGCAACGTGCAACCCAATGACCCATTCAATCTATCTCCTTTTTGCAACCACTCTCGATGTTGAACCCACCTCCTAACAACACCTATGCTAAAAGCTTAGACGAAGTCGACCCTTGTAAGTCCACTCCCTTGCCATTTTACCAAGCCTAGGCCCATTTTCAAAGCCTAGAAAATTACCCAATTGAAAATTATACCAACGCGAGACCCATGTAACAACATACACCTACTGAACTAGAGTTTTCTCGCCATTACCCACCCCAAACACCAACATTCACTCCATTTCGAAACAAATAGTCTGATTATTCAGACTATAGGCGCAAAAATGCCATTTTAGTTCATGGGGGACAGATGCATATAACTGAATTTTTAGACTGGGTTAAATTAATGGACAATTATTTTAATTATATGGAACTTTTAGAGGATAAGCAAATAAAAATAGTAGCATATAAGCTCGAAGGAGGAGCTAGTGCATGGTAGGATAGGATTCAAAGCACGAGGAGGAAACATGGTGAGTTAACCATTAATTCTTGGGATTTGATGAAGAGACTCATGTTTGAAATTTTTTTACCCTCTGATTGATGCAAACACTTTTCAAGCACTATCACAATTGTCATTAGGGAGCTAAGAATATTGTTGAATGTGTGGATTAGTTTTAAGAACGCAGGGTCAGAAATGATATGAAAGAGAGTGAATCTCATAAAGTTATGAGATTTATAACTGGATTGAAAGAATCATGAAAGAGTCATGGATGTTCGAAATGTACAAAGCTTTTTAGAAGCCACCACTTTAGCCTTAAAATATGAAGCTTAACTTAACAAGTCTTCACGTAATATCTTTGCTAGGAGATTAAATATTGAATCATTCTATGATAACCACCTTCTAATTCACAAAAAGGACTTCCTAATCCACTTCTAGCTACTAGAAACATGGGTAAACAATCTATGGTTGATCCCAAACTCAACCCTTATATTAAGATTGTGTTTTTTAAACATTTCAAATGTAATCAATTAGGTCATCGATTAAGTGAATGTCATTTGAGAAAGACTATAAACATTGTGGAAGACATTGAAGGTCAAAAAGACAATAATGACAGTGATGATGAAATGTAAAGTTTTGATGAAATTGAGCTTGCTATAGGAGATGAAGGAGAGAAATTTGCATGTGTTGTTCAGATACTTTTGTTAACACCTAGAGAAGAAGGGAGGTCACAGAGACATTTTGTTTTTAGATCAAGCTACACAATCCACAGAAGGTGTGAAGTAATTGTGGATAGTGGTAGTTCAGAGAATGGTTTCAAAAAAATTAGTAAAGGTTATGGAACTTCGTACCGTGAAGCATTCAAATCCATACAAAATGGGATGGATCAAAAAAGGGGCTAAGTTTACCATGATTGAGAAATGTAGGGTGCCTTTGTCTATTGGAAGATATTAGGAAGATGAAGTGATATGTGACATCATTGATATGGATGCATGTCATATGTTACTTGGTAGGTCTTGACAGTTTGATAGGGAGACTATACACAAAGGGAAAGAAAACACATTCATCTGTGGCAAAACAAGAAAATAGTTCTCATCGTACGAATTGAAAATCCCAAATCAACTATTGGTGGAGCTCAAAACAAACCAGTTTTGTAAATGTCATTGGAACTGAGATTAGTCAAGAACTCAAGGGACATCACACTGTTTTGGCTTTGATGTTCAAAGAAGTTATCCAAAACAGCGAGGAACTACCAACATCGTTGAAGTTTATGTGAGAAGAATTCAAAGATGTAGCTCCTGAAGAATTGCTAAGTGAGTTACCACCTTTTAAGAAATATATAACACTTGGTAGATTTGATACGAGGAACTAAATCGTCAAACTTACCATATCACAGAATGAGTCCAAAAGATCATGAGACTTTACAAGAGATTGTAGAGGACTTATTGAATAACAAAATGTCCAAGAATGTTTAAGCCCATGTGTTGTTTGCCTTGTTGGTGCCTAAGAAAGATGGTAGTTGTATGATGTGCGATAATGGTAGAGCTATTAATAAGACTATTGTGAAATATAAGTTTTCTAAACCAAGATTGGAAGATATGCTAAACAGATCGGAAAAAGCCAAAATATTTTTCAAATTGGACATTACGAGTGGTTATCACCAAATAAGTACAAGGCCTGGAGATGAAAGGAAATTGCTTTCAAGACTAAAGGACTATATAAATGGAAAGTGATGCCTTTTAGGTTATGCAATGATCCTAACAGCTTCATTATTAGAGGTATTGAAGGATAACAAGTTATATTAAATCTCAAGAAATGCGAATTATTGACTGAGAGTTTAATTTTCCTGGGAATTGTTATAAATGCCACAAGAGTGCCTGTAGACTAGAGAAAGGTTACAACTATACAAGATTGACCAGCTCAAGCTAGTATACATGAAGTTAGGAGTTTTTATGGATTTGCTAAATTTTACAAGAGATTTATTAAGATCTTCATTTCTATAGTGGCACCAATTACTGAATGTTTGAAAAAAGGTAAGTTCTATTGGGAAGCTATTGCAAGCAAGTTTTGAATTAATCAAAAGTAAACTAACTAATGCTCCTATCATTGCTTTATCAAAATTTGATTTGGTATTTGAAGTTGAAAGTTGAAGGAAAGTAATTGAGTATTCTAGTGAAAAGTTAAGTAATATTAGGAGAAAATGGTCAGCTTATGAATAAGAATTTTATGCATTAATTAGAGCATTGCAACATTGGGTACACTATTTGATACAGTAAAGACTTTGTGTTACACAGTGATCATCAATCATTTCAGTACCTGAATTCTCAGAAGAATTTAAGTAATATGCACACTAGATAATGCATTGAGTATGACTCATATCCTCACTATGGTCAGAACTAAAATCTTGAGTTTTAATGAGTTACCTCATATGTTTGCAGAAGATGAAGATTTTAAAGAAGTTTGAGCCAACTGTAAGGGTGGATGTTTGAAAGGGAAGTATCACATTAACAAAGGGTTTCTGTTCAAAGAAAATAAATTCTACATTCCTAAAACATCTTTGCATGAATTTCTAATCAAGGAGTATCATTCTAATGGATTATCAGCTCATAATGGAAGAGATAAGACTCTTCATTCCTTAGAAGACAAGTATTTTTGGCCTTGATTAAAAAAGAGAGGTTGCAAATCATGTTCAAAGATGCTCTATCCGTCAAATAGCTAAGAGTATTTCGCAAAATACAGGTTTGTATCCTCTATTACCAATCCCTCAAAGTATTTGGGAGGACCTAAGTATGAATTTCATCCTAGAGTTATCCAAAACACCAAAGCATTTTGACTCAATGATGGTAGTTATCGATCAATTCTCAAAAATGGCTCACTTTGTAGCATGCAAAAAGACTTCAAATGCTAGCCATGTAGCATTGTTGTTCTTTAAAGAAATATTGAGACTACATGGAATACCCAAGTCTATAGTGAATGATAGAGATGTTAAGTTCACGAGTCATTTTTGGAAGGAGCTTCAGAGGAAGTTTGGGACTGAATTAAAGTTTAGTACTACGCGCCATCCACAAACCGATGGACATACTTAAGTGGTGAATAGGACTATGGGAAACATGACTAGGTGCATTTTTGGGGCAAACTAAGCAATGGGACATAGGATTAGCACAAGCTGAATTTGCTTTAAATAGCATGGTTAATAGGTCTATAGGTCACTCTCCTTTTATGATAGTCTACACAAAGGTCCCAAACTTTGTGACACTGCACTCTCTCTTTTTAAGAGTCAGCTAGCCGATAAATGTGCGAAGGAAGTTGTTCAGTTTTTAAAGGAAAAGTTGTTCAGTTTTTAAAGGAAGTAAGAGCTCATCTAAAAACCAAAAACCAGTACTTCATCTTAAAACAGCATGTAGAGACAAAAAGAAAAGGTTTAAAGTCTTCTCAGTTGGTGATTTGGTCATGGCACACATGAGTGGGAAGGATACCAGCATGAACGTACTCCAAACTACAAGACAGAAAGATAGGTCCTTACAGGGTTGTGAAGAAAGTAGGTGACAATGCTTGTGTTTGATTTAGCATAGTCCCCAATTTTAAATATTGCATATCTTTATGAATATTTCCCTATGGATGATGTAATTGTCCTTTGTGAAGAAGCTGACGTTCCAACTGCTAAAGCCAACATGGTTCCAGGAGGAACTTCAATTCAAAAAAGGGGCAATGATGCAGGGAATTACTTTTCCACAACTTGTTGCCGTTTTTCATTCCTTATTGTTGTTTATTTTACACTACAAATGCTTGTTTATTTGCTCTTTATTTTATTGTTTTTATTGCTCTTTAATTGAGTTATCTTAAGTTTACTATTTTGTTTTTTAGCATAACAAACTCGATATAAATAGGGAGAGTAGTGCAGTAGAGATAGGCAGATTGAATTTGGTTTTTTTGAGTAAGTTTTGTATTGAGAGAATCCTCCTTGAATTTTCTAAAACATTTTTTGGGTTAGAACCAGAGTTTTATCTATTTCAGGGAGATTTCATCTTCTTATAATTAATTTTCAGGTTCTATGCTAATTGGTTTCATGGATTTATGTAAAGCCAAAATAAAGGTGAGAAATAAAAGAAATGTTTTTGCATCATAAACCAATTGCAACATCTTTATATATATAGACGACAATAAAGCAAGTGCCTTGTAATGTACTAGAGTACAATTATCAATATAATTAAAAAAATCTGAATTATCAATTGGTGAAATGTGTACTTAGCTTGTAAAACAGTTGAGGAGCTTCCTTGGAGAAGTTTCAGTGGTACGGTATGTAGTAGCTATCTCCTCTGCCATAAGAAGATCTTCCTTGCGTTTAGCTTCAATGGCTGCTTTCTTTTCTTCTGCAGCCTTGCGTATTAAAGCTATCTTGTTTCTCTTATTCTCCACGTATTCTGCCTTTTTCTTCTCTAGTTTCTCCTGCTCATAGTCATGAATATTTGAGACCCAAAAGTTTGAATAAAAATTTGCCCAAAATTGTTGATTTTTTGTCATGTATATATAGATAAGCAAGAATTAGGGCTGTATATGACATATTTATAGTATATAGACAAGTTTTTTATGTATGTATTCTTGGGAACTCACATAAGACCGTGAAGGAAAGGAGGATATGTTACCTCAATCTTTTTAAGTTCAGCCTCTACAGATGCTTTCTTGCTGTTTTCCCATGTCCCAATTGCTGATATCTTCTTATGAGCTCTGTTTCCATACAATCAATGGAAATTATATAAAACTATCAAATGATAAATAAACTGAGAAACAAAGGCGTCCAAAATTGAAGTATGATCCTTTACGAATAGGTTGACTATCTAAAGTGAAAATTTTGTGATAGTTGGAATAGTTTCTGTTGTAATGATATCCAAATTTTATTTTAGGTAATGTTTTATTCTTATTGTTTAGATTATATTTTAGTAATATTTATATATAATAAAATGTATCAATTTAATATAGTTTTTAATATTATTGAATCTTTTCCACACGTGTAGGATATGTATATTTGTTGAATAATATTTATGATAATTTTTACTATTTTTCTTATTGGATCATTAATTGCTTATTTTTAATCATTTTTTAGTCTATGAATACACTTTTTAATGTGTTTTGATTCATTTTACATCTCTTTTTCTTGTATCACTTAATAACTCATCAACTTTATTAGTAAACTACATTCTGTTTCTGATTTTTATCTAAATTTTGTTTTAATGAATACAATATGTAATTTTTAAATTTTATAACCAAAAAATTAAAAAAACAGTATCAAATATATAGTTTGTATGAAAAAAGATTGAATTAGTATTAAATAGTTTGTATATATAAGTCAATATATAGTCATACATATAGCTATTATAAAAATATTAACATTATAAAGAACATTTATCAAGTATTTATGTGAAATTTCGTTTAGACTCAACCTTTTATAATTCATAGAATCATAAAAAAAATATAAAATTAAAAGAACAATAGGTTAAAATCTCATTTAAGATGACTAATAAGAAAAAAAAGAATATAGATAAAGTTGTTGAGTTCTTAGGTAATAAAAGTAAAAAGAGATGTTGAAGAACTGTAAATTGAGTCCAAAAAATATTAAAATATGTATTCAATTATTTAAAAATGATTAAAAAATAAGTTATTAATGTTTCAAAAAAATACCACAAATGTATTTCATTAAATACACGTGTTATTTTCAAATTTTTTTAATAAAATAAAAAAATTATATTAAATTGATACTTTTTCTAGGTATCATTACTTTACTAACTTAAAATAAAAAAAAATATTTAAGATATAATTTTGATAAACATATAAATTGAAATAATCTAGATTAATAAGAGCCTTGAATACTGGTTGAAAGTTTAGAACTCAACAACATCAAAAACAGCATAAAATTGATTTTAATCTTGAGAAAATTAGATGATTATTTGAGTTGAGTCAAATAATGTGTATACAATAAAACTATATTACTTGTTTTCTGCCTTGGACTTCTCATTTTCTTCCCATGCCTTGATCAGAGACATCCTTTTCTCTAATGCAACTCTTGTAAGCACATCATCTGTATTAATTGTCCATTTTACTCAGAAAGTTATTTGGTTATTGTTAATGTTTTACGTCCACCCGAACAAAGCAAATAAAGGGACTTCAAAATCAAATATAATTACCTCTGTTTATAGAACCTTCATCGGTTTTCTCTTCAGCCGGTTCAATCGGCTCTATCAATATTTAAGAGTTTAGTTATCATATTAAACTTTAAAACAAAATAAGAGTGCAATAGGGGTGATAGGACATTTTTATTAACTTTTTGTAATGAATTATTTAGGTTAAATAATTTTTTTAATAATAATTTAGTTTAATAAGTTTAAGAAAGTGACAATATAAATACAAATGATCAATTATATATATATTTTAATTTTTTAAGATTTATTTTAAAAAAGTGTTTCAATAAATATTCATATTAAAGTTATCTGTTAATACAATTAAAAAATATTATTTTAAAATTTTAAATTTATTCACGGTTAATTTTTAAAATTATTAAATTAAATTGTTATTTTTTAAAATTAGTAGATTAAATTATAATTTTTTTAAAAAAATTGATAGATTAAAAAAACTATTGGATATAAGTGTTTAAACTTTAATAGTTAGTAAATTTGTTCGATATAAATATGTGAAATATAAATAACTTAAATTAAATTATAAATATTTACATAAATATAAATAATAGTAATAATTATTGGAATACAGCATATAAAACTCGAATGGGAGAAATGAACAAAGAGATGCATTGGATTAAGAGAAATTGCTATTCTTAACAAACAAACGGTAAATAAGAGATAAAGATTCATCGTTGTAATATTTACTTTGAACAACGGCAAGTGCTTTGGTGTTGGACTCATTAAGCTTCTGTGATGAAGTTACATATTTCTCCTCATTCACATCTTTTTTTGGTGGTTTCTCTTCCTGAAGATGAGAGGGTTTCTCTGATGATTCAGATTCAACCTTTTCGGGTTCTTTTTCTGCCATGTCTTTGAAATAGTAAATTAGCCAAAAAAATAAAATAAAATAAAATTTACTAGTGTTGATAGGAAGATAGAGAACAAAGTAAAACAAATATATAAAGAAAGAAATAAGGGGTTGATTGAGATATTATAGTCGAAAGAAGGTAACTGTTATTGGAAAAACTTAGCTGGATGATAGCTACAACTGGCCTAACTATGAGTACTTGTGTTCATCGTCGAGTAATTCTATATATCACTATGTAAGCATATAAATACGACAATTAATTAAATTTTAAAAAATTATATAAAAATGTTAGATAAATAACAGAATTAATATTGAGTAGTTAAATGATGTTAGGAAAAAATAGCCAGTGACATTTGTGAGAATACAAAGCAATTAATTACGCAACCCTTAAGATATAGTAAATAAATATAAGTAATGATTAATTAATGAACAAAGCTGAAATTTTCCTTTTTGTATAGTTTCTATAGCCGGGAATTATTAAGGTAAGACTATGTTTTTAATTGGCCGTGTAATGTAGAATGACTTACAAAAATTAAAAAAATAAGAAGCAATAAATATTTTCTAAATCTAATTTTTATATTGTTATATAACCGGAAATGATATTCAAATTATATGGTTAAACAACCTTTAAAATGAGATAAACAAAATAAATAAAATTTTGCTTACAATATGGAAATTATATGTTATTTAAAGAGTAAACAAATTTTTATATCATCAAATTATGAAGTTGTTATAAATATACCATTGAACTTTTATTTATTACTTTTATATCATCGAACTTTTAACTTGTTATAAATATATTATCCTTGGTTAATTTTAACAAGATTTAACATTTGAGTGTGTGTAAAACTTTAAATACTTCTCACCCTCCCTCACACTCGAACCAACCAACCTCATTCTCGTGTCTCCATTCCTCACCGAACTAAGCTCTCGCCAGATATCGCCCCTCAACCAATCACCCACCCATTGACCCAGTCTCGCGAAGCCACTCATCTAAAAATCTCATCCTTACGAAGCACCCATCTAAAAACTACTCCTCGTGAAACCAACAAAATAGCGAAGAACCTTTTCCTCACGAGCCAACAAAACAAAAAAAAAAAATCAAAACAAATATACTATAACTAGTAGTACAATTCCTAAACTGGTAGTTAAGATTGACTTACGAAGAAGAAAAAGAGACCTTGTTACGGTAAATTTATTTCATAAATAGTTTCTTATTTAGGTTGAGATTTTGTGAGTGTCTAATTATTGAAAATAAAACTATTAATATAGGTCTTTGAGAAGATTCTTTATAATTATCTATTTTTTTTCTCTTTTTATGCTAACTATTTTGAATGTTGGTATATCTTTTTCCTACAAGTGGGGTGTAGGTGTGTCTTTTTCCTATAATTGGGATGTAGGATATATACTAAACTATGAAAACACTTTTGTGAATATTTTATCAAAAGAATTCAGTGGTGTTAGACGTGTAGTCCTAATTTATGCTAAATATTTTAATATACCACTAATTGAAATTATGTGTTAATAGGGTTTAAACATTCATAATTGTTTTCTTGTTGTTAATAGAGAAAGACTCAAAAGAATTTACTCTAATAGTCCATTACGGTGAAAAATGGGCTGATCAAGATAAAAAAGTGTATGTTAGAAGTGTAATAAATTACTACAATAAGGACATTATGTCTAGTTCGAGTGTGAGGGAGGTTGAGTGGTATTTAGAGTTTTACACGCACTCAAACGTTAACTCCTCTTAAAGTTAACCACAGATTATATATTTGTCATAAGTTGAAAGTTCGATGGTATAAAAATAACAAATAAAAATTTGTTGATATATTTATAACAATACTTATAGTTCGGTGGTATAAAATTTTATTTGGTTTTATTTAAAAGAGTTTCTTTGTAACATTTGTTTGTTAATTAAACATTATTGTTTCATTCTTATTGCTGACTCGATTATTTTACAGCCAGGGAACATAGAAAGAATTTTTTTCAAAAGGTGTCTTAAGTTTAAGTTTTTTGTAACATATTACAAGAAAAAAATAAATATTTTACATTAAAGATTATAACTTAGAAAGTATTACGTAAATTATCTCACATACACAAATATTTTTTTTATGTTTAATTCATATATTTTTATCACAAAGAAAAACCCCAACCTAAAAAATTTTCTTTTCTTACGCAATAACACAAAGAGATCATATAATCCAAAATATATGAATTGAACCGAAGGTTATGAAGTTTACAAATTAAAAACTAATATAAAAGAGGATGGGTAGGTGAGAGCTTGAGAGCAGAGAATTGTGGGTAATGGAAGCGATGCCTCTTGAATTGAAATGAGTCTTTCTTTTATAACCAAAATAATATTGTGTATAGATACTTATACTGTTGAGTGAATAGTACTTTGTCTTCCACTTGATACTGTTGGGGATGCCTTATTGTGCTGTGAACAGTAGCTTGTCGCCAACTTTATACAATAGAAGATACTGTTACTGTTGTGAATAGTAAGCATCTTTTACTGTTTTATGAACAATAGTTTGTCTGCACCATTTTTCTTTGATGGGCCGTTGGATGGGCCTATTACAAATGAAATGGGCTTTTAAACCCACAATGTTATTGTGTTGTTAACCCTTGATACATGGATTGGGCTCTTAGTCTTGATAAAAAAGAATGGACACACAGGTTTGAAATAAGTAAATGGACTCGCTGGCTCATAATATATATGGGTTCGTAAACTTGGTAATATAGATGGGTATGCAGACCCGAGATTCCTTATGGGTAATTTTTGCCAGAAAATATCTTATTTCTTCTTCAATGGGCCTTAAAGTGGTTTCCTAAAGAGGCATTGGAGATTGGTGATAATGGTGAGATTGTTTCATCTGGTGATTGAGTCTCGTCTGAATCTTCCTTCTTGCCAGAGGTTTGTTCGGGAGGTCTATGTGATAATTGCTTGATAATTTCTAAGAGTTCTTGGGTTTTTTCTTATGAAATGAGGGCATTGATGTGTGCTTGTTAGGCTAAGAAAAACGAATTTTGTTGTAGTTCTTCTACCTTCGGTTCTCTATTTCCCCTTTTGGTTAACCATTGTTCTATGATTAGTTTTAATTTGGATTTGGAGATCATAAATGACGATCACCACTTAAACTGAAATAGGTGATTAATAGTTACTATCTCAAATGTAACAGGTTTTAAGACCTATTGACATACCAATGGAAGATAGAATTTTGATGCAAAGATACACAGAAGATGGAATCTATTTTCTTTTGTTATATGTTTGGAATGTTTAGAAAATATTTCATAGCTTTTTTTCTTTGAAGGGATGAGGATTATAGGAATAGATCCTAATGATCTCCACCAATTATGAAACCAAGATGTAAATTTTTGTGGGTTAATAGATTTTTGGATAAAAAGAATAACCACGAGTGTTGATTATCCTTGTTTTGAATAAGAAAGGCATTGGGCCATGCCTGATAATAATCCCAATAATAATAGGTTTGATAATGTGGTATGGATTTGGAAATATTGATTATGAAGGTCATAAGTTTTAATAAGTCATTTCCCCAATCTGTTAGAGCTATAACTTTGTGGATTTTGGTAGTAGAATACTGGGCTTCAGTTTGGTTGTGGTAGAGAAAATGTTTGAATTCCATATTATCGATTACTTCCAAAATACTTTGGTAGTACTCTTATGTTTTGGATGGGGCTGAAGGCCTGTAATAAATTTTTTTGCCAAAAAACTTTTGGACTGTTAAATAAAGATTCTTTTCTTAAAATCCCTTTTCAATAGTTATGACCATCCGAGTGTTATTTTTTGAAAAATAATCAAATGAAAGTTTTGAAATAGGTTTAGAAATAATTTCCCTTTTCTTGGTGCAGGGATGATATTAATAGAGGACATTACCTTATTTTCTAAAATAGAAAGTGTTCTAGTTCCAGGTTTTGAAATAATAATTTTTGATTCGGAAGATAGTTCTTCTTTTTTTTTTTCATTTTCCTTGCCTTTTGAGACTGGGGTCTCAGACTTGGATGATAAGGGTGCTCCAATGCTTTGGAGGATGTCATATGTTACCTGCAAATATTCTGGAGTATCTCTAAAGCTGAAGATCCAGTATTAGATCTCTTGATAACGAGCTTCGACTGGAGATGTCCACTCGTTTAGTGATGATGCCTGGACCACTTGGAACTAGGTAATAATGAGTTTTTTTTATGAAGAAAGGGTAATGTGTGATGGGTTTCGAGGAGGTTTCTTCTTCTCCTTTTCTTTCTTCTTTTTACTCATTATTGTACCTGTTTTGAAGAATTTCCTCGGTTAGGAATCTTGAATATAGGTTGACATCTTTGCTGATAAGTTCAATAACAAAATCAAAGATGTTTAATAAAAGTTTCCATTGGGAAAATGTACGTTTTGTAATATTTTTTGATCCATGGTTTTGTAAAATGGCAGTTTTATGATTAATTTTTAATAAAAACTTTTGGTTGAGATAAAACTGAAATCTTGTTATGCACCAAATGATGGATAATGTTTGTTAGCATGTAATGAAATTATTTTTTCAATTATTCCAATGACCATTGATGATTTGGATTGTTAATTCCTTATTATTTTGGATTTGTTTTAATGTTCCTTGATATCCAGTGTGACTAGTTTTCATTTCTACAATCTTTAGTAGGTTGGTATCTGTAACTTGTAGATGGGTGATTTGTTGATGAGCTTCTAGATTCCTGGTGAGAAGATTTGTAGCTTGTTGGAATGTTTTACTACCAAGTTTTAGTTTCTCAAGTTCGATTGAGATTTGGCAGTTTTTCAAGAGTTGATTTTTTTGTTGCATCTGCAACATGTTATATTTTTTAATTTATTCTTATCTTTTAGTAATATTTTTTGGAAATTATTATGTGATGTTTTTGGAGATTCCCAGTGTTTTGATTCCTAACTTCTTCTAGGGAGTCTTTTTTGTCTTTGTTGTTTATGGAAGATATAGAATCTTCTTGGGTTTTGAGAAGAGATAAGAGTCTTTGGAGTTCTCGATGAAGAAGGTTATTATATCTTTCTTTGATAAGGGTGGATATCTCATAATGATGGATGGATTTGTTTTTTATTATATTAAAATTTCCAGTTTTGGGTTCATTTACAAAGAGAAAGCTGAGTGTTACTCCTTTATGGCTGAAGGTGATTTTATCATGTCTTACTAGATATGGACTGATAACATCCATAAAAGGTGTTCCTTGTATGACTCGATGACTAACACCAGACACCATAACAAATGGAATATTGATGAGAAATATTTTGTTAAGAATACCAAGCTCAGTTTTGCCAATGATTTTTATTTTTGCATTGTTGGTTAAGTGGAGTTTTTTAGTGTCTCCTTTATGGAATTGTCGCGAGACAAGTCCTTGGTTAATGAAATTGAGATTGGGTTCTATGTCAAATAAGGCTATAGTCTCATGTTTTGAGTCATTAGGAAATACAAGAGTGATTATGATCCTATATTTCCTTGTAGTAATATTTCTAAGAATGTAGAGAATGTCTTATGGAATTCTTTCCATGTTATCTAATTCTTGTAGATTTGGTTCCCCAATTTTGTTAAGTTCTTATCTGAATCACTCGATGTGGTGAGGTTATGATCATTAGTCTTTTGGTAAGCAACTAATGTTTAATTTTTTGATAATATTTTTTAAGTTGTTTGATTTTCAGCTTGATGGTTTTGATTTTAGCCTACAAATCTTGTGTTTGATTTTGTGGCTTCAAGGTTTTGTTCTTTTGTTCTAATGTAGTAGTGAAGTTATAATAGCTTGTATTGGTTGGTGGAAGTTCAGAATGATTTTATTTTGGCTATGTTTTTGCTAAGGTGTTAGTCAAATGGTCCAGATATAATTTGGTAAGATCATGGTCATTTTTTCTAAGGATTTTTTCTTGAAGTTGGTCTTCTTCCTTAGTTAATATGTTGATCTTTTTGTAATAATGAGTGTCAAAGTCAGAGTCAGAGGATGCTAACTCATATACCCATGGGTTTAAGTCATCTTCAGTCCAAGGTTCAGATGATGATGATGATGATTCATCCACCATTAAGGCAGATATTTTGTTTAAGGTGTCTTCTTCAAGGTTTAATTTATGACCTTTCTTACCGCATTTATAACAGGTAAACTCTTTAAATTTTTTAAAGGATTTGTTTTGATTTTTAGAATCTTTGTTAAAGGTTCTGTTATAAGGGTTTTTATAAAAATCTTTCTGGTGTTTTTGATAAGAAGGTTTTCTATATTTTGAAAATGTCTTATTAAGTTTCTTATAAGGTTTTGATATGTCTTTGTTGCAGCTTCCATCGCAGTTTTTAATAGTGGGAAAAGAGTTATCAAACTATTTGCAAAATGATCCAATTTCCTTTTTGGAGATTTTAAGCTCTTCTTTCATTTGTTTTTAGATCTTCAAATCCTAGCAGACTTAAAGACCTTGTTTTTGAGCGAAATTGACCAGTTCATTGTAGGCTAGTTGATTAGAGGGGATGATGTGGTTCCCATATGTCTCGCGGATTTTGTTATGGTTTTATCTCTTAAGAATGAAGGAAGTTCTACTAAGAACTTCTCTTTTCAGAAAGGTTGATTATAATCTTCTCTTAACATAACTTTGCTAAGAAAAATAGTTTTATATTTTTGAAAATCACTCATCTTCTCACTCTTCTCACAATGTAAGTTAGAGAGAAGATCAAATGTTTTTCTCTTTTAGATGGGAAGAATTTCCCATAAAATGATGTGATATGATGAAGAGTAATGTGGAGACCGAGTCCATAATAGGTTCTCCGTGATAATCTAGTATGGGTTCTCCACACTCTATAGTCAGAGTTGCTTTGAAAATATCTGATTGTTGTTATTTTGATAGATGGTGATCCTACCATCCTTTTAGTTGGCCAAAGAAGCCAACTATTAATAACTCAATGATTGTTCTGTCCATTACTCCAGACTGAGTTCTATAAGTATTTGAAGCCATCATCATTTTCTATAATGTATTTAATATTTGGTATTCGGTCATGCCATCTATGTTCCATTCATAGATAGATGATACGTTATATTTTGGCTAGATAACCTGGTTTGGTTGAGTACTAACTCCATTTGGGTACCTAACTGGTATAGGTTGTTGCCAAACTATCTTTTGAATTTGAGGAGTCAGTTCAAGAGAAGGTTCTTGAAAGGCTTCCTCGTTAGAGACAGTAGGCTCTTAATTGTTAAGAATATTAATACTCTGAGGTATATTGTGAGGGTTTTTAGGTATTGGAGGTGACTCAGGGACAATACCTAAATTTGAGTTTGAGCTTTGTTATTCAAGTTAGGACTTGTGAATGCCCCTAACTAGCTCAATTTTTGATAATAATTCTTCCTGGCTTGATTTGGAGACCTAGAAGGGTTTGAAGATAAGGTTTTAAACTTTATTATGTAGGAATTTATAGGAAGTATAAGGAAGATCAGTCTTTTGATTCTTCTCTATCTTAGTTAGTTGTTTACCTAAGGTACTTAGGCTGATATTGGTAAAATTGTTTTGGGTAACAATGTTTTTGAGGTTGGTGTCTGGATCCAGACTAGGGTTTTTAAGTGGACAGACATCAATCGTGGCATTTACATATGGAAAATTAATAGGTCTTAATGAAGGATTTTTAGCCTTAATTGGACCATTTGAGGTTTTTCATACGGGTGATTTCTTTTTTATGTTGACTATGTCAATTGATTTAACTGGTTCAACAAATTTGGTTTTATAAGAATGGAATTTCCATACACACCACCTTTCTCAATGATATATGTTTCAAGCCATTCAAAGAATTTTATGTTTTGTTGGTACTAGTTAATGTACCAGTGATGTTTTCTCTTAAAGCCTTCTTTTTGGGCTTTAGAGTATGATTTAATAAACTAAGTTTTGATATGGCTATTGCTTAGGAGTTCCATATCTAGACATAGGGTTTCTATGTCCAGTAATGTAAACTCTTTGTCTAAGCCATTTAATTCATGGTCCTTGGCCACATTAAGTGATGTGTCCATATAATGAGTTGGTGATAATTGAGGTGAATCGCTCATCTCAGAAGTTTTCTCAATAGTGTAGACTCGTTTAGATACTGGTGTACTAAAGTCTATGTTTTTGAGGTTAGATCTAGGTAAATCTGAGTTAGAATGTCTATGCCTAGGTGATAATGGTATGTTTTGAGACAACAAGTTTGATATATTTGTTGTGGAAGCAGAAGAATATATCAAAGTAGTATCTCTTTAAAAACTTAATTCGACACTACCGTTATGGAATTGGGTGATACTTTTAAGCTTAGTGTTTTGCTCAGGTTCTTAAGGATCAGACTCAGGTGGGGTTACACTTTCTAATAACCATTTGTCTGATAAGACAATTTGGTTCCATTCAATGGGTTTTGGAATAACCTTGTTAGACCTAGAAAGGTTTGTCAATAAGAGGAATGTTTCTCCCTTTTTTGAATGGTGAATGTGTCTTGTGTCGAATGCACTTACCATAGCTTTGTAATACACTCTGAAAATAAGGGCTACTGGGATTGATCCCGAGATCATCTCGTAGTTTTGGTTTTGGATTTCTAATGTAAGTGACTTCATAATGTTTGGGTCACTTAAGGAAACTGTGAAATTAGGAAAAAAGTTGAATGATATTGGTCCTAAGCAAAGACTCGACTCAAAAATTCCTAATAAAGAATCCTATAAATTGATAAATCTAGCGTCCCTAAGAACAATTAGGATTGATGTGTTTAGACCTTTTCTAGTTAAGGGTTTTAATCATACTTAGACTAATCCTATATGAATATAATTGAAATGTTTATCAATATGTTTTTGTAATGATTCTTTTGAAAATAATTCAATAGTTTTAAAAGGTGAAGATAATTGTATGTCTCTCCATTGTTTTAATAGTATAATCGATTTAGAAAATATTCATCACCTTTTTTTTATAAATTTGATCTTTATGGATCTTAGAGATCTTCCAATGATCAATTGATTTTGAAAAGTTTTCAATAGTAAGTTCATCTTTGTTCTTCTTGGTAGAAGAAGAAGATGATGATTTTAATGAAGGAAAAATAAATGGAGATTCCCTTGATGATGAAGAAGATAATGTGATGCAGATTTAAAATTAGATATATATATATATATATATTAAAATTAAATTAAAAGATGAAAATTTAAAAATAAAATAAAATTTGTTAATAAAAAATCTTAATCTTAATCTTTAATATTACTTTTTTGCATCAGCTATTAAGATTATTGTACTACAATCATGAGATTAAGCCACGAAACATGCTAAGTTATCATTCATAAAACATATTATTTTTATTGTTTTATTTTTTCATATAATATTCATGACTTTTTTAAGTTTTTTATGATAATATGTTGTCCACCATTACCATCGGTATTATTGCTCTCAACAGAATCCCTCCTAAAACTGGACTTACAACCCTTTGTTTGGATCATTGCATTTATGGTACGACCTTACGTATTATCCTATAAGCAAATCTTAAAGTCATATATATTATTATCCAAGGTTTAAACAATAATTTTGAATATAAACTATAATATGTAATAAACAACTTAAAACATCCCTCGGCTTTGATGCCATTAGTGCACCAAGGATCTAAGAAGTTGATCGAAGAGATAATACTAAAAAAATAAGATAATAAGATTAATAAATAAGTATATTAATTTTTATGTTCAATTCATATATTTTTAACATAAAGAAAAATCATAACCCAAAAAATTTTCTTTTCTTATGCAATAACACAAAGAGATCATCTAATCCAAAATGTTCTTTCCTTTAGAATTTGTAAAATTGTGCAGACCAAAAAGAAAAAAAGAAGAAGAAGAAACATGATACTGAGAGATAATAAGTGGTTCTCAATTATAAAAATTAAAAAAGAAAATGAAAATATAATTGGGTATGATAGGGTGCAAATTTTGCCAAGGGTTAGTTTTCAAAGATATGGAAACCGTGGTTGTAATTACTTGATTGAGAGCATTACCAAAAGAAATTACTTGGTTGAAAGAGTGATTAAAAATCGTATTTTATCTCTATAAAAATATTATTATTTTTAAAAATAGATTAAATTGAATCAAAATTTAAATCAATCATTTGATCAATTCAATTTAATAATTATACTAATAATGTATTAATTAAATAAAATTACGGGACTAAATTAATCAAAAATCCTGTCAATTTGGTTATAAAAAATGCATTAGGTGCGCTCAAAGATACCATAAGTTAGATGAAAGAAAACCTACACAAATTGCATAATATTTTTTGGTTTATCACTGCATATGCCATGATATGTAACAGACAAAAGTAATTGAAAAGATGACATTTTGTCAAGTATTTTTTAACTATTGGTGGCACATAAAATGAACACAACAAATGGCAAAGATGATTTGAAATTGAATACACACGAGTATGGAGTGCACAATAGTAAGTTGGAGCTCACCGGACAGGGTTATTTACATCTAGAACCAGATCAAGGTCTCAATTCTGAACAACTCTTGGTAAATAGCATGTTTTCTGATGGCAGAGCTGCACAAAGTAAGCAAGTGAAATTGTTAACAATTTAACATGTTGAACAGAAAGAAAATGGAAGCCAACTGCAAAGAGATTCTGATATAGTATGTTGCAAGCTGCAAATAATTACATCATATGCTCTTGACATATAGATGAGACTACGAGAGCTGCATTAGCACTAAATAACAGAACTAAACACTGATTACAAGTTCTCCACAACTAAAGTAAAAATTAACAATTGGTATTAACTAACTGATTATTCTTAGCTACAGGTGAAATATATTGTCTGAGCCAACTTGATAAAAAATTATTGTTAATGGATATAGACATGTATGCAGTAATGTAGCATACAGAATTTCAGAACCAACCTGCTGCTTCTGCACGCAATATTTAACTAAACATGCACTCTGTACATTTATCAACAATTTTTCCCAGTTCACATTTTCTCTAAAACTTCTTGTTGGGACCATCAGCTCTTTCGCTCCAGACCAGCTTCGTCAGTTGATGGAGCTTAAAACTATATTAGGACACACAAATATAATCATTTACGGTCATCAGTGTGAGCCCTAAACAAAAAAACATTAGCAGTCGGTTTGTGTAAAAGGCAGTCAAAGTTGAACAAATTTTGCTGCCAAGAATCTGGGGCACCTGTTTTGCTAGCTTATCAGCAGATGTCTGGCGGAGCCGAGAATAATGTTGAGAGGGGGCACCATGTAAACTATAAATGAAACAAAAAATAAGTTTGTAATCATCCGGAACAAAATTTCTAAATAAATATGAGCAAAATAGAATAAATAGTGTAAAGATTATAAGTGTTGATTATTTTTATGGACAAAATATTTATCCGTAAACTTATTTTTAAGTTCATTATCAAGTCTATCAAACAAAATTGAAGAAATGTTAGAGATTCAGATAGTCATACTTTAAGTATATTTGTTATAACTATAACACATAGAATTGTATTCAAACATTTAATAACATATATTTATAAATCTGGAATTATTTTTGTTGCTAAAATATTTATACTAAAATACATAATAAGATATATGCTAAAATATTAGATAAAATATACTCTAAATTATAATTTAAATCTTTAGCCTAAAAGATAACATAAAATATATTTTAAAAGAACTATTTTTTAAATAGGAATCTATTGGGCACAAGAAGTAAAAATAAAATAAATTCAATAGAGTAAAATAATGACATCGATAATTTAATGTGATTCATCCTTTAATTTGGGCTAAGTCTACAGGACAAACTCCGAAAAATATTTCTTCCACTAATAAAATTAATAGGTACAAAGTGAGAGACAATACAATAAATTGAGATAAACCTAAAATAATCTCTCACAAGTGTTTCCCAAACTCACTATTTTGTCACTCCCTTTTTAGAAAAATATCCCAATATTTTTCTAAGATATTCTCTCCCACTTTCTTATATATGCAACACTATTTTTCTTCAAAGGAAATTGTTCATTTGGCTTTGCTTTGATTATCTTCTTGTTTTGGTGTGTTGATGTATCTATAAGGCAAAGACATTGCCTATTTATTGGCAAAATTTCCTATCAATATTAGATGCATTTGACAAATGTGATTGTACCTAACATTTGTGGTTACACCTACCATTTATGGTTGCACTTAACATTTGTAGTTGCACCTACCATTTTTTATTTTCTTTCTCTTCCATGTGGGAGGGACCTACAAATCTCTCCCTCCCGACTACATATAGAGCTCCACCAATCCAGCAGCTAAACAACAGTATTCAAAATTCTATCTTGGAAGAATTTCCATCAACATGTCTAATCCATTTTCTTCTGTATGGATCTTCTCTAGCTGTAATAGCTTCTTCTCCATTACATCCTTTATCTAGTGATATCTTACATCAATATGTTTTGATCTCGAATGAAAGGAGGCATTCTTTCCAAGATATATAGCGCAATGACTATCATAAAATAACTGGTAACTGTCTTGTTGCAACCCAAGTTCTTTCAAGAACTTTTTCATCCATAGCAACTCTTTACATGCTTTTATTGCTGCTATAAACTCTGCTTCTGTAGTGGACAGTGCAACACATTTTTGTAAATTTGAATGCCATGACACAACTCCCCCTCCAAATGTAATTAGGTAACCTAAAGTGGATTTTATGGAATCCACATCACTAGCCATATTTGCATATGTGTATCTAAAACTAACACATGTTTGTCATTTCCAAAACATAGGCATATTTTGGAAGAATCTCGAAGATACCTGAAAATCCATTTCAATGGAGCCCAATGTTCCTTTCCAGGATATGAAAGGAATCTACTCACAATTCCAACTACATGAGCGATATTTGGCCGTGTACAAACCATGACATACATCAGACTTCCAATTGTTGAAGCATATGGAACCTTTCCATCTCTTCCTTCTCTTTGTTTGTAGAATGGCTCTATTTAGAACTTAACTTAAAATGATTAGCAAGAGGACAACTAATTGCTTTAGCCTTGTCCATATGAAATCTCTAAAGTACTTTCTCAATGTACTTCTCCTATGAAAACCATAATTTCTTAGTGCCTTTGTCTCTAATAATACTCATGTCAAGAATTTTCTTTGTTGGCACCAAGTCTTTCATGGAAAAAGACTTACTTAACTGTTTTTTCAGGTTGTTGATTTCGGAAATATTCCAACTAACAATCAACATATCATTTACATAGAGCAAAAGAATAATGAAATCATTATAAGATAATTTATGCACGAAAACACAATAGTTTGAAGTAGTCTTTTTGTAGCCTTGCTCCCCCATAACAGACTCAAAATTTTTGTTCCATTGTCTCGATGCTATTTTTAGCCATATAGGCTTTTCTTCAATTTGCAAACATAATCTTATTTTCCCTTTTTCTTGAAACCCTCTAGATGATCCATGTATATCGCTTCTTCTAAGTCATCATGTAGGAAGACTGTTTTTACATCCATTTGCTTAACCTCCAAGTCAAGACTTGTTGTTAAACCCAGCATAGTACAGATGGATGTCATTTTCACAATTGGAGAGAAAATCTCATCAAAGTCAACTCTTTTTCTTTGGTTGAATCCCTTTACAACTAGTCTGACTTTGTATTGCAGATTAAAACTGTGTTTTTCTTGCTTCACCCTAAACACCCATTTATTTTTCAAAGCCTTTCTTCCCTTTGAGCAACTTCATTAGCTCAAATTTTTTGTTCTCATGCAAGGACTTCATCTTATCTTGCATGGCTTCAATCCATTTTTGTTTGGATTCATCATCCATGGCTTCTTCATAACTCTCAGGTTCTCCCCCATCAGTGAACGTTACATACTCATCTGAAGGATATAAGGTAGATGGTCATCTCACTCTATCACTTCTTCTCAGTGGAATAGGAGAAGTCGTAGGTGTTGGTACTGGATAATGAACATCATTATTTCCCTCATCTTTAGAACCAACTTCTATGGGAGCATCATCTTCATTAGGTGGATAAACCTTGTCTTCATCTCCAACTTGTCTTGGCACTGATGTTGAAGCAATTAATTCCAAATTTGATAAGTCACCATTGGAATTAGGAACATCTTTCTTCATTTTGATAATATCTTCAATGGTCTCATCTTCAACAAATACAGCATCACGGCTCCTGACAAGTCTCTTTGTAATCGGATCGTAAAATCTATAGCCAAATTGATCTTGACCATAGCCAATAAAAATACACTGTCTTGTTTTGGAATCAAGTTTGGATCTCTCATCCTTGGGGATATGAACAAATGCTTTGCAGCCAAACACGTGCAGATGATCATAGGAAACATCCTTTCCTGACCACACTTTATCTGGAACATCCATCTTGAGAGGAGTACAGGATGTGTGAAAGATTCAACACATGTGCAACTGTGAGTATGGTTTCACCCCAGAAAGTTTTAGGCAACTTTGCATGTGAGAGTAGACATCTAACTTTTTCCATCAAAGTTATGTTCATCCTTTCAGCTAAGCCATTCAACTGTAGTGTCTTTGGAAGTGTCACATGATAACGAATACTATGATTTTTGTAGTAAGCATAGAAAGGTCATGTGTATTCTCCACCATTGTCTATCCAGATGCACTTTAGCTTCTTCCTAGTCTATCTCTCAATAGAGGCATGAAATTCTTTGAAAACATCTAGAACCTAATCCTTTGTCTTCAGAAGATATACCCACGTCTTCCTTGAATGATCATCAATGAAAATCACTAAGTATTGAGCACCACCAAGTGACTTTGGCATTGATCCACACAAATTTGAATGAATCAGATCTAAAATATTATTCATTCTGGATGGAGGGGAACTCTTGAAAGCAACTATGTTTTTCTTTCCTACTAGACAATGAACACATTTATCCAAATGTACTTCATCAATTCCGGGTAGTATCTTCTTTTTGGCTAGACTTGTCATACCTTTTTCACCCATATGATTGAGTCTCTTATGCCATAACTCAACTGTACTGTCTTTCTTTATAACATTTTTTGTGTCGATGGAGAGCTTTACTTGCATTATATACAGAGTTGTATGCTTCTCACCTCTAGCCACTACTAAGGAGCCTTTTGTAAGTTTCCATTTGTCATAAATGAAGGAGCTATAATATCCTTCATTTGCAAGCTTGCGGACAAAGATCAAATTCAAGCACATATCTGGAATATGCCTAACATCCTTTAGAAATAGTCTAGTTCTATTCTCTGTTTCCAAGAAAACATCTCATCTACCTACAACCTTTGACAGGCCTTCATTTCCCATTCTAACAAAACCAAAACTTTCAGGTGTGTATGATGAGAAAAATTCTCTATGTGATGTAACGTGAACTATATCACCACTATCAATCACTCAATTGGTCTCGTGTGATGAAAGATTGACAAAATCTTCATCATAAACGATATTGAACTCGTCTATGGTATTTGTTTGCTCATCATCACTGTTGTTGTCTTTATTCACTACTTTGCCTTTGTTCGTTTCCTGTTCCTTCTTGAACACTTGAAAAAATTTCTTGATATGACTTTTCCTTTGATAGTGATGGCATTCAACATTGACAAATTTGTTTGATTTGTCTCTGCTCTTCCCTTTCAGTTTATGGTCTCTATATTGTCTCTTTCCTCTGGACTCTATGATAAGGGCTTGTGCTTTTGAATTTCTCTCCATATTTTGTTTGTCATATGACAACATGGCTTCTATAACAACTTCAAACTCCATCTCGTCTTTTGCATAAGTCAGAGTTGTTGTGATATGATTATATGATGAGGGCATTGATGCCAGCAACATCACAACTTTCTCTTCATCGCCAAAACTCACATTAAATCTTGCTAAGTGAGAAAGCTTGCTGTTGAAATCACTCACATGCTACATCATGCTCACATTATCTTCCTTCCTCATCTGATATAGCTCCTTCCACAAATAAAATTTATTGGCAAATTTCTTTGACATGTACAAGTTTTCTAGAGTCTCCCATGTTTCTCTAGCTGTTTGCAATTTTTTGATTTAATATTTTGCAAGACATTGTCTGAGAGATTTAGATGGATTATACTAACTGCAATCTCATCTATTTCCTCCCACTATTCCACGGTGACGGTTGCTGCCTTCTTTTCTTTCCCCAGCAATGTCTTATGGACCTTCTGTTGAATGAGAATATCCTTCACCCTTATTTTCCATAAAGAGAAATTATTTTTTGCATTAAATTTCTCAATATCTACCTTCTAGCTTAATATTTGTTTTCACTGCGTTTTGTTTTCAATAAATAAATACGTCCTAGACCTAATAAAATCTTTTTTGATATGGAAGATCAATCTATGTTGCAACCACAGAGCATATTAAGAATTTTACTAGACCAGCTCTGATACCAGTTGTTGGGCACATCGAGTAAAAATAAAATAAATTTAACAGAGTAAAATAATGACACTAGAAATTTAACGTGATTCACCCTTTAATTTGAGCTAAGTCCACAAGGACAAACTTCGAAAAATATTTTTTCTACTAATAAAATTAATGGGTACAAAGTGAGAGACAATACAAAAAAAAATTGAGATAAACCCAAAATATTATCACACAAGTGTTTCCTAAACTTACTATTTTGTCACTCCCCTTTTAAAAAAATATCCCAATATTTTTCTAAAATATTCTCTCCCACTTTCTTACATACACAACACTATTTTTCTTCAAAGAAATTTGTTTCTTTCACTTTGTTTTGCTTCTCTTCTTGTTTTGGTGTGTTGATGTATCTCTAAGGCAAAAACATTGCATTTTTATAGGAAAAATTACCTATCAATATTAGATGCATTTGTCAAATGTGATTGCACTTAATATTTATGGTTGCACCTAACATTTGTAGTTGTACCTACCATTTTTTATTTTCTTTCTCTTCCATGTGGGAGGGATCTACAAAATCTTCATGATTAATGAGTCTATTTTAAAAGAACTATTCTTTAAATAGGAGTCTTATTAATTAGTAAGTATTACTAATCCTATTTGTAATAGAAAAAATATTTACCAATCATATAAGAATTTTCTTATTTAATGAGTATTACTAATCTTAATTGTAATAGAAAAGATATTTATCAATTACATAGGATTAAGATTTTTAATTTTTCCTATAAATAAAACCAATTATTTATTATTTCAATCAACCACACAAGAGCATTATTCTATTATTCTTAATTTCTCTCTCCCTTGTTTATAAATATAAGATCATAATTCTTTAGGTTTCTTTATTTAATTAATCTATCAAATATTGGTTGTTATGTTTGATTGATTAATAAGCCTAATTAGTTTATGATATTTTGATAATATGTTCTTATGTCTTCCTCTTTAATTTTATTCTTAAATTGTTAGATTAAATAATTATTTTTATCATATCATAGTTATTTGATTTGATTATTAATCTTTAAAAAAACTATTTTGTTTGAACTTGTACTTGATCTTTTTGCATTAGGATTTACTAGTTGATTTGATTTAAGTGACATATGTTTTGAATCATCTAGTTAGGATTATTCATTATTAAATCCGTTCTAGAACACATAAGGACACTTGTGTTTTTGTGCTAACCATTTTGTAGTTAATTCGAAAACGTATCAGATTGTCGGGAAGCTTATTGGAATGTTGGTTTGAAAACCACTCACGTTAATATTGAAAACTGTGAAAATAGAGCAGAGGCTCATAAGTAAGGTATATTGGGGTAATATCCTAGGGAGGGTAGAATAAGATCGAGTTTGTATTTGATCATTTGTTTTTCATAGTGAAAAGTTAAGTAGTCCAGTGGACCGGTGAGTTTCCTCTTAGATTATGGTTATGGTCTAAATTGTTTTCATCTAAAAATATATTGTGTTATTATTTTATTTTCATATTTTATTTTTACACACGATTGTATGTCTGACCACTTTGTTTAAATTATTAAATTATAAATTGATAAAAATTAAAAGTAAATTATCTTTCTTGATTAATTAGACATATCTTATAAACTTTTAAATACGAAGAAAAATTTATATTATTTGTAAAAAATATAGAATATATGAGAAATAAAAAATTATATAATATAATAATGATTTAAATAAAAAATTTTAAAACTAAATGTAGTATAAAATATTCTCTAAGTTATAAAATTTAACGTGAAAATAAATTAAATTGATAAATTGTATAAAAAAATTGTTTTAAACATATATACTGCAAGGGAAAGAATGTTTATAAAGTTGAGGGGACACCTGACTCCGTCCCTAGGTACCTGCATAGGATGAATAAAGACATTAGACTTTTTTGTTCTCGAATAAAGTTGATGTTGTATAGATTGTTTATGAGAGAATTGTTCCAAACTTATGAAAACAGATAGATTTTTGAAATTTCTAAAAAATGGAAATATATATATATGTAAAATACCTTAAAATGTAAAATTCTCTAAAATTTCTATTTTTTCTTTCAAATTTTCAAAAGTAAAAATGGTTTAATTTTTTTAAATTATTAGGAAATTTCCTAAAAATTTTGATGATAAAAAAAGTGATCAAATGTTCAGTAAATAGAAAATTGCACAATATTTCTAAAAATATAAAAACAAATTAAAAGCAAAAACTCGTTAAGACTTTCTAAAAATATTTTTTTTCAAAACTTTTAAGTGTATAAAATTTTTACAAGCTATTTAAAAATAGAAAAGTATAGAAACTTTCTAAAAAAAAAATAGAAAATTCGTCAAATTCTCTAAGCATAGAAAAATTATTCAAACTTTTTAAATATATAAAACTATTCGTACTTTCTAAAAATTGAAAAATTGTTCAATACTTCAGAAAATAGTAAATTTACCAAGCTTTCTAAAAAATGATATTTGTTTAGAATTAAAAAATAATTAAAATATAAAATTGCTTACATTTTTTAAAAGTAGAAAAAAAATTGAAAATTTTTAAAAGTAGAAAGAACTTGAAACTTTCAAAATATACAAAATTATAAACAGAAATTTCCAAACTTACAAAAATGTAAATTTGTTCATACTTTCAAAAAATAGAAAATTATCCAACTTATCTAAAAATAGAAATTTTTACAAACTTTCTAAACATACTAAATTTTTTCAAACATTCTAAAAATAAAAAAACTTACCCAAACTTTCTAAAACTAGAAAATTGTACAAAATTTTAAATTATCCTGTATATGGTTTATTAATAACAAACCAACTCTGTATATGGTTGATGGATCAAAAACAAATATCCTGTAGTGCTATTAAAACTGTTAGCAGAAAATGTTTGTTGAAGACATCATGCCAAGGATTCTAATTATTAAACTGAGAGCAAAACAAATCCTGAAATAACTTTCAAATGAGGCAAGAAAACTTAACTGAGTATAAAAAGACGCCAAAACATCAAAATGTGATTAAGTTCTTATTACAAGGCGATCCAGAAGAGACCACCATGGCTCCTATGGTTTATTAAGACTATTAAAAAAAAGTCACAAATCCACCTTAATCAAAAGAATCCACTTAGTATGATGAAGTATATTATTAGGTAATTTAAATATTAACTTGTTAATTATGTTTTATATCTACAACGTACATAATAATTTGTAAAAATATTTTTGTTATAATTATGTTCAAAACGTATGAGTAATAATAAAAACATGCATAATTTTTGTAGCTTTAAAAATACACGTTATTGGTATTATTTTTATTGTTATCTATATGTTATGAACATAATTATAATAAAATAATGTTTTTTTATATTTTTATAAGTTATTCCATATGTATAATTGAAAAGGGAATTAAGTCAATTTTATATATGAGTTTTACAACAGTGAAAAACATACTAAACTATATTCGATCTCTAAAGCTTTAGAGGCAATCACATGAGAATAATTAGAGGAGATGTTCTACGAAAGATTGTTCAACAAGATCGCAAAAGCTAACAAGGGTCGAGTTTATGAATCTTAAACAAGAGGAAATGATCGTCATATAATATGAGACTCGCTTCAATTTGCTATCAAGATTCGTAGAAAATATGGTAGTGCGAGACATGGATAAAGTTGCAAATTTCTTGATGGGTTTACGAGATAACATTCGCATACAACTAATGTATCAAGGAGTGCAGACCTACACTACAATGGTTTCCGTAACTTATAGAGTTGAATAAGTCAATATAGAATAGTTAAAGTTAGCCAAATCATCATAAAAGATTAAGGATAAAGGAAAAGGGAAAAATAAATTATAACAAAGAAGACGTCGTGACCAACACAACAGATCATCCAAAAGTAATTCTTTTAGGAGTCCTTGGTACCCCTATTACACTTGCTACAACTGCAATCAACTAGGACATCTCAAACATAACTGTTCTCAACTCACCGCTAGTCAATATGGAGGAGAATCATAATCTAGTTTCAGTTATGGGGCATCAAATACTAAAAGAAATTTCCAAGGACAAGGTCAATAGACTAGTTGGTAATCCCAACAAAATTTTTAGCAACCAAGACGATCGTTCTAAGAACAATCCTCCATTTTTTATCAATTAACCTCCTACATAGTATTTCCAATAACCTTCTAGTATGGCATCGACCTTTCAATGGAAACCTTCTACCTATAAAAAGGAAAAGGATAAAGGTGTTTCCACTCAAGAACAAGGATAACAAGATCAAGCCTTTAGGACATTTGGCAGATAAGGAGATCCCGAAATCAATGATGTTGTAAAAGGTATGAATTTATTATATCATTATTGGGTATGAGTTCCTTTTTATACTAGTGCCACCCATTCTTTCATTTCTTTAACATGTTCCCAAATGTTAAAACTTACATATGAAGTCATAGAAACCTCTTACTTTAAATGATCCTCTTGGAGTATCTTTTAATGTCTTATATGCTTGTAAGAATTGTTCGATCAGCTTAAATGATTATTTATTCATAGCTGATCTTGTTATACTCTATATGAGTTATTTCAATATCATCATAGGAATGGACTAGTTGACCAAATGCCAAACCATTACAAATTGCTTTGAGAAGAAAGTTACCACCCAAACCCCCAATGGTGTAGAATTTTAGTTTTATAGCAAAAAAAGAGTGAACCTTTCTAGCACTTTCCTTGAGTGCTTAGGTGGAAGAAAAAATTAGGCAAGCATATCTTTCCTAAATTCTCTAAAGTGAATATAAACAGTGGAAGAAGCTCAACATGGATACTAGTGGTGAATGAGTATTAGGGTGTGTTTTTGGAAGAATTAACTAGATTCCCTCTAGCTCAAGAGATCAATTTTTCAATCTAGTTGTATTCTAGAACTGTTCCAATATCTATTATTCCTTACCATATGGAACCTATAGAGAAACAAGAGCTAAGGAAATAGTTGGATGAGTTGTTGGTGAAAGGCTTCATTCGACCAAGTTTTTCACCTTGTGAAGCACATATTATTTATGTAAAAAATAAGGAAGAAAGCTTCAAACTATGCATTGATTATCATAAACTAAATAGGTTGACCATAAAGAACAAGTATCAATTACCTTGTATTGATAAATTATTTGACCAACTTGAAGGCACAAGTTTCTTCTCAAAAATTGATTTAGGGTTAGATATCAACAATTGTTGGTTAGAGAGTCAGATATACCCAAAACTATATTTTGTATGTAGTATGGGCATTTAAAATTTTGTGTTATGCCATTTGGTCTAACCAATGCCTCTACTGCTTTTATAGACTTAATGAATTGGGTATTCGACCTTACTTGAATCAATTTACTATTGTGTTCATTGATGATAGATTGATTTATTTAAAGAATTGGGAAGAGCATGAAGAACATCTTAGGATCACTTTATAAACTCTAAGGAAGCACTAATTGTATGCAAGGTTTAAGAAGTATGATTTCTGGCTTATTGAAGCCAAATTTCTCAGACATGTCATATTTGGAAGAGATATTGAGATGGATCCCTCCAAAATTAAAGTATATTAAATTGGAATAAACTAAGAAATGTGACCAAAGTACATAATTTTCTTGGACTAGTTGGATACTACTGACGTTTTATGCAAGACTTCTTAAAGATTGCTGCATAATTGACAAAGCTTATTAAAAAATTATTCAAATTCTCATAGGATGAAACTTGTGAGAATACATTTCAAGAGTTAAACATACGACTTACAACTATACCAACTCTCACTATTACAAATATTATAGAAGCTTTCGTGGTCTTTACTGATGCTTCATTACAAGATCTTGGGTACATTCTAATGTAAAATGACTGAGTAGTTGCCAATGAATCATAACAACTCAAGGTTTACAAGTGAAACTAACCAACATATGACTTGAATTTATCAATTGCGGTCTTCTCACTAAAAATATGGAGATATTACTTCTATAGTGCCAAATTCCAAATCTTTTTGGACCATAAAAGTGTCAAGTATAGTTTTACTCAAAAAGATCTAAATTTGAGATAAAGAAGATGGGTATAATATCTTTAAAATTATGAATTCATCTTATAGTACAATCTTGGAAAGGCTAATGCAGTTGCGAATGCTTTGAGTCATAGGTCGGTTTTGTTGCATAGATGATGTTGGACACCTGGTGAAACACCTGGTCTGTAAAAAGTTACGAGTTGAATTTGTATGATAATGGGATACAAATACTCTTGTAAAACACTGTAACCAATCCTACATTGTTGGAGAACATTAAGACAACAAAGTCTAATGATTTTGAAATTTGTGAAGTATGGTATAGGATGACTTAAGAAGAGATAGTGGTACCTGCCAATGATTATTTAAGACAAGAGATCATAGGAGAAGCACACAAGTTAAAATTTATAGTACATCCTAGAAGCACAAAAATATATCATATTTTAAAAAGGACTTACTGGTGGAGTGGAATGAAGAAAGATGTTGCACAGTTAGTAGCCAATTGCATGATATGTCAATAAGTGAAGGCTATGAATAAGGAATCTATAGGACTACTTCAAAGACTTCAAGTACAAAAATGGAAATGGGATGACATAGGCATGGACTTTGTATAAGGATTACCTCGTACCTTTTAAGGTCATGATACCATTTAGTAATTTTTGACTCTTTCATGAAGTATGCTTATTTCATTCTAGTTAAAACTCAATACTCGATGGATGCTTTGAGTAACTTGTACATTTGGGAGATTGAATAATTACATGGCATACCAAAGTTGATTGTATATGATCAAGATCCAAAGTTTACCTCACATTTATGAAAGTGCGTATACAAGACTTTGGATATATTCTGAAATGGATGGACAATCCAAAAGGGTTATCCAAATGTTTAAAGACATGTTACAACCCTGTATTAAATAATTCACCTACATAATACAAGAACTAATAGTTATCATGCTAGCATTGAGATGGCTCCTTACAAAACCCTGTATGGGAAACTATGTAGATCTTTGATGTGCTGAGTAGAATACAAAGATTATAGTACGATGAAAACTAATCTTATAAAAGAAACAACTAAAAAGATTTACATAATACAAGAAAAACTTCATAAATCTCGAAGCCGACACAAGAATTATGCCAATCATTGATTTGACCATTGAACTTCTAAGTGAATGATTACATGTTTCTCAAAGTTCAACCTTAGAGGGAGTAACTCGTTTTAGAATAAAAGAAAATTTAACACTATGCTATATTAGGCCATTTTGAATTGTGAAAATAATTGGTGATGTAACATATCAATTAGAGTTACCTCTAGAATTTTTACAAGTGCATAATGTCTTTCATGTGTAAGCACTACGAATATGTCAACAAAATCATAATAGTATTATGGATTGGATGGAACTACTGATGAGTGCTCAAAAAGCACTAAAATAACCATGATTTTATGCACATTAATTGATTAATATATATATATATTTATATGTTTTATCATATATTTATATATATTTGTCTTTTTCGGAATCACGGGTATTTTTATTGTTTTTCAGGTATTTTGGCTTAAAAACGTAACTTAAAGACTCAAAGAGGAATACTGGAAGCAATACATCACAAATATATTAATAAATAAATGGGGAAAGGTCAATAAATATGGAAAAGTTGGATATAATGGGTCAAAAGGTCAAAAGGAGAAAATCGCGCCCATCACTTGACCGCGTCGAGCCGCGCGCAGCTCGGTCGATTCCGCGCGGCGCCACAAGATCTCACTCCCGCGCCTAACTACCCTCCGCGCGCGACGCCCATTCGCCCCATTTTTTCACGCAGCCGCCTCATGTCATGCTGACCTCATCAGTATGACGTCAGCAATTACCACTCCGCGTTTTCATAATTTTTTAACATTTTTTCCCCCACTTTTTCTCTCCATATTCACCTATAAATACCCCCCTTCTCTTCACTTCTAAACACACCTTCAAAACACACTTCTCTCTTCTTTCTTTCTCTCTTTTCTTAGATTTTTAGGTTTTTTTAGTTTTTCTTAGTTTTTAGTTAATTTCTCTTAGTTTTAGAGTTCTTCCCTTTTTGGGAAGAACTAGTTATGTTTTTGTAATTTATTAGCTTTTTGATTCAATAAATGGGAGTGCAAATTCCGCTTGGAGGTTTTCCAACAACGGGAATAGCATCAAAGTTCTATAAGGATTTTATTTTCTTTGCAGTTATTTTTTATGCTTTATTCTTACATGTTATATTTAATTTGTCTGTGATTAAATTTAACTCTGCTGGCTGTTTATAAAAATGATGTAATAATAACGTTGTTATGCTTGCGAAATATTAAATAGGTAAAAATCTCTAAAATGAATTGATTTTATTTTTATTCAAGATTTTATATTAAGAATGTTAGAGAGAAATATATTATTTTTCATTACAAACTTAAATCTGAAAATTAGATTTTAAGGTTTAGTTATCCAGTCTAATTTAGAGTAGTGTTCTTTTATTTGTTGGTACAATCGCCCGGTAGTTAGAGTGAAGCTCTATTTCAAAAGTTTTTATAAGAATTATTATCTGAAAATGTATTGACAACATGTTTTCAGTAGTGGTTTTAAAACTTGAAAGTTAGTACTCGGATAACTAAATTCTTAGGTTTAATTTGGACACCTTGAATAAAGTTTAAACTGTCTAACCCCACCAAAGGTGGCATTTAAATGGTTCATTTTCAATCTCTTAGAAAAAGGAATTAATTTAATTAACCAAATTAGTTATCAACCCCACCCATAGGTGTTAATTGATTTGTTTAGTTAACAAAGAATATCTAACCCCACCAAAGGTGGTATTCATATATAAAAGAGAGAATCAATAAATATCAAATCATATCTTTAATAACCTAATTAATATGAGCAAGCATAATTAACTTAATTATTATATCCATAAATACTCCACCATTATAAATGATAAAATTTGCATAAATGTTTATTGAATCTATGTTTATTTTTATGTAAGTAAATTAAAAACACAAAACCCCAAAATATCGTGACAGGATGTTTAGGATTTAATTTCGTTTTTAAAAGTTTGAATAATAAATTAAAAACCACATACATTCCTTCCTTAGATCGACCTTGGGAGTATACTTATCATTTTCTACGAAATGATTCGTGCACTTGCGAGAGTTTTATAAATAGATAAAACCAAAGTAACGGGTAGGATCGGCGATGTCGGTTCTGCCCCGATCAAGTTTTTGGCGCCGTTTGAAACAGTATAGGTAGACAATCTTGTCTTACTTGTAGGTTTGATTGACTCAATGATGAGGGGACATTGAGTTTACTTAAAAGGCAATCCCCAAGTTACGTCTTGCTAAGACGTTAAACTACTTATTTGGATGGGAGGCAACCCATCATTTTAGGTAATTTTTTGTTATTTGTTTTATATACTTAATTTTATTGTTTATTTTAGTTTAATTATATGTGAATAATTTTTAAATTGTTAAAACTAAAAATATTTGTTGAGTTGTTAGAAGTTCACAATGAATAAATGCGTATACACTTTAATGATGAATATGATGAATGCACCTGCATTTCTCCATTACTACTTACACATTCTCAACAAATAGGTAATCTTTCTTCTCTTTTCTCTTTATCTTGAATTTACAATTGTTACATTGAGGACAATGTAAGTTCTAGGTTGGGGGTGGTGAAAAGTTACCATGCTTAATTAGAAAAGAAAAAAAGATTTAACAATTTAAAAATTAAAAAAAAAAAATTCAAAAAAACAATTATTAATTTTTTTTCTTTTTTATGTTCACATCTTCATTTTTTGTGTTTGGTTTTATTTTCCTTGTGTGATTTAGTAATTTTTGGAATTAAAAAAAAAATTTCACAAAATTTTATCATTTCTTTAAATCAAATTTAAGTAAATAGTTAAAGTCTTTTGTACTGTTAGATTAATTTTTGAAAACATATCATGAAATATTATGTAATTATTTTTGATAATTAGTTAATTTTTGTCATAACTAGTATTTCTTGATAAGATGTAGAAATTATGTTAAACCCAAAATCGGTGTTTATAAATTTGTTTTAGTGGAGACTACCTTTGTGAGATATAATTTGAGCCTAATTTCCCTTATTGAGAGTGAAATATATATTTTTTCTACTCCAAACACATTTCTTATTTCTTCAAATTCTTAGATGATCTCTATAGGCATTAATATTGAATGTATGAATTTTTTCTCATCTTAATAAAGTATCGTATATTTTTTATTATTATTTTTGCTTAGATTAAATGATTTGAGTAGAAATTGATAGTATATGCTTTTATCTCATTTGTGCATGACTGTTACAAAAAAAAAAAGAGACATATCTGGGGTTACCTAAACCAAGATCAAACAAAAAAGCCACAAAATTAACCACTCACCAAAATCCTAAAAAAAAATGTACAATCTGTACATGGGTTGACTCTCTAAACAATTGATATATATTGAAAAATATCTTCAGAAAAATATCTTCAGAAAAATATAGAGAGAAAGAATATATAGTATAATCTACATACTATGACCCACATTGCCTACAAAGTTGTGAGTAAAGGCTAATTACAAAAGAAAGATATAGGAAGTAATTCCCTAAAAAGTCATTGCACTTTCTTCATTTGTAAAAGGCATATATCTTGAAATTTTTTCTTAATGAGTTTGATTTATGCATGAAAATAATTTTTATATATGATATCTTTATAATTTATACATTTGATTCCTTCCATGAGATCAACGTCAAAATAACACTTTGAGCCTTTCTTTTTTATACATATGCGAGCATATTAGTTCATTTCTATACATCAACTCTTTCGCATATAAATTAGTATGAGTGTTTGAACCCATAGGATTCAGTGTTTTGAGAGTATTGACTTGTGAGGAATAGAGTCGAAGCGAATTCGGATTCATGACACTGAAATTGGGTGAAATTAAATTGATACATTTTTGATATGAAATATGAAAATGATTTCCGACTAATTATTATAATAAATCATGATTGTTTAAAAAGATTAAAATAACTTATGCTTGAGATTTTAATTATGATCTTAAAGGAGATTAAAAAGTATGAGACATTTTTGTGATATGTTGTTTTCTTTTATTCTTAAACGTTAATTTTTGATTTTGTTGTAATTTTAGTTTTTAAGTTGATTGTTGTTATTATTTCTTTTAATTTTTACATTTAGTTCAATGTTTGTGGGTATCATTATTGAAAACCCTCACGAGACTCAAACTCGTCCACTAGGGTAACCTAGGGGTTTAAAGGCTTGTTGCATAGGCTAAATGCAACGGTGTCAATCTACGGAAGTGATTTAGGATAGTTTAATTTTTAGATTTTATCGCTTCTCTTGCTAAGGGACTAGCAAGAAGCTGGTTGGGGGTTGTGATGAGTGCTCAAAAAGCACTAAAATTACCATGATTTTATGTACATTAATTGATTAAAAATATATATATTTATATGATTTTATCATATATTTATATAAATTTATCTTTTTCGGAATCACGGGTATTTTTATTGTTTTTCAGGTATTTTGGCTTAAAAACGTAACTTAAAGACTCAAAGAGGAATACTGGAAGCAATACATCACAAATATATTAATAAATAAATGGGGGAAGGTCAATAAATATGGAAAAATTGGATAAAATGGGTCAAAAAGGTCAAAAATGTCAAAAAGGAGAAAATCGCGCCGCCAAGCCGCCCAGTCGCGCCGAGCCCCGCGCAAGAAGACGCCCACGCGTCCGCGCGCATCGGGCGCGCTCGATCCCGGTTCACGCGCGCGCACAAGATCATCTACTGCCTCCGCGTGCACCGACGCCCATTTCGCCCCCATTTTTCACGCGCGGCCGCCTCATGTCATCGGCGTCATCGGTATGACGTCGGCAATTACCACTCAGCGTTTTCATAATTTTTTAACATTTTTTCCCCCACTTTTTCTCTCCATATTCACCTATAAATACCCCCCTTCTCTTCACTTCTAAACACACCTTCAAAACACACTTCTCTCTTCTTTCTTTCTCTCTTTTCTTAGATTTTTAGGTTTTTTTAGTTTTTCTTAGTTTTTAGTTAATTTCTCTTAGTTTTAGAGTTCTTCCCTTTTTGGGAAGAACTAGTTATGTTTTTGTAATTTATTAGCTTTTTGATTCAATAAATGGGAGTGCAAATTCCGCTTGGAGGTTTTCCAGCAACGGGAATAGCATCGAAGTTCTATAAGGATTTTATTTTCTTTACAGTTATTTTTTATGCTTTATTCTTACATGTTATATTTAATTTGTCTGTGATTAAATTTAACTCTGCTGGCTGTTTATAAAAATGATGTAATAATAACGTTGTTATGCTTGCGAAATATTAAATAGGTAAAAATCTCTAAAATGAATTGATTTTATTTTTATTCAAGATTTTATATTAAGAATGTTAGAGAGAAATATATTATTTTTCATTACAAACTTAAATCTGAAAATTAGATTTTAAGGTTTAGTTATCCCATCTAATTTAGAGTAGTGCTCTTTTATTTGTTGGTACAATCGCCCGGTAGTTAGAGTGAAGCTCTATTTCAAAAGTTTTTATAAGAATTATTATCTGAAAATGTATTGACAACATGTTTTCAGTAGTGGTTTTAAAACTTGAAAGTTACTACTCGGATAACTAAATTCTTAGGTTTAATTTGGACACCTTGAATAAAGTTTAAACTTTCTAACCCCACCAAAGGTGGCATTTAAATGGTTCATTTTCAATCTCTTAGAAAAAGGAATTAATTTAATTAACCAAATTAGTTATCAACCCCACCCATAGGTGTTAATTGATTTGTTTAGTTAACAAAGAATATCTAACCCCACCAAAGGTGGTATTCATATAAAAAAGAGAGAATCAATAAATATCAAATCATATCTTTAATAACCTAATTAATATGAGCAAGCATAATTAACTTAATTATTATATCCATAAATACTCCACCATTATAAATGATAAAATTTGCATAAATGTTTATTGAATCTATGTTTATTTTTATGTAAGTAGATTAAAAACACAAAACCCCAAAATATCGTGACAGGATGTTTAGGATTTAATTTCGTTTTTAAAAGTTTGAATAATAAATTAAAAACCACATACATTCCTTCCTTAGATCGACCTTGGGAGTATACTTATCATTTTCTACGAAATGATTCGTGCACTTACGAGAGTTTTATAAATAGATAAAACCAAAGTAACGGGCAGGATCGGCGATGTCGGTTCTGCCCCGATCAACTACCATTACAGGAAGATGCATCATCATATGAAAAAAACTGGTGGCAAAAATTGATTTCCATGTCAAGAACTTGAGAAGAAGATAAATACTACTACTAAAAGTTTAGTAGAGACCTCATGGCATTGGAGATAAATACTACTACTAAAAGTTTAGTTAGAGTATGAAATTTGCTTGAAATATCCTTACTTGCTTGAGGAGTTGTAAATTTCAAGGACGAAATTTCCTTTAAGAAGGTAGGATTGTAAAATCCCAAAAAAATCATTATAAATAATTAAAGTGCATAAAAAGGAATTTTTAACAATATTTTAAAGTGTAGGGACTTATTGAGAAGTTTTTGTTTGAAAAATTTGATGGAACGGGAAAATTAAAAAAAATTTGAAACTTGTTGGACCATATTGTAACCTCATTGGACTCCTCACCTTGCCTCGTAGAGCCTCGTTGTGGCCATTAAGCCACCGTTGAGGGTGGTCGGTGAATGTAGGTTGGGTCAATAAAAATGCCAAAAATCCCTCCATTTTTCTCACACAAAATTTCCATCCTCTCTCTCTAAACTTTCTTTTTCAAAAATTGTTTAGATTATTCAATACATTTTGGAGTGCGTTTTCAGGATAAATATCTGAGTGTTAGTGTTAAGATTCTAGATAAGGGTTTTTCTCTAACTTTTTAAATTCATGAATTTTTTTTATAAAATTAATATGTAATCAAAGGAAAATCGATTATTATGATTTTATAATTAATATTATAAATATTGTTTAAAATAAAATACTCGTTTTGAACATTTTATATGTGCATAAAAGGAAAATTTAAATAAAATGAGTTTTAAATTTTGATATGAAATATTACACATATGTAATTTTTGATTTTTATATATGTTTCATAAAAATGATTTCATTTGTGGGGAGTATACCTATATTTGAGTCTTATGGAGTATGGTACTGATGAGTGCTCAAAAAGTACTAAAATAACCATGATTTTATGCACATTAATTGATTAATATATATATATTTATATGTTTTATCATATATTTATATATATTTGTCTTTTTCAAAATCACGGGTATTTTTATTATTTTTCAGGTATTTTGGCTTAAAAACGTAACTTAAAGACTCAAAGAGGAATACTGGAAGCAATACATCACAAATATATTAATAAATAAATGGGGAAAGGTCAATAAATATGGAAAAATTGGACAAAATGGGTCAAAAAGGTCAAAAATGTCAAAAAGGAGAAAATCGCGCCGCCGCGCCCCAGCGCCCAAGCCGCGCGCACCTTGCCCCAGATTCGCACACGCCCGCGCGCGCCATTACTGTTCACGCACGTGCCCCTGCGCGCCGACGCCCATTTCGCCCCATTTTTCACCTGCAGCCACCCCATGATGTCATGCTGACGTCATCAATGACCTCAGCATTTGCACTCCGCGTTTTCACATTTTTTTAACATTTTTTCTCTCCATCCTCCTCTATAAATACACCCCTTCTCTTCACTTCATACCACACCTCAAAACACATTCTCTTATCTTTTTCTTTCTCTCTTTTCTTAGATTTTTTAGTTTTTCTTAGTTTTTAGCTTTTCTTAGTTAATTTCTCTTAGTTTTAGAGTTCTTCCCTTTTTGGGAAGAATTAGTTATGTTTTTGTAATTTATTAGCTTTTTGATTCAATAAATGGGAGTGCAAATTCCGCTTGGAGGTTTTCTAGCAACGGGAATAGGATCGAGGTTCTGTAAGGATTTTATTTTCTTTGATTATTTTTTATGCTTTATTCTTACATGTTATATTTAATTTGTCTGTGATTAAATTTAACTTTGCTGGCTGTTTATAAACATGATGTAATAATAACGTTGTTATGCTTGCGAAATATTAAATAGATAAAAATCTATAAAATGAATTGATTTTATTTTTATTCAAGATTTTATATTAAGAATGTTAGAGAGAAATATATTATTTTTCATTACAAACTTAAATCTGAAAATTAGATTTTAAGGTTTAGTTATCCGGTCTAATTTAGAGTAGTGCTCTTTTATTTGTTGGTACAATCGCCCGTTAGTTAGAGTGAAGCTCTATTTCAAAAGTTTTTATAAGAATTATTATCTGAAAATGTATTGACAACATGTTTTCAGTAGTGGTTTTAAAACTTGAAAGTTACTACTCGGATAACTAAATTCTTAGGTTTAATTTGGACACCTTGAATAAAGTTTAAACTGTCTAACCCCACCAAAGGTGGCATTTAAATGGTTCATTTTCAATCTCTTAGAAAAAGGAATTAATTTAATTAACCAAATTAGTTATCAACCCCACCCATAGGTGTTAATTGATTTGTTTAGTTAACAAAGAATATCTAACCCCACCAAATGTGGTATTCATATAAAAAAGAGAGAATCAATAAATATCAATTCATATCTTTAATAACCTAATTAATATGAGCAAGCATAATTAACTTAATTATTATATCCATAAATACTCCACCATTATAAATGATAAAATTTGCATAAATGTTTATTGAATCTATGTTTATTTTTATGTAATTATTATCGTGCGCAGAGCCTACTTGGCTTGTGGGCTGGCTACTACTGGCGATGGTGCAGGCGTCTTCTGTGCTATTTGAAGTAGGCTGACGCGATTTTCTCCTTTTTGACCTTTTTGACCCATTTTATCCAATTTTTCCATATTTATTGACCTTTCACCATTTATTTATTAATATATTTGTGATGTATTGCTTCCAGTATTTCTCTTTGAGTCTTTTAGTTGCGTTTTTAAGCCAAAATACCTGAAAAACAATAAAAATACCCGTGATTCTGAAAAAGACAAATATATATAAATATATGATAAAACATATAAATATATATATATATATATATATATTAATCAATTAATGTACATAAAATCATGGTTATTTTCGTGCTTTTTGAGCACTCATCAGGTACCTATGTGCTACTTATTGTAGAGGACTATTTTCGATGAAGTACATGTATGCATTTGCATCACATGTATTCTCAAAGTTTTTCCATCTCTTTTGCCTTGGATTTTTAACCACACATGAGCATCAATTTTGGACCCTTGTTGTGTCTCGAAGTTTGTCATATGTCGGGTCTCAAAATTTGATTACATAAGGGCTCAATGTTGGACCCCCTATTGTGTTTCCGAGTGGACCACCGATAAATGAGGGCTCATATGACATTAATTTGATCAATATATGTTCCATATATATTATATTCATACATGGGCTTGGAGGTGGATCCATATGCATCTTGGAGTAGGACTACACATATGCCTATTTATTTTGGTGACCAATACTTATAGGTTACATATCATGCATATGAATTTATGTTTGCATAACATATTTTATATTGTATGAGCATGTATTGAGATACTTAGAATGTATACTTGTTCATTCTTTGAAAGCGAGGAAATTCAGATATACTTGGGTTTTGTAAATAAATCTCCCCACATTGTATACTGATGATGATGAATATTATCATTCATGAACTTTATTGTAAATGACATGCATTGTGAATATTTATTTGTTTTGATATTACTTAGAGTAGACTCTTACTAAGCTATTTGTAGCTCACCTCGTTTCCTTTTCCTTCCAGATTTGGGTTCGATAAAGTAGATCAGATTTCAGCATTAAAATAGTATAAGAAAATCACATATTTATCTTATTTTCTTTATTTCATTTTATATCATGTATGATGGAGACAATGTAGAGACATGATGTAAAATAATTCATCTTTTAATATTTTAAATTTTTATGTATTTAGTTATTTTCTATAATTTAAATCATTTTTGTTAAATTTGTGTTTGAAATATGGATATCCCAAATTTAATATAAATTTTAATAAAATAAATTTTTAAATTTCTATATAATATAATTTTAAAATTTTCCTCACGTACCCATTTTTTGGGGCATGATAAAAACAAATGTCTCCTTGGTAGGAATATAAGCAGTTCTCTCAGGATGGAAGACTTGTTTCTTACTTTAGTAAAAAGCTAAGTGAAGCTAGGCCAAAATGGTTTGTTTATGAGGAGTTCTATGAAATTGTAAGAGCTCTTAAGCATTGGGAGCACTATCTAATGCAAAGAGAGTTTGTCTTATATAGTGATCACCAAGCTTTGAAGTTCATCAACTCTCAAAAATATATTTATAAAGCTCATGTTCGATGGGTAATCTTTCTTCAAAAATTTACATTTGTTTTCAAATAGAGAGTAGGTAAGCAAAACAAAGTTGTTGATGCATTGAGTAGGAGACACGCCATATTGATAATCTCGAGGACTGAACTCACTAGCTTCAATGATCTTCCTGAACATTATCATATTGTTGAGGACTTTAAAGATATTTGGGCTTAATGTAGAGATTTTGAAAATTCAGTAGATATCACATACAAAAGGATTTTCTCTTCGAAGGAAACAAGCTTTGCATGCCCAAGATATCCATAAGAATGTAGCTTATAAAGGAATTACATGAAGGAGGCCAGGTTGTTCATGCTAGTAGGGATAAATATCAGTTTGAAGAAAAATACTTTTGGCCATAGTTAAAGAAAAAGGCAACCAAACATGTGTAGAGTTGTCGTAAATGCCAATGTGCTAAGAGTGGTTCTCAGAATACAGGCCCTTACATGCCTCTTCTAATTCCTCAATCCATTTGGGAGCATATAAGTATGGATTTCATCACAGAACTTACGGTCCTTAAAAGAAGATTTGACTCAATTTTGGTGATAGTTGATCGATTTTCAAAAATGATTCTTTTGATAGCTTGTAAGATAATGAATGATGCTACTAATATTGCCTCATTGTTTTTCAAGGAGATAGTAAGATTACATGGGGTACCACAGTCTATAACCTCAGGCATAAATGTGAAATATGTTTTCCATTTTGGTGTGAGTTATGGAGGAGATTTGACACAAATTTAAAATTCAATAGTACTTACCACCCATAATTTGATGGGCAAACTGAAGCACTGATTAGAATCATGAGTAGCATGCTCAAGTGTCTTGCTATTGACAAGCCATGATAATGGGATCTCATTTTCTCATAGATTGAATTTTCCATCAATAACATGGTCAATAGACCCATAGGTTGCACACCTTTCTCTATTGTCTACACTAAGACTCCTCACTTTACGGTTGATCCAACAACATTCCCCAACCCTAATAATAAAGCAGCGCATCTTTGGGCCAAGGATTATATTTTGATTCAAAAGGAGACTCGAGGACACATTGAGAAAATGAATGCCATTTATAAAGAATATGTAGACAAGCACAAGAGACTCAAGGAATTTGAGGAAAGGGAACTCATCTTAATCTATTTGAACAAGCATAGGTTACCATTTGGTTGTTCGAAATCGTCGAACAAAAAATATGGCCCATTTCTCATACTAAAGAAGATAAACAATAACTCTTATGCTATTGATCTCGCTTCGGATTGGCACATCTCATCCACTTTTAATGTAGTTGAAATTTTCACCTACTTATCATCCTCTAGATGACATTGTTACTTCTATGGGTTGAATTCTCTTCAAGAAAGGGGGACTCGTGTAGGAGTTGATAATCATATATTCACGCATGAATGCTAATGTAGATTACTCTTTTTAAATTGTTTTCCAATTCATTTTATTAAAGTGTCGTTTGTCAAGTTTAGTTGTCATTGACGGTTTTCATTTATTAGTGTTGCTTAAAACTTCCAATACCATTACTAAAAACGCCCAGTGGTGAGCTAATACATTGCGTTTTGAGCAACCAATTTTGATTCCTTTATAGGGCAAGCTTCACGTGAGTATCAACTAGTTTTTGGATTGTAATTTTTTTGTTGAACACTTGCATCTCTAAAGTTAACGAAATACATTAGAATTGAGACAATGAGCTTTAATTCATCTTCATTGGATTCAAATTGTTTTGAGATCAATTTGTTGCTTCTTCCTGCATCAATATGCATCATCAATGGTCAAAAACAGCGCAATACGAGAACATTAACAACAAAATGGCAACAATAACATCACAAAATTACTAAATTTAATTGAGATCCAAAACTCACATTCATCTACCCACCTCACCAGTCCCTGTAAGGTGAGAGATGTCCCCAAATTCTTTTAAGTTATACAAAACATGATAAGCCATTAGTACTTCATAGAAGAATCAAATGCGATCACACGATCCATCATTTTAGATTTCAAGAAAAAAGACAAGAAATTTCAATCACATGATTCATATCAAAAGAAAACTAGTAAGAAAAAGAAATTCCATGTGACATACAAATAGAATCAATTTAAGTATTGGCCTCAAACCGAAGATAATATTAATTTTCATGTGTTATGAGAACATATTTGTACGTGAACAATGAAATCAAGAAATTGTCTCTAATAAAACTTTTGAAGAATAAAACAAGAAAAAGAAAATGAAACTTTAACCAAATGTTCTAGTAAACACACTCGCTTTGCATTTTCTTCACCATCCTCATATCGGCAACAGAGTACACAAAATTTCATCCTTAAACAAACAAAACAATCTAAATGTTAATGTCATATGAATTAATATAACAACTATCATTAAGTATAATTGGATGTATTACCTCCAAATGCATAGTTCCATAGTGTTCTAAAAATAAACTTCCTAGATATTGCAAATGTTTACAAATCCAAGCATATTAAAAATATTTCAACGCATGAAACCCCTAAATGAAGAATATTCCAACAATTACAACAAAAACCCTAGATGTAGATATCATAGATAATGGAATTTAATATCAAAGAAAAGATTAAGAAAGAACACACCAAAATTTATAGTGGTTCAACCCAACCAATATGGTAAGTTTAATTCACTTCTTCACTCCTCCAATGGAGATGAGCTCTATTAGATTCAAATATAGAGATTACAAATATAATGGATAAATATTGAAGATAAAACACTCACAATTGAGAAATAGAACTCAAAAAGACCTCACAACTTTCTTACAAAATAATGGAGGAAACCCTAACCTCACTTTTCTTACTCTCTTTTCTCTTTTCACAAAATGCTCACACTAATGTGCTTATACATGCAAAAATGGGAATTTACTAAAATTTCAAATTTATTATAAGCCCTAATTAGTCAAATTATATGCCCATGTTTGTCATTTCTCGAGGAATTTTACAGGCTTAATCAATCAAGTCATTTCTCAATCGATCGAGCTAATAAAACTGGGCACCAAGAAACAAGTAGAAACTCCTAGATCAAAGTTTGAATGATCGACCTTGTTAGATATATCGAGTCTTGTCTCGATCGATCAAGTTGTATCAAAAACCATTCTCTCAATTCCATGCAATGCTCCTAGCCCAACCTTTGATACTTGATCACCCACATTGATTTTCAAGAATCCCCTATGGATTTGCATCATAAATTCAATTCTCTACCTTGATGCCAAACCTTGGAACTCATTCTTTTGGGTGACGATCCACCCCATTCACTTTCATTTTCATACGATGGTCACTTTGACCAAAGTTTGACACTTCACAAACTTTGCCAAGGGAATCGGTTTTGTTGCCATGTTCGTCGTGTTATCATCTGTGTGAATTTTTGCCAACTCCACCTCACGTTGTTCTGTCATCTCTCATATAAAGTGTAGCTTCACATCTACATGCTTCGTACATTCATGAAATCAAGGATTCTTGGTCAAACAAATTGCTCCTTGATTGTCACAATGAATTATGAATCTCTTTTGTTCAAATTTGAGGTCACAAGCCAAACCTTTCAACCATATAGCTTCCTTCACCACTTCTATTGTGGAAAAAAATTATACCTTCATAAAAGACAAAGTCACTATTGTTTGTAATTGGTCTTCCAACTCACCAATTTTTCTACAAATCCAAATAAGTATCCCATGATAGAATGTCTCTTATCACAATCAATGGCAAAGTCAAAATCCACATAACCCATTATACCAACACTCAACTCCTCAGAGTGACTATAGAGAAGGCTAACTCTTATTTTACCCAGTAGATAGCTTATCATCTATTTCAATGCCTTCCAATGATTTTACCATATTAGCCATGTAGTTGCTCACCAGACTTACACCAAATGCAATACTCAATCTTATAAAAATTAATAAATACATCAAACTACCCACCGTATTTGCATGAGGCATATTCTCCATTTCTTTCTTCTCCTCATCTTTCAAAGGAGAATCTTAGCCGAAAACTTAAAATGTGATACTATTGGAGTTGTAGTCACTTTAACAATGGCCATGGTAAACTATTTCAGCACCTTATCACAATAGCCCTTTTGGGAAATAAACAAATTACCTTTTTCTCTGTCTCTTCTAATTTTCATCCCCTAAATTTTCTTGGCATAAGAAAGATCCTTCATCTTAAGTTCAAAGCTAAGTTAAATTTTTTACTGTTAATTTGAGATCGGTCACAACTATTTATCAACATGTCTTCAACATATAGAAATTAATACACAGTGGATGAGCTAATTTTATCTCTCAAATACACAATTGTCATGCTTGCTCATTTTGAATAAATCTTCAAAACAAAGTCATTGACTCTTTTGTACCAATATCTTGGAGATTTCTTCAAGCTATACAAAGACTTCTTCAAGAGACATATCATGTCACCATTGCTATTTTCATCAAAACCTTTGGATTGCTTCATGAAATTTCCTCCTAAAAGTATCCATGCAAAAAAGCATTTTTCACATCCAATTGGTCAAATTCAATATCATTATGCACAATAAAAGACAACAATAATCTAATAGAACTATGTTTAATAACAGGTGAGAAAAATTAGTAAAGTTAATAACTTCCCTTTGGGTGAACCCATTTGCAACATCTCTAGCCTTGTAGTGGGCAAGCTCGACATCCAGCACACTTCCTTCATCTTGTAGACCCATTTTTTAGCCATAACTTTTTGACCCTTCATTTGAAGAACTAATATCCATGTCTTTTTCTTGTATAGAGAACTCATTTCTTCTTCTATGTCCTTCCGCCATTTATCAGCATCCTTCCTACTCATGGCTTATTCGAAGGACCTAGGCTCAAGTTTGGAGGTCTCCAACTACATACTCAATGTATAGGCTATGGGATTCAACCTCTCAAATGCTCTAGTCACACGTCAACTCCAATATCATACCAACAAGTAGTCATTTCCCGAACTAGGTGACTCAGGTTTAATGGTATCTTCTTCTTCTTCTTCTTACAACTATATACCATGATTATCATCATTAGTAAGTTCTTGTATAGTAGGTGATGGGACAAGATCGGCATCAAGTTAGCAATACCGATCTTGCAGATACTTTGGTTTTATATTTGTAATAATCTTGCAAGTGAACGAATCATTTTATAGAAAATGACAAGTATACTCCCAAGGTCGATCTAAGAAAAGAATATATGTGAGTTTTAATTTATTATTCAAGCTTTTAAAAATGAAATTAAATCCTAAACATTGTATCATGATATTTTTATTGTTTTGTGTTTTCTAATCTAATAACAAAAAAAAATAACATAGATATGGATTCAATAAATAATTATGCAAATTTTTATCATTCATAACAGTGAAGTATTTATGGATAGAATAATTAAGTTAATTATATTTGCTTATATTATTTAGGTTATTAAATGTATAAATTGATATTTATTGATTCTCTCTTTTTTAGATAAATATCACATTTGTTGGGGTTTGATATTTTTTGTTAATTAAACAACTCAATTAACACCTACGGGTGAGGTCAATAATTAATTTGTTTAATTAAATTAATCCCTTTTTTTAAGAGATTGAAAATGAACCATTTAAATTCCACATTTGGTGGGATTAGACATTTTAAACTTTATTCAAGGTGTCCAAATTAAACCTAAAAATTTAATTATCCTAGTACTAACTTTCAAGTTTTAAAACCATTACTGAAAATATATTGTCAATACATTTTTAAATAATAGTTCTTATAATTTTTTTTTGAAATAGAGCTTCACTCTAATTACCGGGCGATTGTACCAACAAATAAAAGAGCATTACTCTAAATCAGACCTAATAATTAAACCTTAAAATCTAATTTTTAGATTTAAATTTGTAATGAAAAATAATATATTTCTTTCTAACATACTTAATATAAAATCTTAAATAAAAACAAAAATCAAATTATTTGATAGAAATGTTTGACCTATTTAATATTTCGCAAGCATAATAATGTTATTATTATATCATATTTACAAATAGTCAGTCATGTTAAATTTAATCATAGACAAATTAAACATAACATATAAGAATAAAACATAAAAATAACTATAAATAATTCGTTTTAAAATTATATCTCAAAATAATCCTTACAGAACTTTGATCCTAATTCTATTTCTAGAAAACCTCTAAATGGATTTGCATTTCTGTTTATTGAATCAAAAACTAAAACTTTACAAAAGCATAACTAGTTCTTCTCAAAAAGAAAAGAACTTCAAAACTAAGAAAGCTTTCTAGAGAGAGAAAGAGAGAGAAATGTGTGATTTTTGGGATGCTTTTTATAATGGGGGAGAGGGTAAGCTCGACGTGACATGCACACAGGGCACACGGGACATGCATGGGTGTGTGCTAGCGTGTATGGGACTTGTCACTAGCATTTTGACCTATTTTGTTTGATTTTTCCATATTTTGATTTTTTCTCAACATATTTGTGATATATTACCTCCAATATTTTTTTGAGTCTTTAAATTATTTTTGAATGAAATTACCTGAAAAATAATAAAAATACCATGATTCCAAAAAGAAAAATTTATATAAAAATACAATAAAATCATACAATATAAATCTATTTAATCAATTAAAGTATATTAAATCATGGTAATTTTTGTGCTTTTTAAGCACTCATTAGTAGGCCCTTCCAATTGCCTATGTTCACCTATAGTTGATTATTATACACTAATGGCTCCACCACAAAACTAATACATCAGCGTTTGAACACTTATGATGAGTCATTTATTTCTTCAGAAGCATCATCAATATACATCTCATCCTTCTTGAATATTACATCACTACTAGTAATGCACTTCTTAGCATCACTATACCATAGCTTGTAACATTTTGCACTACTAGGATACCCCAAAAACATACACTTCAATGCTCTAGGTTCCAACTACCCTTGCCTCACATGTATATATGCAACATAGCCAAGAAAGTGCAAATGGTCACATTTGATAGGTTTGCCAAACCATACCTCTTCTAATGTCTTGAAGTTGAGTGGCATTGAATGACACCTATTGATAAGGTATCTAGCTATAGCAACAGATTTTCCCTAAAACATTTTAGGCATGTTTACGTCAGAAAGTATACACCTCACTCTCTCCAAGAGTTTTCTATTCATCCTCTCCACTAAACCATTTTTTGAGGATTTTTAGGAACAATCATTTGCCTTGTGATACCATTCTCCCTACAAAGGCTTGTAAAAGCCTCATTACAAAACTCTAAACCATTGGAATTTCTCAAAAACTTGACCCTTTTCCAAGTTTGAGCTTCTACAAGTTTCCACTCCATAAAATTTTCAAAGGTTTCAACTTTACTTTTTAGTAAATAAACCCATAATCTTCTAGAGAAATTATCAATAATAGTAAGAATGTACCTTGCACCACCTGTTGAAGGTGTTCTCTTTGACCCCCACAAATTCGATTGCACATAATCGAGTATGCCAAAAATGCAATGATCACAAAATTAAAGCTTTTCAAGCTTATCATCACCAAGAATCACCCTCTTAGAAAGTTCTTCCAATCCTATCTCACTAATGTGACCTAACCTTTTATGCCAAATGTTGACATTCTTCTCTTTGTGTCTCACCTTGGAAACATTTGTCTCAATAGTAGCATCTAAGTAATAAACCTCATTTCTTAGTATACCTTTGAAGTATACCAAAGAACCTTTACATATCTTCAATTGACCATGCTCTCCCTTGTAGCTATATCCCATGTTGTCCAATATACCCAACAAGTTCAAGATCTTCTTCAATGCCGACACATGTATCACATTCTTCATTATAAATGTTGAATTGTTATTGAGACAAAGCCTCATCGACACAAATCCAATCACATTATATGGATGATTATTTCCCATGTGAACTATACCACTGATAATTGTATTTTATACAGTTATTTTCATCTATTTTATTAATTATAATTGCTATGTTCTTGACTTTTTTAGTTAATTTTAATGAAATAAATTAATATTTACTGTTAAGAAATATTATAATTGCTATGTTCTTGACTTTTAAGAAATATATTTTTAAGAAAATTAAAGAATTTGAATCGAAAAAAGACTTAATTGTAATTAATAAATGTCTGAAAATATAATATAAATTAAAAGAGTGTTTAATTGCAATTAACTTTTAACAAAAGTGTAAAAGTTAATTTAAATTAAATTAGAGGGCTAAAATGCAATTAAGGAAAATTTATTTTTCTGCGCAGGAAAAAAGACCACGTGTAGCTATTATCCACGCACGACACGCACCGTCAGATCAGAGAATCAACGGTCAGGATCAAGCGAGTGGATCCAGATGCGACAAAATTGAGTGGACCCAGTTTTTTAGGATCACACGCTGCTCGGTGCACGATGTGGGGCCCACCTACCGTGCATGCCAGCGTGTAGGGTGGGACCCACATGTCGTTGCATTAATTATCCCATGCGACGTGGTCCAAATAAATAGTAGCTAACACGTGGCATGTGTTGGTTAAAATAAAAACATGAAAACGACGCACGTTTCCAACAGCTTCTGCGTCCCCCACGTGTCTCGCCAGCGATTATCCCATGCAACGCGTTCCGCGTGCGCCAGTTCATCACACCGTATGAAATGCTGCCACATGTCCCATTATTTCTTACAGCCAATCAGATGCTGACACATGGCATGCATGAATTGAAACGAAAACACAGAACCAACACCCCTTTCCAACTGTTTTGTACTTCTTCCATGCGTGACTGAAATTATTATTTTTGATGTCGCCCACTATTCACGCGTGGTTTTAAGAGAATATTTTTTTATGTATTTTTTTTAGCTATAAATAGGGCATTTATTGCCAGAAAAAGAAAGTTAGGTTCGGTTGGGGAGTTTTAGAGTTCTAGACAGTGGTACACGCAGAAGCCAAAATGGCTTCTGTTGTGTTCCGCGTGTGCCAAAAATTTAAGAGCATAAATGTTTTAATTTTCTTTATGTTCTTTAACTGATATTCCTTAAATTTTGTAATTTTAATTTTTGTTATGAAATAATTTAATTTTTCTAGGGTTACGTTTTAGCTAAATTTATGAAGCTTGAATAAATTATTTTTGAAAGATTTATGAGATTTTTAATTTGTTTATTCTATTTGTTCTTAATGATTTTTATTATTGAAAAATTTATCAATTGATTTGTGACACTTAAATAAACTTGGAAAAGACATTTTTGTGTATTGCTCGTGGATAGAATAACATGGATATATGAAGGATAGAAATATACTTTTATTGTATGTGTGGCCATTTGAGAACTTAGAACGTAATAAATCTTGGTGAATTTAATTCTCATAGGAATATAGTGAATTAATTTAGCGAGATGTGTCTATACGGAGCTCAGAAGAGATGTGTGGATAAAATTAGAAGTTCTTGGTTGACAAATTAAATTTACAAAAAAATAAATCAAGACAGAATAATATGATTCGAGTGGATTAATTTAGTGAAAACTGCAATCCTAGAATTTTCTTTTATTTTGTTATAAAACTCTTAGTTAAAACTTGTTCCAACTTTTGATCGTTTGGATAAAATCAGAGTGAAACAATTTTAGTACTTAACAAATTATAATAACAAATCTCCGTGGGAACGATAACTTACTTATCAAAATTTATTACTTATGACCGTGTATACTTGCACGTTTTTATGTTTTCATAAAAGAGACAACAAGTTTTTGGCACCGTTGCGGGAGATTGTTTTTACTATTTTTTGTTGATATTAATACCAATCAATCTGATTTTAATAAAAAAATAAATTATGCTTATTGGTGCTTGCTTAATTTATTTTTCAATTTTCTCATAAGTTGAGATTTTGTTTGACACACAATATCTTAACTCACAAAAAGAAAAACAAATTGAGAAGTCAAGCTGACGACTTTAAATCAAGAATTTCTTGAGAGGCAACTCATGTGTTTTAATTTTCTATTTTTTTATTTAGTTTAACATGTATTAATTTTTTTATTTCCTTATATTATTATTTTGTATTCGTAGGTGCAAATCGGAGGAAGTAAAGCTATTTTTGGATTTCAATCTTTCAAACCAAAACCTGGAAGTTTCTTTAAACCCATCTCATTTGTTCTTTAACTTTCACACATTGAGGACAATGTGCATATTAAGTTTGGGGGTGGGAGAGAGATTGAACTTAGTTGAAATATTTTTTGGGTATTCTTGCTTGTGAAACTTTATTTGTTTTGTTGATTGAAGATATTTTGCTTTTGATGGTGATTTATTTTTATTTCTTCGGTTTAAATAATGCATAACTCTTTGAAACATTTGAATGTTGTCTAAGTTTTTGTATAGTTTTTGCGTATGTTTCATTTATACAAGAATGTATATTTATGAGCACTTGTCTTGATATTTGAGTTGTTATGCTAATTTAGAGAAGGTTTATGTGAGTATGCAATTTGATTGATATTTTTTGGTGTCACAGTTCTTAGAATTTGTTTTATTTTCTCTCGAGGCAAAATTATAGATAACCCTTAACTAAAAAAATGATTTAGGCCATCTTTGGATCGTTTGAGCCTTTCTATCTACCTTCATAGGCTTTTTCCATACCCCTTTTGAGCTTCAAAGTTTATATATATATATATACATTTATCTCCTTTCAAAAACCTAGTAAATATATATATATATATATATATATGTATATGTATGTATGTATAGATATATCGATTTTTCTTATCTCACTAACATGTGACCATTGTTAGTAAATTTATAAAGATATATCGAGAAAAAAAAGAGGATACTGAAAGAAATTTACTAAAGTCCTATTGATTTTTGGTTTTGTGTTTGTGTACATTAGTGGAGAGAGAAATGAAAAATGAACTTATGAGATTTGTGATTTCATTAAAAATTAATTGCCTCCATATTTGCATAAGCTCATCCGAATTTCATGTGGTGAAATATGAAAAGACTTCACACACATACTAAAAATTCATTGTAAAAATATAACATACTTTTAAATTGATTTCAATGCTTAGATAAAATTCTTGTATTTCTTTGAGTTATGTTATTTGAAATGATCACAAAGAAATATTTTGAAAATCGCTATTTTAAATGCATGTATCCTTGTTTTATTTCTTTCTTTTTCTTCGAGGACTAGCAAAATCTTAAGTTTGGGGGTTTGATAATTGTATTTTATACAGTTATTGTCATCTATTTTATTAATTATAATTGCTATGTTCTTGACATTTTTAGTTAATTTTAATGAAATAAATTAATATTTACTGTTAATTTCTTAAGAAATATATTTTTAAGAAAATTAAAGAATTTGAATCGAAAAAAGACTTAATTGCAATTAATAAATGTCTGAAAATATAATTTAAATTAAAAGAGTGTTTAATTGCAATTAACTTTTAACAAAAGTGTAAAAGTTAATTTAAATTAGAAAAAATGGCTTAATTACAATTAATAAAGTTTAAAAGTTAATTTGAATTAAATTGGAGGGCTAAAATACAATTAAGCCCTTTTGTTAATGAAAATAATTCCTGAGGGTAATGAATTTTCATCTTCAATGTATGAAGTAAAAAAATCTCTTAGTCGATTTGGTATGGAATATCATAAGATTCATACTTGTCCAAATGATTTCATTCTTTATAGAAACGAATATAAGCCATTAGATGATTGTTCAATGAGTAAAGAATCGAGATGAAAGCATGCGACAAAATGAGACAACAATTAAGAAAGGAGTGCTTACAAAGGTTCTTTGGTACATTCCTTCGATTCCTCGCTTTCAAAGGTTGTTCAAAAGTAAAGAGACATCAAATATGTTGACTTGGCATTCAGATAATCGATCTGATAATGAGATTCTATGGCATCCTTGTGAACTGAATTTAAAGTTTAAGTCTCCTCATTTTAAGTCGGTTCACTTAACCGACTTTAAAGCTTGTTCCTGTAGTAGTGCCAATAGATGGAAAACTTTGAAACACGACAAGGGGTCCAACTCTGAGGCCTATGTGCAATCAATATTTCAAGGCATCAAAGATGGAAAGTCTCTGACAATACATGTGATAAGAATACATACCTATAGTCCATCAAAAATAGTCTAATGCAACCAATAGACCATGGGTACCATAATTTGAAATACTCACTACAAGTATACTCCCCACCAATAATATTAATTTCATGATATATGCATAAAAATCTCAAATGCCATGTGAATTATTTTCAATACTCATTTCACATCAAAGTTTAATACTCATTTTATATAAAATTCATTTCATGTATGCATATATATAAATTTTTATAATGAATATTTCATTATAACAAAATTCATAACATTTATTATAAAAATATGGTATCCATTTTTCTTTTTTATTCATAATATTTTATGCATGGAATTTATAAAAAGAATGCATGACTTTAAAAAGTTAGAGTAGAAACCCTACATGAAAACTTGACCCAAACACTCAAATATTTATCCCTGAAATGCGCTCTAAAATTTTTCAAAAATATGAACAATATTAGAGAGAAAATTTTAGAGAAAGAAGAGGGGGAAAATTATGTATGAGAAAATGGGTATTTTCAACCGTATTTACAGGTCAAACCGCTCCTCATCGACCACCCTCACTGGTAGCTCGTCAATGACCTGATTTTGAGAAAAAACATTAAGTAGCTCATCAGATTTTTGACCATATTTACAAGTCAAACCACTAATGAGCTACTTAAAAATTTTCAATTTTTTTTTGTATATGATTGATTTTTCACACAAAAATTCTATATATGTCCATACACTTTTAAATATTTTTTAAAATTCCTATTTAGACACTTTAATTATTTATAATGAATATTTGGGTTTTTAAAATTCTACCCTTTTAAATAAAATCTCGTCCTCAAAATTTACAACTCCTCAAACAAGTAAGGATATTTCGAGTGAACTTTAAACTCTAACTCCCAAGTTGCATCATCAATGCCACGATGTCTTCAATGAATTTTTACTAGTGGTATTGCTCTTCTTCTCAAGTTCCTAACTTGGAAATCAATTATCGCCACTGATTCTTCTTCATATGATGCATCTTTCTATAATGGTAGTTTTGTCTAATATAGAATACTATTTTGATTTTGTTAACATTTTTGTAGAGCGGACATGCGAAAGACATTATAAAGTTGTGACAATTCTAAAGGTAACTCTAATTGATACGTTACATCACCAATTCTTTTACAATTCTGAACGGCCCTATATAACTTGGTGCTAACTTTCCTTTTATTCCAAAATGAGATACTCCCTTATGTGATTGAACTTTGAGAAAAATGTACTCATCCACTTTGAAGTTCAATGGTTATTATCCTGATTAGCAAAACTTTTGTAATAGGTTTAAGCCGCAAGAAGTTTTTCTTGTGTAATGCAAATCTTATAAGTTGTTTCTTCTATAAGCTCAAATATCATCGTCTTGAAATCTTTGCATTCTACCTATCGCATCGAAGATCTACATGGTCATATATACAAGGCTTCGAAAGGAGTCATCCCAATACTTGCATGATAAATATTGTTGTAGGCAAACTCAACTAATGATAGGTGTTCGCTCCAGTTTTCCCTGAATTCCATAACACAAGCTCTTAACATGTCTTCTAACATTTGGATAACCCTTTTGAATTGTCCATCTATTTCAGAATGAGAGCCATACTATGCAACAATTATGTACCCAAATCTTCTTTTTCACACTTCCAAAAATGTGAGGTAAAATTTGGATCTCAATTTGACACAATTGACTTTGGTATGCCATATAATCGTACGATCTCCCTAATGTACAACTTACTCAAAACATTTACCAAGTATCAAGTTTTAATTGAAATGAAATAAGCAAACTTTATGAGACAATCAACAATTACCCAAATGAAATTGTGCCCTTGAGAAGTACGAGGTAATCCTTAGACGAAGTCCATGGTAACATCATCCCATTTCCATTTTGGTACTAGGAGTGATTGAAGTAGTCCCTTAGGTTTCTTATCCTATACCTTAACTTTTTGACATATTATACAATTGGTTACGAGTTGTGCTACATATTTCTTTATACCTCTCCATCAGTAGGTCATTTTTAAATCATGATACATTTTTATGCTTCTAGGATATACCATAAATTTTGACCAATGCACTTCTCTCATGATCTCTTATCTTAAATAATCATCAGTAGGTACCGTTCTCTCTATGGAGAAAAAATACTTCATCACTATATGTCCATCCTTCCACTATCTCTCCTTCAGTCATCCCACACCATACTTCAAATTTCATGATCGTTAGATTGGGCCGCTTTGACATTTTCCAATAACTTAGGATTGGTTATGAGGTTGTACAAGAATACTTGTCTTCTATCATCATACAAATTCAGTTTGTAACCTTCTACAGTTTAAGTGTTTCACCAAGTGTCCAACATCATCTGTGTAACAAAGCCTAACTTACGACTCAAAGCATCTGTTACCATATTAGCCTTGCCATGATGGTATTGCAAAGTGAAATTAAAATTTTGAAGATATTCTACCCACCTTCCTTGTTTTAAATTGAGATATTTTTGAATAAAAAGATATTTGAGAATTTTATGGTCTGAAAAGATTTGGATTAGAATGCATTCAAGACTTTATAATGAAGCATCAGTAAAGACCACGCAAGGTTTTGTACTCTTTGGAAAAGTGAGAATTGATGCAGTTGTAAACCTTACCTTTATCTCTAGAAATGCCACCTCATAAGTTTTTTCCCAAAATAATTGAACTCTTTTTTGAGTAAAGTTTGTCAGTGATGTCGTAATCTTCGAGAAGTCTTGCACAAATCCTTGGTAGTATCCAACCAATCCAAGAAAACTTCAAATTTTGATCATATTTCTTGGTTGCTCTCAACCTAATACAACTTCAATTTCAGAGGGATCCACCACAATACCACTTTTAGATATGAGGTGTCTGAGGAATTTGACTTTAGTAAGCTAGAAATCACACTTCTCAAACTTTGCATACAGTTGATACTCCCTTAGACTTTGCAACAAAATTTAGAGATTTTCTCCATACTATTCACAGGTATTTAAGCAAATCAATATATTGTTAATAAACACAATGATATTGATCTAAGTAGGGTCAAAATACATAATTCATTAAGTCCATAAAAGTAGTAAAGGCATTTGTTAAACCAAATAGCATGACCCAAAATTCAAAATTCCCATAACACGTACGGAAAGCAATTTTATGTATATCTAATTCTCTTACCCGAAGTTGGTAATATCCTATCCTCAAATCAAATTTTAAAAAGAACCTTGCACTTCCAAGTTGGTTGAATAATTCATCAATTCGAGGTAATGGATACTTTTTTTCTTTTGGTTAACCTATTTATTTAATGATAATCAATGCATAGTCTAAAACTTCCATTCTTTCTTTTTTTGATGAATAAAACAAGCACTCCTTTGGGTGATGAACTAGGTTGAATGAATCTTTTTGACAATAACTCATGCAACTGTTTCCTTAGCTCTTGCTTCTCCACAAATTACATATGATAAAGAGCGATAGATATAGGGATAGTTTTAGAATACAACTTGGTCACAAAGTTGATCTCTCGAGCTAGAAGAAGTCCAAGTAGCTCTTCCAAAAACACTTATAATATTCATTCACCACTAGTATCCATACTAAGCTTCTTCCACTATATGTGCCAACTTCCAAAGAATTCAGAAGGGTTATGCTTGTATGGTTTTGTCTTTCATCTATATAGCATTTAAGAAAAGAGCTAAAAAGGTTCACTCTCTTTTCACAAAATTGAACCCTTACTCATTTGGGGATTTTGACAATAACTTTATTCTCAAAACAGATTACAATTTCTTGGCATTTGGTTAACTAGTCCATTCCAAGGATCATGTTAAATAATTCATGTCATGTACAAAAAGATCATCTAAGAATCGATGACCATTAAAATCAATTGAACATTTATTACAAACGTATAAAACATTGGAAGAGATTCCAAGAGAAGTGTTTAAAGTAAGGGGCTTCAATGGCTTCATATGCATGTTTCAGTATTTGGGCATAAGTTAAAGAAAAGAAAGAATAGGTGGCACTAGTATCAAAAAGAACTCATACCCAAAAATGATATAATAGAATCATACCTTTTACAATGTCCTTGACTTTGGGATCCCTTTATCTAACAGATATCATAAAGGCTTCATTATGTGATTCTTGTTCTTAAGTGGCAATGCCCTTGCCCATTTTATTTCTATGGGTATCAAGTTGATGTTGAAATTTCGGTGCCATACTAGAAGGTTGTTAGAAATACTATCTCAAAATTTGATAAGAACTAGAGGACTATTCTTGGAACGATCATCTTGGTTGCTAAAATTATGTTAGGGCTACGAACTAGTATGTTTACCTTGCCATTGGAAATTCCTCCTAGTATTTAATGGCCTATAACTAAAACTATACAGTGATCCTCCTCCATATTGATTGGCGATGAGTTGAGGACAATTGTGTTTAAGGTACCTCAATTGATTACAATTGTAGCAAGTGTAAGGGTGATGCCAAGAAATTTCAAATGAATTACTTCTAGAAAATCCTCTACGTTGGTCGCCATATCTTCTTTGCCAGAATTTTTTTCTCCTTTCCTTTATCCTTAGTCTTTTGTGATTATGTGATCACCTTTAACTACTTCGCATTGACTTGCTCAACTCTATAAGTCGTGGCAACCATTGCAATGTAGGTTTACACATCTTGATACATTAGTTGTACGTGGATGTCATCTCATAAACCCATCAAAAACTTTGCAGCTTTGTTGGAGTCTCACACCACTATATTTTCTATGAATATTGATAGCTAATTGAATAGAATCTCATATTGTGTAACAGTCATATCCTTTTATTTGAGATTTTAAATTTGACCACTTTGTTAGAGTTTGCAATCTCATTGACGAATCTCTTATAGAAAATATCCTCAAATTCTTCCCACGTGATTGCCTCTACATTTCTTCCTCTACTTATACAGTTCCACCAGTAGTTGGCTTTTCCACTTATTTTATATACAATGAGTCCAGCTCTAAAACATGCAGGAACGTTTAAAGTATTCATTTTTTTCTTGATTTCCTAAATTCATCCTTTAGTGATGTTTGGGTTAGGAGTATCATCGTAGAGTGATGGCCTCATATTTTCGAACTCCTTAAGTTAGTAAGCTTTACCTATTCCTTAGGTTCTCTACCCCGAGTAATTAATCTATGTAGCCCTTGTAATTGATTACATCTAATTTGATTTTCATTCGCATCCCATACAGGTTCATTCCTAACTACCCTTCTTTTTGGAGGCATGTTGAGAGAAAAATAATTCAAAATATTTTAAGATTATGAATAAATATTATTCTTGAGAGATTAGAACCATTCTTTGATACCAAACTATCATGCCTCAAAAAATGGGTACGTGAGATAGGAATAAGTGGTAATTTTAGATCATATTTAAGAAAATTTAAAATTTTATTTTAATAAAATTTATATCAAGTTTGGGATATCGCTATTTAAAAACACCAATTTAACAAAAAGTATTTAAATTTTAGAAAAAATCAAACACATAATGTTGAAAGATGATTTACTTTACATCATGTCTCTGCATTTTCTCCAAAATGCAAGATACAAAATGAATTACATAAATAAAATAAACTTGTAATTTTCTTCTTTTACTTCAACATCAAATCAAGAATAGCTTTAATGGAATTCTAATTTGGATGGGAAAAGGAAAATGGGGTGAGATACATGTAGCTCAGTAGGAGTCTACTTTAATTAATATCATAATAAATAAATACTCATGATGCATATCATTTACAATGAAGTTCATGAATGGGAATATTTATCACCATCTATATACAGTGTAGGGAAATACTATTTACAAAACCTGGATATACCTATACTTTCTCACTTTCGAAGACTAGAAAAATATACATTCTAGGTATCCCAATGCATACTCACATAATACAAAACATGCTATGCAAATATAAACTCATGTGCATGATATCAACTCCATATGCACTGATCACCAAAATACATGGGCACATGCACGATCAACCTTCAAACTGTATATGGGTCCACCTTCGACCACATGTACAGTCATAATTCAAAATACATATGGCACATGTATTGGTCAAATTAACGTCATATAAGCCCTTGTTTATAGGTAGTCCACTCTGAGACACAATAGAAAGGTCCAACTTTGGGGTCCATCTATGGTCAAATTCTGAAATCCATAAATGGAAAACTCCAAGACACAATAGAAGGGCCAACTCTTAGGCCAATGTGCAGTTAATAATCCAAGGTATCATAAATGAAAAAACATCAAGAATATATGTGATGTGAATGCATACCTATATGTAACCAGCAACCCATAAGTACCATGGTCCATAAGACTCACATACATACATACTTCCCACGAACAAAATTAATCTCATGATATTTGTATCAAAATTTCAAATGCCATGTGAATTATTTTGAATATCATTTCATATCAAAGTTTAATACTCATTTAATATAAAATTCATTTCATGTATGCTTCTAAAAAAATGTTTATAACCTGAATTTCATTTTAATAACATTTATAATATTTATTATAAAAATCATGGCATCTAATTTTTCTTTTTATTTATAATATATTATGCATGATATTTTTATAAAAATAATGCATGAATATAAAAAGTTAGAGTACAAACTCCTACTTGGAAACTTGACCCAAACACTCGGATATATGTCCCTAAAATATGTTCTGAAATGTTTTGATAACCCAAATAGTATTAGAGAGAAAAATTTAAAGAGAGAAGGAAGAGAGGGAATTTTGTGTGAGAAAATATGGGATTTTTGGCCATATTTATATGCCAAACTACACCTCATTGACCGCCTTCGTCAATGGCTCATCAACCACTCGGTGAGGCCACATTGAGACTCAGTGAAGTTCAGTAAGGCCACGGTGAAAGGTCTGATGAGCTACTTAAAAATTTTCAAATTTTTCTACGTTCGATAAATTTTTTAGACAAAGTTTTTTGATAAATCCCTACACTCTAAAATATTGATAAATATTGATCAATTTTTCAAGGTTTTAAATTCCTCTTATTGTTTCATAGGTAGTATCTCACTTTACCTTTTAAGCCATGGGATTTTGATTGATATTTTCTTTTACCCTTACTTGGGCTTCTTTTTCCACCTCCATCCTGCTAATACATGGCATCACCACCACTCCTACTCCCACCAATGTAAAGCTTCTCCATTCTTAACTCTAGTTTTCTCATTCAAATATGAGAGACAACTTGGTCCAAAGAAATATCATTTCTTTCATACTTAACACCTGTCTTCATTTCTTTGTAGGAATATGATTGGTTGTGTAACCATAGATGGTGAGATTGACATTATTTAGACCCACTCCAGTGTTTGACAAGTCATTGGAGATTCTCCAAAATTCCACCAAGCTAAGCTCCAAGCCCTTTAACATTTCCATTTGAAGCCCAAACAAATACTCTTTCAAATAGAACATGTAAGACATCATCTTTTGCATATAAATCTTGTCCAACTTCCTCCATAATGCCCTTATAGTCTTTGTACTTTGAACCTTACGAAAATTGAGGCATAAGTCGTCAGGAACAATTCTTTCTTTTAATATTCAGTAAAATCATTTAGATACTATAGAGTCTCATCTAGAGCTTGAGCTATCTTTTTTTGAACCAATAAATTCTTCATTTTACTCTTCCAAATATAGAAGTATCTAATGCCACCCTACTTCTCTATTTTCATTCTAATCATTTTCAACATTCAAGAGTTGTTTCTAGATACAACTTCACACCACAATATCAAACACCAAAAATTCATACATAATAACCATAGAATACACCCAAGTCGAACAAAACTCTGATACCACTTGTTATGAAAATAAACTTCCTATATATTTCAAATGTTTACTAATCCAAGCACAATAAAATATTTCAAAACATACAACACCCAAATGAAGAATATTCCAACAATCACAACACAAACCCTAAATATGGATATCAATAATGATGAAAAGTGATAGAAAAGAAAAGACTAAGAAAGAACACACTAAGATTTATAGTGGCTCAATTCAACCAATGTGGTGAGTCTAATTTACTTCTTCATCCTTCCAATGGAAATGAGTTCCACTAGCTTCAAATATGGATATTACAAATACAATGGAGAAATCTTGAAGAGAAAACACACACTTGAGAAATAGAACTCAAAAAGACCTCACAAAACTTTCCCACATAACAATGTAAGAAAACCTAATCTCTCTTTTCTAGCTCTCTTTTCTCTTTTCACAAAATGCTCTCTTATGGCTTCTAAGGCACACTAAATGTGCTTATACATGCCCAAGTGAGCATTTACCAAAATGCTCAATCTATTCTAAGCCCTTATTAGTCAAATTTTTTGCCCTTATTTGTCATTTTGTGTGGAATTTTATAAGCTTGATCAATCCTGCTAATAAAACCGAGAACTAGAAAAATAAGAAAAAATTCCTAAGTTGAAGCTCAATCGAAGTTTGATCAATCGACCCTATTAGATTAATCAAGTCTTGTCTCGATCGATCGAGCTGCATCAGAAGCCATTATCTCCATACCTTTCAATGTTCCTAGTCCAACCTTTGATACTTGATCACCCATATTTATTTTTAAGAATCTCTATAGATTTGCATCACAAATTACACATAACTTTCCAAATCATAACAATTGCAACTCATAGACACAATATCCTCAAAATTGAAGTCATCAAGATCGATGTTATAAGGAAGAACATCATATAGAAACTTAGATTGAACGTTTTTAATCCGTAATTATTCAATCTGAAGCAAATCATTAATAGATGAATCCAACTAGAGAGAAAAGATGAGGCCGTATAAGGTGGAGATCGATAAAGAACGAGGAATTTAAGATACTAGAATGTTAGGGTTTCTTGAGTTTGAGTTGGAGCGAAGGAAATGTCGTCTTTCATATTAAATTTTCCTATGCAAGAGACAAGTAGTGAACTAAAAAGGTTGTTTAACCAACTACCTTGCTTCCCAAGGAATTCAATTTGGCGCGTTAAGATGCATAAGATAGTGTTTACAACTAACCTGCGCTTAGTGTGCGCATTATGCACCTTTTTATTTTTTTTCTTTTTTACCTTTTTGTTTTGAGATTTTATAAAAGTGCTTTTGAACTATACATTTTTTTCTCGTTTAGGACTTTTTTTTCTCTCGTTAAATTAATGCATTCAAGACTCAAAAACACATTTGATCTTTTTTTATAAAACAACATATTATGTGCTTCTTTTAAAAAGTATTTTTTATAAAACTAACCGAAGCACAAAAAAAAGTGTATTATTAGATTACATATCGTATTTTAAAGCTGTCAAACAGGTTGTTGGGTTGGTGTTGGAGTTGAATTGATCTATTGAGCTTCAGCACATTTGATAAATGTGTTAAAATGGGTTGATACATTTATGATCCAATTTGTTTAACCTCAGCTTAAATTCATGCCAAGTTTGCAATTTGTAGTGCATTTTTTTTTATCAATATGCCATATACAGGTCTATCTATTTATGAACAAACCCATTTAAAAGCTTCAAATTCTTGTCAGGTTCACAATCATATCGGAAATTGACGGCTATGGCCTATTCATGAAATATCTGCAACTGAGGAAGAAATATTTGATGACATTGGCAAGGAGAATAAAGGTAATTTGTGAAAAATGTACTTTTAATTACACTTCAAAAACCATTGATACTCCTGAGTACATATGAGTTCTGAATTATAGTAAGAACTGAGATCTGAATTGGGTTGGTTATTCTTATTTATTTTCCTCTTTCTTTTCTTCTTTCTTTGGTTCTTCTTTGCTTTCTTCTTTCTTTGGTTCTTCTTTTTTCTCTTCCTTAGCTGACCCAATTGATATTATATCAACTTTCCCAACTTTCTTCAATCTTTTCACTATTGCCACAGCATCCATTTGTCCTGTCACTGTTAGCTTCTGATCCTTTAGATCTGCCGCTATTGAATCAACCCCTGTATTTTAGTATTGGTTAAAACCACAAACAAAAGTTAAATAGAGGATAAATTACACAAATGATTCCTAAATTTTCTCACATTTTATAATTTTATCTTTTTATTATTTTTCTTTTGATTTGATCACTTTTTTTTATTTTTACACTTTGATCTTCTTACTTTCCTTCTTATAATTTGGTCTTATGTTTTAATCTTCACACACTTAATCTAAAATTTAGAAGCCAACTTAAGACTAAGGATGAAGGGTTTTATGTCCCAAAACTATACCTTCATTAATAGAAAAATCTTCACAATAAAAAGTTTATACTTTCGTCTAACATATAAGTCTTAAATTAAAATTTGGGAATTAAAGTGTGAGCGAAACTTTATTGTAACATAAGTTTAATAAACAATAATAATTTGGAAACTTTATTGTAATAAACAGTAACAATTTGAGGCTATAATTGTAATAAATAACTTTGTGATATTCAATAACTTTGTGAGCGAAAGTATTAAATTTTTTGTTTGATGAAGTTTTCTGTAAATGAAGTCATAATTTGTAACCAATAAAATACTTCATCCTACAACTAAACTTCAAAAGTAAAAAAAATAAAAAAATAAAAGGATTAAATTGTAAAGAAAAAAATAAATGGATTAAAGGGTAAAAATTAAAGAATAAAAATAATAAGGGATAAGGATTTAGAAAAATTTAAGTCACCCAAAAAAAAAATTAATATCACCAAGAACTTAATTATTGTTTGACATTAATTAACTTAACGCGTATCATGATGCTTAAGAGAAATACAGAGAAGTCAGTAAGCATTGGACTAAATTGATGAGGCCTAGAAAAGGGTCTGCTTATGCTTCTTATAAAAGAAATTCTAAGAGAAAGTGCTTTAAAGATCACGAAGTTGGTGAATCCATCGAAAGCACAAACTCTGCTTTTTAAATCTTGAAAGCAATTCTAATAATTTTTATTTCAAAAAGGGTTTTATAGAATCTCGAAAAAATAAATAAAAGAAATTAATACTTAATTACCAAATATATCAGCTGCAGCTTCAATAGCCTTTTTCTTGGTTTTGTCATCACTCATGGTCATAATTTTCAACACTATTTTCTGCTGTTTAAGTCAAAACAAAAGGAGAGAAATTTTGATGAGAAAATTGAATCAAAATTTGGATTTTTGGAAATGGGATATGTGTGATTATTCTGAATAAGTATTGATATTTATGCATTAACGTGGGAGAGTATGCAGAAAAAGAATAGGAGGTACCTGGTCCATTGTGAAAGAAAGAACAAACAATAACATAGAGAAGAACAGAGAACTTGTGGTGTTATAAAAGCTCCTTCAGGATTTGATTGCGTGGGGATGTCTATTGCACTCTTGCGTGTAAGATGTTACATCCCACGTTTGTATTTCACTCTCATTACTTTTAACTTCTTTCTTTCTTTTTTCTTTTTTTGAGTAAGATTAAAATAAGAGTAAGAATATATACAAAGTTTCTGTCTTTTTTCTTTTTCAAGTAGTGAGTCTAGTCACTGCTCACTAGTCACTAGTGAATAAGGACTAAAGTCTAAAGCCGCTTGGCCAATTTTGGCACCACTGCACAGAACAAATGGTGTGCATTTGCCTAGCAAAAGGAGTAGGAAAACGTCATGCTAATAGGTGGTTCTTTTTTAAAAATATTTTTTAAAAAGTTATTATTTATTATCAAATTATGTTCAAAAAATGTCAACATGTTTGAAAAAGTTAAAATAGTTAAAAATAATGGTCCATAATTTATTGGATGATATGCTATTACATATAATGCAACTTATTAGCTTTTTTTTTTGTAATAACATTATATAACCCATGCAGCAAAGACATCAAAATTAATGCATTCTATTTTTAAGTAGAAACACTCATAAAGTACTCGAGTGATCTTCTGTCACATTCATTTACTATTTAAGGCAAACGCACACAAATGTTTGACATGCAACAAAAAAAAATGAAACCATGCACTTTTTTTTTAAGACCAAATGATATTATTGTGAGAAGAAATGAAATTTAATTTAGTTGGAATAAGTAACACTGCTTAAATAAGTAGTAAAATATATTATAATTAATGTATAAAATTATGAAAGATTAAAATATCTTTACCTATAGTCTCGAAAATTTAGTCTTTATTTTTTTAAAAAACCAAGACCATAAGATTTTAATCACAATATAATAAAAACCAAGGTTATAGTGTACACATATAAAATCGATTTTATCGATAATAGTAATCATAAGTTAAACTACAAAAATTACTTAAACATAAATAAACTTATATATTCACGATTATTAAATAATAATGATCTAATTAAAATAATAAAGTTTCTAGTATTTTTAAAACAGAAAACAAATAATATATTGTGTATGTGTGTTATTCATTTAAAAAAATACAAAAATTACTTTACAATTTTTTTCATTTCTTTATTTATTTAATTTCATATATTTTTTCTCTTTTACACCATACACTAAATTTTTTTATCAATTTTTTTTCTTTTTCCCTTTTTTTTTCTTTTCTCCCCCTCGCCCTCGATCGCGCTGGATATTTGTTTAGGGTTTTCACACATTCACCCTCTCTGCCACTTGCGTGTCTCTAATCCTTTTCTCTGTGTTTCGTCGTCCACTATTTCTCTCTACTTTACTTGGTTATTTACTCTCTCTTCATGTCTCTCCTTTTTGCATTCAAAATTATGATTTTGATTTGACATAGTTTTTTCATATCTTGCAAAATAGTTACTCATATGGAAGCATTAGGTTTCGATGTCTCTTTACTTACCGCGGAGTGGTTCCTCTACCTATTCTCTAAGAGCTTTCCTACGGACGTTAGAATAATTTCAAATTTCTTTGTTCCATCAGAAGAAAAATTTACTTAAACTTGATTTTATTTTCTTCTTGTGAAATACTCATAACAGATTTGAGTATCTTGTCTTCAAGGAAAAATAAGTAGTGCTTAACTAATAACTTGACCTTGGGAAAACCTTGGGAACTTTAAGGTATTTAAATCCTCTATTAGTTGTATAATTTTTATTTAGTGTTAGTTTATTCATGGTTTGTAAAATCGCGTACAAAATATTAAAAAAATTCGAAAGCTTTTAGACTTAGAAAACAAATTTTGAGATATATGTATTTATTTATAAAATAGCTTTTGTATAAACATAAATACAAGCGAATAAACCATACTCGTGTTTGTTATTTTGTATGTTTAATACTTATATTGGTATTTTGCTTTTGCTTGTATAGTATATGTTGCTTTGACCTTTCTTTGCAAAAGTAATGCATTCAACTATTGAAGATGAGTCTCTGAAGCATAGCTGGTGTTTCCATATTCTTATGATACATGTTCTTAGAGATTTAATTCACCAACTATAGATTTCTTACAGTAACATGCCTTTTCTAATACGAAATAAGAGGATTTTTCATCAAGGACTTCATTTCAAACAGATTAACAAAGAATGAGACTAGTATAGAATAGTCTTACTGGTTATAGAACAATGCTTTTTATATTTATTATATCTTTTTTTGTCTTTATACAATCCTTTTTATAATTCATTTTTTCATACAACTCTAAGGGTGTGGGATGTCTTTTTCTATTAGGGGGCAAAAGTTCTTTTCCATTTGGCACTGGCAATCTTTAAAGTATAAAGCTTTGAACTATGTTTTTACATTTAAGCACTTTACTGTATATTCTCAATAGTTTTTGACATCATCATTGACAACTCAAAATGTGTTGCACATGAGGAAGTATGTGATGGAGGAAAGATAGGTTCCAAAAAAGCTTGGTATTCTTTAATTCTGTGGGTTTTTTGAATGAGTATAATCACATTTTTGTTTATTAATTTAAATGAGTATAATAACATTTTTGTTTATTAATTTAAATGAGTATAATCACATTTTTGTTTTATACTGATGTTATTGATTAATGTTATCTATACTTCCTTTCATGAAAACAGATGATTGTCAATGAAGGTAAAAAAAAAGTACAAACTATAGGTATGAAGTCAATATATAGTTTATCTATCCATTTAGTCTTATCTTTATAGTTATACCGTTGTTTCTTACTTTAAATACTTGTGCACAGTTTCTGAAGCTAATATGTAAACATTTCCACCAACTAATGGAAAAGACAAGAGATAGGGTGGCTATCAAACTATAGAAAGTTCAAGCGGTTTTATATTTATCACTAATTACCTTATTTGGTAAGAATATGCAAAGCAAAGTTTATGCTGCTAATTTTCATTCTCTTAGTCTACCTTTCCGTATGAAACAAGCTAGGCCTACTGTAGACTCACATAATATTTCTGATTCTATCGATGTTCACGGAACTATACAAATGCTAACACGACAAGCTAGGCAAAATTCAATGGCTATTTTGGATGTTTCTATGCCAGCTTCTTCTTTGAATGGTATATATCTATATGGCATTACAAATTAGTTCTTGCTTTTACTAATGTGATTGGTAAACTATTCACAATTATGTACAGGGAAATAGATTGAGCAAACTATTCATGTTTCCCATTTTCCCATAGAGCATCCAATTCTTACTTGTAATGTCAAGGTTGTTAGTTTTGAAAGCATTTTATTTTAAGGGTTATATGTATAAAACATAAATACATAGTTGCAACTTGAACATGCATAAGTTTACGAACCATTAATGGACATCTTGTGTTGAATATTGGCTCTAAAAGTAACAAATTAGTGGCATAATTTAAGGTGTGGCCTAATTTGTGACATGATATAAGAAAATTAGTAGCATAATTTAAGAAAATTAGTGACCTAATTTAAGGCTTAAATTATGGCACAATTTAGGAAAATGGAGTCTTGTTTCATCTATAAATAGGGAAGAGTTCATGCATTGAAAAACAAGGTAAAAGATCAGAAAAATCAGAGTGAGCATAAGCAAACTCAAAGAGAGAAAATACTTAGTGAGTTTGAGAGTTTTATGTGAGTTTGGGGAAACACTTGAGAGATATTATTAGTGAGGAAATCTATATCTGTATTCTGTATATTTCCTACTTAGTTCAATAATATATGCTCCCTCCCATGAACATAGGCGAATTATCAAACCACGTAAATTATGTGTGTCCTTTTACCACTTTGATATATTCATATACCGCTATTTATTGCTTCCATACACAATAAATTGGTATCAGAGCCAAATATAGCAGTATTATATATCAAATCGAAGCTCTCAATGAGACGAAAGCAACGGTGAAAGAATCGCTCAAGTCGAAAGTCAGAATCACCGCCAGAAGTTGTTGGAGTGCTGTTGCCAGCAATGAATCAACTCACTGAGTTGGACCGAGTCAACTCAATCACTAGTGATATTTGGACCGAGTTGGTTTGTTTTTCATCCATTTTCAACTGATTTGGATCTACTCCTAGCTAATTGAACCAATCCGGATTCAACTGCGGACTCCCTTTTTTCAAATAAGGTATAAAATTTGGAAAACATTGTTTTAAGTTGTAAGTACAAAATTTTTGTTATCCCTTTGTACTTATGGTTGATAAAAGAGAGATCGAAGAAGGTGAACAAGCTGACCATAGAATTTATGGCAAACTAAGTTGTTCAACTCGAAGAACTATGTTGTCCAACGTAAAGTTTGAGGTGGAGAAATTTGATGGCATTAATAACTTTGGCATGTGGCAATGTAAAGTATTAGATCTATTGTTTCGAGAAGGATCTAATATAACCTTGGAGACCAGACCAGGAGATTATTCAAATGAAAATTGGAATTATGTCAACCGACAAGCTTGTGGCATAATTCAACTGTGCTTAGGAAAAGATCATAAGTACTTTGTCATGAAAGAGAATGTAGCTATAGTTCTGTGAAAGAAACTATAGGACAAGTACATGGCGAAAAGTATTGAGAACAGACTCTACTTGAAGAAGAAATTTTTTCATTTCCAGTACAAGAAAGGTACCCCTATGATTGAGCACTTAGATAATTTCAATAAAATTTTGGCCGATCTGCAAAATTTAGATGTCGAAATTATTGATGAAGATAAAGCTATGAGCATTTAACCACAACCCTATTATATGAAAAAAGATGAGGTTAAGTTCATAGATGTTTCAAATGCTTTGGTAAATAATGAGTACCGGAAGAAGGATCAATATGATCATAGAGACTCAATATCAAAAGCATTGATAGCAGCCAGAGGTAGGACGAATAACAAAAAATCTGGCGGATCAAATAATAGGGGGCGATCTAGATCAAAATCCAGAGGAGAGTCATCCAGAAGACGTCCTGTGAAGGACGAGTGTACCTATTGCCACTAGAAAAAGCACTGGAAGAAAGATTACCCAAAAAAGGACAAGTCAAATGTAAATGTTGCACAGAAGGCCAATGAAGATGAAGAATCAGCCTTTTCAGTTTCATCATCAGAAACCTACTCATATAAATGGATCCTTGATTCTAAATGTTCTTATCATATGTGTCCAAACAGACATTGGTTTTTGAGTTTTAAGGAGCTCGATGGAGGAGTTGTGCTTATGGACAACGAAAATGCTTGTTAGACAAAATGGATCAAAATAGTACGACTAAAGATGCCCAATGGTACAATTAGACGACTTACAAATGTAAGGTATATTCTTGACCTAAAGAAAAACCTTATTTCTTTAGGTGTTCTAGATTCTAATGGTTACAAGGTAACATTGGAAAATGGAGTCTTGAAAGTTATACGAGGTGCATTTGTAGCAATGAAGGGTACTCAGAAGGTGAACTTATATTTCTTAGATGGAAGTACAGTTATAGGAAGAGCAACTGTCTGAAGTAGTTTTGAAGAAAAGACAAATGATTCTTCTCGCCTGTGGCACATGTGCTTAAGGCATATCGGTGAAAAGGCTTTGCAAGGCTTAATAAAGCAAGGTCTTTTGAAAGGTGCCACGACTGGAAAGTTTGATTTTTGCGAGCATTGTGTACTAGGAAAACAAACAAGAGTCAAGTTCCACACTACCATTCATCGTACTAAGGGATCTCTTGATTATATTCACATGGATGTCTGGGGACCTTTAAAGAATGCTTCACTTGGAGGTAAACGTTGGTTTGTGACTTTTATTGATGATTTCTCTAGATATGTCTAGATATACACTATGAGTCACAAAGATGAAGTTCTGGATATCTTTCTTAAATGGAAGAAAATGATTGAGACTCAAACAGGCAAGAAAATTAAGAGGCTCAAATATGATAATAGTGGCGAGTACAAATCAGATCTCTTCTTCAAAGTTTGTCAAGATGAAGGGATAATCAGACATTTTTATGTTCTTCGTACACCACAACAGAATGGAGTTGTAGAACGAATGAATCGTACTTTAGTTGAGAAAGTTCGATGTATGCTATCTCAATCCAAATTAAGCAAGACATTTTGGGCTGAGGCTTTGTCATATGCAACTTATATAGTCAAGAGATTTCCTACGACTGCATTAGATGGGAAAACTCCTAAAGAAGTATGGTCTGGACAACCTGTTTCTGATTATGATTCATTGCGAATATTTGGATGTCCTGCATATTTTCATGTTAGTGAATCCAAACTGGATCCTAGAGTAAAGAAAGCTGTTTTCTTGGGCTTTAAGGAAGGAGTTAAAGGATTTCGACTTTGGTATGGTGAATCCAAGAAGATTTTCTTAAGCCGAGATGTCACATTTGACGAGTCTGTTATGTTGAGACAGACAAATTATGAGAAAGAGAATGAAAGTCCAAATACTCTTTTTAAGGTGATGCTTGAGACTCTGGAAGATCCAGAAAAGATTGCACCGACTATCGATCGTGGTGAAGATGAAATTTATGATCAAGAAGAGATCTCAGTTGAGGTGGAGGTTCTCTCACCATCACTACCGATCAATCAACAACCAGAATCTATTGCCACTACTTGACCTAGAAGGGAGATTGGGAAGCCTACCAGATACATAGACATGGTAGCATTCATACTTCCAGTAATTGATGATGATGTCCCATGCACTTACAGAGAAGTCGTGCAGAGAGTTGATAGTATGAAGTGGAAGATGGCAATGGATGAAGAGATGAAGTCTCTACACCAGAATCAGACTTGGGAGTTGGTTCAACTTCCAAAAGGAAAGAAAACTATTGGCTGTAAATTGGTCTATGCTAAGAAGAAAGGTGTTCCTGGTAAAGACAACATCAGATACAAAGCCAGATTGGTAGCAAAAGGCTATGCTCAGAAAGGAGTATACTATAATGAGGTATTCTCACCTATTGTTAAGCATTCCTCTATTCGGATACTATTGGATTTGGTAGCACAGTTTGATCTCGAGTTAGCTCAACTCAATGTCAAAATAGTTTTTCTCTATGGTACTTTGAATGAAGAGATCTATATGTCTCAACCGGATGGCTTCAAAGTTCCAGGATAAGAGAATTGGGCTTGCAAGCTGAGCAAGTCAATTTACGATTTGAATTAATCACCACGACAATGGTACAAATGCTTTGATAGCTTCATCAGAGAGCAGAAGTACACACGCAGTCAGTTTGATCACTGTGTATACTTTTGGAAACTCCAAGACGGTACCTTCATTTATTTTCTCTTATATGTTTATGATATGTTGATTGCATCTAAGAGCAAGGTGGAGATCGATAGATTGAAGGCTCTGTTGAGTTCAGAATTTGAAATGAAAGATCTTGGAGAAGCTAAGAAAATTCTTGGGATGGAAATCATAAGAGATAGAGTTGCAAGCACAGTCTTTCTGACACAAACTCAATAACTAAAGAAAGTACTACAAAGGTTTGACATTAATGAAAAAACCAAACCAGTAAGTACACCGCTTTCTCCTCACTTTCAATTGAGTGCATTGATGTCACCTAGCACCACCGATGAGAAGAAGCAAATGGAAAATGGTTCATATGCAAATTTCGTTGGTGCCTTGATGTATGCAATGGTTTGCACCAGACCTGATATTTCTCATGCTGTTAGTATGGTGATTCGTTACATGCATAATTTGGGTAAAGAACACTGGAAAGCAGTGAAGTGGATTCTACGGTACATCTATGGTACTGTGGATATTGGTTTGAAGTTTTAGAGAGACAAGACTGAAGGCAAACACTTAGTCTGATATGTGGATTCTGACTATGCTGGAGATTTGGAGAAGCGTCGATCTACAACTGGTTATGTGTTCACAATGGCAGGAGGACCAGCTTGTTAAAGATCAACATTGCAGTCAACTATAGCTTTGTCTATTACAGAGGCATTGTATATGGTTGTAACAGAAGCATTCAAAGAAGCTATCTGGCTTCTCGAGTTGACCAAAGATTTAGGTATTATTCAGAAGAATGTGGAGGTTTTTTACGACAACCAGAGTGTCATTTGTTTGGCAAAGAACTAAGTTCATCATGGTCACACCAAGCACAACGATGTTCGATTTCATTTTGTTTGGGAAATCGTCGATAAAGGGAATATTATACTCCAGAAAGTCAGAACTGCAGATAATCCTACAGATATGCTTACAAAGGTGGTTACAAGGATCAAGTTTCAACACTGCTTGAACTTGATCAAAATCTCTCGAGCTTAGAGCGCCTAGGGTGCATTTGGAGGCAACGTTATGAACTTTTTCGCCAAGGTAGAGATTGTTGAATATTGGTTCTAAAGTAACAAATTAGTGGTATAATTTAGGAAAATTAGTGGCCTAATTTAAGGCTTAAATTATGGCATAATTTAGGGAAAGGGAGTATTGCTTCATCTATAAATAGGGAAGAGTTCATGCATTGAAGAACAAGGCAAAAAATCAAAAAAATCAAAGAGAGCATAAGCAAACTCAAAGAGAGAAAATACTTAGTGAGTTTGGGGAAACAATTGAGAGATATTATTAGTGAAGAAATATGTATCTGTATTCTGTATATTTCTTACTCAATTCAATAATATCTGCTATCTTCCATGAACCTAGACGAATTGTCAAACCACGTAAATTTTGTATATCTTTTTATCGCTATGATATATTCATATATTGTTATTTATTGTTTTCATGCACAATATCAAAGGTATACTTGATTTTTTCATAAGTACTTTGTCCTAAATTTAGATGTTTGTATAACTTTTGTTTCGTTTCTAAAGGAGGTCACGTGCTTCGATAGCTAAATTAAAAGATGAGTTGAAGCAGATTATAAAAAGGCAACATCAATACCAATGTTCTGGCACCTTTCAGCTAAACATTGTCCTCTTCCAATATAATTTCCTTTTCCATCAATATTTAGGAACATGGTAGGCCAATGGTAGGCCAATACGACGAGTTGTTAAGTAACCCAATAATTAATACTCAATGGAGATCAGTTGAGGTTCACTCTATTCTTTTTTCAAGTTGATTATAGAAACTATTCGTAGTAAATATTAGAATTAATTATTAAGATTTTATTATATTTTAATATATAAATTTTTAAATATAATTACACTATTAATTTTAATATAATATAATTTTTAATATTATAATTAATATATTTATTATAATTTATATTAACTTTTAATATTTTAATTAATAATTTTATTTTTATTTAAATTTATGACTATAGATATATCTTATGGTCTCGATCTTATAAAAACTGAGGTTAAAAAACCGAGATGATAAGTAACAGTCTATGATCTCTCTCACTTAAGTCCCGATTTTTATAATTGTTATTATAGACCTATAATTACGATTAAAAATCGAGATCATATATCAATATTGTAATAGTGCATATAGTATAAATTTCAATAATATATATATATATATAATTATTATTTATCACATGAGTAATGATATAAATATTATTCTATTCAGTGATAATAAATATCATTTTCCTATTCAATTTTATCTATTCTATTTTAAGAGCAGTGTAGTTGATCAAATTAGCTAGCAAATGAAAAATAAAATCAAGAATTGCAAACATATTATTAAAATAAGTATCATTAAAATTGTATATGTGGTGTATATTATAACTGATGTATAAAATGATATATACAAAATAGTACAGACAACTTTGTTACATTTAAATCGGCTTGTGTACAGCTCAATTGTTTTCAATTGGGTTATACGCTAGTGTTTGCGGATGGGAGATGTTAGGTTTTAGATTTGAATTCTCTGTTCTTAATCATCAATTAAAGTTCGATTAGTGTCTAAAATTATAGGGGTTGGTTTGACTCCACTTATCCTTTTTGTGACAAAAAAAACTTTATTTCATTTAATATAAGTAATTTTATATAACACTGATGAGGAAACAATATTACTAACATAAATACAAATTTGATTGATTAGATTTTAAAAACTTTCACAAAACCATATATCTACACATAAATAACATTGAAGGATGATTTCAATCTTTTTCTTAGCTAATTAATCATTCATCAATTAATATATGTATTTTTTAAAGGAAGAAGCCAAAAGTAATTAAACATTGAAATCTGTACCAAGAAAGAAGTTAACCTTGTGATCGATTAGAATCGAATAAAATTAAAATTAATTTTTTTTAATTTTATGTTTAGTTGGGTTAAAAAATGATAATAGAATAAAATTGATTCTTAAAATAGAAATAACTAAAAAAAAATTTCTTCCTTAAAAAATCATGATTTCATTCTTGTTTTTCAATTTTACCTCAATTTCAAATATAACCCTAAACCTTAAACTCTAAATCCTAAACACTATATCTTAAACCCTAAACTCTATTTATAAAAATAATATTTTTAACCCTAAACCCTAAATCCCAAAACGCTAAACCCTATTTAAAAATAATAATAATTTTAACCCTAAATCTTAAATCCCAAAACCCTAAACCATATTTAGAAAAATAATAATTTTAACCATAAACCTTAGCCCACAAATATAACCCTAAACCTCAAATCTCAAAACTCTAAATCTTATTTAAAAAATAATAATTTTAACCTTAAACCTTAACTCACAAATATAACCATAACTCTAAACCCTAAATCCCAAATCTCAAATCCTTAAATCCCAAATCCCAAACCTCAAAACCCTAAACCGAAAAATAATAATTTTAATAATATATTTTATTTTTAAGTAATAATTATTTTAAAAAAATAATGATTTCAATAATATATTTTATCTGACGAAAAAATAATAATTAAATGATATTATTTAAACTTTATTGAATATATAATGTTTTTCATTTCATTCTAATTGTAACTTAAACACTATAATACTGATTTTTTCTTTGATTCTAGTAATCAAATCACTCCAAACAAAATTGTTTCTTTTCTATTCTATTTCATTCTCGTTTCATTTCGTGAACCAAATGCCACCAAAAAGTTTTTATTCTTACAAACCATATATATTATATTTCATGAAAATATGTAATAAGTAACCTACTTTTTTACAATTATTTTCTCATATAAATACATTAATCACAAACACATTTATTTTATGTAATTTATTAAAATATTAAAAATAATAATATTTTTATTATATTAAATACTGATAATTAATTACTTAATTAATAAAAAATAAAAATCTTAAAAAAATTATATAATAATTAATGAATTAAGAATAATAGTAATCATTGTAATAAATTTTAGTAATTATATAAACGTAAATATCTTGCATTAAATATGTGTTTAGAATGATGCATAAGTTCAATTTATGCTTAATATTTTTATAAACATTCGTTCAACATTGTTATTAATAAAATTATAATTTTTTTAACACATTCGGTAGTTGAGATTAAATAAAAATGAAACTCAGTATCAAAAGAGGTATAATATTCACCTAAATACAACCAGAAAAAAGGAAATCAAATTAGCACCAATCTAAAACTGCATCAAATGAAATTTTAAAGTATTATATATCATCAGATAACAAATAATATCACATATGAACTATAGGTTTGGTACACAACCCATGGAGGAAAAATAAAATAAAACACTTGTTAATTAAGCGAGATAAAGAATTAACTGATGATCTTAATTAAAATATAACATTTAAAGAACAAGGGGTTGGTAACAAATGGAAGAAATTAATATAAATTAAATGTTTAAATATAATATCAAGTCTCGTTGCAATAGGGTTAATAACTTATAGTTTAATTTACATATCATCTAATTTTTTTTTAAATCCATCCTTAAAACTTGCATATAACATCTTCGTTCTTATCCTTGATGTATAAGTTAATGACCCAACAACAAAGTCAATTAAATAATATTTTATTGATAGAAAAAATTTAAATTAATATATATATAAGGCATAAAATTTAGAGATTATTGATATTGGTTATGTGTTTTGAGGCCTAAAAAAAAAGATCATATGTTTTTAAATGATTTTTAAATATTAAAGGTAAATCAAAGTTTTACGTTGAAAATATAAGATAATTTAAAGTAATTTAAATTACTCTTATTAATAAGATTGATTTTTTGATTTGAAAATCCCTAATATTTATGGAAGACATATTTACATGTTGAGTTTTTACAAATTGGTATCAAAATAAGATTGAAGTATTGTTACATGTATGTGTGCCTATATGATGAGATTTCACTACTCTTAAAATAGATATTTAAGTCACTATGTAAAGTCAATTTTTAGCAAAAAAACGATTTATAATGAATTTAAAGTCGGTTTAATGTAAAACCGACGCTATCTACGTAGGACGTAGCGTCGGTTGATGTGGCGAACCGATGTTATCCCTATGTCTTATGTGGATAGCGTCAGTTGATGAGGTGAATCGACGCTACACGCGTGGATAGCGTCGATTCGCCACATCAACTGACGCTATGTTCTACTTGTATTTTTTAAATTAAAAAATGCATGCAGTTTACAATTGAAATTTTTTTTAAGTACAATATTTTTTTTAGGTCAATTATTATTTTATTTGATTCTTTAAAATTTAAGTTGGATATATATAGCATAATATTTTCTGTTTTTTTTAGACAATTGGTTTTTAAAATTATATAATTTTGTGTATTTGTTTGGATTTTATATACATACGTACAATATATCTTTATTTAATTTTGTGTATTTTTTTATATTATTTTAAAATTATAATTTTTTCTTTTTCTATAGTATATATATATGTATATATATATATATATATATATATATATATATATATATATATATATATATATATATATATATATATGTATATAAGAGTTTAAATAAAATAATAATTGATAAAAAAATCAATTTTAAATTGCGTGGTTAGCATCGGTTGATGGGACGAACCGATGCTACACACGTGGCTAGTGTCGGTTCGTCCCTTCAACCGACACTAGCCACATAATATTACCGTTCTGCTATCTTCTTCGCTATAGAATCTTAAAAAAAAATTCATTTATCTTCCCCCCTTCTCCCAAAACCGAGCTCACCCACACTCTTTCTCAATTTTTGACCACCTTCGACCACCATTTTCAATGTCATTTTATGTGTTATATTCTTCTTCTCATTATCTTTCAGATCCCCTTTTTTTTTAGCAAAATACTCAAATTTTTTATACCCATTTTCTCACCTATTTTCACTTACAAAACACTTATTTCTTCTTCATTTCCTTCATTTAGTCACTTCATTTACTCTTGTAAGTATTTCTATTAATTGTTTTACTTATTATTCAGTTTGCTTTATTTTTTGTATAAATTTTTGATTTATATATGTTTGTATTATGCTTGTTATTATATGTTTGACTTATTTTCTATAGAAATAATATATACATTCAAACGAGTGACCGTTCAATTGTTATGTGAAAATTGCAATATTATTATGAGCTTTTCTGTTACTATATTGGAACTTTAAAAGAATAGTAGGTACTAGTATAGCGATTGAAGTATTTTATTTTTATAATTTTAAATAATTGTGTTTTAGTTTTAAAAAAGATATATTTAATTTTAAAAGTTTAAAGTAATACTTATTATTTTGAATTTTAAGATTTATTTATATAACTTTTTTAGTTATGGTCGGGGTTGGAATGTTTTAGTTGAAAATAATATAATTAAATAATTTATTTTATAAAAACTATGAGTTGTGTTTAAAGAGTAGTTTTCTAATTTTTTTATAAAATAAAATAAATTATTATTATTAAAATAATATTTTTTAAATTAAATAATTAAAATGGATAAAATATGAGATAAAATAAAATTTTAATATAAATTATTTTAAAAAATTTAATAATAAATTCTAACATAAAATTATTTAAATACATTATTTATTTAAAAATAAAAATAATAAAATGTTCAAATAAAATAATGACAATAAATAAATATTAAAAAATTATGATTTATAAGTTTGTTTTATAATTTTTAACTATTTATTTATTTAATACCTATTTTTTTAAGATTATTAAAACAATATATATATTATTTGTATAAAAAAGATATCTCTTAATTTATATCTAATAATACTTGAAATATATTCATTGGATACATAATTAATTAATGTCATTAATAGAAAATTAACAAATCTTGGATGTCAAAGTGTAGAATTGAGCAAGACTATATTTATAGAGTTGAAAGTTTCATAGAATTTGCTTGTAGAAATAGTAATACTAGAACTAGTATGATTCGATGTCCATGTGTTAAATGATTGGATACATAATTAATTAATGTCATTAATAGAAAATTGATAAATCTTGGATGTCAAAGTGTAGAATTGAGCAAGACTACATTTATAGAGTTGAAAGTTTCATAGAATTTGCTTGTAGAAATAGTAATACTAGAACTAGTATGATTCGATGTCCATGTGTTAAATGTAAAAATGAGCGATTTCATGAATTTGACGAGATTAAGTATCACCTTATCCGTAGTGGTATTCTTTTGAGCTATAAATGTTGGTATTATTATGGAGAAAATATTGATAATACTCATGGGGAAGAGATAAATAAGAATGTGAGTAGATTACATACATCTTATCATAATGTACAGACAGAAAATATGTTTCATGGTGTTGAAGATGAACTACGTGAGGATGATCACGTAATCTTTAAAAAACTTCTAGAAGATGTCAAAAAACCGTTGTATCCAAAATGCAAAAAATACACTAAAATGTCGTGATTGATTCATTTGTACAATGTGAAGGCAAAACATGGTTTTTTTGAAAAAGGATTCACAGAATTCCTAAATCTACTAGTCAATATGTTTCTTGAGGGTATTGAATTGCCATCTTCAATATATGAAATGAAGAAATCTCTTAGTCGATTTGGCATGAAATATCATAAGATTCATGCTTGTCCAAATGATTGCATAATTTATAGAAAATAATATGAGACATTAGACGATTGTTCGATGTGTAAAGAATCAAGATGGAAGCATGGTACAAATGAGACAACACATAAGAAAGGCGTGCCTGCAAAGGTTCTTTAGTACTTTTCTCCAATTCCTCTCTTTCAAAGGTTGTTCAAAAGTAAAAAGACATCAAAGATGTTGACTTGGCATTCAGATAATCGATCTGATGATGGGGTGCTACGTCATCCTTGTGATTCTCCAAATTGGAAAGTAGTAGATAATTTATGTCCTCAATTTTCATCTGATCTACGCAATCTTCGTCTTTCCATTGCTGCTGATGGGATTAATCCACATAGTTCCCTTAGTAGTAGATATAGCTACTGGCCAGTAATTATGGTAACATACAACCTTCCTCCCTGGTTGTGAATGAAAAGAAAATTCATGATGTTAACATTATTGATCTCAGGACCAAAACAAACCGGTGTTGATATTGATGTATATTTGTAGCCTCTAATAGATGATTTAAATACGTTGTGGAATGATGGTGTAAATGTTTACGATGCACATAAAGAAGAACACTTTAACTTAAAGGGGGTCCTTTTATTGACAATTAATGATTTTCCTGCCTATGGAAACTTATCAGGATATGCAACAAAAGGTTACAAGGGATGCCCAATATGTAGTGATAGAACTTCTACAACTTATCTTGTTCACAGATGAAAGATGTCTTATAGAAGACATAGAAGATTTTTTCCATCTGGACACAAGTTTAGTTACCAAAAGAAACCGTTCGATGGTGAAGAAGATCATGATCATGCAACCCGACCTTTGCAAGGTGTTGAGATATTAAGGAAATTGAATGGTATGACATTCAAATGATATGGAAAGATGAAAAAAAAACTCACTAAGGTAGGGAAACGAAAAAGGTCCACTAATGAAATGGGTGAAAATTAAAAAGATTTTAAACCGACTTACCATGGTTGTTGGAATAAAAAATCAATATTTTGGGAATTACCTTATTGGAAAGACCTACACATTTGTCACATCTTAGATGTCATGCACATTGAGAAAAATGTATGTGAGAGCTTGATTGGTACTTTACTTAATATACCTGGAAAAATAAAGGATGGAATTAAAGCAAGATTGGATTTAAAGAAACTAGGTATACGACCTGAATTGGCACCAAGGGTGGAAAATGATAAGAATCGAACATACTTGTCACCAACATCATATACAATGTCAACAAAAGATAAGGGTGTGTTTTGTAAATATTTAGAGGGTGTGAAAGTTCTTGATGGTTACTCATCCAACTTAAGAAATTTTGTGTTTATCATCGATAAGAAACTTTATGGATTGAAATCACATGACTGTCATATCTTAATGCAACAGTTATTACCAGTTGCTATTAGAACAATTCCTCCAAAACATGTTCGATTATCAATAATTTGGATTTGTTCATTGCAAGAAATCTATATCAATTGGCGAGTTAAATTCTTTATAGAAATATGTTGTAGAGACTTTGTGTCTAATTGAAAAATATTTTCTTCCTTCTTTCTTCGATATAATGATTCACTTGTGTGTTCATTTAGTTTGAGAGGTTCAATTGTATGGTCCTACTTACTTAAGGTAGATGTATCATTTTGAGAGATATATGAAAGTCCTTAAAGGATATGTAAATAATAGAAATCGACCTGAAGAATGCATGGTGGAACGCTACATTGCTGAAGAGGCCATTGAGTTTTGTTCTGAATACTTTAGTGGTTGCACTGAAATTGGGAATCCTACGCACAAGTTGTTCTTAGAATGTCATATGATCCAAGTAGGTAACCCTATGCTTGGTGGAAGTAGGAAATTGTTTATTGATCGCACTCGATGGGAAAAAGTACACTGAATCATTTTGATAAATAATAATAAGGCACAACCGTACATAGAGTAAGTGATGTTCAACCTTTCCATTTGTGCAAAAATCATTTTTTATTTAACTATTAGTGACGATATATACTTCATATATATTTAATAACATTACAGGATGCATTTAAACTTATTGAAGATCGATCCTCGTTATAAAAAAAGGAGGAGAAAAATGGTTGTATGATGAACATAAGCGAGAGCTTATTAATTGGTTTCGCAACCATGTAAGTGTTACAAACAAAAATTCATGCATGTATGTTCCTAGATCTATGAAATGTTTTAAAACTTTGCTCTAAACACATTTCATGTTTTTGTATACATAGATTCGAGATGAACTCAAGAAACCCAATCATAAAATATTAGAAAGTTTACAATGGTTTACACATGGGCCAAAATTCGATGTCAAATCATTTTCTAGTTTCACAATAAGTGGATCGAGGTTTATGACTCAAGCTAGGGACAAAGTCTGAGTAAATCAGAATAGTGATGTGAAGATGGTTGCACAAACTATGCAATCTTCCAGTTCAAAAGATGGTAATCCTATACTTTCTGATATAACATATTATGGTATAATACAAGAGATTTAGGAATTGGATTATGAGGTCTTCCATGAAATAGTTTTCTTGTGTGATTGGGTTGAAGATGTTATCAATGTTGGATATAAAATAGATGATATTGGATTACCCTTATAAATTTATCCAAGATAAGTCACATTGATGATCCTTTCACGTTAGCACTTCATGCAAAATAAGTATTTTACGTGAGCGATCAAATTGACACAAGATGGTATGTTGTGTTAATTCCTCCACAAAAAGAGTTTTATCAGTGTGATGCTTTAGAAGATGACAACCCTATGCTTGATACATTAACCAATATTAGTAATTTCTCAAATAAATTACCTAATGTATATGTTGATCTAGTTAATGATGATGATTCTTAATCATGGGCTCGAAGTGATTGTGCAGGAATGTATGTATATGATAAATAACCTCATTAAACATAACGTATGTTCTATATTGTTGTAATAACTCTTATATATATATATATTTTTTTCCTAAAATTGTCAATTAAATTATATTTCTTCATTGTTTGCAGATATTTCATGGATCCTCGGGTAACAGAGCTTGTAGATCCAAATGATCCATTGGGTTATTTGAAAAGAAGGGATTGGACGAATATGCTTGATGCTCCACTTAACCCAGATGATAGAATACCTGTTCTATTTGATGCTACTGGTAAATCAATAGGAGAAAATGGCCAACAATTGAAATCCTCTATTGGTCGACTTGTGAAGTCCAATATACCAATTAATATAAATGATTGGTCTCACGTTGATGATATAGAAAAGTTCAAAATATGGATAACCATTTGTGTAAGTCTCTTATATTTTATTATCAATTACGTACATATATTATATCTTTTTTGTATTATATCTAATTTTTTGTAGTGTGTTTTTACAGAATCGTTACAAAGTCGATGGCAATTGGAAGAGCAAGTATTATAAGATTGCAAATAAGCGATGGAAGGAATACAAGACTTCTAGATTGACAAGAAATTATGTGTTTCCATATTTGGAACTACTTGATGAGGTAGAGCTTTACAAAATCCCTGAAGGACACCCATGAATTACACCTCAAGTTTGGAAAACTTTCGTGGATTATAGACGTTCGGATGAATTTCAAATTATTAGGGAAGAACATCAGAATATACAAATGCATAACATTCTTCCTAACTGTACCAGGAGGTCTTCAAATCCTGAAGTTAGATATAGAATGGTATTATTAATTTGTGTTAATTTATAAATATTTTTATATTTATTTTCCTCAATTTAATTTCATGTCATGGTTAATAATTTATGTAGGAAGCTGAATTAGGTAGACCTGTTACCCGAACTGAATTGTACATAAAAACAAAGACTCCCAAAATGAAAAAGTAAAGACCGATGTCTAAGCGAGGAGAAGAACAACTAAATAAGTTGGTTAGTAATTTTGGTTGATACAAAGTCTTAATGATTTTTTAATAATTGATGTAATAATGCATGATATGTTTGTGTGTTTTATTATTTGTAGAGAGCTATTCAAGAACAAATATCCAGGGATGAAATAATCGAAGAGCTTGGGAGAAATGCTCTATATCATGCATTCGTACGCGACCAGCCTGGTCATGTTAAGGGAGGTAGTCAATATGATGGTTATATGGAGTATTTTAACATTCCAAAACAAAATCCTCAGACAGTCAGTAAGGAGAAGTACACTAAAATTGAAGAAGAACTCAACTCCTTTAAGGCCTCAATGTTAAGTGAGATTGCTACTATAAAAGAATATCAATCACAACACATGTCATGCATGGCATCATATGTGGTAAGATTTTAATTTCTGGTTTATATAATCTATTATTTTTATTTCTTATTTTATGTTTTATTTTTTATATATAACACTTAAATTTTTTTTACAGAATATGAAATGTTTGTTGAAATATCCTTCGTCAACGGACTTTGTTGCTATTGAAACGGTACATCAATTGAGCGATGATCGGATGATTCATAATCAATATTTTCCTAATCATTGGCAAATAGTAATTGATCCATCATTGCTTCATAATTGTCCATTACTTGTGCCTTCTGATGCTACCACAGTCCAAGAGGCGGTTGGACAGTATGTGGCTTGGCCGTCGATTCAAGTTGTTCTAAATTTTGACGTGATACTATTTTTTAACTTAAAAGATAACATTTGTTTACTACTATTATTTTATTATATCTTTTATTATTACTAACATACATAATACTTTTTTTAGTCTATTATACCATAACTCTTAAATGCGGCACATTTAAGAGAGACAAAGCAAGTATCTCGTGCTAAATCTATGTCTAATGGCCAATCATCGCGCACCAAGTCATTCAAGAAGAAGCCTTGGAAAAATTATACTTATGATTATGCTTTAAACTTCAGCAAAAATCTTGCCACTTGGATGAATATTGTTGGGAGGGCATCTAGCATAAATGATAGATGGATTGTACCACTTCCTATAGAAATTTCTGGTGTAGACCTCGGCCAAACTTATATATCAATCGAGTGCATATTTCAACTATTTGAATATCAAATGATTGATTTAAGTATAATTCAAGTATGGACAAGGTGAGTCCTCAATCTATTTAATTTATTTCATTTATGTAGAACATATATAATTATATTTATATTATCTAATTACTTATTGAAATCTTTTTTTATATAGGGCTTGTTATTATCGACTTCAACATAATCACTCATCATATTTAGCAATGTTTTATGATTCTTCATATGTCAATCAATATCAAGATAAGGATGTTAGCATTAGAGCTAAACAATTATGTGATAGGGCATTAAAGCTTAACAAAAATAAAAAGTTGATAATCCCTTGGCCACTAAGGTTTTAACAAGGTAAAGATAATTGGATGTTGGTAATCATTGATTTGTTCAATAACCATGTTTGGTACTGTGACTCAGCTTCCATAGAACTGAGTAAAGATACAAAAGTAGTTGTTGAAATGTAAGAGTTATAGTTAGCTATTGGTTTCTTCTATTATTTTTTGTAATATTTAATAAAAAAATTAACTGTTTTAAACCTTGATAGGACATGGAAGTTGTGGAACAAGTTTAGGGGCATTGTCCTTAAAAAATATCATAAGCTTATATGGACAAAAGTTATGGTATGTACAAGCAAATATTAATAATTTTATTAATTTTACAATTGAATAATAAAGATGTTCGAATATGAAAAATCATGTACACTTTTTTTTGTAGGTTCCACAAGAAAATAATGGAGTCATGTGTGGTTATTATGTCATGAAGTTTATGAGCGAAATCATTACAAATATCAAAATTCCAATTGATGATGTGGTAATATCTTTTACCTATATGCAGAATTGTTTTTAACATATTTGAGTTATTTTATGTAAACACATGAAATTACATTCTTATTTTGATTTTAAATACATGTAGTTCTTTGGTTGGAACAAGACGGGATACGACCAACAAATTTTTGATGATTTACGAGAGGAATGGGCAGAACATATAGTTCCAATTATATCATCATAAGAAGAATCAAGAGAAGATTCTAATGATCTTGAATAACATTGACAACATAACGGTAATTTTTTTAATGATTTAATTTCTCTATTCTTGTGTCTGAATTCTCTTGTTTGATGGATGTTTTGTTTGATGGATGGTTATGTGCTCATGTATTTAGGGGAATGCATTGTTTGATGGACCTATTTTTGACCCAAACTTCATCTCATCTCTCTTGCCTACTTTCCTTATGACAACATCATATTAACACTTTATTAATCATTTGTCTATAAATATGAAGTTATCTGGAATCTCTATTGGTATTTTTATTGCTATAATGAGCTCTAATATGAAGTCAGGTGTAACTCATATTTTGCTACTTGGCTTGTATGAGTTTTGGTGCCTATGAACGTATTACAAAATTGTTTCATACGTTTAAGGGCACCAAAACTCACACAAGTCAAGTAACAAAATAAGAGTTACACCTGACTTCATATTAGAGCTCATTATAGCATTAAAAATACCAGTAGAGATTCCAGATAACTTCATATTTATAGACAAATGATTAATAAAGTGCTAATATGAGTTCGAAGGGTTATATCACTCGGATGTTGCTGTGATAATCTCTTTTTTATGGTAATATTTATAATGATTTAATTTCTTCATTTCTATGTCTCTGAAGCTTAGATTGCTTGTTTGATGGATGTTTACGTGCTCATATATGTAGGGGAATGAATTGTTATATGAACTCGGTGTTTTTTGTCTAGTTTTTTTGTCACAATGCTGGTGATTCTAAGCCAACCAAGCTTGCTCATACAATCCAATTACACTTTGACAACATTATTTTATTTGTAATTTAAGTTAACTATATATGTATTGTATATACATTATTTATTTTTGTAATAAATTTAATTATCAAGTAATTAATTATATTTAAATTTTTAATAATTTGTATTATTATTTATATTTTGGTTTTTTATGCTATATATTGAATACAGGGTGGAGTGAAAAATGAGAATAAAAAAAATCATAAAATGTAAAGTCGGTTCATCGCGTGAACTGACTTTAAATTTTAAGTCACTCAATTTAAAGTCGGTTCGTTGAACCGACTTTAAAGCCCGTTTTTGTAGTAGTGTTTGTTTGGTAATTCCAAATGAAGCATGCACCAAATGGCTAGTTACATGCTTAATTAAATAAAGTAGGTCCAAATAAACTAGACAATAAGCATAAGAGGAGGCCGCCTAAGTATATTACAAGAAAAGTTTAATGATAAACTTGAAACAACTTAAACGGGAAAAGTTTGAGGATTAACTTGAAACAACTCAAACATGTTGGAGATATGACCACCATCTTATAAATGTTTTGTTAATTCTTTCAATAAGATTGATCTTAAGGTTAGCATCTCATAGTATTTATGGAAAGCTTATTGGACTATTTGTCTTTCACACTTACAAACTTGTGAATTTTAGTTTTAGCAATGTAAATGCTTTATTGATGTGTGTAAATCAAAGTGGTGCAACGTTAAGTGAACCGTGGTGACGGTTCGGTTTCGTTTGAACCGTACATCGGTTCTGAAATCGAACGAGGTTCTTGATGGAAGAACCTTAATAAAGTATCGGGTCCTATCACTATTAACTACAATAATTTAGATACACCATCAATACGTAGTAAATAAGTGTGAGAAACCAGTGAAAGCATCAAATTGATAATCCATTGGAATTTCCGTGTAAGTGCTGAAATTTGATCAATGGTAGAAGGTATGTTTTCAATCCAATTTTGTTTCCGCTGCATTTAAATTATGAGTTCATATGGTTTTCTGAACGTTTCTAGATTGAATTGAGATTCTAACATTTGGTATAAGAGTCATTTGAAAACAATTCTGTTTTGCTCTATTTCACGATGAATTGAATTTTTGGGTTTTTTATTTTGATTATTTTTTATGCATATAGAAATTATAAAATGTTTCAATATTGATTTTTGAGTGATTCTGTAAAATTAAACTTGAAAAACAATGAAGAAAATAAATCCAATTTGTCGTGGATATTTATTTTCTTCATTAATTAACTTTTTATTTAAAATGATGTTTTTTCTTCAAATTGAGACTATGAATCACTCGGAAATCAAATTCTGAGAATTTTGATAAAAAGAACGCTGGATTCCGTAGCCGGAATAAAAAGACACGACCGGGTATCTGTTAGGGTAAACTGGGTCGGGTTAACCCGGCTAGAGGTTAAAGATGAAGTTTATTTAAAAAAAAATTCCAAAAAACATGATGTCCTGGTGACTCGAACACAGGTCCTACGTGAGATTATTAAAGTCTCATCCAGTGGGCTACAACAAATATTTCACTTATTATTGTATCAGACTTATATTTATATATATTTAGAGTTTGATTTTTAAACAAAAAAATGCTTTAAATGGGAATCGAACCCAGACTTCACTGGTTGGCATAAGTGAGGCCTTCTACTGGGGTGCAACGAATGTTGCATTTAATTTGATATTTGACTTAATTTTAAATATGTATTCGGAATTTGATTTTATTAAAAATAAAATAATAATAATAATAATAAATTCTGAATATAATTTTAATCTATGTTTATCATATGTATAATATTTATTATACATGTTATATTTATTTAAATAATTTTTGGGCACATTCAAATTTTATTTAAATACATTATGTTTAAATTATTTGTTTTGGGTATTTATATGTATAAATTTTACAATTAATTATACATATAAAATTTAGTTAAATAATTTATGCATAATTAAATTAATTGTTAATGGTTCTTATGGATTTAATTAGTGCTTATATTTTTTTTTATATATAATTTATTGTCTTATATGCAATTTAAGATAAATAATATTTGCACATTTGAAATTAAATTAATATTGCTTATGGTTTTATGCAATAATTGAGCCTAAAGATTTAATTAATATTTAAGTGATTCATATAATTTAATTAATTAGGGAGTAGCCACAACATCTTTAATTAATTAAAACTATAATAAAGTTTATTAAGGATCACATTTAGAAAATAAATATTAATTGTAATTAATCATATATGATATAATAAATCTTATCCCACAGGAATTTTTATTATATTTTTGTGTGATTAATTAGGATATAATATCAAATTGTATTTTCTAATTTACCCACAGGGATTAGGAAAAAGAACATAATTTGATAGTTTTATCATAAAGTTAGGATGATTCTAATTGAATTAAAATTTTAGCCCACATGTAAGTTTTATGTCACTAGATTCATATCTTTTATGATTTACATTGGTAAAGAATGACTATAGTTTAGGTCTCAAATTTTAATAAGCATATAATCTTTAATTGCAGCTTCTCAATCTGTAAATTTCTCTAATATCCATTGTGATATTCCCGATCTGAAAGGGGATAATTATAAAATATGGAAGGAAAGAATTCTCCTTCAATAAGGGTGGATGGATATTGATTATGCTATTAGGAAAAACGAACCACCTAAAATTACTCAAACCAGCACTCTAGAGAATATCATGCTTTATGAACAATGGGAACGATCTAATCGCCTTAGCATGATGTTCATTAAGACTAAATCTCTACTGGTATTCGTGGTTCTGTTGATCAGCATACCAATGTTCAAGACTTACTAAAGGCCATTGATGATCAATTCGTCACTTCAGATAAGGCTTTAGCAAGCACCCTTATTATGAATTTCTCTTCTTTGAGACTTACCAGTGTGAAAGATGTGCGCGAGCACATTATGCAAATGAGGGACATTGCGGCTCAACTTAAGCATCTCGAGGTTGAGATGTCGGAATCCTTCCTGGTGCACTATATCCTTAACACACTCCCACATCAGTACGAGCCATTCAAAATATCATACAATACACATAAATATAAATGGTCAATCAATGAACTAATGACCATGTGTGTTCAAGAGGAAGGGAGGCTTGTTATGGAATTTGGTGAAAGTGTAATGTTGGCTACAAAGTACCAGAAAGGAAAATCTCAATACAAGCATAAAGGAAAAGGGATAATTCCACCTCAAACTGATATTAAGAAAGAATCTAAGTGTATCTTTTGTAAAAAGAAGGGACACATGAAGAAGGATTGTATCAGATTCCAGAAATGGCTTGAGAATAAAGGTAATCCAACCTTGTTTGTTTGTTATGAATCTAATATGGTTAATGTTAATATTAACACCTGGTGGATTGATTTTGGATCTACAATCCATGTTGCAAACTCCTTATAGGGTATGCAAAATCTAAGGAAGCCAGTGGGAAGTGAGCAATACATCTTATCTGGTAACAAGATGGGCTCACATGTGGAGGCTATAGGGACATGTAGTTTGATTTTAAGTAGTGGTTTTATTTTAAAATTAGAAAAGACCTTTTATGTTCCAAGTTTCTCTAGAAACTTGATTTCAATTTCAAGACTTGTACCTTATGGTTATTCCTTTCACTTTTCAGAAACATCTTTCAGTTTATTTAATAAATCTTATTGTGTTGGGAATGGTATTTTGTCTAATGGTCTTTACTACATTAATTTACGAAATAATGCCACTCATAACGCTATGCATGTTCAAGATGCCACTAAAAGGTGTATTATTGACGATGACTCTTCTATGTTATGGCATAGGAGATTAGGACATATCTTCATAGAAAGAATTAAAAGATTAGTGAAAGATAGGGTACTTAGTACTCTAGATTTTACTGATTTTGAGACATGTGTGGATTGCATTAAGGGAAAGCAGACTAACAAGTCAAAGAAAGGTGCCAATAGGAGTTCAAACATATTAGAAACCATACATACGGATATATGTTGTCCAGATATAGACATTCAAGGTCAGAAATATTTTATCATCTTTATTGATGATTTTTCTCGATATATGTATCTCTATATGCTTCATAATAAGAGCGAAGCATTGGATGCCTTCAAAAGCTTTATGGTTGAAGTAGAGAAACAATGTGGAAAGCAAATAAAGATCGTGAGATCAGATAGAAGTGGTGAATATTATGGTAGATACATTGAGAATGGACAAGCGCCTAGTCCGTTTGCTAAGTTTCTTCAAGAACATGGGATAGTTGCCCAATACACTATGCCTGGTTCACCAGACCAGAATGGTGTAGTAGAAAGAAGAAACCGAACACTATTGGACATGGTGCGGAGTATGCTTAGCAACTCCAATCTTCCTAAATCCTTGTGGATTGAAGCTTTAAAGACGGTTGTGTATATATTAAACCGAGTTCCAACCAAGGCTGTCTCAAAGATGCCATTTGAATTATGGAAAGGTTGGAAACCGAGTTTGCAACATATGCGTGTTTGGGGATGCCCGTCTGAAGTGAGGATTTATAATCCACAAGAGAAAAAGCTGGACCCAAGGACCATTAGTGGGTATTTCATTGGATATGTCGAACGGTCTAAAGGTTATAGATTTTATTGTCCATCTCACAACACTAGGTTTGTGGAATCAAGAAATGCAAAATTTCTTGAGAATTACTTGATTAGTGGGAGCGATCGATCCCAGGGCATTGGTTCTAAGAAATATCATTCAGATGCTCAATATGCAACTTCAAGTAATGGACTGATCGTTATTGTTAACAACATGCCTCGAGTACAAACGCATGTTGAAGAACTAGTCTTGGAAGTACCATAAGCTGTTGATCCTGATCCAGTAGCTGTTGATCCTGATCCAATAGATGTTGAAGTTCAACAGATGCCTACAACTGTTGAACAACCAGTTGAACAACATGATCATGCTCCTTAGGAGAATGTTGATGTAACATTAAAAAGATCTACTAGAGTAAGGAAATCAGCGATTCCTAATGATTATGTTGTGTATCTACAAGAATGTGACTATAATGTTGGAGCCGAAAATGATCCTGAGACGTTTTCATAGGCCATGAGTTCTGAGGTTTCAAACTTATGGTACAATTCCATGAAAGAAGAGATGGATTCTATGGCGTCTAACTGAGTCTGGGATCTCGTCAAGTTGCCTAATGGTGTAAAAGCCATTGGATGTAAATGGGTCTTTAAAACAAAGAAAGACTCACAAGGCAACATTGAGAGACATAAGGCAAGACTCGTTGCCAAAGGATTCACTCAAAGGGAATGAATCGACTACACAGAGACATTTTCTCATGTATCTAAGAAAGATTCACTTCGTGTGGTCATGGCATTGGTTGCCCATTTTGATTTGGATTTGCAACAAATGGATGTGAAAACGGCTTTCCTTAATGGTAACCTAGAGGAAGAGGTTTATATGAAACAACCTGAAGGATTCTTCTCTAGTGATGGTGAGCATTTGGTTTGTAAGCTTAATAAATCCATATATGGATTAAAGCAAGCTTCCCGTCAATGGTATTTGAAATTTCATAACGTCATCACTTCATTTGGTTTTGAAGAGAACGGCATGGATCAATGTATATACCAGAAGGTTAGTGGGAGTAAGATTTGTTTTTTGCTGCTATATGTGGATGATATTTTCCTTGCAGCCAATGATAGGGTTTGCTATATGAGGTAAAACAATTCCTCTCTAAATATTTTGATATGAAGGATATGGGTGAGGCATCTTATGTCATTGGCATTAAGATCCATAGAGATAGACTTCAAGGTGTCTTGGGTTTATCTCAGGAAACCTATATCAATAAAGTTTTAGAGAGATTTCGGATGATGGATTGTTCACCAAGTGTTGCTCCCATTGTGAAGGGTGATAAGTTCAATTTGGACCAATGCCCAAAAAATGATTTTGAAAGAGAACAGATGAAAACCATTCCATATGCTTCAACTGTTGGAAGCCTGATGTATGCTCAGGTCTGCACCAGACCTGACATTGCATTTGTTGTTGGGATGCTAGGGAGATATCAGAGTAATCCATGTGTTGACCATTGGAAAGCTGCAAAGAAAGTGATGAGGTACCTACAAGGAACCAAGGATTATATGCTTATATATAGACGAACCGATGAATTGGAAGTGATTGGCTACTCCGATGCAGATTTTGCTGGTTGTGTTGATTCACAAAAATCAACATCTGGTTACATTTTCATGCTTACTGGTGGAGTTGTGTCTTGGATGAGTGTGAAACAGTCCTTGACTACTACTTCCACTATGGAGGCCGAGTTCGTATCATGTTTTGAGGCCACATCGCATGGTGTATAGTTGAAGAGTTTCATTTCCGGGCTTAAAGTAGTTGACTCTATTTCTAGGCCATGAAGATTATACTATGACAACTCAGCTGCTGTATTTATGGCTAAGAACAACAAAAGTGGTAGTCATAGTAAACACATCGACATTAAATACTTGGCCATAAGAGAACGTGTTAAGGAAAAGAAAGTGGTCATTGAGCATATAAGCACTGAGTTAATGCTTGCTGATCCTTTGACTACAGGCATGCCACCAATGAAATTCAAGGATCATGTAGAGAAAATGGGAATTGGTTCCACTTTGTAAATGTATATATACAATTTATTAATAAAACTCTTATATATTGTGATATTTTCTCATATTCATGTGCACCTTAATTTATTTGAGAAAATATATATATTTTATTGGACCAAGAATAAATATAGGATTTATTCATTAAGTTTCGTTACCACATAAAGTATAGTACTTGAGAAACTAAATATATTGTAATACAAGGAAGATAATACTCGCTCTTAGAGGACCTATCGCTATGATTCATGTGTTTTGTTACTCAAGAGAATTTCACTTAACGTTTGCACCAAGTGGGAGAATGTAAATCAAAGTGGTGCAACGTTAAGTGAACCGTAGTGACGGTTCGGTTTCGTTTGAACCGTACGTCGGTTCTGAAACCAAACGAGGTTCTTGATGGAAGAACCTTAATAAAGTATCGGGTCCTCTCACTATTAACTGCAACAATTCAGATACACCATCAATACGTAGTAAATAAGTGTGAGAAACCAGTGAAAGCATCAAACCGATAATCCATTGAAATTCCCGTGTAAGTGCTGAAATTTGATCAATGGTAGGAGGTATGTTTTCAATCCAATTTTGTTTCCACTGCATTTAAATTATGAGTTCATATGGTTTTCTGAACGTTTCTGGATTGAATTGAGACTCTAACAATGTGTACATCATCAATAGATTAAAATTCATGTATGAGTTGTACAAAAATCCATCTCTTTTTTTTAGTAAAATTTAAAAAATCATCATTTAATTCTAAGAGTTTTATGGAAGTGTGAGTTTGACATCCTAAATGAATCAATCATACTTACGTGACATTTTGAGCGTTATTTATCTCCTTTATGACGAAGAATTATTTAACTTCTTAAAAACTTTGACTTTATGATTTTACCACGTTGATTATAAATAACTTTAAAGTCATTAATAGTGTCTCATTATATATTTTAAAAATCAATTAATAACTTCAGAACCAATAAATTTATGGTTTAATAACATATAATTTATTTTAACATATAGAATGTATCAGATTCAAGTAGTCACAGTTACAAATAGTTGAATAATATTGTTATTCAACTAATAAATTTAATTGATACAAAACAATAAAAAGGTAAAACTAAGAAAAGGCTAATTACCAAACAATGAAAAAAAAATTTCTTTTCTAACAGTTATTGTTGGAACAAGTACGTGAAAATAATGTAAGAATAATATTACCAATATACTAAAATAAATTGATTGGGTTGAGTTGTAGATTAGGTCACTCTTTTTAAGACGTTTGGCAACTCTACTCAAACTTGTGCAAGTAAACACAGTCTTTTCGTCCTCGGGATAAAACATACCAAAATATTTATTTTCTGTCTCGAAACTTCACTGTACTGATGAAGTTCGGAATGCTATACCTCTAAAGTTTATGTTGCTCGAAAAACTCTAAACATAATTTAGTATATTCTTCTTTTCTTTCTAAGAGCTATTTCTTCTATGATCTATAAGATAATTGGTGTATCTAAACTGATAGTTGAGGCCCTCTATTTATAGTTTTGAGAAAATGTGTGACAATTATGATAAATAACGGCTATGTCTAGTTAGAAAGAGTAACGGTCATTTCTGAGTGGAAAAGTAACGGTCATTTTTTGAGTAGAAAAGTAACGGCTATTTCTGAGTAGAAAAATAACAGTTAATTCTGAGTAAAAAAATAACGGTCATTTTCTGAGTGGAAAAGTAACGATCATTTTTCTTAGTAAAAAAATAATGACCATTTTTTGAGTGAAAAAGTAATTTTAATAAAAAAAATTCCAAAAAATAAAATTCCACCTCACCTCACACTCATACACTCAGACGGACTTGGACTCAACTCAACTCGGCATGGCACGGCTGGTCGGTCGAATGGACGGACAACGGTGATAGCGCGCGCGTGTGGAATCACATTTGCCTAGGTCATCTCCCCTACCACAAAAGTGGGTTCCCCTTAGGGCCCAAACCCAATAACCAATCCTTTTCTATTTATATATCTCCTAAGTCATGTAAAATAGAAATATGGGATAAAACTTAAGAGACTACAAATTGGCATCATTTTTTTTATTAAAATTCACATTTCCAACAATCCCCCACTTGAATTTTATATAAAAATAGTTTTCATCGAGTAATCAATCAATTAAAAGTATAAGATTGTGCATAATCAAAAGGTGTCTATCAACTTGAACATTTGCATAATGTTGATGCTTTAGAATATATTAGAGTAACTTGTAGTTTAAACTCTATCTCTAACAACATTACACACACAACCTTTTCAAGGTGTAGTTCGAAAAGACTGTGCTTTATAGTCAGGCACGTATATCCTAGTATAGTGAATGCTCTAGTAAATTTTGCCAAAATTTTTCATAGAAAGCAGCCACACTTCCACATTCACATAGGTGATTCTATCAAGAGTACTCATGTAGTTATGTACTCCACTCCACATAAAGTATAGAACTCATTAAGAGTTTAATAATTAACTCATCCTTCTCTGTCGCTTCAGGACTTCATGCTTCTAACAATACAAAATGAGACTTCATAATAGCATGAATCTCATATCACTTCATGACTTGTTATTACCCATTGAACTTATTTCTTGGGATCTCTAGTCTATAAGTTGGGTTACCATCACGAGTGACTCTTCATTCTATAGGCATCAGTCCCATTCATTTTGAGGTTTTGAAAACCTTCTCTCTCGGTAATCCTTTCTTCAAAGGATCAGCCAAATTTTCATCAGAATGTACATGATCCACTCTTACAACTCCTGTAGAGAAAAATTCTCTAACAGTATTGTGTTGACGACGTATCTGTCATCTCTTGCCATTGTAATAATGGTTCTGAATATTAGCAATAGTTGTTGTACTATCGTAGTGGATCATGATAGTTGGTATCGGTTTTTCCTATAAATAGATCTCAGCTAACAGACTTCTTAACCATCCTACTTTTTCACTAGCAGTAGCTAGTGCTATCATTTTAGAATCCATCGTAGATTGAGCCAATATTGTCTGTTTCTTAGACTTCTAAGAAACAGCTTCACCAGTAATGCTAAATATATAACCGCTAGTTGCTTTGGAGTCTTCTGATAGAGTGTTCCAATCAGCATCGATGTATCCTTCTAGAATAGTGGGAAACTTTTTATAATGTAATCCAAGGTTTATAGTTCTTTTATGGTATCTCATGATCCTTTCAATAGCATTTCAATGCTCTATACTAGGTCTACTGGTAAACCTATATAGCAGTCCCACAACATAAGTTATGTCTGGTCTAGTGTAGTCAGTAGCATAATGTAAGCTATCAATGGTGCTCGCATACTTATTTTGTCTAACATCGTCTCTAGTGTTCTTGAACAACTTTGCACTAGGATCATAAGGAATATATACAGGTTTGTAGTTAAAGTAATTATATTTCTTTAAGATCTTCTCAATGTAATGAGATTGATCTAGAGAAAGTCCCTTTTCAAACATAATAATCTTTATACCAAGGATTACACTCGCTTCTCTAAGATCTTTCATATCAAATTTAGCACATAATAAAGTTTTCACATTATTCACAACATGAATATTTGACCCAAAAATAAGCATTTAATACACATATAAACATATAATAGTTCAAATGTCATTTTGTAATTTATAATAAATGCATTTGTCACTTTCATTTAGTTTGAATCCATGTGAGATAACTAGATTATCAAATTTTTCATACCATTTCTTAGGTGCTTGTTTTAGACCATAAAAGGATTTATCTAGTTTATAAAATTTATTTTCTTGACTTGGGACAACAAATCCTTCAGGTTGATCCATATAAATTTCTTCTTCTAAGTCATAATTTAATAAAACAGTTTTACCATCCATTTGGTGCACTACTAAATCATGGACAGCAGCAAGAGAGAAAAGTACACGTATGTAAGTTATTTGTGTGACTACTAAAAATGTCTCAAAGAAATATACATTTTCCCTTTGACTACATGACGACCTTTGTACTTTTCAATAGTACCATCGGGTTTTAATTTCTTCTTTAGTATCCATTTACATCCTATGATTTTGCAACCATAAAGTAAGTCAACTAAATGCCAAGTTCTATTATACTCAAGAGAGTCCATTTTATCATTTATGTCTTCTTCCCATAAGTTGACATCTAAATAAGATAAGGCTTCTTGAAGAGTTTGGGGATCTTCCTCTAAGGTATACTCATAAAAATCAGACCCAAAATCCTTAAGGGTTGGAGCTTCTTTACTTCTCCTAATTTCAATGTTTAATTCCTCATTTTGTTCACTAGTTCTAGTTATAGGTAAACTACTAGAAGATGAGCCCCCACTATTTTTTCAATTTAAATGGAAACTTATGTTCTTAGAAGTCAGCATCATTTGATTCTATAACTGTATGATCATTTAAGTCGTAGAATTTATAAGCTTTACTATTTATTGCATATCCTATGAACACATATTTATATGTTCTACTAGCAAGTTTATTTCTTTTAGGATCAGGAATCCTAACATAGGCTAAACAACCCCAAGTTTTAAAATGAGTTAAGTTGAGTTTCTTATTTTTCAAAATTTCATATGGTCAAATTTTACTAGTAGATTTAGGCACTCTATTTAACACATAGTAAACAGTTAATAAAATTTATCCCCACCAATGAGAAACAACACTAGAGTTTAATAATATTGCAATAACTGATTCAGTATAAGTTCTATTTTTTCTTTCAGCTTTGTCGTTCATTTCAAGAGAATAAGGTGCATTTTTTCATGAATAATTCCATGAGTTTTATAAAAATCATTAAAAATATTGGAATCATATTCAGTACATCTATCACTTCGAAACCTTTTTATTTTTCTGTTAAGTTGATATTCCATTTCAGTCATAAATATTTTTAACATGTCAAATGCTTCACTTTTATTTTTCATTAGATTTACATAAGTATAATCTGAACAATCATCAATAAAAATTATAAAATAGTATTTTCTATTTCTTGTTAAATTTTCATCTAGTTCACATATGTTAGAGTGTATTAAGTCTAAAGTTTATATTCTCTAACTACTGACTTATGTGAAGTTTTGGTTATTTTAGCTTGACTACAAAAGTCACATTTTTCAAAATCATTCAAAGATAGTTTAGGAATTATTTCTAAGGTACTCATGATCTTGATTATGCATTTATTAACATAACAAAGTATAGCATGCCACATATTAAAAGAACTCAACATATAAGCAGAAGAATAAGCTTTATTAATTTTAACGCTCAATTTAAACATGCCATTAGTAGCGTATCATTTCCCAACAAAAATATTATTTTTAGTTATTGTATATAAATCAGCCCATATAGTTTGAGTAAATCCATCTTTGTTAAGAAGATAGCCCAAAACTAAATTCTTTATCATCTTTGGAGTATGCAAGACATCCTTCAAGATGACAGTCTTTCCAAAGGTAAACTTCAATTCCACCTTACTAGTACCAGTAACTTTAGTAGAGTGAGAGTCACCTAGCAGCATTTTCTTATCCTCAAACACAGAATAGAACTTAAGCATGTCACCATCATAGCAAACACGATGAGAAGTACCAGTTTCCACCCACCATCCCTCAAATCTACCAACAAAATTGATTTCAGATATCATAGAAATTAGTTGATCTTCAATAAGGTTCGCCTATAGTGTAGGATGATTCCTATTTCGATAGTTATTGGCCAAGTGGCCAGGTCTATTACAACTATAACACATGAATATGTTATTTCTTGAGGGGGTTAAGGTCCATTTTTTGGAAGATAATTTTTGTTTCTATTTTGATGGTTACAATTCTGGTTATTATTATGATTTTGAATTTTCATAATTCTTCCTTTAGGTTTCAGAATTGCAAAGGAGGATTTCTTATTGGTACTGTTGTTTGAGACAACAAATACTTCATCTCTTTGATCTTGTTTTCGGACTTCTTCTTCTATTCTTAGACAAGATATAAGACTTTCTGAAGAAAATTTCTTAGTTTTATGTTTAAGTACATTCTTAAAATATTTCCATGTAGGGTAATTTATTTATAATTGTTGGAGATTGTTGTTATAAAGCTCCTTAATTTAAGGAGCAAATTAAGGAGCAAAACATGGATCAAAACAAGGAGTAAAACATGGAGCTTAATTAAAGGAGCAATTCAAGGAATCATTAATTTAAGGAGTAATTCAAGGAGTAAATTTTCCTATAAATAGATGTGTAATTGTAATGAATTATCCATCCAAAGTGTTCATTCCAATTGAGAGAAAAGCTTTTGTGAGACAAAATTGAGAGTAATTTTCTTGGGTGTAATTGGGTTATGAGTTGTGAGTGTTGTAAACACCTTGTGTAATTTCTCCCCTTTCAGTAAAAAGATCTGCAGTAGGTCCGGAGACGTAAGCAAGATTGGCCGAACTCCGTTATCAAATTTGTGTGTTATTTTTCTATTCTTGCTTTCTCATAAATCTGGCTTATCGGGAATTTGCGTAATTTCCCAACAACTGGTATCAGAGCTATTGGTGGTGATTCCTGTCAATTTTCTACAAGGTTACTATTTACGTGAATAGTGAATTACGTGAATAGTAAAATTTTGTTGGCAATATTGGTTTGTCGACGGAGGTGTTCTAATACACGATGGTTTGCAAAAATAGTCAGAAACGATCCGGAGGAAGTCAGATTTGAGTGGGAGCAATGGCCACAGATGAAGGAAAGGTGAAACTTGAGAAATTCGATGGCACAGATTTTGGATTTTGGAAAATGCAGATAGAGGATTATTTGTATCAAAGAAATCTGTATCAACCTCTCTCAGGGAAGAAGTCAGAGGCTATGAAGGAAGAAGATTGGAATCTTCTAGACAGACAAGCCCTCGGAGTTATTCGATTGACGTTATCCCGTAATGTTGCTTTCAACATAGCAAAGGAAAAGACCATGGCGGGTCTTATGGTAGCTCTCTCCAATATGTATGAGAAGCAATCAGCCTCAAACAAAGTGCACTTGATGAGGCGTTTGTTCAATTTGCGGATGACGGAAGGCGCATCAGTAGCTCAACATCTCAATGAACTCAACACAGTCACAACCCAGTTGAGTTCAGTGGAAATTGAAATCGATGAAGAAGTACGAGCATTGATACTTTTGTCTTCTCTACCAAAAAGCTGGAGTGCTACTGTCACGGTTGTGAGTAGCTCGTCAGGAAGCAATAAGTTGAAATTTGATGATGTTCGTGATTTGGTTCTCAGTGAAGAGATCCGACGTAGAGAGTCAGGTGAATCGTCAACTTCTTCAGTTTTGCATACAGAGTCAAGAGGAAGAAATTCAACCAAAGGGAATGGACATGGCAGAACAAACTACCGAGGTAGATCAAAGGACAGGAGGTCCAAATCTAGGAATCCTAATAATTCCCATAGCTCGAAGACTATCGAGTGTTGGAATTGTGGAAGAACCGGGCACTACAAAAATTAGTGCAAGAGTGCACTGAAGGACAAACAAGTGAAGGCAGAGGCAAATGTTACTTCCACCTCAGAAGGGGATGATGCATTGATATGCTCTTTGGAGAGCAAAGAAGAATCTTGGGTGTTAGACTCTGGAGCATCGTTCCATGCTACTTCATAGAAAGAATTCTTCGAGAAATATGTCCTCGGAAACCTTGGAAAGGTATATCTTGGTGATGATCAACCATGTGCTATTATTGGCAAAGGTGTAGTGAAGATTAAGTTGAACGGGTCTGTTTGGGAGCTGAAGGATGTCAGACATATTCCCGACCTTAGAAGGAACTTAATCTCAGTAGGGCAGTTGGCGAGTGAAAGCTACACTACGATCTTCCATGGTGATGATTGGAAGATTTCAAAGGGTGCAATGACAGTTGCTCGAGGCAAGAAAAGTGGCACTCTTTACATGACAGCAAAGGCACGTTGTTCAATCACAGTTGCAGTAGGCAATGAAACACAAAATCTGTGGCACCAGAGACTAGGCCACATGAGTGAGAAGGGGATGAAGATTATGCATTCAAAAGGAAAACTTCCAGGCCTACAGTCTGTAGAGATGGACATGTGCGAAGATTGCATACTTGGAAAGCAAAAGAGAGTCAGCTTTTAGACAAGTGGCAGAACCCCAAAGAAGGAAAGGCTAGAGCTTATTCACTCTGATGTTTGGGGACCAACAACCGTCTCATCCATTGGTGGGAAACAATACTTCCTGACTTTCATCGATGATCACTCTCGGAAGGTATGGGTTTACTTTCTAAAGCATAAGTCTGAAGTATTTGAGGCTTTCAGAATATGGAAAGCTATGGTAGAAAACGAGACGGGTTTGAAGATCAAAAAGCTCAGAACCGATAATGGTGGTGAATATGAAGACACCAGATTCAAAAATTTCTGCTATGAGCACGGGATCAAAATGGAAAGAACTGTGCCAGGCACGCCTCAACACAATGGTGTAGCTGAGCGTATGAACTGAACGTTGACTAAAAGAGCCAGAAGCATTCGTATACAGTCAGGTCTATCGAAGCAGTTTTGGGCAGAAGTAGTCAACACGGCAGCTTACTTGATCAACCGAGGCCCATCTGTTCCATTGGAGCATAGAATACCAGAGGAGGTATGGAGTAGAAAAAAGCTGAAACTATCACATCTAAAAGCTTTCGGCTGTGTAGCATTTGTGCATATCAGTGATCAAGGTAGGAATAAGCTTGATCCCAAATCCAAGAAATGCACATTCATTGGCTATGGTGAGGATGAGTTTGGCTACCGCATTTGGGATGACGAAAACAAGAAAGTTATCTGTAGCAGAGATGTGATTTTCAACGAAAGGGTGATGTATACGAACATGCATAAAATAGACGCCAATGACTCAGAGCAGAATGAGTCAGTATTTTCAGATGCAGATGATGTCCCAGATAGTTCTGCAACATAACCAATTGTAACAAGTTCTCAGCCAGAGGAACTTGTTGGACAGAGCAGTACACAGCATTCCGACACACCATAACCTCTTACTCCAGCTCCTGTATTGAGAAGGTCTTCTCGACCTCATGTGTCTAACAGGAGATACATGAACTATATGTTGCTGACTGATGGAGGGGAGCCTGAATGCTATGATGAAGCTTGTCAGACTCGAGATTCTAGCAAGTGGGAGCTTGCTATGAAAGAAGAAATGAAATCTCTCATCTCCAACCAAACATTGGAACTAGTAGAGTTACCTATGGGAAAGAAGGCACTTCACAATAAATGGGTGTACCGGGTGAAAGAGGAGCATGATGGTTCCAAGAGATACAAAGCCCGCTTAGTTGTCAAAGGGTTTCAACATAAGGAAGGAGTTGACTACACTGACATTTTCTCTCCCGTTGTGAAGCTCAATACTATCAGATCAGTGTTGAGTATTGTAGCCATTGAAGATCTTCATCTGGAACAGTTGGATGTGAAGACTGCATTCCTTCATAGAGATTTAGATTAAGAGATATACATGTACCAGCCAGAAGGTTTCTCAGAAAGAGGGAAGAAGAATATGGTGTGAAGACTTAAGAAGAGTTTGTATGGCCTGAAACAAGCCCCGAGACAATGGTACAGAAAGTTTGAAAACTTCATGCACAAGGAAGGTTTCCAGAAGTGCAATGCTGACCATTGTTTCTACTTCAAGAGATATAGGTCCAGTTATATCATTTTACTACTTTATGTTGATGATATGTTAGTAGCAGGTTCAGATATGGATGATATTAAAAGGTTGAAGCAGCAATTTTCAAAGGAGTTTGACATGAAAGACTTGGGTTCAACAAAGAAGATTCTTGGAATGCAAATCACAAGAAATAAGAAGAAAATATCCTTGCAGTTATCTCAGGCAGAGTACATCAATCGTGTTTTGCAGAGATTCAACATGGGCGATGCCAAGCCAGTTAGCACACCCTTGGCCAGTCATTTTCGCCTATCCAAGGATCAGTCCCCTCAGACAAAGGAAGAGAGAGAATTCATGGCTAAGGTTCCTTATGCCTCAGCCATTGGAAGTTTGATGTACGCAATGGTCTGTACGAGACCAGACATTGGCCATGTAGTGGGAGTTGTTAGCAGATTTATGTCAAATCCAGGAAAAACTCATTGGGAAGCAGTCAAGTGGATTTTGAGGTATCTGCGAGGCACCATAGAAAAGTGCTTGTACTTTAGTAAAGGAGAGTTAAAAGTACAAGGGTACGTAGACGTAGACTTTGGAGGTGAAGTTGATCACCGAAGAAGCACCACCGGTTATATATTTACTGTTGGAACTACAGTTGTTAGTTGGATGTCACAAATACAGAAAATTGTCACTCTACCAACTACAGAGGCTGAGTAGTATGTAGCGAAGCGAAGCTAGTAAAGAGATGATATGGCTTCAAGGTTTGTTAAGCGGTGGGATTCAAACAGGAGAAGAATGTTCTGCATAGTGATAGTCAAAGTGCAATACACTTGGCAAAGAATTCAGCATTTCATTCTAGAACCAAGCATATTGGACTTCGTTATCACTTCATCAGATCTCTATTGGAAGATGATGTGTTAATACTGAAGAAGATTCAAGGAAGCAAAAATCCAGCAGATATGTTAACAAAGGTGGTAACTATTGACAAACTGAAGTTGTGCCCAACTTCAGTTGGTCTGCTAGAGTAACAAAGACTAGAAAAGCTGCTGCATTGATCGAGGTGTGAAGACAGATTGAAATCAATCTTCAAGTGGGAGATTGTTGGAGATTGTTGTTATAAAGCTCCTTAATTTAAGGAGCAAATTAAGAAGCAAAACATGGAGCAAAACAAGGAGTAAAACATGGAGCAAAACATGGAGCTTAATTAAAGAAGCAATTCAAGGAACCATTAATTTAAGGAGTAATTCAAGGAGTGAATTTTCCTATAAATAGATGTGTAATTGTAATGAATTATCCATCCAAAGTGTTCATTCCAATTGAGAGAAAAGCTTTTGTGAGAGAAAATTGAGAGTAATTTTCTTGGGTGTAATTGGGTTATGAGTTGTGAGTGTTGTAAACACCTTGTGTAATTTCTCCCCTTTCAGTAAAAAGATCTGCAGTAGGTCCGGAGACGTAAGCAAGATTGGCCGAACTCCGTTATCAAATTTGTGTGTTATTTTTCTATTCTTGTTTTTTCATAAATCTGACTTATCGAGAATTTGCGTAATTTCCCAACAATAATAACAACAACTTGAAATTGTTCATCTAAAATCATACCTTCAGAATTTATTTCATGTGCTATCTTCTAAAGTTTGTGTGATTGAACTTTCATAGATTTTTCATCAACCATTTGACACTTCATATGTCTATTGACAACATATTTCTAACAAGACTTTTAAATAGTAACGTGGAACAAGACTCAAGGGACTACAATTTGATACAAATTTACATCATTTGTGTTTTATTAAAATTGACATTTCCAACAATTCTCATAAGTAATGAAATCAAAATCAAAGAAAGAATAACGACCGGAAGAGGTGAAGTTATCGTAGGTGTCCTGAGGCTGCCAGCTTTCTCTGCCACTATTTCTTGATTCTCAATCTTAAAGATAATGTATATATAGTTCCTTTTTTATTTTAACTCTTTAAATTTTAACTTCCATTCATAGCTTCACATTCATTCCAGAAGCCGCCTTTGTCTAATCCAAAACTTGATTTAATTTTCCAAAAAATTACATATTTTATAATCCACAAATATATGATCATAATCATAAAATTTTACATGTATATATAAAAATAAATACAAAGAATAAAAGCAGAAAATGAGATATTGGAATGCAGTTTAAGAATTTAAAATAAAAAAAAAAGTTATCTAACATTCTTCACAGTTTACACTCATCATGGAAAATTATAAATGAAAGATGAAAATTAATCCAAAAATAGTAAGAAAAATCGTACCATTTTCTCGTGCAATGAGAGCTTGAAGATAACTTTTTGAGAAAATGAGGAAGAAGAAAGTTAATAATTAATGAATGAGTATAACAAAAATAATATCTTTATTTTTTAAAAAAGGCATGGAAGCAACTGTGTAAAACTTGTGAAGGACAGAATTTTTTGGCAGAAACAAAGGTGGATAATTTTCTAAACCTTAAATGGCTCATGATATCCACAACAACTGCTATTTGTGCAACGTTTTTTCAATGAAACCAACGTTTTTGAACACACACCCTCGTAATACCCATTTTATTCTTTTGACACGTTAATTATTTCTGTATCCTAAATCATATATCAAACTCAGTTATTTAGTATGATTTATTTTAAATTTTTATTAGTAAAAAAATTACATTTATTTTAGTGTTAATATTAAAAAATATTTATTTATTTATATTATAAAAAAATAAACACATATTTTTTTATCATGGTTAAAAATAAAATTTTATGTGAGAAGGAGATTATATTATATAATTGTTGATACAAGTACGTTAAAACAGTAATGGAATAATATTACCGATAACTTGAAATGAACTACTTGAGTTGAGTCGCGGACTGGGTCATTCTTTTTAAGACGTTTCGCGGTTCTGTCTAAATTTGTGCAAGCAAACACAACCATGTTGTCCCCAGGATAAAACAGTCCAGAATTTTTTTCTCTGTCTTGGAACTTCACTGTACTAATGAAGACCGGAATACTACACCTGAAAAATTTGTTACTCGAAAAACTGAAAAGTAACTTAGAATTGTAGAGAGAAATTTTTCTTAGTAAGATGAGTTTGCAGATTATTGTGTAGAAACTGAAAGCTGAGGTCCTCTATTTATAGGTTTCAAAAACCGTGTAGACATTATGATAATAACGGTAATATCTAGGAATGGAGAGCGTAACAGTCATTTTGAGTAATGAAGAGTAACAACCATTTTTTGAGTAAAGACGAGTAACGGTTATTTTGTGAGTAAAGATGAGTAACGGCCATTTTTCTGAATAAAAAAGAGTAATGGTCATTTAACGGTCATATTCTGATAAAAGAAAATAACAATCACATTCTGAGTAAAAGAAAATAACGGTTGTTTTTCTGAGAAATATATATATATATATATATAACAACCATTTTTTGAATGGAAAAGTTTTTGTAAAAAAAATATTTTTTCAAAAAAAAATGCCACGAACACGGGCTCAGTACGACCAGTCGGTCGGATGGACGGCAACGCATATGTGTGGTATCACATTTACTTAGGTCCTCTACCTTTCCACAAAAGTAGGTATCCCTTGGGACTCAATCCTAATAACCAATTATTCAATTATACATCTTTTAAATAATGTAAAAAAATAATATGCGATAAGGTTTTATTAAGTTTTTTTATAAACATTCATCTTTTTCAATAATAATTAAACCAACTAATTATTAAAAAATTAGACTGTAAAAAAATTTTAAGAAATTAAATTACTAGAAATTTTGTAACAAACTCTTAAAAACTTAAAAATATTAAATCCCAATTTTCATGTGAGTATATATATATATATATATAATAGTGAAAAATAACCATACAGCTATTGTGTTCCAGTGTTTTTATTTTTAAATTTAATTCTTTTTTTTTGGGCTAAATTTAATTATTTATTTTAGTACATTTATACTTTTACAAATTTATATGCAAATGAATGGAAAGGTGATTGAAGAACACGTTTTTATTTATTTTGATATTTTTTTAATTTTAATTTTCCTGTTTATTCTTTTCATTAGCACGATGATAAGGTCGTGGGAAGTACGTTAAAAGGAGGATAGTAATAATACTTGACCAATAAAAATAAAATTTTAAAATTTATAATTATAAAAATAATATTTATTTATATTTAACTCATATATTTTAACTATTAAAAATAATCTAACATGTTATTTCATTTTAAACATAGTATAATTAATTTTTTTCAAATTAAATTATGATAAAATAAATCAGTTTAATATTGAATTAATGTCATTGAATTGAAAATTATTCAAAATTATTAATGTATTATTTTTATTATTATAAATTTTAAAGATGTTAATTTTTATAATTTTTTTAAAATAATTATTGTCATAAAAATAATTTATTTATGATAATTTTATATAATAGTAAAAACACCAAAAAATAATTAATATTATAGACAAAATAAATATTTTATGCATTTTTATTATATCAATAATAAAAATTACTATACCAACATTATTACCTTTCAATAAAATAAGTAATTAAATCCCCCTTTTCCTATTTTATATTGTAAAAATTATTTTAAAATTTATCAAAAATATATCATTTAGAAACTAGTTTTATAAAAAATATATAAATTATTCTATTTTAAATTGATATATTTTAACTACTAATTTTATAATTATTAGAAAAAAAATCATTTTTAACAGTAAAAATAGACTCAGTGTCCTAATTATAAAAATGAAATAATTTATGAATCTATTATAAAAATTAACTAATTAAAATATCTTAATAACATAAATTAAATAATTCAAAATATTATTTTCCATTTCTTCACACAAGAAAGTCATGCCACCAATTTCAAGGAGGCAAAAAGTGAGAAGGAAAGAGGTAGGAAGGAAAGAGGTAGGAGTCGGAGTTGGCAATAAAAAGCTAAATTCCCACTAATACCAGGGAAACAAACTACTTTTAGGTTTTTAGCTATGTAAAATTTATCCCAAATAAACAACAATTTTTTTAAAAAAATAATATTAAATGTTATTTAATATAATTTAAATTTTTTATTTAAAAAAAATAAAAAAGTGAATATGATCGTTAGATTATTAAATGATTCATAATAAAAATTATTTTTGACAAATCTTCCCATCATGTACTCATGAAAATTGTAGCCAACTTGGATTCATTTCCATATTTTCGTGTTTATAACCAAGTAATTTACATATTTCCATATAAATTACGAACGTCAGTTTTTTATTTGAGAAAATTTATTTATTTAAATTTAAGGTATTTTTAATTTCACAAAAACAAATAAATTTATGATTTATAATAGTTTATATATATAAATTACGAACGTCAGTTTTTTATTTGAGAAAATTTATTTATTTAAATTTAAGGTATTTTTAATTTCATAAAAACAAATAAATTTATGATTTATAATAGTTTATATATATATATATATTTATAGGGAGTAAAAAGCAGTAAATGACAACGTATTTTTATCGGGAGAAATGGAAGAAAGAATAGAAAATGCAATTTAATTATTAGGTGATTTATTAAATGAAAAATAAATATATGTGTGAACTTTAACGGAGACCTCCTAATTGATATATTTGTCTATAAAGTCGTTAAAAATACGAGGTTGAAAAGCGAAGTAAGATGTTGTGGGCGGGAAACTTTCAGAAAAGAACCGCAGAAAAGTGATTAATATATTATTATTATTATTATTCAATGCCGTATAGTCTCTATATATATATTTATAAAATATGTTCGGTGTTTTATAAGTGTTTTAATTAATATATTAATATTTTATTTCGTTAAAAATAATTTATTTTTAATATCTAAATTTAAATATTAATACACTTTTTATTCTTTTTAAATAATAACTATAATATTTTTATCTAAAATAATTTTTTAATCTTTTAACAAAAAAACATTTATCAATTAATTATGAAAAATATTTTTATCATTTACAACAAAATTATTGAAATATTATGATTTATTAATACTTATTTATATATATTTTTAAAGACGAAACGTTAACAATTTTTATTTTTTATTTTTTAACTCTAATTAATTTAAAAAAATCTTCATTAAAAAGTCAAAATAAAATATTAAAAAAATATCGATTATTATTTAAAATAATATCAATTTAAATTAAGATATTAAAATTAAATTTTTTAATAATATAAAACATTTAAAATAAAAAGTTTCTCTAAGTTATCAATCTAATACTCAATATTAAAAGTAGTAATGATATTAATTATTTACGGAAGATAAATAAATTTAATTAATTATTTTAATTATATAATAATTTTATTATTATTATTATTTAAATTTTAAAATTAATTAATTAATAACTTTTAAAAATAAAATAATAAATATTTATTATATATCAATTATCTAACCATAAAATATTATGATTATATATATATATATATATATATTGATTAAATTCATTCATTTCTATATCATAACCCATAATTATTAACCCGTTACTCGAGTGATCAATATTAAAAAAATTGTGAGTATAAATTCCGTCATTTCAAAAAAAGCGGAAAAGTAAATGTAATTGTTTGTTTGTCTTTTCAGTTAATACGAATTTTCAGAATTACCCAAAAAAAAGACTTAGACTTCTTTTTTGATTTCGTGGAATTAATCATTCTTCTTTCTTTAAAACGTTTAGAAGGAAATTATGTCTAAATAAGTCATGCAGCAATCTATCCATAGAATATAGGTTTTAAGAATATAGAAACGTAACCATCGAAATAGATTTTAAATCATGAGGAGGAGAATTCAAAATTTCAAATCACATTTAAAAAAAAAAAAATACGAACACCATATTTACCACCATCCTGTAATTGTTTGGTTAAGGAAACACAGTTTTGCTTTTCAAAGCATTTGTTTTTAAATAATAACCATTTATTTTTACATATAACATTTATAATAATTTAAAACTATTAATAAAAAATAATATTTTAATTTTTAAAATAATAATATATGTGTCAAAATTTGACCGATGTAAAACTAAAAAAATCTTAATAATCTCTACCACATCGACGAGATTGGATTTTAAGATGAGAACGTAGATCATTGTAAAAAGAGCTCATTATGACTAAAACATTAATAATGTCACTAGCTATCATCATAAAATCTAAATCTAACTTAATCTTAAAAACATGTTCCTATAATAAAAGTTATCTAAACTTATAAGATATTTCTTGATATAGAATTTGACTTAAAATTTAAAAAAAATTAACAATATGAAAAAATAACAACAAATAGTGTACATTTCAATAAAATAAGCCTAAAATAATACACATGAATAAAAATATCAATATTTTAATTTCTTAAAAATATTGAAAATATTATCGATATTGAAGTATATTTGAACAACAAATATGAAAAATTGTTAAAATTATTGTAAATTTTTTAAAATTTTAATTTAAATAAATAATAATTCATTAATTTTATCAATTTTATCATTTAAATACATATATAAAATACGCATTATACATATTTTTTTAATAACATAAATTATTTAAAATATTAATATATTAATTAGATACCAATCCCTATATAATGGATACCCAATATTAAATGAAGTCATGATATTAATTATAGAGGAAAGATAAATAATTTTAATTATATAATAATTTTAATATTATTTTTATTTAAAATTTAAAATTAATTAATTAATAATTTTTAAAAATAAAATAACACATAAATACATATACATTAGATATTAATTATCTAACCATCAAATATCATCAATTATAAATATTGATTGAACTCGTTCATTTTTAGATCATAACCCATAATTATTAACCCGTTATTCGAGTGATCAATATTAAAAAAATTGTGAGTATAAATTTCGTCATTTAAAAAAAAGTGGAAAAGTATATGTAATTGTTTGTTTGTCTTTTCAGTCGATACGAATATTCATCAAATATTTTAAATTATGAGGAGAATTCAAAATTTCAAATCACATTCAAAAAAATACGAACACCATATTTACCACCATCATCTAATTGTTTGTTTAAGGAAACAGTGTTGCTTTTCAAAGCATTTTTTTTAAATACTAACTATTTATTTTTATATATAATATTTATGATAATTTAAAATTATTAATAAAAAATAATATTTAAATTTTTAAAGTAATAAATATATATGTTAAAGAACTTGAACCTAACTCAATTATAAAAATACGCTTACAAAGTGAGAATTAATCAAATTTATAAGATGTCTCTCGACATAAAATATGTTTGATCTGAAACTTAAAAAACTTTAACAATATGAAGAAAAAAATAACAACAAATAGAGTATTATATTCTAATAAAATAAACCTAAACTAATACACATGAATAAAAATATCAATATCGATAGAAATATTAAGATTTTAATTTAAAAAAAAATTTAAAATATTATTATCAAAGTATATTTCAAAACAATTTATGAAAAATTGTAAAAATTAGTGTAAAGTTTTAATAAGTACTATTAAATAAATAATAATACACTAGTTTATGAAATATATAATATACATATAATAATAATAATAATAATAATAAAATATAAGTTAAATCTTTGTTTAATAATATAAATATATGTTTATATGAAACAATTTAAATATATTAAGTTATATGCCATACACACATATATAAATATTTAACCAAAATAGCTTTATTTGGATAACTTAATTCTTGAAGTCTTAAAAATATCAATAGAGACACAATAATTATACTATAACATTAAATAATCATAATTTTTTTAATAGTTATTAATGTGTCATATATAAGTTACATGATCTCGCCAACACTAAATTCATATAAAGAAAATTCATGATTGATTCAATTTCCATAATATTAAAGATTTTATTTCAAAATAAATATCTATATTGTTCATATTAAAAGTTTTCATGTTTATTTTGTAATCAAGTAGATACTTAGTAGATTATGCCTTTATATCATCATATTTACTTTTTTAAAATGTTTTTTTTTCATTTAGTATATTTCTATTAATAATTTTAATATTTATATTAATATTATTGAAATTTTTGAATGAAATTTAATGAAATGAGAAAATATATATTTCAAAATTGATTTCGTGATACTTACACTAATATTTTTATCAATATTATCGATATTTTAAACAAAAATTATTCTACCATATTTCAATATTGTAATATAAAGACTATTAATATTGGTTATTTTTATGGACAAAATATTACATGTAAACTTGTTTTTAAACTTGTTATCAAGTTTATCAAGTAAAGTCAAAAAAACGTCACATTTTCAGATAATAATATTTCAAGTATATGTGTTGTAATTATAACACATAAGATTACACTCATATATTTAATAGCACATATTCATAAATATGAAATTATTTATTTTTGCTGCTCAAATATTTATGCTAAAATATAGAATAATATATATGTTAAAATATTAAATAAGATATAACTTAAATCTTAGCCTAAAAGATAGCATAAAATATACTTTAAAATAACTCTTTTTAAAATAAAAGTTTTCATGATTAATGAGTCTATTTTAAAAGAACTCTTTTTTAAATAAGAGTATTATTAATTAGCGAGCATTACTAATCTTATTTGTAATAAAAAATATATTTATCAATTATATAGGAGTTTTCTTAATTAGTAAGTATTACTAATCCTATTTGTAATACAAAATATATTAAATAAAACTCATTGTTCATTATTTCAATTAACCACACAAGATTATTATTATCTTCTTTTTAATCTCTCTCTTGTTTTGTAAATATAATATCATAATTCTTTAGGTTTCTTTATTTAGTTAATCTATCAAATATTTGTGGTTATATTTGATTGATTAATAAGCTTAATTAGTTTATGATATTTTGATCATATGTTCTTATAGTTTCTTCTTTATTTTTATTTTTGAATTATTAGATCAAATAATTGTGTTTGTTATATCATAATTATTTGATTTGATTATTAATCTTTAAAGAAGTTATTTTTATTGAATCTGTGTTTGGTCTTTTTACTCTAAAATTTGCTAGTTGATTTGATTTAAGTGACATATTTTGAATCATCTAATTATGATTATTCATTATTAAATATGTTCTAAAACGCGCACGGACACTTGTGTTTTTGTGCTAACCATTTTGTAGTTAAGTTGAGAATATATTTGATAGGAGGAAAGTTTATTGAAACATTGGTCTGGAAAACCACCTATGCTAATATTGAAAACTGTGAAAATATAGTAACGACTCATAAGTAAAATACATTAATGTAGTATATTATTGAGAGTAGTATAAGATTGAGTTTATACTTAAATATTTTTTTTCATAGTGAAAAGCCAATGATCTGATAATCTGGTGATTTTCCTCTTAAGTCATTGTCGTGACTTAGATTGTTTCCACCTAAAAATATGGTGTTATTATTTTATTTTTGTATTTTATTATTACATGCAACTACATGAATGATCGATTTATTTAATTAAAAATAATATATTAAGGGTTTTTGTCTATAATAAGCACATATCATATAAGTAGTTTAAAAAAAGGTTGAATTGTATTTTAGTTTAAAAATGGACAAAATTTAACCTTAAACTTGAAATCACATTTTTTGATTAATTTTATTTAAAAATAAATAAAAAAAGATATGCTAGCTCTATTTTGTAAAACATAATTATTATAAACATAAAAAATATTAAGATTTTATAAATTTATAATTAATTTTAAATACACAAATCTATTTTATCATATCATATTATATCATGTATTAAAATTTTATTTTAAAAAATAAAAAATAATTTATTTTATAATAAAATAAATATAAATTTATACGTATATTGAAAATGATATGCTACGTGATAATTCATAAATAATATAATATATTATTATTATTCATAAATATAATTATAATTATATTTAATAAATAATTATAATATTAATTATAATTATGATATAAAAAATAATATTCATAAAAATAATTAAATTATTAAAAAAATTGTTAAGTCTGCAATCCAATTTTCTACAAGATATAATATAAACATAGAATATTATATTTCAAATTTTATATGAAAATATTATCTAATATAATATTATTATAATTATTTTTATTATTAATATATTAAAATATATAAATTATAAATAATTAATTATATTTTAATATCTAAATAAAATTATTATTAATAAATATTTGTTATCTTAATAATAATTAAAATTATAATAATATTAGAGATGTGTGTAATCTATTTTTTAATTTTTTAATCTTAAATAATTTATTTTTAAAAAATATTAATAATTTTAATAATTTAAAATTTTATAATTATTTTATAATAAAATTTTAATAAGTTATTTGTTATAAAAAATTATATATTTTTTATTATATAAATATAAATTATTTTTATTATTTTTTATTTATAATAAAAATAAATTATTATTTATTAAAAGTTTAAATGAGAGTACTGACAATTAAGGATTAGGGGAGGAGATTGAGTTATGGGCAATAAGGGAAGAAGAGAGAGTTAAGGGGAGTTAAAAAAAAAACAGAGAATGATCGGAAAATTATTCATTAGGTTATAATTTATTTATTTTTAAATTAAAACTTAGTTTAACCTTTTTCTAAACTATCTTATAATATATGAACAAAACCTCATCTATTAATCATATGTATAATTTATAAACTTTTAAATATAAATATTATAATTTTACTAAAATATCCATTAAATATCACGATATTTTACTATATTTTCATTAGGCAACAAGCCAAAACTGTATGTTTTGTGTAGTTCTTAAAAGTTATAATTATTAATTTACCAAATTTGTGTCAGGGGGCCTTGACCTTGAGCTTATCGCTTATGTCATTCTCACGCGTTAATGGTCAAAGCCACTTTTGCTAAACGTTTATATCTAAGAACGTGATACTTCTGCCAAATAGTATGTAAAATAACATGTAATTGAAGATTTAAAGTTTTAGTTTTAATTAGAATATGTAAATAATATAATTATTTTAAAAAAATTAATATTTATCATTACTGAACAAAATAATTATTCTGTAATGATTTGTATAGCAAATTTTAGTTGAATATATGTGATTATAGTTGTGTTATATTTGATTTATGTTTTTAACGATCATAATTTTATATATAAGTAACAATGCATGTCATTATTTATTTATTTACCATGAATTTGAACTTTTGTGTTTTAAGTAATGCATTTAATTTTTTTTTATATATTTTTATAGCAAAAAAAGGCTAATTTTAGAGTATTTTAAGATATATATTTATAATTTAATAAGTATATATTTTTAAAAATAAAAACTTGACAATGGTATAAAAAATTTATGATAATAGGACTACCAATAAAAAATTATACAAATATTTTTAAATATTTTATTGATATAAATTATAATTTAAGTTGTTGGAAAACTAATTTTTTTAAAAGTTTAAATTGTTTATCAAAAAACGATCAATAATATTTTTATATATCTATCACTTCTTAATATATGTTGTCTTTTGCAACATACATGATAAACATTTATAATTTAATAATTAGTATTATTGAAACTTGAATACATAACCTACAATACTGATATCATGTTAGAAATTAGTGGGAAATTAATTCTCCTAATAACTTAAGTTATTGAAGGAAGGGTTAACAATACTTTTATGTACTTATCAAATAATATTTTAAAAATAATAAATAATTAAAACTTTATTTTAAATAATACCTTAAAATTTATAATAAAGTAATACATTAATAACATTGGGTTAGTTCTAATAGGTCATCGTTTAATATTAAATGTGATCTAATAACAGTGATTTAATTTAAACAATGCCAAATTATATGACATTAAACATAAATTATTTAAGTTGAAGTTTCTATTTGTAATAAAAATATATGAACTGAATAAAAAATATATTAAATTTATAATTCAAATTTTAAGGGTATTAGAAATATTATTTTTTCTAAATAATTTATCATATTTTTGCTATATGATTTTATCATTTTTAAACTGTTGAGATTCAATACTTTACAAAGAGAGATTAGAGAGATGTTAATATAATTGACTGAATGTGTAAATTTTTATGAGGGGTCCATTTATTTATAAAGCATTTATGGGTACAAGTATCAGTTATACAAAGTGTACACATATTTACATGTCGGGGGCATAAGTGACCTAAAGTACAATATGTTATAGACCTAGGCCGAGCTTTACTCTTAATGTCCTTGGGCTCGAGCTATAGTTTAAGATTGAGTTGCCTTTGAGCTCGGGTTGTCCTATGGGTGGGACGTCTAGGGTGCTTCATCTTCCATCTTGGGCTAGTGACTTAGCTTGGGTGATTTACAAGGGCCGAGCTTCAGGTCGGTCTGGATGACATCAAGTCCTCCTACTCTTTCAACTTGAGCTTTGGTCTAAGATGGAAGAGTAAATACTGGGCATAGGATGTGAACCAATTGTTTTCTCTAATAAATGTATATCAGTTGATTGGAGAGAGAAATCCAGTGTCTCTATATAAAGGGATGCTTAGACTGGGATCATTATTACCTAAAAATTTGAGAAATAATGAAGAAAACACTTTTTCATTTCACCTCGAGTTTATAAAAGATTTTCATTTTGGTGGTAAGAATTCAGCTCGGGCTATAATTTTCTCTGTTCGAGCTTTTTTAGAACTCGAGCATTAAGAACCTAACAATTTTCTACTTTCTTTTTAGGTCAGTTTTTAAAGGAACAATTTCTCTTATTTTCAACTCATCCCTAGGTAATCTCTTATTCTCGTACCTTACCACCTTCTAATGTTTTGCTTTATGTTTTTGTAGCTTTTCACAAGATGTGAAGAGAAGAGATCTCAACTTCTGGCTTGAGCTCATGGGAGAGCCCCTAATATTCTAGTATAAGTGATAACTCGGGGTCTTTTAGCTCAGGCTCTTTTAGTGAGGCGAGTTAGTATTCATCTCAGACTTCTACCTCTACCACCTCCCTTATATCATTCCCACTATGAGATTGAATGCGATCATACTCAGATCTCAATGGCTAGGATGTGGAGGAAAAAATAAGAAATATTAGATCCAGAGAACCTACAGGTCGTACTAGGGGTTGGTCGGTTGTAGCTAAGCCTTACAGGTTACTGCCCTAAGATGAGGAGAGATTAAAAAGGACCTACAACATCCCTTCCTTAGTTCAAATCATGATTCCTCCTAAAAGTGCTTGTGATAGTGATGAACCTCTATCAGGATGGACTGTCTTTCATGAGAAAGCTCTATGGTTGGGGGTGAGGTTCCTCTTATATCCTCTTATTATGAGGTTTTTGGATAGGATATAGCTTGCAGCGAGATAATTGATGCCTAACGGGTGGAGATATCTGCTCTGTCTAACCCTTATCTGTTAAGAACTTGGGGTGGATTTGGAGATGGTCAAGTTTAATGAGACGTATGTCCTTAAGTAAAACCCTACAGATCTGAGTAGGGTCTATATATCAGTAAAGTAGGATTGTGGGTGAACGTGTTCTTTCCTGAAAACGAGAAAAAATGGAAGGAGTTTTTTTTCTATGTTTTAGGTCGATGGGAATCTCCCACAAATGATACGAGGTTGGTAAGGAGCATCTGAAACGACACTAAGGTTGTGATTAGAAATATAGCTTCTCTAATCATGACCTTAAGTCTTGGTGCAAAGCAAAGGTTGACTGATATCCAAAACTATCTTTCTGAGAAGACCAATTGTAGGACTCTATTAAATACCCCGCACTTTGTCGCGTGCGGGTTAATGAGGCACGGTGCTGTGGAGCCTTCCCTTAAAATGAATCATAAACCCCGAGCTACTCCTAAACCCTAGGCTTCTCTTAAACACAGAACTCTTCCTATAGATTATAGGGGCCGATTCAAGATGGTGCCTGATAATGGTGACCTATCCCCATACTTTGTTCTTGTCTCATAATACTTTGCTCTCTTTTTTTAAAAAAAGAAGGCGATTTAACATGTATCTTCTCGTTCTTAATCTACAGCTCAAATGGATTTGACCACTGCCCAACTTTTTGCTCATATAAAGAGAAAGGTTACGCCGGGAGGAGCAAGTTCTCCCATGGGTGCACCCTCTGCTCCTAGGGGGCTTATTGGTGGGAAAAATGGGGCAAGTCTTTTCACAAAGGTCGCATTTCTTCTCTTAAGAAGAAGAAGTAAAGGGTTGGTGTTGATGAGACTGTTGGTGGCCCCGAGCCTCTGAATGTTTGCCCTCCCATATCACCTTTACAGAAGCAATATGTGTCTCCCCCTCGTTGCATGGGTTCTAAAGAGTCTGGAAATTCTTTAAGGAATTTGAAGAAGGGAAAGGTTGTTGTTAAGGACCTTACCATTGATGCTGATAGGGTTGTCCTGAATCAAGGTTTGGCACTAGAGTACCTCGATCATTACATGAGCCATTTTTCTGTTGATTCATACAAAAATCATCTCGCGACTATTTGCTAGGGGTTTGATTCTGGCGAGATCATTTTTTGTCAGATGGGCCAGGTATGTTGTACTTCCTCTTTTCATGATTTTTAGCATAAGTGTGAGTTCGAGCTTTATTGACCCCGTTTCTTTACTTGTAGTTGATGTTGCTCTATGATTTTGACAAGGTTCACAATGTAGGCTTTTTGAAAGCAGAGTTGTTTAAAGAAAAGAAGGGTCATGCATTAACGCATTCAAAGTACACTACGTTACTAGCCAGGTCAGCAAAGTGGGAGTGCGAGATGATTGATAAGAAGGAGAAGCTGAAGATGGCCACGACTAAGCTTAATGAGTATGCCCGATGTGTTACTAAGCTCAATGAGGCTTTGGGGCGAGTTGAAGAGGAGGCCAAGGAAGTATAGAAACAAGCTGAGGCCTCTACCGATGAGGTACACCATCAAGCAAAGGCCGATGTAGATGCTATGGCTTAGAAGCTTAAGTCTAGTGTTGAGAGGGCGTAAGAGATGGCAATGGAAACCTTTAAGACAAATGCCAAGCAAAAGGGTATGAGCTAGTATTATTATCATATTTTATACATTCTTGTCAGCCCACTCTATACGAAAGCTCCTTCTATTGAGGAGGGATAAGGATTAGGCTTCTCTGATGGTAAGGACGACTCTGACATTCCCAGGGAAGGGGCAGATAACCATTATCTTTTTTTCTTTTTTCTTTTTTTGTTTAAGCTCGATGCCATTTTTTTTGTATGGTCAAAGTTGTTACTTGTGTAAAACGATAATCAACTTTATTTATTAAATTAAATTAATTTTCCTTTTTATTGTGTATTTATGATGTTTAAATACCCAATGTTATTATTATTATTTCTATATTTTATCTCATCAGCCTTCGTCCCCTATAAAAGGGTTTGAGAATACTTGTTTGATTCATATATTTAAGAATTTTTGTTAATTCCTCCAACTTTTTTGCTCATGTTTTATGGATTCTGATCGAGCCAATAGATGCTTAGTTTGATATTTTCGTATTATGAATGGTAAGCTTAAGGACGAGGTTAGGGTGCTTAAAGTAGAAGTTGCTAAACTTGAAAGTAATTCCAAAGAGACAAAGTGTGAGCTTACTACTTATAGGAAGCAATTAATCCAAACTCAATCTTGAGAAATAAGGACCTTGGCTAGCATGGCCGATCTTGTTGATAGGGAATCATTTTGGGAAAACTTCTATATGAAGTGATCTGAAAGAGTTTTTCTTAAGGTTATGGAGGTTACCGAAGATTTGGAGAGGGGTTAATTCAAACAATGATGACGCATCCCGAGCCTGTGACTTATATGCGTCAAAAAGGTTCTCAAGATTCAAGTCGAGCTATCACCCTTGGTTGAAGAAATTGATGATCGAGACACTGATTGTGTGTCCAAGCATTTAAAGAGTTTTAAAATTTCTATGCTGGTTGAGTCTTGTATTAGTTATGAAAAGAATGGTGAATAATTTTATTAAATAATGAATATTCTAAGTGGCAAGTATTTATGTATAAAGAGCATCTGGTATATATATATATATATATATTTTGTGGAACTGGTTCCTAACAGAGGTGGACAACTCGACTTCTTCAAATGCCAAGGGCACTCTTATTGATTTGTTAATCCAGGAGATTAACCCTTGGCTTTGATTTATAAGAGAGAGCTTAACCTGGTTCCTGACCGAGGTGCCTATCTTCTTTGACGTCAAAGTGCCAATATGGTTCCCGACCGAGGTGGACAACTCGACTTCTTCAAATGCCAAGGGCACTCTTCTTGATTTATTAATCTAGGAGGTTGACCCTTGGCTTTGATTTATGGGAGAGAGTTTGATCTGGTTCCTAACCAAGGTGCTCATCTTCATTAATGTCAAAGCACCAACCTGGTTCCTGACTGGGGTGGACAACTCAACTTCTTCAATTATCAGGGTGCTCTACCTGATTTGTCAATCTAGGTGAGCAGTCCTTGGCTTCAATTTAGGAGAGAGAGCTTTATTAAAAGATCATATGTTGAAGCTTTTTATTTCATAGATACATGTGCGCCCTTGTTACAAAAAAAGATGGGTTAACACATGTTTTAGAAGTGGTATCTTTTCAAGTGTCTAGCATTCCAGCTTGTGCCTTCCTCAATGTATTCGATATTTTTAATATGTATGCCCTTCTTGGTGTTATTTCAATTATTTGATAAGGTCTTTCCCAATTGACACCAATTTTACTAGCCATACATTCCTTTTCGTTGGGGAATACCCTCTTGAGAACCCAATCACCCTTGGAAAATGTTTTGAAGTGCACGGTTTTGTTGTAGTACTATGATATTTTTCTTCTTTGCTCGGTTATCTTTCTTAAAGCTTTATCTTTTTTTTCCTTTGCTAAGGTCAGTTTAGTTGCTCTCCTCACTTCATTTTGTTCTTCTGTTAGAATTGATCTGGGGGTATAAATTATGACCTTGGTTGGTATGACTGCCTAGATTTCATAGACTAGGGAAAAAGAGGTCTCATTAGTGCTCCTGTAAGGGTTTGTCCTGACAGCCCATAATGTGCTAGCCAGCTCCTTCACCCATCGTCCTTTGGCACTTTCCAACTTTTTCTTTAATAGATTGATGATTATTTTATTGGAAGACTTTGCTTGTCCATTCGTCTGGGGATAGTATGGTGTTGAATGGCTCAACTTGATATTATATTTGAGAGCGAATGCTTTGATTTTTCAACCGGTGAATTACCGCTTGTTATTTGTAACAAGTTCCCTAGGGAGGCTGAAGTGACAAATAATGAATTTCCATATAAACTGAATTATCTCTTCCTCTCGTATTCTTCCTAGGGGTTCTACTTCGATCCATTTTGAGAAATAATCAATGGAAATAAAGAGAAAATTTTATGGCCCGTGCCTATGGGTAGGGGCCCTACTATATCCAGTCCCCACTTATAGAAAAGCCAAGGACTCACCACCCCCATCATTGTATTTAGGGGTGTGTGGGTTAGTGGAGCAAACCTTTATCATTTGTTGCACTTCTAAGCGTATTTGCTACAATCTGATAGCATGGTGGGCCAATAATAACCATGTCTCATAATTCGTTAAGATAACCTTCTACTCATAGAGTGCGAACCGCAGTCTCCCTCGTGTGCTTTATACATCATTCTTTCAACACCCTTTGTAGCTATACATAAGAGGTCGGGGTCGAGTGGGTTTTTTTGGTATAGTTTTCCTACCTCAATCATATACCGACCTACCTTGGCTTCAATTCCTTTTGGGGTCATGCGATCTTTGGGTAGGTCCCTTTTTTCCAAGAAATTATAGATTAGGGTGAACCAAGTGTTTGAGGGAGTGTCTATGCATCCAATCCTTCTTTTGGCCTCATCCATAGATGCCTTTGCCAATATTGTTACCGATACCACTCGGTCACACTTGGTTTCCCTTATTGATACCAACATTGATAAAGCGTCGGTGACTGTTCTCATTTCGTGCTATCTGCTCAATCTTGAACCTAGTGAATTTTGAACATTCTCGTTTTAATCTTTCTAAGTACTTTTTCATTTTTTTCGTCTCTTGCCTCGAATGTTCCTAAAAATTGATTGACCATGAGCCTAGAATCACTATGTAAAGTGATTCTATCTTCCTCGAGCTTTTTGGTGGTCATGACTCCAAATATGGTAGCTTCATATTCCGTGACATTATTGGTTCCTTGAAAATCAAGCCTGACTACATATTCAAAGCAGTTGTCTTCTTCATCCATTATAACCACCCCTAGTCATGTGCCCTTAAAGTTATATGCCTCATCAATAAATACTTGTCAGGTCGGGGCCTCCTTCTGGCCTACCGTACATACTTCCACTGAATTTATTTTGTTAACGACCTCGAGATTATCAGTGAATTCAGCCATAGCCTGTCCTTTGATGGCTACTCTAGCTATATATTTGATATCATATTCTCCCAACTCTATAGCTATCTGGGCTAGTCTTCCCGCAACATTTGGTTTTGTCAAGACTTTTTTAAGGGGTTGTAAGGTGAGTACCATGATTGTGTGGGAGCCAAAGTAATGTCTAAGCTTTTGTGCAGTAATCTTTAGAGCAAATACAAGTTTATTTATGGTGGGATATTTTATGTAGGCCTTTATTAAAATTTGGTTTACATAGTAAATGAGGTGTTGGATTTTGTTTCTCTCAATTATTAGCAGAACACTACATGTTTTGGGTATGATGGCCAAATATATACAAAGAACTTCTCTTGGTGGGGGCTAACCAAGACGAGATCACTAAGGTACTTCTTGATTTCTTCAAAGGCTATGTTGCAATCCTCATTCCAAAAGATGGTCTTGTTCTTTCTTAACATCTTAAAGAAGGGCATAAACTTATCTATACATTTAGCAATGAAGCTGCTCAGCATTCTTATTCTTCCATTGAGTTGTTGAATTCCCCTGAGACTATTGGGTGGTTTCATGTTTACTAGTGCTTGTATCCTGTCTAGATTGGCCTCAATTCCTCTTGTTGACACCAGATACCCTAGGAATTTTCCTACAACCACACCAAAGATGCATTTTTTGGGGTTAAGCTTCATGTCATACCTTAGTATTACTTTGAATATCTCTTATAGGTCTTTGATATGTTTCAGGGGTTGAACTGACTTTACCACCATGCATCAATGTATGCTTCCAGATTTTTTCCCATATTTTTTTCAAACATGTTGTTGAAGAGGCATTGATATTTTATGCTTGTATTTTTCAACCCAAATAGCATTCTCGTGTAGCAGAACGTTCCTTCTTTCATTATAAAAGAAGTTTTCTCCTCATCCTCAGGGTGCATTCTGATTTGGTGATACTTGGAGTACGCATCTAGGAAACTCATCAACCCAAAACCGAAAGAGGCATCCACTGGCTAATCAATGCTTGGGAGGGGGAAGCATATTTAGGGTAGGCCTCGTTTAGATCAGTGAAGGCTACACACATATGAGATGTTTCATATGCCTTCTTTACTAGTACCACATTTAAGAACCATGAGGGATACTTGACCTCTCTAATGAGCCCAACCTCTTTGAGCGTAGCTACATGATGCTTGATTACCTTATTTTTCTCTCTGGGAATTTTCTTTTTTGTTGTTGGATGGGTCTAGCTTTCAAGTTGACGTTTAGTATATGTGTTATGACATTTAGTAGATGCATTATGATGCTTGAATCAATCTTTGATATTTCTGCTGAGACTTATGTAAAAATATCTACATTAGCTCTAAGAAACAATGAGAGTTGCTTCTCGAGCTCGGCCGTCAAATCCTCCCTTATTTTCACAGGGTGGCTCTTTCCCTTAGCATCTGTTGGGAAGGCATTCACCCTATATAGATAGACTGAATTCATCACGCTTTTATTTCTTGTGTTCTTTTGAGGGAGACCCCTCGATGATTGCTATTTGGGGGCAATCCCTTTCATAGTGGCATTATAACAACTTCTAGCATTCTTATGATCTCCCCTTACCTCTTCGGGACCTTCAGTTGTGGGGAATTTGATTACTTGGTGGAAGGTGAATGGGATTACCTTCATTTTGGGTATCAAGGGCCTTCCTAAGATGGCATTATAATGTGCAGGGGCATCAATGATCACAAAATTGATCATTATTAATTATCCCTTTTGTCATGATAGGTAGGATCATTGTTCCTTTTGTGTAAGAGGTGTTGTTGTTGAATCCTACGAGGGGAAGCTCTACTTTGACAATGTTAGGGTCTTTTACTCCAAAAGCCCTATCAGTGGTCAGAAAAAGAAGGTCTATCGAACTCCTAATATCAATCATTATTCGATGGACATCACAAGACTCGATCCTCAGGGTTGTTATCAAAGAGTCCTCGTGATGGGATGAGGTTTTATCCCTCTCTGTGAAGATGATTTTTGTAAGGGGTCTCACTTTATCCAAAGTGTATACATGGAGAGCATTGTGTAACTCCCTTGCAAATCTCCTACGAGAGTTGTTAGAGACTTTGTTGACTCTTGGTCCTCCATGTATAGTATGAATGGTTTTAATGTTGGGCTCACAATGGGGTTCTTTACCACTACTTGATGAGTTCGTTGGTTGAAACATTCTTTACTTGCCTTGGTGACCTCTGCTTTCTCCATTTTGTGTAACGAGGTCCTTCAAATATCCCCTAGCCAATAACTCTTCCCAATTCTCTTTTCAAGTTTCTATAGTCTCTTGTTTCATGGCCCACATCTCTATGGAAAGAGCACCATTTAGACACATCTCTCTGGAGAGCATTCATCTTGTGTGGCCACCTGGTTACGGGCTCCCTCTCCATTCTTTTTACAATTTGAGTTAGATCGACCCTTAAAGGAGGTCCCTTGAAAGGAGACAATGATTTGCCCCAAATTCCACTATTTATCGGCCAATGTCCGACCTGTCTATTGCATGTAATAAAACGTTTGTTTTTTTTACTTTGATGTGTACGGTCTAGACTCATCCTTATTTTTTATTTATCTGGGACTCTCTCTCTCTTTCCATTCGACAATTCTTGCCTAGGCCAAGTTCCCTCTCTAAGTTAACAAACTTTATGGCCTCCCTATAAGCTTCTTCAAAGGTGTGTGGCACCATTTTAGTTAACTCCATGAACAGGTCGGAGCTCTTTAGCAGGCCTCGCCTGAAAGCCTCCATTGTAATAGAGCTAGGGCAGTTAGAGATTTTCAAATTCTCTTCTCTGAATCGCTTCATATACTCTGCTATAGATTCCCCTTCCTTTTATGTAATTGAGAAAAGATGGTGAGATTCTTTCCTCAAGGATTTGCTACAAGCGTAGTTCGTAATGAACAGCTTGGAAAACTGTGGGAAAGAGGATATGAATCTGGGAGTCAAGTTGTTGAATCATTTCTGTGCACCTTCATAGAGGGTGGTGGAGAACAGCTTACACATCATTGTGTCTCTTTTGGCCTAGGTGAGACTCATGGGTGCCATAGCAATTTTAAAGTGTTGAACATGTGTTACTGGATCTTTTGTCCGAAAATAATCGGGGCATTTGGGAGCATTGAACTTTGGTGGAGGTTCATCATTTTCAATTATGTATAGTTGTTCACAATCTTTGTTTACCTCATAAGGGGTTTTCCCTTTCTCCTGTTTCTCACTCGCCACCTTCAAGGCCTACTCTTGCCTTTTATTGTTCTCTTCTAGCGCTTGTAGTCGTGTCTTCCAGTTTTTTCTTTCTTGGAGCCAATATTCCTCATCAAGACGTGCCCAACTAGAGAGGGGATTTCTTTCAACTTCATGCTCTATTTGTTGGGGCTCGGATTGACCGTGCCTAGTTGCCTCTCCATTGGTTGGTTCAACGGTGGGATTTTCTGATATCCTCCCTGTGCTTGGAAGCATAGAGACTTGCTTTCTCTTTTTGTTTCGTCGAGCTCTTTTCTTAGCTTTAGGAGTTGGAGAGATAACTCCTGGTAAATGACGTTATCCTCTACCCTGGTCTCATTAGTGGTCAGTAGCTAGTGTGTTTCTTTGAGTAATCATTGTTTCATAATCTATCAAATTCAACCGTCTTTCCAATCAGGTTCTTACCATGTTGTAGATTGTGAGTAGTACGCAATTGATCTTCCTATTTTCTCTCTAAAAGAAAGGTGAATCTTAAAAGGATACGGGGTCAGAAAAACTTATGAATCTGAGCCCTACGGTGGATGCCAAAATGTTGAGATTCAATGCTTTACAGAGAGATGTTAATATAATTGGATAAATGTGTGGATCCTTATAAGGGGTCCATCTATTTATAGAGTCTTTATGGGTACATGTATCATTTATACAAGGTGTATACATATTTACATGTCAAGGGAGCATAAGTGACTTAAAGTACAATATGTTAGAGATCTAGGTTGAGTTTTGCTCGTACTATCCTTAGGCTCGAGTTGCAGTTTAAGATCGAACTGCCTTTGAGGTCGGGCTGTCCTATGGGTGGGACGTCTAGGGAGCTTCATCTTCCATCTTGAGCTGGTGACTTGACTTGGGTGATTTATATGGATCAGACTTCATATCAATTTGGATGTCCAAACATAAACTATACTTCAATAATATATCTATAAAATAACCTATCTACATTAAATGAGATAAATTTATTATTAAATATATAATGTTTATATATATATATTGTGTATGTGTGAGCTTGGATGAAAAAAAGAAAGTAAGATACCCTTATATATCTATGAAAATATTGGTAAAATTAAATTATGTATATTATATATATATATAGGAGCATGGATGAAAAAAAGAAAGTAAGACACACTTATATATCTATGAAAATATTGGTAAAATTAAATTATATATATAAAAATGTGGTAAAATCGGTTTAGTTCAAAAATTAGTAATATTGGAACATGTCGGTAAAAATATTAGAATATTTATTTTGGTAATTTTGTTTTATTATTTTCTATAATATCATCCAAAATATCAAAAATATTGATAAAATATAAGTTAAAATGTAAAATAAAAAAAGAAAGATAGAAGTTCAATTTGGCCACGTGAGATGATAAGATTTATTTTTGTTTATTTGTTTGTTTATTTCTAATAATAATTGGAATATTAATTTTTCTCAACAATATAATTATGATATTATTTTTCATTTTTGTTTTCATATATATATATCACCAATATGTAAGCTAACGGGTCACAAAACTAAGTTTTCATATTATTATTATTATATATATATATATATATATATATATATATATATCACCAATATGTAAGCTAACGGGTCACAAAACTAAGTTTTCATATTATTAGTATAACAAAAAAAAAATAGTTAATGTGTTATCGTGAAAACATCTCTTTAGATATTACTTCTAGCAATTTAAGAAAATATCAAACTTGGAGACATGCTATTTCAATTTCAGGAAATAAAAATTACACCATGTGAATATATTTTAACCTCGTATCAAAAAGTGGTAGAATTATGCTTTTTAAATATCATTTGACTAGCATAGATCCGATGAAAAATATCAAACTATGTCAAAATGTGCCTTAGTGAAGCAAAAAGTTCTTGAAACAATAATAAAAAAGCCAATAATTAAAAGGAGATATAAAAAAACAATATGAGAGAATATAAAATAAGATTTAAGGGAAAAAATTGAAGTTCTCCAACAAAATAAATCAGGTGATTATGATGATAAAGCTGCCATTGCTCATACTACTAATATGGCTCTAATGAAATATAGGATTATCAAGACTCATTTATTTAATCAAAGGCCAGTTTAAGAATTGGTGGAAGTAGTTAAAAAAAGTATTCTAATTCTACCTATTGTATTTATTAAATAAATATTTTAATTATTTATTATTATTATTATTATTATTATTATATATTTATTATGTGTGTTATATTGCCATAAATGTTATTTTAATGAAAAAATAATTAAACCAGTATATTATTCTTTATTTTAATATTTATTAAAAATTTATAAAATATTTTAAAATACTTAGAATAATTTTTATAATTTTTCTTTAAATATCTATAGGTATTAGTAAGATATTATCATAAAATTAATTTTTTTTTATATTTTTATCAATATTAATATTTTTATATTTTTATTCAAATAATATAAGTAAATAACTTATATCGTTACACTCACTATCAATCAAAGTAATATAACTTTAGTAAATTATAACAATTTGATTCATTATAAGTTGTGACAAGATAATTTTGAAATATCAAGTCATCATTTGTTAATTGGGGTTGTTATCTTACAAAATATGTTGTCAATAGACATATGAAGTGTCAAATGGTTGATGAAAAATCTATGAAAGTTCAATCACACAAACTTTAGAAGAGAGCACGTGAAATAAATTCTGAAGGTATGACTTTAGATAAAATTTTAAGTTGTTGTTATTATTGTTGGGAAATTACGCAAATTCTCGATAAGTTAGATTTATGAAAAAACAAGAATAGAAAAATAACACACAAATTTGATAACGGAGTTCGGTCAATCTTGCTTACGCCTCCCGACTCATCACAGATCTTTTAACAGTGTGAGAAATTACACAAGGTGTTTACAACACTCACAACTCATAACCCAATTACACCCAAGAAAATTACTCTCAATTTTCTCTCACAAAAGTTTTTCTCTCAATTGGAATGAACACTTTGGATGGATAATTCATTACAATTACACATCTATTTATAGGAAAATTCACTCCTTGAATTACTCCTTAAATTAATGGTTCCTTGAATTGCTTCTTTAATTAAGCTCCATGTTTTGCTCCATGTTTTACTCCTTGTTTTGTTCCATGTTTTACTCCTTGTTTTGCTCCATGTTTTGCTCCTTAATTTGCTCCTTAAATTAAGGAGCTTTATAACAACAATCTCCAACAATCTCCAACAATCTCCCACTTGAAGATTGATTTCAATCATTCCTTCACACTCGATCAATGCAAGAATTTTTCTAGTCTTTGTTACTCTATGAGATCAATCGAAGTTGAGTACAACTTCGTCAATAGTTACCACCTTTGTTAACATATCCGCCGGATTTTTGCTTCCTTGAATCTTCTTTCAAGATATTACACATCATCTTCCAATGAGATCTGATGAAGTGATAACGAAGTCCAATATGCTTGGTTCTAGAATGAAATGTCAATTCTTTGCCAAGTGTATTGCACTGACTATCACTACGCAGTAACATTCTTCTCCGTTTGAATCCCACTCGCTTAACAAACTCAAGCCATATCATCTCTTTTACTAGCTTGCATCGCTACATACTCACTTCCGTAGCTGGGTAGAGTGACAATTTTCAGATTTTGTGACATCCAACTAACTGTAGGTTCCAATAGTAAATATATAACAGGTGCTTCTTCTAGAATCAACTTCACTCCAAAGTGGCCTACGCACTTTGTACTTTTAACTCTCCTTTACTAAAGTACAAGCACTTTTCTATGGTGCCTCGGATACCTCAAAATCCACTTGACTTTCCCAATGAGTTTTTCTGGATTTGACATAATCCTGCTTAACAACTCCCACTACGGGCCAATGTCCGGTCTCGTACAAACCATTGCGTACATCAAACTTCCAATGGTTGAGGCATAAGGAACCTTAGCCATGAATTCTCTCTCTTCGCTTTGTCCGAGGACCGATCCTTGGATAGGCGAAAATGACCGGCTGCAAAGGCGTGCTAACCGGCTTCGCATCGCCCATGTTGAATTCCTCTGCAAAACACGATTGATGTACTGCACTGAGATAACGTAAGGATATTTTTCTTCTTATTTCTTGTGATTTGCATTCCAAGAATCTTCTTTATTGCCGGACCCAAGTCTTTCATGTCAAACTCCTTTGAAAATTGCTGCCTAACCTTTTAATATCATCCATATCCGAACCTCGCTACTAACATATCATCAACATAAAGTAGTAAAATGATATAACTCATGGACCTATATCTCTCAAGTAGAAACAATGGTCAAGATTGCACTGGAAACCTTCCTTGTGCATGAAGTAAGTCAAACTTTCTCGTGCCATTGTCTCGGGCTTGTTTGCCATACAAACTCTTCTTAAGTCTTCACACCATATTCTTCTTCCCTCTTTTCTCGAGAAACCTTCGGCTGGTACATGTATATCTCTTAATCTAAATCTCTATTAAGGAATGCGCTTCACATCCAACTGCCCGTGATGAAGATCTTCAATGGCTACAATACTCAACATTGATCCGATAGTATTGAGCTTCACAAGCGGAGAGAAATGTCAAGCAGTCAACTCCTTCCTTATGTTGAAACCACTTTGACAACTAAGCGGGCTTTGCATCTCTTGGAACCATCACGCTCCCTCTTTCACCCGGTACACCCATTTATTGTGAAGTGCCTTCTTTCCCATAGGTAACTCTACTAGTTCCAATGTTTGGTTGGAGATGAGAGATTTCATTTCTTCTTTCATAGCAAGCTCCCACTTGCTAGAATCTCGAGTCTGACAAGCTTCATCATAGCATTCAGGCTCCCCTCCATCAGTCAGCAACATATAGTTCATGTATCTCCTGTTAGACACATGAGGTCGAGAAGACCTTCTCACACGTGAGCCGGAGTAAGAGGTTATGGTACAGGCGGAATGTCGTGTCAAGCTCATCCAACAAGTTCCTCCGGGCCGAGAACTTGTTACACCGTTAGGTTATGTTGCGGAACTATCGGGACATCATCCGCATCTGAACACCGACTCATTCCTCGCTTCCGAGTCATTACATGCTATTTTATGCATGTTCGTATACATCACCCTTTCGTTGAAAATCACATCTCTGCTACAGATAACTTTCTTGTTTTCGTCATCCCAAATGCGGATCACTGATATGCACAAATGCTACACAGCCGAAAGCTTTTAGATGTGATAGTTTCAGCTCTTTTCTGCTCCATACCTACTCTGGTATTCTATGCTCCAATGGAACAGATGGGCCTCGGTTGATCAAGTAGTCAGCCGTGTTGACTATACTCTCAAAACCGTCTCGATGACTGACTCAGATAATACGAATGCTTCTGCCTTTTAGTCAACGTTCGCTCATACGCTCGCTACACCATTGTGTTGAGGCGTGCCCCGCTTCTTTCCATTTGATCCCGTGCTCATAGTAAATTTTGAATCTAGTGTCTTCATATTCACCACCATTATCTAAGCTCGAGCTTTTGATCTTCAAACCCGTCTCGTTTTCTACCATAGCTTTCCATATTCTCGAAAGCCTCAAATACTTCCGGACTTATGCTTTAGAAAGTAAACCCATACCTTCCGAGAGTGATCATCGATGAAAGTCAGGGAAGTATTGTTTCCCACCAATGGATGAGACGGTTTGTCAGGTCCCCAAACATCGAGTGAATAAGCTCTAGCCTTTCCTTCGGGGTTCTACCACTTGTCTAAAAGCCGACTCTCTTGCTTTCCAAGTATGCAATCTTCGCATACGTCCATCTCTACAGACTGCAGTCTCAAGTTTTCCTTTTGAATGCATAATCTTCATCCCCTTTTCACTCACAGGGCCTCTCTCGGTGCCACATGATTTTTGTGTTTCATTGCCTAATGCCCGTGTGATTGAACAACGTGCCTTTGCCGTCATGTAAAGAGTGCCACTTTTCTTGCCTCGAGCAACCGTCATGCACCCTTTGAAATCTTCCAATCATCACCATGGAAGATCGTGGTGTAGCTTTCACTCGCCAACCGCCCTATCGATTGGTTCCTTCTAAGGTCGGGAATATGTCCGACATCCTTCAAACCCAAACAGCACTCCGTGCTCAACTTAATCTTCACTACACCTTGCCAATAATAAGACATGGTTGATCATCACCAAGATATACCTTTCCAAGGTTTCCGAGGACATATTTCTCGAAGAATTCTTTCTCATGAAGTAGCATGGAACAATGCTCCAGAAGTCTAACACCCAAGAATTCTTCTTTGCTCTCCAAAGAGCATATCAATGCATCATCCCCTTCCCGAGGTGGAAGTAACATTTGCCTCGCCTTCACTTGTTTGTCCTTCAAGGCACTCTTGCACTAATTTTTGTAGTGCTTCTTCCACAATTCCAACACTCGATAGTCTTCGAGCTACGGGAATTATTAGGATTCCTAGATTTGGACCTCGTCCTTTCGATCTACCTCGGTAGTACGTTTCGCCATGTCCATTCCTGGTTGAATTTTCCTCTTGACTGTGACTATGCAAACCGAAGAAGTTGACGATTCACCCGACTCTCTATGTCGGATCTCTTCACCGAGAACCAAATCACGAGAACATCATCAGAATTTAAACTTGCTTTCCCGACGAGCTACTCACAACCGTGGACAAGAGCACTCCTTTTGGTAGAGAAGAAAAAGTATCAATGTTCGTACTTCTTCATCGATTACCATTTCCACCGAACTCAACCGCGACTGTTGAGTCTATCGAGATTGAAGCACCGCGCTACTTCCGTCATCCGCAAATTGAACAAACGCCTCATCAAGTGCACTTTGTTTCGAGGCCGATTGCTTCTCATACATATTGGAGAGCTACCATAAGACCCGCCATGGTCTTTTCCCTTTGCTATGTTGAAAGCAACACGGGATAACGTCAATCGAATAACTCCGAGGCTTGTACGTGCCTAGAAGATTCCAATCTTCTTCCTTCATACCTCCGACTTCTTCCCCGAGAGAGGTTGATACGTATAATCCTCTATCTGCATTTTCCAAAATCCAACTGTGCCATCGAATTTCAAGTTTCACCTTTCCTTCTTCATCTGGCCATTGCTCCCACTCAAATCCGACTTCCTCCTGGACGTTTCGACTATTTTTGCAAACCATCGTGACAGGAGAACACCTCGTCGACAGACCAATATTGCCAACAAAATTTTACTATTCACGTAATTCACTATTCACGTAAATAGTAACCTTGTAGAAAATTGACAGGAATCACCACCAATAGCTCTGATACCAGTTGTTGGGAAATTACGCAAATTCCCGATAAGTCAGATTTATGAGAAAGCAAGAATAGAAAAATAATACACAAATTTAATAACGGAGTTTGGCCAATCTTGCTTACGTCTCCGGACCTACTACAGATCTTTTTACTGAAAGGGGAGAAATTACACAAGGTGTTTACAACACTCACAACTCATAACCCAATTACACCCAAGAAATTTACTCTCAATTTTCTCTCACAAAAGCTTTTCTCTCTAAGCTTTTCTCTCAATTGGAATGAACACTTTGGATGGATAATTCATTACAATTACACATCTATTTATAGGAAAATTCACTCCTTGAATTACTCCTTAAATTAATGATTCCTTGAATTGCTCCTTTAATTAAGCTCCATGTTTTACTCCTTGTTTTGCTCCATGTTTTGCTCCTTAATTTGCTCCTTAAATTAAGGAGCTTTATAACAACAATCTCCAACAATTATAAATAAATTACCCTACATGGAAATATTTTAAGAATGTACTTAAACATAAAACTAAGAAATTTTCTTCAGAAAGTCTTATATCTTGTCTAAGAATAGAAGAATAAGTCCGAAAACAAGATCAAAGAGATGAAGTATTTGTTGTCTCAAACAACAGTACCAATAAGAAATCCTCCTTTGCAATTCTGAAACCTAAAGGAAGAATTATGAAAATTCAAAATCATAATAATAACCAGAATTGTAACCATTAAAATAGAAACAAAAATTATCTTCCAAAAAATGGACCTCAACCCCCTCAAGAAATAACATATTCATGTGTTATAGTTGTAATAGACCTGGCCACTTGGCCAATAACTATCGAAATAGGAATCATCCTACACTATAGGCGAACCTTATTGAAGATCAACTAATTTCTATGATATCTGAAATCAATTTTGTTGGTGGATATGAGGGATGGTGGGTGGAAACTGGTACTTCTCGTCGTGTTTGCTATGATGGTGACATGCTTAAGTTCTATTTTGTGTCTGAGGATAAGAAAATGCTGCTAGGTGACTCTCACTCTACTAAAGTTGTTGGTACTGGTAAGGTGGAATTGAAGTTTACCTTTGGAAAGACTGTCATCTTGAAAGACTGGTAAGGTGGTAGATATAATAACTATTTAAAAAACTCATATGCATGTAATTAATGATTCTAACACAAAAGCCTGACAAAGTACTTGAGTACTTATATATTTATATATATATATGTGATTGATAGTAATACTCTAGTTTACGAGCTCTTTTAAATTTTTTTTCTAAACCTAAGAATTTCGCGGAAAATGTTTTTAAAACACCAACTTTTTAAAACATCAATATATATTTTTTAACTAAATGATTTATAATACTAATAAATAGCATGATTTTTAAGTTTATAAATAATTAAAAATAAATTTTAATTTAAAAATAAGAGATTTAAAACCTCGATTATGAAGTTGACGTAGTTTAATATCTATCGTATTTTAAAATATATTTTTTAATTTATCATCATTTGAAAAATAAATAAATTAAAAATAAATAATAATATTTTAATATAATTTTTATTAAATTATTTTTTTACCGTCAAGTAAAACATAAGCTAATAAAGGTAAAATTTAGTAATTAATAATAATATTTTAATAGAAAATTATATAAATAGATATTTTTATTTTGAAAAATAAAAATAATTATAATAACTAAATATTAAAATAAAAATAATGATAATAATAAAATATTAAAGTAAATATTTTTGTAAAAAATTCATATTAATCGTAATTTTAACAATGTTAAATAATTGAGTTTTAATCACTAGAAATAAAAGAATAATAATTTAATAAAAAATTATTTATTCTTAATTTTTTAATTTTTTCTTAGTTGAGGTAGTAGAAAATCTTTTTTTACATAAATACTAAACGTAAATTAAAACTTAATCTCAAAAAAAAATTGACTGAGACTTTCTTCGCTAATTGAATAGTGTTTTGAATAATCTTGTTGTTCATATCGAGTGAGATTTTTTACACATGTATAGTTAGAATAATAGCGGGGTATGAATAGGATTATAGAGTTGGTGGGTGAGCTTAAAGTTCAAGTGTTCAACATTCTTTTGTTTCAGCAAGAAAAAAAAAAGTGTTCAACATTATTTCTTTCAACACAAAGAAAAGGAAAAGGAAAAAAAAAAAAAAAAAGGGGTCAACATTTTATCACCTTTTTTAATGGACTGTCTACTTTTTATAAATCTAAAGAAAAGTAATATTATTTTCACACGGTTTGTTCCCATTTATTAATTAATTAGGTCAAATTATTCCAACATATATTCTAATTAACACTCTTTCCACTTCTCTATAAATACCCATTTCAAATTTTCAGTTAACGCATAGTTCTATTCCCGAAAACAAACCAAAGCACACAAGTGTTTAAGCAATTAATTAATATTGCTATTTATTATTCTGTTAAACTAATTATGGAATTAGCTCTTTTCTTTATTAATATTACCATAATTTGTTCATTAATATTAATAATGTTGCTGAGATTGGTATATTGTTGGTGGGTTTCGCCTATTCGGACACATAGAAACCTCAAACAGAAGGGATTTAAAGGTCCAACTCCATATTTTCCTTTAGGAAATACAATTGAGATGAAAAGAGAGATGAAAAGAGTACAAGAATCTTCTTATAAGTCTTCTCATATATGCCATGATATTCACTCAACTGTATTTCCTTACTTTTCTCGTTGGCAAAAACTTCATGGTATATTTCACAATTTAACTTTCATTTCATTTATATATAATGTTTTTCTTTTTCATCTTTTTTTTTATATAGATAAAACGATATTTCTTATGTTTTTAAACTATAACTTAAAACTCAGAAAAAAAATGAGTCTTAATATCAAATTAATAAGTAAATCATTTTACTTATATTCCTTACTTTTGCTAGTTGACATGGTTTTCATTGTATATGATTTCGTAAGAATATAGATTTAGTATTAACTTAATAATTTTGTGTAAATTCATATATAAACCTTTAATATTTTAAAATATATAAATTCGTACTCAAATCCACTGTAGACAAAAGTTCATAAGAATCACAATCGAATATTTAAATTTATACATAACTTTAACTAGCTATATATTTACTTAAAATTTTAGCCTTGGGTATAATATTTTGCAAAACATTTTATGGGTCCAATGATATATAAGATGTGGGTTCCACATATTATATGATAAAACGAAGTTGATATGGTGATTAGGGTTAATCAACACATGACAGAGTTAATAATTAGAGGTTAGAATATAATTACACATTTTCTCTCTAGTTTGAACTTCTCACTATTCCCTCTCCTTTTTTTTCTCGTGTATTGATTGACATTGTCATCTCTAAATAATAAATATGAATTTTGATGGTGAAACAGGGAAAGTATTTGTGTACTGGCTAGGAACAGAACCATTTTTGTACGTAGCAGATCCAGAATTTGTGAAAAGAATGTCAGATGGAATGATGGGAAAAAATTGGGGTAAGCCAAATGTGTTTAAAAAAGATAGAAAACCAATGTTTGGTAATGGTGGTCTTGTGATGGTTGAAGGTGATAATTGGGTTCGTCATCGCCGTCTTATTACTCCTGCATTTTCTCCTCCCAACTTGAAGGTCTCCTTTCTTCTTCTTTCTATTATCTTTATTATATGGACATAGTCTCTCATGTATATACATAATATTTTGTAGCCCAAATTAAGAGTATGTTTGGTTATGTTTTTCAAACATGTCATGAAAGCGCTTTTGATAGACTACAAACGGTGTTTTCAAACTAAACATAATTTTTTATAACTGCTTTCATCGCTTAAAACACAATTTGCACTTCAATATGATTCTTTTTAAAAGTGTTTTGTTTTAAAACAACTCTTATCATGAAATCAATACATAATCACAAGCAACAATGCCAATGTATAATTTACTTTTATACACAAGCAAAGAGAGACAAATTAAGAACAAAAATTGCCTTTTTTGCTTTTTTTTTTTTTGTATAGATAATTATATTGTTTGGATTCGAAATCATAACTTTTATATGTCCAAATGATTTTTATACAGTTTTTAAAGTGAATATATATACACGTAAGAATTTTATTAAAAATATAAAAAAGTTAACTACTATATATTAATATTGACGTGTAATTATTGCATACAGACAATGGCAAGCTCAATGGTTTACACAACCAAAACGATGTTAGACAAATGGTCAACTCTCATAATCAACTCTTCAAGTATGAAAGCAGAAATAGATATTGAAAAAGAAATTATAGCAACAACAGGTGAAATAATAGCCAAGACAAGCTTTGGAATAAGCTATGAAAATGGGTATAAAGTGTTTGAAAAATTAAGAGCAATTCAACAAGCGCTTTTCAAGTCTAGTCGTTTTGTTGGTGTTCCTTTTGGGAAGTTCATGTTTCCAAAACAAACATTTGAAGCTAAAAGACTTGGGAAAGAAGTAGACAAATTACTTTTGTCAATAATAAATGTTCGAAAAGAATCAATTCATAAGTATCCTCAAAGTGATTTATTGGGTCTATTGCTTAGAGCTAATAGTGAAAATAAAAATGGACCTGAAAAAATGCTATCGACTCAAGAGTTAATTGATGAATGTAAGACATTCTTCTTTGGTGGCCATGACACTACAGCTTTAGCACTGACATGGACTTTGCTGCTTTTGGCTTCGCATCCTGAGTGGCAAATTGAGTTGAGAGAAGAAATTAAACTATTTGTTGGAGATAAAGATGTTGATTTTGCCTCCATCAATGGTCTAACAAAGGTATGTATAGTTTATTTAAATACTCTGTTTATTTGATTATATTTCTATTAAAAATTATTTCATGAATAAGTATATAAATTGTGTTTTTGTTAGAAAATACAAAATGTGTTTTATAAAGATGTTTCGTTTATTATTTCTAAAGTATCATATTCACCGATCACATTTCTTGCTATCTATTTAAAGCATCGAGTATTTATGTTTTTTTAAATGTTACACTAATTTATATTTCATTGATATGAAATACAATATTATCATATACTATATAAAAAATAAATAATTTCTGAACATCTGAAAGCACTTATGATTAAAATACTTTTTATATGATTCAAAAACTTGATTTTTTTAATTATCAATAACGTTTTTATAATTTAAAAAAGAGAAACAAATAAATATTCATTTTTATTATCAATTGGAAATCATGACACGTTTTGCATTTAGCTAGAATAAAGGATTGATATATATTTGTATATATATATTGGTAGATTTGAAAGTTGAACTTTCAATAGTTCTCTGTGAATCTCGCATACTTGAATTGACTAGTACTATTTGCACACGAATTTGAACCCCTAGGGAGGTGGTAGTTTCTGAGCTCTCAACTATCGACTTATATATTACGGGAAGAAAAAAAAAGTACGTACTAGCACATGTAATTAAAAGAAATTGCTAGGAATCACAACTTATATATATACATATTCAAATTCCAACTAAAATTTCAATTAGGTATCATAATCCACAAATAAAAAAGCTAAACAATGGAAAAGTGAAAACAACTAGACTTAAAAAATTGTAGCATTTTTTTGTTTGTTTCTCATGAAATAATACTAATAAAAATAGCGAAAACATTAGAAAGAAAGTAACGAATGAGAAATAATTTTGAAAATTTACACAAATATTCAACTTTTTGTTCTACATTATGAAATATAACCCAGTCATGTATTATTTGCACTTCTTGCTTTATTAATAATATTATTTGTATTAAGTTTTACTATGTATTAGATTAAGTATAAAATTAAATCATATGCTAAGTAAGAGATGTAAAATAATCAATAATAACACAGGTGGGTCCTGGCATTTAGGTATATTTTCTCATAAGATTTAACAACTTTTTATTTCTCAGTACTACAATAGTTGTTGTTAACTATATAATACCTTAAATTTCAAAAATTCTCGATTTAAATTAATTATGTTATCACGTGGCGTAATAAATCGATGTGAGTATAAAAGCGTATATTATTGATTATGAATTGGTGTGCAGATGGGTTGGGTGATGAATGAAGTGCTTAGACTATACTCAGCAGCACCAAATGTACAAAGACAAGCAAGAGGAGACATTGAAGTGAATGATTACAAAATTACAATCCCACACGGAACCAACATTTGGATAGACGTAGTCTCAATGCACCATGACAAAGCTTTGTGGGGTGAAGACGCTAATGAATTTAAGCCTCAAAGATTCAAAAATGATATGATATATGGTGGTTGCAAGCATAAGATGGGTTTTTTGCCTTTTGGTTTTGGAGGAAGAATGTGTGTTGGAAGGAACTTGAGTGCTATGGAATATAGAATTGTACTAACCCTAATTCTTTCTAGGTTTTCCTTTTCTTTGTCTTCAAACTATCGTCATTCTCCTTCCACACTTCTCACTTTAAGACCTACCTATGGTTTGCCTCTAGTAATTCAACCCATTAATTAATCAAGTAGCTAGGTAACTAAGCTCGCTAATAATTAGTATTTTTCCTTAGTATATAGCTTTACAATTTTAGTTTGGTCCTTGCGTATTTATTTATTGTTTCTTCTTTTCTTTTTTCCTTCTTTTTTTAAATAATAACTTGTGTTTGTAGCATGCACTTTTAAACGATTATGTGTACAAAAATTGTGTTGCTGCAATCTTCAATATTGTTAATTTAAAATCAGTTATTTCTTCTATTTTTTAAAAAAAACTTACTACAATGATAAAATATTTATAGCCTATAATGAAACTCCTAAAAGCTAAAAAAATCAACATGATCGTGTAAATTTTATATAGTGTATAAATAATGAGTTGTCAAATACTAAAGGATTAATTTAAAAGAAAGTAAATTTTATATTATTTATAAATATTATATTAGTATCTTTCTTAATTAACATGAGACTTGTTCAAAGTTTCAAATTTTTCAATTCTTTTGTAATAAAAAAAATAAAAAAGCTTTTCCATGTTTAGGGGAAAAAAAAGAGCTTTCGAAGATAGAGTTCTCATCCGGCACTTCAGCGACATGACATTGTGATATACAACACCAATGCGAATTCAAACTGTTCATGTAGTCTTTAAACCAAAACAACGGAGAAAGAGAGGGATGATAAATAAAGCATCCTCAGACCTTAATTTAAAACACTAGCTTATTTAACATTTTTTGGCTTATTTAATATTTTTTAAAAAAGTTGAGACACATTAAATAACATCTGACCTTAGAAAACAGAGGAGCAAAACTTAAAAGAGGGGCAAATTTGCTGGAAACCGAACGTGCATCCACTGTCTTTCGTACGTAACCAAATGAGACCAACCTATCTGTTCAAACAACGAGAGCTTCAGTTCATAGAACTTCTTCTTGGGAGCTTCCTCACTATCTTGAATCATATCATTCACTGCCTGTAACAGTGAAGAATATAAGTCAGAATACATGCATATATTTGTAACACAAGCTAAGAAACTCAACAGTAATATCAACAAACTAAGGCTGGCGAAAAAGAAAAAGGTGAGGCCAATGATCACGATTTTTCGTTTTAGGGATTCCAGTACATTCCACACGAGCATTTAGTGAATGCAAAAAGAAATACCTTCAATGCTGTTCCAAGTCTTCCATGGCATCTCTCACGGATAACAAATAGGGTACCGTATTTAGGGGATTTTATATCCACCCATTTCTTCAGTTCTTTGAAGTTATCTTCAAAGAGATCAGAATGATCATCCTTTTTGTCCACATCTTTTGGACCTTCATCTGCAGTTGAAGCTTTACGCTTCTCAACCTATAAATGATTTACAGCACTTTAATGAAGTTTACATAAGATAAACTACACATTATTTTTGTTGAAGTCAAATTTGATTGACGTGACCATTAAAAAACAGCAAAATGATATTGAGTTACACACCCAACATAATAAATTGTGCATAAATGAAGTCAAATGTAAGAGAAGAGGAAAGGAACAAGGCAATCGCCACACCAAAAAGTGCATTTATGGTCTAAAGACAGCAGATCCCTTAAATCATCATGAAGATGACATAGTAAAGGTGAAGGGGAACTTAACCACATATGACTCAAGAAAATAAGGTCGCTCTAGATATATTCAACGCAAAAACTGCCTTAATTTACGACCTCTACTTTCTTGGAATGAGGTAAACCCCCACCTTACATGAAAATTACTAGTAAAACCTTACATTAAATTTAGCAGATTTTTATCAAATGCTTGGCGAAATTATACTTATGGTTAGATAGACATAGTGACGAAACTATCACACCAAAAAAACTAAAATAAAATTTTCCAACCTTTAAGCGTTCAATCTCTGCCAATGCCAGTCCTTTCTGGTACAGTGCCTCTGCTAACTGATCACGGGTTGTCTCCATCTTCTTCTTGATGTTCTGGACAAAAATAAGTTGTTTAGCAATCCTAAAAATAAGCTGATTAAAAAAAATCAATCTAGGATTATACTGCAAAAAAACAAACGTCATGCCTACACAAATCAGCAAGAAAATTGGCAAGAGGAAAGGGGGAGAGAAAAAGGAAATTAGTACACACCTCAGCCTCCTCGTCTTCTGGATCACTATTAAGCCTCTTCATCTTCTGAACATCAATACACACAAGCCAAGCTAACTCATCTTTGTCAATACTGTCAACAACCTCATCTGCTGCATAAATAACCTACAATTTATAAAAATTAATCAAGCAAATTATCTTTGAACGTGAGAGATTATGCATCCATTTATTGAAAGAAAAAGGTCGAGCATAAAGAAATAATCTGTATTGCTGGTCCTTGGGTACTCGGGTTTCCTTGAATAAGATGAGATCTCTGTATTTTTCAAAAATTTAATGCTAAAGATTAGAGCTCTGTTTAGGGTTGAGGGAAAATGTGATACCCGAGCCATTCTCCTACAGATACTGGGGGATGGCATGAGAAAGAGTATATCATGGGCCCCTTTGTCTGGGACAAGTAGCATGCTCTTATGGGTTGAACTTAAGATACTTTTGTAGTTGGAGGCTCATCTAGGTTGCCAGGCATTCGAAGTGGTCTCGGATCAGGTGTTGTCTTCTTCGTATGGGGTTATAATGCAGGTCCATCCTGGATTCACGACTCACAAGGCCTCAAGGGTAGAACCTTCCATGGATGGGTTCCCAGAGTATATCCACCCCCTAGAAGTACCCCTAAGACAAAAATTTCTTGAAGTCTATTTTCAATCCCCACTCATGGGTGGGTCCTGAGGTATCCAAGTGGTTTATGTGCCCTAAGCAGTCCTAAAAAGTAAGCAAAAAGAAATAGTCCTTGCAAAATCACATACATTCTCCTTCCTATAAAAAAAAAGTGAAAACAGAACTAGAATCTTTTAAATCAAACGGTACTCGATGTGGTTTGAACATCCATTTAAAGTAGGAGAGTACAAGTCTTACTCACCATTTAGCACTTTCTTAAAATTGGAAATACATAACCTAATATTCTTTTAATACAGTGAAATGTAAGCTTCATGCAAACCTTTAATTTATCAATTATCATGACCCTTCCATGCAAGTGACTGCATATAATTTCCTCCATAAGATTTGAGACGGAGTATTTTTTTCCGAATATAAAAATACATATTTTTTGTAATATGACCAAAAACTTGTTGGAAAACATACCTCTTTATAATGGTGGATTTTGTCCTCAACACTGTCTTGGGAAACCAAACCTTCCAATACCTTTGCAAGCAATGGAGTGTACTTTGGGTATTCAGACTGACAAACAACAAACGTTTTGCATTGACCTTAGTGTAACTCACAACAACAGGAAGAAAAAAAGTCATTATTGACACCAATTTCAAAATATTAACTATTAGGAGACAATAGCAGATCTAGAAATTTGGCCATGGATGGCGCACCATTAAACATAAATTAAAAACATTAAAAAATTATGAATACCAATAATGTTTTCTTGACCAAAAAATAAAAAATAATGTTTTCTTATCATTTATTCTTTCCGTCAATGGACAACTTAGCTGTCCATAACAGCTTTGCTATAATTTGCGGTCCATATTCATTTAGTTGTACAAAGTTGTTGTCCATAGTCTTTTTAGCTGTAAATAATTATTCATAAATAGCTGTCCATAGACAGCAGTCATGGCTGTCCATAGACAACTTTGTTGTATTTTGTAAGTTTGTTATATTTTGTAAAGTCTATAAATAGAAAGAAATCATTCAGTCATTTTCTTACAATATTCTTGACTTATTTCTGACATGGTATCAAAGCTTCTTTGAGAAAAAAAATTAGTTTTCTATTTCTGAGGAAATCTTCGTTGATATTTTTTAGCATTTTCTACTAAACAAGTGTTCTTCGGTAATCTCTGTTTAAAATCATTTTCTTGGTTTCTTTAATTTCAATACTATATTTCTAAGGAAATCTTCATTGATATTTTCTACCATTCTTTGTCAAACAAGTGTTCTTCGATAATCTCTGTTTAAGGTCCTTATCTTGGTTTCTTTAATTTTTTTGAATATTTTTCGGGTTTCATTTACTTGCAATGGACATTGTACCAGTGTGTTAAGTTTACGAGAAAAAATTATTATACCTGGCTTTTCCAGTTTGAACTTTTCCTTAAGGGAAAAGACCTTTGGAGCCATAATGATGGCACAGATGTTACACCAATATCTGACACTGCCAACTCTAAAGAAGTCGTGTCTTCTCCTTCTTGGACTATGCTTGATGCTCGAATCATGTCTTGGTTTCTTAGTTCGGTGGAACCACATATCGTCACCAACTTGATGGTTCATCGCTCTGCTCAATCCATGTGAAATTATTTGAAGAAAGTTTATCATCAAGACAATGATGCTTGTCGCTTTTAGTTGGAACATGCGATTGCCATGTTCTAACATGGTAGTCTTTACATCCAGGATTATTACTCGACATTTTTGACTCTTTGACATGAATATGCTGATTTAGTTACAACAAATGTTCTTATTGCTACTATATCAACTATTCAAAAAATCTTCACAGGATTAGTCAACGTGATCAATTTCTTATGAAATTACGCCCAAAATATGAATCAGTTCGCTCTTCTCTATTGAACAGATCTCATGTTCCTTCTCAGGATATTTTTTTTTTGTGAGTTACTTCGCGAAAAACAACGTCTAAGTACTCAAGCTATTCTAGAACAATCTTATGACAATTCCACGATAGCAACTATGGCTTATGCAGCCCAAGGGCGTGGATTATCTATGCCTTCTAAAAATCTATAATGTTTTTGTTGCAAAGAATATGGGCATATTACTACCAATTGTCCTAAAAAATGTTGTTCTTATTGCAAGAAAAAGGGTCAAATTATCAAAAAATATCGTATTCATCCCTAGAATCGTCAGGCCCAAGCATTTCAGACTTCTGTTGTTCCTCCAGTAGCACCTACTGTAGCACATGTGTCTTCCTGAAATGCTCCTAATCTTCCACCTCCTGCAGCAACTAACCTACTGTAGCACATGTGTCTTCCTGAAGTGCTCCTAATCTCCACCTCCTGCAGCAACTAACTACACTCCTGAAATGGTACAACAGATGCTAATTTCAACATTATCTACAATGGGATTTCAAGATAAAAATTCTACTACACTTTAGTATGTAGACTTAGGGGCTTCTAATCATATGATGAATACTCCCACAACTTTGTCTCATGTTCGGTTTTATGTTGGCCAATCTACTATTCAGACTGCCAATGGCAGTTCTTTGCCAATCAAAGCTACTTCTTCTACATTTATTGATGTGTTTCTTGCTCCTCAACTTTCTACAAATCTCATTTTTGTTGGTCAATTAGTTGATAACAATTGTACTGTTAACTTTTCTGGTGATGGTTGTGTTGTGTAGGACCAGGTAATAGGGGAGCCGATCGCGAAGGGACCTAAAGTAGAACGTTTATTTCCATTACTTTTACCTATTTCAGCACTTTATCCAATTCCTTCTATTGAGTCTTTTGCTTGTAATAATATTCCTAATCTAAGTATGGTGTGGCATCGTCATTTAAGTCATCCCAATACTCAAGTTTTATCTCATATATTAAACTCGGGCTTTCTTGGTAATAAAGAACGTTCTTCTTTACCTTTTGAGTGTGATTCTTGTAAACTTAATAAAAGCAAAACTCTTTCATTTCCTTTGCATGCTAGTAGAGCTTCTCACTGCTTTGATCTTATTCACAGTGATGTTTAGGGACCTTTCTCGATTACTTCACATGAAAATTTTAAATACTATGTAACTTTCATTAATGATCATAGCAGATTCACTTGAGTTTATTTTCTTCCCTCTAAATCCGAGGTTTTTCGTACTTTCACTGAGTTTTTAGCATATGTTGAAAATTAATTTTCTACAAATATTAAGACATTTTGCACAGATTCTGGTAGTGAATATTTGTCCACTGAGTTTCAGGTATTTTTGGCTTCTAAAGGTATCATCCATCAACGTTCATGTCCTACTACTCCTCAACAAAATGGAGTAGCTGAGCAACTGAGCGCAAAAATAGTCATCTTCTTGATATGGTACGTACTCTCTTGTTAGAATCTTCTGCTCCATCCATGTTTTGGGTTAAGGCTCTAAAGACTGCTACTTACTTGACTAATTGTTTACCTTCCCAAGTTTTGCACATAGAATCTCCCTATTTTCGTTTGTTTACCAAGCAACCTAATTATGATAATCTTCGTATCTTTGGTTGTGTATGTTTTGTTCATTTACCACCTCATGAGCGAAATAAATTATTTGCTCAATTTGTTAGATGTGTATTTTTAGGATATAATGTATCAAAAGGGATTTGTTTGCTATGATTCTACATTACATCGTACACGCATTTCTAGGAATGTTATTTTTAAAAAAAATCAACATTTTTTTCCTGTGTCTTTTGTGCCCTCTTCTTCTACTGTAGTCCTTCCCTCCTTTGAGCATCAGTTCTTAGCTCTTCCTCAAAACAGTTCTTGCTTCAAACTAGGAATGTTGTATACAAGACAATCCCGCCCATAATCTCTTCCGGTCGCTCACCCGATATCTGATCCTAACATACACCAGAGTCAGTCAATTACAGCACCTCTAGAGCCTCTAGTACGTCGCTCTTCTCGAGTATCTGTACCCCCTGATAGGTATGGTTTTTCTTCTGGCAATTTTATTTCAGCTCTTACTACTACATTGTCCAATTTTGATATTCTCACGTACTCTTTCACGTCTTTGTCAAGCATGATTGTTGGTGCCAAGCTATGCAGGAAGAAATTGCTGCTCTTGAGGCCAATCACACCTGGGACATTAAGTCTTGTCCTTCCACTATAGTTCCTCTGGGTTGCAAATGGGTTTACTCAATCAAGGTTCGCTCTGATGGAAGTTTAGATTGTTATAAAGCTCGGCTTGTCCTTGGGAACAAACAGGAATATGGTGTTAATTATGAGGAGACCTTTGCTCATGTGGCTAAAATGACTACTATTCGAACGATTCTAGCTCTTGCTGCTTCCAATGATTGACCACTACATCAAATGGATGTTAAGAATGTTTTCCTTCACGGAGATCTTAAAGAATGTATTTATATGAAGCCACCTCCAAGGTTGTTTTCCTCTCCGACATCCAATGTGTGTAAACTTCGTCGCTCTCTTTATGGTCTTAAACAAGCTCCATGGGCGTGGTTTGAAAAAATTTGAACCATTTTATTACAATTTTCTTTCACACAAAGCAAGTATGACACTTCATTGTTTCTTCGAAAATCAAACATGGGTATTGTTGTCCTTTTGGTTTATGTTGATGATATTGTGATCATTGGTTCTGATTCTACTTTACTTGTCCAGCTCAAGACTCATCTCTCACAATCCTTTCATATGAAGGATCTTGGGTCTCTTACATATTTTCTTGGTCTTGAGGTGCATCGTAGCCCCTCTGGTATTTTCCTCAATCAACACAAATATGCTAGTGATTTGGTGACTACAATTGAATTGCAGGAAGCTACCTCTATTGATACTCCCATGGAATTAAATGTCAAGCTTCGCAAAGAGGAAAGTGACTAACTTGTTGATCCCAACTTATATCGAAAATTGGTGGGTAGCCTTGTCTATCTCACCATCACTAGACCATATATTTCTTTTGTTGTACAACAAGTCAGCCAATTTCTTCAGGCTCCTCGTCATCTTTATCTGGCTGTTGTACGTCGGATCATACGCTATGTTCAGGGCACTTCTGCTTATGACTTATTCTTTCCTTCAGGTAATTCTCTTCGTTTTGTTGCTTATAGCAATACTGATTGGGCTGGTTGTGCTGATACACGTCGCTCCATCACTGGTTGATGCATGTTCTTAGGTGATGCATTGATCTCCTAGAAGAGTAAAAAGCAAGACAGTTTCTAAGTCATCTACAGAATCTGAGTATCGAGCAATGTCTCTTGCTTGTTCTGAAATTATTTGGCTTCGAGGTTTGCTAGCTGAGTTAGATTTCTCTGAGATCGATCCTACACCTTTACATGCCGATAATACAAGTGTTATTCAGATTACGGCCAATTTTGTCTATCATGAGCGCACAAAGCATATTGAAGTCGACTGTCACTCTATCCGTGAAGCCTTTGAAGCTCGTGTTATCACTCTTCCACATATTTCTACTGAACTATAAATTGCTTATATCTTCACCAAGGCTCTCACTCGTCATCGACATTGCTTCCTAAGTCGCAAATTGATGCTTATTGATCACCCGCATCAATTTGAGGGGGGCTATTAATGGACAGCTTAGTTGTTCATAACAGTTTTGCTGTAATTTGTTGTCTATATTCATTTAGTTGTACACAACTGATGTCCATAGTCTTTTTAATTGTAAATAATTGTCCATAAACAACTAACCATAGACAGCAATCCATGGTTGTCCACAAACTGTCCATAAACAACTTTCCATAGACAACTGTGTTGTATTTTGTAGGTTTTTTATATTTTGTAAAATCTATAAATAGAAAGAAATCATTCGGTCATTTTTATACAACATTCTTGACTTATTTCTGACACTTTCAACATAGATGTTTTTAACCACTGAATTTTTGATTTAGTGTCAATAAATGGCAATAATAGTAAAATATTATTTACCCAAATGTTATCATTATAGAAATTTAAATATTCTCTATGAATCAATTATGTCTTAAATACAAAATTAAACATCAAAACAACAACACTCACAAAAAAAAGATATTTCAAACTTAGACAATGGTCGAAGTTAAAATGTGTATATAATATTCCTAGGTAATGAGGAATGTTTTTTTATTTTTTATTTTATTCCTATTTTGTGTATATTTAGGAAAACATCCCTGGGCTAATGAATAAAATTAAGTCTTTCATCATTTCATTGCTAAAGTAAAATGAGTTAGAAGTCTTTGAAAATTACATAAATTAATTGATAATTTAACCGATTTGTATTTTAGAACATATGAAATCATTCCTCAAATTTTCAGAAAACAGCAATGTTATGGACAATAATAAATTTTGAGCTGAAAGAAGAAAACTAGACATACTCTTGGATCCTACCAGCTAAAAATATATCATACATCAGGATTAAAACACTATAGTTAAACTTTGATTTTATATTGTGAAGGATTTGTTTGTCCCACATTGGCCATGAGTTAGGCAACAGTGCTACTTATAAATCTGGGCAATCTTTAACTCAATAAGATCTTATTGGGTTGAGTTAGGCCTGGGTTTATAACATGATATCAGAGCTAAGCCCTGGTCCTATGTGTGGATCTCCCTTCAGCTATCACCGTGGCTCAAAACTAAGACCATCGTTATCCGATGTGAGGGGGAGTGTGAAGGATTTGTTTATCCCACATCGATCAAGAGTTAGGCAACAATGTTGCTTATAAGTCTGGGTAATCTTTAACTCAATGAGATCTTATTGGGTTGAGTTAGGCCTGAGTTTATAACAACTATCAAGGAAACAAATCAAATACAAACTATAAAATACCCAAGAAAAGCAAAGTGGTTAAGTCTGATGTTAAAAACTAGAACTCAAGAACACTATGCAAGCAATCAAATTAAATTTCAGCAGCTTTGAATATAGGTAACATTGACCTAGCTAACAAAGGTGCATACCACTGCCTCCACAATAAATAGATGTCAACAATTTTTTTTCTTGGGAAGAAGTCAAAATGTAAGAAAGTCGCAGAGAGAAGTAAGGTAAAACCTTCATCCATAAAACAGAAAAAGGCACAAACTTTGACCAAAAAGTGCAGGTATAACATTTAATCAACATCACAGTAACTGAATAACACAAGCACCTTAAGAGAGACAGATAACTTTTTCCACTCTGAGCATTCTTCATCCGTCTCCTGCTTTAGGTTAACAAGAACTTTTATCTTCGCATCACGTACCTGATTCGCCAGAGTAACAGTAATAACTATCTCTATAGTTTATAACAACTAACAAGATTAGAAAATCTTAGCATCTAAGAGAATGCTGAAAAAAAGCTTGACAGAAAAACAAGATCGTAATGAAGTGGAATAAGGAAGCAGAAATCCACAAAAATATCAGAATCATGAAATCAAGAATCTCAAATTCATGCACTTTATTAATGCAAATGAAGAGCTTCACAGAAAAACAAGATCATAATGAAATGAGATAAAGAAGCAGAAATCCACAACAAATATCAGAATCGTGAAATCAAGAACCTCAAATTCATGCACTTTATTAATGCAAATGAAGCAAAGTTGTTATTATAAAGGGCATTCAATTTTTTTCTTCTACTAATCAATTATGCAGACAGTTATTAGACATGCAGTAGAGAGTCGATAATTGAAAATTAACTTAATGCAAAATCCTAATTTACAGCATTGAAGAAACACTTTCAGCCAGAAAATCTTATGTATTTCAATTTAATAAGACCATCCATCTAAGAAAATGCAATACTATGGTTATTCTTAAAAGGGCAAACACAAGTGCTAAAGAATTCCAATAATCAAATTAAGATGACATGGGATGCACATTAATAGGTACATCACAGATACAGTAATACGAAAACATGTCACACATATTCACCACACCTCTTCTTCTAAGCGTTCAGAAACAGCCTTGGTCGTGCTAGTGGAAGAAGAACCTTTTCCCTTGTCCTGATTAGGCTGCAAAACAAATAACTTATACTAATGAGTATAATATAAATAACGAGAACGGTTCTGTAATCAGAATTCAGGATGTTGGTTATTGGCATAAAATTGAGTATCTTTCTATTTTCTTTTGCTTCCCCTCTCGGGTTCGCTACCTTACTAGTACCATGATTCTATTTTTGGTATTCTTTTTTTACTCATATTTTTCAGGTGATACCTTAGTGATACCCTTTTAAAAAAATGTACTAATTTAGTGCAATTTTCACATGTGACTAACACATGTGCTTTTAATGAAGGATATTTCTGGAATATTTGCCTTTTCCCACCCATGGACTGCTAATAGCTATTTTTTGTTCATTTTGGTCTCCTTAAATACACATTAGAAAACTTCTACACTCAATCTTCTTCCTCTTCAATATTGTACGAGTTAATACTCAAGCACTCATTATGGAAACAAAACAACCTCATTTTTAATTTATTCAATATTGTACAATTTATGCTTAAATTGTTTAACCTTAAAAAATTGTTTAACCTTAAAAAATTGTTTAAATATTTAAAAAATAGAAACTGCATATTGATAAAAGTGGGTTATATATTTTCTAATTTTTTCCCCTTTTTTTGTTTTTTTCTTTAAAAAACTATTTATTTAATTGAATGGACTAAAATTCCCTCCTAATCTCGCTTGTATACCACCACATATGTGAAAAATCCACAACTAAATGACAAATTGCATCAAATTGAAAAATGGGATATCACTAAGGTACTACCTATAAAATATGGGTAAAAAACATACTAAAAATATAATCGTGATACCATTAAGGTAGCGAGCCCTTGCCTCCCCCTCTCTCTTTTTTTTTCCATTTCATGGGTAAGTCTAATTAAAAAATTAACCATATTTTCTATAAAAGAAACTATTATTTGAGTTAAGCAAAAATGCAGTTTCGTTTCCTCAACCTTTTTTGGTGGAACTATATAAGAAATTTGGTAGGAGACAGGATTCTTTTCTGGATTTCTCCCCTCTCCCTGTCCATGGTAAGAAAGCTTTCCATATGAGATCGCTCCAACTAATACAGAACCTTCGGGGGAACCCTACAGAAATGTTATAAGTGCAAGGTTAAGTCAAATTAAAAAAACTAGTACAGTTCTGTATTAGCAAACACCCCACATTGAAAAAAAAAACCTAGGGAAACATTAGGGAAATAGAAAAACCTAGAAACCGTTGTCACCTTAGGAAGCTTGTCTTTAGATGGTGTGCCAACATAAAATGCTTCTTTTTTCCTAAAACAAAGGACAGCAACTTACTTCCAACAAAATAAATGAAACAAATTATCTGAATTTGTTAAGTAAAACATAATGTAATTAAATCTTAAAAATATATTATATGGATACATACTGGGGAACTAAGACCAAAGACTTAAAGCTACTGTTTTCCATGAAAGCCCCATCAGGTTGAGAGAAAAAGCTCAATCGAAGCACATCCTGGATGAGATAGAAATCACAAAACCATTTAACAAGTATTCTATATAAAAGCTACATTGATGGCACAGAACAGCAGGCCCTCCGTAAAACACATCTTATTTGCCACTTAGGATTATAGATTTTACATGCAAGACATTATGAAACTGCTACTCTACAACCACAAACAAGAACCAAAAGATATTCAACTATGATTAAGGAGAATAGTAAATTTGATTTTTGAACCACTACAGAGAAGCATTCATTAATGAATCATATGGTTTTTATCCTTAAGAGAAGCATGCTCTACCTTCTCTTCCAAACTTCGTTCGATAAACAGCACCAGCTGCTTCATTTTCTCCAGATATTGCACATTGTCATGCCTGGAACAATAAAATTGTATAAATAAAACCCTCCTACAAGCAGTTAATCAATTTAGAACTATTTTGTACGTATTACAAACTAATTATCCCTGTGTTGCTTTTCATCAGTAAGTATAACATTTTCCCTTGAATAAATAAATTGAATTCCAGATCACGAAGCAAAAATGTTAACAAATTAAAGAAGACTGCACCTTAGATGTAGCTGTAAGTTGTATTCTCCCTTGGGAAGTTTGGTAGATTTTGGATATGCATCCCCCATTGCATACACTCGCTGCAAGTGGAAAAGACATTAATGAAATGAAGTGTGTAATAAAAGCATTCTTCCCAAAAATATAGCATTACGATACGTCAATCCTTGTGCCTTGTTTCATGGTCAAGAAATGACATTTGGATGGAAAGATCCACCCCTCACCTCCTCCAAATACAAACAACTTCTAAACCCATTGAACAAGAAAAAAATGAGAAAAAGTACCTTGTTTGAGTCGTATATCATGTAAAATTGAGACTCAAACTTAGTGTCATATATACGATTGTTGAGTAATGGAATGTGGGGTTTCACTCCAGCTCCATCTTCCAAATTGAACTTGTAACTAAAACCAGAGAATAACATATATTGCATATGAGTGGGTACTCCATCCAAATGAAGATAAAATGAATAAATATTGGACAACAACTCACGTCAATTTCAGTGCCAAAATTTGTTTCCCAGACGGTAGTTTGTCACGGTCTGTTGCAAGAGTTAGAAGTTTGGACTCAATAGGAAGATACGGAATTCTAACCTGCAAAGTGCAAAACAAACCCCAAAAGAAAAGAAAAAAAGGAAAAAGGACAAAATATGTTTAAGAATGCAAATAGCTGCAGTGAAATTAAACAATAAGATAACATGTAAAGGTTCATAATTAATTGCTAGTGTACCAACTTCACCTTGTTTAGAATGGCAGAAGGAGCAAGTTTCTCTGAAGCTAGAATAGCCTCTACATCAATTCTAACAGGTCCTTCACTTCCATCAAGCAACACTTCATTTTTATTTATGTTAATCCCATGGAAAACAATCTAAAAATTTCAAGAAAAAAAAAACACATAAGATGATAGTTTTTAATAATCTCCAAAAGATTTCTACTTTTTGTTTCTTTTTCATTTCAAGATTTAAGAAAATAAATTTTTTTTTTAAAGCCTATCCAGTTTGCAAGTATTTTGCATTAAGAATATTAAGAAAAATAAGGATGAAGCAAAGAAGAGAAAATGAATTCTGAAATTTTCATTCGACATTTACATTGTTTTGCAGCATACTTAAATTCTCTATTCATAGAGAAGACTGCCACATAGAATTGCCAAATTATTCTCAAGGTTAAACACAATAAAAAAATAAAAAAATTGGATTACAGAAAAGACAAGTAAAGATACTAGATGCATGAGTCAAAGCCTAACTTGAGAGGAGATGAAGTTTATAAAAGATATGGCAGAGACATGCGGAAGTAGAAACATACACAGAGTTGAACTGTCAAAACGAAAACAAACCTCATTCCTCTTTGAATCATTACTAACAAATCAAGATTAAAGCAAACACCATTAGAACTTCTTCACTTTTCCTTGCAAGTTGAAAAATACCCAATAGTTATAAATGATCATTGTCTTTTCAAATATCAAGTTGATGGTTAGATACATCCTTCTATTCTCTGTTGTCTTCCCAGAGCTTAGAAGCCCAGTTAAAAACTCTCCAAATACACGTATAATTTCACATCATCTAACAGATAAAAATAGAAAGAAAAAGAATCCTGATAATACAGGACATATATATATTTACAAAATATGGCAGAAAACAGCCTACCTCAAAATCTACTGTAGTTTTTTCCTGGCTTCCTATGCCACTTGACCAAAACTGAGCAATCGCCAATTCCATTGTCTGACCACCCACAACAGGAAAGGAAAAGTTCTTTGCAGCAGGAGAAGAAAATGTGACCACAGTCTCCCACTTACTAGGCCTTTCCAGGGGACAAAGCTGAATGTGGCAAGCATATTAGACGGTTAAACTGTTGTACATCTTCCAAAAAAAAAAGTGTGGTCATTGCATGCTATACCTGAACAGTGTCGACAAAAAATCGTCTTGCTGTATCAAAGCAGTATGCTTTCATGGTGGCTTCAACCCAAGTAGCACCGCGTGGAACCTCTATAAATCTTCTTTCTATGTGGCCTACCCCAGGTGATATTTTTTTACAAAAATTGAAAGAAACAAAATATAAAATATAATGGCCATACATAATGCAATGGGAGAGCAGAAATACATATATAAAACCAAATACTCAGTGCTCCCCTCAGAATAAGCCAATTGAACAATGTTCAAAATTGACAATGAAAGGAACAAAATATAATGCCATATGACACCACATACCAGGTATGAAAGTCATCCTTGAAAACATGACCAATGGAGGCCGATTCACCACCACCATAGGCTTCAGTATAGTAATTGGTATTCTGAAAAGAGGACCACGCCAAGGTGCTTTACAGTCAATACCATAGACCTCATAATAATGGAGTCCTTCACTAACATTGGTAGGATCCACCAATATGCTGAAAGAGAAAGAGCAAGATAGCTGATCAGTTTGTTATCATCAATAGCTAACATCTAGGAATCAACATTACTCATAGGTATAAAAATCAAAAGGGCAATAAAACACCTTAACATAGTAATATTAACACATGTGATAACCCAAAATGGAATTGAATCCACAATACCAATGAAACAAACAAAACAAGCTATTTGTAAAGAATAGACTATTTTATAATTACAGTGGATTGTTTCTCCACATTTTGTACTTTTGTAACTATTTTATATGTAAATATATTATGATGTTTCTTATAAAAAACAAAAATTGCCTTTCAGAAACTGTTAGAAATGTGTTAGTCACTAACTTTCCCAAAAAGCCAAGTGTATAAAAGTAATATTGGCCCTTCTCACAATAGCTAAAACTTTTGGAAGAGTTGGTGACTAACACACTTCAAACATAGCAATTAGCAAAGTCTCTACAGTGGACATAAATGTGTTGCAAATAACACAGAAAACCACTTAGCTATAGATAAAGAAATCCAATCCGAGAAGTATGAACACGCAGAATCTATATAAATGGATCATGGCTCGTCAGGTTCCTTTGAAAAATCAGGCAGACCAAGGAATTTGCTAGACATTTTCTTGCCAACAGGATATCTACATGACTGAGAGAAATCACACGGATTATCTCCCGTCATGCTGACAATATCACTATATGAAGGATCAATGACTATATCCCAACCATCAAGTCTTAACAATCTATTTGACCAAGAAAACAAGATATCTAAATCTTTAACAAATACTAATTGTCATGCAACTCGAAATACAATTTTCTCTATATATAATATATATGAAAACAAAATGCCACAAGAGTAAGAACATTTATTTCAGGGTTGTGCATACTAACTTGAAGCTACGTCCATTATGAGTAAGAAATAGATACTCTGGAGCCCTCACAACTGTCTGTTCACTTGTATATAGCTCAATACACTCCTCAAACTGAGCCAATTCATCTAAATTGCTTGCATCTTCATGAAATTTTGGTTCAATTTGCACTGTCCACTGTAAGGAATTCTTGTTAGCTATTGTACAAATCCAAAATGCAGTAGAATATATGAAGTTAAAGACATAAAAATATTTCTAAAATTTATCTTAGCAAACTACACAAAGAAAGATGATATGTTCGCTACATGGATCCAGCAGCAACAAAAGCATCAGTACACAAGTGATTGGGCTTAAAGTATATATGTACATACACACTTGTACATATGTGCTGGTGTGTGAGACTTAACAGAAAATTTAGCCACAAATTTTTTTTTTGGGGGGGGGGGGCTAGGGGCTAGTGTAAAACGGTGATTTATAAGCCTGCTGTCCTGATAAGTGCCTATATAGTTCTCTGGCAAACAGAAGCTAGAAATTAAGCAAAAAATAAAAAACTCAGGTTGCATATGCATTTAGCATTCATTATCACAATGCACAGCACAGCTATTTGATAAATCTCACCTCAATAGATTGTTGACAAGCACCAGGCTCTCTTAAGTAGATGCCTCGTGAGGTACAATCTGAAGTTAAAACACATTATATTAAAAAAAATCAATACAAAAACATATCTAAAAAGCCTTTTAAAATAGAGAACCAAATGGTAAAAAGGTAGAAACCCTTGAAAATACATTACGGTACTCTAGTCAAGGAGAAGAATAATCAAATTAACAAATATACTTAACAATTCAAACATTTGATGCAACTTCTAGACTAATTAAAAAGTCATGCTTGCCCATACACACTTCATGTTTAACACATAGCTTAATGGTGAAAAACTAATATGTAACTAAGAGTTCCAACCCAAAAACGATGCATCTGTCGTTGATATTAAGAAAGAAGTTAATCTTACTTGGCTTTCCGGATTGGTTTATTTTTATTTCATACCAAATGGATGGTACATTTCTGGACTGTTTTATATATTCATGTGCCCTGTTGCAAGGAAAATTAATATCAAAGTAGCACAACACCAAATGTATTGTTAAAATTTTGAGAAGGCATCAGAACAAAAAACTAGAGAAACATTTCTAACTTGTCAACTTGCAAAAGTCCCTGTCCAGTTGTCAATTTATCCTCCGGTAAAATGCCTATAGGTAGAGATGAATTCTCAACAGCTTTTCTCACAGTGTATGGACTAACAGAAATACCCTGAGCCTGTAAAGAAAACAAAGGATATTACAAGGCAAAACCAGAAAGAAAAGAATTGCACGAAAAATCTACAAAGATGTATACTAATAATGCAAGCAGCAGTACCTTCATGGCACTTATTAGTAATGCAATTCCCCCACAAGCAGATGGTGAGGCCATTGATGTTCCATTCATAAGCATCCGTCGTTGCAGAGTCCATGTAGGGACAGGGGCCACAGCACCACCTGGAGCACTTATAGAGACACCAAGATCGCCATCAGCCGTTGGTCCTCGGCTAGACCTGTGTATGATGCATAAATTGGGCGTAAAACAAAGAATAAGATAAAGGCCAAACCATGTGGTTTTAATTTTTAAACCAGAGTCAAACAAGGGTAAGTCAACCTACCAAGTATACTCAAGACCTTCAGGTGGGGGCTCAAGAACACAATGAGTACCAGCAGCCATTGTCGGAGAAACATAAGCTCCCACTCCTATAATGCTTGAAGTGGTACCACCAGGTGCACCAACAGTGCTCAAAGCAGGACCACTATTGCCAGCACTACTCACAAATATTATACGGTGCTTATTTACAACCTGATTGTGGACAAAGCACGTTATAGATAGCATATTCTAGAAGACCATGAAAGTTAAATGGGTGAAGAAGAATGATAGCCATCCAAACAAACAATGCAGGTTAGAGGCATACTTCGTTAACAAGGTCAACAAAGCGCCCATAGTCTGGCAACAAAGCAGGCTCTCCATAACTCATGTTAATAAGATCACATTTATGCTGTCAAAAAAAAAGGCACATTACCAATTAAATAAGTATGTATATTGTACAACAGAAAGATTAGTAATTAGAGCAGAGGCAGAAAAATGTAAACTATAAAATAACAAAGTTCCTTAGCATAACATGTAACTCAATCCTCTCAGATGTATCATCAATAAATTTAGAGCACCTCCACAGCAGCTATCAATGCTCGAATTAGGCCAGTTCCAGTCTCCATTGAACCTAAGCGCGAGTCTCCAATTTTACATGATATTAATTGTGCACCAGGTGCAACTCCATTCAACAATGGTTCCTAAGAAACAATCCCATGCATCAAAAGGATTGTTTTCTAATAGAGTAAAGAATCGAAACAAGAAAATAGAGATCAAATTGGTACCTTTGGGTGAAAAGCACTAGCAATACCAGCAACATGTGTTCCATGAGGGGAGCTATCCGTTACAATACTTAAGACATTCCCCTCATTATATATATTAGCAACAAATGAACAAGCATCTAATTTGCTAAAAACACCAAATTTTTGTTCAATCCTGTGTTGATGGTTCTAAATAATTAGTAAGATGTTCCATAAGATGCATATTTAAGAAAGAGTTTTCAAGCAAAAAAATGATATCCAAACAACACACCTAAAATTAGTTAGGGGTACAAAGTTAGCAAGCTTCCCACAATCTGGATCATCCTCAAGACTCTGTGTGTCTAAGGCAGCTCTCCATACTTCTCCATCATGCCATACAACAGCATCAATATCAGGCCCATTGTCATCATAGCTCTAGAAAACATAGAATTATAGTCACTAAACTTGGCAAACAAAATTCAATATAAGTAAATAACAGATTGACACTAACTTCAGCTTGCTTTTGCAGATATTCAACTCTGTTTTGGAGGTCCTCCCGAACCCTCTTTAGATTTGTATCCTCGACCTTAATGTGCTTCTATTGACAAAAGTAATCATAATAAATCAACATAAACAGCAACGACATAAGTTGGAAAACTTTTCCCCTTTGTGATGTAGCATGAATTTGACCAAGTAAATAAGAAAGCAGCAGTTTTATCACCTGATCAAATTCATCAAGATTCTTGAGAACCTTGGAAATTTCTTCTTGATTTTTTTCATCCCATTTTTTCTTCCGTTCTTTCTGTCACCCAAAAAAGTGCTTTCTTGAAACTGCTAATGCAGTTATTAAAAAAAATAATGATAATAATAATCATTAGTCCATAATCATGACGAGTACCTTCAGACGAGAAGTCAATGTGTCCGTAAACAACTCATAAACCAATTTGCAACCCACGTGCCATTCACCAGAAGGGTTCTTCCATGAAGAATTGATAACCAAAGAAGCCCCTGCTTGAAATATTACATCAAAACCACATCGCGGCATTTGGAGAATAGAGAGAAAAAAAATCCAAATAGACCATGCTGATCACATTTCCAAGAAAAAAATATGAAAATATAATGTACATGTTTTCCTCAAAAGGCATCCAAAATATTCAGTATAAACATACATGCATAGCGAAATCTGAAGCAGTTGGGTAAGACATACATATAACAACCAACAACAACTTCACCGCATGTGCGATTAAAGGACTATAAATATATTACTTCCCCAATATGATAACATTTCAAGTGTCATGAAATAGAGCCTGACATGCGGAAGTAATAAGGCACCAAAGCAGATAACCACACTTAACCATGCCAAGCTCGGCTGCTTGATAGCAGGACAAGGTTTGGACCAGTATACACAAAACAAAAGCCAGCGAAGCAATTGTTTTTTACCTCGTGTTACTGAACGGGTTTACACTATTTATGATATATCAGAAAGTAAATAATTAAAAACAGTTAAATTAGTCTTTCATATCATTAACCTGAAGCTCCAGGGATACAACCATCTGCGTCTGCCTTCACCACCCTTGAGGTATCTATATCTCCACTCCCAGTACTGCAAAAAGAGAAAGTCATCATATCAAAAATCACTAAAGCTCAAAAATTAGTACCAACTCTTCTATTATGGTACTGGTGTAATTTTTTTCATCATGAAGCTAATACTATACTTTTGTCCTTATAATAATCAACTAAAAAACTCCTGTTACTGCATTACCAATCAATGACGTCTAGAATTTTTGGCTTTCCATCTGAAGTAACTTGTAATCCAGCCGCAGCTGGATCCACACCAGAATCTGCAAAGACATTCAACTTCAAGTAATCACTCCAAACATAAATACCAAGTTCATGCCCCACTCGCTTACAAAGAAGATAATCTCTCAGTTTTCCTAACAATTATCCTCGACTCCTAAAGCCAATCACTGAATCACATGAATTCTAGATTAATCAAACTCAATCTCATAAGTCAAATTGAAAACTGATTTTATTTCATTTGAATCATTTCCTTACAATTACTATTATCGTTTTTCTTCATTTATTTGACTTCATCATTCAGGTTCCACTATCCGAAGAAGAAACGTGAATGATCAGATTGAAAGCGAATACTGACCGAAGATAGCGATTAGAGCACCACGGCCATCATAGTTAGGGTGAGCTTCGAGGAAGCGATCAGCGCCAATCTCCTTCTTCGGCATTAAGGATGCTAAGAATGTTGATTCGTTCAATTTGACGTTACGCAAAGTACCATTATCGTCACCATCACCAAATGAGCCAGGCATTGCCCTAATACTACAACCACTAGTGCTTCTACTTCTACTTCCTCTACTTCTTCGTGAGTTGCTCTGATCTCGATTTATTGGTTTTCGAGATTTGCTACTTGGCTTCTGTGTCTCTGGTCTACTAATGAAGTAAAGATTCGACGATAAAAGAGAGATTGGAAGTAACGAAACCGATGTCAATTTTATTAGTAACGATGGACTTAGCATTCTTGTTTTTAGTTGAAGGGTGAAATGGTAATTTAACGCGATGGAGAAAGCGGTGATCAGTTTGATGCAGCCTGTTAAATACTGCGAATTGCCGAATCGTGCTCGTGCGCCGCGGACAAGTGGTGAATATTGAATAGTGGATTGAGCAGCTGGGTTGGCTTCCCAACGAAATTACCTTTTTTGTTCTTGCATGAAAAATTTTATTTATCGCAAACCGCAAAATGTTATCCATTAATATAACTTGGTAGTATGTCGATTATATTTATTTTTAAATTTCAACCATTCATCTTATATCTAATATATATTGTGTGATTTGAATTTATTAATAAAAAATAAGATAAAAGTATCACTCAACTTAAACTTTAAAATATGTTTTTTATTCAAAAGAAAATATAACGATTAAAGGTGACAATTAGCATCGATTATACACGTTAATTGATCGGTAATTTTTTATCAATTGACAAATAAAATTGACGCTACATGTGGCTTCACGTTAGTTGACATGTACAATCGATGTTACGTGTCATGTGTAGCTTCGATTGTCACGTTAATCGATGCGTAATAAGTAGTATCGATTCTACGTGTCAATCAACATTACACGTGGCTCGCATCGATTGGCATATAAAATCAACCCAACGTGCCACATGTAATATTGGATGACACGTAGAATTGACGCTACGTGTCTTTTTTTCTCCCATTTTTTGACAATTTTCGCTTGTGTCTCCTTATTTTTCTCCAAAACCATGTGTTACCTCTAAATATCTTTATCCATTTTTTACCGCCATCTTCACCACCATTAGTTGGGTTTTATTTCTCTCTAATTTCTTATCTAAATTCATTTTTTAAGCATAATATTCAAAAAAAAATTTACCCATTTTTCTTCACTTCCTCACTTACCAAACATTATTTTCTTTTATTTTCTCACTTGTTTTATTCTTGTAAGTGTTTATATGAATTATTTTACTCTTATTATTGATATTTTATATTTTTATATAATTTTTGTAAAATTATTTTTTATTTTAATGTATATTATGTATTATTGATTATTTGTATATATTTTTGTGTTATGTAAGTTTTGTATTTTATTCAAGCTTATAAGAGAATAAGCTATTTTTATTTATTTATTTTAACTAATTTTATGTATTTTATATTTTATATATATATTAATTTATTTTAAACTTAAATTTTTTAAAATTACTGCATTACATGTTTTATATATATATTTCATATATTTTATATTTTATACATATTAATTTTTTTGTAATTTAATTTTTTTTTAAACTTATTATTATATTACATGCATATTAATGCTTATTTTCGCAAGTGTACGAATCGTTCAAGTAATAAAGTGTACAAAAGTACGGATATCGAACCCACAAGGAATGGCGTTACTAAATACCAAAATTTACTAACCCTAATTTTATTTGAAAATCGAATTGTTGAAATTGTTTTAAAAGCAAATTAACATGAAACTAAACGCAAATAATAAAATTTAATGTTGTTCACAAATGATTAAAAACGCTAAGGCATTTGATTTCGCTAAATCAATTCAATCTGATTTCAAATCATGTTATATGAAAATCAAAGCTAAAAGTGATGGTTGAAAAACCCAAACTTATCTAATACTCTTTCTCAAGTTATATTAGAATTACTTATCTATGAAAACCAACTATATTTCTATGAAGATTTAATCACAAATAAGCACGTTACGATTTATGGAATTTCTAGAATAACCACATACATCATGCATTAGGTGTCAAACTCGCATTCAACATACGGTATTTATCACAAGAAGCATTCATTACACATCTCCTCTCAGTCTCAATATAATGCAACAAATCATCTAAATCTTGATCAGAAATTTAAAAGTATTAAGCATGGAAATAAATACTCGACTTGAAAACAATGAATTCATATAACCATAACAAAAGAAATCATATTTCCTTGATTTAACTACATCATAGCCTTAGCAAAAATGAATTAGTTCATAACGGAAATAAGAACAACCATTATTTCAATTGAATCCATGAATAACAAATATGAATAAACTGTAGAATATAAAAACTAAGGAGAAGAGATGAAAAACTCTAGAAGATGAAGACTTGGTAGCAACAATGGTGAAGATCCTTCAAGTTTCTCCAAAATTTCCTTCTCTCCTCCAAAAATGTCTTTGAACTCTCCTCTCTGTCGTCCCCCTCTTTCTCCATCATAATGTATATATAGATCTAGGGTTTAGGGGGCAATTTTGGAACAAAACAACATAAAAATGTGTTTTCGAACGAAACTCGCCGGCGGCGAAGTTATTCTCGCCGTGGCGAGATTTCTGGAAAACTTACGATTTCGGTTCCGCTAAATCTCGCCGGCGGCGTGATTCACTTGGCCGGCGGCGATATTGATTTGGCCGGCAGCGAGATGTACTTGGCCGGCGGCGATATTGATTTGGCCGGCAGCGAGATGTACTTGGCCGGCGGCGAGATTTATTTGGCCGGCGGCGAGATTGCTTTGCCAAAATCTGTGCTCCCTGCATGATTTTCAACATTTTCTCCGTAAGGTTTTCGCCGGCGGCGCGGCGAAATTCCAAATTTTGAAATTTTGTTTTTTTTTTATTTGCACTCGATCCCGGTCATTGAAATTTGTCCCAAACTTCTCCGAAATTATGATTTTACCTGAAATTGCACTTTAAACACGAAATACCCGTGAAATGACATTTGTGGATTAAATAATCAAATAAAACGCAATTTTCACACAAATATCAACCTTTAAATCATAACAAAAATGCAATAATTTGACTCTTATCACATATATATGTATATATATTGTTAATGTTATAATGAGTTTATTAATTGTTTGAATTTTATGTATTTATTTTTATATGATGTTTTAATAGATATTCTAATAATTTATAACTTCATATATAATAATAGTTGAAATATATTGGTGATTAATACATTTATATTTTATTGGATACATATTTAATACGTTTAATGTTATCAATAGAAAATGGACAAATCTTGGATGTTAAAATGAAGAATTGAGCAAAACTATATTTTTGAAGTTGAAACTTTCTTGAAATTTACACGTAGAAATAATAATAATGAAATTAGTATGATTTCGTACTCACGTATTAAATGTAAAAATGAAAAATTTCATGATATTGATGAGGTTAAGTATCACTTTATCAATAATGGTATTCTTTTGAGTTGTAAATATTGGTATAATTATAAAGAAAATATTGATAATACACATGGGGAAGTAAAAAATAAATATGTGAGTGAATTATATACATCCTATGAGAATAGGCACTCCAGACATAATGTACAGACAAAAAATATATTTCATGCTATTGAAGATGAATTACATAAGAATGATCCTAAAACCTTTAAAAAACTTCTAAAAGATGCTGAAAAGTCATTGTATCTAGAGTGTAAGAAATACACTAAAATGTTGGGATTGGTTCATTTGTACAATGTGAAGACAAAAAATGTTTTCTAACAAGGGATTCACAGAATTACTAAATGTTCTAATAGATATGTTTTCTAAGGGTAATGAGTTGCCATCTTCAATGTATAAAGTGAAAAAATCTCTTACTCGATTTGGCATGGAATATCATAAGATCCATGCTTGTCTAAATAATTATATTCTTTATAGAAAAGAATACAAGACATTAGATGATTGTCCAGTGTGTAAAGAATCGAAATGAAAGTAGGCTACAAATGAGACAACACCTATGAAAGGCATGCCTACAAAGGTTCTTTGGTGCTTTCCTCCGATTTCTCACTTTCAAAGATTTTTCAAAAGTAAAGAGACATCAAAGATGTTGACTTGGCATTCAGAGAATTGAGCTGATGATGGGATGTTACGTCATCCTTCTGATTCTCTAAATTGGAAAGTAGTTGATAATTTATCCCCTCAATTTGCATCTAATCCTCGTAATCTTCATGTTGCCATTTCTGCTGATGGAATTAATCCACACAGTTTCCTTAGTTGCAAATATAGTTGTTGGCTAGTAATTATGGTAACATACAACCTTCATCTCTAGTTGTATATGAAAAGATAATTCATGATACTAACATTATTGATCTCAAGATCGAAACAACCTGAAGTTAATCCATTATTGATCTCAGGATCAAAATAACCTAAGGTGCTAGAGATTATAAATCCAAATGATCCATTAGGGAATTTCAAAAGAAGGGGTTGGACTAATATACCTGACATTCTACTTAATCCAGATGATAGAATATATGTTCAATTCGATGCAACTCGTAATCCATTAAGAGAAAATGGTTAACAATTGAATTCTTCTATTGGTAGATTGTGAAGTCAAGTATACCAATCAATATAAATTATTGGAGTAAAGTTGAAGATGCTAAAAAGTACAAGATATGGAAAACCATTTATGTAAGCCTCTTTTGTTTTATAATTAATTATATATTATATCCTTTTTGTATTATATATCCTCTAAAATGTGTTTTTTTACATAATAGTTTTAATGTCCCCGATAATTGGATGAACAAGTGCTACAAGATTGCAAATATGACATAGAAGGAATACAAAACTTTTAAATTGGACAAAAATTATGTGTCTTCATACTTGGAACCACTTAATGAAGAATAACTGTACAAAATCTTTGAAGATCACACCTAGATTGAACCTCAAGTATGGAAAGATTTCGTAGATTATAGACATACAGATGAATTTCAAATCATTAGGGAAGAACATTAAAATATACAAATGCAGAATATTTTTCCTAATTGTACTGGAGATCATCAAATCCTTAAGTTAGACAAGGAATGGTAATATTTAGTTGTTATTTATAACTATTTATATATTTTTTTCCTCTAATTTAAGTTAATAAATTGGTTAATAAATTTATTTAATTTATGCAGGAAGCTAAATTGGGTAAACTGATCACCCAAGTTGAATTGTACATAGAAATAAAAAAAAACCCCAAAATAAAGAATGAGAATAACAACTCAATAAGTTGGTTAGTAATTTAACTTGATACAAAATCTTTGTGATGATTTTTACATATTGATGTAATAATGTATAATATACTTTATTGTTTTATTATTTGTAAAAAACAATTCAAGAACAAATAAACAAGGGTAAAATAATACAACAACTAGGGAAAGATGCAATATATTATACATTTGGACTCTATCATCCTAGTCGTGTTAGGGCAGAAAGTCAATATGATGATTATATTGAGTTTTTTTAATATTCCAAAACAAATACTTGAGATGGTCAGTAAAGAAAGGTTGAAGAATAATTGAACTCTTTTAAGGCCATAATGTTAAATAAGATTGCCAATTTAAAGCAATTTTAGAGTTACCAAGTTGGGGCATCACAATAAATGCTAGGCGTGTCACCATACTACAATCAAGGCATGCCACTATCTATGACAAGTATGTCATCATCCATGATAAGCATGCCACCTATGCAATCTTATGGCCAACTTATGTCCTCTATGGGATATAGTCATCCTATTGGTCCATCATATATGTTAGGAATGCCCATGAAATCATATAGTAGTTCAATGTCTCCAATGCAATCTGTGCATTCTTACCACACATCACAAGAATATTTTGATGAAAATGTCCTTCCAATAGCCACCACATATGAAAGTCCTCCTCCATTTGATAAATCATTCGTGGTAAGATTTAAATATTATGTAGATGGTATATTATTTTTATTTTTATTATATATTTTATTTATTATATATAACGCTTAAATTTTTTACAGAATATAAAATTTCTGTTAAAAGATCTATCATTTACGAACTATATTGTTATTAAAATGTTACAACAATTGAGAAATGATCGAAAGATTCATAATCAATATTTTCCAAATCAATGGAGAATATTAATTAATCAATCATTACTCCATCATTATCCAATACCAACGTCTTTTGATGCTACCACAGTCCAAGAAGCTGTTGGATAATATGTGGCTTGGTTGTCGTATCAAGTTGTGCTAAATTTTGACATAGTACTATTTATTTTTACTTAAGATAAACTTTTTTTACTACTTGTATTATATTATCATTCTTTTATTGTTACTAACATAATAGCTCTTGTTTAGTCTATTATACCAAAATTGATAGATACAACAAATTTAAGGGATGCAAAGTAAAAGTTTATAAATTACGGACCTAATTAACCTAGAAGAGGTGAATATGTTATTTTTAATTTTTATCAATTTATAATTTAATAACCTAAACAAAGAGATCAGACATGCATTCGTGTGTAAGAATAAAGTGAGAAAATAAAATAATAACACATGATATTATTAGGTGGAAACAACCTAGGCCATAACCATGACCTAAGAGGAAAACCACCGGTCTATCGGACCACCTAACTTTCCACTATGAAAAACAAATATTCAAGTACAAACTCGGTCTTATGCTACCCTCCCTAGGATATTGCCCCAATGTACCTTACTTATGAGCCCCACTCTATTTCATAATTTCCAATATTAGTGTGAACAGTTTCCAGACCAACGTTCTAACAAGCTTCCCGCCAATTAAATACGTTCTCAAATTAATTGCAAAACGGTTAGCATAATAAAAAAAGTTACCATATGTGTTCTAGAACGGATTTAATAATGAATAATCCTAACTAGATCATTCAAAACATATTTACTTAAATCAAATCAACTAGTAAATCCTAGAGGAAAAAGATCAAGCACAAGTTCAATAAAAATAGCTTCTTTAAAGATTAATAATCAAATCAAATAATTATGATACGAGAAAAACAATTATTTGATCTAGTAATTCAAGAACAAAAATAAAGAAGAAGCTATAAGAACATATGATCAAAATATCATAAACTAATCAGGCTTATAAATCAATCAAACATAACCACCAATATTTGATAGATTAACTAAATAAAGAAGCCTAAAGAATTATGATATTATATTTGCAAACAAGATAAAGAAATTAAGAAGAAGAAAATAATACTCTTGTGTGGTTGATTGAAACAAGGAGCAATGAGTTTTACTTATAGGAAAAATTAAACCCTTAATCATATGTAATTGATAAATATCTTTTCTATTGCAAATATGATTAATAACACTTACTAATTAAAAAGACTCCTATATAATTGATAAATATGTTTTATATTACAAATAAGATTAATAATGTCCACTAATTAAGAAGACTCTTATTTAAAGAAAAATTATTTTAAAGTATATTTTATGCTAACTTTTAAGCTAAAATTTAGCCTATAATATAGGGTATGTTTTATATAATATTTTTATATATTTTTTGTTCTATATTTTAACATAAATATTTTAGTAGAAAAAATAATATCATATTTATATGTTATTAAATACGTGAGTGTAATTCTATGTGTTATAGTTATAACAGATATACCTGAAGTATGACTATCTAAAATTTTGGTATTTCTTCAACTTTGCTTGATAGGTTTGATAGTGAGCTTAAAAATAAATTTACATAAAAATGTTTTGTTCACGAAAATAGTCAATACTTATAATGTTGGCTCTTTGATGACTATTATTACGAGCAATAATATCTTAAATGATGGATAGATTATGTCACTTCCAAAAGAAACATCTGTAGTAAACATTGGACAATCATGTATATCGATCGAGTGCATATTACAATTATTTGATTTTCAAATGATCGATTTAAATATAACTGAAGTGTGGATAAGGTAAGTTCTAAATCAGTAAATTACTTTCATTTATGTAGAATATATAATTATATTTATATTATCTAATTATTTATATATATTTCTTTTATATAGGGTATGTTATTATCGACTTCAAGCTAATCACCTATAACATTTAGCAATGTTCTAATATTTATCTTTTGTGAATCAATATAAAGAGCATGATGTTAGCATAAGAGCTAAACAATTATGTGATAGAGCATTAACACTTGAAGAGAAATCAAAAATTGATAATTCTTTGGCCACTAAAGTTTGAACAAGGTCAAAAATTTTGGATGTTGGTAATTCTTGATCTATATGGCAATCATATTCGATATTGTGACTCATCTTCCATAAAATTGAATAAAGACACAAAAACAGTTGTTGAAATGTAAGAGCTATAACTATCTATTTTTCTTCTATTGTTTTTTGTAATATTTAATAAATAACTAATTATTTTAAACTTTGATAAGACATAGAAGCTGTGAAATAAGAGTCAGGGAATTCCCCTTAAAAAATAACATAAGCTTATATGAGATAAAGTTATGTTATTAATATGACCAATGAGAAATGTTTTGAAAATCACTATTTTGAGTGCATATATCCTTGTTTTTTTCTTTTCTTTTGCTCGAGGACAGCATAGTCTTAAGTTTGGGGGTGTAATAACTCTGAATTTTAGAGTTATTTTGTCCAATTTATTAATTATAATTTCTATGTTCTTACGATTTTTAGTTAATTTTAAGTTTCTAAATTATTATTTGGTGTTAGTTTTATAAGAAATTATATTTTTAGAAAAAAGGAAACAATATGAATTAAAAAAGGACTTAAATGCAAATAACAAAAGTTGATAATTTAAACCTTTTTATCGCAAAATGTAGTTCCACACGTGAAATAAGTCACGCGTGTCTCGAGCCATTGGATCAAAAATTCAACAGTACACATCCGGAGAGTGGGCTTCACACATTATGTAGGCGAGTAGACGAAGATTTTCAATTGTTCTGCATAGCCAGCACACCGAGTAGGAACCAACTGTCTGCACAACTCAGCGCATAGAAAAACGAATCTCACATTTGGATGGAACAATGCACGTCACCCACTATCAGATCAAATGATGAACGGTCTAGATCGTGCGTGTTCTCCACTCTCCACACGAGAGAGTCACAAAGTGGAGTCTAACTATTCTACATAGTCCAACGAGTGGAACTCCCTATGATGCGGTCCATCGAAGCTCCATGCGCCCTCCCATATCTCCTAGCCCGTATTCGCCACATGTCCGATTCTCCTACCGATGAATCAAAGTTTTCCACGTGTCATGCGTAGTGTAAAAAAAATCAGAAAATTTCTCCAACTTTCTAGCTTCGTTTGCATGTTTTTTTACCCTTTTTTGCATGCCTCTTTTGAGGAATTTTTTGGTGTATTTTTAAAGAACACGTAGAAGCCATTTTTGGGCTTTTAGTTGTTGTTTTGTTACTAAGAAAATACAGAGAGCAAAGAAGGAGGCAAAGGAGGAACTCCATTTTTTCATTGAGGAATCATCAAAGAGTTTCTTCTAATCCCTTTTTCTTTTAATTTAATTTTTATTAAATGTCTAAATATTCTTGGATTATGATTTCAATATTTGCTATGAAATAAATTATTTGTTCTAGGGTTGCAATGTAACTTACATTATGAAGCTTGAATTAATTATTTTTGAATGATTTGTGAGATGTTTTTAATTTTTTTGTTCTATTTGTGCTTAATTGCTTTGATTGTTGGAAGATTAATCAATTGATTTACGAACCCTAATGAACTTGGAAAAAGAATTTTGTGTTTTGCTCTTGCATAGAATAATATATATATATATATATGAGATATAAATATATCTTTATTGTATGTGTAGCTATTGAGAACTTTGAGCTTAATGAAACTTTGATAAATTTAATTCTCATAGAAATATAGTGAATTAATTTAGTGAGATGTGTCTATTTGTTATCGAAAGAGACATGTGGATAAATTAGGAGTTCTTGGTTGACAAATTAAATATGAGAACATAAATCAAGAGAAAATAACATGATTCAAGCGGATTAATTTAGTGAAATTGCAATTTTAGAGTTTTCTTAAGTGTTAATCTCATATATTGTTATTTAAAATTAGTTTAGTTTAACTCTATCTAAATGTCAATTGTTTGGATAAAATTAGGTTAAGATAATTTTAGTACTTAACAAAGATTAGTAACAAATCTCTGTGGAAATGATATCGTATTTATCACTTACTACTTGTGACCGTGTATACTGGCACGTTGATGTTCTTTTAAGAACCAACAAGTTTTTGACACCATTGTCGGGGATTTGATTTACTATTTTTGTTGATATTAATACCAATCAATCTAATTTTAGTTCAAACCTTTCATTTATTTTTTTATTTTTTTTACTTTATTAGATTTATTTTTCTAATTTTCAAGTGAATTGGGACTTTGTATGCGACACATAAGAAGTCTTGACATTGCTCTGTTTAATCTAGAAATTGAGAGAACTCTTTTGAAATTAAAGAAGGATAAGTAAGAAGCTTCGCAATATAGTATCATGAATGAGGAGATTCCTGAAGTGGAAGAACCAATATCTCTAAGAGACTATGCAGTGCCTCTTATTGGTGGGATTCATTCGAGCATTACAAGACCTGCGATTCAAGCCAATAATTTTGAGATTAAGCCTATGATCATTCAAATTATTCAAACTTCAGTTCAGTTTGGAGGCTTACCCCATGATGACCCAAACTCTCATATAGCTAATTTTTTAGAGATTTGTAACACTTTCAGGCATAATGGAATCACCAATGATGCTATCAGGCTAAGACTTTTTCCCTTTTCACTCCAGGATAAGGAAAAGAGTTGGTTGAGTTCATTACCATTTGGTTCTATGACTACTTGAGATGATTTGGCTCAAAAATTCTTAGCAAAATTTTTTCCACTAGTAAAGACTACAAGGATGAGGAATGATATCACTACCTTTGTGCAGTTTGACTCAAAATTGTTATATGAGGCTTGGGAGAGGTATAAGGATCTACTTAGAAGATGCCCTCACCATGGTTTACCAAAGTGACTTCAAGTTCAAACATTTAAAATAGCTTGATGGGTTCGACTAGAAATATGATTGACGCTGCAGCAGGTGGTACTCTTATGGGAAAATCTATTGATGAAGCATATGAATTATTAGAGGAATTGGCTTTCAACAACTACTAATGGTCATTAGAGAGGAATGATACCTAAGAGAGCGGCTGGAAATTTGGAGATTGATGTTATGTCTACTTTAATTGCTCAAGTGTTAGCTTTGGCTAAGAAGATTGATACTCTATGTGTCCATTCTATTCAGAGTCCTTTTGTTGCATGTGAAATTTGCAATGGAAGCCATGAGAGTGAGAGATGTCCTCACAACTCTGAATCTGTCAGTTTTGCTGCCAACTACAATAGGCATCAAAATAACCCTTATGCAAACACTTACAATCCAAGTTGGAAGAATCATCCTAATTTTTCTTGGAATAATAATCAAGGCATGTCATCTTCTATGAAGCCTACACATCCTTCGGGTTTTCACAATCAAGCTTCACCATAAAAGAAGAAGCCATTACTGGAAGATATGTTTGCTCAATACATGGCTAAGAATGAGACTATTCTTCAGAATCAAATGACATCTATTAGAAATCTTGAAGTTTAAGCGGGTCAACTTGCCACTGTTATCAACAACCACCCTCAAGGAGATTTTCCTAGTGATACTGAAACTAATCCAAAGAGGGAAGGAAAAGAGCATTGTAAGGCAGTTACATTTAGAAGTGGAAAAGAATTGAAAGAAATACAAAAGCTCGTTTGTCCTCTAACTCCTATTATTAAAGCTATTGGTCCAGAAAAACAAGATCATGGGGAAGAGAAAGACAAAGAGAATGAAACAATAGAAAAGCCAGTGATGAAGCCTGGTTCAGATAGTCCCAAGCCTTACACCCCCCAATTTTGTTTCCTCGGCGCTTCCATAAGTAAAAGCTTGATAAGTAGTTCTCCAAGTTTCTTGAGGTATTTAAAAAGCTTCATATTAACATTCCTTTTGCTGATGCTTTGGAGAAAATGCCTAGCTATGTCAAATTTATGAAGGATATCTTGTCTAAGAAGAAGAGGTTAGGTGATTTTGAGACAATTGCTCTTATAGAGGAGTGTAGCACCATCCTTCAGAAAAAGCTACCGCCTAAGCCTAAAGATCCAGGAAGTTTCACCATTCCTTGTACTATTGGTGAGAAATTCTTTGGTAGAGCTCTATGTGATCTGAGTGCCAGCATTAATTTGATGCCACTTTCCATCTACCAAAGACTTGGATTAGGATAAGCACACCCGACCACTGTCACTCTTCAACTTGTAGATAGGTCTTTGAAGCCCCCAAGAGACATTATAGAGGATGTGTTTATGAAGGTAGACAAGTTTATCTTTCCTGTGGATTTCATAATTCTCGATATAGAGGAAGACAAAGCGATCCCTATTATTCTCGAGAGGCCATTTTTAGCAACAGGTAGGAATTTGATTGATGTTTATAAATGGGAGCTCACCCTGAGAATTCAAGACCAAGAGGTAACTTTCAATGTTTTTAAAACTATGAAATTTCCAGGTGAATCTAATGATTGTTTTAGAGTTGATATGCTGAATGAATTGGTTGAAAGCTGGTTCATGAAAAACTTTACTACTAATTCTTTGGAAGTTTCTCTTATGAAGGCTAATGTTATTGATAATCCAGAATCTCTTGAGTATCTTAAGCTATTTGAAGCATCTCCATAATTCTCTAGTTCTCAGGCTAAAGTTGATGCATTACAAGTTGTGATACCTTCTAAATCTACTCATCTGAAGTCATTTGTGGAAGAACAACCATCATTAAAGCTTAAGCCAATGCCTAATCATCTACACTATGCTTATTTGGGTGATATGTCTACTCTACATGTGATTATTTCATCCTCTCTAGATAAAGATCAATAAAACAAGTTCTTAATAGTATTGAGAAACTACAAGACAACTTTGGGATGGTCTATAACTGATATTAAAAGGATCAACCTTTCATTATGCATGCACAAGATCTTGTTTAAGGAAGATTGCAAGCCTACTATTGAGTCTCAATGTCGTTTGAATCCTATCATGAAGGATGTAGTGAAAGATGAGATCATTAAGTGGTTAGATGTAAGTATTATCTATCCCATTTTAGATATCTCTTAGGTTAGCCCAATTCATTGTGTGTCGAAGAAAGGAGGAATTACGGTGGAGGCTAATAGCAACAATGAGCTTATTCTCACAAGAAAAGTGACAAGTTGGTGAGTCTACATGTATTATCGAAAGCTCAACAAGGTAACTCGCAAGGATCATTTCCCTATTCCATTCATTGATTAGATGCTTGATAGATTGGCTGGACATTCGTTCTATTGTTTCTTGGATGGGTATTCTGAATACAAACAAATTTCTATAGCTCCCGAGGATCAAGAGAAGACCATTTTCACTTGTCCCTATGGAACTTTTGCTTTTTGGAGAATTCCTTTTGGACTTTGCAATGCCCCATCTACTTCTCAATTTTTGGTGATTCATTTGATATGTGTTTGCATAACCTTTCTTTGGTCTTACAAAGATATGAAGAAACAAACTTGGTGTTAAATTAAGAAAAGTGCCATTTCATGGTAAAATAATGTGTTGTTCTTGGCCATCTAATTTCTTCTAAAGGAATTGAAATGGATAGGGCAACTATTGTGACTATTGAGAAGCTACCGCCTCCAACATCTATCAAAGGAATTAGAAGTTTTCTTGGTCATGTAGGATTCTATAGGCAATTCATAAAGGACTTTTCTAAGATTTCTAGGTCTTTTTCCAATCTTTTGGAAAAAGATAGGAAACTCAATTTTGATGAAGATTGTCTATAAGCTTTTTAGGTGTTGAAAAAGAAGCTGATCACTACTCCCATCATTATTGCACCATATTGGATTATACCTTTTGAGCTCATGTATGATGCTAGTAACTTTGTTGTTGGAGCTATTTTGGGTCAATGCAAAGAGAGAGTTTTCCATGCCATTTACTATGTTAGCAAGAGTTTGACCAATGCTCAGTTTAATTATGCTACCACATAAAAAGAGTTACTTACCGTTGCATATGCTTTTGAAAAGTTCCACTCTTATCTAATTGGTACTAAGGTGATAGTTTACACTAATCATTATGCCATAAAATATCTTATTTCTAAGAAGGATGTAAAGCCAAGATTATTAGATGGACACTTCTATTGTAAGAATTCGATTTGGAGATCAAGGATAAGAAGGGAACCGAGAATCAAGTGGCAGATCATCTATCTAAATTGGACAACAGTGATGGTGTCATAGACAAGACCATCATTAGCAAGAATTTTCTAGATGAGCAACTATTTTCCTTTGATCACAAAAGTGTGCCATTGTATGTTGATTATGTTAATTATATTGTGAGCAATGTGCTTTCACCTTATTTATCTTTCCAATAGAAGAAGAAATTATTACATGATGTTAAGTACTATGTATGAGATGAACCTTACTTATTTAAGTAGTGTGCAGATCAAATTATTAGAAAGTGTGTTCCCAAGGAAGAAATTGAAGACATACTTGGGCATTGTCATTCTTCAGCCTATATGGGTCATTTTAAAGGAGAAAAAATAGTGGTTAAGGTTCTTCAACCAGGTTTTTATTGGCCAACTCTATTTAAAGATGCACATTTCTTTGTCTCACGCTGTGATAGGTGCCAAAGAGTTGGCAACATTTCAAAGAGACACGAGATGCCTCTCAACAACATTCTTGAGGTGAAAATATTTTGTGTTTGATGTATTGATTTCATGAGACCTTTTATCTCTTCCTACAATAACCTCTATATTCTTGTTGCTGTGGATTATGTTTCTAAGTGGGTGGAAGCAGTTACCTTGCCTACCAATGACTCCAAGGTAGTGTTTAATTTCCTAAAGAAAAACATTTTTACTCGTTTTGGCACCATAAGGGCAATCATCAGCGATAAGGGAACTCATTTTTGCAAAAAATATTTTGAAGCACTCCTTGCCAAATATGGGGTCACTCACAAGATCGCAACCGCTTACCATCCTCAAACAAGTGGACAAGTTGAGATTTCAAATAGGTAGATGAAGAAGATCCTTGAGAAGATAATAAATCCTTCTAGAAAGGATTAGTCTAAGAGGTTAGAGGATGCACTATGAGCATACCGCACAACATATAAGACACCCATTGGGATGTCTCCATAACGGTTAGTTTTGGGAAAAGCTTTTCATCTCCCAATTGAACTAGAGCACAATGCATATTAGGAAATCAAGAATCTGAATTTTGACTTGAGAGTCGTAGGCAAAAAATGTCTTCTACAACTCAATGAGATGGATGAGTCCATCTACAAGCATATGAAAATGCTAAGCTTTATAAGGAGAAGATGAAGAGATGGCATGACAACAAGATCTTGCATCAACATTTTGAACCAGGATAAAAAGTTTTGCTCTTCAATTCTCGTTTGAAGTTCTTCCCAGGAAAACTCAAATCTAGTTGGTCAGGTCCTTTCACTATTACCAAAGTGCACCCACATGGAGCTGTTGAGATTAAAGGCAAAGAATCACAAAGGACTTTCCAAGTGAATGTGCAAAGACTCAAACATTATTGGGAAGGTGACATTGATCGTCAAAAGTTCACTTTTTTTATTAGACCCTACATAAAGCAGAGAAATAGGAAGTCAAGCCGATGACTCTAAATCAAGCGCTTCTTGGGAGGCAACCCAGGTGTTTTAGTTTTTATTTATTTTACTTAGTTGCACATGTATTAGTTTGAATATTTCTTTATTTTGTTATTTTGTTTGGTAGGTGTAAATTGGAGAAAATGAAGCTAATTTTTTTTATTTCAATCTTACAAGCCAATTCACCAACTAGGAAAGTTTCTTTTAACCCAACTTATTTGTTCTTTAATTTTCACACATTAATGACAATGTGCATATTAAGTTTGGGGGTGGAGAAATTGAACTTATTTAAATTATTTGCTTGGTATTGTTGCTTATGTGGCTTTGTTTGTTTGGTTGATTGAAACTTGAGGATATATTGTGCTTTTCGTGGTGATTTATTTTTATATTTTTGGTTGGATTGATGCTTAACTCTTTGAAAAATGTGAATATTGTCTAAGTTTGTGTGCAATTATTGAGTAAGTTTCATTTTGACAAGAATATGTCTATTTATGAGCACTAGTCTTGATCTTTGAGTTGTTATGCTAATTTAGAGAAGGTTTATATGAATATGCAATTCTATTGATCTCCTTTGGTTTCATGTGTCTTAGAATTTGTTTGATTTTTTCTCAAGGCAAAATCCTAGATAACATTTAGCTAAAGAAATGATTTAGGCCATCTTTAGATCGTTTGAGCCCTTTTATCCAACCTTACATGTTTTATCCATAGTATACCCTGTTTGAGCCTTTATGTTGACTTTTATTGGTCACCCACATATTAGCCTAGTTAAAAAAAACTCAAAAAGAGATTGTGGCATGAGAAGTTAAATACCAACTTTGGAAGTGTTCTTTGAGATGTTAGAAGGTGCTTCTATTTTTTTGATCCTACAATGATATATTTTTTTAGGAAAAATTTGAGCCAAATATTGTCCTCTATCCTACCTTTACATAAGCCATACATTACAAGCTTAATAAAATCTTATTGATATTTGGTTTTGTGTTTGTATACATTAGTGGAGAGAGAATTGAAAACCAAACTTATGAGATTTGTGATTTCATTAAGATTAATTGCTTCCATATTTGCATAAACTCATCCGGATTGCATGTAATGAATTATGAAAAGACTTCACACACACACAAGAAAATCCATTGTGAAAATGTGACATACTCTTAAATTACTTTCAATGCTTAGATAAAATTCTTGTATTTCTTTGAGTTATGTTATTGATATGACCAATGAGAAATGTTTTGAAAATCACTATTTTGAGTGTATATATCCTTGTTTTATTTCTTTTATTTTGCTCAAGGACTAGCATATTCTTAAGTTTGGGGGTGTGATAACTCTGTGTTTTAGATTTATTTGGTCCAATTTATTAATTATAATTGTTATGTTCTTAGAGTTTTTAGTTAATTTAAAATTTTTAAATTATTATTTGGTGTTAGTTTTGTAAGAAATTATATTTTTAGAGAAAAAGGAAACAATTTGAATTAAAAATGACTTAAATGAAAATAACAAAAGTTGAAAATTTAATTTGAATTAAAAAGAAGACTTACATGAAAATAACAAAATTTGACAATTTAAACCTTTTTGGTGCAGAATACAATTCCACACACGGAATGAGTCATGTGTGTCTCGAGCTGTTAGATAAAAAATTCAACGGCGCAAATCCTAAGAGTGGACTTCACATGCTATGCGGATGAGTGGACAAAGATTTCCATCTGTTCTACACAGCCAGTGCACAGAGTAGGGCCAATTGTCTGTATAGCCAGTGCACAAAGTGGGGCCTAACTGTCTGCACAACCCAATGCATGGGATAACAAGTCTCACATTCGGATGGAATAACCTGCATCACCCATTATTAGATCAAATGATGAACGATCCAAATCATGTGTGTTCTCTACTCTCCACGCAAGAGAGTCACATAGTGGAGTCCCTACGACTTGGTCTACCAAAGCTCTGTGCACCCTCGCGTCTCACCCATCTCGCATTTTCCACGTGTCCAATTCTCCTACCAGTGAATCAAAGCTCGTCATATGTTATACATAGTGTAAAAAAAGTTCAAAAAATTTCTCCAACTTTCTAGCTTCGTTTGCACATTTTTTTACCCCTTTTTGCACGCCTCATTTGAGAAAAAATTTGGGGTATTTTAGAGAACAAGCATAAGCCATTTGGGTTTTTAGTTGTTTTGTTACTGAAAAAATACAGAGAACAAGGCATAGAGTAAAGAAGGAGGCAAGAGAGGAACTCCATTTTTTCATTGAGGAATCATTAAAGAGTTTCTTCTAATCCCTTTTTCTTTTAATTTAATTTTTCCTAAATGTCTAAATATTCTTGGATTGTGATTTCAATATTTGATATGAACTAAATTATTGGTTCTAGGGTTGTAATGTAACTTACATTATAAAGCTTAAATTAATTATTTTTGAATGATTTGTAGGATGTTGCTTTTAATTTGTTTATTCTATTTGTGCTTAATAGCTTTGATTGTTGTAAGATTAATCGATTTATTTGTAAACCCTAATGAACTTGGAAAAGGAATTTTTCTGTTTTGCTTTTGGATAGAATATAACACACACACACACACACATATGGGATATGAATATACTTTTATTGTATGTGTAGTTATTGAGAACTTTGAGCTTAATAAATATTTGGTAAATTTAATTCTCATAGGAATATAGTGAATTAATTTAGTAAAATGTATCTATTTGTTATTAAAAGAGACATGTGGATAAATTAGGAGTTCTTGGTTGACAAATTAAATGCGAGAACATAAATCAAGAGAAAATAATATGATTCAAGTAGATTAATTTGGTAAAATTGCAATCTTAGAGTTTTCTTCAAGTGTTGATCTCATATATTGTTATTTAAAATTAGTTTAGTTTAACTCTATCCAAATGTCCAAACACTACTACAAAAAGAGGTATTTAAGTCCCTGTGTAAAGTCGGTTCGGTGTAGAACCGACGCTATCCACGTTGGACGTAGGGTCGGTTTGCCACGTCAACCGACGCTATGTCCTATTTTTTAAATTAAAAATGGATGAAGTAAATACAATTAAAATTAATTATTATTTTATTTGACTCTTTAGAATTTAAGTTGGATATAAATAATATAATTTTCCCTTTTTTTTAGACAATTAGTTTTAAAAATTATATAATTTTGTTTATTTGTTTTGATATTTAAATTTATATATGTACCTATAATATATCTTTATTTAATTTGTGTATATGTTTTAATTAAATATTATTCTAAAGTTATTTTTTTTTCTTGTTCTATAGTACGTATATGTATAGTTTAAATAAAATAATAATTGACAAAAAAAATTTAATTGCGTGGATAGCGTCAGTTGACGTGGTGAACCGATGCTATCCGCGTGTATAGCGTCGGTTTACCCCATCAACTGATGCTACACACGCGGCTAGCATTGGTTTGACACGTCAACCGACGCTATCTACCTAATATATCCGTTCAACTCATTTTTTACGCAGAAACCCAATTTCTTCATTTCTCTTCTCCATTTTCTCCTAAAACCGAGCTCACACCCACCTTCTTTCTCAATTTCCGGCCACCTCCGACCACCATTTGCAACTTTTTTTGTGGGTTATATTCCTCTTCTCATTATCTTTCAGATTTACTATTTTTTTAGCAATATATTCAAATTTTTTATACCCATTTTTTCACTTATTCTCACTTACAAAACACTATTTTCTTCTTATTTCCTCCATTTAGTCACCTCATAACATTCTTGTAAGCATTTCTATTAATTTTGCAGCTTATTATTCAATTTGTTTTATTTTTTGTATAAATTTTTTATTTAAGTATGTTTTTTATTTTGCTTGTTATTATGTTTGATTTATTTTATGTGAAAATAATATTTGAAATGTTGTGAGTTTGATGGATTGTATATATTTACTGTGCGTGAATAAATTTATTTATATATAAATAATTATATTTTATTAAGTAGAATTTTGCAGCTTATTTTTTAGTTTGTTTTATTTTTTGTATAAATTTTTGATTTAGGTATGTTTTTTATTTTGCTTGTTATTATGTTTAACTTATTTTATGTGGAAATAATATCTAAAATATTGTGAGTTTGATGAATTATATATATTTACTGTGCGTGGATAAATTTATTTATATATAAATAATTATATTTTATTAAGTAGAATTTTGCAGCTTATTTTTTAGTTTGTTTTATTTTTTGTATAAATTTTTGATTTAGGTATGTTTTTTATTTTGCTTGTTATTATGTTTAACTTATTTTATATGGAAATAATATCTAAAATATTGTGGGTTTGATGAATTATATATATTTACTATGCGTGGATAAATTTATTTATATATAAATAATTATATTTAATTAAGTAGTGAATAGAGGAAAAATAATATGTTTTTTAAATTTTTAAGAAATTATATTGGTATAAGAGTTATACGTGCTATCTATTGATTCTTAAAAAAATTATAAATATATATTTTAATAAAAATCAAATAATAACTAAAAACTAAGTAGTATTATTATTTTTATTTATATATGCTACTTATGTGTTAAAATGTTAAATATGTTACTATAGTAGTCCTTACTTCTATAGAATGTTATATACGTATAATTAATATTACTTTTTAATTATGATATAGTAACATGTTTAGAAATTAGAATCAACCAAAGTGATTGGTTTTTATATATTCATGTTGGTATGCTGCTTATTTTTTAATTTGTATAGAAATAGTTTTGTAAAATGATTAAAATAATAACTATTTTGTATTATGTATGTTTTGATATATATTCTAATAATTAGGAAATTTATATATAATAATACTTGAAATATATTCATTGGATACATTATTAAGTAATATGTTTAATTAATGTCATTAATAGAAAATGGACAAATCTTGGATGTCAAAGTGTAGAATTGAGCAAGACTATATTTCTGGAGTTGAAAGTTTCATGGAATTTGCTTGTAAAAATAGTAATACTGGAACTAGTATGATTTGATGCCCATGTGTTAAATGTAAAAATGAGCGATTTCATGAATTTGATGAGGTTAAGTATCACCTTATTCGTAATGGTATTCTTTTTAGCTATAAATGCTGGTATTATCATGGAAAAAATATTGATAATACTCATGGGGAAAAGATAAATAAGAATGTGAGTGGATTACATATTTAGCAATGTTCTATGATTCTTCATATGTCAATCAATATCAAGAGAAGGATGTTAGCATCAGAGCTAAACAATTATGTGATAGGGCATTAACACTTAACAAAAATCAAAAGTCGATAATCCCTTGGCCATTAAGGTTTGAACAAGGCCAAGATCATTAGATGTTGGTAATCATTGATCTGTTCAATAATCAAGCTTGGTACTGTGACTCAGCTTCCATAGAACTGAGTAAAGATACAAAAGTAGTTGTTGAAATGTAAGAATTATAGCTACATATTAGTTTCTTCTATTATTTTTTGTAATATTTAATAAAAAATAACCATTTTAAACGTTGATAGGGCATGAAATTTGTGGAAAAAATTTAAGGGCATTATCCTTAAAAAATCTCATAAGCTTATATGGACAAAATTTATTGTATATACAAGCCAATATTAATAATTTTATTAATTTTACATTTGAATAATAAAGATGTTCGAATATGAAAAATCATGTACACTTGTTTTTTTGTAGATTCCACAACAAAATAATGGAGTTATGTGTGGTTATTATGTCATGAAGTTTATGAGCGAAATCATCAAAAATATCAAAATTTCAATTGATGATGTGGTAATATCTTTTACCCATATACATAAAAGTTTTTAACATATTTGAGTTATTTTTTGTAAATAAATGAAATTACATTCTTATTTTGATTTTAAATACATGTAGTTCTTTGGTTGGAACAAGACGGGCTACGACTAGCAAATTTTTGATGATTTATGAGAGGAATGGGCAGAACACATGGTTCAAATTATATCATTACAAGAAGAATCAGGAAAAGATTCTAATGATCTTGAGTAGTATATGACAACATAACAGTAAATTTTTTAATGATTTAATTTCTCTATCTATTCTTGTGTCTGAAGTCACTTGTTTGATGGATGATTATATGCTCATGTATTTAGGAAAATGCATTGTTTTATGGACCTATTTTTGGCCCAAACTACATCTCATCTCTCTTTCCTACTTTCCTTACGAACTCATATTAGTACTTTATTAATCATTTGTTTATAAATATAAAGTTATCTGAAATCTCTGCTAGTATTTTTAATGTTATAATGAGCTCTAAATATGAAATCAGGTGTACGTAACTCTGATTTGTTTCTTGGTTTGTATGAGTTTTGGTGCCTATGAACGTGTTCCATATGTTTAAGGGCACCAAAACTCACACAAGCCAAGTAAGAAATTGGAGTTACATACACTTGATTTCATATGTAGAGTTCAGTATAGCATTAAAAAATACTAGCAGAGATTCCATATAACTTCATATTTATAGACAAATGATTAATAAAATGCTAATATGGGTTCGTCGAAGGGTTATATCACTCGGATGTCGTTGTGATAATCTCTTTTTTATGGTAATATTTATAATGATTTCTTCATTTGTATGTCTCTGAAGTTTAGACTACTTATTTGATGGATGTTTACGTGCTCATGTATATAGGGGAATATGAATTAATTGTTATATGGATCAACTATTTTTTGTCTAGTTTTCTTGTCATAATGCTGGTGATTCTAAGTCAACCAAGCTTACTCGCATCCAATTACACTTTGACGACATTATTTTATTTGTAATTTAATTTAACTATATGTATTGTATATACATTATTTGTTTTTGTAATAAATTTAAGTATCAAGTAATTAATTATATTTAAAATTTTAATTATTTGTATTATTATTTATATTTTAGTTTTTATACATATATTGAATAATACGAAAAATGAAAATAAAAAAAATTCATAAATGTACGTGTAAAGCTGGTTCATCGCATGAATCGACTTTAACTTTTAACTGTAAAGTCGGTTCATCACGTGAACCGACTTTACATTTTAAGTCGCTCAATTTAAAGTCGGTTTTTAACCGACTTTAATGCCTATTTTTATAATAGTGAAATGTCGATTGTTTAGATAAAATTAGATTGGGATAATTTTAGTATTTAATAAATATTAATAACAAATCTTCATGGGAACGATATCGTATTTATCACTTACTACTTGTGACCATGTATACTAGCACGTTGATGTTCTTTTAAGAACCAACACATGCAGAGATGCTAGAAGAATATAACTAGAATATATTTAAAAGGCTGTACTATTTAAAGTCAGTTCTAGATTTTAAGTCAATTCTAGCTTATAACTGACTTTAAATTTTAAGTCACCTCGATTTGGTGAACCGATGTAAAAGCCCTTTTTGTAGTAGTTTACGTTGATGATATGCTAATTGTGAGTAGTAATGATCAAATGATCATATCCACTAAGAATATGATGAATTCAAGGTTTGACATGAAAGATATGGGACCTACTGATGTAATTCTAAAAATTAAGATATCGAAGATATCAAACGGTCTCATTCTAAGTCAATGTCATTATGTTTCCAAAATACTTAAAAAATTCAACAATGGTAATTTTGGAATTGTGATAACACCAGTAGATATAAATCAATACCTTTCTAAGAATAAAGGTGAGAGTATGTCTCAATTGGAATATTCTAGAGTGATAGGAAGTCTTATATACTTGATAAGTTGTATAAGACCAGACATAGCTTACGTTTTAAATAAACTAAGTATATATACTATTAATATATGATCTGATCACTGGAAATGTATTACAAGACTACTTAGATACTTAAAATATATACATAGCTATGAATTGCACTACATAAGATATCCAGCTATATTAGAAGAATATAGTAATGCAAATAAGATATCTAACATGAAAGACTCAAAGTCTACTAGTGGATACCACTTGGTTGGTACAAATGTTTCATAGAATTCTTCTAAACAGACGTGCATTTCTAGATCCACGATAGAATTTAACTTCATTGTTTTGGATAAATATGGCAAACAAGTCGAATGGCTAAGCAATTTCTTAGAGGATATTTCTAAGTAAATGAAGCTTGTGCCTGCAATATACATCCATTGTGATAATCAATCGATAATTGGCAGGGTATAGAGAAATGTGTATAATGGAAAGTCTTAACATATACATCGTATACATAATACCATTAGAAAACTACTCTCAACTGGGTTATTTCTATTTATTATATGTTAAAGGATAACATAGCGGATCTATTAACTAAAGGGTTAAGTAGAAAGTTAGTTGATAAGTCATCAAAGAGAATGATATTCATGCCCATGAATAAATAAAGATTTGCAAAGGAAATGTAACCTAGTTGATTGAAGATTCCAAGATTTAGGTTCAAAGGAACAACCTAACCATAAAGACTTAATTAGTAAGATCATCGTGATAGTTTACCCTTAAGTCGTTCTTTTTAAAAACCCTATCAATTTTCATAAGGGAATGTTCAAATGGTAATACATATCTATCTTATATAAATTTCAAATCGTTGAACTCTATATTTGTGTTAAATTTGATTTGAGTCGTTCTTTTTAAAAACCCTATCAATTTTCATTTACGGGAGGAGATTATTAGCAATGAATAAAAAACAATTATTTTACATTTTTTTTAAATAAAGTGTAGATATTTGAAAGTTCGTGGGATAATAAATTATAGTATAAGTTTATTATCATTTGATCGTTGTGTATTAGAAGATAAGTTTTTGAAGTTTTTTAACATCCACAGTGAGTAAAAAAATTATCTTAAAGACACTATGTAATACACAGATCTCGATCTTTCATTTACTCTATTTAAATTTTTACATTTACAATTTATATACATTTATATTTATGAATTTCTAATTTTGAATAATACAATTTTGTTCTTAAATTATATGTCCATATATTATTTTTTATAATTTATTCTTAATTGACCATTTTTTTTAAATTGAAAGACTATAAATACATTTTAAAATTTTAAAAATTAAACGATATTAATATTATAATCTGAAACAAATTTATAATCCATATCCTTACAAAATAATATTTTAATCATTAAATTAACAATATATATGTATTAAATATAACATGTAATCCTTATTCCTTTAACTTGAGCCCTATGTTATACTAAACAATGTAACTTTTTTCAAACATTACAACCCACACCTTCGGTTACAAAGTACCTATTTAAATAATGAGACCATAAGAAAAGAGGATTTCAACGTTATCTTTACTATCAAACTACTCAAGTGAGGTAAAATAAGTTGATTGTGATGTTGTTATTCCATGATCCATCTTGTTGTCATGTCAATAACTTTGTTTCCCTCCTCTCGGATTCTTGGGAAGAGTATTGAGTTGGTTATTGCAAACAGCTTGATGTATTATATCTCAGACAAAAAAAATTATATTTTATTCAACAATTATCACATTTTTAATTATTTTTACAAGTCTTTGTCACATATTTACTATATAATAATAATAATAATAACACAAAAATTTGTAATTTTTAAGCAAAATACAATAAAAGAATTTTTTTTTATAGATATATTATATTTTCTCGATCTCGTGGGAACTACAAGATTATGCAAGGACCCTTTGGGCATCCAGGGTCGCGAATCAAATATTCAATAAGTGGAACACATTGATTATTCACTTTCTAGTTTGCAATAAATGTGAAGTGCAATAAAACTGCAAAAGATGTGGCTTATATGCCTACACCTAACATATCAATGATTTTATACGATTAAAATCACCCTTTTTTTTTGCAATTTTTTCAAGAGTTTAACTGTTATCTATTTAATACTTTACATTACACAACAAAATTAAACATAATAAACTACTTATGAAAACAACGTTGCTTGCAAGGAGAAAAAGTAGACATCAGTTTCCTCCTTAAAATTTGATTAATTATTAACTCTTCCTTAAATTTTAAATTATTATTTTTGTGATAAATTGATAATTTAAAATACAATATAACTATTTTTAAAATTTTAAATATATAATTGATAAAAAGTATTATTTTAAAAGAAAATTATCATCGAACTAAATATTGAAAGAGTAAATAATATTTACTCACCTAAAAAAACCAACTACCGGATAGGTTTTTATTTATTAATAAAAATTATATAAATAAGATTAGAATTTAGATTTAAAATTATATAAACGAGAGTTCATATTACAAGAAAATCTCAATTACCAAGTAGGTTTAATTTTACTTCAATTTAGTATAATGATTTTTACAAAATAATTTATTGATTTTTAGCTCAAGTATAATTTATAAATTATATTATTTCATTTATTTTCAATAAAATTTAAAGATAATTTATTAAAAAATAAAGTGTATTTAATGTAAATTTATTTTTATAAATTAAATACATAACAACTTTATTTTAAATTATTTTATTTTATTTTTATATTTGTATACACTTTACTCATTTTAATGACTTTGTTTTTCAATTTTTTAAAATTTTTGAGACATTTTTCTCTCTAAACAACTATCAATCCATACTAATTAAATTCAATTTGATATATCTTAAGTTTTTTCAATAAAAATTATATCTTAAAAAATCAAAATTGATAATAAATGATTAAAACGTCAAGAATATAATATAAAGATGACTAATGTATATAAATTTTAAGATACATGACTAATGTATTTAATTTGTGAAAATAAAATGATTAAAATATTATGCTATCATTTCATTAACATGTAGGAAATAACTACAGTTATTTTTTTTAATGTTTGGAGATTAGAAAATGATTACTATTATTTTGTAGCAAATTTTTTTTTTAATTGTAGTTTATTTATCCTTAAATTTGTAAAGTAGAATGATTATATTTATTAAATTATTTTGGTTCTAAAAATTAGAAAACAATTCATAATTTAAACAATAGATATAAGGTGTGTATTAAAAAAATTATACAACCAAATGTTATTTTAATTAACATTAATGTTGATTTTTTTACATGTATTTTATTTTTCTTCTAAGTTATTTTAATTCACAAAATGGCTTAATTATCAAATATTATGATTTATTAATTTATTATTTTATATAATGAAATTTTTTTATAAAAAAAATAATTTATTTTATAGTAAAAATATCTATATTAACTATTGTTGGATTTAAATAAATATGAATTATTTTTTAGGTTTTTTATTCTATTTGAATTCTAAAGTTTTAACATATTTAAATAAGTTTCATGTTATTGAGTTATAATTTATTTAATTTAATTTATGATTTTATATTTAAATTTAATATAACAAAACATATACAATCTAGCTTATCTAAAAAGAAAACAGAAAAATTGGGGAAGAAACTTTAAAATGTATAAATTTTGGGATACCGTATAAATAAATAAAAATATCATTCGTTTGTCACTCGTGGAGAGCTCCAAGCAAAAGAAGCTGGTTCATTTTATTTTATTTTATTTGTTTGCTATTAAAAGAAGCTGGTTGATTAGAGAAAAATAAAAGGTTTTTCCAAGTCCAAGTTTAGTCCTCAAAAACACCATCCCAATCTGATAGCTCTAACAGGTTTTATCGCTGCTGCAAATATCTTCGTGTTTCAGATCGTCGGCTATGTATGTATACAGTGTTTCAGCGTTATGTCTTTTGTGTATACGTGTGTAGATCATGCGATCGTTCTGTTTGTTCATATATACGCCATGAATGTTCGATCTCTCTTTCTCGAGTATTTTTTTTTTCTTTTTCTTTTTTTGTGGTTGGTAAAAAGGCTTGAAAGCAATGAAGTATATCAGATTTTGAAATTTACCCTTTGGTTGGTGAGAAAATTGCGAAAAAGCTAAGGGAAATGTAAATTTTGGCTCCCTTTATTGGGGAAGTATAAAGTTTTACTCTTACACAACTAGGCTACGCATTGTCGCTAAGCTGTGAATGCTTGTTTATTATGTTAGAAAAAGAAGGAACGTAGACTAGTTATGCCCAATATATTCAGCTTACGCTTGATGCAGTATTTGAAGGGGTTATCTCCAAGTTGGTTGGATTTTGAGGTTTAAGTTATGGAGTGTTAGGCTTATTAAACCATCTAAGTGAACTTAATAATAACTTTAGATAGCTTCAAAGAGTCAGTTTAGTTTTTTCTATATGTATTTGGATGACATGATGTTCCTTCCTCTGTACTTGCTTCTTTTAGTCTATCATTTCCATTATACATTGTGAATTTTCTAAGTCCATGTTTGCAGTGTAGCCCAGAAGGTTTTCAAAATCTCAAGTGGTAGTTCTTTGCTTGGTAACTTTTATATGTTTGATTTTTAGGCAACCGGATTTACTTGTATAATGATACGTGAATACCTTAGTGGTTTAGCTTCTTTACGTTTGACTGATGGGTGAAACTGGCAGTTAAAATTCTGTTTGCTATAGAAGCTCCAGTTATTTTGCTTTCCATATACATGTTTTTTTTTTTGGCATAAAGTTTTGATATTTTGTTTATATGTTTCTTCATTCATCTAGTTTCTTTGAAATGGATGCTGCTAATATCTCTGGTCTTGAACTTGCATTTGCTCATACATGCTTTATTTGGAACTAGCTTTTTGCAGGTTGTGTGGAATTCATTACCTAACTTTTTGCTGGTGAAAAAATGCAACTTTGGTGGCAAAGCTTTTTGTAGTTAATGTCTTTAAGCTGATTTGTATTTTAGTGAGACACAATTGAAATAGAAAGTCAGAAGGAGGTTTTTCTTATTTTTTCATGGAGCCATTGTCAAAGCTTTTGTATTTGCTTGAGCCTGCTCCGATGACACTAATTTTGACAGCAGTAGCTGTGACATTTGTATCTGCACTTCGTGCCCTGAACTATGGAAAAGAAATGGAGCGAAATCGTGATTTGTCTGAAGCATCCATTACATTGGATCAATCTCAAGCATTTATGATCCCAGTAATGAGCTCTTTTAGTTTGCTTTTCATGTTCTATCTGTTCTCATCTGTCTCACAGCTACTAACTGGATTCACAGCTATCGCCTCTGTTTCATCCCTTTTCTTCTGCCTATCTCCTTATGTAGCTTCTTTAAAGTCGCAATTTGGTTTAACAGACCCATTCGTGTCCCGGTGCTGTTCCAAGACATTTACACGGACCCAAGGGTTGTTGCTGTTGTTCTGTTTGGGTATAGTTGCAGCATGGCTTGTTTCTGGGCATTGGATATTAAACAATCTCTTGGGAATCTCCATTTGTATTGCCTTTGTGAGTCATGTGCGTCTACCAAACATCAAAATATGTGCAATGCTCCTTGTTTGCTTGTTTGTGTATGATATTTTCTGGGTTTTCTTTTCTGAAAGATTTTTTGGGGCAAATGTTATGGTGTCAGTTGCAACGCAACAAGCGTCGAACCCTGTTCACACTGTTGCTAATAGTTTGAGCCTTCCTGGGTTGCAAATGATAACAAAGAAGCTAGAGTTGCCTGTGAAGATTGTCTTCCCGAGGAATCTGTTGAGTGGAATGATTCCTGGAGAAAGTGCCACAGACTTCATGATGCTTGGCCTTGGTGACATGGTATGACATTGTAACTCAGTTGTACTGTTTCAGAATTATTGCAGCATTCACTTTATTATAAATTGTTTGCTATTTTTAGGTAAATTCAAACAATTCATAGTTATAGGATTATGTATTCGGCAGGCAATTCCAGCAATGCTTCTTGCATTAGTCCTCTGCTTTGATCATCAAAGAAGCAAGGATTCTGTAAATCTTATTGATTTACAGTCTTCAAAAGGTCATAAATATATCTGGTATGCCCTTCCTGGATATGCCATTGGATTGATTACTGCTCTAGCAGCTGGTGTTTTAACTCACTCTCCTCAACCTGCTCTTCTTTATTTGGTAAATTTCTTCCCTCTGATTGTTATATGACCCAGTTCTTCAACAGGTTTCACATCTAATCCAAAAAACCATGTTCTTTACATTATAGGAAAAAAATATATATGTGTGTGTGTGGGTGCGCGCATTGTGTGGAAGGAGGTTAAAATGAAACTCCGAAGGATTATGCTATACAATTAAACTATTTTTCTTCCTATTATATTAAGTTTTCTGATATATAATCTTTATTTCCTCATGCTGTCTGGTTTGATAAAATGTTTCTCTTTCTGGAACACATGTAGTATGATAACCCTGGACAGAACTTTTGAAACCATATATGATTATATAATAACTAGTGGATGTAGCTTTTATTATTTGATAACTGATTTCGGCATGACTTTTTACTTCAGTTTTAGAGAACTAATGAGTAAAATAAGCTCTATCTAAACTTACCCAGATTGGTTTATTTTAAGTTGGATTTTACTAAAAAACTTTTTTGGAGTCCAATGAAGATTTCAATTTCATCTTTGATTGGTGAATGTAGGTGCCTTCCACCCTTGGGCCAATTATTGTTATCTCATGGATGCGGAAGGAACTAGCAGAGTTGTGGGATGGCTCCATGCCGAGCCCTAATGATAAAGCTTGCCAGGCCGAAGTCTGAGCCATTTTTTGGAGGAGTCCAAGGAGTGCAAGGGGCTTGTAGAACCAAATGAAAGTTGTAAATTCCTTTGAAATATTATTCCTACTTGAAATTCCTTATCAGAAATAAGCAGTAACCGCGTGATCTGTGTTATCTTACTTTCTGCTTTTGACATTGCCCTGCATGGCAAATACACAGCTTGTTAGTGATAAGACTTCAAAATACATATGCATAACTTTCTCCCTATTTTGAAATTTAATAAAGAATTAAGATCAGCATTTCGTTGTTAATATGGTAGGGAATTTGAATCTATGGAGGCATGCAATTTGTAGCAGTGCTCAGGTTTATTAATTGGTAAGACCCTATTTTCTTGAAGAGGAGAACTCATAAATTATTTGCCAAGGGGGAGAGAGAGAGAACTGAGAACTCTGATTGCAGACTAATGAAGCCATTAGTTGGGATAAAATTGGTGTTCTTTATTGATTGAATCTATTTTTTTCTTCTTATTATTAAAAAAAATCTAATTTTCTCCTTCACCCCTTGTGAATTTATGATTTTATGTGTTCAAATCCACATAACGCACCGAAGGTGGTATTTTGTCAAAGATTGCTTACTGCCTGCCCCCTATGACCATTTTCGTGTGTTATTTTATCACTTGATAACTATGAGATTAATATGTTCGTTTTTTCAAAGTTATGGAGCAACCTATGCACTTCATGCTTAAAAATAAAATAAAATAAAAAGAGATAGAAGAAATAATGTAGTAAACAAAATTATTGGAAATCATTAAGATTCACCTAATGTTATAAGATATTGGTTTATATGTATTTGATTGAATTTAACTTTATACATAGATTAATGGATGAAATGTAATCCAAGTGATGTTAAAATGTAATAGATTTATTTTCATTTAAATTAGAAAAAAATATCAGAATGTATACTTAAAAAATTAATTAATCCCTTTCAATTTTTGAAATTTTTTTGACCTATGTTTTTTTACATCATTAACTATAAAGTTTGTTTTTTAATAAAAAAAATTGCATATAATATAAGATATTTGTGAGTATAAGATGCTTATGTTAAAAATAATTTTTTTTAAAAATGGTAATAAATGAAAAGGATTAATTGATTTATAATAATATCCGTGAATTTTTTTAATTAAAATATAATAATATAAATTAAAGTTATTTTTTTATATAAAAAAATATAACTTGGATGAGTCACTTAAAAACAAATAGAATAAATTTATTTATTTAAAAAAAAGTGATTTGAATACACTTCATCTTAATTTATTAAAGTAAATTATGTTCTTTTTCTTAAAATATATTGGGCCATTCAATTTAAAAATACATTTTTAATGTATTATTTTGTTAAGAATATTATTTTTATATAACATGTTTTTTTATTCAAATAACATTTTTTTAAATTAATAAAAACTTAACTTAAAATTTATAGTTTCGTATATATAAATACTAAAATATCCTTGCTATATATATTCAATAAAATAAAAATAAGATTAAATCTTATAAGATTTTTGACGATCATCATCAACCACCCATCCATCGAACGACCCACAAGATTTTTTATAACACTTGTTGACAATCCATCAAATGTAATGCAATACATTCTCCTATATTTTTATTTGTTATCTATTACATTTACATGAATCTTTACAATTTATTATATCTATATGTATATTTGTATGTAATATGTTACATTAACATTTATGAGTTAGTCAATTCAGTTATCTAATTTAATATTTGTATATAACATGTTATATCAAATTATACATATAAATTTAACGTGTTAATTTAACTTTGTAAGGTAATCAAAAACTTCATAATCTAATAATGATTTTATTTTATTATAGTTATAAAATAAAAATATTTTAATCTATTTGTTAATATTTGATATAAAATTTTAGTTTATTGCATATATATATATATATATATATATATATATAATGGTTTTGATACATTTATGATTTAATTAAATTTCGTTAGCAGAAATGATTGTGCAGTGTAATTTAATTAAATTTCTTTAGCGGAGTTAGTCGATTTAATATACCCACAATATCAATTATTCATTTATTTTATTAAAAAAACAACCATATTAAACAAAAATTATAAAAAATTATGGGTATTTATTTATAAAAAATAGACGGTTAGAGGAGTTGGGTGGGTGTTATTCTTTAAAAAAATAAGTTAGGTGGTTATAGAAAGGAATTAGAAATTTAAAATAAAACTAAAATTCAGGGATCAAATTACTTTCATTTCCTTGTTTATTTATATATATATTTATTTATTTTTGATTAATTTGCTTGATATTGCAATGAGCCATTCCCACACAAAACGTATAATTTACCGGATAAACTAACGGATTCGAAGAGAGATATTTGTTAACCGATTAATGAACCAAATAAACCCTAGAATTTCACTTCAATCCTCCATTAAACCCCAATTCTTATCTCTAAGGGATTTATCTCTCTTTGTGATTCTGTTTTAGTAAAAGGATTAAACTTCCATGGCTGTTACGAATGCTACTAGTTCTCCGAGCTCGCTTCAGCTCCGATTAGCTTTGAATTGTAGTAACTATAGGAATTCCCATGCGATTCTTGTTCGAGCGCGTGTTAGAAAGCAAAACCGTTGGCTTCGTATGCTCTGTGTTGCTAAAGAGGGAGCAAGGGATGGAAATGGAGCTGAACGGCGTCTTAATGGGTTTACACGGGATGGGTGGGACTCGGCCGTTGATAATTTTTCTGGATGGTCCGGCTCCGATGGTGGAGAAGATTCACTGGACTCCCGGAGGAAAAAATGGTTTGGAGGTAATCTTAGTTTTGGAACTTTTAACTTTTCGATTTCTTCGACCACATTTTATTGAATTTTTATTCTCTTGTTTTGTGCTTTTGTTTATTTTCTTCTTCTTTTTTATTACTTTGAGAATGAATAGTCAGCTCTGGTGAGCATATTGTTCGATGCCACTATATTTGAACGATGCAGTTTTGCAGATTGACTATTTTCACTTCTTATGCTGCTTAAGCAATCTAGAAACGCTGTTAAAACGTGGATAATTTCATAACTGCTTTATAAAGTGGTGTATTTGGCCATGAGTAAGATTCATTTGATGGATAGTACATTTATCCTTTCTTTCTTTTTTTCTCTGAAACATTTATTCTTGATTGTAAATGCCTAAAACACTCAATTAGATCCTTTATTAACAAGTAGAAGTTTATTCTATTTGGCATTTTTTGTGGATAGAGTAATTAGCATGATTCAATTAACTTGTTTTCAGGTGTCGTGGGAGCAAGAGTAGCAGGAGCCGTTCTTGTTGCAGGGCTTACATTTGCAGTATTGTCTTTAGGAAGACGAAACAAACCCGGTGAGTAATCAGTTCTTTATTTTTTTTAGTGGTCATAATGAATTTCCTTAGAACTGTAAATAGGTTTCTTTTTGGAAATTGGGAATACTATTTTAAGTTCTCTTTTCAAATTGTTCATCTTTCTCTTTAAATTTGCCAGTTGGAGCAAAATTTAAGTGGCTGACATAGTATTTTATTTATTGCATTTTCTTTAGGAAGAGAATACTAGCTAATCACTAATTGCTTTTATCCTTTGATAGCCGAGCACTGTCTTTAAGAACTAAAAATTGGTTGACTTCATTTGCTGCTTCTCCAGTTTGTATATGATTTTATTATTTATTATTATTATATTTTTTTTTTGCCTCATGATCAGTTGAGTACAGGCACACTTTTTGTTTGCATGCATAACTAAGTTTTTATGTAAACAGGATCAGAGCAACTAATGGAGCCCTTGACAACACAGCAGGATGTATCATTGGCAGCCGATGATCAGATTAATAGCGTTACAGAAGATGATAATAAAGGCAGTGATGGAAAGCAAGATGATATTGGTCCTGAAGAGAGCACAGGTATAAACAAGGACTCTTCTTCTTCTTCTTCAGAAATTGTTCATGCTTCCGAGGAAAATAGAGTTGGTGGTGATTCTGATATCAAGGATTTTTCAGTCGATGATGTTAAATACATGTCCCATGCTAACGACAATACTTCAGTTCAAGAAGCTTTGCCCCATGAATCAAATTTTGATGACCAGTCAGTTGACTCTGGTTTATCCTCAAAGTCACATAATCTTCTTGAATCTGACAATGGAAGTGACTTACTTGTTAATTCTAGTCGTGAAGAACTTGTTGGGGTAACGGAAGAACTAAATTCTGAGCTCAAAGGGAACCCAACAAGTGTTGAACCAGCCATCTCATCTTTCTCTGACGCTATTCTGTCAAAACCTTGCCTTGATTGCCAGGATGAAATTCTTGGCTCAAGTGGAGATCAGACATCTGATCTTTTGTCGGTTTCTGCTTCCGATCCAGTTGGTCATCTACCCAATAAGCCTTTGGCTCTGAATGTGTCAATCAATTTGGACTCTGACATAACCGTAGAGCCAGATAGTTTGTCTAAAGAAGAGATATTTACTATGCCCTCTTCTGCATCCAATGAAACTCTTGACACAAGCAACATTACACAGACCACAACCGAGGGAAATATTCTACCCTTGGAATCTCATAATATAAGTAAACCTGGTTCATCTGGAACTTCTGTGTCACCATTAGCCTCTTCGTTTCCAAATGTTAAGTTCAAAAAAAGTGACAGTGAGATAAATAGGGGCTCATCAGAATCATCAAATCCTGGGACTTTCTTCTCTTCTACTGGCATACCTGCTCCATCTGTGGTTTCTGCAGCTCTACAGGTACTTCCTGGAAAGGTGGTGGTTCCTGCTGTTGTTGATCAGGTTCAGGGGCAGGCACTTGCAGCATTGCAAGTGTTGAAGGTAATCTTTTGCTTTTCTCTTCAGAGCATCAGTTCCAAATTTACATAAAGCTTTACATGTTAAATATGTTCTGGGTAAAAGCTCGGCTTCTGTTGCAATCTGAGACATACAGGGCTTTATCTGTGACTTACACATTTATGGTTGTCATGCTATATTAAAAAAAATCTTATAAGTTGGTTTTTTATATAGATCAAAAGGGTTGCATGCTGGAATGAAAATATAATAACTTCTTTCAGGTGATTGAAGCTGATATCCAACCCACTGACTTGTGTACTCGTCGTGAATATGCTCGTTGGCTGGTGTCTGCAAGCAGTGCTTTATCCAGGTACCAATGTTAATCTTATTTCATTGATAAAACGTAAAATATCTCAATAGTGAAAGCAGAAGCACGACTCTTTGAAGGCATATTTACACCTAGACTATTATCATGATGATTTATTGTGACAATAGGAACACAACTTCCAAAGTGTATCCAGCAATGTACATAGAGAATGTCACTGAGCTTGCCTTTGATGATATCACACCTGAAGACCCTGATTTTGCGTCCATTCAAGGTGCGGACAAAATGCTAAATTTAATAGGCTTTCCTGATCTTATCAAATTTCTAACTGATTTGTATCTTCCAGGTTTGGCGGAAGCTGGACTTATCTCTAGCAAGCTTTCAAGATCTGACATGATTTCTTCATTAGATGAAGACCAGGGGCCATTCTACTATTCTCCTGATAGGTATTTTACCCATTTCCTTTCGGTTTTCATATCTTTACATCATTGTTTTCTTATGTTTTGAATCCCTCCATGAATATTTTATTTGCTGCTTTTGGGGGATGAATAGATATGCATGACTCTCTTTTGCTTTATGTTACACGGAGTCACAGACTCTTTTAGGATACTAATTTAGGATACTAAGAGTTGGTACATTTTTGGATATGTATGTGGAGTATCAGACACACCCATTTTTTCCTCTCAATTTTATTAAATTCCCATCATATTGGAGCGTCTGAGTACCCACATTCATATCCATATCATGTTGCTTGGATACGGATATTTCACGAAAAATGAAGACTCCAACATAGCTCTTGATTATAGTGGCAATATCTGAAGCTATTATTGAAGTAGGAATATTTACTTGTGCAACCTAGCATTGTAATACTCTTTGGTTACATTTTCATTTTGCTTCATGTCCCTATTTGCAGCCAAGTTAAAATTTGATTTCATTATTTTCATTCTTCTCCTAAATTTAAATACTGCAGCCCACTTTCGCGTCAGAATCTTGTGAGTTGGAAAATTGCCCTAGAAAAAAGACATCTCCCAGATGCGGACAGAAAGGTTAATTCATCTGAACATCATTTCACTTTCTTACTGACACAGACTTGTGTTTTTATTCTGAACTTCTACATCGTGATTAATATTGCCCTTAGACAGGTGCTCTACCAACTTTCTGGATTTATAGACATTGATAAAATACATCTAGATGCCTGTCCTGCACTAGTTGCTGACTTTTCTTCCAAAGAACAGGGGATTGTGGCTCTCGCATTCGGTAATTTGCAATATCTTGCAACTCCTCTCCTATTTTGAGCCGATTTTGATACGACATACTTTTACATCTCCAATAGGTTACACCAGGCTTTTCCAGCCAGATAAGCCAGTTACGAAAGCACAGGCTGCTATTGCTCTAGCTACAGGTGAAGCTTCTGACATAGTGAGTGAGGAACTTGCACGTATCGAAGCAGAAACTATAGCAGAAAAAGCTGTTGCTGAGCATAATGCTCTAATAGCTGAAGTTGAGAAGGATGTAAATGCAAGTTTTGAGAAGGAACTTTTCATGGAGAGGGAAAAGATAGATGCTATTGAGAAAATGGCAGAAGAAGCAAGGTGTGAATTGGAAAGGTTAAGAGCTCTGAGAGAGGAAGATAATGTTGCATTAATGAAGGAACGTGTGGCTATTGAATCAGAAATGGAAGTCCTGTCAAGACTAAGGCATGAGGTGGAAGAACAATTGCAGGACCTCATGAGTAACAAAGTAGAGATATCATACGAAAAGGAAAGAGTAAACAAACTTCGGAAAGAGGCAGAAAATAAAAGCCAGGAAATCTCACGCTTGCAATACGAACTAGAGGTTGAAAGAAAAGCCTTGTCCATGGCCAGGTGCAAATTATCGTTTCTAAATCAAGCGAGATTAGTTAGATTTTGTTATAAGATGACATGTTTAGAAAATTAGGAAATATATGAAGAATATTTAAGCATAATTGGTAATTGCTGGTTTCATATGGAAAATACAATCAAATTCACTTGAAAGTTTCTACTTAGTTTTTGAAAAAACAAATCATTGTTTGTTATGCAGGACTTGGGCTGAGGACGAGGCAAAAAGAGCAAGAGAGCAAGCTAAAGTGCTAGAGGAAGCAAGATTCCGCTGGGAGAAGCATGGCATCAAGGTGGTGGTTGATGATGATCTCCGTGAAGAGTCCTCGGGTGGAGCAACATGGCTTGAAGCTGGCGAGAAGCTCTCAGTCGAAGGAACAGTTGGCAGGGCAGAAAGCTTGATGAACAAGCTCAAGTTAATGGCTGCAAATGTTAGTGAAAAATCGAGACACATTATCAACAAAATCATTGAAAAGATGGCAATCCTGATATCAAATCTAAAAGAATGGACCTCCGAAGTTGGAAGAAAGATCGAAGAAGGAAGAGAAGCTGCCATTTTCAAGGTTAAGAAGTCTGCTGACGATATTCAGAGGAGTACTTCCGAGCTTGGCTTAGCTGTTAAAGAGGGAACAAAACGAGTTGCAGAAGAGTGTAGGGAAGGAGTGGAGAAATTCACACAGAAGTTCAAGACATAACCTTATTCATTCACTGCTCCAATTTCCTCTTCAAAATTAAGGTCAAGAGATGCTCTCATTTTGTCCCTTGTGCATTTATGTACTTGTACAAATGTTAGCAGTAATAAATAAATTCTGAGTCTTTTTGTTCAAACTTGAATCGGGTGAATGAGAATGAAAGTCTTATTATATATTTTTGAAGTAAAACTATGTATAATGATGCTTCATTTCCTTACAATGTCTTGAGTATTCTCAATAAAGTCTCTGTATTTATAATCCATTTGTATATGGAAATTATATGTCTTCAACCAATTGTGTACTGATCCAATTCACTGATAAAATTTGACAACATTCGGGTCGGATTGAAATGTTTAGTAATAATAAAATATTAAAAATTAATTGAAAAAATTACTCTACCGAGAATATTGCTGTTGAATAATAATAATATTCTTAAGACTTAAAATCTAACACCATTTATAATTAATTTATATATTTTTAATATAATAAATTTATCAAAATATCATCAAATTATTACATTTATTTCATTCATACTATCAAATTATTTTTGGATTTGTTTAAAAATCAACTATTACATTTATTCTATTTATATCATTTTATTAATCTTCATCTATAAATGTCACAAGTCAATGATATTTTATTTTAAATATCGGTTAATTATCTAAATTATTACAAATTTTATATTTAACTATCTGATACAATAATTAAAAATATAAATAAGATAAAAAATAATTCAATAATATAAACAAAATTAATACAATATTTTAATTATATTTTATAAATTTACTTTAAAAAAATCCATTATTTTATCAATTCAATTAAATATCATTCAAACAAATTCAATAATAAACATTATCTAATACATTGTATTGTATTTTTATTGTTATAATTTTAAGCTCATGATTTTTTATAATTTCTTAAAATTGTATAACAATAATTAAATCTTGAAAAATTACCACATAAAACAAAAATAACACTAATTAAACTTATACAATTTTATTATATTTAAAAAATATACTCTTATCAATTTACATTAAATTCTTAATTCATTCAATGACAAACTTTATGGAATTGGAACTCATTTAGTTTTATTAAAATACTATTTTTGTTGTAATTGAACTCATTTAATACTATTAATATATTATCATTTTTTAATTCCCCTTGATCTTTCTATTTGGAGTGGCACGTAAAAGGAAGACGACATATGATAAAATATTAAAATCAAAATAACTCTCACAAAAGTACAATTGTCCAACAAAATCTGAAGTCGACCAAATAAAAAAAGTGAAACATTATCAGAAATAATTCCTAAATCTCAAATGCACCATAGCAACTCTAATAAAAGCTGACTAGCTTTTAATCAAAAGAACAGACAGACCATTAGAGAACAATGCCTCATTTCTTCTTCTCACCAGCTCCACCACCAGCAGATCTGTACACAAAATTCCCATTAGAAAATAAAGTTCGGATGAATTTGAACACACAAGTAAGATTCTTACGCAAACTTTTGACAGTATAAATTTTATATATAAGTTTACCTCATCTTTCGGAGAACATTAGACATTTCCTCACGCTTCCTCTTAGCCCTCTTGTGAGTTCCTAGCTTTCTTTTAGCTACCTTCAGTGCACGCTTATCTTTTCCAACTTTAAGAAGCTCAGTAATTCTCTTCTCATATGGTGCAAAACCAGCAACTTCACGGATCAAGTTCCTCACAAAGTGAACCCTTTTACTGGTTTTCTACACCAAAAATAATTAAATTAACTAATTTGACTACTCCAAATTGTAGATAACAATTATGATTTATAATTTATAATTAAATAATTGATTTTATGATTTTGATTCTTTGTAAAAATAATCATCAATATGTTTAATAATAATTTCTACTTGATGATTCTGATGAAATAAATCAAAAATCACCTTAAGTTGTTTGATAACACTTCCTATTTTCAGATTTTTTTCCTTTCAAAAAACTTAAAATTTAAGAAGTTTTTTGGTTATTATTTAAAAAAGTTTCAAGTTTTTCATATTTTATTCTAATATTCATGAGTACAAAAGTTGACTTGATTTATCAGAAATCAGATTAAAAAATCTTCTTTTTAAAAATTTATATTTATAATTACAAAAGCCATAATAAGACTTGATTTACTCTCTCAACAAAATTCGTTTGGTGAAAATGGAAAAGGTAAGAAATCAAAAATCTGATTAGGAATCTTCTTTTTAAAGATCTATATAGATTCCTTAAAAATATAAAACAAAATAAGAAACTCTTATCAAACACTCGAACACACCCTAACATAATATAATTTCAGTTTTCACATGCAAAAATTATGAATTTAGCAAATATATTTCTGACTCCTACGATTAGCAATACAAAAACTTATTGTTCTGAACTCAAATAACTATGACTGGGTCAGAAACCAACTTACTCCTTTACGTTCAGAGGGTCGTGGTGCTAATTCTCGCTTGGTCACCACATGTCCTTTATTCAATCCCACAGCCAGGCCAGTGCTTGGCTGTTTTGGAGCCATATTACCTAGTATCAATATTAAAAATTAGGTCAGTCTATAAACAAAAAATTATTTAAAAGTGGAAAAGCATAAAATACAACCTTTAGGTATAATTTGAATGCAAGCAATATTTCAGTGCTCCTTTACATTGGGGTGACAATTTAGGTCACAAAAAACAACACGAACACGAATAATTATGTTAGAATTGAGTGCTATATGTTTTCTTCTTGTAAACACTAAACATGAGTTTTGGTTACGATTATATATAAATAATTTGACAAAACAATAATTTTTTATAATATTAAAAATAATTGAATTTGGGTAGAAAAACACGAAGCTACCACACGCTTAATTCAACACAATCAACCAAGGTAAATGCATCATAAATCAGTAGCAAATCGTTCGCATTCAAAATGGCCATACGCATCGTACAAATTCAAAAGACAAGTAAAACGTATTCACATAAAACAAGAAAAAAAAATCAAATCCCTTAGTTATAAAACAATCCAGCATACAAGCGAAATTATAAGTAGAAAATCTGAAACTGAAACTTCTCTAACCAAATGTTGATTGAACATCTAACAAAACTTACGATGTTAGACAGTACAATGAAATCCAAGGAAATATAAAAAAAAAATCGCAATCCTTAGTTTTGGTTACAAAATAGGCAGGCAGAGCATGAACCAGTTGTATACTATAGAGGAATGTGAGAAATTATGTAACGGATGATTAGGTTTATACGGTACCTTTGGATCAGAGCGGCTAAAGAACCTGAGGAGGGTTACTGTGTTAGAGAAACAAGATTAGGGTTTTGGATCTTAATAATTTATACACGAAGACAGGCGGAGGATATTTTGGTCAAGTTATATTTGAGCCTAATTGTAAATCTAAGGCGAGCCCATAACAGCAAACTGACTAGGCTTTTCTAAATCAGCTCATATATTTTATAAGTTAGCCCCCTTGTAAAAGTGAAAAATTTATTAATTTTATTAATTTTTTTCTTCATATTTTAACCTTCATATAATCTAATTATTATAAATAGACACATACATATCTTTTCCTTCCTTCCTTTTTTTGTTTTAATTTATTACTAATACTCATAACTATAAAATAACAAGATAATTATAAAATTGATTAATCAAGTTAGTTAAAACTCAAAACTACATTTGGATGAGTTCTTTTTATGCCGAATGGTTTTTCAAATTGAAAGCAAGTCTAAAGCTCGGTATCGGGATATTCACCTAAAGACACTAGTAATTGGTCATTTTTCCAACGATACCAACACGTATTTCTTTCGTTCTTTACTAGTTTCAAACCTATGACTTACCCCTTAAGTACACATATTCAATAAAGTTGGTACATATATTCAGATGGTACCAACTTTTTAGGATCTGTGACTTTAGGGGTAGATTACAAGTTCAAAGTTGGGAAGGTGCTAAAGAAGTATGTGTTTGGTATCGTTGGAAGAATGATCAATTACCAAAGGCCCCACGTAAATATCTTTAACAATAAGGGTGTCTTTTGATGTTTGAATCGAAGTTCTCCGATTTCGGGATATACACGTGGGGGCACTGGTAATTGGTCATTCTTCCAATGATACTAACACGTGTTTCTTTTGCTTTTTCTCAGCTTCAAACTTGTGACCTACCCCTAAGTAGATAAATTCTTGAAAACTGGTACCATATGGCCTGTGACGTACCTCTAAGTAGACAGATTCTTAAAAGCTGGTAACATCTGGACTAATAGCCCAAATGATATTAACTTCCAATAATTTGTCTATTTAAGAGTAGGTCACATGTTCGAAATTGAGAAAGAATGAAAGAAACACGTGTTGATTTCGTTGAAAGAATAACTAATTATCAATACCCCACATGTATATTCTGAGATCGTAGAACTTCTGTTTAAATAATATAATAAAAATATAAAATAATGTAATAAAATATAAAATATAAATATATTTTATAAAATTAAAATTCAATTTAAATAATAAGTTTAATTTAAGTTGAATCATAATATAAATATTTAGTTTGATTTTAAATTATTCATATATAAGATCGAATTGAAATTATTTTATTAAAAATATTTAAAGAATTTATATAGGGCTCTTAAATAATATTTCACCATTTTTAAGACATTTTAATCAAATGTTGAAATGAGTTTTTTTAATTTTTATTCCACTAAAATTTATCAAATATTTTATATTACAATATCATATGATCTAAAAATAATTAGCTTTATATTAAATTCCAATCTAAGGAGCGTACAACTATATTATGAAAATTTTCGTTCAATCATATGTAGTTTTATTGTGCATATAAAATATTTAAAATTTTAATTTTAATTAGAGTATATAAGTAATATAATTATTAAAAAAACTGTATTTTCGTTTATTTGAAAAAATTAGTAGAGACTGGGTCGTGGAATGTGAATTGAGTTACGATTGCGATTGGCGACGAGTTAAGTGCACTAATTTATTAACAGCTTCTCAGAATTTTGGGAATTCTGTTATCAACTAATTTCTCCAAATATAATGGATTACCTCCTCTCCTTCTTCATCCTCCTATCGGCATTATCGAGTTCTATTCCTATCAGCTCTTCAGAAATGTAAGAAACGCTTCTTATCTCTCGTGTTTAAGCTGCAACTCATAATTTTCGTGATGGGTATCGAAGATTTTGTATGAACTTCATGATTTTTAATCTAGTTTAGGTTCGTTTAGTTATTCCATGTGAAGCTTTGTTTTTGTGTTGGTAGCTTATAATTGGATTTTGTTAATCTCTTAACTTTTCCAGTATCTATTTTCCCCCCTTTTTGTTTTTCTTTTTAATTATAACCAAGCCCTGGAAATGGAAATATTGATATTTTATGATATGGTTGAGCATATGAATTTCCATGATACTTTGATTTTATATCGTTAAAATTGATCTGATTTACAGAGAGAGAAATTAGAGATAACTTAAAGAGTTGTGTGAGGATGTATAGATCTCTTAAGAGGCCCATATATATATAGAGTATACATGTATACGTCGTAGCTTGTCAGAGGAGTATAAAAGTAAAAGAAAATACGTTTATAACTCGAGGTCGACCTTTCAACACCAAAGCTCGTCCACGTAAGTGAGTCTCCTACGAGTGTAGTTATGGGTACAAGCACAGGTAGGTCCTTTCTGATGGCTCGGGTTGTTAGTCGGATCGAGCTTACGGTCGAGCTATATGTCCAAACATCTAATTCTCCTACTCTTTTAGCTCGGTTCCTCAACAGGGGTGAAAAAGTAGCAACCAGACTGTGAATTTAGGACATTTGACTTGCCGTAAAAAATGTTTTTCAGCTGATTGGAAAGAGAAAATATCCATCTTTATATAGGGAAGAGTTAGGGCTTCTCCTCTTTTCACCATTTCTTGCATATTAGACAAAAAATTTACAAGAGAAAAAACTCTGATATCTCTGATATCTCAGTTCGAGTTATGGAATTTTCAACTCAATGGTAAGAAATCAACTTGGCATCTAGCTTTCTTGTTCAGGCTTTAGCAAAAGGCTTCTCGAGTCAAGTAATTTTATATTTTCTTTTCAAGACGGTTTAAAGAATCATTACCTCTTTTATTTCAAACTTGACTCTAGGTAATTTTTACTTCTCATGCCTTACCTTTTGCATGTTTCATGATATTTTGTAGATAGAGACCATGCGCAGAGAAAACACCTTAGGCTCGGTCTACTGGGAGAGCCCATAATATCCCACTTACTCGAGCTAGCCAGAAAGTGACATGGGATCCTCTAATGAAACAAGCACCTCGAGCGAGTGGGCTCCATCTTGGCCTCAACCTTCCACCTCTACGCCTCATCCACAGGCCGTACCTACTATTAGGTTGAACATGCCTCAGACTTAGATATCAGTTCTGAGGTCTTGGAGGAAGAAAGCAAGGAACAAAGGGACTGGGGAGCCTATAGGCCGTACCAAAGCTTGGTTGGCCAAGGTTAAGACCAGTGGGCTATCACCTCAGGACGAGGAAAGGATAAGGAAGACCTATGACATTCCCCCTTAGTCCAAATAATGATTCCCATGTTAGAGCTCGTGACAATCACCCATTTATAACTGGGTGGACAGTTTTTCACGATAAGGCTTTATAATTGGGGGTCAGATTTTCTCTATTCATAAGGAAATTCTTGGCTAGGACTTAGCTTGTGTTGGATCAACTGATGCCTAATGGATGGAGGTACCTGCTCTGCTTGACACTGATATGCAGAGAGCTCGTGGTAGAGCTAGAGATGCCTGAGTTCAATGAGGCATACGTGTTAAAGCAGAACCCTACAGATCCGATGAGGGTTTACATGTCAGTAAAGCAGGATCGGGGTATAAATGTGGCCTTCTTCGAGAATGAGAATAATTGGAAAGAATATTTCTTCTACGTCCCAGGTTGGTGGGAAGCTTCTGGTAGTGACAAGAGGTTGATAAGGAGTGCCTGGGTTGATACCAGAGAGGTTGGACCACTATGTGTCACCTTCCCTTCATGGCAAACGAGAGGCAGCTCGATGCCATGTGTGATGACGTGGGCTTTGAGGTCGTGATCAGTCTTCTTCTGTACCAAGTGTGCCAATTAGCCATCTTTTTTATTTTTTTATTTTTTTTAACCTTGCGTCGTTTGACTTGTCTTCAAGTGCAGCTCCTTCAAGGACTTAATATAGCTCGAGGCGTAGAGTTTAAACATGAGCTCATAATTGAAAAGAGAGCCATGCTTAGACTCGGGCCAAAAACACGATGTTGTTGGCAAAGGCTAACAAGTGAGAGGGAGAGGCCATAGATAAAGATAAGTTGACCAAAGCTATTGCCGAGCTAAATGAGAACTCGAAGCACTTTTTGAAGCTCGAGGAGGCCCAAAAAAGGGTCGAGGTTGAGTTCGGGGAGGCCTAAAGGAAGGTTGATGCTGAGGTAGAAACCTACAGTTGTAGGCAAGTCGAAACAGAGGTGAAGGCGAAGAGCGAGCTTGATGTGATGGCTGCATAGCTCTCCCTAAGCGTTGAGATAGGGTACGGGCTGGCCATAGACTCCTTCAAGAAAGAGGCCAAGAAAAAGGATATAAGGGAATACTACTATCGAATTTTGGATATCCCTGTCACTCAATATTTGCCCATTCAGTCTCAAGATGAGGGCGAGGAAGAGGGCTCAAGCTCGAACTCTGGTGGAAGTAGTGGTGGGCCCCAGGTGGTAGGTGAAGAAGGTAGTATCGAGGACCTTTGATATCGGTACTGGCCTGAGCCTTCCATACACATAGACTCGAAGCTTGTATATGTCCCTTTCACCTCTTTTAAGCTCGATGCCACTCCTAATTGTGTGGTCATAGGCTCACTCTTGTACCTTTCCATTATTAAATGATAATCAGTTGGTTTTGCAAACAACCTGTATTGTATATATGAGTATGTATTTATATCATTTTCAGTATTTATTTATGATGTTGACCTACCTTTTTATTTTTGGGACATGTGTCATAAACTTTATTTAATATCCTCCCCTATAAAAGGGGGTCAGGGCACTTTGTAAAATTCAGACATTCTCTTTTGTTTGAAATTGTTACCAACTATTTCTGTCTCTTTCTTGCTCGGACCTTATGGATTCTGACCAGTCAAACAGACATTCAACTTGCGTCCTAAAACTAGAGAATTGTAGGCTAAAGGCTGAGACAGGGAGATTAAAAATCGAGCTGTCTAAGCTCGAAAATAAGCTCTCTCTTTATGAAGAGATCAAGTGTGAGCTCGCCTCTTGCAAGGAGCATTTATCCCAAACTCGAGCTCGAAAGAGAAGGACCATGACTAAGATGGCCTCTCTTGTGGAAAGGGAGTCCCATTGGACAAACTTCTACATGAAGCAGCCTTCCTCAAGGTGATGGTGTTGTTGAGGAATTGGAATGCTCTTTACTCTCATCGAGTTAGACTTCTTTTGAAACAATGGCTAATGGTTGCAAGAAAATTATCAAGATTCAGGCCGAGTTGCCCTTAGTAGAGGAAATAGATGACCTAGATACTAGTCGTGTGTCCAAGCTTTTGAGAAATTTTTAACACTTTAGGAGGCCGAGCTATGTATTAATAAATTTTACAAGCGTTGTAAGCTCGATCAATAAAATGTGGTTGTGGCGTGAAACCAAGAATTAATAAAAATGTATTGTTTTTTTAAATGTATTTTCTTTGAAATGATGAACTTGTAAGGTTGGGTTGATGCAATAAACCAGTGGTTTTGCTTGTCTTTCAATTCAATGTCAAAGCGTTCTACTTGGTTTCTAATCGAGGTGATCAACTCGCGACATGCATTTTTTGGGGGAGAGCGTTCTACCTGGTCTATAACTGAGTTGATAAACTCTCATTTCGATGTCAAAGCATTCTACATGGTTCTTTACGGAGGTGATCAACTCGTGACATGTAGTTTTTGGGGAGAGTGTTCTACCTGGTTTATGGCCGAGGTGATCAACTCTCACTTCGGTGTTAGAGTTTTCTACCTGGTTCCTAACCGAGGTGATCAATTTGTGACATGTAGTTTCTGGGAGAGAGCGTTCTACTTGGTCTATGACCAATGTGATCAACTCTCACTTCGGTGTCAGAGCGTTCTACCTGGTTTCTAACCAAGGTAATCAACTCGTGACATGCATTTTTTTAGGGAAGAGCCATTTCTTGAAAGAAATTACTTCATATATACAGAGGCGGTACATGAAAATAATAAGTGGTACATTTGAAGTGATATTTTTTTAAGTGTCGGGCATTCCAACTTGTGCCATCTGCAGCTCCTTCAATGCTTCTCAATAAGTAGCCCCCTGGCGTTCTCTCGACTATTTGATAGGGACCTTCCCAATTTTCACTCAACTTGCCAACCATCCATTCCTTCATGTTGGGGAAAACCCTTCTTAGAACTCAATCGCCCATTATGAAAGCTTTGAAACGCATGACGTTGTAATAATTTGATACTTTCCTTTTTTGCACAGTTATCCTTCTCAAGGCCTCATCCTTTTTTTCCTCTACGAGGGTCAATTCGATTGCTCTACTTTCTACGTTTTGCTCCTCTGTTAGGGTTGATCTCATAATGGGCACAATAATCTCAGTTGGGATCACAACCTCGGTCCCATATACTAGTGAGAAAGGTATCTCGTTAGTACTTCCTTGGGGATTAGTCCTAACAACCCATAATACCCCAGACAACTCCTCAACCAATCTACCTTTTGCACCATCCAACCTTTTCTTCAATAGATTGATTATTAACTTATTAGAAGACTTTGCCTGGCCATTGGCTTGGGGATAGTATGGTGTTGAGTGACACATCTTGATGTTGTATTTGGCAGTGAAGTCCTACTATATTGAGTCCCCATTTGTAGAAGGATCATGGGCTAACTACCCTTGTCATGGTGGTTGGATATGTGTGAGACAATGGGGGAAACCTTTAACACTTATCGCACTCTTGGGTGTACATTGTGCAATCTGCTAGCATAGTGGGCCAGTAGTACCCCTGCCTCATAATTTGTTGGGATAGTCTTCTTCCACCCGAATGAGTACAACACTCCCCTTCATGGGCTTCAAACATTACTCTATCAAATCCTTTCGTGGCTATGCACAAGAGCCTGGGTTTGTGTGGTCTTTTTGTATAATTTGTCGCCAATAATCAGGTATTGTCCTGCCTAGGTCTTGATTTCTTTTGCAAGTTTGCGATCCTGGGATAGGTCTCCCCTTTTCAAGAAATCAAAGACTAGGGCGAACCATGGGTTGGCAGGGGCATCCAGGCTCCCGACTACTTTTTTGGCCTCATCCAAACTTGCTTTTACCAGGATTGTTACTGATACTATCTGATTGCGGTTGGCTTCTCGTACGGAGGCTAGCGTGGCCAAAGAGTCGGCACGACCATTCTCATTTCTGGCTATTTGCTTGATCTCGAAGTTACAAAATTTTGAGCACTTCTTTCTTAACCTCTCTAGATATTTTCTCATCTTGCTATCCTTAGCCTCAAACGTCCCCAAGTACTGGTTGACCACCATTCGCGAGTCGCTATGTAAGGTGATTTTATCTGTTCCAAGCTTTTTTGCTGATATGGTCCCGAATATAGCCGTCTCATACTCTGCAACGTTATTAGTTACCTGAAAATCCAATCTGACGGCATATTCAAAACAATTTTCATTGTGATCAACTATGACCACCCCAAGCCCATCACCATTGAATTGTGCGCACCATCAACGAATACTTGCCAAGTCGGCTTCACTTTTTAATCCATGCCACATATCTCTTCTTATGCCTCAACACTGGTGGCCTTTGGTGTCTCACTGAACTCAGCCACAAACTCGACTATTGCTTGTCCCTTGATGGCGGTTCCAGCCATGTACTTTGTATCATACTCTCCCAGCTCTATGGCCATTTGTGTCAATCTTCATGTGACTTTTGGCCTCGTCAATACGCTCTTAAGTGGTTGAGAGGTGAGTATCACCATTGTGTGCGAGCCAAAATAATGTATGAGCTTCTGCGCACTGATTTTCAGGAAAAATGCCAACTTGTCTATTGTTAGGTACCTGTTTTGGGTGTTAGGATTTGGATGATGTAGTAGACGTGTATTGGACCTTGTTTCTTTCGGCTAGGGGGCCACGACCAAATACAAGTAAAGTGTTTCTCTTGGGAAAGGGTTGACCAGGACTAGAGGTTTGCTCAAGTACTATTTGATTTCTTCAAAGGTTCTGTCACACCTCGTCCCAAAAAACTGATGTGTTTTTCCTCAACATTTTGAAGAATGGCAGACACTTGTCTGTGCATTTTGAGATGAATCTATTCAGTGTTACTATTCTTCCATTCAGTTGTTAAACCCCTTTCAGATTGGTAGGAGGCTTCATGCTCACCAGGGCTTGTATCTTGTCAGAGTTGGCCTCAATCCCTCCGGTAGATATGAGGTATCCTAAGAATTTTTCTGAACCAACACCAAAAACACATTTCTTAGGATTAAGTCTCAAGACGTTCCTTCGGATCACAGAAAATATCTCCTCCAAGCCTTTGACGTGGTTTATTGGCTGTGACGACTTTACTACCATGTCATCTACATATGCTTCCAAGTTTTTTCCCAACTGACTGACAAACATTTTGTTGACGAAGCGTTAATATGTGGCCCTTGTATTCTTCAATCCAAACAACATTCTAGTATAGCAGAAGGTCCCTTCCTCAGTGACGAAAGATGTTTTATTTTCGTTATTCGGGTGCATTTTGATTTGATGGTAACTAGAATATGCGTCTAGAAAACTCATTAATCCAAAACCAGTAATAACATCCACCAGATGATCGATATTGGGGAGGGGGAAACAATCTTTGGCGCATGCCTCGTTTTAGTCTATAAAGGCCACATACATATGGGATGACCTGCACACCTTTTCCACTAACACCACATTTGACAACCAAGTAGGGTAGTTCACCTCCCTTATAATCTCCTGTCTAAGTTGTCCATAACAGTTTTACTGAAATTTGTTGTCCATAACAGTTTTACTGAAATTTGTTGTCCATATTCACGTAGTTGTCCACAGTTGCTATTCATAGTCATTTTTAACTGTAAATAACTGTCCATAAACAGCTGTTCATAGCTGTCCATAGATAGCAATCCATGGCTGTCCATAGACAGCAATCCATGGCTGTCCACAATTGTTTATAAACAGTTGTTCACTGCTGTCCATAGACAACTTTGTTGTATTTTGTAAAGTCTATAAATAGAAAGAAGTCATAAGATTAAATTATTCGGTCATTTTCATACAACATTCTTGACTTATTTCTAACTTGGTATCAAAGCTTCTTTAAAAAAAAATTCGGTTTTCTATTTCTGAGGAAATCTTCATTGATATTTTTTAGCGTTTTCTGCTAAATAAGTGTTCTTCGACAATCTCTGTTTAAGGTCATTTTCTCAGTTTTTTAATTTCGGCATTATATTTATGAGGAAATCTTCATTAATATTTTCTAGCGTTTTTTGCTAAACAAGTGTTCTTCGACAATATCTGTCTAAGGTCTTTATCTTGGTTTCTTTAATTTTTTTGAATATTTCTCGGGTTCCATTTACTTGCAATAGACACTGCACCAGTATGTGTTAAGTTTACGGGAAAAAATTACTATATCAGAGTTTTCCAGTTTGAACTTTTCCTTAAGGGAAAAGACCTTTGGAGCCATATTGATGGCACCGATGTTACACCAACATCTGACACTGCCAACTCTAAGCAAGTCGTGTCTTCTCATTCTTGGGCTATGTTTGATGATCAAATTATGTCTTGGCTTCTTAGTTCGGTGGAGCCACATATCGTCACCAAGTCTCTGGCTCATCGCTTTGCTCAATCCATGTGGAATTATTTGAAGAAAGTTTATCATCAAGACAATGATGCTCGTCGCTTTCAATTACAACATGCGATTGCCATATTTCAACATGGTAGTCTTTCCATCCAGGATTATTACTCGACATTTTTGACTTTTTGGCATGAATATGCTGATTTAGTTACAACAAATGTTCCTATTGTTGCTATATCAACTATTCAAAATCTTCACAGGACTAGTTAACGTGATCAATTTCTTATAAAATTACGCGCGGAATATAAATCAGTTCGCTCTTCTTTATTGAACAGATCTCTTGTTCCCTCTATGGATATTTGTTTTGGTGAGTTACTTCGCGAAGAACGGCATCTTAGTACTCAAGTTATTTTGAAACAATCTTATGGTAGTTCCACGACGACAACTATAACTTATGCAGCCCAAGGACATGGATCACCTATGCCTTATAAAAATCTGCAATGTTTCTATTGCAAAGAATATGGGCATATTGTTGCCAATTGTCCTAAAAAATGTTGTTCTTATTGCAAGAAAAAAAGTCATATTATCAAAGAATGTCGTTTTCGTCTTCAGAATCGTCAAGCCCAAGCATTTCAGACTTTTATTGTTATTCCTCTAGTAGCAACTACTGTAGCACATGTGTCTTCCTCAAGTGCTTCTCCTAATCTTCCACCTTCTGCAGCAACTTACTACACTCCTGAAATGGTGCAACAGATGCTAATTTCAGCATTATCTGGCTCATAACTTTGTCTCATGTTCGGCCTTATGTTGGCCAATCTACTATTCAGACTACCAATGGTAGTTCTTTGCCAATCAAAGCTGTTGAAATGCTTCTACATTTACCGATGTGTTTCTTGCTCTTTAACGTTCTACAAATCTCATTTTTGTTGGTCAATTAGTTGATAACAATTATGCTATTAACTTTTTTGGGGATGGTTGTGTTGTGCAGGACCAGGTAACAGGGGAGCCGATCGCGAAGGGACCTAAAGTGGGACGTTTGTTTCCATTTCTTTTACCTATTCTAGCACTTTATCCAATTCTTTCTATTAAGTCTTTTGCTTGTAATAATATTCCTGATCTAAGTATGGTGTGGCATCGTCGTTTAGGCCATCCCAATACTCAAGTTTTATCCTATATATTGAACTTGGACTTTCTTGGTAATAAAGAACGTTCTTCTTTACCTTTTATGTGTGATTCTTGTAAACTTGGTAAAAGAAAAACTTTTTCATTTCCTTTGCATGCTAGTAGAGCTTCTCACTACTTTGATCTTATTCATAATGATGTTTGGGGACCTTCTCCGATTACTTCACATGAAAAATTTAAATACTATGTAACTTTCATCGAGTTTTTAGCATATATTGAAAATCAATTTTTTGCAAATATTGAGACATTTCACACAGATTTTGGTGGTGAATATTTGTCCACTGAGTTTCATGTATTTTTGGCTTTTAAAGGTATTATCCATCAACGTTCATGTCCTGTTACTCCTCAACAAAATGGAGTAGATGAACGCAAAAATTGTCATCTTCTTGATATGGTATGTACTCTCTTGTTAGAATCTTCTGTTCCATCCGTGTTCTGGATTGAGGCTCTAAAGACTGCTACTCACTTGATTAATCGTTTACTTTCCCAAGTTTTACACATGGAATCTCCCTATTTTCACTTGTTTACTAAGCAACCTAATTATGATAATCTTTGTATCTTTGGTTGTGTATGTTTTGTTCATTTACCACCTCATGAGCGAAATAAATTATCTGCTCAATCTATTAGATGTGCATTTTTTAGGATATAATGTGTGTCAAAAAGGATTTGTTTGCTATGATCCTACATTACATCGTACACGCATTTCCAAGAATGTTATTTTCTTTGAAAATCAACATTTTTTTCCTGTGTTTTTTATGTCCTCTTCTTCTATTGTAGTCCTTCTCTCATTTGAGCACTAGTTTTTAGCTCTTCCTCAAAACAGTTCTCGCTTCAAACCAAGAATGGTGTATACAAGACAATCCTGCCCACAGTCAGTTACAACATCTCCAGAGCCTTTGGTACGTCGCTCTTCTCGAGTGTCTGTACCCCCTGATAGGTATGGTTTTTCTTCTGGCAATTCTATTTCAGCTCTTACTACTGCATTGTCCAATTTTGATATTCCCACATGCTACTCACATGCTGTCAAGCATGATTGTTGGCGCCAAGCTATGTAGGAAGAAATTATTGCTCTTGAGGTCAATCACACTTGGGACATTGAGTCTTGTTCTTCCACTATAGTTCCTCTGGGTTGCAAATGGGTTTACTCGGTCAAGGTTCGCTCTGATGGAAGTTTGAATCGTTATAAAGCTCGGCTTGTTGTCCTTGGGAACAAACAGAAATATAGTGTTAATTATGAGGAGACCTTTGCTCCTGTGGCTAAAATGATTACTGTTCGAACGATTCTAGCTCTTATTGCTTCCAATGATTGGCCACTACATCAGATGGATGTTAAGAATACTTTCTTCATGGAGATCTTAAAGAATGTATTTATATGAAGCCACCTTCGGGGTTGTTTTCCTCTCCGACATCCAATGTGTGTATGTCAGAAATAAGTCAAGAATGTTGTATGAATAGTTTGTTGACCTACAAAATACAACAAAGCTGTCTATGGATAGTTTGTTGACGGCCATGGATTGTTGTCTATGGATAACTATTTATGGACAATTATTTACAACTAAAAAGACTATGGACAACAGCTGTGTACAACTAAATGAATATGGACAACAAATTACAGCAAAGCTGTTATGGACAGCTAAGCTGTCCATTGACAATCCCCCTCAAATTGATGCGGGTTGATCCATAAGCATCAATTTGCGACTTAGGAAGCAATGTCGATGACGAGTGAGAGACTTGGTGAAGATATCAGCAATTTGTAGTTCAGTAGAAATATATGGAAGAGTAATAACACGAGCTTTAAAAGCTTCACGGATAGAGTGACAGTCAATATGCTTTGTGTGCTTATGATAGATAGGATTGACTGTAATCTGAATAGCACTTGTATTATCGACATGTAAAGGTGTAGGATCGGTCTCAGAGAAGTCTAACTCAGCTAGCAAATCTCGAAGCCAAATAATTTCGGAACAAGCATGAGACATTGCTCAATACTCAGATTCTGTAGATGTTCGAAACTCTATCTTGCTTCTTACTCTTCTAGGAGATCATTGCATCACCTAAGAATATGCACCAACTAGTGATGGAGCGACGTGTATCAACACAACCAGCCTAATCAGTATCGCTACAAGCAACAAGACAAAGAGAATTACCTGAAGGAAAGAATAAGCCACGGGCAGAAGTGCCCTGAACATAGCGTATGATCCGATGGACAACATCCAGATGAATATGACGAAGAGCTTGAAGAAATTGACTGACTTGTTGTACAACAAAAGAAATATCTGGTCTAGAGATGGTGAGATATACAAGGCTACCCACCAATTTCTGATATAAGCTGGGATCAACAAGTAAGTCACCTTCCTCTTTGCGAAACTTGACATTTAATTCCATGAGAGTATCAACAAAGGTAGCTACCTGTAGTCACCAAATCACTAGCATATTTGTGTTGATTGAGGGAAATACCAGAGGGGCTACGCAAGACCAAGAAAATATGTAAGAGACCCAAGATCCTTCATATGAAAGGATTATGAGAGATGGGTCTTGAGCTGGACAAGTAAAATAGAATAAGAACCAGTGATCACAATATCATCAACATAAACTAAAAGGACAACAATACCTATGTCTGATTTTTGAAGAAACAATGAAGTGTCATACTTGTTTTGCATGAAAGAAAATTGTAATAAAGTGGTTCGAAAATTTTCAAACCACGCCCGTGAAGCTTGTTTAAGACCATAAAGAGAGCGACGAAGTTTACACTGTCAATAGTCTTCAGGCAATTCTCGTCGTCTTATTGCTTATAGCGATGCTGATTGTGTTGGTACACGTCGCTCCGTCACTGGTTGGTGCATGTTCTTAGGTGATGCATTGATCTCTTGGAAGAGTAAGAAGCAAGATAGAGTTTCTAAGTCATCTATAGAATCTGAGTATCGAGCAATGTCTCTTACTTGTTCCGAAATTATTTGGCTTCGAGGTTTACTAGCTGAGTTAGACTTCTCTGAGACCGATTCTACACCTTTACATGCAGATAATACAAGTGCTATTCAGATTACGGCCAATCCTGTCTATCATGAGCGCACAAAGCATATTGAAGTCGATTGTAACTCTATCCGTGAAGCCTTTGATGCTCGTGTTATCACTCTTCCACATATTTCTAAATTAATGCTTGTTGACCAACCCGCATCAATTTGAGGGGGGCTATCAATGGATAGCTTTGTTGTAATTTGTTGTCCATATTTATTTAGTTATCTACAGTCATTTTTAGCTGTAAATAACTGTCCATAAACAACTATCCATAGACAGCAATCCATGATTGTCTGTAAACAACTGTCCACAACCATCCACAGTTGTCCATAGACAGCTTTGTTGTATTTTGTAAAGTCTATAAAAAGAAGTCATAAGACCAAATCATTCGGTCATTTTCATACAACATTTTAGACTTATTTCTGACATCTCCGTCTCCCTAAGATTGGTGACCTGACCTTTTATTACCTCATTATTTTCCTTAGGGAACTTCCTCTTTCTTTGTTGGACAGGTCTAACCTTTGAATCGACATTTAACCTATGGGTTATGATCTCTGGGTCGATCCCAGGCATGTTTGTAGGGATCCATGCGAAGACTTGGGAGTTCGCTTGTAGGAAGCGAGATAGTTGCTCCTCCATCTCAGTCGTTAAATTCGTACTCAGCTTTAAAAGGCGATTCTCTCCCTTGTCTCCCATTGGCAGGTCTCGTACTTTATTTGAATTAAGTGACTGTGTTAGACATTTACCTCTTGGCCTCCTTTGAAAGGGGCTCTACTGTGGTTGCTACTTAGGAGTGACCTCCTTCATGATGGCGTTGTAGTAGCTCTTGGCCTTTTCCTGGTCCCCCTTTATTTTCTTCGTACCCTCCTCAATTGGGAATTCGATGACTTGGTGGAAGGTGGATGAGATTGCCTTCATCTTGTGTATCCATGGCCTACCCTAAATGGCGTTGTAGTGGCCTAGGACATCAATTACCACAAAATTGGTCATTGTTATTGATCCTTTGGCCATGACAGGTAGTACTACGGTCCCAACCGCATAGGTGATGCTATTATTGAATCCCACCAGGGACAGTTCCCTCCTTACGATGTCACTCTCTCTTACGCTAAGGGCTCTCGCTCTAGACAGAAAAAGAAGATCCATCGAGCTACTAGTGTCCACCATGATCCGACAAATATCGCAGGACCCTATCCTTAAGGTGATTACCATGGGATCTTCATAATGAGACGAGGTCTCGTCCTTCTCCGTGAAGGTGATCTCCATGTGAGGTCTTGCTGTTTGCAGATTATATACATGAGGGGAGCCTCGCAAGTCTCTAGCATACCTCTTGAGCGAGTTATTGGTGGTCCCACTGATCCCGGGCCCTTCGTGTATGGTATGGATGGTCCTGATGTTGGGCTCATTGTGGGGGCCTTTCTCGCTACTTGATGGAGCAGGTGGCTTCGACGCTTCAAGTCCAATTTGTCGCCTTCCTCCACCATTGTTGCTCCCTACAAGGTCTTTTAAATATCCTCTTGACAACAGATCCTCTTTCTCTCTTGAGGTGTTTGCAATCTTTCGTCTCATGGTCCACATCCTTGTGAAAGGCACACCATTTAGATGTATCCCTAAGTAGAGTCCTCATTTTTGGGGTCTATCTGACTAGGGGTATGCATCAGATCAAAACCATTGATTTTATACTCATTCAATCTTATCCGATCTTTCAATCAGATTAAAACATCCTAATCCACAATTAATCCGATCACCTTTCAAATTCGATCCATAATCCATTCGAATTGGATTGGTTGAATCCGATTAATTCGACTAATAAACATAATTCTCTATTTTTGGTAATTTTGAATAAAAAATTTAAATTTTCACATAACATAAATTTATTTGAGCCAAAAGAAACCTTAAAATATCAAATAAAAAGGATAAATATTCTTCAAATAATCGAACTTATATAAAACAAAAATAATATAATACTAATTACAATAGTCTCCTCTTCTTCCCATTCTCAGTTACAACAATATCTTTCATCTCTTTGGTCGAGATACCATTTTTTGTGTTTTCACTATCATCCTCTTCTATTTTTTCTGCTTCTTTTTCATCAATCTTATCCTTCAATGGTTTTTGAGGCCACCCCTTTTCTTCTGTGTAGGTATTTTTTCTTCCTCACCACTTTCAGGATCATCATGATCGGTGACAATTAACTTCTTTCCCTTTCCTCTACCTCTACCCATAATCTTAAAACTCCAATAAAGAATTCTTGCAAAATTTATTTCTTTCAACAACAACAAGAACAAATATGCAGTTAAAAGAATAGGAAGGAAGTTAGGAACACAAGCACAAGCAGGAAAACATTTTTCTGTTCAAAGAAACATGTTAGGTAGTTTATCATGTTTAACACCACATATTGACCAACCACATACTTGTCCTACAAAGAGCTATATAATAGCATATCAGGAAATGCTCATTTACATAAACAGACCAAACATGTACTGAAAAAAATATGAATTCAAAGTTGTGTTATGTAGCTGTTGACCCAAACTTTCACATGCACAAACCTAAGAGGAAAAGTGCACGTTCAAGCTCCAATGTTTTCTCTAATATACATTAAGGATGTGGCTTCAGTAGCTTGCTAATATTTCTTGAGCAGTGAATTGATTTTTAAGAAATTAAGAACTGAGCTTGCTAATGTATGGAGTTTGTATTTCACAAGTTCTGGAATACAAATCAAACACTAGTATTTGTTTCCTTCTCCATAAAAATTTAGATAGCAACCAATACTTCAAAAAAAAACAATCAAAGATTAGCTTCAGTATCGCAAAATTCAATATCTTGACTAAAAAGAATTTACATGGATTAACTTGAATAAATGAAAGCAAATCAAGAGTTCAATGAAGAATCAAAAGAAAACAAAGATTGGAATCGAGGCAAGGAGAAAAATGATGATAAGAAATCGTCACATCTCGAGAACGAATAAATCAAAAGACCAAAAAATGTTAATTTCATAAATAAAGAAATAAATAAACAACATAGCTTCCAGAACCTGGGGAAGTAAGATTAATTAACAAACATGAAAGAGAGAGAGAAGCATGAACTTGAAGAACTGAACTAACAGGAAAAATAATCACAACTAATTTAAATCACCAAAACCCGAATTATCAAAATCAGGAAGGTTCCCATGGGACATTAAAACAAGAGAACTAATATTGACCTGATACGATATAAACCTCAAATGCATCTTTACCATAAAACCCCAATACTTAAAATCTATGAAGTCATTCATAAAAATCACTGAGAATAGCGATACCAATATGGGTTTTCGATAGTAAGTGGGTTTGTACCATGTAAGCTAATAAAAAATGAAGATTTGTATACCGAAATCTACGGTCTAAATAGGAAAAATGGATAACCAGATCAAGAAACTTATAGAATCTAAGAGATAATTCATGTATGAGGCATAAGTGTGGCACTCCCAAAGAAGAGGCAAGGACAAAACAGGGAGGCAATGCAAGAGATGAAAATAGGATTGAAAGAGATATGAAGCATTTTTAGGGTTTTTAATTTTGTTAATGTGTGATGTGGTGTATAATAGAAATAGGAATGACCAATGAGGATATGACTAATGTATAAATATAAATATATATTTAATTATTTTCGGTCGGATGGGATGAGATGAGATCGGATGATATATAGTAAAATTTGTCATCTGATTCAAACTTATCAGCTTCCTGTTTAAATTTGCCAAATTTTGTTAGATAGCTTTTGTTTATGTTGTTTCAGTTACTTGTTACCTTCTGATCGGATAAAACAGTACGTTTTAAGTTTTATTATTGATTAATATAATACGTTTGAATTTTTTGTGTGTGTGTAGAATCATGAAAAATTCTATATTGCGAATCTTGTATCTTACCTCTAGCTACCCACAATGTATATGGGTAGTTATCTACTTTAAATTTTTTTCCAAAATAAAATTTAATGTATGAGATTGGCCTAGAAATCTAAAGTCTTGGAATTGTGTGATGTAAATTTACATCATCCGTAAGTTGGAATGACCCGTAGAATCACAAGTTCTGGAGAGCACAACAGTTTTAACTTTAGTTTTTCCAATTTAGGATTGAGATTTTCACAATAGGGGTGATACTTTCGGGTATAAGTTGTTGACTTTTCATATTTTTGAGGTAGCCATAAGCTTGTAATGGATTTTGAACTGCCCGTTGAAGTGCCCACAATGAGCAATTGAACATATACCTTGCACTAGTTGTCTAGAGTGTCTCGACATTTTAATTAATGCATTTTACAAAAGTTTCTTTTGTTCTTAATTTTTCATTATGTTTGCCATTAATCCTGTTATCTTCATTATTTTCCTTCAGTATCCGGAAGGAATTGAGGAGTAAAGAAGTTAACCTTGAAACTATAGCACATCTGAATCGTTCAGTTCGTTCTGCCCATGTTGACCCGTCACACGTTGTCCAACTCTTATGGCAACCAAGGTCAGGTAGATGCTGAACTTGTTATTTGTTGTCTGTATTATCCAATGATAGTTGTACTATTGTAGCCATATTATAGATATTCTTATACATTGCGTCTATAAAATCATCGGTCTTGTGCATCAATTTGAATGTTTTTGCATAAATAATATTGTTTTTCAAGTTTCTTAAGCAAAACTCTGAATCATAATATTTGTTTGCATCCTCTGTCTTATGCACGTGCTTTATTATCTTTGTCTGCAAGTTTGATATCTTCTATCCGGTTGCAGGCTCTTCTTATATAATGATTTTCTATCAGAAGAGGAGTGTGACTACCTGATTTCTCTGGTATATTACATATGCCTTTATGCTTTTAGCATAGTGTTTTACTAGATTTCAACTGTGCTAACATGCACATTTTGGGTTTAGGAGCAAAGCGCAAATAGAACATTTTCAAAACATGATAATTCGAGGGAAACTATTACAAATACAAGGATCAAAAATATAGAAACTCCTCCAAATATGGAGGTAAGTTTTCATGTTTTTCTTGGTGTTTTGCACTAGTTTAAGAGGCTGGCAAAGATGTAGTCATTCACTATTAGTTTTTCGTCTTTGCATGCAACCACATTTGGATTTTTTTTTTTAAATCTTACCTATTATGCTGATAGTGAAGTCTTCTTGATGGTTTTCATAACTTGTAGATAATAGATATGTTTAATGTCTAAATTGTTTGGGACAGTAGTGGGATCTTGAGAGTAATGTACCATTGGCATAATTATTTTTATGCAGATTAAGAATTAAGTTCAGGAATCCAAGTACTTCTTTCTCTAACTTGTTTTGACTTGGGTCTTACAGCATCAAATTGTAATAATATGAACAAGGAAGCACTTTTCTTGCCAGTGACGTTCTATTAAAGTTGGTAAAAGTCTTGTATTTCTTTTGGGGAGTTCCTAGCTCGAATCCCCCACTCCGAAATGTATTAAAAAAAGGAAGCACTTTTCTTTCCTGGTGAATCTAAGCACCCCACTTTTGATAGGGAGTGTTGTTGGTTTTGCATAATTTGACAATGTACTTGAGACGCAATAATATCGCATGCCATTTTACAACCATTATTAAGTGACTGGTTCTTAATGACATATTGAGGTTTGTCAGGTCATATGCAACAAAATGCAGTGTTGTTTTGTTCTAACAACTTTTGTTGTTTCTAGGATGATATAGTTTCAAGGATTGAGGATAGGGTTTCAGCTTGGACGTTCCTTCCCAAAGGTAGTTTATGTTTGCTTCTGTTTCTGGTTTCCTATAAAAAGATACTTCTAACATAAAATATCCCTCAAGTCTAACCAAAAAAACTGTGCACGCTTTTTAAAAGTGGTTTCATCTGAAAGCGCCTTCAACTTGGAGTGCTTCAAACTGAAACTATTTTAACACATTTACAAACAAATGAATCGAGAACTTCTGTGTTACTCGTTCGCCATTTCATCTAATATTCCTGAGTTAGCTTTCATATTTGATACTGGGGCTATAAAGTTCTGCATAATTGCTTAACTTCGTTTCAGAGAACAGCAAAGCTTTGCAGGTAATGCACTTTGGCGTAGAGGACAACAAAGACAGCTACAATTATTTTGGAAATAGGTCCATGGCAGATCAAAATCTACCTTTAATTGCAACAGTGTTATTATATCTCTCAAATGTCACCCGGGGTGGGCAGATTCTATTCCCTAAATCAGAGGTAGGAAGGAAAACATGTTAAGTAAGGATGACAATTATGTCGTGTTATTACGTTGTGTTTCTGTATTAATCCCGACGTGTTCACGTGTTAGTTAACATGTAAAAATATTTTTTCATGTTATTTATAGTAGTAAAAAATAACAATAATTTTGACTAAAAATATGAAAAAATTATTGAATAATTTTGGCTAAATTTCTTATCTGCGTCGTGCACCCTTAATGTCATGTTTAGCACAAGTATTATTCTTTTAATGTTTTGAGATCACTTATATGTTCTAAAAAGTAAGCGGACTGTTTCAGCTTAAAAGCAAGACTTGGTCTGATTGTACGAGTAGTAGTAACTTTCTGAAACCAACTAAAGGGAATGCAATCCTGTTTTTTGCTATGCATCTTAACACAACTCCAGACACTAGTAGCTACCATGCAAGGTGTCCTGTGCTTGAAGGAGAAATGTGGTATGCAACCAAGTACTTTTACTTAAAAGCCACTGCCAGATCAAAGGCAATAAAGCTCCCATCTGAATCAGATGATGGCGAATGCACTGACGAAGACGATAATTGCCCCGGATGGGCTGCCATTGGAGAGTGCAAAAGAAACCCTGAATTCATGGTCGGTTCGCCTGATTATTATGGCACATGCAGGAAAAGTTGCAATGTATGCTGATGAGTAATGAGTAATGTCCTTAGTTGAATTCAATCATTCTTTCTTCCTTATTGACCTTGTGCTGGGATTCTTATTCATGAATTCATCTTGGAGATAATATATATATTTTTCAATATCACTGTCCTAGTGTAAGTTTTATATTTTGGAAATTATGTGTATATTTCTTGAAATAGTAACATCTGTTTGTGCTTGTCTCATCTAAACTGTTCCTCGTTAATTTATTGTGTAACATAATACAAATACTAAAGAAAACATTATAAGTAATAATTTCTATTAAGAATTAAAAACAAACAAAAACAATTAAAAAGAAAAATAAATAGAGGATCATGATCCCTATTTCTTCTATTTCTCAGCTGACATGAAAAAATTCTTTTACACCAGATCATTTCTTTATTACAAAAAGTACCTGAAGTTCATAAATCACATTTTGTAATACACTGCTGCTTGAAATAATTGAAAGACGGACTAATAGAAGTACAGTATAAATAAATTGTTAATTCTATCTCTTATAAATTTAAATTTATAAAAAAATTAGTGATTGATACGAAGGAATTAAGATTGAATATTTATAATAATTTTTAAAAATAAATTAAAAATTCTTAAGATAATACTCTTAAAAAGTTAAAGTAACGAGACTTTATATAAAAAAAAAGTTGATCAACTTTTTAAAATTAGCAAAATTTTAACCTAAAACTTATAACTTTATATTCATAAATATCAAAATATTACCTTACAAAATAAAAATCAAATCAAATCCAACACCACGACGACGAACCACAGGAGGTACAAATGAATTCTGAAGTGACTAATCGGTCCGACTTTTACAAAAGCATTTTTCTAAGACTGTTTTGTAGGACTTTATCAAGGATCCAGGCAGAAATATGCAGAGCATTGTTCTGTTACTACTTACCACATCAAACATATTGGCTAATGAGATAATCCGTGATCGAAAACAAACATTCCTCAACTTTATTTGAGCACAAAATTGAATGTTTCTGCAGAACGAAATCTCAAGATATAGGCAAGTTACAGATTCATAACCATACGCAAGAAGATAACAAATACGAATTTCCAATACAATCAAAATGACTAAACATATGAGATGAAGAACATATCCCAAATCCCAATCATCAAGCTTTGGTAGTAGATGATGATTCAAGAGAAGGATTTGGTTTCTTTAAAGAACAAGTAGACTTAAAGGCCTCAATATGTGACTGGCACTTGACATAATCGCCCTTGTTATCTTCCAAACATTTCTTCAGGGCCTCAACGTCACACGCTGTCGTTTTCTTGTTCGAGCCATCCGATCTCTCTACCCTCCCATCCATTGTCAGTGAGCTACAGCCTACACAAGAAGACAGAACATGCACAAGACAAGACTAGTCCCAGAGTCCCAAATTGTTAAATGAGAATTTAAAAAGTAAGTCGCGAATTCTCTCAAAATGCTTTAAAATGCCATGTTAATCTCATTATAATGTAATCTGATGTTTATACTTGTATTTTTACGATTTTGACCCTGTCCTTATTCCTTTCATTAATTTACCCTGCAGGTCCACGCCAACACACTCTGGTAATTTCTATTTGATTCTTGCAGCTGATTAAAGCTCCACATTTATTTTTGTCTCGTGTGATGAATTGATTAATATATAAAAATAAAAATCAAATTATGAAGGGTTCTATGGGTAATAGATTTTTTATTTATTTAAATAAATTATTCCACTCTCTTATTCCTATTTGTATTATATTATATTGGAGGGGATTCAACCCAAGTTATCATAATGCTCCCTAAGAACATCTATATTTGTGCTAATTTTTGTAAACTAAGAGCACTTTTCATTTTTGGTTCCTTGTTCAATATCTTTTATTTTTAACACCTAATTCATTAACACTTAAATTAAATTTAACATTAAAAAATATAACTCATGGGAACATATGTTTAAGAATAACATCTATCGTCTAAAACTTTATTTGAAAGACAATATAACTTTTTATTGTTTCATAGTCATTCGATTGCCGGTGTTCCAACAACTTTTGTGTTTTGTAACGAATATACAAAACAAAAATATTTCTAAATATGTGTTTCAAAGTAACAAGTTTAAAAAAAGAAAACAACTCTTTCATGCAATATTCTTTTTTGGAACTCAAAAATAGATTTCACCAAAACCTGAAAAATAAAATAAATAATATGTGATGCAAATGTATCAAAAAGTCCAATCCTACAATTATTTATGATCCTACACATTGTGATGAAGCAAGGCTTGCATTTCTGGTAGCATTCGTCTTATATTGCTCACTCTATTGTTTCCATTGTTAGATCTCCATGGCCAACATATGTGTCTTGCCTTCCGCTGACTTCTTTCACGGGTCTCTGCTTCTTCCAACTGCCTTGTTAGCTCCTCTATTCGCTGTCGGAGTCCTGCAGCCCTACTATCAGCCAACTGCAGGGACTTCTCTGCTGCTGCTTCGGCAGTCATTGCAGAAGCTGCAAGTTCTTCTTTCAGCTTTAGTTTACCATTTGATACATCCAAAGCAGCCCTCGTTTTTTCTAATTCTTGCTTCAAAATGGTAACCTAATGAAACAGAGATGAATATGGCATTATGAAATGTAAGTTGTCCACGTAAACTTAGTGCACCATTATAAAGTGCTTTTTTTTATAAGTTTGACAATAAAATCAAAAGCACTTTTAATATATACGGGGCCCACATTTATAATTTGTTTTCATAAGTATTCATTACTTCTAAAAAAACACTATTTTTAAACCACTTCTATTAAAGCTCTTTACATCTAAAAGCGCACTTAGAACCAATTTGGATATGCTTATCTCAAAAGTGGTTTAAAATAAAGGGAGTTGATTAAAATTGATTTTAAGATAAAGTATTTAGATGTTTGTGATGAAAATGTTATAAGTGATTTTATGTGGTACTTACCTAATTATTTTAGGATAAAGCATGCATTTAAACCTATTTTTCCTAAAAGTAAGTATTAGTTACTTCTCCTAAAAGCATTGTTAATGTTTCTCAAAATTTTGAAAGCATTTTTTTGGAGAGATCACCAAACACCTTAAGAAGTACTTAATCATTAGAAACTATTTTCAACTAGAAGGAGAAGCAGTTTCAAACAGAAACTTATTCAATCAACTCTAGTAGTTAGTTGTGTTATGGGATCCTTGATTCTATTATTTTACTACAGCAGGTTAAATTAGAGTAGTGGTATATGAAAGACGCAAAAGTTTGTGTCATATAGCATTATTTGCAACTAAAAGACTCGTAACAAACATGAATAAACCTTTATACCATTTTGTCACGCTCTTCAATCTCTTTTTTCCCAGCTTCAACTTCTAATTCACAAGCTTCTCTCCATCTAACAACCTCTGCCTCTGTTTCTTTTATTTCCATCAGAAGTTCCTCAACCTTATTTATAGCCATAAAAGAAGGGCATAAGTCAGTAAGAAAAGAAAAGGGAAACATCATTAAAGGGAGAAGAGTAATATTAATAAAGCTCTTTAAACTGACTACATTTTGAGATAGCACCCTCTCTCTTTCTTCTAATTCTTTAATGTACATGGTGTTTTCTGCAATGGTTTGAGTTTGTTTCTCTGTAAGACTCTGAAGACGCTCAGTGTCTGACCTGGCAAATAATTGATGTGAACAATTTACTCAATCTATGTTACATGGATACTTTAATATTCGTAAAATACCCATGTTAAAGCAATACAATATGAACATGAGTGTAGATACTATAATTTAATGAAAATTTATACAAAAATGAGAAAATGAGTGTGTTTGAGTGTTTGACACCCAAATATGTATCCAAAAATTTAAAACATTTGGTGTCTTAAAAGAATCTGTGTAAGAATACACAATTGATACTCAAGAGTATTACTGAGCAATTAACAGATACATATTTACTTCAAGAGAACTTCATCATAAAATTCAGTGATCACAATTTGACATAAAAATACCTGGATTCTTCCAAAGATCTCCTCAACTTAGAGATTTCAAGCCGTAAATTCTTCATCACCCTCTCCATAGTAGATGCCTGATAATTATAGATAAACAACAGAACAACTATTCTCAGTTAAAAATATGATATTCCTTCGATGCTCAAAAGCCTCAAAGGCACACACTTTATTAACAATCGTATATTTGGATAAAATTGGTACAAATTTCAAATAAACAAACATGCCTTAAAAATATATCCATAAGTGATCTTCTTTTTCAAATAGTCACCAATATAAAATAAAGAAAAAATTGCATTTAAGGACACTTTATTTTCACAAATTTGATATATCAGTCACCTTGCTTTAAACTGGCTCATTAGTTACCTTATTGATACATTTTGAATAATTTAATCATTTTAGATCAATTTTGATCATTTTAATAACTCTATTTTCCAAAAACAAAAAAATAAATTTGAAACATCTCTTTTTCTTTGAACATTTATCAGTTCCCTACTAATAATAAGGTTCAATTCAATCCGACTTAATTTTTTCTACCAAACAATGAAAAAACCTAAAATTGACAAGAAATTACTAAAGTGTATCAATTTTAATAAACATGATTAATAGGCGTAGTTTGCCAAGTAAAAGTAACCAAAGTGTCATACTACTCTAAAATAAACTAAAACAAAAATTCTAGGCATCTTATGAACTAAAATTATAGCTAGTTTGAAAATTTTGTTACCTCTAACGTACCTAAATCAAAGGGAAATTTGTCTTGATAGCAAGTTCAAAAATGAAACTTATGAGCAATTCAAACATATGATTTAAAATGGAGAGAAAGGGGTCTTATTCACCATGCCACAAGGTTTAATGGTCAACCATAACCACAATTATCGCAATTTCTAAGGCTTAAAAAAGTCGGTCAAAATTAGTCATTTGTAATTAATATTTCTATATTTGATTGATTTCTATCAACTTTGACTCACATGTAGAGGTGTCAAAGAGGTCGGGCCGACAGGTGGCCCATTTGCTAGCAAGCCGTGCCGGCCTATAACCATACATGTGCCATATTGTATCGTATCATGCCTCTATTCTTGGCCCATAAGCTTTATCATGTCGTACTATGCCTGACCATTGAGGTCACGCTTAACAGGCCGACACATCCCGTAGCCTGTTTAACCTATTATTTGAAGAAAAAATGCTGATAGCGGGAGTCGAAGTGTCTAACTTTCATGTATCAATGTTAACTCTATTAACTAGATTACGCCCACATATGATAATATATAGATATATCTATATATTTATTATATAATTTAATTTCGGACTAGCATGTTGGCATGGCCCAATCTCTCACGAGCCATATGCCGTGAGTCGTGTCATGCCGCTTTTTTGCTCGCCTGTTGTGTTGTGTATAATATTTAACATGTCAACCAAATTGGCTAACACGAACAATCAGTTTAGCTCTCGTTTTAAAGTTTGTCCACTGTGCCATCTAAGACTAGAGGAATACTAGTTGCACATACATTTGCACACCGCAATCAATGCATGTGGCATGGCATCATAATTTAGAAAATTATAAAGTTATGAAATCCAAGTACATGGCATGTAATAATGATGAGCGTGTACAAAAATGAGTGCAGCATTTCTATATACCTTAGAGTCTGAGACCAACCATTTATGAATCTAAACACAGAGAAATTGAGCATACCAGACTAATAACTTCCTCGTCACACTCGCTGCTATCTGATTTAGTCCCTATAGATCCAGAAGTATCCAATTTAGACACAGAACTAGTCTCTGAAGAATGTTCACTATTCCCACTACCCACCATGAATCCAAATCCAACTCTCTGCAATCCACGCTCTGCAATCTGCAAAAGAGCCACTCTCTTTTGTTCACTATTCCCCTTCAATCTCTTCTCAACTGCCTCTTTCTCAACCAAAGCAACCCTCAACAAACTATTAATATCCCTATTCTCTTCGGTCAAACTCACCACACTACTCTCCAATTCCCTCTTCTCCTTCTTCTTCAATTCTTTATATTCTCTCACCTTCTCTTCAGCCAAACATGAAAGCCTCGTAATACCCATTATTTCCTTCCTAATTTCCTTCAATTCTTCGCTTAATTTCGATTCTGAATCCAACCCAACCAACCCATTACTCTCTTCTCTATAAGTTTCACTTCTTTCTTCATCAACTTGATCGATTATACCCAACAAACTGTCCTTCGCTAAATTGACCGAATCTAAGCATTTTAACAAGAACCCATTACTTTCTTTCCAATCAAGTTCCAATTTTTTAACTCTCTCCCTAAATACTTCCAATTCTTCGATTTTTAGGGCAATCCCATCTTCCTTTTCTTTATAAGAAGCTTCGTACTCTCGAATAGTACTCTTCAGAGAGTCTCTTTCGCTCGAAATTTCATCAACAACCTTGAGTAGTTCGGTGCTGTTAGTAACCGCTTTGTCTCTTTCGTGCCGAAGAAATTCAAGGCTTTCCTCCATTTCCGTGGATTTGGAAAGAATAGTTTGGTACGAATTGCGCAGAGATTCAAGCTCGCCATGAAAATCATGATCTTGGATTCCTGTGGAGGTCGGTGAATCTACGTCGTGGTTTGTTTCTGGGGGCGTTTCTGTATTGTTCTCCATGGTTCGTAGAGTATTATTAGATGATTAGGCATTTCGATGAAGAAACAAGATCGAAAGGAGGGGAAGTGTGAGAGAGAGGGGGAGAGAGAGAAGAGAAAGAGCTCTACAGCTACCAGTCAAAGGAACGCTGATATACTTCTTGGAGACGATCTGGTAAGCAAATGGTATGTGTGTGTTTGAGTTTTGGCGCGACACTTTCTTCTTGGTTGCGGATGTAGACGGACTTTTTCTTAAAATAATAACAATGATAATTTTTTTTATATTAATTCATTAAAATTTATTACATCAGAAAATTTAATTAAAATATACAAATAAATAAAAATTTAAAAATGTACATGTATTTTTATCCATCATTTCGATAATAATCTTTTTTTATAAATTTTTATTTATAATTTTTAAAAAGGTTAAAAAATGACAAAATTATTATGTATTTTTTATATTTTTATTATTATAAATTTTAAATTTTTTTTTTTCAATTTTTACAAAAAATCAAGGAAAGAGACAAAACACAAACATGAGCATAGTCTATGACATGAAGCTCAACTCCATTGGGCCCTATACAACTCATTGTTTTCGTGGGTGCTAATAGTAAATACTACCCCATCCACCGTCATAAAATCGTTATTTATTCTTTTAATTAATTGTTTAATAAATTGTAAGAGAGGGTTCTCCCATTTCCATTTTCGCCTTTATATTTCCTTCGTAGTCTCTACAAACTTGTTCAATACACACACACATACGTCACTCGCCTTACGAAACTTATTTTTCTCTTTCTTATTCTTCTGCCGATCATCTCGCATTTTCTCGGTGATTTTCTTCTTCGCCAAGCAGCTTGTATCTCCTTCCCACCGGTTCCAAATTCTTTAGATCGCTTTCGATTTTCCATCTACACGAACCAATCCCCTCACTCTGTTGTGTTGCTTCCACTGGTACGAGAATCGAATCACTCACTCAGTCTTTTATAATATATATATATATATACATAAACTCACGCATATATTATTGTTCATGTAGCATCACATATTAATATCAGATCACGTGTTTTGCAACCGTATCAAGTTTTCGTTCCTTAATTGCATAAGGTTTTAACTTTCCTATTCTTTTTCTTCCTTGAATTTGGTTCGGTTGTGGCAGCTGAAAAAGCCGTGTTAGCCTGTGTTGGTAGTAAATAAAAATTAGAATATACTAATTTCGTTGTTGTGATTGATAATGGCTTGCTAAGTGCTTTTGTTTTGGCTCTGATTAGATGTCTTGGTTTTATGGTTGTGATTGTGGATTAAAAGACATTTAAATTTGAACTTTTTCCTTAGTACTCGTATGAACCAATCTATTTAATAATTTGGGCAATCTTGTGTAACTTTATTAGTTTTTTGTACTCCTAATCATTTAAAAAAAAATCAAAATTTTAAATTTTGTTGTGATAAAAGGGTTGAAATTCTCAATATCAAATGCCTACTTCATTGGCTCGGGTAAAGGCGTTCACTTTTTATCTAAAGGAATGGTTCATTTCGCCATTTAGTTTTAATTAATGAGTGCAAGGTCGAAATGGTCCACTACAAGTTGTATACTTTAGTCTACTAGTTTGTAGTTAGTATTTTAGAAGTCCACTAAGTTTACAAAATAGGATACCAGAAATCTTGATGTACCTATAGTATCTCATTTTTCAAACTTGGTAGACCTCAAATGTAACACAAGTAATACACTAGAGTTCCGTTAAATTTGAAAAATGGGACATCGGAGGTTTATTAGTTTTGAAAATTAGGACATTAGAGATATTTGTAGACTTTGAGTGTCCTATTTTTCAAACTTAGTAGACTTCTAGTGTATCATCTGAAAGCTAGTGAATTTAAGTGTCTAATTTATCTAACTTATTGAACCACTAGGGTATTTTTCTCTTAATTATATAGGAGTCAATGTAAATGAATTCTTTGAGCTTCATTTAAATTTAATTAGACCAAAGTGTTGATAAAAGGTCTAGGCATGGGAATTTGTGCTCCAACCTAAAACACGAATACGATACAAATTATGATTTAGTTAGAATTAAGTTCTAACTCTTTTTTGCTCATAAATATATTGATTTTTCTTGCTTTTAGGTATATTTGCTTCTAATGTACATATGTTTTGTGCACTACTGTTTTTGAGCTGGCTGTTTGTTATTTCTCGGCTTGTAGATGCCAGTTGCTAAAGTTATGGCTACTAGTAATCTAAATGCCATGAAATCGAAGGAAGTAAATGATTCTCTAGATACTATCATCAGACAAGCAGTTGGTAAAGAGCCCTTTCTTTCTCTCCCTAGGACTGGAGACAGCCCAGTGCAGTTGATCCAGTTACTTCATGCTTTAGATCAGCAAGGTATGAGCAACCTTTTATTAGGAACATTTAGAACATCTTAGAGGGAGGGTGTCTTATTGTGAATTCTCTGGCCTTAGTCTCATGAAATTTTGGAAGCCTTTTAACCATGTTAAAGGGGTTAGTATGAGTTTTATATTTATCACAAGCAGCTATTAGGTTGTAAGTTTTGCTTGATGCTGATGTTGCTAATTTTGACAGAACCCTTGGGTTGGCCCTTGCTTTCTCCCCTAAAGGTGCAGATGCAAAAGTGTGACAAGTGTTCCAGAGAATTTTGTTCTCCCATCAACTATAGAAGACATATTCGTGCGCATCATCGCTTGAAGAAGCTTGATAAGGTTATCTAAACCACTTTAGAACCGTTTATTTCTTTTAAGCATATCATCTTGACTTTTTCCTTTCTGAAATCTTTGTATTGATTTTTTCTTCGTAAAGCACACATATTAAGTTTTGTGTTGCATTGATATTGGTTCTTCCTATAATTAGTTGCAATGTTATGCCTGATATTGTTCATATCTTGTAGGATTCTATGAAAAAAAGGGATTTGTTAGGGGCCTTTTGGGATAAGGTAAGTTTCCTTCCTAAACTTATATATTACTACTTGCCCTTTTTTGCTGATGCTTTTGTTCTTATTATAGCTAACTATTGAAGACACTATGGAAGTTGTATCTTTCAAGAATGTGACACTGGAAGTAAGTGTTCCCCCCTCTTTTCCTTTTATTTGCTGCTTGGTACGATGCTATTCTATATATTCATCTACATACTGCTGATGCAGGGAATTCTTGCAGCTTGTTTATCCTCTCTCTATTGTTTGCACTTTTCAGAAGTGTTTGATCTGAAGTCCCACATTTTCTCTTCTTCTTATAGTATTTGATCTCTCTATGTCCTCTTTTTTCAGGAAGTTCCAGGGTCTTCGATTATAAAAGCATTGGCAACACTTATCCGGAAACCAGGATTTTCATCTTTGCCACATATATATTTAAAGGCTGGTTCTGTTCTCTTGGTAAAAATATTTGCTTTCTCTGATGTAAATTTTTATTTTCAAAAATTATCTATGTCTTGTACCACAAATTTTATTTTCTATATGACAACTGCAATTCTTTCCAGGATATCATCCAAGCTAGGCCTTCTAGGTTCCCAATTTCTTCCCAGGAGCTATTTTCTATCCTTGATGATGCAAGTGAGAAAACATTTATGTCCGGATCAGCCTTATTATTGCAGAGATATATTTTTGATGGAGAGGCTGGGAAGATGGGTCTTGAACCTAAGAACCTAGTTGCTTGCACCAGCTTGTTGTTGGAACAAAACCTGGTACTTTTTTATGTACTGTCAATCTGTCATGTGTAGCTTTGCTTGCATCCATCATCATTCAACTTTCCTCTCCAAAATGCATGTGATGCTGTTTATCTCGGGGCATTCATTTTTCTTTGGGATGATTAGGGTTAATGGTAATAAATTTTGGGGTCTTATTAACTTGTGGTTATCTTTTTCTCAGATCAAAGCATGGCTTGCTGACAAGGATGTTGAAGCTATGAGGTTCCAGAAATTGCTAGTTGAGGAAGAAGAAGCTGCTCAGAGAAGGTAGAAAGCATTACCCAAATCTGTTCTACCTTTTCTTAATTGGATCTATGATATATTACTATAGGTTCTACTTTCCTAGACATTTATACTTCGGATGACAGATTAAATTCTTATGATCTACGGTGACTGGCAGTATGTCAGGGAGGACAAAACGAAAGATGAAGTATTCAATTGGTGCACATTTATTTCTGTTTACATGGTATATTTTCTTTAGAGATTTTTAGGCAACTTCTTTAGATAATCTCAAAAAGAAAGATAAGTAATTCAATTGATGCGCATAGCATATTTATTTATGTTTAGGTTGTATGTGTGCTTTTGGGATATCTAAGTGACTTCTTTAGGGATTAGAAGGTGGTTTGCTTCTTGTCTCGATTATGGTTGCTTTGAGTATTGGATCTTCCACAGACTTGAAGTCTAAAATCATTATCATAGTGGGATATTGGCCATTATCAATTTTTTCCACTTAAATAATGCCATTCGATACATGGATCTGATGGCTTAACAGTTGCTTACTGATGTTTCAAATTGCAATTGACCAAAACATTGGTTCGTAAATACGATAAGTATTGCGTTTATTTGCCAACTTTTTTCTTATGATTTTTCATAGGCAAGCTGAACTCCTGGAAAGGAAAAGGCAGAAGAAGCTCAGGCAAAAAGAACAGAAGGCAAGGGAGCAAGGACATGAGGAGAAGGCTGATGTTAAGGACAGAATTGATGAAATGCTGGACACAGTACCACCAATAGAAACATCTACTTCTTCAATGACTTTTGATCTTCAGCCACTGTCTAAAATGCCACATTGCTCAAATATTGATGAGATTGTGTATAACGAGTCACACTCAGGAGTGGGATGTGATCACAGTGATTTAGGCACTAATCTGGATGCTCAAAGGCATACTGTACAAGGAAGTGGCTGCAAGCGTGTTGTCACTGATCGGTGGCAAGTGCAGCCAAAGTCACAGCGTGCCATGTCCAATGGTTTTCATGCAGTTCAGAGTTCACGCCCATCAGAACTTGGAGAAATGCAAAGTCGTGGAACTCGCAGAGATTTAAGGGCTGCCTCTACTGGCAACAAAGTTTGGAGCCGGAAGTATAAACCAGAACTTGATGGTAAGAGCTTGAAAGACAGAGTAGAAAAAGAGAACCCAAATGAATCTGAGCAAATGAAGAATAGTGAGGTTGTGATTGGTTCTATAACTGTCTCACTTGAATCACTTGAAAATTGTAGCCAAGAGAGTAACAATACATCTGGATCATGTCAAGATTGTCTGATAGATCATCAAAGGCCCAAGAATAACGCCGAGGATAAAACAAACACATCTGATTCAGTCCAAGTTTGCACAAACCGGTTAAGGGTTAAGTTTTGGAGGCCCGTAAGTCACGATGGAGTCAAAGGTCTGATGCCAGTTCAGAACAGTAATAGAGAATCAAGAAGTGAATCCCCAAATGGTGAGAGTTGTCCAAGGTTGTGTGGCATGAACTGTTATGATGACAAAACACCTAACTGTTCCATGGATCCTGATGGAACTGGAAACTACGGATTCTCAAGCCACGTGGCAAAAGCTTTTCTTGCACAGAGTAAGTCAATTTTGTTGTTTGTGTATTTCCTTGTACTTTCCTACCTGATTTGGCACAAACCAAGAGTTTTATTTTTGGAATGCTGCTTCAATCTTTACGTAGGGTGGAAGGAGGCTATTGCAACAGAGCACGTCAAACTGGTTCTATCTCCAGAATCCAAACCTGCAAACTCTTTAAAGGTTCAAAATGGCAGCAGAGAAGAAGAATCTCGTTCATCAAAATTACACAATCGTAATATTCATGGAAATATAGAGTACCAGGTAGTAAATGGCAAGTCTCATGAGCTTCCAACTGCTAGAGTCAAGTCCCGAACAATGCCCGAAAAGGTTGTCAAGTATATTCTGAAACAGAGAACTCCTACCTAAGAGTAGAAAAGAGAAGGCTTTTTTTTTCTTTTTGTTTTCATTTATACAAATCTGCACGGTTTAACCCACCACCACCAAGTCTTTAGCAGAGGTTCCCAGTTTTAGCAGTCGTCTTCTGTCAGAAAAGTTGAAGGTTTTTTTCGCTTAGAGGAAAGTCGACGGGTTTTGCCAGCAATTATTTTTTATAGTTCTATACTTCTTACTTCTGTTGTCTCATATAATGAGTAGTGAGTTTTTTTCTCCCTTTTTTGCTTTGGTTATGCGATAATTGTTTGAACTTTTTATGTAATAAGCTTTGCTGTTTAGTTGCTGGAATGGTCCTCTCAGTTCTATGCCTCATATTGAAAATACGTGCTCTGCCATCAAATTTTCTTCCTTGTACAAATTATAGTTTAAAATACTAGCCCAAGCTTGAGGCTGATCAAAGAGAGCTGATATGGACTCCTGATGTACTGTTTTTCATTTCTGACCCCTAGTTAATATAATCTCTAAACTGAACTCATGCTCATCAAAATACTGGGGTTAAAAATTGAAGCACCCTTTAAAAATTAATGTATTTAGTTTGGTTGTAAACATGTATTGAAAAATAAAACGTTCTAATAAAATGTTCATTCATTCCATATTTATTAGGAATGTTTTATTTTCTTCTTACATTTTTATAATCAAGTTAATTGTCTGATTTTTTTTATTTATAAATTTATAAATTTCATTTCAATGTTATTATTTTGATTTTATTATTTAAACAAATGTAATAATAATATTATTGTTTTTATTAAATTTATTTGCTATTACTATTTTCATTTTTATTATATCAACCAAATTTTACCCAAGTTCTTTGGTAAACAACGAACGGAAAGAAATGTGAGTTGTATGTACTTCATAAAAGTACGGTGTTAAAGAAATAAGGACTTCAGAAAACAAATAACAGATTTGTATTAGTTTTCTTCCTCAAATATTTAGTTCTTTCCTCTCTATATATACTAATAAAGTAAATAAAACTAATCCCATAAGTCGAATTTATTAACTTTATTCAACATGAAAAAAATCAGCAGCATAAAAAATCAAAAATTGTTTTTACATTGTCCAATACATCACTTCAACGTTACTAACAACTGCTCACAAAAATTTAGGAAGAAGAAAATTTGTGACTTACAAGAAAATTGAAATAGAATAGAAAAATTTTAAAATCAACAACAATTCAAGAAAAAATTAATTAATAATACAAAAGCCGGCCAATAAACCTCGGCTTAAGGTTGTAGCAAGAAGCAATCATCAAGAGAAATGAGCATATTATGCTCCTATTCACCATCGTCTTTTTCTCCCTTGCCAAATCTTAATCTTTCTCTCTCTCTCTCTTTCCTTTCTTTGATCATGGAATGACAAAGCAAGTTGGTGATTTGATCGAGCAAACAAACCTGCACATATTTCGTATAGTCCTATCTGCAGCAAACCTTGTGCATGTGTTGTTTGCAATCAAATCGAAGCACCTGTTGGACAATCTGCGATGGACACTCTACCATGCATTCAATTATCTCCGCTCCAAACCTGCATCATAGCATCGAACCACACTGAGCCCCTTACTACACTGATCTAAAATCTCTTTCTCACTCGCTCTCTACAAATAAGAAACAGAAGAGGGAACATACTTGTATATCTTTGTGTTGAACCATTGTCATTCATTGACGTGGGTACAAGCCTTCTATCCTGCCCTAAGGATAGTATTTCCTGCATTCTTACAGGCCAATCTGAATTTAATCTTCGAGCAAAATCCTCTACTTCCCTGCATTGAAGGATACTGAGATCATTATTAATTATCCTCTGAACAAACAATAGAATTAAAGAAGCTCCCTCCCAGAAAAAAGGTAGTCAAATTAGCATGAGAAAATAATGATAAGTCCATTTAGGCGATAAATTAACACAATCATTAGATGTCAGACGGTAAATTCCTTAGTATCACATTATCTTTGATTTACTAAGACATTATAATAAACTCAATCAAATGTTTTAAACTGAACCTTAATTTTACCTGTCAAGTTCCTCCTTCATAGCAGGATCTAAATCGTCATCAATGTCACCATCATCAAACTCATGCTTGGGTGGTGAAAAGGCAACGGTTGCAGATCCATGCAACTTTGAAGTTTTAGAGGGAGAGGGCTTATCTTTAGCCTCCTCATCATGGCAAGCAGGAGAAAGAGCATCCAACTCCTAAGATAAAGCAAAAAACTAAAAGATATAGAAAGCATAAAACACATCAAAACATCATCAAACACAAACAAGTAAAAATCTGATACCACAAATTCCCTCCATTTTATCATAACTTGCAAGTGAAGATATGCCAACCTTGTCATGGTTTCCATTCATGATTTCCAAAGAAGAATATTTTGGGTACTCTTTTCTTCTCCGGTTTTTCTTTTTGTTCTTATTGGCTCTAACCCCCTTTGAATCTGTCGAACAGAAAATGTAACATACACATGAAGAGTAAACTCCTAAAGTGTCCCCTTTAAGTACACTTTACTCCCTAAATTCTTAAAGTATAGGGACTAAAGTGTATTTTTTAAGAAAAGTAGGGACCTAAGTGTAACATTGAAAGTTTAGGGACCTTTAAACAATATTCAACACAAAGTATAAGTTCTAGTGTGGATATCATCTTTGAAAAGAGGATTTTATCTTTTAAATAATGAAAGCAAAACCTGAATAGAAGTAATGTATGCAGAAAAACTAAAGATATTATCAAATGCATAGTATATTATCAGTTTAGAATAAACATATAAGCTATTTTTGCATAAAAACAAGGGACCCCTGTGGTACCTCTATCTCCACCGTTTATATATGTTAAGAGATCTTCAACTGAACGCTCATCTACATGCTCCTCCTCGACCTCAATCTTCTGGAAAACATTGAATATATAATCTTCATCGATGCATATAAGCATTTGAATGTTTAGATTGCCTACTACACACTCATGCTGTCATTGAATATATAATCTTCTGGAAAACATTGAATATATAATCTTCATCGATGCATATAAGCATTTGAATGTTTAGATTGCCTACTACACACTCATGCTGTAAAAATTCATTTGCATTTTATAATTTATACAGATCTACCACAATGGCAAAGCATTCATACTTTTCAAGATAAAGTAAGCACCTTCAGCTTTTCTCTCTCTTTTAGCTCTTTCCTCTTTCTTGCATATAACCGATTAAGAAGACGAATACGTGGATCATCACTTATGTTTCTCAAGGGTTCCAACTTCTCCTCCTGAGCCAGACAATCAACATGAGAAATAACACAAAAGTAAAAGAACCATTTACTTTCTTGCCAGCAACACAAACCTCTGTGAGATCATCCGGTAAGTGAAAAGTCTCACGAATTTCCTCAGGTGTTTTTCCTTCAATAATTCGAGCAAGTGCTCTACTGGTCAGATCAACCAAAGGCTTCAATTGGAGGCTGTCAGCAGCTGATGTCAACTCGCATAACTTTTTCGTGTCCATTCTAATAAATTTCTCATCAAAAGTTTTACGTTCCTGCATAAAACATTCTTGGCTGGGTCAGCAAAAACTTGTGCATACTTGTCACATTCCTAGCACACCACAAAACAATATTATATATATTGTGTAATAAAAATTATAAGAAGACAAAGAAAAAGAACCATGGAAGTTCCCAAGGAGAGGGGCGGGGTTTACATTGCATTAGCTAACATCCAATAAATTCAGCATCATCCATTCAAGTTGAAAAACAAAATTGGCTTAAAGAAACAAATAATAATAATAATAATAATAATGGCAAAGAAATAGAGCATACCTTATTAGAACGGCCTGGTACTTGATGAAATCGGCAATAGTCAAGTATTAAACCCAAGATGGCAGGGTTGACCCTAGGAGGAAGTGAGATGGCATAGTTTTTGGAAGATCCCATGCCTGTCTGGAGTATTTCTCGACATATCATGGGACAAAACATGGCAACCTCCTCATCTACTTGTTGAATTGAACCATCAGCAGTTTGAAGCCATATGTAAGACTTCATCTATTGTGCATAGAAAAACAGAAGGATTCAAAATAGAAAAGTCCATCATAGCAACAAGGAATTAAAATATTTCTCAACATGATTTGAACATTCATATTCCAAATCAAAAACCCCATTGTTACCAAAAGATTCAAATTTTGCACCTTAGCAAAATATCACAATCAAAGGAGCGATACCTTTATGCATACCACATGACACTTGTTTTTTGCTAAAAAACACCCAATAAAATGACACCTCGACTGAGAATATGAGAGGGGGGAGAAATATGTAATTCAACATACCTCAGGTTTGACCACTGCCATGACACCCTCTGACATTTGACAACAACGATGCTGTAATTTATTACATGCACTGACAGAATGAACAGCCTATCAATGCTTCCCAAAAGGACATAATTTGATGCCAACAGCCACTCTTATTAGAAGAACTTGTGGAGTTGGATTCTATAACAAAAATACGAAGGGAATCAAACCTTGTGACCTTAACCCTGAAATTTCCAGAAGATTCCTATCAATAATTTGAAACTATGAAAGTATTATAACAATAAATGAACAAAATAAACAGTTATAACAGGAACAATGAGGACAAGAGAGTAAAAAATATATACCAACAATGATTTTTTATTGCATCAAAATAAGTAAGATAAGGAGAGAGGGGTAAGAACGAATTTGCAAAAGGTAACAGAACCTTTTTTTTGTTTTAAAATCTATTTCAAAAACGGAAAGTGACAAATGGAGAGGCAATAAGTATAAAGAAATTGTCAAAGTAGGCACTCAAAGCTGAAACCAAGTCATTGAGCTTCTTTATTCGTTTTAAAACAAGAAAGTTTCTCTATAAAACCAATAACAACAACTCAAATCAGGTGATATCTTTTTTGACCTTTGCATAAGATGTCACCCTCTCTTAGGAGGGCACTTAGTGAAGAATTTAAAATAGTTCTCTTGTTAAACTTATCCTGTCAACTCCTCCTTTTAAGATCTCTGTAACTTCTACCGGTCTATTCATTTCAACAGACAAAACACCAAGAAACTCACACAGGGTATGATTAAGAGTTCCATAGAGTTTTCCAAAGCTCACGCTGACTAATTAAGAGATAAGTCAGATGAGAAGCATGAATTGAATTTACAGTGAATTCTAAAACTCAAAAATGAAGGATTTCCTAGCATATAAAATGCAGCTCAGGTGCGGCTCAAGAGTGCTGAGGCCATAGGCCACAATTAAAAATGAGGCCCCTTAATAATTAGTATTAAATATTATTTACTAATAATTAATATTAAAGTACTAAAAAATAGCATAAAACTATTCTAATCTAAATCTAAATAATAAATACTAAATAAGCGTATCAATCCCACTATGATCATCAAAATACTATAACTCTACTTTTTGATAAATAACAACTATGTCGTGCATTAATTTTCTAATAACATTACTTCAAATTTTATAAATTAAAAAAATCACGTCGTATTATTTCAAGCATTCAGAAAATCCAGAGAAGAAAAAACTTCCAACTCATTGAAAAGTTGATAAGATTTTTGAATGATTCAAAAGGTACATAAAGCATCATTTCAGATCACTAAACTAGCTAATACCATAACAGAGGACAGTTGCATACATTTCCCAACCAAACAGAATATACAAAACGACAGGCCGATTATCCAAATGCAACCTTAATCTAAATGAAACTAAGAAATGTTTTCTTTAACTTGCAATAATTATTAAACCTATCTTCAGAACATGAACAAAAAATCATTTCTAAATAAAAAATTGAGAATAAATTAATAGGTACCTAACAAATTACAGAAGAGACAGACGAACCGGCGGAGAACGACGAACGGCAATAAAATGAAGTTTGAATACTATTGGCTTAATGAATAGCGGAAATGGAGCTTAGCGGACTACAACAATGGAGGATCTTTGACCGGCGGCTTTGGATGTGGGTGAGGGAGACAATGAAATTAGGGTAAGCGGATTTGAAAGGATTGGGGCATTGGGCTTCGTCCCTGAGATATTTTTTAAAGATTTTTATTTTTTGTATGCACAAAACTTCTTCATTTCTGTGAACAATTTATTTATTCATTAATTTTATTATATTATTACTACACAATTCGCACACTTTTAACTATAACTCTAGACCTTTAACATGATATAATAGCATATTTATTCTTTAATTGGTATGTCTTTTTTTATTTTATTTTTATTTTTATAGTATGTCCAGAATTTTCAATTAATATCCTATATAACTTAATTTTTTATTGATCTCATTTTTAATAATTCCTCCAAAATAGAGCAATTTATTCAATTTTTCATACATTTTCAATTTTTTATGGAATATTATTACCCTTTTTTCAATATTTTTTTATTAAATATAAAAATATTAACATTATAATATATATATATATAGAGAGAGAGAGAGAACATTCATTTTAACATATGATAAAAATATTACATAAATTAAACATTAACATTATAATATATCATAAATATATATTGAGATTTGATTAGCTATTATACATACAGGAATATCCACTGATTAATTATTAATTAATATTAAATAACCTATTAATTAAACAAAACTCAACACGACGTTTGAGATCATTCAGAAATTTATGATATCAGACAATAACATCTCTACTCCAAACGCGCATGGTAGAGACATTGAATTGGCTCAGAAGCTCTGGGATTGCAGCAATAATTTTACAAGATTTATTTTTTCTTTATTCGTCGTACATTAATATATTATAAATTATAACAAATATTAACTCGTGCACGGTACAAACTATAAGGACATTCGGAGTAAGAATTTTCGACTTCAAATCGCCTCTGGCTGGAACACATTTGGTATCCCTTTATGTGTCGCTAGTTCAAATCACATAGACAAAAACCCCTTTTATAAAATGCTATTTTACCCACAATATTGGTGGCACAGGAGAATTGGACTCGGAAATATCATTTCACTAAATGATATATACAGACAACAAATTAGGGGAATTGTGTACAAAGCTACACTTGAGCCGGCCAAAATATATATATATATATATATATATATATATATATATATATATTCTAGAAACAAAATGCATAGGCTCAGCAATTTCCCAACGGTTTCAATTAACTAAACTGGACCAGATTCAGTCTGTCATCTTCTATACAGCAGGTTCAGAGCCGAAACGGAAAATGTCACTTGCTTCTTCTATACCATGATCTAAACAAATATACATCTCTCACATCATGAATTCCTAAGAAGGACTGGTGATGATGATATGGATAATCAGAAGTCATGCTTGAGTGGTGAATGTCATTATCAGAAAGACTTTGAATAATTTCCTAAGTAAGCATTAGGGTTGATCACTCCAGCAGTCAACTATGAACAAGCCATGCGGTATCACATCATAAGCTACCTACCAACCATAGAGGTTTTCTATTTCCCATGTTGTGACTCGTCATTGAAGGATCCGATCCTTTGAGCCTGAATCCACATGGAAAGGATGGTTTGCATGACTGTATCTATCGGTAACTTCATTCTGAAGTGGAATCTTATTCTTTACTGCTTCCATTGCAGGTCCTTATTTTACAAGTTGGCCCGTTGGATTGAGAAGATGAATGTATTTATCCCATGAACAAAAAATAGTCTCAAAACAACCCAATTTGATTCTGGGTCCAAAAGAATATGTGAAGTTAGACACAGTGGGTGTGACTAGGCAATGAAGAGGTAGGACTCAAGTCCAAGGATGGGTTCATTTTGGCATTATCCTTCAGAAGTTGCCTAGAAACTCGCTCAGCTAAAACTGATTGTCCATCATAGAGTTCTCCATGGGCAGGTCTTGTAAACTGCTTTACGAGAATTTTGTTTTCACACGAAACCAATTCTGGAAAAGCATGGGATTCTGGCCGAATTCCTCGAAATATGTCAGGACTTGAATCATGATATGAGGAACCATTAACATAAAGACCATATAAGGGCAATGGCTGTTTTAGGTTATTAAATGGAATGGTACCACTACCACCTGTAAGAGGTGTGGATGAGCCCGAAGTGGTCCGAGGACTAGTAATCAGAGGAGGAGTTCTTATTCCATTTAGATGTTGTGGTGACCTTGAATGCAATAGAGGGCTCCCAATGGGTGAGACTGGGCATGATATGTTCCTTGGAATACGGATTTCACTGGAGTTAAGGAAATGAGATAAGACAACATTTTAAATACAGTTAGTCATTACCCACAAGACACATAGACACACACATTGCCACACACACATTGCCACACACACATTGCCACACACCCACTGACGCATGCACACATACACTGATACACATACAAACAGAGAGTGAGAAAGACCTGATGTGGGCATTATTTTTTAATACTCTAAACGAATGACCTGCCAACCTATCTGATTCCAAGTTGGGGAAATTCCTAGCTTGCCCAACTCCCTGCAAACATGCAACAAAACATGGCAATAGTTAAAAACTAGAGAGCCATAAAGAAAGAAGCTATAGAATAGCTAGCCATTTCTTAGAATCTTTAACATGTATTAAAACAAGTTGCTAATATTATATGTTGATGCGAAAGTAAAACTGTTGTTTGAAGATTAAGGTCCTTCGAGAATCTCATATCCTAACTGGAAATATTTTTTATAAGCCACCTATGTCTGTGCATATATGCAGAGAACTTCCTTCTCTATAAGATATAAACCTGATTTTCGTTTTCAATTTTCATACAATGAATCTCAAGAATCAGGCAGAAAAATAACTCTACAAAATGCACCATAGCCATTAAATCAAAGAAAACATAACTGACTATGCCAAAAGTGACGCATTAAATATGTTTAGTACAATAGATTTCATACCAGATCTTTCACTCCGTTTGTAACCCCAGGGGATACATCTGAGGGCTCAGGTCCCACAATAGGTCTTTCCACAGGTGCAGCATACTTCACAAAAGGATGCTCCAAAAGCTGAGCAGCTGTGAGCCGATGAAGTGGATTACGTTGTAAGCATTGCCTTACAAAATTCTTTCCCTCATTTGATAAGGTATCTGGAATTGCCGGTAGTTCCTTGCTATTCCCAATCTTAAACATGGCAGCAACCTTTAGGCCAAAAAATCAAAAATCACACCAAGAATGATTGAACATTTATGAAAAAACTGTAACCGAATTTCCATGAGAAATGCTCTAAGGCATCCATATCTTGTCAACAAACTGACCCCTTCATACTGGCTCCAAGGTGGTTTTGTTGTAGCCATCTCCAGAACAGTGCATCCCAAGCTCCAAATATCCACAGCAAGGTTACAACCATTTGCAACTGAGTTCTTTATAACCTGGCAACCAAACCAAAAGAAAATTGATATTTAATCTCTTCATGAAGTATGTAACTGAAATCATAAGATAAAAAGTGGAAAGACTCACCTCAGGTGCCATCCAATAGGGACTTCCTTTGAATGATAAGGGACAAGATTGTCCAGTGATCTATTCAGCATATGGGATAAAGGGAATAAGATTGATTACACACTAGAGTAAAGACAAGTATGGCTTGATGTGTACATGAATATCTTAGCCGTTTTCAACCATTTTTTTACTCTTTTCAGTTATCATTATAATTTTCTAACATGAGGTATAAGCATATCTGTTTTAGCAGCTAATAAAATGAACACCAAATATGCCCATGCTTACATGCTTTGCCATGCCAAAGTCGGCCAACTTAACCCGACCATTTGGATCTACAAGAATATTTGCTCCCTTGATATCTCTGTGAGAAGCAAAACCCAAAAGGATAAACAATGTTCAAACAATAACTTTTACCAGATAGAATATAGTTGCTTAGATCATACTTCAAAACATACTGGACAAAAAATTCATGTTATAATTAACCTGTGGACCGTATTTTTAGCATGTAGATATGCAAGGCCTGACAAGATCTGTTGAGTATAACTGCGAATTGCTAGTTCACCAAGTTGTCCATATTCTTGAAGAATTTTATAGATGGAGCCACCAGAAACATACTCTAGATATATGAAGAGTTTGTCATCCACCTATTAAAGGAACAATTACTATATTATGTGAATACTTCAGAGCAATTACTTAAACTTGCGGTTGAAATTTACATTGTAGATAGGTAGCACCTATCACTGCTGAACACCAACACACAATACCATGCAGCCAACCCCAAAAAGTCACTAAAACTTGTAAAATACCAAATATTGAAGATACTATTTTCTTTTAATCATAAAATATTTACTAGTTTGATAGCCATAACTGTTTAACTGTCAGAACCAAAATATACTATAACAAGTAAGATAGAAACCTAACAATATACAATAATGCATGACACAAAACAGTAAATAAGAGACTGACCGTTTCAGACCCATAATACTGCACAATATTTGGATGTCGTAAACGGCTCAACAAAGCAATTTCCTGCCAAGATCATAGGCTCCCATTGACTTAGAAGTGAAACTAAAACAAGGAGCCCACAACATAACTATATTTTGAAATTAAGCAAAATAAAATCTAATACCCTAATGCTTTACCTGCATTAATTGCTTAGCACTTTCCTTGGATTTTGCATCGTCTGAGAACAATGTAACCTCCTTCATCGCACACATTTCTCCATTGTCACTAACAATTAATATTAGAAGTTAGAAATGCAAAAAAGTCAACTATTCATCACTACTTTGGTAAAAAACTAAACCAGCTTGTTTATCACTTGCCAAACTAAATTTCATGCTAGTTTTCATTAAAAAGGGTTCATAGTTACCCACAATTCTTTGTCAATATTTATCCATAAGTATACCCAATCATCATGCTGTATTAAGTTCCCTCCTGACCAAAATTTGTAGCACAATTGGCAACCATATCATGTAGTTTACATGATACTGCAATGTTGCCCAGTAATCTCTCAAAGATGTCATAATTTCAGCAATTTTTTGGTATATATATACCTGTTGAAACCAACATAAACATGCCCAAATGTTCCTCTTCCCAAAAGCTTTCCCTTTTTCCAGCGCGAACCAGGACTTGCCGGACTCTCCAACCTTCCTGGACTTCGTGGCACTGAGGGAGATGTTGCTGCTGAATTGGAGTGGGAAAAAGGAGATGGATTAGAAATTGTCACGGGAGGGAAAGGCAAGCGGTGACTCTGTTGTTTCCCATCATCTGGCCAATTTCTCTGTGACTCACTCAACATAGCTCCAGCTCTTGGATGGACAGGTGTCACTGCACCACTGTGAATTCTGGAGCATGGGCCAGGACTAGCCATTCTTGGACTAGGTACTGGAGAATACTCCGGACTACCCCGACACTGCTGCCAAAATAATTGAGCAGACATATCTCCTCCCACTGAATTGTGCCCGGAATTCTGACCTGACCCAGGACTGGAGCAGTGGCCAGATCCAATAAGCGTGACGTCCGGATAAGCCTTTGTGGCCCAAAAAGCAGAGCTTGTTACTTGCTCAGTACTTGAGGCACGAATTGGACTTCTAGAAGGACTTGACATGGAACTATCTGGAGCACTGAAGAAAGCACCGTGGCTAGGAACTAGAAGGTTTGGAACATGACTACCTAAAGGCCTCCGTCTGGGTGAAGAATGAGAATTATAATTACTGAAAGGAAAGTTAGCTGGTTTCTTTGGCTCAGGTGAGTGGAGTAGTGTATAACCGGAGGATTGATCCTTGAGCATTGCACTTCTCGAAAAAGATAATTATAAATAAGAAAGATATCAGTACATTTGTCATTGCTGGGTAAGGTAAGAGAATGATAACAGTTTAGTAACCATGCAAACATGAGAGAAAACAAGCTGATACAACATATGAATGTGTCATGGTTTACAAGAAACTTACTTGGAAGGACTCCCAGAAATGGTTCTATTCCCAATTTCAAAGTCAGTTGCTTGAGAATGATTTGAATCAGCTGGATCTTCACTATCAGTAGAACTCTCACTAAACACTGAATCAGTGACCAGTTCCCCGTCCAAATCACTAGGGATTGTCCTGCTACGAATGCATGCAGGTCTTGGGAGAGGCAGAAACAATGACGACTTGGATCCTTTTTCACATTTTGGTTTTGTGCTTGTTACAGAGTCAGTAAAGCCAACACTTGCAGGGCATAGATCAGGAAGTGGAAGTGGTTGAGCATGAGTGCTTTCACCAAAGCTTTGACACCTCAACACTTTCTTTGAAGGTGAAGGAGATCTAGATTCTAAAGGAGATCGATAACACTTTTCTGAAATTGCATCGCCTTGACATCTTTGAGACCCTCCTGATCCACTACTTTCTTTGTTCTCAAATGAAATCTTTAATTTCCGGTGCAATGTATCAATAAAACTTTCCTTGCTTGTCTTCTTCTTTGCATCCTTGGATGATGACTTCCCCCACCATGAAGGCATATTTTTCACTTAAGATTTACAGAGTCAGAAGATATGTGCTTTAATGTATATCCATTTGCAAGTACTAGAATTTACGTGACATCTTCACATGAGACCAATACCATCATACACCTTACGCAGCCTTTGTAACCAGTAGGTGATTCAATGAATTCCGACTTCAAGCAGTTACTCGAACCCTATTCAGCTCAAGCACGTCAACAAATACCCACTCTCAAACCAGAATTAATTCATTGATATAGTAGAGACCTGCACAAAGGGTATTGTCATTTTCTTAGTTACTAAAAGACATTGTAGCCACCCTCTAAAATAAAATTTTCAACTCGTGTAAATTGAACTACTAGAAATAGTTCAATATAAGCACTAACAAAGAAGCCTGTGCATAAGTAAATGCAGAAATTGTTACCACAGCTACATAACTTTCAGGATAAAATGTTCTCTGTTTTTGTAATAAAATACTTAAACACCTTAATATCTAAAGCTATAACACAATTCAGCTTATAGTGAATTTATTAGTCCTTTACACTCCTAATTACTTCTATTTACTACCCTTTTAACCCAGTAAGTTTGTTTTTATATACTTAAATTGCAAGTCTACTGGGTCATTCTAGTGCCACTCTGCTTAGGATAGGAATATTTACATTATATTGTTCTCTAAAAGTGGTAAATCATTATCTATCAGCGGATACAATAGATTAACTTCAATATAATCATTCCAACTTTTTCTACATCCAAAAACATCATTATTCTATTTAGTTTCCAGAACACCAAAAGGTAGAAAGGAAAACATAACTTTTGTTCCAAATTAATAGGTTTAATTATATATCACAACCCAATTCATAGATAAAGTTTCATTTTTAATTCACTTCAGGCGTTGCATATGTATTTTTTATATAAAAAAAATTTGCAGTGCATATATTTTTTTATAAGGTTAAAAGTGATACAATATGAATAACTGAATCATATAAAATCAGGAAGGAAATTAATATCATTTTATCCAATCTAAATTCTAAGACGAATAGACCATTCAGCTTAATAGTCGAAACCCATAATAACCAGTAAAACTAAAGACTAATAGTAGCAACCCAAAATTTGACTTTGTTTACCTCTGCAATAATTTCTCAGAAAACAAATTAACGGCAGCTTAAGATCCATACTCAAAAACATTTCTATAAAGCAGATCTAATTTAAATCCAAAACTTTATTTGTTAAAACTAATGAATCACCAAATATCACTTACTTACAACAATCAATCGGAAACGAAAACTTAAAGAATCAGACTTACAATCTAAATACTCATTTCAGCAGAAAGCACGGAGAATTAAGCACAAATCTGACTGATGATTCTCTTGATTCTGAAATTACAGTGAATGTGCAAAACCAAAACCCCCAAGAATCTGGAATGTACGAGGTGAGATTTAAGTCGATTTCCACGCACTCTGTGAATTGAAAGATTGCACAAATCGATTAGGGAGAGAGAGAGAGCTTGCCTGAGCTGTAAGACATGGAGTTGTGAAGAGGGGTTGAATTTCTTCTATTATGTGTTTTTCAATTATAAAATACGTCTGGGGCCAACAAAAAAAAATATAAAATACGTCTGGGGCCAACAAAAAAAAATATAAAATATTTTTAAAAAATAATTTATCAACTTATAATAATTACGTACTTGCATACCTGTCCATGTCATAAAGATATGCGAAAATCGTTAAATCTGAAAATTTTGATGGAATTCAAAAAAATTAATAATTTTAACAATTTGATAGAATTTAATGATATATTTAATATATATATATATAAACTGAAAACCTAATTATTCATTTCTATTTTCTCAATAAGAATATGATTAAAGAAAAATTTAAATATATTCTATTATTTTAAAAAATGTCATCGTAATTTTTTTTTCTTTTTACCTTCTAAGATTCTAACTTAAAATTTTCTTCTACATTATAGGATTATAATGAACCTTATTCAGATAAGTTTCTTCCAAATTTGAACATTTGTATTTGATTTGTAAAAAACATTACTTTACTCTTATTAAATGATAAGGATATATGTACGTGAAACTAATAATTTTTACATAGTAAACTATTTTGGTTTTGTTGATCTATAATACTCATATTTTTTTTACTTTTAGACATGATTTATGTAGTTTTTGAGTGTGGGTTGAATTTTTCTTGATAACCCAAAAACTTTGATGTTGATTGTTTATTTCTAATGCCTATAGAACTATTGACATCTAAAGAGAGAAATGATGGCAAACAATCAAAAGACCTAAAATAGAGGCATTTTGGAGCAATTTTATTTGTTTTTATTATTTATAAACATTGTTTTTGTTGCTGGTACAGTATGTAAATCATGTTATTGAAATATTGGATAACAAGCATTGCATACATTTTAGACTAGGTATATTCACATTGTTTGATAAGTTGGTGTTATAGGTAATCTAATTCATTCATCCCCACACATAAAGAAATAAGTTCTCAAAGTTGGTGTTTTATAACCTATTATTCGACTTCTCAAGAAAGGTTTAACTTTTTATTTTATTGATCATTTTTTTTTCTTTAACAGTTGATAATCTATTGTATAATTTTACAATGATCTTTTTACTATCAAATTATTTGAAATAAATTTAACGTTATTTTTGTGGTTTTGATTACCGATGATAAATCTCCCTAGATAAAAAGCTAGAGAAAGTAACTTTGTTTCTTGGTTAATTTGTTACAATTGATTTAGACTGCAAGGTACACATAATATCAAGACATGAATAGCATAACACTAACTTTGGTTTTCTTAACTCCAACACTGTCCCATTTTCCAGCCAGATGTCAACCGTCATTCATCGTTTTTAACTGACGGACTCCCTATCCAGTTGTCATTTCCAACCATTGTTCTTCGTCAATTCATCCCCTATCATTGTTCATCAACTTCACTGTTCAATTAAAAGATCGGGATTTGAAAGTTCCATTAAATAAATCATCTCATAACTAACCCATATTGAAGCTTTGTAGTGAATAACACTATAAAAGTTTTATTTATTTTGATGTACTTTGAATTCTAACATTTTTAAACTTTATGTTAAAACTATGAATATTTAGAGTTAAATTATGTAATTGATATTAAAATTTTTTTCTTTTGAATCATTTTTGTTGAATTATTTTTAATTATGTTGTCAGATACTTTTGAATTTGTATGGAAAATATTTTTATTTTTTCTTTGATTTTATATAATTTTTCATTTTATATGTTGAAATTATATCAGATTTGGATTCAATTTTATTCGGATTGATATTTACAGTATATCAGATCAGATTGAATAATTCATAATTTGTTTCTTTATATAATTTTTTATTTTATAGGTTTAAATTAAAATTTTGATCCTATCTGATTTGATCAATCTAATTGGATTCGGATTCGAATTCAAATTTTTTTGGATTGATCCTATATGTTGAATTTTTTTTGGATTGATATTAAATAACTATTTTATCTTATTATTAATTACATATTAGTCTCAAGCATATTGGATAAAATTATTATTAATAAATTATTTTATGATAATAATTTATATTATTATAATATTATTACCTTAAATTTATCATTTTTGGTTATGTTTACAAATAATTTATATATTTTTGATATATCAATAAATTCAATCAAAAATATACAAATATAGTAAGAATACTATTTATAAAAACAAATTTTAATCTCACATAATATAATCATATTATTTAATTTATCATAAATTTATAATAAATAATAAATCACATAACATAATCATATCATTTGATTTATCACAAGTTCATAATAAATAATATTTTTTTATTATGTATGTTTTATTGTTAGTATTTATTTTTTCATGGAAGAAATTATATAAATTTATAACATAATAATAGAAAACTCGTTATTGTTAATAGTTTATTTTTTTTTTTTAAGAAGGGAGTTCCTTCAATTATTCATTTTTGTAATTATAATTTCATACGTGTTCTAATTAGTTTCACTTCATATTTTGATTCGCACCAACGTGATATTTAATTTAGATGAATCAAGTTTGATTTAATCAAATCAAATACTCAAAAACTTCACAAATTTCTAAAAAATAAAATAAAAAATAAGGTGTATCTATCTCTCTTCATATTTGATTAAAAAATATGAAAATCTCAATTTGACAGCTTTTTCTTTCCACTTTATTAATATGTAATTATTTAATCCATTAATATAAATAAAGGTAGAATCATTAATTAAAAAAATATGAGTGTCCCGAAATAAATCATATTATATGATTCAGAAGAAGATTCCATTCTATCTTTCATTTACTTCTGAGTTCATAAATGCAATGAATATTGACGTTTGCGAAAGGACACAACAATTATAGAAGTACTAATTGAAAGTCATCGTATATGTGTTTAGCTAATCAATTATATTCGCAATAAATAAATAAATAACCTAATGAATTATATTAATGGTTATAAAATATAGAGTAAGTGATATGATGATATTATACGTAAATATATATAAGTTTAGTGTATTTAATTTTTTCAAAAAACACAAATTTGTAATGAATATTATTCTATATATTTTATAAATAATAAATAATATCTCATATTTATCACCATAAAAATAGAATCAAGATCTTATTTTTAAAAAAATCATAAAAATAATATTCTATAATATTGATTAAGATTTAATTATACAAGATAAAATGATACATAAATATTTTTAGCACTAAAAATATATGAATCGAATGTAAAAAAATATTATTTTTATAATTACAAGTTTTATATTATTATTATTTTTTTACTTTTTATAAATATTTTACATTGAGTTTTATTTATTTAAAGAGTTTGATGAAATACATTTAGACATTATAGGGTGGTAATTTGTGGAATAAAATGAGATATTGATATTGTGTTATATGTATTAATCAAACAAGATATTAAATAAATTTTTATATATATATATATATCATAATTTTTTAAAAATTAAAAAATTAATAAATTTTAATAATATATATATTTATTTATATGTCTCTAATTCTTTTAGTAATCTAACTATATATGTAATTAAGGTTTAATTGCAATATCACAATACAATTATATTTGAATATAATTAAGAAGAATTATTCTCACCTTATTTTTTTGGTTCCACAACATATATAGTATAAATTTTAAAAATTTATAAAAATATCATTTTATCTTTAATATATTTTTATATATCAATTAAATTATTTTTAAAAATATTTTTATAATATAATAATAATAATAATAATAATATTCCTCTTATTGGACGGATAAATTACATGAATGTACAGTCCAATCCCATGTTTTTTCGTTTATTCTCCTTTACAAATAAATAAATAAATTATTAAATTATAATATTCGTATATATCTATTATTGAAATACAGATAATAACAAATTTATTTTCAAATTGATAATTAATATTATGAATATAATATTATTATTATTTATTTAACTCAAATTAATGTTCTTTATCACATAAAAAATACGTGCCGCGAAGAATACGTATTTTTCAAATAATAAAACATGTTAATTCATATTAAATAAATAATAAAAAAAAATTCTTAATATTATTTAAAAATTTGATAATAATTTTTTCATAATTTATACTATAACAATAAATTTATACAAATGATGATAATTCAATTACATATTTAATAATTTATTCTAAATAAATTTTATAAAAAACGTCAACTAAAAACAACTTGCTTTATTATTAAAATAAAAAAATAAACCTATTGGCTATTAGCATGCAAAACGTATGAAATTATATAAACTAGTGGCTGCGGCAAATGCTTTTAGTTGAATTACACGAGAAATCATTATGGTAATTTATTATTATGGAACTAATAATATTAAAATATAATTAAGGATAGGAATAAAAATAAAATTTTATAAATAAATAAAATAATACTTTTAAAAATTTTATTATAAAAATTGTAGGTAGTTATCTCATATCATTTTATTATTAAAAAAATGATATATTATTTAAATTAAATAATATTTAAATTTATTTTGTATTATTTTAATATTATTTGATTATTATAAATTATAAAATATTATTTTAAAAAAAATATATTATTAAATGAGTGTCAAACGCATGTCAATGACCATAATAAAAGACTAGATTAAAATCTAAGAAGAATATAGACTACCTTTATCGGGGGCAAAGCCCAAGTCTTTGGTTGAAACGTTATATTGTACATTGTATATTGAGACATTAAATTGTATTTTGGTGACACATCAAGGGGTGACACATCAAGGCTTTAGTCAAACATCAATATATTGACATTAAATTGTATTTTGATGAAACATCAAGACTTAAGTCAATCATCAATAAATTGATATTACACAATATCATCAAGAGATATTTGAAAACAATAAAAATAAAAATCAGCTACAAATTGTTAAGGTAAAAATATTTAAAGAAAACAGCTTAAAAAAATTGTTAGAATCTCAAAAACAAACAATCTTGAATTATAAATCTAATTAGTTATATCTTTGAATTATTATTATGTAATTTTATATTATTTAATTTTTAATATCTCTATAATTAATTAATTAATTTTAAATTTTAAATTATGATAAAAATATATAATTATTTTTTATTTTTAATTCTAATCAATTTATATTTAAAAATAAACATTATTTGAATATATGTTCCGGATTATTAATCATACCAATACTTATTCTTGGAGGTATATCATGGTATTGAGGTCATTTAACAACCGTTTATTGCTTAATTTATTAGAACTTCGATGATATTTATACTTTTGAACACACATAAGAAAATATAAAAAAAATTAAAGCTTAATTTTGATTTATTAATAAGATTATGTAATATTTTAAATAATATGTCATGATCATATTAATAAGAAATAGATTATCTAAAGCTATTTTTGAACACGTTTTCAAAACCGTGATGGAGTCGAAAAATAAAATAACACCTTGAGAGGGGTTTTAGATTGAAATGGTTATGTAACTTTATGTAACACATTAGTTATATAACTTTTAGAGTTGACTAATTTAGTTCTATAATTTAAAAAATAGTCAATCAAGTTCAAATTTTTAAAAAATGAGATTTTGTAGTGGTAAAATATAAAATAGTAAAAATAATTTTTAAAAAAAACTTTTTATATTCCATCCCTCTCCCATTTTACTAAGATTAGTTTTTATTTTATTTTTGAGTGGGCTTTTTTTGTCAAGAAAAAGTCGAATAGAAAATTTCGTTTGAAAATATGAAATATTATTAGTTTTAATGTCAAATTGATTTAGAATAGGAGGAAAAAATGAAAAAAAAAACAATAGACAAATTAGATTTCACAATTTATACGAATAGAAAAAGGAGAAAAATATATAATTGAAGAATAAACTCATATTGTATTAATTTAAAAAATTACTAGTGTGTTAGGGATTTTAGAGAAATTTTAAAGAAAAGATAAATTTTATCATTGATATTGAGAGAGTATATATAGATATATAGTAGACAAATGTCACTATTACAATGATAAACACTCTATTTAATGTATCAAAGCTGACTTAGTAAAATTACAAGAAGTAACCAGGTTGTTATATACAGACTGTTATTCCTAGGACATACAAGATGGATGCTAGACAAGAAGGCATGTAACGTTCACGAGGTCACATCCATTAAGTCGCATAGTTCTAAGCTTGATAACAAATGAGGTCTTGTTTATCAAGTCGTATGTCAGTAAGTCTATTCAAAGTCCTCTAAGACTTGGATTGACTACTTTTGAGGACCACGTCGCTTATATAGGGGTTGTTAAACTTAAATGCCATATATGCTATATGAATGGGGTTATTTATATCGTTAGGGTCACGTACCTGCCACATGTATAATACTAAACATTAATTCTCATGATCTCTTGACTTTGTGAAGTTAATGAGATTCTTAAGAATCAACTAGACCTTTTAACTTCCATTTAAATATTAACTTTTATAACCGTTCAACTTCCCATATCATAATTGTCGGGCTCTATAAATAGTAAAAACTTTTTACTATTTATCACCCTGAACTTAATTTAGCATATTTTTTTATTAGAATATCTGAACACACTATTTAACTCCTCAAGTCACATCTCTATACCTTCACCATGTTTTCACACTACTTTGCTTGGAATTTAGTTGCACTTAAAGCCACTTTCTAGGTAACTCACCTACCTTTAACTCATTATGGTATTTTTAGAATGTCTTTCGACAAAGGAAAATATAAGATCTCCCAAACGACTTCCAAGGATCCACATCTAAGTCATACCAAAAGTGTCCCCCTTAAAATAGAAAAAACACGTCCAAAATATTCTAGAGATCCTACTCGTACATAATTAGGTCGTGACCAAGATGAACGACCTCTATACACCATTATAGGTCATGATAAGATAACTTACAGTGCTATGAGAGAGAGGGTCTTGGCTCTCCCCATTTCCTCCAACTCAGTTCCAACTTCCACATCATCGTCATATGGTTCGGTACCTATTATAAGGATTCTAGTGACAATGACAAAGGTACAGTGCCTAAAGAAAAAACATGGCTCAAAGGGTGAGCTCACATATAGAATTAAGATGAACATCAAATTGAAAATATTCCTATCAAATTGGACGTTGACGAATTGGTTCAGATACGAAGAGAATACAATATCCTACCTCGAGTAGGGATGATGCATGTTCCTCGTCATCTCTGTGACATGAATGATACTATTACGGGGTAATGGGTTATGCACTTCATAACTTTCAAATTAGGATTAAGATGTCCATTTCCAAAAATAATGGCATATGCCTTAAGCACTTTCGACATCAACCTAGATCAAGTCAACCCTAATAGGTGGCAATTTTGTGCATGTTGTTGTGTTGGTAATTTTTTTATTCATTCATCTTATATAACATCTTCTTTGGTTAGACTATGATCAGATAGGTATAATACGTAAATCACCCTTTTATCTCCATGCTTACTGTCGATGCTAAAGTGGATAGGGAGTCAACGTGTGCATTTCCCCTTTAGGTATTTGTTTGATCTCAAATGCTTTAAAAGTCAAAACTTCTCTCTTTACCTCTTCTAAGTACCTTTTCATTCATTCTTCTATTGCCTCAAAATCATCATTAACCTAATTCACTACTAGTTCACTACTAGTTGGGAATCATTGTGGACTAAGACCTTTCTTGTTTTTAATGATCGCAATTGTCGCTACACTAATAGGAGTGCCTCATATTCCACAACATTGTTAGATGCTTGAAAAGTGATATAGATACACTACTCTATTAACCCCTTGTTTGAATGAATATAAAATTTTCTACCTCCAATATTCTTGAATTGCTAGATTCATCCATATATGCTTTCCATAGGTCTGAGGTTGGTGATGCTATTGTTAGAACCTCCATTTGGTTCTCTGGTTCATTTGATGGGCCCTTAGTCCATTCGGTTATGAAATCGGCCAAAACTTGGCCTTTGATAGTCATTAGTGGTTTGTATTGTATTTCAAATTTTCTCAATTCAATGCTTATTTCAGAAAATGACCAAATTAGTTCAATTTATCCAAAATATACTTCAATGGGTAATACGTATGAATAACCACCTTTTGAGCTCCAAAGTAGTGTCTTAGTTTTCTTAAGGTCATTCTTATTGTCAATGTCACCTTATCCAAAGGAAGATTCCTATGTTACACTCATGTTAGGGAATGACTTTCATAGTATACCATACATTTCTTACCCTCTCTATCAACTATAAGTACAACATTGATCATTTTGTCTATGAAGGCCATGTAAAGGTACAAAACCTCATCAATTGTAAGATTTTTCAAAATAAGTATTTTCTCATGTATTCTTTGAGGGATTAGAAATCCCACTCATGTTCTTCACTCTATAAGTAGTCATTGTCTTTCTTTAACATTTTAAAAAAGGAAGAAAAAAGGTTGTAATTTTGTCCGAGTTAGCCTCGATCCCAAAAGAATATACTAGATATCCAAAGAACTTCCTTAAAGTCACTTTAAATACACTTCTTTAGATTAAGACGCATTTCATGTCTTCTTATTATAGTGAAGACCTCTTTTAGGTCAGAGACGTTGTCTTTGGCTACCTTTTTCTTGACCATCATATCATTAATATAGACCTCCATGTTTCACCCAATATGATTTCAAACATTTTGTTTAGCAGCCTTTGATAAGTTGTTCTAGCATTTTTCATACCAAAAGGCATCCTGGTGTAATAATAGGTTTCTTTTTCAATGATGAACATCGTTTTCTCTTCATCTCTAGGGTGCATTTTGATATGAAGATATTATGAGTATGCATCCATAAAACTCATTTATTTCAAAATCGATTATGGTACCGACTAGCTAATCAATGTTGTGCAAGGGAAAACAATCCTTGGGAGTAGCCATGTTAACATATGTGAAGTCAACGCACATTCTATGGTCCTCTCCTGCCTTATTTGCTAAGACAATGTTTGACAACCATGTTGGGTAGCCGACTTTGCGAACACAATTTACACTTTTTAATGAATAAACTTTGTTCTTTATATTGTTACTCTCTTATCTTATAAATCTCATTTTCTTTTGTTGAATTAGCTTATTGGTGTGGTTGAAATTTATCTCGTGTGAAATGATTGAGAGATCAATAATGGCATGCCTTTTGGCTTCCATGCAAAAATATCAACATTTTTCTTTAAGAACTCAACCAATCATTCTATCATCTTAGTTGAAAGCTTCAAATTGATTTTCAAAGTCTTGTCTTCTTTCGGACCTCCTACTTGAATTGTTTCATAATCCTTGAGGGCCACTATCATTATCTAACTTTTCAATAGGCGTGTAGTATTGGGACTTAAGCAATGCCCTTCCTTTGGTTATTATTTCAACCCAGACGATAATACACTCTTCATGGTAGAGTTATAACAACTTCTCACCTTTTCTTATTCTCCTTTTATTTCTTTTATCTCATCCAATGTTGGATATTTGATAAGTTGATGATAGGTTGAGGGAACAACTCTTATTCAGTGGATCCAAGGTCTGCCCATGATTGCATTATAAAAGGTAAAGGTGTTCAATACCATAAAACTGGTAAGTATAATGACCCCTTTTACAAAAATGGAGAGCCGTAAAGTGTCAATTGATATGGTTACACTGTCATTGAAACCTACTAGTAGCATTTGTTGTTGCGTAATCTCTAGGGTCTATCCCCATGCCTAACAATGCTGACAATTATAAAAAAATTGAAGAGCTACCATTGTCTACCAATATCCTATGCAACTCATAATGTGAAATTTTACTTGTGATGACCAACGGGTCATTATGAGGTGGTAAGAGTTCCCTTCCTTTAAAAACAATTGGAAACATAGGCCCTTATCACATCAAAGAGTAAACAGGTTGGTGAGTGTCTCTAGATCCTAAGCGTACCTCTTTCAAGAATTATGGGTGTGGCTTGACATTGTTGGACAACAGTGTATGGTGTGTATTACACACACATCTCATTATAAGGGCTGATTGGGCCTATTGTCTCCCCTTTGAAGAGGATTGTGTGATACAAATGCCCTTCAAGAATATATCTCCATGTTTTCTTTTCTTGGACCTTTATTTCCATCTACCAAGTCCCTAAAATGTTAGTAAGATAAAAGTTGTTTAATTTACCACTTAAGATGCTTGCAATCCTTTATCCAATGGAAGACACAATATTTGTTGAGGTCTCTAAATGAGGCTTTCATTGATTGTGGCCATCTTACTTGTTCCATTATTTCCATCCTTTGTATAGCGTTGGGCAATGATACACATAATGATGGACCTCTAAAAGGAGACAAAGCCCTCATCTATGTCTCAGATATTCTCCTAAGTGCTACTGTAGGCTTAAAATAGGATGGGTTTAGGTGCCTATCAATAAAAGACTTTATTTCCTAGTCTTTCTTACTGACATCGATCTTATCATAATATCTTCTCAATATCCTTTTTGATGACTTTAACTCCCTTTTTACGTTTACAAATTTTTGTGCCTCTTCATCGACCATATCTAGGAAACGTGGGGTAGTTTTGATCAACTCAATGAATAGACCAGTGTCCTTTTTTATTCCCTTTTGGAAAGCTTCAATAGTAATAGAGTCTGAACATTGAGAGATCTCCAGTTTTTGTATTTTGAATCTTCTCATGTAGTTCTCCATTGTTTCATCATTTTCCTAAACTATGGAAAATAAATGGTATGATTCCTTCCTAATAGGTTTGTTGCATGGAAATTGGCGACGAAGATCCTAACTAACTCATTGAAATCTTTTATGCTTTTAGAGGTAGTATGATGAACCATTTATGTGCCATTTCTTGGAAGGTGGTAGCAAACAATTTGCAAAACATGACCTATCTTTTATCCTTCGGTATGCTTATAATGACCATGGCTATTTTGAAATGGATAACATGCACCATAAGATCTTTTATCCACTTGTAAGTGGGACACTTTAGAGTAGAAAATTTTGGAGGTAGTAATACTAGTTCAATATCATAAAAAAGACACTAATAATTGGTCAAATATGGTCTCAATATCATTCAGAGGATGCAGCTTTCCTTGGCTTTTTAATCATTCTTTCATTTTTGTCCCCATTTTTTCTTCCCTCCTTTTAAACTTCTCATCCAAATCTCTTTTGGAAGGTTTTGGTTGTGTTTGGTGTCCTTTTGGAACAAATGTTTCCAAACTAGATGGCCTTAGTAGGAGTTAGGATATTGTTTATCCAGGATATCGATGAGTTTTGTATTCAAGTTCTTGAACTGAAGCTATATGTGTGTGTTTCTCGTAAGTTGAATTAGATCATATTGGTCGAGATATCTTATAAGTCCATGAGAGGTCTATTTCAATCTTGTTGGATGGCGTGGTCTCACGAGAGGGTTTTTTTAATTATCTAAAACGAACTCTTAGCCTTCTCTGAGTAAGTGTCTTGTATCAAACGTGATATAAGTTCCTTGTTATCGTTTTTATACCTAATGAAAGCCTATTGTAGTTTTGCCACTTGTTGTTGGAGTCTATTCATTTTAACATCCCTTTCTAGAGACGTACTTTTAGAGCTATAACTTATTGAGCTGATTGTGTGAGAGATTGTTTTGGTCACATGATGCATAAAAACTTGATTGTCAAATTTTATAAAATTTACATATTGCTTACAAATGCACAAATTACTTATAGAAAATGACAACTATACTTTTGAGGTTAGTTTAAGGAGGAATCATATGGTTTTTAAATTATTCAACAAAATCTAAAAAATGAAAATAAAACTCAAACATTATGTCATAAAGTTTGGGTTAAAAGTTTAATCTGATGACATTAAAATAAAGATAGATTTAATAAACATTTACGCATTTAGACATTTATTATGATGTGGGGAATTTATGAGACATATTATCTTAGTTGATTATGTGTGCTTAATATTAAGTAGGTTATTAAAGATTTGAATTAAAATTATTGATTCTCTCTTTTTTGTATAAAAGTATCTTAGGGTAGAGATCATTTTCGTTATTAATAATAAACCAATTAAAATTCTTAAGTGTGGCGTATCAATTGATTTTATTATTAAATTCTATTTATTTTATAAGAGACTAATAAACCATTTAATTGTCTTATTTATATGGGGCCTAACAATTTAAACTTTATTTAAGGTGTCAAAATTGGGTTCAAGAATTTAATTATTTGATAATTGATTTTTAGATTTTAAAGTTACTTTGAAAGATGTGTCATCGATATATTATTCAATAATAATTTTTATAAATTTTTTTGAAATAGAGTTTATACTCTATGTACAAATATGATCCAAATCACATATAAAAGAGCAATACTTTAAATCAAATTCAAATAATTAAATATTAAATCTAACATTTATATTTTAAGTTTATTACAAAAATTCTAAAATTACTATATTTTAAAATAAATTTTGTAGAATTCTTGAATAGAAAATAATATATAATTTTGTAAAAAATATTTTACCCATTTTAATATTTTACAAGCATAACAACGTTATTGATATTCTAATATAAATTCAACAAGATATGCTTAATTTAATAATTGATCAAAAAATTAAATATAGCATGTAAAAATAATACATAAAAAATAATTGAAAAGAGTATAAATATACCTCAACAAAATCTTCTTGAATTATTTATGGAACACTTCCAAAATGAATCTTATACTTGTTTATTGAATTGAAATTATAGCTATTACATAAACTTAATTTGTTCAACTCTCAAATAAGAGAAAAAATTTAAACTAATACAAGAAAAACTATAAGCTTAAGAGAATAAGAAGAGAGGAGCTAAAAAAACTATAAAAGGGATGATTGACACAATATAATATGGGTTCTATTTATAGGTTTAGAAAATAAGATGAGACGTGTTGGCACCACGCCATGCACACAATTATCATACGCATCGTACTCGATTCAAACATCTAGCACCACGGCACACCACATTTCCACGCCATGACCTACGAAGAATTTGTGGTAGTTATACTCAATCCATATTGCTTCATGCAACGACATATAATATTCCATGCCACTTCATGCACTATTTTGATTCACTTTGTACCCATATTTTTTGTATCATTTTTTTTATGGCTTGGAGCATTGTAATTGTATGCTTCAAGTATTGATCAATTTTATATTTTTAAGCTAAAATACTTGAAAAACAATGAAGTATACTCATGATTCTGAAAATAATAGCAAAATTAAGTAAATACAAATCTATTTAAATAATTAACATGTATAAAATCATGATATATTAATTGATTATGAGCACTCATCATCATCCTTAGTCCACTTTCACGTATTACAAGCCATACGAGGTTATATCCTAACCCATGATGCAAAACGGTTATAGGTAAGACATGAGGTACATGATTATTGAAATCAAACTCAACAATTGGGTGAACATGGTTGTTTCTTAATTTGTGATAGGTGTGGTAACTAGTTATGACAAAAGAAGTGAATTTTCCTATGACACAGATTGATTCTCTTTGGATATGAAATGTAAGGTCTTAAATGCTAACTAAGAACTAAAAAGAGTTAAGCCCTCATGATAAGTGCCAATTGTTTGGAGAATTGTTAGTATGTTAGGGATTTTAAAGATATATTAGAGAGAAGATAAATTTCAGATCCTTTATTATTGATACTGAGTTGGTATATATAGATATTTAGTGGGCAAGTGTCATTATTATAATGATAGGCGTTCTATTTAAGGTGTTAAAAATGACCAATTTATGATAAAATTATAAGAAGTAATCAGATTGTTATACACAAATTGTTATTCCTAGGCCATACAAGATTTGTTAGACAAGAGGGTAGATAACATTCACAAGGTTGCATCTACCAGGTCGCATAATGCTAAGTTTGATAACAAATCAAGTCTTGGTCATTAGGTCGTATGTTACCGAGTCTACTTGAAATCCTCTAAGAGTTGGATTGACAACCTTCGAGGACGAGGTCACTTATATACGACCTGTTAAATCTTAATTCCATATACACCATATGAATTGGATTCTTTAGGTTATTAGGGTCATGTGCCTAGTATCTAAGTGATACCAAATAGTATTTAATTCATTTTGATACGTGAAATAAGTAAAATAATATATTTTATTTAAAAAATTCAATTAAAATTGTAAATTAAAAATTAAAAAATTTGAGAGAAGAAAGGTAGTGTTTTTTAAATTATTTTTTTAAAAAAATTTATATTTTACCCCTAAAAAATCTCAACATTTTAAAATTTAGATTTGATTAATATTTTTTTAAATTAAAGGATTAAATTAACATGTTTTAACAATTATAAAACTAATATATACTATTTCAACCAAAAAAACCGCTTGTGAGTGCATCATCTCAAACAGTATTAATTTTAAAAAAGAATTAAACTAAACAATTAATGGGTTACAAATATTCCAAACAAAAAATATGGGCTGGCAAATATTATTACGTTGAGCCCAATAAGAAGCCCATACTCATACCCATAGGCTCTTATTCTAAAGTATATGGTATCTCATCTTTTCCGATAACCCAGTTACGATAATTTTAGACTCAAACCAAAACGCATGACTAAAATTACCTCAAAAATCTGCAGATGTCCACATTCATAGTCATGGCGTCTTCGATTTCTTCTTCGACGTGTTTCCATCTATCATTATCATCATCTACACGCACAAAAGTAGCCATTTACTCATATTTCTCTGTAACCTCGCGGTCCAAAAGCTCCACATTTCATTCCAGCACACCATTTTCCTTATTGGGATTCAGTGTTTTCTCCTCGTGGAATGGTTTGAAGCATCTGGGTATCTCAATTGCGCCAAAACTGAAATTTGGTACTTTTCATAGTTTCTTTCCCTGCGTTTTTATTGTCTTAATTGAGTAATTCTGTATAGCTATTTTAATTCAATTGGTGAAATGGGTAACATTTTTGTCTTTACTTGTTGTGGTGTGTGGTGCAGAGAGGAAGAGAAGGTGTAAGAATAGGACGGTTTATGCATCTCTATTTGGGGTTGGAGCTCCTGAGGCTCTTGTAATTGGAGTGGTTGCTTTGCTGGTTTTTGGTCCCAAAGGTCTAGCTGAGGTTAGTGGTTGCACTTTTGTAGAGATTAAATGTTGAAGTTGTACCTTTAACTTATTGAGAATTAGGGCTCTTTTGGATGTGCTTATTCAGGAAGCGCTTTTAAGGGAAGTGGTTGATCAGAAGTGTTTGAGGATAAGCATATTTAAGAGTGGTGCAAAATTGTTAGAATTAGTTTTAGAGTTGAACTTTAGTAATTATTTTAGCCATTATAATAAAATAAGTATTTACTTATGCTGTAATAGTGTTTCTCAAAATTTGAAAAATACTTCACTCGGAATTTCCTTAGCCTTATGTTAACTGATACGGTTAAGCTGCAACATCATTTTGTAGAATTTAGCATATATATATATAATCGTATGCGTTAATGCAGTAATCATATCAGCTATACATAATTGAATTGATCATAAAATAATATGTTATTCTATATATGTATATATGTAGTTTATATACACTTATTACGTAAATAAATATACATTATGTAATACGTGTGATAAAATATCATTCATATTCCCAAAGTTCATATTTTTTTCAAAAATGCTCTTAATATTTGAAAATATATCCCTAATAATACTTAGATTAGGCGTATTATTACAAATTTCCCTCAATAATAATGATGTTAAATTTTTCATCTATTATCTCTTACATGTTTTTATTTTTATTTTTTTGCTAAATTACTAAAATACTATTTAAAAATAAAGTAAAAAATATATTTACTTATTTACTGTATTTGTTATGCTTAAAAATAAAAATCTACGCTAAATAAAAAAATAAATAAAGATATAAAAGCTTATTTAAATAAAGAAATAATTCTAGAAATTAATTTAATATTCTTGATTTCTTTTTTCTTAGTCATATCTCTTTATCTCTCTCTCACCGTTAATTTTTAAAAATATTTATATTTTTCAACTATGTCCAAATTTTTTGGTTGTTATTGATATTTATTGATTAAAAATTTAATTAGATAGTTTCATTACGAATATATTTTTCAATTTTTTTACAATGTCTTATAAAAAATTAAAAGTTTAATTTTTGGTACAATTAACATAATTAAAAAATTACTTATAGAGTTCAAGAAATAGAGTATGTGTTTATATTGATAGGATAGTTTATTAAATTTTAATTAATCCATAAACACTAATTTCTTAAAACTTAATCTCAATTATTTATATTTTTTAGAAGTTAGTTCAATTTATTAATTTTGTTAATAATTTCATTATAAATATTAAAATTGAGATTATTATGTTATATTTATAATTATATATGGGTAATATGTCATTAAATCTAATTAACGTTAGACCCAGCCCATTTATTGATAATGAAAAAATAAAAGTTACAATTTTACTGCATTTGATTTGAGATAAATAAAAAATAATAATTTCATTCATTGTATGAATTTTAATTTAATTTTCTTAATTGAGAAGCATTAGTTTATTTTATTTTATTTTATTTTTATTTTGTGTATTTTTTTAATTTTCTGCTTTATATTATTAGAATAAAATAAAAATGTAATATTGTTAACTTTTATTTATTTTATTAGTTTAATATTATTGATGATTTAATATTAAAATATAAGAGAAATAAAATTTTAGCTTAAAATAAAAGATATCCTTTGATTTTAGAAGTATCACAAAAATGTCATTAATCAACCACTATCTTTAACTTCTATTAAAGTTGAAGGTTATCTTTAATATTTTTGCAAAATTGGGGATATTTGTGAAAAATATACAAACTTGGGGGTATTATTGATATTTTTTTCACTACGTGTACATGTGTAATATATACAAAGTTATATACAGCTGACATACTATTTTAGAGATGGTTGGTCATTTTAATCCTATAACTATGTGATTTATACACTTTAATTCTGTAATTTTTTAGGCGAGTTTCATTAATTATTTAATTTAAAAGTATTATTAATTAAGTCGACATTTTTAAAAATTGTGATTTTTAGAGGTAAATTAGAAATTATGTATTTTATTAATAAAAAAGCATTAAAAGGAGAAAAAAACCTCCCCCTTTTCACTTTTTGTCTCTCCTTTCTCTCATCATTATTTTATTAAAAAAATAAAAAATAAAATTGAGAGAGAGAAAGAGCGAGTAGGAGAGAGAATGAGTGAAAGGGAAAGAGAGAGGAGTAGAAGAGGGAGAGAGAAAGATGGGGAGAAGGGTTTTTTTATATCTTTTTTTAATATTTTTTAATTAATAAAATATATCATCCTTATTTTATCCATAAAAAAATCTTAATATTTGAAAATTTTGACTTAATTGATTATACTTTTAAATTATATGATTAATGAAACACACTAAAAAAATTACAGGATTAAAATATATAAATCACGTAGTTATAAGATCTGAGGACCCAATACCCTTATTTTAAGACTGATTTAAATATGCATACCCTCAATATGCTATTTAGTGGCCATACTCCATATTAGATATGAAGTGGACTCATAATTGTGGAAGAATTAGTAGAATGGGTTTTCATTCTAATCAAAAAAAGGAACAAAACACAGGACTGTTATAACCTGCTTTAAATGAGATGATCTAGTTATCAAGATTTGTAGAGTAAGAAAAAACTAGAATTGTCATTTGTCACTGACATACCTCACTAGTTCAAGATTTAGAGGAAAAATATTTCATTTTAGAAAGCAAAAAAAGAACACTATCTTTCCTAGTTTTGATTTTCCCAACTTCAGGTTGCTCGCAATTTGGGAAAAACGTTACGAGCATTTCAGCCGACCATTAAGGAACTTCAGGTACACATGCATGGCAGTTGTTTATGAATTTTGTGTTTTATGCCTGTTCTTAGAAGGCTTGGATACTATAAACTAGTCTATATATTTCTTTGTAGGAAGTTTCCCGGGAATTTAAAAGCACTCTTGAAAGGGAAATTGGTTTAGATGATATTCCAAGTTCCAAACAGTCTTTTGATCCTTACAGAACCAATACTTCAAATCCTTCATCAACTGTTGGCACAGAGGACTCCAAGGTCGTGGCTGATCCTAGTGAGTGTAAAAGTTGGCTAACATCTAGTAGCTCTTCTCTGATTGTTATCCACTTACTGAGTTTGCTTTCTGTTATGTATTTTACTTTAGTTGCTATTCTCTGTCATTCATCCATAAAAAAAAAAGACTATTGGAAGATAAAAATTGGGCTATTTTTGAAAATTACACATTGATAAAAGGTCCTATTCTTTTCAAAATGACATGCACTAAAAAAGTGTAGCATGATACTCTAGTCACTTTATTTAGATACATTAGTTACTTTTTTTTATAATTTGTGCACTTTAGGGATATTATTGTTACATTCTTTGATATTTTAGTCTTTTTTTTTTCGACAAATTCAGTTTTTTTTTTGTGGGCAAAAACTTTAGAGTGGATTTGAACCTTATTAGTAGATGGATAGATATTTGATAAGGAAAATATCTCAAAAAGTGAGAAAAAAAGAAAATAAAATGATCAAAAAATGATTAAAATGTCTACAAATGCAACATTAAGGTGACTAAAGTACGCCAATTTAAAACAAGATAACTAGCGTGTTTAATTTTTCAAAGTAAAGTGGTCATAAATATACTTTTTTTCTAAAAAAAAAATGCGCACAATGAAGTTCGTTTAAGTCATGTAGAACGTACTTCATTATGTAAAGTTTGATGCACGTGATTAAGTATACTTCATTAGTTGAAGTCTATTATGTATTATGGATTTTGCAAAAGCATTAAACATGAAATATGCATTTCATCTCCAAATATGAAAGATGAAGAATCATGGCTGGCGTCATACCAGTGGCTGGTCATAGATGAAGTGGTTTTGGACTTGTAAAAAGTATGTTTTTATAAAGTGTGTTATTTTGCTCAATATCAAATTCTATGGGATTACATAAATATGGAAGGTAAGATTCAATCCATTCACTGATTTGCATCATCAGATGCCTTGAGTTCTGCTTTCTGCTCACCTCTTGGAAGTTTTTGGAAAAGTTATAATTAAATAGTAGAAGAATGGTCAACAATCCTTTTATACATCTATTATTCCCTTACAAGTTTTGGTTTTATGCACCATGCAGACTAAACATTTGAAATTTAACAATTGGAATTACTGGACCTTGAATACAGGATCTTCAACTTTGATATCATATTAGAAGTTATTGAGAAACCAATTTTCTTAAAAGCTTAAGCGAGTGGGAGAAAGGTTAACAATATTTTTATACATCTATTAGTTATGTATTATCATATACTTTATCTATATGTACCGTTGCAAATGACTTCAATGTGATAAATTGTCTACAACAGACGACGTATCATCCCCTACCAGTGCTTACACTACCGAGGAGTGCCTAAAAATCACTGAAAAACAGCTAAAAGCAGCGTCTACTGCCCAACAACAGTGCGAATCGAAGTCTCATTCAGAGATCCAGTCTGAGGCATTAGATCATTACGAAGGTTTGTCATTTTGATTATCGAACAGCTTTCTATGGGCTCCTTTAGTTATGCGCTGATTTATGAGTAACTTGGCAACAGCTAGTGTTAAGGAAACTGCTGCTGAAACACCCTCAACCCAACAATCAGGAAATGAGAACATAAAAACGGGTTAAGAGGATTGTGAAGACTGCTGTTGATAATTTTTCCCATCTGTGTAAAGAGATGAATGGTCTCCATTTCAATTGAGACCTGAAGAGAAATTTTATATTTTTTTGCTTTAGTGAAGATAATCTTGTTGAGTACTATTTGAAGCAAAAATGTGGAATTGGTAACTTTTAACTATATTTTTATTTTGATATTTTTTAGTCCTTATTATCAAGTGTGACACATGAAATATTTATATTTAAGCTATTGATACACATTTTGATAAATTTTAACATTAATCTCAATGAATTGGAATAGTTCATAGGTATCATTAATGTTAAAATTGACTAAAAATCATGTGTTTTAAATTAAAATAGAGGTAAAAAAGATATTAAAATAAGAATAGTAATAGTCTAAAATTACAAACCTAAAAATATGAAAGATCTTAATTTTTTGAAAAATGTCTCTCAATTTAGACTATTAGAAAGATGGGAATGATTTTGCGTGGAAGTTGATTTTAGATATGCAATGTGATGCTAATCGATCTGACATTGTTTATATGGATAAATCTGCTCCCGTCTATTGAATTTCAATGAATCCTATGAATTCTTGCAAATGATTAGTTCTTGTTTTTATAGTGCACAAAAATGACCTTTTAAGCCATTTTCTATTGGTGTAAGTCCTTCCATGGAAGCTACAGAAGAGGGTCTCGTATATACTAATAGACAAGGCCTTGCAGCTCGTATATACAAAAAGGTACGTTTTTTCTCCCTTTAAAATCATTTGAGATAAATACCAAACATGTTTAGTTATTGTAGTTAGAGCACTTAATTTTAGTAAATTTTTATGATAATTTAGTCTATTAATTTTAAAAAATAATACTTTAGTTTACTAGTTTTAGAAAAATAATACTTTAGTTTATATAGTCAAATTTTAAGTATTTTTTTTAAATAATTTTTTAAAGAAAGCTTTATTATGAACATTTATTGAATTATTTTTTAAAATAATAATTTTAGAAAATAGAAAAAAAATGAAAATAAAGAAGATAAAATTTGCCATTTGCATTTGTAACATCATTTTTTTAATTAATGGATTAAGTTATTATTAAAAAAATTACTTAACATAAGTGATCTATTTTAAAAAGTTAATATACATACTTTCACCCATAAAAAATGTTTTTGATTTTTATGTTGTAAAAAAAATGGAACGTGTAAGTTGAGTGTTGACACTGAGGGGGTGCTGCATCAACGATAGACTTTGGAGTTCACAAATTATCCAAATTATGTGGGAAAACAATAAAGAAATAGGTTCATGTTTAGTTACTAGAACATAAAAGTTATAAAAATATGAATGAAAATAGAAACTAAATTCATCAAAAATAATATTTATTTAATTATTATAATTAAAATAATGATAAAAATTAAAATTAAAAATAATTATTTTAGATAAAGATACCTGATGTAATTTAAACAAACTATTTGAAGCGGATGGGGTCTAAACCACCAAACACAATATATCAACTATACAATACATTCGTTGATGCACCGGAGCTATCTATATATAGGCAGTTCCGCACATATGGGAAAATAGATACTTCCATTCAATTTATACTAAGAAGTGTAATTACATATGTTTTATATTTATTTTAAAATGGATAATTAGATTTTAGATTTTAATTTTTTTATTATTAAAAAATGATTACATGGATAAATAATTATTTTTAACGTTTTTATTTAGTTTTTACTAGTATTTTTTTCAACTATAGTTTCAAGTCAAAGTAACTCTCGAGGGTAGTTAAAAGAATAAAATAAATTTTTTTCTTTACTCTTTCACTTTAAGGTATAAAAAATAATATGAAAAGTAAATATTATTTTTATAATAAATACATTATTTTTCTTTTACACATTTGGTGACAAAACGAATTACAAAAACACAAGCATGTTTGAGTGCCAGCACAAATCACAAATGTTGCAAAAAAAATAATTAATTAAAATGTTAGGGAAAATTAATCAGCGGGGGATAATTATCAAAATATTCACAAAGTTTTAAAATAATATCATAAATAATTTTAAAATTTTAAAAATATAAAAAATACTCTTTACAATTAACGGAAGTTAAAGTTAACGTAATTAAATAATAATCTTTTATATATAAAAATGATAAAAATAATAAAAAATCAAGAAAAAATAGAAATAAAAACACAAAATCTCAGGATATTTCTCACAAGAAGTAACAATTAGTAAAAATGGAAGAAATATAAAAAATAAGATTAAATCTTAAAGAATGAAATGGATTTAAAGATTCATCATTCTCAAGAATAAGAAAAATATTTTCAAAAAAATATATAGTTTATTATGAAATAAAATATAAAGAAATGAGTATTAATATTACACATGCAAAATAAATATATAATATCATTAATTAACAAAAAAATTATTACGAATAAACTATCAAAAATCCCTTAAAAGAACAAAAAAATTGGATACATCTATTTAAAAGGAATCCAAATCTTAATAAAAGTACGTCTTAGAGAATAAATTGATACACTAATAAAACTAGCATTGTTGGATAGTAGAATAATAAATAGAAAATATATTTTATTAAGAATGATTCATGGAAACCTAGGATAACAAAAATTAAAATTTATAGCATACCTTATGTTTGCCATTAATATTAATGTCAAGAACTTAAATCAAGTCTTAAATTTAGACTATGAATTTGAAATAAAAGATTTAATAAAAGAATAAAATCATTCATTTTTAGTACACAATATAGTAATATATTTATTAATAAATAGCCATAATAGTTCAATATATGTACAAAATGAATTCATAAAATAGATAAATCTTTTCAAGAAATTTGACAAATAATAAAACTAAAAATATTAACAGACTTTAAAATATCAGAATAATAGAATTTAAATGTTAAAGAAAAACCTTTGATACCGGAAAAGTACTGTAGCAAGAAATATTAATGTATCAAAGTTTACATTTATAGATTCTAAAAGAGAAACCTCTGACAAAGAAGAGATGTTACAGATCTAAAATAAGAAGTTAAAATAATGAAAGCATTACTCTATGACGTAATATTAGGAAGAAAATGATACCATTGTAATATGAACCAAGGGGTTAGGACCTAGCTAATTTTCAGATTATATAGCAAAGAGTTTCTTCACAAATCAATGGATATTACTTACCATTTATCTGAGCGGAAAGACGCCACAATGAGGTGCTATTTCCTTGATAAGTCTAGTATAAATGACATTCTAACAAGTATGGATATTACTCACCACAAATGTTTGGATGCTAAACAACACCACAAAGGTTTCCAATCCCTTGATAAGTTGCTTAAAGAGGAACAAAAAGCATGAATGAGCTCTCAAATGATTTGAAAAATCAAATTTCATTCAAAAATATAAAATCCCAGTAGTTGAGCTGTTCTTAAGTATTTATATGATACAAATAAACCCTAAGTTGTAATACATCATAACCCTTGATCTCATCCAAGGGTTGAAAATAAAAATAGCCAAAAAACACAAAAAAGGTAGCAAAAAATATGGACCAAAACATGAAAAAAATGGGACAATTGACTACAAAGGAATCCTATGAAAATATTACATCTTAACCCTTGATTTCATTTAAGGGCTGAAAAGAACGCTACCCAAAATTAGTCCAAATGGCACAACAAAAATGGAGCAAAACATGAAGCAAAATGTGGAGTAAAACATGGAGCAAAATGTGGAACAAAATTGGGGCAGTTGAGAACAAAGAAATCCTACTAAAATATTACATTTTAACCTTGTTTTCATCCAAGGGCTGAAAAGAAAGCTACCAAAAATTAGTCCAAATGGCACAACAATGTGCCTAGTTTTCTTTTGCCAATTTTGCCCTAATTTTCATCCTAGGCTTATCCCAATCCTTGCACTCCCATTTTGGGTCCTTTGGTTATGCATGACCTCTTTAATGAGCTCATTTAAAGCCTCATCAAGTTGTACCCCCTTAGACCTTGTGATTGGTCCACTTGGGATTTGTTTGGCTCCATGATTCTCATCACATTGTTATTTCAATAATGTTTAAAAGTAAACTACAGAATATAAAATTAGATTTTGATAGAAGCTTAATACACATATCAAAAAACCAAATAGCAATAATGAAAGCTTTAATTCTGTTAGCTAAATAAATTGATATAGTACAAGAATCAAACATCAAGTCTTTATAAAACATAAAAAGAACTCCAAAAATAAATAAAAAAATATGGTTATAATAAGAAATTACAACAAGATATATATAAGGAATTTATAGAATTAAGAAATGATGTATAACATACCCAGGGATAATAAAATCATAAATTACAAGTTTGATCTATTTATAGGATTAAAAGAATAACCACCTAGGATATTAGAAGTATTGATATTTAGGAACGAGAAAAGAAAGAATGACAAAAAATCTAAAGATAAAAAATAAACTATAATCTTAGTTTAATGAAATATATAAAAGAATTAGAAGGATAGTTTATGAACCCTGAGAATAGTAATATAGAAAAATTAGCTATTTTGTTAATCTTAACAGATGAAGAGCTAGGAAAACATTATAATGAAAAACTTTATATAAATAAAAGAAAGTTGATATGACAATAATCAGTGAAACTGATTCTGAACTAGAAAATATATCTAAAAAAATTATAAGAAACCAATTTCATTTCTGATTTCTTATCAAGAATGAATATTTGACCCACATAGAGAAGAAATAAATAAGTAAAGGTCAGAAGAACCTGACATCCCTTATAGAAAAAAATAACAACCTAAAATGAAAGAAGAATTACATTGGAAAACTAGAAGTAATATCCTACCATAATTCAAACTTCATAAAAATTATAGATATGATAATTTAGATTTAGATTGTATAAGAGATAGGGAAAAAGTTTTAGATGAATGGTATAGTGATATGAGCGTAATCATATAAAGTTTCTTCAAATATACAATCAATCCTTTTGACTTGTAGAGTCTTAATAACTCACAAAATGAAAAAAATGTAAAGATTTGATTTATAAATTTAACAGAACAATAATATTTACAAATTTAGGGGAATGTTCATACAAGTAAGGAATATTTAGATATTGTAGCAAATAAAATATATAAGAAATTTATTGGAGAAGACAAAGGTATATATATCATTGAATTTAGTAAAAATGAAATTGAGGAAGTAAAATGCCATTTAAAAATATGGAAATATGTCACATGTATTATATATATTTCTTTATTTGTGAATATGAAATATATTATTATAAATTACCACACTCTATATAAAAAAACTTATAAAGAAATATTTTTAAAAAAATATTTTTTTAGAAATTACCTTTAACATTACATAAAATTATAACAGAATGATGGAATTAAAAAAATAGAAAAATTATACTATATACTTTAGAAGAAAGAATAAGAAATAAAAATTAGATTATCATTAAATATTAAGAAATACAGGAATATAAATAAATAAGAGAAAATGATAAAATCTATTGTAAAAATGATTTTAGAATGATAGAAAAATATAGATGTAACCTAAAATATTACAAGCAATATTATAAAAGTAAAAAACATTCAAAAGATATTATTTTAGAAAATATGACTTTTAAAAATATGAGAGAAGGTATAACAAAAGACTTATAGAAAAATTTATTTTAGGAGAAAAAAATCTAAACCAACCGAAAACAAAAAATATTTTCCATAAGGAAAAAAATACAGATCTTGTATCTGTAATGAGAAAGGAAATTACGCTAATGAATGTCCAAACAAGTTTTAGCATAAAAAAGAATTTAAAAAGAAATTTTAACAGAAAGCAAAAATCTTAAAAGAAGCTTTTAAGATTGAATTAGAACTAATAGAGGAATCATATATAGATGATACTTATAATATTTATCTATTAGAAGAAACTGAAGAAGAAATAATTGACTTAGAGCATGAATACTCTTCAACAGAAGATAAATAATTTGTATAGTATTACAAATCCAAACAATACTTATATTAAGATAGGATTGAAATTTAAAGGGTTATTATATAAGTTAACATCTACATGCATATATAGATACAAGAATTAGTATGTGTATATACAGTAAATATATATTCTTCGAAGAACTCTAAAAATAAGCACCAAAATATTTAATTATAAGAATTGCTAACAATACTATAATAAATCTTAAGAAAGTCTTAAAAGATACAGATATAATGATAGGAGGAGAGAAATTTCATATTCTTACCATGTATTAACAAAAAATAGGAATTGATTTACTTATTGTTGAAGTCTGAAATAATTTCCTAAACTTATATCAATATTTTATATAATATTTTGACAAAATAAGCCTAACAACATTAGATGATGAAAAAATTTATGTGTCAAAAATAAGAAAAGCTTTGACCGTATAAAATCACATTTTATGCAACAACATAAAAAGTGAAAATAGGGTGAGATTGATACAAGTGAGCAACAAAAATCTTATTTAAAAAATATTTCATTAGATATAGAAGAGAAAAAAACTCTTTTCTTAATGAAATTTAGTAAGATAAAACCTTGACATGTATTAAAGAATTATTAAAAACAATAAGCTTAGAAAGTCTTTTAGATTCGAAAGTACATAAATCTAAAATTATTACTAGCATAAAATCTACAAAGGTATTAGAGTAAAACCTATAATTTATACTCCAAAAGACATGATTGAGTCTAAAAAACAAATTCAACAACTTTTGAAACTAAAAGTCATAATACCTATAATTCATCATACTTTAATCCAACATTCTTAGTTGAAAAAGAAATTGGAAAAAGAAAGAGAAAAAAATGGTAATAAACTTCAAAGCATTGAATAAATAAACCATTGAATAAATAAACCATTGAATAAATAAACAATTAATGATGGATACTTTATTCCAAAGAAAAGATAATTATTATCATTAATAAAAGGAAGTAAATATTTCTCAAGTTTTGATTACAAAATTAAATTTGGCAAATAAGATTGGATGATAAATCTCAAAAACTAACAGCATTTAGTTGCTATTAAGGACAATTTCAATGGATTGTTGTATCATTCGAATTAAAACAAGCTGCATGTATCTTTCAAATATATATGGACAACATCTTTAAAAAATTATTGTTGTGTTTACATAGATGATTTTTTAGTTTTCAGTAATGAGTTAAATAAACATTATTTGGATATTATCAATGTTCTACAAGAATATAGGAAATAAGACATTGTATTTTCTGATAAGAAAACAATAATTTCTAAGCAAAAGATTTAGTATTTAGGGTTAAAAATTGAAGATGAAAAACATAAGCTATAGCGCTATATAATATATAATATTCAAGTATTTATTAGTAAACTAAAAGATAAAAATCAATTACAAAGATTCTTAGGATGTTTAACGTATGCTAAAGTATACATCAAGAAACTTTTATAAATGCGAAAACCTTTATAAATAAAATTAAAAAAAGATCATGTTTGGAAATAGACAGAACAAGATACTTTATACATGGATAAGGTAAAAGCACATGTAAAACATTTTTCAACCTTATATCATCCAAGTCTAGATGATAAAATGATAATTGAAACAAATGCATCACATGGATATTTGGTAATAGTTTTAAAAGTAAAGAAAAATGATAAAGATGAATGTATTTTAAAAAAAATGACAAAGATGAATATCTTTGTAGATATACATCAGAATTTTTCCATGATCCATAATTAAATTATCATTATAATGAAAAGGAATATTTAGTTGTCAAAAACGCTATTAAGAAATTTACAATATATGTAATAAGTTTCAGATTCATTTATAACAAGAATTTTTGTTATTTTTTAAGGACTAATATTTTAGGTGATTATAAATAATGAAGATTATTTAAATGACAATAGTGGTTTAACCATTATAATTTTGATATCGAACATCTTTCAAGAAATAATAATAGTTTAGCAGATATCCTTACAAGAGAATTAACACCTTTAACTATTTTTTTTATAGGAATAGTACATCTTGATATCAAGATCAAGATATAAGAAAATGAGATAAAAATTCTTCAGTAACAACTCAAGCTTTTATACTTAAAATAAGTTTATTTTTTAAGACATAAATTAAATAGGAAGAACTTAATTGTTCAAAATGACCATTAGAGCCAAAAAGCTCTAAAGAGGAATGCTTATCAGAGATTCATTCTAGGAAAAGTAAAACTTTTGAAGAAGGAATTCAAAATAAGAAGAAAAAACCTAACAATTCAAAAGAAAGTAACATCTCTAAAAAGAAAAAGGAAAAAATTAATTTTGTTGAAGAAGCATGAAAAGAGGACGAAAAAAGACTTATGTGATATATATTGGTCCAAAATCAATAATTTACAACAACTGGTCTGAAGCAAGCAAAGCTATCATTGGATTTAGTAGTGTTTGGGGAGAATTTTTATGATAAGGATTTTAGTGATTTGTAGTGAGAAGTAGAAATTTAGACAATTGAATTGAATTCTATATTCTTCTCATTTAAGGGGTATATATATATGTAACATCTAACATATGTGATAGGGCGTGTATCATACAACCTGGATATACTATTACATATCTGATAAAATTATAAATGAACTTAACTTAAACAAAAAGTAGATTGCCATAAGCGTTACATCATTAGGTCATTACATACAGATATATAAAGGTCGTTATAAGACCTCGTAATTGTATGACGAAGTATTCTGGTCGACTGAATTGTACGCATTAGCAAGATCGTTAGGCTTGGGCCATTATCAAGCCAGTCCTATAACCTCGTTACCCCCTAGTGGGGTAACTGCACTTATTAGGTCACATATTTAATACCAAATATTAACTCTCCTATTCTCTTGATTTTGAGAAGTCAAGGGAATAATATTTGGTCATCTATTCTAATTTAAATGAAATTATTGGATTAAATGTAAGTATATAATGGACACTCCGACGATACAACTTCTGGTCGTGAGGTTGTTCAATTACAAAGTATTCTTTTAATTAATTTTATTCTTGCTGAGACCTTTCAGTTTCTCATTTTTTCTTTGTAAATAGTGAAGAATTTTACTCTTACCCTACCTATATAACTTAGTAAATTTATCTACAGAGAGTTTCAACCCACTAGTTACTCATACATCGTTTCTTTTTCGATCTGATCGTTTTTAAAATTACTTGGTAGGTATTTCAGCTCGTTCATATAACAAAAATTTATTGGGAATTAGTTCATTGTTATTTTGGTTTTTCTCGATTTGAACAACCTTTTCATTGTTAAGGTAATTCCTTTTTATCTTTTATCTCATTTTTTATGTCTTATAAGGGAAAAGAAGTAGATAGGTCTTCGAAAGGGGATCCGTCCAAAAATGTATCCCCTATGTCAGGTCGTGTGCCATCTAGGTTTTTACAAACCAAACAGCCTAAGATGTCAGGGAGTAGTGACAACAGGCCTATCTCGAGGGTCGTTAGGGAAGGCATCCTCGTTCTTCCTCCCTCCTCGGGGTCCAAGGTGGCATCAGCCTCATCTTCACGGGGTCCAGTTATCAGGAATGCCGTGTCGGTATATGCAAAAATACCTAATTCTAAAAAGAAGAGGGAGAATAGGGGTGAACCAACCCATAGGACTAAGGAAAAATATAAAATAGAAAAGATGCCCAGCGTCCTAACAGCAAAATATTTGGAGGAGATAAGGCAAATGTACGATCTCCCTAATCGTGTTGGTATAATGCTAGTACCTTTCCACTTATGTAATGCTAATGATCCTTCATCGGAGTGGTGGGTAATTCATTTAGCAGCCTTTAAGATTGGTCTTTGCTGTACCTTCCCTAAATTAGTAGCTCTTGCTTTGAGTACCTTTGACATAAATTTTGCACAAATAAACCCAAACGGATGACGAACTCTTTTAGGTCTCTCAGTGGTCACTAGGGAACATGGAATAAACCTCACTAGTGACGATTTGAGGTGTTTATATTGTTTAAAGAAGAATGGCTTAGATAAAGGGAGAGCGTATATATCTTGTGTCATTGGCCATGAGTTGCATCTCAAACTCTCCGATAGTAGCTCTGGTTGGAAAGACAAGTATTTTTACATTATCAGGGAAATTTGGGGAGACGAGGTGGATTTTCTTGTTCGACACACTTTGAACAATCACTTTAACACTTCGCAACCTTGAGCTAGCGAGCTCATGAGCAAATTGGATGTTAGCGGTAAAGAAAAAATAAGACGAATTGAATTATCGAACACTTCACGTGAAAATTATCACGACATCTTGATTGTGGCTCGTTTAAAAAAGTCTGGGGTGCAGCAAGATTATTTAAACGAATACCAAGGTCGTCCTTTGTTTACGAGGTGAAGTTTAAACTGGTGCTCATGATAAAGTTACTGATGTTATCTCTTTTGCAGGCATGGATTACTCGCATGTTGATTTAGAAGACTTGATCGACACCATGGGTGTTCAAGATTTGGTTCCTACATACCCTCGCTTGGAAACCATGTCCCCCTCATCGACTTAGGATGATGATCTCTTCGCGGACTTGGAAGTCGTCCCATCTACTGAGGTTGCAATGCATCAAGTGGTGTCGGATAATCTGAGCTTGTCCTCACCTCATAAACTTGAGATTTCAAAGAAGAGGAAGAACGGGGAAGAGTATACTGATGAGTGCTCAAAAAGTACTAAAATTACCATGATTTTATGCACATTAATTGATTAAAAATATATATTTATATGATTTTATCATATATTTATATAAATTTGTCTTTTCGGAATCACAGGTATTTTTATTGTTTTTTAGGTATTTTCGCTTAAAAACGTAACTTAAAGACTCAAAAAGGAATACTGGAGGCAATACATCACTAATACATTCAAAAATAAATGAGGAAAAGTCAACAAATATGGAAAAAATGGACAAAATGGGTCAAAAAGGTAAAAAATGTCAACAAAGAGGAAATCACGCCGCCCAGCTACCCAGCTGCCCAGCAACGTGCGCGCCAGATCTTCCTTCCACGTGCGTCCTTGCTCTTGTCCGTGCACGCCTGCGTCTAGTCTGTGCCCTATCTGTGCGCGCATGCGTCCAGTCTGGGCCCCATCTGCGCGCGCCTGCGTCTATTCTGCGCCCCATCTGCACGCGCCTGCACCCAACCGCCTCACGTCATGCTAACGTCATCAATGACGTCAGCAATCACCAATCCACGGTTTCATCATTTTTTTAACATTTTTCACCCAATTTTTCTCTCCATCCTCACCTATAAATACCCCCTTCTCTTCACTTCATACCACACATCAAAACACACTTCTCTCCTCTTTCTTTCTCTCTATTTTTTAGTTTTTAGTTTTTCTTAGTTTTTAGTTAGTTTTTCTTAGTTTTAGAGTTCTTATCTTTTTGAGAAGAACTAATTATGTTTTTATAATTTATTTTCTTTTTGATTCAATAAATGGGAGTGCAAATTCCACTTGGAGGTTTTCCAACAACGGGAATAACATCAAAGTTCTGTAAGGATTTTATTTTCTTTGTAGTTATTTTTTATGCTTTATTCTTACATGTTATATTTAATTTGTCTACTGTGCTGGCTATTTGTAAACATGATATAATAATAACTTTGTTATGCTTGCGAAATATTAAATAGGTAAAAATATCTAAAACGAATTGATTTTGTTTTTATTCAAGATTTTATATTAAGAATGTTAGAGAGAAATATATTATTTTTCATTACAAACTTAAATCTGAAAATTAGATTTTAAGGTTTAGTTATCCGGTGTAATTTAGAGTAGTGCTCTTTTATTTGTTGGTACAATCGTCCGGTAGTTAGAGTGAAACTCTATTTCAAAAGTTTTTATAAGAATTATTATCTGAAAATGTATTGACAACATGTTTTCAGTAGTGGTTTTAAAACTTGAAATTAGTTATCAATCCCACACATAAGTGTTAATTGATTTGTTTAGTTAACAAATAATATCTAACCCCACCAAAGGTGGTATTCATATAAAAAAGAGAGAATCAATAAATATCAATTCATATCTTTAATAACCTAAATAATATGAGCAAGCATAATTCACTTAGTTATTATATCCATAAATACTCCACTATTATAAATGATAAAATTTGCATAAATGTTTATTGAATCTATGTTTATATTTATGTAAGTAGATTAAAAACACAAAACCCCAAAATATCGTGACAGGATGTTTAGGATTTAATTTCGTTTTTAAAAGTTTGAATAATAAATTAAAAACCACATACATTCCTTCCTTAGATCGACCTTGGGAGTATACTTATCATTTTCTACGAAATGATTCGTGCACTTGCGAGAGTTTTATAAATACATAAAACCAAACGAACGGTAGGATCGACGATGTCGGTTCTGCCCGATCATATACCCTAGGATGGAAGCCATAAATATGTACGACTTTGAATTTGATGAAGTCATCTTGAAGGATGCAATGGTCTTGGATACCCCCGTCACTTACTTTAGTGAGGGATTCTTTGGGCAATCAAACTTAAACAGGATCTGTTTCAGCATTTTGGTGCAGATGTTGAGAGATCGCAAGTTAGGGCGGCCAAGAGAAGATAAGGAGGGACTAACGGGGAGCTCATTGTAGACCGTCTTTTTGAGGTAGATAGTTTCATACTATTTGGATATATATATTTTATTATTATTATCTAACAATTGTTTAACTAATCTCGTATGTAGATAGTGTGCTTGGCGAGAGAAGGCGAGCTGTCCCTCAGAGGCTATGAGCACGAGGTTCAAACTAGTCGTCTTCAGTTAGCCAAGTACGAGAAATTGGAAAAATACAAAGACATATTGATAGCCAAAAAAGATACAAGGATTTTGAATTTTGAGAATGAGCTTATTGACAAGGTGGAGAAGCTACAAAAAGCCGACACCGATTGTTTCTAGAGGGGGGAAGCGGCCAATCATTTTGAGCAGGTTGTTAAGGAGGTTGAGGAGAAAAATTTTGCTATTCAAAACCATTTGAGTGCCATGTCGGGTCAAGTTAGCTTGTTTTCTACGATGGTGGACACCTTAAAGGTGGAGTGCACCAAACTTATCGCAATGATGTTAGCTTTGTGGTGAGAAATATAAGGACCCAAGCTAAAAAGCTAGATTTGAATGCGCCTGACTTGGCTTTGATGCGAGATTTTCAGAGTAGTTGGTCTAAGCCACCTAGAACTGCTACTCCATAAGCTTCACCTTGAAATATTGAGGCCGCTCCCAACTTTCCACCCGAGGGTGTGGTAGAAGAAGCCACCATGTGAGAAGGATTTATTTTATCATTTTTTAAAGACAAGTGTAATAAAATATTTTGGGAATTTAAATTGGCTTCATTAAATGTGGTTATTTACTTCTATATATTTGGTTTGATTCTTTGTTTTAATTTACCATTCGTGTAATACACATAACTATGAACATTTGAGGTTGCGTTTATATAGTTTGAATTAAAAATAAAACTAGGCAACCTAATGGCATTCATCATTTCATCATAGGCCATTTTGACATACAAATGGATTATAGAAATTTAAACATGTATTATTTATTTGAAATGGGGTCATCGCCATCCACAAGAGCACTCCCCGTTATAGGGAAACAATCTGTTTCTTGGTGTGGCTAGAAGGTTAATCCAACAACCTTATTTGCTATGCAAGTTGCACCTAATACAAAGAAACGAGTTATTTCTCCCATTCACAACAAGGATAGGAAAAGATGAAAAACTCCCAACATTCTCTAAATCAGCTTAGGGTGAGGTGTATACTTCCCTACAAATGAATAGATCGTGTGATAATAAATCACCTTTGAATGAGGGGTTATCCTCATTAAGGGAAGGCATAAGCCCTTTGCAAAGTATATATTCTATGAAAAGGTGAAGGGCGATGTTAGTGGTATTAACGATCTCTTCAAAAATGAAATGTTTAATCTTGCTCATGCACATGAGGAATTATATCACCATTTTGGGGTGTTTGAAGATCGTCTGTCTATCTATACAGCCTACAAGAGAGAGGGAGGGACGATTTGGCATATGATAGCGAGGTGTATACTGAATGTAAGTATTTCGTTATTGATACTTTATTGATGTAAAAGTTTATAACGCTATCAATTTTATTACTAATCTATGTGACATACCTTTGATCGCAGGTCGTAGCCTTGGCGAAGGATTCAGAAAAATAGGCTAGGATGTGTCAAGAAGCGGCCAAATTCATGGATAAAGACTTATGGGTGTTGAAATCTCGTTATAAAGTCATGGAACAAGAATTAGCAGATTCATTGAAGATTTAAAATTGTTACATCTTGAATATGAGAGATATAAAGAAGAATGAGATGGTTTACGAAAACTAGTTGAATATTGGAAACATAGGGCGCTCGATAAAAAATAGTCATAAAGTTTCTATCATGAAGGAACGTAATATTCATATGTAATAATGCTTGTAATAATTTGAAATACCAGATCACGTGATGGGTCTGGGAGTCATTAAAACTTCTGTTATTTGATTTTTTTCTTATCTTGAATAATGAAGAGTGGTTTTGAGAACGCTTATACTTTCCCTACATCTCAAGTGGGGGGGGTTAAGGGACTCCACATCCAATTATGAGGCATAAGATGTATCATGTATCTCAAGTATAAAGGGAGGAAGAGGCGTCAGGGGACTCTACCTCCAATCATGAGGCATAAGACGTGTCCCGCATTCCAAGCAAGAAGGTCTAATGATTTTTTCCAACTTGGGGGGCATAAAATAAAGTGCCCGAGATATGCTATATGGGGAGGTGAATGTCCATCACATGCATGTACTCTTTCAGGTAAATTTTGCATATCAGGTGGGGGGTTAGGGGACTCCACTTCCAATCATGAGGCATAGGATGAATCTTGCATCCCAAGTGAGAAGGTCATTCAAATACTTCTGACTTGGGGTTTCATGACCTAAGTCATAAGAGGTGTGCGTCATACAAGGGTGAATGTCCATTCCTTTGCATTTGCTCCTTGGAACGTACTTTGCATTTCAAGTGGGGGGTCGAGAGACTCCTTCTCTAATCATGAGGCACGAGATGAATCCCGCATCCTAAGCAATAAGGTTAAATGATTGCTTGTAACTTAGGGTTTCATTAAATAAATTCGACAATTAATCAAAAGATGTAGCACTTATTATATATAAAACATCAACTTTACATGTAGTACTTTTTAAGGAGTTCTCCATTCCAACTTAGGGGCTCTGTTATACCGTCATGTTCTATCAAATAAGAGCCTACATGGGTGATATTGTATATCTGATATGGACCTTCCCATATTGTGGCAATTTTTCCTACGCTAGTTTTGACATTGTTGGCCAAGGTTCTTCATAAGACCACTCCCTTATACCAAAACTCTTGTGCTTAACAAACTTGTTATATGTCTTCTGGAGTGTTCTCTTTTGTGACTCAAGTCTTATCAAGGCTTCTTCTCTTTTTTCTTTAGTTAATAGCAGGTACTCCTATCTTAAATGATCATTATCATCCTACGTGATACTGATTTGGAGGGTCGGTTCTTGTATCTCAAGGGGTATGACCGCTTCAGTGCCATAAACAAGGGAGAAATGAGTTTCCCCTGTTGATGTTCTGGGAGTAGTCCTTGTGGCCCAGAGAACTTCGGGTAGTTCATCGACCCATTTTCCTTTGTCTCCTTCGAAACGTTTCCATAGTATACTTATGAGTGTCTTATTAGACGATTTAGCTAGACCATTTTCTTATGGTCGGTAAGGGGTGGAGTGAGATAATTTGATACCTTTCTCATCACAAAAAGATATTAGCTTTTGTCCAGTATATTGTCTATCATTATCGATGACTAGTTCATGAGGTAGTCTATACCAACATATGATATTACGCCATATGAATATCTCCACATCTTTTTCTTGGATTCGAGCTAAAGGTTCTACCTCTATCCATTTAGTAAAATAATTAGTTGCTACGATGAGGAACTTTCTTTGGCTTGAGGTGATAGGTAATGGTCCTACAATATCCAAATGAAACAGCCATGGGCTGACAATGGGTTTCAATTCGGCATTTGGTCAGTGTGGTACATTGGCGTGTCTTTGAAACCTATCACACCTTTTGACATAAGAGATGCAATCTTTGAGAAGGGTAGGCCAATATTAGCCTTGTTAGATAATTCTTTGTGAAAGAGTTCTTCCTTTAGAGTGAGCTCCACATTGGCTATCATGTAAGTCGCTCAGGACCATTTACGCCTTGCCCGTGGGTAGGCATTTCAACCATAGGCCACCATAATTCCTTCTATACAAGACTCCCTGGATGATGGCATAGTTTTTTACTTTCGTTATGAGTTTGTGAGCTAAGTCTTTGTCTTTTGGAAGGATACCCTTAACAAGGTATTCTATATATGGCTTCAACTAGGAAGCACGAACCATAGACATGATGTTCGATCGAGTTTGATATTTTATTTCACTTATGCCGATGCTTGGTCTTGACAAACAAGAGACTGGGGTGACTCTATTCAAATCTGAATTTACCGCAGACGCCAACGTAGCCAAGGAATCAACATGGGTGTTTCCTCCTTGAGGAATTTGCTTGATCTCAAAAGTTTCAAATACAGATTTGCTTTCTTCACCTCTTGTACGTAAAGTTTCATTCTTTCTTCTTTTGCTTCAAAATCGTCATTGACTTCGTTCACCATTAGATACAAATCACTATGGATTAACACCCTCTTAGCTACAAGGGCTATTAATTGTTGCAACACTAAGAATAGGGCTTCATATTCAATAACATTGTTGGTTGCTTGAAAAGTAATTCGAAGGCATTATTCTATTAGACCTCCCCTTAGGGTGAATATTATGATTCCAACTACTGCCCCTCATGAATTGCTTGCTCCATCCACATACACCTTCCATAACTCCATCTAAGAAGGAAATGCTTATCCCAAGAAGGTTGATTTTACCGCATGTATTGGGGTTCCCTTATGGGTATCTTATCGTGTCCACTCCATAACAAAATCTATTAGGGCTTGTCCCTTGATAGTGGCCAGAGGTATTTAGTGTATCTCAAATTCACTCAACTAAATGGATATTTGAGAAAGATGCCCAGAAAGGTCTGGTTTACCCAAAATGTTTTTCAAGGGGTATGGGGTGGGGACCACTACCATATGTGCACCAAGGTAATGCTTGATTTTTCGTGCCATCATTCTTATTGTGAAGGCTACCTTGTTCAGAGGAGGATATTGTTATTGTGCCCTTGTAAAAGAATGATTCACGTAGTACACTAGGTGTTGGGCTCCCTCTCTGTCCACTATCAATACAACACTGACAACTTTGTTCTTGAAAGGCATGTACATATACAGATCTTCTCCTGCCATAGGATTAGCCAAAATGAGTGCTTTCCCCAAGTAATCCTTAATAGATTGAAAGTCTTGTTCACACTCATTAACTAAAACCTATTTTATGTTCTTTTTCAACAATTGAAGAACAGTAGACATTTTTCAGTGCACTTAGAAATGAAATGACTTAATGCCGCGATACATCCGTTCAACTCTTGGACTTTCTTGAGGTAACAAGGGGACTTCATATTGACCAAGGCCGAGATTTAATATGGATTGGCTTTTATGCCTCTAAATGTCACCAAGTACCCCAGGAACTTCCCCGAGGCTACTCTAAATATACACTTCTTTGGGTTGAGACACATTTTATAATTCCAAATTATGGCAAACACCTCTTTCAGGTCAGAGACATGGTCTTTAGCACATTTGGTTTTGACCACCATGTCATCGACATACATCTCCATGTTTCATCCAATTTGGTTTCGGAACATTTTATTCATCATTCTTTGATAGATAGCACTGGCATTTTTCAAACCGAATGGCATCTTAGTGTAGCAAAATGTCCCTTCTTTCGTGATAAATACCATTTTTTCTTCATCTTTGGGATGCATTCGGATTTGATGGTAGCCTGAATAGGCATCCATAAAGCTCATTGATTCAAACCCAGTCGTGACATCTACCAATTGGTCAATATTAAGCAAAAAGAAGAAATCTTTTGGAGTCACCCTATTCAAATCAATGAAATCCACGCACATTCTATGTTCACCTCCCACTTTGTTCACTAACACCACATTTGATAGCCAGGTTGGGTACATGACCTTACAGACCCAACCCATACTTTTCAAGGACTCTACCTTTTTTTATGATCTTATTCTTATCTCTGGAAAATCTCCACTTTCTTTGTTGGACCATATTTTTGGTATGAGCCAGACATAACTTATGGGAGAAGATATTAGGGTCGATGTTGGGCATGTCCTCAGGCTTCTAAGCAAAAAAATCCTCATTATTCTTCAAGAAATCAATAAGAGTAGCTTTGAATGAAAAAGGTAGTTCATAATTGATTTTCATAGATCAATTTTTCTCTATTGCCCCTGTATGAACCACATCATATTCACCTGTACGTGGTTTCTTAATTTCATTGGGATGACCTTTGTTCTTTAATTGCTATTTTGAAGATTGAGGTAATGTGTTCTTTATAGTGGCATTGTAACAGGTTTGTGCCCTATCTTGTTCCCCCTCAATTTATCTTACCCCATCGACGGTAGGATATTTAATCAGTTGATGGTAAGTTAAAGGCACCATTTTCATTTTATGTATCCAAGGGCGGCTCAAAATTGCATTATAAGGTGTGAAAGTGTTCAAAATAACAAGTTTGTCAAAATTATAGCACCTGCTATTGATACAGCTAGATGTGTGGTCCTTACCGACATCGTTACACTGCTATTGAATCCAACTAACGACATTTGTTGCTGAGTGATCTCTTTAGGATTTATACCCATATTGAGCAAAGCAGGCAGGTACAAGAGGTCAGATAAGGTACCATTGTCAACTAATATTTGGCGTACCTCATAATGATATATTTTCACAGTGATCGTTAAAGGATCATCATGAGGAGGTAGGTACTCTCGGCCTTCAAAAGTAATTGGCTAAACTAGGCTTTTAGGTCTTAGATTATAGACCAAACACCCCGTATCTCAAGCCTATCTTGCGTGCCTTTTCCTGGAGTTATTGGTATGGCCAACCATGGTAGGTCCACCATGAATGGTGTATATTATATGCACATCCCCAGGTGGGACGTGGTGTGCTCTATTTGGTTACCTATGAATCGGGTTGGTTGGCGCTCTGATCCTTTGATCAAGGTTGTCTTTCTGAGCCTCTTCCTGAGGGGTTTTGGTTTTATCAATGATGTCCCTTAGGTATCCTTCTGAAAGAAGGTGCTCAATCTCCTACTTTAGGTGGCGGAAATCTTGGGTCTAATGCTCCGTGTCTCTATGGAACGTGCAATACTTATTGGGGTTTCTAAGCAGAGCTTTCATGGTGGGTGGCCAATTTACATTATAGAGATGCTCTATTCGACACACTGCTTCAGCCAACGTGATGCATAGGGGTAGTATTCGAAAGGGAGGTAAGGCATAACCCCAAGTCTCCGAGTTGCCTCTTAGCCTTAGGGTGGGTTTGAAGTGGGGAAAAAAGGGATGTTCATCCCTAACAGGCCTTTTGTTCTCCTCTCTTTTAATGGGGTTGGACCTATTCGAGTTTCTGTTAACCAACCCTTTGCTTGATTTCATTTCCCTTTCCACATTGAATAATTTTTGAGTTTCCTCATAAACTACCTCTAGGGAGGGTGGTGTAGTTTTTCTCAATTCTATAAAGAGGCCATTATCATGTTTAATTCCCTTTCAAAAGGCTTCGATGGCTATGGAATCAGGGCATTAGTTAACATCCATCTTCTCTGTTTTGAACCTCTGTATGTAAGCTTCGATTGTCTCATCTTCCTCTTGGACTATTGAGAACAAGTGGTGAGACTCTTTCTTGATTGGTTTATTATAGGCGTAACTAGTGATGAATACTTTGACTAAAGCATCAAAGCTAACAATACTCTTAGGGGGAAACTCCATGAACCACTGTTGGGTCGAGTCTTGGAAAGTGGTTGTAAATAGTTTGCAGTACATTGATTCTCGCTTGTCTTTGAATAAACTCACTACTACCATGGCCATTTTGAAATGAAGAACGTGTACCACCAGATCTTTAGTTCCTTTATAAGCGGGACATTTGGGGGCATCAAACTTTGGTGGAGGTAACGTTAATTCAATGACATCCGAGAAAGGTGATGTGGATAACTGATTGTAAACATTTTCAATATCACCCTACAGATTTGACTTTTCCTACTCTTTGAGCCTATCATTAACTCTCATCCATATGTTTTCTTCCATCTCTTTAAATTTTTTGTCCAATTCTTTGCTCGAGTTATAAGGATGGATTGGATGAATTGCAGGTTCGTAAGTGGAAGGATTTACTTGGGAGGTCCCCATAATGAAATGAGGATCATGAACTATTTGGGTACGTTACTCAACATCTATGTGTCGATGAGGGTCCTAGACACAAGATATATGTTCTCTTCTAGAGGGTTGACGTACTTTATGGGAACTACTTGGTGTGTAGAATGAACTCCCTGTGTTTGAACATATGTTTTGTTCTAACCGGTATCTTAATTTTTCGTTCTCCCTTTGGCATTCTATGAAATTTGGTTATAGTTATGTTATTTGTTTTTGAAGTCCTTTTATCATCATCTCTTCCGGACGAAGGGTTGTATGTACTGTAATTCAGGGAAGTACCTAAAGGTCGCGTGGCTCATATGGACGAGCCCACATCGCAAAGGGTCGAAGCTCAATTTTTGCTAGTTGAGGTAGTTACCAAATCATAATCTATCAACGGCTTGAGAGGCGAGGAAGGAGGTGCCTTATTGTTAAGGTTGAATTCTTGAGCCAATCGGGCGGGGTTGTCTATATGTTCATCGATCATAAGTGGACAATCCATTTGACGACGTGCAAATCAAAACACAAATTAATTCTCTTAGTATATGATCAGGTCTCAAATGCCAACTATAGACTAGAAAGATTTGAGTTCCCACAGACGACGCCAATTGTTTAGAGATAATTTTTGTGTTAAGGATTTTAGTGATTTGTAGTGAGAAGTAGAAATTTATACAACTGAATTGGATTATGTATTCTCCTCATTTAAGGGATATATATATATATGTGTAATACCTAACATACGTGACATGGTATGTATCATACGACCTGAATATATTGTTACATATCTGATAAAATTATATACGAACTTAATTTAAATAGAAAGTAGATAGCCATAAGCATTGCATTGTTAGGTCGTTACATACAGATATAGGAAGGTCGTTACAAGAAGGTCGCTCTAGATTCCTGGATAAGTTTCTTGGGCTACCCATGGAGAGCGAGGACTGTGATCACGTCGAGATCTCATGATTTTACTAGGTCTTGACATCTAAGATCTGGCAATTGTATGACGAACTACTCTGGTCGATTGAATTGTATACATTAGCAAGCTCGTTGGGCCTGTGCTGTTGTCAAGCCAGTCCTATAACCTCGTTACCCCCTAGAGGGGTAACTACACTTATTAGGTCACATTTTCGTTACATATTTAGTACCAAACAAGTGGAATAACTCTCAAAAATTTCACTAATATAATAGAAGATGAAGATAGTTATGCCAACTATAGAGTACCAAAACCAATAACTCTAAAGGATGTAGCTAAAATTACTCTGTATCATTACAACAATAATCATCACCACTAAGCAAGTTGACCATAGGAAAGTACGACTACTAGTATTATTCAGAGAAATGACTCTCACAAACGTAGTAAAAATAATACGACCACCAGTACTATGCATGATAACATCCCTCAGGAATACATTAGTCATTGAAGATGAAAAATATCAATATAGAAATTTTAGTAAACTACAATGGTTGAGTCTTTATAACTTAACTATAAAGTCTACTCAAGAACATATCAAACATATGAAATTTTATATCATAGAAAAAAAATTCCCTATAGGTAGTAAATTTAATATTCTTAAAGGAGCTGATCCATTTTGTTTATAATGCTTTCCATGCAAGTCTAATTAAGAGCCTATATCCATTATTTAATTTAAATGAATTAAATTATTTTTTTGAAAATTTCAAGAAGGCTACCAATAACTATAGGAAGAATATCATAACAGATGACAAGTCTGTCTATCTCAGATTTTTTAGTTCGCTTATGGACTGGAATGAAATGGATTGGAATGAAGAAGATTGTATTAGTCCCTATCAAATTAGGAATTTCCATCACTAATAGCGAAGTTACAAAACCAATGGCTCTTCGAGAAAAGGAATTTAATGCAGATGAACTATGTATTATAAGATGATAGATGCTAAGTCAAATTTACTATGAACTCAAAAAATTGATAATTCTTCTAAAGTCAAAGTAAATTACTTGACTAGTAAGATTATAATCATTTTTCATAGTAATATGGCCCTTAGTGAAGACGATTGTAAGAAAATCAATAAGTTTGAAACAATTTTAACAATAATAACCTGAAATTTTTTCAAGAAACAAGAAATATGTTTTTTTATGTCAAGAAAATCACTAAGGATCATAAATGTATTTACTTTATTAGAGATCAAGAGCATGAAGATGCATCATCGTCTACGCCATCAAAAGAATTATCAATAGGAAACGACGAAGAGGAATAAAGATGTAAAACCCATATTTTCAGTCAATAGATCATACCAAGAAAATGAAAAGCTTTGATTCAACAACCAAAGATAAAAAGTTAGGTAAATTATTAAAGTATGGATAAAACAGTGATTTATTATTATTATAAATAAGTATTGTTTTTCCTATAAAATAAATCCTTATTTTCATTAGTTAGAGACAATTTGAGCAATAACATCCTCTCTATTCTAAAAATTATTAATCCAGTAACTATGTATCTAGAAACTATGAGCAGCTAACACTCTCTTCGAGATTCTTAGTTTACTTTTAGATTTATAGTAATTATTAATATTATGAACAAAATAGAGTGCAATTGCTATTTTTTTATCTTCTAGTGAGTCTAATTTGGACATCATATTATGCATGGATGCAAAGGCTTCACCATTAATAAGAATGTATTAAGGTTTGAGTAAGCTAAAACATATAAGATGTAACAAAAGAAGACAAACAATGAAAGGAAAGACCGTGGTGGACTCATTAAATTTAGATATGATAATTATAATTTTAAGTCAATTAAAGATCTTAAATGATTAAACATTTGTTTATAACATTTATAAAATAGAAAAATAAGAAAATGAATACAAAGAAACTAGCCACACGTTTGGATGAACATAAACATAAAAAAATTATAAAAATAAAACAATATTTTATTAAAAAACTTAAAGATTTGACTTTAAATAATAATATCAAGAAGTACCAACAAACGTTATAAAATCGCTAGTCAAAATATGGTATTAGAGCCATAGAAAAAAGGGAGTATATAATTGGATGAAAAATTAACGTTGTCAACTATTAAAGAGCATTAGTTATATTAATTATAAATCTTAGGGACATTAGAGCTCATTTTATAAACATGAAAGGACATAAGTAAAGATAAATAAACCTTAGAAACATTAGTGATAAATTCCTAACCATGGAACTCAAAACTCTAATTATGTTTGGTGTATGATTAAGTATAATTATAATAAATTAAAATGTATTGAATTGTATTATAATTATTTGATATAATATTTAGTAATAACGTGTATAATATAATCAGATAAAATTAATGATAATTATTTTATTAAAGTAGTATTTAATTTGTTTTATTACCTATCAAAATAATTTCATTATAAAAATTTATTTAAATCAATATTTAATTTATTTTTATATTTTAAAAATAAAATAAAATAATTTTTTTAATTTGAGATGAAAGGAAAAGTAAAAACACATATTTTAGAATTAAAAGTCCAGATAGGCTAAGTAAATTGTCCAATATGATTTAGATTTATACACATAATTGGTACTAAATTTTAATATAATTATATAATTTTTATACTATACAATATAGCCTCACTTTACATCTAAACATATGATTGTATGAAATTATACAATCATGTGTTTAATACTATATAACAAACATACTAGTTAACAGTATGCATACATATTTATTAGATGAGTTAGCGGTTAAAGAAATGGATGATGATGGTTGTTGAAGCTGGTTTTTTAATAGTAAATATTATTTTTTTAAATTGTATTACTTGATTTAGATAATAAAAATACTTTACAAATAAAATAATAATAATAATAATAAAAAGGTTCTCATAAATTTAAATTGATATAAATGATTAGCTTCATTTATATTAATAAGTTTTGATAATAGTTAAGTTTTATTGTTGTTTTACATAGTTAATAATTTATTTATATGGTATGATTTAATGTGTGCTAGTAACTTGTGTTCATATTTTATTGGGTAACAAAATATATTATTTTGTTTAAAATAATATATATTAGTTGACAATTTTTTAGTTATTATGAAATGATATCAAACAAACCAATGAACATCATAAATTATTACTCAATCAAGTGTTACAACTTGTATATATATCTGTGATACACACTATCCAAGCCAATTAGTAGTATTCTCTAATGTTTGGACTAATTCAAAAATTACATAATTAAAAGAGCTCCGGGATCAAACTTAAATAGTATATAAAAAATGTATATATAATTGAATTCATTACTATAAAAAAATATTTAAGTCGATATGTAAAGTCAGTTCGATATAGAACCAACACTATCCACATAGGATGTAGCGTCGGTTAACGTGTCGAACCGACGTTACACATGGACGTAGCGTCGGTTCCAGGTGAACCGACGCTACACTACGTGGATAGCGTCGATTCCTGCATCCAGCAAGCCTTCGGCGATGAGTGCTCAAAAGCACTAAAATAACCATGATTTTATGCACATTAATTGATTAAAAATATATATATTTATATGTTTTATCATATATTTATATAAATTTGTCTTTTTGAATCACGGGTATTTTTATTGTTTTCGAATTATTTTGGCTTAAAAGCATGATTTAAAGACTTTCGAAAGAAGAATACTTGAAGCAATACATCACAAATAAATTAATAAATAAGTGGAAAAAGGTCAACAAACATGGAAAAAATTGGACAAAATGGGTCAAAAGCAGCGTTGAAGTAGCGGTGAATATTTCTTGAAGGCCTTGTAGCGTGAGCGGTAACCAGCCTTGATCTTTGCTGCGCGTGAACAAATAACCAGCAGCTTGATTTAGTAATTTGAGTCTTTAGCCAGTGGTAGCGGCCTTGTGTTTTTCTGCTTTTGACATTTTGACCTTTTGACCCATTTTGTCCAATTTTTCCATGTTTGTTGACCTTTTTTCCACTTATTTATTAATTTATTTGTGATGTATTGCTTCAAGTATTCTTCTTTGAGTCTTTAAGTGCGTTTTTAAGCCAAAATACTGGCAATAAAAATACCCATTGATTCGAAGACAAATTTATATAAATATATGATAAAACATATAAATATATATTTTAATCAATTAATGTGCATAAAATCATGGTTATTTTGGTGCTTTGAAGCACTCATCACAACTGACGACTTCTTGCTAGTCCATGAGAAGCGATAAAAACTAAAAATTAAACTATCCTAAATCACTTCCGTGGATTGACGGTTGCATTTAGCCTATGCAACAAGCCTTTAAACCACAGGTTGCCCCTAGTGGGACGAGTTTGAGTCTCGTGAGGTTTCGATAATGATACCCACAAACATTGAACTAAATGTAAAAATAAAAACAATCAAATCAAAAAACTAAAATTACAACAAAATTAATTTAAGAATAAAAAAAAACAACATATCACAAAAATGTCTCATACTTTTTAATCTCCTTTAAGATCATAATTAAAATCTCAAGCATAAGTTATTTTAATCTTTTTTAAACAATCATGATTTATTATAATAATTAGTCGAAATCATTTTCATATTTCATATCAAAAATGTATCAATTTAATTTCACCCAATTTCGGTGTCATAAATCGAATTCGCCGACTCTATTCACAAAGTCAATACTCTCAAAACAACTGAATCCTATGGGTTCAAACACTTTCATACTAATTTATATGCGAAAAGAGTTGATGTATAGAAATGAACTAATATGTTCGCATATGTATAAAGAAGAAAGGCTCAAAGTGTTATTTTGACGTTGATCTCATGGAAGGAATCAAATGTATAAATTATAAAGATATCATATATAAAAATTATTTTCATGCATAAATCACACTCATTAAGAAAAAAATTTCAAGATATATGCCTTTTACAAATGACAAAAGCGCAATGACTTTTTAGGAATTACTTCCTATATCTTTCTTTTGTAATTAGCCTTTACTCACAACTTTGTAGGAATGTGGGTCATAGTATGAAGATGATACTATATTTTTTTATCTCTCTAATTTTTTTCAATATATGTATATTTTAGAGAGTCGAATTATGCAGTTAATACATTTTTTGGATTTTGGTGAGTGGTTAATTTTGTGGCTTTTACTGTTTGATCTTGGTTTAGGTAACAGGATATGTCTCTTTTTTTATGTGATCATGCACGAATGAGATAAAAGCATATACTATCAATTTCTACTCAAATCATTTAATCTAAGCAAAAATAATAATAAAAAATATACGACACTCTATTAAGATGAGAAAAAATTCATACATTCAATATTAATGCATATACAGATCATCTAAGAATTTGAAGAAATAAGAAATGTGTTTGGAGTAGAAAAAATATATATTTCACTACGAATAAGGAAATTAGGCTCAAATTATATCTCTGAAAGGTAGTCTCTTAAAAACAAATTCATAAAAAGCTGATTTTGGGTTTAATATAATTTCTACATCTTATCGAAATACTAGTTATGACAAAATTAACTAATTATCAAAAATAATTACATAATATTTCATGATATGTTTTAAAAAATTAATCTAACGGTACAAAAGACTTAACTATTTACTTAAATTTGATTTAAAGAAATGATAAATTTTGTGAGAATTTTTTTTTTTAATTCCAAAAATTACTAAATCACACAAGACAAATAAAACCAAACACAAAAAATCAAGATTGCAACATAAAAAACACAAAATTAATAATTTTTTTTTTTAATTAATTTTTTTTTTTTAAATTTTTAAAATGTTAAATCTTTTTTTCTAATTAAGCATGGTAACTTTTCACCACCCCGACCTAGAACTTACATTGTCCTCAATGTAACAAGCGTAAAATTAAAGATAAAGAGAAAAGAAGAAATATTACCTATTTCTTGAGAATGTGTAAGTAGTAATGGAGAAATGCGGGTGCATTCATCATATTCAAATCATTAAAGTGTATACGACGATTCTTTGTGAACTTCTAACAACTCACGACAAATATTTTTAGTTTTAAGAATTTAAAAATTATTCAAATATAATTAAACTAAAATAAAAATTATAAATTAAATAAATTATACAAATAAAATTAAATTACTTGAAATGATGTGTTGCCTCCCGTCAGCTTAGTTTAACGTCTTAGCAAGACGTAACTTGAGATTGCCTTTTAAGTAAACTCAATGTCCCTCATCATTGAGTCAATCAAGCAAACAAGTAAGACAAGATTGTCTACCTATACTTTTTCGGTCATGTCTATGGATTTTTAAATTTTTACGTACTTAAAACTAGGGACATCTTGTGAGTTCAGATCATCCATGTCTAGGTACAAATCAAATAATTAAAGGCATCAAAAACACAATTGTACCTAGATCAAACAAAACAACTAACTCTTAGATGGGTGTAATTAAAGCTTTAAAATTTTGGAGATAGTTTCGAGAAATTGTTTTTTTTTTTTTTTTTTTTTTAAGTTAAAATAGCATAATCGGTATTAGCGAAGGTGCTCAGGAAAGAATGGTGGGGCAAAGGCTCCCAAAACCATCCTCTGAAACGAACAACGTTCCCGGGAAAAACTAGTGGCCTGAAGGCTTCCAGGAACTAATCTAAACGAACTCCGCTTAGATCTTTACTTTTCATGCTATTAAAATTAAGTTAATTAAGTTAAGTTAAGTTAAAATTTAAGTTAATTAAGTTAATAAAAGGTAGGTTAATTAAGTTAATGAAAATCTAAGTTAATTAAGTTAGTAAATTAAATTAATTAAGTTAGTAAATTAAGTTACTAAAAACCTAAGTTAATTAACTTAAACGAAAATTAAAAAAAAAAGTAGTTAAAAAAAATTTGAAAAAAAAAAAGAAAAAAGAAAATTAAACCAAAAATAAAATAAATTGAAAAAGTAAAGAAAAAAAAAAAAAAAAAGAGAAAAAAAAAATAAAAAATTAAGCCAAAAAAAAATAAAATAAAAATAAAAATAAAATAAATTGAAAAAAAAAATAATTGAAAAAGGTAAAAAGAAAAAAAAAAAGAAAAAGAAAAAACAACAAAAATAAAATAAAAAATAAAAATAAAAAAATTGAAAATAAAGTTTTTGATTTTTTTTTTTTTTTTTGATTTTTGATTTTTTGATTTTTTGATTTTTTTTATTATTATTATTTTATTATTTATTATTTTTTTATTTTTTTATTTTTTATTTTTTATTTTTTTATTTTTTTTATTTTTTATTTTTATTTTTTATTCTTATTTATTTATTAATTTAATTTAAAATTTACTTACTTTTTTTTTACTACAAATTTCAAAATGCAAAATTATTTAATTATTCATGCTATATTTTTTTTTTATTTATTACGAAATTGAAATTTGAATTTTTTTTTTTACTTTTCACAAACAACAAATTTTTTTTATTTTTTTTAATTTTTTAATAAAAAAAAAAACACAATTATTCTGACCTGAAAAAGTTTTTAAAATTTTGATAAATAATTTAAAAAACGCTATTCCTTCCGTGACGGCAATGGCCTTGATACCATCCCGTAGCGCCAAAAACTTGATCAGGCAAGCGTCGCCGATCCCTGCCTGTTACTTTGGTTTATCTATTTATAAAACTCTCGCAAAGTGCGAATCATTTCGTAGAAAATGATAAGTATCTACGAGTCGATCTAAGGAAGGAATGTATGTGGTTTTTAATTTATTATTCAAACTTTTAAAAGCGAAATTAAATCCTAAACATCTGTCCGCGATATTTTGGGTTTTTGTGTTTTTAATCTATTAACATAAAAATAAACATAGATTCAATAAACATTTATGCAAATTTTATACATTAAAGCGATTAAGGTATTTATGGATATAATAATTAAGTTAATTATGCTTGCTCGTATTATTTAGGTTATTAAAGATATGAATTGATATTTATTGATTCTCCCTTTTTTGTATGAATACCACCTTTGGTGAGTTAGATATTCTTTGTTAACTAAACAAATCAATTACTTTATGGGTGGGGTTGATAACTAATTTGGTTAATTAAATTAATTTCTTTTTCTAAGAGATTGAAAATGAACCATTTAAATGCCTTTGGTGGGGTTAAAACGATTTAAACTTTATTCAAGGTGTCCAAATTAAACCTAAGAATTTAGTTATCAGTACTAACTTTCAAGTTTTAAAACCCTTCTTGAAAACATGTTGTCAATACATTTTCGGATAATAATTCTTATAAAAACTTTTGAAATAGAGCTTCTTCAACTCTGCTAGGCGATTATGCCAACAAATAAAGAAACACTACTCTAAATCAGGCCAGGATAACTAAACCTTAAAATCTAATTTTCAGATTTAAGTTTGTAATGAAAAATAATATATTTCTCTCTAACATTCTTAATATAAAATCTTGAATAAAAATAAAATCAATTCATTTTAGAGATGTTTGCTTATTTAATATTTATCAAGCATTACAACGTCATTATTACATCATATTTACTAAGCGTGACATAGTTAAATTTAACCACGGACAAGTTGAATATAACATGTAAGAATAAAGCATAAAAATAAGCGTAAAGAAAATAAAATCCTTACTGAACTTGACGCTATTCAGATTCTTTGGAAAACCTCCAGCGAATTTGCACTCCCATTTATTGAATCAAAAACTAATATATTACAAAAACATAACTAGTTCTTCCCAAAAAGGGAAGAACTCTAAAACTAAGAGAAATTAACTACAAACTAAGAAAAACTAAAAAAACCTAAAAATCTAAGAAAAGAGAGAAAGAAAGAGAAGTGTATTTTGAAGGTGTGTTTTGAAGTGAATGGAAGGGGGTATTTATAGGTGAGGATGGAGAGAAAAAATGATTAAAAAATGTTAAAAAAAAATATTAAAAAAATAAAAACGTGTTTTGGACCTCTTGAGGTCATCAATAGACGTCGGCATATGACGTCGTAGGGGCGCACGCACGTGAAAAATGGGTCAAAACGCGTTGGGCGTTGGCTCGCGGGCTGTGCTGCTTGAGCGCGCGCGTGAACGATAACCAGCGATCTTTGCGCGCGTGAAACGATAACCAGCGCGATTTTGGGCGGAGTCTTTGAGGCGGCGGCGGGCGCAGAGCGTTTTGCCTACCTTTGACATTTTTGACCTTTTCGACCCATTTTGTCCAATTTTTCCATGTTTGTTGACCTTTTTCCACTTATTTATTAATTTATTTGTGATGTATTGCTTCAAGTATTCTTCTTTGAGTCTTTAAATTGCGTTTTTAAGCCAAAATACCTGAAAAACAATAAAAATACCCGTGATTCCGAAAAAGACAAATTTATATAAATATATGATAAAACATATAAATATATATATTTTTAATCAATTAATGTGCATAAAATCATGGTTATTTTAGTGCTTTTTGAGCACTCATCAAAGAGTTCAGGGATCGAACTTAAATAGTATATAAAAAATTTATATATAATTGAATTTATTACTATAAAAAAGGTATTTAAGTCGATATGTAAAGTCAGTTTGGTATAGAACCAACACTATCCACATAGGATGTAGCGTCGGTTAACGTGTCGAACTGACGCTACACATGGATGTAGCGTCGGTTTCAGGTGTCAACCGATGCTACGCTACGTGGATAGCGTCGGTTCACCACATCAACCGACGCTACACCCACGTGTAGCGTTGGTTCAACACGTCAGCCGATGCTACGTCCACTATGAAAAGCATCGATTGACACATAAAATCGACGCTACACACGGGGATAAATTATTTTCTCTTCTTTCTTCTCCAAATAGAAACTATTCTAAGCGCATAACTCTCAAAAATCCAAAACCTCTTCCACTCTTTCTCATTTTCTAGTCACCTATAACCACCAATTTCAACGTCGATTAATGAGTTTTCTTCCTCTCTAACTAATCTTTTAGATCCCCTATTTTTTTGAGTAAAATACTCAAATTTTTTATACCTATTTCTCACTTACAAAACACCATTTTTCTTCATTTTCTTCATTTTATCACTTTATTTACTCTTGTAAGTATTTCTATTAATCCTACGTACTTATTATTCATTTTTTTTTGTTATTATGTGTTATTATTTATGTGTATAAATTTTTGTATTATATATGTAGGTTTGTATTATAACATCAAGAGAAAAATATGATGATTTTAAATAGCATAGAATAACATCATGGTAATTTTTCTACTATTAATTAATATTTTATTTTTCAGTTATTTGTATTATTTAAACTATTTGTTAAACATTTTTTTTTCTATTATTTAGTGATCGACTACAGGTTTTAATTTGAGTATAATAAAAAATGAGTAAATCTTGAAAAAAAAATACAAAAAAAATTTAAAATCGGTTTCACGCGTTGAACTGACTTTAAATTTTAAATCATTTTATTTAAAATCAAAATTTAACCGATTTTAATACCCGTTTTTGTAGTAGTGATTGGTCTCAAAATATCATATTATTTGTATATAATTTATAGAATGTACGTAAATTAAATATATATCTTTATGTACAAATAAAATACTATTTTAAGATAATTCAATTATATATAAAGTAGCATGTTATTTATAAAAGCTTGAAATCTAATTAAAATGAATTATAAAAAGCAATAGGTAATATCATACATTATAATCGGCATTAAACAATAATCCCTAACCAATATCAATCAACATATATGAATTAAAGGAGCGGGAAATAATGAAAGTGAGTATGTACACATTATTTAAAATTATAATGTAATATTGATTCAAATAACATACATATGATTCAAATCACTATCATAAAACAGATAGTTATAATACATACATGCCACTGAATTAGTAAAACATTGACAATCAACAATTAACAACTTGACCACGAGTTCCCAAATCCGAAGGGTTACATGCAATAACTAATATGCAGCTTTATATTTTTTAAAAATATATAATTAATTAACTACCTTAAAATTGAAATAAATCACCAAATCATCATGAATTGAGTTTGTTAACAAGTGATCATCTAGAGCAAGAGGAATTCTTTGTCTTTCTCCAACCTATCCATAGCACTAGCTTCAAGGCTAATTTCTACATCAATGCTCCTACCACCACTCTTCCCTTGGTACAAATAAACCATGCCATCAAACCTATTGTTGCATCCACTTTTGACACATTCCGGCTTCCCCCATCCAAAATCCACCTCGTAAACTTTAAATCTCGGCGAGCTTCCGACTGCCACACAATTCACTCCGGCATCCTTATATTGAAAAATCTTGGGTGCACTCTCCCATTCCTTGTTACGTTCGTCTATTGCCTTGGCATTGTGCGTTTCTATTGCTTTTTGAATCATTGATGACCCGAATTCAGTCGGGTTTGCTTGCAATAACCCGGCTGCTGTGGCCGTGAACACTGCCTGGATTAGGTTTCCGAAATAGCTTTCGGGCATCGGTGGATCCACCCTTTTTCGACAATCGGCGAAGACGGTACAGACAGTGAAGTCTTCAGACTTTAGGTTACGCGCATATGTCACATGGCGCCATATATGACCCGAGAGGGATTGAAATGTGGAAAATGGTTTTGACCCGTCAGATGGAGTTTTTTCATTGACTTTTGACTTAATCTTGTCGATGTCTGCTTCGGAAAACTTGAAGACTTTTTCTCTGAGTGGTGGTGGGTTTGGTTTGGCATCACCGTTGGATCCATCCTCTGGGTTTGGTGGTAGTGAGAGATCGAGCTTCACGCGTGTGTTTCGGGCTTTGGTGCGTTCAAAGAACGGAGGGGTAGAAATGGTAGATGATCCCCTACAAATCTCAGCCCATGAGCTCATGAAATGCCACGTGGAGGTTCCATCTAGGACTGCGTGGTTAAATGCACAGCCAATTGCAATTCCGTCTTTCAACTTGGTTAGCTGTTGGAAAGGGCAAAGTATTAAATCTTAAAATACATAATAATAAAAATAATATAATTGTATTAGATCGAAAGTATATGAGTTAAAATTAAATTAAATTATTTTTATTATAATAAATTTTATTAACGTTAATTTTATAATTTTTTCAAAAATTTCAAAAGTTTAGAATAAAAGATAATATTCTAATTAAAATTAAAATTTAATATTATTGTCAAAAAAAAATATATATATAAAAGTAACATCATCCATATCCATAGGCTTTGACGCATACGGTTGAACACATAAATTAAGAATTCCAATCTAATTGATTCATTAAATTAATTAACGCTAGAACAACAACTAATGAAACTGTACAATATTGTCATAATAAATATGACGTTGAAAGCCAGCGACGTGACATTGATGACATGAATAGGCGCATTGAAACCATTAAATTGGTTTGTAGGTCTAGGCTTTAAATCACCGAAGAGTTGGGTACACTTTGGATTAGTGAAATAAATGACAAGTTGCACAAAAATATTTATTTAAATATTCTAACTCATTATCATACCATTCATATTAGTTCAATCTCACAAATTTAACATTTTAATAATTTAATTAATAATTATAAAATTATCTACCTGATTTAATGTCACAGTGATGGTGCTACACAATTTTTTATTTTACACATTTTTGGTTTTACTAAATACAAATAAATTTATATTTAATTTTACAGCCACATTTTTTTTTGTTTTGGGACATGTATAAGTATTATTTAATAAAATAAATAATTTTTTAAATTAATAAAAAAAAATATAAATTTATATGATATTATCTTTATCACACTTACAATTAGATTGTGCAAAACTTTAACGTATGAAAAAAATTAAATTCTCAACTTTTTTTCATTTATTCTTTATTTAATATCACACAAGGCGAATTACAATGCAACAAATAGTCTATGTGATATATTATCCAACAACTTTTTTTTTGCTTTCAATAAAAAAAAATATTTCTTTTCGATAAAGATAATGTTTGGTTGTATATAAATTTTGTATAATAATATATATCTTGAAAATATTCTATTAAAAGAAAATAATTCACCTAGTTTTCAATATTAATTTTTAAGATTTATATCCAAATATAATCTAAATAAATAAGACAATTTTATTTTTTTAAACAAGTTAAAATTTAAATAATTTTTAGGTCATATATGATTCTCAAAATTTATCTTTGAATCACAAACCAAACAAATCCTAATGTATATATAAGTAAGTACCAAACATACCCTACTAAGGCATGGGCTTAATCCCTCTCAGTGCATGTAAGTGTATTAGAGTGCATGTACGTGTATGGGTATGTGATTATGTATTATTATTTCAGAAAAATCCTAAGCATCATTTTTTTGGCATTAACCGTTAAAGTTTAAAAGTTAATATTCATGAATTCAAAAAAAAAAAAAAAATAGCCCTATTATTAAATCTATTTTTACTAATCTAAGAGCAAAGGTTTTATTTATAGAAATACTTGGAAATTAAATTTTAAGAAAAAATTTAAATTACAATATTAATCTTTATTGCTATAAAAATATTAACTCCAAAAAAAAAAAATGCATGAATTAGTAGGAGTATATATTATTAATGTATACCTGAATGGACAACAAAGGCCTTTGAGTACCCTCCAAGTTTAGGACACCATTATAAGGTATTAACTCCTTCAAAGTGTTAGTGCCCTCTTCCACAAGCAAATGACTAATACTAATTTCTTCAGCTAATGCCTCCACAACTTCAACACCATTCATTTGATCATCATATTCAATCCTAAACACACCATCTTCATCTTTCCCTAGCTTTCCTGCCAGTTGATAAAACTCTCCTAAAACTACTTCCAACCCATTTTTTAATTTCTCCACAATTTTATCAAACTCAGTCCCTCTGTAAAATAAAAGCTTTTGATTGTAGTAAAAAGCTAGATATGGTAGATCAAATGTGATAAGTTGGCATTCTTTTTTTCCTATTTTCTTGTTGGGTTTGACTTGGATTTGACTAGTGACTTTAACCTTCAAAGTTTGTCCACCATTTTCACTAGCAGCTTCAGTTGGTGCCATGGTTAAAAAAAAAACCCAAGAGAGAAAGAGAGAAGATTTAGAGTGAGAGCTCGTGAGTAATGTGGTTTAGAAAAATGAATGGTATAGGTGATACTTATAGAATGGTTTCGTTTTGATGTAGTTGGATGGCATTAATGGATTTCTTGAGAGCAGTTGTGTCTCATTAATGTTTGTTTTGTTTTACTTGTTTTTGGTATACATATTTAATTATTAATTAGATTTTATTAAATTATTACACAACGGTTAGATGTATAACACGAACATGGTTCGGAGTAATTCAATGACAATATTTCGATAAATCTACCTCATTTAAAATTAAGTTTAAATTGAAAAATATAAACTTATGAAAAATATAAATTTATGAAATTAAATGAATAACTGAATTGAACTCACCAATAAATCACTACTTCATTTAATAATTATTTTAGATAAACATAATTTTTTTTTGTCTAAATTGTTTTTACTAAGAAGATAGCTTATTTTTTTATCGATTTTTTGAACATTTTTCCCAAATAATAAATTCTTTTTTTTTTTAAATAATTAAAATTTTTTATTTAACTAATTACAATATAATCATTACATCATTATCTAATATTTAAAAAATTAATATCATACATGTGTTGGGAAATTACTCAAATTTCTGATAAGCTAGATTTATGAGAAAACAAGAATAAAAAAATAATACACAAATTTGATAACGAAATTCGGCCCATATTGCTTACGTCTCCGAACCTACTGTAGATCTTTTTACTGAAAGAGGAGAAATTACATAAGGTGTTTACAACACTCACAACTCACAACCCACAATCCAATTACACCTAAGAAAATTACTTTCAATTTTCTCTCACAAAAGTTTTTCTCTCTAAGCTTTTCTCTCAATTGGAATGAACACTTGGATGATAAATTTATTACAATTACACATCTATTTATAGGAAAATTCACTCCTTGTATTACTCCTTAAATTAATGGTTCCTTAAATTGCTCCTTGAATTAAGCTCCTTATTAAGCTCCATGAATTGCTCCATGTTTTGCTCCTTATTTTGCTCCATGTTTTGCTCCTTAAATTAAGGAGCTTTATAACAATCTTTAACAATCTCTCACTTGAAGTTGTCTTCACACCTCGATCAATGTAATAGTTTTTCTAGTCTTGTTACTCTAGCAGACCAACTGAAGTTGAGCACAACTTCAATTTCATGGCAAGCTCCCACTTGCTGGCATCTCGAGTCTGACAAGCTTCATCATAGCATTCAGGCTCTCCTCCATCAGTCAACAACATATAGTTCATGTATCTCCTGTTAGGCACATGAGGTTGAGAAGACCTTCTCAATATAGGAGTTATAGTAGGAGGTTGTGGTGTGTCAGACTATTGCGCACTGCTCTGTCCAACGAGTTCCTTTGGCTGAGGACTTGCTACTATTGGTTCTTTCACGGAACTATTTGGGACATCATCTGCATCTGCAAATACTGACTCATTCTGCTCTGAGTCGTTGGCATCTATTTTATGCATGTCCTTATACATCACTCTTTCATTGAAAATCACATCTCTGCTATAGATCACTTTCTTGTTTTCGTCATCCTAAATGTAGTAGCCAAACTCATCCTCACCATAGCCGATGAAGGTGCATTTCTTAGATTTGGGATCAAGCTTATTCCTGCCTTGATCACTAATATGCACAAATGCTACACAACTGAAAACTTTTAGATGTGATAGTTTTACCTCTTTTCTACTCCATACCTCCTCTGGTATTCTGTGCTCCAATGGAACAGATGGGCCTCGGTTGTTCAAGTAAGCTACCGTGTTGAATGCTTCTACCCAGAACTGCTTCGGTAGACCTGACTATATATGAATGCTTCTGGCTCTTTCTATCAACGTTCGGTTCATATGCTCAGGTAAACCATTATGTTGAGGCGTGCTTGGCATAGTTCTTTCCATTTTGATCCCGTGCTTATAGCATAAATTTTTTAATCTGGTGTCTTCATATTCACCACCATTATCGGTTCTGAGCTTTTTGATCTTCAAACCTGTCTCATTTTCCACCATAGCTTTCCATCTTCTAAAAGCCTCAAATACTTCAGACTTATGCTTTAGAAAGTAAACCCATACATTCCGAGAGTGATCATCGATGAAAGTCACGAAGTAGTGTTTCCCACCAATGGATGAGACGGTTGTTGGTCCCTAAACATCAGAGTGGATAAGCTCTAACCTTTCCTTCTTTAGGGTTCTGCCACTTGTCTGAAAGTTGATTCTCTTCTGCTTTCCAAGTATGCAATCTTCACATATATCTATCTCTGTAGACTGTAGATTTGAAAGTTTTCCCTTTGAGTGCATAATCTTCATCCTCTTCTCACTTATATGGCCTAGTATTTGGTGTTTTATTGCTTGCTGCAATTGCGATCAAACAACATGCTCTTGTTGTCATGTAAAGAGTGCCACTCTTCTTGCCTCGAGCAATTGTCATTGCACACTTTGAAATCTTCCAATCATCACCATGGAAGATCGTAATGTAGCCTTTACTAGCCAATTATCCTATTGAGATTAAGTTCTTTCTTAGGTCAGGAATATGCCTCACATCCTTTAACTCCCAAACTGACCCGTTCAACTTAATCTTCACTACACCTTTGCCAATAATAGCACACAGTTGATCATCACCAAGATATACCTTTCCAAGTTTTTCGAGGACATATTTTTTGAATAATTCTTTCTGTGAAGTAACATGGAACGATGCTATAGAGTCTAACACCCAAGATTCTTCGTTGCTCTCAAAAGAGCATGTCAATGCATCATCTCTTCCATCTCCTCTTGAGGTGGATGTAACATTTGCCTCTGCCTTCACTTGTTTATCCTTCGATGCACTTTTACACTGATTTTTGTAGTTCCCAGTTCTCCCATAATTCTAACATTCGATAGTCTTCGAGCTATAGGAATTATTAGGATTCCTGGATTTAGACCTCCTGTCCTTTGATCTACCTTGGTAGTTTGTTCTGCCATGTCCATTCCCTCTAGTTGAATCTCTTCCTCTTGACTTTGTATGCAAAATTGAAGAGGTTGACGATTCACCTAACTCTCTACGTCGGATCTCTTCATTGAGAACCAGATCACAAACATCGTCAAATTTTAACTTATTGCTTCTTGACGAGCTACTCACAGTTGTCATAGTAGCATTCCAACTTTCTAGTAGAGAAGAAAAAAGTATCAATGCTCGTACTTCTTCATCGAATTCAATTTCCATTGAACTCAATTGGGTTGTGACTGTGTTGAGTTCATTGAGATGTTAAGCTACCGATGTGCCTTTTGTCATCCACAAATTGAACAAACGCCTCATTAAGTGCACTTTGTTTGAGGCTGATGGCTTCTCATACATATTGGAGAGAGCTGCCATAAGACTCGCTGTGGTTTTTCCTTTGCTATGTTGAAAGCAACATTAGGGGATAACGTCAATCGAATAAATCTGAGGGCTTGTCTGTCTAAAAGATTCCAATCTTCTTCCTTCATAGCCTCTGACTTCTTCCTTAAGAGAGGTTGATACAGATTTCTTTGATACAGATAATCCTCTATCTGCATTTTCCAAAACCCAAAATCTGTGCCATCAAGTTTCTCAAGTTTCACCTTTCCTTCATCTGCGGCCATTGCTCCCACTCAAATCTGACTTCCTCCGAATCGTTTCTGACTATTTATGCAAACCACCGTGTATTAGAACACCTCCATCAACAAACAAATATCATCGACAAAATTTCACTATTCACATAATTCACTATTCATATGAATAGTAACATGTAGGAAATTGATAGAAATCACCACCAAAAGCTCTGATACTAGTTGTTGGAAAATTACGCAAATTCCCGATAAGTCAGAGTTATGAGAAAGCAAGAATAGAAAAATAACACACAAATTTGATAACGGAGTTCGGCCAATCTTGCTTACGTCTCTGGACCTACTGTAGATCTTTTTACAGAAAAGGAAGAAATTACACAAGGTGTTTACAACACTTACAACTCACAACCCACAACCCAATTACACCCAAGAAAATTACTCTCAATTTTTTCTCACAAAAACTTTTCTCTTTAAGCTTTTCTCTCAATTGGAATGAATACTTGGATGATAAATTCATTACAATTACACATCTATTTATAGGAAAATTCACTTCTTGAATTACTCCTTAAATTAATGGTTCCTTAAATTGCTACTTAAATTAAGCTCCTTGTTTTGCTTCATGTTTTGCTCCTTAATTTGTTCCATGTTTTGCTCATTAATTTGCTCCTTAAATTAAGGAGCTTTATAGCAATCTCTAACAACACCTATCAAAATGAGTTTAACAAAAATAATATATCAATTTATTTAATATTATAAACCTACAAAAAATTAAATAAGTCAATGTATTTCAAAAAAAGTTTAATAAAAAAATGTGGTTGCAAAAAAAAAAAAGTGTTACTAATGAGTAACCTAACCCAACTCAACTCACTTAAAAAGAGTTAGACTCAAGCGAGCTAAGCCATCGTAGCTCGTTTGACATCTCTAGTGATATCAATGATTTCCCTTTTTCATTTATTGATTTGGGTGCACATTAATTTGGGAACCATTACATTAAGAGAAATTATACATTGTTCCTAGAGCATGTAATGATGTGTTACTCTAGTTCAATAAAATTTAAGATTAATTAGTGCAACTTTTATTTGAAAAAAGAACTATCCAAAAGGAAGTGTAATAAGTGTTATTTTATATGCATTTTTATATATCAATTCTTTTACCTTTGTATATATTATATTATTATAACAAACAAAAAATATTTATTTTATTTTAATTGAAAAAAATATTAGTTTTTTGGATTTTTTTATGATCTTTATTTGATAGATGGATTAACTTATAAATGAAGTTGATATATTTCATACTTTATCCCCATCATAGCTTATCCAATCTTTTTGACATGTAATGTGCACTGATTTTATCTTCACCAGAATACTAATAATCCTATCCAGACTTGATTTTCGTATATGATAAATACAAAACAACTTCCTACAAAATAATGGAGTATTAGAATTAACAAAATCAAAATAACAATTGCTACAAGGAACAAGGGATATCAAATAACACATCTAGGATAATTTTTAGAGGAGATTTTGAAGATATTCATAAGCTTTAATATTCTTCTTCTATTTAGTTTTCCTATGATTATAATGTTGATTCTTATGGAAACTAATTAATTTAATAACGTAATTGTGAGCATTTTCAAATCTTAAAATATAGTTTAATTAATTTAATATTATGGATAATTTTAATTTCAAATCTTAATTCTTGATATATTTGATTCTATTTTTAAATTAAAGAGAAATTAATCTAATTGATGAGAAATATATTCTAAAAATAATAAATAATACCATTACTTATATTATATTTGTGATAAATGGATATTCAGTTAGGGTATGTTGGAAAAAAATGAATTTTTATAAAACCAATGATGCTAATTTTTTTCCTTGTTTCACATTGCTATTTTATATTACTTAGGAGATGTATAAATAGAAAATGATTGGCTATCGGGTTTGAGTCCCAAAGGGCATCCATTTTTGTGGAACGAGAGAAGACCTTGGCAAATGTGAGGTGAGGTGAGGTGAGGTGGCATTTTATTTTTTTTAATTTTTTTTGTTAAAATACTTTTCCACTCAGAAAATGACCATTATTTTTTCATTACATAGAAAATATCTGTTAAATGATCTTTATTCTTCTTTACTCAAAAAATGACCATTACTTTTCCTTTCTTAAAATGACCGTTACTCTTTCCACCCAGACATGACCGTTATTATAATAATGGCCACACATTTTCTCAAAACTATAAATAGAGGGCATCAACTCTCAGTTTCAACACAACAATTTGCAAACATCTCTTACTATGAAAAAATTCTCAGAAAGAAAAAGAAACAGATTCTAAATTGTTTTGAGTTTTCTGAGCAATAAAATTTTATAAGTGTAGCATTCTAGTCTTCATTAGTGTAGTGAAGTTTTGAGATAGACAATAAATATTCTAGGTTGTTTTATCCTGGGGACGATGAGGCTGTGTTTGCTTGCACAATTTTGGGTAGAGTCGCAAAACGTCTTAAAAAGAGTGACCTAGTCTACAAATCAACCCAAGCAGTTCATTTTAGGTTATCGGTAATATTGTTCCTACATTGTTTTCACCTACTTGTTTCAACAATTTTAAGACAATTTTATATATGTCATGTCTACTGAAATGTTAACTGCTAATCTCAACAAACCGTTCCATTTCGAAGGACTACATTTGAAAAGATGGAGACAAAAAATGTTATTTTTCTTAACCATGAAAAAGGTCGCTTCTGCTATTACTATTGAAAAACCAACACTGTCTAATCCTTCTACTGAAGCTACAACTAAGGATTTAGAAACCTAGATGGAAAATGATTTTCTATGCAAAAAAATTATTCTTAATGGATTAACTAATGATTTGTATGATTATTATAGCTCTCATAAGTTTGCTAAGGAAATTTGGGATGCTCTTCAAAAGAAGTACGACACTGAGGAAGTTAGAACTAAGAAGTATGTTGTCAGTATATATATGAAGTACCAAATGATTGATGGCAAATCTATGGAAGCTCAATCACACAAACTGTAGAAGATAGCACACAAAATAACTTCTGAAGGTAGGACTTTAGATGAACAATTTCAAGTAGCTGTTATTATAGATAAATTACCCTCTGCTTGGAAATATTTTAAGAGTGCACTTAGACATAAAACTAAGGAATTTTCTTTAGAAAGTCTTATAACCCATCTAAGAATAGAAGAAGAAGCCTAAAAATAAGATCAAAGAGATGAAGTACTCGTTGTCTCAAACAACAGTACCAATAAGAAATCCTCCCCTACAATTCTGAAACCTAAAGGAAGAAATATGAAAACTCAGAATCGCAATAATAACCAAAACCGCAACCACCAAAATAGAAATAGAAACTATCCTCCCCAAAATGAACCTCAATCCCCCTTAAGAAATAACACATTCATGTGTTATAGTTGTAACAGACCTGGCCACTTGGTGCTTCTCACCATGTTTTCTATGATCGAGACATGTTCAAGTCTTATTATAAGTCTAAGGATAAGAAAGTGTTGCTGGGTGACTCCCACTCCACTAAAGTTACTGGTACTGGCGAGGTGGAATTAAAGTTTACCTCTAGAAAGACTATCATCTTGAAGAACTGCATACTCCAAAGATGAGAAAGAACTTAGTTTCACGATATCTTCTTAACAAAATTGGGTTTACTCAAACTATAGGGACTGATTTATATACAATAACTAAAAATAATATATTTTTTGGGAAAGGGTACGCCACTGATGGCATGTTTAAATTAAACGTTGAAATTAATAAAGCTTATTTTTCTGCTTATATGTTGAGTTCTTTTAATATTTGGCATGCTATACTTTTTCATGTTAATAAACGCATAATCAAGAACATGAGTACCTTAGAACTAATTCCTAAACTATCTTTGAATGATTTTGAAAAATGTGACTTTTGTAGTCAAGCTAAAATAACCAAAATTTACATAAGTCAGTAATTAGAGAATCTGAACCTTTAGAATTAATACACTCTGAGATATGTGAACTTGATGGAAATTTAACAAGAAATAGAAAGTGATATTTTATAAATTTATAGATGACTATTCAGATTACACTTATGTATATCTAATGAAAAATAAAAGTGAAGCGTTTGATATGTTTAAAATATTTATGACTGAAATTGAAAATCAACTTAACAAAAAAATAAAAAGGTTTCGAAGTGATAGAGGCACTGAATATGATTTCAATATTTTAAATGATTTTTATAAAACTCATGGAATCGTTAATGAAAAAACTACACCTTATTCTCCAGAAATGAATGACTAAGCTAAAAGAAAAAATAGAACTTTTACTGAATCAGTTGTTGAAATTTTATTAAACTCTAGTACTACTTTCCATTGGTGGGGAGAAATTTTATTAACTGTTTGATATGTGCTAAATAGAGTGCCTAAATCTACTAGTAAAATTTTACCATATGAAATTTTGAAAAATAAGAAACCTAACTTAACTTATTTTAAAACTTGGGGTTGTTTAGCATATGTTAAGATCCCTGATCCTAAAAGAAATAAACTTGCTTGTAGAGCATATGAATGTGTATTCACAAGATATATTATGAATAGTAAAGCTTATAAATTCTATGACTTAAGTGATCATGTAATTATAAAATCAAATGATACTGACTTTTATGAACATATGTTTCCCTTTAAATTAAAAAATAGTGGAGGCTCGTTTTCTAATAGTTTACCCATAACTAGAACTATTCAACAAAATGAGGAATTAAACACTGAAATCAGTAGAAGTAAATGAGCTCGAACCCTTAATGATTTTAGGTCTTATTTTTATGCTTATACCTTAGAGGAAGATCCCTAAACTCTTAAAGAAGCATTATCTTCTTTAGATGCCAACTTATGGGAAAAATCCATAAATGATGAAATGGACTCTCATGAGTATAATAGAACTTGGTATTTAGTTGACTTACCTCATGGTTGCAAAATCGTATGATGTAAATGGATACTAAAGAAGAAATTAAAACCCGATGGTACTATTAAAAAATACAAAGTATAGGAAAAAAGAAATGTAGATTTCTTCGATACCTTTTCACCAGTCACAGGAATAACTTTCATACGTGTACTTTTCTCTCTTGCTGTTATCCATATTTTAGTAGTGTACCAAATGGATGTCAAAATTGCTTTTTAAGTAGTGACTTAGAAGAAGAATTTATATGGACCAACCTGAAGGTTTTGTTGTCCTAGGTTAAGAAAATAAAGTTTGTAAACTAAATAAATCCCTTTATGGTCTAAAACAAGTACCTAAGCAACGACATGAAAAATTTGATAATATAGTTATCTCACATGGATTCAAAATAAATGAAAGTGACAAATGCATTTATTATAAATTAGAAAATGATATTTGCACTATTATATATTTATATGTGGATGACATACTTATTTTTGGATCAAATATTCATGTTGTGAATAATGTGAAAACTTTGTTAAGTGCTAACTTTGATATGAAAGATCTAGGAGAAGCGAGTGTAATCTTTGGTATAAAGATTATTAGGTCTGAAAAGGGAATTTCTCTAGATCAATCTCATTACATCGAGAAGATTTGAAAGAAATATAATTACTTCAACTGCAAACCTATATGTACTCCTTATGATCCTAGTGTAAAGTTTTTTAAGAACACCAGAGACAGTGTTAAACAAACTAAGCATGTGAGCATCATTGGTAACTTACGTTATGCTACTGACTGCACTAGACCAGACATAACTTATAATGTAGGACTACTATGTAGGTTTACAAGTAGACCTAGTATAGAGCATTTGAATGTTATTGAAAGGGTTATGAGATACCTTAATAGAACTATGAACCTTGGATTACATTATTAAAAGTTTCCCACTGTTCTAGAAGGATACAACGATGTTGATTGGAACACTTTATTAGAAAACTCCAAAGCAACTAGCAGCTATATATTTAGCATAGTTGGTGGAATTGTTTCTTAGAAGTCTAAGAAACATACAATATTGGTTCAATCTACAATGGAGTTTGAAATGATAGCACTATCTACTGCTAGTAAAGAAGAAGGCTCGCTAAGAAGTTTGTTAACTGAGATCCCTTTATGGGAAAGACCGATACCAGCTGTCCTGATCCACTAGGTTAGTACCACGACTATTACAAAGATTCATAACTGTTACTACAATAGAAAGAGATGACATATATGTCGTAAGTATAGTACTATTAGAGAATTTCTCTCTACAGGAGATGTAAGAGTGGATCATATATGTTCTGATGAAAATTTGGTTGATCCTTTGATGAAAGGATTAGCGAGAGAGGGTTTTCAAAACATCAAAAGGAATGAGACTAATGACCATAGAATGAAGAGTCACTCATGATGGTAACCCAACTTATAGGCTAGAGATCCCAAGAAATAAGTTCAATGGGTAATAACAATCATGAAGTGATATGAGAAGAATCATGCTATTTTGAAGTCCCATTTTATATAGTTAGAAGCATAAAGTCTTGAAGCGATAGAAAATGATGAGTTAATTGTTAAACTCTTAATGAGTTCTATACTCTATGTGGAGTGGATTACATAATTACAAGAGTGCTCTTGATAGACTCACCTATGTGAATGTGGAAGTGTGGAAGTGTGGCCGCTTCTTATGAAAAAAATTTGGGCAAAATTTACTAGAGCATTCACTATACTGGGATACCCGTGCATGGCCGTAAAGCACATGCTTTTTGAACTACACCTTGGAAAAGTTGTGTGTGTAGTGTTGTTAGAGATAGAGTTCAAAACTATGAGTTACTCTAGTATATTTTAAAGCATCAACACTATGCAAAATTTCAAGTCGATAGACACCTTTTACTTATGCACAATCTTATACTTTTAATTGATCGGTTGCTCGATGAGAACTATTTTTATATAAAATTCAAGTGGGGGATTGTTGGAAAAAAAGTGAATTTTTATAAAACAAATGATGCCAATTTTTTTCCTTGTCCCATATTGCTATTTTACATCACTTAGGAGATGTATATATAGAAAAGGATTGGCTATTATTAGGTTTTAACCCCAAGGGACACCCACTTTTGTGAAAGGGTGGAGGACCTAGGCAAATGTGATACCACACACTCGCGCGCGTTGCTACTATCTGTCCATCTGACTGACCGACCGTGTCGTGCCGTGCCGAGCCCAGTCGAGTCTGAGTGCGTATGCATGTGCGTGTGCGTGTGCATGTGTGTGAGGTGAGGTGGCATTTTTTTTTGTTAAAGTACTTTTCTACTCAAAAAATGGACGTTACTTTTTTACTCATAAAATAATCGTTATTTTTCTTTATTATGAAAATTGCTGTTATTTTTTCATTATTCAAAAATATCTGTTAAATGATCGTTATTTTTCTTTACTCAAAAAATGACTGTTATTCTTTTTTACTCAGAAAATGATCGTTATTGTTCTTTACTCAGAAAATAACTGTTATTATTTTCACCCAAACATGACCGTTATTATTATAATGGCCACACGTTTTCTCAAATCTATAAATAGAGGGCCCCAGCTCTCAGTTTCAACATAAAATTTGCAAATATCTCTTACTAAGAAAAAACTCTTAGAAAGAAAAAGAAAAAAGATTCTAAATTATTTTGAGTTTTTCGAGTAATAAAAATTTATAGGTATAGTATTTTGGTCTTCATTAGTGTAATGAAGTTCCGAGGCAGACAACAAAGATATTAGACTGTTTTATCCTGGAAACGACGAGATTGTATTTGCTTGCATAATTTGAAGCATAACCACAAAACGTCTTAAAGAGAACGACCTAGTCTGTAATTCAACCCAAACAATTTATTTCAAATTATCAGTAATATTATTCATACATTATTTTCACGTACTTATTTCAACGTGGTATAATCCACTATGTGTATTTTTTTTTGGTTAAGCGAATTTGTTATTATGTGTATTTTTTTGTTAAACATTTTTGTTCATCTTCAATTGAATCATCTTCTCTCTCTTGTAAAGTGTTTTTGACTAAAAAATACTTTTAGAATGAAATTTAAAAAAACTATCATAAGTGTTTTCAGAGTTTAATTTTTGGCAAAAACATAATTATGCATTAAAAAATTTTCTTAATTACTTTTTTTTTAAGATGAAATGATAATTTATGTAATTTAAATCTATATTTAAAATATGAGATCGTGAGTTTTTGGACCATTATGTGAACCGCTGTATATATAACTAGTTCACAATATAGTTAGCATTAAAATAAGGTTCTTTTCTGGTTTGAATTTACTTTTCAAATCTGAATAGTTAGATGTAAAAATAAATAGTTGATATTTAATAACAAATAAATTCTAATTTTATTCCAAAATCTTCCTCCTCGTGATTTAAGCATGATTTAATATGAGAAATTACTTTAAATCATAGCTAAAATTTATAATAGTAAAAATAATATATTATTTTTAAAATAAATAAAATATGTGTTAATATGATAGTGTTATTTTTTATTGTTATCAGTTTGAGGGTATTTTGATTTTAATTTACGCATATTTTCATTCAAAATTTCAGTTAATATAGTATTAAAAAAAATAGTTAGCATTAAGTAGTACGTCTTTGATGTTGCAGAAACAGAGTCAACAACCAGTGACCTTATTGTAGACCTAAGTATTGAAGTTAGGGGCAGTGTGGTGGGTCTTCGTCCCATGTGCACTGGAGGCAATTAATTATAATGGAGAATTAACCATCCAGATGTAATATTATTTTTGGAAATGGTCTACTTAATTGGTAGAACAACTGTCTAGTTCATAAGCACTGGTTTATTCAATGTGACAACAAATTTCTCTTGTATATGTTTCTTTTCCTATATATATATAATTGAGTTTTTAAGCTTTTGAATTTCATGATTTATTCATAAATTTATTTTATTTGTTCTTAATCTTACCCACATACACCATAATATCTATTGTATAGTTACTTTAATGAATAAATTAAAAAAAGTTACACATTGTTTATTTTATTTGTTCTTAATCTTACCCACATATATCATAATATGTATTGTATAATTACTTAATGAGTAAATTAAAAAAAGTTACACATTCTTTATAAACGAAAGTAGAGAATGTATTTTATATTATAAATAAAACTCTTTTCTTTATTTCTAAAACATTCTAAAATTTATAAATATTAATTCTTCTCTTTAAGAAGAATAATTGATTAGTTTAATTTTGTCTAATTAGTTGTAATTTTAGAATTTATTCATTTAAAGATAGTAGAAGTAGTCAACGACGCCCAAGAATATATATAATATTTATATCAAATTTCGTTAAATTTCTAATATTTTTATTTATTTTCTTTAATATATGCTTTAGGTTCTTTTAGCATTATATTTCTAATAATATTATTTTGTCGGGCGAGTTTGAGTTCTATTAATTTAAATTATAAGTTAATAGTAACTACTTATAATAAGAAAAATATACCCGATTTTTCAATAATATCACATGTTAGAAATTATATTTGTGTTCATGATTTTCGTATCATATAGATCTTATAAGTCACTATCAAAAGCTTCAGAAAAAATGATACTATAAGGTATCGTATTCACTTTGATGGATAAGTCATTTTTATATAAATGAATTTAGATCATAAAATATTTGAAGAATTTGAGGGTTTGTTATGCATATTTTTTTAAAATAAAAATGACTTATTTATAGGTATGAATTAATGACACTTTTCAAAATAATCTTATTAATTAATATTTAAATTATTATAAAATAATTGATATAAATTACATTTCATAAATTTGTATTTAAGTTATTAATATATTTTAAAATAAATTCAAAAAATTTGTCATGAATTAAATATAAAATAATTATATGTCGATTATATCTACTTAATTTTTTTAATAATAATATAACATAATAAAATAAAACATCATGTAAAATATCCAACTCAAAAGTTTTTCTTTAATTTGAATACTAGCTATAATATGAATATATAATAGTGGTTCATATTATTTAGCAACGAATTTGTTGTACAAGTGTGATTGAAATATGTTCGTTTGCAGCTGGAAAAACTAGTTGGATTCATTTATGAATGCTGACTTCTCTCAAAATATCAAAAAAATATTAGAAAATTATTATTCTCACCCTAAAATATCAAATTTTTATATGCATTTTATTCAAATGAATGTGATCTCATTTAATTCAACTAAATCATAAAGTGAATTTTATCTGTTGCATTCAAATTAGTTGAAGTCATTTCATACATATCTAAAATTGAATATAAACGCAATTTAATCTTTTACCTTTATAAAAAAAATATAATTTTTTCTTGAATATAATATTTAATCTTATGTGATCTTTATAAAAAATACATTTTTTTCTTCTGATATATTTTACCTTAACAATATATCTTATTAATACAATTATAATGCATTATTTAAAAAAGTTATTAAAATTTTTAGGAATTTTATATTAAAAATAATATTTTAAATGATATATTCTAATTTTATTAATATGATAAAAATTAAGATATAATTTAAAATAATAAATCAAAATCTCAATGGAACATGTCATTAGCCTAAGACACAACCGTCCGAAGGACAAAAGCTATAACAACCAACTTCAGATTGTCAACAATACTCTTTATTTTTCTTAAATTGTGGTTCACGAGCTAATAATTAAATCGAAATCGTTCCTTCATTTGTTGACACCTTTATAAAATATGGTTATGTATCTTTTCACCGTTACTGGCTTACTGCTTTATGATTATTGTCCCAATGCTTGCTTGCTTGCTTATTTTTATTCAAAAAAAGAAAAAAAAATCCCATCTTGAGGGAGGAATATTATAGTTAGAGGTATGCAGTTGATTAAAATTATATATTTTTAATTAATTTAAATTTGATTTGATTTGATTTGATAAATTTAAAGAATTTTAGTTTGAATATAACATGCAGATGTAATCAATTCAAATATATAAAAAATGAGTTTTTTAATTAGATAATTTCATATTAATTAAAATTTATTTATAAATTATTAATATATATATAAAATAACATATACAATATTTAAATTTTAAATTGATATATTTATAATAAACTTTATTATTTATAATTATAACTAAAAAAATTAAAATAATAAAAAATATATCTGTATAATTATTAAATTATTATAAATATTTATATTTATTTTTAAGTTAAAATAATAATTTAACATAATTATGGTATGTATAATATTTAAATATAACACATTATAAAATAAAATATATATTTATTTATAATTTAATAATAATTTTGTTCAGACCATATACAATAAATAATAAAATATATCAATCTGAATCTGATATGAATTTGAACGGATTATATATTTTTCAATCCGAATTCGATCAAACTCAAAAGTTTATCATTCCAATCTTATCTTAATCTGACATATTGAATCAAATTTTTTAATTTAAATTTAAATCAATTAATCGAATTATTTGATCACCATTAAATATCAATCATATCCTTACTTGAATCATTAAAGAGTATATTAGTTAATAGTCATAAATTAGTAGGGTTATTTATCCATATATTAACGTATGATTGTTACATACTTTATTATCTGATAAAATAATAATATTCCTCACATATAAAAAAATACAAGATAATATATTAGGATGATTTCATATTAATCAAAAAATTATATATGATCCCATTCCATCTATTTTTATATAAAGTGATAAAATGATCTTTATTTTCATTGATTAATTATGATTTAATTTTAATTAAATATTTTTCAATTTATCCAGTTAGAGTTAGATTATTATCCAACTAGTTGAAATTTGGTCGACTAGTGACCTCACTTGCTAGAGTTGAGTTGAATAGATATCCAACTGAATTGAATAGTTGTTTAATTGATCAAAATTTAATTGATTGGTGACCTTACTCGTCAGAGCTGTATTTGACATATATCTAATTAAATTTGACAATTGTTTAACTTGCCAAATTTTAATCGAATGATGATCCTACTCGTTATAAATGAATTAAATACATTTCCAACTAAATAGACAATTATCCAACAGACTGAAATTTGGTTGGTCAGTGATCGTACTCGCTAAAATAAAGTTGGATATATATCTAACTAAACTGAATACGTGTCAAACTAGTCAGATGTTGATTGGCATATGATGATACTTATTGGAGCTAAATTGAACACATTACCAATGATTGAATTTTAATCGACATGAGACCCCTAATTGTGAGTTAATATGTATTTGAATAATTGATTACACATAATTTCTTTACATTTATTCATATACTTAGTTGAATAATTGTCTGATTCTATTATGCAAAATTGGATACATATCTTCAAAATAAGATCCCTCATTTTTAATTTGATATATGTTCAATTATGTTATATAAAGTTAGATATATGTCCAACTATAAGTTGGTTAAGAATATAATAAAAATAATAATAAAATTATAAATTTTTGATCCAACTAGAATAAAAAATAATGATAAATCATCATATTAACTTATTTTTTAAAAATATAATTTTAAAAAAATAGTTATCTAATTAGTTTTAAATTAAGACATTTACAAGAATATCCAATTTTAATTGTAATTTAATTTCTAACCTTTTAAAAAGTATTAAAAATATTTTATAATTTTTATTAAAATTTATAATTATAAAAATAATTTTCTTATATTTAACCTATATATTTTTATTATTATAAAAACTTAATTTAAATATTTTATATTAAATTTAATAATTGAATATTATTTAAATAAAATTTTAATTATTTAAACTCATTTTTTTTAATCCCTTTAATATTATTAAAATATTATTTTGATTTTTATAAATCTTAGGTTTGTTATGTTATAGAATTTTATTTTATTTTTGAAATAATGCTACCTGCAAGTATTGTGTTTCAGTCTTTTAGATGTCATACAACGTCACACGGTAAATTTATCATAACAGAGCGGTGGCATTTTCAATTTGCCATACACTAAGAAGTTTTGCTTTTAAGTTTTGGAAAATATTTTTTAATCGTCATTTATGTATGGATCTGTACACATGTGACAATATACATTTTACCTACTTTAAAATATGAGTTTTTTTAAGTAATTTTATTTGCATCAAATACATATTTTAGTTATATTTCTTTTACAAATATATATAAATTATTCAATTATTAAAAATAAACAATTTAATTTAATTATTGTTTAAGCAATCACATATTATTTAAAATTTTCTCTATTATGGCATTCCCCGTAAGTTTTATTCTTTATTTTTTTTAATAATTATGTTATTATTATTATTCAACTTTCTCAATTTCAAATTAATTATTTTTTTTCATTATTTGAAAGTACAATCAATTTTTTATTTTTATTTTTTGGTTAAAAGTTTATACATCTTTTAAGCTACTATAATGGATGCACTAACCGTTATTCAATTGACCCAAAAAAAAAATTTAAGAAGTAATTAACAAATTATGTATATTTGTTTTTTTAATTATGGGTTATACTTTTTTTAACAAATATATATATATATATATATATATATATATATATATATATAAATTACTCATTTATTTCAAGTCTTTGTGTCTATCATTTTATATTTTTTCAATAACTTGTACATTTAATTTTTAACACGAAAATAAAAAAAAGTATGTACATAATTTTGTTGAAAGAAAAAAATAGAGAAAAATGTCAAATATAAAATAAATAATGATAAATGAGGATATTTGTGAGAGGAAGGGAGATAATAGAGAAAAGAAAATAAATATGAACTATTTTATTTTCAATCTTATTAATAAAATATTATGTTACTATTTAAACATGGACTAAATTGCTCTCATTTTAAAAAGAAAGTGATTTATGTAAAAATAATGTGATTAAAATATCATGTTAACGTAAACAAAATAACTAATATGATAATTAATTAATAAAAAACTATGCTTAGTAGGCAACTTTTATTTTACAATGATATATAAAAACATTTAGTTCGGACATATAGATTCACCTCAAGCTTAATCCATTCATCAATCTGAGCCATTAAACGAATCATTCCAAGAGAATCTATTCATGCCCACAACAACACCAATAATATAGGCCCTCTTACACACAAGATCTTTGGTGTTGGAAGGTCGACTTTCAGACCGAGTCATAGTGTGGGCGACCTCAAGTTTTGAATGTGTTTTCTTTTACTTTAGTATCCTTATGACACGTTGTGACTTATATTTTATGTAATTGACACATATATATGCAATTTTCTATATATACATGGATCTCACAAGAGATTCACACATTCTAAAGAAATTCTTTGACTTCTCTCTAGTTTCACTCTCTACAAATTGGATCAATCCCAATATTTTGGTGCCCACTATGAGGCTCAAATTCAAAGATCGAGCTTTAGTTTCTGACCCCATATCTTTAAGGATTCATCCTGAGTTTTGAGAGAAGAGATATAGTGAGTAAGTGTAGTTTTCGAAATCACAAACTACCATGATAGGAATATGAGTCGAAGAATGATTAAGATTAGTGAACAAAGAGGCAACGTCGACTCAAGACCATAACTTGCCACCTTGTAATGAGTCTAGAGTGGAGGTCAATCCCCACTAAGAGCTGGCATGCCAACTTCTTGAGCTAAGAAAAAAGCTCGAGGAAACCAGGCGAGAAAATAAGGCATTTCGATCACAATTAGGCTTGGTCGCTTTTGAAGGTCGAGTTGCTAACCTGATTGGCAGAACCAGGCCAAATTATGTTGTGTCCGAGCCTACCCAGGGTGAGAATGTAACTAAGGTTGACCCTCATCCTAGCTCGATAGGGCCCATTAATAAGCACTTTCTACAAGAACATGAAAGTTGGAAGGCATGATTCTGGGCATTGGAAGAGGCTAATAGAAAGCAAGACCAAACCTTGAGAAGGGCTAACAAAGGGCAAGATAAGGGTAAGGCATCGTACGATGTGGATAGGGATTGTGAGCAATCATGTGTCTCCCATTTTTCAGATAAAATAGAACATGATGAGCCCCCAGCCAAGTTTAGTGCTCCCAAGTGCCCGAATTACCAAAGTACCAAAGATTTGATAACTTATGTACAACACTTGAAGAAGACTATGGCCCCTATGAGTGTCACTCGAGACAAATGATATATCATGATGTATATGCTATTTACTACCACTATTTGTGATGGCGCACAGAAGTGGTTCAACAACCTGACACCTGTTACTATAACCTCTTTTTCATAGTTTTCCAGGTTTTTCATCACTAAATATACATGCAACAAGTCCTTGAGGAATGAGTCTTACCACCTTTTCTCGATCACCTAAGGAAGGGGTGAATCTATTGAGAAGTACATGAAAAGGATTAGGGAAAAAAATCTAGAGATAACAGATTTCCCCAACTCTATTATGATAGAGGCTTTCTGGTAAGGCCTACTAAGAAATTCTGATGTGTTTGCAGAACTGACCAAGATGCTCCCTCAAAATTTAGAGGAGGCTTATAGAGCGATGAGAAAATTCATCAATTTGGAAAGAGAGCTCAGTTTGGATAATAATAGCAAGGTAGTTGTGGAATCTATGCTAGAAAAATAGAAGAAAAGAATAAGCCCAAACAGGGGCAAGGCAAGACAAAATAATTAACAAAAACAATGCTTCACCCCTAATCACAGGGCAAACGGCCAATGATCTGGGAATATGGGGTCTTAAGGGAGGTCTTTGTCTCCATTCATTGGTCCATCCTTGAAAGTGAGCCTAACCTAAGCAGTATCGAGAATGGAGGAAAAGTAGAATGTCATATGGCCTCTAAAAATAAAGGCTTCATTTAGAGATACATTTAAGTGGTGTGCTTTCCATAAGGATATGGACTATGATACGAGAGACTATAGGTATTTAAAAAATGAAATAGAGGATCTTCTATCCAGATGATACCTAAAAGATCTCTTATTAAGCAATAATAAGGGAGTTGGCCATCAGCTCGAGTGGGAGACCTTGAGCCTACCTTCCTCTTTAGGAAATGAGATAGACCTTTACAATGGGCCCAATGTAGGGATTATTTACACCATACATGGAGAGCTCGAGCTCAACGGGACCTCCAATAACTCGTGTAAGAGGTACACCAAAGATTTGTGTGGTTCTCCACATGTTTACAATCTAGGAAGAGTAAGGTCTTCCGCTGAAATCACCTTCATCGGAAAGGATGAGACCTCATATCCTCACAAAGACCCCTTGGTAATTACCCTGATGATAAGATCATGTGATATTTGATGGATTATGATCTACATTGGGATCTCCGTTGACCTTATTTTTTGTCAACAACAAGGGCCCTAGGCATAAAGGAAAGTGACACAACAAGTAAAAAGATACCCTTGGTGGTATTTAATAGTAGCACCACCTTTGGTGTTACTAGTTATGGAACATGTATCTATAGTGATGACCAATTTCAGATGTCTCAACACACTATAATGCCATCTTGGGCAGATCGTGGATACACAAGATGAAGAAGTTCCATCCACCTTCCACCAAGTCATTAAATTCTCAATTGAGAAAGGCATCAAGGAAATAAGGGAGTATGAGGAAAAGGAAAAAAGTTATTATAATGTCATTATTAAAGGGACCACTTCTAAGTAGCAACCACAACATGAGCCTTCTCTTAAAAGGCGAGAAGGTTTATTTCTAGCAAAGTCCGTCAACACAAATGAAGTGTAAGATCTACCAATGGGGGTTAGGAGGAAGACCACTTTCTAAAGCTAAGCAAGTAATTGATAACAGAGGTGAGATAGTAGCAATATTATTTCCTAAAGGAGAATTCCTACATATTTGCATGAAGGCTTGTAGACATGCCTTGGATAAACTCTGAGATCATAACCCACAGATTGAATATCGATCCAAAAGCTAGACTTGTCAAACAATGGAAAAGGAAGCTCTCTAGAGAAAATAATGAGGTGATTAAAAATTAAGTCACCACTCTCAAAGAGACACAAATTATTAGAGAGGTGAACTACCCCTTTTGGTTGTCAAATGTGGTATTGGTGAAGAAGGCTTGTAGATCACCCCGTATATGTGTGGCCTTCAAAGAATTAAATGATGCATATCCAAAGGATTGTTTTCCCCTCCCAAGTATTGATTAGCTAGTTGATGTCACTGTCGATTTTGGCTTGATGGGATTTTTGGATGCATATTCTTGTTATCATCAGATTAGAATGCACCTAGAGGACAAGGAGAAAACATCTTTCATCACTAAGAAAGGGATATTTTGCTACACCAGAACTCTATTTGGGTTGAAGAATGTAGGGGCTACCTATCAACACATCTTCAATAAGATGTTTGCAAATCATCTAGAAAGAAATCTTGAGGAATATGTCGATGACATGTTGGTATCATCAGCACAACTTGTGAACCACTTCAAGGACTTAGAAAAAATATTCTCTATAATTCAAAGGTATGTGATTAGACTTAATCCTAAGAAATGTGTTTTTGGTGTCGCTTTAAAAAAAATTCTTGCGGTATCTTATATCTGCTAGTGGAATAGAGGCCAAAATGGACAAGATACAAGCCCTGGTCAACATGAAGCCTCTTACTAGTTTAAAAGGGATTCAACAATGGAACGAAATAATAGTAGCACTGAACAGGTTCATTTCCAAGTGCATAGACAAGTGTTTTCCATTCTTCAAAATGCTGAGGAAGAACACATCAGTTTTTTGGAATGAAGATTATAGCAAAGTCTTTCAAGGAATTAAATAATACTTGAGTAAATCTCATGTCCTAGTCAATCCTCTCCAAGAAGAATCACTTTATTTGTATTTGGAAGTGACCCTTCAGACTAGCAATGTCATACTCCTAGTCGAAAATAAAAATTCCAACACCCCGTTTACTACGTCACCCAAATCTTGACGAATGCCCAAAGTAGGTATCCAACAATCAATAAGTTGGCCTTCGCCTTTAAAATTAGTGCATAAAAGCTCATACATTACTTAGGCTTGCACATAGTGGTAGTACTTGCCTCTCAACCACTCAAGAATGTATTGATGAGGCTAAAATTTGTGGGAAGGTTGGCATAAATTTCTATAGAGCTGGGTGAGTATGATATCAAGTATATGTCTGGAACCGCAATTAAATGGCAAGTAGTGATTGAGTTTGTGGCCGAGTTCACTGAATCACTAGAGGTTACTAGTGATGAGGTAAAAGAAGAAGTGTGTGGCATGGACCAAAGAGAGGGGTAAACCTGGTAGAGATTCATTTATGGTGCACACAACTTCAATGGTGCTGGGCTAGGGGTGGTCATAGTTGATCATGATGAAAATTGTTTCGAGTATACTATTAGTTTGGACTTTCAAACAACTAATAATGTTGTAGAGTATAAGGTAGCTATGTTTGGAGCCATGATAGTAAAGAAGCTCAAAGCGGATAACATTACCTTGTATAGCGACTCGCGACTGGTGGTCAATCAATATTTGTGCATGTTTAAGGCTAAGGATGGTAGTATGAGGAGATATCTGGAGAGACTAAGAAAGGAGTTATGTAAATTTTCTAACTTCAAGATCAAAAAAATAGTCAAGAATGAGAATGGTCATGCTGACACCTTGGCCATTCTAGCCTCCGTGCGAGAGGCTAGTCACACTAGGGTGGTATTAGTAACGATCTTAATAGTGGCCAACTTAGAGGAGGCCAAAAAAATAGTCGGGAGCGTGGATGCAACCTAAAACTCATGGTTTACCCTGATCTTTAACTACTTAAAAATGGGAGATCTACCCAAGGACCAGAAGCTTGTGAAGAAAATTGAGACTAAGGTAGGTCGATACATGACTGAAAATGATAAATTATATAGAAGGACTACATTCAGACTTGGGCTTTTGTGTATAGCTGGGGAAGGGTTTGATAGGGTTATGTTTGTAGCCTACAAGGGAGAGTGCGACTCTCATTCATGTGGAAAGAGGTTATCCCAACAAATTATGAGGTAGGGGTTTAACTGGCCTACTGTGCTAGCAGATTACACAAGATACACCTAAGCGATTGATAAGTGTCAAAGATTCGCCCCATTGCCAATGGCCAAGCAGAATCTTCCAACAAGTTAATAATCATCTTGCTAAAAAAAGGTTGAAGGGCACTAAATAAAGATGGGTTAAGGAGCTACCTAGAGCATTGTGAGCTTATTAGGACTAGCCTCCGAGGGATCACCAATGAGACACCTTTCTCACTGGTGTATGGGACTAAGGATGTGATACCAATTGAGATTATGGTGCCCATTATAAGATCATCCCTAACCGAGGACCAGGACACCTAAAGGAGAGCATTTGAGTCGACCCTCATAAAAGAAAAGAGGGATGAAGCCTTGAGGAGTGTAGTTGGGAAAAAATGGAAAGTAAGAGACTATTACAACAAGCCATGTATTTCAAAGATTTCACCATATGTGACTGGGTTCTCAGAAGAATCTTCCTCAATAGGAAAGAATGGATGGCCACCAAGCTAGGTGCAAATTGGGAGGGCACATACCAAATAGCCGAAACAACTCCAAGAAGGGTCTATGATCGGGCAGAATCGACATCGCCGATCCTGCCATTACTTTGGTTTTATTTATTTATAAAACTCTTGCAAGTGCACGAATCATTTCATAGAAAATGATAAGTATACTCCCAAGGTCGATCTAAGGAAGGAATGTATGTGGTTTTTAATTTATTATTCAAAATTTTAAAAACGAAATTAAATCCTAAACATCCTATCACGATATTTTAGGGTTTTATGTTTTTAATCTACTGACATAAAAATAAACATAGATACAGATTCAATAAATATTTATGCAAATTTTATCAATTATAATAGTGGAGTATTTATGGATATAATAACTAAGTAATTATGCTTGCTCATATTATTTAGGTTATTAAAGATATGAATTGATATTTATTGATTCTCTCTTTTTTATATGAATACCACCTTTGGTGGGGTTAGATATTCTTTATTAACTAAACAAATCAATTAACACCTATGGGTGGGGTTGATAACTAATTTGGTTAGTTAAATTAATTCCTTTTTCTAAGAGATTGAAAATGAACCATTTAAATGTCACCTTTGGTGGGGTTAGACAGTTTAAACTTTATTCAAGGTGTCCAAATTAAACCTAAGAATTTAGTTATCGGAGTACTAATTTTCAAGTTTTAAAACCACTATTGAAAACATGTTGTCAATACATTTTCAGATAAATGGTTCTTATAAAAACTTTTGAAATAGAGTTTCACTCTAACTACCGGGCGATTGTACCAAAAAATAAAAGAGCACTGCTCTAAATCAGACCGGATAACTAAACCTTAAAATCTAATTTTCAGATTTAAGTTTGTAATGAAAAATAATATATTTCTCTCTAACATTATTTATATAAAATCTTGAATAAAAACAAAATCAATTCATTTTAGAGATTTTTACCTATTTAATATTTTGCAAGCATAACAACGTTATTATTATATCATGTTTACAAATAGCCAGCAAAGTTAAATTTAATCACAAACAAATTAAATATAACATGTAAGAATAAAGCATAAAAAATAACTGTAAAGAAAATAAAATCCTTACAGTACTTAGATGCTATTCCCGTTGCTAGAAAACCTCCAAACGGAATTTGCACTCCTATTTATTGAATCAAAAAGCAAATAAATTACAAAAACATAAATAGTTCTTCTCAAAAAGAGAAAAACTTAAAAACTAAGAAGAACTAACTAAGAAACGCTAAAAACTAAGAAAAACTAAAAAAACTAAGAAATGAGAGAAAGAAAGAGAAGAGAAGATGTGTTTTGAGGTGTGTTTAGAAGTGAAGAGAAGAGAGGTATTTATAGGTGAGGATGGAGAGAAAAAGTGGGTGAAAAAATGTTAAAAAATGATGGAAACGTGGAGTAGTGATTGATGACGTCATACTGATGATGTCAGCATGACGTGGGGCGGCTGCGTGCGGATTTGGGGCGCAGATGGCAGCGGCGCGCAGAGTGAAGCTGGGGCGCACACAGGCGCGCGCGGAAGGCAGCAGTGGCACGCGCGGAAAGGGGCAAGGGCGCACGCGGATTGGAGAGCTGGCGCGCGCACGAGCTGGGTGGCTCGGCGGTGCGTTTTTCCTCTTTTTTGACATTTTTGACCCATTTTGTCCAATTTTTTCATATTTGTTGACCTTTCCTCATTTATTTATTAATATATTTGTGATGTATTGCTTCCAGTATTCCTCTTTGAGTCTTTAAGTTACATTTTTAAGCGAAAATGCCTGAAAAACAATAAAAATACCCGTGATTCCGAAAAAGACAAATTTATATAAATATATGATAAAACATATAAATATATATATATTTATAATCAATTAATGTACATAAAATCATGGTAATTTTAGTACTTTTTGAGCACTCATCAGTCTACTTATTAAGAATTATTGAGGGAGTTAAGGATAACACAAGTTGGAATGCCTGACCCTTGAGAAAGTATTACTTCTAATGAATGTTGATATGACACCCTCATGTGTCATCCTTATATATATAAGAAGTAATTTTTTGCAAGCACTTACTCTCTTTCTAGATTACGTGTGAAGAGTTGATCACTTTAGTTACAAAACTAAGTAGAACTCTCTCTCTCAAATAGAGATTTGATCATCTCAATCACAAACTAAGTAGAATGCTTTCCCTCAGAAAGAGTTGATTACCTCGATCACAGACCATGTATAATGACTCCCTCAAATAGATTTGATCACCTCAGTCACGATACAAAGAGTTGATCACCTCAGTCATAGATCAGATAGAATTCTCTCCCTCATAAAGAGTTGATCAGCTCGATCATAGACCAGGTAGAATGATCTCTCTCAAATTTGATTACTTGAACGCTCTCCCTTAGAAAAGGGTGATCATCTCGGTCATAAATAAGGTAGAATGTTCTCCCTCTGAAAGATTTGATCACTTCAGTCACAAACCGAGTAGAATGCTCTCTCTCAAAGAAATATTTGATCACCTCAGTCATAAACCAGGTAGAATGCTCTCCCTCGAAGAAAGAATGGATCATCTCAGTCATAGACCAAGTAGAACACTCATATCACTAAAAATAAAGTGCCTTAATCGAGCATCACATGTTCATCTTATTAAAATATAAGTTTATTGCTCCAGCTTACAAGGCTTTCAAAAATTTATAATGGAGAGCTCGGTCTCCCACAAATTTTAAGTTCTTTAGGCGTTTGGATGCACGACTAGTGTTTGGGTTGTTTGTCTCCTCTATTACGGGTAGCAACTCGACCTAAATCTTGAAAAATTATGAATATTGACCCCCATTTCAGTAGGGCCTATGATGGATTTGAGTATTGAATGTTTCAATTCTTCAGCAACACCCATTACTTTGAGGAAGACTCCTTTAGATCGCTTCATATAGAAGTTTTCCCAATGGGACTCCCTATCGATAAGAGTTTCCATTTTAGTCATGGTCGTTCTCTCTTGAGTTTGGGACAAGTTCTCCTTGTAAGAGGCGAGCTTGCTCTTGGTCTTTTCATAGAGGGAGAGCTTATCTTTGAGTCTAGATATCTCGATTCTTAAGTTCTTTACCTTTGTCTTGAGCCTTCCATTCTCCAGTTTTAAAGCTTGGACTGAATGTCTATTTGTCGTGATTAGAATTCACATAAGAAAGATGGAGAAAGATTTTCAGCTACTTCAAACAAAAAAAGATGTCTAAGTTTTACATTATCCCTAACCCCTTTTTATAGGAGATGACAATGGCACAAATTTAATAGCACATGTTCTTTAAAAGCAGTGAGGTGGGTTAGCATTATAAATAAATACTATAAATACACCAACATATATGCAATAAGAGTTTTTCTCAAAATCAATTGTTTCTCATTAATAATAAATGGGCTACAAGTGCCAGTTTGCAACCACCTAATTAGAAGTGGTGTTGAGCTTAAAAGAAATATATATATATATAGTACTAAACATGTTAAGGAGGCAGAGAAGATGGGTATGGAATATAGGAATGAGGCACTACTTAATCAAGAGGCTCGGGCTAGTGCAAATGTCAAGGGTCACCGATTCTACCCTCCTCATCTCTCATGCCGAGCTCATCATCATTCGCACCAAAGTTTGAGCCTATCCCTCACCTTTATCTTGGATTTGAGTGGGTGAATACCGGGGAGTGATCGGGATATTCAAAATCTATATTAGTATTTCCCTAGGACCTACTTATTTTCCTCATCCTTGAAAGAGTTCATGGCTAGATTATACCCTATCTTGTTGCACGGGGAGAGCTGCTCCTTTATAACCTCAAGTTCACATTTTCTCTAGGTCTTCTCAAGTCTATAAGCCTCTAAATTAGCCTAGGACTTCCTATGGGCCTCCCCGAGCTCCTTGAAATGCTTTGAGTTATCATTTAGCTCCTGTATGGCCTTTCATAGCTTTTCCTCCTTATTAATGGCCTTGCTCACCCACTTATTGGCCTTATCCAAAAGCATAAAGCTCTTGCCTTGAGTTGAAGCATAGCTCTCTTTTTCAACCTCGAGCTCATACTTTAAACTATCTATACCTCAAGCCCTGACTAGCTCATGAAGGAATTGCATTTAAAAACAAGACAAAATAGCTCGAGGTTAGTAAAACATAAAAGCCTGAGGCTTAATTAGAAACAAGGTAGAAGTGACACTTACTTGATACATATAGCGGCTGAGCACAACCAAAACATCCACACCCTCGCATATGGCATTGAGTTGTCTCTCGTGTACTATGTAAAGAAGTTGGTCTGCATAGTGGTCCAACCTCTCTGGTTCCAAGCCCCTGTATAGGGCCACTTCCTCAGCATCCGTAGTGAGGTCATCGATGACACACTTCCCTTCCCTCAAATCCCTCACAAGGGGAGTGGGTGCTTGTTGACCTAAGTTGACGATTGGTGAGGTGTGTTGACATTGATCGGAACACACGAATTGTGTGCATTGAATATACAAGTATATGTATCGCAACAAGTAATATAATGATAAAAAAATATCGTTCCCACGGATATTATGTTATTAGAAACAAATTTTTAAAGAAAAAAAATAAAAATAAAAACATTTTTTTTGTTTTTTTATATGAGAAAATTCTCCTAATTTTGATAACTAATAAGATATATGAGAAAATATCTAGAAATACTTAATCCCCTAATTTTTTAAACATGTGAATCACTAAAATTTTTCCAATATAATTATCAATCAATTACATTATGAGTATAATCTAATCTAGCATGTATTCCTCTCTCAAGTAAGCTACACACCATATAGTAATTAATCTAATCATACTCTTATGTCAATTAAATTGCATATTATTCATTAAGTTTTTTCAATTATGGATTACATACATGAGAATCATACATCTCTACCTAGTGATCGGGGCAGAACCGACGTCGCCGATCCTGCCCGTTACTTTGGTTTTATCTATTTATAAAACTCTCGCAAGTGCACGAATCATTTCGTAGAAAATGATAAGTATACTCCCAAGGTCGATCTAAGGAAGGAATGTATGTGGTTTTTAATTTATTATTCAAACTTTTAAAAACGAAATTAAATCCTAAACATCCTGTCACGATATTTTGGGGTTTTGTGTTTTTAATCTAATTACATAAAAATAAACATAGATTCAATAAACATTTATGCAAATTTTATCATTTATAATGGTGGAGTATTTATGGATATAATAATTAAGTTAATTATGCTTGCTCATATTATTTAGGTTATTAAAGATATGAATTGATATTTATTGATTCTCTCTTTTTTTGTATGAATACCACTTTTGGTGGGTTTAAATATTCTTTGTTAACTAAACAAATTAAGTAACACCTATGGGTGGGGTTGATAACTAATTTGATTAATTAAATTAATTTCTTTTTCTAAGAGATTGAAAATGAACCATTTAAATGCCACCTTTGGTGGGTTAGGCAAATGATTTAAACTTTATTCAAGGTGTCCAAATTAAACCTAAGAATTTAGTTATCCAGTACTAACTTTCAAGTTTTAAAACCACTACCTCTTGAAAACATGTTGTCAATACATTTTCAGATAATAATTCTTATAAAAACTTTTGAAATAGAGCTTCACTCTAACTAATGGGCGATTGTACCAAACAAATAAAGAGCACTACTTAAATCGAGGCCAGGATAACTAAACCTTAAAATCTAATTTTAGGATTTAAGTTTGTAATGAAAAATAATATATTTCTCTCTAACATTCTTAATATAAAATCTTGAATAAAAATAAAATCAATTCATTTTAGAGATTTTTACCTATTTAATATTTCAAGCATAACAACGTTATTATTACATCATTTTTATAAGCGACAGTGATTAAATTTAATCACGACAAATTAAATATAACATGTAAGAATAAAGCATAAAAAATAAGCGTCAGAAGAAAATAAAATCCTTACGAACTTCGATGCTATTCCCGCGTTCCGGAAAACCTCCAAGCGGAATTTGCACTCCCATTTATCAATCGGTGCTAATAAGATTACAAAAACATAACTAGTTCTTCCCCAAAAGGGAAGAACTCTAAAACTAAGAGAAATTAACTAAAAACTAAGAAAAACTAAAAAAACCTAAAAATCTAAGAAAAGAGAGAAAGAAAGAAGAGAGAAGTGTGTTTTGAAGGTGTGTTTTGAAGTGAATGGAAGGGGGGTATTTATAGGTGAGGATGGAGAGAAAAAATGATTAAAAAAATGTTAAAAAAAATATTAAAAAAATAAAAAACGTGTTTTGGACCTGCTGAGGTCATCAATGACGTCAGCATGACGTCATGGGGGCGGCTGCACGTGAAAAATGGGTCAAAAACGCGTTGGGCGCGCGGCTGGGCGGCTGCTGGGCGCTGCGCGCGCGCGTGAACAGTAACCCGCGCGCAGTGCTGCGCGCATGAACAGTAACCCGCGCGCAGTTTTGGGCGGAGCTGGGTGCTGGGCGCGGCGGCTGGGCAGCGGCGCGCTTTTCTGCTTTTGACATTTTTGACCTTTTCGACCCATTTTGTCCAATTTTTCCATGTTTGTTGACCTTTTTCCACTTATTTATTAATTTATTTGTGATGTATTCTTTCAAGTATTCTTCTTTAGTCTTTAAATTATGCTTTTAAGCCAAAATACGAAAAACAATAAAAATACCCGTGATTCCGAAAAGACAAATTTATATAAATATATGATAAAACATATAAATATATATATTTTTAATCAATTAATAATGCGTATAAATCATGGTTATTTTAGTCTTTTGAGCACTTCATCACAACCCCCAACCAGCTCGCTAGTCCCTTAGCAAGAAGCGATAAAAACTAAAAATTAAACTATCTCTAAATCACTTCCGTGGATTGACACGTTGCATTTAGCCTATGCAACAAGCTCTTTAAACCCCTAGGTTGCCCAATGACAGTTTGAAGTCTCGAGGGTTTTCAGTAATGATACCCACAAACATTGAACTAAATGTAAAAATAAAAACAATCAAATCAAAAAACTAAAATTACAACAAAATTAATTTAAGAATAAAAGAAAACAACATATCATAAAAATGTTTCATACTTTTTAATCTCCTTTAACATCATAATTAAAAACTCAAGCATAAGTTATTTTAATCTTTTAAACAATCATGATTTATTATAATAATTAGTCGGAAATCATTTTCATATTTCATATCAAAAATGTATCAATTTAATTTCACCCAATTTAGGTGTCATAAATCGAATTAAGCCGACTCTATTCCTCACAAGTCAATACTAAAACATCAATCCTATGGGTTCAAACACTCAAATACTAATTTATATGCGAAAAGAGTTGATGTATAGAAATGAACTAATATGTTCGCATATGTATAAAGAAGAAAGGCTCAAAGTGTTATTTTGACGTTGATCTCATGGAAGGAATCAAATGTATAAATTATAAAGATATCATATATAAAAATTATTTTCATGCATAAATCAAACTCATTAAGAAAAAATTTCAAGATATATGCCTTTTACAAATGAAGAAACTGCAATGACTTTTGAGAATTACTTCCTATATCTTTCTTTTGTAATTAGCCTTTTACTCACAACTTTGTAGGGAATGTGGGTCATAGTATGAAGATGATACTATATTTTTTTTTATCTCTCTAATTTTTTTTTCAATATATGTATATTTTAGAGAGTCAACCCATGTACAGATTGTACATTTTTTTGGATTTTGGTGAGTGGTTAATTTTGTGGCTTTTCTGTTTGATCTTGGTTTAGGTAACCCCAGATATGTCTCTCTTTTATACCATGCACGAATGAGATAAAAGCATATACTATCAATTTCTACTCAAATCATTTAATCTAAGCAAAAATAATAATAAAAAATATACGACACTCTATTAAGATGAGAAAAAATTCATACATTCAATATTAATGCCTATAGAGATCATCTAAGAATTTGAAGAAATAAGAAATGTGTTTGGAGTAGAAAAAATATATATTTCACCTGAATAAAGGAAATTAGGCTCAAATTATATCTCACAAAGGTAGTCTCCACTTAAAACAAATTCATAAAACCGATTTTGGGTTTAATATAATTTCTACATCTTATCAAGAAATACTAGTTATGACAAAAATTAACTAATTATCAAAAATAATTACATAATATTTCATGATATGTTTTAAAAATTAATCTAACAAGACAAAAGACTTAACTATTTACTTAAATTTGATTTAAAGAAATGATAAATTTTTGTGAGAATTTGTTTTTTTTTTAATTCCAAAAATTACTAAATCACACAAGGAAAATAAAACCAAACACAAAAAAATGAAGATGTGAACATAAAAAAGACAAAATTAATAATTTTTTTTTTTAATTTTTTTTTAAATTTTTAAATTGTTAAATCTTTTTTTTTTTTTCTAATTAAGCATGGTAACTTTTCACCACTGACCTAGAACTTACATTGTCCTCGAATGTAACAATCAGAATTAAAGATAAAGAGAAAAGAGAAGAAATATTACCTATTTCTTGAGAATGTGTAAGTAGTAATGGAGAAATGCGAGATGCATTCATCATATTCATCATTAAAGTGTATACAGACGTATCACAGTGAACTTCTAACAACTCAACAAATATTTTTAGTTTTAACAATTTAAAAATTATTCACATATAATTAAACTAAAATAAAAAATAGAAATTAAACAAATTAAACAAATAAAATTAAATTACCTAAAATGATGGGTTGCCTCCCATCAGCTTAGTTTAACGTCTTAGCAAGACGTAACTTGGGAGATTGCCTTTTAAGTAAACTCAATGTCCCCTCATCGTTGAGTCAAACCGACAAGTAAGACAAGATTGCCTACCTATACTTTTTCGGTCATGTCCTATGGATTTTTAAATTTTTACTGTACTTAAAACTAGGGACATACTTGTAGAGTTGGATCATCCATGCCTAGGTACAAATCAAATAATTAAAGGCATCAAAACACAATTGTACCTAGATCAAACAAAACAACTAACTCCTTAGATTGTAATTAAAGCTTTAAAATTTTGGAGATAGTTTGAAAATTGTTTTTTTTTTTTTTTTTTTTTTAAGTTAAAATAACATAATCAAGATATTAAGAAAGGTGCTCCCAGGAAAGAATGGTGGGGGGCAAAGGCTCCTTAAAAACCATCCTCCTAGAGCTGCAACGTTCAGAAAGACTAGTGGCACAAAGAGCTTCCGGGAACTAGTCTCCTACGTAACTCCCTTAGATCTTTACTTTTCATGCTATTAAAATTAAGTTAATTAAGTTAAGTTAAGTTAAAATTTAAGTTAATTAAGTTAATAAAAAGGTAGGTTAATTAAGTTAATGAAAATCTAAGTTAATTAAGTTAGTAAATTAAATTAATTAAGTTAGTAAATTAAGTTACTAAAAACCTAAGTTAATTAACTTAAACGAAAATTAAAAAAAAAAAAGTAATTAAAAAAAAATTTGAAAAAAAAAAAAAAAATTAAACCAAAAATAAAATAAATTGAAAAAGTAAACGAAAAATAAAAAAAAAAGAGAAAAAGAGAAAAAAAAAAATTAAGCCAAAAAAAATAAAATAAAAATAAAATAAAATAAATTGAAAAAAAAATAATTGAAAAAGGTAAAAGAAAAAAAAAAGAAAAAGAAAAAACAACAAAAATAAAATAAAAAATAAAAATAAAAAAAATTGAAAATAAAGTTTTTGATTTTTTTTTTTTTTTGATTTTTTGATTTTTTTGATTTTTTTGATTTTTTGATTTTTTTATTATTATTTTTTATTATTTATTATTTTTTTTATTTTTTTATTTTTTTATTTTTTTATTTTTTATTTTTTTTATTTTTTTTATTTTTTTATTTTTTATTTTTTTTATTCTTATTTATTTATTAATTTAATTTAAAATTTACTTACTTTTTTTTTTTACTTCAAATTTCAAAATGCAAAATTATTTTATTATTCATGCTATATTTTTTTTTATTTATTACGAAATTGAAATTTGAATTTTTTTTTTTTACTTTTCACAAACAACAAAATTTTTTATTTTTTTAATTTTTTAATAAAAAAATCACAATTATTCTGACAAAAAAGTTTTTAAAATTTTGATAAATAATTTAAAAGCGCTATTCCTTCAATGGCGCCAAAAACTTGATACCATCCCCAGCAATGGCGCGAAAACTTGATACCATCCTGACAGCCAAAAACTCTGATCAGGCGAGCAACGACGTGATCCTCGCCTGCTACTTTGGTTTTATCTATTTATAAAACTCTGCAAGTGCACGAATCATTTCGTAGAAAATGATAAGTATACTCCCAAGGTCGTCTAAGGAAGGAATGTATGTGGTTTTTAATTTATTATTCAAACTTTTAAAAACGAAATTAAATCCTAAACATCACATCACGATATTTTGGGGTTTTGTGTTTTTAATCTAATTACATAAAAATAAACATAGATTCAATAAACATTTATGCAAATTTTATCATTTATAATGGTGGAGTATTTATGGATATAATAATTAAGTTAATTATCTTGCTCATATTATTTAGGTTATTAAAGATATGAATTGATATTTATTGATTCTCTTTTTTTGTATGAATACCACCTTTGGGCGGGGTTAGATATTCTTTGTTAACTAAACAAATTAATTAACACCCATGGGTGGGGTTGATAACTAATTTGGTTAATTAAATTAATTTCTTTTTCTAAGAGATTGAAAATGAACCATTTAAATGCCACCTTTGGCGGAAGTTAGACGATTTAAACTTTATTCAAGGTGTCCAAATTAAACCTAAGAATTTAGTTATCCGAGTACTAACTTTCAAGTTTTAAAACCACTTGAAAACATGTTGTCAATACATTTTGAGATAATAATTCTTATAAAAACTTTTGAAATAGAGCTTCACTCTAACTCAAGGCTGATTGTACCAACAAATAAAAGAGCACTACTCTAAATCGAGGATAACTAAACCTTAAAATCTAATTTTGATTTAAGTTTGTAATGAAAATAATATATTTCTCTCTAACATTCTTAATATAAAATCTTGAATAAAAATAAAATCAATTCATTTTAGAGATTTTTACCTATTTAATATTTACAAGATAACAACGTTATTATTACATCATTTTTATAAGCAGTACAGAGTTAAATTTAATCACAGACAAATTAAATATAACATGTAAGAATAAAGCATAAAAAATAGCCCAGTAAAGAAAATAAAATCCTTACAGTAACTTCGATGTTATTCCCGTTCTTGGAAAACCTCCAAAGCGGAATTTGCACTCCCATTTATTGAATCGAAAAGCTAATAAATTACAAAACATAACTAGTTCTTCCCGAAAAAGGGAAGAACTCTAAAACTAAGAGAAATTAACTAAAAACTAAGAAAAAACTAAAAAACCTAAAAATCTAAGAAAAAGAGAAAGAAAGAAGAGAGTAAGTGTGTTTTGAAGGTGTGTTTTGAAGTGAATGGAAGGGTATTTATAGGTGAGGATGGAGAGAAAAAATGATTAAAAAAATGTTAAAAAAATATTAAAAAAATAAAAACGATGTTTTGGACTGAGGTCATCAATGACGTCAAGATGACGTCACGTGCGGCTGCGCGTGAAAAATGGGTCAAAACGCGTTGGGCGCGGCTGGGCGGCTGCTGGGCGCTCGCAGCGCGCGTGAACAGTAACCCGCGCGCAGTGCTGCGCGCATGAACAGTAACCCGCGCGCGGAGCTGGTGAGTCAGCTGGTAGAGCAATGGCAAGCGCCGCGCCGCTTTTCGCTGACATTTTTGACCTTTTGACCCATTTTGTCCAATTTTTCCATGTTTGTTGACCTTTTTCCACTTATTTATTAATTTATTTGTGATGTATTGCTTGAGTATTAACTTCTTTAGTCTTTAAATTGTGCTTTTTAAGCCAAAATACTCCAAAAAACAATAAAAATACCCGTGATTCCGAAAAAGACAAATTTATATAAATATATGATAAAACATATAAATATATATATTTTTAATCAATTAATGTGCATAAAATCATGGTTATTTTAGTGCTTTTTGAGCACTCATCACCTAGAAACTATGTATGTCATTTAATAAAGACAAACAATTAAATAATTCTCTAAAATCTATTTAATTGCCTTTATATATAACTTTTTAGCCAAATAATTAATAGCATAAAAATCAGATTAAATAATATAATTAAATGAAATCATAATTGGGGTAAAATATTAAATCATCACATAATGAAAATTGGGTTTATAAGACCCATTGATTAATAAATTAACTAGACATAATTTTGTTCTTAAATCTCATATTAAAAAAAAAGATATAAAAATTGATAAAGAAATGCGTAAAAGAAGAAATATAATCAATATCTTGAATTGTAGTACCAATCTTTTTTTGAATTTCTACCAAAATTATATCTCCTTTTGAATTTTTCTATATATTTTTTTTCTCTTCTTAGCTTCAAAAATTGATCAAAACTATGTTAATTACGACTCATTTGAGTTTATGGGGTGATTAAGGAGTTAAATATAACATCAAGGACCAAAAATTGACCAGAAAATTATTTTATCCTTAAAAGTATTATTTTTAGGGACAAAAATTTATTACTCATGCCAAATGGTATTAACACAATGTTTAATTATTAAAAATTAACAAGAACAAAATATTGTGAAAAAATTTTCGTGACAAATAACCTATTGATGTCAAAATTATAACATGTTCTTAAAACTTTTCTGCCAAAAATTTGTGACAAAAAAACTTGTCCTTAAATTATTAATAAACTTATTAAAAAATTCTACTAAATTTTTGGGATAAATTATTTGTCTTTGAAAATAAAAAAATTACAATAAAATTTCATATAACAATAGGGACATAATTTTTCCTAAAATTACACCTAAAATTTTTACAACAAATATTTTTGTCCTTGATTCCACTATTTTTGAAAAATAAGAGTTTATAATTGATATTTAATATTTATGAAATGTATATTTGGTCCAAAACAAAATAAAACTCACTTTTTGATTATCTAAGTAGTAATATATGAAGTTATAGCAAAACTTAACAAAAATATAGAAATTAAAATATAAACAAATAATAAAGAGATATAATAATTATGTTGGTACCAATATACTTTGAGTGTAAAGAAATGTTCCTATGATTTCTAAAATAGTTGCAAGTGTAAAGAATAATGAGAATAAACAAGTTCTTAAGTTTTGTTGAAGTGTAAAGAATAATGAGAATAAACAAGTTCTTAAGTTTTGTTGATATGAACATGTTAAATAGTAAGGTTTTATATTTTATAGGAGTAGTTTTGGGGAACTTGCTAGTTGTTTTATTATGCGAAGATTCTAACTTAAAAATAAATTAGACTAATTTAAAAATAAAACAAGAAATGATAAACACGATTATGAAAAATATAAATTAGATTATTGATAATGCGTCTCTAAAATTATTGTTATTATATGAAAACTTCAATATAATTATTAGACATAAAAAATGATTGCATAAATACATTAAAAAAAATTGAATCTTTATCATCAATTACTCTAAAATCAAGGTAATATATGTTAAAATAAAATTACAATAAGATTGTTCTGTTTTTTCAGTTTTAAACCCGTGCAAAATGGGTTTTGAAACCAGCATACTTTGTGGTGGAGAAAAAAATTGTTAGTTTTCAAACCAACTCAAAATTTTTAAGAATTCTATTAGTTATTATCCAACTTAATATTGCAAGAAAAAAATACTAAAGCTGTTAATAGAACATAAATGTTTCAAAGGAGAAAAATTTATTGGACATTGTACATAATAAAATAAAGAAAAAAGTTAAATTAAAATAAATAACAATTACTTAATTTAAATGTAATAATTAGTCTATAAACCTTCAATATATTGTATACGTAGAAAAGAAATATGGTGTTTTGTGTTATTGTTTCTTTTGAGCTTTGATAATGTATCTCATATTATTTTGTTAATGCACAAAGAAGAATAAGGTTTTCTATAATAGCTCCCAAGATAAACCAACTTACTAACAATATGAAGTAATTACTGCAATACGTTACACTAATACAGAAGTAAAATTAACTCAAAAGTAGAAGAGAAACAAAACCAATATTTAAATTTTGAATATTTATATGATTATCTAATTTAAGCATACATCTAAAGATGCTTTTGAACTCTAAATTTTGGCAATCTAACAAGAATTTTACAACATCAACAAATAAAGACCTTTTGGTATGCCAAACTTCAATCAACCTTAAAATGAAATAACACCAAAGCCAGGTTATGTACAAGAATAAAAATTATGATGAAAAAGAGAAAAACTTGACCAAAATATACTTTAACATATAAAATGCTCTATAGGTCAAAGGTTCTTATAACTTATATTTATTAACATTTAAGTACACAAAACTATGAATTTAAGATTTTGAACTATTGTAAGTAATACTCATAATCATGTAACAATGTGATATTTCCCAAAAATAACACATTTAATAAAAACCTAACTCATTTGGACTCAAAACCTTGTTCACATTCCATAGAAACAAAAATAAATCTTCATGATATACAATGCCAATTATCATAAAGCAATATTGGAATTTTTTATAAGTCTACACAAAATTAAATTAAATCAATAACTAGACAATTTAGAATCAAATTCTTAGCAGTTACCCATGATAATCAAACATAAGAAAGTCATATTATTAAAAAGTACTATGCATTTTTTATCAACAATAAAAATAATTGAAGAATATTTGCTCACAACATTTCTGAAGAGCTTTTTTTATATAAAGGTATTCCAACATTATTTTTAAATCAGTTTTTACTACATTATACACTACTTACATTACATACAGACAATCCTGAAAGATATCAAATAGTATTTATAACATCTATTGTATGTAAGTTATGATAATCCAAATTTATGATCATATGCTTTCATGCAGTGTTATTAAGTTAAAGTGTATCATTGTCCAAAAAAGCTTAACTGCAGAGGCAAGTATCAAAAATGAAAAAATTTGGGAAAAAATATAGTAAAAATAAGTATCAAGTTGAAGTATTAAGAAAGTTTATACCAAAACAAATAGCCTATACCTCTATTACCCTCGATTAACAATAATTTCATTTCTAATTACAAAATTTGTAATATCTACAAGTGTCAAATATGATATCATTTTGTATTTATATCTTTTGCAAGCAAATTGGAAACAAACAATTAAAATAAATTTTCAATTAACTTGATTCTAAACTTCTAGTACAGACTTGTGGTAATAAAATAAATGAAAGTATTTAAAGTATTATTGAAAAATCATTTATTTACCTTTTCTTATCATATGTATAGTCATAACATTATTATCAAGTAGATGTATTAGTTTCTTCATTGTTATTTTCAAAAGCATAGTTTTCTTCTGACATCTCATCATTAAAGTTAGAACTATAGTTGGAGACTTTACCTTCCTCTTTCCCACTCAATCTAACATTCTCATTATCATCAACATCATCTATAAATGCATAAATATTGCATTGTGATCTTGTGTTTTGAGAATCTTTCAAGTTAAATTTTTTCTACTTCCACATTTAATAGTACAAGAGAGTCATCATTATTATCATTGTCATTCACATCAAAATATACACCACTTGAGTGAACTTCTTGAAAAGGATTAGAAATGTCATTCTCATTTTGTACGATTTCATCAAATTCCACAATATCTCATAAATGTCTATAATCAATCATTTGAACAACTTTCTAATTGGAACCATGTTTTGTGTCATGAAGATAAAAAACTTGCTTTTCTTGAGATGCCAAGATAAAAAGATAATTTTTTTTACCAATATCGACTTATCAATGCAAGTGAAGCCAAGATTTTTTATTGATGTTTTTTCCTTGGATTGTTGTCGAACCATTTACACATGAATAAAAATAATTTGTAACCACTTGGATAATTTAAATGAACTATATCTTCCAATACTCTATAACACTCAATGCCATACCCATCATGGGTACTAGGTGTCATGACTCCACTATTTTGTAAATACAAAAAGTCATCTCTAACAATACTGTGGAATCTCACTCCATTTACAATACACCCCATGTAGACATTAAGATCTCTTCCAGGACCATCTACTAATAATTTAATCTCATTAGAACACATTTTCATACTCATCGACTTCCTTAGTATGATACACCTTAAAAAATAACAAAATAAACTAATTAAAACTTCATAACATGTAGACAGTATATAAGCTAAAGTTTATGTCTACAATGAAAATACATTATACCATTTGCTTAAACTAATATGGAAAACTATTTTGTTCCCATATCTCCAATTCTATTTCATTCATATTTGTTGGTATAGTTTCAACATGTTCTCTTTAAATAAGTAATGAATATTAGAATAGACAATAAATTATATAATAAACTTAAATAAACCTCAAAATTTTGGATTACTTACTCTAAATAAGGCTCAAGTTCAATGCAATTATTGAGAACATACAAATAGGCCTTCTCAATGTCTTCTTTGGATAATCTCATATGTATTTTTACTTTTAAATCACGAATTTGTGTTTTAAATACTGACAAAGAATCCCTTTTGTACGTTATCACACTCAATATTACAACTGTGTTCTTATCTAATGAATCTTGTTTCTATCTCATTAAAGTACATTAAACAAAATGTAAGTGCTTCATCGATCACATATTCTTCTACTATATACCCTTCCAAATTGGCTTTGTTGCGAACATAATTCTTCAATTTGCTCAAGTACCACTTAATAGGGTACATCCACCTTGAAGAAACTAGTCCAACTAGTTTTGCTTCACGAGAAAAATGTACACAAAGATGAACCATTACATAGAAAAAGGTAGAGGGAAATATTTTCTCCAACTTGCACGTCATTAAGATAATTCCTTTCTCCATATCCTCCAAATCATGTATATACAAAGTATGTGCACACAACTTCTTAAAAATGTTTTCTAGCTCAACCATAACTTCAGAAATATTATTAGAAAAAAAACTCTTATTCCAATGGGTAATAACCTTTGGATCATTACATGAAAATCATGAATTTTTAGTCATGATATTTGACTACTTTCATTATTAGCACACCTTGATATATTAGAGGCATATCCATCTAGAAATTTAAAAAAATTAAGGAATATACAAAAAGCCTTAGAATCATATTTTGATGGGGTGTATGATGTTGGTGGTTTGATCATTTTTTTCATCTTTTATTTCTATCCACAAATTAGGCATTATGTTCTAATTTTGAAGGTCCAAGCGAGCATTTATTATATCCTTTGATTTCTTCTTCAAGTTCAAAAGAGTTCCTAATAAATTATCACAAATATTCTTCTCTACATGCATGACATCCAAATTGTGTCATAATATTAACTTTGACCAATACTCCAATTCAAATAAAAGATTTTTTTTTCAATTAGATTTGATTTATGTCTTTTTATGCTTTCTAGTAAGTTGAACTTTCTTTTTTACTCCACTAAGTTGAGCTTTTTTTTCAAAGGGTTTATAATCCATGCTATTAATATGAAAAGTAGTTCTTCTCTAGATTTTTCCAATAGAGGGTCTCTAGTATCTGTATGATTATAAAACTTCTACATTTATGCCATTTGTGATTTTTTGGAAGGAAATGTCTATATTCCTAGTATGAAATTTTATTAATTAAACTCATTGAGGAATTATCCTCTAAACAAACTGGACATGCCTTAAAAAAATTTGTGCTCCACCTAGAAACAACCATATGTAGGGAAATCATTTATAGTCCACTTTAAAGCTGCATGCATCTTAAATGATTCTTGCTTGATTGAATCATAAAAGTCAACCAATTCAACCCATAAGTATTTTGACTTTTCAATCACAGATCTTAATTATACATCAATATCCTGATTGGAAGACTTTGGGCCAGGTGTGAGTGTCAACAATATTAAGTGATTGCTTCATCATCTTCCATGGTGGTAAATTATAACAAAAAAGAACCACCAGCCACACACTGTAATTAGTACTCATGTTCCTAATTGGGTTAAAACTATCACCTACTAAGCCCAATAGCACATTTCTTGAATCAGCTGTAAACATTGGGTACATCCTATCAAAGGATTTTAATTCTTTACCATCAACCATATGTCTTATTCCAATCTTACCTTCTTATGCCATCTCATACCTTTCATAGTGTGTTGTGAGAAATACAATCATTATAATCTTCATTTTAGTGGGAAGTATCACATAACTTTTTTTGGAATTTTGGAGGTGGCATGATTTTTCTCCTTATATTGTGACTCGTAACATATTGGACATTGAACCAAGTCTTTATGTTCTTTAACATACAAAATGCAATCATTCAAACATGCATAAATATTCTCATAGCCTAATCCAAGCTCTCTTAACAACGTTTTTTGACTCGTAATGAGATGATGAAATTTTTGATCCCTTAGGCATTGCATCAATAAACAATTTAAGCACTATGTCAAAATATTTATTAGTCTAATTATTAAAAACCTTAATATGCAACAACTTCACAATAAAATTTAGTTGTATATATTTCTTACAACTAGAATATAGTTCTTGCTCTGTATTAACTAGATTGTCTATAAAGTCACCATCAAACTGACAATCATTAAAGGCCTCATTGCCAGATTCAGTGTTAAAATTTATGCAACCCAAGTCCTCTAAACTTTGTACATTTCATCTCTTTCTTCTTCAATTGTATGTTGATCGGCTTCAACATCAACATTGCTTGTTTCTCTAACTCTAAATGTAAACGGTTCTCCATACCTATCCCATCGTGTATACAATTTTTAAAAACCAAATTCTACCAAATCTTGTCTAATTTTCCACTCTGGATGCCTCTTCCCTAGACGACAATGAGCACACAAATAAATAATATATATTTCACCCCTTTTCAAGTTCTGCTTTACAAATTCAATGAATTTCAATACACCATTTTGATAATTAGGACATGATCTATCTCTATCATAAATCCAACTTTTGTCCATCTTAAAGTGGAAACCTTTAATGTATTTAACATTTTAAGTCAATGTTGAGAACAACCAAATGAAGTAAAGTGCAAAGACTATGTATCAAGGATATTCATGTTGTTCTATCACGTGCTCCATCACAAAAGGCAATGTTCCTATCCTGTTGAAGAATGTATTATTATGTAAAGGAAACAAAGTTCAACTACGCACTCGTGTCACTAGAAAATTCGGAAACATCGCCTTATAAATCTCCAAGTACACCCTCTGTTATTTGGATTCTTGATTTCTTATAAAGTATCATTATTTAAGTGACATGACATTAAAAAAACACAAGTACTCGAAAACTTTGATTTTTAATATATTTGAGAAAAATTAGGGGATCTAAATCCAACACCTAGATATGTATCCAAAAATTTGACTTTTAGTGCTATAAAAGAGTTTGTGTAACATAGGGTACACCATGAGTATGAAAATAACTATTAGAGAGTTAGCCATAATCTCTAATAAACAATAATATATAATTAAAATTTGTTTTCCTTACCTAAAAATATATTCTTAAAATGTCAGAGAATTAAAAAAAATATGAATAACAATATAATTCACACTCCATATAAGCAATGATTGCTCATGAAATGATATTTATAGTGTTATTTATATGTTCTCAAATGAATCTAAAGTTTTTGATTCGTGCACAAATCACATATTTAAATACTATGTTGAAATCCTTAATAAAAAGTAATTAACAATAGAATGAAAACAAGAAGGAAGAAAATGATAAATGACTTCGTAAAGTCTGACCTTCAACTATAAATCAAGGGATGTAATTGTTAAAATATGTGGATATATATGCTTCTTGTAATTACTTTATGACTTTTTCAAACCTTTTAAGTAATAGCATCTAGTTTGTCTAAAATACTCTATATATTTTACAAATAATTAAAAAAAAGTTTAGAAAAAACAATAAAGGGCTAATGGGATTTACAAAATAAAAATTATTTTTGTTTGTTAACTTTGAATAAATAAATTATTTCGTCTTCATCTACTTAGTAATCCTCAAGAAAAATAGTGAAATAAAAGAGCACCAAAATAATACAACATTTAGATCGTACAAAGCCTGTTTTCTTCCAAGAATGGCCACTCACTTGTGCCCATTAGTAAGATATTAAAGAAAATGCATATAATTATATATATTATGCGAAAATATTATCTTCTATTAATTTCACAATTATAAAATTAAATAATTTATAATTTATAAACAAATAAATTTTCTAAACTAGACAACTTATACTAGAAAATACTTCTAAATCCCCATAAATCCTAAACTAATATCACATTTTCTAGTTATTCAAAATTATCGAATTAACTAAAGAGTAATAGACATTAATTTAATCAATTTATATAAAAATGATAAAAAAAGAACCATTTAGCTATTATTCATGTTCGTTAAGAAATTAGTTTTTTAAATTTTATATTTTTCTCTAAAATAATTAATATATAAAAATAAATTATAAATAATGATAATATAGTGATGAAAATATCAAATTCATACTTATTTATAAATTAAAACTATTAAAAAAGTAATAATTTTATATAGATTTTAAAAAATTATTTAAGCTAAATATTCTTAAAATAATGAATATTGAAATTTTTTTTATAAATAAATGAAAAAGAACAAAAAGAGTTTAATTTAATACCTCAAATACTACAAATGTTGGAGAACAAGTGAAGATTGGTGAAAAATGGAGTCAAAAACCCATATGCGCGAGCCTCTGCTTTCGTTTCTTTGCTTTTCCTTTCGACGGCCGAATGGCCCTTTTTTCTTAATTAAACATGAGATGGCCACACGTGGCACAAGCTGCCACTTTTTTTTAATATAAACAAAAATTATTAGTTATTTTAAAACTGTTACTGATTTAATTTTAAAATAAATAATTAATATTAATATTATTAATTTTAAACGAAATTTTTTAATATTTTATTATTAATATAAAAATATTAATATTTAATTATAACTATAAAAAAAACATAATTAAAAAATATATACATATATTAAAAATTAATTTATAAAAAAATAAATTCTCAGTTATAATTCGGTATTATAATAACCATTCACATTTAAGATCTTATTAGTTAAATTTAAAAAATTATCAAATTCTTATTATTGATTACAATTTTAATTATCTATTGATAAAATATTTTTGGCTTATGTTATCTCATGTATAAGAATCTAATTCTCAAGAAATATAATTCTTAAGAAAGAGATGATGAATGTAGATAAATAAAATAATTAAATTATTTAAGTGCAAATTGCACTTTAAGATTTCTTAATGCACGACGAGAATATATGAAGTCGATATCGTAATTATTTAACTTTTGATTTGGTGTGATAATATTTGTACTAAAATTTAATTTATGATAACTTTAAACATATTTGATTATATTTTATCAAGTTTTTTTTTATCTAAATCTATCTATAATATTATTATACAAGAGTTTTATTGTGATTCAAAAATTAAAGATTAAATTATGTCAAAAATTTATCATATTGTCAATTAAAATAACTAAATTTAAATAAAAATAAAAATAAAATACTAAAAAAAACTTAATTTTTGAACTACATATTTATTTTACAATTCACATGATAATTTTAATAATTTAATATATTTTAAATTTTTTGATATTAATATGTTAAAGATGTAATTTTATTTTGAATCAATAAAATATTTTTTCTCAAAAAAAAAAATATATTTTATATTAGTGTGCTTGCTTAACAATAAAAAAAAGTCAAATATACATAAATTATCTCCATTAATTGACAAGTAGAATTCGGAATAAATTTCCTTTACAAATGTTACTACTGGCTTTAACATGATTTGTGTCTACAGTTTACATTAACAAAATGAGTAGAGATATTACAAAACTAAACATACGTAGTTTCTTCTATCTTGTAGTAACACCTATATTTCATGTCATGTGCTTCATAAAAACAAGTCTTAAGCTACACAAAATTAAAAGTTAATAATCAAAGTTCATCAATATATATTGCACGAAATGTAGTCTTGAGAAATCCTTCATCAATGAGTTCCTTTCTTCTATGCTTAGCATCCATTTCATAGCTTAATATCATATTATAAAACTTAATAGCACGAAAAGAAAAGGAGCTTCACAAAATAGTCTCACCCAAATTCTATTAGATGATGGATGAGTTTGCGATGAATGTGTCATTTAGCCTATCTCTATAGGTCCAGAAGTGCTTGTATTCAAACCCATGGAAGCAACAAATGAAGCAAACTTTGAAACCCTTTTTGGACCTGAAAGGGACCTTATATAACTCATCATGTCAATGACCAACGTTCACCTTTAATCAACTCCTTTGAATCTAGTCCTTTATGAAGCTTCTCTCTTTCACACCTCTCCTCATCCAACTCCTCTTGAAGATTCACTTGATGGGATGCTGATAATGAAGTGGATGAAGACTCCCCCACTCCATAGTCTGTCCAATAACTTGGATTTTTGTTGAAATGTTTTGCAAACAATTCAGTTACTGGCATGTCTATAGGAGTGTCATTTTCACCCACCAAGTCAGCATTTATCTTCTCCTATAAGGAAGTAAAATATAACTATGTATAGATAAAATGTAAAAGGATTTTTATATTATTGAACATTATTTGATGATTACCAAGTGAGCACAATTAAGACAAATTACATTTCTAAATAATACTAAAAAGTAAAGAATAAATTTTATCATAATAAACCCAAATGTAAAGTGTTAACCAAATTACAAAGATACAAGAGTAACTAAACATGGAGTGCAAATGATTAAACATGGTTCTTTTATCATTTGGAAGTCCTTTCTTTGCCTTCACATGTTAAAAAAAATATCTTTAAATTAGAAATAGTATTAATGTAAACTTTCAAAATTTATGAAATTCTCAATATCAAAGATATTAAACAAAAAATTAAGAAAACCTTAATGGGGGTTATTTATTACCTAAGAAAACAAACATTTATTTGATAGTTTATCCATTTTTTCAAACTAAGAATTTAACAATTTAACATAATTATTAACAAATAACCTTTTTTGAAAATATAATGCATCAAAAGAAAGATTCTACTTCTAGTAAAAAGGAAAGTCATTTACCCACAAAATCATATGCATGTTGGGAAATTGATTTAGAGCCTCTTTTGTGCACATGCTTAAGCTTCATTCAATTTTCAATATTGGCTATTGATCGTTTCTACAATAATCAAAGGAAAACTGAAACTAACTATACATAACTATTTGCATAATAAATTACTAATTACCAATAAAATATTACATGCCTTGTATATATCATTAGTGTTAAAGTAATCACACATCTTCGCCCAAACCTCATCACTAAGGTGATGAACATCACGAACATTCTTAGGCTTAGGCCTATTTTTCTTCTTCAACTGCATAGTCTTCCCAACCATGCATGCTCCTATAATGCATGTGTGCTTTGTTTTTTCACATATTTTTGAAAAGCCACACCAAGCCCAACACTAATCATATTATCAGTATGTGTGTCGTTCCAATTGATATTATAACCACCCTACACAAAATAAAAAGTGAAAGAATTATATAAGTTTCAAGTATATTTGTAAGAATATAACAACTTAATAATTAAAAATACTTACAACCAGTAACTTCTTGCATTTCAATATCTGATCAATCTTTACTTTTAACCATATTCCCTTTAGCAATAATTCATTATCAGCTTGAATTATTATAGGGCAATATTCCCTTGCAGTCCTTAAATTCACCTAAACCTATGCCTCTGTGACGTCCTCAAACATTCCTCACCACTAACATCATAAAGACAAAATTAAGACAAACAAATTTGAGTTTTTATTAAAAAATAACATTGACACTAACAAAATGGAGTAAGTATTTAAAAATTATACTTGTAGGCTCCTCTAGAACAACATAATCAGAAACTATGGTTGTTGATGGAGTAACATCTAATGGAGTATCTGATCCACCTCAAAATCCCCAACCTTTCCTGCATCCTCTTGCAACCATCTTAACCTATAAAATACAAATGTTTCATTACTGATCCAAAAAAATGTTGTATACAAATAAATAGAAACTAGACTTTATAACCACAATCCTTGGCTGATTTACTACCAACATCCAAAAAAATTGAAGAAAATATAATAATAAATTTTCTTACTGGATTACCAATATGTAAGAAACAATATCAATTAAAGTGGAATAAAAAAGACACATTTAAACTTTGTTAGAGTCACATTCAAGGACAAAGAGAAAACACTCAAAGAAAAATAAAAAAAAAACCTCAAAAATATTTTCAGAAGGCAAGAATAGAGAGAGATGGTATATTGTTAGTATTTATAGAGAGAGAGTTAGGGTTATGAGTAAATAAAGGTTTTTTTTAATATTCTAAGATCAAATTAAACTGTAACTATATTTTCTTAATTATTATCACAACAATGATTTATTAATAATTAATTTATCTAATTAATATAAAATAAATATTTTATATATTTTATTGTAACAATAATAAAAATAATTATGATAATATCATTACTTCAAATAAAATTCTAATGATACATTAACTTTTACTTGTTTTGATTCTACGATATTTATATTATGATACTTGTTTATCTAAAAAAATAAATATTTTAATTTTTAATATAATTTTAACATATATTAAAGTATAAATAATATAAATATAAAAATTCATTTACTTAAAAGATTATGCGTAAGTAATTTTCATATCTATGCAGCAATGTAATTTCAATTTTTTTTAAACATTGTAATTTTAATTATGTATTATGATGTTGAAATTTATGCAATTCAAATTAAGATGACAATTCGTATTTACTAATAATTTTTTTCATCGATCCATTTAAAAAATCTATTATATCGTATTAATTTAAATATATGTGTTTGTTTTATTATGAAAGTGTTAGATTCCTATGTTAATCAACTCAAAAATTAGTCAATAAAATATATTATTTGAAGTAAAAAATATTATTAAATTAATTTACATCATATTATGTTATTGTGTTGCCGTGTAGTATAAAATTCTAATTAAGCAGAATAATATATATAATTTAGTTTAAAGTTAAATTATGTTGAAATTTCACCGTATCAATCCTAATTATATATGGTATTTAAATTACTTTTTTTAAATTAAGATTTAATTTATAATTTTTTAATTTTAACATATTTATACAAATTAAATAATACTAATATTTCATGCATATATGTTTCTTACTATTTTAGTAATATATACATAAATTTATTTAGCAATTCTTATTATATATTTATTAAAAATTTATTTAAATTTTATGATGAATATTAAAATTAAAAATATTTATTATATTTAATTTAATATAGCTTTTGACTTACATACCAATGAAAAAAATAAATCATACAAATCTCATTTTCTTACATTTTTCAAATTATATTAAGTAATAAATATTTTACAATTATTTTTAATTATTATTTAATATTATATTTTTTTTAGTCGATTGAAATGATGAGAAATAAAAATTAACATTTATTTGTTAAAAAATTATATTTCAATTTTTAAATTATATCATTTGAATACACATTTATTATATTTGGACACCTATTAGCCTCGAATAATCTCTAACCAACCACATCTTGACCAATCGATCACTTTTTGGATGATTAGTTACATTTATGACTAATCACACATGGTCTTGACAAGCCAATATTCTTGGTTCTAGTCGACCACTATTGGTCTTGGTCGGCCATACTTTGTATGGTCTTGTCCCATCTAGTTGGGTGGCAATTTGATGCCCATGTGATCTTTGACTAATATACATGTGTCCTTATTTTCTATTCATGTCTTATGATTACTTCATTTTTTTTTAAGTTGGGGTGATTTGTTGGTTCAGGTGTTACTTGGGTAAGCTCTAATCCATGAGATGTCTTTAAACTTGGAGAAATATTTGTAGTCGAGTTATAAGGGGTCTTGAATGATGAAGTTATATATTTTCAAATTTCTTATTGATACTCTAGGCATTGGAAGATTCTACATAGACATTCTTTTAAACATAAAGTAGACTAGGAGCCTGTGACTTTGAGAGACGTTCTAGGATGGTCTAGAATGCTATGTTTATTATGATGATATAGGTGTTAGTATCTGATCAGGCACTTCATCTATGAGCCAATCAGGTCCATTGTGGGCGAACTAAAGAAGATGTAAGCTCTAACACTCATATAGGTCGTGGGAATGCTAGAGAGACTTTAGGCCTATTGCGTCCCATGATTCTGTGTTAAAAGTTATTGATTATTTTATTCTTTTTGAAAGGATTGTTGGTTTTTTTGAAGATCTATTAAATGAAGATGACCCAAATAGCATGCAATCTTTTCACAAATATTTTTTAGATGCTTTAAATGAATGGAAAGTGTGTACAATAATTTTTTCCCAAATTTTATTTATTTGGTTGGATGAATGGTCCCTTTATATTCCTATTTTTGCAATTACATTTTCGTATGTATATAAAAAAATATCAAAAATATAGTCATTGAAAGTGTCTTATTGAGATAATTTCGGAGTCAGTCTTATTACTCTGAGAATCTTGTTGAAAGTGGGTGAATTAGTCCCAACATTATATAAACTTAAATAAAAAATACTTTATCGTTAAAAAATATATTTATGTTACTTAATATAATTAATCGTAATGATTTAATATATAATTATCAATATTTTAAATATTAATAATTTATTACATATTTGACAAATATATATATAATTAATGGCGATAATAATGATTACTTTAAACTACAAGAGTAATTTTATCTAAAAACTTATAAGGCGTGATTTAAACTTTTATATATAATATAGTATAAATATAAATATATATTAACTTAATTTATAACACAATAAGTTTGTAGGAGTATCTCTAATTTGAAAAAAAATCAAAAAATTAAAAAATATTTCTAATTTTTTTTATAGAAATTTATGAAAATTACAAACAACTTATGAAAATCTCGATTTTTTTTAATATTCTAAAAAATATTTTTAAAACAACATGTTTATATTAGTATTTTTAATTTTTGGAAATCTCCGTGAAAATCATTTGTGTTTGTGATAAATAAATAGTTTTGTATAGGGATGAGCAACATATAGAAAATGTTTGTTTTTGATCAATTTGAATCCAATTTGATCTGAATCGTATTAATAGATTTTCAATTTGAATCCATCCCAATAATGTAATTAATTGATAATCAAATCTAAATAGATCAAATTTTTCATATTAAATAAGATAGTTGATATTGAAAATTATTTATAAATTATTGTCATATATAAAACATGATATACTTAACATTTAAATTTTAAATTGGTGTATTTGTAAAAAATATTATTATGTATAGTCATATCTAAGAGAATTAAAAGAATAAGAAACATATATATATATATATATATATATATAATTATTAAATTTTTATAAATTTTTATATTTATTTTTAAACTAAAAGAGTAATATAATATAATTAGGATATTTATATTATTTAAATATAACATATTATAAAATAAAATATTTATTTATTTATAATTTAATAGTAATTCTATTCGAATTAGATACAACGGATTATAAAATCTATCAATTCGATTCCAATTTAAATCAAAATGAATTGTATATATTGTTGAATCTAAATATAATTTGATTACAAAATTTATCAATCTAATTCGATTCAAATTAGATAAATTAAATCAAATTTCTTAATTTAAATAAATTGATTGATTCATCGTTAGTTTTATACAATGGAAGAAAATTTTTTTAGTTTTAAGTTTTAATTGTAATGATATAATAAAAATAATTTTAGATAGTACAGAAAATATACTACTAGTTTTTTTTGGTAAATTTAGTTTATACTTTAAGCGGGATTGAAAATTATGTTTGGCAGCGTATTCTCCACTTTGGAATCTTCTTTAGCATTTTTTTTAATATGTTCACGTTAGAAAAGAGAAAAATTAAACATAAAAGAAGAGCAAAAGAGTTGGAGCAGCCCACTCATATATACGAGAAAGAGAAAAAGAGAAATTTTTTATCTATCTCTTAAAATCAAAATCCCTAACCCATCTTTATCTTTCCTTCTCCCAGATATTGACACTCTCTCCTTGATAAAGATATCAAACCCATCTATGTTCTTCCTTCTTTCACTCTTATAATCTCACTCCCTTATATTCAAACCAATCCATATCTTATCTCTTATCAAAATCAAAGAGTTCTAACAAACCACCATAACTTGACATGTGATCAACGATAGTCTATCTTTTTTCTTCATTCTTCCACTCTATAACACACAAGGTCATGACAAAGATGTTCTTACAACCTAGTTTTGCTTTCTGTTTTCTTCTTTCGTTGAATAAAGTGATTAGGTTTTGAGATTTTATTTAATCCTAATATTCTTTTCTCATTTGTGTTTCTAATCGTTATTTTTTATTGTTGTTACTTTTCTTGCTTGTGTTTACTTGATATAATCATCTTATTTAATCATTTTTCTTTGATATAGCTCATTGGAAGTGTAAAGAGAGGCATAGGCGCTTGAAAAGAGATTGTCCTGATGACATATCAATTCCTTTATCTTACTAGCTTGACACAAATGGTTCCTTTCAAACAAAAACCATTAACATGTCTAACGCAATATTTGTTTAAATATGTGTTTTTTTATCATTTCAATTATATTTATCATCTTTTGGACATTTTTCTTATTCATGTCAATATGTTCTATACATGTATTAATTAACTTTTAAATGATCGTCTATTTCGTTTATCTTTCAATTATCATCTCTTATATATGTTATATTTAATTTATCTGTGATTAAATTTAATGTTATTATGCTTGCAAAATATTAAATATTTAAAACATTTCTATAAAATAAATTGATTTTGTTTTTATTCAATATTTTATATTAAGGATGTTAGAGAGAAATATATTATTTTTCAATACAAACTTAAACCTAAAAATTAGATTTTAAGGTTTAATTATCTCATCTGATTTAGAGTAGTGTTCTTTTATTTGTTAATACAATCGTCCAATAGTTAGAGTCAAACTCTATTTCAAAAGTTTTTATAAGAATTATTATGCGAAAATGTATTGACAACATATTTTCAGTAATAGTTTCAAAACTTGAAAGTTAGTACTCGCATAATTAAATTCTTAGGTTTAATTTGGACACCTTGAATAAAGTCTAATTAATTGATTCTGCCTAACACTGTGATTAGATGGTTTGATATTTTCTTAAAAATAAAGTTAAAATTTAATACTTAATTAATTAATAGGCTCTGCCTAAGGATATTAGTTGATTAATATTAAACAAAAGAATTTGGACCCCTCCTAAGGACACTTTCATACCAAAAAGAGAAAATCAACAAATATCAATTTATATCTTTAATAACCTAAATAATATAAGCAAGCATAATTAATTTCATTATTATATTCTTAAATACTCCACTATTATAAATGATAAAAATTTGCATTAATGTTTATTGAATCTATATCTATGTTTATTTTATTGTTATTAGATTAGGAAACAAACAAACCAAAATATCGTGACAGAATATTTATGATTTAATTTTATTTTTAAGATTTTGAATAATGAATTAAAAACCACATATATTCCTTCCTTAGATCGACTTTAGGAATATACTTATCATTTTCTATAAAATGATTCGTGTACTTACAAACCCAGACAAGATACAAGTGTTGGTCAACATGAGGCATCCTACCAGTCTAAAGGGGATTCAACCGTTGAACGAAAGAAATAGTTGTGTTGAACAGGTTCATTTCTAAGTGCACAAGCAAGTGTTTTCCATTCTTCCAAATGTTAAGGAAGAACACATCAGTTTTTTGGAAAGAGGATTATGGTAAAGCCTTTCAAGGAATTAAATAGTACTTGAGTAAACCTTCTATCCTATTCAGTCCTCTCCCAAGAGAAACTCTTTATTTATATATGGTCGTGGCCCCCTAGACTTGTAGTGATGTACTCTTAGTCGAAAGAGACAAGGTCCAACACCACATCTACTACGTCATCCAAATCTTGACGGATGCCCAAAATAGGTATCTGATGATCGAGAAGTTGGATTTCGCCTTTAAAATCAATGCATAAAAGCTCAGACATTACTTTAGCTCACACACAGTTGTAGTACTTACCTCTTAACCACTTAAGAATTTATTGACGAGGCTATAAGTTATGGGGAGACTGGCATAAATTGCCATAGAACTGGGTAAGTATGATATCAATTATATGTCTAGAACCACAATTAAGGGGCAAACAATGGCTGAGTTTGTGGACGAGTTAAGGGAATCACTAGAGATTACTAGCGATGAGGTAAAATAAGAAGTATGTGGCATAAATCGAAGAGAGGGGTCAACCTAGCAAGTATTCATTGATGAAACACATAACTTCAATGACGTTGGGCTAAGGGTGGTTATAGTTGATCACGATGAAAATTGTTTCAAGTATGCTATCAGATTGACCTTTTAGGCAACTAAGAATGTCGTAGAGTGTGAGGCATCTATATTTGGGGCCATAAAGGGAAAGAAGCTTAGAGCATATAACATTACCTTGTATAGTGACTCGTAACTGGTGGTCAATCAGTATTTGGACAAGTTTGAAGCTAAGGATAGCAAGATGAGGAAATATCTGGAGAGACTAAAAAGGAATTCTCTAAATTTACCAACTTCGAGATCAAACAAATATCCAGGAATGAGAATGGTTATGCTGACACCTTGACCATTTCATCCTCCGTGTGAGAGGCTAGTTGCACTAGGGTGGTATTAGTAATGATCCTCACAAAGGTCAGCTTAGAAGAGGCTAAAAAAATAGTCGAGAGCATGGATGCTACGACAAGCTCATCGTTCACCCTTATCTTTAACTTCTTAAAAAGGGGAGATCTACCCAAGGACTAGAAGCTCGCGAAGGAAATTAAGGCTAAGGCATGTTGATACATGATTGAAAATATAAATTATATAGAATGACTACATTCAAACTTAGGCTCTTATGTATAGCCAGGGAAGGGTATGACATGGTTATGTTTGAAGCCCATGAGAGAGAATGGGGCTCCCATTTGAGTGGAAGTAGATTATCCCATCGAATTATAAGACAGAGGTATTATTGGCCCACTATGCTAGCAGTTTGCATAAGGTACACCCAGACGAGTGATAAGTGTCAAAGATTCACCCCATTGTTACACGTACCCTTCAACCATTATGACAAGGGTAGTTGGCCCATGGCCTTTCTACAAGTAGTGGCTTGATACAGTAAGGCCTCTACCCCAAGCAAGAGGTCAAAAGAAGTTTCTATTAGTGGCCACATATTATTTTTCCAAATGGATTGAGGCAGAACCCCTAGGAAGGATATAGGAAGAGGAGGTGATTCGATTCATCTAGAAATCCATAATTTGTCGCTTCAACCTACCTAAACACCTTCTTACCGATAATGAAAGATAGTTTACGGCTCGCAACATCAAAGAGTTTTCCAACAAGTACAACATCATGATATGTCATTCAGCGTCGTATTATCCACAAGCTAATGGCCAAGCAGAATCTTCCAACAAGTTAATAATCACCTTACTAAAGAAAAAGGTTGGAGGGTGTTAAAGGAAGATGGATTGAGGAGCTATCTGCAGCATTGTGGGCTATCAAGACTAGCCTTCGAAGGAGTACCAACGAGACACCTTTCTCGCTAGTATATGGGACTAAGGTTGTGATACCAATTGAGATTACAATGCCCACTGTAAGATCAGCCTTTACCAAGAACCAAAACACTTCAAGGAAAACATTTGAGTTGACCCTCATAGAAGAAAAGAGGGATGAAGTTTTAAGGAGGGTAGTTGGGCAAAAACAGCGAGTAAGAGACTATTATAACAAGGCGGTGCGTTTCAAAACTTTCGCCATATATGACTGGGTTCTTAGAAAGGTCTTCCCTTATAGGAAAGAATGGATGACCAGTAAGCTAGGTGCAAATTGGGAAGGCCCATACAAAATAGCCAAAACAACTCCAAGAGAGGCCTACTTATTAAGAAGTATTGAGGGCGATGAGGATAACACATGTTGGAATGCCTAAAAATTGAAAAATTATTACTTCTAATGAATGCTTATTTGTCACCCTCATGTGTCATCCTTATATATATATGTGAAGTAACTGTTTGCAAGCACTTACTCTTTCTTCAGATTAGGTGTTTGGAGTTCATCACCTCGATCATAGACCAAGTAGAATGCTCTCCCTTAAACAAGGACTTGATCACCTCAGTTATAGACTAGGTTGAACATTTTCCCTTAGAAAGAGTTGATCACCTCATAACTCTATAAAAGTAGAGTCATTAGTGTACTTTTTTACTTAATATTTAATTTTTTTATTCAATAAATAGTATTTTTATGGGAAAAAATTTTAAATATAAACTTTTTAGTGAAAAGGGGGAAAATATATTTTTTGGAATTTTTTGGGATTTTATGGATTTTTTATGAATTTGTAACTCATAACCAATTAGGAACTGCCACGCAAATAGAGAAGCTGATAGGACAAGCCACACAGATGCCACACAAGCACGAAGAGTGAATCACGTTACGCCATGTGTGAGGAGGGCGAAATGCATGCTATGTGTCAACACGACATTCAATCCGAGTTTGGAGATCAATCAACACACCATGCCACATGTCGTTATGCCATTACTCCACGCGTTCCATCCGTGCACAATGCTATATTTTTCCGCGAATCATGTCATGCCATGTGTTGTTGACTCAAACCGATCTCCCCTGCCACAGGTCGCTCCCTGATTCGTCTAGTGAATTCCTGATGCAACATTGATGACTCTATAAAACTAGAGTAATTAGTGCACTTTTTAACTTAATATTTACTTTTTTATTTAATAAATAGTATTTTTTGGGTAAAAAATATTAAAATATACTTTTTAATGAATAGGGGTGAAAATATAATTTTTTGGAATTTTAACACATGACTAATTAGGAGCTGCAATGTGGCATGCCACGTAAGCAGATGAGCTGACTGGGCAAGCCATGTAGATGCCACGCAAGCATGGAGAGTGAATCATGTTACGCTGCATGTGAGGGGACAATACATTTACCACATGTTAGCACGACATTCAATCCAAGTTCAAAAATTGGTCAACGCGTCATGCCACGTGTCGCTACGCCATTGCTCTGCACGTTCCACCTGTGCACCACGCTATCCATTTTGGTGAATCATGACACGCCGTGTGTCGTTGACTCAGCAAGCATTGACTATGACTGGTCTCCCCTACCATGCATCACTCCTTGATTCACCCAGTGAATTTCTCCTACCACGTGTCACGTTGTGATTGGCTGGAATTGTCAATTTTACTTGTTTTTATCGTAGCCCTTGATCTAAAACTGATCTGACCGTCCAGATCGTACCTGAGTTTTATTTAAGCCCCTAATCATTCTATAAACCTTAATTGGCCTTTATTAGCATAATTTTGGTCAATTTTTGGAGCTAAAAAGGGAGAAAAATTCAGGAGACGACACAATTTTGATGAAGATTGAAGAGGAAATTAATACTATAATTCAAGAGATTGATTGTATTTCTTTTTCTACTCTTTTCTTTATCAAATTTATGTCTTCCTTTATGAAAAATATGAACTTTTGAACACAATTATGTGTAATTAATTTATTAATCTATGGATCTTATAAAACCAATTTTTACTATGTGATGATATAATATTTTACCCCAATTATAATTTTAATTTAATTATATTATTTAATCTGATTTGTATGTTATTAATTGTTTGACCAACAATTTATATATAGAGACAATTAAATAGATTTGATAGAATTATTTAATTATTTGTCTTGATTAAATAACATGCATAATATTTAGGCAGAGATGTATGATTCTTATGTATTTAATACATAATTGACGAACTTAATGAGTAATATACAATTTAATTGGCATGAGAGTGTGATTAAATTAATTACTATATTGTGTGTAGTTTACTTGAGAGATGAATACATGCTAGGTTAGATTCAATTAATCATGTAATTAATTAATAATTATATTGGGGAGATTTTAACGATTTGCATATTTAGAAAATTGAGAGATTGAGTATTCCTAAATATTTTCTCATATATCTTTTAGTTACCAAATTTGATTTAATTAATTATTGCTGTTTAATTTTAGTTATTTTAATTTTGCTTACTTAAAATATAAAAATACAAAAAAAATTGATTTTTATTGTTTTAAGTTTTAAAAATTATTTTTTAATAAAATAATCTCCGTGAGAACGATATTTTCTTATCATTATATTACTTGTTACGATATATATACTTACATATTCATTACACACACTTCATGTGTGGCGATCAAGTTTTTGACGCCGTTGCCGGGATTATAAATATTAGAAATTAACAATTTTTTATTTTTTTTATTTTTTTCCTTAATTTATTTTTCTTTACTTTAATTTTAATTTTAATTTACTTATTTTCTTTTAATGACTTATTTATTTATTTATTCTATTTAATTTCTTTTATTTATTTTTTTACTTTAATTTATTTATTTAGTTGTTAATTTATTTTATTTTTTTAGTTTTTATTTTGACATCTCCTTTAGTACTGTAGAAACATAGTTGAGTATATTGCATGAGTAGAGTTCGTGAGGAAAAATCTTATCTTTAGATCTTGAAATTGAGCATGTTTTGAGATTAATTAGAAAACAAGTCACCCAAGAGGAAGAAATGACTAATCTATTAGAAATAAACAATAATAAGCTAAACTTGAACAATTAAATGCTTTTGATGGATGATAGAGATAGAGCTATGAATGAATATGTAATACCTATATTGGAGGGGCTGAATCCAAGTATTACAAGGCTAAACATTCAAGATAATCAGTTTGAACTAAAGCCAATGATGTTTCAAATGCTACAAATAGTTGGACAATTCAACGGATTACCAATAGAGGATCTTCATCTTCATCTCAGATTATTTATTGAAGTTGTAGATTTATTTAAGTTCAATGGTGTGACCGAGGAGGCATTTAGGCTTAGATTGTTCCCTTACTCTTTACTAGACCGTGCTCAAGCTTGGCTAAACTCTTTGCCACCTGATTCTATTACAACTTGGAATGGTTTGGTGGAGAAATTTTTGATGAAATACTTCCTACCAACAAAGAATGTCAAGCTTAGAAATGACATTACTTTCTACCAACAACATGAAGGAGAATCTCTATATGAAGCATGGGAAAGATTCAAGGAATTGCTAAGAAAGTGTCCTCATCATGGTATTCCTTCTTGGATTCAAATGGAGACTTTTTATAATGGTCTCAATGCTCACACAAGAACTATTGTTGATACACATGCTAATAGAGCTTTGCTATCCAAATCTTATAATCAAGCTTATGATTTACTTGAGAAAATAGCTAGCAATAATTATCAATGGCCAATGGACAAAATGACAACCACAAGAAGAGTAGCCAGAGTGCATGAGGAAAATGATATCACAGCACTTACAACTCAAGTTTTATCTTTGGTTAATCTTTTGAAGGCTCAAAACTCAACAGCGAGTATAAACCAGGTCCAAAATTCAAGAGTTTCGTGTGTGATTAGTGGAGGAGCTCATTTGTTTGATAATTGTCCAAATAATCCTGAATCTATATCCTATGTGGGTAATGTGAATCAAAACAATAATCCATACTCAAACACATATAACCCAGGATGGAGACAACATCTAAATAACAACAATCAAGGTGGTAATCAATTCAACCATCAATCATTTTCACCACTTGATTTTCAACAACCATAGTAATCACAAACCCAAAAGAATAAGCCACATACTGAGGATAATACAAATGCCTTTATGGGGATGATGAAAGACTTCATCCAATCATTTAATACCAATGTGTCTACTCAAGAGGCTTCAATTCAAAATTTGGAAAACCAAATAGGGCAACTTGCTCAGGCTATAAGTCAAAGGCATCAAGGTAACCTTCCGAATGACACAATTGTAAACCCATGAAGAAAAGGTAAAGACCAATGCAATGTCATAGCCTTAAAGAGTGATAAAACTTTAGAACAAGAACATAAGATAGAAAAGGATGAGGAGAAATAGAAAATTAAAAAGGATGAGGAGGAATTAGTGGATAAAGAGAGCACTGAAAAGGAAATAATTCAGCTAAAGAAAAACAACCTTTACAAACCCATTATTCCTTTCCCTCAAAGATTGCAAAATAAAAAAGTCAGATACTTAATATTCAAAATTTTTGGAAGTCTTCAAGAAGCTGCACATAAACATACCATTTGTAAAGGCACTTGAACAAATGTCGTCTTATGCCAAATTTATGAAGGGTATACTATCAAAGAAAAGGAGGCTTGGAGATCATGAAATAATAACCTTGATTGAAGGTTGTAGTGTCATCCTTAATAGAAAATACCACAAAATGAAAAGATCTAGGTAGTTTTGACATTCTTTGCACTATTAGGAACATCCGTTTTGGCAAGGCACTATGTGACTTGAGTTCTAGCATTAACCTCATATCATTATCGGTATTCAAGAGATTGGGGGTTGATAAAGCCAAACCTACTTCTGTAACATTACAAATGACAAATAGATCAATTAAGAGTCCTCAGGGTGTGGTAGAAGATTTTCTAGTAAAAGTAAACAAATTCATCATTCCGGTGGACTTCATTGTGCTAGACATGGAAAAGGACCGTAAAATTCCTATCATACTTAGTCGTCCATTCTTAGCAATAGGAAGAGCACTCATTGATGTAAAAAAAGGTGAACTTACAATGAGAGTATAAGATGAACAAGAAATATTTAAAGTTTTTAAAGAATTTGAACCCTCTGATATTGATAATACTAATGAATATTTAAGGATAAATGTTACTGATTGTGGGAATAGCTTGAAAGAATCTATTGAGTCACCCACACTTAAGACTGGTACACGTGATGATATGAACAAGGACACAAACTCACCATAAAAAATAACTCAACTTGTTTTAACTTTGAAAGTATGGCATCGAAGGTTGATATTATGGACTATGTAAACTTTTTGGAGGACACGCCTCTTATGTATGTATCAAAGGCGATTATGGAAAATTTTGAGATAGGATCTAAACTCAAACCATCAATTGAAAAGCCACCAAGTTTAGACCCCACACTTTTACCCTCCTATCCCAAGTCAAGTATGAAAATGAAAGATTCCAATGGAGAGGTGAAAAAGTTGTTAGAAATACATAAATTGGATGAGTTACAGTGGAGTGCTTATAAGAATGCCAAGAAGTTTAAAAAGAAAACAAAAATATGGCATAAGAAGAGAATTGAGCACCGTGTTTGCAAGCCAAAATATAAAGTATTATTGAACAAATCAAGATTCAAGTTGTTTCTAGGCAAACTCAAAAGTAAATGGATACAAATGGATGTGCCTTAGAAATTAATAGGATTGTCTAGTCAAGGACGTTAAACGTGACGCTGGTTGGGAAGAAACCCAACATTATTTTACTTATATTTTCATTTGTTTTTGTTTTGTAGGTGAATAAATATGGAGAGCAATGATGCAACAAGAATAACCATTTCAGTGACAGATGTGGTGTGCCATGATTAAGGGAGTTTTCTTTTCTTTTACCTATTCATATTTATATGTGTACATTGGGGAAAATATGTAATGTAAGTTTGGGGGAGGGAACTTCAATCTCTACATTAGTATTTAGTATGCATTTTAAATTTTTAGGAATTTTTTTTATTTTTAGGATGTTTTTAATCATGATTTGGGTAGAAATTGATAAATATATGGAAACTAAATCCTTGCATGCTTGATATGAAACATATGAACTCAATGATAAAAATTGGTTTTCATGACTAGGATAAGGAATGCAACATATTTGTTAAGATATTTACATTAATCATGTGATATGCTTGCTAATTTTGATTTTATTGATTCAAATTTTTAGGCATATGTTCATGATTTATTTTGGTGTCTTATTGAGAGAAAATTTGTAGTGAGTTATACGAGTTGATGAGATCTGCCAAGTTTTAGAATCTATTTGATCATTTCTTGAGGCAAAATCTTAAATAATATTTAGCAAGAGAAATGATTTAGGCCTTATTTGGATCGATTGAGCCTTTCAAGCTAATCATTGTTAATATCAATAGTTACCCATCTGAGCCCAACAAAGAACCATTCATATCTTTAAGCCACATTTAATGCCTAACTAATAAGCATTACCTTTATCCTTTCACCTTTAGCTTGTATGAAAAGAAAAAAAAATTGCAATCATGTGTTATTCTTTAGAGTAAGGTGAAATGCAATGCACCCTATATATATAAAAAAAATCAAAACTCACAACACAATTATCCCTCTAAAGAAAAAGAAAATAGAATTGAAAATAAGTTTGGGGTGTTGTGAAGTTACAAAAAAAAGATAAAGGAGATGTGCAATAAAAAATATGAAATGAATGTCAAAAGAGGGTGCGCTAAAATATCAAGTAAAAACTCAATTGCAGTTATAAAGTGAAAGATGAAAAAAAAATAAGGTGTGGAAAGACCGTAAAATATCTTCATTTATCGACCCCCCACCTAAGTCTTATATTACAACCGTGTAAAGTCCTTATTGATCTTAAGCAAAGTGCATACTTATATTAGTGGAGAGGGATGTGAAAAATAGACTTATGAGACTTGTTCTAAGATTGAATTGATTAGCATGCTCATATAGGTTGATTTCATGAGTGCATTGGATGATATCATGTGAAGCACACACACACACAAATCAATTTGTCAAAAACCTTGCATATCCTTGTATTGATGAACGTTTATTGATGAATATGTGAACCTCTTTATCATAGAATTGTATGACTTTTGAGAGGGATAGTTTTTGTAAAATATGCATGTACTAATAGAAGTATACTTATGAATGTACTACCAAAGTTATTTTATTTAGTTATACTTGGCTTTACTTGAGGACAAGCAAAGAGTTAAGTTTGGGGGTGTGATGACTCTATGAAAATAGAGTCATTAATGCATTTTTTTACTTAATATGTACTTGTTTTATTCAATAAATAGTATTTTTTAGATCAAAAATAATAAAATATAAATTTTTTAATGAAAAGGGGTGAAAATATAATTTTTGGAATTTTTTGGGATTTTTTTAATGAATTTTTATTGCAAGACCAATCAGGAGCTGCCACATGGCATGCCACATAGGCAAAGAAGCTGACCGGATAAGCCACGCAAGCACGGAGAGTGAATCACGTTACACAGCATGGCATTTAATCCGAATTAGGAAATTGGTCAATGCGTCATGCCATGTGTCGCTACACCATTGCTCCGTGCATCACGCCATCCATTTTTGTGAATCACATCACGCCACATGTCACTGACTCAGTAAGCATTAATTCTAACTGGTCTCCCCTGCCACGCCTCGCTCCCTGATTCGCCCAGTGAATTTCCCCAGCCACGTGTCATGCTACGATTGGTTGAAATTGTCAATTTTCTTTTTTTGATCGTAGCTCTTGATCTGAAGTTGATTTGACGGTCAAGATCATACCTGAGCTTTATTTAAGCCCCTAATCACTCCATAAAACCTAATTAGCCTCTATTAGCCTATTTTTTTGTCACTTTTTAGAGCTAAAAATAGAGAAAAATACAAAAATATTCAATAGACGACACAATTTTGATCTGATTGTATTTTTTTTCCTACTCTTTTCTTTGTCAATTTTATGTCTTCCTTTATGAAAAATATGAGTTTTATGAACGCAATTATGTACAATTAATTTATTAATCTATGGATATTATGAATCCAATTTTCACTATGTGATGATATAATATTTTATCCCAATTATAATTATAATTTAATTATATTATTTAATCTGATTTGTATGCTATTAATTGTTTGGCCAACAATTTATCTATAGAGGCAATTAAATAGATTTGAGAGAATTATTTAATTGTTTGTCTTGATTAAATAATATGCATAGTTTTTAGGCAGACATAAATAGTATGTATGATTCTTATGTATGTGATCCATAATTAATGAACTTAATGAGTAGTATGCAATTTAATTGACATGAGAGTGTGATTAAATTAATTATTATATGGTGTTTAGTTTACTTAAGAGAGGAATACATGCTAAGTTAGATTCAATTAATCATGTAATTAATTGATAATTATATTGGGGGATTTTAGCGATTTACATGTTTAAAAAATTAGGGGAATAATTATTCCTAGATATTTTCTCATATATCTTTTTAGTTACCAATTTGATTTAATTAATTATTTCTATTTAATTTTAGTTATTTTAATTTTGCTTCAATATAAAAATACAAAAAATAGATTTTTATTTTTTTAAGTTTTAAAAATTAGTTTCTAATAAAATAATCTTCGTGGAAACGATTTTTTCTTATCATTATATTATTTGTTGCGATACATATACTTGTGTATTCATTGCACACACTTCGTGTGTGGTGATCACACGTGTCACACTATGATTGGATGGCGCTGTCATTTTTGTTTGTTTTGATCGTAGCCCTTGATCTGAAGTTGATTTGACGGTCTAGATCGCACCTGAGCAATATTTAAGCTCCTAATCACCCAATAAACCCTAAGTGGCCTTTATTAGCATAATTTTGGTCAATTTTTTGAGCTAAAAAGAGAGAAAAATACATAAAAATTCAAGAGAGAACACAATTTTGGTGGGATTCAAGAGGAGATTAATACTATAATTCAAGAGATTGATTGTAGTTATTTTTCTACTATTTTCTTCATCAATTTTATGTCTTCCTTTATGAAAAATATGAGCTTTATGAACACAATTATGTGCAATTAATTTATTAATCTAGAGATCTTATGAACCCAATTTTCACTATGTGATTATCTAATATTTTACCCTAATTATAATTTTAATTATATTATTTAATTTGATTTGTATGCTATTAATTATTTGGCCAACAATTTATCTATAGAGACAATTAAATAGATTTGAGAGAATTATCTTTATTAAATAACATGCATAGTTTTTAGGCAAAGATGTATGATTCTTATGTATTTGATCTATAATTGATGAACTTAATGAATACTATGCAATTTAATTGGCATGCGAGTGTGATTAAATTAATTACTATATGATGTGTACTTTACTTGAAAGAGGAATACATGCTAGGTTAGATTCAATTAATCATGTAATTAATTAATAATTATATTGGGGAGATTTTAATGATTTGCATATTTAGAAAATCGAGGGATTAAGTATTCTTATATATTTTCTCATATATCTTTTTAGTTACCAAATTTGATTTAATTAATTATTACTGTTTAATTTTAGTTATTTTAATTTTGCTTTCATCACCTCAATCACATACTAGGTAGAATGCTCTCCCTTAGAAAGATTTTATCACCTCGATCATAGACTAGGTAGAACGCTCTCCCTCAAATAGAGTTGATCACCTCGATCACAGACTAAGTAGAACGTTCTCCCTCAAATAGAGAGTTTATCACCTCGGTCACATACCAGGTAGAACACTCTTCCTTAGAAAGAGTTGATCACCTAGATCATAGACCAGGTAGAAGACTCTCCCTCAAAGTTGATTACGTGGATCACAAACCAGGTAGAACGCTCTCTCTCAGAAGATTTGATCACCTCGATCACATACTAGGTAGAACGCTCTCCCTCAGAAAGAGTTGATCACCTTGATCACAGAACGGGTAGAACGCTCTCTCTCAAAAAAATATTTGATCATCTCAATTACATACCAAGTATAACGCTCTCCTTCAAAGAAAGAGTGGATTACCTTGGTCATAGACCAAGTAGAATGCTCGTATCCCTAAATATAAAGCACATTAATCGAGCGTTATAGGTTCATCTTATTAAAATATAAGTTTATTGCTCGAGCTTACAAGGCTTTTGAAATTTTATAATAGAGAGCTCGATCTCCCACAAATTTAAAGGTCTTTAGAAGTTTGGACGCATGACCAATGTTTGTGTTGTCTATATCCTCTATTAAGAGTAATAACTCGATCTGAATCTTTAAAATTTTCTTGTGAATATTGACCCCCATTTTAGTAAGGTCTAAGCTTGAGTTGAGTATGAAATGTTTCAATTCCTCAACAATATCCATCACTTTGAGAAAGACCCTTTTTAAATCGCTTCATATAGAAGTTTTCCCAATAGGACTCCCTATCGATAAGAGCTGCCATTATAGTCATTATACCTATCTCTCAAGCTTGAGTTTGGGATAGTTGCTACTTATAAGAGGTGAGCTCACACTTGTTCTTTTCATAGAGGGAAAGCTTATCCTCGAGTCTAGACAACTCAATTCTTAAGTTCTATATGTCAGTATTGATTCTTCCATTCTTTAGTTTTAAATATTGGGCTAAACATCTATTTGCCCCGATCATAATCCATAAGGTTTTCACAAGAAAGATGGAAAAATATTGTCAGGTGCTTCAAATAAAAAAAGGATGTATGAATTTCACAACATCCCTAACCCTCTTTTATAAGAGATTATAGTGGCACAAATTTAATGAGACGTGTCCTTTAAAAGCAAGAAGGTAGGTCAATATCATAAATAAATACTATAAATGCTATAAATACACCAACATACACACAATAAGAGTTGATCTCAAAATCAATTGTATCTCATTAATAAAAAATAGGTTGTAAGTGCCAGCTCGTGACCATATAATTAGGAGTGGCATCGAGCTTAAAATAAATACATATATAGTACTCAACATGTTGAGGAGGCAGAGAAGATGGGTCTGGAATATAGGAACGTGGCCCTACTTAATCAAGAGGCTCAGGCCAGTGCCAATGTCAAAAGTCACTGATTTCACCCTTCTTATCTCCCATCCCGGGTTCATCATCATTCCTCATGACCTACTTATTGTTCTCATCCTTGAAAGAGTCCATGGCCAAATTATACCCTATCTTGTTATGCGAGGAAAGCTACTCCTTTATCACCTCAAGTTCACATTTTCTTTGGGTCTCTTTAAGCCTATATGCCTCTAACTTAGCCTGGGCCTTCCTTTTTGTCTCCCCGAGCTCCTCGAAATGCTTCGAGTTATCATTCAGCTCCTTTATGGTCTTGGACAACTTCTTTTCCTTATCAATGGCCTTGCTCGCCCACTTATTAGCCTTATCCAATAGCACAATGTTCTTGGCCTGGGTTGAAGCATGGCTCTCTTTCTCAACCTCAAACTCATGCTTTAAAATCTCTACACCTTGAGCCCTGACTAGCCCATGAAGGAGCTGCGTCTAAAAACAAGACAAAACAACTCAAGCTCAGTAAAACATAAAAGCATGAGGCTCAATTAGAAATAAGGTCAGAGTGACACTTACTTGATACATATGCCAGCTGAGTACAACCCCAAAATCCATACCCTTACACTTGGCATCGAGTTGTCTTTCATGTACCATGTAAGGGAGTTGGTCCGCGTAGTGGTCCAACCTTTCTGGTGCCAAACCCTTGTACATGGCCACTCCTTTAGCGTCCGTAGTGAGTTCTTCGATGATACCCTTCCCTTTCCTCAAATCCCTCACAAGGGGAGTGAGTGCTTTTTAACCCAAGTTGACAGTTGGTGAGGTGTGTGGACATTGATTGGAACACATGAATTGTGTGCAACAAATACGTATCGTAATAAGTATTATAATGATAAGAAAAAATTGTTCACATAGAGATTACGTTATTAAAAACTAATTTAAAAAAATAATAATAAATCAATTTTTTGTGTTTTTATATTTTAAGAAAGTAAAATTAAAAGAACTAAATATAAATAATAATAATAATTAATTAAATTGTATTTAGTAACTAAGAAGATATATGAGAAAATATATAGGAATACTTAATCCTTCAATTTTCAAAACATGTTACAGTAAATCTTTTCTTCGCTTCATTTTTAGTAGTTTTGTTTGTGTGTTTATTTGTGTTTAATTTTGATTTTCCATTTATTTTTCTGCCTTTTGATTTAATTTCTTTTATTTGATTATTGTCTTATTTTTATTTTTTATTTTTTATTTTATTTTTTCCATTTGCATTTTACTTGTTTTAATTTGCACGTTGATGATAATAGTGTGATTGTGATAACAAGTAGCTTTTAGAAGACATTAAATTTTGCTTCGGTTTAAAGATAATTTCAAATGTTGATTTTACCTAGTTGGCGACTCTTTTGGTATGTGGTATGATTTGGTTGATTAGTCTAAATGCTTAGAGAAATCTTATGTGCGAATTTTTCATGGACATTTTTGTGATCTCAACAAACTCTAGAACTCATTTGAAAACCTCTTAAGGCGAAATAATTTGGAATTGCACTGTTTAGGATATGATGTAGGTTATTTTTGGATCGTTTGTGCCATTTTAAGCCTACCTTGTTATCATTATATCACTAGTTACCTCTTTGAGCCTATTTAAATATATTGTTAGCCTTATTTTTCTTTCTTTTTTCCTTCTATAACTTACCTTTTATTTACCCAAAATATATATATATAATTCCTACCTTATTTGTTAAGAGCACTTAATTTTGAACACAAACTTTTCAAGAGCAATTGGAGTAAGGATGGAATAAAAAAAAGACAATACTTCCACATATATTGGAAGAAATTGGTTGGGGGTTATGTCTTAAAAAAAGGCCTTCACATTCTAGTAAATAAAAGAGTGTTAGTGATGGATGCACCGAGGTGAAAGATTGAGGAAAATTTTTGTTTATCTTTGAAAAAATGGGTTATGATCGGAAGAAACAATTTGGGTTAAATGGTGTTACTCTTTTACTTAATTGGTTGTGTTTAATCTAATAAGTGCTCTTATTTGTATTTTGACACTTCCCGTTTTTTTAACCAAATACCTAAGCCTAACATTACAAGCCTCATAAAGTCCTATTGATCCGAAGTGGTGTATTTTCCTTTATTAGTGGAGAGAGGTTTGAAAAGTGAGCCTATGGAGTTTGAGATTTCACCCTATTGTTTGTGGATGTTGTGCATAATATTATCCGGGCATTATGGCTATTGGTTTGTGGTTTGATGGATGTTTAAGAGTCAATAACAAAAGTGAAATTGGCATTTGAGATTTCTTAAAGCTTAGGTGACATTTAATTATTCTATGTGTTGTGTGTTATTTACAATTTTTGAGACATTTGTGCAAATTAATTGTTGTGTGATTTTATTGTTTTGAGTTAGGATAGTTATAGGTAAGATGTTTGCGGGTATTATCACTAGAAGCCCTCACGAGATTACAACTCGTCCTACTAGGGCCGCCTAGGGGTTTAAAGGCTTATTGCATACGCTTAATGTAATTTTGTAAATAGAATAAATTTTCCTTTAATTTTTCTTTTAATGCCTCTTTTGAATTTATTCATAGATCGCTTTTCTTGCTAGAGACTAGTAAGAAGCTGGTTGGGGGTTGTTGATAAGAGTCAAATTATTGTATTTTTTGTTATGATTTAAATGTTGATATTTGTGTGAAAATTGTGTTTATTTGATTATTTAATCCACAAATGTCATTTCACGGGTATTTCGTGTTTAAAGTATAATTTCCCATAAAATCATGATTTTGGAGAAGTTTGTGACAAATTTCAATGATCGGGATTGAGTGAAAATAAAAAAAAACAAAGTTTCAAAATTTGTAAATCCTGCAGCCGGCGAGAAGATTCTCACCGTCGGCGAAAAATCTTACAGAGTGCACGGTGAAAATCTTGCAAAGAGTACAGGTTTTGTCAGATACAAATCTCACCGTCAGCTAGATTATTTCGCCGCCGGCGAGACACCTTTAGCTGCCGGCCAAATTCATCTCGCCGTCGGTGAGAATCAGAGGAGCTAAACGAAAATCTTACCGAGAGCACGGGTTTTGGCATATGCAAATCCCGCCACCGACGAGATTATTTCACCACCGGCCAAATTCATCTCACCGTCGGCGAGAATCAGAGGAATCAAAATTTTAATTTTTCTAGAAATCTCACCGCAGCGAGAATAATATCGTCGCCGACGAGTTTCATCCGAAAACACATTTTTTATGTTGTTTTATTCCAAAATTGCCCCCAAAACCTTAGATCTATATATACCATAAGATGGAGAAAGAGGCCACGATAGAGAGGAGGATGTCTGAGACATTTTTGGAGGAGAAAAGACAATTTTGGAGAAGCTTGAAGGATTATCACCATTGTTGCTTCCAAGTGTTGATCTTCAAGAGTTTTTCATCTCTTCTCCTTAGCTCTTATTTTCTGCATTTTATTCAGATTTGTTATTCATGGATTCAATTGAGATAATGTTTGTTCTTATTTCCATTATGAACTAATTCATTTTTGCTAAGGCTATGATGTAGTTGAATCAAGAAAATCTGATTTCTTTTGTTATTATTAAATGAGTTCATTGTTTTCAAGTTGAGTATTTATTTCCATGTTTAATGCTTTTAAATTTCTGGCCAAGAATTTAGATGATTTGTTGCATTATATTGAGACCGAGAGGATATGTGTAATGAATGTTTCTTGTGATAAATACCGTATGTTGAATGTTAGTGTGAGACCTAATGCATGATGTATGTGGTTATTCTAGAAATTCCATAATGCATTAGGTCTCACATACATCATGCATTAGGTCTCACACTTGCATTCAACATACGATATTTATCACAAGAAGCATTCATTACACATCTCCTCTCGGTCTCAATATAATGCAACAAATCATCTAAATCTTGGCCAGAAATTTAAAAGCATTAAGTATAGAAATAAATACTCAACTTGAAAACAATGAACTCATATAACAATAACAAAAGAAATGAGATTTTCTTGATTCAACTACATCATAGCCTTAGCAAAAATGAATTAGTTCATAATGGAAATAAGAACAAACATTATCTCAATTGAATCCATGAATAACAAATCAGAATAAAATGCAGAAAATGAAAGCTAAGGAGAAGAGATGAAAAATCTTGAAGATGAACACTTGGCAGCAACAATGGTGATAATCCTTCAAGCTTCTCCAAACTTTCTCTCCAAAATTTCCTTCTCTCCTCCAAAATGTCTCAGACCTCCTCCTCTCTGTCGTGGCATCTTTCTCCATCTTATGGTATATATAGATCTAGGTTTTTGGGGACAATTTTGGAATTAAACAACATAAAAAATGTGTTTTCAGACGAAACTCGCTACGGCGAGATTTCTGGAAAAATTAAAATTTTGATTCCTTTGATTCTCGCTGGCGGCGATGGTATCTCGCCGGTGGCAGGATTTGCATCTGCCAAAACCCGTGCTCTTGGTAAGATTTTCGTTTGGCTCCTATGATTCTCGCCGGCAGCGAGATGAATTTGGCCGATAGTTAAAGGTGTCTCGCTGGCGGCAAAATAATCTAGTCGGTGACAAGATTTGTATTTGCCAAAACCCGTACTCTCTGCAAGATTTTCAACGTGCTCTCTGTAAGATTTTTTGCCAACGGCGAGAATCTTCTTGCTGGCGGCGGGATTTACAAATTTTGAAACTTTTTTTTTATTTTCACTCAATCCCGATCATTGAAATTTGTCAGAAACTTCTCCAAAATCATGATTTTACCTGAAATTGTACTTTAAACATGAAATACTCGTGAAATGACATTTGTGGATCAAATAATCAAATAAACACAATTTTCACACAAATATCAACATTTAAATCATAACAAAAAATGCAATAATTTGACTCTTATCAACAACCCCCAACTAGCTTCTTGCTAGTCTCTAGCAAGAAAAGCGATCTATGAATAAATTCAAAAGAGACATTAAAAGAAAAATTAAAAGAAAATTTATTCTATTTACAAAATTACATTAAGCGTATGCAATAAGCCTTTAAACCCCTAGGCGGCCCTAGTAGGACGAGTTGTAGTCTCGTGAGGGCTTCCAGTGATGATACCCACAAACATCTTACCTATAACTATCCTAACTCAAAACAATAAAATCACACAACAATTAATTTGCACAAATGTCTCAAAAATTATAAATAACACACAACACATAGAATAATTAAATGTCACCTAAGCTTTAAGAAATCTCAAATACCAATTTCACTTTTGTTATTGACTCTTAAACATCCATCAAACCACAAACCAATAGCCATAATGGCCGGATAATATTATGCACAACATCCACAAACAAAAGGGTGAAATCTCAAACTCCATAGGCTCACTTTTCAAACCTCTCTCCACTAATGAAGGAAAATACACCACTTCGAATCAATAGGACTTTATGAGGCTTGTAATGTTAGGCTTAGGTATTTGGTTAAGAAAAAATGGAAAGTGTCAAAATACAAATAAGAGCACTTATTAGATTAAACACAACCAATTAAGTAAAAGAGTAACACCATTTAACCCAAATTGTTTCTTCCGATCATAACCCATTTTTTCAAAGGTAAACAAATTTTTTCCTCAATCTTTCACCTTAGTACATCCATCACTAACTCTCTTTTATTTACTAGAATGTGAAGGCCTTTTTTTTAAGACATAACCCCCAACCAATTTCTTCCAATATATGTGGAAGTATTGTCTTTTTTTATTCCATCCTTACTCCAATTGCTCTTGAAAAGTTTGTATTCAAAATTAAGTGCTCTTAACAAATAAGGTAGGAATTATATATATATATATATATATATATATATATATATATATATATTGGCTAAATAAAAGGTAGGTTATAGAAGGCAAAAAGAAAGAAAAATAAGGCTAACAATATATTTAAATAGGCTCAAAGAGGTAACTAGTGATATAATGATAACAAGGTAGGCTTAAAATGGCATAATCGATCCAAAAATAACCTACATCATATCCTAAACAATGCAATTCCAAATTATTTCGCCTTAAGAGGTTTTCAAATGAATTCTAGAGTTTGTTGAGATCACAAAAATGTCCATGAAAAATTCGCACATAAGACTTCTCTATGCCTTTAGACTAATCAATCAAATCATACCACATACCAAAAGAGTCGCCAACTAGGTAAAATCAACATTTGAAATTATCTTTAAACCGAAGCAAAATTTAATGTCTTCTAAAAGCTACTTGTTATCACAATCACACTATTATCATCAACGTGCAAATTAAAACAAGTAAAATGCAAATGAAAAAAATAAAATAAAAAATAAAAAATAAAAAAAAGACAATAATCAAATAAAAGAAATTAAATCAAAAGGCAGAAAAATAAATGGAAAATCAAAATTAAACACAAATAAACACACAAACAAAACTACTAAAAATGAAGCGAAGAAAAGATTTACCGTTTACCACACCCCCAACCAAAACCTTACATTGTCCTCAATGTAAGAAAAAAAAAATTTTACCTGCAAGACAAATAAAATAAACAAATTTAATTAAAAATAAAATTATCATAAAATGAAGTTTAGAATTTAAAATCTAACTAATAATTCACCAAAACTTAAAATTTAAGATAAAATTTAAAATTTAAAATTGCTAAAATAAAATGAGATAAAAGATGAGAAAACAAATCTGATGGGTTGCCTCCCATTAAGTGCGTTAAGTTATAGTCATTAGCTAGACTTTCTGTCATTCTTTACTGCGGTTGTTATGACTCTGGAGAATCTTTCTACTTATTGAATTCTCCGTCAAAATATGGCTTCAACCGTTGTCCATTCACATTGAACGTTCCCTTTGTTTCATGACTGATCTCAACTGCTCCATAAAGGAACACCTTGGTTACTAGAAAAGGTCCTCACCAACGATATTTTAGCTTTCTTGGAAAAAGTCTGAGATGGGAATTATAAAGCAGCACTTTCTATCCCACCTCAAAGTTTCGCCTCAAAATGTGGTTATCGTGCCAAACCTTCGTCTTGTCCTTGTATATTCAGACATTCTCATAAGCATCATTCCTCATTTCATCCATCTCATTTAATTGCAACACCTTTTTTTCACCTGATGCCTTAAGATCAAAATTCAGAATTTTAATTGCCCAATATGCCCGATGTTCCAATTTAACTAGAAGGTGACAAGCTTTTCCATACACCAATCGATATGGAGACATGCCGATAGGTGTCTTGAAAGCTGTCCTATAGTCCCAAAGTGCATCATCTAGTTTCCTTGACCAATCCTTGCGTGAGTTATTTACGGTCTTTTCAAGGATCCTCTTCAACTCTCGGTTTGACACTTCAACTTGTCCACTAGTTTGAGGATGGTAAGGTGTTGCTATCCTATGTGTTACTCCATATTTCTGCAACAAAGCCTCAAATTGGTTATTGCAAAAATGCTTACATCCATCACTTATAATTGCTCTAGGTGTGCCAAATATGGAAAATATGTTCTTCTTGAGAAAATTGATCACAACCCTAGCATCATTGGTAGGCAAGGCAATTGCTTCCACCAATTTAGAGACATAATCTACACCAAAAAGAATGTATTTATTAGAATGAGATGAAGGAAAAGGCCCCATAAAATCAATACCCCAAACATCAAATAAATCAATTATCAAAATATTATTTAAGGGCATTTCATGTCTCTATGAAATATTTCCACTCCTTTGGCAATCATCACACATTGAAACAAACTTGAAAGAATCTTTAAACAATGAAGGCCAATAGAATCCGAATTGCAAAACTTTTGTTGTAGTTTTTTTTCCACCAAAATTTCCTCCAACTTCCTTTGAATGGCAATGATGAAGAATGCTTTCCATTTCTTCCTCCGGCACACATCTTCTAATAATTTGATCTGCACAATGTTTATACAAGTAAGGTTCATCCCAAAAATAATGTTTCAAATTAGAAAAGAATTTCCTTCTTTGTTGATATGATATGTCAAGAGGTAAAATTTTCTTGACCAAATAATTTGCATAATCAACAAACCATGGAGCCGTTCGGATAGCAAGCAATTGCTCATCAGGAAATGTTTCATTAATTTGTCCTTCAACCTCAAGGTAATCTTCCTCCAACTTGGAAAAATGGTCAGCAACCAAATTTTTGGTCCCTTTTTTGTCCCGGATTTCTAAGTCAAATTCTTGCAAGAGAATAATCCATCTTAGTAATCGCAGTTTGGCATATTTCTTGGCTAGCAAATACTTAAGAGCAGAATGATCAGTATAAACAATGATTTTAAACCCAATTAAATAAGATCTAAACTTATCAAATGCAAACACTACTGCCAAAAGCTCTTTCTCAATTGTTGCATAATTAAGTTGTGCATTTGTCAATGTCCTGCTTGCATAATAAATCACATGTAGCAACTTATTCTTCCTTTGGCCCAAAACAGCACCTATAGCATAGTCACTGGCATCACACATTGCCTCAAATGGAAGACTCCAATCCGGTGCACAAATTATAGGGGCCGAAGTGAGCTTCTCCTTCAAAAGGTTAAAAGCCTGCAAACAATCAGAAGAAAAATCAAACTGTGCATTTTTAATTAACAAACTGCAAAGAGGTTTTGTTATTTTTGAAAAATCTTTAATAAATCTTCTATAAAACCCAGCATTTCCCAAGAAACTTCTAATGCCTTACAATTGTTGGAGGTGGTAATTTTTCGATCACTTCCACCTTTGCACGGTCCACTTCTATTCCCTTTGCTGAAATCCGATGGCCAAGAACAATTCCTTCTTGAACCATGAAGTGACATTTCTCCCAATTTAGCACTAAATTTGTGTCTTTACAACACTGCAAGACTAAGAGAGATTATGCAAGCAATTATCAAAAGAATGGCCAAAAATAGAAAAATCATCCATAAAACCTCAATAAACTTTTCGACCATATCAGAGAAAATCGCTATCATGTATCTTTGGAAAGTTGCAGGTGCATTACATAAACCGAATGGCATCCTTCTGTATGCAAAAGTATCATAAGGGCATGTAAATGTTGTCTTATCTTGATCCTCTAGTGCAATTGCAATTTGGTTGTACCCCGAATATCCATCAAGGAAACGATAATAAGCATGTCCAGCCAATCTTTCCGACATCTGATCAATAAATGGCAAAAGAAAATGATCTTTTCGGGTGGCATCATTCAACTTTCGATAATCAATACACATTCTCCACCTAGTCACTATCCTTATTGGAATAATCTCATTGTTTTCATTTTCTACAACTGTGATTCCTCCTTTCTTTGGTACACAATGAATTGGGCTTACCCAAGCACTATCTGAAATCGGATAAATTACCCTGGCATCCAAAAGCTTAATCACCTCATCCTTAACCACTTTTTGTATTGTTGGGTTTAAGCGCCTTTGTGGCTGAATTGTGGGCTTGCAATCCTCATTCATCAAGATTTTATGCATGCAAACAGAGTTGCTAATCCCTTTGATGTCCGCTATTGTCCACCCAATTGTCGCTTTATGAGTCCGAAGAACTCCTAATAGCTTGTTTTCCTCTTCATCATTCAAAGAATTGTTAATAATAACAGGAAAAGATTCAGAGTCTTCAAGATAGGCATACCTTAGATGGGATGGAAGTGGCTTTAGCTCAATCTTGTTGGCTTCCTTCTTTACCACTGAGGTTGGAGTTTCATTTGTTCCCAACTCCTTGAATGTTTCATCACTGAACAAATATTCATCAAGTGTTGCCAGTAATTCAGAACATTGTCTCACTCCCTCATCTTCCTCCTCAATTGTTGCAGATTTCACAAGGCAAGTTTCTAGTGGTAGCAATGGAGTTCTCTCCTCAAAAGTTTCAGAGATTAACTTGTCAAGAGTGTTAATTTGAAAACAAGAATGTACCTCACTTGGAAATTTCATTACTTCAAAAACATCAAAAGTCACGTGTTCATCTTGCACCCGTAGAATGAGCTTTCCTTGCTGAACATCAATCAATGTTCTTCCAGTTGCAAGGAACGGTCTCCCCAATATCAATGGTACCTCTCTATCTTCCTTCATGTCAAGCACCACAAAATCTGCAGGGAAAATAAATTTGTCAACTTTAATTAAAACATCCTCAATTACCCCTCGAGGATATTTCACCGATCAATCCGCTAATTGTAGAGAGATTGAAGTGGGCTTCAATTCTCCCAAGCCTAGTTTCCTGAAAACAGAAAGTGGCATCAAATTAATGCTTGCTCCTAAATCACATAGGACTTTATCAAAATTGCAACTTCCTATAGTACAAGGTATAGTAAAACTCCCTGGGTCTTTCAATTTCTGTGGCAATTTTCTTGGAAGAACTGCATTGCACTCCTCATTTAGCATGACAGTTTCATAATCTCCCAGCTTCCTCTTCTTTGATAGAATTTTCTTCATGAATTTTGCATACTTGGCATTTGTTCCAACATCTCTACACAAGGAATGTTAATATACAATTTCTTAAAAATATCCAGAAATTTATCAAATTGATTATCAAGCTTTTTCTTATTCAATCTTTGAGGATATGGGATAGGAGGCTCATATTTTGCATTTGGGGAAGGTTGAACATCTTGGGATCTTGATGAATTTTCTTCAGATTCTTCCATCTTTTTCTTCGATTTCCTCTGCCATTCAAGTTCTTTACCGCTTCTCAATGTGACAGCCTTTGCATGCTCTTTGGGATTTATTGTGTCACTAGGCAACGATCCTTGAGACCTTTCTGCAATCTGCTTTGAAAGCTGCCCCAGTTGGTTTTGGATGTCCCTGTTGATTGCCTCTTGATTTCTTAAATTTGTTCTTGACTCCTCAATGAACTTTCCCAAAATTCCTTCCAAATCTGTTTGTTTCTTCTCTTGGGGTTGGTGGGAAGATGATGACGGTTTGAATCCCCCTTAGTTATTTCCCCATGACAAATTTGGATGATTTCTCCAACCTGGATTGTAGGTGTTCGAATATGGGTTATGTTGAGGTTTTTGGAAATTTGAAACATAATTTTCTTGCTCAGCATTTGGTGAAGCAAATGGATTTCCAACTTGGCACTCGATACTAGCATGATTTCCACCACATAAATCACATTGTGCAATTGGTTTGGATTCGAACTTGGATGACAAAGAATCCATCTTTCTTGAAAGAGCAGCAACTTGAGCCGACAAAGCATTCACTCAATCAATTTCATGCACTGTTGCTGGTCTTTTTGTAGTTACCCACTCTAAATGCCACTGATTGTTGTTTTCTGCCATAATCTCTAACAACTCATGAGCATCCTCCGGTGTTTTTCCCATTAAAGACCATCCAGCTGCAGCATCAATCATTGTCTGATAGTTTGAAACCAACCCATTATAAAATGTAGAGACTTGCAGTCAAATCGGTATACCATGATGTGGGCACTTCCTCAACATTTCTTTGAATCTTTCCCAAGCTTCATACAATGATTCTTGGTCATACTATGTAAAAGATGTGATTTCATTCCTTAATTTTGCTGTCTTAGCAGGAGGAAAGAAGGACAAGAATTTCTGAACCAACTCATTCCATGTTGTAATTGATCCCGGTGGTAATGAGTTTAGCCACTCATTGGCTTTATAACGAAGTGAAAAAGGAAAAACCCTCAATCTTATAGCATCTTCAGACACACCATTTATCTTGTAAAGATCACACACCTCTAGAAAGTAAGTAATATGTGCATTTGGATCATCCTTTAACATTCCCCCAAACTGATTTGATTGAACCATTTGGATAAAGGATGGTTTTATCTCAAAGTTATTGGCTTGAACAGTTGGCCTCCTTATACCCGAAGTAGTTCCAGCAACATTAGGCGCAACATAATCCCTCAAAACTCTACGATTTCCACTTCCCTCAAAACTCTACGATTTCCACTTCCCTCAAAACTCTACGATTTCCACTTCCCTCAAAACTCTACGATTTCCACTTCCCTCAACAAATGGTGGATCTATGGCTGATTGTCTATTAGGGGGTGAGGTTGAACGCCTTCTCTCTCGATTTAGACGCCTATATGTTCTATCAATCTCTGGATCAAATGCAAGAAGGTTAAGGCTTCTTGCACGTCTCATACAAAAATCCTACAAACTGAAAATCAACTAGCATAAAAAAAACACAAAGTTACCCCCTTTTATGATAAATAAAATTAAAGAGCAAAATAAACAAACTGAAAAATTGCAAGAAATGACTAAAATAAATAATGCAAATGAGCAGCAACAACTCTAAATGAACAAACAATTAACACAACTCAACAAGCTCAATTTAAAATAAAATTAAAAATGAAACAATGATAAAACAAATTAACTTCAAATTAAAACTAAGATTAGGTAGTATCGATATTAATAAAATCAAACCATTCCTCGGCAACGGCGCCAAAAACTTGATGCGTATTTTGGCAAGTGTACGAATCGTTCAAGTAATAAAGTGTACAAAAGTACGGATATCGAACCCATAAGGAATGGCGTTACTAAGTACCGAAATTGACTAATCCTAATTTTATTTGAAAACACAATTGTTGAAATTGTTTAAGAAGCAAATTAACTTAAAAATAAACGCAAATAACACAATTGAATGTTGTTCACAAATGATTAAAAATGCTAAGGCATTTGATTTCGCTAAATCAATTCAATCTGATTTCAAATCATGTTATATGAGAGTCAAAGCTAAAAGTGATGGTTGAAAAACCCAAATTTACCTAATACTCTCTCTCGAGTTATATTAGAATTACTTTTCTATGAAAACCAACTATATTTCTATGAAGATTTAATCACAAACAAGCACATTGTGATTTATGGAATTTCTAGAATAACCACATACATCATGCATTAGGTCTCACACTCGCATTCAACATACGGTATTTATCACAAAAAGCATTCATTACACATCTCCCTTTGTCTCAATATAATGCAACAAATCATCTAAATCTTAGCCAGAAATTTCAAAGCATTAAGCATGGAAATAAATACTCAACTTGAAAACAATGAACTCATTTAACAATAACAAAAGAAATCAGATTTTCTTGATTCAACTACATCATAGCCTTAGCAAAAATGAATTAGTTCATAATGGAAATAAGAACAAACATTATCTCAATTGAATCCATGAATAACAAATATGAATAAAATGTAGAAAATAAGAGCTAAGGAGAAGAGATGAAAAACTCTTGAAGAACAAAACTTGGAAGCAACAATGGTGATAATCATTCAAGCTTCTCCAAACTTTTTCTCCAAAATTGCCTTCTCTCCTCTAAAAATGTCTCAGACCTCCTCCTCTCTATCGTGGCCTCTTTCTCCATCTTATGGTATATATAGATCTAGGGTTTTGGGGACAATTTTGGAATAAAACAACATAAAAATGTGTTTTCGGATGAAACTCGTCGACGGTGACATTATTCTCGCCGCAGTGAAATTTCTAGAAAAATTAAAATTTTGATTCCTCTGATTCTCGCCGGCGGCAAGATGAATTTTTCCTACGGCAAGATGAATTTTTCCTACGGCAAAATAATCTCACCAGTAGAGGGATTTGCATCTGCCAAAACCCGTGCTCTCGATAAGATTTTCGTTTGGCTCCTCTAATTCTCTCCGGCGACGAGATGAATTTGGTCGGCAGCTAAAGGTGTCTCACCGATAGCGAAATAATCTAGCCGGCGACGAGATTTGTATCTACCAAAATTCGTACTCTCTGCAAGATTTTCACCGTGCTCTCTGTAAGATTTTTCGTCGGCGGCGAGAATCTTCTCGCCGACGGCTGGATTTACAAATTTTGAAACTTTATTTTTTTTATTTTCATTCAATCCCGATCATTGAAATTTGTCCCAAACTTCTCCAAAATCATGATTTTACTTGAAATTGTATTTTAAACACGAAATACCCGTGAAATGACATTTGTGGATTAAATAATCAAATAAACACAATTTTCACACAAATATCAACATTTAAATCATAACAAAAATGCAATAATTTGACTCTTATCACATGTGAATCACTAAAAGTTTTTCAATATAATTTTCAATCAATTATATGATCAATTAAATCTAATCTAGTATGTATTCATCTATCAAGTAAACTGCACACCATATAGTAATTAACCTAATCACACTCTCATGGAAATTAAATTTCATACTACTCATTAAGTTCATCAATTATAGATCACATATATAAGAATCATACATCTCTTCCTAAAAACTATACATGTTATTTAATCAAAACAAATAATTAAATAATTCTCTCAAATTTATTTAATTGTCTCTATAGATAAATTGTTGACCAAACAATTAATAGCATAAAAATCAGATTAAATAATATAATTAAATTGAAATCATAATTGGAGTAAATATTAGATCATCATATGGTTAAAATTGGGTTCATAAGACCTCTAGATTAATAAATTAACTAGACATAATTTTTTTCATAAATCTCATATTTTTTATAAAGAAAGACATAAAAATTGATAAAGAAAGGAGTAGAAAAAGAAATATAATCAATCTTTTGATTTGTAGTACCAATCTCCTCTTGAATCTCCACCAAAATTATACCTTTTGAATTTTTCTATATTTTTCTCTCTTCTTAACTCTAAAAATTGATCAAAATTATTTTAATTATGGCTCACTCAAGTTTTTGGAGTGATTAAGGGGTTAAATATAACTAAGGTAGAATCTGGACCGAAAGATTAGTTTTAGATCAAGGGATGAGATAAAAACAAGTAAAATAAACAGTGCTAACCAATGGGAACATGACATAGGGCACACATAATTCACTGGGTGAATCAGAGTGCGACGTGTGGCAATGGAAGACTGATATGGTCAACGCGTACAAAGTTATTGACATGTGGCGGTACGTGATTCACAATTACAGATGGCATGGCACATGAGTGGAAATAATGGACGAAAAAGGTAATGACGCGTGGCGAGCACGTTGACCAAGCGTCGAACTCGAATTGAACGTTGTGTTTACATGTGGTGTAGCACTACATCACATTACACATGCGACAATCTATGATTGGGAATCTCTGCTGGTGTGGTGTCTACGTGGTTTGCTCCGTCAAGTCCCCTACTTGTATGTCATCCACGTGGTAGCTTCTAATTGGTCATGCATTAAAAATTCTTAAAAAATCATCACTAACAAATTATTGCATTTTTGTTATGATTTAAATGTTGATATTTGTGTGAAAATTGCGTTTATTTGATTATTTAATCCACAAATGTCATTTCACGGGTATTTCGTGTTTAAAGTGCAATTTCAGGTAAAATCATAATTTTGGAGAAGTTTGTGACAAATTTCAATGAACCGGATTGAGTGCAAATAAAAAGAAAACAAAATTTCAAATTTTGGAATTTCGCCGCCGGCGAGAATATTCTCGCCGCCGGCGAAAACCTTACGGCAAAAACGTTGAAAATCATGCAGTGAGCACGGATTTTGGCACAACAATCTCGCCACCGGCCAAGTAAATATCACCGCCGGGTAAATCAATCTCGCCGCTGGCCAAATCAATCTCGCGCCGGCCACAATAATCTAGCCACCGGCGAGATTGAGCGGAACCAAAATCGTAAGTTTTCGAGAAATCTCGCCGCGGCGAGAACAATTTCGTCGCCGGCGAGTTTCATCCGAAAACAGATTTTTTGGTTGTTTTGTTCCAAAATTGCCCCCCCAAACCCTAGATCTATATATATAATATGATGGAAAAAGAGGGGGACGGCAGAGAGGGGAATTCACAGACATTTTTGGAGGAGAGAAAGAAATTTTGGAGAAACTTGAAGGATCTTTACCATTGATACTACCAAGTCTTCATCTTCTAGAGTTTTTCATCTCTTCTCCTTAGTTTTTATATTCTGCAATTTATTCAGTTTTATTATTGATGGATTCAATTGAAATAATGGTTGTTCTTATTTCCATTATGAACTAAGTTGTTTTTGCTAAGGCTATGATGTAGTTAAATCAAGGAAATCTGATTTCTTTGGTTATTGTTATATGAATTCATTGTTTTCAAGTTGAGTATTTATTTCCATGCTTAATGCTTTTAAATTTCTGATCAAGATTTAGATGATTTGTTGCATTATATTGAGACCGAGAGGAGATGTGTAATGAATGCTTCTTGTGATAAATACCGTATGTTGAATGCGAGTTTGACACCTAATGCATGATATATGTGGTTATTCCAGAAATTCCATAAATCGTAATGTGCTTATTTGTGATTAAATCTTCATAGAAATATAGTTGGTTTTCATAGATAAGTAATTCTAATATAACTTGAGAAAGAGTATTAGATAAGTTTGGGTTTTTCAACCATCACTTTTAGCTTTGATTCTCATATAACATGACTTGAAATCGGATTGAATTGATTTAGCGAAATCAAATTCCTTAGTGTTTTTAATCATTAGTGAACAACATTTAATTTTGTTATTTGCGTTTATTTTTATGTTAATTTTCTTTTTAAACAATTTCAACAATTCAGTTTTCAAATAAAATTAGAGTTAGTCAATTTCGGTACTTAGTAATGCCATTCCTTGTGGGTTCGATATCCGTACTTTTGTACACTTTATTACTTGAACGATTCGTACACTTGCAAAAATAAGCATCAAGTTTTTGGCGCCGTTGCCGGGGAATGGTTTGATTTTATTAATATCGATACTACCTAATCTTAGTTTTAATTTGAAGTTAATTTGCTTTATCTTTCTTTCATTTTTAATTTTGTTTATTTTGCTGTTTATTTTATTTATCAAAAAAAAAAGTAACTTTGTGTTGTTTGTGTTAGTTGATTTTCTGGTTGTAGGATTTTTGTATGAGACGTACAAGAAGCCTTAACCTTCTTCCATTTGATCCGGAGATTGATAGAACATATAGACGTCTAAACCGAGAGAGAAGACGTTCAACTTCAGCTCCTAATAGACAAATCGCCATGGATCCACCATTTGTTGAGGGAGGTGGAAATCGTAGAGCTTTGAGGGATTATGCTGCGCCTAATGTTGTTGGAACTATTTCGGGTATAAGGAGGCCAACTATTCAAGCCAATAACTTTGAGATAAAACCATCCTTTATCCAAATGGTTCAATCAAATCAGTTTGGGGGAATGTCAAAGGATGATCCAAATGCACATATTGCTTACTTTCTAGAGGTGTGTGATCTTTATAAGATAAATGGTGTGTCCAAAGATGCTGTAAGATTGAGGGTTTTTCCTTTTTCACTTCGGGATAAAGCCAAGGAGTGGCTAAACTCATTACCACCGGGATCAATTACGACATGGAATGAATTGGTTCAGAAATTCTTGTCCAAGTTCTTTCCTCCTGCTAAGACGGCAAAATTGAGGAATGAAATCACATCTTTTACACAATATGACCAAGAATCATTGTATGAAGCTTGGGAAAGATTCAAAGAAATGTTGAGAAAATGTCCACATCATGGTATACCAATTTGGCTACAAGTCTCTACATTTTATAATGGGTTGGTTTCAAACTATCGGGCAATGATTGATGCTGCAGTTGGAGGGTCTTTAATGGGAAAAACACCAGAGGATGCTCATGAGTTGTTAGAGGTTATGGCAGAAAACAACAATCAGTGGCATTTAGAGCGGGTAATTGCAAAAAGACCAACAGTAGTGCATGAAATTGATTCAGTGAATGCTTTGTCGGCTCAAGTTGCTGTTCTTTCAAGAAAGATGGATTCTTTGTCATCCAAACTCGAATCCAAACCAACTGCACAATGTGATTTATGTGGTGTAAATCATGCTAGCATCGAGTGCCAAGTTGGAAATCCATTTGCTTTACCAAATGCTGAGCAAGAAAATTATGTTTCAAATTTCCAAAAACCTCAACATAACCCATACTCGAACACCTACAATCCAGGTTGGAGAAATCATCCAAATTTGTCATGGGGAAATAACCAAGGGGGATTCAAACTGTCATCATCTTCCTACCAACCCCAGGAGAAAAAACAAACAAATTTGGAAGAAATTTTGGGAAAGTTCATTGAGGAGACAAGAGCAAATTTCAGAAATCAAGAGGCAATCAACAGGGACATCCAAAACGAACTGGGGCAGCTTTCAAAGCAAATTGCAAAAAGGTCTCAAGGATCACTACCTAGTGACACAATAAATCCCACAGAGCATGCAAAGGCTATCACATTGAGAAGTGGTAAAGAACTTGAATGGCAGAGGAAATCGGAGAAAAAGATGGAAGAATCTAAAGAAAATCCATCAAGATCCCAAGACATTCAACCTTCCTCATATGCGAAATATGAGCCTCCTATCCCATATCCTCAAAGATTGAATAAGAAAAAGCTTGATAATCAATTTGATAAATTTCTGGATATTTTTAAGAAATTGCATATTAACATTCCTTTTGCAGAGATGTTGGAACAAATGCCCAAGTATGCAAAATTCATGAAGGAAATTCTATCAAAGAAGAGGAAGCTGGGAGATTATGAAACTGTCATGCTAAATGAGGAGTGCAGTGCAGTTCTTCAAAGAAAACTGCCACAGAAATTGAAAGACCCAGGGAGTTTTACTATACCTTGTACTATAGGAAGTTGCAATTTTGATAAAGTCCTATGTGATTTAGGAGCAAGCATTAATTTGATGCCACTTTCTGTTTTCAGGAAACTAGGCCTGGGAGAAGTGAAGCCCACTTCAATCTCTTTACAATTAGCGGATCGATCGGTGAAATATCCTCTAGGGGTAATTGAGGATGTTTTAATTAAAGTCGACAAATTTATTTTCCCTGTAGATTTCGTGGTGCTTGACATGGAGGAAGATAGAGAGATACCGTTGATATTGGGGAGACCGTTCCTTGCAACTGGAAGGACATTGATTGATGTTCAGCAAGGAAAGCTCATTCTACGGGTGTAAGATGAACAAGTAACTTTTGATGTTTTTGAAGAAATAAAATTTCCAAGTGATGTACATTCTTGTTTTCAAATTAACACTCTTGACGGGTTAATCTCGGAAACTTTTGAGGAGAGAACTCCATTGCTACCATTAGAAGCTTGCCTTGTGAAATCTGCAACAATTAAGGAGGAATATAAGGGGATGAGACAATGTTCCGAATTACTGGAAGCACCTAATGAATATTTGTGCAGTGATAAAAAATTTAAGGAGTTGGGAACAAATGAAACTCCAACCTTAGTGGTAAAGAATGGAGCCAACAAGATTGAGCTAAAGCCAATGCAATCCCATCTAAAAAAAAATCTTACGTTCACTACCAGCAAGGGCAGTTTCACCGCTGACGGAAAGGAGATCTCTCTTTCCTTTCTTACATTGAGGACAATGTAAGGTTTTGGTTGGGGGTGCGGTAAACGGTAAATCTTTTCTCCCCTTCATTTTTAGTAGTTTTATTTGTGTGTTTAGATGTGTTTAATTTTGATTTTCCATTTATTTTTCTGCATTTTGATTTAATTTTTTTTTATTTCTTTATTGTCTTATTTTGATTTTGATTTTTTATTTTAATTTGCACGTTGATGATAATAATGTGATTGTGATAACAAGTAGCTGTTAGAAGACATTAAATTTTGCTTCGGTTTAAAGAGAATTTCAATTGTTGATTTTACCTAGTTGGCGACTCTTTTGGTATGTGGTGTGATTTGGTTGATTAGTCTAAATGCTTAGAGAAGTCTTATGTGCGAATTTTTCATGGATATTTTTGTGATCTCAACAAACTCTAGAACTCATTTGAAAACCTCTTGAGGCGAAATAATTTGGAATTGCACTGTAGGCCATTTTTGGATCGATTGTGCCATTTTAAGCCTACCTTGTTATCCTTATATCACTAGTAACCTCTTTGGGCCTATTTAAATATATTGTTAGCCATACTTTTCTTTCTTTTTGCCTTATATAACCTACCTTCTATTGAGCCAAAAATATATATATATAATTCCTACCTTATTTGTTAAGAGCACTTAATTTTGAACACAAACTTTTCAAGAGGAATTGGAGAAATCTTCCACATATATTGGAAGAAAGTGGTTGGCTTTTCAAGAGCAATTGAGAAAAAAAAAGAGAAGAAGAAGAAAGCCTTCACATTTTAATAAATAAAAGAGTGTTAATGATGGATGTACTAAGGAGAAAGATTGAGGAAGAATTTTGTTTATCTTTGGAAAAATGGGTTATGATCGGAAGAAACAATTTGGTTTAATGGTGTTACTCTTTTACTTAATTGGTTGTGTTTAATCTAATAAGTGCCCTTATTTGTATTTTGACACTTCCTGTTCTTTCTTAACCAAATACCTAAGCCTAACATTACAAGCCTCGTAAAGTCCTATTGATCCGAAGTGGTGTATTTTTCTTCATTAGTGGAGAGAGGTTTGAAAAGTGAGCCTATGGAGTTTGAGATTTCACCTTTTTGTTTGTGGATGTTGTGCATAATATTATCTGGGCATTATGGCTATTGGTTTGTGGTTTGATGGATGTTTAAGAGTCAGTAACAAAAGTGAAATTGGTATTTGAGATTTCTTAAAGCTTAGGTGACATTTAATTATTCTATATGTTGGGTGTTATTTACAATTTTTGAGACATTTGTGCAAGTTATTTGTTATGTGATTTTATTGTTTTAAGTTAGGATAGTTATAGGTAAGATGTTTGTGGGTATCATCACTGGAAGCCCTCACGAGACTACAACTCGTCCTACTAGGGCCACCTAGGGGTTTAAAGGCTTATTGCATACGCTTAATGTAATGTTGTAAATAGAATAAATTTCCTTTGAATTTTTCTTTTAATGTCTCCTTTGAAATTATTCATAGATCGCTTTTCTTGCTAGAGACTAGCAAGAAGCTGGTTGGGGGTTGTTGATAAGAGTCAAATTATTGCATTTTTGTTATGATTTAAATGTTGATATTTGTGTGAAAATTACATTTATTTGATTATTTAATCCACAAATGTCATTTCACGGGTATTTCGTGTTTAAAGTGCAATTTCAGGTAAAATCATAATTTTGGAGAAGATTGGGACAAATTTCAATGAACCGGATTGAGTGCAAATAAAAAGAAAACAAAATTTCAAAATTTGGAATTTCGCCGCCGGCGAAAACCATACGGCGAAAACGTTGAAAATCATGTAGGGAGCATGGATTTTGGCACAGCAATCTCGCCGCCGGCCAAGTAAATATCGTCGTCGGCTAAATCAATCTCGCCGCTGGCCAAATCAATCTCGCCGCCGGCCAAGTGAATCTCGCCACCGGCCACAATAATCTAGCCGCCGGCGAGATTGAGCGGAACCAAAATCGTAAGTTTTCCAGAAATCTCGCCGCGGCGAGAACAATTTCGTTGCCGATGAGTTTCGTCCGAAAACAGATTTTTTGGTTGTTTTGTTCCAAAATTGCCCCCCCAAACCCTAGATCTATATATATAATATGATGGAAAAAGAGGGGGACGGTAGAGAGGGGAATTCACAGACATTTTTGGAGGAGAGAAAGAAATTTTGGAGAAACTTGAAGGATCTTTACCATTGATGCTACCAAGTCTTCATCTTCTAGAGTTTTTCATCTCTTCTCCTTAGTTTTTATATTCTGCAATTTATTCAGTTTTATTATTGATGGATTCAATTGAAATAATGGTTGTTCTTATTTCCGTTATGAACTAAGTTGTTTTTGCTAAGGCTATGATGTAGTTAAATCAAGGAAATCTGATTTCTTTGGTTATTGTTATATGAATTCATTGTTTTCAAGTTGAGTATTTATTTCCATGCTTAATGCTTTTAAATTTCTGATCAAGATTTAGATGATTTGTTGCATTATATTGAGACCGAGAGGAGATGTGTAATGAATGCTTCTTGTGATAAATACCGTATGTTGAATGTGAGTTTGACACCTAATGCATGATGTATGTGGTTATTCCAGAAATTCCATAAATCATAATGTGCTTATTTGTGATTAAATCTTCATAGAAATATAGTTGGTTTTCATAGATAAGTAATTCTAATATAACTGGAGAAAGAGTATTAGATAAGTTTGGGTTTTTCAACCATCACTTTTAGCTTTGATTCTCATATAACATGACTTGAAATCGGATTGAATTGATTTAGCGAAATCAAATGCCTTAGTGTTTTTAATCATTAGTAAACAACATTTAATTTTGTTATTTGCGTTTAGTTTTATGTTAATTTTCTTTTTAAACAATTTCAACAATTCAGTTTTCAAATAAAATTAGGTTAGTCAATTTCGGTACTTAGTAACGCCATTCCTTGTGGGTTCGATATCCGTACTTTTGTACACTTTATTACTTCAACGATTCGTACACTTGCGAAAATAAGCATCAAGTTTTTGAGGGGGGCAATTTTGGAACAAAACAACCAAAAAATCTGTTTTCGGACGAAACTCGCCGGTGGCAAAATTGTTCTCGCCGCGGCGAGATTTTTGGAAAACTTATGATTTTGGTTCTACTCAATCTCGCCGACGGCTAGATTATTGTGGCCGGCGGCGAGATTCACTTGGCCGGCGGCGAGATTAATTTGGCCAGCGGCGAGATTGATTTAGCCGGCAGCGATATTTACTTGGCCGGTGGCGAGATTACTGTGCCAAAATTCGTGCTCCCTGCATGATTTTCAACGTTTTTGCCGTAAGGTTTTCGCCGGCGGCGAAATTCCAAATTTTGAAATTTTGTTTTCTTTTTATTTGCACTCAATCCGGTTCATTGAAATTTGTCCCAAACTTCTCCAAAATTATGATTTTACTTGAAATTGCACTTTAAACACGAAATACCCGTGAAATGACATTTGTGGATTAAATAATCAAATAAACGCAATTTTCACACAAATATCAACATTTAAATCATAACAAAAATGCAATAATTTGACTCTTATCACTAACCAATGGGAACATGACATAGGGCACACATAATTCACTGGGTGAATCAAAGTGCAACGTGTGGCAATGGAAGACTGATATGGTCAACGCGTACTGAGTTATTGACATGTGGCGGTACGTGATTCACAATTACAGATGGCATGGCACATGAGTGGAAATAATGGACGAAAAAGGTAATGACGCGTGGCGGGCACGTTGACCAAGCGTCGAACTCGAATTGAACGTTGTGTTGACATGTGGTGTAGCACTACATCACATTACACATGCGACAATCTATGATTGGGAATCTCTGCTGGTGTGGTGTCTACGTGGTTTGCTCCGTCAAGTCCCCTACTTGTATGTCATCCACGTGGTAGCTTCTAATTGGTCATGTATTAAAAATTCTTAAAAAATCCATAAAAATTCTAGAAAAATCCTAAAAAATTATAAAAACTATACTTTCATCCCTTTTCACTAAAAGTTTTATATTTTAATATTTTTAACCTTAAAAATATTACTTATTGAATAAAACTAGTAAATATTAAATAAAAAAGTGCACTAATGACTCTACTTTTATAGAGTCATCAAACATGGGGACGTCGGTGAGGGCTCGACGACATTCAAAGGCACGGGCTCGTGAATGATGACCTTCTTCTTCCTTTTTGATGAGGTTGGGGTGCCCTTCTACCCATGGGATTTGCTCTTCTTCTTCCCTTTGGAGCTCGACTCTCGTGAAGAAGGTATAGCTTTTTGAGCTTCCTTACTCTAACACTGTGCCAAAAGATTATAGGAATTGAACTATATGTTATATGCAAAGACAAAACAAAGGCATTTGTTTTACAAATACGTGTTGAATAAAAGAGGGCTAAATAAAATGCAAAGTATTTATGGGCACGGGGCCAGTTCACCATCATCTAGCACCACCTAAAACCTCCCCCTATAATATGTGGGAGCGTTCTTACATTTTGAGGGTGCCCAAGGTTTACGTATGATCCTCCAAGGGGGCTCTACTAAGCCCCACCTCACCAAACCACACACAATTAAGCGAGTGGTGTTTAGTAGATGCCTTTATGGAGTTTTCTCGGGCAGATAGTTCTGAATATCAACCAATCGTTGCTTTGCCACGTGACTCAAGGTCATGATAAATGAGCTCATATTCCTTATCATGACCTTGGTATCAATCATATTTCTCCTTATCAACCTGGCATCGCTATCTAGAAACTCCCATCGACCAAAGACATAGAAGAAATATTCCTTCCAATTCTTCTCATTCTCAAGAAGGATCACATTTATGTCCCATTCTTATTTCACTGACATATAGACCATTCTCAAGTTTGTAGGATTTTGTTTCAATACATATGCTTCATTGAACTTGAGCATCTCCAGTTTGACCCTAAGCTCTCTACATATCAATGTGAGGTAGAGTAGGTACCTCCACCAATTTGGCATCTACTGGTTTGGCACCAATCGAGTCCTAGCCAAAAATTTCCTTATGAAGGATTACAGAGGTAACCTAACCCCAATCCATAAGGTCTTCTTATGGAAGACTATCCATTAAACTGGAGATGGGTCGTTATCCGAGCGCCTAGCTTGGGAATCATTATCTAAATAGAAGAGGGAATTTTGTATGTCCTCCTTATTCTCTACTCATCCTGAATGGATAGCCTACTGGTCTTGACCTTGGCCACCCAACTTGAAAGTTTATAAGATATTGACCTAATTATCCCAGAGAGGAGTGAATAAGTTATTTTTAATTTTTATCAATTTATAATTTAATAACCTAAACAAAGCGACTATGCATGCAATCGTGTGTAAAAATAAAGTGTGAAAATAAGAGAATAACATTCGATATTTTTAGATGGAAACAACCTAGGCCACAACAATGACCTAAGAGGAAAACCATCAGGCCATTGAACCACCTAACTTTCCATTATGAAAATCAAATGTTCAAGTACAAACTCGGTCTTATGCTATCATTCCTAGGATATTGTCCCAATATACTTTACTTACGAGCCCTTTCTTTGTTTTTATAGTTTCTAAAATTAGCGTAAATGATTTTCAGACCAACATTTCAATAAGCTTTCCGCCAATCAAATTGTTCACAAATCAACTACAAAAAAGATTAGCACAAAAAAATACAAGTGTCCGTGTGTGTTCTAGAACGGATTTAATAATGAATAATTCTAACTAAATGATTCAAAATATATATCATTTAAATCAAATCAACTATAAAATTCTAGAGTAAAAATATTAATCACAATTTCAGTAAAACAACTTCTTTAAAATTTAATAATTAAATCAAATAATCATAATTGTTCATACAATTATTAGATTAAAAGATACTAATCACAAAATAAGATATATGACTATGAAAAATATGAAATAAATAGATCGATAAATATAGAAATTTTGTTGAAAAAAAAATATGTTGAAAAAAAAACATATTCGATTTATGATTATATTAATCAATATTTTTTGTTATAGGTAAACCCAAAATAATTAATCCCACCGATCAAAGGGCTAAGTTTCAGTTGCTTAAAAGAAAAGAACTAATAACAAGTTGATCAACTGCTATTTTTATCATATTAAATCTTTTAAGAAAGTGATAGAAAGGCAATTATACTAACCAGTTTCTGACTTCCTGAAACTCCCACCCAAGCTTTGCTCCGGAGATATTTCGAAATCATTTTGCAGCATGTCAATTGCAAGATGAACTCAAGATGAATTAATCATCCTTTTCCTTTATGAACTGTCGATGAATTAATATCACTTCTTTTTTCGGCAGAACTTAACAATTCGGCAACTTCATCAAATTTTTTTTCCAGCAGCTTGTTATTTTTCGGCGCCACTAATTCAACCCTAATATGTTTATATATAGGTAATAATAATGATTTAATAGTATTAAGATTAAATATATTTTAGATTTAATTTTTGAAAGCCCATAAAAAAACTTAATATTATAAAAAAATATTTTTTAAAATGCATCTTAAAAATATTAAGACACATCTAAAAAAATATTTAAACATATCTATCTAAAAAATAACTAACTGATAATTTCATAAATTGATTTAAGTTTAAATAAATATTTTAGTACAAAAAATAATTTCAAATTTATAAGTATGTGCTATTAAATACATAAATGTAGTTTTATGTGTCGTAGTTATCGAAGATATGTCTGAAATACAATTATCTGAAACTCGAGTATTTGTTCAACTTTTCTAAATAGATTTAATAGCATACCTAAAAATAAATTTACAAGTAAATATTTTGTCCATAAAAATAGCCAACACTTATAGTCTTTACACAACTTTTGGTATGACCTGTGGGCTCACCAGTTCTTTTATTCCTCGTCTTTTTCCTCAATAACCTTGAGACGTATATTTGAGTATGAAACACATTCAACATAATTGTAGGTACGACCTATGGACTAGAAGTGGATGTAAAGGGTTGAGGCTGAGATAACTATCCTTTGCTCAAAGTGCTCGTCTTAGTGGCAGATCTCGTGTCTTCACCTTCTGCCTAGCCCGAGAAAGTGGGATATTGTGGGCTCTCCCAGGATGAATTTTAAGTTCTTTCTCTTTGTATGGTCTCTACAAAATATCACAAAACATAAACAAGTTAAGGCACGAGAAGTAGAATTTACCTAGGGTTGAGTTTGAAATAAAATAAGGAATGATTCTTTAAATCGACCTGAAAAGAAAGTATAAAACTGTTAGACTCGAGGAGTTTTTTTCCTTAAAAACTTGAGCTATTAATCTATTTATCGAACTATTTTTTTACAACCGAGTTGGGAAATTTTTATGGCTCGAGTTGAGGCAACAAAGCGTTTTTTCTCTTAATTTTTGCCTAGTGTACAAGAAATGATGAAATGAGAATAAGCCCAGACTCCTCTTTATATAGAGGTTTATATTTCTCTTTCCAATTATCTAACAAGCATTTATTATAGGAGTTGAATGGTTCAAATCCGTTGCTCGGGTGTTATTCTTCCACCTCTGTTGAAGACCCAAGCTGAAAGAGTAGGGGGACTAGATGTTTAGACATATGGATCGACCTAGAGGCCGATCCATCCGTCAGCTAGAGCCATCAGATGAATCATCTCAAGGGAACCTACTTGCACCCATAAGCACACCAACAATATGGGTCTGCCTATACATGAAACCCTTAGTGTTGGAATGTTAACCTCTAGACCAAGCCATGATGTGGCCAACCTCAAGCTTTGAATGTGTTTTCTTTTACTCTTGTACTTCTCTGATACGTTATGATGTATACTCTCTATGTAATCGACACATGTACAGGTAATGTTTTATATATACATGGACCTCATAAGAGATCCACACAATCCAAAGAAACTCTCTAACTTCTCTCTAGTTTCTCTCTCTATGAATCGAACCAATCTCAACACATATCTATATTGATAAAGTTTACATATATTAAAAATTAGTTGAAATGACACCAATTTCAAGCCATGGCGAGAGAACCTCCTGATAGTTCTCAGAGTCATGGATCTGGACCTTACTATAAGAATTGATTATCCTATACCTCTTATGGGTAAGAGTACTTCTAATGAAAAGAAGGAAAAGGAAAAAAGGGAGAGATCAAATCGCATGTGTATAATAATCATAAAAAAGCCATTTTGGAAGCATTCAAGGGCACAATGTTTGAAAAGATAATTACTGCTAAGGATTTCTTTGTAGACATTGAAAAGAGATATGTCAAGAATGAAAAATGTTGAAATAGGTACGCTCTTGACAAGTCTAATTTTAATGAGGTATATTGACAAAGACAATATCACAGAGTACATCGTAGAGATGTCTTATCTTGCTTCCAAGTTTAAAGCACTTAAAATAGAACTCTCTAAGGAATTGTTGATAAATCTGGTTTCAATATCACTTTTGACATAGTTTAACCAATTTAAGGTAACCTATAATTTTGAGAAAGAGATTTGATCTTTGAATGAGCTCATCTTACACTGTATTCCGAATGAAGAAAGGCTAAAGTAAGATAAGATAGGGAGTGCACACCTAGCCTCAACCTCTAAGTACAAGAACAAGGGAAATAAATGAAGAAGGATAAGAAAACTACAATTAAGTACACAAGGTATAACAAAAAAAAATTAACCAGTGAAAATTCAACTGCATTATGGCACAAGAGATTAGGTTATATCTCCAGATGGAGAATAGAGCAACTTGTGTCTGAAGAAATTTTAGACCCCCTTAGATTTTATAGATTTTGATATTTGTGTTAACTATATAAAAGGAAAACAAACCAATAAAAGTATATTTAAAGCCAAAGGATTTTATAAGTCTTAGACCTTATACATACATCATTTGTGGGCTATTTTCTATAGATTCTTGGAATGATCAACAATATTTTATGACATTCATAGATGATTTTTCTAGATATGGCTATTTATATCTCATTCATGAAAAGTCACAATCATCGAATGTGTTTAAAAATTATAAAGCTTAAGTTGAGAACCAACTCAACGAAATGATCAAAAGAGTCATATCTAATTGTAGTGGTGAGTATTGTGGCAGATATGAGGTTTAGGTGAACAACAACTAGGACCGTTTGTTAAGTTCCTAGAGAAATGTGATATCATCCCATTATACACTATGCCATATTCACCTATTATGAATGGTGTTGTTGAAAAATGAAACAAGACGCTTAAGGATATGGTAAGGAGTATGATTTGTAATTCTACCTTGCCAGAATTGCTTTGGAGAGAAGCTCTTAAGACTACAACATATATCTTTAATATGGTTCTAACTAAAGAAACAACCAAAACCCCATATGAACTTTAGACGGGCAAGAATCCTAGTTTAATGCACTTGTATATCTAGGGATATCCAGCTGAGGCAAAGCCTTATAGACCTAATGAAAAGAAGCTCGACTCAAGGATGGTGAATTTTTATTTTATTGAATATTTTGAAAAATCCAAAAGGTACAAGTTTTATGATCCCATATCTAAGTTAATTTTCGAGTCAAAAAATGATCGATTCTTTGAGGTTATTGAGTTTGTAAGGAGAGATACAATTAGGGAATTAGTCATTAAAGTGGAATATATTGATATTCCCATAGGTTCTCCTGACTTTGATCAAGACATAATAGATAAAGACCATCTCAGAGAGTCTCCCATTAAAGAAATTGTACCAAAATAACAAACTCTACCACCTCATGAACTCTTACCACTAGGGATATCCACTAGAGAAAGGAAATGCAGTGCCATATGATTACATTGTATTTCTCTAAGAACATGAGTTTGATATTGGAATGATGGAAGAAGATCCGATCAACTTTCGTCAAGCCATGAAAAATTCTACCTCTTAGAAGTGAATTAATTCCATGAATGAGAACATTAAGTCCATGAAGGAAAATGATGTAAGAGACCTTTTCCCATTTCCAAAAGGTACAAAATCCATTGGTTACATATGGATATTTTAGATCAAGAGGGATTCAAAAGGCAATGTGGAGAGGTAAAATACTCGTCTTATCGCACGAGGCTTTACATAGAAAGAAGGTATCTACCATAAAGAGAATTTTGCTATGATATTTGAAAGAATTTGTCAGGATTATAATGGTATTGGTATTGCATTTTGATCTTGAGTTACATCATATGGATGTAAAGAAGGTGTTTCTCAATATGACATTAATGAGATGACCTATATGATGCAACCAGAAAACTATGTTGGGAGATCCAAAAAATATGGTTTGCAAGTATATGTTTTTGGTGTTATATGCCGATAACATTGTACTTGTTAGAAATGATATAGGCTTATTGCACAAAACCAATAGATTTCTAGCTAAGAATTTCGAGATTAAAGATCTTGATTACACCTATTTTGTATTAGGCATACAAATACTCTGAGATCGCTCTCAAATTATTTTAGAATTATCATAAAAGAGCTATATTGAAAAGATTCTCAAGAGATATAACATGCATAATTAAAAACTAGGTGATACCCCTATTGCTAAGAGAGATAAATGTAGTCTTAATCAATGTCCTAAGAATGATTTTGAGGAAAAATAAATGCACAAATTCCTTATGCATAAGTAGTATAGAGTATGATGTATGCTTATATATGTATGTATCCAAACATTGCATACAATGTTGGGATGTTAGGTAGATATTTAAGAAAACAAGGAATAGACCATTGAAAAGCATCCAAACGAGTATTGTGGTACTTATAGAGAACAAAGGATTGCATGCTTACATATCGAAGGTCAGATCAGCTTGAGATCATTGGGTATACTGACTCCGATTTTGCTAGATGCCTAGTATGAAATTTATGCCAAGCTATGTCTGCCTGCTAGCTGAAGGTGCTATCTCCTGAAAGAGTGCTAAACAATCTTTTATTATAGTCTCTTTTACTATGATGACAGAATTTATAGCATGTTATGAGGTATCAAATCAAGGAATATGGTTGCAAAATTTGTCACAAGGATGCATATAGTGAATGTTATTGAAATACCACTTAAGTTATTTTGTGACAATAAGTCAACATTGTTATATTTCACTAACAATAAGAGTTTTATGAAGTAATAACATATAGAGATCAAGTTCTTGGTTGTTAAGAAAAGAGTTCAAAGTGTACAGGTGTATGTAGAACAAATCGGTACAAACTCCATGATTGTGGATCCATGTACTAAGGGATTGCCATCCAAATCATGAGCATACTAATTGTATGTATGGGTGTCATATTATTTGAGAATATTTAGTTTTAGTGAGACTTTATAATTTTGAATGTTTCTTTGATATAGACATACTTTCAATTATTTCAGTTTGTGGATATTTTGAAGTTATTTTTTGTAGAAATAAATTTTTGGTTTATTTATACTTTGATTTTGGTATGACTTAATCTCACTAATGTTTAAGATTGGACAAATTGAAAATAAGTATGTTAAGAACACATTGCATAAAATTTTCATGCTATACTTTCACATGATGATCCATGTCATTCAATTGTATTGACATACATAACCACTAATGGGTCGAGTTACGACAAATGTAATGAAATCTGTTTTGATCTTATGTTGGTATAATTGATGAACCAGATTGGTTACAGATACATTTTGATAATAACAGAAAAGTTGAACTCATACGGTTATTTTTACAATGCATAATTAAAAGGTTACACATATAGCTCAAGTGAGAGATTGTTGTATCCTTAATCCAATGTTAGGCTTATATGTGAATAATTATGTGTTGTAGATTGTCATATAAGGTTAAACCCATTTAAAAGTGATTTGCCAAGGTTTAATGTAACTAATAGGATGTGGGCTTTTAATGTATAGAGACCTAAGGATAATCTCTATTTTAATGATGGGTTAAAATAGATGTACAATTATTAACTATATATTTAATGGTTATAATCCCCAGATCATTTAGATTATATTCTTCTTATCTGATATCCCATCGTTAGAGAGAGAAGAGAGAAGATTGAAGGGTTCTCTAAGGAAAAAATATAGATTTGAAAGACTAATCGTCCAGTTGCAAAATTAATTAATAGTTATGAATTCGAGTATACTTTTGTATATTTTATCTTTGATTTTTGGCAATAAAACATAAATATTCTTAGATTATTTTTAAATGATGGTTTTTACTATAAATGGGCATGGAGACGGGCGTGAATGGTTATGCTAATAACAATAACCACCTTGCATCAGTTTCAGATACATTCGATTAATAACCATTGGTTATGAGTCATTAATAGTTTTCCCACGGTTTAATTACCTTTCTTAATTTTTAATTATTCAAAATATATTTAATTTTAAAAATTAAATATTAACTTAATTCTTATTTACAATATTATTTGAAATATTGACATTAATTTTTAATTTTTAACTATATAGCATACATTTTTACGTAAAATAAAAATATATAAAGTAAGCATAAATAAAATTCAATCTAATTATACAAAATATTGTGTGTTTTATTATTAAAATTGTATTTTTTATATAATTTTATGTATATAAAATAATAATATTAATATATTTTCAGTTTCAGTTAACTATAATTTTAATATTATAATAACCATCTATTTTACATATCTTATGAGTTATGTTAATTTTTGAAAAAAAAATTATTAAATTAATACAAATAATTATAATTTAGTTATGTATGATTAAAATTTCCATCACTCATTTTTATTAAAGGCTACGTTGCTCTGACATCAGTTTCTAGTATTGATTTGTTTCGCAAAATGAATTAGTGCCAAGAGATGTATACTTTTCCTGGTATCGCTATTCTTGTTTGCAAGTTTTGTGTTGTTTTTTTTTAATTATTTATCGTAATAAGGAAGATTTATTTCTAGCACTCCCATTTGAATATATTCTTTGGCTATGATTTTGTTTCGGTTTCTGTTACGAGTTTTGTGTTACATTCTCCATTTGCAGGTTTTACTCATGAATCGATAGGTATGTTTTGTCTAATAATGAAAATATCAGTATCTCTAAAAACAGTAAAAATAACGTAACTTTAATTTTATGGAGATATTGAATAATTTTTTATAAAATTTATAAAAAATCAATTAATGAAAATATTAATGGATAATATGTCATGGTTCTGAATTATAATTAAATAATAAATATGGTAAATAGGGAGGTTATTTTTATAAATTCAATATAAAAATATGTAACCGTTCAGATACAAATAACATATTTTATTGTCCAAAGTAAAAATTAGTCTTATATGCAAATAGTTTTTATCCAAACTATTACATGAGATATTTTTATATAGATTCCTTTTATACATATTTTGATCCGTTAAAGAATTCGGGATTTAACTGGTAACAACCAATACACTAATTGAAAACAACTAACAACGGAATAGTAGGAAGTAACAGGTTGTCCAAGAATATGTTTTTTTTATAATTATATCTATTTTAATTATATTGTAAACATTCATTTATACACACAATAAAACCATTTTTTACATGATATCAGAGCTCAAGAAGTAGTTTTCTGAAAAACCAACTCATATAGAAATTTTTTTTCCTTCCAAATTTTGTTTCTTTTCAAAACCAATTTTGAATCACAAAAACAATTTCAAATTCATCCTATTATAATCTCCAAAAATTTTCGAACAATCTGTAATTTTTTTCAAGTCAATACAATTACCCACGCACCCACATGTGCCTTGCTTGAGTTCGCTGGAGTTCCATGCGCCTCGCCGGAGTTCAATGCCCCCACATGCGCTTGCGCTGAAGAAAAAGACTCAAACGACACGTTGTTAGGCCTGCCCTCTGAAGAAAACGATGCGTCGTTTGTTCTAGTTCGGTCTTTCAGTCGGTTTAGTCTTCCAACTGTCGTTTCAGTCACTCCAAACGCCGATTCACCCACTTTTCGACCAGTTCTTGAGCTGAAAGTTTTGGTTTTGTAATCCTTGATACATTTTCTATAAAATACAGCCCATTTTAGTTCATTATTTATTTCATAAATAGTTATTATTATCTAAAACACACTAAATCTTATCCCGTTTTTGAATTTTTTTCACTCAACAATCATGTTTGCAACTACCAATATCAGCCCTACTTTACCAAAATGGTATGATGATCCTAATCATTCATTATATCTACACCACTCAGACCAACTGGGCATGGTTCTAGTGGTTAATCCTTAAATCAGGAAAATTATCATATTTGGATTCATACGATGCTCATGGCTCTCATCACTAAAAACAAAGACAAATTTATTGACGGCACAATCACGAGGCCATTAACAAACTCTGAGACAGAAATCAAACAATGGACTCGTTGCACCATTCTTGTCAAAGGATGGATTCTTAATACCATATCGCTTAAAATTGTGGAAAGTATCATATATAATGATACTGTATATGAGCTATGGGAAGAATTGAAGGAACATTTTTCACATACCAACATCGTGCACCTATTTCAAATTGAGAAAGAGATTTGTGACTGCATACAAGAAGGTATGAGCATTGGAGAATACTACATCAAGTTGAAAAGTCTATGGGATACTCACGATGCATTATGTCTCCTTCCACATTATGAAGGAGATGCTAGAAGGGAACTACATGAATACCAACAAAAGCAACGAACCATAAAGTTCCTCATGAGGCTTAACACAATTTACACAGCAGCACATGGACAAATCTTACTCATGGAACCTTTACCTACAGTAAATAAGGTATACTCACTCATTGTTCAAGATGAAAAGCAGAAAGTTGTCTCCACACAAACCATAAGAAGGATGCCAGAAGTTGTCGCACTTGTCGCCAAGGATAGTCATCCACAATATCCTTACAAGAATTACCTACCAAGGAACTCACATCTCAAGTGCAATCGATGCAACAATATCGGCCATAATTTTGAAAACTACCAAAATCATCTTAAATGTGATTTCTGTGGTTTGAATGGACATGACATCAATATGTGTCGAAATAAAAGGGCAATTCAAGATAAGAAAAATGCAAGTTATGGTTTCCCTTCCAAAGCTCACCATACTAACTTTCAGGAAAGCAGTTCCGACATAAGGACACCATCCCACAACTTTACATCTGCCCAATATCATGAGCTTCTTACACTTCTCAATCAAGCCAAATCAGGTAGCATGGCAAGTCAAGTGACTACTTCTTCAGGTAACACATCATATGCGAATGTTTTCCATTCAGAAACCCGTTGGATTTTTTATATAGGAGCAACTAATCACATGGTCTATTCCCAAAACCTTATGAGATCCAACATTCCAGTCAGTAATCGGCATGTGTATTTACCTGATCATTCTCTTTCCCGTGTCACACATATCAGCACTGTACATTTCTCTAATAATTTCGTGCTCTATAATGTCCTTTGTGTTCCCTCCTTCAAATTAAACTTGGTTTCAATATTCAAACTAACTCAAACTACATTTTGTCATGTCATATTCACTAATAATATGTGCTTTGTTCAGGACAAATGCTCGGGGAAGACGATTGGGATGGGAAATGAGAAAGTAGGACACTACTACCTGATTATTTCAGAAAGGGCTGGATGTTTCTCCGTTTCAAATACTGCTTCAACCAACCCTCATCTATGGCATCAATGACTTGGTCATTTATCTAATAACAGTTTGCATGTAATTTCTCTTTCCATTAACACACCATTTTGTTCCATTAGTGATTGTTCTATTTGTCCACTAGCTAAGCAAACTCGTAATCCATTTCCTTTAAGTTCCATCAATACAAAAGCACCTTTTAAACTGATTTATGTTGATATTTGGGGTGGCTATCACATTGCAGCACTTAATGGAGCACGTTATTTCCTCACTATTGTTGATGACTACTCAAGATGCACATGGGTCTATCTCTTAAATACTAAATCTGATACACATACATTTCTCACCACCTTCATTAACCTTGTTGAAACACAATTTGCATATAGAGTTAAAATCATTCGTAGCAATAATGGACCAGAATTCTCTATGACCCAGCTATTTTCTACCAAAGGAATCCTACATCACACCAGTTGTGTCTCTACCCCTCAACAAAATGGTGTTACTGAACGCAAACACGGTCATCTTCTCAATGTAGCTCATGCATTGCTTTTCCAAGCCAATATCCCTAAACAATTCTGGGGAGATGCCATTCTTACAGCCACATACCTCATAAATCATACTCCAACACTTGTTCTCAAGGGTAAAACACCATTTGAAATCCTTTTTCACAAAGTTCCTAAGTATGAACATCTTTGTGTCTTTAGTTCTCTTTGCTTTGTGTCTACACATCATGATCGGCCTACCAAGTTTGATGCTAGATCACATCGATGCATATTCATTGGGTATCCATCTGGGATAAAAGGTTACCGAGTCTACAATATGGAAACATGCAAAACTTTAGTGTCTTGTGATGTTATCTTTCATAAACATGTGTTTCCTTATTCCATTCCACTGTCAAAACTCCAACTCTATTCACTCTATCAGAAAATAAAATTTATGATTACATGCCTAACATTCGCCAATCAACCACTCCAAATACATCACTTCATCATACATCATATGTCCTTCTAGCAAACGACTCAGACACCCTTCATCTTCAAGATTCATCTCCTAAAAACACCATCATCAACTTCTGCACCACATATGACTCCTCCAACACCAGTTACACATAGACTCCACCGACCCACTAATATTCCTAATTAACTTCACAAGTATTATGTAGAAGCTTCCTTGCTTTCTCGGTCCTTCCCTTCGTCTAACTCAACATCGTCTGATAACAAAGGTACTTCTCATTCTCTATCTCATGTACTTACTTATGACCGATTATCACCTGCACATCGTGTCTTTGCTACTTCCATTTCCATTCTCAGGGAACCAACCACCTTTGCTGAAGCTTTCAAAGATCCAAATGGAGGCTTGCCATGTGTTATATAAGTCCAAGGCCTAACTCAACCCAATAAGATCTCATTGAGTTAAGTGCTACCCACACTTATAAACTACACTACAGTCGAACGCCTAGTCGATGTGGGATAATATAATCCTTCAACACCCCCCTCACATCGGACAGGGGCAACGAAGGCCACAAACCACGATGAACTCAAGGCCTAACTTTGATACCATGTTATATAAGCTCAAGGCCTAACTCAGCCCAATAAGATCTCATTGAGTTAAGGATTGCCCACACTTATAAACTGCACTACAACCGAACGCCTAGTCAATGTGGGACAATATAATCCTTCAACACCATGAAACAAAAACTGAATGCTCTCAAAACTAATAGCACTTGGAGGCTTCAACAGCTTCCTCCAAAAAAGAAACTAGTTGGTTGTAAATGGGTCTACAAAATCAAGTATAATCATGATGGCTCTGTGGAACGATACAAGGCTCGGTTAGTGGCGAAAGGATACAATCAGATTGAAGGTTTTGACTACCAAGAAAATTTTACACCAGTAGCCAAACTTGTCACCATTTGTCTCTTTCTTGCCGTTGCTGCTATTCAAAATTGGAATCTTTGCCAACTCGATGTCAACAATGCCTTTCTCTATGGTGATCTTCACGAAGATGTCTACATGTCTCTTCCACTTGGATTCGGACAAAAGGGGGAAACACGAGTATGTAAACTACACAAATCTTTGTATGGACTCAAACAAGCCTCATGACAATGGTTCATTAAGCTATCAACAACACTTAAGCTAACTGGTTTTAACCAATCCAAGTATGATCACTCACTATTCATCAGAACTCGTGATAATTCTTTCTCTACTTTTCTTGTCTATGTAGATGATATAATCATAACAGGAAACAATCTGCAAGACATTGAAGAAACTAAGAACCATCTCATGCGAAAATTCAAGCTAAAGGATCTCAGTGAATTAAAGTATTTTTTGGGCATATAAGTTTCACGATCCAAGAAGGGAATTGTTCTGTCACAACGCAAGTACACACTTGAAATATTGGAGGACATGGGTTATCTTGGTGTCAAATATGCCAATTCACCTATGGAATAGAATTTATCCCTCAATAAGGTTGAAGGGGAATTCATCAGTGAAGAAAAGAGGATTTACAGTCCCCCTCCCTTACCATTCGGCCATGCCACCAAAATGATACAAAATATATAAAAAAATTCCCCTTACCCTTTTTTATTGTACTTAGAATCTATTTTGAATCCCGTTTTCCTTAATCTCTTATCTAAAAGAAATCTTTTTTTTGTTTAGATCCACGCTCGAGTTGATTGTATAGTATCTTAAAACATACAATATCTCAAAACTTTCCTTGTATTTTCTATTGAAAAATCACATTTTGTTTTTCAGTCACAAAAATGAAGTAAAAATGAGTACAAATTTGAACCATTAACTATTTACTGTGACTTCATGAACGATTCTTGAATTTGAATCTAAAATTGCATTTCCCTAATGATATAAGAAAATCAAAATTAATACATAACTAATTGATCTCAATTTTGTTTTTTCAATAAAAAAAGCCTTCTCAATTTCAATTATAACAGCATTTATGAGTATATGTAAACCCTATAACCACATCTTATCGAAGATTTTTTGGGAGATTAATATACTTGACCATCACACGACCCAACTTAGTGTATGTTGTGCACATTCTCAGTCAATATATGGACAAACCATGACAACTACATTTGGAAGCAGCTCAATGAGTGCTATGATATGTCAAGAACACACCAAGATATGGTCTCTATTTCTCAGCAACAAGTTCACTACAACTAAATGTTTTATGTGATGCAGATTGGGCTAGATGCATAGACACACGACGATCAACCAATAAATATTGTATATTTATTAGAAACTCACTAATTTTTTGGAAGACTAAGAAGCAAAACACGGTCTCACGATCGAGTGTAGAAGTAGAATACCATTCTATGGCAGCAACCTATTGCGAAGTAACCTAGTTATGATACATTTTGGATGATCTAGGTATCAAACACTCTCAATCGACCAAGTTATATTACGACAATCAAGCAGCCCTTCACATTGCATCAAATCCAGCATTTCATGAACGAACCAAACACATAGAGATCGATTGCCATCTAATGAGAGAAAAGATTCAAGTTGGAATGATCAAGACTTATCATATCTCTACATCGGAACAACCTGCATATATTTGTACCAAATTCCTAAGTTTTCTACAATTCTCGAGCTTACTTAACAAGTTAGGAATAATTAACATATATTCCAACTTGAGTCAGAATGTTAAAGAACTCGAGATCTAATTGGTGGCAACCAATACACTAACTGGAAACAACCAACAACAAAATAATGGGAAACAACAGATTATCAAAGAACATGATTTTTCATAATTATGTCTATTTTAATTATTAAACTTTTTTCTTTTTCTCTTGTATAAATTAGATTATAAACATTCGTTTATACACACAATAAAATCATTTTTTACATCGTACATATTGTCTTCTGTATGAGAATTATATTAAATATAATGTAATATAACTTTTTTTTATCGTAAAATGTGATTAAGTTTTTAACTAAAATCACATACCGAATATGACCTCTCGTTCACATACCAAATCCTTTATATTATCTAAAAATTATAATAATTTTTTTAATATTATTTACCTATAATGTTTCTTTTATCGGGTTAATTTAGTAAATTTAATTATAAATTTATAATTTATAATTTTAATGGACAAGTAATAGAATTCTAATATTTTTAATCATTAATTTTAAATTATTTTTATGTTGTATTTTAAAGTATTATTTTTACCACGTTTATTTGTATTTTATTGAGTTAAAGTATGATTTTATCACATATTCTATAAATAATGAATAATTTATCTAAATTATAAAAAAATTATAAAATATAATTATGCTTGTTTTCTCACGTGTAACTAGTAATTTAATACAAAATTAAATATGACAATTTGATTCGAAGCGTCAAACAAGTTAGATCAAGATGGGACAAATCGAATAAATTTGAGAAATCATTTAAATACCCATGTTTTTAATAATATAATCAATCCTAACATTTAACAAATCACATCTTTTTTTATTAAAGATATTCCATAATTCATTTACATACTAAAGTTTGTTTTCAAAATTATTTATTATTGGATTAATTGTAAATCATTTCTTGATTCTTAAATTAAATTGCATGTGAAATAAAAAACTCTAATATAATTTAACATGATACAATTATAAAATTAGATACGAGTTCATAATTTCATATGATTTGTTATACTAATAATTTTTTTTATATTTTACACAATTTTAATATAATTATAACTTATTTTTTAAAAGATCTAAGAAAAATAATTTAAGATGAATTAGTATATTTTAAATAATTATATAATTAATATTTTATAATACTGTTTGTTAAAAAATACAACAATAAAAAATTAATATTTAATTTTCATTTAGAAAATAAAAAAAAATTCAAAAAAAAGTTCAACAGGTTGGATTTTTTGATCTACGGATAATATCAGATTCAACCGAACTCCTTTGGTTTAGGGTATTTGTATAAAAAGGGCATATATTTTATATTAGTTTAAAAAATGGCATATATAGTTTAAAAAAGGGAAAATTAAAACCTATTGATCAATTTGCCGATAATTATATATTTTTCTCTCTCTTTCCCTCTTCCCGGTCACTTTTTTTTCTCTTTTTTTCAGCCACTTTTTTTCTCTCTTGAAAAAATCAAACTTAACATTTTTTTTCTTCTTAAAAAAAAACCAAAAATAAAATATCCCCATTTATTAAATTTTAATAAATAATATATAATTTTTTATAACAAATAACTTATCAAAATTTTATTATAGAATAATTTAAAATAATAATAATAAATTATAAAATTTTAAATTATTAAAAACTTTACTAAATAGTTACAACCATTTTTATGAAAAATTATTGATATTTTTTTAAAATAAATTATTTAAGATTAAAAAATTAAAAAATAGATTACATTATAACACATATCTCTAATATTATTATAATTTTTATTTTTATTAAGATAACAAATATTTATTAATAATAATTTTATTTAAATATTAAAATATAATTAATTAGATATATTTTATTATATTAATAATAAAAATAATTATAATAATATTATATTAGATAATATTTTGATGCAAAGTTTGCATCAAAATGTTTTATATTATAATTATAATTTTTATGAAATATATTTAATAATAATAATAATAATATATTATATTATTTATGAATTATCAAAATACTTAGCGTATCATTTTAATATAAATTTATATTTATTTTTTAAAATAAAATTTTAATATATAATATAATAAAAGAGATTTATGTATTTAAAATTAATTATAAATTTATAAAATATTAATATTTTTTTATGTTTATAATAATTATGTTTTGTAAAATAAAGTTTATATATTTATTTATTTATTTTTAAATAAAATTAATTAAAATATATATTGTCAAGGTTAAAATGTACACTTTTTTAAACTAAAAACAATCTTAACTTTTTTTCAAACTATTGTAAAAAATATGACCCTTTTAAACAAATCCCTTTGGTTTAAAAGACTCCCGAGGATCAGACAAATTCGGGTTGGATATGACCCGAAACAACCCATTACCATCTATGTACGAAAAAACGCACGACAAAACCGAATAACACAAGAACGCAAAACCCATCCTGCCCTTAAACCCTAGTCAATCGAAACAACATATATATAGCTCTTTGAAGGTTCTCCTTTCAGAACTCAACTTTCCAACGATAAATCCTAAAAATGAGACCTCCAAGAGGTATTATTGAAAATATTGACTGATATTTTTATGTAGATTTCCTTGATAGTATACATATTTCGGTCCATGGTTATTTAATTGATTCTGTGCAGGCAGAGGCGGTGGTGGTGGATTCAGAGGCAGAGGCGATGGTGGCAGAGGTGGTGGTGGTAGAGGCGGATTTGGCGGTAGAGGTGGCCCCAGTCCCATGAGAGGCCGTGGTGGTGGCCGTGGACGTGGAGGTCGAGATGGAGGCAGAGGTGGCCGTGGTGGTAGAGGAGGTGGAATGAAAGGAGGTTCCAGAGTTGTCGTTGAGCCTCATAGACATGAAGGTGTCTTCATTGCTAAGGGCAAAGAGGATGCTCTTGTCACTAAGAACCTTGTTCCTGGTGAAGCTGTTTACAATGAGAAGAGGATTTCTGTTCAGGTGTGTATTGTTTGTTCGATTAGAAGTTTATATATATATATAGATATATTAGGTGTGTGTATAACACTTTTGGAATCTAGCCAGCTGTCTGCTTTATGGGTGTTAAAAGTGAAAATCTGTTCTGCAGAATGAAGATGGTTCTAAAGTTGAATATCGTGTATGGAATCCCTTCCGTTCAAAGTTGGCTGCAGCCGTTCTTGGTGGAGTTGATGAAATATGGATTGTAAGTCATTTTCAATTGTGATGTATTTTCAGTTTCTTTTTCCAGAATTAATTTGATTATCTCTTTTGTTAGAAACCTGGTGCTCGGGTTCTCTACCTTGGTGCTGCTTCTGGAACTACTGTGTCCCATGTTTCGGACATTGTTGGCCCTGTAAGTTACACTGATTGTTCAGTTCTATTTACTATGTTTTGAGATTGTTCAGCTTTTTATTATAATTTATTGCTTGTAGAATGGAGTGGTTTATGCTGTGGAGTTTTCCCATAGGAGTGGTAGAGACTTGGTCAACATGGCTAAGAAGCGCACAAATATCATACCAATCATCGAAGACGCTAGACATCCTGCTAAATACAGGATGCTAGTTGGCATGGTTGATGTGATATTCTCTGATGTTGCTCAGCCTGATCAGGTTTGCTTCTTTAATTGTTTATGGAAGTTTATTCTTCAGCTGGGTTATGAAGTACTAATATTTTGATGATTGCATATTGAATATGATATTTTATTGTTTGACTTTTCGATAGTGTAAATAACTTGTTTGTGCATATGATTAGCTAACTCGGATTCCCCTTCAGGACATATGAGTGATGTGAATTCGAGTTTTCTGATGCACATTTGTTCATTGTTTGTGATTTTTGATGAAATTTGTTGTTTTTTTCCTCCCTAAAATCCCAGTCTTATACTTTCTTCTTACACATGTTATTTGTTTTCAAGTTTTGGTGCTTCTCTGTTTTCTTCCAATTTATTAAATAATTTACATGTATGAGAGTTAACTCGGATTCCTCTTCAGGACATCATGGATGATGCACATTCGGGTTGTCTGATTCACATTCTGCTATTTATTATAACCATATTTTCCCCTAGAAAACCTTTTTTTTTTTGGTCAACGAAAAAAAGATTGTTCACTTGGGGACATTTTCCATTACAATTTATGATGCTTTTATTTCTCTCCCCTCATCTCATGGGAGATGTCAGGAGATTTAAAAATCTGTTTGATGTTTTGTATGCATAATATTTGTGGCTTTTGCCTCGAGGCTTTAGCTTTTCAATCTGCTAAGGCTTTAGGCCACATGCTAAACAGGGTGACTCATGTCTTCTAATGAATGCAAACTGAGCAGCCCACTTAAAATAGAACTCAAAATAATCGGTTGTCTTATATTCGTCAACAATAAGTAGTTCAAAGAGATGTATCAGCAGGAATGTTTTAATAATTAATTTGTGATTCTGGCCGCCAACAGGATAGATGATAAATCATAAAGTAGTTGGACGATTTTAGTAGTAATATTGTTTTTGCCTGGTCAAACCTTGAAGCTGTCTAAAATGAGGATAGTCGATTTTTTTCTTTATATTTTATGAGTACTGTACTTTGGTACTTTTTGACGACTATTATTATGCTTTATCACATTGATACCATTCTATTGTATCTTTCGTTAAGTTGTGACAATTACTCTACTTTTTATTATTATTTTGATCCACTTTTCTGCATCACTCATCTGTCTACTTGAAAGAGATCTCTTCAAAACGTCATTTATACTTCTAAAACATTGCATTCAACATGTAAGTTTTTATCTATCCTATCTAGTGAATGTGAAAGAAACCAACTTTCTAGTTATATGTCTTTGATGAATTGTGTAATGATGTCACAGCCATTATTTACCGGTCAGTCTTCACATGGATATGACAAGTCTATACCAACCAACCTTTGTTTTTGCGATTTAATTATCTTTATCTGTTTGTGGTATCTACAGGCAAGGATTTTAGCATTGAATGCTTCATATTTCTTGAAAGCTGGAGGACATTTTGTTATTTCAATCAAGGTTGGTCATTTTCTCTCCCTCTAGATTCGTCTCTATCATCTTTGCAAAGCTACAGTTTGGCATAGGTGTTTATGCCCGGAAGAATCTGTAATGTCAAGCTGGTAGATAGATTTTGCATCTCCTTGCTGCACTTGTTGATATATATTCTGATTATTGCAGGCCAATTGCATAGACTCCACAGTTCCTGCTGAGGCAGTGTTCCAACAGGAGGTGAAGAAGCTGCAGGCAGAACAATTTAAGCCATTCGAGCAAGTTACTCTGGAACCCTTCGAACGCGACCATGCATGTGTGGTTGGCGGCTACCGCATGCCAAAGAAGCAAAAAGCTGTTGCTTAGAAATGATGTAAAAGTTTTGATCAATGCCAAGAGTTTGGTCGGAAGAAAAGGGGTGATTCTTTAGTGGACACACATGGCCTGTTTCTTTTCTGTTTTTAGTTGTCGCTAGACTTTGTTATACTTAACTTCTAAGCCTCGAGCTTGATGTTGGATGGTTATAATATTATTTTACTATGTTTAAGAAATGTTTTATACATAATTATGACCAATCTGCCTGCTTGTTATGGGATTTTATTAATTTATTTTAAGACGCAAAAAAAAATGTTTTTCTTGTTATATACACTTTGTATCGTATGTATATTAATCATGGTATTATTATATAGGTATATAATGGTTATTAGAACAGACTAAAACAAGTTTGTTACGGGATTTTATCTATGACGCCTCAATTTATTCCTGATGGCGAAGCAAGGATGGCTACTAAAGGCAACGGAAACTAGAAGATAAGGAATTAAGACAGTCACTAAGGAAGGAATAAGTCATAAGATTGATTTTAGGGTTAATGGTCAATGTTATATTTATACAATAAAAAGAAGAAACTAGTCGTTATTAAATTAATCGTTAGAATTTTAATTATTTATATCGATTAATCTTAATTTTTTTTAAATTTTTTTTAAATGATTTTGAATCTAAACTTTTGATGAAGATATTTATGAATTGTTTTTCATTTCTCACAAACGTGGTTTCAATTTCCTTCACTTGAATTTTTTCTCAAATGAAGTGGTAATCCACTTCGATGTGTTTTGTTCTCTCGTGAAATACTGGATTAGATGTTATATGTCGTGTCGCTTGATTATCGCAAAACATCTTCATTGGTTCTTAAATTTTAATTTTGATATCCAAAAAAAATGTTTGATCCAAGTTAGTTCGTTTGAGGTTGATGTCATGGCTCGATATTTTGCTTTGGCGTTTGATCATATCACAACATTTTATTTCTTACTTTTTCACATGACTAAATTTTCACCTACAAATGTGCAAAAACAGGTGGTTGATTTTCTATCAAAGCTATTAGCTCAATGTGCATCGAAGTTACCACATACTTGGTTAGAATTATTACGTTTCATGAAAATTCTTTTACTAGATGTCCTTTTTAAATATTTTAAAATTCTATATATAGCCTCTAAATGTGGTGTTCTAGGTGCATGCATAAATTTATTAATTTGGTTTACCGAAAAAAAATGTCTGATCGAATTATCGTTAAATAAATTAATTTTCCTAAAAGTTTTTGAAATTGGCTTATGTCTTTTAAAGGTTTGTCATCCTCAATATTTAATTTGCATTTATTATTTATTGGTGTAGATGTCGGTTTACTCTCTAATTTACCAGTTTCTTTCAATAGATCAAATGTATATTTTCTTTGTGAAATAAAAAGTCCCTCGGGTGAATGTGCTATTTCTATTCCTAAAAAATATTTTAGTAAACCTAAGTCTTTGATATCAAAATTCCCCTTTAATTGCATTTTCACTTTTTTAATTTCTTCCAAACTATTTTCGATAATTATTATGTCATCTACATATATTAGAATTATGGTTGTGAAGGTACCATAATTTTTGAAAAATAATGAGTGATCGACATTACTAATTTAAAAATCACAAGAAATTAAATAAGAGCTTAGTTTTCTATACCATGTTCGTGGAGATTGCTTTAGTATGTAAATAGATTTTTTAATTTACACACTAGGTTAGAATTGTTTTTTTTTATGACCGGGTGGAAGCGTCATATACCTATTCTTCAAGTGTTCTTTGGAGAAAGGCATTCTTGACATCTATTTTATGTAAGGTCCAATTTTGGTTTACCGCTATAAAAAATAAAATTCTAACAGTATTCATTTTGGTCATGGGTGTAGATGTTTCTTGATAATCTATACCGTAGGTTTGAGTGTAACATTTTGCCACTAATCGTGCTTTGTATCTTTCAATAGTATTATCACTACTAAACTTAATCTTATAGACCCATTTGCATCCTACGAGTTTCTTTCCTTTGGGTAGTTGTACGACTACCCATGCTTCATTTTTTTTCGAGTGCTCTAAGTTCTTCTTTCATTACTTTGCACCATACCAGTTGGCCTATTACTTCCTCATAGTTATTTAGCTCATTTTCTTTGGAAATTAAGGTCAAATAAGTCTTATATTGGGGTGTAACATTTTCATAAAACAAATAATTTTGGATAGGATATTTTATCTCATATGTTACAAAATCCCGTAATTTAGTTATAGATTGTGGAGTTCGATTAGACATTTCCAATGGTATTATTTCGGTAGTATCATCTTCCCCCTCACTTTGAGAAGTTCTTTCCTCTTCATTCTCATTGATTATTTTATTTTCATTTTCTATTACCATATTTTCTTCTTCGGAGTAAAAAAATAGAAATGTAAATTCATTTGGTTTCTCTTGGTTATTAGTCTTATTTTCTAGTGTTTTGTAATATGGCTCATTTTCTTGAAATGTAATGTTTTTTGTTAACCAGATCATAGCATTTATAACCCTTTTTTTGAAATGAATATCCCAAGAAAATAGCTTTGATTGATGTACAATCTAACTTGTGTTGTTTATTTTTGTGCACATAGCATGTACATCCAAATACCGTTAAATGATAGATGTTGAGTTTTTCATGGTAGAGAATTTCTAGTGGGCTTTTGAAATTCAAATTGGCACTTGACAATCTATTAATTAAATATGTTACAGTGAGAACTATATCTGACCAAAAAAATATTGAAACATTGTTTTGAAACAAAAGTACTCTCGTTACTTCAAGTAAATGTCGATTTTTTGTTTCCGACACACCATTTTGTTGGGGTGTGTAAATACAAGTTGTTTGATGTAAAATTCCTTTTTATTTGAAATTTTTTATGAAATTTTGATTTACAAATTCCGTTCCATTATCACTTCTAAAATTTTTAATTTTTGCGTCATATTGATTTTCTATAAAAGTATAAAATTCTTTAAATTGAAAAATACTTCACTTTTAACCTTATGTGCTTTCCTAATTTGCAAATTTCACAACTACTACATTGTAGTTGTTTGAAATCAAAAATACATTTCAAAATCCTATCGGAAGGATGTCCAATTCTCTTATATCAAAGAGTGCCTAATTCTTCTTCTTTTTTTAATATTGAAGTTGCATTTTTCTTTACTCAGAATATAAAACCCATTTTCTAGAAAACTTTCACCAATGATATCCTTCGTTATCAATTCCTGAAAAATCATATTTTTGGATGTAAATGTAATTTCACAATTTAAGTCTCGTATAATTTTACTAATTGATAGCAAGTTAGATGTACAATTCTCCATATGTAACATTTGAATTTTTTCTTGAAATGAGACTAATTGAACCATTTCCTAAAATTTCTATTTTTACACCATTTACAACAATTACAAATTATTTAGTCTCAATTTTTTTATAATTATTGAGTAAGTTTTTATTTCCAGTTATGTGATCAGTTGAACCTGAATCAAGAATCCATTTGGAATTTAAAGAATTTTGAGTAAGGTTTATTCACGGATAATTGCATATACAACTGCCTCATCTGATCCATATCCTCCTTACCCTTATTTCTTTTTTATCCTCGTTTACACTCATATCCCATTTTTCCTTTTACGTAGAGTAACCCGTTTTCTCTTTACTCTCTACGTGATTTTGTCGTCGATCTCTCCTTCTGACGAAGTCGCCGCCTCGCCTTCCCTTACAGTAATCGCAGTGAGCGATTGCTTGGTCTCCCTGACTTTCTGGCCTAGGGTTAGGTCTGGTGACGAACGCCTTGGATTTGGGGTTGTCAGGTAGCTGCGTATCCATCACGATTCTTCTTGTCTCTTCTCTTTTAACCATCCCTACAACCTCATCAATAGATGGCATCTCACCCATGAGAAGAATTTGTGACCATACCCTCTCATAAGCTTGAATCGAGCTTGGAAAGGAAGGTAAAAATTTCATCTTGCTCCTCCCTTCTTTTGATTTTATCAAGATCAGTTGTGAAAGGTCAATGCACTCTAATCTCATCCTTCTTCTTATTTTTGGATTTGACTCTTCGGTGATAGACTGGTTTTGTTGTTGTAACTGTTGAAGTTCTTGTTGAAGTTGATAAATGAGGAAGTAATTTTTGTTTTTCTTGAACATTGTCTCAGCTTTAACCCACATATCTCAAGTTATATCTAAATATGTCATGAGATCAGAGATATAGGGTTCCATGGTTGCTAGTAACCAACTTATGACTAGATTGTCACTCTTTCTTCATTCTAAAATTTCCTTTTTTCTTTAACTGTTAAGTGTGTTGGATCTTTGGCTTTTGGTTTTGATTTCTCACTAATGACTTACTTGAATTTGTCTCTACCGATTAGACCAAAAGTCACTTGGCGTGTTTAAAGATGGTAATTTCTACCGTTTAGGAGCACACTTATAAGTCTTTCAATATGTTGTGACATTTTTTGGATTTTTGGATTTTTTGTTGGATTTCTTGAACTCGTATAATTCTTATTTGTGGGATTGATTTGGAACAAGATCAAGTCTGTTCTAATACCATATTGATTTTTTCTGAATTTTTAAGAAATAATTATAAGATTGATTTTAGGTTTAATGTTTAATGTTATATTTATATAATAAAAAGAAGAAACTAATCGTTAAACTAATCATTATTAAATTAATTGTTATTAAACTAATCGTTAAAATTTTAATTATTCTCGATAATTAGTCTCAAGACAAGAAGACTTAAAGCAAAGGGTGAAAAAAAAGGAAAGAGATTAAGACATAGGGAGAACAAACCCTACTAGATAGCTTAACCCAGTGAGGCTAACCGATGGAAAGATATTTATTTTAAGACTAAAAAAAATGTTTTTCTTGTTATACACATTTTGATATACGGTGTATCTGTATGGTTATATTATATAGGTTAATAGTAGTTAAAAATGGGTTAAAATAGGTTAATAATAATTGATAATTTGTCAAGGATGGAAAAAAAAGGAAATTAAGAAAAATATTTTCGATCTTAGTACAAATTATTCTCTCTCAATTCTCATGTTATGTATAACCTGCATCTGACATGACTTACAAGATGTGAGTGGGGGCGTACATTGATAGTGAATGTTTATTTAAGAAAAACAATTTTTATCTTAAGTTTTTACGATTATAAACAGATGAGATAATATAATTAACAATTTTCAATAAAATATCATACTTTTTACCTTTGTTTTAACCATATAAAATGTGGACCAACTTAACATCACAACTTCAAAATTAGTACTAGTTTTATAAAAAAAAAAAAAAAATTATCCTAATTCTGTATTCATTAACTGCTACATCATTACTCATTCTAAAAATAATATCTCGACCTACAGATGTACATCATTAACAATTTCCTTTCAGTTTTGATGTTAGAAACTCAATGTCAAATTTAAACCATTTTAAAAAAATAAAAATAAAGCAAAGTCGTGCAGGTACCCTTTTTTATTTATTTATGAAAAAGATTATCATCTATAAAATATAAGTTGATATAGAAAGATTTATACAAAATGGATATTTTGCTAACTATATAAGTTAATCATTACAATTAATATCATTATTATCACTTTGCTTCATTTGTTTCTTTTTTTATAAAATTATCATTTAATTTGTGTATTTTTCTTAACCAACTCAATAATATTCTCGATTAAATTTCCTTTTAATATTAGACATTTATTTTCTTCTTGTATATAATAAATAGTCATGAATTGTTTTGAAATCTTCAATAAATATAGATGTTTTAAAAAATACATCTAACGGATCTCGAAAACGACTTTCATACCCAACCTTATTTCTTTCCTTCTATATGGTCAATATAATCATGACTATTAACTCAATTTCATCTACTTTAGAATTGATAAGAAATAAGATAATAGATCAATAAAATATCTAGCAATTTAATATGATAATATATAAAACTAAAAAAATGTCATAAATAATAAGAATTAAAAATTAGTATCAAAACATACAGTTTTACTTTATAATGCAATGTGAATTTATAAAATTAATCTTGATTCACTCGTACACGTATACATTATTTATGAAAAAAATACATTGTGACCTTAAATATGACAAATATTGTATTTCTTTGATAATTATCATGTATATTTCATATTATTTTTGTTCTGTTTCTGTACAAGAGTTTAGCTATATATATACAAGGAAAACAAAAATTAAACAATAACCCTAATAGCTGCACATCCATGTTTTATGGCTCCACTAATATTATTGTCTGCTCCATATTTTGCTCCACTAAGCATTGGTGTCTGCCACTGTTGCAGCATGCACCACAACACACACCAACACTCCTCCCCAAGTTGGTGCATATATGTCTTTTATGCCCAACTTGTCAAGTGAGTTGTAGAAGTTCTTTGCAAACACAGATTTTGTGAGTATATCAGCCAATTGATCTTCTGATTTAACAAATGGAAGATGAATAATCTTTTCTTCAAGATTATGTTTGATGAAGTTCCGATCCACTTCAACGTGCTTCGTGCGATCATGTTGAACTGGATTGTAAGAGATAGCAATGGCTGCTTTGTTATCACAAAATAAGTTCATTTTAGAGTTAGGAGCAACATCAATCTCAATTAGAAGTTTTTTCAACCAAAGGAGCTCACATATTCCCTTGACCATTCCTCGAAATTCAACTTCAGCACTAGATAAGGCAACTACCTTTTGCTTCTTTCTCCTCCATGTAACAAGATTGCTCTTACAAAAGTAAAGTACCCAGCAGTAGATTTCATATCCTTTATATTCCCTGCTCAGTCTAAATCTGTATATCCAAGGACTTCCAATTGACCATTCTTTGAAAACATAAGTCCTTTCCCAGGGGAGGATTTTAAATAACGGAGTGTTCGCATGACGGCATCCATATGGTCTTCACTTGGACAGTGCATAAACTGACTTACGACACTCACAGCATAAGCAATATCAAGTCGAGTATGAGATAAGTATATGAGTTTACCTACTAACCGTTGATATCTCTATTTATCTGCTGGTACTTGGTCCATATATTCTCCAAGTTTATGATTTTGGACCATCGGAATATCGACCAGTTTACAATCTAGTAATCCTGCCTCTGCCAGTAGGTCTAGAGTATATTTCCTTTAGGAAAGACATATACCTTGTTTTGATCTTGTTACCTCAATGCCTAAGAAGTATTTGATCCCTCCCAAGTCCTTCATTTCAAATTCATTTGACAGTTGTTCTTGAAGCCTAGAGATTTCTTCTTTATCATCCCCTGTAATGATCATGTCGTCTATATAGACTACAAGGGTTGTTATTTTTCCCAATCGATGTTTTAGGAAAAAAGTGTGGTCAGAGTTGCTTTGTTGAAACCCATATTTTCTCATTACTGAACTCAATCTGCCAAACCATGCTCGAGGTGATTGTTTTAGTCTATACAATGCTCGTTGTAATCTACATGCAGTTTCTTTTCCTGATGTAACCATATATCCTGGTGGAATATCCATGTAAATCTCTTCTTCTAGGTCATCATGAAGGAAGGCATTCTTCACGTCAAGTTGGTGCAATGGCCAATCTAAATTTGCTGCAAGAGATAGCAAAACCCTCACAGTTTTAGTTTAGCCACAAGTGAGAAGGTTTCTTGATAATCTATATCATGTTTCTGTGTATACCCTTTTGCTACTAGCCTTGCCTTGTATCGATCAACTGGCCCATTTGCTTTATACTTAATGGAGAAAATCCACTTGCATCCTACCATCTTCCTCCCTTTAGGCAACTTGCTTAACACCCATGTGTTATTCTTCTACAGTGCCTCAAATTCTTCTTTTATAATTTGAGCCCAATTTGGATTAGATAAGGCTTCTTCAATGCTGCTTGGAATTTGACATGAGGAGAGTTTTTGTGCAAAATCCCTAATAGGTTCTGGTAACCCTTGAGTAGATACATAATTGGCTATTGGATACTTGGATTGTCGTTCCTCTTTGTTTGGAGAGTATCGATTTAGAGGTTTACCTCGATTGTGTCTGAAAAGTAGAACATAACCAATAGATGTATCTATAGCATTAGTTTGTAAAGGTGTGATAGGAGAACTTACCTCAGGAGTATTCTCAGCAGGAGGATCATTGGGTACTAGAGAGTGTAGGGGTGTATCAGCCACTACATCTTCTGCAGATTCAATTACTAGTTCAGATTCAGTTCTTAGAAGTTCAAGTTCAGGTCTAGGTACTGGCTCATCCATATTATTGGCATTATCTGAGTATGTCAGATTGTTACTAATGTCTAATACTTCAGCATCAAGCCAATTCTGTTCTTCACCATAACTCTCCCCCTGAAGAGGGGAATTGGATATTGATGATGGGAAAAAACATTCAGATTCTAGGAAAGTGACATCCATGGTAATGTAGGTTATTTTAGTAATAGGATCGTAGCATCGGTATCCCTTTTTATGTACACCATACCCCAAGAATACACATCGGACAGCACATGGATCCAACTTAGTTCGTTGACTTTTATGGAGGTGGACAAAAGAAACACATCCAAAAATTCGGGGCGGAAGCATCAAAATAGTAGGCAAGGGAACATGATCAGATAGCACCTTTAATGGAGTCTGAAATTGTAAGGTTTTTGTGGGCATACGGTTCAGTAGATACACAACTGTAGTAACAACATCACTCTAGTATCTACTAGGCATATGTGCACCAATTAGTAAGGCCCGAGCAGTTTCTAAAATATGCCTATTATTCCTCTCCGCAGTCTCATTCTGTTGTGGGGTTTGTGAACACGAGGTTTTATGGAGAATATCATGGTTGTCCAAGTATATCCGAAATTGCTGATTAACATACTCCCCTCCATTATGAGACCTAAGAATCTTAATTTTTTCAGAAAATTATGTCTGAACCATGGTGTGAAACAAGTGAAACGTAGAAAATACTTCATCTTTATGTTTGAGAAGGTAAATCCATGTCATTCATGTACAATCATCAACAAAAATAAAAAACCAACGATGACCCGATGACGTAGTGACCGGGGAAGGTCCCCAAACATCAGAATGTACCAAAGCAAAAGAAGTCATACTTTTATTCATGCTCATAGGATAAGACATCCTATGACTTTTTGCTAGGATACAAGTACACATTTGAAATCTGAGTGTGTGATATTTGAAAATAAATTGGGAAGTAGGTGCATTAAATACCCAAATGATGGATGCCCAAATCTACGATGACATAGCCAAATTTATCGTTCCTTGTTACCAATAGTGTGTTGCATGTGATTGGCTCTTCCTGAACTAAGGTCATTGATAACTGTATTTTATATAGTTATTTTCATATATTTTATTAATTATAATTGCTATGTTCTTGATATTTTTAATTAATTTTAGTTAAATAAATTAATATTTACTGTTTATTTGTTAAGGAATACATTTTTAAGAAAATTAAATAATTTGTATAAAAAAAGTACTTAATTGCAAATTTATGTCTGCAAATATAATTTAAAATAAAGTGTTTAATTATAATTAATAAAAGTCAAAAATATAATTTGAATTAGAAAAGGGTTTAATTGCAATTAAAGAAAGTTTAAAAGTTAATTTGAATTAAATTGGAGGGCTAAAATGCAATTAAGGAAATTTATTTTCTACGTAGGAAAAGGAGGCCACGGGTACTGTACTTACGCATGACACCAGTCGTTCGATCAGAAAATCAACGGATACGATGAGGCACGTGGTTTGCAAACACGAAAAAAGAGAGTATACGCTGGTATTCAGGATTCACGCGGCTCAGCGCGCTCAATGTGGCCCACCTACCGCGCAGGCCGGTGTGTAGGGTGGGACCCATGTGTCATGGGCGTTGATCTCGTGTGGCGCAACCACGTGCAATCTCTTCCTCCAACCATTTATAGTCTACCACGTGTCCCACCATTCTTTGCAGCCAATCATACACTAACACGTGACACATTTCGGTGAACGCAAAAGCATAGAATCACGCACGCATTCCAACAACTATCCCCCAACTTTCTCGGCGCTGCTTATCCCGTGTGACAATTCCTCGTGTTCTCGTTCTTGGTACCCAATGAGATGCTGCCACGTGTCCCACCATTTCTTGCAATGAATCAGACGCGGACACGTGGTAACGTGTATTGAAAAGCAAAGCAGAAACGCGCGGCTGTCTCCCACTCATTTTTAAATAATGTTTTCGATTTAACCGTTTGTCTGACACGCGTGTGTTTTTTTATTTTCGATGTATAATGTTCGCCGCGTGTCTAAAAAATGTATTTTTTTAGATGTATTTTTTAGCTATAAATAGGGGATTTATTGTTGAAAAAAAGGAGAGTTTGGGAGTTTAGAGTTTTGGATTTTTAGTAGTGTTTGGGGTTGGATTGTGGAACACGCAGAGCCCATTTTTGGCTTCTGTTGTGTTCTACGTGTACCAAATATTTACAATCTGAAATGATTTAATTTTCTTTTGTTCTTCATCTCATATTCCTTAACTGTTGTAATTTTAATTTTTAATTTATAAAGTAATTTAATTTTTCTAGGGTTGCATTTTATCTAAATTTATGAAGCTTGGATTTAATTATTTTTGAAAGATTTATAAGACGTTCGATTTGTTTATTCTATTTGTGCTTAATGCTTTTGATTATTTACGAATTTTATCAAATGATCCGTGGCACTTAAATAAACTTGGAAGAGGCATTTTTGTGTATATTGCTCATGGATAGAATGACACGTATGATGAAGGATAGGAATATATCCTAATTGTATGTGTGGCCATTTGAGAACTTAGAACATAATGAATCTTGGTGAATTTAATTCTCATAGGAATATAGTGAATTAATTTAACAAGGTGTGTCTATACGGAACTCGGAAGAGATGTATGGATAAAATTAGAAGTTTTTTGGTTAACAAATTAAATGTACTATAAAAACATAAATCAAGAGAAAATAATATGATTTGAGTGGATTAATTTGGTGAAAAACTGCAATCCTAGATTTCTTTTATTTTGTTATTAAACTCTTTTCTTAAACTTTTTCCAAATCAACGATCGTTTTGGATAAAATCAGAGAGAAATAATTTTAGTACTCAACAAACTATAATGACAAATCTCCGTGGGAACGATACTTTATTTATCAAATTTTATTACTTGTGACCGTGTATACTTGCATGTTTTATGTTCTCTAAAAGAGACAACAAGTTTTTGGCGCCGTTGCCGGGGATTTGTTTATTATTTTCATTGTTGATATTAAAACCAATCAATCTGATTTTATTTCAAAAAAAAAATTTATGCTTATTGTTGCTTGTTTAATTTATTTTTCAATTTTCTCGTGAGTTGAGATTTTGTTTGACACACAAATCTTAACTCACAAAAAAAATTTATGGTTATTGTTGCTTGCTTAGTTTATTTTTCAATTTTCTCGTAAGTTGAAATTTTGTTTGACACACAAATCTTAACTAACAAAAAGAAAAAAAAATTGAGAAGTCAAACTGACGACTATAAATCAAGCGCTTCTTGGGAGGCAATCCATGTGTTTTATTTTTATTTTATTTTTTTAATTATTTTCGCATGTATTTGTTTTTATATGTTGTTATGTTGTTATTTTATTTAATTTTTTTTTTCGTAGGTGCAAATTAGAGGTAATGAAGCTATTTTGGATTAACCATTCAAACCAAACCAGGAAGTTTTTTTAACCCATCTCATATGTTCTTTAACTTTCACACATTGAGGACAATGTGTATATTAAGTTTTGGGGTGGTAGATATATTGAACTTAATTGAAATATTTTCTCGGTGTTCTTGCTTGTGAAATTTTATTTGTTTGCTTGATTGAAGATATTTTGTGATGAATAGTGATTTATTTTTATTTCTTCGGTTTAAATGATGCATAGCTCCTTGAAAAATTTGAATATTGTCTAAGCAATGAATAATTTTTATGTATGTTTCATTTTTACAAGATTAAATATTTATGAGCACTAGTCTTGATTTTTGAGTTGTTATGGTAATTTAGAAAATGTTTATGTGAGTATGGAATTCGATTGATATTTGAGGTGTCACAGTTCTTAGAATTTGTTTGATTTTCTCTCGAGGCGAAATTATAGATAACATTTAACTAAGAAAATGATTTAGGCCATCTTTGGATCGTTTGAGCCTTTCTATCTACCTTCACATGCTTTATCCATAGTGTACCCCTTTTGAGCTTCAAAGTTTATATATGTATTGTTATCTCATTTCCAAAGCCTACTAAAAAATACATATATATATATATATATGTACAGATATATCTATTTTTTTCCTTATCTCACTAACAAGTGACAATTGTTAGTAAATATTGAAAGATATATCGGGAAAAAAGAGTATATTGAAAAAAAAAGAAAAAAAGAAAAGAAAAAGTTATTATTGTATGTGATGTTAAATCCCAAATTGAGAATTATTTATTATGATGATAGAAGGTATCTTTTTCAATCTTAAAATGTTTTGTTTGGGAAAAGTTTTGAGCTAAATATGATCCTTTATCCTACCTTTACCTAAGCCATACATTACAAGCTTGATAAAGTCCTATTGATTTTTGGTTGTGTTTGTCTACATTAGTGGAGAGAGAAATGAAAAATAAACTTATGAGATTTGAGATTTCATTAAAATTTGTTTTATTTTATATTTGCATAAACTGATCCGGATTGCATGCAATGAAATATGAAAAGACTTCACACACACTGAAATTCATTGTGAAAATGTAATATATTTTCAAATTAATTTTGATACTTAGATAAAATTCTTTTATTTTTTTGAGTTATGTTATTTGGAATGACCAAAAAGAAATATTTTGAAAATCACTATTTTAATTGCAGTTATCTTTGTTTTATTTCTTTCCTTTTGCTCTAGGACTAGCAAAACTTAAGTTTGGGGATGTGATAACTATATTTTATATAGTTATTTTCACCTATTTTATTAATTATAATTACTATGTTTTTAATATTTTTAGTTAATTTTAGTTAAATAAATTAATATTTACTGTTTATTTATTAAGAAATATATTTTTAAGAAAATTAAATAATTTGTATAAAAAAAGTACTTAATTGCAAATTTATGTCTGTAAATATAATTTAAAATAAAAGAGTGTTTAATTACAATTAATAAAAGTCGAAAATATAATTTGAAATAAAATCGGGTTTAATTATAATTAACAAAAGTTTTAAAGTTAATTTGAATTAGAAAAGGGTTTAATTGCAATTAAATAAAGTTTAAAAGTTAATTTAAATTAAATTGGAGGGCTAAAATGCAATTAAGGAAATTCATTTTCTACGTAGGAAAAGGAGGCCACGCGAAACGTACTTATGCGTGACACCAGTCGTTCGATTAGAAAATAAACGGATACGATGAGGCGCGTGGTTTGCAAACGTGACAAAAGAGAGTGTACGCTGGTATTCAAGATTCACGCGGCTCGGCGCGCTCAGTGGGGCCCACCTGCCGCGTAGGCCGGCGTGTAGGGTGGGACCCATGTGTCGCGGGCATTGATCTTGTGCGACGCAACCACGTGTAATCTCTTCCTCCAACCATTTATAGTCTACCACATGTCCCACCATTCTTTGCAGCCAATCATACGCTGACACGTGCCACATATCGGTGAACGCAAAAGTGTAAAACCACGCACGCGCTCCAGCAACTGTTGATGAGTGCTCAAAAAACACTAAAATTACCATGATTTTATGCACATTAATTAATTAAAAATATATATTTATATGATTTTATCATGTATTTATATAAATTTGTCTTTTCGAAATCAAGGGTATTTTTATTGTTTTTCAAGTATTTTCACTTAAAAACGTAACTTAAAGACTCAAAGAGGAATACTAGAGGCAATACATCACAAATATATTCAAAAATAAATGAGGAAAAGTCAACAAATGTGGAAAAATTGGACAAAATGGATTAAAAAGGTCAAAAATGTCAAAAAGGAAAAATCGCGCACGTAGAAGCCCTGCCGTGCCGAGCAGCCGCCGCAGCACGCCCAGTCCCGCGGGTGCCTGCTCCCATCAGCATCCAGTCCGCGCACGCTGCTGCCCATCTGCGCCCATTCCGCGCGCAGCCGCCCCTCACGTCATGCTGACGTCATCAATGACATCAGCAATCATCACTTTGCGTTTTCATCATTTTTTCACCCACTTTTTCTCTCCATCCTCACCTATAAATACCCCCTTCTCTTCACTTCATACCACACCTCAAAACAAACTTCTCTCCTCTTTCTTTCTCTCCATTTCTTAGTTTTTAGTTTTTTTTTAGTTTTTCTTAGTTTTAGAGTTCTTATCTTTTTGAGAAGAACTAGTTATGTTTTTGTAATTTATTTGCTTTTTGATTCAATAAATGGGAGTGCAAATTCCGTTTGGAGGTTTTCCAACAACGGGAATAACATCGAAGTTCTGTAAGGATTTTATTTTATTTACAGTTATTTTTTATGCTTTATTCTTACATGTTATATTTAATTTGTCTGTGATTAAATTTAACTTTGTTGGATGTTTGTAAACATGATATAATAATAACGTTGTTATACTTGAGAAATATTAAATAGGTAAAAATCTCTAAAATAAATTGATGTTATTTTTATTCAAGATATTATATTAAGAATGTTAGAGAGAAATATATTATTTTTCATTACAAACTTAAATTTGAAAATTAGATTTTAAGGTTTAGTTATCCGGTCTGATTTAGAGTATTGCTCTTTTATTTGTTGGTACAATCGCTCGGTAGTTAGAGTGAAGCTTTATTTCAAAAGTTTTTATAAGAATTATTACCTGAAAATGTATTGACAACATGTTTTCAGTAGTGGTTTTAAAACTTGAAAGTTAGTACTCGGATAATTAAATTCTTAGGTTTAATTTGGACACCTTGAATAAAGTTTAAACTGTCTAACCCCACCAAAGGTGGCATTTAAATGGTTCATTTTCAATCTCTTAGAAAAAGGAATTAATTTAATTAACCAAATTAGTTATCAACCCCACCCATAGGTGTTAATTGATTTGTTTAGTTAACAAAGAATATCTAACTCCACCAAAGGTGGTATTCATATAAAAAAGAGAAAATCAATAAATATCAATTCATATCTTTAATAACCTAAATAATACGAGCAAGCATAATTAACTTAATTATTATATCCATAAATGATAAAATTTGCATAAATATTTATTGAATCTATGTTTATTTTTATGTAAGTAGATTAAAAACACAAAACCCCAAAATATCGTGACAGGATGTTTAGGATTTAATTTCGTTTTTAAAAGTTTGAATAATAAATTAAAAACCACATACATTCCTTCCTTAGATTGACCTTGGGAGTATACTTATCATTTTCTACAAAATGATCGTGCACTTGCGAGAGTTTTATAAATATAAAACCAAATTATCGACAGGATCGTCGATGTCAGTTCTGCCCGATCAGTTGTCCCCCACTTTCTCGGCGCTGCTTATCCCGTGCGAAAATTCCTCGTGCGCCCGTTCTTGGTACCCAATGAGATGCTGCCACGTGTCCCACCATTTATTGTAATGAATCAAACGCGGACACGTGGCAGTGTGTATTGAAAAACAAAGAAGAAACGCGCGGCTGTCTCCCACTCATTTTTAAATAATGTTTTCGATTTAACCATTTGTCTAACATGTGTGTGTTTTTTATTTTCGATGTATAATGTTCCCCGCGTGTCTAAAAAACGTATTTTTAGATGTATTTTTTAGTTATAAATAGAGGATTTATTGTTGAAAAAAAGGAGAGTTTGGGAGTTTAGAGTTTTGGATTTTTAGTAGTGTTTGAGGCTGGACTGTGGAACACGCAGAAGCCAGGTTTGGCTTCTATTGTGTTCTACGTGTACCAAATATTTACGATCCGAAATGATTTAATTTTCTTTTGTTCTTCATCTCATATTCCTTAACTGTTGTAATTTTAATTTTTAATTTATAAAATAATTTAATTTTTTAGGGTTGCATTTTATCTAAATTTATGAAGCTTGGATTTAATTATTTTTGAAAGATTTATAAGACGTTCGATTTGTTTATTCTATTTGTGCTTAATGCTTTTGATTATTTACGAATTTTATCAAATGATCCGTGGTACTTAAATAAACTTAGAAGAGGCATTTTTGTGTATATTTCTCATGGATAGAATGACATGTATGATGAAGGATAGGAATATACCCTAATTGTATGTGAGGCTATTTGAGAACTTAGAATGTAATGAATCTTGGTGAATTTAATTCTTATAGGAATATAGTGAATTAATTTAATGAGGTGTGTCTATACGGAGCTTGGAAGAGATGTATGGATAAAATTAGAAGTTTTTGATTGACAAATTAAATGTACTATAAATGGTTGGAGGAAGAGATTGCACGTGGTTATGCCACACGAGATCAACGCCCGCAACACATGGGTCCCACCCTGCACGCCGGCCTGCGAGGTAGGTGGGCCCCATTAAGCACGACGAGCCGTGTGAATCGTGAATACCAGCATACACTCTTTTTTGTCGTGTTTGCAAACCACGTGCCTCATCGTATCCGTTGTTTTCTGATCGAATGGCTGGTGTCAAGCATAAGAACGGTGCGCGTGCCCTCCTTTTCCTACGTAGAAAATAAATTTCCTTAATTGCAATTAAACCCTTTTCTAATTCAAATTAACTTTTAAAATTTTGTTAATTATAATTAAGCCCGATTTTAGTTCATATTATATTTTCGACTTTTATTAATTGCAATTAAATACTCTTTTATTTTAAATTATATTTTTAGACATAAATTTGCAATTAAGTACTTTTTTATACAAATTATTTAATTTTCTTAAAAATATATTCGTTAACAAATAAACAGTAAATATTAATTTATTTAACTAAACTTAACTAAAAATATCAAGAACATAGTAATTATAATTAATAAAATAGGTGAAAATAACTATATAAAATACAGTTATCAGTCATCCACATAATATAACCCTCCTCTCTTAGTACCACGCCCAATGATCTCCTTGGTGAGAATATCCTGTAGAAGGCAAAAAGTAGAATACATCAATACTACACAGTTAGGATCTGAAGTGACCTGACTTACAGACATTAGTCGGTTTGAAAGAGAGGGTACAAGTAAAGTATTAGATAATGATAATGAAGGAGATGAGGTCACTGTTTCAGCTCCTGTAACTAGATAAGTGACCCCATTTGCATTGGCAACACGGCTCCGTCTTGGCTGGGTTGTATTGGAGAGATCTTTTGGGTCAAATGTCATGTGATTTATAGCTCCAGAGTCAAGAATCCAATCCTCCTTATCACTACGAGTAGAGATGTGAAATGCTTTACTTGAAATACCTAAATCCTGGGAAGATTCGGCCTGAGGAGTAAGGTATAGTGAGGCATTATTGGTAGCCACAACAGCTCGCCCAGTGGTGTCCCATTTCTTTTGTGCTGGAAGATCATTCCACCATTCTGGATACCCATATAGTTTGAAGTAGTTTTCACGAGTGTGTTTGGAGTTTCCGCAATGGCCACATTTCATGTCAAGAGATGGTGGATTTCCCGTGGATTTCTTGCTACCCAAAGAAGTTCCTATTTTTGGTGGCATCAGATTATGGTGTCCCTTGACCCCTTTAAAAGCCATAATTGCTCCAGGTGTCGTATCTATACCCGTGATCATCACGGTCTTCCAAACCTCTTCCCTACGTATGAATCCATAGGCTTGTTCTACCGTAGGGAATGGTTTGATTTGAAGCACATCACTTCGAGTTTTGTCGAGTCTGTCATCAAGTCCATCAAGAAAGGTATACATTTGATATTCATGTACGATGGAGTTGTATTTTTGTATATCAGTCGCACACTCCATTGGATTAGGACGATTGAAATCAATTTCTCGCCACAACCCTTGAAGGTCATTGTAGTATTTTTCAATGGATCCACCCGCCTACTTAATACGAGTAACTCGACGGCGAAGATCATACACTTGAGACGTGTCTGTCCCATCATAGTAGGTGGTAGCAGCAGAATCCCAAACCTGTTTCGCAGTTGGGAATCGAATAAAATTTGCAATCAAGGAGGGGTCCATCGAATTGATCAACCATCCTTTAACAATGGTATTTTCAGTGCATCATCTCCTGAATGAGGGGTCAGTTTCAGCAGGTTGAGGAAACTCCCCATTAATATATCCCAGTTTGTCTTTGCCAGAGATATACATCTCCACCACCTGGGACCACAAGGCATAGTTGGATCCTCCCAACTTGATACTAATAAGAGCAGTCAACGCTTCAGTTAGCGGAGGTTGTGAGGTGATCTGAGCTCTAGTTAAAACTTTCGTCATTTTTGTCATCAAATCTTCCAATATGAAATTGGTGGTTAAATCTCTACACTTCGTACACTATATATAGAACATTTCGTAACCCTAACTCATTTTCTTCTCCATTTGTGCAGCCCTCTGCACGCTGCCTTCTACGGTGCCTTTCTTCACGCTGCCCTCTACGGCGCCTTTCTTCTTCTTATGGAAGAACCCTAGCCGACTACAGCATCCAGCCGGAGTCAGCCCTCTATCTGGTCCTCCATCTCCGTCTCTATGAAGCGGCACTCTTCTTCTGCTTCGTTCCAAGTTTCTCCACGATGGCAGCTAGACTGGTACGTAGAGAGATTGCACCAGCCCCAACGAGTAAGCGACGTTGGGCAACTGCGACGGCTCCAACGAGCAGATAGACCTGAAACGTAGGTAAGCTGCAATGGCTTCAACGAGTAGCTAGATCAATATGGCTCCCTGAAGGGTTTTGTTGAGGTTGCGATGACGGAACTGACGCTGAACAGAAATGGCGACTCTAGATACTAGATGGTCGCAGCACTGGTGAGGCTTCACTGTCTACCCATCCCCTCAAGTTTCAACCTTTGTGGTTAAGCCTTACAACAATGTTCTTTGTACTTATTCCCTTCTGGAGCACACTGATTTTACTTGATGGTATTTTTTCAGTATTGCAACTGATTGGTTTCAACGAGTAAAATAGAAATCAGCTTCGAGGAAAAAAAACAAAAATCAGAAATCAACAGAAAATTAGAAATCAGCAGCCACACCAGAAATCAAAATGGTAGTAGAACATAAATCAGTATAGCCGATAATTCCATTAGTTAGTAATAACTTGCTTTGATACCATGCCAAATATTGTGTTTCTCTGTTAATTATCATGTATATTTCATATTATTTCTGTTCTGTTTTTGTACAAGAGTTTAGTTATATGTATACAAGGAAAACGAAAATTAAACAATAACTCTAATAACTGTACATCCATGTTTTATGGCTCCACTAATATTATTGTTTACTCCATGTTTTACTCCACTAAACATTGGTGTCTTCCACTGTTGCAGTATACACCACAACACATACCAATAAAATACACATTATTTTAAGTCCTTAACTCCTTATTTAGGGGTGTATAAAATTTACTATAATCAATTCAACTCATATTATTCAAATCAAATCAACCTAACATTTTTTATTTTGGATTTTTATTTCTCTGTGTTTGTTCTTATTTATATATAACTATTTATATTAGATTGATTCAATTCTCGTTTATTAAAATCTTAAAGTAAATTAAAAAAAAACTCAATTATGTTTATTTTTTACTCCATACTTTTAATTTATATAAAAAACGTAATTTCATTTAGAGTTGTTTTCCCTTTCTCGACCATTTCCTCTCCTATGAGATAGATCCTCAATCCCCAGTCTTGGTTGATGACTTCAAAGAAGCTTCACCCAATTCAAACTTTATGATTGATATGGACGATGAATCGGTAATAACATGTATCAATCTCTTTTATTTTTTAAGATATTTTAAACAATATTTTAATTTTAAAACTTTAAATCTTAATTGCTTGAATTCAAAAATATTAAATAAGTGATTCAAATTTAAAATTTACTTAATATAATTAAATTAATATTAAAAATATTAAAAACTATAACACAAGAGTATAAAAAAGTTAGTAAATTAGCATAAAAGGAGATTTTTTTTAAAACTTAAATTAAAAAAAAATTATTCAAGTTAGATTAATTTTTTAAATTTTTTTATTTTGATTAGTTCTTAATTTTTAAGAACCGATCATATTTATTCGATTTCAATCAAATCGTATCATACATGCACACTCTTAGTGTTATCTTATCCTTTTTTTATAGTGATTTTTTTCTTTGTTTTTTTTTTTTCAAAAAGTACCACAAATATTATTTTAAGATAATATTTTCGTATTAATTTTAATAGAGTTAATTTTATCATTTTTTTGTCCACCATAAATGGAGTGCAATCCAAATAAGTTTACAATTTTTTGAATACGAAGTTTATCGGTTATATTCACTGCATTTTAAAATAATAATATATTTTTAATCAATAATTTTTAATTTTAAATGATATTATTAAAAAAATATAAAATCACCAATATTTTGGCTAAAAATATCAATATCAGATAATAATTATCACAAATGACTACTCGATTTTAATAATGAAAAATTCTCACTTTCTCACTATGTCTCGAGAGGGGAGAAAATATTGGTTATTAAAATTTAAAATTAATATAATTTTTTTTAAAAGATAAATATTTAATAAAAAATAAAAAGATAAAATAATTTGATCGATTGAGTATAGAGATACATAAAAGTAATATAGAAAGGTGTAAAATAATTTGTTTTCCCTAAATTTTGTGTTTTGTTTCTTGAATCGAGCTTTAGATAGGTAAATAGAGAATGAGGACTAGAATTATAGTTTAGGTTCAGTGAATTTGATAGAAGATGGCGAAAGTGTTGTATTGAACTGAGTAGAAAATATACAAAATACAGATACAGATTTTCTCACTAATAATATCTATCAAGTGTTTCTCCAAAACTCATAGAAAACTTTCACACTCACTGAGTATTTTCTCTCTTTGAGTTTGCTTATGCTCTCTCAATTTTCCAATGTTACCTTGTAACCATCAGAATCTAGAACACCTAAAGAAATAAGGCTTTTCTTTAGATCAAGAATGTACCTCACATTCGTAATTCGTCTGATTGTACCATCGTGCATCTTCAGTCATATTGTTCCAATCCATTTTGTCTAACAAGCATTGTTGTTGCCCATAAGCACAAATCCTCCATCGAGCTCCTCAAAACTCAAAAACCAATGTCTATTTGGACATTTATGATAAGAACATCCCTTTTGTAAAGGCTGATTGTTCATCTCCATCAACCTTCTATGCAACGTTTACATTTCACTTGTTCTTGTTTGGACAATCTTTCTTCCAAGACCCTTTCTGGTGACAATAGGCACACTCGTCCTTCGCATGACGTCTTTTGGATGACTATCCTCTAGATTTTGATCTGGATCACCCCTATTGCCAAAGCATTTGAAGCATCTATGAATTTAGCCTCATCTTTTCCATATAATAGAGTTATGGTTAAATGTTCAATGCTATCAGGTGATGAATTCAGTAATAATAAAGCTTTATCATCATCGATAATTTCATCATCGATAATTTCAACATCTAAATTTTGTAGATCAGCCAAAATTTTATTGAAATTATCTAAGTGCTCAATCATAGGGGTACCTTTCTTGTACTAGAAACGAAAAAGATTCTTCTTCAGGTAGAGTCTGTTCTCTATACTTTTCATCTTGTGCTTGTGATGAGAGCTCAAAAAGCACTAAAATTACCATGATTTTATGCACATTAATTAATTAAAAATATATATATTTATATGATTTTATCATATATTTATATGATTTTATCATATATTTATATAAATTTGTCTTTTCAGAATCACGGGTATTTTTATTATTTTTCAGATATTTTCGCTTAAAAATGTAATTTAAAGACTCAAAGAGGAATACTGGAGGCAATACATCACTTATATATTCATAAAATAAATGAGAAAAAGTCAACAAATCTAGAAAAATTAGACAAAATGGGTCAAAAAGGAGGAAATCGCACACGCAGCCGCAAACCGCATCAATTAACGCCATGACCCAAAGAATGCGCGCGCTTCAATCTGCACGCCATTGCATACCATCTCGCTCTAATCTGTGCGCACCACCGCACCTCACGTCAACATGACGTCAGCAATAACGTCATCATTCACTACTCCGCATTTCCACCATTTTTATCATTTTTTCACCCACTTTTTCTTCCTCTCCTCACCTATAAATACCTCTATTCTCTTCACTTCAAATCACACCTAAAAACACATATTCTTTCTCTTTCTTTCTCTCCATTTCTTAGTTTTTTTTAGTTTTTAGTTTTTCCTTAGTTAGTTTTTCTCAGTTTTAGAGTTCTTCTCTTTTTGAGAAGAACTAATTATGTTTTTGTAATTTATTTGTTTTTTGATTCAATAAATGGGAGTACAAATTTCGTTTGGAGGTTTTCCAGCAACAAGAATAACATCAAAGTATTGTAAGGATTTTATTTTCTTTACAGTTATTTTTTATGCTTTATTCTTACATGTTATATTTAATTTATCTGTGATTAAATTTAACTTTGCTGGCTGTTTGTAATCATGATATAATAATAATGTTGTTATGCTTCCGAAATATTAAATAGGTAAAAATCTCTAAAATGAATTGATTTTATTTTTATTCAAGATTTTATATTAAGAATGTTAGAGAGAAATATATTATTTTTCATTACAAACTTAAATCTGAAAATTAGATTTTAAGGTTTAGTTATCCGATCTGATTTAGAGTAGTGCTCTTTTACTTGTTGGTACAATCGCCCGGTAGTTAGAGTGAAGCTCTATTTCAAAAAAATTTATAAGAATTATTATCTGAAAATGTATTGACAACATGTTTTCAGTAGTGGTTTTAAAACTTGAAAGTTAGTACTCGGATAACTAAATTCTTAGGTTTAATTTGGACACCTTCAATAAAGTTTAAACTGTTTAACCCCACCAAAGGTGACATTTAAATGATTCATTTTTAATCTCTTAGAAAAAGAAATAATTTAACTAACCAAATTAGTTATCAACCCCACTCATAGGTATTAATTGATTTGTTTAGTTAACAAATAATATCTAATCCCACCAAAGGTGATATTCATATAAAAAAGAAAGAATCAATAAATATCAATTTATATCTTTAATAACCTAAATAATATGAGCAAGCATAATTAACTTAGTTATTATATCCATAAATACTCCACTATTTTAACAGAAAAAATTTGCATAAATGTTTATTGAATCTCTATCTATGTTTATTTTTATATCAGTAGATTAAAAACATAAAACCCAAAATATCATGAGAGGATGTTTAGGATTTAATTTTGATTTTATAAGTTTGAATAATAAATTAAAAACCACATATATTCCTTCCTTAGATCGACCTTGGGAGTATACTTATCATTTTCTACGAAATGATTCGTGCACTTGCGAGAGTTTTATAAATATAAAACCAAAATATCGGCAGAATCAACGATGTCGGTTTTGCCTGTCAAGTTTTTGGCACCGTTACCGGGGAAGGAATAGCGTTTTTATATTATTTATCAAAATTTTAAAAACATTTTGTGTTGTAAATAATTGTGATTTTTTTATTTTGATTTAAAAAAACAAAAATAAATAAAAATAAAAATATTTGTTGTTTGTGAATAGTAAAAAAACAAAAATTTAATTAAAATTAAAATATTTTTTTTTCTCATTAAAAAAACAAAAAAAAATAAATAAACTTACCGTTCATGAATAGTAAAAAAACAAAAAATAATAATAATAAAATTGTTGTTCGTAAATAGTAAAAATTAATAAATAATCTAATAATTTTAAAATTATTTTAAAAAAAAATTAAATAAAAATTAAAAAAATAATTCCAATAATCTTTTGGCTGGGTTTCTAAGGTTATATTAGATCCTTCTCGGAACAATAAATCTAATACTTCACATTAACACATGCCAAAGTTATTGATGTTGTCGAATTTATCCACCTCAAACTTTGTGTTGGATAACATAGTTCTTCGAGTAGAACAACTTGGTTTGTCAAAAATTATAAGTTTGGCTTGTTCACCTTCTTCGATCTCTCTTTTATCAATCATAAATACAAACGGATAACAAAAATTTTGCACTTGCAACTTAAGACGATGTTTTTTCAAATTTTATACCTTATTTGGAAAAACAGAGTTCATGATTGAATCCGGAATGGTCCAATTAGTTAGGAATAGGTCCAACTTAGTTGAAAACTGGTGAAAACAGACCAAATCGATCCAAAATTCACTAATGACTGAGTTGACTCGGTCTAACTCAATGAGTTGACTCAATTGCTGGCAGTAGCACTTCGACGGCTTCTGTTCGTGATTTTGACCTTCGATTTGAGCGATTATTTCTCATTTGCATTTGTCTCGTCGAGAGCTTCAATTTGATATATAATACTATTATATTTGGCTCTAATATCAATTTGTTGTGCACGGAAGCAATAAATAGTTGTATATGAATATATCAAATCGTTAAAAGAAAACGTACAAAATTTACGTGATTCAGCAATTTGCCTAGGTCTACGGGAGACAACATATACTATTGAGCTGAGTAGAAAATATACAAAATATAGATACAGATTTCCTCACAAATAATATTTCTCAAGTGTTTTCCCAAACTCATAGAAAACTCTCACACTTACCAAGTATTTTCTCTTTTTGAGTTTGTTTATGCTCTCTCTAATTTTTTATTATTTTACCTTGTTCTTCTATGCATGAACTCTTTCATATTTATAGACGAAACAAGACTCTCTTTTTCTAAATTATGTCATAATTTAAGCCACAAATTAGGTCACTTATTTCCTTAAATTATGGCACAAATTAGGCCACTAATTTGTTACTTTAGAGCTCCTTAAATTGTGCCACAAATTAGGTTACTAATTTGTTACTTTAGAGCCAATATTCAACAATATCTTCGAGGACGGTATTGGCCTCAGCGGTATTTTTCATAGCTCTGTGCAGGTCCTCTCTCTCTCTCTTGCATTTCTTGTTTGTGTTTCTTAATTTGGTGTTATGTTGGAATTCTGTAAATTTAGATTGAAATCTACTTGGGTTTTAGTTTAGGGATATTCAGGTTATTGTTGACTATGTGGATGTTTATATACATTTTATCAATAATAGGAGCTGTATAGGTTTACTTTGGTAGTTATTCAAATGCTTTTGCACTTGTTGCTACAATTTCTGTGTTTGCTTTGTATGTATGTATTCTTGTGTCATTGTGTGGCTTTTTAGTATGATACAGTTTTCTGCTCCTTTTTGCTTTGAAAGTGATGAGTTGGAGTGCAAAAGTTCTAACTGGTTGGTTTAAGCTATGCACGATAGTTTTATGGGGAGGATGAATGGTCATTTGGTTTCTGAGAGCAAGGTATCAGTGTTTTTAGTTGTCCATCTGGAAAGAATCCAATGTATACTTACCGTGAATCAATGGCTCTTGGTAAAACAAATTGTTCAATCTTCAAGGTAAATCAAATCTTAAGGGAACTCAGCAGAGAGTGGCCTGGATGTTCATATGACTTGTTATCGAGAAACTGCAATCACTTCTGTGATGAGTTCTGCGAGATGCTTAGTGTGCCAAAGCTTCCAGGTATTGATATCTTGGTTATTGTTGTTGCCTAGATATTTCAATTTCTAATCATGTCATACCATGCAGGTGAGTTTGTGCATTTGATTTTGGAAAAGAAGGGTACCAACAGTCTTATAGCTGCGATATTTCGCTATGCTTCAATGATGACCTCCTATGAAAATGTTGAAGAGCCAGATTCTTTTTGCTGCAGGGTAGTGATTATAGAGCCACAACAATTTGTTATTTATCTTCTTATTTTCTCACTTTTATCCTTCTAGTTCTTCCTTTGAAGCCAACTGAACCAGTGCATGCTCGTAAGAAGCTGGTCTTTATCAATGTCATTCCACCTAAAATTTGAGATATTGGAGAAGAAGATTATTATACGATCTGATCTCAATGAGTTAAATGGTTTGCTTATAAACTTATGTCAACATTATGGATAAGGATCCCTAAAAAGTTGCTAGATTGTGTTGTCAATTATGAGCTAAATGCTTTGAAATATTAGTCTTTTCATTGGAGATAAATTTTTCCAAATTTCCTAGATGTCCATATCCTTATAGCTTCTGTAACAAGTTGGGTTAATTGATTTGCACATGCTGGGGATGCTGCAGCTGAAGTAGTTGGAAACACTGCATTACGGGTAAGTTGCACTAATTAATTTCTTGATGATTTGAAGCGTATCAAAATCCATGCACTGAGTTCACCAACTGATGCATTTTTGAAGTTGAGTTTGGAATTGTTGCTTTTCTCTCTAGGATGGAGGGCAGACTTTATCCTTCTTTGGAAGCAACAGACCATTTTAACGATTCAGACCATACTCTAAGTGTCTCTAACTGTAACCAGAATTTCCATGATCGGTTTCAATTAATTGATGACACTTTCGTAATCGCCTGTTTGTTATATGTGATCTGGGATTCAAAGCAAAGATGCTTCAATATGGCATGCTTAAGTCTCATGGCTTCCCAATTTTATTTTTTTTTCTCTCTATCTTGTGCAGTTGAGACAATCCAAGACAGAAGTAGTTTATACTAGTAAAATGGCTTACCACTTCCTACTAGGAGGTACTAGCAATGTTGGAAGTGCTTCTGAATCCCCTTGCAACGATTGAAATAGAGGGATTTCTAGATTTCAAAGTACTTGGCTTTAAAATTTAGTTACCTCCGGATCAAAACCTTCTAGTAGTTTATGTAAATCATAATTCGATCCAGAAACGTTCAGGAAGCCATGTGAACGTAAAATTTAAATACAATGGAAGTAAAAATTGATTGAAAACATACCTCATGCCATTGATTAAGTTTTAGCATTTATATGGGAATTCCAATGGATTTTTGATTTGATGCTCTCATTGGTTTCTCACACTTACTCTCTATTTTTGATGGTGTATATGAATAATCCAATGAGTAGTGAGAGGACCCGATGCTTTTATAAAGGTTCTCCCATCAAGAACCTCGTATTGTTTCATAACTAACATATGGTTATGAAACCGAACTATCACCACCATTCACCGTTGCGTTGCACCACTTTGATGTTACATTCTCCCACTTGGTTCAAATGTTAAGCTAAATTCTCTTGAGTAACAAAATACATGAATCATAGCAATAGGTCCTCTAAGAGCGAGTATTATCTTCCATGTATTACAATGTATTTAGTTTCTCAAGTATTATACTTTATGTGGTAACGAAACTTAATGAATAAATCCTATATTTATTCTTGGTCCAATAAAATATATATTTTCTTAAATAAATTAAGGTGCATATGAATATAAGAAAATATCACAATATATAAGAGTTTCATTAATAAATTGTATATATATACATTTACAAAGTGAAACCAATTCCCATTTTTTCCACATGATCCTTAAATTTTAGTGATAGCATGCCTTTAGTCAAAGGATCAACAATCATTAACTCAGTGCTAACATGCTCAATGATCACTTTATTTTCCTTAACACGTTCTCTTATGGCCAAGTATTTAATGCCGATGTGCTTACTATAACTACCACTTTTGTTGTTCTTAGCCATAAAAACAACAGTTGAGTTGTCACAGTACAATCTTAATGGCTTAGAAATAGAGTCAACTACTCTAAGCCAGGAAATACAACTCTTCAACCATACACCATGTGATGTGGTCTCAAAACATGACATGAACTCGGCCTCCATAGTGGAAGTAGCAGTCAAGGACTATTTTGCACTCCTCCAAGACATGGCTCCACCGATAAGCATGAAAATGTAACCAGATGTTGATTTGCATGAATTAACACAACCAGCAAAGTCTGCATCGGAGTAGCCAATTACTTCTGGATCATCGGTTCATCTATACATGAGTATATAGTCCTTGGTTCCTTGAAGGTACTTCATCACTTTCTTTGCAGCTTTCCAGTGGTCAACACCTGGGTTACTCTGATATCTCCCTAGCATCTCAACAACAAATGCAATGTCAGGTCTGGTGCATACATGAGCATACATCAGGCTTCCAACGGTTGAATCATATGGAATGGTTTTCATTTTTTCTCTTTCACAATAATTCTTTAGGCATTGGTCCAAATTGAACTTATCACCCTTGGAGCAACACTTGGTGAACAATCTTTCATCCGAAATCTCTCTAAAACATTATTGATATAAGTTTCCTGATATAAACCCAAGATGCCTCGAAGTCTATCTTTATAGATCTTGATGCCAATGACATAAGATGTCTCACCCATATCCTTCATATCAAAATTTTTAGAGAGGAATTGTTTTACCTCGTGTAGTAAACCATTATCATTAGCTGCAAGCAAAATATCATCCACATATAGTACCCAAAAAAAATTCTTACTCCCATTAACCTTCTGGTATATACATTGATCCATGACGTTCTCTTCAAAACCAAATGAAGTGATGGCGTTATGGAATTTCAAATACCATTGACAGAAAGCTTGTTTAAATCCATATATGGATTTATTAAGCTTACAACCCAAATGCTCACCATTACTAGAGAAGAATCCTTCAAGTTCTTTCATATAAACCTTTTCCTCTAGGTTACCATTAAGGAAATCCATTTTCACATCCATTTGATGCAAATCCAAATCAAAATGGGCAACCAACGCCATGATCACACGAAGTGAATCATTCTTAGATACATGAGAAAATGTCTATGTGTAGTCGATTCCCTCCCTTTGAGTGAATCATTTGGCAACAAGTCTTACCTTATGTCTCTCAATGTTGCCTTGTGAGTCTTTCTTTGTCTTGAAGACCCATCTATATCCAATGGCTTTCACACCATCAGGCAACTTGATGAAAACCCAGACTCAGTTAGATGCCATAGAATCCATCTCTTCTTTCATGAAATTGTACCATAAGTTCAAAACCTTAGAATTCATGGCCTATGAAAATGATTCAGGATCATCCACATCTCCAATGTTACAATTAGATTCTTGTAGATACACAACATAATCACTAAGAATTGCCAACCTTTTAGTTCTAGTAGATCTTCTTAATTTCACACCACTATCTTCCTGGGAAGTATGAGGTTCAACTTGTTCTTCAGAAGTTTCAATTATCTCCTAAACAACATGATCTATTGGAATATTGTCAACAACTTATGAAATTCCAATGATTGGTTGTTCAACACCAACTTGTACTTGAAGGGTGTTGTGAACAATAATCAATCTATCTCATGAAGTAGAAGGATGAGACTCTAAGTGATCAGTATCAGAAACTATGTCTTGATTTGATCGCTCCTACTAATCAGGTCATATTTAAGAAACTTTGCATTTCTTGATTCCACAAACCTAGTGATGTGAGATGGCCAGTAAAATCTATAACCCTTAGACCATTTGGCATATCCAATGAAATACCCATTAATGGTCCTTGGGTCCAGCTTATTCTCTTATGGATTATAAATCCTCACTTCAAATAGGCATCCCTATATGCACATATGTCACAAACTTTGTTTCCAACCTTTCCATAATTCAAATGGCGTCTTTGAGACAGCCTTTGTTGGAACTCGATTTAATATCTACACAACCGTCTTTAAAGCTTCAATTCACAAGGATTTAGGAAAATTAGGGTTGCTAAGCCTACTCCGCACCATGTCTAATAATGTTCGGTTTCTCCTTTCTACTATACCATTCTGGTCTGGTGAACCAGGCATAGTGTATTGGGTAACTATCCCATGTTCTTGAAGTAACTTGGCAAACAGACCAGGCGCTTGCCCATTCTCAGTGTATCTACCATAATATTCACCACATTTATCTAATCTCATGACCTTTATTTGATTTTCGTATTGTTTCTCTATTTCAACCTTAAAGCTCTTAAAGGTATCTAATGCTTCACTCTTATTAAAAATCATGTAGAGATACATATATCGAGAAAAATCATCAATAAAAGTGATAAAATATTTCTGACCTTGAATGTCCATAACTGGACAACATATATTTGTATGTATGATTTCTAATATGTTTGAGCTCCTATTGGCACCTTTCTTTGACTTGTTCGTCTGCTTTCCCTTAATGTAGTCCGCACATGTCTCAAAATCAGTAAAATTTAGAGTACTAAGTACCCTTTTTTTCACTAATCTTTTAATTCGTTCTATGGAGATATGTCCCAAACTTCTATGCCATAATGTAGAAGGGTCATCATCAATAATACACTTTTTAGTGCCAGCTTGAATATGCATAGGGTTATGAGTGGAATTATTTCGTAAATTAATTCAGTAAAGACCATCAAGCAAAATAACATTCCCAGTACAATCAGATTTATTAAATAAACTGAAAGATGTTTCTAAAAAGTGAAAGGAATAACTAAAAGGTACAAGTCTTGAAATCAAAATCAAGTTTCTAGAGAAACTTGGAACATAAAAGGTTTTTTCTAATTCTAAAATAAAACCATTACTTAAAATCAAACTGCATGTCCCTACAGCCTCCATTGGCTCACTTTCCATTGGCTTCCTTAGATTTCGCATACCCTGAAGGATTTTATAGCATGGATTTTTGATCCAGAATCAATCCACCAAGTGTTAATATTAACATTAACCATATTAGATTCATAACAAACAAATGAGATTGGATTACCTTTAATCTCAAGTCATTTCTAGAATTTGATACATTCCTTCTTCATGTGTCCCTTCTTTTTACAGAAGAAACACTTGGCTTCTTTCTTAATATTATCCCTTTTCCTTTATGCTTGTATTGAGATTTTCCTTTCCTGTATATTGTAGCCAACATTGTACTTTCACCAAATTCCATAACAAGCATCCCTTCCTCTAGAACACACATGGTCATTAGTTCATTGATTGACCATTTATCCTTATGTGTATTGCACGAGATTTTGAATGGCCCATACTGATGTGGAAGAGTGTTAAGGATATAGTACACCAGGAAGGATTTTGACATCTCAACCTCGAGATGCCTAAGTTGAATCTCAATGTCCCTCATTTCCATAATGTGCTCGCGCACACCTTTCACCCTGGGGAGTCTTAAGGAAGAGAACTTCATAATAAGGGTGCTTGCTAAAGCCTTATCTGAAGTGATGAATTGATCACCAATGGCCTTTGATAACTGTATATTATACAGTTATTTTATCCATTTTATTAATTATAATTACTATGTTTTTAATGTTTTTATTTAATTTTAATTTATTAAATTAATATTTACTCTTAGTTTTAAAGGATATATTTTTTAAAAGAAAATTAAAGAATTTGTATTGAAAAATAATTGAATTGTAAATAATAAAAGTCTTAAAATATAATTTAAATTAAAAGAGGGCTTAATTGCAATTAACAAAAGTCTAAAATATAATTTGAATTAAAAAAGTGCTTAATTGCAAATATAAAAAGTTTAAAATATAATTTGAATTAGAAAAGGACTTGATTGCAATTAACAAAAGTTTAAAAGTTAATTTAAATTAAATTGAAGGGATAAAATGCAATTAAAGAAAATTTGTTTTTTTCGTGCAAGAAGAGGACCACGTGTGCCCATTTTCAACACGCAACACGCACCATTCGATCAGGAAATCAACAATGAGAATCAGGCGCATGTAGGATAGACGCGACATAGGTGATTGGACCCAGTTTTTTGGATTACACGCTACATGGAGCGCTGACTGGGGCCCACATGTCGTATAGGTTGGTGTGCATGGTGGGACCCATATGTATGCACAAGAAACCTTCCCCTACAACGTGTTTCATGTACACTGCATGCATCCTCCCATTTCACCAAATAATAATTGGCCACGTGTCTATATTAATCTTCTAGCAAATCCAATAATGAAACGTGGCATGCGTTGGGTAAAATGAAAACGTAGAAACGGCACCCACTTTCCAACGCGTTCTGCGTCACCCACGTGGTTGCTGCAAGAGAAACTTCCCATGCGATGGGTTTCATGTGAGCTTGACATGTGTCTCCTTATTCTTCCATCCAATCATATGGCAACACGTGGCATGCGTTTTGTGAAATAAAAAACGTAGAAACAACGCCCTCTTCCAGTTGAGTCCTTTTTTGTCTCCACGCATGTTTGATTTTTATTATTTCCCATGTATTTTTGTCCCCCACTACATGCATTTTGAAAAAAAAAAAGAAATTGTTTGGGTTGATATAATTTAGACAAGAAGAAAGACGTGGAGAGTTTTTTAGTTTTTCATTTTTCCGGTTAGCTTCAATTTTTAGTTTCTTTTCTACGTGTTCTCTACAACACGCAGAAACTTTTCTTTAACATTTTTATGTTGTTATTTTCTTATGAAATAGAGAGAAAGAAGACAGCGAAGAAGAAGAAAAGGGAAGAAATTTATTTTTCATTGAGGAATCGTGAAAGAGTTTCTCTTAATATTTTTCTTTTAAATTATATTTCTCTGAAATGTCTGATTATTATTGTATTGTAATTTTAATTTCTACTATGAACTAATTTATTTGTTCTAAGGTTGCAGTGTAGCTTAAATTATGAAACTTGAATTAATTATTTTTGAATGATTTATAGAACGGTTTTAAGTTGTTTATTTTATCTGTTCTTAATGCTTTTAATTATTGGAAGATTAATTAATTGATGTGTGACACTTAAATAAACTTGGAAAAGACATTTTTGTGTGTTGCTCGTGATAAAATAACATATATATATATATAAGGGACAGGAATATACCTTTATTTTATGTGTAACTATTTGAGAACTTAGAACTTAATAAATCTAGTTGAATTTAATTCTTATAGGAATATAGTGAATTATTTTAGCGAGATGTGTCTATATGGAGCTCGGAAGAGATATATGGATAAATTAGGAGTTCTCGATTAACAACTTAAAATACGATAACATAAATCAAGAGAAAATAATATGATTCAAGTGAATTAATTTGATGAAATTGCAATCCTATAATTTTCTTATAAACTGTTATAAAAATTAGTTAGTCAAATTGCATTAAATTATTGACTATTTGGATAGAATTAGGTTGAAATAATTTTAGTAATTAACGAACACTAGTAACAAATCTTTGTGGAAACGATATTTTATTTATCATATTATTACTTGTGATCATGTATACTTGCACGATTTTATGTTCTCCAAAAAAGAAAACAAGTTTTTGGCGCCGTTGCCGGAGATTTTTTTACTATTTTTTGTTGATATTAATACAAATTAATTTGATTTTAGTTCAAAAAAATTATGCTTATTATTCTTTGCTTAGATTTGTGTGTTTATATGTGTTTATTTTCATTTTCACTTTATTATATTTATTTTTCAAATTTTTGGATTAAGTGGGACTTTGTATGCGACGCATAAGAAATCTTGACATAGTTCTGTTAGATCTAGAAATTGGGAGAACTATTTTAAAATTAAAAAAATAATAATAAGCAAGAAACCTCAAAACATCTAATTATGGATGAGGAAATTCTTGAAGTGGAAGAACCAAGATCTTTAAGAGATTATGTAGTGTCTATGGTTGGCGGGATTCATTCAAGCATTAGAAGACCATCAATTCAAGCCAATAATTTTGAAATTAAGCCTGCAATCATTCATATGATTCAAAAATCAGTTCCGTTTGGTGGTTTACCCCACGATGATCCAAACTCCCATATAGCAAATTTTTTAGAGATTTGTGACACCTTTAGGTATAATGGAGTCACTGATGATGCTATGCGGTTGAAACTTTTTCCTTTTTCACTTAGGGATAAGGCAAAGAGTTGGTTGAATTCATTGACATGTGGTTCTATCACTACTTGGGAGGATTTGGCTCAAAAATTCTTAGCCAAATATTTTCCACCGACGAAGATCGCAAGGATGAGAAATGAAATCACTACTTTTGTGTAGTTTGACTCAGAATCATTATATGAAGCTTGGGAGAGGTACAAGAAGCTACTTCGAAGATGTCCTCATCACGGTTTACCAAAGTGGCTTCAAGTTTAAACATTTTATAATAGTTTGATGGGTCAAACTAGAAACATGATTGACGCTGCATTAGGTGGTGCTCTTATGGGAAAATCAATTGATGAAGCCTACAAATTATTAGAGGAAATGGCTTCCAATAGCTACGAGTGGCCATTAGAGAGGATGATGCCTAAGAGAGCGGCTGGAATTCACTAGATTGATGTTATGACCGCTTTAACTACACAAGTATCCGCTTTGGTGAAGAAGATGGATACTTTGGGTGTCCATTCTATTCAGAGTCATTTTGTTGCATATGAAATTTGCAATGGAAATCATGTCAGTGAGAGATGTCCTCACAACTCTAAATCTATCAATTTTGTTTCCAACTACAATAGGAATCAAAACAACCCTTATGCTAACACTTATAATCTAGGGTGGAAGAATCATCCTAATTTTTGCTGGATTAACAATAAGGGACCATCATCTTCTATGAAGCCCACATATCCTCAGGCTTTTCATAACCAATCTCCACCATAAGAAAAGAAGCCATCATTGGAAGATATGTTTTCTCGATACATGGCCAATAATGAGACTATTCTTCAAAATCAAGCAGCTTCCATCAAAAATCTTAAAGTTCTATTGGCGAAACTTGCTACTGTTGTCAACAACCGTCCTCAAGGAGCTTTGCTAAGTGATACTGAAACTAATCCTAATAGGGAAGGAAAAGAGCATTATAAGGCAATTACACTCAGAAGTGGAAAAGAGTTAAAAGAAATACATAAGCCCATTTATTTGCCAACCCCTAGTGTTGAAGCTATTGGCCTAAAAAAACAAGATTATGGAGAAGAAAGAGTTGAAGAGAATGAAGTAACAACAAAACCTGTGATGAAACCAGCTTTAGGAGAAGCACAACCGACCACTGTAACTCTTCAACTTGTAGATAGGTCTTTGAAACACCCAAGAGGCATTATAGAGGATATGCTTGTAAAGGTAGATAAGTTTATCTTTCCTGCAAATTTCATAATTCTCGATATGGAGGAAGACAAAGAGATCCTTATTATTCTAGGGAGACCATTTTTAGCAACAGGTAGGACTTTGATTGATGTTCAAAAATAGGAAATCACCATGAGAGTTCAAGATCAAGATGTAACTTTCAAAGTGTTTAAAGCTATGAAATTCCCAGGTGATTATGATGCTTGTTATGGAGTAAATGAGTTAGTTGATAGCAGGTTTACAAAAAACTCTACTACTGATTCTTCGATAATTTCTCCTGTGAATCTTAATAATGACTTAAGAACCGCTTGTGAAAAGCGCCGTCTGCCAATCAATGAGATGGACCAGTTCCGTCTACAAGCATATAAAAATCTTAAGCTCTATAAAGAAAAGATGAAGAGATGGCATGACAATAAGCTCTTGCATCGACATTCTAAATAAGGACAAAAATTTTTGCTCTTCAAGTTTCGGTTGCAATTCTTCTTAGGAAAACTAAAATCAAGGTGGTCATGTCCTTTCAATATTTCCAAAATGCAATCATACGGTACTGTTAAGATTAAAGATGAAAAATCATATAGGAATTTCCAAGTGAATGGGAAAAAACTCAAACCTTGTTGAGGAGGTGACATTGATCATCAAAGGCCAACCATTTTGTTATATGACCCGACTTGAAGCAAAGAAAAAGGAAGTCAAGCTGATGACTCTAAATCAAGTGCTTCTTAGGAGGCAACCCATGTGTTTTAGTTTTTATTTATTTATTTTAGAACATGTATTAGCTGCATATTTCTTCATTTTGTTATTTTGTTTTGATATGTGAAAATTTGATGAGGTAAAGCAATTTTTGGATTTCAATCTCACAAGCCAACTCACCATTCAGGAAAGTTTCTTTTAACACATCTCCTTCGTTCTTTAATTTTCACACATTGGGGACAATATGCATATTAAGTTTGGGGTGTAGAGATTAAACTTATTTGAAATATTGCTTGATATTGTTGCTTGTGTAGCTTTGTTTGTTTGGTTGATCGAAACATTAGAATATATTTTGCTTTTAATGGTGATTTATTTTTATTTCCTCAGCCTAACTTATGCATAGCTCTTTGAAAAATTTGAATATTACCTAAGTTGTGTATAATTTTAGCATATGTTTCATTTTTACAAGAATATATATTTATAAGCACTAGTCTTGATGTTTGAGTTGTTATGCTAATTTAGAGAAGGTTTATGTGAGTATGCAATTCGATTGATATTTTTGGTATCACAATTCTTAGAATTTGTTTGATTTTCTCTCAAGACGAAATTCTAGATAACACTTAATTAAGAAAATGATATAGGCCATCTTTGGATCGTTTGAGCCTTTCTATCTACCTTCACATGTTTTATCCATAATATACATCTTTTGAGCTTCAAAGTTTATATATATATTTTTTATCTCCTTTCAAAATCCTAGTAATATATATATATATGAATAGATATATCAATTTTTCTTATCTCACTAACATGTGTCCAATGTTAGTAAATTTCTAAAGATATATCGAAAAGAAAAAAAGAGGATACTGAAAAAAAAAACAGAAAAAAATAAAAAAACGATTATTGCATGTGATGTTAAAGCTCAAATTGGGAAGTATTCATTGAGAAGTTAGAAGATATCTTGTTTCAATCCTAAAATGATGTGTTTAGGAAAGATTTGAGCCACATATTATCTTTTATCCTACCTCTGCCTAAGCCATACATTACAAGCTTAATAAAGTCCTATTGATTTTTAGTTTTGTTTGTCTACATTAGTGGAGAGAGAAATGAAAAATGAATTTATGAGATTTGTGATTTCATTAAAAATTAATTGCGTTCATATTTGCATAAACTTATCCGGATTTCATGTGATGAAATATGAAAAGACTTCACACACACAAGAAAATTCATTGTGAAAATGTAACATACTTTTAAATTGATTTCAATGCTTAGATAAAATTCTTATATTTTTTTAAGTTATGTTATTTGTATGACCAATTGTAAATGTTTTGAAAATCACTATTTTAAGTGCATATATCCTAGTTTTATTTCTTTCCTTTTGCTCGAGAACTAGCAAAATCTTAAGTTTGGGGGTGTGATAACTGTATATTATACAGTTATTTTATCCATTTTATTAATTATAATTACTATGTTCTTAATGTTTTTATTTAATTTTAATTTATTAAATTAATATTTATTCTTAGTTTTAGAGGATATATTTTTTAAAAGAAAATTAAAGAATTTGTATTGAAAAATGATTTAATTGCAAATAAAAAAGTCTTAAAATATAATTTAAATTAAAAGAGAGCTTAATTGCAATTAACAAAAGTTTAAAATATAATTTGAATTAAAAAAGTGCTTAATTGCAAATAAAAAAGTCTTAAAATATAATTTAAATTAAAAGAGAGCTTAATTGTAATTAACAAAAGTTTAAAATATAATTTGAATTAAAAAAGTGCTTAATTGTAAATATAAAAAGTTTAAAATATAATTTGAATTAAAAAATGGCTTGATTGCAATTAACAAAAGTTTAAAAAGTTAATTTGAATTAAATTGGAGGGCTAAAATGCAATTAAAGAAAAAAAAATTCTGTGCAGGAAGAGGACCACACGCGCCCACTTTCAACGCGCAACATGCACCGTCCGATCAAGAAATCAACGGTTAGGATTAGGTGTGTGTAGGATAGACGCGACATAGGCGATTGGACCCATTTTCTGGATTACATGCTGCACGGAGTGCTGATTGAGGCCCACCTATTGCGCAAGCTGGCGTGTAGGGTGGGACCCATGTGTCTCCACGAGAATCCTTCCCCTACGACGTGTTTCATGTAAACTGCGTGCATCCTCCCATTTCACCAAATAATAAGCAGCCATGTGTCTATATTAATCTTCCAGCAAATCCAATGATGACACGTGGCATGCATTGGGTAAAATGAAAACGTAGAAACATCACCCACTTTCCAGTGCATTCTGTGTCACCCACGTGGCTGCTGCAATAGAAAATTCCCATGCGATGCATTTCATGTGAACTTCATGCACCCTCCCATTCCAACAAATACGAAGCGGCCACGTGTCTCCTTATTCTTCCAACCAATCAGATGGTGACATGTGGCATGCATTTTGTGAAATAAAAAACGCAGAAATAACGCCCTCTTCTAGCTGAGTCTTTTTTTGTCTCCATGCGTGTTTGCTTTTTATTATTTCCCATGTATTTTTGTCCCCCATTACATGCATTTTGAAAAAAAATCAATTGTTTGGGGTGATATAATTTATATGAGAGGAAAGATGTGGAGAGTTTTTTAGTTTTTCATTTTTTCAGTTCGCTTCAATTTTTAGTTTCTTTTCTACGTGTTCTCTACAACACGCAGAAACTTTTCTTTAACATTTTTATGTTGTTATTTTCTTAGGAAATAGAGAGAAAGAAGACAACGAAGAAGAAGAAAAGGGAAGAAATTTATTTTTCATTGAGGAATTGTGAAAGAGTTTCTCCTAATCTTTTTCTTTTAAATTTTATTTCTCTGAAGTGTCTGATTATTGTTGTATTATAATTTTAATTTCTGCTATAAATTAATTTATTTGTTCTAGGGTTGCAGTGTAGCTTAAATTATGAAACTTGAATTAATTATTTTTGAATGACTTGTGGAACGGTTTTAAGTTGTTTATTTTATCTATGCTTAATGCTTTTAATTATTGAAAGATTAATTAATTGATCTGTGATACTTAAATAAACTTGGAAAAGGTATTTCTGTGTGTTGCTCGTGATAAAATAACATATATATATATATAAGGGATAGGAATATACCTTTATTGTACGTGTAACTATTTGAGAACTTAGAACTTAATAAATCTGATTGAATTTAATTATCATAGGAATATAGTGAATTATTTTAACGAGATGTGTCTATATGGAGCTCGAAAGAGATATATGGATAAATTAGGAGTTCTTGGCTAACAACTTAAAATACGAGAACATAAATCAAGAGAAAATAATATCATTCAAGTGGATTAATTTGGTGAAACTACAATCCTAGAATTTTCTTATAAACTCTTATAAAAATTAGTAAGTCAAACTGCATCAAATTATTGATTGTTTGGATAGAATCAGGTTGAAATAATTTTTGTAATTAACAAACACTAGTAACAAATCTTAGTGGGAACGATATTTTACTTATCATATTATTACTTATGATCGTGTATACATGTACGATTTTATGTTCTCCAAAAGAGACAACAACCTTTAGGAAGTCCTAAACATTGTTATGTTGGTCAATAGAACCACGAATACCAACAGAGATCTTAATCTTAATGAGTATCACACTAAGGTGATTAGATCGTTCACATTGTTTATAAAGTATGATATTCTCTAGAGTATTGGTTTTAGTAATTTTAGCTGGTTCGTTTTTCCTAATAACATAGTCAATATCCATCCACCCTAGATGAAGGAGAATTATTTCCTTCCATATTTTATAATTATCCTCTTTTAAATCGAGAATGTGACAACGGATATCAGAGAAATTTACAGGTTGAGAAGCTACAATTAAAGATTATATGCTTATTAAAATTTGAGACCTAAATTATAATCATTCTTTACCAATGTAAATCATGAAAAATATGAATCTAGTGACATAAAACTTGTCTTTGGACTAAAATTTTAATTCAATTAGATTCATCTTAACTTTACGATAAAACTATCAAATTATGTTCTTTTTCTTAATCCCTGTGGGTAAATTAGAAAATATAATTTGATATTTTATCATAATTAATCACACAAAAATATAATAAAAATTCATGTAGAATAAGATTTATTATATCACATATGATTAATTACAATTAATATTTATTTTATAAATATGATCCTAAATAAACATTATTATAGTTTTAATTAATTAAAGATATTGTAGCTACTCCCTAATTAATTAAACTACATCAATCACTTAAATATTAGTTAAATCTTTAGGTTTAATTATTGCATAAAAACATAAGCAATATTAATTTAATTGTAAATGTGCAAATATTATCTATCTTAAGATTGCATATATGACAATAAATTATACAAGCAAAAATAAATAATATAAGCACTAATTAAATCTATAAAGAGTCATTAACAATTAATTTCATTATACATAAATTATTTAACTAAATTTTCATATGTATAATTAATTACAAAATTTATACATACAAATACCAAAACAAATAATTTAAGCATAATGTATTTAAATAAATTTTAATGTGCCAAAAATTATTTAAATAAATATTACATTTATAATAAATATTCTATATATGACAAAACTAAGTTAAATAATTAATCACGTTAAAATTATATTCAAATTTTTTTTAATAAAATCAAATTCCAAATCATATATAAAAATAATCAGATACACAAAATAACATAAACTATGTTATAATCTAGTGGCCCAAAGAGTGGGCACTCTACCGAGACACCCAAATTCGAGCCAAAATAAACCAATTTTTCCTTTTATAAAATTGAATCATGAATACATATAAAATGAGGCTTATGCATAAAATAACATAAAATGCTTATGGTCCAACGGATAGCACCATTCATCTCCAGCATGTAATCTGTGTTCGATTCCTAATTGAAACAATTTTTTTTTGTGAGGGTCATCTTCAACCTCCTATTCAAATGGATATCAGGTCGTATCTCACTAATCCGACGATCTTTTATCAAAATTCTTAGAATTTGATTTCCGAGTTATTCATGGTATCAGTTTGAATTAAAAAATTTATTTTAAATAAAAAGTTAATTAATGATTCAAATGAATGCCCACGGAAAATTGGATTTATTTTCTTCATTTTTTTTCAAGTTTCAATTCAAATCATTATAAAATCAATATTGAAACAATTTATAATTTCCATATGCATCAAAAACAAGCAAAATAAAAAAAAAACCAAATTCTTAGTTCCTCATGAAACAAAGCAAAACATGAATGTTTTTAAAATGACTTTAATACCAAATATAAACCATAATTTGATCCAGAAACGTTCAGGAAGCCATATGAACATCGAATTTAAATACAATGGAAGCAAAAATGGATTGAAAACATACCTCTCATTGATCAAATTTCAGCACTTATATGAAAATTCTAATAGATTTTTGATTTGATGCTCTCACTGGTTTCTCACACCTACTCTCTCCATTTTCATGGTGTATATGAATAATTTAGTGAATAGTAAGAGGACTCGATACCTTTATAAAGGTTCTCCCATCAAGAACCTCGAATGGTTTCATAACTGATATACGGTTACGAAATCGAACTGTCACCACCATTCACTGTTACGTTGTACCACTTTGATGTTATAGTTTAGAAATTGAAAATCAAGAGGAGGATGTACCGAGGCAACACTCGCAATCTGATGCAGAGTTGTTGTCGGCTCTAGAAAATTCACAATCGTGACACGATATTTGAGGGTATAGTTCCTCAACATCATTTGTGTACTATTTGAAACAATTTATAATTTTCATATGCATCAAAACAAGCAAAATAAAAAAAAAACCCAAATTCTTAGTTTCTCGTGAAACAAAGCAAAACATATATGTTTTTAAAATGATTTTAATACTAAATATAAACCATAATTCGATCCAGAAACGTTCAGGAAGTCATATGAACACCGAATTTAAATACAATGGAAGCAAAAATGGATTAAAAACATACCTTCTGTTATTGATCAAATTTCAACACTTATACGAGAATTCTAATAGATTTTTGATTTGATACTCTCACTGGTTTCTCACAACTACTCTCTGCATTTTCATGATGTATATGAATAATTTAGTGAATAGTGAGAGAACCTGATACCTTTATAAAGGTTTTCTCATCAAGAACCTCGAATGGTTTTGTAACCGATATACGGTTACGAAATCGAACTGTCATCATCGTTCATCGTTACGTTGTACCACTTTAATGTTATAGTTTAGAAATTAAAAATCAAGAAGAGGATGTATCGAAGCAAGACTGGCAATCTGATGCAGAGTTGTTGTCGGCTCTAGAAAATTCACAGTCGTGACACGATATTTGAGGGTATAGTTCCTCAACATCATTGTGTGTACTATTTGAAGCCATGCAAAGGCAATTGATAACTTATTCATTTGTGTATAATGTAAAATCGGAATTTATGTACACTCAAAACATTCATCTTGGGAAAATAAATAAATAAAAAAGAGAAGGTTACTTTGTATGAATAACTCGGCTACTTAACTTGTATTATTAATCGAATTCGAATAATACACTTGCTGTTTATTGCAGATTACGTGGAAGAAATTGGAACTCACGTAACAATAAGATAAAATAAGAAGATATGTGTTAATACATTTTCCTTCAAATCACCAAACTAATAAGGTTATAGGCAACAAGTACTCCTGGTAATCGAACCTAAGTTGATAAATACCATTCTGTTTTATATTATTTGATATTTTATATTATAAGTGAGGTTATTTATTCTTTTTAACTTTAAAAAATAGATCAATTAAAAATAATATATTGTCTTTAATCAATTGTTTTTTCTAAAGTAACATAACTAATGTTATGTTTAGTTTGATAGAATGAAATGGAATTAAAATCGATTCTTTCTACTTTTATGTTTGGTTGGATTAAAAATGAGAATATAATAGAATCGATTTTTTTCCCCCTTAAGAAATCTTGATTGCATTTTTATTTTAATTTTTTTCCAATTTTATCCCAACTTTAAATATAACCCAAAACCTTATACCCAAAATCTCAAATCTCAAAATCATAAATCATAAACCTTAAATCTCAAAATCATAAACCATAAACCTTAAATCTCAAAACCATAAACCTTAAATCTCAAAACCCTAAATCCCAAATCCCTAAACCTTAACCCACAAGTATAACCCTAAATCCCAAATCTCTAAACCTTAAATCCCTAAATCTCTAAATCCCTAAACCCTAAACCATATTTAGAAAAATAATAATTTAATCATAAACTTTAACCTATAAATATAACCCTAAATCCAAGATCCAAAATCCAAAATCCCAAAAGCATAAACCCTAAATCCCAAATCCTAAATCTTAAAACTCTAAACCCTATTTAGAAAAATAATAATTTTAACCCTAAACTTTAAGCCACAAATATAACCCTAAACTCTAAATCTTAAATCTCAAATCCCGAAACCATAAACCCTAAACCCTATTTAGAAAAATAATAATTTTAACCTTAAACCTTAACCCACAAATATAACCCTAAATCCCAAATCCTAAATCCCAAATCTCAAAACCCTAAATCCTATTTAGAAAAATAATGATTTTAATAATATAATTTCTTTTTTAAGTAATAAATATTTAGAAAAATAATGTTTTCAATAATGTATTTTTTTGACAAAAAAATAATAATTAAATGATATTATTTAAATTTTATGATAATATATAATATTTTTCATTTCATTCTAGTTATAAACCAAACACTGTAATATTGATTCTTTCTTTGATTCCAGTGGTCAAACCAAACAAAATTGTTTCATTTTTATTGAATTACATTCCGATTTCGATTTCGATTTCGATTTCGATTTCGATTTCACTATGTGAATCAAACACTCATCTAAGTGATAAAATTTTTAATTTATATGATTAAATGATATCAATGCTAATAATAATAGGGATCTTAACGAGGCAGATTGGGACATCCCAGTTTAAATATCGTGGGTGATGGGCGGGATTTTTCCATAAAAGGTTTGTATTTTTTTATTGATATTGATGATTCTCTATTAATAAATAAATTATAATAAATTAAATATTTAATATGGAAAAATGTTAGTTTCAGTTTAAATTTATAAAAAAAATAAAAATATATCAAAAAATTTATAAATTTATAGATTTATTAAAATATGATATGATCTCGTCTCACTTGTGTTATAAAATAATGATTTTTATTTCTCATTTTTTATTATCTTTTCTTTGCCTCAAAATAATTCTCCTAGGGATTTGTCATGCATAAAAATTTGACAATCATACATGTTTATTTTCTACCAGAGAAGAATCATATTTTTGCTTTTTATAAAAATAAAACATATAAGTTTATTACTTTTATAAAATAATTATAATTTTTTTTTATAAATTTAGTATATTTTTATATTACTTGAAAGAGAATTAAAATAATTTTATTAAAAATAACAACTTAACTATCATTTTAAAAATTTTAAAAAAAAATAAAGAAATTAAACCAATAATAAACTTCTCGATGCAAAATTCATAGCAAAAGGAAAAAGAAAAAGTGCAATCCAGAATTCAAAATTGAAGAGTTCAATCTCAGATTCTACAGAAAATGAAGAAACGGTTCCTCTTCAACCCCTAAACAACTCCCATATTATCGATTCATCAACTTAATCCGTTCTTCTCAAAAAAAAAAAATCCATTCCACGGAAAATTGACAATGCTCCCCACAATCTTACACAATCTCAAACCCGTTCACAACCCCATAACCCTAAACCCCCAAATTCCCAAACCCTACTCACCATCCCCATTCACCATACGGTCATCTCTCCAATGGAACAGGAAGCCCCAATTAGCCGGTGAAACTCCACGCGTGGTCGTTATTACCTCCGGAAAAGGTGGCGTCGGCAAGACCACCACCACAGCCAATGTGGGTCTCTCTCTCGCCCGTCTTGGTTTCTCTGTAGTCGCAATTGATGCCGATGTCGGCCTTCGCAATCTTGACCTTCTTCTAGGCCTTGAAAACCGCGTGAATTACACTGTCATTGAGGTCCTCAATGGTGATTGCAGGTTAGACCAAGCACTGGTAAGGGATAAACGCTGGTCTAATTTTGAATTGCTTTGTATTTCAAAACCTAGGTCTAAATTACCAATGGGGTTTGGTGGGAAAGCTTTAGTTTGGCTTGTGGATGCATTGAAAACAAGGCAAGAAGGTTGCCCTGATTTCATTATAATTGATTGCCCAGCTGGGATCGATGCAGGGTTCATTACGGCGATAACTCCTGCGAATGAGGCCATTCTGGTGACCACACCAGATATTACAAGCTTGAGAGATGCTGATAGAGTCACTGGATTGTTGGAGTGTGATGGCATAAGGGATATAAAGATGATAGTGAACCGGGTTCGCACCGATATGATCAAAGGGGAGGATATGATGTCGGTGCTTGATGTGCAGGAGATGTTAGGGTTGGCATTGCTCGGGGTGATTCCAGATGACGCAGAGGTAATTAGGAGTACAAATAGAGGGTACCCTCTTGTATTGAATAAACCACCTACATTGGCAGGGTTGGCTTTTGAGCAAGCAGCTTGGAGGCTTGTTGAGCAGGATAGTATGCAGGCTATTATGGTTGAGGAAGAGCCAAAAAAGCGTGGGTTTTTCTCCTTTTTTGGTGGGTAGGATTAGGAATTCAACCCCCTTTTGGAGTTGGAAGCTTCCTAATCAAGTGTGGTTAGTCTTTAGAGAGTTTTAAGGTTTTGAGAATTCAAGAATTTTTAATTCAACCACTCCTTTTGGAGTTTGAAGTTTTCTAATCAATTGTGGTTAGTCTTTTTTAAGGTTTGGAGAATTCAGGAACTTTTGCAACAATTCTGATTTAGCCAACTGCTGCTAGAAGGTTAAAAGCTTTGTACAGTGGGTTAGTAAAGTTTGCTCTTTTGTTTCTTTTCCATAATTTTGTGTTGCTCTTTTTGATGGCTAGATTTTGCTATTTTCGTATGATTATTATTGTCTGTAACTCACAGTTGTAATTGGTTGAAGAACATTCTCTTGTTTTAAGTTAGGATTGTTTGTTTATTGAAATTCTAGTATTGCTATTTTTCATTTGGAAATCAATTTTTGTGTCAGTGTTTCCTTTATCTCTTTTTTAATAGCAAAAGGATTATATATATATATATATATATATATATATATATATATATATTACTAACCATCAGCAAATACATGAGAATATAACAAAATAGTGCACAAGAAGCTGTAAATTTGCTACAATGTTATTTGTGAGACACAACATTTGATAATTCGGTGATAGTTCGGTAATCGCCGATTTTAGTTTTGTAAAAATTCTTAATTTAGTTCAAGAGATTTTTCAAATTATTTACACATCTGTATATATGAGTGTGTAAATGATTTAGAAATTTTTTATGGTAAAATAGGCCTAATTTGAATTGTATTGTGAATTTTTAAAAACCTGTTTCGGAGTTTGTCCTCGGTAGTTTGACTGTAATAACGAGCTTCACAAATCCTCCAAGTGACTACTTTCACCGCGTTATTAGAGACCAGACTGCTATTAAAGCCCAATATATTTGACCCAATTACAAATATTTTGGACCAAGGCACAATTGTTAACAAGAAAACTAGTAATCCAGATCATTAAATGTCACGTTTCTTTATATATAATTCTATTATTAGGGTTAAATAGAAGTTTAAAATTGATATAGGTATTATTTATGGTTAAGAATAAAAATAAAAAAAATATAAGGGTCAATAATTAGAATACATTTTAAACAATAAGAAAAATATTGACTTATCAATAATATCAATTTATTGGTTTTTATATCATAAATCTTAAATCCTAAATCATAAACTTTAAACCTAGATACTTTAAATCCTAAATCAATTAGGTGTATTTTAATAATACTTTTTTAAAATTATATATTTTGATTATTAAACATGTTACTTTTATTCTTTTTGTTTATTAAACATGTTATTTTTTTATTTTTATTTTTTTGTTAGATGTAAATACACACAATATTGGATATTTTATTCGGTTAATTAGAGGTTTAATTGAGATGAAATGTTAATGAAAGTCATAGTATAATCCATTAATTTTTAAAATTGAGCTCATATTGTTTTATTTAATTTTTAATAAAATGAAATAGTAATAAGACGATACTAACTAATATCTAATTTGTCTCTAATGGACTTAAATGAAAAAATAAGAATTAATAAATAATAAAAATATGATACATAATTATTTATAATTTAAGTTTAATAAGAAAAATGATATAATATAGGTTTATTATATACAATTTGAATAAAATAAAATAAGATTAAGCAATATTATATCACAAATATAAAGATACTAAGTGATACATGAGATAACTTAATATACATATTTAGGATTAATTAATTCCTAAATTTTCCAAATAGCCTTAAACCGAAAGAAAGTGGACTATATAATTGCAGGATTAGAGGGAAATAGAATATTGATTCTACTTTTTATTATCCTTGCCAAAAATTAAAATATTTAAATCTGAAGTGAATAAATAAATAAACTTGAGATATGTTTGACACTTTTTTATTATCCTTGTCAAACACAGGACATCGTTATCAAAGTGATTTTAGAATTCAAAAATGTATATTTTATTATAACACAGTTGGGTGTTTAAAAACTAGATCGAATCGAATTAAACCAAAAAATTGAACCGAATCGGATCAGATCAGTTCAAACAATTTCATAAATCAAATAATCTAATTCAATTTGTATTAACTAAAAATGTTTTCCAATCAATCCAATCCAATCCAATCCAATTAATTTGTAAAAGATTACACCAAACTAATTTTAATAATATATTAAATTTCTCATATAATTTTTCACAAAATTAATGATTAAATTTATCATATTTTAATTAAAAATATATCATTAAATATATCATATTTATATATTATTAACCAGACCAAATCATACTAAAATGTTCGGTTATAATATTTTTAATAACCAAATAATATGATCTTATCCGGTTTGAGTAATATGAATAGTTCAATATGATTAAATTTTTTTACTCAAAACTAGACCGAATCGAACCGTACACACCCCAAAGCAACCAATATTATTGTTTTCAGTGTTTCACATAATTATAGTATGCAATTAACTGAGTTAGGATCGACCTCAACCCATAATATATTATACTCTATATCAATTATACTTCTCTGACGTGTAAATATGTGTACATATTATGTAACTAACACCTGTATTTGTAATGTTCTATAAATATATAATCCTCTTATGAAATCCACACATTCAACCAATTATCTTAACTTCTTTCTAAATTCTATCTCTGAAAACAGGTTGAATTTTAACAACTATCACTATGATCAAGTCTTTACACCAAATAATGGTAAAATAACAGTAAAAAACAGAAGGCTTGTGGCATGTTTGATGGTTCTTAAATAAAATTGTACTTACTCTTCATCTGAACCAGAAATTTCCGAACCTGAGCCGTCGATTTTATGTACCGTACCATTCGCAGGACCCTTCTTTTTTGTATCCTCTTTTTCGTCATCCTCATCATCACTATACTCACTCTCATAATCATCATAATCCTCCTCTTCATTCTCTTCTTCCTCTTCTCCATCCTCTGTAATTGGTCCCTCTTCAGCCATGAGACCACTCCGAGTTCCAGCCCGAGTACGCTTCAAAATCTTCAACTTCAAGGTTGTCTTACGATCGCAGCCAATCCAAGAGTCACACAAACAATAACAAGTTAAATTATAGTTGCCCTCTGTTGGAGCCTGAAACTTGCCCATTACCAATCTAGATCCACTCTTCACCTTCTCAACTGCTTCTTTGACTGTACTACTAGTCTCCTTTGCACTTGATCCGGAACCTTCCATAGTCTCCTCAATTGCCTTGGAAGCTGCTGTTATAGCTGTAGCTTCATCCATGAAACTAACCTTTTGGGAAAACCATACATTATTTGAGACAGAGTCTGCAAGCAAAAACCAGAAATTTTCTTCCTTGTGAAATGGATAGAGGGGGGCATGAGGAAGAGCACCAATCAAACCGTTAGCGCGTTCAAGTGACACCCAAGCTTGAAGTGTGACAACGTCACCTTCTTGTACACCCTCTTCGCCTTCAGTCTCACAATGAGCTTCAATTGTTATAGAAGGCATCATTTTTAGCACCATCTCAATATCTTGTACTTCAGTAGAAGATAAAGCAGCAGTTTGAGAAAGCAGCTCCACACGATCTTCCAGTGTCATATCTTGAAGATCCTGGAAAGTTCTCACCTTCTACAGAAGAGGAATCAAAAAGTTGTAAAGGAAAATATCAAAAGATAACGAGGGAAGAAGATAGAGAAGCATCAAAAACATAGAAACCAAACTATAACTTATGATTCATAGAAACTACTGATACACACTCAGTGTATGAATCTTGATAATGGAGGTCAATGGAGCCTTCTCCAGGCTTATCATGAATGGCAGAGATTCCACAAGGACCAGAACATAATGTTTTCACAAAGCACAAACGTTTTGAAGGACATGATGAGTTTAATCAATAATTTTGAATACATAATTATGGGCCAATGGTAAGAGCTCTGAAGAAAATCGGAAAACACAAAACAAAACAAGTGACATGATTAAGAGAGAAGATAAATGAGATTTGCAACTGGGACAATGTGAACCCTTCTTCCCATTTCCATGTAAAAATTATATGCATTATTGATAACTCAAAAGTTTTGCCTTTAATAATGTGAATTCAGCATGCTAGTAGCCTAGCACCAAAGACCAGAAACAGGAACCAAATCTGCAGAAGTTTATTTTATACAATCTTAAGGACTTACCTTGCGAGCTATCTTTTTTACAACAGCCTCACTAAAATGTGGCAGCTGCAGAAAAGGTGCAATGCCTTCACTGGACCCTCCAGTAGACTTTCTTGCACCGAGAGGAACAGCCTGCATCACAACCCAGCAATAAATAAGATAACATTGTGTGGGTGGTGTATTTCTGAAGAAAATAGCTATTATCATATGGGATTTCTGAGAATTTTCAAGAGACAATAAGTGAAATGCAAAAAATAAAAAATAAAAAGAAATATTACTTGCTGTTACTTCTGATTTTATCCAAAACCAGCTCGTCTCTTCCTATAACACATTACCTGAATAATACACTGAGAAAGCTCAACAACTCCAATTGCAGGCCTTAGCCACCCATGTCCCTGTGCAGTGCGAGGTATGAGAGCCATCTGTTCAGAGAAGAAACATTTAGCACAAAAAAGAACAAGTTATTAAGCAAAAGATAGGCATATCATAAACAGATAAATGGCAACAATAAATATGTTAAATTTTATTTTATTTTTATTAGAACAATAAATAGGTTTAATTGAAGTCATTCAGAAATACGAGCAAGTGAAACACCAGCTGAACTACAAATACTAATAGACAGACAGTAACTAAGTGACATGAGTTACCATTCTAGAAGTCTACCAGAATAGAAGGATGCAAGATAAGGCATATGAAAATTACCTTCATTAATTCTTCAAGAAGGCGAGGTGCAAGTTCTAGTACACGTCTAATATCAACATGCAAAGAAGGGGATAAAGAAGCTGACTCATGAGTTAAATGAGCTAGAATCAACAATTCTGTCTGAATAAAAAAACACATAAGTAAAATTATCATGTACAGATCACCATAACTGGATTTCTTTAATATTACAACAAAAGCACATGGACCACCTTAACAAGAGATGGATGCTGTTTCCAAAATTTAGCCTGCTCTTGCTTGATGTTCTTGAGGTCAAGATTCAACTCACTCCTAACTAACAGAAAGAGCTTCTGAAGTGGCTCATTGTCAGTCCTACGAACTGGAATTTCCATATATTCAGCAGCTTTTATGAAGACATCCATAACTTTGCTGCAAAATAAAGTTATTCCGACAGATGAGAGCCTTTATAACAAATAATACAACTTAATCTATACAAGAATTAATGCCTTACGAAAAATACGAATTTAAAATGCAATCTGATGCATCATAGTTTTCGAGCAAAGAGGTGCTCATAAATTATCATTGTGCCATGGATAATTCATGAGCACATAATAATGCATACTAATTATCATCATGGATAAAATCCAATTTCTTTCCAGTTATGGTTTTGGCCTGAAGAGGGGGATGGGTCATACCCTATACTGGGCAAACACAAATAACCCAACATACTATTCACGATTTAGCTGAACTTATAATTTGAAAAAAGGGATTTTCAATCAAATAAAAGGGGAGACATAATCCACTTCTTGAACAAAACTAATACTGATAAGGTCCTCAGAAGAGAACAAGCACCTAATACTATATATAGGTCTAATTAAATTGTGAAAAGCTTAATTTATTCATTAACCCAAATGGGTATTCATACACATATAAACATGTCCTATTTAGATTAGGATAACTAATCCTAAATATACTCAATCATATATACAAATGTTAACTGGCCTCATAAAGAAGATAAGTACCTTGGAGCCAAAGAAGGTTTCATAAAGTAATAGTAAGTCGACAGCGTCTGATGCATCACATAATTGCCTGTATATTTAGATGACCTTGAAAGATACACTACAGCTATCACCAGAGGCAAAAGAATGCAAACCCCAACAATCCAAAGTAGCAGTATTCCCCCAGATGCCCCATCAATATTTAGAAGAAATTGAGGCAGAGCTATACCCATTTGAAAACCCTGTTCCAATGATGAGCCAACTTTAGTTGCATAAACATGATTAATCATATGTGGCTTTATTCCTGGCAGAAAATCACAGGTGGCTTCCCATTTACTACAAAAATGATGGTGATACCTGCTTCCCATCCGGATGACCATATTTCTCAAAATTCTCACGAGATACTGGGTCAATCAGAGCTTGATAAGCCTTGGATATGTACTCAACAAAATATGTGTGGGCCTCTGTGAAAATAAAGGCAGAAAAATCAAACCATTTGAATTTACAGATTATTAGCATAAAACCTCATCTTTTATCTTTTACTGTCTTCAAGGTTGGTCATGACAAACATACACAAAAAAAGAATCCCCAACCTGGATCTGGATTTTTATCCGGATGGTAATGTACAGACAGTTTCCTATATGCCTTCTTAATTTCAGAATCCGAAGCTCCAGGTTCTATCCCAAGAATACTGAACGGCTCAAAAACTTTAATCTGGCATGCAACGAATAGCAATATAAGACCATGAAAGAAGCAAAGAAAACTAATTAAAAGAAAAGAGAGCAAATTATAGGATCCCTTGGCAGGTATGCACTTCAATATTAACATCCAAAGATGGTAGCCAGAAACAATCACCCTTTCCTACAACATTTTATCTGCTCAGGAGTGGCCATCAGGGAGAGGGATCATAAGATGCTTTAAGCATAAACTATACCTCACTGCTCGTATTTTTGATGTAGTAAACCAGGACAATCATCACAACCCAAAGCAGTACAAGGGTCAAATTGCTACATGTTGAGAAGTTTGAAATCTGCAAAGTAAAATCAGATGTGTAAAGTATGCATATATTAATAGGCAAATCAACTAGTGAAACGTCAAATGAAATTGAGAAAAGAAATATAATTTGGTGGATAATGAAGGAACTGACCCGCTTGAATATTGATTTGCGATATTTCCCTGAATGAGAGCATTCACAGCACTGGCAATGGATTGTTTTTGTCTTCTTAGTTGCAGTACGACACAGTTTTAGTATTGTGTAAGGTACAAGAGGAATTGCCATTATTGTCAAGATGAAAATTGGGAACAGAGCACTATTCTCTTCTGAAGCAGCCATGTCTACCTTGTGCCTATAATCAACTGTATAAGGATATTATGCCTGGAGGATAAGAAACATCCAATCAATGAGTAAACACAATATTTCATCAACAAGTGATATAAAAAGTACTAAACAACTTCATTATTTGATTGTGGTTAACTTAGCAATATGGCAGTAAAACTCATCACACTAAGTCGAAAGGTAGTAGTACCATTTGATCAAAAAACAAAAATCAGTATTTGATAAACCAACCAAGAAATAAGAACAGCCATTTCATATCTACAACAATGAAAGGCGAGAGATAACTTCTCATCAACCTTCAAAAAAAACAAAACCGATTTACTAACAGTATCCCTTAAACCTAAGCATTAGAAAATTGGAGTAGCATATCCCATTCCCCGACTACCATGCAATCAGTACTTCAGTACCATATTCATCAGCAGAACAGCTTAAAAATAAAAATAAAAGTATCAGTATAAACAGATTTCGATTAGAAACCAGATATACATAAAAAATGAGCACACATTTAGGGAGGGAAAAATAGCTAAGCTCCTTCAAACACTGAATGGAATCCAAACACTACTAGAATGCCATATTTTAAACCAGAAAAATATATATAATCAGTATGTGTACATTAAATACCCGAAATTAAGAAAATCGAGGTCGCGATCCGATACGGAGGAAAATCGTCCGCACGAAGTCGCTAGGAGATACAGAAGATGGTGCACTTTTGAGACGAGAACGACGAGTGTCTCCTTTGGGCCTTGGCTTTCAGATCCAAAGCATCGAAATGTAAACCGTATTGCTATATCGTCTTCCAATTTTACCCTTCCATGTATGAGAGCTGGATGAATACTTTTTTTATTATTAAAATGTACATCTTAATCCCTTTTTTTTATCGTAAAATGGACGCTTTATTTAATGGATGGATAAAAGTAGTGACAAAAGTATGTATTTTATGATGTAGAGTATATCTTTTATGATCAGATTACATTTTTATTTTTTTATTTTTTATTAGATATTTATTTTAAAAAAATTATATTGATCTTAAATTTTAATAATTTTAAATGTTATATTATCATTTATTTTAAAAATAATAAATAACCAATCATTTGAAATATTTTTGTCTTTACAAAAATGTATATTTTTAATGAAAGGGTAGTATTAATCCTTGAGAGCTAATACCTGTTTTTAGTGTTTTCTTCAATTTATTTCCTCTTTTTCCACTTTTCATTTTTGGATATTTTAATGGAGTTGATATTTTTTAATATGTAATTTAGAATTTTTTTACGATATATTGTTTAATTATTTTTAAAATAAAATTTTTACTATGATATTAGTAAAAAGGAGATAATATGAATATCATATTTTTATTATATATGAAAAATATAAAGAATTAGTAAATTACTTTACTACTTTTACTTTAAATAAAATAGTATTTAATTTATCTTTTGATTTTCATAAAATCAAATTATTTATTTAGTTTCACTTTTAATTCTCTATAATAAGCATATACCTATGTTATATAAATATATATATATATATATGTATAATATTTTGAGCATAAAAAAATTATATTTTTATACTATACAAAAAAGATATAATTGTGAATAAAAATGAAATTTCATTTCTAAAATTAGATTATAATATGTAATTAAATTCTTACTATAATTAATGTAAAACAATAAAATAATAATACACATTAAAAAAAACTATTTAAAAACATTAAAAAATTATGTTTGTACCGTAAATGAAGATTAGTGTTTTTTATTTTTTTGTTGGGAAATATTCTTAAGGAAATTATTTGATTAGAGGTAATTATGAAAATAATAAAATAAAAAATAAAGAACGAGAAACATGAATCTTTATTTTATAATATAAAATTAAATAAATATAAATATTATATTTTTTACTCATTTTTAAAATTATGTATCTTATTTTAATAAATATATAAATTTAGTTAAATTTACACTGAACTAATCATAACTAATATATTTTATATTTCATCTTTAAGTTATTTTTAAACATCAATAAATTTTTAATAAATTTTTTAAAATTATTTATTTAAATTCTAAAAATCTAAATTATTATAATTATTTAATAATTATTATTAATATAATAACATTTTATTAATATTTTTTATATAAATTAATTATGTATTTATTGTTACATATATTTTATTTTTCTCATTTTCATATAAAGCGTTTATTTTTATTATTATTTGTTTTATTTTTCTTTTCATTATAAAATATTTATTATTGATTTATTATTTTATAATTTTATAATAAAATTAAAAAATAATAAATATTTAAAATATTATTTGGATCTTCATTCATCATTTGAAGGTTTTTATATTCATGCAAGTGAGAATCAAAAACAAATTTAATATTAGAAACAGGAAACAAAAAGGAGGTTCTTGTTCCATTGATGACCCTAATGATACTTAGAGTTTTAAAATGCTCAAAATGTAAAAAAGTTTAGAAATTAACTCTTTAAAATTATCTAATTTATGGTAAATATTTGTGAATTTTTTATCAATTTTAACTAAACATGATCAATTTTGATTGTATATAGTAATTTTGTTGCAAACAAACTAGATACCATCTTAAGTTTAGACTATGTGATCTCAAAATCCAACAAATGTTGTTGATTGAATGTTGATCTAGAGATAAAAGATAAGAGAATAGGAGTACCAGTAATGTTTTGTTATGTATAGTTGTACATTTTAATGGAATTATGGATCAATGAAATATGAAAAGTGCTTGCATACATATTGCTCAAAATTTATTGAAAAAATGTGAGTATCAAATTATAGAGAATGTGATAAGAGAGTGGAAATCAAACGATAAAAGTGACACTTGTAGCAATGATAACGATGACATTTGTATGATAACCTTGTTCAATGACGTCGTCCATTATTTTTTCTTCTTCTATTTTTTTCCTTTTTTATAGAAGTTAAAAAATATATTCTTAAAATAACACTTTATAATTAAAAAAATGCATACAATAATAATGTTTTTGAACTTACATTCTATGTATGAAATACTCTACGATTATCATTACATTATAAAATTATTATTATTATTATTATATCATTTTTTTAACTTATATTTACACCTAAATAGAGACTTTCTACATAAATTTTATTTTTATTATTTAAATCAATTACATGCAATTAGTCAATTAAAAATAATAATATTTACAATTACAACAAAGCATATCAGTTTCGAATATCGTTATTATATTTTATGAATATGGATTTATTTACTAACGCAACTCACACGTTTATCTAGTCAAGCATGTCTAATTTATATAAAAGTTATGTAATTAATTTTTTTAATTTTAATCTTGTAGGAAATAATGCAATAGGCAAACAATATTTTATTTTGAATATAAATTAAAATAAATCAAAATACAATAATAAAATAAATAGTAAATTTACAATGAAAATCAAAGAACAAAAAATTAAAGGAAGATTTAATCATGTTTTACACAATCTTCTTAAGATAATTTTATTCCTTATATGGGTGTTTAAGATTAAAGAAAAAAAATTACATTTAAGAATAAAACGATCAAATAGCAGAGTTTGGACACCACCAAACTTTACTCCAACAAATTGAATTTACCTATTCTATCACACTAAAGTCTAACTCTTTAATAGAAATTTATAAAAGGAAAATAATTTTACTGTAGGAAAAAATGAGAGAGCAACGACTATTTTTTTTATATTTTCCCTCAATTATAGAGTCAATTTTATAGACATTCAAATATAATAGTTTGAAACCAAAATTGATGCAATTAATGACATTCAATGGCTACTAAAACTATTGTAAAAAAATGTCATTGAAACTGCCATAGTAAATACTATCAAACTGTTGCAATAAATGACATTGAAATTGTTACAATAAAACTACTATAATGAATGTTTTTGAAATTGCTGTAGTAAATACCATTAAATTGCTACAATAAATGCCATAAAATTGATGAAATAATTGTTCAACGGTCAAAAGAGTTATTATGAGAAGGAAACCAAACTTCATCTAGCAAAATTTAGAGTGTATATGGCCCATTAAAATTAGATGACATTCATGTCTATAGGACATGTAGGCATTAGGTAGAGAGAGTCTTCTTACTATACTAACTTACCTCTTATAAGAAAACAAATGCTATATAAAGTATTGCATGTGTTAGTTTTTTCATGTGAGACAAACATAAATAAACTACATTTTTTCTTTTTAATGAGTAAACTTTGAGACTCAATTTCTCATTCATCCCAATATCCATGTAAATATATTATTTCAAAGCCTTCATAGAGGAGAACTCAAATCAATCATGACTACACACTTATACCAAGTGAATCCCACTCAAAATGATGCCTCATAATGGCCTTTAATCATGGTTTAAAAACCTCATTCCCTAACAATCCCCCATATGAATGAAAATTGACGGAGTTTTTTCAAAAGAAACTAATTCAAATCAATTTGACACATGGTGATAGAGTTCAATTGTCTAAGACTTACATAAGATAGGTAGGTGTTACCCTTTAAACTTTTCTTTGTGAAAATATGTTTACTTTATTGGTTGATGATAGACGTGATTATCTTAAACCATTATACTGTTTGTGTAAATGATGACATATTTCACACATGAATCTTTTTTGATATAATCCAGTTCTCATTGTTATATTCATTATAGCCATGAACATATGTCTGGTTCTGTAATATTTTCTATAGAATTGAACCCAACATAATTCTATTTCAAAGCAACCCCACTTCTCTCTCACATAGGTGATATCTTATTATCAAGAGTAATTTGTAAAAAGTAACACATAATACTCCGCTCGATATTCTCTCCATAAGAATCATTAAAGGCTTTAACTTAACATTTTTTGTGGGTATCATTGTTTTCATCATAAGAAAGGACTTGAGGGTAAACCTTTACAATGATCTCACTAAGTTTTTATGACTAGGTTGTCCATTTAAATCTAGATCTTGGGATCTCTAGTCATTTAGTTTGGGTTTTATTTACAAATCTTTATTCATTTATGGGCTTTAGTCTTATTCTCTTTGATAACATCTCAACTAACTCTTTACTTAACTTTTGGTTAACGGATCTACTATGTTATCTTTTAACTTCACATAATCAATAGAGATAATTCCAATTGAGAATAGTTGTCTAATAGTAATATGTCTACAACATATATGTCGAGATTTATCATTATACATATTGTTTTGTGCCCTACCAATAGTTGATTAACTATCACAATAGATGCAAATTGTAGACATATGATTTACCCATTTTGGAGTATCATTTATGAAATTGTATAACTATTTGACCTCTTCGTCATATTTATCTAAAGCGATAAATTATAATTTCATTGTGGACCTAGCAATGCAAGTTTGTTTGGAGGACTTCTTCAATACACCTACACCACTCAGTATGAACATGTATCCACTGATAGACTTTGAGTCTTTCATATTAGATATCCAATTTACATCACTATATCTTTATAATACAGTTGAATATCTTATGTACTGTAGTTCAAAGCTACGTATGTATCTTAAGTATCTAAGTAATCTTTTTGTACCTTTCTAGTAATCAAATAATGGATTATTAGTATATCTACTTAGTTTTCTTAAAACGTAAGCTTATTTTTAATCTTGTACAATTAATTAAGTATATAAGACTTTTTATCATCCTTGAATATTTCAATTGAGATGCACTCTGATCTATATTTTTGAATAAGTGTATATAAACATCTACTTGTGTTTTATAATTTTAGAATCATCATTGTTAAATTTTTCAAATATTTTGTCAACATAATGACACATACAATGATATTTTTAATTTAATATTCACTTAATAGATTTGATCATTATTATCAACAATGTGAATATTATCAATGTAGAAACATAAGATGATATAATCAACGTTGTTCTAAAATCTTACAAGATTCGAGGTGATAAAAAAGAACATATATTAATGACACTTGAAAATCAACCCTTACATGTCTTATTATGATTCACACATGAATCACAACCAATTATATTGAAATCACATATTTTATTCACATGCTTCAAATATGTTAAATCTTCATTATAAACTTTATTTTTTAACAAACTCAATACCATTGAAAAATAAATCATGATTTGTTACATGTAATAGTTTCAAAAAATAATCAAAATTAATTTAGAAGTATAAAATAAATTTAAAATTCTAAAAATTAATAATACAATATTTCGATTAAATTTTTCAATATTGAAAAAATATTTTTTTGAAACAAAATTAAATAATTTAAAATTCTTTATTTGACAATTACAAAATTTTCATTTATATAAAAACTAAATTCACCACTTTCAGTATAATTTACTTTTTTTTCAATTTTAAAAAATAATTATTTCAAACATTATGAAATTTATTTTATAAATTATAAAACTAGTAAATAAAAATTAACTATTTTACGATATGAAATACTCATGTTTAATGAACACAGAAATTCACTATTTATACAAATATAAAATTTAATTATTTTAAAATTCAAAATCAATCAATTTTTTCACAAATATAAATTCATTTATTTCTTAAAATGAAATCTGTTACTTGAAAAATATTACAATTTATCAATTATGAATTTGTACTAAGTTACGAATTCATATAATTCGTAGATCTTAAATTCTTTAAGAAATAATTTTTTTTGAAATTTTCTACATCTCAATATCAAAATCAGTTAATATGCAAAATGTTAATAAATAATTAAATGACAATAATCACATGTTATAATACCATAAATCGATTTAAATTTTTAGAAAACTACAATATCGACCTTAAAGATTAATAACAATCAAAATCAAATATAACAGTACACAAATAAATCAGAGATTAATACTCCAGCAGTATCAAATAAAATAATAGTTAAAAAGCATATAGTTTAATGTCTTGTCATATACATGCCTTTTAATTAATTTAAGCTTCAGATCAAATATGTATGTTTAAAGATCTAGATGATTTTTTAATATGTAATAATAATATAAAATCATAATATTAATCAAAGTATTAAATCATAATACTAACAAAATATCATTGAGACATGCATAATTAAACATCAACCAAAGGGCATATTAATTAGATATAGTATCGAATTGAATTGAAAGAAACAAAAGAATTATGCCTCTTTAGATTCTGAAAATAAAAATCGCTTTCACTAACATGATTGATACGTACAAATAAATTCATAATAAACATTTATTAATTTATATGTATTAGGTGTAAAAATTCATAATCTCATAATAAAAAAATTAAAAATTAGTAAATCTGACTTAAAGTAAGATAATGACTTCTTAAAATGAATGTTAATTTACTTGGACCTAACTCATCCTTTGAAAAGATGCTTACAAGGGTGAGGACTATCCAGGTTTATAACCAGTTCTTCTGATGGTTTCCTGGTCGATGTGGGACTTATTTCCTCAACACTTCACTTCACATCGACAAGGGTTTCTTCTCTCCACCGTAGGGGTATGGGTAGCGTCAGATTGCTCTTCCACCGTCAGGACCTAGCTCTGATACCATGTTAATTCACTTAAGTCTAACTCATCCCTTAAAAACGCGCTTATAAGGGTGAGGACTGCTCAGGCTTATAACCAGTTCTTCTACTGATTCTCTGGTCGATGTGGGACTTATTTCCTCAATACTGAAACGAATCAAAAAATTCAATAATCCGTAGTTAACTAATCAAAATTTTTAAAAGAATAAAATTAAGAAATAAAATTAAATCATATTAAAAATTAAACTTTCTAAATAAATTAGTACAAGTCAAATTAACACAAAATAACTTATAAAATAAAGAATCTAGAAGTCACAATAATCATATGCAAACAAAATTTATCAAATATGTAAAATTAATATTTACATATATAATATTGATACATATAAATAAACTTATATATTTAAAATATATGTAAAAAAATATTTGATTATATTTATGAACCAATCACAAAAATATAACAATTTGAAAATATCTCTATGCATCATTTCAATAACCCGTAGTTAACTAATCAAATTTCTAAAAGAATAAAATTAAGAAATAAAATTAAATCATATTAAAAATTAAAATTTTTAAATAAATTAGTACAAGTCAAATTAACACAAATTAACTTATAAAATAAAGAATCTAGAAGTCACAATAATCATAAGTAAACAAAATTTATCAAATATGTAAAATTAATATTTACATATACAATATTGATACATATAAATAAACTTATATATTTAAAATATATGTAAAAAAATATTTGATTATATTTATGAACCAATCACAAAAATATATCAATTTGAAAATATCTCTACGCATCATTTCATAACAAAAAACATAGAGTAGATCATCTATATTAATGATAATAATTTAGAGTGTAATAAATATAATTTAATTGTAACATAAATTCATTAGTTACCGTTTTAGTAAAACTTTGAATAATAAACCTGATTTCTCTATAGAGAAAATAACTTCCAAACAATAAAATATTAGTTAATATATATAAAAGAGTCAAGTTAATGAAATTAACCATCTACTTATTAGACTCTTGAAATTAGAAAGCTAGACAATTAAATGTGTGAATAATAGTATCAAATATCAATAAAATTAATTACATATATTCCATTTATACCCATCAAATTTGAGCATGGAAGCTCAAAACCATTAAAAATTAAAATAATTAATCACAATAGAAATAGTTTTTTCTCAAGCTTAAAGTAATTACAAATAAGTAAGCTAATTAAGAAAGAGTATAAACACAACGGTTTGAATCCGAGACCATGATAAATAGCAGGTACTAAATTATCAAATATCTACTCCTTAAACACTAATTAACTCTGAATACAAATATAATCACAGTAAATATCATAATTTGAAATACAAAACAATGTTGCAAAAGCTGAGTTGATTTACAAATAAATGATATTTTGCTAATTAAAGTTGTCATTAATAAAATAAATATCAATAATAATTATAACCAAAACTGCAAAAACTCATTTGCTCTGCAGCAAACTTCTAGATAGGCAACTAAACATTAAAGCAATGGTATAAACCAAATGAAAAAGGACTAATTACAGTTAATATAAGCAGTAAATTAAAAGAAAATAATAAAGTAAATACAAAAAAACAATCATAGTGGAGGAAAGACTGCAACTGCAATTGAAATGAACCTGCAGAAAAAATGATTAAAAGAAACAGTAATATATTATCTATACAGTTTCAGAAACATGTATACAGAAAACAGGTTAATACAAATAGAATGAAATTATTGGATATTAGTCTTTAATTCAAGGAATAAAACAAGGACCTTAATTCAAGGAATAAAACAAGGACCTTAATTCAAGGAATAAAACAAGGAATCCTTAATTCAAGGAGTAAAACAAGGAATCCTTAATTCAAGGAGTAAAACAAGGAATCTTAATTCAAGGAGTAAATCAAGGAATGCTTAATTTAAAGAATAATTGAAGGAGTAAAATTTCCTTATAAATAGCTATACAATTGTAATAAAAACATGAAGAAAATAATACAAACTAGAGAACTCTTTTGTGTAGAGTTATTTCTTGTTTTTTCAACATGGTATCAGAGCAGGAAAATTAACTTGCTTCTGCTTTATTATTATCTTAGCATCTTCAATCTTTGAAATGGCTGAAGACAATGACTAGGATCGGAAAATTTGAAAGTTCATCGGTGCTTTCCTTCATGAATATGCATGAGGTGGATGTCAACCCAAATCAAAGATTAAGCTCAGTCTTGTTGAATGAGTTTAATTACTTGCCTTGGTCAAGAGCAGTGTCTCTGGCTCTAGGTGGAAGGTCCAAGTTGGGGTTCATAAATGGAAGCATCGAAGTACCTGATGTTTCCTCACCAACCTATGAATCCTGGCTTAGTAAGGATCAGCTGGTTATGTCATGGCTCCTAAATTCCATGGAACGTAAATTAGCTGAAATATTCAGTTACTCTGAATCTGCATACCAACTATGGGAGACGGTTAAGGAAATGTATGGCAGTCAAAACAACGCTGCACGAGTTTTTCAATTAAAGAAAGACATCTCAGATCTGCAACAAGATGGCAAGCCTTTTGTACAACTCTTAGGAAGCATGAAAAGCATGTGGAATGAGTTGGAAATATATCGTCCTCATACAACTGATGTAGCTCTGCTACGAAAGAGAGCGGAAGAAGATAAGATATTTCAACTTTTGTCCAGTCTGGATTCAACATATGAAGATATACGATGTCATATACTCATGAATACTGAACTTCCTTCCTTCACCAATGTATGTGCGACAATTCAACGTGAAGAAATAAGGAGGAAAGTCATGAACAAGGGTACAATGGCTAGTTCACCTGAGGCAAGAGCCTATCTAACCAACGAGAGGAAGTACAAAGGGAAGCATCCAAACTTGAAGTGTCAACATTGCAACCATACGGGCCATGTTAAGGACACATGTTGGATTCTACATCCAGAATTAAAACCTGATTTTATAAAGGATAAGGGTTTACAGAAAGTGAATCGTCTTGCACACCGTGCAGATCATGCTTTTGCCTCTAGCTCTAATGGGTCTGATCCATTCAAGAACTTCACAGCGAATCCAGCTGAACTCATGAATGAGTTTATGTTGTATCTTCAAAGCAAGACAGGAGGAGCCAGAATTGACTGTGTGGATAGCATAGAAGAAGGAAACTCAACAGCATTGCTAGGCAAGTTTGCGGGCTTCTTGGATACAAAACTCATACCACAAGAGGAGATGCAAGGTATTATAAAATCCTTTAAAACTGTTCTTAAAATAAATATGTTGCATGATTTTTGGGTTGTAGATTCAGGTGCCACAGATCATATGACAAACCATGTGTCAAACTCTCATAAGTTTGAAAAATTAGCAAATCCTTCTCAAGTTTCAATTGCAAATGGTGAGAATGTAAAGGTTTTAGGAAAGGAAAAAATAAAATTAATGTCAGATGAAATCGAGTCGGCAGTTTTATATGTACCTTCCTTTCCTTTCCAACTAAATACGTAGGAAAAATCACAAATACCTTGAATTACTTAGCCATTTTTTCTCCTCACAATGTCATTTTTCAGATTGTGTCACCAAAAAGACGATTGGTGAAGGGTTTTACTTAGATGGTCTCTATTACATATCCAAGAACAATCCTGCAGGTTTCAAGCCAAGTTTAATCCTATCCAAGATAATCAATTGTGGCATCAACGTTTAGCTCACCCTTCTCTACCAATTTTGTCAACTTTATTTCCAAACTTAGGAAATGATGAAATTGCATGTGAAACTTGCCACTTGTCTAAGGCCACTAGATTGCCTTTTAATTCTTCCTTGTCTAGGGCTAGTAAGTGTTTTGAACTAGTTCACTCGGATGTAGGGGGACCAATTAATGAATCTTTTGATGGTTATAAGTATTTTGTGATTTTTGTTGATGATTTCTCTCGAGTCACATGGTTATATCTTTTAAAGTCTAAGAATGAAGTTATGGAAGTATTTAAGGACTTTCATAATCTTGTTAAAAATCACTTCTCTTCTAAAATTCAAACCTTAAGGTCTGACAATGGCACTGAATACATGTCCCATATCATGAAACAATATTTGAGCATTCATGGCATTATGCATCAAACAAGTTGTGTTGGCACACCTCAACAAAATGGTGTAGCTGAACGCAAAAATCGGGATTTACTTGAAAAAACTAGAGCATTAATGCTACAAATGAATGTACCAAAGAGATTCTAGTCCCAAGGGATTATGGCAGCTGCTTACATCATCAATAGATTATCCAGCCGAGTCTTGGATTTCAAGTCTCCCCTATAGGTCATGAAAGGAAGGAAAATTAACCTTTCACACCTTAGAGTCTTTGGCTGCATCTGTTTTGTACATATTCAATCTCATCATCGAGATAAATTGGATCCAAGAGCTGTTAAATGTATTTTTCTTGGTTATTCATCTACACAAAAGGGATATAAGTGTTATGATCCCCAACTTAGGAGATTAATTGTGTCTAAAGATGTTCGGTTTTATGAAACTAACCCTTTTTTAGCAAGTCACATGAAATCACAAGTCAAGGAAATGGCATCTTGGATGTGTTTCCATTACCAAGAATTGAACTTGAGGCTCCACAACAACAAGATCCCATCCATGTCAACATTGATGCATCTCTCACTGAAAGTAACAATGAAGGGTCTCATCTTAATGGTACACTGCATGAAGATGGTGATAATCAAGATGATCCTCACAATATGGTACAAGATGTGAACGAGTGTGAGATAACTCCTTCTATTCCACGACGTAATCCAATGCGTGTTAGGCAACCTCCCACAAGACTTCAAGACTTTGTCACCTACAAACCCACACATCCCATCTCAAATTATGTGTCATATAAGAGAGTGACACCAACCCATGCCGCATTCCTCAAAGACTATATCGAGTTACAGTGAGCCTCAAAACTTTCATCAGGCCAACAGCCAAGAGGTGTGGAAGGAAGCCATGTAAGAAGAACTTAATGCCCTAGATCAATACAACACATGAAGCATCACCAAACTTCCAAAAGGCAAGAAAGTCGTGGGTTGCAAATGGATCTATGGTGAAATTCAAGTCGGATGGATCAATTGAGAGGTATAAAGCAAGATTGGTGGCTCGGGATTCACTCAAACATTCGAGGTGGATTACAAAGAAACATTTGCACTGTTGCAAAAATGAACACGATAAGAGTGCTCGTACGTGGTCAGTAAACAAGGGGTGGTCCATGTACCAAATGGATGTGAAGAATGCATTCTTGCATGGTGATCTCAAAGAAGAAGTCTATATGAAATTACCACCTGGGCATCCTCAAAGCAATGAACTGGATTTAGTGTGCAAATTGCACAAATCCATTTATGGTTTGAAACAGTCCCCACGAGCTTGGTATGCCAAGCTAAGCTCAGTTCTCACTAGTGTTGGTTTCAAAAGCAGCAATGCTGATTCCTCACTATTTGTTCGCACAGGAGCTATGGGCAAATTGGTTGTGCTGATTTATGTAGATGATCTGATAATTACAGGTGATAATGCTGACGAGATTTTCAACCTGAAACAGTCCCTCAGACAAAGGTTTGCAATTAAAGACCTTGGGATATTGAAGTACTTTCTTGGTATAGAAATGGCAACCTCGCACAAAGGACTCTTTCTTAACCAAAGGAAATATGTCCTAGATTTGCTTAAGGAAGCTAACATGAGCGATGCTAAACCAGCCATTACCCCTCTTGACAGCAAGCTCAAACCTAGCTTGAAGGGCACGCCACTCATGGATATAAGTTATTACCAGCGACTGGTTGGTAAGTTGATCTACCTAACAATCACCAGACCTGACATCACATATTCTGTAAGTATTGTGAGCCAATTCATGCACTCCCCGACATTTGAGCATTTGACCCTTGTTAAAAGGATTTTACGCTACTTAAAAGGATCAGTGGGTCGTGGTATTATCATGAAGAAGAATGACAACACACAAATCATGGGGTATTGTGATGCTGATTGGGCAGGGAATGCAATTGATCGCAAGTCCACCACTGGCTACTGTACATTTGTCGGTGGAAACTTGGTCACATGGAAGAGTAAGAAGCAAACTGTCATTGCCAGATCAAGTGCCGAAGCTGAGTATCGTGCAATGGCTTCAACTGCGTGTGAGTTGATATGGCTTAAAGGTCTTTTGTGTGATTTAGGTGTTACTACAACTCTTCCTATGTCCTTATTTTGTGATAATCAGGCAGCTATGCATATAACATCAAACCCAGTGTTTCACGAGAGGACGAAACACATTGAAGTTGATTGTCATTACGTTCGTGAACAAGTTCAATCACAGGTAATTCAGACACATTATACAAGAAGCTTCGACCAACTGGCTGACATCTTCACCAAGCCCTTGGCTTCTCATCAGTTTCAACGACTTTTGTTCAAGCTTGGATCCATAAACCTTCTGGATCACTTGGGGGGGAGTATTGGATATTAGTCCTTAATTCAAGGAATAAAACAAGGACCTTAATTCAAGGAATAAAACAAGGACCTTAATTCAAGGAATAAAACAAGGAATCCTTAATTCAAGGAGTAAAACAAGGAATCCTTAATTCAAGGAGTAAAACAAGTAATCCTTAATTCAAGGAGTAAATCAAGGAATGCTTAATTTAAAGAATAATTGAAGGAGTAAAATTTCCTTATAAATAGCTATACAATTGTAATGAAAACATGAAGAAAATAATACAAACTAGAGAACTCTTTTGTGTAGAGTTATTTCTTGTTTTTTCAACAGAAATCAATTCCCCAAAATTTGCAATGAATTGATTAGAAGATTTATGAAGTAATTTCTGCAAAGAAAATTAGAAGTTGAGAAATACAACGGATGTATTGGAACCACAAAATAATCATATGTTGCTTGAAAAATGAATATGATAACAACACAGTTATAAAGTAAAAACGTTAAAAACAAATATATAAATATTAACAATAATCAACAATGAATAAAAATCGAAGTTAACGGACATAAAACAGTAAAAATTTGTAAAAGTTTAAATAACCATGTAAAAATTCAAACGAAGAGATCAAATATTAAAAGTTTAGGAAACTGACTAACACTTTCCAACCTTAGCAATTTGTATTTTTTTTGTCCCATAAAAAAAAGAGAATTTATTTTAAGATTATGGGAAATAATATAATTAACAAATAATATTTTAAAAGAAGATCGAGTCCCGTGTTATACGATCTCCTTAAAATAAATTTTTCTTTACATGAGTGTTTAAGATTCAAGGAAAAAAAACATCCTAAGATAAAAAAGATCAAATAGTTAAGAATGAAAACAATGTAGGAATAATATTACCGATAACTTGAAATAAATTACTTAGGTTGAGTCACGGATTATGTCGTTCTTTTTAAGAAGTTTCTCGACTCTATCTAAAATTGTGCAAGCAAACACAATCTTGTCGTTCACAGGATAAAATAGTCCAAAATCTTTGTTTTTTGTCTCGAAACTTCACTTCACTTCACTGATGAAGACCAGAATGCTATACCTATAAATTTTTGTTGCTCGAAAAACTTAAAAAACAATTTAGTATCTTTTTCTTCTTTTTCTGAGAGTTTTTTCTTAGTAAGAAATGTTTGCAATTAATCTGTAGAAATTGAGAGCTGAGGCTCTCTATTTATAGGTTTAAGAAAACGTATGATCATTATGATAATAATGATTATGTTTGGGTGGAAAGAGTAATGACTATTTTATGAAAAGGAAAGTAACAGTTATTTTCTGAGTAAAGAAAAATAACGGTCATTTTCTAAGTAAAGAAAAATAATGGTTATTTTCTGAGTAAAAACATTTTCTAAATAAATAAGTAACAACCATTTTCTCAGTGAAAATATTTTAATAAAAAAAATTTCCAAAAAAATAAAATGCCACATCACCTTACACACATGCACTCAGACTCGACTCAGCATGGCCAGTCGGTCGGACGGACGATGGCGCACGTGTGCATGTAGTATCACATTTACCTAGGTCCTCTCCCCTTCCACAAAAATGAGTGCTCTTTAGGGCCCAAACCCAATAGTCAATCATTTTCTATTTATACATCTCCTAAGTGATGTAAAATAACAATGTGGGATAAGGTACAAGTTGGCATAATTTATTTTATAAAAAATTATTATTTTTCAACTATCCCCCCTTGAATTTATATAAAAATAGTTTTCATCGAGCAACCGATCAATTAAAAGTATAAGATTATGCATAAGCAAAATGTGTCTATCGACTTGAACATTTGCATAGTGTTAATGTTTTAGAATATACTAGAGTAACTCGTAGTTTTGAATTATATCTCTAACAATATTATACACACAACCTTTCCAAGGTGTAGTTCGAATAGCCCGTTTTTACGGCCATGCACGTGTATCCCAGTATAGTGAATGCTCTAGTAAATTTTGTCCAAAATTTTCATAAAAAGTGACCATATTTCTATATTTACATAGGTGAGTATATCAAGAGTACTCTTGTAGCTATGTACTCTACTCCACATAGAGTATATAACTCATTAAGAGTTTAATAATTAACTCATCCTTCTTTGTCGCTTCAAAACTTTATGCTTCTAACAATATAGAATGGGATTTCATAATAGCATGATTCATCTCACATCACTTCATGACTTGTTATTACCCATTGAACTTATTTCTTGGGATCTCCGGTCTATAAGTTGGGTTACCATCATGAGTGACTCTTCATTCTAAGGGCATCAGTCGCATTCCTTTCGAGGTTTTAAAAACCTTCTCTTTTAGTAATCCTTTCGTCAAAGAATTAGCCAAATTTTCATCAGAACGTACATGATCCATTCTTACAGCTCCTGTAGAGAGAAATTCTCTAACAGTACTATGCTTACAACGTATTTGTTGTCTCTTGCGGTTGTAGTAACAATTATGTATCTTTGCAATAGCCATGGTACTATCGTAGTGGATCATGACAGTTGGTATCAGTCTTTCCCATAAAAGGATCTCAGCTAACAGATTTCTTAACTAGCATGCTTCTTCACTAGCAGTAGTTATTGCTATCATTTCAAACTCCATCATAGATTGAGCCAATATTGTCTATTTCTTATACTTCCAAGAAACAACTCCACCAACAATGCTAAATATATAGCCGCTAGTTGCTTTGGAGTCTTCTGATAGAGTGTTCCAATCAACATCGTTGTATCCTTTTAGAATAGTGGGAAACTTTTTATAATGTAATCCAAGGTTCATAGTTCTCTTAAGGTATCTCATGACCCTTTTCAATAGCATTCTAATGCTCTATACTAGGTCTACTGGTAAACCTACAAAGTAGTCCCACAACATAAGTTATGTCTGGTCTAGTGTAATTAGTAGCATAATGTAAGCTACTAATGATGTCTGCATACTCAGTTTGTCTAACACCGTCTTCGGTGTTCTTAAACAACTTTACACTAGGATCATAAGGAGTACATGCCGGTTTTCAATTAAAGTAATTATATTTCTTTAAGATCTTATCAATGTAATGAGATTGATCTAGAAAAATTCTCTTTTCAGACCTAATATTCTTTATACCAAGGATTACACTCGTTTTTCCAAGATCTTTTATATCAAAGTTAGCACTTAACAAAGTTTTCACATTATTCACAACATGAATATTTGATCCAAAAATAAGCATGTCATCCACATATGAACATATAATAGTGCAAATGTCATTTTCTAATTTATAATATATGTATTTCTCACTTTTATTTATTTTGAATCTATGTGAGATAACTAGATTATAAAATTTTTATGTCATTGCTTAGGTGCTTGTTTTAGACCATAAAGAGATTTATCTAGTTTACAAACTTTATTTTCTTGACTTGGGACAACAAAACCTCCAGGTTGGTCCATATAAATTTCTGCTTCTAAGTCATCATTTAAGAAAGCAGTTTTGACATCCATTTGGTGCATTACTAAATCATGGATATCAGCAAGAGAGAAAAGTACATGTATAGAAGTTATTCGTGTGATTGGTGAAAAGGTATCAAAAAATCTACATTTTCCCTTTGTCTATACCCTTTGACTACAAGACGAGTTTTGTACTTTTCAATAATACCATCGAGTTTTAATTTCTTCTTTAGTAACCATTTACATCTTATAGTTTTGCAACTAGGAGGTAAGTCAACTAAATGTCAAGTTCTATTATACTCAAGAGAGTTCATTTCATCATTTATGGCTTATTCCCATAAGTTGGCATCTAAAGAATATAAGGCTTCTTTAAGAGTTTGAGGATCTTCTTCTAAGGTATAAACATAAAAATCAGACCCAAAATCCTTAAGGGTTCGTGCTCATTTACTTATCCTAATTTTAGTGTTTAATTCCTCATTTTGTTCACTAGTTCTAGTTATGGGTAAGCTACTAAAAGACGAGCCCCTACTATTTTTAATTTAAAGGGAAACCTATGTTTATAGAAGTCAGCATCATTTGATTATATAACTACATGATCATTTAAGTCATAGAATTTCTAAGCTTTACTATTCACAGTATATCCTATGAATACACATTCATATGCTCTACTAGCAAGTTTATTTCTTTTAGGACCAGGGATCTTAACATAGGCTAAACAACCTCATGTTTTAAAATAAGTTAAGTTAGGTTTCTTATTTTTCAAAATTTCACCATATGAAATTTTACTAGTAGATTTAGGCACTCTATTTAGCACATAACAATCAGTTAATAAAAATTCTCTCTACCAATAGGAAGCAGTACCAGAGTTTAATAAAATTGCAACAACTGATTCAATAAAAGTTCTATTTTTTCTTTTAGCTTTGCCATTCATTTTAGGAGAATAAGGTGCAGTTTTTTCATGAATGATTCCATAAGTTTTATAAAAATCATTGAAAATATTGGCATCATATCAGTAATTCTTTAACTTTGAAACCTTTTTATTTTTCTGTTAAGTTGATTTTCAATTTTAGTCCTAAATATTTTAAATATGTCAAATGCTTCACTTTTATTTTTCATTAGATATACATAAGTGTAATCTAAATAGTCATCTATAAAAGTTATAAAATAACGCTTTTCATTTCTTGTTAATTGTTTTTATCAAATTCACATATGTCAGAGTGTATTAAGTCTAAAGGTTCAGAGTCTCTAACTAATGACTTATATAAAATTTTGGTTATTTTAACTTGACTACAAAAGTCACATTTTTCAAAATCATTCAAAGATAGTGTAGGAATTAGTTCTAAGGTACTCATGTTCTTGATGATACGTTTATTAACATGACAAAGTCTAGCATGCCAAATATTAAAAGAACTCAACATATAAGCAGAAGATTTATTAATTTCAACGTTTAATTTAAACATGCCATCAGTGGCGTACCCTTTCCCAAAAAAAATATTATTTTTAGTTATTGTATATAAATCAACCCCTATAATTTGAGTAAACCCAGTTTTGTTAAGAAAATATCTCGAAACTAAGTTCTTTCTCATCTCTGGAGTATGTAGAACATTCTTCAAGATGACAATCTTTCTAAAGGTAAACTTCAATTCCACCTTGCCAGTACCAGCAACTTTAGTGGAGTGGGAGTCGCCCAGTAGCATTTTCTTATTCTTAGACTCAAAATAGGACTTGAATATGTCTCAATCATAACAAACATGGTGAGAAGCACCAATGTCTACCCATCACCCCTCAAATCCACCAACAAAATTGATTTCAGATATCATAGCAATAAGTTGATTTTCGGTAAGGTTCGCCTGCGAGGTAAGATTATTCCTGTTCCCACAGTTCCTAGCAAAGTGGCTAGGTTTATTACAACTATAACGCGTGAATGTGTTATTTATTGGAGGGTTGAGATCCATTCTAGAAAGGATAGTTTATGTTTCTATTTTGGTGGTTGCGATTTTGGTTATTATTGCGATTCTGAATTTTCATATTTCTTCCTTTAGGTTTCAGAATTGTAGAGAAGGATTTCATATTGGTACTGTTGTTTAAGACAACAAGTGTTTCATCTCTTTAGTCTTGTTTTCGGATTTCTACTTCTATTATTAGACGGGTTATAAGAATTTCTAAATAACATTCCTTAGTTTTATGTCTAAGTGCATTTTTAAAATCTTTCCAAGTAGGGGGTAATTTATCTATAATAACAACTACTTGAAATTGTTCATCTAAAGTTATACCTTCAAAAGTTATTTCGTGTGCTATATTCTACAATTCATGTGATTGAGCTTCCACAGATTTTCCATCAATCATTTGGTACTTCATATATCTACTTACAACATACTTCTTAGTTCCAACTTTTGCAGTGTCGTACTTCTTTTGAAATGTATCCCAAATTTTCTTAGCAGATTTATCAGAATTATAATAATCGTACAAATCATCAACTAATCCATTAAGAATAATTTTTTTGTATAGAAAATCATTTTTCATCCAAGTGTCTAAATCCTTAGTTGTAGCTTCAGTAAGAGGATTAGACAGTAGTAATAGCAGAAGCGACCTTTTTCATGGTTAAGAAAAATAAAATTTTTTGTCCCCATTTTTTAAAGTGTAGTCCCTCAAGATGAAATAGTTTATTGAGATCAGTAGTTAATATTTTAGTAAACATGACAGATAGAAAATCGTCTTAAAATTATTGAAATAAGTACGTGAAAATAATGTAGGAACAATATTATCGATAACCTGAAATGAACTGCTTGGGTTAAGTCGCGGACTAGGTCGTTCTCTTTAAAATGTTTTCACGCTCTGCCCAAAATTGTGCAAGAAAACATAGCCTCGTCGTCCCTAGGATAAAACAGTCCAAAATATGCATTTTCTAGCTCGAAAATTTACTGTACTGATGAAGACCGAAATGCTACACCTATAAAATTTTGTTGCTCAGAAAACTCAAAAAACAATTTAGTATCTTATTATTTTTCTTTCTGAGACCTTTTTCTTAGTAAGAGATGTTTGCAATTGATCTATAGAAACTGAGAGTTGAGGCCCTCTATTTATAGGTTTAAGAAAATATGTGACCATTATGATAATAACGATTATGTATGGGTGGAAAGAGTAACGACTATTTTATAAAAAGAAAAATAACGATCATTTTATGAGTGGAAAAATATTTTAATAAAAAAAATGTTACCTCATCTCACACACACGCACTCGAACTCGGTTTTGTACTATTGGTAGGACGGACGACGACGACAATGGTATCATATTTGACTATGTCCTCTCTTCTTCCATAAAAGTGGGTACTCCTTGGGACCCAAACCCAATAGCCAATCCTTTTCTATTTATACATCTCCTAAATGATGTAAAATAGCAATGTGGGAGAAGATACAAGTTGGCATAATTTGTTTTATAATTTTTTTTCAACATCTTTTGACTAAATTATCACAAAAATGTTGATAATATTGATAAAATGTAGCTCAAATGTCCTGAATATTATGGATATTGTCAATAAATATCGCTAAAATGTTGAACAAAATATCAACAAAATCAATTCTTAATTTTAAGTAATCATTTCAATTCAATTTTTTCCCTCACTTTCATAGTAGATAATATATTATTTTATTCTTATTTGTAGCATGTTCGTTATACAAATGATAATTTTTTAAAATAAATAATCAATAAAATTTATTTTCATATTGTCGAGATTTTTTAATTTATAATAATTATAATTAGATGGTCTACTTAGTTATTTCAAGTCTTTTAACTACTCATTCTACGATATCTAACAAAAAAATATATATTTTATTATATAATATTTTAATTAATTGAATAACTTATTAATTAATAAGTAATTAATAGTTTTGATATTTTATAAAAAAATCCATTATTTTTGATAAATTTTTCATAGTTTTTATGATTTTTTTAAATTTTTTTATCAATAACGATAATATCTATGATATTTTCATGAAAATTATGTTTCAATACTGACATTGACATTTTAAATCTTACAAATAGAAAATAATGGACATTATTAAACTTTACTCTGACGAACTAAATTTTATTGTATTTAATCATATTGAAGCCTAGCTTTAGAATACAAATTTCTTAAAAGAAAATGATTTTATCGTAGAAAAAATGGGATAATAACAATGTTTTTTTTTTATCTTTTTCTACGATTGTAGATTCAATTTCAACTTTATAGACATTCAAATGTGACAATTAAAAACCAAAAATGATTTAGTTCATGACATCTAATGTATGGTGAAACTATTACGATAAATGTCATTAAAATTACAATAATAAATGCCATTGAAACTAGCAAAATAATTCTCAACTAGTAATAAGAGTTATTTTGAGAAGAAAAATAAAATTTACGTGTTGTAAAATTTAGATCATATAAAACCTATCAAAATTAAATGATATTCGTGTTCATAGAACATATCATGACATACTAACTTATCTCTCGTAAGAAAGCAAATGTGATAACTTATATAATTTAATATAATTTATCATTTCTTAACTTTGATTTTAAATATAATTTTATCTATTTTTATTGAACGTAGACTTCATTATTATTATTGTTATTTAAATTTTATTATATATTTAAAAATAATAAAAATTTAAAATTTTAAAAGTATATCATTTAACAACTATCGAATCAAAATTAATATATATATATATATAAACCAAGCGCAGGGAGATGTGGAAGATATATATATTTATATATATAAATAAAGATGGAAGAGAGATACAGAAGAAGCAACCTGAACAGCCGCTGAAGAGAGGAGCAGAACGCGAAAAAACAAATAAAAAAAAAAAAGAAAAAGAAACAAGCTGCCGACAACAGAAAGGAGAGAAAAACTGAGCAGAAACGAACGGAGGAAGATTGACGCAAAATTAAGGCGAAAACAGATTGGTTTTGCGAGTCAATTTTCTAAATTAGGGTGAATTCAGATTCTTTTTACTAGTAAATTTTCTTGATTTAAATTAAAAATTATTGATTATGATGATTTTTTATTTTATTAAATTATATATTCTTATGTAAATCAATAAACAAGATTATTTTTAATTGATTATCAAAGTTTCTTTTAGATATTTTTTAAAATTGTTAACAAATAGAGGGAATTAAATTCAATTAACTAGATAAGTAAAACATAGAGGTATTATGTGAAATTGATTTCTTATAAATTTTCTTTCAATTAATTTGATCTTTAAATAATATCTTTATTTTTTTACGCATATTTCTTTAAATTAATTTTATTTTAAATTTTAATTATAACAATCTCAAGAAATTTTCTAAATAAAATTAAGATTAATATAATTTGGTATTTGTTAAAAGTAAGTTAACGATCCTCGAAGATGATACTTTATTATAAAACTACGATATTATGTACTTACAATTTTACACCGATCAAAATGTTATATAAAACATTTCATGTGTTGTTAGTTTTTTTACGTAGAACAAACATAAATAACCACATTTTTCTTTCTCCATTAATGAACTTTAAGATTTAATTTATTATTTATCTCAATATCATTTTAAACATATAAATATATGATTTTAAAACCTTCAAAAAAAAAAAAAACTCAAATCAATCAAGAACAGAAACTTATATTAAATAGATCTTATTCAAAATGATACCTTAAAATAACACTTAATCATAAGTAAAAATTTTCATTTTCTAATAAATTTCGGTGTGACTATAATGTTATTACAAATGCTTATGAATAAATAAAAATACCTTAAAAAATAAATTAAATTTTATATTTACATATAATATTTTAAATTAAAAAACAAATTTTCAACACTAAATATAAGTAGAAATTAACATAAAAAATACACATATTATTTTGTTAAGTATATTAAAATGTTGAGTTCAAATTTTTCATTAACTAAATTATAAAAATACTAAATTTTATTTTAGGTCAAGTTTTTTTTAAAATATAATGTTTAAATAACAAGAAAATTTTAATGCCCATTTTTCCATCAAAAATTCAAATTATTATTATTTTTTCAATATTATAATTTATTTTAATAATTTTTTTTATAGATTAATAGTTTAATTTTATTGATACTATTTTATTTTTTTTTATGAAAAATTTAAAATACAAACACATATATATATTTATGTATTTGTACACCGGTATATTTTATATATATGAAAAATATAAATGGTAATATAAAATAATTTATAATGTTATTTTAAATTTTGTAATTATGTAAATTATATTATTTTATTAAATTATTTAAAAATATAAAATAATTTAAAAAAAAGGAGTACGTGCACATGCTCCTCACCTAGTAATGGTTAAAACATAAAAAAAACAGGTATAATTAGGTTTTGATAGGTTTTAATTTAAAATTTTCTTTGAATTGTTTTATGTAAACTTATTAAATTAAGAATCGAATTAATCGATAAAATATTGGTTAGAGAATATTTTATCAATTTATTTATATTATTTTTATATATTTGATTTGTAATTTAGATTTATTTTTTTTAATAAATTTAGATAACGTTACATTATGTTAATGTTAAATTAATAAATAAAATTTATTAATTTAATTAAAAATTATATATTAATATTTAAACTATAATTTCAATTCATTAAAAAGTGAACATAAAATAAAATCAATATAAGTTTTTTTAACTTTTTAAATAAAATAAAAATTTAAATTAAATTATATAATTATAAACATATATATATATATATATTAAAAATGTATAAAATTAAAAAAATATGTGTATTAATAATATATAAATTGATTTGATTGATTCAATTAAATATAAGTTTATAAACTTTAAAATTTTAACTAAATTAACACACGTCATTTTTTGTGTTTTTAAAATCGAAATCAACCTATATAAACCTATAAAACATAAAATTTATTTTGATTTAACTCATCTTCGATCATATATATTGATTTATTGATTATTATATTTTATCATGATCATTGATTATCCTTTCACTTAAACACTATGGAAAATTTAAGTTTGGTTTACTCTATTTTTATTTTTAATTTCTATATAAAATTTAAGTTTAATTTTTTAATTTATTTTTTATCATAATTATATTTAATAAATATTGAGAAAAGTATTCATAAAATTAAAATCTTATAGTAAATATATATTTAGGATGGTAAAAAATTTAAAATATAATTAATTTGTTTACAAAGTTTTAAAAATATAATGATATTATCATAATTATTTTCATTAAAATTATAAAAAAATTATTAAATATTTTTTATAATTTTATAATTATTATATTTTGTTGTTATTATTGTTGAATAAAATTTAATTAATAAAAAACTTATGATAATAATAATTTAAGTTGTGATAACATCAATAAGAATAAAAATAAATCAAAATCTATAATATAATCACATTTGATTTATTCGCCAACTACTTTATGGAGTGAAATAAACTGAAAATATATTGTTTTGTTATTAATAAACATGAAGAATCAAAATAGGAGAGAATAAAAAGAGTAACTTTACTCAAATGTTTACATAATATTAGTTTTATTTTTCTTTTTCATATATTGAAAAAACTAAAAATGTTATATTTTTCATAAATAAAATAATTATTTTTATAAAATATAATATAACCTCTTATTTTAAATTTTGATTTCTCGTAAAATAGAAATAATGGTTTGTAATGGATAAATAAATAAAAACTTGAAAAAAACTGATAAATAATTAAAGATAGTATTATTTATAAATAATAAAATAATATATGTGTATAAGGTAATATGTAAGAGAATTATAAATAATTTATTTTAATAATCGTTAAATTTTATAAAGATAATTTTATCAAATTTTAAAATAAAATAATAATAAATTAATATTGATGAACAAAGAAAATTAATGATATATTTGGAATTGAGAATAAATTTGAATCTAAAATAAGAATGAAAATAGTTATTACTTATATAATTTAAGAATAATAATAATATTATTATGATAATAATAATTTTTATTATGATTATATGATTACTAGAAATGAGAATCAATGAGTTTGATAAAATTAATGTTATTTGTTATTATTTATTAATTAATTATTTTATTTCTTTATTTTTTAAATAAAAATTTATACTAATTCAAAATATTATTTACCTAAAATAATATATATAAAAATAATGAAAAATTTATCTTCCTACACTTAAATCAATTGTCAATCATTGAGAAAGCATGTGATTCATTAGCTTCCTCTTTATTCAATAACCAAAGAATTGGGTCCCTTATCTTAGTATACTAAGATTTTATTTTTAGTAATATTTTTTATCCGGTGATATTTTAATAATATTTTATTTTAAAAAATATTAATTTAATATAATTTATTATTTAGTTAATTTTTATATATATAATAATGTAGCAAGATATTTAAATAATAAATTAATTTATTATTTTAAAATATTTTTTAAATATCATTTAATTAATTTATTATATAAAAATTTCTTCTTATATATATTATTATACATATAAATAAATTTTAATTAAATAATAAAATAAATATATTTTTAAATAAAATATTATTATAATATCATTTTAAATATCTGAATAAAAAAGTTAATATAAATAAAATGATAATAATATTAAAATAACTAACTCTAAAAAAGTTAATTATTTAATTAAAGAGGAAACATTTTAGTAGAAACGTATGCTTCAGAAATTTGTCTGGAAGTCTTCATATTTTTCTCTCACTGACTTAATCTATTACCGGGCTCAAGTCAATCATATTCTTATTCCTTTCCCTCTTATCATCTCTTCCAAAATAATTCACATAAAAATCTCAAAAAATATTCTTCCAATTTTGCTTCCAGATCCTTCTTTTCTCTCTTTGCCCTCTTTTGCATTCTCTGTGCAATATTCTAGATCTATGGCGTCTGATCTCGAACAGAAGGCTAGGGAAGCTTTCATTGACGATCACTTCGAATTGGCTCTGGAGCTCTACAAGCAAGCTATCGATCTCAACCCTAACTATGCTGAGCTCTATGCCGACCGTGCTCAGGCCAACATCAAACTCAACAATTTAACTGGTAACATCGGAATGCCCATTTTTAGTACTGTTCTTTTTCTCTTGATCTTGTTGCTAGTTATTTTGTTTTTGGCTAAAATATATCATTGTTCATTAAAAGTATGATTTTTTCATTAAATTTTTAAAAGATTATATATAAGTCATTAAATTTTTATATCATATTATTTATTCCAAAACTTATAAGTATAGTTCTAAAATTTTGATTTTAGTATCTATATTTTTAACTAAATAGGAAATTTAAAAATTTAAGAATTATACTTGAAATATATATATATTTTTTATTGTAAGGTTAAAAAGTTCAGGTACTACGTAATTTACTAAAAAGTGTGTAAAAGTGTGGGTATTCATTAGTTAAGCCTTTTCTTTTTTACTGGTTGTATAGAAAATAGAAATGAAGAGAAATTCTCTCTCTCTCTCTCTCTCTCTCTCTATCTTTTGTATTTTCAGCACGAATTTATTGTTATCGCACCCAATTTCGTCCAATTATAATTGTAATGTTTGGTTACTGGTATTAAATTGGTTATTAATTAATAGGAGATGAACTCTTAGCTTTGATTAGAGTTTTCCCTTTATGTCGTGGGTCCTTTTCATCTATATTTAAATTTAAAACAATGAGCATGAATAATATGGACTTTGTTTACTTGTTTCAATCATTAAGTTGAGTTGTTATTGATTGCTGTGACCCTAAAGAAAATGAAAATGCATGTACAAATAATTGTTACTATAATTACTTAAATCTTATGTTCCAAATTTATCATTCAATTTAACATTAACACGTTGCATATAGCATTAATCTAAAGAAAATATATATAGAGAAAAATGAGAGGATTTATAGAGAATTATTTTTGTGTTCCCCTTTTTATCGATAAAATCTTACTGCTTTGACAGGTTGGTTTGCTTAGTATTCTTTAATATTGGATAAAGATTAGTGTTACTAGAATTAAAAACAAACACATGTTATGAGTAGGATCCAGACTGCTTTTTTATTATTTAATGGACGCAATCAAGTTATTATATATGTTTCATATTGTACATACTCCATAATGTTACGGGCTCTCATTGATATATGCTTCAGGCAAGTTGTTTTGTTTTGTTTTTTTAATTACGAAAATAAGTGTGGAGTTATGCTAACTCTGACATGTGTATCTCCAATCTTCACCCTTCTGCTTTTTTACATTCCTTTTCTCTTCAGCTCATCTTCTACATCTATAGTTTCAATGTCCTCTACGATTGCATTTTAGTAGATGCTCAATTGGGCATGTGGAATTTTATTACCTTTCCCTCCTTGGTTTCATTCTTATGTTTCTGTTTTTGTTCCTCTGTTTTCTTATGGAAAATTGTGCGAATAAGTGAATGACATTTTGTGGTAATTTATGCGCAGAAGCAGTTGCAGATGCAAACAAGGCAATTGAGTTGGAACCATCAATGTCAAAAGCATACCTGCGTAAGGGGTGCGAGAACCGTAGTCTTTTGGGTGCTTGAAATAATGTACTGATTGTAATTAAAACATCATTTGAATCTCACGCTTCTAGGTTGGTCGTGTAAAGTTACAAGAGTCAGTTTGCTTACGGGAGCAAACTAAATAGGCCTTTCTTTTAGTTTTTGTGTATTTGTTGCATGCACCTTTTTGGCTTTACTTCTTGTCTTTTCTTTGTAGAGACTCCCACCTACAAAAATATTTACAGTCAGTGCTTTTTGCCATTACTATCACCAAATCCTCTGAATTACTTGCAGTGAATTGTTTGCCTTTTGTCCTTCACCATTTGGATCTCAACTATTTCATTTTCTATGGATTACAAATTGCTGTGCCATTATTCTTGGGTCTGCTGTATCATCTTTATGGGATGTAAATTTATTCTTTATGGTTTTAGCGTTGCTTGCATGAGGCTTGAGGAGTATTCCACTGCAAAGGCAGCCTTAGAAATTGGCGCTTCTTTGGCACAAGGAGAAATAAGATTCACTAACTTGATGAAAGAATGCGATCAGCACATTACAGGTGGGTTGCTTGCTAGAACCTCCCAAATTGTAGTGACTGGTGAACTGTTTAGTTTGACCTTTACTCCATAGATGCCCAGCAGTTTAGCCTTTATTCTGGTTTCAAGTAGGATTTTATTTTGGTGGGAATGGAATACCTTGTTACATATCTTATTGCAGAAGTGATTCCATGATCTCTTACTTTTACATTTATTGTTACTGCATGTTGTTGCAGACGAAAACACTGATCAACTAAAGAATTCAATGGAAAATAACAATACAACAAATGTCTCTACAACAGATGTTCAGCCTGAAAATAACGTTTCCAATCAGGCAACAGAGTTATCTGTAAAACCAAAATACAGGTCAGTGCACTTTTGCATGTGTTATGTGTATCTTAATTGTTTCAGCATAGGGTTTAACAAAAATGTTGTTGCTGATATTAACCTTCCACAGTTATTCAAGAGACAAGTATCCTACTAAAATATTTTACGTTCTCCACCCCTTCAGTTTTTATTTACTGGAGGTCATGGAATAAATCTATGAAGCTTTATTTAAACTTGCCATCCCTTATTTCATCTTTGTCCATAAATGTACTTCAAAATAAGCATCATTAAGAAAGGTTGAACTGTTGAGGTAGATTTTCTTATGTTGTCAAAACACCTGTGCAGGCATGAATTCTTCCAAAAGCCAGAAGAAGTAGTAGTGACTATATTTGCTAAAAAAATTCCAGCCCAAAATATTGATGTTGACTATGGTGAACAAATAGTATGGTTTTGCTTGTTCACGTTTCTGTTGCTTATTGGTCTTATTATTGACTGGATCCTTGGAAAAACTCTACAATTGTTTTACTGTGATTTATGTTGGGTGGTTGCAGCTGAGTGTTAACATTGTTGTGCCTGGTGAAGATCCTTATCATTTTCAACCTCGCTTATTTGCAAAGGTATTTATTTGACTTTTTAGAATGATTATCTAGTGCAAAATAAATTAGTCTCCAGGAGTAATATCACTAGAAATTAGTTTTTCAATCTCCAGGAGTAAGGAATCTAAAGACAATCCTTATTTTTCTTGTAATATCAGTTTTATTTTTTATTTAAATCCTGTCTTCTCTAGCTATTTGTCTAGTTTAGTGCTGAGTGCTGAGTGCTGTGTGCCATGGAAGGCTTATCTAATCCACGCCTCCTATTTTACATAACTTTGGGATTTATCTACGAACAGATAATACCTGCCAAGTGCAGATATGATGTTTTGTCTACGAAAATTGAAATTCGCCTAGCAAAAGCAGAACCAATAAGTTGGACATCTCTTGAATTTAGCAAGGAAATTTCTGTTCCACAAAGGTTCAGTGCCTCAGGTAGGCTAACATTTATATGAAGCATTTTGAATATTTCATTGTGTGCTATAACATTATTCGGAGTGACTTGGACTCTCTTTTGTACAATGTACATTCTGCTTTGATGCTTGTGCTGCTTGTAAACCCTGATATAGTAGTGAAATTCCTTTATAAAGACAGTGATAAGGCAAGTTGTGGTTACAGCTACTGATACTTTGTTTCGTACTTTTTTTAAACCTATAATATGTTTTGATTTTGAGCTCTGTGCTTGGTTGCATATGAATTAGAGTCTTCTTCACACTTGTGCTTGTATTGTTTATTTCCTTTCCTAAGTCTTAATTAACAGGGTTACTTATTTGATTTAAATTCGTCTGTAATTATTGGTGTCATTTCCCGGAGAATCAAAATGTGCTTTTTTGATTAACGAACCCAACCGATATGAGTGATAAGGTTTGGAAGTTGGAAAGGTACAGCAATTCCATATGTTGGAAGTGTTTAGTTTTGTTTGTTTCTTAAGGGTTTCTCATCAATGATATTTCTTATTGGTTGCTCAATTATTTTGTTTAAATTTACAGCTGTTGGATCACAAAGGCCTGATTATCCATCTTCAAAACCAAAAAAGGTTGATTGGGATAAGCTTGAAGCCCAAATAAGGAAAGAGGTTTGATCGTAACCTGTTTTGATTAAAAAATATTATTATACTTTTTATGTTTCCTCTTACTCTTAGTCCTCATTCTAGGAAAAGGACGAGAAGCTAGATGGTGATGCAGCATTGAACCAGTTTTTCCGGAATATATTTAAGGATGGTAACGAGGACACAAGACGAGCCATGCAAAAATCTTTTGTAAGACTCATCTATCCAACTTTATGATCTGTAAAACGCCAAATCTCACTTTTTAGCAGTGGTATTTATTGTTTCAGTGAAAATTTATCTTTGTCTTATTTTCATCCGGTACATAAATGGTCAATTATTCAACTTGTTTCACTTTTAATCCCATCAGTTAAAAAATATATGTTCATTTCCGTATATTAAAAATGAACATATGTTTTATTCTCAAGAGAGTCAAAAATGAAACTTTATCCCTATGTTTGGTTGATTGGAATGAAACGGAATCAAAATTGATTCCTTATAATTTTATGTTTGGTTGGATTGAAAAGTGGAAATGAAATTAAATCAATTCCTAAAAGAGAAGGAACCATAATTCCTTCTTTCTCCTTAAGGAATCATGATTCCATTCCTATCTCATTTTTTTTTTCTTTCAATTTTACCCCAACTTCAAATATAACCTTAAATCTCAAATCTCAAAACCTTAAATCCTATTTAGAAAAATAATAATTTTAACCCTAAACTTTAACCTAAAACCTAAAACCCTAAATCTTAAATGTCAAAACCCAAAACCTCAAATCACAAATCCTAAAACCCAAAACCCTAAATCTCAAATCCCAAAACCTTAAACCCTATTTAGAAAAATAATAATTTTAACCCTAAACCTTAACCCATAAATATAATCCAAAACCCAAAATCCAAAATCCCAAATCTTAAATGCCAACACACAAAACCTCAAATCTCAAATCACAAAACCTTAAATCCAAAACCCCAAATCTTAAATCCCAAAACCTTAAATCCAAAACCCCAAATCTTAAATCTCAAAACCCTAAACCCAAAACCACAAATCTTAAATCTTAAAATCATAAACTTTATTTAAAAAAAAAATAATTTTAACCCTAAACCTTAGCCCACAAATATAATCTTAAACCTCAAACCCCAAATCTCTACGTTCCTACATCCCAAATCTTAAATATCAAACCTCAAAATCTTAAACCCTATTTAAAAAAAATAATTTTAATAAATATATTTTATTTTTAAGTAATAATTATTTAAAAAAATAATGATTTTAATAATATATTTTATTTGACGAAAAAATAATAGTAAAATGATATTATTTAAACTTTATTGAACATAATGGTTTTAAGGTAATATATAATATTTTACATTACATTCCAATTGTAAACCAAACAAAAATGTTTCCTTTCTATTCCATTTTATTCTCGTTTCTTTTTCGATTTCATTCAGTGAACTAAACGACACGCAATATATTATGAATTAAACTTTATTTCTTTCTGTATCTCATATTCGATGATGATTTTGATTTGTAAACAGGTGGAGTCAAACGGGACGGTGCTCTCTACAAATTGGAACGAAGTGGGTTCAAAGAAAGTGGAGGGAAGTCCTCCTGATGGCATGGAGGTGAAGAAATGGGAGTATTAAAACTATTGCACAATCTAATTGGATTGTCATATTAATTTTTGGGTGAGACAAATTTGTTTTGAATTGCTTGTCTGCTTGAGTGTTTTTTTATTAGACCGTGCCTTGAAATTAATTGATATACTTTTTTAAAGAAAAGTTCTATTCTATCAACCATATATTCCATTATTCAATTTGTTAATTATTAAGCATAAAGACATGAGATCCATTACTTGTACAACCTATTATACCTATTAGGATTGAGGGTTTGTTATTTTAGTGGTATCTTATTAAACAAAAAGTATATATTTAGATTCATATTATTAAACTAGTATATTAATAATTATTTTATTTAATAAAAGGTGTAATAGTGATCTAACTGTGAAAGAAAAACTTTTAATTTGTTGTCAACTTTTATTGTATTTTATGTCCTATTCGATACTGTTTTATTTCTTTGTCAGTTAATCAACTTTTATTATTTGTTATAGAATAATGAAAAGTAGAATTTTTTTTCTAAATGGCTATCATTAGCTCATTTGAAGTATCAAACTCTATCCCTAATCATTACTACCACTAACTCATTCCTTTTGATTTCATTGATTCTTTCATCTTTTTGTATCACTTTATATTCGATCAAACTTGGATATATAACTAAAATGTTATTGAGGTTTATCATATCTTCATTTATATTCTCGAGGTTTGTAGAAAATTTTAGAATGTTTTTAGACTTTATGGTTAATATCATTGATGTTTTTAAAATTAATGGTGTTAATTTTTTCATCCATATGTTGTTAATATTCTTAATGGCTCTGATACTAATTTATGGGTGATATTTTTTGGTCGTTAGAGACTATTATAGTCGAATGTTAATGTGTTGGCTAAGTTATTGGAGTATTGATAAGTCATATGTTTTAGTGTATATTTTTTTTATTTGTAATATACAAACAGTTTTTTCTTGTATACATACAATGTACTTATAATTTTTAAAGTAATAATTAAATATTAAATTGTTGAATTTTTTTTCTTTAATTCTTACATATTTTTGACTAAAATAGTTTTTTAATGTTTTTGAAATAGGATGATCTATAATGTTTTGTGATAACTTTAATATAATCTGTCTAGATATCTAATAATGAACTTTCTAAAATTTTCAAGATAAGTTTTATAGTATTTATTTTTAAAATACATTTAAGGTTAAGAGATATCTTTTATCAAACTTTTCTAATAAAATAAAAATTTTATTTTTCATTTTAATTTCTTTCAAATTAGTTATTTCATGTTTAATTCATGTTATCTAATTTTTTTAATCATAATATTGTGATATTTTTGTTTATTAGTATTATCACTTGGTATAAGTAAATATCTTAAACATTTAAGATCCTTAATTGGCTTAAAGTTATAATTATTATACCTGAATTTAATGGGTCCATCACAATTTTCTTTTTTGTTCGTCTTTCTTGTTGCACCGGTTATGCTTTAGTTTTTTTCAAATCTCAATATCTTCTTAGTAATGGTGAGCCTTTTACGTCTATACATAAATGATATCCAATTTTGATTTACTTAAAAAAGAGTAACTGAACTCCATTTTATTTATAATATAATTATTATACACTTAAGGTCAACTAAGAACTTTGAATGGATTCTTAACCGTTCATATTATTAGGTATATCATTTCTAGTTTGAGATTTCTAGATAGAGAGGATTTTTTATGTTAGAGTTGTGTGTTTTCAAATGTGTGTGCTCTGATTTTTTTACAAGACAAAAAATACTATTTTCTCCTTGCCTTAGTAATTAGTTTTTTTTCTGCTTTAAATGGTAGCCATTGTTTTTTTCCTTAGCACATGCTGCTGATTAAGATGTGAGACTACATCGTTATTTTCTTTGTCATCTACTGTTGATAGTTCCTCTCTTTATTCTTCTTTTTCGTTTTCTATCGACAGTCTTTTTGATAACGTTAATGATGATACATCTTCTTCTCAATCTTTGATGCAATAAATGTATTTGTGATCTTTGGTGGCTTTTTTGGCATATGAGTATAATACTTTTCTTATTACTCGACCAATTTTCAAGTTGTTGATGTTAAAATTGGTTTCATATTTGGTAATTTTTTTCACCATCTTCCTCTGAAAGAGTCATGCTACTATGAGAAATAATGATGACTTTACTAGTTAAATAATTTACTTTGATCTCAATAGAGTTGTCAATCTTTCTGAGTTCATGGTAAATTTGGCTTAACATTTGCCTTTTAGTACACAAAGTTCTTCTGTGTTGAATTCATTTTCTAGAAGTTTCCGTAGTTTAGAAACTTCTCTGTTTGTGTTGGAAATCCCTATCTTAATGAAGTGGTAGGGACTAATATATCCTTGCTCATTCCAATCTATTAGTGAACTGAAAAATTTGAGATAAATAGACTTATTACCTACTTTAATCTTTTTTCTAAAGTTCTTGATTGTTCTTTAATTCCTTGATATATGTTTTCTATTAGTCTTACATGAAAAGCTTTGTAAGCAAATATTAGATCAACTCCTTCCAAGATATTGAATTTACTTTCTGTAAGAAATTTTGTCTATAATGTAGAACTTCATATCTTCAATATGTTCATGGGTAGATTTTCTGGCCAAATTGTAAAGACTAAACCATTATGGTTTGTTGAGGCTTCTATATTGATCTTTTTCATCTTCAATGATTGATGAGTTTTTGGGGGATGTTTATATGAATAACATTGAATTCTTTACTATCTTTGATGTCTCTGGGAGAGATGTTTATCTAAATAGTACTAAATGTATTGCTATTCTTCCTAGAGTTGTCAGTCTGTTTAGTGCTATTGGTTGTTATTGTAGTACTACATAATAATTTCTTACTATCTCCTCTAGAGTTAGTTTTGGTATTTTTTAATTGGCATAACTGTCTTCAGCTTTTATTTTGTTGGTGGAGGCCCTATAAATTACTCTACTAAACCCCAAAATAGATTTATTGGCTTCTGTCCAATTGTTATAGATTCTTGGTTTTAGGCCATTATAAACCACATAGTGTTTTTCTGTTTCATTTTCCCAATTGAGCTTTTTTGTTTAAGATATTTTAGTATCTTTTGAACTGTTAGGTTCTTCCTTTTCATTTTAAATTCTTTATTTAGAAGTTTCACATTCTTTAGATTAAGTTTTAATAAAGATTCCTCTTTTAAGTTTTTGGACTCTAAGAGTTATTTTGAACAATTAAGTTCTTCCTATTTATTTCCTATTTCTATAAGATATTTCTCGTGGTATAACAACTCGAGTTATTCCTGTGGGATTTTTATCTCTTTTTTTCCTTTATTTTGATTTTGATATCAAGATGTTCCATTTATGAAAGCATAAAAATAGTTAGAGGTGGTAATTCTCTAGTAAGAATATTTGTTAAACTATTCTTATTTCCTAGAAGATGTTCAATATCAAAATTGTAGTGGTTGAACCATTGTTGCTATCTGACTAATCTTTCTTTTTTGTAATCACTTGCAATATTAATTCTTACAAAATAACCAAAATTCTTGTTATCTGTTCTAACAATGAATCTAAAATTTATAACATATATTGCAAATTTCTTAATAGCTCTTTTGATAGCTAAATATTCTTTTTCATTACTATAATAATTTAATTGTGGACCTTGAAAAGATTATGATGTATATCTACAAAGATATTCATTTTTGTCATGTACTTTTGCTTTCAGAATTACTCCCTAATATTCTTGTGAAATATCTGTTTCAATTATCATTTTATCATCTGGTCCTAAATGGTATAAAGTTGGCAATTTTTTACATTTGCTTCATTTACAGAGTATCTTGTCCTGTCTATTTCCAGATCTGGTATTTTTTCAATTTTGCTTGTAAAGGTTTTTGAATTTCTATAAATTTTTTGATTTTCTATAAATTTTTTGATAAATGTTTTTTAGTATATGAGATTGTAGATTATGTTTTTCATCTTCAATTTCCAACCCTAAATGCTTAATTTTTTGCTGAGCAAGTACTGCTTTTTTTCTTGAGAGTATAATGCCTTCTTTCTTACACTATTGTAGAATATTAATAATAGTTAAATAGTATTTATTTGATTCATTACTGAAACCAAAATATTATCTATATAGACACAAAAAATATTTTGTAATTTTTTGAGTATGTTATCCATATATCTTTGAAAAATACTTGAAGCTTGTTTTAATCTAAATGGTATAACAATCCATTGTAATTGTCCTTGAGGGTAACTAAATGACGATAATTTTTTAGATTCTTTATCCAATCTTATTTGACAAAATCCACTTTTGCAATCAAAACTTGATAAGTATTTCTTTTCTTTTATTAATGATAACAATTATTTTTTCTTTGGAATAAAGTATCCACCATCAAAAGTTTATTTATTCAATGCTTTGAAGTTTGTTATCATTCTCTTTTTTCATCTTCTTTTTCAACTAGGAATGTTGAACTATAGTAAGGTGAATTATTTGGTATTATGACTTTCAATTCTAAAAGTTCTTGAATTTTGTTTTCAAATTCAATCATGTTTTCTGGAGTATAAATCATTGGTTTTACTCTTATAACTTTGTTAGGGTCTCTTAATTTTATGTTGACAATAGCCTTAGATTTATTTATTTTTGAATCCAAAGGATTTTATGAGCTTACTATTTTTGATATTTTCCTGATGCTTGTTAGGGTTTTATCTTTTTGTATTTCATTAAAAAAAGAGTTTGTTTCTATTCTATATCTAATGAAATATTTTCTAAATAAGGTTTTTTTGCTCTATCTCACCACATTTTTGCTTTTTATATTATTGCATAAACGTTGAGTTTGATACAATCAAAGCTTCCCTTATTTTTGATACATAAATGATATTATTATCTAATATTGTTAAACTTAGTTTGTCTAAATATTGTGTGAAATGTTGATATAAGTTTATAAAATTATTTCCTATTAATAAATCAACCCCTATTTCCTGTTGATATATGGTAGGAATATGAAAATTTTCTCCTCCTATCATTATATCTATATCTTTTAAAACTTTATTGAGATTTATTGTAGTATAATTAGAAATTCTTACAATTAAATCTTTTGGTACATGTTTCTAATATTCTTTTGGAAACACATGTTTTACTTGCTACACATATTTTAGCTCCTGTATCTATATGTGTGTATATGATAACTGGTATAACGTTTAAATTTAATTCCTACTTTTGTATATGTACTATTTGGATTTGTAATACTATACCAATCATTTAACTTCTAATGAAAAGTAATCATAATCTGAGCATTTATATTATTAGTCTGTTATTCCTCAATTTCTTGTAATAGATAAATACTGTAAGTATAATCTATATCAGATTCCTTTATTGACTCTAATATAATCTTAAAAGCTTCTTCTTAGATTTTTGCTTTATGTGGAAATTCTTTTTTTAAATTCTTTTTCTATGTTGAAGTTTGTTTGAACATTCGATGCCATAATATTCTTTTTCATTACAGATCCAACATTTGCATTTTTCTTCTCTTAAGGGAAATAATTCTTATTTTCAAGAGTTTTATACCTCTTTCTTCTAAAATATCTTTTCCTATAGGTTTTTTTATTAAATATTTTTTATAGTTTTGAAAATCTTGTTTTTTGAATTTGTATTTTTAAAATCTCTTGTATTTTTTATATTTTTATTTGTATGATTTTATGTTACATCCATATTTTTCTAGTATTCTAAAATCTCTTGTATTACAACAGATTTTATTATTTATTCTTATTTGTTTATATTCCTTTCTTTCTTGCCATTTAATAATTATCCAACTTTTAAGGCTTTTTATTTTTCCTCTTAGGGTGTCTGGTATAGTTCTCTTATTTATTTGATTCCAACTTTATATCAAGGTCTTATGTAATATTCTAGATAATTTTTGGGAAAATATTTTCTTACAAGTTGTTTGCATAAAATGTGTTAATTTATGGTAATACATTTCATATTCGTAAATAAAAGAATCTATGTAATACATGTTACAAATTTTCATATTTGTTTGATGCCATATGACTTCACTAATTTCATTTTCACTGGATTTAGTGATAGTTCTTCATTTATCTTCTCCAATAAATTTCTTGTATATTTTATTTATTACTAGATCTAAGTATTCTTTTCCTTTGGGAGCATTCCCTTGTATTAGTAAATGTGTTGTTATGTTAAGTTTGAAAACCAAACTTTAACATTTTCTGTCATTTTATGAGCTACTAATATCTTACAAATTGAAGGATTTGTTTGTGTAGTTTGGGAGGTTTATATGAGTACACTTATACCACTAGTCCATTCATCTAATGATTTTTTTTCTTATCTCTTATACAATCTAAATCTAAAAGATCAGATTTATAATTATCATGGAGTTTGAATTCTAGTGGGATACTAGCTACCTCTAGTCCCCCAATGCAACTCTTCTTCCATTTTGGGTAGTTGTCTTCTCCTATCTTTGGTGTCACGCTCTCTTGACCTTTTCCTATTTCTTTCTTTCCTATATATGATGGCCATATGTTAATTTTTGGTAAGAAATTGATAATGGAATTGGCTTCATATGACCTTTTAGGGTCATGATTTTTCGTTCAGAATCTGTCTCACTGATTATTGTCATATTGTCTTCTTCTTTGTTTATACAAAGTTTTTCATTATAATGTTCTTCTAATTCTTTATTATTTAATGTTAACAAACTAACTAATTTTTCTATATCTCTATTTTTTGGGTTCATGAATTGTTCCTCTAATTCTTTTCTACATTCCATTAAATTGAAATTATATCTTTTTCATTAGATTTTTTTTTATTTTTTCTTCTCTCATTTTTAGGAATCAGGGCATTTGATCTCCTAGGTGGTTTTATTTTTAATCCTTCTAGGGGATCATATTTTTGGCCTACAATATCATTGTTTCTATGTATGTTATATACAACTTTTCTTAGTTTTGTAAATTTCATATGTATATCTTGTTGAAATTTATTATAACCGCATTACTTTATTTCTTTTTGTGATTTTATTATACCTTATAGGTATTTTGTGTTTACTTCTTTGACTAAATCCATTTTCTCTATTAAAAGTTTCAAAACTTTCATTAATATAACTTGATTTTTTGCTACACCTATTAAGCTTCCATCTATTTCTAACTGTATATTTTTTAATTTATCTTTAAACATTATTATTTTCCTAATATGACATCATGAACTAATACTCTTCATTACTTGGATTTCATCTTTTAGTTTTTTAACCTCTTCTTGGTTAGAGGTTTCTCCTTTATGGTTTATAAAACTAAATCTTAGTATATTATTATTTTTAACAACATTACATTTTATTCTTATTATTAGGGTTTTTTTCTTGATGTTTAAATGCCATTCTTATGGTATTTTAAAGTCTATTAGTATTTCTGATTTTATTATTTGTCTAAATTCCTAAAAGGTTTTGTCTATTTTTATAAATTCATTTTATCCATATATTAAACTATTATGACTGTTTGTTAAATAATACCTTAATAGGTAGTGTATTCAAAATGAACGATTTCTTTATTTCATTAAATCTCTCCTTTCAAATTCATAAGTTAGACTTAATACTTAGTTTAAGTTTTTATCATGGATATTAATAGAAAACATGGGGTATGTCGTAAACTTTAGTTTTTGGTATCCTAAATTACCATGAATCATTTTTAGTACAACATCTTTTCTATTTATTATTTTGTTATCTAGTAGTACTATTTTTATTGGTGTATCTATTCATTCTTTAAAATGAGTCTATCTTAAAAATTCTTCCTATATGAATATATCCAATTTTTTCTTTATCTTTTTGCAGAATTTTGGATAGTTTTTTTGTGAATTAATAATATATTATATATATTTTTTGTATCTGTGATATTAATACTTATTTTTTTTATTTTTCCATAATAAATTATATCTTTTATTGGGAATAATTTTCTTAAAGATGAAAATCATAGGTCTTTAAATCCATCTCTTTCTTTAATATTTAATTTTACCTTTTGAATTTCTTTATTTTTTTTACTTATTATCATTTCTTGTGAAAAATATCTTGAGATGTCTTCTATTTTTAATTCTACTATTCTTTGATTTTTTTTATTTCTTAATTCTCTATTATTTCTTTCATTTTATTTACATAATATTACTATTCACTTTCATAATTTAAGTTTCGTTATATTTGGAGATATTTTTAAATTTTTAAAATTTTTAAGAGTATTTTTAAAAATATCTCAAAACTTAAGATATTTTGATATTTACTTATCAAACCTAACTTGAAAGTGGTTTTAATAGAATACCAAATAGTGAAATAATGAAAATACCAAATAGTGAGTTAGGGTTTTCATTTTTGATAAGAATGTATTGAGGAAAAGAAACAGATAAAGCCAATTTATATTATAAGGGGTCACCAGATTTATATAGACCGTATTCTCACGGTCATTTTTATATAAATAGAAACATTTTTTATTTTTTCTATTAAATCAAACAACAATTTTATTCTTCCTTTTATTATATTTGTTTGTTTTATAATATAAAGGTTATAAATGTTTTTATTAGAATTTATAAAACTTATTAATTAAAGATATTCTCTTTTTTCTTTTAAATATTTTTATTTTTATTAATTTTCATAACTCAGATATCATTTTAAGGGTTAGCTTTTTAATGTTAATTATTGTTAATTATTATATATTATTAATTAAAGATAAATCTTTAATTTTTTTATTGTCATTTTATTTATTTATAATTTTTATGAGTATTATGAACAAATATTTAAACATTCAAAAATTTTAATTGATTTAAAATTATAATTATCATACCTAAATTTAATAAGTCTATTACACTCTCTTCTTTTTTATTGTTCGTATTCTTTTATTACACTTAGTGTGTCTCAGCTTACTCAAACTTTAATACTCTTTTAATAATGGTAAAAACTTTACATCCGTATATATTATGATATCTTAATTAGAAAGATTAAGAAGTAGAAAAGGAGTGAAAATATTTTATTTATTTATAATATTGATAATTATTACGATGTTAAAAGCTAACTAAGAATTTTTTTATTCATGATTCCCAAATACATAACTAATAGATAAATACTTTTTTAGGATAGAGAGTATGTTCTAATTAAATAAGGAATCCTTGTTACAAAATGAAGAATCACTATTTTATCTTAATTTTAATAATTTATCTATTTTTTCTACATTTGGCCTTTGGATCTCAACTATTCATTTTCCTTGGCATGTGGTCCCAATTAAAGATGTGGATTTTATATCTTTATTTTTCTTTGTCGTCTTCTATTGATAGTCTTTCGTCTTCATTCTTCTTTGTCATTTTCTATCGATAGTTGTGATGATGCATATGATAATGCGTCTTCGTGTTCTCGTTTCTTGATGTAGTAAATACATATATGATCTTTATTAGTTTTTCTAATATAGAAGTAAAAAACCTTCTTCATTTCTTAACAAATTTTTAAGTTGTTATTAAAATTTGCCTCAAACTTGCAAATATTTTCACATCTTCTTTGGTAAGAGTCATATTTGATGCCAACCCTGTAGGCGAACAATCCTAGGAACCCACAAACTTAAAGGAATATGAACGATTGATTTGCTAAGAATGTGTTAAAGATGATTAAATTAGAACCCTAAGGAAACAAAGTCCTTAAAACCTCAATCTTGAAAGACCACAAATGATGATCAATCCTTTTGATAAGGAGAATTCAAGCATTCAATCAAGAACACAAGAATACAAAGCAAAAAACTTTTTGAAATATAATTTTCATTAATGATATTCATTGTGCCCTCTAAATTACATAGTTGCTTCTCTCTAAGCAAGAAACCGTAATAGAAAAACCCTAGACACAGATTCAAGCCTAAAGAAAAACCCTAGACGCAAATTCAAGCTTAAAGGAAACCCTAGGTGCAAATTCAAGAGATAAAAGACTAATGGGTTTATTTAGTGGTAGATTGGGCCTAATCCATCCTTCAAAATAAAAGACTAAAAAAAATTATGATAAATAAAACATAAAAAAGTCCATAATTCACAAAAATAAAAATTGCTAAACATAAAAGACCCACAATTAATTAAAACAAAAATTGCTTCCTAAAGTAATCCTTACACCCAACTTGATCTTCCAATTCTATCCCTAGTTATTGGACCACCAATTCCTTGTAAAAGATCATGAGAATATTTGGAAACATCAAATTAATTAGCACCTCAATCTCCATTATTCCCCTCCCCTTCAAAAAGATTCATTCTCAAATCTTAGCTCGATAAGTAGGTCGATTTGGTATAACGAATCCATAAATGAAGACTATTTGATGCTTAATTTCTCTCAATGAAGGTAATCCATGGGAAATCTCTTCAGTAAGTTGATCCTCAAAGTCTTGCAATAAAGATACAATGACACTAGGAAAAAATAAGTTAAGATGGTTAGTAGAAAGATAAACATCTTTGTCCATAAGTACAAATACTTGTTGCCTTGGCATCATTGCATTTATAATCTCATGTTTTTCAACAATTACACTCATTTTTTTTTTATTTTCCTCTCATGTTTGCTCACTTTTCTCTCCTATTTGTTTACTTTTCTCTCTCTCTCTCTTTTGCTTACTTTTCTCTCTTTTACTCACTTTCTCTCCCTTATGCTCATTTTTCTCTCATTTGTCCTTAGGCTGTATATTTAAGGCTTTCCTTGTCACAAGTAAATCTCCATGCACAGGTTATTCCACTTTAAAATCAGAACAATCCTTCAATAGTGGTATCTCATCGTCACTTGAACTGACACTTTTGATTTCTCCATTTGTCTGTATATCCATAACCTTTTTGTCATTGGAATCAACTTATCATTTCTCAAACTCATGTCTTCTATGTCTTTTCCTATGTAATTTAGAACAGGGAAAGGATTCTAAATCATCCAACCTAGCATTCAACTTCTTAAATTAGCCAATAAAAATCTTGAGGACGAATCTCAAATTATCACTCTTTTTTTTTTAACAATATTTTGGCCTATATTTTTTTCTCACTATTTTGGCCTCTCTTGCCTTGTGCCATTCAAAGCTCAAACCAACCTTATTTTGTGTTCTTAACAAAATCAAAGAATTTAATTAATCTCAAGAAGTAACCAGTTTATTGGTGACAATCTCAAAAATCATAATTTTAAAACTTAAAGACAAATGATGACAAAAATAAAGTCCAAACAAGATTCTAAAGACCTAAAAAAGAATCTTTCCAATATCTTGAAAATCTTGAAAATTAGAATTTTAAAAACTTAATTGAGGATAGAAAGAAAGTCTAAAGAGGACTCTAAAGAAAGAATCTTGACAACAATATGACTCTTTTTTTTAAATTAGACTTGGATAGTAAGTTTGATGATTCTCTAAAATAAAATAAAATAAAACCAATTTCAACAAGAACAAGAAAACTCATCAAGAAAAACAAGAATTTAAATCTTGAACAATCTGCTACTTTGTTCTCCTTTTTTTTATTTTTTACTGTTGTTGCGGTTGCTATGAATAGAAAATTCACAAAAAAAAAATTCGTAACCCTAAAAAATAAGAATAAAAAACAACGCAAAAATATGTGACAAAATTTTAACCAATCAATTAGTGGTGTAAACGATGGAATTTTGGGTCAAAAATGGCTCAGAATACACCTAAAGTTTGTTCCACTTATAAGAATAGAAATGAGCTTCGATTTAATATATTATAATAGTTGTTTCGTTACTCGAGTCAAAAGTTATAGCCGTTCAAAGTTGCAACTCTCATTTTTGAAGAACAAAGATAGATTGAACACAGAAATAAAGAACAATAAAAAATACGAACATTTCAAAGAGAACTATGAAGCGAATTCTAAAGACGAAGACAATGACACATAATTGAAAGGAAATAAGGAAACCAAACAAGAATATCATGAAATCAAAATCCTAAAACAAGAATATTTTTGTTCCACAAAGATAAGAAAAGAAAACAATCAAATTTAGAATCAAGACATTTTTTTTGTGAATTTGGAATCAAGAAAAAAATAAAACGCATAAAAGGATGAATTGTTTTTGTTGAAAGGGCGTAGAAACAAACAAGGATAATATATATATATATATATATTCGAAATCATTAATTCAAAACAAAGATAAATAACCTATTTTCAGCAATCAAAGCTCTCATATCAAATGATGCGGACCCTTTAGGTAAAAAACCTTATGAACTCACAAACTCATAGGAATAAGAATGATTAATTTTCTAAGAACTTGTTAAAGATGATCAAATTAGAACCCTAAGGAAACAAAGTCCTTAAAACCCCAATCTTGAGACACCACAAATGATGATCAATCCCTTTGATAAGGAGAATTCAAGCATTCAATCATGAACACAAGAAGGCAAAGCAAAAACTTTTTGAAATATTTTTTTCATTAATGATATTCATTATGCCCTCTAAATTACATAACTGCTCTTTTATAACAATCCACCCTAGGTGCAAATTCGAGCCTAAAGGAAACCCTATGTGCAAATTCAAGAGATAAAATACTAATGAGCTTATTTAGTGGTGGATTGGGCCTAATCAATCCTTAAAAATAAAAGACTAAAATGACTTATGATAAATAAAACATAAAAAAACTCACAATTCACTAAAACAAAAATTTCTAAACATAAAAGGCCCACAATTAATTAAAACAAAAACTGCTTCCTAAAGTAACATTTACACCCAACTTGATCTTCCTAAAGATCATGAGAATATTTGAAAACATCAACTTGATCAGAACTTGGGAACATCAACTTGATCAGAACTTGGGAACATCAACTTGATTAGTACCTCAATCTCCATTAATATTACTATAGGAAATGATGATGAGTTTATTGGTGGAAAAATTTACTTTGATTTCAGTAAAATTTTCCATTCATAGTACGTTTGTCCTAGCATCTGGTCTCTTAATACATAAAGTTCATCTGTGTTGAATTCCTTTTCTAGAAGTGTTCTTGGCTTGGAAACTTCTTAGTTTGTATTGGAAACCCTTAGGTTGATAAAATGGTAGGGACTAATACAACCTTCATCATTCCAATCAATTATTGAATTGAAAAATCTAAGATAGACATGCTTGTCACTTGCTCTAATCTTCTTTCTGAAGTTTTTAATAGCCTTATTGAAATTTTCAAAAAAGTAATTTAATTCACTTAAATTAATTCATGGATATATGTTCTTAATAAGATTTGTATGATATGTCCTGTAAATAAAAATTGGATTAGCTCATTCAAGAATATTAAATTTACTTCCTACAGGAAATTCCTTTTCTATGATGTAGAATTTCATATTTTCAATATGTTCTTAGGTAGATTTTTTGGATAAGTTATAAAGGTCCAGTCATTATGATTAGACAAATTCTTGAATTGATTTTTTTTCTTTTTCAATAATTGATGTATTCTTGGATGTTGTTTCCCTTAATAGTACTGATGGTCATACTATCTTTGTTGTTTCTATGAGGGATGCCTCTTTGAATATTACTAGGGGTCAAACTATATTTCCAAGAGTTTTTAACATGCTTTGTGATGCTGGTTGTTGTAGTGCTGTAAGGTATTTTTTTTACAATTTTCTCTAGAGATTAATTTTGGTGTTTTATAATTGATATAACTGCCTTGAGTTTTTATCCTATTGGTGAAGGCTATAAATTACTATACTAAACCTAAGAATGATTTTACTTGTTTCTACCCAATTTTTGTAGATTATTGGTTTTGGGTCATTGTAAACTACATAAATATTTTTTTGTTATTCTTTTTCTACTTCATCAACCCAATTGAGTTTGTATTTTTTTATTTCAGAATTTGTTTTCCTATTTTGAGCTGTTAGGTTCTTCGTTATCATTTTGAATTTTTTCTTCAAAAGTTTAACCTCATTTAGATTGAATTTTTTATGATGATTATTCTTTAGAGTTTTTAACTCTAATAGTTATTTTTAGCAATTAAGTTCATCTTTTTTTTATTTTTTGTCTTTAAAAGAGACTTCTCGAGGTATAAAAGCTCAAGTTGTTCCTAAAGGATTTTTATTTCCTTTTCCTTTATTTTGATCTTGATATCAAGATGTTTCATTTCTGAAAAAATAAAAATATATAAATGTGTTAATTCTCTCATAAGAGCATCTACTAAACTATTATTGTTTTCTAGAAGATGTTCAACATCAAAATTATAATTGTTAAACCATTGCTTCCATCTGACTAATCTTCCTTATTTATAATCACATGCAATATTATTTTTTAAAAAATAACCAAAATTCTTGTTATCAACTCTAACAATAAATCTATAACTTATGACATATATTGCAAATTTATTAATTGCCCTTTTAATAACTAGATATTTTTTCGTTACTATGATAATTTAATTCTATACCGTAAAAATATTTTGATGTATATATACAACAATATTCATCTTTGTCATCTACTTTTGTTTTCAAAATTGCTACTCAATATTTATGTAAACCATCTGTTTTAATTATCATTTTATCATCTAGATTTTGATGGTATAAATTTGATAAATTTTTACATGTGTTTTTACTTTATTCATATATAAAATATCTTCTTTAGTCCATTTTCAGACATAACATTTTTTCAATTTTGCTTGTAAGGGTTTTTGTATTTTTGCAAGTTTTTTTGATATATATATCAACATATGTCAAACATTCTAGAAATATTTGTGATTGATTTTTTTTTAATTCACTAGGGAATCGTTGAATATTATTTAGTATATGGGGTTATAGATTATGTTTTATATCTTTGACTTTCAACCCTAAATACTTAATCTTTTGTTAAGCAATTATTACTCTCTTCTCTAAAAGTAAAATGTCTTTATTTCTGCATTCTTATAAAATATTAATAATATCTAAATAATGTTTATTTAAATTATTACTGAAAATCAAAATATAATCTATATAAGTATAACAATTATTTTGTAATTTCTTAAAGATGTTATTTATATATATTTGAAAGATACATAGAACTTATTTTAATCCAAATGGTACAAAAGTCCATTGGAACTGTCTTTGGAGGAAAATAAATGCTTTTAATTTTTAATATTTTTCATCTAGTTTTATTTACCAAAATTCATTTTTGCAATCAAAACTTGAGAAAAATTTATTTTCTTTTATCAATGATAATAGTTTTTTTTTTGGAATAAAGCATCCATCATCATTGGTTTTTTTTATTCAATGATTTGAAGTTTATTAAAATTCTCTCTTTTTTTTCTCTTTCTTTTTCGACTAAGAATGTCACATTAGAGTGAGATGAATCACTTGGTATTATTACTTTTAGTTTCAAAAGTTCTTTAATTTGTTTTTCAAATTTAATTCTGTCTTATGGAATATATATTATTGTTTTTACTCTAATGACCTAGTTAGAATATCTTAATCTTATATTAACAATCATTTTAGATTTTATAATTTTTATATCTAAAGGATTTTCTAAGCTTATTGTTTTTAATAATTTTATGATTCTTGCTAAGGCTTTATCTTCGTATATTTCATTAAGAAAATAGTTTTGTTTCTCTTCTATATCTAATGAAATATTTTCTAAATAAGATTGTTGTTGCTATTTTGTGTTTATCTCACCACGTTTTCACTTTTTATGTTGCATAAAAGTTGAGTTCGATACATCAAAGTTTTTTTTAACATAAATGATTTCACCATCTAATGTTAGACTTATTTTATCCAAATATTGTGTAAAATGTTTATATAAGTTTAGAATATTATTTCTTATTAATAAATCAACTCATATTTCTTGTTAATCTATGGTAGGAATATGAAAATTTTCTCTTCCTATCATTATATCTATATCTTTTAAAGTTTTATTAAGATTTATTGTAGTATTATTAACAACTCTTACAATTAAATCTTTTGGTGCGTGTTTTCATTGTTCTTCTGAGAATATATATTTACTTGCTATACACATACTAGCTCCTTTATCTATATATGCATGTAAATGATAGCTGACATAGTCTTTAAATTTTAATCATACCTTAATATAGGTACTGTTTGGATTTGTAATTATAGATTCTCATACGTAGGAATAATTATACAAAGTTTAAATGTTATTTTGACTAAAATAGGTAACTGAGACCTAAATTAGGGATGGAAACGTTAACAATGTATTGAATCTTTTTTCGAGCTCTATATCTTTGGCCAAGAAACCTTACAACGTGAATCGAGTAATTAACATAGCAGAAGTAAAAAATAACATATTCAATTCAACACATAACAAAAGCAACTTGTAGTTAGAAAGGAAAAACTACAACAAACATACTAATGATAGTATGCCTCACATGATCCCATCCAAGCTAGGAGCATGTATAAACATAGTGAAAATCACAAAAACATACAAGACAATCATACTTACTAAAAAGCTAGAAGGGATCTTCAATCTCTTTAAGACCTCATATGATTGTACTTTCACAACATACAATCATTTATTACATAATAAACCATAAAGAGTCCAATACTTGATACATTATCATGGTAAAGATATACAGATTTCTTAGAGACTCCCACCAAAAATGCATAATCAAAAAGCAAAAGTAATAATTAGAAAGTTATAGGTATACTACAAGGTAAGGAAAAAAGCATGCAATAACGCAAAACAAATAAGCTTTCTAATCATAATCTAAATCAAATATGATGGAATATACACGATAGAAACTCATATTACACTAACACAATAGTAGATTATGCATAAAAACATACATGAAGAGGTAAATCTACATAGAAACCCTATCTATATGGTAACATTTTTGGGTTGCTTAAGGCAACCACTCAGTAGAAAACAATCCAATAAAAATAATAAACATATATAACTCGATAGAAAAATATAAATTCAAATACCTCTATTAGTCGACACATCTATCCTAACTGCTTATTGTTGTTCTTACTTACTATCTTCACAATAACCTGGTTTGATACACGAACCCGACTCTCCTCCAAAGCCTACACCACCCGAAGTGGTGTAATCAGTAACCACATACTAGTAAAGTGTAAAGTGAATAAGAAAATGTTACATGAATGCAACCACCAGTCAACACATAACTCATAGTCACATAAACTCTTCATATAAGAAAAATTTACATAAGGGAAAATACAAGTTGGTACATGACTCATATACCACCCATTCACAAATACCGTCTTGAGTACTCACCAATCACATGTACACTACAAAAATAAACCCCGTGGTTTGTGTAAACATGCTTTCATATAAAATATTCCTAATTATGTGTGTGTGTGTGTGTATTACAGATTCGTAGTAACCAATATTACATAGAGGAAAATAGAACATTGTGTAAAATAAAATAAACACTATGTTTTATACATAGGAATCCAACACATAGACACAAGTACAATGAGACTTATAGTAATATTATACAAATTATTCATCTTTTGATGAAAAGTACCCATATTCTGAGCATTCGTATTCTAAGTCGATTATTTACTTCTTAGTTTTCTCTAATAGATAAATACTATAAGTATCAACTATATCTGATTTCTCAATTGGTTCTAGTTTCATCTTAAAAGCTTATTCTAAGATTTTTGCTTTCTATGATTTTTTTAATTCTTTCTTATGTTGAAGCTTGTTAAGGAATTCATTGACATAATGTTCTTCTTTATTGTAGATCCAACACTTGCATTCCTTTTTTCCTGATGGGTAATAATTTTTGTTTTATGGATGTTTATAATATTTTTTCTAAAATATCTCCTCCTATAAGGTTTTCTATTCTACCTTCTTTTGTATTTTTGAAAGTCTTTTTTTAATTAATATATTTTAAAGGTTCTATTTCTATTATATTTTTTAATACTTTTGAATGTAGGGTTTTATATTACACCCATATTTTTCTGACCTTTTAAAATCTCTTGTATTACAACATATTTTATCATTTTCTTTTATTTATTTATATTTCTTTCTTTCTTAACATTTGATGATTATCTAATTTTTAAGACTTCTTATTCTTCCTTTTAAGGTATATGATATAGTTTTCCTATTTATTTTATTCTATTATTCTGTTAAAGTTTTATTAATGTTTCAGTTAATTTTTGAAAGAACATTTTTTATAATTTTCTTGCATAAAAGGTGATAATTTATGATAATACATTTCATATTCACAAATAAATGAATCTATAAAACACATGTTACAAATTTTCATATTTGTTAGATGTAATTTGGCTTCCTCAATTTCGTTTTCAATGGATTTAGTGATGTGTCTTCCTTTATTCTCTAATAAATTCTTTATATATTTAATTTATTATAGTTTCTAAGTATTCTCCACATATGGGGGCATTCCTCTACATTAATAGATATTGTTATTCTGTTAAATTTGTAAGTTATTAAGACTCTACAAGTTCAAAAGTTTGAGTGTAGTTTGAGAAGTTTGTAGGATTACATTAATACCACTTGACCATTCATCTAATACCCTTTTCCTATCTCTTATACAGTCTAAATCTAAAATATTATATTATAATTTTCATAGAGTTTGAATTCTGGCGGGATACTACCCTTAGTTTTCCAATATAAATTTTTTTTCCATTTTAGGTTCTTGTTTCCTTCTATAAGAATATCATGTTCTTTTGATCTTTATTTATTCCTTATGTGGATCAAATGTTTCTTTTTGGTAAGGAATTGATAATGAAATTAATTTTATATGACCTTTTGAGGTCATGATTTCTGGTTCATAATTAATCTTACTGATTATTGTCATATCATCTTCCTCTTTGTTTATACAAATCTTTTTTCATCATAATGTTTTCTAGTTCTTCATTAGTTAGTGTTAATAAACTAATTAATTTTTGTATATCCTTATTTTGAGGGTTTATAAATTGTTCTTATAATTCTTTTCTGTATTTCATTGGGATGTGATTATAGTTTTTTCTTTATTTTTAAATTTTTTCTTATTTTTGTCATTCCTAGATATCAATGCATCTGATCTTTTAAGTGATTCTTTTTTAATTCTTTGAATGGATCAAAATTATGACTTATAGTTTGATTATTTTTGGGTATATTATTTATATTTATTATTAATTTTGTAAATTTCTCATGTATACCTTGTTATAATTTTTTATTAATTTCTCTTGTCTCATTTATAAGTTCTTTTTGGTTTTCATCTATATCTCATTAGGACTTAATGTTTGATTCTTGTATTATATCCATTTTTTCTCCTAAAAGAATAAGAACTTTCACTATTCTTATTTGATTTTTTGATACACCTGTTAGTCTTCCATTAAGTTTTAAGTCTATATCTTGTAATTTGTTTTTAAACATCTTGTTGTTATTTTCTTTCTAGCATTACATCATATACTAATGCTTTCATTATTTGAACTTCTTGTTTTAGTTCTGTAACCTTTTTTTTGTTAGAAGTTTCTCCTTCATCTGGAATTTCAAAGTCTGATAGTATTTCTAGTTTTATTATTTATCTAAGTTCCTAGAAGGTTTTATTTATTTTATAAATTTATTTTGTCAATCTATTGAACTGTTTATGACTATTTGCTAATGACCTTACTATGTAATAGATTAAAAATGAATGATTTCATTCTTTGATTAAATCTCATATTTTAAATTCATAAGCTAAACTTAATACTTTGTTTAAGTTTTTATAATGAATACTAATAACAAACCTAGGGTATGTTATAGATTTTAGTTTTTGATATCTTAGATCACCATCGATCATTCCTAGTAAAACATTTTTTCTGTTTATTATTATATTATCTAGCAGTGTTAGTTTTATCGATGTATTAATTCCTTATCTAAAATGAGGTTTTATTAATATTTGAATTTCTCTTAAATGAATGTATCTAGTTTTTTCTTTACCATTTTGAGAAATTTTTGATAGTTTATTCACTATGATTTTTTATCAATTAATGGTATATTATATATTCATTTTGCATATATGATATTGATATTTATTTCCTTATTACTTATTCCATGATAAATTATATCATTCTTTAAAAACATTTTTCTTGGTTTTGAAAATGATTGATCTTTAAACTTATCTTTTTAAATTTTTTTTATTAATTACCATTTCTTGTGAGAAGTGAGATGTCTTACCTTTTATTATTTGTAATGTTTTACAAATTTTTCATTATTGTATGTTAGGTCTTACATAAAAAAAATTAAACCTAAAATCTACTAAAAGGTAAATGGTATTTTAATAAAAAATAAAATTGTCATTTTTTTAATTAGGTAAAAATTGATGTTTTTTTCTTTTTTAGTTTATTTTGGGTAAATATTACACGTAGATCTTTTGGACTTTTTATAGTTAGAATATTGAGAGTGTGTATATTTGGATTACTCTTATTTTCGTTATCTTTTTTATTTTTATTTTTAATTAGGATACATTAGATATTTTTATTTAATTTTTTATATATATATTTTGATCGATTTTAATGATAACTGATACTTCTAAGATATCCTTATTCATTAATATAATTGTTAAATTTTACAAAAAAAATATGTATAAATAATCAAAATAGAGTTATTTTATGTGTTAATTGAAAATTGGGATAAAAAAAAAACAATAATATAGATTTCCTCAAGTTATTGATTCCCTATAATATTTGTAAAGGTTTAACTCATCTTTATGAGATTAATCGTAAAACAACCAAGATGTGATATCCGAGGTTCATTCATCTTCTTGCTTTTTTATTGAAATTGTTGTTGAGTTTTTGGTGAAGAAATGTCCTACATTCTTTATTTTTATTTTATAAAATATTTAAAACAACATTAACTCTGGATGAATTGGCCTCATATATTTCTCCTCCCCCAGCAAAGTATTCAATATTGGAAACAAGTCAAATACAGTCTTGTAGATACGTGATTGAAACAATCTAGTCTTAATTTATTAAAAATAAAAGTTCACCATATTGCTTAAAAAAACAATATCTTCTTTTGAGGGGGAACGAAATACTATTTAAATAGGATTTATTATCTTAGTTATAATATAATTTTATTTTTGATATTTTTTTTTTAGATTTTAGAGGTAATAGTAACTCCATTTAAAAAATATACTAATTTAATATAATTTGTTATTGAACTTAAAATTTTCCATTCAAAGGATATTTTTGGATAAATTATTAATCAATTATTTTAAAATATCTTCTAAATATCATTTAATTAATTTATCATCTAAAAATAATATTTAAATATCACACGTATATTATTAATTTATATATATATAATCTTCAATTAAAAGATAAATTATATCAACTTAATATATTTTTTCAACAAAATATCACTAAAATATCATCTCTAACATCTAAATAAAAAAGTAACAAAAATAAAATAATGATACCAATGTAATGTAATAATGAACCTATTTAAATATGCATTGAGTATATTTTAGTTATAACCTTTTTTTTCCATTAAAATAACATTATGTTACTTATAACTTTATGTAATAAGATTTTATTGATCAGGAATAAAACAATAATATTGTTTATAAATCTGGATAATCTTTAACTTAATGAGATCTTATTGAGTTAAGTTAGGCCTAAATTTCTAATATATTATCAGAGCATTGTTACTGGTCTCTATGTGCTTAGACTCTGGGTTCTAAATAATCTCACCATAATGTTTATGTCTATTTTTGTTTGTCGTGTGACAGGAACTGTTAAGTATCTTTGTTTTACATCGATCAGTAGTAAAATAATAATACTACTTATAAATCTGAACAAATTTTAATTTAATAAGATCTTATTGTATTAAATTATATCTGAATTTAAGAAACATCTTACAAATTTAACATTATTTACTTGTGAATTCTAAAGTAAATGAAAGTAAATATGTATCTAAATTCTAAAGTAAACGAAGTAAATATGTATGCGGGATGCATAAAGTTAAGCCACTGGGAAGAGAAAAGCATATTCCTTAAGGAGGTTCTGTGATTCCATCTTAAGATATTCTCCAATTATATTTATTGTGTATTTATAAAAGACTACACAGAGACCCATAAAAGGCCTTCTTGTTGAAGATGTACTGAATAAACAAGGAAGCTCTGTGATCGAGAAGCTTGCTGCTGATAATCGATTTGCAATTAAGCAATTTCCATACTCATACGTTATCATTCATGGTTCGTCAGCGCATAATAACTCGGGTTAGTCAACTTGAACTTTATTTTTCTCGTGGTTCATGTCTAGTAGTAAGGTTCAAGGGGTTGGTAATTATTTTTATTTTGTTGTCTTTTTAATCTTTATTTTTCATCAATAATTTTATACTATTTTTATTTAGATTATTGTTATTTAATTTAATCAATTTTAATAATAATATTATTTTTAAATTATCTTAATTTATTAAAATTGTTGTTAAAATTAAGTAAAATAATTTCAAGATTAGTTTTTAAGATGGTCTGATGTACTTTTTTACTATAAGTAATGATTTAATTTGATTCATATATTTAATGTAATTTAAGTCTTAACTATAAATTATTAGATAAATCACTTAAAAAACATTAGACAAGTTTTAAAATTAAAATCAAATAAGTAATATCATGTGGATTGTCGATACGACCAATTAATTAGCATTTAAAAACTATGAGATTTGTTTGTTGACCAACTAATTACAAGGTTAAGGGGGATTATTTTTTTTTGAATAACTTGAAGATATCTTCGGGTTGGATTAATATTGGATTCATAACAAGGGTAAAAGGGGTATTATTATTATTATTATTATTATTAATTCCAAATAACTACAAGGGTATAAATGGAAACTAGCTACTAGGGGTCATAACTTTTATAATTTGAAGGCCAAATAATTTTTTTAACGAGTTCTTAACTTTTATTGTGCACCTTGCTTTAATGCTAATTTCATACAAAATTACACTTTGACGAATCAATGTATTCTGAAGTTAAAAAGCTTTAATTTTCTTAGATAATCATACAACTTAGCATGCAATGAGTGACTTAAATGAAATAAAATGTGTAACTTTATATGTTATATATAAATAATAAAGGAGAAATATGATAGAGATAATATAAGATGATATTTAATATAATTTGAATATATGAATTTAAGTGAATGGATATTGAAGTATTATTTACTAAATCACAAAGTAAATCACACGAGTATGTCATTTCAGGAGTTGTTTTTAAATATAATTGAAATATCAAAAAAATTGATACTCTCGATCATATGCATAGACTCGTGTATAACATCACATTTCTTTCGTACTCTTACCTAAAAAAATTTCGTTATTTCAAATCTTTCAAATGAATTACTTTTCAAATAATTATTAAGCTTTTTGTTATTATTACATAAAGTCATTTAATATTTTATATGGTTAAATTAGATTGATTTAATATTATTAAAATATTATAATTATTATTATAAAGTTTAAAGATATTATTTTTTATAATTACTTACATTCTATTTTTATGTTAAATTCATGACATGCTTTCATTTCCTCTCATTAAAGCTAGACAGCGTCTGCATGCTCAAAACATAGACATTCATTTAATAAACTTGCATTTGGTTTTACAGTTTTAGTATTTACGACAATAACATTTTTTCCAATATTTTTATAAATTTATTTCAAAACAATTAGAAAAAAAAATGTTCAAATACTTGATATTTGAACATAAATATTGATCTGAACCCGTTGCTTGAATAACCCAATTCATTTATAAACTTTGTCCGAGATTATAAGATATGATACCACTTAAAATGTCTAAAATATTTTTGAAGTATTAAAAATTTTATCAATAATTTAATTTATCAATATATAATCAAACTTAAGTTAATTTATACTTTTATTTATATAATTTTGATATGTTGTTACGTGTTTTATTTTATATAATTGATATATGTATATATAATATTATATATATATATATATATAAATCTAATATGAAATCCATATTATTTATTTTAATTGTTTTTTTATTTTTTTTATTAAAATTGAATCATCCTAATATTAATTAATATGTAAGCTATTCTACTCACCCATTAAAACTATTTGAATTTTTTTTTATAACTACTAATAATATATGAATAAAGGATGACAACTTAATATATATTTTTAATGTTTCCAAATATATGCGAATCCTTTAAAAAAAACAATTTTTAACTTATAACTTAAATTTTTTATATGCCTACTTTATCTTAATTTTACAGTTTTACGATTATTTTTATTACTTGTTGCATGATTATACAATAAATTGACATAAATAAATATTGTATTTTTTTAAAAAAATGAGTATAGATTAATTTTGAAAAAATTAATATACAGAACCAATAAAACATTACACTAATAATAAAAACATTACCATTAGTTAGTGAGAAATAATAATCGAATATGTAAGATTAAAATTCATATTATATTTAATTCTTGATTTATATATATTACATGTTCTAGTAAATTAAAATCTTATATATGAATAATATTGTAAAATATTACTCATTGGAATAATACTTAGAATAAGTGTAATGGTAATTTTACTTTTATAAATTAAATATAATGATTATTTTATTTTAAATTATTATATTTTAATTATCTAATTATATTATTTATGAATATTTTAGTTATTTTTAATCAATTTTGAATATTTTAATCACTTTATTTTTTATTTTTAAAATTTTTTGAGATATTTTTTCTTTTTAAAACATCTAGTTTAATTTAAATTATTACATTATATTTATGAAAATTTTAATATTTTTAATAAATTTATTTTTTAATTTTTAAATTCAACTTAAATTTATTTTTTTAAGTAAAAAAAAAACTAAAATTAGTAATAAATAATAGGTGTTTAAAAAAATGATAAAAGATAATTATAATGTATTAATATTTGGTTAATATATTTAATTTATAAAAATAAAGTATTTTGTAATATTTTAAACTCATTAATAGGAAGAGCGATGTGACTCTTTCAGATACACCTGTGTAGGGATGGGCAAAAAAATCGTAGGTTCGGTTATCCGTGGATAATCGTCTCGGTGGTTCGGTTTTTTACCGTTTAATTTCGAGGACGAGTTCAATTTCGGGTAAAAATCGAACATAAAGGAGCGAGTACGGTTCGGTTACGGTTATACTCAAAACTGTACCCGCACCGTACCCTAAATTAATTAATTATATTTAAATAAATTATATATTAATTAAGATTTATTTATTTTTAACCTAATATATAAACCTAATTTATTAGATTCCTAAATCCTAACTCTCTCCGCGCCTTAGTTTCTCTCATTTTTCTTCCATCTGCAGATCTGCCTTCTCTCACAGCATTGCCTCGTTACCAGTCGCCATTCGCTGCGTCTTCTTCGGTCGTCTCCAGTCGTTGCGTCTTCTTCGGTCTTTGCCAATCGCTAGTTCCTGCGCCGTGTCGTCGTCAGTTCCCTTCGTCTCGTCGCTATTCACAGTGCCAGTCACAGTGCCACATCGTCGCCATTTACAGCGCCAGTCACAACTCTCGGTTGTACGCTTATTACCAGCTTGTTATCCCTTCTTCTTCATGGTCTCATTAGGTAATTGTTTCCTTTTCTCATATGAAGCAGATTTATTGGTGGCTGTCTTGCTATGATATTTTTGTTACTCTGTTTCTTGAGCAAAACTGGACAATGTATTACTCTATTAAACTATTAATTTTCAAAATTAATGAAACTATCACTAAAGTGTTATATTGGGCTACTTCATTTATTAAACTAGTGTAGTAAAGTCTTCATGAGTAATAGGTTTTCAAGTCTTGACAATATGTAGTTTCCTGCATGATCTTTTACTATCTGTGGGATGGGTTAGCATATTGGCGCTACTCAGTAACTATGTTGTTGACCTTATTCTAGTTCATTGGTTTTTGCTGCTTTTACCTATGATTTTAAGATTGAAATCTTGTGCAGATTATTTTGAACAAGGTTTTATAGTCCTGCTCCTTATGATTTGGTTTGGTTATGATTATCATCCAATCATGCAGAATCATAGGCTATCCAACGATGACACTTGAATCCAGCGACGACACTTGAAAACTAGTGTAGTAAAGTCTTATGAGTAATAGGTTTTCAAGTCTTGACAATATGTAGTTTCCTGTATGATCTTGTACTATCTGTGGGGTGGGTTAGCATATTGGCGCTACTCAGTAACTATGTTGTTGACCTTATTCTAGTTTATTGGTTTTTGCTGCTTTTACCTATGATTTTAAGATTGGAATCTTGTGTAGATTACTTTGAACAAGGTTTTATAGTCCTGCTCCTTATGATTTGGTTTGGTTATGATTATGATCCAATCATGTAGGATCATAGGTTATCCAGCGACGACACTTGAAAACTAGTGTAGTAAAGTCTTCATGAGTAATAGGTTTTCAAGTCCTGACAATATGTAGTTTCCTGCATGATCTTTTAATATCTGTAGGGTGGGTTAGCATATTGGCGCTGCTCAGTAACTATGTTGTTGACCTTATTCTGATTCATTGATTTTTGATGCTTTTACCTATGATTTTAAGATTGAAATCTTGTGCAGATTACTTTGAATAAGGTTTTATAGTTTTTTTCTGCTTTTACCTATGATTTTACTTTGAACAAGATTTTATAACCATGCTTTTACCTATGATTTTAAGATTTGAATATCTTGTGTAGCAAATATTCTTTTTCGATTTTCTGTATGTAAAATAGCATGATCTTTTATCGATTCATACTGTATATAGTAAAATCTTATTATCGATTCATATTAAATATGAAATATAGTATGATGATAAATTTTTATCATGTCTTGAATATGGAATATAGTATGATTAATCAATTTATTATTTTGATTTATAAAATTGATTTTATATGTTTGATTTTTGCATGATAATCGTGCATTTGATGAATAATTAAAAGAAAGAAGTTTTAATTTATTGTACTTGAAGTTTTCTTAAATTTATTTATTTAGTTTTCAATATTTGTATTAGTTTGTAATATTTTATTTATATCTTATGTTTTTTGTGATATGTATTTAATCTTATCTAGATTCATAAAAATATATATTATTAAATGTTAAATTTTTAATCATAAACTCAAAATAAAAAATTTAAATAACAAATTGAGATATCAAGTCCAATATCAAACAATTTGTTTTAGGTGGATTACATTGCTAAAAAGAGCTCAATTGAATAAGATTTTGAAAATTGAGTTTTTTTGATTTTTTTTAATAACTGTCTCGAATTGTTAATCGTGGGTAAAAAACTGTCCCCGAACTGCAATAATTTTTGGGTTATTTCAAGGACAGATTTTATAATTCAATTCAGAAATGGTTATATTCAAATCCGTTCTCGCCCGTCCTTATGTCCATCCCTACACCTGTGCCATTCCTCGCTTTCGTTAAATATACCGAGCGAGTTGGTTCGTTTCATCCGACCCTTATCCTCGGTCTCATCAATTTCTTTTGACGGCCCAGATTTATTTTCGTCACCTCCCATTTTTCTCCCTCTAAATAGTCTAAACCTTGCAAGGCACACACTTAAAGCTCAGTCTCTCTCCAATTTTCCGTTTCTGTTTCTCTTCCTTTCTCCCCCCTTCTCTCTCTCTCTCTCTCTCCACAAGAAAGCTTCGAGCTTTGCGTATTGAGATCAATGGCGGAGCACAAAGGCGAGTCAGAATCTTTGATGGAAAAGATCACCGATAAGATCCGTGGAAAGGATTCTTCATCTGACTCCGACGACGACAAGCCGTCGAAGATGGATTCCGCTAAATCCCAGATTAGGAGGCTCTTCGGTCGAGAAAAACCCCTCCACAAGGTCCTGGGTGGTGGGAAACGTACTTTTCTATCCTTTATTCCATACGTGGATAGCTAGATATATACAATTATACGTCGATATGCATTTATGTCGATAGATTTGTGTATTTACCCTTTCGTTGGTCCAAAAGTATGGAATATGAATAGAAACGATAAAATGCTAATCTTTGAGGTAAATTTTTTCCCGATCTGATTGTATTACGATGCAACATTGTCGGTAGATATTGCTCATATGATCTATCGAATATTTCTATTAAATAAATTAAGATCTGGAATATCGATTTTTTTTCTTAATGTCATTTTGATCTCACGGTAATTTCATGTTCATATATGTGAAATTGATTGAGTTGATCCATTTGCTTTTCACTTTGTAGACTTTTCCGTTGGTATTCGTTGGTTTGATTGTAGTTTCTTGGCGATTTCATAAATAAAGGATATAAAATGCTTGCGGTATTTAGTTCCTTTTTTTTAATATTATGTTTGACCTTTTACTACGGCTAGAATAGTTCATGGAGTTGGTTTTACTTTTATCAAAAGTTTAGATTACATTTGTAAGGTGGTTCACCTAGTCGTCTGGTGCGGTAAGAATCACCCTTTTTCCGTTTCAAGTTATATCAAGTAGCATTGATCTAAAAAATATTACATTGTGAGGTGGTTATACCAATATCGTATTGTCTCTTTGATGTATGTTCTTTACTGTGGAATAAATGTTAACTTGGTATTTAGATTTGTTATTATGCATATGGAGGAGAGTTAGGTTCAAAACCAAATTTCTTAGTGGTCATATTCATAATTGATGTATCATCTTTTGGGTGATACTGTTTTGAATAAACAATAAATTAATACTCATGATTGCACATTCACTCACTTGTACACGTATTGAACACACATCCTAAAAACTGCAAGCAAATGTCATTGTGCAACAAGGGGATTGACCTTTTATTTTGAGTGATATTGATGGTTACATTTGTTTCTGTTTGAAGTGCTCGGAGGTAAGGATACTGCTATGAGTGGAATTTAATGGGTTTCAAAACTTGTGACCTCCTTTTTGTCCAGATTTTGATGAATCATGCAATGCAAACTAGCATTGAGATAAATTTTAATCTGTTTTTTTCTCCTCTGCTCCCCATCATTTTAACATAAATAGTTTATCAACTACCTTCAAATCCCTGTTGCAGCTGCTGATGTTTTCCTATGGAGGAATAAAAAACTTTCAGCAAGTGTGCTTGGTGGAGCCACTGCATTGTGGATCCTCTTTGAGGCTCTTGAGTACCACTTGCTTACTCTTGTCTGCCATATAACGATACTTACTCTAGCTATTCTTTTCCTATGGTCAAATGCATCCACATTTATCAACAAGTAAGATTTTTTATGTTCGTACAAGTTTTCTTAAATTATTATTCATAAATTCCTTTGGTGGTGATGACTGTCTTTCTTGACCAGGTCTCCTCCTCATATCCCAGAAGTCCATATTCATGAGAAATGTGTCCTTCAGTTTACTTCTGCATTACGGGTGGAATTAAACCGGGCATTGGATGTTCTGCGGGATATTGCATCTGCCAGGGATTTGAGGAAGTTTCTTGGTGTATGTTTTCATCTCCAATGAATTTATTTGGAGTCTCAGGAATTGGAACATCACTTACAAAAACTTACATTGCTCTCTGAATTCTATTAAAAAAAATATTTGTGGTGGAATCTTTTTAATTCTTACAGGCTATGCACTTGATTCTTGACATTTCTTTTAGGACGTCTTTGTTCTGGCTTGTATGGTGTTATACTACTTATTAGGTGTTGCTATTTTTTTCAGGTTATTGCTGGCTTGTGGGTCCTGTCTGTCGTTGGGAGCTGGTGCAATTTCCTGACTTTGTTTTACATATGTGAGAAAATACTCTGTTTCTTTGATATTAAGACTAACTGCATTTGTATTAGGCTATTCCATTGATGACTGTCCTTGACGTCCAAATGATATTTGGTATACAGGCATTGTCTTGCTGTTCACTGTGCCTGTGATTTATGATAAATATGAAGATAAGATTGATCCAATTGCTGAGAAGGCACTAGTTGAGATCAAGAAGCAGTACGCAGTTTTTGATGAGAAGGTATTGAGTAAAATCCCCAAAGGTCCATTGAAAGATAAGAAGAAAGATTAGAGTCACCATGATGGGGTTTATTTTAGGTACATGTTGATAGCATTGAATATCTATGATTCTAGTCAAGGTTATGATGTTTACCCATTTCAAGGCTTCCCTCCCTATCTTACTAGTTGCTTTTGGATTGCTTTGACACACTATTAATATATTTTGGTGAAACTTGGTAGCTCCAATGTTTTTCATAATTGGATTTCTAGACACCTTATTTTCTTGCAATTAAAATGTAGTTTAACCTTAATTTTAGACACTTTATCACTTCCATAAATTGGGTACATTAGTTACTTTTCTTTAAATTTGTGTATTTTAATCACATTATTATTACATTTTTGGATATTTTAATAATTTCTTGTTAATTTTGGTTTGTTTGAAACATTTTTTTTATTGGAAAAAATTAAGTTAGAGATTGAATTAAACTTTATTAGTAGGAAATTGGAGGATGTTTAAAGATAAAAATGTTTCAAAAGTTATATAATTTGATTAAAATTACCAAAATTGATTTGAAATGACTAAAGTGTCTATAAATGTAATAATATAGAAATTGAAATGTATAAATTTAAAGCAATTGGCCAGGGTATCTAATTTTTTTTTTACAATAAAGTGATGACATGTGCATTTTTTTTTGTGATGTAATACATAGTAGTACTCATTTGTTAAACTGGGGGATAAAATGTTTCTGCCCTTGTAATAGCCATAATGGTTTTGTTATTCCTGCTATCTTGATGACTCACCTATGAATTACTAGTATATTGGGGGAAATTGCAAATTTTCTAATCTGTGTTATTTTGGAACAAATCTATGAAGTTCTTCTTTCAGACTAATTTTTTTTTTAGTTCAAATAATATGCACTTATTTTGAGTGTGGAAAGTAGGGGTTGAGATTATAACATTTGATCTTTGATTAATGACATCACAATCTTACTATGTGAGCTATAAAAGTGTGTTCTTTTTAGTTTGATATTCATCCAATAAAACTAGGAAGAAATAATGTTAATCTTTCCAAAAAAGAAAATTCTAATGTTAAATCTTTATTTATTTATTTTTGTGGTAGATAAATTTATTAAAGGGTCAATTTATAAATACTTCTCGTCGTGTTCTTTAAAATAACAAAAAGATTTTTATATTTGAAAAATAACAACTATATGTTTTATTGTTAATATTTTGAGTTATTTATAATAAAAATTATGAAATTAAAGAGAGAATATTATTTAGTTATCAAATTTTAAAAATTTGATTGTATTAGTTATTTTAATAATCGGTAACCAATTGATGTTGTGTACATTATAAAGTCGTGAGTTTGAACCTATTAATATATTTGTACGTTGGTGTATAAGTATATAAATGTTATTTAAAAAAATAAAATAAGTAATTGATAAAATTTAATGCTAAAAATTATTTGATTATATATCATATTGAATATAAATTTATATAACAAATAATTAAGGGAAAAAAAATCCTGAATCAAAATTAAGTCAATTTGTAAATACTTAAATCGTGAATATCGCACGTGAGTTTTTAAAAATGGTTTAAAAACAGATTAAATCAAATAATAAGTTTTAATATCAATTGATTAAACTTTTAAATAAATTTACCCAGTTCCAACTTAAATAGTAAATTTTATTAGAGAGATAACTCAAATACTTATATAATATTCATTTGGATTATCATATAGATTTTTGTTTGCTTTTATTCTAATAATTTCTTTCTTAAACGAGTTACACATGGTTATTTCTCTAAACCATACAACTTTTTCTTAAATTCAACATGCAGTCCAATTTATTATTGTCAATGTGTCATTGAAGTGATACCACGTTTCTTAGAACAATTCTTAGACCCACATTTCAAGATCATTATATAATTAATAACATTCTTGTCTCCAACATATCAAAAGTTGTTTCGAGTTTATTAACAAACTTTACCCAATTCACTTGATGGTCCCCTCACTAAATTCTTTGCATAATTCGCTTTAACTCATTCAATTTGATTAAACCCATCACCATCATGTAAAGGTCCAATGCATACCTCTTAAGAATTATCAAATAAAGTCCATCTTGACCCTGCATAGGCATGCGTGCATGTATTAACAATCTTTTAGCATATTTTGATTTCAATTCGTAGAAATTCAAGAAACCAATGAGCCTATTAAGCACTATAAGGTTCTAATCCAAAAGCTCGAGAACGAAGGATCGATCGGTATGCACAATATCATAATTTTATATAATTTATTTTTAACAAATATCAAAATTAATTTATTGTAATTCAATTTAAAATAAAATTAATTTAAAGAAAGATGCACAAAAAAAATAAAGATATTATTCATAAATTAAATTAATAGGAAAAAAAACTTCTAAGAAATTGATTTCACCTAATACATTACTATGTTTTACTTATCTAGTTAATTGAATTTAATTCTCTCTATTTATTAACGATCTCTAAAAATATCTAAAAGTCTCTTTGATAATCAATTGAAAATAATCTTGTTCATTAATTTACACAAAAGTATGTAATTTAATAAAATAAGAAAGTATTAAGACCAATGATTTTTAAAATAACACATGTCTATACAAGTCTTTCGATCTTTATATTTACTTATGTCGAAATATTCTAGATCTATCCTATAATTCCCTCTTTCGATAGTAAATCACAAGACTAAAATCATCTAATTAATTACTAATTAATTAGAAACATTAAACTCAAAATAAATTAGATAAATATGAAGATAAATAATTTAAATTAACATAGAAAATCAAGCATAGTTTAAAAATAAATTACATCTTTTTTCTTAGATTAAAGAAAAATTAGTTTATGTTAAAAATTAAATTTAATATAAACGAATTTACCATAATTTTTTAAAAAAAATTGAAAAAAAATTAACTGGCAAAAAGAATTTACGTTCACTTTAATTTTAGGTAGCTATTCTCTCTCCTTTCTCTGTTTGATTATGCACTTCTTTTTCTATTTTTCTTTCTTCCTTTGCGGCCTCTTTCTCTACCAGCTCTCTATACTCATATATATATATATATATATATATATATATATATATATATATATATATATATATATATATATATATATATATATATATATAAATCAAAAACCCTCCATTTGTTGCTCTCTGCATTTTCTTTCTATTAAGTGATGATTTGTTTTGTTTTTAAATTTATATCTAAATTTTATATTTTTAGTTTAGGTAATGGTCAAATTGATTAAATATCTGTCTTATAAATGAAAATAATCATATACGTTTGAACACAATAAATCAAAAAAAGCTTAAACATATGATTTTTATTGATTATTATGATAATTTGATATATTTTTATTTTATTGATTTAATTATTCTTGTATTTTTTATTTGAATGAATGAAATATAATTTTTTTCTCAAAAATTTGATAAAATAAAAAAAATAACACTATAAAAACTTGTAACTACAAAAATAACATACATTTTGTCCAATTTATACATTTTCATTATTAAAAAAAAAAAGTTTTAAACATTATTTCATATTGAACATCATCCAACTAAATGTTGTTTTAAATTGAACTATAATTATTTAAATATATTTAATATTAAACAACGACCTCTTAAATATTGCTTAATGTTATTGGTGTACAATGATGAAGTCCAAGCATGGCTGAGGAGGCAACTATATCATGTTTTTTTTTCTTTTTCTTTCATTCTAGTTATACCAACTTTGTTTTTTTTTTTTAAAAAGAGTATTTGAATTTAGATTGATAATTATGTATTGGGTAGATCGGTAATTGATATTTCTATAAAAGATCTTTAGTAGGTATATGATCCTTATTCCTAATTGAATTATAATTACTATACAATAAATATCTATAGGACTACATATATCTAGGGTAGAAGACTTTCAAATCAAACCACATTAGAGATTAATATCAATTATTAGGACAATAATGTTAGAATTCAGAATCCATCATTGTTACATTGTTTCACTATGTGATATTTATACTCTTTATTTGATTTTTAGTGGATTTTTCTTGGTTTAATAGTTTTTAGAATAAGTTTTTCAAATTAAAAAATTAAACTACTTAAATTTTATATGTGATATATATTTTCTTATCGATTATTATTTATTTATATAATCTAAATTCGCTTATGCTATGTTATTTTTACCATTTTATTATAGATGGTTTTATTTAACATAAAGTATCATCCAACGTAATTTTAGTTTGTTACAAAAATAAATTAATTAATTACGATTGATTACATCCATGAATTTATTTTAGTTGAATAAATATATAAAATAATGATAATTTATAATTAAATAATTAAGTAATACTCTTATACAAAAATTTCAATATTAAAAAATAATGATTTAATTGCACTCAGATGAACTTAGAATTTAAAAACTTAAATTTTATTAAAATGAATAAACTAATTGGCATGGATACTATTGGAGTTTCGTCGCCATCAATTACAGAGGTAAACCTTTGAGAAATTGAAGATCTCTAAAAAGGTAGATAAGAACCTTGACAGTTTAAAGATGTTAATATCCAAATGGTGTATAATTTCTCATAAACAAATTTATAATTCTTGAATATTTTTAGGATTTTAAAGCTTTCATTTTCGATTATGTGGCTTAACCATGCAAACAAGGCTATTATTCTGAGTAAAAAAGAAAAAAGGTCAATGAAGAAGAAACAGAAGAAGATGAATCTTAATACAATGGATTTTTTTCTACAAAATTAGTTCGAATAAACAAAAGGATTTTAAGTTGAAAACTTACATGCTCGATCGATTGAAACCTTTTTTGATTGATTCAACATCGATTAATAAAAACCAGAGAGTAGGTAGATCAAACAAGATCGATTATCAATCCTTGATCAATCAAACTTAACTTCGATCAATCTAGTCCAATTGAAAATCAACCCGAGAGCACAAAGATTGTACATGATCGATTCTCGATTGATCTATCACTTCCATCGATCAACCTAATACTCGATCGATCGACTAGTATATATATACCATACTTTCTTATGTGTCTAAATTCAATTCTAACGTGTTAATAAATAAGTGATACCTTAAACATATTTAGTTGAAGTTCGAAAGTTTCTTCGATTTTGAATAATAGACATGAAAACGCACCTAGAAACTAGTTTACATTTAATTGTTTATGAATACTACCAACACTCATAAACCTTACAATATTTGTTTTTATTTCAACTTATAATTTTTGCATCTATGATTGTTCGATCATCAATAAATAGCATTAGTAATTTATGATTAATTTTTTTTAGTATTTTAATTAAGCTTCATGAATGTAATATTTTAATTTATATAGTAATGAAAGTTATTGATACTGTTGATAAATAATATTTTACTAGTGATATTTTTGGTAATAAATTTGAAAATCAAAAAAATATCCTTGCGTGTGTTCACAATTTTTTCTCAAAGCAAGGCTATACAACATCTATAAAAGACTCAAAGAAAAACAAGCATGTTACTATTGTTATGATAAAGGTAACTATTATAAAAATAGATGAAATATTTCAATTGAATATCGACGATGAAATATGACATCTCATCTTATAAATTGTCTTTTCGAAAGTTAACATTTATTTTTGCCCTTAATTTATTATTTTTTATGAGAAAATTGAATAACATATATTGAAACAATTTATAACTTAAAAATTCTTTAACTATAGAAAATATCATAAATCATTTATGTAATAGGATCCGTTCTAGAATATAATATTTTTTTATCAAAAAATATTAATAGTTTATATTTAATATAATAATTATATTTTTTCTAATTTTTCACATAATAGTTGGAAGATTAACATTTATGGATGAAAAAAATTATTTGAAAAATACTTATGAATTAATGATATTGACAATATGATACCTTTATTTTCAAAGAGAGTAAAAACAAGATCTAGAAAAAAGTTAGAATAAAAACTGAGTTAATTACAAAAACTAAAGAAAATGTTAATGGTTAGAGGAAATTTGTGTTTCAAGAAGGCATATATTTTATTTAAAAAGTGAAGAATTTACATAAAATAATAAGACATTTATAAGTTAGAAAAGAGATTAAGACTCTTAATAGTTGGCAGAGTTGTTTTCACCTTTATTAACTCCATTAACTTTTATTAAGGGTAAAGTAGTCAAGCACATATATTGATTTTATAATACTTATGTCTCTATATTGGCTTTCAATGTATAAAACATGGTGTCTGTTTTCTTTTACTTAGTCTTTTTTTCTTTCTTTACGTAAGATTGGTTATTACAGATTAGTAATTTATACATGTACATAGTTAGATACACTTTGTATGTGAGAATATTTATACACACCATGAGGTTCATTTTCATAATGTGCATGTTAGGTAGAATGTTGGTTTTCAGTGAGCAAGCGTACGAGCAAGCCAATGTTTTTACTTGAGGTTTTTGGCACGTTTTAGGTGCAGGTATTTATGGATCGTATTCAGCATTTTTTAAAACATAAAAGTGTAACTTTTTGGCACCTCACCACTACCCTCGACATGGACATTGCTACCTCCCTTGGCGAGGTGGTTGGTAAGGTGCCCAACTGTTGGCTATAAATACCTCTCTCTTTAATTGTTTTCTTAATTCTAAAAACTTTGTAAAAATCTACAAAAATTTCCATTGTTTTGAATTTTGTATTCACTAATTATATATGTAATTATGATACGTTCGTGTGAGCATGAAATAATATGAATTGCTATTTTACATGGTAAGTGAATACTTTTCTGTGTGAGTAGTATTCAAAGGTTATGTTAGTATATTATATACATTATTGTTATGTTGTATCTAATCACATCACATCACAATTGTATTGGTTGTGGAGAATAGCTGAGTTCACGTTAAATCAAGTCATTATAGAAGTAGCAAGTATAAGCATCAATAGGTAATTAGGAAAGTAGTCCTAACTAATAGAGGCAATAAATATCTTATTTCTTTCAGAGTCGTAACTGTTATATTGATTAGTTAATTATTTGTTACTGAGTTATTTTCTTAAGAAACCTGAAGACGTTACCACATAGATACGATCTCTATGTAGGTTTTCTCTTTATATCTTGTGTTATGCATACTTAGTTATGAGGATAGTATAATCCAATTTTAAATTGTATATGTTAAAACATATGATTATTTAAACTCTCATTAGAACGTGTTTGTTTCCCTTTATCTAACTTTTAATTTGTTTATAATTTCTCACTTTGGATACTATTTGCTATTTTGATATTATTCTAGTACTATTTTTGTTGAGTGTACTGCTTTCATACTATTATTCTGTTAGCTATATATAGAGACGAATCCATTAGGTATTTGTATCTTCTTACCCAGGTAGTGTACCAGATTATAGACTTTTTTCAATTGGTATTAGAACGGGTATACCTTGTTTAGGATTTATTGCTTTGGTGTTGATCTTTTTTCCTTTTTCTATGTGTTTAATTCTTTCAAAGTTGTTATAATGGATGATATACAAGGGTTATTCAATGAACCACCTAAGTTAAATGTTGTTTGTTACTTTTACTAGAGGTCTCAAATGTGCTCATACTTGAGATCTAACAACAATGATGTTTGGTCCTTGATTGAGGATAGTTGGACATGTCCTATGCACATTTCTAAGACTAGTGTTGTTGAATCCAAACCTATTAATGTATGTAGTAAAGAGGAACTACATCTCTGCTATTCAAACTACCAAGGATTGCACCTTCTCATCAACCCAATCACCTTAGAGGATTCTTTTGTTATGAATAAATTTACTAATGTCAAGAAAGCTTAGGAATTCCTAAAAAAGAAATATGATGGATATACTTCCCAAACTAGTATTCCCATTTATGAAAATACAAAGACTGTTACTCTTGAATGCTCTATTCTTATGGCTTCTTATTCCGAGAATGTTCTGTCCAGCTCATCTTATAGGATTGACACTGGTAATAAGGATCAATTCTCTCTACAAAATTCCTATGATCAACTTGTGTACGACAATCTAAAGCTAAAAATTTCATAAACAAGATTCATAATGATATTTCTTAAAAAGATAAGGATTTTTTGAATTTTTGTCATCAATTTCTCAACTTCACTTTGGACAGTGATAAACTTGTAAACAATTTGGAACAAAGTTTGAGAAATCATATTAAGACTCATCAGATTTTGTTACAGAATAATGAAAAGTGCCTTAACCGAATAAGTGAACTTGAGAAAAAAATTCAAGATAGAGATTCCAAGGTTGTTAAAGATCATTGCACACTTGAGGTTTCTTGTAATTCTAAAGTTGTATGCAATCTTAAGAAAGAAACTTGCATCTTGGAAGATGAAAAAGTCTATCTTGGAATACATTTTGGAAGATTGTGATGCTGAGCTGACTAGACTTCATACTCATGTTGAAGTTGGCACTAATAAAGTCATTTTTCTTGAATCCATCCTTCTAGAAAAAACATGAAATAGCTGAAATTCTTCATCTTCAACAATATGACTTTGAAAGACAAATTAAAGAAGCTAAAATCAGTGGGCTATGGAGATACGAGTTTTGAGAAGTTATTAAGACTTAAAGTTGTTCAACCTTTCTCTTCTACTTTGACTACTGTTCAAGAACATTCTTGATAACTCTATGTTTTAGAGTTATTTTGTCCAATTTATCAATTATAATTGCTATGTTCTTAAGGTTTTTAGTTAATTTTAAGTTCCTAAATTATTATTTAGTGTTCGTTTTCTAAGAAATTATATTTTTAGAGAAAATTAAACAATTAAATTTAAAAAAGACTTAAATGCAAATAACAAAAGTTAAAAATTTAATTTGAATTAAAAATAGGGCATAAATACAATTAACAAAAAAATAAATTTAAAATTGTTTTCTTCATAGAAAGGGAGTACCATGCGCGACATGGATCAATGCACCTCACGTACTGTTAGATCAGAAATTCAACGGTGAAGATCAAGAGAGTGAGATGCAAACGCGGAGTGGGAGAGTGGACGATATTTCAACTACTTTTGCACTATTCAACGTGTAGACTGGGGCCTACCTATCTGCGTAACTGATTTTCCCTGAGATGCATCCTCTATCACCCACCGTCAGATCAAAATATGAACAGTCCAGATTATGTGTGTTTCCTACGTCCCAAGCAAGAGTGTCATGAGTGGCTTTTAGCTATTCTAGATAGCCTATGGCACGGAATTCCCTTGTGACGTGGTCCACCGATGTTGCATGCGCCCTCAAGTTTCACCTAGTCTGAAGCTTCCACATGTCCAATTATTTTTTCAACAAATCAGAACCCGCCACATGGTATGCATAGTAAAAAAATCAGAGGATTCCACACGCAGCCCAGCTTTTTTGCACGCCTCTTCTCGTAAATTTTTGGAGTATATTTTGGAGAACTTGCAGAAGCCATAAAGAGTTTTATGTGTGTTTTCTGTCTCTAAAAATAGGGAGAACATGCAGAAGCCATTTTTGGCTTTTGTTGTTGTTCTGTTAGGTAAAAATATAGAGAATTGAGACAACAAAGAAGAAGAAAATGGGAGGAATTCTATTTTTTCATTGAGGAATCGTGAAAGAGTTTCTTCTAATCTTTTTTATTTTAATTTTATTTCTCTGGAATGTCTAAATATTTTCGTATTGTAATTTCAATATTTGTTATGAACTAAATTATTTGTTTTAGGGTTGCCATGTAACTTACATTATGAAGCTTGAATTAATTATTTTTGAATTTTTTATAGGATGTTTTTAATTTGTTTATTGTATTTGTGCTTAATGCCTTAATCAATTGATCTGTGAACCCTAATGAACTTGAAAAATGAATTTTTGTGTTTTGCTCGTGGATAGAATAACATATATTTATATGGGATAGGAATATACCTTTATTGTATATGTAACTATTGAAACTTTTAAGCTTAATGAATCTTTGAAAAATTTAATTCTCATAGGAATATAGTGAATTATTTTAGAACGATATGTCTATTTGTTATCGAAAGAGACATATGGATAAATTAGGAGTTCTTGGTTGACAAATGAAATGCGAGAACATAAATCAAGAGAAAATAATATGATTCGAGTGGATTAATTTGGTGAAATTATAATCCTAGAATTTTCTTATATATTGTTATCAAAAATTAGTTTAGTTAAACTCTATCCATCGATTGTTTGAATAAATTTAGGTTGAAACAATTTTAGTACTTAACAAAGATTAGTAATAATTCTCTGTGGAAACGATATCTTATTTATCACTTATTACTTGTGGCCGTGTATACTTGCACGTTCATGTTCTCTTACGAGACCAACAATTCTTTTATCATTGAGATCTTTGATGATGACTTCACCAATGATTTTATGAGTTCTTAGAGTCTATTCGTCTCTCCTACTTCTTGCTACTCAGGTCATCTCACCTCTACTTTCTCTTAAAAGGAGTTTCTTACTTACAATGGAGATCTATTAAGTCATGTGGAAGAACTTCTGAAACTTTCTATTACTTTGACTAGTGAAGCCTCAACTCTATAGAATGATGCTATATTGATCTTGAATGAGTTTAAATATTCTCCTGAAATTGGTACTTATGATCAAGATTTAAATTACAATGTGGTTCACATTGCCTTGAATGCTTATACTTCTAGCTATTGGTTTTTGATAATGGTTGCTCAAGATACATGATCAATAATAAGTCCTTCACCAATTTAACTCTTAACAATGATAGATCAATTACATATGGTGATGGTAATAAGGCGTTGATCTGTGGTATATGATCCATCGGTGCCCCTAGTATCCATGAACTCAAAGATGTTATATATATGGAAGGACTAAATGCTAACCTTATTAGCATCAGCAAAATTTGTGACAACAAAAACATTGCTAAGTTTACTCAAATTGACTATATTGTGTATAATGAGTCTAGTGAAACTTTGGTCAAAGTTGTTAGATCTAATGATAATTGCTACTATGTAGAAACCTCTTCTAAAGTTGTTTGTAACAAACTAAGTATGAGCACCAAATAATAACAACACTAACATCTTGGGCATGTTAATCATAAATTTTTGAAGAAAATCTCAAATCTCAAAGTTGTTTAGGGTCTCTCTTCTATCATCTCCATACCTGAGCACATTTATAGTCCTTGTTAAATGGGTAAAAAAAGCAAGAGTTAACACAAGAAGAACCAACACTTGTTTACCATTAGACTTCTTCAACTTCTTCACATAGATCTAATGGGTTTGGTTCAAACTCCCAATATGAGAGAAAGAAAGTATATATTGGTTATTGTTGACAAATTTTCTAGATATACTTGGGTTTTATTTCTCATAGAAAAATCAAAATCCTTTCATCACTTCAAGACTTTATGTATCAAGTTACAAAATTAGAAATTTGAAACCATTAGTAGTATTATAAAAATCAAAAGTGACCATGGTAGAGAATTTGAAAATTAGAATTTAGTACTTTCTTTGACGAAATGGGTATTCAGTATGAGTTCTCCGCTCCTAAGACTCTGCAATAAAAATGGGATTATTAAAAGAAAAAATAAGATAATTCAAGAGATAGCCAAGGTGATATTGGCCAGTAAGAACCTAGCAAAGTACTTTTGGGCTGAGGTAGTTAACAGTGCATGCCATATGTTGAATCGATGCTTCATAAGACATGGTACTTGTCAATCTTTGATGGAACTCATGTTTGGAAAGAGACTAAATGTTAAGCACCTTCATGTGTTTAGTAGCACATGCTATATTCTCAAAGATAGAAAGAATCTAGAAAATTTTGATGCTAAGAATGATCTCAAAATATTCATATGATATTCCACCAACAGTCATGCATACCTGGTCTACAATTTAAGAACATCTACCATCATAGAGTCAATCAATGTTACGATTGATGACTCAAGTGTTACTAAAATTGTTGAATCAAATGACAATGATATTTTTGATGACTAGAGTTCTTCAAATAATGTCATTAGTAATGTTGACACTTATCCAACAATGACTCTTGTTGATCCTCCTGTAAGTTCAGAGAATGAAAGAGATGGTGATCAAGAAGACTTATCACTTCCTAAGTAGGAAAAGAAAGCTCATCCTACTGACAATATCATTGGTATTATTTAAAGAGGTGTTAAGACAAGACATCAACTGCAAGAGACTTTGAATTACATATGTTTCACTTCAACCATTCTTCCTAAAAACGTAAAAGAAGCCCTACAGAACGTACAATAGGTAATCTCCATATAGGAAGAACTTAACCAATTTAAGAGAAACTATGTCTGATATTTTGTCCCTAGAGCTTTGAAAAAACATATTATTGGTACCCTCTGGTTGTACAAGAACTGAGAAGACAAAAATGGAGTCATTGCTAGATATAAATCTCGCCTTGTTTGCCAAGGGTATACCCATCTCGTCTTGAGTTTGTCAGACCACTTCTTGGTCTTGCCTACTTTTTCAAGGTTAAGCTATATCAAATGGATGTCAAAAGTGCCTTTTTGAATGGAATCAATAAAGAGGAAGTTTTTATGGAATAACTAAAAGGTTTTGAAGACACACATTTTCCAAATCATGTCATAAGACTTAAGAAAGATCTTTATGGATTAAAACAAGCTTCATATGCATTATATGATATTATCACCACGTTTCTCCTTAATAATGGTTTTTTTAGAGAAAGTGGGGACAAAACCTTATTTGTCTCAAGAATTCAATGAGAGGTTGCTCAAATCTATGTTGATGACATTATTTTTGGTTCCACTAAAGATGGCCTTGATAAAAAAATTTGTCGTAACCATGCAAAGTGAGTTAGAGATGAGCCTAATTGGTGAACTAAAATTCTTTCTTGGTTTTCAAATTAGACGAATGACATATATGATCTTCCTTTCACAAGAAAAATATACCAAGGATCTAGTTAAGAAGTTTGGATTGGATAATGTCTCTTCTCCTCGAACCAGAACCCTTATGAGCACAACTTTGAAACTTCATCAAGACTCTTCAAGAAAGGATGTTGAGCAAGCTTTGTATAGGAGCATGATTAAAGTCTTTTGTATCTAACTGCAAGCCATCCAGGCATCTCCTTTAGTGTTAGAGTTTGGGCTAAATACCAAGCTAACCTAAAAGAATTACATCTAGCTGCTGTCAAAATGATCATTACATATGTCAAAGGGTACGTCAAAGTTGGTATTTGGTATCCTAGGGATACTACTGCAAAGTTGGTTGGTTACTCTGATGTTGATTGGGCTAGATGTAATGATGATAGAAAAAGTACTTCATATGGGTGTTTCTACTTAGTAAACTTCTTAATCTTTTGGCACAATATAAAACAATGCTTAGTCTCTCTTTCGACTATTGAGGTTGAATATATTGTTACTAGTTTGTGCCACTTTCAATTACTTTGGATGAAACATATGTTATCTGATTATAGTATCCAAGTTAAAGATCTTCTCTTACATTGTGACAACACCAGTGCTATTTGTATTTCAAAGAATCATATCCAATACTTAAAAACCAAGCACATTGATATCCGTCACCATTTTATAAGAGATTTTGTTGAATCAAATACCTTGACTCTACAACATATATGCACTGATCATCAACTTCTTGATAGTTTCGCAAAACCTCTAGATTTTCAAAGGTTTAATTCCTTAGAAAAGCTATTGGTTTGTGTCTTTCACCTTGCTTGAAGAACTTTGGTTACTATTTTGCACTTGTATTTTTCCTTTTCTATTTTTTGTGTTATCTTTGTTTGTTGAAGGAACCTTCTTTCTTCCAGTGTTTTGAAGTAAATTTGAAGTTCCATGGTTGTTTTGTGATTAATGTGACTTTGTCTTAAATTGTAATAAGGTTATCGTGATATGTGTTTTTCTTAAAGCTCATGCATAACTAAATTCTTGCAATATTTTTCTAAAAAATATTTTGTTCCTTTTAACCCTGTCTTAACATTGTGAATTTATATGGATGTTTTTGAGAAGCTCGTGTGTTCCTTGCTTTAATGATTTGTATGAATCTAACATGCTTTGAAATCCATGTCTAGTGTCTCTTGAGGCAAAATCATAAGTGATGCTTAAATAGAAAGATGATTTATGCCTTCTTTGATCTATTTGATCCTTCTTGCTATGCTTGTTTACTTATCCTTAGTTTCCTCTCTTGATCCCTTTTGTTATACCTTCATTTCTTTACATCTTTTTGGCTAGCTTAAATGTTAAATCTCACTTACCTAGCACTCCTTCTATTTAGTTTCCACTTGGCCTTGATGAATGCTTTTTTTGCTTTGGAACTAGATGTATTCCTCTCAAGTAAATAATTTAAACAAAATAGAGAAAGAAAGAAAAGAAAAAAATTAGAGAGAAAGAAATATATGTTTTTATAAAACAAAGGGGGGAGATAAAAGGAAAAAATAGAACAAAAAATGGTTGATTGAACTCCTATCTAAATAGCTATTGAAGAAGTTCCCCTGTTTGAGAAAGTTCTTAAGTGATTATTTTTAGGAGCTACAAGAAAAAAGTTTTTTATTTATTGGATAACCTCTTTTGGTTATGAGCTATGTGCTTGAAGTGAAAGTCTATCTTCTAAAGGTATGTCGTTGCTTAAAATGTTCCTTCTCTTCTACCCATACCTTTGAAAAGATTTTTGAATTCTTCTGAGCTTGCACTTACATTAGTGGAGAGAGAGACTATTTGTGCACTTATAAAGTTTGGTTCAATTTGATTATATTTCTCCATTTTCTTGTTTCACTTAAACTATTCTTGATGTCGTATAGAGTAATATTTTGCATAGCACACATTGAGCTTGAAATCAATTGTTTAGTCATACTCCTACTTGATTGTAGCATAGATTGATAGCCCTCTGAATGTTTATATAAAGTGCATTGTCTAATTTGAATTCACTCTTTATCTTTGAACTTATTCAATCTAATCTCTATTTACTTCTCATTTCTATATACCTTTTCTCACTCATTTTGAGATGTTCATTTGACTTTTGAAAGTTTATAAAATATGAACCTGATTAACCTGAATGGGGTGAATAGGTTATTTTTAATTTTTATCAATTTATAATTTACTAACCTAAACAAAGCAGCCAAACATGCAATCGTTTGTAAGAGTAAAGTGTGGAAATTATAACACACGATATTTTTAGGTGGAAACAACCTAGGTCACAACAATGACCTAATAGGAAAACCACCGGACCACCTAACTTTCCACTATGAAAATCAAATGTTCAAGTACAAACTCGATCTTATGCTACCCTCTCTAGGATACTACCCCAATGTATTTTACTTATGAGCCCCTGCTCTGTTCTCACAGTTTCTAAAATTAGCGTGAGCAGTTTCCAGACCAACGTTCCAATAAGCTCCTCGCCAATCAGATTATTCACAGATCAACTGCAAAAAGGTTAGCACAAAAAGAAACACAAGTTCCCGTGTGTGTTCTAAAATGGATTTAACAATGAATAATCCTAACTAGATGATCCAAAATATATATATCACTTAAATAAAATCAAATAGTAAATTCTAGAGCAAACAAATTAAGCATAGGTTTCATAAAAATAACTTCTTTGAAATTTAATAATTAAATCAAATAATCATGATCATTTATATAATTATTTGATTTAAATATACAAGATCTTAATTAAGAAGAAGTTATATGAATATTAAAAATATTTCATAAATAGGCTAATAAATATGCAAACTTCGAAAGTTAAATATTGAACAACCAATGATAATATTAATCAATTAGTTTCAAAATCTTTATTTTCTGCGTGAAGACCCAAACACTTTACCACTAATCATAGCCATATAGTTATCCATAGCCCAATAAGGAAGATTGTGACTTATCTGTATTATGTTCCTTGATTGATCAGCAAAATAGAGAAAGAGAAGGATATCATCTTTCCAACTGTTAGCTCTCTGATTAGGACGAAAATCATATATTTATTTTTTAATCATTCTTCATCATAGAATTATTATCAATAATTCTAGGCATACTCATGTGTTAATTTCCCCTTCTTCTTTTTCGGTAACTTCAAAAAATTCTTTTTTTGCTATCTCCGTTTTTTTATCCGTTCAACCATAATGTCTATATAATGTATGTATATATACATATATAATAGTAATACCTAATAGTACTAGGGTTAAAAGTCTTTCAGACTTAAATTTTTTTTAAGACTAATTAAAAACAAAAACTTAATATTATAAAAAATCATTTCTTAAGACACATTATAAAAATATTTAATTAATAATTTCATAAATTAATTAAAGTTTAAATAAATATTTTAACACAAAATATAATTTCAGATTTATGAAAATGTGCTATTAAATGCATCAATGTAATCCTATGTATCGTAGTTATAAAAGACATACCTGAAGTACGAATATTTGGAACTTGAATATTTGTTCGGCTTTTCTTGATAAACTTGGTAACAGGCCTAAAAACAAGTTTATAAGTAAATATTTTGTCCACGAAAATAGCCAACACTCATAGTCCTTACAACTTTATTTGTCAAAAAGGGAGAGAAGTATATGTGCATGACTATTTGTTTTTGGTGATACTATGTTTCATAGGTTGTGATAGAATTGCACTATATATTGTTGTCTGATTTGCATGGATTTAAGGAGAATGTTGCATGAACTCAGAGGGAGGTGTGGATATTTACTTGTGTTTATGCCTATCATTGTGTACCTATATAGGGATAACATGATAGTATATGGTTTGACTACATATTGTGTATCCACGATACGTTCACGGGGTATGTGTTTGTTTCGTGTGTATATGTTACAAGTGTAAAGTGATGTTTTCGAGCTTCAGATGTTTTGTATGATGTGCTGTTGAAACCCTTGTGTTTCAATATGATAGAGGAAGCTTTGTTACATGAAGATGGATGGAGCACACTTAAGATGTGTTGTTTATGGGAACAATAACTTTTGGACATCTTTATGATCTTTTCATGTTTGATAAGTTTTTATATCTAGTTATGTAGTGTTTTGATCCGGAAAGCCAAAAGAGGTGATTGTAAGCTCCATTGTATGTTTGTGTCTATGTGTTGACCTTTTGTGTACAAAATATGGTATTGTTTATTTATTTAGTGTTTTTATCTTCCTTTGTGCAAGGTAAGTTACTATAGATCAGTAATTCATACACGCATATAGTTAGGTACACTTTGTATGTGAGCATGTTTACATATACCACATGGTTGATTTTTGTAGTGTGCATACTAAGTAGAGTGTTGGTTTTTAATGAGCAAGCGTACGAGTGAGCCGACATTTTTACTTGAGCTTTTTGACATGTTTCAGGTGTAGGTCTTTATGAATTGTACTCGACATTTTTGGGAACAGAAAAATGTAACTTTTTGGCATCTCGCCACCACCCTCACCATGGACTTTGCTACATCCCTTGGTGAAGTGGTTAGCGAGGTGTTCAACGAGGTGACCGATCGTTGACTATAAATACCCATTTCTTTAATTATTTTCTTAAATCGAAAAACTTGGCAAAACTCTGCAAAAATTTCCATTGTTTTGAATTCTATATCCATAAATTATATTTGTAATTGTTATACGTTTGTGTGAGCGTAGAATAGTGTGAGTTGTTATTTTACGTTGTAAGTGAATACTTTTTTATGTGAGTAGTATTCAAAGATTGTGTTAGTATATCTATACATTACTGTTATGTTGTATCTGATCACATCACATCAAGTGGTATTAATTATGGAGGACAATCAGGTTCGTGTGTCGAACCAAGTCGTTGTTGAAGCAACAAGCATAAGTATTAATAGGCAATTGAGACACTAATCCCAACTGATGGAGGTAATATTGATTTTATATTTTTTAAAGTTATAACTTTTATATTAATTAGTGAATTATTTATTACTTATTTATTACCTTAAACAACCTGAGAAAATTATTATATAAATACGACATCTATGTAAATTTATCTCGTTATATATTTATATTATACATGCTTAGTTTTAAGGCTAGTATAATTTTTGAGTTTAAATTAAAGCCGTTAAAATGCATAATTATTTAAACTTTAATTATAAACGTATTTGTTCCCTCTATTTTACTTTTAATTTACTTTGAATGTTATATGTTATTTTGATATTATTCTAGTATTGTTTTTGTTGAGTGTACTCCTGTCATAATGTTATTTTGTTTGATGCATATATGGATGAGTCAGTGAGGAATTTGTATGTATCAGAGGACTTTTTTCATCCTTAGACATATTCTTTAATTCTTTGATAATATATTTTCTCTACAATATATTAATATATTATCAAAAAAATTAATATATTAGTATTATTTATTTTATAAAACAATTTTAATTATTATTTTATTTTCTTCTTCTTCTTTTATTTTTTAAATCCAATATGTTCTAGATGGTTCGTGCATGAGCTATATTTCAGGGTTTTTGGAATTAAGTTAATCTCCTTATGTTAAGGTGTAAGATAATGATCGACACTTGATACCAAACTTTTACTGATTTATAACTGTTTACTTTATTGTAAAGAAGTGACTTTGTGGTTCATTATATAATTTTATCTCATGTTTTAATTGGTAAAATATGTTATAGGTATTAATTTATTTTTTATATAATATAATATAATTTTAATTTTTTTAAATTATATTTAATATAAAAATAATTAATTATATGTATTAATTATTTTTAGTATGATAATTAAAAAAATTAATTTTTTTTAAAATAATTGATTATGTAGTAAATTTAAATAAAAAAAATTTAGAAAAAAAATCGAAAGGTTTATTATTATTATAATAATTTCTTGTTAGTATAGAAATAATAGAGAAAATTAAAAAATTATTTTAATTTATTTTTAAATTATAATTAGTATAAAAATAATTGATTATATGTATTAATAATTATTTTATAGTGAAAAATAAAAATAAAAACCATAATATTCTTAAAATATTAAAAAAAATTAAAATATTTGATTACGTGAAAGAGTTAATGAAATTAATTTTTTTTAAAAAGGGTCATACATATTATAATTATTATTTATTATTATAATATTAAAAGAGAAAATCAAATTTTCACTAAATATAGGATTATTATCCTAAATACTCCTGAAGTTTTGCGTTTTTTTTAATTACCTCTAAGTTTTATTTAATATCAAAAATATTCATGAACGTTATTAGTATTATATGCCCATTTAGTATTATGGACAAAATGACAATCTCACCCCTATATATATGTCACTCTCGTGAAAAAAATCAAAAATACCCCCCGAGATTTTAAATATCTTTAGAAATACTCATAACATTTTAAAAAAAACTACAATACCCCTCAGGTTTAAGGTATCTTTAAAAATGTCCTTATTATTTAATAGAAGTATCAAAAAACCGTGAAAATCACATCAATATCTAAAAAATTCTTTTCTACCCTTACATATATAGCTTTTTGAATATTGTCGTTGAGAATATTATTGCAAATACCCTTGAGATTTTTATTTTCTTCAAAAATACCCCTGCTATAATAATTAATTTAAATTTATCAAAAATATCTCTACTATAATAATTAATTTAACTTCATCAAAAATACCTCTATTACAATATTTAATTTATTTTCATAAAAAATACTCATACTTCTCAATAACACGATATAAAATATTTTTCAAAAATATTTAAATTGATATTGTGTGCTTTGTTAACTTAATTTATCTTCAGGGGTATTTTTAAAAAATATTTTATATCGTGTTATTGAGAAGTAGAGGTATTTTTGATGAAGATAATTTAAATATTATAGCAGAGGTATTTTTGATGAAGTTAAATTAATTATTGTAGCATGAGTATTTTTGATGAAGTTAAATTAATTATTATAGGAGAGATATTTTTGATAAAGTTAAATTAATTATTATAACATGATTATTTTTGAAGAAAAGTAAAAACTTAAGGGTATTTGTGATACTATTCTCAACGGTAATATTCAAAAAACTATATAGGGAGGGGTAGAAAAGATTTTTTTATATATTGATGTGATTTTTCACGATTTTTTAATGTTTTTGTTAAATAATAAGAGTATTTTTAAAGATATTTTAAACCTCAAGGGTATTGTAGTTTTTTTAAAACGTTAAGGGTATTTCTAAAAATATTAAAACTTTGGGAGTATTTTTTATTTTTTCTCCTAAATATATGATAAATTAATATACTTAAAAAAGATATAACCTAAGTATCTATTATTTCCTCATTTAATATAATCAACTATAATTTATTATTAGATAATTTATTTTTTAAATTATATTTCATATAAAAAATAATTAATTATACATATTAATTATATTTTAGTAAATAAAATAAAAAAAAGTAAAAGATTTTTAAATAATTAATTATGTGTGAATTAATTTAAAACTCATAAATTATCTCTTTTTTGAAATTTAGAGAGAGAAAATCAAAACACTTATCATTATTATAATAATTATATATTATTTAAAAATTAAAAGATAAAACTAAAATTCTGTAAATTTTAATTTATTTATCTACTTATATTTAGTTTATGATTATATATATTAATAGTTAGTTTTTATAGAAGAATAAAATGAAAAATCAAGAATCTTAAAATATTTAATTTTTTAGTAAAATATTTGATTTTATGCTAAAGTGTTAATGAAACAATTAAAAAAAATAAAAAGATTCATGAATATTATTTTAATTATCTATCACGAAAATTAAAGAGAAACTCAATATTTTTATAAATATGTGTTAAATTAATATACTTAAAAAAATTATAATTCTTCTCATGACATAATAATATATACAAATATAATTCAATTTAATTAATTTATTTTATAAATTATATTTAGTATAAAAATAATTTATTATTTAGTGAAAAATACTAAAAGATCCATACAATTATATATAAATTAAATATAAAATTAATAAATTATTTTTTTGTGAAATTTTAAAATAAAAAATTAAAAAACTCATAATAATTATAATAATTATTATTTATTATTATGAAATTAAAATTGATAATTAAAAGTCTAATAAATATTTATCAAATTATATTTAATTTAAAAATAATTAATTATATGTATTAATAATTATCTTTTATTTGAATAATAAAAGAAGAAACTAAAAAACTTCTAAAATATTAATTTTTAATAAAATATTTAATTTTATGTAAAATAATTAATGAAATTAAAATTAAAATTAATGAAGAGACTTATAAATATTACAATAATTATATATTCTTTTAGTAGAAGAATTAAAAGAAAAAACTTAAAAAAAATTTAAATATTAAAAATAATAAAATTAATAATTATAAAGAAAATCAAAAAAAATTAGGAAAGTTATAATAATTGTTTATTATTATAAAATTAAAATCGAAGAATTAAAAGAAAAATTAAAAAACTTTTTAAATGTTTAATTATATGTAAAAAAATTAATAAAATTAATAAATATAAAGAAAATTAATTTTTTTATGAAAGTTATAATAATCGTTTGTTATTGTAAAATAAAAAAAACAAATTATTATATCTAAAAAATTACAATCATAAAATGTTATCATTTTGGGTTGAATAATATACACTTTACGTGTTTTCTATCCTTGAGATTGATCGTGCTTCATCTCCCTCAATCAATGATTATTTTTTGCAATTCTTTCTGGCCTTTCATCATACAATGGATTGTATTTTGTGAATCTCTGTTAGGATTCTACGCAATCAGGTTGATTTCGACCTCCCTTTTTATTTCGCTCAGTCATCCTTTCTTCTTGAATCATTTCGGTTTCATCTTTGCTTCTTGGATCAATTCTTGCACTATTATCGTCATATCTAGCTCTGTTATCCCAATTCTTGAACCATTTCCTGATATTCCTCAGCTACAGCCGCCAGGGCTTCCAATTCAATAAATTCATTTTCTTTGCCAATTTTTCGAGAATTTGAAGATTTGTTTCAAAATTTGGTGGATTGGAAGGGAAAACAAGAGGGTGCCTTTAAGGGTTTTTTAGGGGATAGTATTAATGGCTTCAGTGGGTTCCTATTGGTGCAGCCGATTTATAAGAGTTCGGGTTGGTGACTAAGAAGATGCAATCCTCTGCCCGATCGTGGAAGTGGATTTGTAGAAGAAAATCGAACTTCGACCCGATCTTCTCACCATCATGATCCGTTCCTAGCTCCAGTCATGTATACTAACATTGTGCCCAATTCTTTGGGTTCGACCCCAACCCTAGCTCCAGTTCCAGGTTCAAGATTGCACTGTCGTCGCCTCTCTCTCTCATGACTCGCACTCCATGGAATCGCTAAGCTCCGACAAGTGTCTTCCTAAAGAGTTGGTGCTTTATCACTACGAAGCCTGTTCTTTCTGTAACAAAGTTAGGGCATTTTTAGATTATTACAACATTCCTTACAAAATGGTGGAGGAGAACCCAATCAACAAAAAAGAGATTAAGTGATCTGATTACAAAAACGTCTCAATACTGAAGGTTGATGGGGAACACATGGTTGATTCGTCAGACATAATTGATAAGCTCTATCAGAGGATCAACTCAGAGAAACCTATTTCAAAAAGAAGAAAATAATTGCTGCAAATGGCCTTTTGGTTCTTTCCATTACTATTAACCTCTTCAAGTTGTACTATGGTGATGATTGGGGAGGTCTTTTTGAAGCTATAATTGGGTATGGACTTTGTGGATCTTCGATGTTTCTCTTTGGTAGAGTCGGTGGAGGTATCTATACTAAAGTTGCTGATAACAATATCTTGAAGAAATTGCTCGAGTATTTTCAGAATCTCGTTCTTTGAAGTCATTTTGGTAATTTTTAATCGTCTTTAAGAATCGAATATTGATGTTTTGGGTTTGATTATTTTTTTTATCCATCGTCTTATATACAACTTCATTAAGTGAGACTAGAACCTCATGCTCCGTATTGGCATATGCTTGATGTATTATTGGATTACTTAATTTTGACAAGTTTCAACATTATTTGCTCTTATAAGTCAAATTAACGGTTCTAATTGGAGTTAATAAGGAGTAATTGGAGTTAATAAGGAGTAATTCACGTCAATTTAGAGTGAGATATTGGAATTGGAGTTAATAATTAGTTTCTCTTTCATGGGTTCCCTTTAGTCAGAGTTTTATTAATCCTTAATAGATAGGTAGTTTTTTGAGTTGACTAATATACAGTTTACATTTTCCGAAAAGTTTAGAATATTGTAAGTATTTAAGTATAATCTCGATTCGAATAAATATGAAATTTAAATATTTTAAGTGATAAATAATTTTTTTTAGTATTTTTATTTTATCTTATTTTTATCCCATGATTTTGAATTTGACTTTGATTTTGATTTTGGATTTTTTGATAATTTTTGATCTTTTAAGTTAATAATGTTACAAAAAATCAAGATACCTAAAATCTTATAAATATGAGATAACAAAAATACTAAATAATTATTTATTAAATTTTATATATTTTTAAATTAAAATTTTATTATAATTAATTACAATATTTTGAATTAAATTTCTTCCGTACTGATAAACTATTACTCCTATACGAAGACCGAGAACCCTCTCTTAAAGCCGCAAATTACGGATCGTTTGGACAGCAACATATATTGACATCATAAGCTTTTGCTGGAGTCTTCAAGAATTATTTCTTTCAGGTTCGGTTTCGAAGCTTTTGATCCTCCAATGTTATCTTACTGGTGTGTGACTTCACTTGATATGTTTCTTCAAATGGTCTCTCCATGCTTTCTTAAAACTTTAACATCTCCCCATATTGAATTAGTGATGCTGAATATGAATTAAATTTTTTATTGCCTCCATACGGTCTATAGAAAGTAAGTGAGCTGTTGCTTCTTCCTTGAGCCTCCTTCTCCATACAACTCATTCCACTGCTTTAGCTCATTCATTATCGACCCCTCTGAAGCAAAACTTGCAGCAACCTGTATTTTTTTTTTTTGCAGGTAAAAGAAAATAAACATCCATTCTAAATTACACAAATTGTCCATGGAATTTATTGAATTTCTCCACTGCCCATGTATTTATTTTGTTTTGAAGATAAGACTACACCTAGAAGATTTTAATGATTCAAAATAATTTGCTAATGAAAGAACTACAAACAACATTGTCTCACACTCGGCCTATAACACTAAGGATCTGTTTGCTTGTAATTTTGTCAAATATGGTGGTTTCAGTCAAAAGTAGTTTTAGTAGAAAGTGCTTTCAGGAAGCTTCAGTGTGCTTCGTGTGGAAGCACAATGTGTTTTTTGAGTTTGGAAAACATTTATGTTTGGTTTAGAAACATATTTTTATTACAAGCAAACAAGTTTCTAAAGTAGAATTGCAAGGAGTACAAAAATAAAATCGAATTCAAGTTCCCTTACCTGATTCTTTGCCTGCCTCATATCTTCCATGTTTAAGGGTCTCAGGCTAATTACAAGCTCCTCTTTGTTTTCTTCATTTGTACCTAAATTTTCTTCTGAGCTCTTGCCTTCTGAATCTCTGCTTTTCTTTTCCTATAGTATGATAATCATGAGTTAGCCTAATATCCCAAAAAACTGAATTCATCCACAAAAAAAGCAAAACAATGAAAGATCTCAAGATTTTGGTACCTGATCCTTTAATTTCTCATGTTGTAGTAGTTCTCTAACTGGTCGATAAGCTGCGGTCACACACAAGTTCTGTTGCAGGAGTGAGTCAAGGGAGATTCTATAGACAACTATGATTTTTGTTTTCAAATTTATTGATTAAAGATGTGTTTAAAAAAAAGGTAAAAAGAACAACCTTAAGATCACTTCCACTAAATCCTTCTGTCATGGTTGCAAGCTCTTTAAACTCAAGATTTTCAAGATTTTCTTTTGAAAGAAGAGTTCTCAAGATCATTTCCCTGTTCTCAATTGAGGGAAGACCAACCATGATTCTGCACAGAAAAAAATGATCCAGTTTAGTAGACATGAATCTCCTTCATAATTTTATCCACTCGCTTTTTAATCCTTCAAAATGGTCAAGGTATGCACTTTGCACAGAAGTTTTTGAGTAATTTCAATTTTTTTTACACAAGGTACTAAGATATGTTAGGAATCACTTATATTAGAAGTGGTTTGGTCAATTCACATAAAGATCTGTTTGAAACCGCTTCTCCTTTTGGTTGAAAGTGCTTTAATATGGATCAAAGAACTTTCAAGGGTGGTTGACAATCTATGAGAATAACTTTGAAAGTTTGAGCTATTTTATTTGTGCTTTCAAAAGAAGTAAAACATACTTTTGGGAGATGTATTTTAGAATGCATGCTTCTATCTTAAAATAATTATTAAAATATAACTTAAAATTATTTCTAACATTTTCATTTCAAACACTTGAATGCTTCCTATAAAATCACTTTTAACCAAACCATTTCATTTTAAACTACTTCTAAGAGAAGCAAATCCAAAAAGCCCATTATTTGGTTCACTTGAAAGCACTTTTATTTCAAAGTAATTCCAACCAAACCCCTAGTATTATTCTTTGAAGGTCAAGTTTTGAAATAGTAAATGTTAGTAAATCTATTAAAAGAACAAATAGTAAGATGGCATGAGTACAAAACTATGCAAATATACCTGCGCTCAAAGCGTCTAATAATTGCTTCATCAAGATCAAATGGCCTATTTGTAGCTGCAAGAACAAGAACTTGATGTCCAGGTTTAGTTAGCAGACCATCCCAATGTGTCATGAACTCATTTTTTATTTTCCTCATACCTTCATGCTCTCCAACTCTAGTTCTCTGTCCAAGCATACTATCAACTTCATCCACAAAGATAATAGTAGGAGCAACCTTAGCAGCTACCGTGAAAAGAGCGCGAACATTCTTTTCATCTTCTCCAAACCATTTTGAAGTGATAGTAGACATTGACACATTAATGAAACTTGCACCAGCTTCATTTGCAATTGCCTTTGCTAGCATTGTCTTTCCGGTACCAGGAGGTCCAAAGAGTAGTATACCTCTACATGGCTTAAGAAGTCCACCTTTGAAAAGGTCTGGCCTTTGAAGAGGTAGTATAACCAACTCTTGAAGGGACTCTTTAATCTCATCCAACGCGCCAATATCAGCAAATGTTACACCTATCTCATTAGCTGGGATTACCTCTAGTCTTATTTGCTTCTCGAACTTGTTATCAGAAGGACCTTCCTGTATGAAACACCAGTGAGACAAGAGAAATGTTATTCATAATCTCAAGAGTGATAGTAGAAATGGATCTACTGAACAGATTATTTCATATTTGGGATCTATTTTTGTCCAATCAACAAATTCTCTAACCTAATGCAACAATATTGTCCTCTCAAATCATATGCATCTCTATATTGAGAAGAAACTTGAGCTTACAGGTTTTGGTAAAGGTGAATTCTCACTGTCTTTTTTCAATGTTGAGGTCTCAAATTTGTTTTCTAGAGCTGCAATTTCATACTTGGATTCATTCTTTAAATTGGTGCCATCTTCTCCTTCAATATCCTAAGATAGAGAGAAGAGATGGGCTTCTAAAATTAACGAAAGTGTTAAAAGCAATTTCCTTTTAATAGATCTGTAAAGCTCAAACATTGTTTTTTTTCAATCAAACATGGTTTGAACATGTAACCTGAAACCAAAAAGGATTGATTTTTGTCATATCACTAGGTGAACCACATGAATACATACGTACCTTCGAATATTCAGCATGAGTCCCCAATTTCAGAGTGCCCTTCCCACCATTTTCTCCTTCCTGGAATATGCTCAGTCCATGGTACAGACTGTTCCAGATCGAAAATTGTAACAAAATGAAGTTAAACTCGGATATTGAATTTCTCAAGAAAGTTCAAATAAACTAGGTTTAACTACTTCATTAGTCCCCCAAACATTGAGTAAATATACATATAGATTCCTAATTTTTTAAATCCTATAATGTAATCCCCAAACTTTTAAAAATTCTCACATTATATCCTAATTTGATTAATAAAATACATATTTTTGAATCAAAATTTTAGGATATATGTGTAAAGTTTTAAGGACTAAATTATATTTTAAAAGTTTATGAACTTTGGTATGAAGTTTTAAAAGTTTGAACACAAAATCGTACTATATAAAAATTAAAAATTTAGGAATCTATGTGTGAATTTAATTAAAGTTTGAGAACCAATAATTTACCCAAAAAAAAAAACTATTTATTCAAGAAATAGCATGTATGAAATATTGTTTACTACCTTTTAGAAGATATAACAAGTTTTCCATTTCGATATTCTGGATCCTTGTTTTTCATCAAATGATAAGAGATTGCTGATACAACAATTTCTTCTATGTGATTGCCAATAACCATTGTGTCTGTTTCGATGATTGAAGAAAAATCATTGCACTCAATGTCATTGGCTGCAAGTACTTGAGCTATGTGGTTTTTGTTATCATGAAACTGAAGTGTTCTCATGTCTTCTTCAAGTTGGGCTTTCCAGCTGTCAAGATAAGTCTCATCTTCAGGTGGTCTGATCTCAATATTATAAGGTAACAAAGCAGTAACCATCTCATCAACTACTCTAGAGTCATCATCTTCTTGGTTGAACACCCTAGAACCAAGTATCAATACTGACCCAGAGATCTTCTTTAACATTTTATGGAATAGACTATACATCCTCTTTGATTTGAGTAGAAGTTTCTCAATATCTCTTATGTATAGAATAATCGAACCGGTTTCTGATTTTGAAATCAGGACCTGTGAATAGAAACAGAAGTGATGTGGATTATTCAAGAATCGAAGTCGATTTTCTTTATAAAAAGATTGACGTGATGGAAGTAATCAGCTCGAGCCTGATTATCCCTAAACCAAATATGAGTTTTTCAATTTTTTTAATACTTAGAACCATTTTGAGATAATGGAAAGCTACAAATTTGCTAGGTGACTTAAAATCAAATATGTAATACAGAAGCCTATAATATAGCATAGTACTATATGGAAAGTAAAGAAATCAATAAGCTTAAAATTGAAGATATCACAAAAGTATTTCCCTTTTTTAATCAAAAGATATTTGAAAATGTGACTTGAAGTGGGAAACAAGAAGTGTTATCACCATATCTCAAGGTGAACCCTGTGCATGAATTAGTATACTTACAAAAATACACTATACACATCCAGTGACATTTACCTTGTAAAGTGACTGTAAAAGCTGTTTCTCATCAAAACACCATCTGCTTGTGTTCTTCATAGTAGCTTAAAAAGAAAAAAAGAAAACCCCACAGTAGTTAGTAAACTTCATAGCAATCTCCATAAAAATGCATCTTAGCCAGTAATCTATGTTGCACAAATTCTTTTAGGATACCAAGGATACCAAGAGTGATAAATTTTTGGATATATATCCAGATGTCGGTCTCGCCAATTACACCAAATTGGAATGTTTATGTCATATTGCTTGGACATGAATACTTAATGGAAAATAAAGAATACAAGTAACAGTAATCCGACTAGTTAGACAAGGTGCATGCAAGCTCTTGCACGCTATATTGGTAAAAAAAAATTCACTTCCAAAGTTTGTTTTGAGATTACATTTTGAATTTAAAAAGAAAACTCTAAATTATAACCTGAATTTTTGGCAGCAGATTTTGAAGACAAGCTACTAATATCAGATGTCGAAGATGTGCTTCTACAAAGTTTGGAAGGATTGTCCAAATCTTCAGCTCCTTTCATACCATTAGCCTCTCTACACCGAGGAAGGATTGTGAAGGAACCAAACAAGCTGGACATTTGTTCAAGGGTAGCCTCTGAGATGGACCTCTTAAAGGACTACAAAACAAACAAACAAAGCAATAAGGCTCAGAAGCAACTCCAAGGAGGTATTGATTCATCATTTTCACAAAATCTTGAGCACAACATGGACACACATAAAATGCCAAAAAAAGTGGTTTAGTCAGTGAAAGATTGAAAATAACAGCTCAGCATACCGTTTCTTTTTGTTCACAACCATATTTGCTCTGCATCTGTAATGAAGTAAACATGAAAATTATGCAAGTAGTATTATTAGATGGGGAGTGGAGTCATAATTAATTAAAAGTTGATTTAAGTTTGTTCGTTCTTACCTTTAGAGAAAAGTCAGTAATATCCAAAAGTAGCAACTTTGACTTGAAATAATGTGCTAAAGCCTTGGCAAGTGTTTGATGGTAAAGTTCTTTAGAAAAAAAAGCATACAAGTACAACCATGTTAGTAAAAGACAAGCTTTGATGCACAAACACTTAAAAAAGATTTCAAAGAGATTTTTCTATTACTAGTATAACATACCGTCTTGTCCTGAAAGCATAATAGCTCTACTTGCAGGTGAAAGGTTCCTAGTATGCTTGGAGATATCTGAGTGCTTCAAATGAACATATGCTGCACTTGTCAATAGCACCCTAGTTTGCTTACTGTCATAACCAACATCAAGTGGAGGCCTTTAGTTTTAATAAAAGCAGGACAATGTTGGAAGGGTGGCAATTCAGGCTGCAACCGATAACACAAACCCAAACCAATACTATACAAAGTATTTTTTAGTTAAAATTAACTAGTACTTGAAAATATATTGGATCTTCTTATCATTATAAATAAATAAATTGCATTAGAATACTTTAATTTTTTCATAATATTAAAAATTGTGTGAATTTGAGCTAGGCAACACCAATAAGGACACACATAATACAAACACATACGACACGAACATATTACCACCCCTAGATGAAACACATTTAAGGCTTAAAATGAAATTTCTACTTGTCTCCAAGGATAGGCTTAGAAATTATTGAGGCAAAAAACAGAAAATCATTAGAGAAATGTACATGATATATTGTCTATTTGCTATTGCTTCTCTAGAAAGTGATTTCTGTCAAAAAGCAGTTTCAGGAAAATCACATAATTTGTAATTTTATATCAGATGAAATCAAGTAAATATCTTTTCTGTACAAAGGATTTAATTAACCCAACATTTTTATTAAAAGATTATTGTCTATACAAGTTGTCCTACATGTTTGTAGAACATTCTAGACTGTCCAGAACTCTAACTCACATCATGATTTCACAGTTTGGGATACTTTCCTAGAATTCAACATTCTTCCCTCCAATAGAAACTGCAGCTATCTTGTACCAATTTGACAATTTAAAATACAAAGCTTCAAAGGGTTGTATATGAATTTAAGAAAATAGACACTTTTAAATCCCACCTCCACCAAAAGAGAAAAAAAATTATTGGGACACAGAAGGAGAACACTTGGATTCAATAACAGATGAACAATATGCTGAAGTCCCTACATGAAAAAACTCAACTCAAATAACCCACTTAAAAAATCACAAATATATACATAAATTAATGTAGACAAATCATACCCATTTCTATGAAATAGAAACAAATGTAAAAACCCAAATCATGATCTAAAAAATTTATTACCTTAGGTAGTAGGGGAAATCTTCAAATGTAACTTTGATATTTTTTCCATTCACCACAAGCTTCATCAACTCCTTTTCAATTTGTTCCTCTAAAATCTCACCAGACGAATAATCCCCACTAACCCATTTGTTCACTGCTTGCCCAGAACTCAATCCCAACCCAACACCCAATCCAACTCCGACACTCAAAGCTGACAATAAAACGTGTTTTTGCTCCATCTCCACCTACCCTTTTCAGCTATTTTTGATAAAGCACACAAATAACTACACAATTTTAAGTTTTTTACTAGAGGAAAATTACCCTGTTTGTATGTTTGTAGCCGCAAAACTTTTATATGGGATCCTGCAAATTTTATGGGACTCACGCCCACCAAGCCAAGTTGATAAGAATGGATAAAGATTCAAGATCTTCAAGTGAATCAACAAGATGGGTTGGTGTGAATTTGTTTGGATCAGAAGAAAAAAGACAACTTCTTTAGTAATGCGTTTGAAGAAAATGTTGGTCTAAATTTTAACGAGTATTGTTATACTATACTGGTCTTAGGCCACTTGTACTATATATAGAATTCCATGTGAATCAGGTAGACGTTAAAAGCTCCCCACTCAGGAGGAGAGGAAAAAAGAAATCTTTCTCTGCACTTCATTGACAAGCTTTTTGACTAGGTCGCACCAAATTGAAGGTTTTTCCCACTTGTCTTTTTTGTTCTTTATGTCTCTTTTTTCACCCATGCTCTCTATTTTTATTATTATTTAAAGCATAAAGTATTAGGTTGTATTATAATCGAATACTTTTATATATTATAAATATCTATAAAAAAATTTAATATATAATTATATCAAATTAATATACTTATAAATAATAATGTATAATATTTAACATTCAACATGAAATTATGGCATATAAACTTTTTCTTATCAATTGTTTACAAGAGACCTGCACAACTAAGGAAAGTCAGTGACAAACCTTTTTATTTATTTTAATTTAAATGGAGTGCCCATACTTTGGTTGGTATGGTCCATGCTTTTGTATATCAATTTAATTAATTATGTTATAAAATTACTTCATCATCATACATCACCTATTTTCTATTCAAATAATAACTAATATGTCATTTAATTATAATAACTATGATCTTTTACTTATTTTTTCCTATAATTGATGACGATGGTTTTAAAATGTTAACTATATACACGATGAATTATTATATTAACAATTATTAGTTTAGATTTAAAAAGTAAAATTAAGAATGTGAGTTTGAAAGCATCTTTATATATATGTTAAAAAGGAAAAAAACAAGAACCATAAATCCATAATTATTGTAAATCCACATATTGAAGTTTTGGAATGAGGAATATTCTGACTTGCATCCTAATTAATTTCAACATTTTTTATTCACAAAAGCCTTTATTTCACTGTTTAGCTGGAATGCAAAAGACAAGGAATATTAAATTGAGAAACTTTTAGTAAGATGGTAAAATTTAGTTGTGAACTTTCGGTCATGACTTTAAAGAGCACATGTAGATGGAGGAGTCAGAAAGTTATTTGTGCACATTGCTTTCCTTGGTGTTTAAGCTGCCAATGCTACACTACACAACCTCGGCTGACAATTGTGTATTGTGATGTTAGTGTTTTGTTTATGGATTAAATTCTTATCGTGTTTGTTGTATTTGTATGAGTGTATTTACTGATACGATACAATTTAGAAACTCTTTTTAACTTAATAATACCCTTTTAATCAAAACATACTTATATAACTCGTATTTTAAAAGTATTATAATAATAATTTTTCTATTTACTTTGAGATACATAGATAATCAAATTTTATATTTTAAATTAAGAATTTCATTACGTATGAATTAGCACATGTTATATAAATAAATATTAATTGTATATGTTGAAGCAAGTTTATAATAATAGTGTAGTAACAATATTTTCGATAATTTGAAAGTAACTGCTTGAGTTGAGTCGTGGACTAGGTCGCTCTTTTTAAGACGTTTCGCGGCTCTGTCCAATTTGTGCAAGCAAACACAACCTTGTTGTTCCCAGGATAAAATAGCCCAGAATCTTAATCTCTGTCTCAGAACTTCACTACACTGATGAAGACTGGAATGCTACACCTGAAAATTTGTTGCTCGGAAAACTAAAAAAGAACTTAGAAATTGTAGAGAGAATTTTTTTCATAGGGAGATGAGATTGCTGATTGTTGATTGTTGTGTTGAAAATGAGAGTTGAAGCCCTCTTTTTATAGGTTTTAGAAACCGTGTGACAATTATGAATAAAACGGTAATGTTTGGGAATTAAGAGCATAACGACCATTCTGAGTAATGAAGAGTAACAAACATTTTTGTGAGTAAATACGAGCAACGACTCTTTTTCTGAATAAAGAAGACAAACGGTCATTTAACGGTCATATTCTTAATAAAAGAAAATAATGGTCATTTTTTCTGAAAAAAAAATATATAAATATATAACAATCAATTTTTGTAAGTGGAAAAGTTTTCATTAAAAAGAATATTTTTCCAAAAAATTAAAATACCACCTCACACACTCGGACTCGGCTCGACACTGTCGGTGGCGTGCGCGCACGTGTGGTATTACATTTGACTGCGTCCTCTCCCTTTCCACAAAAGTGGGTGCCTCTTGGGGCACAATCCCAATAGCCAACTCTTCACTATTTATACCTCTTTAAAATAATGTAAAAAAGCAATGTGAGACAAGGTTTTACAATTTTTTATTAACTTCATCTTTTCCAACAAATTTTTTTTATAAATTTCACCTTTTTTCAACAGTATCATTAAGAGAAATTTATATTTTAATAATACATATTTTACGAAGAAATATGTACGTAGACTCATATTTTTATAATAATATACTAATAATTTTGTATACTTAATTTTAATTATACCAATATTATAAAATTAAAATTTAATTAAATTTTTTAATATATATCACACATGATCAAAAAATTAACGATGACATTACATATAAAAAATAACTTGTTTATTTATGAAAATTTCAAGAGGGAATTATTGTAATTGGACTGAAGGATATATATCCGATTATTAGGATTATAAATTTAAATTTTTATAAAGATTATTCGATTGAAGATAAAGATGGAGATAACAAAATGATAAATAAAAATAATGAATGGAGATTTATATTTTATAATATAAAGTAAAGTAAGGAAAATAATATTACATTCTTGGCTAATTATTTTGAAATTATTATCATATTTTAATAAATATATAATTTTTTTTATATTTTTGTTATTTTTAATTTATTTTTTATAAATTTATATACATTTAAACTCTTTCAGATCATAAATAATGTATTATATATTTCATATTTAATATTTAAGTTATATTTTTATTATATTAAGACATCAATAATTTTTTTATAAAAAATTATTTAAATTCTAAAAATTTTAAATCTTATAATTATTTATAATTTATTCTTATTATTTCAACCTAGTTTATAACAATATTTTATCAATGTTATTTAGTACAAATGATTATGTATTTGTAGTATATACATTTTATTTTACATATATATTATTTATTGATTATAAATTTTTTTATCACTATAAAAAATTTATTGTTTTTTTATAATTTTTCATATATAATAAAAATAAAAAAAATAAAAAATAATATTTGAAATATTACTTATATCTTTGTTACTTAGTTCTCGTTTTCAATTAGAGATTCGTTAATTCAAAATTTTTAAGTAAAAATAAAAAATAAATTATAAATTAAGTACGTCCCACTCTGGTGACAACAACCCTACCAACTGGGATGAATCACTTGCAGGTACGCTGAACACGTGAACTCTCTTATGATGCTATAAAGTTCTGGGTCATATGTAAATAACACTTACGAAGCTGAGCTAACAGATCAAATAATATTTATTATTAATATATCTTTAAAATTATATATATTACGTAACAGTACTATTTTTAAGTTTGCATGACCTAAGTTAATTTTTGAGTTCAAAATTAACCTTAAATTTCTAAGATGGTATCAAAGATAAGTTTTTGATCTTCATTGGTACTAAGCTCTCAAGTGTCATAAATCTGAACCAATAAAAGTTAGACAATAATATTACTTATAAATTTAAACAATTTTTTAACTCATAAACTAATTTTTGAATTGAAAATTAGGTTTGAATTTTTAAGATATATTATTACGTTGTGAATATATACTTGCATTAAAAATTCCTTCATAGATACGTTAGTAAGAGTACATTAATTATTGCAAGCAAACTTATTAACGATGAAAGCATTTTTAGTATGCTATTAATACCTGCACTTAATTGTTACACTACTTTATTCCAAGTTGATCGAATAAGGGTATAGTGTATTGGGAAATTATTAATTGCTTTCTATTCACGTAAATAAATTTAAAATTAGTTTAATTTTTAAAATATATATAATATATATTATTGATTTATGAATAATATATTTTAAAAATAATAAATAATAATTTATTGTGTAATATAAATAATAAAAAATATATTTATTATAAATTATAATATTACAACAATTTGTATAAGAGTTAATTATAAATTAAAAATAAATAATATTATTTTAATTAATAATTATATTTTACATTAATATCATACATATATATATATATATATATATATATATATATATATATATATATATATATATATATATATATATATAACTGAAACATTCAATTGTGGCTCTTGGACTTTAATAGTTAATAGTCGCCAAAATGATTAAAGCAAATAGTTGAAAAAAATGCTAGCAGTGGAGAGCTCTAATCAACCGAAGTATTATTAGAGTAGGTTATATGTTATTTTTGAAAAGAATATTTTATTTAATGATAATTTTATTTAAAAGTAATGATATAAATATTTAATTAATATTAAAAATAAAATAAATATTTTATATATTTTTATAATAATAATATTATTATAATTTTACTTAACTATTAAACATTTATAATTTTCAATAAAATAAATACATAAAATTTGTATTTTGTATTTTATTAACTTTACCTATGAAGGAAGGACGGGGACTAAAATAAGATTCCTCCAACCACATCTTCTTAGCCTCTTAGGTACCTTTACCACCTCAGCATCACATGCTTTTGGTTTAATTTTCTTTTTGCAAAATTCTGATGTGGTTTACACGCATTGTCACTTTACTTTTTTCGGCACCTTTTTTTATATGTATACACTATGATAAAAGGCTTCCTTTCAGGAAAAAAAAAAAATATATATATATATATATATATAATATAATAATAAATAAATTCTCATATTCTCAATGTTAACAATTTGATTTAAATTATCTAAAAAATAATAACAATGGTACACTAATTTTGACAAAATGATATAAAAATTTTATTAAATTTTGAATGAAATAATAGAATTTCAATAATTATTAAAAAAACACTAAAATTCTAAAACTTTTAAAATTACAAGGAAAAAAAATTGAGTGAGCTACGAATAAAATTACCTAAAATTAAGTGATTTTGGTAATATTTTATTTTTTTTACCAAAAATATTTGGAGATAAATATACCTGGAACAATTTTGGTAAAAAATATAATATGTGGTAAGAAGATATTAATCTAATATGAGAAGAATTGTTATCGACATCTGATGTCGTGATAAGAGAATGACTTATCACAAAAATGATAAAAATTATGTCAAAACATTTTTGATAAAAAAAAATAGAACTTACGATAAGATGTTGACTTCGTGTGAAAAGACATTAAACTATTGTAAAAATGTTTATCATTGACATTCAATATCATGATAAAACTCTAATGATAAGTCTTATCAAGATAAATTATTGTCTTATCACAATAATGATAATCCTTATTTCATAAGCGATTTTGATAAAAAGATTTGATCTAATCCAAATATCTTATTAATTTGATAATTACTTATGAGTTATTATTTACCATTTTAATAAAAATAATATCATTTTGATGGAAAAATACTCTATAAAAATTGATTCAATGAAAATAAAAACTAGTGATGGAGGAGCTGAGATAGTGACTTTGTTTTTTTAGGAAATATGTGTGGTTGTAAGGATTATTATTATTTTAATCAATTATCATTAAACATAAATTAAAAAAAATAATATTACACTTATCAAAATTTTAGGTTCGCATGATTTCTTTTTGATATTTTAAAAGTTTTAGAATTCTATTATCATTATTAAACTTCTATTATCATATCAACAAAATTAATAAATTTTTGTATTATTTTATTAAAGTTAGTAGATAATTATTATCATATATCCAATTATTTTAACTGTTAATGTTTAAAAAAGTAAAAAAATAATAATATTGAATTGAAGTACAGCATAAAAGAAACACAAGATAAAAAAACACAAATTATAATATATTATAATCATTAGTACTGTGTGTCTATATATATTACAATTGGTGAATAGAAAAAAAAATTAAAAAAATCAAAAGGAAAAAAATATAAGACATTATTTCATTTTAATTATTACCTACACATTACTTTCTTATATTTCAAATTTAATCTCAAATTTCTTTAACTTAAATTATTTTAATACTTTCTCTGGATCTCTCTCCTTAAACATTATTTTTTGCATGGGCACATAATAGATCCGGTGGCAGAAGAACATGCATATTCATCCTTGTGTGGTGGCAAATTCTCAATCATGCATGCCTACTCGTAATAAATAGATATACGACTCTTGTCCTCATTGACTCAACATTCTCCATTATAATACTTAATATATAATAGGTTAATCAGATATATTAAATGTATATAAATTTATGTTTAAGTTTTTACATACATCAAATCTAGTTAATATTCTATTTATTAGGTTGATTTTATTTTTAATTCATGGATGAATAAATAATCTTAACAATTTAATTAAATTGATAAATTTAATTTAATCTGTTAAATTTAGATCGAATTAAATTGACAAATTTAATAATCGAATCAAATTCTTATTAAAAACATATAATTTATTTGAATTTAAATCGATAGAATTTATAATTCGCTTCAATATAATATAATAGAAATACTATGAAAATTATAAATAAATACATATTTTATTTTATAATATATTATATTTAAATATTATAAATATCACAATTACATTAAATTATTATTTTGATTTAAAAAATATATATAAATGTTAAATCTTTAAAATAATTTAATGTTTATTTAAAAATAATTCTTATTTATTTATTTAGCTATGATTATAATCCTAATAAAAAGTTAATATCTCTACAAATCCTGTAATTCTTCAAAATATATATTTTAATCTTTTAACTTTAAGGTATATATTTAGAATCATGTAATTTATCAAAATATACACTTAAGTCATCTATATTTTAGTATATACATATAGGGTATCCTAATTCTTTAAAGGTTTAAATCTATTTTAAATAGTCTTTTTTTAAAAGTATAAATTCGAAATTCTAAAAAATAAAATACAAAAAGTAAAAAAAAAATTCAAAATTTTTAAATTCAATAAAAAGGTAATTTTTAAAAAACAAAAAAAAGTATTTAATTTGTATTTGAAATGAGAGACTTAAATTTTGTATTTTTTTTTTCAAAATTTTAATTTTTATATTTAAAAAAAATATTATTTCTTATATTTTATTTTTCAAAATTCTGAATTCATCCTTTAAAAAAAATATTATTTGAAGTATACTAGAAAGAAAAAAAATTAAAAAAGGACACGTGCCCATCCTAAAATATCATGTAAATCCACCTCCTCTACCTAACATAACTCATTTTGAACTAGTAATTTGAAGGGGGAGTTGAGATGGAAAGATGAGTATTATCTTAGTGGGAGCTTTGTAGAGCAATTGGAAATATGCTTAAGCGTTATAGGAGGAATGTTACTCTTTTTAGTCACTTCTCATCTTTTTTCCTTTTTTAAATTTCTTTAAGAATGAAAGCATTATGGAAGACTTGACACTATAAAGGCTCCATTGTTAGGTATGTAAACTCATATATGCGCACGCAAGTTGTATGTGTTTAAGGACTGCATATACAAGTTGCATTCACATTAATTAACCATAAAAATTATGAATTAAAAAAGTAAATACTTTTTTCCTTTTTTTATTTTTTAAATAAAAATTACACACACTCAAATTAAACACCCACATATATATATATATATATATTGTGCCATCTTAGAAAAAAAAAACAAATTCATAGTTTAACGTAATAATTTAAGTTATTTTAATGTTAATTCTAATTTTACTACTCAAAATTATATAAATTATACCAAATATCATAATAAGGGATAATTAATTTGGTGTATTTTTTAAAGAAAACGAACAAAAGTGAACCCAATCACATAAGCAATTAAGGGAACCAAAACTACACTGTCTCAAAAATATATATGAAGTAAATGTTCATTAAATTGTTATGAATTTCATGTGATTTGATAGCATGAATTATATTTAAAAATTAATTAATTAATAAAATTAATAACCAATGAATATGAATAAAATTACTCCCGATTAAATTTACTAGAGAAATATACAAGACTTCTTTTCTCTGCGCGCAACATAGTTGATGAACAAGACAATGGTATTCATGTAAACCTTCCATTCGCTGTCAATATAACCAAATTGTAAATACCTACACTATGCATCTTCCTGTAAAATTAGAAAAAAAGTTTTATTTGAAACCTTTCCCAAACAATGCTTTTTCATGTTCATGTATGTACCAACAGGGTGCCACTGCCCACCAGTTGTGAAAATTTCTTCGCTGATCAGTTTGGGTTTTGCAATCAAATTTTTAATGATCGATCTTTCACATATGTTATATAGACTCTTTATTTTTCATAAAATATTCATATTTTACAAACACGATATAAACAATATGTTGATGTGAATATGAATGTAACATTACGAAACTAACTAACTCGTTTTAACTGGATCCTAACAAATAGAAAATGTGAAACTAGCTAGTTAATGCGTTAACTAATCACTTACCAATTGATAAATAATCTAATCACTTTTAATTAACTTTTAGCTTGATGTTTATCTTCTTCACGAAGAATTGTTTATTCATATATGGAACTTCTTGAATGCATTAATTATATTTTCTAATTTAGGGTTTGGTAGATAATATGCATTAATTCATTAAATAAGGTAGGGCTAGCAAACACATCAAAATTATAATAGTGCCTTTTTTATAAAAAAAAAAAAAAAACTTTTGAACTTTGTTTTGATAGACACTCGATAAAGAAAGTCCTTTAGATTTAGGGCCTTAAAGTTCAGTTGGTTATTTGGCCCAATATGATATCCAACTAAACGTTTAGATGATTGGGCTTAAAAATAGCTGAGGACCTAATGGAGGTCTACTACAAAGGTCCCTTATCAAGTTAATTACCATATCTATCTAAAGCGCGTACCTATAAAACACATCCTAATAATTTTAGATATTGAGATACGTATTTAAACGCTGTGTGGGATGTAATTAAGGGTGACGGTTTTTGCTCCAGTTTAATTATTCAAACTGAATATGAATCTAACATCAATCAAATTAAATTTAGGTTTAATTTATACCAATCTTAATAATACCAAAAAATTGTACCTAGATTAAGATTATATCAAAGCAAATCCAATAATACAAAAATAAAAAATAATCATAATAATAATTATTATTATATATTATTAATATTTTTTTATATATATACTGAAAATTTTGTTATATTTCCCTTATTATTTTTATTATAATTTTTTTAGGTTTTCATATAATAATTATTCATACTTACTCAACATTTATGAATTTCATTTAAACATTAAATTTGTCACAATTTTTTTTACATTAATAAATTATTTTATATAAAATACTTACGATAAGTTTATTAATTTATTTATAAATTTATCAAATTGACTTATAATTTTATTATTCTTAGTTATTTTTACAAATATATCATGTTATTACTAATAACAATTACACGAAGTTAAAGTCTAAAATATTCATTTACTGTAATTTTAGGTAGTGATTATTTAAATTATTTTGTAATATATTTATGATTTTGAAACCTTTTACTTATTAATTTTGTAAAACTTGTAAAAAAATTATTTATATGTTTAACGTTATTAGAATGCATTGAATTTAGTTCAAAGTTTTTATTATTTTAATTAGATTAAAAATTATAAGAAAATATATAAAATTTTAAATTAATATCAAGTTAAATAAGATAAAAAAAGATCAATTAGTACATATAAATAAAAATTTGGGTCAATTCAAACTAATTAAGATCAATTCGAATTTTTTTAGTTTGAGTTAAGGTTGAAAATTCATTAAATAAATTAAATTCGATTTGCATTAAGATTTGACCAATTTAGACTAGGTTAATTTGGGACGGTCTAAAGTAACCCAATCCATACAAATTGACCACCCTACATGTAATTAAAAGGACAAAATTTTATTTTAATATTAATGTTATATGAATTTTTTTTAATTTACTACTTTTAATATTTTTTTTGTTTCAATTGATTGCTTTTATTTTTGAATTGTATTTAATCAATTATTTTGATCAAAATATTTAAATCACCTATATGTCATGAAAATAATGAAATTAATAAATTTTTGATCAAATTAATTAATTAAAAGACATTACAATAATAAAAGTAATCAATTAAAAAAAATATTTCAAGTAAATTAAAAAAATTCCTAAATAAATATTTACCCTAACTAGAATTGACCATCTTTTATTTTCTTCTACATTTTTTTGATACCTTTTAAGAGAAAATGATCATTATTGGCTCCCAGGCTCATTAGTCATAAGTTAGAACCTTTTTCCCTTACCATGGAATAACATCAACAATACCTTAAAGTTTTAAAGTAATATCATAATATTTTAAGGTTTTAAAAATATTACACGTAAGTTAAAGTTAATGGAATATATATATATATAATGTTAGAAATAATAGAAAATCAAAAAATGATAGAAATAAAAATACACGACATCTCATGATGTTTCTAACAAAAAATAGTAATTAGTAAATAAAAATTTAAAAAATACAAAAATAAGATTAGATCTTAAGGAATGAGATAGATTTAAAAATTCATCACTCTCAAGAATAAGAAAAATATTTTCAAAAAAATATATAATTTATTACGGAAGAAGTAATAAAGAAACGAGTATTAATATTATAAACGTAAAAAAATATAATATTCTATTAATAAATAAAAAACCATTATAAGATACGACCTGTTACCCAACATTTATGGTACCCAAGCCTTGAGACAAAGTGTTCGAGTCTTGAGTCATGCTCGTGCCTAGAAGCTGGATTTTACAAGCATCCTCATAAGCCTGAAATGTCCAAGGATCAACCATTGCCTTGGTCTCATAATGTAATCGACCTTAGACTAGTTTATGTTTTTACTATTGTATCTCTTTGACACAAAAATGTACCCCCTATATAATCTATACTTATACATGTAATATCTTATATATATATATATATATATAAACCTAGTTTCAAACTAGGGCAATTCACTTTCAATTATAACATCTCTCTACTTTCTCTCTTTAAATTGGATCATGTCCAATATTTTGGCACTCACTATGGCGTTTAGGATTTAAAGGTTGAACTTTTGTTTATAATCTCATATTTCTTAGGTTCACCCTGAGTTTTAGAAGAAAAACCCCAAGTTTTAAACATTTCATGGCACTGGAGGATAACATTACATCTACGCACGAAAAAGGGTCAAGTTGAACCTCGTGCTAACCCACCAGAAGAGGCCAATCCTTACATAGAATTGGCACAATAACTATTTGAGCTCAAAAATGAACTTGAGAAAATGAGACAAGAAAATAGGGCATTACATGCTCGAACATAAGTAGCACTACAAGTAGATCGAGCTATAGATTTAATTGATAAGGTTGAGTTGGCACGAAGAAGAAATGAACTTAGAAGAGTAGAAGATGTAATAGAGAAGATCTTTGATCGCCACACAAATTGTATGTGAAATAAATACGCAAGTATACATATCGTAACAAGTAATATAATGATAAATAAAGATCGTTCCTACAGAGATTATTTTATTAGAAACTATTTTTTAAAACTAAATAAAATAAAAATCAATTTTTTTATGTTTTTATATTTTAAGGAAGAAAAATTAAAATAACTAAAAGTAAATAACACTACTACAAAAAGGGGTATTTAAGTCACTATGTAAAGTTGATTCGGTGTAGAACCAATGCTATCTACGTTGGACGTAACATCGGTTGACATGAAGAACCGACGCTACCCACGTGGATAGCATTGGTTCTCCATGTCAACCGACGCTACGTCCAACGTGGATAGCGTCGGTTCTCCACATCAACCGACGCTACACACGTGGCTAGCGTCGGTTTGCCACATAAACCGACGCTATGTCCTATTTTTTAAATTAAAAAATGGATGAAGTAAATACAATTAAAATTAATTATTATTTTATTTGACTTTTTAGAATTTAAGTTGAATATAAATAGTATAATTTTTCCTTTTTTTAGACAATTAGTTTTAAAAATTATATAATTTTATTTATTTGTTTAGATATTTAAATTTATATATGTACCTACAATATATATTTATTTAATTTTGTGTATATGTTTTAATTAAATATTATTCTAAAGTTATTATTTTTTTCTTTTTCTATAGTATGTATATGCATAGTTTAAATAAAATAATAATTGACAAAAAAAATTTTAAATTGCATGGATAGCGTCGGTTGACGTGGTGAATCGACGTTATCCGCGTGGGTAGCGTCGGTTGACGTGGCAAACCAACGCTATATGCGTGGGTAGCATCAGTTGACGTGGCGAACTGACGCTATCCATCTAATATATCCGTTCGACTCATTTTTATACAGAAACCTAATTTCTTTATTTCTCTTCTCAATTTTCTCCCAAAATCGAATTCACACCCACCTTATTTCTCAATTTCCGGCCACCTCGACCACCATTTGCAACGTCGTTTTGTGGGTTATATTCCTCTTCTCATTATCTTTCAGATCTATTATTTTTTTGAGCGAAATACTCAAATTTTTTACACCCATTTTTTCACTTATTCTCACTTACAAAACACCATTTTCTTCTTCTTTCCTCCATTTAATCACTTCATAACATTCTTGTAAGTATTTCTATTAATTTTGCAACTTATTATTCAATTTTTTTTTGTATAAATTTTTGATTTAGGTATGTTTTTTATTTTACTTGTTATTATGTTTGACTTATTTTATGTGGAAATAATATCTGAAATGTTCTGGGTTTGATGGATTATATATATTTACTGTGCATGGATAAATTTATTTATATATAAATATATAAATAATTATATTTTATTAAGTAGAATTTTGCAGCTTATTATTCAGTTGTTTTATTTTTTGTATAAATTTTTGATTTAGGTATGTTTTTTATTTACTTGTTATTATGTTTGACTTATTTTATGTGAAAATAATATCTAAAATGTTGTGGGTTTGATGGATTATATATATTTACTGTGCGTGGATAAATTTATTTATATATAAATAATTATATTTTATTAAGTAGTGAATAGAGGAAAAATAAAATATTTTTTACAATTTTTAAGAAATTATATTGGTATAAGTTTTTATTTTACTTGTTATCTATGTTTGACTTATTTTAAAATAATTATAAATAAATATTTATGGATTATATATATTTAAATAATATATATATATATATATATAATTATATATTATTTAAATTATTGAATTTATAAATATTATTTAAATTATTCACCATTTTTAAGAAATTATATTGGTATAAGGAGTTAATTACGTGATAAGTCTAGCATAAATGACACCCTAACAAGTATGGATATTACTCACCATAAATGCTTGGATGCTAAACAACGCCACAAAGGTTGACAATCCCTTGATTAATATATATATATATATATATATATATATATAATAAAAATCAAATAATAACTAAAAACTAAGTAGTATTATTATTTTTATTTATATATGCTACTTATGTGTTAAAATGTTAAATATGTTACTATAGTAGTCCCTACTTATACAGAATGTTATATATGTATAATTAATATTACTTTTTAATTATGATGCAATAACATGTTTAGAAATTAGAATCAACCAAAGTGATTGGTTTTTATATATTCATGTTGGCATGCTGCTTATTTTTTAATTTGTATAGAAATGGTTTTGTAAAATGATTAAAATGATAACTGTTTTGTATTACGTATGCTTTGATATATATTCTAATAATTAGGAAATTTATATATAATAATACTTGAAATATATTCATTGGATACATAATTAAGTAATATGTTTAATTAATATCATTAATAGAAAATGGACAAATCTTGGATGTCAAAGTGTAGAATTGAGAAGACTATATTTCTAGAGTTGAAAGTTTTATGGAATTTGCTTGTAGAAATAGTAATACTAGAACTAGTATGATTTGATGCCCACGTGTTAAATGTAAAAATGAGCAATTTTATAAATTTGACGAGGTTAAGTATCACCTTATCTGTAATGGTATTCTTTTGAGCTATAAATATTAGTATTGTCATGGAGAAAATATTGATAATACTCATAGGGAAAAGATAAATAAGAATATGAGTGGATTACATACATCTTATCATAATGTACAAACAGAAAATATGTTTCATGGTGTTGAAGATGAATTATGCAAGGATGATCCTGAAACCTTTAAAAAACGTATAGAAGATGTCGAAAAACCGTTGTATCCAAAATGCAAAAAATACACTAAAATATCGAGATTGGTTCATTTGTACAATGTGAAGGAAAAATATGGTTTTTCTGACAAGGTATTCAAAGAATTACTAAATCTACTAGTCGATATGTTTCTTGAGGGTATTGAATTGCCATCTTCAATGTATGAAGTGAAGAAATCTCTTAGTCAATTTGGCATGGAATATCATAAGATTCATGCTTGTCCAAATGATTGCATTCTTTATAGAAAAGAATATGAGACATTACATGATTGTCCTATGTGTAAAGAATCGAGATGAAAGCATGGTACAAATGAGAGTACAACACATAAGAAAGGCGTGCCTGCAAAGGTTCTTTGGTACTTTCCTTCGATTCCTCACTTTCAAAGGTTGTTCAATAGTAAAGATACATCAAAGATGTTGACTTGGCATTCAGATAATCGATCTGATGATGGGGTGCTACGTCATCCTTGTGATTTTCCAAATTGGAAAGTAGTAGATAATTTATCTCCTCAATTTTCATCTGATCCGTGCAATCTTCATCTTGCCATTGCTACTGATGGAATTAATCCATATAGTTCCCTCAGTAGTAGATATAGCTGTTGGCCAGTAATTATGGTAACATACAACCTTCCTCCCTGATTGTGTATTAAAATAAAATTCATGATGTTAACATTATTGATCTCAGGACCAAAATAACCCGGTGTTGATATTGATGTATATTTTCAGCCTCTGATAGATGATTTAAAGACGTTGTGGAATGATGGTGTAAATGTTTACGATGCACATAAAGAAGAACACTTTAACTTAAAGGGGGTTCTTTTATGGACAATTAATGATTTCATGCCTATGGAAACTTATTAGGACATGCAACAAAATGTTACAAGGGATGCCCTATATGTAGTGATGGAACTTCTGCAACTTATCTTGTTCACGGACGAAAGATGTCTTATAGAAGACATAGAAGATTTTTGCCATATGGACACAAGTTTAGATACCAAAAGAAACCGTTCGATGGTGAAGAAGATCATGATCATGCAACTCGACCTTTGCGAGGTGTTGAGATATTAAGGCAATTGAATGGTATGACATTCAAACGATATAGAAAGATGAAAAAAAACTCACTAAGGTAGGGAAACGAAAGAGGTCAACTAATGAAATGGGTGAAAATGAAAAAGAGTTTGAACCGACTTACCATGGTTGTTGGAAAAAAATCAATATTTTGGGAATTACCTTATTGGAAAGACCTACACATTCGTCACATCTTAGATGTCATGCACATTGAGAAGAATTTATGTGAGAGCTTAATTGGTACTTTACTTAGTATACCTAGAAAAACAAAGGATGGAATTAAAGCAAGATTGGATTTAAAGAAACTAGGCATACGACCTGAATTGGAACCAAGGGTGGAAAATGATAAGAATCGAATATACTTATCACCAGCATCATATACAATGTCAAAAAAAGAGAAGGATGTGTTTTGTAAATGTTTGGAGGGTGTGAAAGTTCCTGATGGTTACTCATATAACTTAAGAAATTTTGTGTCTATCATCGATAAGAGACTGTATGGATTGAGATCACATGACTGTTATATCTTAATGCAACAGTTATTACCAGTTGCTATTAGATCAATTCTTCCAAAACATGTTTGATTATCAATAATTCGGCTTTGTTCATTATTCAATACAATATGCAAGAAATCTATATCAATTGGAGAGTTAAATTCTTTACAGAAAGATGTTGTAGAGACTTTGTGTCTAATTGAAAAATATTTTCCTCCTTCTTTCTTCGATATAATGATTCACTTGTGTGTTCATTTAGTTCAAGAGGTTCAATTGTGTGGCCCTACTTACTTAAGGTGGATGTATCCTTTTGAGAGTTATATGCAAGTCCTTAAAGGATATGTAAATAATAGAAATCGACCTGAAAGATGCGTGGTGGAACGCTACATTGCTGAAGAGGCCATTGAGTTTTGTTCTAAATACTTTAGTGGTTGTACTGAAATTGGGAATCCTACGCACAAGTTGTTCTTAAAATGTCACATGATCCAAGTAGGTAACCCTATGCTTAGTGGAAGTAAGAAAATATTTATTGATCGCACTCGATGGGAAAAAGCACACCCAATCATTTTGGTAAATAATAATGAGGCACAACCGTACATAGAGTAAGTGATGTTCATTGTTTCATAATTGCAAAAATCATTTTTTATTTAACTATTAATGATGATATATAACTTCATATATATTTAATAACATTACAGGATGCATTTAAACTTATTGAAGATCGATCCTCGTTATAAAAAAAAGGAGGAGAAAAATGGTTGTATGATGAACATAAGCGAGAGCTTATTAATTGGTTTCGTAACCATGTAAGTGTCACAAACAAAAATCCATGCATATATCTTCCTAGATCTATTCAATGTTTTAAAACTTTACTCTAAACACATTTTGTGTTTTTGTATACATAGATTCGAGATGAACTCAAGAAACCCAATCATAAAATATCAGAAAGTTTACAATGGCTTGCACATGAGCCAAAATTCGATGTCAAATCATTTTATAGTTTCACAATAAATGGATCGAGGTTTACAACTCAAGCTAGGGAAAAATTCCGAGTAAATCAAAATAGTGGTGTGAAGATGGTTGCACAAACTATGCAATTTTCTAGTTCAAAAGATGCTAATCCTGTACTTTCTGATAGAACATATTATGGTATAATACAAGAGATTTGGGAATTAGATTATGAGGTCTTCCATGAAACAGTTTTCTTGTGTGATTGGGTCGAAGATGTTATCAATGTTGGATATAAAATAGATGATTTTGGATTTACTCTTGTAAATTTATCCAAGATAAGTCACACTGATGATCCTTTCACGTTAACAATTCATGCAAAACAAGTATTTTACGTGAGCGACCAAATTGATCCAAGATGGTCTGTTGTGTTAACGCCTCCACAAAAAAGAGTTTTACCATTGTGATGTTGTAGAAGATGATGACTCTATGCTTGATACATTAACCAATATTAGTAATTTCTCAAATAAATTGCCTAATGTATGTGATGATCTAATTGATGATAATGATTCTTTGTCATGAGCTCGATGTGATTGTGAAGGAATATATTTATACGATCAACAACCTAATTAAACATAACATATGTTCTATATTGTTGTAATAACTCTTATATATATGTATGTTCCTAAAATTGTCAATTAATTTATATTTCTTCATTGTTTGTAGATATTTCATGGATCTTCGGATAACAGAGCTTGTAGATCCGAATGATCCATTAAGATATTTGAAAAGAAGGGGTTGGGTGAATATACCTGATGCTCCACTTAACCCAGATGATAGAATACATGTTTTATTTGATGCTACTGGTAATCCAATAGAGGAAAATAGTTAACAATTGAAATCCTCTATTGGTCGACTTGTGAAGTCCAGTATACCAATCAATATAAATGATTGGTCTCAGGTTGACGATGCAGAAAAGTTCAAAATATGGATAACCATTTGTGTAAGTCTCTTATATTTTATAATCAATATATATATTATATTAGATGTGTATTATATCTAATCTTTTGTACTATGTTTTTACAGAATCGTTACAAAGTCGATGACAGTTGGAAACTTAAGTGTTATAAGATTACAAATAAGGTGTGGAAGGAATACAAGACTTCCAGATTGGCAGGAAATTATGTGTTTCCACATTTGGAACCACTTGATGAGTTCGAGCTCACAAAATCCCTAAAGGACACCCCTGGATTACACCTCAAGTTTGGAAAGACTTTGTGGATTATAAACGTTCAGATGAATTTCAAATTATTAGGGAAGAACATCATAATGTACAAATGCATAATATTCTTCCTAACTGTACTAGGAGGTCTTCAAATCCTGAAGTTAGATATAGAATGGTATTATTAATTTGTCTTAATTTATAAATATTTTTATATTTATTTTCCTCAATTTAATTTCATGTCATTGTTAATAAATTTTTCATAATTTATGTAGGAAGATGAATTGGGTAGACCTGTTACTCGAATTGAATTATACATAGAAACAAAATTCCCAAAGCGAAGAATTCAAAACCGATGACCAAGCGAGGAGAAGAACAATTAAATAAGTTGGTTAGTAATTTCGGTTGATAAAAAGTCTTAATGATTTTTAATAATTGATGTAATAATGAATGATATGTTTGTGTGCTTTATTATTTGTAGAGAGTTGTTCAAGAAAAAATATCCAAGGGTGAATTATTTGTAGAGAGTTGTTCAAGAAAAAATATCCAAGGGTGAAATAATCGAAGAGCCTGGGAGAGATGCTTTATATCATACATTCGGACACGAGCATCCTGGTCGTGTTAGGGGAGGTAGCCAATATGATGGTTCTATGGAGTATTTTAACATTCTAAAACAAAAGCCTCAAACGGTAAGTAAGGAGAAGTACACTAAAATTGAAGAAGAATTCAATTCCTTTAAGGCCTCAGTGTTAAGTGAGATTGCCACTCTGAAAGAACATCAATCACAACAAATGTCAGCCATGACATCATTCTACAACAAGGGCATGCCATATTGGCCAAGCATGTAACCATCCATGCCAGGCATGATACCATCCATGCTAGGCATGATACCATCCATGCCAAGCATGCCACAATCCATGCCAAGCATGCCACCATCCATGACAGGCAGGCCACCATCCATGCCAGGCATGCCACTCACGCAATCTCATTGCGCTCAAACTACATCCAGTATGGGATATAGCCATCCTAGTGATCCTCACTATATGCCAGGAAGGCATATGCAATCAAGTAGTGGTTCATTTTCTCCAATACAATCTGCACATTCTTACCATCAATCAAACCATGATGAACGTTTTGGTGAGAATGTACATCCAATAGCTACCCCACATGGGAGTCCTCTTCTATTTGATAAATCATATGTGATAAGATTTTAATTTTTGGTGTATATAATCTATTATTTTTAAATTCTTATTATATGTTTTATTTTTTATATATAACACTTAAATTTTTTACAGAATATGAAATATTTGTTGAAACATCCTTCGTCAACGGACTTTGTTGCTATTGGAACGGTACAACAATTGAACGATGATTGGATGATTCATAATCAATATTTGCCTAATCATTGGCGAATAGTAATTGATCAATCATTGTTTCATGATTTTCCACTACCTGTGCCTTCTGATGCTACCACAGTCCAAGAGGCAGTTGGACAGTATGTGGCTTGGCCATGGATTCAAGTTGTTCTAAATTTTGAAATGGTACTATTTTTTAACTTAAAAGATAACACTTGTTTACTACTATTATTTTATTATATCTTATATTTTTACTAAAATACATATATAATACTTTTTTTTAGTCTATTATACCAGAACTCTTAAATGCGGCACATTTAAGAGATACGAAGCAAGTATCTCCTGCTAAATCTATGTCTAGTGACCAATCATCATGCACCAAGTCATTCAAGAAGAAGCCTTGGAAAAAGTATAGTCATAATTATGCTTTAAACTTCAGTAGAAATCTTGGCACTTTGATGACTATTATTGGGAGGGTATCTAGCATAAATGATGGATGGACTGTGTCACTTCCTATAGAAATTTCTGGTATAGAGCTCGGCTAAACTTATATATCGATCGAGTGCATATTGCAACTATTTGAATATCAAATGATCGATTTAAGTATAATTCAAGTGTGGATAAGGTGAGTCCTCAATATATTTATTTTTCTTTCATTTATGTAGAACATATATAATTATATTTATATTATCTAATTATATATATATATATTTTTTATATAGGGCGTGCTATTATCGACTTCAACATAATCACTCATCATATTTAGCAATGTTCTATGATTCTTCATATGTCAATCAATATCAAGAGAAGGATGTTAGCATCAGAGCTAAACAATTATGTGATAGGGCATTAACGCTTAACAGAAATCAAAAGTTGATAATCCCTTGGCCATTAAGGTTTGAACAAGGCCAAGATCATTGGATGTTGGTAATCATTGATCTGTTCAATAATCTTGCTTGGTACTATAACTCAGCTTCCATAGAACTGAGTAAAGATACAAAAGCAGTTATTGAAATGTAAGAGTTATAGCTACATATTAGTTTCTTCTATTATTTTTTATAATATTTAATAAAAACTAACTGTTTTAAACCTTGATAGGGCATGGAAGTTGTGGAACAAGTTTAAGGGTATTGCCCTTAAAAAATCTCATAAGCTTATTTGGACAAAAGTTATGGTATGTACAAGCCAATATTAATAATTTTATTAATTTTACAATTGAATAATAAAAATGTTCGAATATGAAAAATCATGTACTTGTTTTTGTAGGTTCCACAACAAAATAATGGAGTCATGTGGTTATTATGTCATGAAGTTTATGAGCGAAATCATCACAAATATCAAAATTCTAATTGATGATGTGGTAATATCTTTTACCCATATACATAAAAGTTTTTAACATATTTGAGTTATTTTTTGTAAATAAATGAAATTACATTCTTATTTTGATTTTAAATACATATAGTTCTTTGGTTGGAACAAGACGGGCTACGACCATAAATTTTTTGATGATTTAGAAGAGGATTGGGCAAAACACACGGTTCAAATTATATCATCACAAGAAGAATCAGGAGAAGATTCTGATGATCTTGAATAGCATATGACAACATAACAGTAAAATTTTAATGATTTAATTTCTCTATCTATTCTTGTGTCTGAAGTCACTTGTTTGATGAATGATTATATGCTCATGTATTTAGGGGAATGCATTGTTTTATGGACCTATTTTTGGCCCAAAGTACATCTCATCTCTCTTTTCTACTTTCCTTATGAACTCATAATAACACGTTATTAATCATTTGTTTATAAATATGAAGTTATCTGGAATCTTTGCTAGTATTTTCACGCCATGAACGGACTTTACATTTTAAGTCACTCAATTTAAAGTCGGTTTTTAACTGACTTTAATGCCTATTTTTGTAGTAGTGTAGCAATAATTAATTGAAACAGATTTGGTGACTAACACGATATAGGAAAAAAAATCTAGGAATATTTAATCCCCTAATTTTCTAAACATGCGAATCACTAAAATCCCTCCAATATAATAACAATTAATTAAATGATCAATTGAGTCTAACCTAGCATGTATTCCTCTCTCAAATAAACTACACATCATATAGTAATTAATTTAATCACACTTTCATGCCAATTAAATTGCATACTACTCATTAAGTTCATCAATTATGAATCACATACATAAGAATCATACATCTCTGTCTAGAAACTATGCATGTTATTTAATCAAGACAAACAATTAAATAATTCTCTCAAATCTATTTAATTGCCTCTATAGATAAATTATTGGCCAAATAATTAATAGCATAAAAATCAGATTAAATAATATAATTAAATTAAAATTATAATTAGGGTAAAATTTTAGATCATCATATGGTAAAAATTGAGTTCTTAAAGCTCATATTTTTCATAAAAAAAAACATAAAATTTATAAAGAAAAGAGTAGAAAAAGAAATACAATCAATCTCTTGAATTGTAGTATTGATCTCCTCTTGAATCTCCACCAAAATTGTGTTGTCTCTTGAATTTTTCTGTATTTTTCTCTCTTTTTAGCTCCAAAAATTGACGAAAATTATGCTAATGGAGACCAATTAGGGTTTAAATATTGCTTATGTATGATCCAGACCGTTAAATCAGCTTCAAATCAAGGGCTACGACCAAAACAAGCAAAACTGATAGTTCCAACCAATCACAGCGCAACATGTGGCATTAGGAATTCACTAGGAAAATCAAGGAGCGACGCATGATAGGAGGACCGGTCAAAGTCAATGCTCGTTGAGTCAGTGACACGTGGTGTGACATGATTCATGAAACAGATGGTGTGGCCCACGAGTGGAACACGCGGAGCAATGGCGTAGGGACACGTGGCATGGCACATTGAACAATTTTTGAACTCGGATTGAACACCGTGCTGACATGTGGCACATGTTTCATCTTCCTCACATGCGGCGAGATGTGATTTTATTTTCGTGCTTGCATGGCGTCCACGTGGCTTGCCCAGTCAGCTCTCATTCTTGCTTGGCATGCCACATGGAATCTCTTGATTGGTCCTGTGTTAAAAATTCATAAAAATCCAGGAAAATATATTTTCACCCCCTTTTCACTAAAAAGTTTATATTTTAATATTTTTTTTACCATAAAAATACTATTTATTGAATAAAAAAAGTAAATATTAAGTAAAAAAATGCGCTAATAACTCTACTTTCATAGAGTCATCACACCCCCAAACTTAAATCTTTGTTTGTCCTCAAGTAAAGTTAAGTATAACTAAATAAAATAACTTGTTTAGTATATTCATAAATATACTTCTATTAGTACATGCATATTTCATGAAAACTATTCCTCTTAAAAGTCATACAATCCTATGATAAAAAGGTTCACATATTCATCAATCAATGTTCCATCAATACAAAGATATACAAGGTTTTTGAAAAATTGATTTGTGTGTGTTTGATGCACATGATATCATCCAATGCACTCATGAAATCAACCTATATGAGCATGCTAATCAATTCAATCTTAGAACAAGCCTCGTAAGTCTATTTTTCACATCCATCTCCACTAATATAAATATGCACTTAGCTCAAGATCAATAAGGACTTTACATGGTTGTAATGTAAGGCTTAGGTGGAGGGTCGATAAATGAAGACATTTAGGCTCTTTTTACATTTTTTAACTACAATTGAGCTTTTACTTGATATTTTAGTGCACCTTTTTTTATTATCAATATTTTCATATTATCTTATTCCACATCTCTTTATTGTAATTTCACAACACCTTCAAACTTATTTTCAATTCTATTTTCCTTTTCTTTAGAGGGATAATTATGTTGTGAATTCTTTTTTTTATAGGGTGCATTACATTTCACCTTACTCTATAGTATAATAAATGATTACATTTTTTTTCTTTTCATACAAGATAAAGGTGCAAGGGTAAATGTGGCTTAAATATATGAAAGGTTCTTTGTTAGGTTTAAATGAGTGACTAAAGATATTAACAATGGTTAGCTTGAAAGACTCAATCAATCCAAATAAGACCTAAATCATTTCTCTTGCTAAATATTATTTAGTATTTCACCTCAAGGGATGATCAAATAGATTCTAAAACCTGGTAGATCTCATCAACTGGCATAACTCACTACAAATTTTCTCTCAATAAGAACACTAAAATCAATCATGAACATGTGCATAAAAATTTGAATCAATCCAATCAAAAATAGCAAGCATATCACATGATTCATGTAAATATCTCAACAAATATGTTACATTCCTTATCCTAGTCACGACAAGCAATTTTTATTATTGAGTTCATATGTTTCATATCAAGCATGCATGCATTTAGTTTCTATATATTTATCAATATCTACCCAAATCAAGATTAAAAACATCCTAAAAATTAAAAAAAAAATCCCTAACTTTTTTTAAATGCATATTAAATGCTAATGTAGAGATTGAAAGTTCCCTCCTCCAAACCTAAATTACACATTGTCCTCAATGTGCACATATAAATATGAAAAGGTAAAAAAAACTCTCTTAATCATGGCACACCACATATGTCACTAAAATACTCATTCTTGTTGCGTCATTGCTCTCCACATTTATTCACCTATAAAAAAACAATGAAAATATAAGCAAAATAACATTGGGTTACCTCCTAACCAACGTATCATTTAACGTCTTTGACTAGATGGTCATATCAAGCCCTAAGGCATATCCCTTTGTATCCATATAATTTTGAGTTTGCCTGGAAACAACTTGAGTCTTGATTTGTTCAATTATAATTTATGTTTTGGCTCACAAATATAGTGCTCAATTCTCTAGTCATGCCATATTTTTGTTTTCCTTTTGAAATTTTTGGCATTCTTATAAGAACTCCATCGTAACTCATCCAATTTATGTATTTCTAATAGCTTTTTCACCTCTCTATTGGACTCTTTCACTTTCATACTAGACTGGGGATATGAGGGTGAAAGTGTGGGATCTAAACTTGGTGGCTCTTCAATTGATGTTTTGAGCTCTGATCCTATCTCAAAATTCTCTATAATTGGTAGAGCTATCACGTGGTTCAGTGCATCCTCCAATAAGTTCACACAGTCTACAATGTGAACCTTAGATGCCATACTTTCAAAGTTAAAATAGGTTGAGTTGTTTTCTAGTGAGTTTATGTCCTTGTTCATAGCATCCTATGTAATAGTCTTAAGTGTGGGTGATTCAACAGATTCTTTTAAGTTATCCCCATTTTTAGTAGCATTTATCCTTATGCATTCATTAGCACTATCAATGTCAGAGGGTTCAGATTCTTTAAAAACTTTAAGCATTATTTTTTCATCTTGCACTCTTATTGTAAGTTCACCTTTTTGTACATCAATGAGTTCCCTTCCAGTTTCTAAGAATGGATGACCAAGTATGATAGGAATGTCATGGTCCTCCTCCATGTCTAGCATAATGAAGTCCACCGGAAAGATAAATTTGTCTAATTTTACTAGTAAATCTTCTACCACACCTCGAGGTCTCTTAATTGATCTATCTGTCATTTGTAATGTTACTGAAGTAGGTTTGGCTTTACCAACCCCTAATCTTTTGAAGATCGATAATGGCATGAGGTTAATGCTAGGACCCAAGTCACATAGTGCCTTACCAAAATAGATGTTCCCAATAGTACAAGGGATGCCAAAACTACCTAGATCTTTCAGTTTTTGTGGTAGTTTTCTATTAAGGATGACACTACAACCTTCAGTCAAGGTTATTATTTTATGTTCTCCAAGCCTTCTTTTCTTTCATAGTATATATCCTTCATGAATTTGGCATAAGACGACATTTGTTCAAGTGCCTCTATAAATGGTATTTTTATGTGCAGCTTCTTGAAGACTTCTAGAAATTTTGAAAATTGTGTATCTGACTTTTGCTTTTATAGTCTTTGAGGGAAAGGAATAATGGGTTTGTAAAGGTTGTTTTTCTTTGACTGAATTATTTATTTTTCAATGCTCTCTTTATTCACTAGTTCCTCCTCATCCTTTTTAATTTCCTGTTTCTCCTCATCCTTTTCTATCTTATGTTCTTGTTCTAAAGTTTTACCACTCTTCAAGGCTATGGCGTTGCACCAGTCCTTACCTTCTATTTTTCGGTTTACAATTGTGTCACTTGGAAGGTTATCTTGAGGCCTTTGACTTATAGCCTGAGCGAGTTACCCCTTTTGGTTCTTCAAATTTCGAATTGAAGTCTCTTGAATGAAAACTTTTGTATTTACTAATTGGATGAAGTCTTTCATCATTCCCATTAAAGCATTTGTATTGTCCTCGGTATGTGGCTTATTCTCATGGGCTTGTGATTGTTGTGGTTTTTGAAAACCAGGTGGTGGAAATGGTTGATGGTTGAATTGATTACCACATTAACTGTTATTATTGCTCCAAGAGAAATTTGCATGTTTTCTCCATCCTGGGTTATATATGTTTGAGTATGGATTATTGTTTTGATTCACATTACCCACATAGCATATGGATTCAGGATTATTTGGACAATTATCAAACAAATGAGCTTCTCCATAAAACACACATGACACTTTTGAATCTTTGACCTGGTTTAGACTCGCTGGCGAGTTTTGAGCCTTCAAAAGATTAACCAAAAATGAAACTTGAGTTGTAAGTGCTGTGATATCATTTACCCCATGTACTCCGGCTACTCTTCTTGTGGTTGTCATTCTGTCCATTGACCATTGATAATTATTGCTAGCCATTTTCTCAAGTAAATCATAAGCTTGATTGTAATATTTGGCTAGCAAAGCTCCATTTGTAGATGCATTAACAATAGTTATTGTGTGAGCATTGAGACCATTATAAAAAGTCTCCATTTGAATCCAAGAAAGAATACCATGATGAGGGTACTTCCTTAACAATTCCTTGAATCTTTCCCATGCTTTATATAGAGATTCTCCTTCTTGTTGTTGGTAGGAAGTAATGTCATTCCTAAGCTTGACATTCTTTGTTGGTGGGAAGTATTTCATCAAGAATTTCTCTGCCAAACCATTCCAAGTTGTAATGGAATCAGGTGGTAAAGAGTTAAGCCAAACTCGAGCACGGTCTCGTAAAGAGTAAGGGAACAATTTAAGCCTAAATGATTCCTCGATCACACCATTGAATTTAAATGAATCTACAACTTCAATAAACAATTTGAGATGAAAATGAGGATCCTCTGTTGGTAATATATTGTTTTGTCCAACTGTTTGTAGCATTTGAAACATTACTGGCTTTAATTCAAACTGATTAGCTTGAATATTTGGCCTTGTAATACTTGGATTCAACCATTCCAACGTAGGTATTGTATATTCATTTATAGCTCTGCCTCTGTCATCCATAAAAAGTATTTGATTGTTCAAGTTTAGCTCATTATTGTTTATGTCTAATGGATTAGCTAATTTTTCTCTTGAGTGACAACTTGTTTCCTAATTGATCTCAAAATACGCTCAATTTCAAGATCTAAAGGTAAAATTTCTCTCTCACGAACTCTACTCATGCAATAAATTCAACTATGTTTCTAAAACACTAAAAGAGATGTTTAAATAAAAACTAAAAAAAATAAACTACTAAATAAATAAATTATAGTTAAAAAATAAATAAATAAAATAAATTAACTAAAATAAATAATTAAATAAACCATTAAAAGAAAATAAGAATATTAAATTAAAGAAAAATAAATTAAGAAAATAACTAAAATAAAAAAAATAAGAAAAAAATTATTAATTTATAATATTTATAATCTCCAAAAACTTAATCGCCACACAAATTGTGTGTACAATGAATACGCAAGTATATATATCGTAACAAGTAATACAATGATAAATAAATATTGTTTCAATAGTGATTATTTTATTAGAAACTAATTTTAAAAACTAAAAAAAAAATCAATTTTTTTGTATTTTTATATTTTAAGGAAGAAAAATTAAAATAACTAAAAATAAGTAGTAATAATTAATTGAATCAGATTTGGTGACTAAAAAGATATATGAGAAAATATCTAAAAAACCTTAATCTCCCAATTTTCTAAACATGGGAATCACTAAAATCCCCCAATATAATAACAATTAATTAAATGATCAATTGAGTCTAACCTTGCATGTATTCTTCTCTCAAGTAAACTATATACCATATAGTAATTAATTTAATCACACTCTCATGCAAATTAAATTGCATACTATTCTCATACCAATTATAATTAGGGTAAAATTTTAGATCATTACATGGTGAAAATTGGGTTTATAAGATCCCTAGATTAATAAATTAATTACACATAATTGTGTTCATAAATCTCATATTTTTCATAAAGAAAGACATAAAATTAATAAAAAAAGAGTAGAAAAAGAAATACAATCAATATCTTGAATTGTAGTATTAATCTTCTCTTGAATCTCCACCAAAACTGTATCGTCTCTTGAATTTTTCTCTCTTTTTAGCTCCAAAAAATTCACCAAAATTATGCTATTGGAGGCCAATTAGGGTTTATGGAGGTATTAGGGCTTAAATATTACTCAGGAGTGATCTGGACCATCAGATCAGCTTCAAATCAAGGGTTACAATCAAACACAAGAAAAACTTATAGTTCTAGCCAATCATAGAGCGACACGTGGCATTAGGAATTCATTAGGCGAATCAGGAAGCGACGCGTGACAGGGGGACCGGTTAGAGTCAATGCTCGCTGAGTCAATGACATATGGCACGACATGATTCACAAAAATGGATGGTGTGGTGCAAGGATGGAATGCGTGAAGCAATGGCATAGGGACACATGGCATGACGTGTTGACCAATTTCTAAACTTGGATTGAACGCCGTGTTGACATGTGACATGTGTTTCGTCCTCCTTACACGCGACGCGATGTAACATGATTTGTTCTCTGTGCTTGCATAGCTTGCCCAGTCAACTCCCTTTATTATGTAAGATGCCACATGACAGCTTCTGATTGGTCCTGCGTTAAAAATTCATAAAAAATCCATAAAAATTTCAAAAATTATATTTTCACCCCTTTTCAATAAAAAGTTTATATTTTAATATTTTTGGCCATAAAAATACTATTTATTGAATAAAAAAGTAAATATTAAGTAAAAAAGTGTGCTAATAACTCTATTTTCATAGATTCATCAATCTTTCATCATAATGCTCAAGTTGAGGCACATCTATCTCAATTTGGGCAAGACTTCACCCGGTATAACAATGAGTAATTACTTGAGGAAAAGAGGTTGTGGAAAGCATGCTTTCAAGCTCTCAAGGAAGTAAATAGAAAATAAGACCAAGATCTTAAGGAAACAAGGAAAAAACTCACTATGACATCGATTGAGATTGTAAGCAATTATGTGTGTCTTTTTTTTTGATAAGATAGAGCATAGTGAACCACCCACTAAATTCAATGCTCTTAAATGCCTTGATTATCAAGAAATGAAAGATTATATAACTTATGTGTTCTACTTCAAAACAACTATGGTCCCTGTAAGTCTCACTTGAGACAAAGGAGATGCTATGATATACAAACTCTTCGTAGCTACCTTGTGTGATAGTGATAGAAGTGGTTCAATAACCTAGGACCTCTTATTATAACTTCCTTCGCACAATTTGTCAAGTTTTTTATCACTAATTACGAAATTGACAAGCCTATGAGAAAAGAGTCTTATCGCATTTTCTCAATTACTCAGGGAAACGATGAATCTTTAGAAAAATATATGAAAAGATTCAAAAAAGAGAAGTTAGAAACTACGGATTATCCCAACAGAATAGCGATCGAAACATTTAGGCATGGTTTGTTAAGAAGGTGATTGGGCTTAAAATAGCTTAGGACCTAAATAGATTCCCTATAGGTCTACACAAGTCCCTTACCAAGTTACCATATCCATCTATAACATGTATATGTAAAACACACCCCTAATAATTTATATATTGAGATACATATTTGAAGGTTATGTGGGTGAAATTTTTTAATTTATTATTTTTAATATTTTTATTTTAATTGATTACTCTTATTTTTGAAATGTATTTAATTAACTACTTTGATAAAAAAACGATTAATTTGATAAAAATATTTAAATTACCTATGTATCACATGAAGATATAAGATCGTGATATGAATAAAATAATGAAACCATAACTTCATGAGTCGTGTAGTTGAATTAAATTTTTAGATAAAATTGATAAATTTTTAATTAAAAGACATTATAATATAATAAAAAATTAATTAAAAAATTATAAATAAATATTTATCTTAATTAGAATCGGTCATATTTTATTTCTTCTACTTTTTTTATATCCCTTTAACGAGAAATGAATCATTATTGCATCATAGGTTGGTCTTAAATAGGAAACTTTTTTTCCCATTACGAATAATATCAATAATATCTATAAATTTTAAAATAAATCACAAATATCTTTATTATGATATCATGAATAAAATGAAGTATAATAATTTTTTTCTTATTTTCTAATAAATCCAATTTGCACATCATACTATGTACAGATGTAAGAATTTTGTCATTATTAAGAGGGTATTAAAACTTGATTAATTTTAAGTATATCAGGTATAACAAAATAAAACGAATAACGAAAGAGAAAATCGTTGTGGATAAATTATATTCATATATGATAATTATAATTTTAAGTCAATTAAACATATTGAATGATTACATATTTGTTTATATAATTTCAAAAACTAATAAATAAGAAAATAAGGAAAAAGAAAGTAATCACAAATCTGTATGAAAATAAATATAATAAAATTATAAAGTTAAAATAATGTATTAATAAAAAACTTAAATATTTATTTTTAAATAATAATATACAAGAAGTAATAACTAATATTGTAAAACAATTAGCTTCAATTTAGTATCAGAATTATAAGAAAGAAAAATATATTATTGAATGAAAAATTAACTTCGTTAATCATTCGAGAACATAACTGATATATATGAAAATATATTAAGTAAAAATGATAGGATTTTAGAAACAGAAAAAAAAACTTTATAGAATAATAGGTATAAATAATATAGAAATTAGATCAAAATAGAGTTTCTACGTAATGTATAGAAATAGATTTAACATTTAATCTAATTAAGTTAATAAATAAAGAATGTCTTTTTTAAGCCTTATCTTTTGTAACGTTACAAAGTAATTATAATTTTTGAAATAATGAAGAGATAGATGACTGGAGTATAGCTTTAGATCTCCAATTCCTCTGTAATTACATATGATACTCTAATAACCCCATTCACTTGAAATGAATTGCAAGGCTCTTTATCTCAGGTAATTCTCCTGGATAAGAAAGATAAAACATTTTGATTTTAAGGGATTATTAATTTATTAGTTTATTTAATGATCTGATAAATACGATTTTTTTTTTGAATTATTTTCTTCTTCAAATATTTATAAATTCTCATATTAAAATTCAATTGGATGAAATTTAAGTTTTTTCATGTAAAAAATATCCATAAAAACAAAAATTAACAAAAAATAATTTAAGTGTCAAAAAATGTGACAATAATATACTAAAATAAACTAATTTTAAGAAAGATGATTAATATATAAAGCAAGCAAATCTCGTATTCTAGGATTTTGTTTCCATGGCTGGCCATTTAGGTATTTACAAAGCTCCCAAGACAAAATCTACGTTATCATCCAAGAAATATAAAGGATGAGAACAAAAAACACATGGGGAGTGATCTTGTTACTTCCCATTTTCCTACGTGAATCCACAGGATTGCTAATTTGCTCTTTCCTCTTTTATTCCTTGCCTTGCAAAACCCCATTAATTTATTTTCCTGGAAAATAAAAAAGTTCCAAGAATTAATTGTTACAACCAAAAAATAAAAAATAAAAAATCATAGTGAAAAATTGTAATATTGGTTAAGTAAACATTTGCAAACCTATGGATCTTTTGCAATGAAGAACTGCCTCATAAATTGAACTATCAGAATCACAAGACCTTCTCCAATCATCAGCAGAGTAAGCAACACTTATACGTGGAGATGTTTCTGAAGAAGAAACTCTATTCTTCACTGCTTGAACATTTCTATCAACTTTAATACTTGTTTTGTCTCTTCGAATTCTTCGATATAATGGCCGAAGAAAATTTAAATATTTTTGTAGTATTCGCTTTGATAATCTTCTACACTTTCTCAAAGCAGGAGAATCAGGATTAGAAGCTGGTGGTGAATATTGTGGAGAAGAATTAGGCATGTTTTGGCTGGAACTTGAAGCCTCACATGTTTCAATCTTCACAGGATCAACAAAGATAGGCATAAGCAAACCATTGGAAATTAACTCATCAGCATGAACAAAAGTACTGAGAGCATCATCAGATTTTGAAATGGGAAAGTCAAATTTGAAATCTTGAGAGCTTATGAAGAATCTCTTAGAAGGTGGCAATTTGGGATCCATTTCGATGTAAGAAGAAGCTTCTTCTGATGCTTCGGGTGAAGTTCTGAAAGAGTTTTCAAGGCTTTCCAATGAAGGTTTCAGGTTCACTAGCCAACGATATGAAAAACTTTCTATAGAAAGAGGGTGATCAGATGTTTCCATGTATAACACTTGAGGTAATATCACTATATATATAATAGCTCTCAGAGAAAGAGTAGACTGAAAGAGATACAAGGAAGGTAATAGCTAATAAAGATTCTCCTCTTATGGAACATATCTTAATGTGTGTGAATATATATATACCTTAATATGCTCTCTTTTCTCTGTCTCTATTTCTCAACAATTGTGTATGTGGTAAGTTGGGAACTTAAATGATAGGAAAGAGACAATGAAATGTTAGCCCCCACAAACATCTAAATGGTACTCTTGTAGAACAAGTATACCCCACCTTGTCTTTTAATCATTTTGCAACTTAAAAGTTCAGAGAAGTAAATGATTTCCACAACTAACTAGAAAGAATTTCAGTGAACACCACAATGAGGTTCAAGCATACTCTTTTCTTCCTAATACCAAAGCCACCTTTGAAAAGATAAAGTAAAAGTGGGAACAGATTTTAAGTAATATACTTTTGATTTTGAACATTACTAATGAATATTTCATAGATGGAAAGTAGTTATGAGGAAATGGTGTTTTTGGGCAGGAGGTTCAAGTATGTCCCAATTTGTGGTTTCCCTAACTTGCTTCAACAATTATAATATATGCATGTGAGATTGATTGAGTCTTACATTTTAGGAATGTCATTCCTTTTATCAAACTTATATACAGTATTTTCAAAGGTTGAGTCCACCATTTTGATTCCTTCAAGCTGACAAGTGCATCACAAGACTCACCCAAATGAAAAAATATATTTTAGGAGACCACTTACAAATACATACCCAAAAAACTAAGTTTGAAAAATAACAATTAAATCCCTTCTTTTCTCCATGTTATTGTTTTTTCAACTAATATATTTCTAAGAAAAATCAGGAAAAGATATTGTAATAAAACAATAATAAAGGGAATGTAATTGCTTATTATATAAAATTGAGGGATGTTTTTGTCGTTTTTAAAAATCTCATAGGTTTGTGTAGTAATTTTTCCCATTTTATATAATATTGCACAGCATGTACAAAACATTAATATTGCTAGCATGTGAGCCAAGTATAATTAGAGAGGCTGAGTAAGTAATATTAATATAATATTTGAAATATAATTTTATCTCATGACATAGTATGGAATATGTCTAGAGTGGTCCCCGTCTATTTATAATATGACTCTCTTAATTATTTCTAAATTAACAAGTTAGATTTATAATTAACGAGTTAGCCGTAGAATTGTGTAATTTTTTTTAAAATAAACCGTTTAATCTTATAATTTATGATTTAAGTATTAGTTCTATTATTAAGAAAAATATACACTTTTAATTTTATAATTAATTAAAATAAATACTTCTAACAATATTATTAAAATTGAATATTTATAATGATTAATTTTTATAAATAATAAAACTATATATATCTAATTTTAAAATTATGAAATTAAATTTTTTATTTGCACGTAATAACAGATGATATTTTTTGAAAATTATGAAAATTTTAATACCTAATATAATAATTATAGGATTTTTTCTACTAAAAAAAAGTGAAGAGTAAAGTGAAATCAGTTTTCTGATGCGAAGTTAATGATTAAAAATTTAAAACCAAAGGGGGAGGAGGTTGTTGAAAATGTTCTGAGGACATGAAACAAAGACTATTGTTTAGAGCAACGTTCATAATTTTACCTATAGCCCTTGGTGTTAGGGTTTTCATTGTTCTGTTCATATTTATTAGAATATCTGATGGAATCCAAAACTGTGAAAACTAAAAATTGTACAGATTTATAACATGTTGTCATGATTATCAGAAGCTATCTTATAAAATAACGATATCAAATTAACTGTAACAAAGATCGAGGGGAAAAAGTATGAACAAAGTGGATAAATAACTTAAATACTATTATTCTTTGGTTTCCAAAAGTTCACACCAGAAAAAAGAAAGCAAACAGATGATAAAGGAAGATCAAACATCATAATTACGTTTGACATTTAAGAAAGTTCAAGAAATGTTATTCTAGGATGAAAACATAAGAACAAACACAAAAGACAACGAACATAAATTTTATAGCTCAGTATTCAGAAAGATAAAAACAAATGACACTCAACGTCACAGGCAACTACTAGGTTGTCCTGGAACTAGTTGAAGAAACAAATTATCAAAATATATGTCAAACAGATGAAGGGGAAAATAAATATCACAAGTATCTCTTGGCAAGGAGCTCTCAAGCCTTTTCGTCCACTATTTATTTTAGGGTATGCTTGTTTATGTTTTTGAGACTATGCAAAAGCGCTTCTAACAACTATAACCACTTTTGAACTGAACTATTTTTTTTTTTTATCAAAAGTACTTTCATATTGTCCTTTTTAAAGCACTTTTTCCTAAAGTCGTTGTTGACTGAAATCATTTTTAACATAAGAAAAAATGCACTTGGGATGAGTTGTCGTCATTTCTATTATTGACAGTAAAGAAGATTCACAATTACAAAAGTTTTCTTTGGAAATTGAAATAATTAGCATAAGCACATCAATAATCGAATTTACAAGAAAGATAAAAGACAATGGTCCCAAGGGTTGTCTAGAAAAGACATGGACAGGGACATAAGTCACTATGACAAAAGCCAGAAAAGGAGAGTGACCTAAAACCAATTGGTCCCCTTTTATGTCCCCCTAACAGACAATAAGTAATCGCTAAAAAATCCAAGCATTCATTAATGCAATTTTAGTTCTTCAAGGAACGTTCTTTATCAATCAAAAATCTAATCATGTCATAAAGGATATCAATAAATACATTAACAAACCAAACTCTTACTATGCAATCATAATGCCTTACGTGATGAAAGAAGAAACAACATAGAACATAACTCCTTTCTATATTTTCTTTTCTTTTTTAATTTGCTAATGATAAGATAACTAAATTGTTGCTGTGGATAAGTAGTTAGATCTATGAGACAGCACTGTATGGTTTGTCACATGACCATGCTTCAAAAATTGCAAGAACCAACCATTATTCCCAGGAATTTCATGTTGGGCGTGGAATCATTTTGTGGGACCAAATCAGATAATATTTATGTTTTTAAGTTGTATAAAGTATCACAGAAAAAATAAATAAACTCAGTGAACTATGAAATAGAAGCATTCTGAAGTGAGAAAGAAATGCCAATGGCCAAAAAAGCTATAGATTCAACAGTCCTGTATTTGATTTAATCAGGCAGCAACTTTTTAACTTCAAGATTAATCTTCTTGTTAACTACCGCAAGTGAAGGAGCATTACATATTGGATCTGTTGACGTAACCATGCTTGGTACAATTATGCAATAAAATCAGTAAACGCGTAATAATAAAGGAGCATTTTCAAGTATCTTATGACATGTGAAATTAAACATTTTTAGGGTTACATCAGGAAGATAAATCCCTTCCATAGATAATCAAATTTGAAAACCTAATTTAGAGTACTGATCATCAAAACTGTAAGAACCAATGTTCTTAATTTGGAGCCATAACAGAGCTACTCATAATTATCATAAGCAGTAATGTTGATGATTTTTCTATTGAATAATTGACCTTAATTCAATGATTAAATTAAGGAACAAATCAAGGCTTAATTCAATGAGTTCTTTGAAATTTAAGAAGTGAAATAGATATATAATTGTAATGAATTTATAAATCAAAATGTTCATTTCAATTGAGAGAAAAAAAATTTAGTAAGAAAAAATTGAGAACAATTTTCTTGGGTGTAATTGAGTTGTGAGTTGTGAGTATTGTAAACACCTTGTATAATTTCTCCCATTTTCAGTATAAATATTTGCAGTAGGTCTGGAGACGTAAGCAAGATTGGCCGAACTCCGTTATCAAATTTGTGTATTATTTTGTGTAAATCTGACTTATCGACAATTTACGTAATTTCCCAACAACTGGTATCAAAGCTTTTGTGGTGATTTCTATTAATTTTCTACAAGGTTACTATTCACGAGAATAGTGAAATTTTGTCGGCGATATTGGTTTATCGACAAAGGTATTCTAAAACATGGTGGTTCGCAAGAATAGTCAGAAATGATCCGAAAAGGTCAAATTTGAATGGAGCAATGGTCGTAGATGAAGGAAAGGTGAAACTTGAGAAATTCGATGGCACAGATTTCGAATTTTGGAAAATGCAGATAGAGAATTATCTGTATCAACCTCTCTCAGGAAAAAAGCCAGAGGCTATGAAGGAAGAAGATTAGAATCTTCTAAACAGACAAGCCTTCAGAGTTATTCGATTGACGTTATCTCGCAATGTTTCTTTCAACATAACAAAGGAAAAGACCACGTCAGGTCTTATGGAAGCTCTCTCCAATATGTATGAAAAGCAATCGGCCTCAAACAAAGTGCACCTGATGAGGTGTTTGTTCAATTTGCAGATGACATAAGGCGCATCGATAACTCAACATCTCAACAAACTCAACACATTCACAACCCAGTTGAGTTCAGTTGAAATTGAATTAGATGAAGAAGTACGAGTATTGATACTTTTGTCTTTTCTACCGGAAAGCTGGAATGCTACTGTCACAGTTGTGAGTAGCTTGTCAAGAAGCAATAAGTTGAAATTTGACGATGTTCGTGATCTGGTTCTCAGTGAAGAGATCCGACGTAGAGAGCCGAATGAATTGTCAACCTCTTTAGTTTTACATACAGAGTCAAGAGGAAAAAAATCAATCAAAGGGAATGGACGTGGCAGAACAGAGCACTATCTAGTGTTGGAATTGTGGGAGAACCGAGCACTACAAAAATCAAAGCAAGAGTGCACTGAAGGACCAACAAGTGAAGGCAGAGGCAAATGTTACTTCCACCTCAAGAGAAGATGATGCATTGATATGCTCTTTGGAGAGGAGGAAGAATCTTAGGTGTTAGATTTTGCAGGATCGTTCCATGCTACTTCATATAAAGAATTCTTCGAGAAATATATCCCCAAAAACCTTGGAAAGGTATATCTTAGTGATGATTAACCGTGTACTATTATTAGCAAAGGTGTAATGAAGATTAAGTTGAACGTGTCTATTTGGGAGCTAATGGATGTCAGGTATATTCCCAACCTAAGAAGGAACTTAATCTCAGTAGGGAGGTTAGCTAGTGAAGGCTACACTATGATCTTCCATGGTGATGATTGGAAGATTTCAAAGGGTACAATGACGGTTGCTCGAGGCAAGAAGAATGATACTCTTTACATGATAGTAGAGGCATGTTGTTTGATCACAGTTACAACGAGCAATGAAACACCAAATCTGTGACACCAGAGACTAGGCCACATGAGTGAGAAAGGGATGAAGATTATGCACTCAAAGGGAAAACTGCCAGGTCTACAGTCTGTGGAGATAGACATGTGCGAAGATTGCATACTTGGAAAGCAAAATAGAGTCAACTTTCAAACAAATGGTAGAACCCCAAAGAAGGAAAGGCTAGAGTTGATTCACTCTGATGTTTAGGGACCAACGACCGTCTCATCCATTGGTGGGAAATACTACTTCATGACTTTCATCGATGATCACTCTCAAAAGGTATGTGTTTACTTTCTAAAGCATAAGTCTAAAGTATTTGAGGCTTTCAAAAGATGAAAAGCTATGGTTAAAAATGAGACAGGTTTGAAAATCAAAAAGCTCAGAACTGAAAATGGTGATGAATATGAAGACACAAGATTCAAAAAGATTTGCTATGAGCATGAGATTAGAATGGAGAGAACTATGTTAGGCACGTCCAACACAATGGTTTAATTGATCATATAAACCAAATGTTGATAAATAGAGATAAAATCATTCATATACAATTAGGTCTACCAAAGTAGTTATAGGCATAAGTAGTCAACACGACAGCTTACTTGATCAATCGAGACCCATCTGTTCCATTGGAGCATAGAATACCAGAAGAGGTTTGGAGCGGAAAAGAGGTAAAACTATCACATCTAAAAGTTTTTGGCTGTGTAACATTTGTGCATATCAGTGATCAAGGTAGGAATAAGCTTGATCCCAAATCTAAGAAATGCACTTACATCGGCTATGGTGAGGATGAGTTTGGCTACCACATTTGGGATGACGAAAACAAGAAAGTGATTCGTAACAGAGATGTGATTTTTAACGAAAGGGTGATGTATAAAGACATGCATAAAATAGACGCCAATGACTTATAGAAGAATGAGTCAATATTTGCAGATGCAGATGATGTCCCAAATAGTTCCATAACGGAACCAATTGTAACAAGTCCTCAACCAGAGGAACTCGTTGGATAGAGTAGTATGTAACAATTCGACACACCACAGCCTCCTACTCCAACTCCTGTATTGAGAAGGTCTTTTCGACCTCATGTGTCTAACATGAGATACATGAACTATATGTTGCTAATTGATGGAAGGGAGCTTGAATGCTATGGTAAAGCTTGTTAGACTCGAGATTTCAGCAAGTGGGAGCTTTCCATGAAAGAAGAAATGAAATATCTCATCTCCAACTAGACATGGGAACTAGTTGAGTTACCCATGGGGAAGAAGGCATTTAACAACAAATGGGTGTATTGGGTGAAAAAGGAGCATGATGGTTCCAAGAGATACAAAACTCGACTAGTTGTCAAAGTATTTCAGTAGAAGGAAGGAATTGACTACACTGAAATATTTGCTCCCATTGTGAAGCTCAATACTATCAGAATAGTGTTGAGTATTATAGCCATTGAAGATCTTCATCTTGAACAGTTGGATGTGAATACTGCATTCTTTCACGGAGATTTAGATGAGGAGATACGCATGTACCAATCAGAAGGTTTCTTAGAAAGAGGGAAGAAGAACATAGTGTGCAAACTTAAGAAGAGTTTGTATGGCCTGAAATAAGCTTTGAGACAATGGTTCAAAAAGTTTGACAGCTTTATGCACAAGGAAGGTTTCTAGAAGGGCAATGTCGACCACTATTGCTACTTTAAGAGATATAGGTTCAGTTATATTATTTTACTACTTTTATGTTGATGATATGTTAATAGCAGGTTCAGATATGGATGATATAAGAAGGTTGAAGCAGCAATTGTCAAAGGAGTTTGACATGAAAGACTTGGGTCCAACAAAGAAGATTTTTGGAATGCAAATCACAAGAAATAAGAAGAGAGGATCCTTGCAGTTATCTCAGCTAGAGTACATCAATCGTGTTTTGTAGAAATTCAACATGAGCGATGCCAAGCCAATTAGCACACCCTTGGCCAATCACTTTCGCCTATCCAAGGATCAGTTCCCTCAGACGAAGGAAGAGAGAGAATTCATGGCTAAGGTTCCTTATGTCTCAGCCATTAGAAGTTTGATGTATGCAATGGTCTATACGAGACCATACATTGGCCATGTAGTGGGAGTTGTTACCATATTTTTGTCAAATCTAGGTAAAACTCATTGGGAAGAAGTCAAGTGGATTTTAAGGTATCTATAAGGCACCATAAAGAAGTGTTTGTACTTTATTAAATGAGAGTTAACAGTACAAGGCTACGTAGATGCAGACTTTGGAGGTGAAGTTGATCACCAAAGAAGTACCATTGGTTATATATTCACTGTTGAAACTACAACTGTTAGTTGGATGTCACAGGTATAGAAGATTGTCACTTTATCCACTATAGAGGCTGAGTATATAGTCGTGACTGAAGCTAGTAAAGAGATGGTATGGCTTAAAGGTTTGTTAATTGAGTTAGGATTCAAACAGAAGAAGAATATTCTACACAGTGATAGTCAAAGTGTAATACACTTTGTGAAGAATTCGCCATTTCATTCTCGAATCAAGCATATTGGGCTTCATTATCATTTCATCATATCTCTATTAGAAGATGATGTGTTAATACTGGAAAAGATTCAAGGAAGAAAAAATCCAACAAATATGTTGATAAAGGTGGTGACTATTGACAAACAGAAGTTGTACTCAACTTCAGTTAGTCTTCTATAGTAACAAGACTAGAAAAGTTGTTGCATTGATCGAGGTGTGAAGACAGATTGGATTTAGTCTTCAAGTAGGAGATTGTTGAATACTTGACCTTAATTCAATGAGTAAATTAAGGAGCAAATCAAGGCTTAATTCAAGGATAATTCAAGGAATCCTTTGAAATTCAAAGAGTGAATTTCTCTATAAATAGATGTATAATTGTAATGAATTCATAAATCAAAATGTTCATTCCAATTGAGAGAAAAATTTAGAGAAAAAAACTTTAGTGAGAGAAAATTGAGAGCAATTGTCTTAGGTGTAATTGGGTTGTGAGTGTTGTAAACACCTTGTATAATTTCTCCTCTTTTCAATAAAAAGATTTGTAGTAGGTCCGTAGACGTAAGTAAGATTGGATGAATTCTATTATCAAATTTATGTGTTATTTTGTTTATTTTGTTTTATCATACATCTGACTTAATTTGCGTAATTTTCCAATATTTTCAAGTTTCTTTGGCTTCCTAATTTGGTGGATTACAAGAAGCAAAGTACATCAAACTAAATTAGACTAAGAAACATCTCAAAGTTTACAAACCATGTGAGAAAGAAGGGAAGAATAAACCCAATGCATTAGAACAAGATCTTTGTTGCTATTACAAAGTAATATGAACACTACTACAAAAAGGGGTATTAAAATCGGTTGTTAACCGACTTTAAATTAAATGACATAAAATTTAAACTTGGTTCAACGCGTAAACCAAATTTAAATTTTTAATTTTTTTTTCAAAATTTACTCATTTTCTATTATACTCAAATTAAAACATGTATTCGATCACTAAATAATAGCAGAAAAAAATAAAATATGTTTAACAAATAGTTTAAATAATACAAATAATTGAAAAATAAAATATTAATTAATAGTAGAAAAATTACCATGTTGTTGTTTTATGCTATTTAAGATCATCATATTATTCTCATGATGTTATAATACAAACATACATATATAATACAATACACATAATAATAGAAAAAAATATGAATAATAAGTGCGTAGGATTAATATAAATACTTACAAGAGTAAATGAAGTGACAAAATGAAAAAAATGAAGAAGAAATCGTGTTTTGTAAGTAAGAAATGGGTATAAAAGATTTGAGTATTTTGTTCAAAAAAATAGAGAATCTAAAAGATTAGTTAGAGAAGAAGGAAACCTACTAACCGACGTTGAAATTGGTGGTCATAGGTGGCCGAAAAATGAGAAAGAGTGGAGAAGAAGTGGAGGAGGTTTTGGGTTTTTGAGAGTTATGCAGCGCTTGGAATAATTTCTGTCTGGAAAAAAAAGAAGAGAAAAGAATTTAACCATGTGTGTAGCGTCGGTTGACACCTGGAACCGACGCTACATCCACATGTAGCGTCGGTTCGACACGTCAACCGACGCTACGTCTTATGTGGATAGCATCGGTTCTACACCAAACTACTTTAAAAAACCGACTTTACATATCGACTTAAATACATTTTTTTTATAGCAGTGGAACAATGTGCATGATAAAATATAATCAACAAAACAATTCATCAGTATCATGTTTAGACATCCAAGAAAGAAATTCGCAAGATACATGCATAATATTTAACGAAGCTTCGCAGACCTGATAAAAGTTATTTCCCCATTCTATTACAATAACTCCACCATTTACTTTTGGCTGCAGTTTCCAGACATGTTAAAACAATAAACCTGTGTTTATGAATTAAGAGGAAAATAATAAGAGAACAACCGTCTTTGTTGCCTCTTCATTGTTGTAAAGGGTGAAAACAGATTAGTATATTGTCCTATGATAAGAGAAATAGTCCAGTTTCAATACAACAAAGTCTCCTAAATAAGGAGGAAAAATAGGATTGCACAGTGAAGATACCAAACTTCAAATCCATATATTACTTGTAAGAAGCTTAAAGTTGCAATTTACTTACCATGTCCGACTGGGATAAATTACACGTATAGATGTCTAGATGATATCAATATGAAGCTTATAGGGAATATGCCTATTCATGTCTTTGTTAATACAAACAAGAATAATAATGAGTTAGATGCACAACGTTCTTTGTTGTCCATGGTTCTGCATCAGTAACACACAAAATACACCTAATAGTTAATAAGATGTCTAACAAGGCAACCACGAATTACACACAAAAACTCTGATATCAAGTTCAGCATCATAGATTCCAACAACATTAAAAGGTGGCAAAATATAATATAGTTCAAAACAGAGTAATCGGGAAAATAATTTTGTAAAGAAAATTTACCCTAGTAAGATCCGAAAGACAAGAACTAAGTTCATTCAATTATCTGAATTCTGGAATAGCCTCGCCTTCAACAAAGTCGAAGGCCGGAGTTAACAATGAAGAAATCAAATTAACAAAACTCGGATTCAACTGCGAAATTCTATGCTGGTAAATTTATGTGCAAAAATAAGAAGAGAAATTAGATTCATAAAATAGCTTAGTCTTGAAATAGAATCGGATCTATGACTATGAATGTGATTAACAAATCCAAATCCACCGACTCACCTGGACAGCTGGACTAGTGACGCAGGGATTAACACACAAATCCAAATCCACGATTGAATTAGGAAACACTATGAAAGAGCCCGACGGCTCAATCCAATAACGAAGGAAAGATGCTCCGAGAGTAATTACAGAATCAAAACAAAAACAACAACTCCTTTGACTCGCTAATATGCCGGAGTTAGCTGCTCAAAATGCAACCAAGCCTTGGGTTTCTCTAACAGATTTGTAAACCTTTTAAACGTTAAAACTAAAAGGGAAAAATGAAATGAGTATTTAGCCAAACGATAACTTATTTAAAAGCAATAAACACAACATATTTCACGTTGTAGTTTCCTCTGCATTAGTTCCATTGCAACATGCATCAGCCTCCCCTTCTTGGTTAGAATTCGTCTCAGAATTCAAGTTTGTCGTAACCACAACATCCGATGGGTGATAAGCAAAAACATCAGCCACGTTGAAGGTGGTAATGATGTGCCAATCTGGGGGTAGATCAATAAGGTAAGCATTATCATTGATCTTTTGTTTGATAGCAAAAGGCTCATATATCCTGCTTTGGAGCTTGGAACAGCCAAGAGGCAACCTATGCTTATTGATATGCACCATTACTAGCTCACCAGCCCCAAAAACTTGTAGCCTCTGGTGTTTGTCAGCTTGTGTCTTGTATTTGATATTCATCTTCTGAATATGGTCTCGGACTTGCTCATGAAAATCAGTGTAGTCATTGACCCAAGAATGAGCAGATTTGCTAAAAGGCTAGGCAATGATTAGAAGGTCAACAGAGTAAGCAGGTGATTTAGTGTAGACAATAGAGAAGGGAGCATGTTCTGTAATCCTGTTAACCACACTAATCGTAGCAAATTTCACTTGAGACAAAGCTATGTCCCACTATTTGGGATTGTTGCTCACTAAACACCTAAGCATGTTACCCACAATCTTGTTCATAACTTCAATTTGTCCATCAGTCTGTGGTTGGTAGGTATTGTTAAAATTCAACATGGTATCAAACTTTTTCTAAAATTCTCGCCAAAAATGACTTACAAACTTAACATCTCTCACAGAGGTGATAGATTTGGAGATTCGATGAAGTCTTATTACCTCTCAAAAAACAAAGAAGCAATACGATTAGCATCAATAATCTTTTTACAAGCCATCAAGTGCACCATCTTGAAAAATCGATCAATCACTACCAGTATGGAATCTACTCTTCTCTGTGTCACTGGGAGTCCAAGTATGAAGTCCATACTTAAATCTTCCCATATGGAGTGGGATATAATAAGTGGTGTATATAGGCTAGCATTGCTTGATCCTCCCTTAGAGCTTTAACACACATAACACTTTTGAACATAGTTGGAGATGTCTCTCTTTAGTGTAGGCCAAAAATACCTTTCCACCATAAGAGTGGTAGTCCTGTCTCTTTCTACATGTGCAGCCAGCCCTCCATGTAATTCTTTCACAAGCTACAGTCCTAAAGAAGATTTAGGAATGCATAATTGATTACCCTTGAAGAGATAAACTTCTTGTATGTGATACTCACTAATATTCTTAAAATGTTTGCACTTCTACCACATTTCCCCAAAATTAAAATCATCACAATATTGTTCAAGTAAGAGTTCAAAGCTGATTAATTCAATTCTGAGTGTGCTTAACAATGAATGCTTTCTACTTAAGGCATCAACTACCTTATTGCATTGACTAGCCTTGTGTTTAAAGACATGAGAATTTTTGAAGAAAAACCACCCATCGAGCATGAACCATTGACACATTCTTTTGAGAATTGAGGAACTTAAGGGATTGGTGATCACTGTTTAGGATAAACTCCTTTTGAACAAGGTAGTGTTCTTACCTTTTGAATGCCCTTACTATAACATACAATTCATGCTCATACATTATCCATTTCTACCTTGTCTCGTTGAGTTTTTCATTGAAATACTCCACAGGCCTGCCATCTTAGGACAACATAATCCCTATACCTACCATGGAAGCATCAGTCTCCACCTCAAACATATTATTGAAATCAGGCAACACCAATGGAGGAGCAATACTCAATTTATCTTTCAGTAATTAGAAGTTTGGCCTTGTTCAGAACCCAACTAAAATTTCCTTTTAAAAAAAAAGATTGTTATTAGGCTAGCAATGGCACTAGATCCCTTAATGAATCTTCTCTAGAACGTGGCTAACTCATGAAAGCTTCTCACATTCTTATGGTCTCAGTATTGTTTTCATCCACTACTATACCATCTGCATTGATAATGAATCCCCATAAAAGTAGTTGTGAAGTTGCAAATTCACACTTCTTCAAATTAAGATATAGTACCTTAGAGTTTGTAGGACAACTTTTGCAAGTCCTATAGTCCTTTGTGTCTTTATTGGTATTCTCATGTACAAAATACAAAGTCTTCTTATCTTACCAAGTGTAACATAACTCCGTGAAAGGTTGATTACTGTTGAACAATAATGCACACACATATATAGTTAGTCATATTTTGTATGAAAGCATGTTATACACACACACACACCACAGGATTGGTTTTCTTAATATGTACGTAACATTGTGAGTTAAGTTTGATTTGTTGTGTGTACGGGTATTTATGAAATTTTACTCAGTAATGTTGGAAACAAAAAATTGAAAATTTGGCACCTCGACGGGTCCTTCACGAGGTGATCGGTGAGGCCTTGATTAGGGTGGTCAGCCTTGGCTAGATAATTCTATAAATATTCCCTTCTTCTCTCTTTTGGCAAGCAAGAAAAATGAAACAAAACTCCAGCAAAATTTTCTCTAAATACTGCTTCCATTTCACAAATTATTTTAAGTGTATTTTAGTATTTGTGTTACATTTTTATGGGTCAAATAGCATACTTGAGTGTTGTGGGCTTGAAACTAGTTTACAATTCTTATGAGAACAAAATTGTGAGTTTAGGTTGGGTAAGTAGTACTTGAGTTCCCAAAACAATGTTTGTTTGTTTTCATGGTTAAGTGGCCTCCCACATAGTTTATACACATTCTGGTTCACGTTACTCATAACTGGTTACTGATCACACTACTTAGTGTGGTATTGGTTCTGGAAGAGATTTGGATCAATGTGTCAAATCAATTAGTAATAGAGGCAACGAGCAAGGTTGATCCCAACTGATAGAGGTATTCACATTTTTATTTCTATCAAGTCGTGTTGTTTATTGTTTAGTGGATTTGTTTGCTATCGAGTGGTTTCCATAAGCAATCCGAGGATTTTACCACATAGACAGGGGTTCTATGTGGGTTTACCTTGTTACATATGTTATTATGTATGCTCATCTACTATGTTAGTACAATTTGAGTTTAAATTGTGCATGTCTTGACATATTGTGATTTAAACTATGATTAGAAAACTTTTGTTATTTATCACATGCATGTTGTTTTTTTATTTTCATATATGTAGTTTAAATTAATCTGTTTGATCTATGATTACTTTATACTGCTTTTATTGTATATCTACTACATATTTACTTTTCGTTGTTAGCAAATTTGGACGAGTCCTTTAGGAGTCAATATCTCCTTACCATGGTTGTGTACCACGTTCTAGACTCTTTCAACTTTGGAGTGAGAAATGTGTTGTATTTTATCCTTCTACTTGTATATGGCTTCAAAATATGGTTTATGAGTCTCATGAATATATTGGCTATGTTCCATAGCCCAAAGGGCATTACCAACCACTCATACAACACTTTTTTTGTTTTGAATGTTGTTTACATCATCAAGCCTCATAAATATTTGATGATACCCATTTCTCAAGTTTAATCTTGTAAATATTGTTATACCTTGCAGCCTATCCAACATATCCTCAATTATTAGAATTGGAAATCTATACTTAATAGTGATTTTTTTCACAAAACGACTATCCATACAAATTCTTATCCACCCATCTTTCTTTGGCACAAGAAGTGAAGGAATTGCACATGGGTTGAGGCTTTCTTATACCTTTTCATGTTCCTGTGTGCTAAGGCTATAGTGGGTAAGGTTGGGTAGGCTAGACCCTAGTATGATATCAATATGATATTGTATCTTCCTTATTAGAGGCAACTCAGATGGTAATTCTTCAATTGATAAGGTAGCATAATCATCAAGTAATTGAATAACCAAGGGAGAATGTTCATTTACCGTAATGAGTTATTCTTTAGCTATAAAGGCAAACATCACTTTATCTTTGTTGGTATCTTTGATGAAGTGCTTAACTATTGTACTCAATAAGAGTTTATGTTTGCTTTGTGGCTTCATACATCATGTTTCCATGGCCTCCCTAGCGAAATGTGGCAAGCATTTATTTATACCACATTGCATCTTACCACATCTTGGTAATGATTTCCAATTGAGAAGGGAATTATACATAATTCCTTCATTTTGACTTTAGTGCCCTTTTTGATCCATCCAATTTTGTGGTGACTAGTGTTTTGGAGATGATATTTTTAGTAGATCTGTTATCTAGAATGAATTCATAAACTTTGCCATTTACAGTGCATCGTGCTCTGAATAATGAGTGTCTTTGCTTCACTAATATTGCTTTGGAATTAACAACAATTTATGCACAATATAGGTAAAAGCCAAGCCTCTTTCGTCCCCATTAGTTGCATCATCTTCATCATAAATGTCCTCTGAGTCTTTTTCAGTATCAAGTTTTGTAAGTCTCATTATACTCGTGTCTTTGTGTTAGCTTCTAGTGTATAAAACACAATGTCTATTTATTTTACTTAGTGTATCTATCTTCCTTTATATATGATTACTTAATGCAGATAAGTAATATATACACGCATATAGTTAGATACACTTTGTATGCAAGAAGGTTTACACATACCATGAAGTTGGTTTTTGAAGCGTGCATGCTAAGTAGAGTATTGGTTTTCGGCGAACGAGCGTGCAAACAAGTAGACATTACCACTTATGTTTTTGGTTCATTTCTAGTATGGATATTTATAAAAAGTACTCAACAATTTTTGGAATAAAAAAATGTGACTTTTAACACCTCGCCAAGATCGCCACCACCTTTAGCGATGTGGAAAATCTAAGTTCTATAAATACCCTTTATTTATTCTTATTTGGTACTAAAAAAATGTAGTAAAACTCTATCAAATTGAAATCTCATTTTTTTATATTTTTAAATCACTAATACCTTGCTTGTTGTTCGATATTAGTGATTCGTGACTGTGTGAGTAAAACCATGCTTATGAGTGATGAGTAATCGAAATGGTGTTTACAAGTAGGTTGTATGTGTGATGTGTATCGGCTAGGAGTTACTTAGATGCAACTGTTTATTTGTAAGGACATCATTGTGAGAGTGAGCTAAGTTAAATGCATTTAGTTCTCATATCTTTTGTTATGTGCAATAAGAGATAGATTATTACTTAAATGTGGGCTTTGCAGGAAAGCCAAATTCATATGTCGAACTAGGTCATTACAGAAGCAACAAGTGATAACATCAATAGGTAATTGAGATAGGGGTTCCAACTGATAGAGGTATTGGTGGTTTTATTTTCTATTAGATTTGTGATTGTTTTATTGATTAGTGGATTGATTGCTGATGATTGGTTACCGTAAGCAACCTGAGGATGTTAAAACATAGATAGATTTCTATGTGGGTTTAGCCTATATTTGGTGTCGTGTATGTTCTAGTGAGTGGATAGCACAATCAAAGTTTAAATGGTGTATGTTTCTATATACTGAAGTTTAAACTCTGATTAGAAATCTTTTATTATTTATTGCTAGCTCTCTGACTTTTGAATATTGCTTCTACTTTATGCTATTTATCTATGATTATTCGTTAGGAGTATATCTCTTTATTGTTTTCTTGTTTAGGTTGAGTCCTTAAAGAGTAAATATATCCTTAACTTGATTATGTATCGATTCTTGGACTCATTCTTTGTAGTCATGCTTGATCAAATTATTTGTTAGTATAATATGTTATTTTATCTACATACGAGTCTTACATGAGTCTCTAAGGAGTCTATATCTTCTTACCCTAGAAATGTACCAAGTGTCAGAATCTTTATTATGCTTTCGTATATAATGTATAATTGTACATTGTGTGATATTTTCTATGTTTATGCATGCTAGCCTGGATAGGAATTTATGAGGCACACTATCACTAGTGTGTTTACTATAGTTTCTTTTTTCTTACTATAGTTTGTTTTTGTTTTGTGTTGAATTGAGCATGATGTTTTGTACTTTCAATTTGTTAATTGCTTAATTCACATTGTGAGACCTACTTGGCTGAATTGATATAGAGCTCATGAAAATATTCCATAGGTTGACTAATCCACCCCCAATGTAGTTCTTGGTTACCTATTTGAATCGGAAGAACAATTGACCTTCGTGTAATTGTTCTTACGTATAGGAATCTTCAGGTTCTTCATTTTCTCCTTCAACTAAATTTGCATCCCTTCTCAAAGGGCATCTATTTTATTTCCATCCAGAATATATTGGCACCTAAAACATTTGGCAGATAAAGGTTTAGCATAGGGGTTGGTTTTGTGGGTTGATTTGGTGGTGCTGGCTTAGGGTTGTGTTTGAGATTTTGGTTTTCTGTTTGAAGTTTAGAAGTTATTGGATTTATGTAGTGTTTTTTCTCATCATATTATGGTTCATACATTGCTTTCTTGGTTCATGCTATCTTCTTAGAACATGATAATTAGGTTTTAGCCTTGAATACCTTGTTATTAGCCTCTTGAACATTCTAATAAATATGCCTTATCTTCAACTTCTCTCTAATAGGTAAGTTTTACCCTTGCAAATATTTGGACACCTTTTGGGGTTATTTCTTCACAATATTGGCTCTAATTCCCAACCTAAACACTACTCAATATAGTCATTGATAGGTTTATTGCCTTGTTGACATTGATAGTATTTTTGATAAAGAAATTTCTTATAATCTATGGGTAGAAATTGCTTGATTAACTTCCTTTTCATTCTATCCCATAAGATGATTGGTGGTTGATTTACAAGGTGTCGTTTATGCTAAAATTTCTCCCACCAGGCAAAAAGCTCCACTAGTGAGCGTATAAGCCATTAATTTTACCTTCTTGTTTTCAACTATTTCTAAATAATGAGAAAACATGTAAACTGTATTGAGCATGTTTGATATTATTCAAGTAGCAGGTACGCAATCATAACGACCTGATGATGTACCTTGTTCATATGGTGAGGATCAACACTTGAGAGCTAAGACCTAGACTAAGTAAAACGACCTAGCATACATATCTAACGACCTGAAATCACTCTTGCCTACAAGACCTCAGGTATCCCTTATATGGTGACCTAGTTAGATAACATATATGGCGACCTGATTTCATGTAAATTAATTATGCTCTAGAATCTGGTATGTGAGTACCAGTTTGTTTAACCTCGACACATGTCTAATAGGGGTGCTATATATACCTCCTTAGGGAGAAGAATAAAGGATATGCTCATTATCTACATTTTATACTTCCGTCTAAAATCACTAAAATTCCTAACAAACTAAATTCTCCTCAAACAATTGGCTCCCATCATAGGGCCTTGAATCTTTTTTTAATCTATAGTTAGAATTTGAGACCTTGTAACTTATTCTCAAGAGAATCAAATCGTGCTTTAGGATAGTTACTCCGCAAAACACGGCCAGCCCACCATCACATATCGAACAAGCTAATAGTCTCTCATGCCCAACTTTAGAATTTGATCTCAACGACCAAGTGCATCGCTCCTTGCCAATTAGGGCATCACACGATCATGAACTGGGTAGCACACAACCTCTGGTCAGTGAAGACGTCCAAATTCCATCCGGTCATAATATGGCTAGACTGGCCTGGACAACTTAACGACCCTAAAGTACATTAAGCTATAGCTCTGAAAGTACTTCTCTTGAAAAAGATTCTATGATGAAAAGTCTCCAAAGAAAAATAAATGAGCTACAGTATGCGTTTATCGAATCTTAAAGAGAGAATAACAAACTTAGGTCCATATTGGAATATAAGGAATAATTGGAGGCTAAGAGTTCATTCCCCACTCCTAGCCTACCGATTTTGGACAATCATCCTCCAAGGATATGGTGTTCATCATGTATTCCATACCCAAAACAACCTAAAGAAGTTGTAAAAAAACACTCGCATATATTTCCAAACTCTAACCTCATTCTTGGACCTTCACAAGTGAATCCATCAACTCATGAGCACTTAACACAACAAACACCCCATTCAATTCCAACATATTTAGGTTTTGGGAATACTGCTACTATAGGATTTCCAACCCTACCATATGACCTAAATGAGGCCTTAGACAAAAAATTGAAAGACATGGAGGAGAAAATGTGGGCTAAAATGAATGATCAATTTAAAGGACAAGAGAAGTTAAGAGCTTAGGGTGATATCGAAATTGTGTGTGATCAACTGTCAAATTCACCTTTTGGATGCCCTAGAGTTAACATCACCGTAGGAAAAATTTAATGCCCCTAAATTTCCTGCTTATAAAGGGACAAAGGATCATGTGGCTTATGTTTTCCAATTTAAGATGGTCATGGCTATTGTAAGCCTTCCTGAGAACAACAGAGAAGCAATGTATTACAAATTATTCATTGCTACCTTCCAAGAAATAACGTAATAATGGTTCATGGAATTTCCTCCTAAGAGTATAAAAAGCTTTGATGTTGTGGTAAAGGCATTTATTACCAACTATGCATGCAATAAACCCATAAGCTTTTATGCTGTGGTAAAGGCATTTTATTACCAACTATGCATGCAATAAGCCCATAAGGAAAGAGTCTCATCATCTATTCTCAATCATCCAAGAGGACTAAGAGACAATTAAAGCTTATATGAGGAGGTTTAAGACAAAAAAAATGGAAATATCACAATATCTTGATTCCATAGCATTCAAAGCTTTCTGCAATGGCATTAAGCGAGATACTAGTCTCTTTATCGGGTTGACAAAAACTACTCCTCGATATCTAGAAGTAGGCTATAAAGAAACCTAGAAATTCATAAATGTGGAAAGGTAGATGGAATCTACTAAAAAAGTGATCAAAATAAATGTGACTAAACCTACCTCAGTTAATAGAAAATATAATAGAAGGCCTATAGGAGAGAGATGCCCTAACCCTCCTTGTTTTAAACCTATGATCATTCCTAGGGGAAGTTTAAGAACTTGGTATGACTCTATCCTCTTTTACAGGTCCACTGCTATGTATTTCCTTGACTGAGGTAGTGCAACGAATGAAGCATCTTAATAATGTCAATTATCCACTGCCCATGACGGCTCTACTAAGAAACCCCAATAAATACTACGTGTTCCACAAGGATACAGGTCATTGGACTAGATATTGCAAGCACCCTAAATGGGAGATTAAGAATCTGCTCTCGGAAGGATATTTAGGAGATATTGTAAATAAGACATGGGGTCCACAAGAAGGAAACTTAAGAGGAAACAACCCCACTCATCAAAGTAGAGCACCCCTAAATCCAGCTCCTAGGGACACGAATAGAACAAATCATCCCCTGTAAGGGGATGTTCTTATAATCCACACCATACATGGTGGAAGTACCATGGTAGGTTATTCTAGCAATTCAAGAAACATGTATGCTTAGGAAGCCAGGGATACTAATCGATTGGTATATAGTTTTAGGACTGAGGGGCTAGTCTATCCAATCACTTTTGATGGACGGGAGGTCCTCCCACCTCATGATGACCCTCTAGTCATTACAATCAAAATTGCACATTATGCAAGATTTTTCTAGACAGTAGTAGCTCCTCAGATCTATTATACTTATCTACATTATTAGATATGAGAGTAGATTCTAAAGATATTATGTAACAACAAATGCCAATGATTGGTTTCAACAGAAGCATAACTATGTTAGTAGAGACCATACATTTATCAGTCTTCGTGAAAGGAGTAATAATCCTTACAAATGTTGTAGTATTAAATACTCCCACGTCTTACAATGTTATTTTAGGTTAACTATGGATCCACAAGATGAAAGCAGTACCTTCCACATATCATCAACTCATCATGTATCCTACTATTGAGAGGATTAAAGGGATCAGGGGAGAACGGGACAAGGTAAGGAGTTGCTACAATGCCGCCATGAAAAATACATTATCCCCTTTGTCAAAGTAGTAATCATAAAACAGGAATCGTTCAAATAGGGGGAGGATGCCATGAATAGAGGGACAAACTACGATAGTAAACCCTAGTGAGTATGAAATAATTCACATAAGAGATATTGGGGATGACATGTCTGTGAAGATCAATGCCAAATTGACCCCTTTGTCGAGAGCTACACTCATCAATTTTCTATGGGATAATGTTGACCTTTTTGTGTGGAATCCAGAAGACATGCTTGGCATTGATCGTGACATAACTTCCCATTAATTGTGTATTAATCATACTAAAAAACTAGTTCAATAACAAAAATGAATATTTTCTCGGAATAAAGGCGATATTATCAAGATGAAAGTCAATTATTTAAGGAGTGTGTGTTGGGTTCATGAGGTCGCATACCTAACTTGGCTATCGAATGTGGTGTTGGCAAAAAAACCAAAGGGATAGTATATAATGTTTGTTGATTTTATGGTTCTTAATACGATGACATCAAATGATTTCTTCCCCTTGCTAAATATTGATTAATTGGTCGATGCTACAGCTAGTTTTGAAACAATGAGTTTCATGAATGGTTATTTGGGTTATCACCATATCCAAATGTTCCCCAAAGATGAAGAAAAAACAGCGTTCATCACAGAAGAAGGCATCTATTGTTATACAAGGATGCCTTTTGGTCTAAAAAATACAAGGGCTACTTACCAAAGGATGGTCAATAAAATGTTCAAAAACTAAATCGGCTGAAACATGGAAGTCTATGTGGATGACATGATGGTAAAAACCAAGTGCTCCAATGACCACATTTTTTATCTTAAGAAAGGTTGCGCTATAATAAGGGGTTACAAGATGTGGCTCAACCCAAAGAAATGTGTCTTTTGGGTAACCTCAGAAAAATTCTTAAGGTATTCGGTATCGTCCAAGGGTATAGAGGTCAATCTCGACAAAATTCCAACAGTTAAATGGTCGTATAGTTACACTCAGTCGCTTCATTTCTAAATGTACTGTAAAGTGCCTGCCATTTTTTTAATTGTTGAAGAAAAATAAGGAGTATGTATGGGATGCTCACTGCGAGCGAGCCTTGCACACCATTTAAGACTATTTGGGGAAGGCACCTCTTTTGACCAACTCTATTATGGGTGAGGAATGTACATGTCTTTCATGGATAAAGTCGTTAGCACTGTATTAGTAGTCAATAGAGAAGGAAAAATAACACCATGTGTACTATATAAGCCATTCCCTAATAGGAGTGCAATAACTGTACCCTTCGTTGGATAAGGTAGCTATTACCATAAGGTTGATGACACACAAACTCAGACACTACTTTAGTGCCCATAAAATAGTGGTCCCTACTTCACACCCTTTAAAGAATATCCCGGGTAAGTCGGATCAGTCTAGTCATCTTTCTCAAATAGCTATTGAGTTAAGTGAGTTTGAAATACACTATAAGCCATTGTCCACAATCAAGGGACAAGCTCTTGTTTATTTAATTGCCGAATGGACTCAGGAGTATACATCCCTATAAAATATTACAAAGACAATGTCTATGATGGTAGTACCTATCCTTACATCAAATATATGGAAGGTGTATGCCCATAAGGCAAGCAACTAGAGATGAGTAGGGATTGGAATCGTTATATTCACTCTAACAAGGGGTTTAATAGAGTAGTGTCTCTGTATCACTTTTCAGGAAACTAATAATGTGGTCGAATATGAGGCATTACTCGGCTTTACACAATTGATAACTTTGGAAGCTAAAAAGGTGTTAATTCATAGTGACTCATGACTATTAATAAACCAGGTGAATGATGATTTTGAGGCTAAAAAAGAAAATATAAAGCTATATATGCAAGAGGTGAAAAAGTAAGGGTGGCCTTCGAAATATTCGAGATTAAAAAATTCCATGAGAAAGGGAATGCATATGTCGATCATCTAAAAGGGTTACTAAGGCCTACCTTTCTCAATGACTGTATCGATCATGTCAAGAGATATGATAGATGCTAAAGACATGCTAGCATCCTATAATAGTTAGCCAATGACCTGAAGTTCATTATCAATCTATGGCCATTTCAAAAATGGGGCTTGGATAGTGTTAGACCCTTACCTCTCGCCCCAGGCTAAAGAAAATTTCTAATTTTAGTGACTAATTATTTTTCCAAGTGGATAGATGCTGAACCAATGGCAAGAATTCAAGAGGTGGACATACGAAAATTTATTTGGCGAAATATCATATATAAGTATGGTTTACCTCGAGAATTCATTATAGATAATGGCTAGCAATTCACAAGTAAATAGTTAATATCTTTATGTGATGTGATAAGAGTCAAATTATTGCATTTTTGTTATGATTTAAATGTTGATATTTGTGTGAAAATTATGTTTATTTGATTATTTAATCCACAAATGTCATTTCATGGGTATTTCGTGTTTAAAGTACAATTTCAAGTAAAATCATGATTTTTGAAAAGTTTGGGACAAATTTCAATGATTGGGATTGAGTGAAAATAAAAAGAAAACAAAGCTTCAAAGTTTGGAAATCCCGCCGCCGGCGAGATGATTCTCGCCGTCGACGAAAATCTTCCCGAGAGCACGGATTTTGGCAGATGCAAATCTCGCCACCGGTGAGACACCTTGAGCCGCCGGCCAAATTAATGTCACCATTGGCGAGTTTCGTCCAAAAACACATTTTTTATGTTGTTTTGTTCCAAAATTGCCCCCAAAACCCTAGATCTATATATACAATATGATGGAGAAAGAGGTCACAGTAGGGAGGGCAGATCTGAGTCATTTTTTGAGGAGAAAAGACAATTTTGGAGAGAAAGTTTGGAAAAGCTTGAAGGATTATCACCATTGTTGCTACCAAGTGTTCATCTTCAAGAGTTTTTATCTCTTCTCCTTAGCCTTCATATTCTGCATTTTATTCAGATTTGTTATTCATGGATTCAACTGAGATAATGTTTGTTCTTATTTCCATTATGAACTAATTCGTTTTTGCTAAGGCTATGATGTAGTTGAATCAAGAAAATCTGATTTCTTTTGTTATTGTTATATGAGTTCATTGTTTTCAAGTTGAGTATTTATTTCCATGCTTAATGCTTTTAAATTTCTACCAAGATTTAGATGATTTGTTGCATCATATTGAGACTGAGAGGAGATGTGTAATGAATGCTTCTTGTGATAAATACCGTATGTTGAATGTGAGTGTGAGAACTAATGCATGATGTATGTGGTTTTTCTAGAAATTCCATAAATAGTAATGTGCTTGTTTGTGATTAAATCTTCATAGAAATATAGTTGGTTTTCATAGATAAGTAATTCTAATATAACTCGAGAGAGAGTATTAGGTAAATTTGAGTTTTTCAACCATCACTTTTAACTTTGATTCTCATATAACATGACTTGAAATCGGATTGAATTGATTTAGCGAAATCAAATACCTTAGCGTTTTTAATCATTTGTGAACAACATTCAATTTTGTTATTTGCGTTTAGTTTTAAGTTAATTTTCTTCTTAAACAATTTCAACAATTCGGTTTTCAAATAAAATTAGGATTAGTCAATTTCGGTACTTAGTAACGCCATTCCTTGTGGGTTCGATATCCGTACTTTTGTACACTTAATTACTTGAATGATTATACACTTGCGAAAATATGCATCAAGTTTTTGGCGCCGTTGCCGGAGAATGGTTTGATTTTATTAATATCGATGCTACCTAATCTTAGTTTTAATTTGAAGTTAATTTGCTTTATCATTGTTTCATTTTTAATTTTGTTTTAAATTGAGCTTGTTGAGTTGTGGTAATTATTTGTTCATTTAGAGTTGATGCTGCTCATTTGCATTATTTATTTTAGTCATTTCTTGCAATTTTTCAGTTTGTTTATTTTGCTCTTTTATTTTATTTATCATAAAAAAATTGGTAACTTTGTGTTGTTTTTGTGCTAGTTGATTTTCTAGTTGTAGGATTTTTGTATGAGACGTACAAGAAGCCTTAACCTTCTTCCATTTGATCCGGAGATTGATAGAACATATAGGCGTCTAAACCGAGAGAGAAAGCATTCAACCTCAGCTCCTAATAGAGAATCAGTCATGGATCCACCATTTGTTGAGAGAGGTGGAAATCGTAGAGCTTTGAGGGATTATGATGCGCCTAGTGTTGCTGGAACTACTTCGGGTATAAGGAGGCCAATTGTTCAAGCCAATAACTTTGAGATAAAACCATCATTTATCCAAATGGTTCAATCAAATCAGTTTAGGAGAATGTCAAAGGATGATCCAAATGCACATATTGCTTACTTTCTGGAGGTGTGTGATCTTTACAAGATAAATGGTGTGTCCAAAGATGCTATAAGATTGAGGGTTTTTCCTTTTTCACTTCGGGATAAAGCCAAGGAATGGCTAAACTCATTACCACTGGGATCAATTAAAACATGGAATGAATTGGTTCAGAAATTCTTGTCCAAGTTCTTTCCTCCTACTAAGACGGCAAAATTGAGGAATGAAATGACATCTTTTACACAGTATGACCAAGAATCATTGTATGAAGCTTGTGAAAGATTCAAAGAAATGTTGAGGAAGTGCCCACATCATGGTATACCAATTTGGCTGCAAGTCTCTACATTTTATAATGGGTTGGTTTCAAACTATCGTGCAATGATTGATGCTGCAGCTGGAGGATCTTTAATGGGAAAAACATCGGAGGATGCTCATGAGTTGTTAGAGATTATGGAAGAAAACAACAATCAGTGGCATTCAGAGCGGGTAATTACAAAAAGACCAGTAGCAGTGCATGAAATTGATTCAGTGAATGCTTTGTTGGCTCAAGTTGTTGTTCTTTCAAGAAAGATGGATTCTTTGTCATCCAAATTCGAATCCAAACCAACTGCATAATGTAATTTATGTGGTGGAAATCATGCTAGTATCGAGTGCCAAGTTGGAAATCCATTTGCTTCACCAAATGCTGAGCAAGCAAATTATGTTTCAAATTTCCAAAAACCTCAACATAACCCATATTCGAACACCTACAATCCAGGTTGGAGAAATCATCCAAATTTGTCATGTGGAAATAACCAAGGGGGATTCAAATCGTCATCATCTTCCTACCAACCCCAAGAGAAGAAACAAACAGATTTGGAAGGAATTTTGGGAAAGTTCATTGAGGAGTCAAGAACAAATTTTAGAAATCAAGAGGCAATCAACAGGGACATCCAAAACCAACTAGGGCAACTTTCAAAGCAGATTGCAGAAAGGTCTCAAGGATCGTTGCCTAGTGACACAATAAATCCCAAAGAGCATGCAAAGGCTATCACATTGAGAATCGGTAGAGAAATTGAGAATCAGAGGAAATCGGAAAAAAAAAATGGAAAAATCTAAAGAAAAGCCATCAACATCCCAAGATGTTCAACCTTCCCCAAATGCGAAATATGAGCCTCCTATCCCATATCCTCAAAGATTGAATAAGAAAAAGCTTGATAATCAATTTGATAAATTTCTGGAAATTTTTAAGAAATTCCATAATAACATTCCTTTTGCAGAGATGTTGGAACAAATGCCTAAGTATGCAAAATTCATGAAGGAAATTCTATCAAAGAAGAGGAGGTTGGGAGATTATGAAATTGTCATGCTAAATTAGGAGTGTAGTGCAGTTCTTCAAAGAAAACTGCCACAGAAATTGAAAGACCTAGGGAGTTTTGCTATACCTTGTACTATAGGAAGTTGCAATTTTGATAAAGTCCTATATGATTTAAGAGCAAGCATTAATTTGATGCCACTTTCTGTTTTCAGGAAACTAGGCATGGGAGAAGTGAAACCCACTTCAATCTCTCTACAATTAGCGGATCGATCGGTGAAATATCCTCGAGGGGTAATTGAGGATGTTTTAATTAAAGTTGACAAATTTATTTTCCCTGTAGGTTAATCTCGGAAACTTTTGAGTAGAGAACTCCATTGCTACCACTAGAAGCTTGCCTTGTGAAATCTACAACAATTGAGGAGGAAGATGAGGGAGTGAGACAATGTTCTGAATTACTGGCAGCACTTGATGAATATTTTTCCAATGATGGAACATTCAAGGAGTTAGGAACAAATGAAACTCCAACCTCAGTGGTAAAGAAGGAAGCCAACAAGATTGAGCTAAAGCCACTTCCATCCCATCTAAGGTATGCCTATCTTGAAGACTTTGAATCTTTTCCTGTTATTATTAACAATTCCTTGAATGATGAAGAGAAAAACAAGCTATTAGGAGTTCTTCGGACTCACAAAACGGCAATTGGATGGACAATGACAAACATCAAAGCGATTAGCAACTCTATTTGCATGCATAAAATCTTGATGAATGGGGATTACAAGCCCACAATTCAGCCACAAAGGCGCTTAATACCAACAATGTAAGAAGTGGTCGAGGCTGAAGTGATTAAGCTTTTGGATGCCGGGGTAATTTATCCGATTTCAGATAGTGCTTGGATAAGCCCAATTCATTGTGTACCAAAGAAAGGAGGAATCACAGTTGTAGAAAATGAAAACAATGAGCTTATTCCAACAAGGATAGTAACTGGGTGGAGAGTGTGTATTGATTATCGAAAGTTAATGACGCCACCCGAAAAGATCATTTTCCTTTGCCATTTATTGATCAGATGTTGGAAAGATTGGCTGGACATGCTTATTATTGTTTTCTTGATGGATATCGGGGTACAACCAAATTGCAATTGCACCAGAGGATCAAGAGAAGACAACATTTACATGCCCTTATGGTAATTTTGCATACAGAAGGATGCCATTCGGTTTATGTAATGCACCTGCAACTTTCCAAAGATGCATAATAGCGATTTTCTCTAATATGGTCGAAAAGTTTATTGAGGTTTTTATGGATGATTTTTTTGTTTTTGGCCATTCTTTTGATAATTGCTTACATAATCTCTCTTTAGTCTTGCAGCGTTGTAAAGACACAAATTTAGTGCTAAATTGGGAGAAATGTCACTTCATGGTTCAAGAAGGAATTGTTCTTGGCCATCGGATTTCAGCAAATGGAATAGAAGTGGACCGTGCAAAGGTGGAAGTGATCGAAAAATTACCACCTCCAACAACTATAAAGGGCGTTAGAAGTTTCTTGGGACATGCTGGGTTTTATAGAAGATTTATTAAATATTTTTCAAAAATAACAAAACCTCTTTGCAGTTTATTAGTTAAAAATGCACAGTTTGATTTTTCTTCTGATTTTTTGTAGGCTTTTAACCTTTTGAAGGAGAAGCTCACTTCGGCCCCTATAATTTGTGCACCGGATTGGAGTCTTCCATTTGAGGTAATGTGTGATGCCAGTGACTATGCTATAGGTGCTGTTTTGGGCCAAAGGAAGAATAAGTTGCTACATGTGATTTATTATGCAAGCAGCACATTGACAGATGCACAACTTAATTATGCGAGAACTGAGAAAGAGATTTTGGTAGTAGTGTTTGCATTTGATAAGTTTAGATCTTATTTAATTGGGTCTAAAATCATTTTTTATACTAATCATTCTGCTCTTAAGTATTTTCTAACCAAGAAAGATGCCAAACCGCGATTACTAAGATGGATTCTTCTCTTGCAAGAATTTGACTTAGAAATCTGGGACAAAAAGGGGACCAAAAATTTGGTTGCTGACCATTTGTCCAGGTTGGGGGAAGATTACCTTGAGGTTGAAGACCAAATTAATGAAACATTTCCTGATGAGCAATTGTTTGCTATCCGAACGGCTCCATGTTTTGCTGATTATGCAAATTATTTGGTCAAAAAAATTTTACCTCCTGACATGTCTTATTAACAAAAAAGAAAATTCTTTTCTAATTTGAAACATTATTTTTGGGATGAACCTTACTTGTATAAACATTGTGCAGATCAAATTATTAGAAGATGTGTGCCGGAGGAAGAAATGGAAAGCATTCTTCGTCATTGCCATTCGAAGGAAGTTGGAGGACATTTTGGTGGAACAAAAACTGCAGCAAAACTTTTGCAATCTGGATTCTATTGGCCTTTATTGTTTAAAGATGCTTTCAAGTTTGTTTCAATGTGTGATGATTGCCAAAGGAGCGGAAATATTTCACGGAGACATGAAATGCCCTTAAATAATATTTTGATAATTGATTTATTTGATGTTTGGGGTATTGATTTTATGGGGCCTTTTCCTTCATCTCATTCTAATAAATACATTCTTGTTGGTGTAGATTATGTCTCTAAATGGGTGGAAGCAGTTGCCTTGCCTACCAATGATGCTAGGGTTGTGATCAATTTTCTCAAGAAGAACATATTTTCCAGATTTGGCACACCTAGAGCAATTATAAGTGATAGAGGTAAGCATTTTTGCAATAACCAATTTGAGGTTTTGTTGCAGAAATATGGAGTAACACACCGGATAGCAACACCTTACCATCCTCAAACTAGTGGACAAGTTGAAGTCTCAAACCGAGAGTTGAAGAGGATCCTTGAAAAGACCGTAAATAACTCACGCAAGGATTGGTCAAGGAAACTAGATGATGCATTTTGGGCCTATAGGATAGCTTTCAAGACACCTATCGGCATGTCTCCATACCGATTGGTGTATGGAAAAACTTGTCACCTTCCAGTTGAATTGGAACATCGGGCATATTGGGCAATTAAAATTCTAAATTTTGATCTTAAGGCAGCAGGTGAAAAGAGGGTGTTACAATTGAATGAGATGGATGAAATGTGGAATGATGCTTATAAGAATGCCTGAATATATAAGGACAAGACGAAGGTTTGGCATGATAAGCACATTTTGAGGCGAAACTTTGAGGCGGGACAGAAAGTGCTACTTTATAATTCCCATCTCAGACTTTTCCAGGGAAAGCTAAAATCTCGTTGGTGAGGGCCTTTTCTAGTAACCAAGGTGTTCCCTTATGGAGCAGTTGAGATTAGTCATGAAACAAAGGGAACGTTCAAAGTGAATGGACAACGGTTGAAGCCATATTTTGATGGAGAATTCAGCAAGCAGAAAGATTCTCTAGAGTTACAACAACCGGAGTAAAGAATGGCAGAAAGTATAGCTAATGACTATAACTTAAAGCGCTTAATGAGAGGCAACCCATCAGATTTTTTTCTCATCTTTTATCTCATTTTATTTTAGCGATTTTAAGATTTTAAATTTTAGCTTAAATTTTAAGCTTTGGTGAATTATTAGTTAGATTTTAAATTCTGCACTTCATTTTATGATAATTTTATTTTTAATTAAATTTGCTTATTTTATTTGTCTTGCAGGTAAAAACATAATAATAAATAAATAAATCTTACGTTCGCCGCCGGTGGGATTATTTTCACCACCAGTGAGAATCAATTTAAATGGATTTTAGCCACGGCCAGTTTCTCTTTCTTACATTGGGGACAATGTAAGGTTTTGGCTGGGGGTGCGATAAATGGTAAATCTTTTCTTCGCTTCATTTTTAGTAGTTTTGTTTGTGTGTTTATTTGTGTTTAATTTTGATTTTCTATTTTTTCTGTATTTTAATTTAATTTCTTTTATTTCTTTATTGTCTTATTTTTATTATTTATTATTTATTATTTCATTTTATTTTTTTTCTCATTTGCATTTTACTTGTTTTAATTTGTACGTTGATGATAATAATGTGATTGTGATAACAAGTAGCTTTTAGAAGACATTAAATTTTGCTCCAGTTTAAAGATAATTTCAAATGTTGATTTTACCTAGTTGGTGACTCTTTTGGTATGTGGTATGATTTGGTTGATTAGTCTAAATGCTTAGAGAAGTTTTATGTGCGAATTTTTCATGGATATTTTTGTGATCTCAACAAACTCTAGAACTCATTTGAAAACCTCTTGAGGTGAAATAATTTGGAATTGCACTGTTTAGGATATGATGTAGGCCATTTTTGGATCAATTGTGCCATTTTAAGCCTACCTTGTTATCCTTATATCACTAGTTACCTCTTTGAGCCTATTTAAATATATTGTTAGCCTTACTTTTCTTTCTTTTTTCCTTCTATAACCTACCTTTTATTGAGCCAAATATATATATATATATATATATATATTTGTTAAGAGCGTTTAATTTTGAACACAAACTTTTCAAGAGCAATTGGAGAAATCTTCCACATATATTGGAAGAAATTGTTTGGGGGTTATGTATATTCAAGAGCAATTGGAGTAAGGATGAAAAAAAAAAGCCTTCACATTTAGTAAATAAAAGAGTGTTAGTGATGGATGTACTGAGGTGAAAGATTGAGGAAGAACTTTGTTTATCTTTGAAAAAATGGGTTATGATCGGAAGAAACAATTTGGGTTAAATGGTGTTACTATTTTACTTAATTGGTTGTGTTTAGTGTAATAAGTGCTCTTATTTGTATTTTGACACTTCCCGTTCTTTCTTAACCAAATACCTAAGCCTAACATTACAAGCCTCATAAAGTCCTATTGATCCAAAGTGGTGTATTTTCCTTCATTAGTGGAGAGAGGTTTGAAAAGTGAGCCTATGGAGTTTGAGATTTCACCTTTTTGTTTGTGGATGTTATGCATAATATTATCCGGGCATTATGGTATTGGTCTGTGGTTTGATGGATGTTTAAGAGTCAATAATAAAAGTGAAATTGGCATTTGAGATTTCTTAAAGCTTAGGTGATATTTAATTATTCTATGTGTTGTGTGTTATTTACAATTTTTGAGACATTTGTGCAAATTAATTGTTGTGTGATTTTATTATTTTGAGTTAGGATAGTTATAGGTAAGATGTTTGTGGATATAATCATTGGAAGCCCTCACGAGACTACAACTCGTTCTACTAGGGCCGCCTAGGGGTTTAAAGGCTTATTGCATATACTTAATGTAATTTTGTAAATAGAATAAATTTTCTTTGAATTTTTCTTTTAATGTCTCTTTTGAATTTATTCATAGATCGCTTTTCTTGCTAGAGACTAGCAAGAAGCTGGTTGGGGGTTGTTGATAAAAGTCAAATTATTGTATTTTTGTTATGATTTAAATGTTGATATTTGTGTGAAAATTGTGTTTATTTGATTATTTAATCCACAAATGTCATTTCACGGATATTTCGAGTTTAAAGTGCAATTTCAGGTAAAATCATGATTTTGGAGAAGTTTGGGACAAATTTCAATGATCAGGATTGAGTGAAAATAAAAAGAAAACAAAGCTTCAAAGTTTGGAAATCCTACCGCCGACGAAAATCTTCCCGAGAGCACGGATTTTGGTAGATGCAAATCTCGCCGCCGGTGAGACACCTTTAGCTTCCGGCCAAATTAATTTTGCCGCCGGCGAGAATCAGTGGAATCAAAATCGTAATTTTTCCAGAAATCTCGTCGTGGCGAGAATAATGTCGCCGCCGACGAGTTTCGTCCGAAAACACATTTTTTATGTTGTTTTGTTCCAAAATAGCCTCCAAAATCCTAGATCTATATATACAATATGATGTAGAAAGAGGCCATGGTAGGGAGAATAGATCTGAGTCATTTTTGGAGGAGAGAAGACAATTTTGGAGAGAAAGTTTGGAGAAGCTTGAAGGATTATCACCATTGTTGCTACCAAGTGTTCATCTTCAAGAGTTTTTCATCTCTTCTCCTTAGCCTTCATATTCTGCATTTTATTCAGATTTGTTATTCATGAATTCAATTGAGATAATGTTTGTTCTTATTTCCGTTATGAACTAATTCGTTTTTGCTAAAACTATGATGTAGTTGAATCAAGAAAATCTGATTTCTTTTGTTATTATTATATGAGTTCATTGTTTTCAAGTTGAGTATTTATTTCCATGCTTAATGCTTTTAAATTTCTGCCAAGATTTAGATGATTTGTTGCATTATATTGAGACCGAGAGGAGATGTGTAATGAATGCTTCTTGTGATAAATACCGTATGTTGAATGCGAGTGTGAGAACTAATGCATGATGTATGTGGTTTTTCTAGAAATTTCATAAATCGTAATGTGCTTGTTTGTGATTAAATTTTCATAGAAATATAGTTGGTTTTCATAGATAAGTAATTCTAATATAACTCGAGAGAGAGTATTAGGTAAATTTGGGTTTTTCAACCATCACTTTTAGCTTTGATTCTCATATAACATGACTTGAAATCGGATTGAATTGATTTAGCGAAATCAAATGCCTTAGCATTTTTAATCATTTGTGAACAACATTCAATTTTGTTATTTGCGTTTAGTTTTAAGTTAATTTGCTTCTTAAACAATTTCAACAATTCGGTTTTCAAATAAAATTAGGATTAGTTAATTTCAGTACTTAGTAATGCCATTCCTTGTGGGTTCGATATCCGTACTTTTGTACACTTTATTACTTGAACGATTCGTACACTTGCAAAAATATACATCATGATGAAATGGGCATCAAGCTATCCCATTCCACCTTTTACAGACCACAAGAAAATGGTCAAATAGAGTCATCAAACAAAATACTTATCAATATATTGAGGAAAGTTTGGAAAAAGCAAAGGGTAAATGGGTAGATGAATTGCACGATGTTCTTTGGTCTACAAGAACAACCCCTAGGGTATCAATAAGGGAAAGTCCTTTTTCCATCGTTTATGGCACTGAAGGGATTATCCCATTGAAGATATATTAAGCTAATCTTAGGTCAAAAATCACGCAAGAGGATAATGATCACCTCAGAAGAGAGGATCTCTTATTGGCAGATGAAAAAAGCCTTGATATGTATTGAATCACAAAAGAGAACAATCTAAAATTTGTACAATAGATTCGTTAAACATAAGAACTTCAATGTAAGGGAGTAGGTCTTGCGGAAATTATTGGGAAACAAAGTTGAAACTACGTATGGATTATTTTCTGCAGTATGGGAAGGCCCATATCAAATATACAATATTACTCCATGAGGGTATTATCTGATAGAACATGATGGCGTAAGGGAGGAACTAAGTTGGAATGGGGAATATCTCAAGAAATATTATGTATGAAACTTTATCATCAATATATTGAAAAACAATGATGTTGTTTGAGCCCACTTCTATGTATTATATTGTAATGTGAAAAATTAATGTGATGACCCATACGTTTGAAGGAAGGAGTCAACTGACCCCCTAACTTGGGATGTGGGATACGTCTTATACCTTATGATTAGAGAAAAGAGTCCATTGACCCACTTGAGATGCGGGATAGGTTCCAAGTAAGGGTTACGTGTTCACCAATATGAATCTCCCTTTTGGGAGCATATGTAAGGGGTAGGATTTTTCACCCTTTCATGTCATTTATCTCATAAAAAATTAACGCGGTGACCCTTAAGTTTGGAGGAAGGAGTCCACTGACCTCCTCACTTGGGATGTGAGATACGTGCTATGCCTTATGATTAGAAGAAAGAGTCCACTGAACCCCACCCCACTTGAGATGCATTTAAGGATTAAATTCAATTTCATCCTTACATGTATCATGTCTCGTGAAAAATTAATACAATGACCCCCATATTTAGAGGAAGGAATCTACTGATCCTCCCACCTGGGCTGCGGAATACGTCATATACCTCATGATTAGAAGAAGGAATCCACTGACCTTTCCATTTGACATGCGGGATACATCCTAAGAAAATGAATAAGACACTCAGTCCAACAATATGAAATCAATATCGATAAATGAAATGCATAAGTATGTTGATACAAACTAGACATCAACTCTCCATAGAGAGGTTCATTACTTGTTTGAGAGACTTGATCCAAAATTTTATAACATAGAAACCTGGTAAGTTGTTTTCTTGAGTGCTCTATGTTTCTAGTACTCTACCAACTTGCGACTCAATTCAACAAAGAAGGAAAGATGCTCCAAGAGCAATTACAAAATAAACAAAATTCAACAACTAACGTGCTCTACTCCTTTACCTATCTATTATACCAGAGTTTGTTGCTCAAAACGCTACTAAGCCTTGTTTTTTTCTAACAGCTTTATAAGCATTTTAAATGTTAAAACTAAAAGAGAAAATGACGTAGCAAATGACAACTTATTTAAAAGCAATAAACACAAAAAATTTCACGTGGTAGTTTTTTTTTGCATTAGTTCCATCGCAACCTATATCAACTAAGGGTGAAACTTGGTTTTTTGCCTCTTTTCTCTCCAATAGGTAATGTTATGTAACATTAATGGGAATACTTTGAAACTTAATTATATAATTAAAATATAAAATGAATTTAATATAACAAGAATAGATAAATTATAAAATTTTAACACTTAAATGATATTAAATAATGCAATTAGTATAAAAAGGCATTTTTTATTACCATTCTATATGCACTACTGCTATACAATTACTGAATTACATGTCACTTCACGGTTATAGATAATGGTGTCCCTCCAAATTTTATATTATCAAATTATTCAATTAATTTTATTTTTATGTTTAAATAATATATTTTTACATTATAAAAAATATATGTATACGCACTTATAATTTGTAAAAACATATATTTTTTATATTACACAAGAAAAATATATGTATTGAATAGATAGAGATAAAATAAAATGATCTATAAAAAATTATAATATACAATTAAACTTGTTTGGAGAATTTTCACGCTATAGAATTCTAGTGATTCTAGAGATAAGTATGAAATGTTAATAATGAGAGAGGTCATTTAATCTTCTCACTAAGAAAGTATATATAACACGTATTAGACATGTGTCGAGGTTACATAGGTTGGTGCTCCCATACGAGCTGCTAGAGTACATGCAAAGTAGTTTTACATAAAATCAAGTCATTTTTCTCAAGTCACCATATACGTGTTGTTTGTCCTCATGTCACCATATACGTGATGTCTGAGGTCTTGTATGCAAAGGTGACCCAGATCTTTAGGGTGGTGTATCAGGCCGTTTACCTAGGCTAAGTATTGGCCCTCAAGTTTTGATCCTTAAGTCTTGGTCCTTAGGTCTTGATCCTCAAGTCTTGACCCTTAGGTCTTGATGCTCAGGTATTGACACTTAGGTCTTGATCCTCAAGTCTTGGTTCTTAGGTCTAGGCCCTCAAGTCTTGATCCTTAGGTCTTGAACGAGGTACCTAGGGTCACTAGGTTATATATGAACTGTTATACAAGTGATACCTCCACCATATGAGCGAGGTAACTCAGGTCAATAAGGTCGCGTACCTACTACCTGAATAATACCAAACATTAACTCCCATATTCCCTTGTTTTTGAAAATTCAAGGGAATAATACTTTGTTTCCTAATCTTTGTATAGTTAGGTCGCTATGAACAAGAAGTCTGATTCAGCGGGCACTATAATAGATATCGACCACTTCATGAGTGATATGTCTGACACGAACTTCTCTAGTTGCAAGGTGACCAAGTCATTACGAGTATATTCCAATTATCAATCTGGGTTTCAAAAGGTAAACTCTTCAACTTCTCTAAACACCATGTCGTTGTATTCGGGGTGTTGAATGACTGTTACATTCACATGTACCTTAGGTCACTAGGCAAATGTACTATGTCTCTCTATTATCGTAGGGGAACAATTGAGTAGTCCTTATGAATAAGGAGATGAATGGCCTTGCAATTGAAGAGCATATATCTAAGCCCTTATTGGTCACGCGTTAATATTGAAACTCCCCAATAGTGTATTTCATGTCAATGAGCTCCTCACTAGTTTAGGACGAATCCAATTATTTTTGTAGGAATGGATTATATAAATATTGGCTTTGGAGATTCGATCGATGTCTAATACTTGTATTTTGTAGCCCATAATGCTAATGACTAGTCAAACTATCTTGCCTCTAAGGATTGGAATTTTAGTTGTGTAGATAAGGAACTTTTTTCAAACAATCCAAGCTTGTTATTCGACTTAATTGAGACCATGAAAGTGAGGTGAGTTTCATGATTTGTAGTTTAGAAATTTAGGTCGAGAAGCTAGACTTAATTGTGCCTTATTACACCTTGATGTGAGACTTAATTGTGCCCTATTACACCATGATGTGAGACTTAATTGTGCCCTATTACACCTTGATGTGGTCTTTTCAAAATAATAAGAGTAAAACACTCTAGAAAGATGTCATCTCATATACTCCAACCATCTTTTAAAAAGTAAAAAAGCCCATAAAGAATCAACTTTCTTAAGTATCCAAGTGAACCAGAGACCTAGATTCCCTACCTCATTAAATGAAGAATATATGGATTTTTCACATATACTTTTAAGTATATTGAGGCAGTTGCTAGAATTGGACAAATCAAAGAGGTTAAACGTGTAACTAGGAAATCAAATTTCTATGATCATGAGAAGACTTAAACTATTTGATGAAAGTTATCTCCCTAATCCACGACCTCTGATCAATGTGAGTGATTGGTTTGGATTTGTTTCAAATCTCACATACTAGTTATACACAAATAACATGCTCTAATACATTGAAGGTTATGTTCAAAAGTGAACCTCTAGAACTTTAATTTGTAAAACTTGCTTGTTTTGATCACCATTAAGGCAGATCCATCTAGAGTTATGAACTACATTAAATAGATTAGATAACTTTGATGGACCTACGATTGGAAAAGTAGCAGTAAAGGCCTAATTATACGAGGAACCATTTGAAATTTTCAAGAAGTTCAAATCGATGGAAGAATGTACCAGATCTATATTGCTTTTAACCCTGAAGTAATGAGGTGAACTGAGGTCCCTTTCAAACAAAGTGAGGGAAATTTTCAGGGGAAATTATTAGCCCACATGTGGATGTGACATGCAAGGGTGAAATATTCAACCCCATACATGAGTTGCCAAAAAAAATGAGGGTTTACATTGGTGAACTCAAGACTCTTTTCGTGAAATGAGACATGTAAGGGTGAAATCAATCCCTCACATGAACTTCCAAATGGGAGTTCATATTAGTGAACATAAGACCCTTGTCATGAAATGATACATACAAGGGGTGAAATATCAAACCTCTCATATGCGCTTCCAAAAAATGGGGTGTACATTGGTGAACTCAAGACCCTTTCTTAGGATGTATCAAGTGGGGGGGGTCAATTGACCTTCATCCTTATAACTTGAGGCATATGATGTATCCCGCAACCCAAGTGGGGGGTTAGTTGACTCCTTCCTCCAAACTTAGGGTCACTACATTATACAAAGATTGACTTTGTAGATTCGATCAATGTCACCTATGACCTATATTTATAATGCCAAGGACTAGTCAAAATATCTTGCCTCCAAAAACTGAAATTTTAGTTGTGTAGACAAGGAACTTTTTGTCAAACAATCCAAGCTCACTATTCGACTTAATTGAGACCATGAAAGTGAGGTGAGTTTCGTGATTTGTAGTTTATAAATTTAGGTCAAAAAGCTAGACTTAATTATGCCCTACTACACCTTAATATGGTCTTTTCAAAATAATAAGAATAAAGCACCCCTTGTAATAGAAAGATGATGTCTCATATACCCTAACTACCTTTTAAAGAGAAAAAGAGCCCGCAAGGAATTGGATTTATTAAGTATCAAGGTGAATCAGGGACCTATATTCCCTACCCCAATAAATGAAGAATCTACGGATTTACCACATCCATTTTTAAGTACATTGAGGCAAATTCTAGAACTAGACAAATCAAAGAGGTTGAATATGTAACTAGGGAATCAAATTTCTATGATCCTAAGAAGACTTAAACTTTTTTATGGAAGTTAAGCTCCACAATGCATGACCTCTGATCAATGTGTGTGATTGGTTTGGATTTGTTCTAGATCTCACATAATAGTTATACACAAATAACATGATTTGGTACATTGAAGGTTATGCTCAAAAGGTGAACCTTAGAAACTTTAATTTGCAAAACTTGCCTGTAGCCATTAAGGTAGATCTATCTAGAGTCATGGACTACATTAATAGATTAGATAACTCTGATGGACCTACGGTTGGAGAAGTAGTGGTGAAGGCCCAATTATATGAGGAACCATTTACAATTTTCAAGAAGTTCGACTTGATGGAAGAATGTGCCATATCTATATTGCTTTTAACATTGGAGTAATGGGGTGAATTGAGGTCCCTTTCGAACGAATTGAGGGAACTTGTCAGGGGAAATTATTAGCCCACATGCGGACGCGACATGCAAGGGTGAAATAGCCAACCCCTCACATGTGTTGCCAAAAAAAATGAGGGTTTACATTGGTGAACTCAAGACTCATTCCATGAAATGAGACATGTAAGGGTGAAATATCCAAACCCTCACATGCGCTTCCAAATAGGGGGTTCACATTGGTGAACTCAAGATGTTTTCCATGAAATGAGACATGTAAGGGAGAAATATCCAACCCCACACATGGGCTTCCAAAAAATGGGGATGCATATTGGCGAACTCAAGACCTTTTCTTAGGACGTATCCCACATCCCAAGTAGGGGGTCAGTTGACCTCCATCTTTCAAACTGGAGATATAAGATGTATCCCACAACCTAAGTGGGGGGTTAGTTGACTTCTTCCTCCAAACTTGGGGGGTCATCACATTAATTTTTCATGAGATAGAAGACATATAAGGGTGAAATTGAATCCAACTTCTTCCTCCAAATTGAATCCAATTGCACTCCAAAAGAAGGGGTTCACATTGGAACTCAAGACTCTTTCTTAGGACATTTCCCGCATCCCAAGTAGAGGGGTCATTTAACCTCCATCCTCCTAACTTGAGGCATAATATGTATCCCGTAGCCCAGTGGGGGAATCGATTGACTCCTTTCTTCAAACTTGAGGGTTCGTAGAATGTATCTCGTATCCCAAGTGGGGGGTCAATTAACTCTTTCCTCTAAAAGTGGGGTATAAGACGTATCTCGCATCTGAAATGGGGGGTCAATTGAATCTTTCCTTTATACTTGAGAGATTAATCGCATTATTATTTCATGAGATATGAGATATGCCAGGGTGAAAAATCCTACCCTTCACATGCGTTCCAAACTTGAGGTATTAATCACATTAATATTTCGCTAAATATGAGACATGTTAGGGTGAAAAATCCTACCCCTCACATTCACTTATATTATTTTTCTATCTTATCACCATGGTAGGAAAGCGTGCTAAAGGACGATTAAGAATAGCAGACGAGGAGGTCATAGTAGTAACATATAACGCTTTTCCTATCCATAACGAGGCTAGAATAGAGACTAGCACTCAACAAGAGTTAACCCGTCAAATTCTTGAGTTAAGAAGATAGCTCAAGGAGATCAGGTGGGAAAACAAGTCCCTACACTCACAACAGGTGGGGGAGCCTTTAAGGATCGAACCCCAAGCCTAATTGAAAGAAATAGGCCAAAACACATCACCCCGAGCCAAATCATGGCGAACAAAAAGTTGAAGGAAACCTTCTTTCCAGCTCGATGAGACCTAACAACGATCAATGGTTGCAAAAGAGGAAACACTTGGAGGCACGATTTCATGCCTTGGAGGAAGCTAAAAAAAAAGCACGACCAAGCGTTGAAAGTGACCAATGAAAGGCATGAGAAGGGTAAGGCCCCTTATGGTATGGATAAGGACTGTGAGCAACTTTATGTCTCCCCATTCTTTGATGAGATAGAAAATGATGAACCACAAGTCAATTTTAATGCTCTCAAATGCCCTGATTACCTAGGAACTAAAGACCCTGTTATGCATGTACAACATTTCAAGACGGCCATGGCCTCTATGAGTCTCACACAGGGAAAAAAAGATTCTATGATGTGCAAACTATTTGTTGCTACCCTCTATGATGGCGCCTAAAAATGGTTCAACAACTTATCACCCCGTACCATAACCTCTTTCTCACAGTTTTTCAGGTTGTTTATCACCAACTACGTCTGTAACAAGCCTATCGAGGTTACATAGGTTAGCACTCTTATACGAGTTACCAGAGTATATACAAAATGATTTTACATAAAATCAAGTCGTTGTCCTCAAGTCGTCGTATACTTACTATCTATTCTCAGGTCGTCATATATATATTGTTTGTCCTCAAGTCGTCATATATGTGCTGCATGAGATCATGTATCCAAAGGTGACCTAGGGTATTAAAAGTGGTGTATCAAGCCGTTTACTTAGGCCAAGGGTCTTGACTTATTGCTTTCAAAAGTCAAATCATTATACACAAGTTAGTATACGTGTGCTACCTCTATCATATAAGTGAGGTACTTTATATCGGTCGGTATCTGTTATTTAAATAATAATATCACATAAAACTTAATGTTTTTTATGAAACTTAGATATGCAAACTAATTTGAGTTTTGATCTGTCTCGAAGTAGCTCAAGTTTTCGGCTAAAAAACCCAATGACAGCGCAACACAAACAAGTACCGTCCAAATCCCCAAAATTTAAGTGTGAAAATCTGAATGTGTTGCATGCAAATAATTGTTAATTAGGTGTTTTGGCCATTTGTTTGGTCACAAACTCACTACTGTCACACTCCCATAAAACACGTGCCCATTATCCAATGATCGACCAGCCGACCATTTGATACACTTCCTTTTTCAAATTTTAGCTCACCTACCACTGTACACGTGTCATGATGTTCTTTTAAAAAAATATATAAGTACTTGATCATACTTCTAAGCTAGCCTCCTCTAATCTTTCCCATAAATAAGACATGCACAACACATACTTTTTGAAGCCTACCTAGTTTTAATAATTCTCAATTGCTACAATTTAGCCTACTTTTCATGGAGACTAATTTGGTTATGGTCTTCATGGTTCTAGCTGGGTTTAGTGCTTGCAAAGCTAGCCAAATTGGCCTGGGTTCGAGGTTGTTGGCTAGCACTAACAAGCAAGCTTATTGGGAATCAGATAATGGTACCTTTGCTTTTGGATTCACTCCAATGGATGAACCTAACAAACTTCAACTTGCCATTTGGTTTGCACAACTTCCCGGGGATCCCACTATTGTATGGTATGCTAACAGGTAATATTTTTCTATCGTTGCTATATTTCACAGACATAATTAATATAATAATTTTTTTAATATAATTATGTTTGTCTTATTAATGTATAAAAATAACGTATATATATTAGTTTAATATTTGTTGATTGATGTTATTTATATATTATACAAATTTCACATTACAACAAAATTTGGATCGATCAATAATTAAAAAAAAATAATGAGTCTTAAAAAAATAATACATAAATTTTATAAAATAAAAAAAAAATAAGTAAAAGTCGAATATAGTAAAAATAAATTAAAAATATATAATATTGAATCAAAGAAACTTATTGTACTTAACAATAACAAAGTTCATCAATTTTTTTTAAGGTATGTATCATCATTTTAGATACATTTGAGATACATACAAATAGAGTAATTCAATTTTTTAGTAATTATGTGATTTTCAGGTGTCATAACGTACCCATTGTGTATTATATCATTTTTATTGTGTTATCATATATATTACAAAAATATAAATTAAAATATAATTTTGTAATGATTTAAAATTCAGTGATAATTTTATAATATATACCAAGTTTTTACTTGTAATAAAATTATCTTCATCTTATCTATTCTATAATAATAATAATAATAATAATAATAATAAAACGATATTAAGTTAGAATAGAAAAAAATTTATCCAAGATATCAAGTGAGATAATAGTTTTTGATTGGATAATATAAAAATATTATAACTATATAATATTTAAGATGGTTAATTTGGTTTCTTTATTTATATAAAAAGTATTTTTTAAATTAGAGAATGTGTTATTTAATTATTTTTGTTTTAAAAAAATTATAAAATTATTTTTGTTTCAAAAAATTATAAAAAAAACATGTAATTATTTTAAAATTATTTTATAAAATAAAAATTATCATGAATATTCTCGTCATTTCATTGTTCAATAATACCCATAATATTATTTCTTTTAAAAATAATTTATCAATAAAATATTTATTAATAATATTAAAAAAATTATATGATTTTTTTATAAGCAAAAGGAATATATTTTTATAAGTAAAAAAATTAATAAATATCTTTATTAATTTTAAAGAAGAAATATTTTTTTTTCAAATAAAAAAACCAAAACTTTTATCTCTGGTATTTAATTGTATCCATTTTGGCATTTAGGTGAGTGATTATCTAAACTCTGAAATTGGGATGGTTATGTTATATTTATAGGTTTTACTTTCTTAATTCGTTCATTGACTTAATTTTTCTCCTCACTAATATAGTTAATTAACTGTTCACATTTTCATATATACAATATATCTCTCATTTTGTACTTTATAAATTAATATGAGTACGGAGTATTTATATATTTTAATTTATAATTTTTTAAATAAATTTTATGATTTAAAAATATAATTAATTAAGTAAAAAAATTTAATATTAAATTTTATTTAAAAATTAAATAAAAATTATATATTTTATTAATAAAACCGCTAATTTTTCTTCCTTTACTTTTCTCTCTTCCCTTCATGCTTTCTATCTCTTTCATTTCTCTCTCCCTCCCCTCCCACTCTCTTATTTCTCTCTTATTCTCTCCTATTTTTTCTCTTTTCCTTTTTTGGCCTCTCTCTTCTGTTCATTATTTTTCTCTCTCAACATTTTTGTTTTTTTAATAAAAGAAAAAAGGAGAAAAATGTAATTTTTTAATATTTTTTATTAATAAAATATATAGTTTTTATTTTATTATTAAAATTTTATAATTTTTAAAAATTTAAATTTAATTTATTAAATTTTTAAATTACTAAAATAGCAAAACTCACCTATAAAAAAATTACACAACATTAAATTATATAAATTACACAATTTTATTATTAAAATAACCACCCACCCGATTAATACTACCTTGGATTAAAACTAAAGTCGGCCTATTTAATTTAGCATACATAATTGCACGGTAGGTGTTTGTGAAAAAGCCACTATGAAATTGATGGTTATCGGTTTTAATAAAAGAACAGAGAAACAAAGGCTTTGTGATAAGAGACTGATGGGGTATTGATATATATACTTACTGGTTTCAAAATTAGTAAGAAAAATCAAAACTTGTTTCCCATCTCTAGTCTTTACATAAAGCTTTTGCAGGTAGTATGCTATGATCATCTATACAATTAAAGCAAACAAAATTCATTTTCTCTTCATCATCTAAATATAGAAACTCTCCAGTCACCAACAATGCAATTTTGGAGCTTGACACAACTGGAAACATGGTTCTCTTCGACAACGAGACCGCTATCTGGGCTTCAAACACTTCACACGCCGGTGTAGAAGTAGCTGTTTTTTCAGAATCAGGTAACTTTGTCTTATACAACAGAGCAAACTATCCTGTTTGGCAGAGCTTTTTATATCCATCTGATACTCTTCTACCTAATCAGCCTCTATCTGTCTCTTTAGAACTTACAACATCTAAATCACCATCTTCACAAGGTGGTTATTACACACTTAAAATGCTTCAACAACCCACTTCTCTTAGCCTTGCTCTTACTTACAATTTACCAAAATCCAACTATTCTTATTGGCAAGGACCATTCATATCAAATGTCACTGGAAATGTTGTTGCTGTTTTAGATGAAGCAGGAAGTTTTGGAATTGAGTATGGAAATTCTTCAAATGGTGCCGTTTATGTGTATAAGAATGATGGTGATAATGGAGGTTTATCAAGGATCTCAAATAACCCATCAAAGAGATTATCAGTTTTTCGAAGATTGGTGCTTGAAAGTAACGGAAATTTGAGACTATATCGTTGGGATAACAACGTTAATGGTTCACACCAATGGGTACCTGAGTGGGCTGCTGTATCTAATCCTTGTAACATTGCTGGAATTTGTGGAAATGGGATATGCAATTTGGATGAAAGAAAGACAAATGCTTCTTGTACTTGTTTGCCTGGTACTTCTAAGATGGGCAGAGATGGTCATTGCTTTGAGAATTCTACATTAGTTGGGAAATGTAATTTTCGACATGAAAATAAGACAACCCAGTTTAGAATTTCATCTGTACAACAAACCAATTACTATTTTTCAGACTATTCTGGTGTAGCAAATTATAGTGATGTTCAAACAGTATCAAAATGTGGAGATGTATGTTTAGCTGATTGTGAATGTGTTGCTTCTGTTTATGGGTTAGACGATGAAAAGCCTTATTGTTGGGTTTTGAGAAGCTTGGATTTTGGTGGATATGAAGATCCTGGTTCAACCCTCTTTGTGAAAATTAGGTCTAATGGCTCTATGACACCAGAAGAGAGTACCAGAGGATCACAAAAGTCTTCTGAGGATTCTGGAAATGATGAGAAAGCAAAAGTGTTGGTTATTCCTATTGTTTTGAGCATGATTCTTCTTATTGGACTTTTGTGTTCGCTATTATATTATAATGTTCATAGGAAAAGATCCTTAAAAAGAGCTATGGAAAGCTCTTTGATATTGTCAGGTATCCCAATGAATTTCACTTACAGGGATTTACAAATTCGTACTTGGAATTTTTCCCAACTTCTTGGAACCGGTAAGAATGTAATTTAATTTTCATTTCTTTTTTTTTTAATTAGAGAAAAATAATTAATACTTAACCAAGTTATTAATCATGTCTAGTCCTCATACATGTACTAATGTTGTATTTTTAGGAGGATTTGGGAGTGTATACAAGGGAAGCCTATCAGATGGAACTTTGGTAGCCGTGAAGAAACTTGACAGAGTTTTGCCTCATGGAGAAAAGGAGTTTATAACTGAAGTTAACACTATTAGCTCTATGCATCATATGAACTTGGTTCGCCTTTGTGGGTACTGCTCTGAGGGGTCAAATAGGTCAGTAATTTTTTGCATTACTCTAGGGCATATGACTTAAATGGTATATAGTTCTGCTTAAAATTTCATGATCTAAGTGGCGCGTTTTTGGAAATTTGGCCAAAATGGACCCAAAATTGCAGGTATATTCTGCATACAACTTGTACATAATTTTTACATGAGTCGTGTACAACCTTACACAACTCGTACAGCCTGTACATAATCTGTGCAAAGCAAAAAAATACAATACTTGGCCAAACTCAAAATACATGCATTCTGGGATTCAATTCTGATTTTACAGTCAATTCATTTTCAAATTCTGATAATCCAAATCAAAATAAAATGAAATTGCTTATACATAGGACATATATGGCTTAAATGGTATAAAATTCTGCTGAAAATTTCTTGATTTAACAATCCGTTTATTTTCAAATCATGTAATCCAAATTGAAAGAAACGTATTAAATTTCTTTTTATTTGTAAAAATTATCATTTGCAGGCTTCTAGTTTATGAATTCATGAAAAATGGCTCCTTAGACAAATGGATATTTCCCTCATACAATTCCAGAGATAAGCTGTTAGATTGGCCAACTCGGTTCTATATAGCTGTAGCTACTGCACAAGGGATTGCATATTTTCATGAACAATGTAGAGATCGGATTATTCATTGTGACATTAAACCAGAAAATATACTCTTAGATGAGAATTTTTGTCCTAAAGTTTCAGACTTTGGATTGGCCAAGTTGATGGGAAGAGAGCACTCACATGTTGTTACAATGATCAGAGGAACTAGAGGCTATTTAGCTCCAGAGTGGGTTAGTAATAGGCCTATTACTGTGAAGGCTGATGTTTATAGTTATGGCATGCTTCTTCTGGAGATTATTGGTGGTCGTAGGAACCTTGACATGTCTTTTGATTCAGAGAATTTTTTCTATCCTGGATGGGCTTTTAAGGTATCCTGGGACCCCTTTCCTATTTTTATTTTTTCCCCCTCTTATCTTTATCTATACTATATGTAATTCAGATTTTACATGACTAGGTTATTTACATGATTTTACTGTTTATATCTAAAAAATATTTTTTTTACGTTATTCAAAATATCATGTGCACTGTAATTTTGAACATATGAAAAACATATGTTTTTGTACATGTTCAAAAATACAGTACACATATTTCTTTTATACATAATGTAAAAAAACATAGATTTTTAGGGTGTTAAAAATAAAAACATGTAAATAGATAGTCATGTAAAAACTAGTGTTATACTTAAGGGTCTGTTTGCTTGCACTTCTATTAAAGCTTTTATGAGTCTATTTGTTTTTGTTTTTGAAATTTTGTAAAAGCGTTTCTGAAAAGAAAAAAAAAGCAATTGAACCAATTAGGTAAAATTTGTCCCAAGTACTTTCATAGCTCAAAAGGTACGTTCTCCTCAAATTGCTTTTGACTGAAACACTTTCATGAGAAATACAAGCAAACATACCATAAAAGTTATATAGGTCAAAACCAGTTTCGAGAGAAGTGCTTTCCGAGTCCTAATAGCACTTATGACAATTTTATTTATGTTAAATACGTAAGTGTTTTTTTAATTTCAAAAGTGCTTTTACAGGTCTCAAAAGCATAAAAAACCAAAACCTTAAACTTATAATTTAAAGACAAATTGAATAATAGCAATTTGATATTATCTGATGAGAATGAATGATGACTATAGGAGATGCAAAATGCGAAGGCAATGAAAGTAGCAGATAGGAGACTAGGAGGAGCAGTAGAAGAGGAACAACTTATTAGAGCACTAAAAGTTGGATTTTGGTGCATTCAAGATGAGATTTTCATGAGACCTACAATGGGAGAAGTAGTGAAAATTTTGGATGGATCAATGGACATTAACATGCCACCAATGCCACAAACAGTTTTGGAGTTAGTTGAGGAAGGTTTGGATAATGTGTATAGAGCTATGAAAGGAGAGTTCAATCACATGAGCTCTTTTACCATCACTAGTAACCCTTCATCCTTGGCTACATGTAGTTATTCTACCATGTCCCCTAGATAGTCAAGGTAGATCAATAGCAAGAGTTTTGCTTCAATTACACACGTAATCTGCTTTTGTCTGCTGCCAGATATGGATTATGTGAGGCCTTACATATACGATTCTGGAAGAAAAAAAAATTAATGGTGCGATTTTGGGACCTTAATATCCATTCCAACCCATTGTCAATTTTGCAAAGTCTTTTTCTTTTCTTTTTTAGAGATAAAAGATAAGATTTTCATTCAAATTATGAAAAATACATCAGATTGATTAAAAGTAAGACGCATAAAAATTGTAAATGTTTTTGAGCACTTTTCGATCTTTCTTCATTAGTTCTTTTATATCTTCCTCGTAATATAGTTCTTTAAATAGATTAAAAATGAATCTTCTATCACATTTCATTAACTCTTTTATATCTTTTTCGTATCATAGTTTTTTATTGAAAAATCTACTAATAATCAAATAGAGATATCAATACCAATATTTAAAGAATTTTACAAAATATACTAAAATCTAAAATATATTTAGAAAATAACTACAATTAATTTACTGATAATATATATAGCAAGATAAATTAAAAAATTTGTTATTTAATTAAATATTATCATATAAATGAAAGAAACGACATCAGAAATATACGGTTTATCTTTGGGGGTTGATCTTTATCATATCTCTTTTAGGTTTGGTAGGTTTAACCCAGTTATTTTTATTGGATTTAGTTAGTCCAATTTTTTTTAAAAAATTATATGTTTTTAAAGATAAAATCGAATTTTCCTTAAAAATAATATTAAAAACTGAAAAAATATATTTTCTCGTTTATTTGTTTCCAATTAATACTAATTTCTCTCCTTAATCTCTCTCGGCCTATCTTTCTCTTCGTTCCAAAACATTGCTATTTTTTTCTTTCTTAACTAATTTATAATTTTAAACAACTTCACAATTAAAAATAAACTTTATAATATTATGATATAAAAATAGAATAAGATGAGATAAATTTAGAATAGAGAGATAAAATAAAATTTTTGGGAAGAGAATTGTTTTTTCTTATTTTTTTTTTAAATATTCAATTTTACTCTTGAAATTAAACTTAACATTTTTTAAAAAATTGGAATTAATTAACCATATCTTAAATTTAGTGCTTAAAAGAAATAAAACTAAAGTAATTTATTGAAGAATTATAGAACTATATGACCTTAATCCCTAAAAATGATATTTTGACAAAAATAATATTTTTATTCAATATTTTTCTTATCAATATCATCCCAAATAATAATTGTATAATATATCACGAATATTATCGATATTTTGATGAATGCATACCTACAGAAATAGATGGAGTCCATTGCTTTCAAGAATCAACAAGATTAATCAAATCTCCACTTGTGTACTCACAAGGTTGATTGTTATAAAATTTAACCCAAACATAATCAAAAGGACCTGTTTGAAGTGTATTTCCAATCCAAGCATCAGGAAAAGGACATTGTGGAGCAGCACTTATATAAACTTTTTTGCCTAATTTGCTATATATACCTAGAAAGGTACTTAATTAGCAAGATCATTCCAATGTTGATCAGTCCCTCCTTCAATATCAAAATCAATTCCATCTAAAATTGCTTCTCCAAATGGACGTGAAGACGACTTTACTCCCAAGAAATTGTTCCAAAGATACATTGCTACGTTTCGAGCATCGTGAATAGCTCCCTGCATCTCCACCTAGTGAAACCTTTGGCTTGACATGATTTAATGTCTGAGCTTGATTGATTTGGTGCAACCATTAGAGTAAGGGTCACAATGACCAGCTAGGTTTAGAATTGGAGTTTGACCATTATCAAATGTGTTGGGAAAAATAGATGATCGTAAAAAAATAAATTCCACACATGCAGGATAAATTCTAAAATCAAAATTGAACAAAATAACATCAAAGATTTTAGTGTAGAAAAATCTTTCAAAATAAAAGTAACAACCACGGGACTCGTAAGTCACTTAAAACTTTCACTATAATAAGATGGGATTACACACTTCACCTTTAGGTGGATCTCTCACAAAAATACAATAGATATATATCTTCAATTTGTGGATAAAACTTCACAAATTGACTCTTAATCTTTCCTCTTAGAAAAAAAACTCCCACTAGAAAACTCTCTCTCTGTTTTCTTTCTCATCGCTTTGATATATATATTGAGATTAAGGCTAAGGCCTTTTATAGAAGGAAATAATGAATCATTCACGCAGCATAACATTTTTGACTTTTTTTTTCTTCTTCTCTAGCACCATCTTTGTTGAATGTTGAATGCCTCCCTTTTTTTTTCTTTGCTACTGGCCCACATAGTTGGACTAACAAATCTCTCCCTTCAACTTATGTGGGACAGGGCTCTTCCACACCTGCAATCTTTCTATAGATAGCAATTTTTTCTCTAATCATGGTCTTTGTCATCATATCTTCCCCATTATCATTGGTGTGAACCTTCTCAACTTGCAGTAGTTTATGTTCCAACACATCACGAATCTAATGATACCTTACGTCGATGTGTTTAGACCTTGAGTGGAAGGTTGGGTTCTTGCTAAGGTGAATTGCACTCTGACTATCACAATAAAGAACATAATTTTCTTTATTTTGATGCAATTCTTGTAGGAACTTTTTCATCCACAGGATCTCCTTACAACCTTCAGTGATTGTAATGTAGACTGCTTCTATGGTACTTAAGGTAATACACTTTTGTAATCGTGATTGCCATGAAACAACTTCCCCTCCAAATGTTATTAGGTACTCAGATATAGATTTTCTCGTATCTACGTCGCCAGTCATATCTGAATCTGTATATCCTTCTAATACAGGTTTATTATTACCAAGGCATAAACAATGACCGGAGGTTCCTTTGAGATACCTGAGTATCCATTTGACAGTTTCCCAACAACATGTGCAGTGTCTGGTCTGGTGCATACCATAGCATACATTAGACTACCAACCGCTGATGCATAAGGCACCTTGCTCATCTCTGATTTCTCCTCCTTACTTGAGGGACATTGACTCACATTAAGTTTGAAATGGCTTGCATGTGGACAACTAATAGGTTTAGCTTTGCTTATATTGAATCTTTCAAGAACTTTTTCAACGTACCGCTTTTGGGAAAGCTAAATCTTTTACTTTTGCCTATTGCGGGTAATCGTCATACCAAGAATCTACTTAGCAGGTCCTAAGTCCTTCATTGCAAAAGACTTGCTCAAATTCTTCTTTAACTTGTTAATCTTGTCAATATTTTGACCCACAATTAATATATCATCAACATAAAGCAAAAGAATAATAAAATCACCATCAGAGAATTTCTTGATGAAGACGCAGTGATCAACCGTCGTTCTGTTGTATTCATTTTTCTCCATGAATGAGTCAAACTTTGTATACCATTTTCTTGGTGCTTGCTTTAGACCGTACAAGCTCTTTTGTAGTATGCATACCAACTTCTCTTTGCTTTTGACTTGGAAACTTTCGGGCTACTCCGTATAGATTTCCTCATCAAGATCACCATGTAAGAATGCAGTCTTTACGTCAAGTTGTTCAACCTCCAAATTAAGGCTAGCTACCAAACCAAGAACAACTCGGATTGAAGACATTTTAACTACTAGTGAGAATATTTCATCGAAGTCAATGTCTTTCTTCTACTTGAATCCTTTCACAACCAATCTTGCTTTGTAACGTGGTTGTGAGCTGCCTTCTTCACTTTTGATTCTGTACACCCACTTGTTCTTGAGAGCTTTTCTTCCCTATGGTAGTTTCATCAGGTCATATGTGTGGTTCTCATACAGAGATTTCATTTCTTCCTTCATGGCTTTTAACCATTCAGTCTTATGTTGATCAGTGATAGCTTCGTCATAACTCTCTGGTTCTCCCCCTTCAGTAAGCATCACATACTCGTTAGGAGAATATATACGAATTGGTTATCGTACGCGGGTGGATCTCCTTGTCTGTACTTATGGTTGGACTTGTTTAAAAACTTGTTCTGGTTCTGAACTGCCAGCTAGTGGATTAACATCATCAATATCTGGTGTAACTCCCCCGTCATCAAGATTTTTTGGTGGAGAGACTGGATCCAGATTAACTGGAATTTCATCTGACTGTGGTTTCTCAGATTTCTTAAAATCCTCTATTGTTTGGTCTTCAAGAAACACCACGTCTCTGCTTCTGATAATCCTTTTGCTAATGGATCTCAAAGTCTGTAGCCAAATTATTCATGGGCATATCCCATAAAGATACACTACTTCGCTTTTCCATCCAACTTGGACCGTTCATCTCTTGGGATGTGAACAAATGCTCTGTAGCTGAATACTTTCAAGTGTTTGTAAGAAATATATTTTCCCGTCTAAACTCTTTCTGGTACATCGTAGTTTAGTGGAATTGATGGAGAAAGGTTGATTAAATTGATTGATGTCCTCATTGCCTCCCCCCAAAAAGAGTTTGGTAGTTTTGCATTTGAGAGCATACTTATGACTCTTTCACAGATGGTTCTATTCATCCTCTCAGCGACACCATTGTGTTAAGGTGTCTTTGGTACTAATTTTTCCAGCCTAATGCTGAAACTTCTACAATACTCCTCGAATGGTCCACGATACTCACCACCATTATATGCACGTACACATTTCAAATGTATGTCAGTTTCTCTCTCCACTTTTACATGAAATTGCTTGAAAACTTCATGCACTTGATCTTTAGTTTTCAAAGCAAAAATTCATATTTTTCTAGAATGGTCATCAATAAAGGTCACAAAATAGTGAGCACCTCCTAGTGACTTACAACTCATTGTACAGACATCTGTGTGTATTAAATCTAGAATATTTTCCTTTCAAGATGGTGCGAGACTACGAAATGCAACTATATGTTGTTTTCCCATAATACAGTCAACACAAGTTTGCAAGGGTGTACCTTTCATTCATGGCAAGAACTCATTTTTGAAAAGAATTTTGAGACCTTTTTCACTCATGTGGCCGAGTCGCTTATGCCATAGCTCGGTAGGAACTTCTTTCCTAGTGGTATTTACTTCTCCTCTACATAGCCTGGCTTCTGTGATGTAGAGTGATATATCTTTCTTGCCTTTTGCTACTACCAAATTTCCTTTGGTGATCTTCCATTTTCCTTCACCAAAATAATTATTGTAACCATCATCATCAAGCATATCGATAGAGATAAAATTGAGGCAGATATTAGGAACATGTCTCACATCTTTCAAAAGTAATCTGCATCTAAGATTAGTCTCTAGATAAATATTGTCAATGCCGGCAATTTTCGATGCATCATCATTTCCCATCCTCACACGTCCAAAATCACCTTGAGTGTAGGCTAAGAAGAATTCTCGTCGTGAGGTGACATGATAGGAAGTACCTGAGTCAACTACCCAGGTAGTGTCTTGACATGCAAGATTGACATAATCAGCATCTCAAATAATGACAACTTCTTCAGTGACAGTTGTGGTGTCATTTGTTCGGGTTTCTACTTCCTGATTTCTAGATTGTTCTGCCTTTAACCTTCTACATTCTTGAATGAAGTATCTGGGGTTGCCGTAGTGGTGACACTTCTTGTCATGCCTTGATCTAGACTTCGACTATCCTCTTTGTTAACTTTGTTGACTTTGGTTACGAGGATTTCTACTTTTACTTCTCCCGTGTCATTCTTACTTGCCTTGTTTCTACATGACAAGCGCTTCAGTGTCAGGAGTATATCCTTCATCTTTTTGTCGAGACTCTCCATTTAGCATTCTGTCTTTTACCATATCCATGGTAAGCTTTCCGTCAGGAGCTAAGTTACTAACTGATACAACTAGAGTATCCCAACTTTTTGGTAGAGAGCTCAGCATCAACAACACTTGTAGCTCATCATTTATAGTCATCTTCATAGAGTTGAGTTGATCTACAATGCCTTGGAACTCACTTATATATTCTGATACGTTGTTTCCATCTTTATACTTCAAATTGACTAATCGTCGCATCAGATTAGCTTTATTCTGTGCGGTTGTCCTCGCATACATTTTCTCCAACTTTTTCCAAAGAACGTAAGTATCGTGTTCATTAGCAAAATTTTGAAAAATGCTCTTGTCGATCCATTGTCTGATTTGAGCAGCACACTTTCGGTTCAGAACAGCCCATTCAATGTCTACACTGGTTACTTTTTTCTCCTTCGGCATTATAATTGGCTTCCATAGATCTTTAATGTATAAAAGATCTTTCATCTTCGATTTCCAAATTGCATAATTAAATGTGGTCAACTTTATCATATTACCTGTGCTCTCCTCCATTTGAATCATCAGTTAATAGGTTTCGTCGAGCTTGATACTTTTCTAACGATAAATAGTGTTGCCAAATAGTACTGTGAAATAGTATCGATGAATAGTATTTTCCGAATAGTACCTGTGAATAATACTTTATGAATAGTACCTGTGAATAATACTTTATGAATAGTACCTATTGACAAAATAGTACCGTATATGTGAACAATACTTTGTGAATAGTACCTGTCGATAGAATATTTCACCTTTAGGTGGATCTCTCACAAAAATACAATAGATATGTATCTTCAATTTGTAGGTAAAACTTCACAAATTGATTCTTAATCTTTCCTCTCAGAAAAAACACTCTTATTAGAAAATTCTCTCTCTGTTTTATTTCTCTCCGCTTTGATATATATATTGAGATTAAGGTTAAGGTTTTTTATGGAAGAAAATAATAAATCCTTCATACAGCCTAACATTTTTGATTTTTTTTTCTTCTTTTCCGGCACCATCTTTGTTGAATATTGAATGCCTCCTTTTTTTTTTGTTACTAGCTCACATAGTTGACCAACAAAATGTGGGTAAAAAAGCTACGTTTACATATTTATAGTTGTTTGTAGCACATGTTTCAGCTAATGTTCCTTCATTTCCATTTTGTCATCACCAGCATAAGTGCTTATAGCTAAAAGTGTTATAAGTAGAGATAGTAATAATGTTAGTGACATTGAAGATTGGTGAGACATTATGATGATATTTTGATGTGTTAACTGAGTCACTAAATTGTAATAACAAGTGATACGTTTTTTGACTTGGATTTAATTTAAAGAATGTGATGGAGAATTCTTCTTCTTTTTCTATAGGTGAAACAAGTTATTATTAAGATTTTAAGAAAAATAAGACTAGGGTACATATTTATTTGTTAAAATGATACCTATATATTTATTTTTGTGACAATTTAATTATTATTATTATTAAAAAGTGATCGCATAAATATAAAGTTAATTTTTTTCATTTTATTTTTTATGTTTTAGTTACATTATATAAAAATTGTTTTAATTTAAATAAATTTTAGTTGAAAAAATCAAATATAAATAAAAACTTAAAAATAATTATTTATAATTTTTAAGATAAATATGTGATTTGTGCATCACCCTCCTTAACCTTTATTATGTCGATAATATTATCATAGTTTATGTTGTGGCATAACAGTAACGTACGGAGTTGTTATTCTCATTGGACCGTGGCATAAAAGACTTGCTTTTGTTGTCTATTTTTTTCAGTTTAACGTTGAAAGCATGGTTTATATATTAACGGAAAAGAAACTTGAATCTAGACGTATCGTTTCGTTTAATATATATTAAAAAAAAACTAAGTTTCGTTTTGTATAAAAAATCTTTCACCTTCGTTACAATTAATCATAATATAACATATTTAATGACTACAAAATTATATAATTTATAAGATTTTAAAAGAGTCAAATAATTCTCCACTTATCCACAATAAAATAATACTTCATTCATAAATAATTGTCACCTTATTTCAAAACAGTAGAAACATCTTCCATAGAATTTAAAATAAATTTTATTATTGCATGGACACAAAATAAAACCGTTTTGAACTTCATTGTAACATATCATGTTAAAAGAGTAATATACCATTAGATTGGATACACTATCACATTATTCATTGAAGAGGCAGTTGCTTTTTTTTAGTGCACTTCAATATATTTTATGTAGAAAAATCATTGTAATTTATGACGGGTATGCTAAAACATTTATTGATGCATTTAATTCAAAATATTGGAATATAGTGGATTTGAACACTTAATACATACTAGAAGATGTAATTAAGCTACTCAGTGGATTTTTTATACTCTCATTAAGATGGATCCCTCAAAAATTAAGTGCAAATACATAACTTTATTACTTGAACGAGACATATAAGAGTTACTGACAACATTCCCGGTTATTATTTGCCCGCATTTATATTACAGCTTCACATAGGGAAACAAAATTAGAATAGATTGTTTTATTCTTTCTTTTAGCAAAAAAAAAAAAAAAGATTCTTTTTCATTTTTTTTTAATGTTATATATATATATTAAATTGTTATATGTATAAATGATGTGTCCAATATTAGATTGAATATTAAATTTAAAAATTTTGATGTTAAAATAATTGTAAAATCATTTACTAATAAAAGGTTAATTATATTATAAAATGTAAACCGATGCATGCATAAAATTGTGTATATATAAAGATGTGATAAAAAATATTTATCTTACTAACAAACTTGTAATGATAATCGAATATGTAGAAAATTTAGGATTAAATTCTTAATTATGTATATAAACAGTATAGTTATTTCAAATAAACATATTTTTCTTTATTTTTGATTATTTTTTTATTTTTATATATTTAAAATTTTGTGTTTTAAATAATAAAGAAATATAATGTGAAATCTTTTACACACGTTTTAGAGTCAAAGAAACTATTCTCTCTTATATATCTCAAGGCTTGATATATGTTCATGTAAAAAATTTAAATAATATTTTGTAACCAAAACAAAAGTTTTAAGTAAACGCAAAACCGTGTTTCCTTGTCTTTTTCAATCGTCGTTCTCGTTTCTTAGAAATTGGCTACTTGTTTATTAAGACTTTATAACATGAGACCAAAAGAAGAAGAAGAAGAAGAAGAATTCACTACTTAAATAACATAATTAATCATATAATATAAAAAAAAAAAAGACGAAATTAAGCCCTAGATATACTCCCAAAGAAATTACGAAGAATGATCATTGAAGCTGCGAAGAACTTCGAAGTAAGAACAATCAATGCAATTTCAGGCTATATATACATAACACTACCAAAATTGAGATTAAGCAAATTAATTATATATATATACATAGTTCTTCATATATATTGCTATCACAACTATGACCAATTTACAAGATCAGCTTCAGACAAACTTCAAAGACTTGAAATTAATACAAAAAAAACAAGAAAAACGTGCCCATTTCTATGAGACAAGATCCCAAAATTTAATTATCTCTTGCCTTCTATTTCAAGCTCTGTTTTTCATAGGAATCTCAATTTGCTCTTCTCCATCTTCAAAATCAAATTATGAATGGTGGGTCCCTTTCACCATAATACTAATTTCCTCCATAATCTTCTTTGTGGCTATTTTAGAGGCAATCATTATGGTTTACAATATTCAGTTTCATTTGGACATCACTTGTATGGAGTTACAATTGATACATAAGAAGATTACTGAAGTTGAATATGGTATTAATATTAGTAATATTAAGACCAATGACCATAACTCAATTGAAATTGAAGGGTACTTTAGCAATTATGAAGAAATTAGACCTGATGTTTTGAAGGTTTTGAAACGCAAAGTTTACATCTACTTGATAATTTTGGCTTTGCTTTCTATTTCTGTGATTCAGTTATATGCTTGCAGGTTCTATAATTTTGAGAAGTGAAAAGTCTGCATGATCGATGTGGAAGAATAGTATTTTCTCTCTTTAATTAGGTTTAATTCTTTTTTTTTAAAGATAAATTATATTTTTTGTATAGGAATAAAATGTAAGTATATATTAAAAAAAAATACCTCACACAAAGAGAGGTTAAGAATTGTAACTTTAATTATTAGAATTTTTGTTTAATTTCCCACCTTTTATATATCATATTATATTTATTTTATTTGGTGAATATCTTATATCAAAATATAATTTCTTCTTAGCCGTCGGTTTTCATAATGATTTATGAAGAAAAAAAGAGAGTTAAATATGGTTAATTTTAAATAAATATATTTATTATTTTTTATATAAAAAGATACATAATTTTTTTATTTTGTTTATACATAAAATTTTTAATTTATAAATATTAATTAATAGATGGTAAAATTTACATATAAATGAGATAAAAATCAAAGTTTGATTAACTCGTCAAATGTTTGACCTTACACGACCCAAAGGTCCACTCCGCTTCCTACTAATTACCTAATTATTAATTTTATCTCATCTATCTCGTCAAACTTGGAAAACAATTATTTATATCATTATATTATTTTTTTAAATATATAAATTAGTTATTTATTTTAAATTTATTATTTTTATATAATACGATGGAATAATATAAATAAAATATTTACTAATTGAATTATATAAATAAAATTAAAAATAATTCAATAATAAACCTAATGTTTGTAATATTACTCTTTATAATATCTTAACAGTTTATGATTATGAATACCTATTCTCCCTTTAATTTAATTTCATTAACCCCCAAAAATCTGGATAGATAAAACATGTTCATTTTCTACAAACTAGCTTAAACACATCTCCTTTTTTATAGAAGAATTTTTTTTGTACATTATTTTTTAAATCAAGAAAAACACATCATCTTCCATTATAAGTCCATCTTTTATTCTCAATGCATAAAAAACAAAACAAAAAATAAAAATAAAGTAAAAAAATAGAGAGGAAACAATAAAGAAAGAAAAACTTTACCTTCCTTTTGCTATAGTCTTTAAGATATGAATTAGGAAAATTCTAAAAAAAACAACCTTTTTTTCCTTTTACATTTATTTTTAGTGTTAATTTATTATTTATGAAATATTCTTATAATGTCGAAAATATCTTGAATATGTACATTTGAAGGTTAGGTAAAAATGCGCTCCAATGGCTACGTGGGGTTGTTTTAGGATTTCTCTACATTTTTTAACAGTTAAATAAAAAATGTAATTGTCACTAAAAATTTAATTATTTTTGTAAAAATTAACCATAATCCATGAGCTGTGATAGCAATATTTATTATAAATTTAAAATTATGGTTAATATAAATTAATTTTTTTATTAATTTATATTTTTATATACATATAATTATATAATAAATTATTATTATAATAGTAAAAATAAAAATTTTAAATAATTAAATTAAATATTTGTTATTTATATTATTATTATACTTAAAAAATATCAAATAATATTAATCTTATAAATTGATATCATGATTATGTGTTTCTAAATAAAAGATTCATTAGAGTATTTATATTTAGCAATAGAAAAAATAAAAATAAGATATTTAGTAATAAAAAAAATATTTAAAATATATATATATATATATATATATATATATATATATATATTAAAAAGATTAAAATAATTTTAAATCAGATTAGTTTAGTGTGTAGGATTTATACATTAAGATGGTATTTGGTTCGCATAATGGAATCAGAATCGAAATGGGAATGAGAATGGAATGGAATGGAAAGAAAATAATGTTATTTAGTTTAACCACTGAAATCAAACTCAGAATCAGGATTACAGTGTTTGGTTTGCCACTGAAATGGAATGAAAAAAACTATAAATTATCTTAATACCTCTACATTCAGTAAAGTTCAAATAATGTCATTTAATTACTATTTTTTCGTCAGAAAAAATACATTATTGAAATCATTATTTTTCTAAATAATTATTATTTAATTAAAAATAAAATATATTATTAAAATTATTATTTTTCTAAATAGGGTTTAGGGATTTAAGATTTAGGATTTAGGGTTTAGGGCTATATTTGTGAGTTAAGGTTTAGGGTTAAAATTATTATTTTTCTAAAAAGGGTTTAGGGTTTTAGAATTTGGGATTTTGGATTTAGGGTTTAGGGTTTTAGGATTTGGAATTTGGGATTTAGGGTTTAGGGTTTAGGGTTTAAGGTTTAGGGATTTGAGGTTTAAGGTTTTGGGTTTTGGGTTTTAGGTTTGGGGATTTAGGATTTAGGATTTAGGGTTTAAGATTTTAGGGTTTAGTGTTTAGTGTTTAGTGTTTTGGGATATGGGGTTTAAGGTTTATGGATTTAGGTTTTAAAGTTTAGGGTTTTGATATTTAGGGTTTAGGGTTTAGGGATTTAGGATTTGGATTTAGGGTTTTGGGATTTAGGGTTTGGAGTTTGGGGTTTAGGGATTTAGGATTTAGGATTTAGGATTTAGGATTTAGGATTTAGGGTTTAGTATTTTGGGGTTTAGGGTTTAGTATTTTAGGATTTGAGGTTTAGGGTTTAGGGTTTTGAGATTTAGGTTTTAGGGTTTAGGGTTTTGATATTTAAGATTTTGAGATTTAGGGCTTTGAGATTTAGGGTTTTGAGATTTGGGGTTTAAGGTTTAGGGTTTAAGGATTTGGATTTAGGGTTTTTGGATTTAGGGTTTTGGGTTTTGGGTTTGAGATTTGAGTTTAGGGTTATATTTGGAGTGAGGGTAAAATTGGAAAAAAAAATTGAGATGGGAATGGAATTATGATTCCTAAAAGGGGAAGAAGGAATTGTGATTCCTTTTCCTTTAGTAATCGATTTCATTCTGTACCCTTCATTCATCCCAATTAAACACACAAATGGAAGGAATCAATTCTGATTTCTTTTCATTCCCTTCAACCAAACATCACCTAAGGGTTATTGTTTGAGGTTAGTCTGATTTATAGAGAGATAACTTAGAGAGAAGTCAAAATAATTGGTTGAATGTGTCGATTCCATAAGATGTTCATCTATTTATAAATCATTACACGTACATGTGTCGGTCACATAATGTATACACATATATGGGTGTCAGGAGGATACAATTGGTATAAAGTATAACATTTTATGGATTGAGGTTGACCTAAGCTCGACTTGGTGATCAACCTTACAGAGGGAATGGTTCCCTTGGACAGACCTCCTACTTATTGGTGCATTTCAAGTGTGCACAGTCAGGTACGTCATCTAGAGTATTCCGTCCTACGACTCGGACTGCTCACTTCGGCTCAGGCCGGGCTACAAGTTGGTCCATGTGTCCAAACATCTAGTGCCCCTACTCTTTCAACTTGAACTCTAGATTGAGGTAAAAGAGTAATTCTGGGGTAGTGAATACAAACCGTTCAGCTCCTTTAATAAATGCATGTTAGTTGATTGGAGAAAGAAATTGGGTGCCTTTATATAAAAAGGTGCTTGAGTTGGGACTTATCATCATCTCCTACACAATAGATGAAATAGTAAAGAAAAAACACTTTGTTATATCAACTCGAGCTATCAAAGGTTTTTCAGGTTGGTAGTAAGAATTCATCTCAGACTATAGTTTTGTTTATTCGAGTTTTTAGAGTACAAGCAACGAAAGTCTAACACTTTTCTACTTTCTTATCAGGTCAGTTTTTAAAGAATAACTTCCTTTTATTTTCAAACTTAATCCTAGGTAACCCCTTCTTCTCACACTCTATCCATCATTTTTTATGTTTTGTGGCTTTTTTATAGATAATGTGTAGAGAATAGACCTTATGCTCAGGCTCGGGCTCTTGGGAAAGCCTCCAATACCCCTACACTAGTGACAACTCGAGGTCTTCCAAGTTGGAATCTTCTAGCGAGGCAAGTCAATCTCTGTCTCAACCCTCTACTTCTACCACTCACCCTCACGTCACTCAAACCATTAAGTTGAGTGTGCCTTATACTCAAATATCAATGGCTAGGATGTGGAAGAAGAATATGAGGAATAAAGGATTTGTGGAACTAACAGATTGCACCAGGGTTGGTCAACTGTGGTTAAGATTAGTGGGTTGGTGCCCCAAGATGAGGAAAGTTAAGGAAAACCTACAACATCCCTTCCTTGGTTCAAATAATGATTCCATAGGAGGGATCATGTGACAATGACCAACCTCCATTTAGGTGGACTGTCTTTCATAAGAAGGCATTGTGGTTGGGGGTAAGGTTCCCCATATACCCGCTCATAAGAAGTTTTTGATTAGGACTCAGCTCGCGCCAGGACAACTGATGCCCAATGGGTGGAGGTATCTACACTAAACCCGCACTTAGCCTAGAGCTACTACATGTCTTTGTGTCTCTATCCAAGTCGCAAGAGCAACATGGAACTCCACCTCCCTACTCAGGTCCTAAAGAGTCTGGCTATAATATACGGGATTAGTGGAAGGGAAAAGGGCGTCCTTAATGATCTTACCACCGATGTGGATGGAAAATCTCTATATCATGGCTTAATGCTAGAGCAACTCGATCATTACTTGACCCATCTTCCTACTGAAGTGCATGAGAAACAACTCGAGGCCATCTGTGAGGATACGGACTCTGATAATTCCATCCATCGCCACCTATACTAGGTATCGTACTTCGCATTCTATGTTTATTCATGACAATTTTTTTTTGGTTTGACCTCGTAACATATATTTGTTTGAGCTCATACCTTTCTTTTGTTTCAACTACAGTTGCTCTATGATTTTAGCAAGGCTCAAAGCATAGGTATTTTAAAGGATGAGCTAGTACAAAAGAAACAAGGTCATGTGTACTCGATCTAGGTACGCCGCACTACTAGCGAGGGCAAACAAGTGGGAAGGTGAGGCCATTGATAAAGAGGAAATTTTGAAAAAGGTCACCATTGAGATGAATGAGTATGCCAAGCATGTTACCAAGCTCAAGGAGGCTTAAATGCGAGCCGAGGATGAGACCGAAGAGGCTAGGAAAAGAGTCAGGGAGGCTCAGAAAAAAGCTGAGGTTGTTGCTGAGGAAGCCTAGAAGGCAAAGGTCGAGCTTGATGTCATGGCCAAGCAGCTCAAGTCAAACATAGAGAGTATGAGCTAATCATGGAATCTTTTAAGATGGAGGCCAAGAAGAAGGACTTGGGCAAATATTATTATCAAACTCTGAATATCCCATTCAATTTCTCATATACACATACTCCTTCTCTAAAGGGAGGAATCAAGCTCTAGTAAGAATGAGGATGGGCCTGAGGTGGTAGTTGCAAAGGCACAAAGATCATTAATATTCTAGGCCTGATTTTTTTTCCTTTTTGAGCTCGACGTTGCTTTTGTTTGTATGGTTACGAGCTCACACTTTGTAATCCATACTTTGTGAAATAAAAAATCAATTTTATTAATGAAAATTTAATTTTTCTGAATTATTGTATATTTATGATGTTGACCTAATTACCTGTGTTTTGGGAGCATGTATCATTTTCCTTTTAGTCAACATCATCCCCCATAAAAAGGAGTAAATGACATTTGTTTAATCTATGCATTAGCTAGAGATTTTTTTCTAATTCTTCCATCTTTTTTTGGTCGAACTTTATGGATTATGATTGGACCAATATACGTTCAGTTTGAGCTTTAAAAGTGGAAAATAACAAGCTTAAAAATGAGGTTATGGCACTAAAATTTGAGGTTCTCAAACTCGAGGGCAAGGTAAGTCCCTTAAAGGAGAACAAGTATAAGCTCGCTTCTTTTAAAGAGCAGTTAATCCAAACTCAAGGACCTTGACTAAAATGCCCACTCTTATAGATAGGGAATCATGACAAGCTTCTATATGAAAGTGATCTAAAAGAGTTTTCCTTAAGGTGATGGAGACCACTGAAGAATTAGAATGAGTAGTGTTCGCGACAAGGGTTGCTTATCCGGAAGTGATGACCGATCCATAAAAGAAAATCATTGAGATTTAGGTTGAGGTGTTGCCTTTAGTGGAGTAAACTGTTGATTTAGACATTGGTCATGTGTCCAAGCGTTTGAAGAGTTTTTAACCCTCTAAGGGATTAAGCTTTGTATTAATAAGTTTATCAAAAGATTTGCAATTTTAGATAATGAAAATATTCCTGATGGAATGCACTTACGATGCTCAAACATTGTATTTTTTTACACTGGGGCGCGAAACCTAAAATTGCCAAGATGCCTTACTTGGGTCTTAACCATGGCATAAAATAATGGGAAAGGGTGCTCTACTTGGTTCTTAACTGAAGTGATAAGCTTGTGACGTAAAATGGTGGGGGAAGAAGCTTTACTTGGCTTCTGATTGAGGTTCTTATCTCTCCCTTCAATGTCAGAGCATCGACCTAGTTCTTGACTGAGGTGGACAACTAGTGACCTTTACAAGTGTCATGGCACTCTATTTGGTTTTTAACCGAGGTGATCAACCTGTGACTTAAAATAGTGGAAGAATTTTGAGAATGAACCATTTGTTGAGGGGATCATTCTATAGATATGCATGTATAGATGTTACATACAAGTGGTAAATTAATATACATTAGAAGTGAAATGTCTTCAAGTGTCTAGAATTCTAGCTTGTGCCTTCCTTAGTTCCTTCAATTATTTTTAATAAGTAGGCCTATTCTGATGTTGTTTCAATTATTTGGTAAGGTCTTTTCCAATTAGCACCCATTTTACCGGCTATCCATTCCTTCTTATTAGGAAAGACCCTTCTAGGAACCCAATCACCATTGCAAAAACGTTTTGAAGCGTATGATCATGTTGTAATAATCTGATACTTTTCTTTCCTACTCAGTCATCCTTCTTAAAGCTTCATCCATTTTCTCCTCTATAAGGGTCAGTTCGATTGCTCTACTTTTCTTGTTTTGTTCCTCTATCAAAATTGACCTAGTGTAGAGTATTGTGACCTCGGTTGGTATTACCACTTTAGTTCCATAGACCAGGGAGAAAGGTGTCTCATTAGTGCTTCCCTGAGAGCTAGTCCTGATAGTCCATAATGTACCAGAAAGCTTCTCAACCCATCTTCCTTTTTCACTTTCCAACATCTTTTTTAATAGGTTGATAATTAGCTTGTTGGAAGATTTTGATTTACCATTGGCTTGAAGGTGATATGGCGTTAAGTGAGACATCTTAATGTTTTACTTGAGGGAAAATTCTTTGATGTTTTGTCTTGTGAATTTTCTCCCATTATCGGTGATGATCTTTCTGGGTAGGCTGAAATGACAAATTATAGACTTTTATATAAATTGAATCACCTTTTCCTCTTATATTCTTCCCAATGGCTCTATTTCGATCCATTTCGAAAAGTAATTAGTGGCCACAAGTAGAAACTTTTTTGATACTTTCCTAGGGATAGGGTCCTACTATGTCAAGTCCCCATTTATAGAAGGGCGAAGGACTAACCACCCCCAACATGGTATTCGGAGAAGTGTGTGACAATGAGGCAAACCTTTGGCATTTGTCACATTTCTTGGTGTATTTTGTGAAATCTGCGAACATGGTAGGCCAATAATAGCTCTATCTTATAATCCATTGCAATAACCTTCTTCCTCCCAAATATGAACTGCAATCTTCTTCGTGTGCTTTAAACATAAGCATTTTAGATCCTTCTTTGGCTATGCATAAGAGCCTAGGCCCGAGTGGGGTTTTTTGGTATAGTCTCTCTACTTTGATCATGTACTGATTTGCCTTGGCTCTAATTTCCTTTGCGGACTTACAGTCCTTTAATAGGTTCTCATTTTCTAGGAAGTTATAAATAGGGGTGAACCACAGGATAATGGAAAGATCTACATACTTAACCTTTCTTTCGGCTTCCTTCAAAGATGCTTCTGCCAAGATTGTTACTAACACTACTCAGTTGTTCTTGATCTCTCGTACTAATGCCAAAGTGGCCAAAGCATCGGCATGACCATTATCATTCCGAGCTATTTGCTTGATCTCGAACTTGGAGAATTTTGAGCACTCTTATTTTAATCTCTCTAGATCGGTCTATATGGACACCATAACATCAGATTGGAGAGGAAGATTAGAATTAGAGATTGATAGAAAAGCAAGGATATGGGCTCGCGTGAGTAGGAAACAGAAAATATCTACTAGTTCTATCATCGGCTATAGGTTCAAATCTAAGAGAAATTCTAGAGAATGTTTGTTACCCTAAAATTTTCTTGTCTTTCCTGAATGATAAGGAGGAAAAAAATTAAGTAAAAAGAAAATGTCATTTTGGAGTTTTACCAAAAACTTTCTTGTGTAGGCAATGATCCGATATTTTTCTGAATCCTTATGTAAGGAATTAAAAAAGAAATTCTTTCAACAAAGGTGTGAATTAGGAAGGATTGGTCGATGAAATATCAACTGTAGATTGAATCTTGATATACCTTAGACCAATACATTTTTGTTACCGCGATATATTTTGGCAACAACAGATCATTTGATTGGAATGATCATCCCTAGCTTCATCTTACCATCCCTAGCTTCTAATGTCCCCAAGAATTGGTTGACCTCTAGCATGGAATCGTTATGTAAGGTGATCTTATCTGCCCCTAGTTTCTTTGCAGTTATGGCCTCAAATATAGTCGCCTCGTATTTTGTGACATTATTAGTTACTTGGAAATCAAGTATGATTGCGTACTCAAAATATTTGTTGTCGTGATCAACTATGACTACCTCTAGTCCCACACCATTGAAGTTGTGCACTCCATCAACAAATTCCTACTAGATTGGACTTTTCTTTTGGTCTACCCCATACATTCTCTTATGTTCCTCATCAATGACGACCTCTGGATTCTTATTGAACTCAGCCATAAACTTGACCACTGCCTATCCTTTGATGACTTTAATTTCTAGCCATGTATTTAATGTCATACTCTCCCAATTCTATGGCGATATGTGCTAGCCTTCTTGCTACATCTGGCCTCTTCTAGATACTTTTGAATGGATAGGAGGTGAGATTTTGCGCACTAACTTTGAAAGCAAAGGCTAATTTGTCAATGGTCTTATATCTGCTTTAGGCATTCGTCAGGACTTGGTTGACGTAGTATATAGGGTGTTGATTTTTGTCTCTTTAGGCTAAGAGCATAGTGTTGCACGTTTGAGGCATCACAACTAAATACAAATAGAGAATCTTTCCTGGGATGGGGTTGACCAAGACAGGGGGTTGCTCAGATACTTCTTGATTTCCTCAAAGGCTCTATCACAATCCTCGTCCCAGAAGACTAATGTGTTCTTTCTCAATATTTTGAAGAAGGGTATACATTTATCAGTGCATTTAGAGATGAACCTATTCAGTGTCATTATTCTTCCATTTAGTTGTTGCATTCCATTAAGGATGATAGGTGGCTTCATATTCACCAGAGCCTGTATTTTGTTTTGATTGGCCTTAATCCCCTTACATGACACGAGATACCTTAAGAATTTTCCTACAGCAACACCAAAAACCCATTTCTTGGGGTTAAGTCTCATTTCGTACCTTCATATTATTGAGAATACCTCCTCTAAGTCCTCTATATGGTCCATGGGTTGAGCTGATTTCACCACCATATCATTTACATAGGTCTTTAGATTCCTTCCCAGTTGTTTTTCAAACATTTTGTTAACTAGACGTTGGTATATAATGCCTGCATTTTTTAATCCGAACGGCGTCCGTCTGTAGCAAAATGTTCCCTATTTTGTGATAAAATATGTTTTTTCCTCATCTTTAGGGTGCATTCTAATTTAGTGGTACTCGGAGTATGCATCCAAGAAACTCATCAACCCTAACCCGGCATAGGCATCTACTAGTTGATCAATACTTGGAAAGGGGAAGCAATCTTTGGGACACACCTCATTTAGATTTGTGAAGGCCACACACAAACGAGATAACCCGTACACTTTCTTTACCAACACCACATTTGACAACCATGAAGGATAGTTGACCTTCTTTATAACCTCAGCCTCTTTAAGGGCAATCATACGACACTTGATCACCTCGTTATTTTCCCTTGGGAATTTCCTTTTTCATTGCTGAATGGGTCTAGCCTCTAGATTGACATTTAGTTGGTGTGTTATGACTTTTGGATCAATCCCAGACATGTTTTTTGGAGTCCATACGAATACATCTACGTTAGACCTGAGGAACTGTAAGAGTCATTCCTTTAACTCCACTGTCAAGTCCCCACCCATTTTTAAGTGGTATTTCTCTCCTTCAACTTTCATCGAGAGGTCTCTTACTCTATTTAGGTTGACTGACCTCACCAGGCCTTTGCCCCTGGGTTATTACTACTTGTGGGTAATCTCTTTCATAGTGATGTTATAGTAGTTTTTGGCCTTCTCTTAGTCTCCCCTTCCTTTGGGCCTTTGTCAGTGGAAAACTTGATTACCTGATGAAGGGTGGATGGAATTTCCCTAATTTTATGTATCCATGGCCTTCCTAAATTGGTGTTGTAATGTGTTGGGACATCGATGACCACAAAATTGGTCATCATTATCACTCTTTTTGCCATGATAAGAAGTACCATCGTTCCTTTTGCATAGGTAGTGCTACTATTAAACCCCACGAGAGGGAGCTCTGCCTTAACAATGTTAGATTCCTTTACTTTTAGGACCTTAACAGTGGTTAGAAAAAAGAAATCCATAGAACTCCTTGTATCAATCATTATTCGACATACATCGCAAAATTGTTAAAGTTATTACTAAAGGGTCCTCATGATGGGATGAGGTGTCATCTTTTTCATTGAAAATGATTTCTGTAGCAGGTCTTGCCTTATCCAAGGCATATACATAGGGGCATTACGCAACTCTCTTGCAAACCTTTGGTGTGAGTTATTTGAGACTCTATTGATCCCAGGCCCTTCGTGTATGGTGTGTATAGTCCTGATATTAGGCTCATTACGGGGCTCCTTCCCACAACTTGATGTGTTTCATTGGCTTTGACACATCACGTCTATTTTGATGATTTCTTTGGTCTCTATTTCCTACGACGAGATCCTTCAGATATCTTTTATCTTTTTTTGAGGTATCTGTAGTCTTTTATTTCGTGGCCCACATCCTTATGGAAGGCACATCATTTGGATGTGTCCCTAAGCAGGGATTTCATCTTTGGTGTCCATCTGACATTGGGTTCCTCTTCCATCCTCATTACAAATTGAGCTAGATCTACCCTCAAGGGAAGCCCTTTAAAATGAGAGAGTGACCTCCCCCAAGGTCCTCTATTTTTTGACAATTGTTTGGCCTCCTATTGCTTGGTGTGAAGCATTTGCTTTTGTTGTTTTTATGTGCCTTTTCTGGGCTTATCCTGCTCTTTTCTTTATCTAGTACCACCTCTACATTAGTTTAATGGCTTTTGACCAGACCTAGTTCTCTCTCTAAGTTGACAAACTTTCTTGCCTCATTATAAGCTTCATCTAAAGTATGAGGCATTGTCTTGGTTAACTCCACAAATAAGTCAGCATTCTTTAGGAGACCTCGTCTGAAAGCTTTTATGACAATAAAGTTAGGACAATCAGCAATTCCCAACTTTTCCTCCCTGAACCTTTTCATATACTCTTCAATGGATTCTCCCCTCTCATGAGTAATTGAGAAAAAGGTGGTGCGATTCTTTTCTTAGGGGATTGTTGCAGGCATAATTCGTGATGAATATTCTAGGGAACTGTGAGAAAGAGGTTATAGATCAACGCAAATTGTTGAACCATTTCTAAGTGTCTTCACAAAGGGTGGCAATGAACAACTTACATATCATGACATCTCTTTTTCCCTGGGTGAGGCTCATGGAATCTATGGCTATCTTAAAGTGTTGCACATGTGTTACCAAGTATTTGTTCCAAAATAATTAGGGTATTTGGAAGCGTTGAACTTAGTTGTTGGCTCATCGTTCTCTATCTCTTCAGAAAATGGGGAGATATATAAATTCTCACAATCCTTGTCAAGGCCTGATCTCGTTTCTTATTAGCCTCTTCTAGTGCTTGAAATCATGCATCCCAGTTTTTCCTTTCCTGAATCCATTTTTCATCACAAGATCTCGTCAAGTTAGAAAAGAGGTTTCTTTCATCTTCCTATTCCGCTTGGTATGGATCGAGTTGGCCACGCCCTATTATGTTTCTGTTGATCGGGTCAATTGTTTGGTTATCCAGGGTCCTTCCTCTTGATTGGGAGCGTAGCAACCTATTTCCTCTTATGGTTTCTTTAAGCTCTTAGTTCGAGGAGCTTGTGAGCTAACTTTTAATGGTGAATGTTATGTTCAACTTTGGTCTCATTGAGGGTTGGTGAGGCATTTTTTTGAGTCGTTATTGTTTCCTCGTTAGCCAACCTCGACTGTTCTTCAGCGTGAGTTCTTACCATAGTGGTGCGTGATAAATGTTTTTGACTTTCCAATGTAACTTGTGAACATAACACGTTTAATTTTTCAAGTTTCTTGTCAGGCTTGTAGTGAATCCCAAAGAATATGGGGTTAGAAACTTAAGCTCAATCTTAGAATTTAAGTTTTACAGTGGACGCTAAAATGTTTAAGGTTGATCTGATTTATAGAAAAAAAACTTAGAAAAAAATCAAAATAATTAATTAAATATATAAATTACATAATTAATTTATCTATTTATAAAACATTATAAGTATAAATATCGATCATTATGTATAGATATGAGGGGATACAATCGATATAAAATATAATATTTTATGAATTGAGGTATACTTGAGCTGTGGTGATCAATTTATTAATGCTCAATTTTTATCAATTTTGTTTATGGTCGTGGATAACACCAACATGATTCCCGATGCTACCGAATAAGAGTCTCGTGCCAACAGGCCAAAAGCCCAAAAAATAACTCAAATATCAATTATATTTTTTATTTTTATTTATAATTAGTTTTTTCTTCGTGCCAAAGCGAAATCCATTTTCTTCCATTGCAAAATCGGAGTAAGCTTCTGCGACCATAGGTCTTCCCTCCAGTTCCTCTGCAATTCCACCAGGTACCCTTCTGACTTGTACACATAAACCCTAAATCCAACTACTTTGAACCCTAGATCTTTTAAGATCCCTCTGTTTCTATTGTTTCAACTTTCAAGCTTTATTTCATTTCTCGGAAAATTGAGATTGGGTAAGGGTATATATATATATATAGCATTTTATTTATTTTCCTCTATTGAATTTCAGCTTGTGAACTGTGATAGCTTTTATCTTTTCATCCTCGGTTTTTTCATTAGTCTTAAGTTGGATAGAACATATATCATCATAAGCTACTTGGACTTATATTTAATCTTAAATATTAATTTGTTTGAGTATTTTATATAGTCACATATGATTAATCTAACCTAACTGACTTTGAGCACCGTTACAAATTTCCATTGCGTTTTTTTTATTTTTGTTCCAACTTTAATGTTGAAATGCGTTAGTATAATCCATTGAATAATATGTATAAGAAAAGCACATTCTTGCGGATTTGTTCTTTTCATATAAGTAGCTATTGCCTATTTGTGATATTTTCTTTAAGATCAAACGTTACTTGGTGAATTGAGTGCTTTGAACACTATCACAAGGACCACTAGGTGAACCATGGCTATTTGTGATAGTTGATAACCATAGTTTTGGCTTACAGAGGTAAAAAAAATGATATCTCTTTTGTAGGTTTTGCAAGACACTATGGAGAACATGCAGTATGCTGAGGAGCTTGTGAAGGAATTTCTTGTCTTCAGAGGATTTGCAAACACTTTGCAAGCTTTTGAATCTGAATTATCTACCGATATTGGTAAAGGATTTCAACTGGACAAGATCTTAGATTTAATCTTCACAGTGTACATTCCCAAGTTTCAGGCAGAAAAATTAGTTGGTCTATTGAATTTCTTCAAACAGTGCCTGTCTTCGTCATGTGAGAGAGTGTTTTTTGATACCCTTTGCAAATTGGAGGTCTCTATTTTGCGCTACTATGTTGTTCGTGCTGTACTACTGGGAAGGAAGGATAAAGTTGTAGAGTTTTACGGAATAAATGGGAATAATATGCTGCAAAGGAACCAGGATTGGGCTCCATGGTTTGGTGAGGTTCTGTCTTCTTGTTTTTTTTCATTTTTGATTCCATGATTTTTTTTTCTGCTTCATTTATGGTATTGAGCACTTATGCAGCAATTCCATACTTAAAGAATCCTAGTATTGAACCGGAATTTCGTACATATTTCTCCAAGGAGTGGTATGATGCATTGCATGTTTCTGTGAGGAATTTCTTCAGTGAGATGTTCAATGGCACTCATATCCTTTCAGTATTCAAATAATATCTAAGTTGACATTTTTTTAGGAATGCTGCATATGTTTTAATTGCTCGATCGTACCACACTACAACTCATCAGAGTTCGACAATTGTGGGAGGGTTTCTTTCTTAAGTGTAATTTTTTTTTTCTGAACAAGATGCTACTTTTTGTAGAAGACTACTTTTAGTATTACTTACATAAGTTTGACAATCATACAACTTATTTGAAGCTTTGGTTTTTAACCATGATTACTGGTTGTTGCCTGCCATTGGAAAACATATATATCCTTAACTAAACCACGCATCCCTACCATTTTGAAGATCAGTTCAGAGAAAAACACCATTAACCGTTTAAAAAAGGACATCAAACAACTTAATCTTAAGTTGTCAGAACTTCAGGCTTTATTAGAAGAGAAAGAGGCTCAGCTAAGCCAGCTAAGGAGGTATTTTTTTACTTCGAAGCCCTCGAGTCTACTATGGTTTAAATGCAGCTACCTTTTATGACTAATGTTCTTTAATTCTGGTGGTTAGTAATGTTTCGTCATTTAATGATGGAAGCTCAAGCACCGAACAGACCAAGAGTGCCTCAAGTGCTGCGAATGAGGAAAGAATTGCTATATCCAGAGACAACTGGGAAACATCCCCTGCCTCTCCACAGACGAATGAAGCAAAGTCAGGTCAAGAATTTGTTGTTGCTGAAGCAGTGGGTAATCAACCAGAGTCAAATATTTTGAAGTCTGGTTATAATTTAAGTTCTTCATCAGATCTCCATGAGAAGGGTAGTAGAATTGCTGATAACAGTCAATTGTTCCAACTTGATTCAAATATTGGTATGCAACTTATCTGTATGATTCCTCTTGCATCTATATTCAGAGGTAGTGCAATAGCTGTTTCCTATTGCCTAATAAAAGCTGAAGATTCTATCAAGTGGCAGAAACTACTTGATGTGTTGATTGAGAACCAATGTGTATTGTCATAAAATTATCTATATAGTAACTTTTTGATCTTGAATGTTTTGTGGCAGAAAATGGAAAAGAAAGTCATGCAGAAGAATTGCCTGAAGTTAAAGTTGATTTTCAGGTAAATTGCTCATCAAGGCATGGCTGTTATTGTCATTTCCTTCTTTTTCCCATTTATTTTTTGTGGCTGTGATGTAGATTGGCGGTTCTGTTTATTTGATGTTCAAATGTTTTTTAAGAGTTTCCATAACTTTTAGAGAGTTGTGTTTTTCAGGAGACATTTTTGGGTCACACCAGTCAAATCACTAGGTGCCGCTTTTCTGCCTCTGGTAACAACATAGCCAGTGCTTCCATGGATGGCACAGTCAGGTACTTTGTAAGAGACTAATTCTAAACTGTGATCATGACATCTGCAAGGATCTAATGTGATAGAGAAAGGATAGGGTCCTTGGTTGTATGATTTGCTGATTTCAAATTTGTAATTTCTCTTTGCTCTTCATTTATGTGTAATAAAGGATATGGGCATATGACTCATCAACTCCAGCATCTAGAAATGCTACCATTTATTGTGGAGCGGAAATCACATCACTTGAGTGGGAGTGTAAATCTGATCGGTTGGTAAGTACATTTATCTTAAACAATTAAATGATCTGGGTTAGAAGATTATTTGAGTATTAAGATCGAACCTTCTTTAAGTGTTGTGGTTCTTCATGAGACAAGCTTCTCATAGGCACTGCTGATGGTGGCATTAAAGCATGGAATGCTGATGCAAAGAGAGTTGTATGTGACCTCAGTACAATTGAATCATTTCCGAGGTATTGCAAAAATGGATTCTATGAGCTGGTCACTTTTTCTGTCTCATTCATGATTCACCATTACATTTTTCCCTTGTTTCTCCCCCTTTTAACTGCAGGGTGTTAGATATAAAGTGCAGCCCTGTAGAGCCAATTTTTGTTTCTGCGGCAGCTTCTGGGAGGTATATTGTTTCTCTGATTGTGACTTATCAAATTGTTTTATGTAGTTTCTTTTGCATTTCATTAGATCGCAAATGTTAAGTAAGCAATGTTCTGTTAAAAAGACCATCAATGACAGTGAGAAATCCTAAAAGCACCAATTGGTGAGGTGATTCATTATATGTGAGAGATTAAAATTATTAACTTGGTTGGTTGATTAAAATTAGGCTAAATAGCTTCCGAGGTACCCAAACTTTGATTCATTTTACACAAAGGCGCTTTAATTATTTTTCTCTACACAAAAGTACCCAAACTTTTATTTCGCTTACACATAAATACCTTTTTAAGATTAAGTTTTGCCACGTAAAACTAATTATTTGATACATCAGCTAATTAACGTTAATTAATTGATGTGATATAACTTAATCACAAAAAGGTACTTATGTGTAAGCGAAATAAGAGTATGGGTATCTTTGTGTAGAGCAAAATAATTCAGGTACTTTTGTGTAAAATGGACCAAAGTTTGGTTGGAAGCTGTTTACCCTTAAAATTATTTGTGGTTGGATGATTTTATGACCCCTCTTTGTTATTTATGTTCTCGGAGGATTGGCCACATTCAGTTTGATTTTTTCTTCTCACATTTATTAATAAAAAGCTGTATACAAGTCTATTTTGTTGTTTTTGTATACGCATGCACCCTATGCATGTTGAGGTTGTGGTTTGTTTCTTTTCTTTGTCTGGTTTATTGGGTAAGTACGGTAGGTTCATTGAACGTTAATCTGGTTGTAGGTATGACTCAAGCTCTTTAGATAATTTGGGGTTTGCTTCTGTAACTGTGTGGAACATGAAGACGTGGAAAGCTATGGTATGTGCTTTGCTGACCAAGACATTGAGAACCTTGCGTGCGTGGATATAAGTGCCATTTTGCATTTTGTGCTTCTTTTTGTCTAATAATCTTCTGTCCTTGAAGACAGTCCTTCCTCTCGGTAAAGATCCACCTGCTATTACGTCCCTAAGCTTCAACCATAATGGAAAGATTTTAGCAGCATCTGCGACTGACGGAATGATACACATGTTTGGTATCCTTGCGACTAAGTTTTTTTCTTATCAATTGATTATGAATAGGTGTTGTATAATATGAATGGAAAATCTTAACTAGGAATAGATATGTCTGCCGGTCTGCAAATTACTGGATGGCCTGCACATGATACTGCTATAAGCTCGATTCTTTTTGGGCCCGAGGAGACTAGCATCTTTAGCTTGGGGGTAGATGGGAAAGTTAGTACCTTCACTTTTTATCATCTGAGGTTATTTTATCCTAGAATTATCCGATGTTTATTTGATGTCCGTGGACTTGCTTTTGTATTGCTAGATCATAGAATGGAGCTTGCAGAACCAAGGTCAAGTCCTTTGGTCGAGAAACTGTACCAGGTAATGTTGCCACCTAATGTTGTGTGGGATTTGGGATTGGGATATTACCTCCAATATGTTATATTGGGTGACTGCTAAATATTGATTTATCTACACTAATGTGTGATTCTCATTCACGAATATTCGAATGTATATTATTGTACACCTACTATTCCCGATCCATTTTGTTAGTGAAATGTGATCATCACAGCATTTTCAGTATCATGGTAGAGTGGAGAAAAGGAAACCCTCACAATGATTATTCTGTCCATGCTATGTTGTAGGTTTTGTGGCCCTGAGAACTCAAAACATTGCAGACATGAAATGGCATTGGACTCTAACGGGAGGAGACTATTGGTAACATCTGGTTCAGTCCGAGCACCCATATATCAGGTTTATCTATATTGCTTCCCTCTCAGATCCATTGATTTGGCTTGTCACTGTCCATCCAGTTCTTTGTGCCGCCTCATATGCATACGGGGCAAAGTACACTTTCATTCTCCATCTTTAAAATATACATATGCTATCTAATTCTTTAAAAGTGAAATTAAAAAAATAGATTTTATAAAGATACAAAAAGGAAATAATGAAAAGAGATAAAATAAAATAATTAAAAAGGCATAAAACTAAAAAATTGGAATTTAAAAAATAAAATGAAAATTTTAAATTTTTAACCCCAAAAAATATATATTCGATGTATATTTTTTTCAATTTTTTTATCTAAATTATAAATTGGATCTTTTCTTTTTCATGGTTTTCAAAAATCAACTTTTTTTACTTTGTTTTTAGTTCAAACTTTTGAATATACGACCATTTGGAGTTAACTGATGACGGTAAGCATATACCTCAAAAAATTTGAGTTATAGAACTAAAGTGTACCTTTAGACAATGGTGGATTTAGAATTTTTAACAACGAGCAACATCATATACACAGTAAAAAATAATATTATCTTTAATAGTTATTATTATTTTTTAATTAAAAAATATATATGTAGTAAAATATATTTAAATTATTGAGTTTTTTTTTTTTTTTGAGATATTGAGTGTTAAAAACTGAAAATTTTAAATGTAGTTGGGGGTACAGTTTTATTTTATACATGTAATTTATCTATAACTTCATAAATAATACAACTAAAAATTTATTTGTCAAGAGTTAAAATGGGACATGTGTCTCTCATCTTTACATGTATTGGCCTCTGCCATTAGATGAATTACAAAACTTATAGAGACATTAAGCCTAAAACTTTGCTTCATTAATTTGACTTAGGTTCGAGGTCTTACAAATGGGTGGAAAACTCTTCCGCACAGTGCTGCTATAACCACTGTTGATTGGCACCCAACACTGCCAATTTTCTTGACGGGGTCAGCTGATAACTCTGTCCGAGTAACATCGATATAATTTTGTATCCTCCCCAGCCAGTTAAACAAAGTTCTTTACTACAGTCTCTCCTTTTGCTTGCATCTCAAGCAGTCTTTGTTGTGCTATTAGTTGTAATATATTGAACAGCTTCTGTTAGTTGAAGCCTTTCATTTGTTTTGCATTCTTGTACAAATATTGCATGTTATACAAGGGGGGAAGAGCAAAGTGTTTATCGTACATTAGAATGCCAGAACTTGATTTCATCACGACCTCTAAGAACATCGCCTTTCCACAACCCAGATCAAACTTGTCTGTGATATGAGCCAAATTGTTGTTATTTCTATTAACTGGACTACCTTCTAAAGAAAGCCATTTCATGACTGCTATTAATCAAGTTAACAGTAGTTAAGGAATCAGTTTCAACTTAGCAGCCTCCTGAAACTATCGCTCCGTTTCTTAGGGGACAATAACAAATGTTGTATGGGGAAAATATATTATGCTGAGTAGTACTAATACTTATTCACAATTAATTTAATCTAGGATAGGTGTATTTACAAAGTGGACGCATGGAGAAAGAATAAATAAATCATGCATACCCGTGTAGATTTTGAACTTGTATCCACACCATTATATATATTATGGAGCTGGTTATTAGTTTCTTAAAAATGTACATAATATTTTATAGCATGCGTGACTCTAAGAGAGAAAAGTGAGATTTATATATGTGTGTGAACAATGCATCTACACATTACAAAACATATAAATGGCTCAAATTAGAATTTAAAATTAGTGTAATTCATGCTTAAATAGTCCACGCATTCTTGCAAAAGCGCATTTCATTCCTAACTTTCGAACCAGTGAATTAAATTCTTGTAAAAGTGTCAGAAGTCCTCAACCGAGTAATAACCTTAGTTATCTCGAGAAGAGTATTTCATTCCATTTGTAATTTTTTTCATTTTAATCTTTTTTATTTTTTTTATAAAAAGGACAACTCATACAAATAATCAATTTTTTTTTTATTTTTATTTTTTTCTCATATTTTTTTAATTATTATTAAAATATCACTTTAATAAATTATCGTTAATAAAAAAAGGACTACAAAATTAATATAAAATTAAATTAAATAAAAATAAAAATATTTTCAAAATTTTATCATTTGTTATTATAATCACTTTTTCATAAAAATGGTTAAAGTTACAAAAAATAATTAAAAAAATAAATTACTCTAAATACATTACTAAAATACCCTGTGCATTTCTCTTATTTTTTAACCCCCTTGTTAGAACTTTTTTTGTTTTTTACCACCTAATTGATTAACTTGCAGTCACAATTAAACACGTTCCGCAAAATTTGAGTCAAAAATGAAAGAATCACATAGAAGGGGGTCATCTAAACAATTTACCGCAAGCAGCTTGATAATGAACTTCGCTTTGCGTGCAAGAGTTCGTGAATTAGTTGTTAATCAGTTCAAAAGTAAAGTACTACTTGTGACTATTCTCACAAAAATACTATTGAAACAACTTTTTTATAAAAATACTAGCATTCTTTATATCAGTGCCGTACCCATACCGTTGGAGGTATCTTTGTTAAAAAAAAAAGGCAATATAATCAATTTTTTTATTAAATAAGAATAACATTAAAAGGTGAAATTTGATCTTAGATACATAATAATGAAAATTGAGAATCACCGAACCACAAACTAGTCACACCGTTAATAATATCTTGATATGAAACTTGACAGAAAAAACATACCAACCAGACTTTTTTTCTTAATAGCCTCTCCAACAGATATTATGCGTACAAATATGGATACTAGATACTCCAAATACGATAAAACTTCTACAAAAAATTAAAAAAAACTAATCATGTCTGACCCTCTCGAATACCTACTCCAAACTACCCGTTTGATCCACGGAGCATAGACCACCTCTACAAGCTGCTAGACTGATTCACCAAAAAATTCATCTGGTAATGGTAGTGATCCCTAGGGAAAAATCTAGTCTTTCATGCCCATGCATAACCCAAAGCATGTCAAATCCAATAAATCCCACGTGCCAAAACAAAACATAGTGAGTTAAGTCGTGAGCACTTGGGGAACTGTACATCTGAGTTGCTAGGCGGACGAGAACATCCGAATATTCCTAATTTCCTACAATAAATACAATTAAGATATTACGATATTTACCATAAGCACAAAAAATGTTAATATAGAATCTCGACAGAGTGAGACCTGTCCATGCTGCCATTTCAGTCATCATCCTCATCATCGAATACCATTCTCAACTTCCTTCTATCTACAACACTCCTTGAAGATGCACTATAATCCATTTCATCCCCAGAATCGGCCAACTCATCTTCCATCCTCTGATGTAGCTCATGAAAAACACTGTCCATAGACATTGCATTACCTGTAACTATCACCTCAGCTTCTTTAGTGTCGTTAGTAGCTGCTGGGTTAAAGGGAAAACCCTCACTTGATCCTGCAGGCTTTGACACAATGGACTCTTCACCAACATATCTGAAAGGAGAAATTAATATACAAGGAAAGTAGTGAGGTCAAATATGAATTGCTCTATTCATCATGGAAAATTAATTTAATTGAATAAAAGGTTATTTTTCATGTAATCCCAGGGAAGTGTGGGGTCATAGAAACTTCTGCGATAGACATAGTTGCAAAACTAGAAAATGCCTTTTTGAATCTAAAATTCAACTAGAGAAACAGAAAATTATGAGGACAAACATCTTACCGTTCTTCAGTATCTTCTCCTGCTGCATTGCCCAAGTCACAGTCATTTTCTGTGCCCTCAATTGTAATGGCTTTAGGCATGACTTTATTTTTCTTAGAAAGTGGTTTCCTAGTTCTCCTTTTATGCAGAAGATGAGATGATATTAGATAAACAGGCATTCAGACAAAAAGACTAGCTATATAACAAATTATTTTTACATTATGTCGAGAGGTGGAAATAAAATTCAATCTTCATTTCCTTATCAAGTGAATTGTATTTGCTGTTAAATTTGGGACTAATTCCATCTCAAAACCCAGGTTGTGAGATGGAGGACTGCCCTTGTTTATATGCGCAGCGTGGGCACAATCCCCAGTCGATGTGGGACTTTAACACTCCCCCTCACATCGACAAGGGTCTGTCCCCTTGAGATCGACGGGGATGTTGAGCTTATGGAACCCAAGTGGCGGAATGCATCACTCACCAGTGACGAAACAACTGCACCGACCGGGTAACCTTGCTCTGATACCATGTTAAATTTGGGCCCAAATTCATCTCAAAACCCAGGTGGTGAGATGGAGGACTGCCCTTGTTTATATGCACAGCATGGGCGCGATCCCCGGTCGATGTGAGACTTTAACATTTGCATTTAAGAACATATCTATGAAAATGCATGACGGCATACATGCTTCGAAGACTTTTCAATATCAATAAGAGATGATGTGACTATATGGAACAACGTGAATTGTTGTTCGAGAGAATATATGCAAGTATGCCAAATAAAGTTAACAAGACAAGACTAAAGTTGTATGTCAGGAAAGAGGATGCGGGGTATCCGAGGAGCCAACAACAGGGAGCAACTTTATATGTTGAATTGTGGAAATGTGATAAAATCATCAGAAAGCAGCTTCATATGTTGAAAGATGAAATTAGATAAATCACCAAAATAAGTTACATTAAAAGGAATGTCAGCAACACCTAAAACATAAAAGTTATAAGCTTATACAGAAAAAGGAGAGATTATAAATCTCTAGATTGTATATCCTTTGTACCCAACCTAACTCATAAATGTCACCAGAATTAGTGTACGTAAAGAAATGTCAGTAACACTGAAAACAAAAGGTTAAAGCCCATACAGAAGAGAAAGATTATCAGTCTCATTATATACCCTTTGTAGTCAACCTAACTCTGACATTATTTTTATTAAGAAGTGAGGGAAGGGGGGAGAAAAAACTTGCTTGAGAACAGAGCTCAGTATTTCATCAGAATCATCAGATAAATTTCCTCCACCATTCTGTTCATCTGCCCCTTCACTGAGCCATCCGCTATTATCCACCTTTTTGCCCCTGCAAGTTTTAATTTAATGCATTGCATGTCTATGAACTGGAGCCAGGATACATTTATTATGAAATGAAAGTAATAAAGGACTTGACCAAACAGTATGTAAAAATTTCCATTCTCAAAAAGTTCAGCTGAAGTCAGGTGGGATTGCACAATCAAAGTATTGCATGGATGCTAGTACTTGATGCAAAAACTCGAACACAGAGACATAGATTCGTCATAGACATTAAAGAACATGAAATTACCTGTTCATTAATGACATAAGTGTTTCATCATCAGAGTCGTGCGTTTTGCCCACAAAAGAGTCAATCAGATCCTCACCCCTTTTCGGCTGGGGAATGCGTAGACCAAGCTTCTGAAGCTTGCGAGAAATCTGGGAAGCTGTGAATTTATTCTCCCCGCCCAATGCATTGGCAATCATGTAGCTGCACCTCTTATGGTCTTTAAACCTGGGTAAACCAAAGCAAGTCCAAAAAAACCCTTTACGTAAGAAACGCTAATTAATATATGGACCACAACCCTATTTCCCCGAAATTTATTAAGTACCTATCAAGAGAATAAATTTTAGGAACTTATCAAGCAAGAAAAGTAACACTTACTGTTCATATAAAGATCTAATGGTAGCTTCTTCATCTTCACTAATAGCCCAAACTCTTTTCCTTTTCTGCCTATAGAATAAGAATGAGGATGATGGTAATGGTGAACACAAGCAGTCAACAAAATAACAAAATATGAGACCACAAGCCAAAGCCATTAAAGACTTATCCTGGAATGAAAACAAAAAGTTCATGAAAATTTTACAGACTATATGTCCATAATACCATGAAAATCCTTGAATATAAGTACTGGGTTAATTATTAGAATTTAAATTTAAGCTCTTAAAGAAACATTTCATCACCTTGTCCTCTAAACAAAGGCAGGTCATATAGTAAAAATTCTTTTAAGGAACTCATATTTACTTACATAGGTTGACTTGATAAGCTCTCCTCCAAAACAGTTGAAGTTTGAAGATCACCAATATTTTCCAGCACTCTATCTTCTTCATCAAGTTGTGTAGGGCTAGAAATAGGTCTACCACGATGGTGCATTCTTTTCCTTTGTGCAGATTTAAGCCCAAGCTGTTTCAGCTTATTGGAAACTTGAGCTGCTGAAACTTTACCATCAGGGTCCAGGCCTTCGGCTATAATACGGCTACAATGCAGGTCATCCTTGAATCTAATTTGACCATATTTGTCAGAAGTATTCAATGATGTTGGGGAAAAAAAACCTAAGTGGCCAATCCATGATGGCCAATATTCCATAGGCTTTTCCTCTTTTTGGATAACATTCAGTTATTATAGATAACATACTAATAGTTTAGATTATATTTAGCAATAATATGTTAATGGGTTTATAAAGAAAAGTTTAGAAAAACTAGTGTACGCTCAAATGCTTTAATTTAAGTAGACATACTTCTCATATAGATCTCTTATTTTTTCATTTAGCTCAGAACCAAGAAATAGTCTTCTTTTTTTCCTAGCAAACCCTTCAGGTTCCACTGATTTTCCAGGACTGCAATGACAAAAAAGACAAAAATTACAGAGTGCACAAAAGTAAGAGCACCAATTATCACTTTATAATTCTAAAAGGCATACTGGTAATGATTTTGTTGTTCATAAAGCTCATTATCTGAATTAGAAGCAGTGAATCCCTGTACCCTGGAAAAAAAATTCTCGATTGTCATTGTTAACAAAATGGACTCATCCAAAGACACTTCTAGCATCATAATCCCATAGATATTAACCTCGTTCAAAAACCTAACAACAATTGAGAAAAAATTGAAATAGATAGGAAAAACCGCAAAGATTGCTAATACACAAGAGATGTGGTCGCTCTTGCTTCAGTAACATACGTCTCATTTCTAAGTTCATGAGAGATCACAATATCCGCTTCATCTTCACCAAGTGCATCTGCAATGTTTATAGGTTTAGACCCCTGGGCCTCGGATGGATCAATGTCTGGACACCCTAAATTGCTTTCCCATTTTCTACTTTCCGTCTTCAAGTGACCAAGTTCATGAAGTAAATATTCAGCATTAATGTAGTGGCATTCTTTGCGAGTTTTCCAAAAGAGAACTTCCACAAAAAGAAGTGGTTGTTTTTTCATTTTCTTCATCATCTTTCTAATCACACTTGAAAGAAAATCGACAATTTCTGAATATTCCTGGCACGGACAAGATTTTTGCTCGGCCAGAATATTGTAGAATGTAGTGAGAAGTGATAGCTGCAATATTATCAAAAAGTATTTAATGCCTTTCATTTAAAAAAGAACAGTACTTAAAGCCTAAAGGTAATTATGTTCCATGAGATTTTACCTGATACAGCATTGGAGAGAGCTCGAGGTCATCTGTGATCCTCCGCAACATGCTTATTATGTAATAATTTGTAGAAGAAGAATTACTCTTATAAAACTTAAGAAGCCAACAAAGTTTCTGAATAATATGATTGTTTACTAGGGCAGATACCAAAGTTGACAATTTAAAATCAACTTCATCAGTTGCAGTAATCTCTTCATCTTCAGAAGAATCATCAGGGCCATTGAGATCATCACCATTGGAATAGCTAGATTTCATGCAATCCATCTGTGCCATGTTGCCATCAGTGCCATCTATCTCTACTGCAGATTTTTCAGATTCAGCGTGACTAATGCCTTGTTTTCCATCAGAACTAGTATGCAGGATTGCCTCATTTGCTTCACCCATTTCTGCTGCCCGCTTAAGACTAGAGATAGAAATCTCAGTCTCGCAAGTAGAACGTTGTCCCGAGAGTTGGTCTTCTGTCCCCTTACAAATTAATGTTTTCTTCTTTTTTCCCTTCCTTAATTTCCTAGAGACCTTAAAAATGATAAAAAGAAAATAGAGTTAGTGCATATTACCAAAATAAAAAAGGCTCTACTAGCAGATTAAAAACAAAAAAAAAATTATGAAATTCCGAGAGCCCAAAATAATTGAAAGATTAATTTCACAGCAAACATTAGAGTGCCTCCCAGACAATACAGAAATATCAATTACAAATATAAGAAACCAGGCATATGCATCAGATTATTAAAAAAATATGATTAGTGATTTTTCTATAACATAAAAGTTTAAAAATAAGATGAAAACATAATACTTAACCTCCAAAATCACCAATCCTGACCTACCCTTAAAGTTCCACGTCCTTGAAGTTTCTCTACTAGCTGCAGAACTTTATAAATCATCTCTACCAAATCTGCAAGATCACTATGGGGAAAAAGACTCATAAGTACAACAATTATAGCATATCGAGAAACAAGAGCAAAAAAGTGTTATGTTGTGTTCTTTAATGTCATCGACACAAAGCAAAAGTATTGTTTAATCATGTATTGCCAATTTAGGACTTACAGATCATCAAAGGTTGAATCATTTTTCCCCCCTTCTGACTATATCAGAAATACAGTGTTCTTAAATTCTCTTTTTAACAAACTTGGACATGAACTCTAATATATTGAAATAAACTATGTACTAACCAATAATTCATCAACATGGGATTCAAAAGATTAAAAGAATTAGTAAAAATTTATAAATACATACAATAATTCTTGAAATAAAAAAATAACCTTTTTGGTTGCTTATGTGAGTCAAATGATTTGAGTAAATTGAACAGGAGATGAGTCATCCCTTGATCAGTCTGATCATAAAATAACTTATAAAGAAGTACACGTGCTGTTTGAGGCTCCTTAGAGTCTTCCGGCAATAACTCAAGCACCAAATCTAGCATGCAAATCTGCCAGCAAGAAGGATGTTAGACATCATCCAGATGTAAAATTTTCATCCCGACATCAGAATTCATAGCCTTCAAATTATGTGCAGTCATTTCTTCTTATGAAAGAATATGTACAAGCATAGCACACTAGGATCCACCAAGCAATCCAACAAAGAACAAATTATATGCTTAATATTCAAAGACAAATAAGCAAACGGAGAATTACTGACTTGTCAATGCATACTAAGCCATAGGCAACATTAAACAAACCACACAGAGACACGTGCATGTGGACATATGGAATATATACGCACATAATTTGGATTAATGGCACACCATAATTTTCATTAGAGAACCAGCTGCAGAGACAAACTTGTAGTCATGTGTTTCCTTCAATCCTTCAAATGCATTGCGCCACTTTACAATGACTAGTTGAAACATCAAGTCGTTCAGCGTTGCTGCAATGGGTCCACATATATCACCTCCAGAGTAGGAGTTATCAGCATGTGTATCAAGAAGAGTTTCAGATGCATCTATGCCCATGTTTGGCTGTTAAACAACAAATCAGGTGAATAACTATCTTCTATTTCAATAGGAGAACATAAGTTTATACAGAATTTAAGCCTATTAGCCAATACCAGCCTTTTAAAAATTAGGAAAGAAAGAATTTGCAGCATCAACAAAATGGCATACTTTATTAGAGTTCCCAAAAATGACCATGCAAATCATTTCAATTTGGTTAGATCTGAAGTGCAATACCTCATATTTGAAGCAACCATTAATGCATTGCACAGAAACGCAAAACAGTAATATGGTTTAATAAAGTCAATATTTTTTGGAAAAAAAACCTTAAACCGCAAAGTAGCATATATTTATTCTGTTCTGTTTTATACATTATCAAAAAAAATCAACCGATACTTTGTACTTTCAATGACCAGAGTGGTTCAATTTTGAACTCGGATTGTGTTTCTTATTCAAAAAAATAAAAATGAAAATAAGTCGAATTTACCTAATCCTATTCTATGGTTTGCCAAGACACATAGGAGCATTTGGTTTGCTTGGTTCATAATTTTTTATTTATTATTCTATCAATGGTTATCCTGCCTATTTTAACAAAGAAGTGGCTGGTACTAATTAATTGCCCACAATGGCTACCAGAATCATAACCATGCTAAATGGATCTGATCATTTAAAGAAATGACTTTTCAAAAATGTTACTCAACGCTTTCTTGGGCTAAGCATGAAACTCTTGATATTTCATTCCATCATATACTTAATATAGGTAACTTCAAGTACTTTGATGACTCCATTTATTACCTAAGTCATTTGATGACTCCATTTATTACCTAAGTCAATGTTCTGGCACATGCATGTCTTCTAAATTCATTGCTTCGAACTAGAAAATATCCATATCATGCCTTCAAAATGAAAAACACACTAAATGAAACAATGATTCAGTTGCATGTATCCATGAAATGGACCATCTATAATAATTATCTAAAGTTCCATATCTCACCTTGGAGGCTGAGAGCTTGTGATATTGAAAAGAAGTAACAAACTGAGCAACATGGAAGAAGACAATGACATCACTCTTCTGAATTGTGTGATGTTCTTTTTCAATGTCCTCACGAATTGACTGCATTAAAACTGATACACATTTGAATTAAGTCAAAAAATTTGTAGTAGTAAATGGAATAATGATGGAATAGCATAGAAGTGAAAACCAATCATTTTGATCGAGAAAAGAAATGCATACCATTATATCCCCCTGATAAAAACTGGTTGATGAAGTCATGCAGCAATTCCAATACTTTATCCTTTGCTAGAGGTAATCTCCCATGATCCCATGCAATTCTTTTAGAGGGACCATTACCAAGTTTATGTGGTTTAAGAAGGGTGTCACAGGAAGCAACAGGCTTCCCCATGAAAACTGCTTTTGAACCGTCCTGTGCAGGGAGGAGGGAAAAAAACTAGTGTTAATTCAAATAAGAAGTAAATCCTTACTAGAATTAACCGTTACCAAAGCATACCACAGTATGCCTTGAAAATGTTCCACTAGAATAGGAATTTCGCGCTAAATTGTGGAGCCTAAGTCTTTGATTCTCTTCTTCCTCCATGATAAACTTCAGACGGCTAATTGAATCATTGGTATCTTCATCCACCTACAAAAGTAGAACAGAATATCTTCAAAATTCAGAAAGCCAGACCAAGCCAATGGCCAATCAATGACAAAAGGAAAAATGGCAAAATCCAATTGCGACTTTATTACCAAAAAGTCTACCATATTGATCCACAACCAGAAAAGATGCAATAGTTAGGAACCAACCTTACAACTCACTACATGTACTTTGGCAATCAACTCCGGTTCTTGACCCGAAAAAATATAATGGAAAATTTCCAACAAAAGTAGGTTATCATGCCGGAGGTAACCACTAGACCCACCAAAATGTTGGGTTATGACTAAAATTAAGTCCATTACATTCTCACGGAACAAAACTTCGAGAAATCTCTCTCTCAATGATACAAGGTGACTGGCTGTTCCACTGGCCTTTTGGCTCAAGGAGATCTCTTGAATAGCCAAGATATTTCGGAAGAACGTAAGTATCAACTGTACCAATTTCCAGTCATCCTCTGTGAACACGTCACTGTGCAGCAAAAGTTAATCACAGAACCAAATATAAGTTTCATAACAAATAAAGTATCATTTAGACGTAAACTAGTTATAAGAAAGTTTTACCCCATAATATAAATTAAAGAAAACATTACAATGCAAGAAATTGAAATGTCAAGATACAGAAAAAAAAAAGATTGATATATCATTACTTTTTAGAAAAGGTTCACTTGGTTAAACAATTCAGTAAAAATAGTAGACAGAATGCGACTCTGAAACGTGAAATTAACAATTTAATTTAAGAAGGTGAACATAAGTGGTCCAAAAGAACCCAAGATAAATATATGGAGAGCTTACTAATGCTTAGAAGCTTTGCAAGAGAAATCAAATTTAACTTAAAACATCTATTCTTATTCCATCATAGCAACGAAGTTTTCAGGTTATAATTGCGGAAAATCTATAAGCTTAAATAAATTGGGAAAATGACATTGATTCCTAATTTTACGGCAATCAATAAGAGAAAAGGATTAAAATGTATTCATTCTTCACTTACCCTTCTAGACTTTCCAGTGGGCTTTCTAGAAGTGACACTATAACTGCAACAATGTTACTGCTAGTGATTGAGGACTTCAGCCCCCATAAATAATCTATCTGTTGCGATATATCGTTGGATGATGGATCAATAGGCATGGTTAGGAACACTAGAACCTTCACTGTAGAATAAAGTGTTAAGAGTCTTTGCATAACATGCGTAAACAGAGCATAAAAGATACATGCATACAAATTAATAAATCACCTGCATTTAGAATCAGGTTGCGATCTTCGCAGTGCTCAATTATTGGTATCAAATCTTTAAATACAATATTCCATCTACTAACTTGCTTAAAAACATGCCGGTTCTGGGGGTCATCGCGTCTCAAAAACCTCAGCAAATCTTTCAAGTTATCTGTCAATAGTAAATAAAATTTTAACCAAAGTAGTTAAGTAAAATAACCTAAACTTCTAATCCAGAAATCAGCACGTATAAATTAAAGAAAGCGGTGAATCAGTTGCAAAAAATAAGTAAATGATTAATCAAACGCCCATTGACCTAAGTAACATCCAAGTTCGTATTGCTTGCATCATCTCAGACTTGAAACAATAGCCTCTTCTTGGCTACAACAAAAGATCGAGAAATGTAGTGATTTCAATTTTCAACAACTCATAAATTCCTTGTGCAACCGCCTTAACTGAACGTGTATAAGGAATCACAAAAATCAAGAATATGAGAAGAATACTGTTTTTTTTCTTTCCCGACTACCCTCCTTGTTCAGTCAACTAGACAAAACCGCTAGGGTTTATATTAAAAAAATTAAAACTAGAAAAAGCGTACAACTATGAAGCATAATTCATCGTTTCATTTTTCCTCATATATCCAACATTTTCTTGAAAACAAAATAAATTTTACGATGAACAAACAGATAAAATACCTAGACAGTACTCGCCCTTTATATAACCGATCCGATTGCCATTATCGTCCTCTTCGGCCATTCCGAGTCCCGCACATATCACTGATAACCCTTCCATGTCCATCTTACAGCGAAATTAGAACTTTGAAGATTTAGGGCTTAATGATCATTTAAGGAACGATACATGAATAACACTTAGATCTGAGAGAAGCAAGGAATAGAAGAAAGAACACTGTCTCAGGGCTTTTTGGCGCCAAATTCAACAGTCTTCGCGCTCTTGAAATTTTTTTCTTTGGGCTGTTGAGAATGGATTTGATATGACGAGGTGTCTTGCAATTTGGCTAATTCTAAATACACTCCTCTAAACCTCCAAATACATACCCTCAACACATATACTTGAATTTACCTTTAGAATTATAGGTTTACAATTGGGTGAAATAAAAGTTGGGCCTCGTGTAAAAGATACACCGCATAATTAAAACCCATCATTCTAAGTAACATACATGGTGATGGGTAAAAGGATTGTAATTTTTATAAAAGATTTAATATATTAAGCATTTATACTTAACAATAAAAAAATAAAAAAATATGTTTAATATATATATAATAAAAAAACTAAAATAACCCTAAATTTAATTTATTTAAGATTTAGAGTTTATGATTTAAGTTCAAGATTTACTTCAATTAAATATGAAAAAAAAAGAAATTAAAGTGAAAAAAAATAATAAAATTATAATCTTAATTCTTGAATTCATAAACTAATACAAGGAGGTCTACATGTCAATTTTATAATTGAGATTGTTAGGTTATACTTTAACAAACTCACCCTACACACATTACACCTATTATAATGCACAACACAACACACACATAATCATCATTTAACATTCTTTCGTAAACTCATGGTTTATTTAAGATAGTGAGTTTAACTTTTAAATTCTCAAATTGAGTTATAGGAAGAGACTTTGTCAACACATCAACCATTTGCTTCTCACTTAGCACAAACTTTACAATTAGATCACAAATTTGCACATTTTCTCTTACAAAATGAAAATTGATTTCTACATACTTGGTCTTTGAGTGTAGCACAAGATTTCTAGCCAAATGACATGCACTTACATTATCACAATATATCATAGGTGGTTGTTGCAATTAAATTCTTAATTCCTTTAGTAATTTATGAATCCACACCAATTCAACAATGGTATGAGCAAGAGCTCTAAACTTTGCTTTTTTTTTTATGATCATGATATTACCTTATGCTTCCCTAAAGACCACGAGATTAGTGAAATACCCAAGAAGATGTCAAACCCTTTAGTGTTTCTTTTGTCATTAGGGTATGCAGCCCAATTTGCAACACAATATACACTCAGATTGAGAGAGATGCTCTTATGAAATGTAATGTCATAATTGATTATACGATCAAGGTATCTACGGACTTTTTTTGCTTAAGAGAAATGAACATTAGTTGGACAATGTAGGAATTCAAAAAGCTTATTCATTGAATATGTTATTTCAAGTCTGGTGAGTGTACAATATTGGAGAGTTCTAAATATGGTCATATAATAGCTTGCATCCTCAATAAGCTGAGTAGAGGATTTAGATAGTGTTTTCCCTAAGGTTAAGGGTGTTTTGGTTAGCTTGGATTCAACTAGTTGAGCTATTTCCAAAAGTTGGAAGATGTGTTTTACTTAACACAGATGAAACATGTAATCTATTCTTATCACCTTAATGCCCAAGAAGAAATTTAAGCTTCCTAAGTCCTTCAATGCAAATACCTTATTAAGCTTATTGATCATAGATTGAACCAGAGAAGTATTATTTCTAGTGACTACAATGTCATCCAAGTAGATAAAAAAACCACCATGTTAGTTTAAGTTTTAAATAGAAGCATAAAGCTATAAAAATTGAGGCACTTAAACCCTTATTAAATTAGACAATTATTGAACTTAAGAAACCATGCTCTTTGAGCTTATTTAAGTCCATAAAAAGTCTCTTTATTTTACACACATATTGAGGTTTCTATTTGTTCACAAAGCCTTCAAGTTGGAACAAACATGCATCCTCTTGCAAATCCCTGTTGAGGAAAGTATTATTCGCATCAAGCTACCTTACAACCCATCATTTGGAAAAAGTAAAAGTAAGCACATGGTTGGTTAAGTCAAATCAAAGGCATTAAAGGAAATTTTGGAGACACATAACTAGATAAAGAGAGAATGGTTGGGAGTGTTGCTTGTTATAGAAAATAGTGGTTTTGACTTTGTATGAAATGGAAAAATTATCTCATAAAAAAAACATGAGGATTGGCATATACTCTTTTAGTGACTATATACATACACCAATAGTCATTGTGTTATGGATAACCAAGAAAAATACATGGAATAGAATGGGGTTCTAATTTGTTTGAGTTATAAGATCTAGTGTAGGGATAATAAAGGTACCCAAAGGTTCTTAAATAGTCATATATTGGTGCTTTATTGTGTAACAACTCAAGTGTTTTCGAAGGCATTTTATTAATCAAATGGATATCACATCTAAAGGTGTATTCCTAAAACTCTAGAGTTAAAACAACTTTCAAGAGTAATGAAAAGTCTATTTCTACCATATACATGTTTTTACGTTCCACAACTCCATTTTGAGAAGAAGTGTGTGGATATGAGAATCTCTTGTTATAATCACCTGTAAACAAAAACTAATCAAGAGCTCTAAAACTCCCTACCATCATCACATTGACTTGCTTACCATCAGTCTCATATTGCTTTTTAACTAGAGCAACAAAATGCTTGTACAACTCTAACACCTTACTCTTCTATGCCATATCATACAACCATTGAAACCTCATGCAATCATCAATAATTTGAATGAACTAACAAGAACCATTCAAAGAAAACACAAGAGTAGGACCCCATACATCCATATGAATAAGCAAAAATGGGTTAATGTTTCCAACGTGAAAATTTTATATAGGTAGCCTATGTGACTTTCCCATTTCACAAGCCTCATATATCATACAAGAAGGTTGACTTGGCACTCATATTGTTCCTACTAAACATTTTTGACAGCTTTAACATAAGGATGACCAAGCCTATTATACCACAATTCACCATTCATTACTAACTCATTATGACACTTAACATTGTTAACATTAGTAAGCATTGAAGTAGTTGAAAGTGAAAGATTACCATTATGGATCACAAGAGCAATAGACAACTTGTATGATCCTTATTCGGTGCTATCAACAAGCAACACAATGCCACTTTTCACATCTTTGACACAAAATAAGCATGGTAAGAACTCAACAATGACAATGTTATCTGCACATAATCTCTTAACAAACACAAGATTCTTGGCAAGCATTGGAACATGCATAATTCCACACAACTTTAAATTTATTGTTTGTGTGGATAAACACCATTTACCATAAGGTTCTATAGGCATTATACTATCATTTCTGAATTTTACTTCTTTTGAGCCTTCATATAGAACAAGACTCACTAAGACATTTAGATTGCTTGTCAAGTGGTGATTAACACCTTTTTATCATATACCAACCATGATTAGTAGACAAATTTAGAGTTTTAACAGAGGAAAGATTGAACATTTAAGTTTCTTGATCCTGGTAAGCTACTGGTAGAAATCTTGATCATTAGACAATGACCCAAATTAAAGTTGAGACTAATTATTACTACTAGATGGCATCAGAGATGATAAATCTTATTGATTATTACAATTCTTAGATTGTTCATTCTTTTGTACTCGTGACAAATGCATATATGGATTTCTTGAACTCCTAGAGTTATTAGCAATATTGTTAGAGGAGTTTGAGTATCTAAAATAGCATCGAGAGGCACTATGCTCTTATTTCTTACAAATTTAACAAGTATCTTTGTACTTCCCATTCTTCTTGTTCTAGTTATTCTGATTGTTGTTGCCATAATTTTTTGATAATGTTGGTCGTGATTATTGTTATTATTTGACTTTATAGCTAAAGAGTAAAGTTGTTGTTACCTCGATTTTGATTGTTGTTTGAAAATTTTGAGAAAAGAGTAGTCTTGCAACATTTTCTTGTATGCTTGTATCAATTGTTGAGAGTTCACACTATTCATATACTACATTTGATTCTCGTGAAATCTTTAAGAGTTAAACACCTCATTGAAGTATAGGTCTTTTATGTGTGATATCTATGATGATCGAAGCTTAATCACTTCCAAGTCCTTCAAGCACATAAAGAACTTGTTCAAAGTTATTAATTCATCACTAGCAACAAACACATGATTAAGCAAAATTTTCATAGTTCTAATGTAAGTATTTATAGACATAGCACCTTTTTGAAGGGTCTACAATTGTCATATCAATTGCATCAGTTGTGACTGAAAATTATTATAAGATACCTTTTCCAAAGCCTTACAATATAAGATTGATGAATCTTTATCTTTGCCAATAAGATATCTCAAGTAATTTTGAGTCATCGGACTATAAATCCAACTCATGACAATCTTATCTTTGGTATCCCAAACATCAAATTCATAATTTCTTTCAAGAACCTCATCACTCTGAGTTGTATCACCAGTAGAAACCTAAACCACTTTCTTGATAAATCTTGGGAGAGTTATAGATGATCCATCGATAAAACTCATCAATCCATAAACTCGAATCACATGCCTCAATTGTTCGCGCCATATCAAGTAGTTTGTCTCATTAAATTTGATGGAAAAATTAGGACTAATAGGAATACTTTGTAGAGAAAACGAAGCAGTTGAAAAACTTGAACCATTATTACCAGTTGTATCAGTTGATGTTGAGAAATTTGGAGTTAACTGAGCTATAGCTCTGATATCATGAAAGATCGAGAATAACTCAATTAAGCATGAATAAAAGAGAGAGAGGGTAAAGTGGAAGAGAATAATATAATTATGATCTCAATTTTGTAATTCATAAATTATTACATGAAAGTTTATATATCAATTTTTTAACTAATATTGTTAGGTTGTTACACATATGTGTATAGCTCTAACAAACTCATACTAAACCCACTGCACTACAATGCACAGCCCCACCACACAACCATAAACTTAATATAGGGTTTATGATTTAGAGATTAATAAATGCGTTATTAATTAGTGAATGTTTTTTTCTTATTTGGATTGCGTATTTTAATTATTGATCCTTGTTTTTATACATTCTAGTTTTCGCTATACATTCGAACTCTAAATTTTAGGTTAATATAATGGCTCAAAGGTTTCTAAATCTGCATAAATTATACGTTTGTCCAAATTCATAAAGGCTCGTTTATGATATTGTAGGCCTAATAGCTATCACAGATATTTATTTTTTTGTTTTTTTTAAATCATTACCACAAATGAATAACATAATACTCTTTTTCCCACTAATCAATGGGTTTATATATACTGACAGAAACACTAAGGTGTTAATTTAAGCTATAGGTCAGAACACAAATCCAATACGATGCAACACAAATAATTTTTTAATTAAATTTAACTATTAATTATTTTATGTTTGTAAATATAATGAGTTTTTTACCGTTATAAATGATTAAATTGACAAATAATAATTTAATTTTTTTATAATAGTAAAAAATATGTGAATTCGGATTGAAAAACATGAACACTTATAACCCGCACAAACATGGCACAAACACATACACTTATATTACTTTGAAATAAAATAAAAAACTCGCATTGACACACTCATATAAATAAAATTGAAGGTGAATTCAACAATTGTTTTTATATTTCTATATTATATACAATAAAGGATAGCTATGATGAAAGTGTATAAAAGTTCACTAATTTTTGGGTGAAGTACTATAAATCTATTAATTATTAAAAATAAAATTTAAAGTGAATTGAACATATGTTTTTATATTTCTATATATTCTATAGGATAAAAGATATTAACGATTCACTAATTATGGTCAAATTGTACAAAATTTTACTAACTTTTGGCAATTATAAGTTCACCAAATATTGAAAAAGTTGATTATAAGTCCAAAACTTTCAAAAAAATATCAAGAATGAAGCCTATGAACATATATGTGTATATTTTTAATTTATTATGTATTTTCTAATAAATTGTAACTAAAAAAATATGAATTTGGATAAATTTGAACACATAAAAATTCAAAAAAATAAGCATAAGTGTACATATGTTCTATTTATAATATTTTTTGAAGTTTTAGATTTCTAGTCTACTTTTGAATAATCAATATACTTGTATTATATTACCCAAAGCTTAGTAAACTTTTGTATACTCGGTTATAGTTAGTGGATCACTCCTACCCTTCATCTTATTTTATGTTTTGATTTCTTTATTTTTTTAACTTTATATTTTGATCTTTTTACTTTTTATACTTTTGAAATTTAATTTCAAATTGGTTACAAATTTGGGATTAAATATGTGAAAATTGAAAGTAAATAAATTAAATTATAAAAATAACAATAATAAAACTAAAATATCAAAATTAAAAATAAAGGGATCAAATAAAAAATTTAAAATAAAAGATAAATATGAATATTATAGAAAATATTGAAATCATTTATGTGCTCATCCTAAAATTTAACAACCTAGATCTCATTTCTTTACCCAAAAAAACCAAAAGACATTTACTTTACCATAAATATTTCATTTCTTCAAAATAAGTTATCAGACTTATTAGTGCTTCTTTATAAATAACAAGTTTTTCTTACAATGAATCACTAATTGTTTTTTATATATATAAAAAAACATTAACAAAGTAATTGTAACGTATACCAGTTAATATTAACTAATAGATTAAATTTATTTTTGAGAGTTTTTAGTTATGAATCTAATAAATTATATGGAATGAGTACGTAATTAATTGAATTATCACTAATTAAAAAACCATAAACATACATTTGGGTGTAATAAATATAAAATGAAAATAAATAAAACATGACATATGATATTTTAGGTTGAAACAACTTAGGTCATACCAATGACCTAAGAGGAAAATTATTAATCTACCGGACTACCTAACTATTCACTATGAAAATATAATCGATTACAAGACTATGACTTAAATTACCTACCAAGATAATACCTCTAAGAAACATACTTACAAGCCTTCACTTTCTTTCATAGTCTCTATAAGCAAGGTGTTCAGATTCAGATCAACGTTTTGATAAACTCAATTCACACGAGTTATTGAACCCATTCAGTTAGCATCTAAAAATGTTAGCACAAAAATACAAGTACAATGAGTATCATAGACCAGATTCAATAAGGAATAATCCTAACTAGAAGAATTAAGAATATATCAATTAATTTTAAATCATATAATAATCCTAGAACAAGTAGATTAAGCACATGTTTAATAAAGATATATTCTTTAAAGTTAAATAATCAAAATAAATAATTATGATAATACATACACAATTATTTGATAAAAGCATTCAAGAACATAATAAAGAAAAAGCTATATAAATATCAAATCATAATATTATAGAATAAATACTCTTATTAAACAATCAAACACAACTATACAATATTATATATAGTAATTAAAGAAAGAAGCATAAATAAATATGATCTTGTTTTTACAAAATAATTTGAGAAAGAGCACAAAAATAATTGAAAAATTATAATGAATGTGGTCAAAGAAAATAAGAGGCATTAGGTTGTTTAAATAGATAATATCGAAGTCCTAATGTTAGGTTAAAGATTATAGACTAGTAAATAATAAGGACAATATCATAATTGACAAGTTTGGCTCAAGTGAACAATTTAGGCTATAAGTTGAAGCCATCGTCGCTCGATCAATATAGATCAAGCTCGATCAATTGAAAACCTTTTTGATCGATCCAAGAAAATATTGGTAAAACCCAAGACCAGATACGATTTAATCTAATCCTCGATCAATCGAGCTCTAAACTTTGATTGATCTACCTCATTTTAAAAATTAATTATGAGAAGACTTTTAATCAAGGTATATCGATTCTCGATCGATCCAAACATTACTCAATCAATCGAGTAACCTATATGAAAAATATTTCTATGTGTCTAATATAAAATCTAACATGCATAAGAACAGAAGTATAACTAAAATATATTCATTTGAAGCTCGATAATTTCTTCAGCTTGAATAGTGATATTGAAAAAAACCCTAGAAATTAAATTATATTTAAATATTTTGTTCACGAATATCGTCAACACTCATAAATCATACAATCTCCCATTTTGTTATATTTGTGTGATAAAACCTCTCTTTCACTACATTATACTCATATGAAAAATAAATTTTACATAGCGAAAACTATCTTATGATCTAGTAAAACCATTTTCAATTGAATCTTGACAGCTGATATGTACAATGAAAAACAAAACATAAACAACCAAAAAAATGATCTCGAAAGACTCATTGGTTATTAGTTTAGTATATATAACAATAGAAAAGTAGAGAACATTTATAAGAGTGTGTAACCAACACATATAAATTTTAAACTTGGCTCCTCTATGTGTAATCTCTTCAAAGAAAGTTTTCAATTAATTCTTCCCTAAATTAGTTCTTCTCCTAAATTAACTCTCTTTTTTTTTTAATTTTTAAATAATATTCAATAATTCTCTCCCATTTTTTGATATACAAAGAAGTAAAGACAAGTAGGTTGAACAAACAAACAATATATTTAATGACTAAAAAGAGTAATACACATTCTGAAAAACTCAATAACAATCAAAATAGAAACTTAAAAATAATATGTTTTCTAAAAACCAGTAAATTCTCCTTAAGTTATACGACTCTCATAAATAAATTAGAATAAGACATATATATATATATATATATATATATATAATAACTTTTAAAAAGTGAAAGACATAATTCAATATAATTTAGTAGTCAAGGTCATCTCAAGCCCCTAAAATCTTACAATGTCAATCATAAATTTTAAGCATGACATACATATGTGTCCAGTGAGTTTGATTATGTTCATATTGATATTGATCACAAGATGTGAAAAATATATGAATACACAAGTCAAAATATCAATTTGCACAATGTAAAGTTAATCAAGAGAATTAGAATTATATAAGGGTTGTATGTAAAGTTCATGTTAATGGTAAAATAGGTCTACTTCTTTTTTATATTCCTTTACCTTTTTATTTAAACTAAAAATAATAAAAAAAAAAGAAACAAACAAAGATACTCACGTAGGGTAATTAAGTACTCAAACAAAAATAATTGTATGAATAAAAAAAAGATATTCAGGTGGCCAAAAAGAGACAATATTTCATAACATAATTTTTTTAATTTTGATTTATCTATATATTTGGACTAGAAATCAAATGTCTTAGTTGTCATAGGCATTTTCTTGGACTTATCTTTAGATTTCACATTCATCCTACACGAAGATGCAATATGCTTTCTAAGATGATAATAATGAGTTTTATAGCTAGAAACAAGAAAATAATTATTAATTTTAGGAGTATTCATCAAAAATCTACACTTTGACCAAATGTGACATTTCTTACCACAATGATGACATACATGCATAAACTTAACAATTTTATTAATTACATTGCAATAGTTATTTGTGCATAATTAATAATTGTAGGAGTATTGATAACTTGCATAATTTGACATTATTTTATCACTTCTCAACTTTAACTTTAGTCTAATTTTATTGATTTTAGACTTCATTATTTTTATTTAAATTTTATTGCAGATTTGAAGAAAACGAAGATTTATTGAAATCAAATATAAATGAAGATTTGCTAAAACAAAAGAAAAGTTAAAAAAGTTATTATAAAAAAAGAGGTTTTCATGCGGTTAATTATATATATAACAAAAAAGAGCATCGCAAAAACAGGAGGAAAATAGAGAAAAACAATAAGCGACAAAGGAAAAACAAAACAAAGAAAAGAAAAAATGTGAATTAAGAAGAAACATAAAAGAAGAAGAAAAATAAAAAAACACACCAGCTGAGGTAGAAAATGGAAGAGAAAGTTGGACGGAGGAACGTGAAAGTAGATTTTTCAGCGTTCATTTTCTTTTCAATTCTTCTGAGAAAATTATGGTGAATTCGTTTATATTAAATTTAATTTTTAGTATGAACTAAATTTTCTTTATTTTAGGATAACAATGTAATCTAATTCTCAACTATGCTTGATTTTTCATGTTAATTTGAATTATTTCTTTTTATGTTTATTTGATTTATTCCAAGTTTATTACTTCTAATTAACTAGACATTAATTAGATGATTTTAATCTTATGATTTACTATCGAAAGAGGAAATTATAGGATAGATTTGAAATATTTTGACATAGGTAAATATAGAGATCAAAAGATTTGTATGAACCCGTGTAGTATTAAAATAATTGGTTTTAATGTTTTCTTACTTTGTTAAATTGCATAATCTTATGTAAATTGAGAAATAAGAATATTTTCAATCGACTATCGAAAGAGGCTTTTGGATGTTTTTTGGAGATTGCTAACAAACAGAGAGAATTAAATTTAATTAGCTAGATGAGTACAACATAGTGATAGATTAGGTGAAATCAATTTCCTAAAAAATTTCTTCCCATTAATTTGATCTTCGAATAATATCTTTCTTTTATTTTGTGCATTTTATTTTAAAATTCTAATTACAACAACCTTATTGATTTTTCTAAATAAAATTGAGATTAACATAATTTTGGTATTTGCCAAAAGTAAGTTACCAATTCCTGATAACGATACTATTCTTATCACTTTACTATAAAACTACGTTACTATGTGATGAGTGCTTAAAAAGCACTAAAATTACTATGATTTAATGTACTTTAATTGATTAAATAGATTCATATTTGTATGATTTTATCATAATTTTATATAAATTTCTCTTTTCAGAATCACAGGTATTTTTATTGTTTTTCAAGTATTTTAGTTCAAAAATAACTTAAAGACTCGAATAAAAATACTAGAGGTAATACATCATAATTATATTGAGAAAATAAATGAGTACAAGTCAAAAATATGGAAAAATTGAACAAAATGGGTCAAAAATGTCAAAAAGGCAGAAATGGTGCACATAATCGCCCATCCGTACCGAGTCCTATGTACAGTCGCCAATTCCTACGCCCAGTATGTGGTCTACAGATGCCCAGCACATGCCCGCATGTGCTTGACACACGCCCACACGTGCCTGACACATGCCTAACACACGTTCGCATGTAGTCGGCACACGTTCGCATGTAGTCGGCACACGCTCACAGGTAGCCGATACACACCCATCCAGCACACGCAATCGACACATGCCCAGCACACGCCTAGCACACTCCGCACCGATTTTCGCTTGCACCAATACACGCCCACGTCGTGTCACGTGCGCGCTAGCACACTCATACGCCGTGTTCCACGCTTGCCAAATGCCAATTTACCACGCTAACTACCCCTCTATCAAAATATTTGCGCCACATATGCATGCCAACCTATCCAAATGCGTCCAAATTCAAATTTTGAAATATTCCCCCCCCCCCTTTTTTTTTGCCCTTTTCCTTACCTTTAAAAGGATCATCTTCCACTATTCCAAAACACATAATTTTATGAGCTTTTTATCTCTCTAGAACTTTTTCTTTCTTTTAATTTTTAGTTTTAGAGTTCTTCTTTTTTTGAGAAGAATTAGCTATGTTTTTATAGATTTTTAGTTTTTGACTCAATATGTGAAAATACAAATCCGTTTTGAGGTTTTCCAACAATAAAATTAGCATCAAAGTGTTGTGAGAATTCTTTTTAAGGTATAATTTTAATGGATTCTTTACAGTTATTTTTTATGTTTTATTTTTATATATTATATTTAATTTGTGTGTGATTAAATTTAACATGACTAGCTCTTTGTAAATATGATATAATAATAATTTTGTTATGCTTGCGAAATATTAAATAGGTAAAACATTTATATAAAATAAATTCATTTTATTTTTTTTCAAGATTTTATATTAAGGATGTTAGAGAGAAATATATTATTTTTCATGACAAATATAAATGTGAGAATTAGATTTTAATGTTTAACTATCCGGTCTGATTTAGATAAGTGTTTTTTTATTTGTTGGTATAATCGCCCGGTAATTATTATTCAAAAATGTATTGAAAATATATTTTCAATAATGGTTTTGAAACTTGAAAGTTAGTACTCAGATAATTAAATTCTTAAGTTTAATTTGGACACCTTGAATAAAGTCTAATTAACTGACTTCGCCTACAACTGTGATTACATGGTTTGCTATTTTCTTAGAAAAAACTAAAATTTAATACTTAATTAATTAATAGATCTCGACTAAGGATATTAGTTAATTAATATTAAAAAAAAGAATTTGGGCCCTATCTAAGGATACTTTCATACCAAAAAGAAAAAATCAACAAATATCAATTTATATTTTTAATTAACTTAATTATTATATCTTTAAATACTCTACTATTATGAATGATAAAAAATTACATAATTGTTTATTGACTCTATATCTATGTTTATTTTTTTATGTTATTAGATTAGAAAACAAAACCAAAATATCATGATAGGATGTTTAAGATTTAATTTCATTTTTAAGATTTTGAATAATAAATTAAAAACCACATATATTTCTTCCTTAGATTGACCTTGGGAATATACTTATCATTTTCTATAAAATGATTCGTGCACTTGTGAGAGTTTTACAAATTATAAAACCAAAGTATCTACAAGATCGGCATTACATTGCATTGCATTGCCTATCTTATGCTTATCAAGTTTTGGGTGTTGTTGACGGGAAAAGAATAGCATTTTTAAATTTAAGATTTAAAATAAAAAAAAATTGTTACTGTTCATGCATAGTACAAAAAAATTTAAAATTAAAAAAAATTGTTATTGTTCTTGAATAGTAAAAAAAATTAAAATTTTAAATTAAAATTAAAATAAAATAAAATAATGAGCTCTTAAAAATAAAAATAAAAACTATTTAACTTAAATTTTAATAGTATGAAAAGTAATTATCTAAAGGAGTTATGTCTACGAGACTAGTTCTTAGAAGCTTTTATGGCACTCGTATTTCCTAAGAACGTTGCTCTATCTAAGAGAATGATTTTTAAGAAGGTTTTACCCCACAATTCTTTCTGACAACACTCTTGGTTAATATTGATTATGTTATTTAACTTAGAGGTTAACTTAACTTGTTTGTTTAGTATTTTTTTTCTAAACTTTTGTATAGTTTTTTATTATTCTTTTCCTTTGACAGGTGTTTTAAATTTACGCTTTCAGTAGTCTATGCATGGTAGAAGATCCTTAGGAAACCCTCTTACACCATAGATAGATAATATTCATAAATTTAAACAATTGTCCACAAGGATGGATTATAACCATCAGTCTATTTTTGAGCCAAACACAAAACTAAGTTTTAATCCTCTACCAGAACCAATAGAAATGAGAGAAAACCCATATGTTAGGGAAACCACCATGAAGGAGTTTGTATGGCTAGTAATTGGCATGACAATTTCCTCTCTCTAGCTAGGTGAGGTTGCTCGAAATTATGACTTGAAAAATATTCATTTTTCCATGCTTCCTTTATTTTATAGGCTATCTAATGAAGATTCTCTTTCCTTCATTAGTGACTTCTATGCTATAGTCCAAAATTTCTCCCTTGGTATTCTAAATGAGGATCAACTTAGAATGAGGTGTTTCCCCTACACCTTGAAGGACAAAGCTTGGTTGTTATCACTCCCTCTAGGTTCTCTGAGGACCTAGGATGACGTTTACAATAAATTCATGGGAAAATTCTATTCCCACAAAAAAACATCAGAGTTGAGAGCAAAGATTGCCACTTTCTCTCAGATGGAAGGAGAACCATTCCATGAAGCTTGGGATAGGTTCAAACTATTACTCACTTAATGCCCCCATCATAACTTCCCTCTGTAGTTGCAGAATCGATTCTTTTACGATGGACTTATGTTGTGTGTTTTTCAACACACGGACTCGTGCAAGTATACACGGTCACAAGTAATAAGATTAGTAAGTAAAGATCGATCCCACGAGGATTTGTTACTATAGTTTGTTGAGTATTAAAATTGCATTTCTCTGATTTTATCCAAAACAATCGTTGATTAATAAAAAAGTAACATAAGAAAATAAAAGAAATCTAGGATTGCAATTTTTCACCAAACTAATCCACTCAAATAATGTTATTTTCTTTTGATTTATATTTTTTAGTACATTTAATTTGTCAACCGAAAACTTCTTTTTTTATTATTCATACATCTCTTCCGAGCTCCGTATAAACACACCTCGTTAAATTAATTCACTATATCTCTATGAGAATTAAATTTAATAAGATTCATTAAGTTCTAAGTATTCAAATGGCCACACATACAATTAGGGTATATTTCTATCCTTCATCATACATGTCATTCTATTTACGAGCAATACACACACAAATGCCTTATAGAACGATTCGTAAATAATCAAAAAGCATTACGCACAAAATAGAACAAACAAATTGAACGTCTTATAAATCTACAAAAAAAATAATTAAAATTAAAGCTTCATAAATTTAGATCAAATGCAACCCTAGAAAAATTAAATTACTTCATAAAATTAAAATAAAAATTACAACAACTACAGAAAAATTAGAAGAAGCAGAAATAAAATTAAAACAACACTTAGAACAAATATTTGACACACGCAAAACACAACAAAAGCCAAAATATGGCTTCTGCGTGTTTTGCCGTCCAAAACCGAGCAACACAACAAAAATTACAAACTGAAAAAAACTAAAACACTCTAAAAATTTTTGAAAACTAAAACTAAAACTCTACTCCAAAAACTCCAAAACCTCAACTAAAAAAAAACTCCTACTCTCTAAAAACTATCTCCTATTTATAACTAAAAAATACATCCAAAATAATACATTTTTTAACACGCGTAAAATATTTGTATCGAAATTAAAACCAGACATTTTTCTTAAATTCCGCGTACACGCGTACGAATTGGAATATTGTATTTTTTATACGCGTGCACGACAGAAACAGAGGGCGCCGTGCTGCTTTGTTTTAAATTTAATGTGCATACCACGTGTCAGCGTATGATTCGCTGCAAGAAATGGTGGGACACGTGGCAGCATATAACAGGATAGAAAGGACAGGCTCACGGAGAATTGCCGCACCGGATTGCAGCGCGAGAAACGTGGGAGACAGCTCCTGAGACGCGTCCGGGATTCCACGCTTTTGCGTTCACCGAAACATGCCACGTGTCCTAACATGATTGGATGATAGATTAAGTGGGAAACGTGGCAGATTCTGGTTGGTGGAATAACCAGGCACACGTGGAGATCAGCGCACGAGATCAGAGGCGCGTGCGTAGCCGGGACAGGGCTACCAACGCGTCGCACACGTGGGTCCCACCACACGCCGGCCCGCGGCGCAGTGGGACACGTGGCCCACCGAGCCGAGCCGCGTGAAAATTGAGATCTGCACCCACTCTCTTTGGTCGGGTGTGATAAGGACGCGCGAATCTTAGCCGTTTCTTATCTGATCGGACGGTCCACGATTCGTGCGTGTAGATGGGCGCGTAGATTCTTCTCACCTGCGCAGAAAATTAAACTTTATTAATTGCATTTTGACCCACAAATATATTTCAAATTACATTTTCAACTTTCTTTAATTACAGTTAAGCCCTTTGTTAATTTTAAATTAAATTTTTAAACTTTTAATAATTAAAATGAAGCCCAAATTTAATTTAAATTATATTTTCGATTTTTATAAATTGTAATTAAGAACTATATTATTTGAAATTATATTTGTGGACATAAATTTAACATTAAGTACATTTTTCGATACAAATTATTTACTTTTATTAAATTATATAAAAAACAGTAAATACTAATTTATTAATCGAAAATTAACTAAAAACATCAAGAACATAGCAATTATAATTAATAAAATAGGTGAAAATAACTATATAAAATACAGTTATCACCCCATCATAACTTCCTCCTGTAGTTGCAGAATCGATTCTTTTACGATGGACTTACACAGTAATGCCAGTTCATTGTCGACAATGTTGCTGAATAAGTTGTGAAAAATAAGATATCCTTAGAGACATACAACCTCTTTGAGATGTTGGGTGTAAATTCCCAATAGAAAAGCTCATGAGTGAGAAGAGCCATAGTTCATGAAATCGATTCCAGCAATGAAGTTCAACAACAACTTGTTCAATTGACCAAACAAGTTTCCCTTCTCATTACACAAATCAACACCAATAATGAACATTGTGGTTTGTGTAGCAACATTGGACATGGTACTTAAGCTTGTCCATATCAAGGAGAAACACCAATTGGACCTAAACATTTTAATTTTTTGGGAGCATATCAATACAGACCAAGATTTGATCCCAATTCAAGTACCTACAATCTTGGGTGGAGGAATCATCCCAACTTATCCTAGAGGCAAAAGAACCCTCATTTCACCCAAGGCTCAAATCAGTCAGGCCAACAATTCCACCAGTCGATTCCAAGAAGCCTTCCCAATAAACCAACCTTGGAGGACAACTTGAATTCTTTTATTCAAGTCTGTAGAGATAACCAATCTAAAACTAATCAACAGTTTAACTCAGTGGAAGCTTTTATCAAAAGGTGGAAGTCCAAGTGGAATAGTTAGTTGAGCATTTGCAAAAACAAAGCAAAAACTAACTAAATGGTCAAATTAGATCAAATAAATTCAATGAAAATGAGACATTGAGTTTGTCATTCTAAAATCTCCAAGCAACGTCTTACTAGAAGACGATAATTTTTAGTCTTAAGTGGGAGGTCACCCATTATTGTATTTTCCTTTCTTTTAGTTTGTTTTTGTTTTAACAATGAGTGTAATAAAATTCCAATGAAATAATAGAGATTCATTTGTTTCAAAAATTGTGTTCATTCTTTAAATTTTGCATTACAAAAAAAACTTAATTTACTAATATAATTAACTTAGATTTTCAATAAAAAAATAAAAATTTAGGTTACATGCATCTTTCGTCTTCTTTAAGCATATACATTTTGTTAAGTGAGAAACTTTTCTTAGAAAAGTCTACTATTTTTTCAATTTAGGAGCTAGATACGCAAAAGAATGAGGACCAATTTCAACTACAAGTAGCCATGTGAGATGCTGGAGATGGGCAGAAAATGATGGACTATGCAACACCAATCATTGGCAATGCAACTTCCAACATAAAATTGCAAGAGGCTGTGGGGAACTATGAGTTAAAAAAGATTCATTATTCTTTGTTGCCTTACTTTTACGGTATCCCTAATGAAAACCCTTTGCATTTCATTAGAAAATTCTATGCTATTGTCCAAACCTTTCCACTATAGAGAATTGATAAAGACCATCTTAAGATAAGGTGTTTTCCTTACACCCTCAAGGATAAAGCTTGGTCATGGTTCATTACTCTATAGTCGGGTTCTCTAACAACTTGGGAGGCAATCTACGAAAAGTTTATGGGTAGGTTCTATTCCCAACAAAAGACTATTGATCTAAGGATAAAGATAGCAATGTTTTCTCAAAATGGATGGAGAGCTCTTTCATGAAGCTTGAGAAAGATTCAAACTCTTTTTCATTCAATGTCCTCATCTTAGCCTTCCATTACAACTATAGAAACAATTCTTTTATGATGGATCGACATTGCAGAGTCAATATTTGCTTGATAATGCTACTGGAAGAGCTGTAGGAGAAGAGACCGCAGAGAAAACCTATAGTCTCTATAAGCTGTTGGGTTCTAATTCCCAACGAAGAAGTACTGGAAGTAGAAGAGCAAGAGTCAATAAAGTTGGCTCCAGTAATGACATGACTTTGCAACATGTTGAATTGACTAATCAAGTGCAACTTCTCACTACCCATCAAATGCCAAATCAAGAGGTGTGTGAAGTATGTTTTTCAATTGGGCATGATGCTCATAATTGTTCATATACTTGTGATTCTAGTGTGGATGTCATAGAAGAAGTCAATTCCTTTCGAAGGTATCATCAAAACACCAATAATCACCCTAACCATCATTGGACACCAAACTATTACCAAGCCTACACCCAAGGTCAAACACTAAGGTCATATAAAAACCACATTTATCCACCAAATCAATCTTTTAATCCAACTTAAAGGATAACTTGAATGCTTTTATTCAAGTCAATCATGACAACCAATTGATGAATAATCAAAGGTTGAGCACTATGAAGGCTTTAGTTAAAAGGATTGAGACTAAAGTTGGGCAATTAGTAGAACAAATGCAAAGGCAAGAACGAGGAAAGTTGCCTAGTCAACCCAAACAATCGAAGGATGTAATAACCCTTCGAAGTAATAAGGTAGTTAATACTAGTTTACTTGAAATATCTAAAGATCTACCTTATAGTTCAGATAACAAAAAAGGTGAAATTCTAGTCTCGTAAAAAGGAAAGACAAGTGCTAAAATTGAAAAACCTTCAGAAAAACTCATTGGGGAGTCATCTTACATCCCCAAAATTCAAAATACAACAAAACTATTCCAGCTACAAGTACCTTTTCCACATCGGTTGAAAGAATCCAAACAAAATAATAAATTCTATGATCTTTTTAATATGCTTTCTAAAGTAAATATCAATTTATCATTATTAGAAGTGATTAATGCTAAGTTTTTCAAAGAGTTAAACACTAAGAAAAGGAGGTATGAACTTAATGAACGAGTAGTGATATCGGAAATTTCTAGTGTAGTAATTCAGCACCGAATTCCCCCTAAGTTGAAAGACCGTAAAAGTTTTATCATAAACATAACTATAGGGGATAGGAAGATCGCCAAAACAATGCTTCATTTAGGTGCTAGTATAAACTTGATGCCCTACTCTATATTCTTACAACTTCATTTAGGATATTTAAAACCCACAACTATGTCCTTTCAACTTGCAAATAGATCTCTTAAGTATTCAAATGGAATAGTTGAGGATGTGCTAGTAGAGGTAGACAAACTAATAATACATGTTGACTTTGTGGTTCGTGATATGCAAGAAAATCCAACCTTCGATAGAGAGCACATAATATTACTTGGTAGACCATTTATGGAAACTACCAAGACTATTATTGATGTCCAAAATGGAAATTTGACAATGAAAATCTTATGATAGATTGTTCATTTTAAAGTTTTTGATTCTTTACCTTTTTCTTCTATTTCTACCATTGATGAAATATTTGATGTTGACCCTTTGGATAATCTTATCCAAAGCACCTTTTTCCTTAACTAGAATAGAATGCAAGCTTGAAACTATTCTTACACTTGAAAAGGTCGAAGAAGATTTAAATAAGGAAACTAAGGGATACCTTGAACAAATAGACATTTTATGAACTAATGACAAAATATAGTACACTCTTAAATCTACCTAGTTCTCCATCTATTAAAGAGGTTAATCCACCTGAAATTGAACTTAAAGACTTACATAAGCACTAAAAATACGTGTTTCTGGGAGAAGGAGAAACATAGACAACGATAATTTCTTCAACATTATCCAAAACTCAAGAAAAAGAACTTATAAAAGTGCTTAAGAAATTTAAGAAAGCCATAGGTTGGAGTATCGGGGATATAAAATTTATTAGTCCTTCCATGTGTATGCATAAGATCAACTTGAAGGATGTTGCTAAACCCGTATGAGAGGCCTAAAAAAGACTAAACACAAATATGCAAGAGGTAGTTAAGAAAAAAATTCTTAAATTGTTGGAAGAAGGAATTATCTACCCTATTATCGATAGTATGTGGGTTAGTCCAATGCATGTGGTACCTTAAAAATATGGGATAACAGTTGTTAAAAATGACAAAAGTAAATTAGTGCCCATTAGAATAATCACTGGATGAAGGATGTGTTTAGATTTCAAGAAATTGAATTTATATACTAAAAAAGATCACTTTCCTCTTCTATTCATTGATCAAATGTTGGAAAGATTAGCTGGGCACGAATTTTACTATTTTCTAGATGGATTGTCCGATATTATCAAGTACCCATAGAACTAGATGATCAAGAAAAGACCACATTTACATATCCTTATGAGACATTTGCTTTTCAAAGAATGCCATTCAGGTTATGAAATGCCCTTGCCATGTTCCATAGATGTATGATGTCTATCTTTTCGGACATGGTGAAAAAATTCATTGAGATTTTCATGGATGATTTCTCTGTCTTTGAAAACTCATTTGATGATTGCTTACATAAATTGACTTTGGTTTTAGAAAGATGCATTGAATGCAATCTAACCCTTAATTGTGAGAAAAGTCATTTTATGGTTCAACAAGGGATAGTGTTAGGTATGACATTTCAAACAAAGGTATTGAAGTTGATAAGGCAAAACTTGAACTAATTTCCAAATTACATCCCCCTGCATCTGTTAAGGGGATAAGAAGCTTTTTAGGACATGTAGGATTTTATATACAATTTATTAAAGATTTCTTTAAAATAAGTCATCCCTTACCTGTTATCAAAATATGTTTATTTTGATTTCAACGATGACTTCCTTATTTCCTTTAATACCTTGAAAGAGAAACTAATATCTGCCACCTATTATTATGGCACCAAACTGGTCTTTACCCTTTGAAATAATGTGTGACGCTTCCAATTATGCTATCGGAGTAGTCTTAGGACAAAAGGTGGATAAGAGTTTTCATATAATCTACTATGCTAGAAAACACTCAATAATGCCCAAATGAATTATACCACCACTGAAAAGGAATTATTGGCTATAGTGTTTTCTTTAGACAAATTCAGGTCTTATTTGGTAGGATCTGAAGTGATTGTGCATTCTAATCATGTTGTTTTAAGATACCTATTAAGGAAATCGAATGCCAAACCAAGATTAATCAGGTGGGTCTTACTCTTACAAGAATTTGAGCTAGAAATCTGGATAAGAAAGGTAGTGAAAACTTAGTAGCTGACCACTTGTCTAGGTTAATTTCTGACTTCAATTCTCTTAAGGGTGAGAGTAATGAAGATATAGTTGAAATCTTTCCTGATGAACAATTATTTTCAATAGGTCTAAACCCATGGTATTTAGATATTGTAAACTATCTTTCCACTGGTGTTTTGAGATCTAACACTTCATATGAGGATAGAAAAAGGTTCTACAAAACTATCAAGGACTATTTCTATGATGACCCTTATTTATACAAGATTGGTCAAGATCAAGTCATCCGAAGACATGTACCTAAAGAAGAACATAAAAGAATTCTTACTTTTTGTCATGAACTTAATTGTGGGGGCCATTTTGGTGGTGAAAAGATAGCCCTTAAGATATTACAGTCTTGATTCTTTTGGCACACTCTTTTTAAAGATGCTCATATGTTTTGTGCACAATGTAATAGATGTCAATGAACATGCAACATAAGGAAAAGAGATGATATACCTTTGGCATCTAATTTAGTTGTTAAAATCTTTGATGTATGGGGATTGACTTTATGGGTCCTTTTCCCCTATCCAATGGTTTTCAATATATTTTGGTTGTTGTGGATCATGTATCCAAGTGGGTAGAAGCTATCCCCACAAAAACCAATGATGCTAATGTGGTTGTAAAATTCTTGAAGGATTCAATATTTAGTAGGTTCGGAACACCTAGAGCTATAATAACTGAATAAGGTAGCCATTTTTGTAACAAAATCTTTAATGAAGTACTAAAAAAGTACAACATCACACATAGAGTAGCTACTCCATATCATCCTCAAACTTCCAATTTAGTGGAAGTTAGTAATAGGCAAATAAAGGGAATTTTGGAACGCATTGTACATCCTTTAAGAAAGGATTGGGCAATCAAGTTGAATGATGCTTTATGGGCATACTGCAAAGCTTATAAAACATCCATTGGGATGAGCCCTTATCGGTTAATCTTTGGAAAAGCATTCCATTTTCCCGTTGAACTCAAACATAAGGCTTATTGGGCAATTAAAGAGTTGAACATGGATTTAGATAAAGTAGGATAAAAATGGTTGTTCCATCTTAATGAGTTGGAAGAAATTAGGGACGAGGCCTATGAAAATGCAAAATTATACTAAGAGCGTACTAAATGCTATCATGACAAGAGGCTAGTTCCTAAGTCCTCTCTTCCTAAAATGAAAGTTCTATTATTTAACTCTCGTCTGAGATTGTTTCCAGGAAAATTGAGATCATAATGGGATGGGCCTTACACAATTGTCCAAGTTTTTCACATGGAGTAATAGAATTATTGAATCCAAAGACACAAATAGCTTTCAAAGTCAATGGGCATCGTGTAAAGCCTTATTTAGAAGAAGAAGACAACATGGTTAATGTTGATTCCATATTGATAAATTGATCCTCAACACTATGATAATGTGTTTTGCTAAGACGTTACACTAAGCACTGGATGGGAGGCGACCCATCATTTTAGGTAATTTTCTTTTATTTTTTTGTTTGTTTTAGTTTAATTGCATGTAAATAATTTTAGAATCGTTAAAACTAAAAAAAATTGTTCAGATATTAGAAATTCATAACGATCTGTTTGTGTAAACTTTAATGATGAACATGATGGATGCACTTGGAATTTTTCATCACTACTTGCACATTCTCAGCAAATAAGTAACTTTTCTTCTATTTTTTTCTCTTTATCTTTAATTTACAACTGTTATATTGAGGACAATGCAAGTTCTAGGTTGGAGGTGGTGAAGAATTACCATGCTTAATTTCAAAAATTTTATGTTCACATTTTCATTTCTATTGTGGTTGATTTCATTTTTTTTGTGTGGTTTAGTAATTTTTAGAATTTTAGGATTAGTTTTAAAAAAATTTCTTACAAAAATTTATCATTTCTTTAAATCAAATGTAAGTAAATAGTTAATTCTTTTGCATTGTTACATTAATTTTTGAAAATATATAATGGAGTATATGGTAATTAGTTAGTTTTTGTCATAACTAATATTTCTTGATAAGATGTAGAAATTATATTAAATCTAAAATTGGTGTTTATGAATCAAATAGTTGATAATACTCTTGTGAAATATAATTTGAGCCTAATTTTCTTTATTATTAGTGAAATATATTTTTTCTACTCCAAGCACATTTCTTATTTCTTTAAATTATTAGATGATCTCTATAGGACTTAACATTGAATTTCTGGATTTTTACATCTTAATGAAGTGCTATATATTTATTTTTCATTTGCTTAAATTAAATGATTTAAGTAAAAATTGATAGTATATGCCTATCTTCATTCATGCATTATTTCTATTTTAAAAAAGAGATATATTTAGGATTACATATACAAATACAAATAAAAGGGCTAAATATTAACCACTCACATTACCATATAAAAAATGTACAATCTGTACATGAGTCCATTCTCTAAAAAAATGGATTATCTTATAAAAAAAGAATATAAGAGAAAGAGAAAAATAATAGAAAGAAAGAGAGGAAAATGAAAAGTACAATCTATATAGTATGACTCAAAAGCCTAAATAGTTGTGAGAAATGGTTTAGTGCAAAAAAAAATATAGGAGGTAATTCCCTAAGAAATCATTGCATTTTCCTACATTTTCTAAAAGGCATATTACTTGATATTTTTAATTGATTTATTTGATTGATGCATGAAAGTAATGTATAAAATTTTATAAATCCTTACATTTGATTCCTTTCATGATATCAACATTAAAATAACACTTTGAGCGTTTATTCTTTATACATATTAGTTCATTTCCATACACTAACTATTTCGCATATAAATTAGTATGAGTGTTTGAACTCATATGATTCAATGTTTTTGAGAGTATTGACTTGTGAGGAATAGAGTCAAAGCGAATTCAGATTCTTGATACTAAGTTTGGGTGAAATTAAATTAATACATCTTTGATATGAAATATGAAAATGATTTTCAACTAATTATTATAATAAATCATGAATGTTTAACAAGTTGAAATAATCTATGCTTAAGATTTTAATTATGAAATTTAAAATAGATTATAACTATGATATATTTTTGTATTTTATTTCTTTATTTTATTTTAGTCCTTTTACTTTATTTTAAATTTTAGTTAACTTCTTATTATATTGTTTTCGTTTTTGTTAATGTTTGTGGGTATCATTACTGAAAACCCTCACGAGACTTAAACTTGTCCACTAGGACAACCTAGGGGTTTAAAGGCTTATTGCATATGCTAAATGCAACTCTATCAATCCACAGAAGTGTTTTAGAATAGTTTAATTTTTAGTTTTTGTCTCTTCTTTTGCTAAGGGACTAGAAAGAAGTTGGTTGTGGGTTGTGATGAGTGCATAAAAATCACTAAAATTACCATGATTTAATGTATTTTAATTGATTAAATACATTCATATTTTTATATAAATTTGTCTATTCAAAATTACGGGTATTTTTTATTGTTTTTCAAGTATATATTTTAGTTCTAAAATAACTTAAAGATTCGAAGAAAAATACTGGAGGCAATACATCACAAAAATATTGAGAAAAGAAATGAAGAAAAGTAAAAAATATGAAATAATTGGACAAAATTGGTCAAAAATGTTAAAAAGGCTGCCCATTTCAGCCAAGTCTCGCACATGCCCAGCACACTCCCGACATATGTTGCATCGATTTTCGCCCTCGCCAGCACACACTCGCGTCGTGCCATGTGCTTTCCAGCACACACTCACCTCATATGCATGTCAACTTATCCAAATGCCTCTAAATTCAAAATTTGAAACATTTCTCCCCCTTTTTTGGCCTTTTCCTCACCTATAAAAGCACCATCTTCCCTCCATTCCAAAACACAATTTTTTGAGCTCTTTCTCTCTCTAGAAACTTTTTTTTTAGTTTTTAGTTTTAGATTTCTTTTTTTTAGAAGAACTAACTATATTTTTATAGATTTTTAGTTTTTGACTCATTAAGCGAAAATGCAAATTCGTTTGGAGATTTTCCAGCAACAAAATTAGCATCAAAGTGTTGTAAAAATTCTTTTAAGTTATAATTTTAATGAATTCTTTACAATTATTTTTTATGTTTTATTCTTATATGTTATATTTAATTTGTGTGTGATTAAATTTAACATGACTCATTGTTTGTAAACATGATATAATAATAATGTTGTTATACTTGCGAAATATTAAATAGGTAAAACATTTATATAAAAAAATTGATTTTTTTATTTAAGATTTTATATTAAAGATGTTAGAGAGAAATATATTATTTTTCATGACAAACTTAAATGCGAGAATTAGATTTTAAGGTTTAATTATCCGGTTTGATTAGAGTAGTGATATTTTATTTGTTGGTACAATCGATTGTTAGTTAAAATGAAGCTTTATTTCCATAGTTTTTATAAGAATTATTATTCGAAAATGTATTGACTACATATTTTCAATAATGGTTTTAAAACTTGAAAGTTAGTACTCGGATAATTAAATTCTTAGGTTTAATTTGGACACCTTAAATAAAATCTAATTAACTGACTCCATCTAAAACTATGATTAAATGGTTTGCTATTTTCTTATAAATAAAGATGAATTTTTTTACTTAATTAATTAATAGGCTCCGCTTAAGGATATTAATTAATTAATATTAAATAAAAGAATTTGGACTCCGCCTAATGACACTTTCATACCAAAAAGAGAAAATCAACAAATTTAAATTTATATCTTTAATAACCTAAATAATATGAGCAAGTATAATTAACTTAATTATTATATCCCTAAATACTTCACTGTTATTATATCAAAAATATCATAACAAGATGTTTAAAATTTAATTTCATTTTTAGGATTTTAAATAATAAATTTAAAACTACATATATTCCTTCTATAGATCGACCTTGGGAGTATACTTATCATTTGCGATAAAAATGATTCGTGTACTTACGAGAGTTTTACAAATTATAAAACCAAAGTATCCACAAGATCGACATTGCATTGCATTGTTGATCTTGTGCTCATCATTATGCACTTGCAGTTTTACATCGATCAAGAGTTTGACACCATTATTAGGGATTCATTTTTCGTTATCTTTGTCAATATCGATACAAAGTAATCTTTATTTTAATTTATAATTGTATTTTATTTCATTGAATTGTTATTCTCTAGGTGTATTTTTGACGTTGGATGTGTCATGCTACAACTTGAAACATTATTCCTTTTGATTTGGAGATTGAAAGAACCTTAAGATCATGAAGAAAGAAGAAAGTACTAGCCATGGCTGAAGAAGAATAGAATGCACAACCACACACCTTGAAGGATTATTATGTAAGGCTAATTGTGAATGACAATTATTCAAGTGTAAGACGTCAGACCATTAATGCCAATAATTTTGAGCTCAAACCGATGTTGGTCAGCATGGTGCAACAAGCCCAATTTAGCGGATAGCTACTTGATGATCCCAATATTCATTTGGCGATGTTCTTGGAGATTTGTGACACTGTAAAGATGAATGGTATTATTGAAGACACCATTAGATTGAGATGGTTTCCTTTTTCATTGAGGGACAAGGCCAAAGGTTGCCTACAATCTCTACAACCAAGAAGCATCACTAGTTGGTAGGACATGGTATAAGGGTTTCTTGCTAATTTTTTCCACATGCAAAAATGGCCCAACTTAAGAGTGAGATTGGTCAATTCAATCAAAATGATTTTGAGACACTTTATGAAGCTTAGGAAAGATATAAAGATTTGATTCGGTATTACCCTCAGTATGGATTTCCGAATTGGTTGCAACTTCAGATGTTATATAATAGGTTAAATGGGAAACTATAACCATAGTTGACATTGCTTCTGATGAAACTTTGATGTCAAAGATAGTTGAGGGTGTTACTTCTCTTTTAGAAAAAAATGACCCCAAACAACTATCAATGGCCAACTAAAAAGATCTATAGCTAAGAAAGTTGTTAGGATTCATGAATTGGAGCCGTTTGTTACCCTTTCAACTTAAATTGCTTCTCTATCTCATCAGGTTTTAGCCTTAACAACCCAAAGAATAGCACAAAGTACATAATATGTTGTAACATCAAGTATAACAGTTCTGATGAATGAAGCAAGTCAAGAACATGTTTAATACATCAACAATTGAACTATAACCATCGTGGTAATACTATGCCAAATTATTACCATCCAGGGCTTCAAAATCATGAGAATTTTTCTTATGGAAACACAAAGAATGTGCTATAACCTCCTTTAGGGTTTGATAGTCAACCAAACGAGAAGAACATGTCACTTGAGGATGCCATGGTTTCTTTTGTTGAGGATACCAAAGCAAGGTTTTAAAAAGAGTGATTCACGGTTGTATAACATTGGGACTTATTATAGCAATATGGGAGCCACTATGAAAAATATTGAAGTTCCAATTGGGGAACTATTAACAACCATCAATGCTCAACAAAAATGAACTTTTCCTAGCAATACAAAAGTGAATCCAAAGGAATAATGCAAGGCCATTACACTTCAGAGTGGAAGAGAACTTGAGAGGTTACCTTCAAAGGAAACCGAGTCCACCCCTACAGCTCCAAACAATGGTCAAAGCAATAATAAAGTAGAAGAAGATGAGATTGTTGATGATACACTAGGAGAAACTAACATGCCTCTATCAATTTTATTTCCTGACAATCTTCCTATTCTTTCTACTATACTTCCTTATCCTTAATGCTTTCAAAAACAAAAATTAGATAAGCAAATTTCTAAGTTTTGGATATTTTAAAAAAAAATTCACATAAATATTCCTTTTGTAGACGCCTTCGAATAAATTCAAAATTATTCCAAATTCTTGAAGGACACCATTTCCAAGAAGATAAGGTTAGAGGAGTTCAAAATAGTGAAGCTTTCTGAATAATGTTGTGCCATTCTTCAAAAGAAATTACCTCAAAAATTAAAAGATTCGGGGAGTTTCACTTTGCCTTGCACAAGTGAAATTCATTTTTTGATAAATTTTTATGTGATCTTGGTGCTAGCATTAATCTTATGTCACTTTTTGTTTATAGGAAATTAGGACTTGGAAAGATGAAACAAATAATAATTTCTTTGTAACTACCAGACCGATCCATCAAGTATTCACATGGAATCATAGAAGATGTGTTGGTAAAGATGGATAAATTTATTTTTCCTACTGATTTTGTGGTGTTAGATATGGATGAAGACTAAGATGTCCCACTAATTCTTGGCCGACTATTCTTGGTTATGTGAAGGGCTTTAATGGATGTTCTAAAGGATGAGTTAACATTGAAAGTGAACAAGGAAGAGGTTACATTCAACATCTACGACGCCATGTGATTTCCAAAATATCCAAGCACTTGCTTTTAAGTATATGTAATTGAGCAATGTGTAGTAAAATCCTTTTAAGAGGATATGTTGGTCGATCACCTAAAACGATGTATCACCACTTCATATCATACTTATGATTTCAATAACTCTATTGATTATGAATCTGATTTACCTTTTGTTAGTGAAGAATTTCTTCACTATGTATTTGCCTTGTAAGCATTGCAACATGTTACATCATTTAGCAAATAAGGGGAGAACTGAGAGCCGATGGTAGTAAAGACAAATTTTATAATCTCTATAGAAAAAGTGTAGCAATTTCCTGAGCATCTTTGCTATGCATTTTTGGGTGATAGTTACACCTTTCTAGTGATTGTTGTAGCATCACATACACCCAAAGTAGAGGAAAAGTTACCATCTTTGTTAAGGGAGCATAGAACAACCTTGGGATGGACTATCTCTGACATAAAAGGTACAAGTCCATCCATTTACATGCACAAGATTCTAATAGAGGAACTTTACAAATCATCCATTGAGCCCCAAAAGAGATTAAATCCAGCAATAAAGGAAGTTATGAAAGCTAAAATTTTGAAGTTGTTCAATGGTGGAATTATTTATGTTATTTCAAATAGCTCATGGATAAGTCTAGTGCAAGTTGTACCAAAAAAGGATGGAATAACGATGGTGAAAAATGACAACAATGAGCTTATTCCTACAAGAATAGTCACGGGTTGGCTTGTATGTGTGGATGACCATAAGTTAAACAAAGTAACAAGGAAGGATCATTTTCCACTTCCATTCATTGATCAAATGTTAGATCGATTGGCTGGATATCCCTATTATTGTTTCTTAAATGGTTATTCAAGGTATAACCAAATTGTCATAGCCCTTGAAGATTAGGATAAAACTACATTCACATGCTCCTACAAAACATTTTCTTTTAGAAAGATGCCCTTTGGATTATGCAATGTCCCATAAACATATCAATATTGCATGATGACTATCTTTTCTGATATAGTGAAAGATATAATGAAAATTTTCATGGATGAATTTTCGATTTTTAGTATATCTTTTGATCATTGTTTGCATAATTTAGCTCTTGTTTTGTAGAGATGTGAAGATAAAAATCTTGTCCTAAATTAGGAGAAGTGTAATTTCATGGTTCAAGAAGGGATCGTGTTTGGCCATATAGTGTCATCTAAAGGGATTGGGGTTGATTAAGCTAAAATTGCAACCATAGAAAATCTACCACCTCTAAAGAATGTGAATGGAATTAGAAGATTTTTAGAACATGCAGAATTTTATAGAATATTTATACAAGATTTTTATAAACTCTCTAAATCTTTATGTAATATTCTTGAAAAATATTCTACATTTGACTTTGATGATGTTTTATTGTAGGCCTGTAATGCAATCAAGAAGAAATTGATTTCAGCACCAGTAATGACTATACTTGATTGGACTTAACCTTTTAAGTCATATGTGATGCAAGTGACTTTGAAATTAGAGTAGTATTAGGTCAAAAGTGAGACAAACTGTTTAGGGTCATATACTATGCAAGTTGGTCATTGAATGAAGACCAATTGAATTATACAACAACTAAGAATGAGATGCTTATTGTGGTGTTTTTTTGTGACAAATTTTGGTCTTACCTCATTGGTACAAAGGTGATATTGTTCACTAATCATGCAACACTTTGTTATTTGTTTGGCAAAAAGGATGCTAAGTTTAGGCTAATTCGTTCGATCCTTTTTCTTCAAGAATTTGATTTGGAAGTTAGAGATAAGAAAGGAAGTGAAAATGTTGTTGTTGGCCATCTCTCTCGGTTGGAGCAAGAGGAAGTAAAACCAAATTTAGTGATCCAATAAGCATTACTTGATGAGCAATTGTTTGCATGTGAGATAAAGCTTCCTTGGTAAATTTTTTTGGCATGATATGAAATATTATTTTTAGGATGAGCCTTTTTTTTTTCAAAAGATGCCCAGATCAAATCATCTAAAGATGTGTGCCTAAAGAGGAGATGTAATCCATTATCTATCATTGCCATTTCTCATCATATGGAGGACATTTTGGAGTAACACAAATAGTAGCTAAAATACTTCAATGTGGTTTCTTTTGGCCCTCTATTTTTCATGATAGTTATACTCTGGTGAAAACTTGTGCTAACGTATGGGAAATATTTCAAGGCGTCAAGAGCTACCATCGAAAATAATCTTAGAGGTTGAGTTATTTTATGTTTGGGGAATTTATTTTATGGGTCCTTTTCCTCCTTCTTTTGGCTTTGTTTGTATCTTGTTAGTAGTTGATTATGTGTCAAAGTGGATGGAGGAAATTTCTACAACAATAAATGATGCAAAGGTAGTGCTCAAATTTCTACATAGGAACATATTCACAAGTTATTATTAGTGATGAAGGGACCCATTTCTGCAACAAGTTATTCGACAACCACTTTCTAAATATGGTGTGAAGCATAAGATAACACTTGCCTTCCATCCTCAAACTAATGGCCAAGCTGAAACTTCAAATCTAGAAATCAAGAATATCCTCGAGAAGATAGTCAATACTAATAGAAAGGATCTGGTAAAGAAGTTTGATGATGCTTTGTGGGTATATCGTACATCTTTTAAAACACCTATCAGGATGTCTCCTTATCAATTAGTGTTTGAAAAATCATATCATCTCCATGTTGAGTTAGAGCATAAAACTTATTGGTCTGTAAAGAGGTTTAATTTTGATTTGAAGGTAGAAGGGGAAAAACGACTTCATCAATTAAATAAGATAGATGATTTCTAGAACGATGCTTATGAAAATGCAAAGATCTACAAAGAACGAACAAAGAAGTGGCATGAAAAACAAATTCTTAGACGTGAGTTTGCTCCATGAAAATAGTTTTTTCTTTTCAATCCATGATTAAAACTCTTCCTGGGTAAGTTAAGATCAAGATGGATAAGTCCTTATACAATTGACAAAGTTTTCCCTTTTGGAGAAATAAACTTGAAGGACAAAGTAGGGTATATATTTAGAGTTAATGGTCAGAGATTGAAGCACTATTATGGAGAAAAATGGAGAGGAATTGTATTCCTCTTCAAAATCCTTATTGATGAAGATTGAAAAGTTTGGATATAGACTATAAAACAAGCACTTATGGGAGGCAGTCCATAAAAATTTCTTTTTATTTTATTTTATTTATTTGAATAATTTGGATTTTGATGTTGGTTTACTTTACAAGAATAAAGAGCTAAAAATTACAAATTAATGCAGATCCATCATAAAATGAGGAAAGTTCATTTCATTTCTTCAATCTGTCTCACTTTTGAATTACAATGAGGACATTGTTTGGTTTAAGCTTGAAGGTGTAAACTCCTATAGTCTTGAGTTATTGGATTCTCTTGTCAAGCATATATTTGAGTATGATTGAATTCGCTATGACTTTGAAATTTATGATTAATGATGGTTTTGAGAATTGTTTTTCAAAATATGCTATTATGTTAGTTAGATTTTTGTGGATACTTTGATTTAAATCTTTGTCCTTGAAAATAATTGAGCACATAGTAGTTTTTTTACTCCATCTTGCCTATGAAGAGAAGTAGTTGAATTGGCTAGGTTAGGAAAGTTCAATCTTATTTTGCTATAAAATCTGTTGATAAATCCTTGAGGTAAAATCATAGTTGGTACCAAGCATTAGAGAAAGGATCTAGGAAATTTTTTGTCACAACCAAATATCTTTCCCAATCCTCCTAATTATCATGCCATAATTGCATGGTGTATTCCCATAAGCCTTTATTTGTTCTTTTAACTACATAAACCCTTCTCATTCTAAGCCTGAAAAACCATGAATTTACCTCAAATTTTGAAAAAATACTTTTTTGAAAATTTACATTTAAAGAGAAAGTTAGTTCAAATTAAATAGTTCACATTATGTTTGCTCTATTTGATCAAAATGTGAAAAGAAAAGAAAATGAAAGGCAAGAATAAAAAAAGGGTTAAAGTGATTGAAAATAAAAAAAATTATGAGTATCGAGTTGAGGCAGAAAAATGAAAAGAAAGCTAGATGGAGGAACGCGAGAACAAATTTTTCAACATTCATTTTCTACTCAATCTTAGAAAAATTACGATGTATTCGTTTATATTAAATTTAATTTTTAGTATGAACCAAATTTTCTTTATTCTAGGAAAAAGATGTAATCTAATTCTGAACTATACTTGATTTTTCATGTTAATTTGAATTATTTCTTTTTATATTTGTCTAATTTATTTCGAATTTATTGCTTCTAATTAACTGGACATTAATTAGAAGATTTTAATCTTATGATTTACAATTGAAAGAGAGAATTATATGATAGATATGGAATATTTTGACATAGGTAAATATAGAGATCAAAAGATTTGTATGAACCCGTATAATATTAAAATCATTGGTTTTAATGCTTCTTGCTTAATTAAATTGTATAATCTTGTGTAAATTGATGAACAAGAATGTTTCCAATCGACTGTCGAAAGAAGCTTTTGGATGTTTTTTTGGAGATTGCTAACAAATAGAGAGAATTAAATTCAATTAGCTAGATGAAAACAACATAGTAAGGGATTAGGTGTAATCGATTTGCTATAAGTTTTCTTACCATTAATTTGATCTTCAAACAATATTTTTCTTTTATTTTGTGTATTTTTTTAAATTGATTTTATTTAAAATTCTAATTACAACAACCTTAGTGATTTCTCTAGATAAAATTGAGATTAGAAAATTTTGGTATTTGTCAAAAGTAAGTTACCAATCTCTGAGGATGATACTCTTCTTATGACTTTACTATAAAACTATGATATTGTGCACTTGAAGTTTTGCATCGATCAAGTATAGTTAGAAGACCTTACAAATGTGGTTTTTGAAGTTGAAGAGGTGAAGCCTTCATCCTTATAACCAAGGCCATGTGTATCATGTGAATAAGGGTTAAAATATTTTATAAATTGAGTTGTATTTTAAGATGATGGCATAGAATGCTCATCTACATATTCTATCCCTTTCTTGTCTTCAAAATATTTTTCATAGTCCAGAACTTTGTTTAACTTTTTAGCTTTAATGGTTAACCTCTTTATGACTTCCTTTGATTCTCTAAGTTCCAGCACAAGATTCTTGTTTTCCTGTTTAAAGTCTGCAAGACTTAGGTTCAAAGCATTAACACATTTAGACATTTCAATTTTTTATTTTTCTATAATTGATGAATTTATTTCAAAAAATTTAAGTTTATCGTTTAATTTAGTTATTTGTATAAGTAACTTATTCTTCTGTCTCTTACTGCCAATTAAATTTATAAATAATTCATCAAGATTATTTGTATTAAGTTTATTGAGTAAAAATTTAGAATCAATTACCTCATAATCTAAGTCGATTCTAGGTAGTTGGTGCCATAATTTTCTAAGTCATAAAGATTGTTGTTGTCACTTTCTAAATCACTAAGTGTAGTATTGAAGGCTTTCTAAGTTCTTTTATTTTTATCGGCACATTTAGCTGCAAAATGATCAATCTCATTGCATTTAAAATAATTAGGTTTAGTGAGTTTAGTTTTCTTACCTTCAAAACTCATAGGTTTGAGTTCTCTTGGATTTTGATCTCTTGAATGAATTGATTGCCAATTACTTTGTGAATTGTTTTGGTTGAAGAGTTTCTTGGGTCGTTTGGCCAAGAGTTGTAATTATTCATCATCCTTATTATTTTCGTTATCCCCATCATCAAGCATGGTGGTTTTGAAAATGATACCTTTGTTCTTTAGAGGTGTTTGAAAGCTCATCTCAAAGGTTTGAAATGAGCCAACAAATTTCTCTATTTTGATGGTTTCCGCATCTTTCCTTTCATCAATGGCAGTAACTTTTGCATGAAAGCGATCACGTAATGAGCAAAGAATATTTTAAACTATCCTAAAATCATCAATTTTATCTCCAGGATTGGCAGAGGTGTTAATAATATCACACATTTTGACATAAAATTTAGAAGATATCTCATCTTCTTTCATCTTAAGGTTTTTAAATTGAGTACCAAGCATGCAAAGTTTAGTTCGTTTAACCTATGTGGTGTCCCAATAAGCAACCTTTAAAATATCCCAAGTATGCTTAGCAGTATCAACATAAGAAATATGACGAAACTCATCAACATACATAACTTTAAAGATAGTATTAATACCTTTTTAGTTCCAATTACTAGTAGTTTTATCTTTAGTAGTCAATTCATTCTTAGGTTTAAGTGTGACAACTTTGTCTTTGGTAACTATAGGTGGTTCTCAACCATAAATAACAAAATTCCACATATTCTTATCTAGAAAATGTAGAAAAGCTCTCATATGAGCCTTTTAGTAGGTAGTTAAACCCATTAAAGAAAGAAGTATGGGTTGTAGATGAAGCCACTCTCAAATGATCCATAACAAGGTTTTAGGCAACACTAAGTGTATCTAGTGACCCGTTCTGATACCAATTAAGAGTTTTTAATTATTGATCTAATTAACTAGAGTGATAAATAAGTAATTAATTAAGTTAACACTAATTAAAAAATCACAAGCAGTTAGACATGCCATCATGTGTAATAAACATATAACGAAAATAAATAAAACTTGATACATGATATTTTAGATGAAAATAACCTAAGCCATACTAATGAACTAAGAGAAAAACCATCGATCTACCGGACCACCTTATTATCCACAAGTAAGGTGTTCAGATCTACACCAACGTTTTGATAAACTCGAATTACACAAGTCATCGAACCCGTTCAACTGACACCTGAAAAATTTAGCACAAAAATACAAGTGCAAAATATGTCCTATAATAGATTCAATAATGAATAACTCTAACTAAAAGATTCAAGAATATATCAATTTTAAATCATTTAACAATCATATAACAAGTAGATTAATCATAAATTCAATAAAAATAACTTTTTTAAAGTTAAATAATCAAATTAAATAATTATGATATTATACACACAATTATTTGATCTAAGCATTTAAGAATATAATAAAAAAGAAGCTATATAAACATCAAATCATAATATCATAAAATAAGTAGGCTTATTAATTAATAAAAAACAATCACACAATATTTAATAGATTAATTAAAGAAAGAGGTCTAAACAAATATGATCTTGTTTTTCAAAACAATTTGAGAGAGAAAGCACTAAAACAATTAAAAAATTATAATGAATGCAGTTAAAGAAAACAAGAGGCTTTAGGTTATTTAAATAGAAAATATTAAAGTCCTAATGCTAGTTTAAAGTCTAATTATAAATATATCCATTAAACAAATTATAGAACAGTAAATAATATGGAAAAAATTGTAATTGATATTTAAATAGAAAATATTAAAGTCCTAATGCTAGTTTAAAGTCTAATTATAAATATATCCATTAAACAAATTATAGAACAGTAAATAATATGAAAAAAATTGTAATTGATAAGTTTGATTCGAGTAAATAATTAGGTTATAAGTTAAAGCCCTCGCCACTCGATCGATCAAAATAATAAGATCGTTCGATTGGAACATTTTTTAATTGATCGTTTCGATCGATCTAAGAAACGATTGATAAAACCCTAGACTAAGTAGATCGAATTTGATTGTACCACAATCGATTGAGCCTTAAACTTCGATCGATCTACCTCATTTAAGAATTATTTTTGAGAGGACTTTTAATCAATAGATTAATTATTGATTGATCTACTTTTTTGATCGATCAAGTAATCTATCTACAAAATATATTCTTATGAGTTTAATATAAAATCTAAAGTGTATAAAAACAAAAATATATCTGAAATATATTAATTTGAAGTTCGTAGTTTCTTTGACTTAATGATTTTGAAAAAAATACTTAAAAACTAAATTATATTTAAATATTTTGTTCACAATATTAACAAAACTTATAAACCTTACAGTTTTATATTTCATGTTGAAATGATTTTGATAGTTTCTAAACTTCATACAATAAAATAAATTTACAACTTTGGAGTCAACTTCATAGTATTAAATGCATTGAATTTAATAAAAATATATTTTATATTATGAAACTACATGTGTGTAGCGTCGGTTCGACACGTCAACCCACGTTATGTCTTACGTGAATAACGTCGGTTCTACACCGAAATGATTTTAAATTCATTATAAATCATTTTTTTTAAAATCAATTTTACATATCGACTTAAATACTTATTTTTATAATAGTATATATTTTACATATATAATAAATTACTTTATTCATAGTTACCAAAATAAAGATTTTATCTTTTAAAGTAATTTTAATGGATAATATTTACTTAATAAAATTTAGTGGTATCTCATTATATTTTATGTAAGTTAGAATAACTATATATTTTACTGATTTAAATGGGGGAAATCTTTTTTACCGGTAGATGAGATAATTTATATAAATAAAATAAAAAAGATAAATTATAAAACATAATATCTTTAAAATTTATAGTTATAAAAATATTAACCTAATAATATTAATGATAGTTAAATATTGAATATATTTAAAAAATATATAAAATATTTTTTTAATAACAAAAATTGCATGAAATTGGTATAAGATTAGTCGTTATTTTTATAGTTTTTCAATAATAAAAAAAGACATGTACTCAACGTCGTATTTGTTTTTCCAGCAATAGCAACTAGCACGTGACAATTTCTTTGGATACGACCGTACAGTGGATTGACACTGTTATGCTTGACGAAAGCATAACGATGCTGTTTTTCATTAACCTTCGATTCGATACAACCAAAGCCTTCTCAAAACCTCCGCCAAAAATTAGCGAGTTGATCTCCAACTTATTTAGGCAACAAGAAGACTCCTCCTTTTCTACAACAAGAAGACTCCTCCTTTTCTACAACAAGAGTCACTAATCTCATCCTCTTTCTCCGAAGCTCTAGCTCTTTCCGTCCACTACTATGGCTCAGGTAGTAGCCACGCGGTCGATTCAGAGCTCATTCCCATGTCCTAGCTCTGGATCCGTGCAAGAGCGTTTTGTTGAGAAGCTGAAGCCCTCAAGCTTCTCTGTCAAAGTACTCTCTGACGAGGAGAACAAGAACTATAAATTTGTTCGCAGTATTAGAAGGCCGGCGATCAAAGCTCAGAGGTCCGTACAGGCCGATGTGGTTCCTGTTTCACCTGAGGATTTACCAGAGGTTTGTGCTATCTTTCTGTTTATGAGAATGTCTCTGTCAATTTAGAAACCAAACATCTGTTCCAAATTTTTGGCTACTGTTGTTGCTCTATGAGCTGGAGGGGTTAACTTTTGATGAAATTAATTGTCTCTTTGGATGTGCTTAGGGACTATGTTACTTGGATTTTTTATTTTAGTGATATATCGTGTTCAAGGGACATGACATGGACATAGTGTGGTACTCAAACACTCCAATTTTGTGTAAATTAAAAGAAAAAGAATTAGATTCTTTTTGGATATGTATCCAAAAATTTACTACTCTCGGTATCAACCAAATAGATTCGATGTAGCATAGATTAGGGAAGTAGATTGAAATGAAGGTGTTTTGTCAAATCTTGTTTCAAAAGAAACATCAGGTGTTTGACATGAAATTGTATAAAGTGATTTTGTGGTATTTTAGTAGTTATTTTAAGAATTAAGAATGGAACATTCATTCTAAATTACTTTTCTAACTATTACTAATTTTTTTAGGCTTCTCAAAATCTTGAAAGCACTGCACTTGCTTCTTTGGCCTATTTGATCACTTGCTTTGGATTATTTGAATTGAAAGAACTTTGAGAAGCAGTTCCAAAGGAAATTTAACTTTTATTAGCATACTACAAGTGCACATTATGATTTGGGAATTTAGATTAAACTAAAAGTTTGTTTTGCTGGTTTTGTTCAATGTGATGAATTAGATAGAAGAGGAGTTTGAACCGTTGCGTGGATTTCAGCAATTCGGTGACACATCTGTAGGTATATGGTCAAAGCCAACAGTGAGACGCAAGACTAAGATTGTTTGCACAATTGGTCCTTCAACAAACACTAGAGAAATGATATGGAAGTTGGCTGAGGCTGGAATGAATGTTGCTAGGATGAACATGTCTCATGGAGACCATGCATCTCATAAAAAAGTTATCGATTTGGTTAAAGAATACAATGCCCAGAATAACGACAATGTTATTGCAATCATGCTCGACACTAAAGTAAGATCCCATTTTATTTTTCTGCTTCGTTCAATTTGTGAGTGATTGAGTGTTGTCTGAGTGACTTTTGCTTATCTTAGGTCATGTTCATTATTTCACCAGACTATTTCTTTATTTATTTGTAAGAGAGAGAGAGTAATGTGACAGATATGAAAATAGTTGTTATACATGGACCAGTGTACATTTGCTTTAAGTTACCTTCAAACTTGCTTGGCCTCTACCTTGCACAGACTTTCTATCTTGTGGTTATTGAATTCAGCAGCTGAGAACTAACCTATCTCCTATTTGGAGTCCTGTATAAATTAGCAATTGGTAAAAAAATGACGAGATAATCATGCACCAAAATATGATTCCACAATATTATCCATTTTATGTTTATATCCTTGCCACGTACATTAGCATTTGTATTTGAAGGTAATTTATTTGGGATTTTTGGAAGTGATTTCTTTATTTATTTGGTTATTAGGGTCCTGAAGTGAGGAGCGGAGACCTGCCACAGCCAATTACATTAGCCACTGGTCAGGAATTCACTTTTACGATTCAGAGAGGTGTTGGCACAGCCAATTGTGTTAGTGTGAACTATGATGATTTTGTGAATGATGTAGAAGAGGGTGACATGCTTCTTGTTGATGGTAAGTCAAATTAAATTTTCTTTTGAGCAGAATGCAATCTTGTTTCTGTACTACGTCTTTAGTTAAAATTAGAGAGGAAATCACTTACATATAATTACTGACATTCAATATGCTTTTTAGTGGACAAAAATGGTTGTCTACATTCTACATTTACATAATGTCTTCATCAATTTTTTTTATTTAATTGTTGCCACTCCTTTGTTTTTGGCTAGTATTTGTCATATTGCAGGTAAAACCATGAATTGAAGCTTGAACTGAAAAATGATCTAAGCTGATATTACGAGTTAGCAGTTTTCAATCTCCCATCCCAATAGTATATGCGATTCACATTGGTGGAATCTTAAAAATCTTTTGTTTCTTGTTTTATATTGATCTATAACTATTTTTCCTGCTTTCCTGCTACAACTTATTTTCTTTAAACCCTACTTAGCTTTGTTATTCAGTGTTATTCAAGATACACTACTTATGTCCATCTTGAACTGTGTTGTAGGGGGGATGATGTCATTAGTGGTAAGTTCTAAGACTGAAGATTCAGTGAAATGTGAAGTTGTTGATGGAGGAGAGCTTAAGTCAAGGCGGCATTTAAATGTCAGAGGGAAAAGTGCAACATTGCCTTCAATCACTGGTTCGATCTTGCACTATGAGCAATGTTCTCTATAGTACCCCGTCAATTCACTGCTTCATATTTTTTACTGGCTTTTTCTTTGGTTTTCTGAAGAGTAGTTATGACTCTAATTGCTGTGATTGACAAGGAAAATAACCTTCTAAAGTGGCTTGCTGCAGAGAAGGACTGGGAAGATATCAAATTTGGTGTGGAGAACGAAGTTGACTTTTATGCGGTTTCCTTTGTTAAAGACGCTCAAGTAGTTCATGAATTGAAAAATTATCTTAAAAGTAAGGAGAAATGCATATCTTGTAGAAAATATAAATTCTTGAGGTGTTTTTAAGGGTTATAACATATTTCCTTTTCTACTTATATATGTCAGGTTGTGGGGCAGATATTCACGTGATTGTTAAGATAGAAAGTGCAGACTCCATTCCAAATTTGCATTCAATTATCACAGCATCTGATGGGGTAATTACATGAATAATTTCACTGTTACTTGATGCTTGGTACATGCCTATTCTTGCCAACTGTCATGCATTGGTATGAAATGTTGTTGCTGGACTCTTGTATGGTACTCGGTACAAATTAACACATGCCACCTTTACTCTAATAGGCAATGGTTGCCAGGGGAGACCTAGGTGCAGAGCTTCCTATTGAGGAGGTTCCACTTCTGCAGGTATTTTTTCTCATTTCTGATGGAAGAGCAAGAAGAATATCATTACTTGTTGAATGCATGTGATATAGGAGGAATTCAACATGATATTGACTTTTATCATCTTCTCCTTTTAAATTAGGAAGAGATAATCAGGATATGTCGTAGTATGGGGAAGGCTGTTATCGTGGCAACGAATATGCTTGAGAGCATGATCGTTCATCCTATGCCAACCAGAGCAGAGGTATCAGATATTGCCATTGCAGTACGAGAGGGTTCTGATGGAATCATGCTTTCTGGGGAAACTGCTCATGGAAAGTAAGGATCCCTTTCTTATGTTTTTGACATTTTTCATCTTCAACTATGGCATCTTTGGCACAGCTACTACTTTACTGCATGCTAATTGAGAAGTATTTTGAAGTGGGACTGACATATAAAGGCAAGAAAGAAGTGTCTTTCCATTTGAAATATACAGTAGAAAAGTTCTTTATACTACAAATTTTTGTTGGTTATAAGCTGACCGTTTTGTGCAGTAATTTATTGCTTACGGAATTTAAGATGCTCTCAAGTCAAATTTCCCTAACTCAGAAGATTAATCAAATGATTTCCATTCTGTCTAGGTACCCATTGAAAGCTGTGAAAGTTATGCATACGGTTGCTTTGCGGACAGAAGCAACCATATCAGGTGGTTCAATGCCATCTAATCTTGGTCAAGCTTTCAAGGTTACTTAACTTGTCCAAGAACCAAATAGCTCTTCACTTGGAACAAACTTTTTCCAATTCTGTTTGGTTATTAATATGAATGCTGACACAATAATATATCCTTTTTGTAGAATCATATGAGTGAGATGTTTGCTTACCATGCAACTACAATGTCCAACACTCTTGGCACCCCAATTGTGGTCTTCACAAGAACTGGATTCATGTCCATTCTACTGAGCCACTATCGACCTTCTGGCACTATTTTTGCCTTCACAAATGAGTGAGTTTTAGAACTTCTTGTTTTCAATTTGTTCTGGATGTAGAATACTGTATTTCTTGAGTTTAATTGCTCTTGAGAACGCCCCAGGAATGGAGAGAGGAGAATGAACTATAGTTGAGAAAAAAAATTGTTTTCGTTTTGAAGGCTTTGATTACCTAAAGATGGATGAATTGAATCTTCTGCAGGAAGTGGTGATAATAGGGGGTCATTAAATGACGTGGAATATAGATATAATTGGTACGTTTTCTCACCATATGCTGTGTTATTGGTCATGCAGGAAGCGGATACATCAGAGATTGGCTTTGTATCAAGGTGTATGTCCAATATACATGGAATTCTCAGATGATGCTGAAGAGACATTCAAAAATGCCTTGTCTTTGCTGCAGGTAAGAGTTTTAAGGACAGTTTGTCTATAACTTTTGTTGACTTAGACTGTAACGGGACTGTGCTTGGTCCATTTAGTATCAAATCAATAGATAAGTGCAGTCGTGTATGAGTAGTTTTGGTATAACTTTTGCTGGTGAATAATGGTGTGGTTTCAATTTGTAGAAGCAAGGAATGGTTAAGGAGGGAGAAGAGGTGGCCCTTGTTCAGAGCGGGAGACAACCCATTTGGCGGTTCCAGTCCACTCACAATATTCAGGTCCGGAAAGTTTTGAAGCAATGAGAGAGTTGGAGAGCCCACATAAATCTAATTATCAACCTTGCACCAGGATAGATTTCCATTAGCTTCCCTCTACGTTTGCTCTGTTCTTCAACTTCTTTCTTTTTTCTTACCCAACAATTTGACTCGTGTTTGAACTTATAAGATACATTAGTGAGTTTGATATTAAAAAGATTGGCATTTGAAATTAATAGTTTTTGCAGGGTTACCAGGATTGATATGCATTTTTCTCGAGATACTGTTAATTGGATAATTAGTTGAATATGAAATACCCACAAATACAAAATAATCCTATGTTACAAATACAATATTTGTCATGTGTATTCTTCAAGTTTTTATTATCACAAAACATGGATATGATATGATATGAATACTTAGTTATAATAAAACCACAATTTTTAATAATTATACTCATTCAAAAAAATGATACCAAATTAATTAGTGTTTGTTTATAAGAGGAGATGTTAAAATTAAAGGACCAAGTAAATATGTTAGGTCGCAATTTGTTCGTATCATGTATAAATATAGTTTGGGCAAAAAAATATATAATGTACATGGTAAAAAATCTTATTTTTTAGGTGATCAAAATAAAAATCATGCTAATAATTTGGTTATATAAAAATTGAAAGGGTGACGGGTGGAGTTAGTCAAATTGTTTTTGAAAATTAGCAATTTAATTATATTATTTTTGGATTATTTCAATTAGTTTTAAATTTTTAAAAGAGTTAAATAAATAAAAATTGTGAATTTTTTTTGTTTAAATAAAATAAAAGAATATATATGAGATAAGTGATTATCTTTTTTATTTATATTAGATGATCTTTAATTATTTTTACACTAAATAAAGTTATAATATCCTTACATTATTCATTTTAAAATCAAATCTTTTTTATTGTGAAAAAAATATTTTAAATCTTTTATAACATATGAATGACGTTATGTTAATTAAATTAATTTAATTATTTTTATTAAATTATGGGACTAAATCAACCTAATTTAATTTAATTATTGATCGTAAGAATATGACTAAGAATGAAATTGATTTCATATGTTTTTATGTGTTAATTGTGTTATAAATTATAAATGGAATGAAATCTAATCCCAAAAAGAGAGAATAATAATTACACCACCTTTTTAAAATTCCTCTTTTCATTTTCATATTATTTTTTATTAAAATTTTACCTTAAAAAACATAAAAAAATCCTCATCGAATGTTATTTTGTAAATAATATGAAAAATATTATCAAAAATATATATTTTTTTGTTTTTAATTTTTTAATATAAAATAATAAATTTAATAATATATTATATATATAAAAAAAATAATATTATTTAAATTTTATTTAACATGAAAATATTAAAATAATATATAATATTATAAATTTTATTAAAATTGTAAACAAAATCTTATAATATTGGTTACTTTTGTTTCAAGTGATCAAAATAAACATTATAATAATAATATCATTTTTTTATATTTAATTTTACTATCATTGTCGTTATAATTATCTTTCATAACATAAAACTAAGATAATTATTTTGTAATAATTATGAGATTAATTCTACATTTTTTCCAAAATTAATTTTTTTTTCACTTGAATTAATAAAGCAAAGCAATCACAAACTTCTTAGCAAAATAATAATAATAATAATAATAAAAAAGCAATCACAAACTTAAAACGTGGAAATCTGTGTCTCTAAATCTATCTGATGCTCGAACATTTAAAAGCAAACCTCTGAGCAGCACTGGATATGTTTTAATATAAGAGAGCATGAACCATCTCCAAAACACAATTTCAATTTCTTTCCCTTTACTTTTTCACTTTCTCTTAAAATTGGAATCAACAAAGGTTTGGAGTTGTAGAAGAAATGCTGAGTAAGGGATCGAATACTCGACTCTCGGGAATGGCATTTCGATCCCGAATCCCAACCCTTTTTCTATCAATGTTTTCTACCTTTGCTACCATCTACATCGCTGGTCGGTGAGTTCTCTCTTGCTTCTGCAAACCACCATTTTTTTACTTTTTGATCTACTCTCTGCTTTGTGTTTATCATAAGAATAATATTTGGGATGTTATATAGGTTATGGCAGGATGCGGAAAACAGGGTTTATTTGATCAAAGAGCTGGATAGAATTACTGGGCAGGTTGGTTATTCAATTGGGTATTGTTTTATTCCTAGAAACTTGATTTTTTTTTTGGGAAAAGGGTTAAAGTTTGATTTTTGTTTTGTGGTTTCTTTTACTGGACTTACTTGGTAATTGATGCGCTCTGTCATCTTGAATTTAAAATTCATTTGAGTTAATAAGATGATTATTAATTTATTTCAATAATTTGCAGTGTTCTTGTAAAAATGGTTGGACTCTTCGTTTACATATGTTATGGTTTTATGAATATTTCTAACTCATTGATTAAGCATTTGCACATGGTATGTAAGGGGGTTTCTGTCCATCTTTAAATGTCTAATGACTTCTTCTTTTGAGAATTTTGTATAAGCACTTCTGATCCTAATAAAACAAAATTACTATTAAGTTCTTTAAGGACTCAGGAATCAGAATGAACATTTTGTGCTTAAGTGCTTTTATTTGAAACCACCCTTTAACATAAGCATAAGCAAAAATACCAAAAATTCATGATTACAGATTTTTATTTCATATAATTGAGAGACTATGCTCTAGCATGCTGACAGCTGACAAGTATGAAACTGATTTTTCCCCACTTTTTAGGGGCAATCTGCAATATCAGTGGACGATACGTTGAAAATCATAGCCTGCAGGTTATTTTTAGTCTATTTTACGTTTGATTTAATGGACTATTTCCTTATGCACGACTTAGGACACATTATAAGAGGTTGTGGAATGGTATAAATTTGGAGTTTCCTGCTTGTTAGGGAGCAGCATAAGAAATTATCATCACTTGAGATAGAGTTGGCTGCAGCTAGAAAAGAAGGTTTTGCTTCAGGGCACTCATCCGAGACTATTGTAACTCATACTAAAAGGAGACCACTGGTTGTGATCGGAATTCTCACAAGGTTTGGCCGCAAAAACAATAGAGATGCGATCCGCAAGGCATGGTTGGGAACTGGTATCACAATGCCTTCTGACTTTTTTTTTTGCAGTGTTGTTGTTCATGTGTATAGTTCCTTAAACTATGATTAATTACGTTTGTACTCTATTGAAAGTTCCTCCCCAAATGCCTTAGTTGGAGGTATACCCTTTTCAACTTTAAACATAGGAAAATTGTTTTTGCAGGTTCAACGATGAAAAGGATGGAGAATGAGAAGGGTATAATTGCGCGATTTGTTATTGGAAGAAGGTCTTGCAATTCCTTCTTTGTTTTTTTAGTTATATTAATGTATTTTCTGGTTTAATTTGTGCTTCAAACCTATTATTAGAGCACTGTGTCCGATGATAGATCTCTACTGCAGTGCAAATAGGAGGGACCATCTAGACGAGGACATCGAGAGTGAAAATAGGCAAACTCATGACCTCCTTATTCTTGTATGTTTTTTGGTTCATTGAACTGATTCTAAGTAATATTCTGAAATTTTAAATTTATCATATTTTTTGCAGACTGAAAAAGAACTTTTCAATTCCTTTTTTTGTTCTGCAAACTATATTTATTTGTTTTTCAAAAGTTGAAACCATTAGTTAGGTATATGAAATGGATCCAGGAACTGATGGCTGACAAAATGTATTTGTCTTGCTTTTCTATGATGAGATGCCTAATCTTGAGCGCACTTTTTGAGTTAAAAAGGAATTCGATGAGTTACTAGATGCTGAAATTTCAATGTAGGCAGACATTTGGGGAGATAAGTTTTGTGCTCACCACTCCCAAACACCAACCTGCAACTATCGAACCAGAGAATTTAAAAAAGAGCAAATACTAAAATTTCCTTTCTTTTTTGCTCTACATATTTGTATAAAACAATTACAGCCTTGACAATGTGTCATCTTAATTTTTTTTTTCATTTTTCTCTCAAACATAAAACATTACACCCTAGCCCTCTACTTTGAGACATTGATTCTTGTTTTTACTTAAGAAAAATATATGCAATTTTGGGCTTGCTTATACATGAACTGATTGCCTCTTTTAGTTTGTCAAAACGATGCATGTGCCATGTGGTAATTCAAGGTTTAAGCAACATCATCTTCAATTATTCTGACTGTTTTCTTCCTCTCTTTTTCGCAGGACAATCATGTGGAAAGACCCGAGGAATTTTCAAATAAGGCTAAATTCTTTTTTGCCTATGCTGCAGATAAATGGGATGCTGACTTTTATGCTAAAGTCAATGATGATGTTTACGTAAATATTGGTTAGTAACTCAGTATTGTACACTAGACCTGAGGAATTTTCAAATAAGGCTAATGTTGTTTAATGTTTTTCTTTTCTTTTCTTTCTGTACAGATGGTTTGGGAGCTACTCTTGCAAATTATTTGGACAAACTTCGAGTTTATATTGGTTGCATGAAATCTGGAGAAGTTTTCTCTGAATCGTGAGTTTGGCCTAAAACTTGCATAGTAACTTTTTATAATATGATTTTGATGATCGTGTGTTAAATCTCCTTGTGAATGCTGGTTTATTTACAGGGGCCTTAAATGGTATGAGCCAGATTGGTGGAAATTCGGTGACAAAAAATCGTAAGTTTTGGTGCAAAGTGATTTTGTCTAAAGATCTCAAAGGAATGTATTTTTGTTTTTTCTTTCTTTCAAATCACAGATTGAACTCAACACTTAATTTTGAATCTCATTCTTTTCCTCTATATTTGCCCTAAATTTATAAAGTCTCATTCAACAGATATTTCCGCCATGCTTCTGGTGAAATGTATGTCATATCGCATGCTTTGGCTAAATTCATATCAATAAATAGGTAAGGTATTTCCATCACTAAACATGTAGAAATTATTGGTTATAGTTGATGTGGTATTGCATGTTTAGTGCAAGCATTTTCTTGTATCATGCTATTTTATATATTTACATCTAATTGGTCGGGAGTATATACTACACTTAATCCCAGAGTACCGAATAAATCCATATATTTTTCTGTGTTTGCAGATCAATTCTCCGGACATATGCTCATGATGATGTGAGTGCTGGATCTTGGTTTATTGGGCTTGACGTCAATCATGTTAACGAAGGGAAGTTTTGCTGCTCATCTTGGTCCGCAGGTTTCTTTCTTTCTCTCTACACGCATTATGATAACCAATAGAATGCCAGGAGCTTGGGGCTCAAAATCGTGCCATTTTGAAGTTTGGGTGAAAATTGACCTGAATTGCACTTTTTTGCCATGTACAGGCTATGTAAGATGTACTTTACTATGCACATACTATATCGCAATTTTGGGACATTTTTGACTAAATCTCCAGAAAGGCGCAATTTATAGCCTGAAATTCTCTTATTATTATTTGCTTCAAGATGTTTGACTACTGTTTGTTTCTGCAGGAACTATTTGTGCTGGCGTTTGATTTTTCATTTGGGATTTATTTTGAGAAAGAGCTTGCCTGGAACAGATTATTGAAGATTATTAGTCAGAATCTAGGAGATCTATACTCTTCACATAAAATCTTGCAGTAAGATGATACAGTTTTGTAAAGTTGACACCGAGGACTCGGTCTTGAGTCGCTTGTTGAACATATATCTCAACAACTTAGATCAACTACATACAATAGATCATAATCTTTCCAGTATATTTTTTTGGAATCAAGCAGTAGATAAAGCCTGTTCTTTCAATTCTTTATTCTACTTGTTCGATTTCAATATTCACAACTGTTTTGAGATTGGCATGAAATATTCAACACTGGCAAGCAAGAACTCATTTACCAACAATTAAACCAAATAATTTGTGGCACCATAATTTGCCAACTTATATGCAGCATCCATCTACAAATAACTTTTTACAATCAGAAAAAAGCCTTGCGTAACAATACTCGGTTTAAAATATTGAATATTTTATGGCTAGAAAACACAGCACCGTTTCCTTGAGCTTAAGATGGACTGTTGAGAAAGGGTGCCAAACCTTTGTCCATGACGTTATCAAACAAGAGAAGAGCTTCAGCAACCATGTTTGGTGAAAATCCCATTTTGTGCAGAAGATTATAACCGTTTATAAAATCCTGAACCTGATAACATTAAAACAGCAAAATGCTTCAGTTTCTTGTAAAATGATACCAAATTTAAAGAGTCAGCATCAACACAAAACGGCCTTGCCCCAACATGTTCTTTTTGGGTGTAGCTCAAGGGACCAATGTACAGGCGCAGAACAAAATATAAATAAATCGACCAAAAACTTTTGGATGCTAAGGGAAAAAATGCCTGGCTTGAGATCCAAGTTTATCAAGCAAGTGCTTTCTAGCCTTACATGGAGACTCCATACAATTTGAATAAATTTATAAGGCGAAACCATTCCCGTTTTAATAGATTATTCAGATAGATAATTGACGCCATGCCAATAAATTAAAAGGAGAAAACTAAGATAAACATGAAGTTTTAATTTATTTTCAGCCTCTTGGAAAATTTTAGGCACCAGTACCAAAAGTAAAACATAACAGTCAGTTTCCTATTACAAGTGTTGCTCAACCCAGTTCTTGCTGCACTCAATATGCACACAAAGTACCATCATCAAAAATTGGCATACTCAATCATGCGTGACTGCTTCAGCAAAGTTCCAACGTTTGAATGTAAGTAGCAAAAGGAGTTCAAGAAAATACCTTAGCAGGGTTATCTCCGCAATTAGCAACAGCAAGAGGAACAGCTTCCCAGCTGAGCCCTAAAGCAATGTATTTGCTTGCTATTGGATTTGTAGTGAACTCTTGCAGTTACATGGGTGCTTACTTTATAACTCACCAGTTAAAACATATATCAGGACATAACCCACCCAAAGACATGTTCATTTGGAACAGTACGAATCAAAGACAATATACTATCAACAATAATTTCAATTTCCTAGAGTTATATACAGAAATTGCTTCCACAAGAGATTCCTTGATGATTCAAATTCATTTAAACAAGCGGAATTAAATGACACAAGAACACAAACATATTTAGCTTATAAGTATTGGAAAAACTAAGCAAACTCCAAAGAAAGATGGCATACCGATGAAGATGACATGGTTCTCAACGGAATGCTTTCCATCCCAAACTTGCTCCAATCTAGGGAGTCCTTTTTTGCCTCAGCTAAAATGTTTCTGTCCAAATCAAAATCAAATTGGAAATGGCTCTGCTGTATATCCCCTATTTGTGGCAATAATGTAGGCTAGACAATAAGAAAGAAGATCCGACAAAAAGAAAAGAAAAGAAAAAAGAAAAAAAGAGACATGCCAGATGAATATCAGATACAGTAGACAATTTAAACATTTCTAAAGCTCTCACTAGAATACACAAAATGAATAAAGATAACAGCATGCATGAATTCAATGAAACATAGGCCTTACTTTTCTCAGCCAGATTTATCAAAATAAATATTATTCAATTTAATAAAACAGCCACTACTTCCAAAGGTACTATGGGATTTTGTCTTAAATGGGATCATACATGAGCCATAGTTTAGAAATGGACCCAGGGTGTAACTGTTTTTGAAAACTACATAACTGCAATATGCCTAACATGAATTACATCTTCAATTTTTGTATATGTCGACCCTATTTATGCGATTACAGTAAAATAAAATAAGGAAATATAACAGGAAATCTAATCCTTGATTGAAAGTCCAAACAACCATCAACAGGTTTGCTTCAGATCTTCTATCTTAAATATCTTAATTTATGTTTTATTAAAATGATCACGATACGTTATTTAAAATATCATCCCAATATTCTTAGATCATGATCCTATTAATAGGATAGACATTAAGACAGACAAAATTTGAAAAAGAGGATCTGAAAACCTTTTATCACAAGCACAAAATTTCACAAGATACGAATTTGATATCTTACTGGGGGAATGATCCGATACTGCGGTTTTTCTAGTCAACCGTATACCCAATCCTGCTGCAGATTTTCAGAAATAGAACACACAAAAAATTGATATCAGCAGAAATGAAATAGAACCTATCAAAATAAGAGAAAATCGATTACATAATCGGAACCAAAATTAATCAATCACTTCAATCTAATCATTATGTATGTAATAATAATAATTAACACCTTAATCTCTATGAAGGAAAAAAGAAGAAGAAGATGATAATTAACACCGTAACCTCCATTATTTTATGTTAGAATATACTCATAGGTCCAATATTTTATCATAGGAGGATCTTTAGACTCTAAGAACCTAAAGTATTTAAGGACTAGGTCCAGATTCGAGGCTTGGGAAGGCAAAAGAAATTCGTCAACGTATCTCAAATTGAAGATGGAGTTTAAGGACCCTTTCACGATGGAGTACGAGGCCCACGAGTATATTCTAACACTTTTGATTAAGGAAAAAAAAACAGGAAAAGAGAGAATAATTTATTTCAATAAGATTATATGTTAAATCAAAGATTAGAAAGAGAGAGAAGAAGAGACATACGAGAAGTGGAAGAAGAAGACGATGTAGGAAGAGGATAAGTGTAATGGTGGGGAAATTGATGGCCTGCGGGTTGAACTATGGTAGGACTTGAATGAATGCTTTTTTGGTTGTTTTGGGAGAATTTTGTGTTAAGGAAGACTCTTTATTTTTTTTTTGTAAGTAGGTATATATAGTACATATTGAATAAGTATTGAAGTTACATAGATTGATATTTCGATTACGAGCTATTAGAATACAATTAATTTATATGACGATCTTTTTACATATTATCTAATGAGGTCATCCAATAAGGAAGACCAGAGATCTTATAAGTAAAAGTGTTTCCAGATCATTATTTTGAGATCATCATGCATGATTTGCTTGAGTTATGGTATGTAAAGAGATGATCTTTTTCGTGGGATATGTCGCTAATATCATGTCATTTTTACTTGAATCAAGTCTTGATTATCAAGTCCTCGTTATTTCTAAGCGACAATGCACGAACTACTCTTACCAGGATGATGCACTATAAATTGTTAGGATCCTTACATGAATAATACCAAACTTGATGGTTAAGGTGATCCATACAACTTATTGTCAAAAAACTAAGAATACGTTAGGATCTGTGTTGCATCGTAACCTGAAGTATTCCTAAAATTGTACACCATCAAAGTAACAAATATTCGGAGATTGGATTATAGAAAAAAGCGAACGAAGAGGTTGTAGATTTCAATCAAATTGTTCTCCTTTTTTCTTTCAAGGGCAAAAGAACCAAAAACTGGAGTGAAGTTGTTACCGCGTTGTGTATAATGACGTTAGAATATTTCAATGGCATTAACAAAAATTTTGTTCTACTTTTTTTAACTAATGTTTTCAAAAAATAAAAAAATTATTGGCATGGCACAACATTTCTCTACGAAAAAAATACATGTTTGCTTTTTCTTATAACGTAAATGAATATTTTTTTAACGTTGTACAAAAATGAAAATATATTTTTTACTGAGTGGTAAAAGTAAAACCACATTAAATAGTTGAGTCATTTATACACCAGATGAAAAAAAAAGCAACATTCATAAATTTTATAAGAACAAAAATATTATTTTAATAACATTGAATGATGTCTAATTGAACAAATTTTAATATTAAAAAATTGGACAAAGTTTAACATTGAATATATATTTCAACTTGAACGATGAATAACATAAAATGATGAGTTAAATTTTTTTAATAAAAAAAATATATGATATGGATATAAAATTTATTATTTTTATTATTTTTTGCAACTCTTTTTATGTTAAATGTTATTTAATGTATTTCAAATTTATGGCTTCAAATAAATAAAAATGAATATTATATTGAACTACAATGTGAACCAACATTATTTAGATGAGAAATTCATAGTTCATCTCCTACATAATAAGTAAAAATAAATAAGTTTCAATGTTACTCGTTATTATGAATATATTCATATATATATTTTAATATATAATATCATAAGAGAATTACAAGTATTACATGGTTCAAAAGAGATCTAAGAGAGAGAGATAGAGTAAGATCCCCGGGTCACATGGTTACATATATATAGGTACCACTACCTTAAGGTGTTAGCACCTAATTGAAATGATCATATTTGACTTATACTGACATAAAAGCAGTTCAATTCCCTTAAGATGAGGTCACTCCCATATATATCTATAATGCATGTCTTCTTTTCCTTTACGCAACTGTTAGGTACCTCGAGTCTTGTACACCTCGTATATCTCATTTTCTTAACGTACCTTGTGTAGATTGTCTAGGTTGTGTAGCTTGTGCAGGGAGGTACCTTGGTCCACGAACCCTAAATATTAAGTTCCCCATTATTTTATCATAAAGCAAAGAATCTCATTCCTTACCATGGCACGTTGTTTCAATAGGTAGTTATGACTTTTTTGGGGGTACAATCTTTTCAGCTTTTTAAGGTGAACTCTTCAACTTCTTTTAAGGGTACTAACCTTCAAATTCTTTTATAAACCTTTCAAATTATTTAGTAATAAACCCTTTAGTTTCTTTTGAGAAATCTAGCTCCCTTAGCCACTATATTAGGAGCCTTAACCTTATATTATAAATACATTTTCCTCGTAGCTTTCTCAATCAAAAATCTTCCTTTAAAGAAATTCAGTTCGTGCGAGACCTTAAGGTCGTTCTTGAGGAATTTTAGCCTTTACTTGCCAAAATTCAACTCGTGTTCTAGGAAATTCAGTTCGTGAAAAGAGAAAATGAGTTTGCTATCTTTAGGTGCTTTTATTTTACCTCATTTTTACTTTTTTTTTGTTTTTATATATGACTAAGAAAACCAGTTCCTATCTACTAAGGTTCCACCTAGATCCAGTCCCATCATAGGAATCGATGACTCCCTATCCTCAATCATTCTTAGGTATAATGAATGGGGTGGATAAATAAAGGTAAGGGAACCCACAACATAAGAAGGGGCATTAACCTTCCCCACTTCCACCCCTAGTCCAAATGACGGGGTTTATGTGCAAGGAACCACACAATTTCAAATAAAGCACTCTGGGATATCCATAGGAGTAGGTCAAGCATCACATGTTACAACATTGAGCCATACTAAAACTATAACCAGTGGAACCGAAATCCCTGAATCCACTAGCACCCCTAGTAGAGGTCAACTTCTCACCTCTACTAGCAACTCGGATCAAGATCTGTTAGGTACCTCAAATTCTAGTCATGTACCCCTAATCTATATCATAGTTCCTTAAAAGGATCAAAGGAAAAAGAAACCACACCATCAGCCACCAGGGAAACATTAAACAAGACCTCGAACAAGCCTAGGGAAGAAAATTCAAAAACTACCGAGTAGGTTGACTATGGAGGCATGTATCGACTAAGGAGGGTGTACTCAATTTCACCCATTATCAATATTTTTCAATCCCCTAGCATCTCCTCTACATAGATGACCCATCCTAAGGATGGTATATGTTATAGGAGGAGCCACTACTAGGTGGTTTGAGGTTTCTAATTTCTCAAGTGGTTGCCCGGTTCCTATCCACTTATAAGCTTGGTTAAAATCAATTCAAATAGGTGGATGACTTTGTTAAGTCAAGCTGTAGTTAGTGGGGAGCTTGGATATGAGCTAGGAAAAGGTGAGATACGAGCTATGTACTATATCAAAAGAAATGGGGTCGATGAAGGTAGAGTCTACATCTCTACCATTAATCTCTGAGGCCTCATTACGAACTTTCCTAATAGTCAACCTAAATGGAAAGACAAGTACTTCTACGTGGATGAATACATATGGAGTGGAGAGCCCATGGCCTCATTATGAGCTACCTAGAATCACAATTTTGTCACCTCTATGCCACGAGGTCAAGAGATGTTACTCCATCTTGGTTATGACAAGGAGAAAGTACGTCATTTAGAGCTTAAAAACACCCACCATATGACCTATAAATAAATTCTCATGGAATCCCACTTCAAAGCCACAAGGGTGTGGAGGAACTACCCTGAAGGATTTCAAGGTTGATACAAGGGGTACCCTTATATTTATGTTATGATTTATTTCCACTAGTTATTAGCCTTTGCTTGTCTATCATGATAGTGTAAGAATTTATGATCTAGTGGCTAATCTTGAGGTTGATGAGTTGATTGAGATTGAATTCCCCGAGCAACATGAAACTACTCCCCATAAGGTGGGTACCTTGAGTGTTCAAGAAGGTACCTGATCTGAGGCAACCCCATTGAAAGACAAAGAAATCGAGGTACCAGAACCCTTAGCCTCTAAGAAGAGGATATAAGTAGAGATTACCCCCATTCTCATGTTGTAAGTAGATACACGTCATATGGACAACGTAAATATACAAGTGGAAAACACCCTAGTGATCATCTTCGAAGAGGTTTTTTTAGGATATTTGAGGTATTTTTGGATGTATACCACCACTTTGAGGGTGAGTTAAATGGACTCACATCCAAAGGACTATGAGGGAATTCAAGCTAACCCACGAGGAGATGACTGCAAGTTATATATTATAGGTATATACTTTTACACCATTTTATTTTTATCAATTTGTATAATGTTAACCCCATTTTTATTGCAGTCTGTATCCTTGTTGAGAGGGGGGGAGATTGCAAACAATGCATACCGTGCTTGTGCACATAAGGTTGTAAACCTGGTTGCTCAATTCCAGGATGCCCTTGAAGAGAACGACAAGATACTTGGAGAGAGAGAGAGAGAGAGAGAAAGAAGCATCTCAGGGTGTAAGAAGTTAAAATTATTGACATGAGTAACGACTTGGTAGATCATACATAAAAACTAAAGGTAGCCTTAATATTTACCTTAGAAAGGAACACTGATGCTTATTTTCGCAAGTGTATGAATCGTTCAAGTAATAAAGTGTACAAAAGTACGGATATCGAACCCACAAGGAATGACGTTACTAAGTACCGAAATTGAATAATCCTAATTTTATTTGAAAACTGAATTGTTGAAATTTTTTAAGAAGTAAATTAACTTAAAACTAAATGCAAATAACAAAATTTAATATTGTTCACAAATGATTAAAAACACTAAGGCATTTGATTTCGCTAAATCAATTCAATCCGATTTCAAATCATGTTGTATGAGAATCAAAGCTAAAAGTGATGGTTGAAAAACCCAAATTTACCTAATACTCTCTCTCGAGTTATATTAGAATTACTTATCTATGAAAACCAACTATATTTCTATGAAGATTTAATCACAAACAAGCACATTACGATTTATGGAATTTCTAGAATAACCACATACATCATGCATTAGTTCTCACACTCGCATTCAACATACGGTATTTATCACAAGAAGCATTCATTACACATCTCCTCTCGGTCTCAATATAATGCAACAAATCATCTAAATCTTGGCCAGAAATTTAAAAGCATTAAGCATGGAAATAAATACTCAACTTGAAAACAATGAACTTATATAACAATAACAAAAGAAATCAGATTTTCTTGATTCAACTACATCATAGCCTTAACAAAAACGAATTAGTTCATAACGGAAATAAGAACAAACATTATCTCAATTGAATCCATGAATAACAAATCTGAATAAAATGCAGAAAATGAAAGCTAAGGAGAAGAGATGAAAAACTCTTGAAGATGAACACTTGGTAGCAACAATGGTGATAATCCTTCAAGCTTCTCCAAACTTTCTCTCCAAAATTGTCTTCTCTCCTCCAAAAATGGCTCAGATCTGCTCTCTCTATCGTGGCCTCTTTCTCCATCATATTGTATATATAGATCTAGGGTTTTGGGGGCAATTTTGGAATAAAACAACATAAAAAATGTGTTTTCGGACGAAACTCGCCGCGACAAGATTTCTAGAAAAATTATGATTTTGATTCCGCTGATTCTCACCGGCAGTGAAATTAATTTGGCCGGCGGCCAAAGGTGTCTCTCCGGTAGCAAGATTTGCATATGCCAAAATCCGTGCTCTCGGGAATATTTTCGCCGGTGGTGAGAATCATCTCGCCGACGGCGGGATTTCCAAACTTTGAAGCTTTGTTTTCTTTTTATTTTCACTCAATCCCGATCATTGAAATTTGTCCCAAACTTTTCCAAAATCATGTGGATTAAATAATCAAATAAACACAATTTTCACACAAATATCAACATTTAAATCATAACAAAAATACAATAATTTGACTCTTATCAAACACCTTAGCTAAAGAAGTTGAAAAACAGGCTAGGCTTGTCAAAAAATAGGCAAGGTTAGTTGAAGAATGGGATAAGTAGGCTAAAAATGCCACAAGATCCTTAGTAGAACAAGTAGCCTCATTGAATGATTTGGTCGCTAAGCTCAAAAAAGACTACACATATGGATATCGTGAGGGGGTATCCTTTATGATGACTAATTTCAAGGCATAAGCTATAAAGTCTCATACCCTCATCACTTTCCTGGGTTATGTACGGGGATCTACAAAATGTACAGACTACCCCAAGAACACCCCAAACTACACCACATGCTAGATTACCAACTCTTGACCAGCTTGTGAGACCTAACCTAAAAGATGTACCCTGAGAAGAAAATCCAGCCAATACCCTATAGCTTTTAATACCTTTATTTTTTTGTTCTTGTTTTCTTTTTTCCTTTTCCTTTTTTTTGTGTTGAATGTTCCAAAATTTTGAAGTGTATTTATAGCCATTTGTCTCTTGAATTTTGTATTAAACTCTTTTATTTTGCTTAGGAGAAATCTAGCTCTTCATTTTTCTATTTCTAGTTTTTCAATCCCTTAGCTATTTTAGTCATATTTTAGGAATTTGTCTCCAAGCACATTATTTATATGAAATTCATAAATATCAATATTGATGACCTAGTGAATAACTTTCTTGTAGACACGAGTAACATGGAACGACGCGAGCCCATGTTTAAACAAGGTGATTCATATTCCTATACATGAGGTGGGATGAATACCTCTAATGGAAATGAGGTGGATTCCAAACAAGACATGATATCCGTTGTGTTGAGTCCTCTACTTAGTGAGATAGGTGTGGATTTTGTGAGAGATGATAGAGAGCACCCTATTCAATTTGACCACAAGGTAGCCCTTTTACTTGTTCATGACAAGTTACAACCTGGTGCTATAAAGCCTACCTTGGGCTCCCCCTAAAAAATCCAAATGATGTGCATGTTAAGCCCCTATAAATCTTGAGTGAGGTGCCTTGCATGATGCGTTGTGATAAAAGCTTTCTTGTACTTTTTGATAATGATATTTTTGGGAATAAAGTGGCCCCATGATGACTTGTATCATCATTTCTCTCGAGAAGATCAATCATCCATCTCTCTCACAAGTAAAGAAAAAGGTTCCATCTGACACATGGTTAAACATTATTTTTTTGAGGTAAATATTCATTGCTTGCTTCCCTTCATTTATGATTATTATGATTTTTAAAACTTTCTCTTGTAGGAAGTGTCCTTTGTTCTTAACTTCGAGAGATCTTCCCGACAATTATATGAAGTAGGTCACAATATAACCAAAGACGTTGGAGTTAAACATGCATGCCGTATACATAGAAACATCGCAAGAGCTCTAGAGTCTTTAGGATGAATTTTTTCTCATTAATGAAAAATGTGGTGCAATTCTTCATGAGAATCCAAGCATGTTGAACTAGATGAGTTGCGCCAAGAATTTGGTACCTTGAGACACAAAATTGGAGTGACGAGTGAGGAACAAATCTTGTTATGCCAAGAGAGAGGAGCATTAATTGATGTATCTTTGTAATCGTTTAATAAAATGAGACTTTTTTCATTTATAATTTTTTTAGATTTATTTTCAAGGTCTACCATTGTGAAATTGAGACACTTACTTAAGATGGACCATACACCACTTATACCTACACCCCAAGTGAGGGGAGCGTTTAGCCTCTTCCTCTATACTTGGGGTCATCAATCCTGGTTTATTTTTAAGAGGAGGTTCACATTTATGATCTCAAAACTCTTAGGATGGGCCATTTCCTTCGTAAAGTAAATTATTCACTTATCCTTTTCGACCTAAAGAGGAGGTTCATATTTGTGAACTCATGACCCTTTCTTAAGATGGGTCATATGCCTCTTATACCTGCATCCCTAGTGGAAGAGACCATTTGGCCTCTTCCTTCATACTAAGGGATTATTGCATTATTTTATTCGCAAGACAAGTTATAAGAATAAGTCATAAAGTAAATTCTTCCCTTATCCTTTTTACCCAAAGAGGAGTTCACATTTGCAAACTCGCAAACTTTTCTTAGGATGGGCCATATACCTCTTATACTTGTATCCCTAATGAGGGGACTATTTGGCCTCTTCCTCTATACTAGGGGTTATCGTGTTATTTTATTCATCATACATGAGATAGAAATAAGTAAAAAAGTAAAATTTTCACTTATCCTTTTTGACCCAAAGAGGAGGTTCATATTATGAACTCATGACCCTTTCTTAGGATGAGCCATATGTCTTTGATACTCACATCTCTAGTGGAGGGATAGTTTTTCATCTTCCTCCATACTAGGGGATTATTATATTATTTTATTCATAAGACAGGTGATAGGAATAAGTCAAAAAGTAAATTCTTCATTTATCCTTTTCTACCCAAAGAGGAGGTTCACATTTGTGAACCCATGACCCTTTTTTAGGATGGACCATATGCCTCTTATACCCACATATCTAGTGGGGGGACCATTTGGCCTCCTCCTCCATATTAGTGGGTTATTGCTTTATTTTATTTGTGAGACACTCCTTAATATACATGTTCTTCAAAAGTGGTACTTCTTCAACTATTCTCTATTTAAACTCAAGTCTTCTTACTTTCCATCCTTTTCTATCTTCAAGACCCACAAGAGGTGACATCTCAGATCATGTGAGGGTCTTCTATGTTGCCATAATTTTACCAAAAATATTTTCTATCTTATTTATAATAGCTTTGTGCAAGACCCAATCTTCCATGCTAAAATCTCTTGATTTGACCGATTTGTTGTAGGACTGTTGAATTGTTTACTTTTGTGTTTATATCCTTATCAATGCATTATCTATTTTCTCTTATGCTAGAAGTAGGTCTTCTCTTTATATGTCATTATTGTCTTCTTAGGATATGCCATAATGTAAGGTAGGTTCTTGTATTTCTGAAGGGATGATAGCTTCAATTCTATACACAAAAGAGAATAGAGTTTCTTTTATTTCTATCCTTGGGGTTATGCTAGTGGTCGAAAAAACTCCAGGAAACTCATCAAGCCTCATTGTAGTCATTTTTGTAAAATATTAATCAAGCTCTTGTTTAAGGATTCCATTTGACCATTGGCTTGTAGTCTATATAGGGTGGAATGTGACATCTTAATATTGAGTTCTTGACAAAAGGATACCTTCCATTATTAGTTAGTAGTTCATTCAATAGACCAAACCTACATGTAATGTTATGTTAAATGAACTTCTGCATGTTACTTTCTTGTATGTGTGCCAATGGTTTGGCTTCTACATGTCACTTTCATAATCCTTTATGATGGAAAAAAACCTCTTCTAGATATGAGACATGATCTCTTATGGCCTTGGTTTTGACTATCATTTCATCTACATATACTTCCATATTCCTTCCTATATGCTTTTTGAACATTCTATTGACTAGCCTTTACCAGTTGGTAAATGTTTGGTAGAGGAAAACAATCTTTTAGGATAGTAGTGTTAACATCAGTAAAATCCATGCATATGGGGTGGTCATCCCTAACCTTATTCGCTAGGATAACATTCGAGAGCTGTGTGGGGTAGTCTACCACTTGGACCCATCATTATTTTTTGAGAGAATTGACTTTGTTTTTGATGATGTCACTTTTTTCCCTCACCAACCTTCACTTCTTTTATTGGATTGGTTTTTTCATGTGATCTACATTTAGCTCATGTGCGATTATATCAGGAATAATACCAATCACCAAGCATTTTTCTTCAAAAATTCTACCAACTCCTTTTTCACATCTATGTGGAGTATAAAACTAACCTTTAAGAATTTATCCTCATCTAATGTCCCGACAGGAATGAGCTTGTAGTACTCAAGAGCCATTGTTAATATTGTATTATATGGGTAGTGTGTACTTGTAGTTTTTCTACATCGACCACCCTTTAATTTCTATCTTGAGCTGGATGAAGGGTCTACATTCTTTATGGCGGTATTATAGAAACTCCTTTGATTTATTTTATTCATTTACCATTGAATACTTGACAGTTGATGGTAAGTTGATAGGATGTCCCTTATCTTATCAATCCAAGGTCTTCCTAAGATTACATTATAGGAGGTGGGGTATTCAAAATAAAAAAATTTATGAGTATAATAGCTCCTTCCATGAAGATAGAAAGTCATATTGTGCTAATGGATATGGTGGCACTACCATTGAACCCAACTAATGGAATTTCCTATTGAGTGATGTCTTTGGGGTCTATCTCCATATCAAGGAGTACCAAAAAATACAACAAATATGAGGAATCACTATTATCCACCAATTTTAACTGTGACCATCGAGGGGTCATCAGAGGTGGTAAAGTTTCCATCCCTTCAAAAACTATAGGAATGATTGGGCCTTCACATATGAAGGTATAAATTGGTTGATGCGTGTCTCTTGCTTCTCTTGCATATCCTTTTGAGAATTATGAGTGGGTCTTGACATGATTGGACCACTATGGATGGTATGAACCACATAAACATCCCCTTGGGGTGGTTGGGCTTGACTATTGTCTTCTCTTAGAGGGGGCTGTAGGGAACCATATCCCTTCTCAAAATACCTCCTCTATTCTCCTATCTTGACCTTTTGTTTCTTTCCATTATATCCCCCAAGTGTCCTTCGGATAAAAGTTGTTCAATCTCCCACTTAAGATGTCGACAATCCTTGGTCCAATAACCTGTATCTTTATAAAAGGCATAATATTTGTTTAGTCTCTATGAGGAGTTTGCATAGGTTGTGGCCACCTTACCAACTTCATTCTCTATGTCCTTTGTACAACGTCAGCCAAAGACAGAGCCCTCTCCAAGTTCCTAGCTATTCCTTGGCCATGTTACTGTTAGCTTGAAATTGGGTGTGTACGTCCTACTATACTCATGTCTATATGTTGGCTTTCCGTGTGTAATACATGATGTCTGCTTTATATTATTTAGTTTTCTATCATCTTTTATGTATGGTTGGTTACTACAGATTAGTAATACACACATGCACATAGATAGGAAGAATACTTTATAAGCAAGCATGTTTACATATACCATAGGGTTGATTTTCGTAGTGTGTATTCTAGGTGGAGTATTGGTTTTCGATGAGCAAGCATGCAATAGAGCCGATATTGTCACTTGTGTTTTTGGTTCATTTTGGGAATGGGTATTCATGGAAAGTACTCGGTAATTTTTGAAACAAAAAAATGTGACTTTTTAGTACCTCGTTACCAAGCTTGTCACCACCCTTGGTGATGTGGTTGGAGAGGTGACGAATTCGAGTTCTATAAATACCCCTCATTTCTTCTTATTTTGTATCCAGAAAATGTAGTGGATTTCTGTCAAAATAACATCTTGCCTTTCTATTTTTGAATCACTAATACCTTAAGTGTTGTTCTATATTACTGATTCAAAATTGTGTGAGCAAAACCGTGCTTATGAGTGTTGAGTACTCTAGACGGTGTTTTCAAGTGTGTTGTATGTGAGCCGTGTGTTGGCCGAGAGTTACTTTGATACAGCTATTAATTTGTGAGAACCACATTATGAGAGTGAGATAAGTTAAATGCTTTAAGTTTTCATATCTCTTGTTGTGTGCAATAAGAGATAGGTTATTTGAGTTTGAAGGTGGTCCTCAAGATTGGGAGTAATTACACTTCTGGTTACTAATCCATAGTTTCTGATCACACCACATTAGGTGGTGTTAGCTTTGGAGGTGAGTCAGGTTTGTGTGTCAAACCAAGTTGTCATGGAGACAACATGTGAGAGCAGCAATATGCAGTTAGGGCAGGTGTCCCGATTGATAGAGGTATTTGGGTTTATACTTTTCTATCAAGTTGTATCGTTATCTTAAGCAACCTGAGGATATTACCACATATTCAGGGTTTCTATGTAGATATATATCTTTATATTTGTTGTTATGCATGATATACCATTGTGTTAGCATTATTTGAGTTTCTATCGTGTATATTCCATCATACTAGATTTAGGCTATGATTAGAAATTTTATTTGTTTTGCATTGTTGCATGCTTTCCTTCCTTTCCATGTAGCATGCCTATAGTTTTCTGATTATTACTTCTACTTTTTGATCATGCATTTTTGGTGCGAGTCTCCAAGGAGTCTATATTTCCTTATCATGGTAATATATCAAGTGTTGGATTCTTTATGGTTTGTTATGTAATGTATGATTGCATGCTGTGAAAGTACAACCATTATGTACCAAATATGTTCCCACATATGAGATCTTGAAGAGATTGGGAATCCCTTATAACATTTCAGTATGTATGATTGTCTTACATGCTGTGTAATGTTTGCTATATTTATATATGTTACTAGCCTGGACAGGAGCCTGTGAGGCATACCATCACTAGTGATTTTTATATGTGTTGAATTGAGAATGTTATTTTGTACTTTCATTATGTTAATTGCTCAATTCATGTTGTGACACCTTCTTGGCCAAATTGATATAGAGCTCATAAAAAGATTCTATAAGTTGTCATTTCTGCCCCTCATCTAGGTCTTAGTTACCTATTTGAGTTAGAAGAACAATTTATCTTTAGGAAATTATTCCTACATATGGAAATCTTCATTTGGTATCAGAACGGGTCACCCATTTTCAGGCTTGACCATCTTGGTGCTAGACCCTAGAGCTCTATCTATATATAGACACACTTTGTATGTTTGTACCCTTTATCTCCAATGGTGTGGGCTGTGTTTAAACATATGGATCGACCTAGAGCCCGACCCATGAATAGTTTAAGCCATAAGATGTATTGCTCTAGAAGACCCAATTTGTGCCCATGCTTACAATGATAATCATAGGGTGCCCTTGTTTATGCAGAGTAACTTTTGGTATTGGAAGGTCGAGCAGCATCTCGAGCCATCAAAGTGATCGACCTTAAGTTAAATTATTTTTTACATATGCACCCCTTGACACATTCCGATGTATACCTTCATATGATTTTCACGTGTGCATGTAATGTCCTATATATATAGACTTTATATGAAATCCACACAATTCATTCTTAATTTTTTGACTTCTTTCTAGTTTCTCTATCTAAAAATCAGATCATCCCAACAGGCTATTATTGTTTTGTGAGATTGTTATCTCCATGAATCTTTGTTGTTTGTATGTTCTCACTTTTCTTATTCTTGCATATCTATTTCTCTCTCTACTTATGTATCTTGCATAGTATGTTAATTATCCTACTTGGTGCCATGCCTAATTGTTTAATCATTTACAAGTATTCTCTCCTGCTAATTGCTTTAACATGCTTTTTTTGTGTGTTTCCTTGCTTACTGCTTACTTCTTCTGTGGATATTTGCATGAGCATCATGTCACATATTTTCATCATGTAGTGTCAAAGCTTTAGGATTTTCTTTCTATAATATTGTCATTCATATTCCATGTCATATAGAATGCATCCAACCTATTTTATTAGGTTCTTTTTTCTTATACCTAGTATGTTGTATGTTGATTCTATATTAATCTCTTGTTGGTTAATGTTAATATCCTCTTAATTTTAGTCATCTTTTGCATGCTCTTCTTTCTATTGTGCTCTAGATGTATCTTTGGAGAAAATTAAGGTGTTGTTACAAGTTTTTTTACACGAGTTTTTCTCTATATTATACTTGTTTGGGTTTACGTCGTGCATCATATGTCATATAGATTATTTACCTGTCTTTTGGACTCTTGACTTGCATGCATTGCTATAATAAACTTGTGTGTTTAGTTGACATTCCTAGTGTTTGGGGTGTTATTATTGTCTAAGCATGTCTCTTGTCTCTGTGTTAAAACTTGAGCTTGTATCACATGCTTAGATGTTTTTATAACATCCCTTGTTTCTTCTCTCTTGGGGGTGTTACTTGTGTTGCTCACTAGTTGATTAGTTTCTTTATGTCTCTCTACTAGCGATGATGTGAGTGTTACTGATGATATCTTTCGAAGTAACTGTGTACAATTTCTTGCCTTTTCTCTCTCTAAAAGCAACAATATATGATTTTTGTTGATGATATCTCTTGATGCACATACTTATCTTTTTGGCATATGATCTCCTTTGAGGTTGTCTTTGCTATCTCACTTGTTTGTTACTCATCAAGTTTTTGGCGTCATTACTGATGAGAGAATAATATTTTTATATTATTTATCAAAATTTTAAAAAATTTTTTGCTGTAAATAATTGTGATTTTTTTATTTATTTTGAGTTAAAAAAACTGTATTGTTCATAAATAATACAAAAAATTTAAAGCTTAAAATTTAAATTTAAGATTTGAGATTTAAAATTTTAAAAAACCGTACTGTTCTTGAATTGTAAAACGAAAAAAATTAAATTTAAAATTTAAAATTCAAAAAAATATTTAAAAATAATAATAATAATAATAATAATAATAATAATAATTTTTATTTTAATAATTAGCTCTTAAAAAATCAATTAACTTAACTTAATTTATTTAAGTTTTAACTCAACTTAATTTATTAACTTAATTAGTTTTGATTATTATTAACTTAACAAACTTGGATTTTAACTTAACTTAATTAACTTATGTTATTACTAACTTAATTTATTAACTTAATTAGCTTAGATTTTAACTTAACTAAATTTCTTAACTTAATTAACTTAGATTTTAATAGTATGAAAAGTAAATATCTAAGGGAGTTCTGTTAGAAGATTAGTTGTTGGAAGCTTTTGTACCATTAGTCTTTCCTGGAAACGTTGCTCTATCTAGGAAGATGGTTTTTAAGGAGGTATTATCCCACCATTATTTCTTGAGAGCACTCTTGGTTAATATTTATTATGTTATTTAACTTAGAGATTATAATAAAATAAAAATTAAAAATTGCAGTAGCTACCTCCAAAATTTCAAAGTTTTTTACAATCTGTGATAAAATGAGGTAGTTGCTTTATTAGATATAGGTACAAATGTGTTTTAATTCCTTAGCTATTTGACTTGCACTTAGAAGTGGGTTATCTAAAATCCATAATCATATCCCTAGCTTTAAGTAAAGAAAATTTTGAAAATCCATAGGACATAACTGAAAACGTATAGGTAGACAATCTTGTCCTACCTGTAGGTTTGATTGATTCAATGATATGGAAACATTGAGTTTACTTAAAATAAAATCCCTCAAGTTACATCTTACTAAGACGTTAAACTAAGCGCTAAATGTGAGACAACCCATCATTTTAGGTAATTTTCTTTTATTTCTTTTATTTATTTAATTTATTTCGTTTATTTCATTTTAATTTCATGTGAATAATTTATAATTGTTAAAGCTAAAAATATTTGTTCAGATATTAGAAGTTTACGGCGATTTGTTTGTATGAACTTTAATGATGAACATGATCTATGCACCTGCAATTCTCCATCACTACTTTGACATTCTTAGGAAATAGGTAACTTTTATTCTCTTTTCTCTTTATCTTTAATTTACAACTGTTACATTGAGGATAATGTAAGTTCTAGGTTGGGGAGTGGTAAAAAGTTACCATGCTTAATTTCAAAAAATTTAACAAATTAAAAAAAAAATTCACATTTTCATTTTTATTGTGTTTGATTTTCTTAGTTTGGTTTAATATTTTTAGAATGTTAGGAATAATTTTTTTAAAAAAATCGCAAAAATTTATCACAATTATTAGATTAATTTTTGAAAACATATCATGGTGTATATGATAATTAGCTAGTTTTTGTCATGACTAGTATTTCTTGATAAGGTGTAAAAATTATATCAGGCACAAAATCAGTGTTTATGAATCAAATAGTAGAGACTACCCTTATGAGATATAATTTGAGCCCATTATCCTTTATTCTGAGTGATAAATATTATTTTTTCTACTCTAAACATTTTTCTTATTTTTTCAACATTATTAGATGATCTCTATAGGATTTAGCATTGAATGTCTGGATTTCTACATTTTAATGAAATGTTATATATTTATTTTTCATTTGCTTAGATTATATGATTTAAGTATAAATTGATAATATATGTCTTTCTTCATTCATGCATGACTTCTATTAAAGAAGAGATATATTTAGGGTTACCTATACAAATACAAACAGAAAAGCCAAATATTAATCATTCACATTACCATATAAAAAATTTACAATCAGTACATGGGTCCATTTTAAAAAAATGTATTCTCTTATAAAAAAAGAGAAGAATGTAAAAGAAAGAAAAAAAATAGAAAGAAAAGAAAAATGAATAGTATAATCTATATACTATGACCCAAAATGCCTAAATAGTGAGAAATGGTTTAATGCAAAAATAATAATATAGAAGGTAATTCTCTAAGAAGTCATTGCATTTTCCTACATTTTCTAAAAGACATATTACTTGATCTTTTTATTTGATGAATTTGATTGATGCATGAAAGTAATGTATAATATTTTATAAATCCTTACATTTGATTCCTTTCATGAGATTAATGACAAAATAACACTTTGAGTATTTCTTCTTTATACATATGCAAACATATTAGTTCATTTCTATACATCAACTTTTTCGCATATAAATTAGTATGAGTGTTTTAAACCATAGGATTCAGTGTTTTTAAGAGTATTGACTTGTGAGGAATAGAGTCACAGAGAATTCAGGTTCGTGAAACTAAGTTTGAGGGAAATTAAATTGACACATTTTTGATATAAAATATGTAAATGATTTTCAACTAAGTATTATAATAAATCATGAATGTTTAGAAAGTTGAAATAATCTATGCTTATGATTTTAATTATGAAATTTAAAAGAGATTATAAGCATGATATATTTTTGTATTTCATTTCTTTATTTTAAATTTTAGTTAACTTCTTATTTTATTTGTTTTATTTTATTTTCAATTTTTGTTAATATTTGTGGGTATCATTACTAAAACCCTCACCAAACTTAAACTCGTCTACTAGGGAACCCTAGGGGTTTAAAGGCTTATTGCATATGCTAAATGCAACCGGGTCAATCCACGGAAGTGATTTAAGATAGTTTAATTTTTAGTTTTTATCGCTTCTCTTATTAAGGGACTAACAAGAAGTTGGTTGAGGGTTGTGATGAGTGCTTAAAAAGCACTAAATTAACATGATTTAATGTACTTTAATTTATTAAATAGATTTATATTTGTATGATTTTATCATATTTTTATATAAAATTTTCTTTTCAGAATCATGGATGTTTTTATTATTTTTCAGATATTTTTGTTCAAAACTAACTTAAAGACACTAAGAAAAATACTGGAGGCAATACATCACAAATATATTGAGAAAAGAAATGAGGAAAAGTCAAAAAGATGGAAAAATTTGGACAAATGGGTTAAAATGATCAAAAATGTAAAAATGGCTGAAATCCCAAGCGTAGCAGCCCATTCACGTCAAGTCCCGCACGCACCAGTGCTCCAGTAGCCCATCCTCACCAAGTCCCGTGCATACTAGCCCATCTGTATCGATTCCTACACGTAGCATTCCATTTGCGTCGATTCCTGCACGTAGCATTCCATTCGCGTTAAGTCCTGTATGGATCTGCACGTGCACACACCCAACATATGCCGAAATACCCCCACATGTGGTCAGCACACGCTCTACACATGCCCAGCCAGTGCCCGTAGTCAGCACACGCCTGACACATGCCACTCTGACTTCCGTGGGAGCCAGGGCGCTCTCGCGTTGTACCGTAAGCGCGCCAACACACTCCTTGCCACGTCTTGTACACACCAATTGCATGTCTATCGCACCAATCACTTGTCTACCAAGATTTTTATGCTCCAAACGCTTCCAAATTCAAATTTTGAAATATTTTCCCCCCTTTTTGGCCTTTTCTTCACCTATAAAAGAACCATCTTCCCCCATTGTAAAACACACAAAATGTTTTGAAAACTTTCTCTCTCTAGCTTTCTCTATTAAGAAAGTTTTCATTTTTTTAGTTTAGTTTTTAAGTTTTCTTTTTGAGAAGGACTATCTATGTTTTATAAAGTTTTAGTTTTTGATTCAATAAGCGGAGATGCAAATCCATTTGAAGGTTTTTCCAGTAATAGAATCAGCATCAAAATGTTGTAATGATTATTTTAAGGTATTATTTTAATGGATTCTTTACAGTTATTTTTTTATGTTTTATTTTTTTATATTATATTTAATTTGTTTGTGATTAAATTTAACATGGTTGACTAGTTTTAAATATAATATAATTATAACTTTGTTAAGCTTGTGAAATATTAAATAGGTAAAACATTTCCTTAAAATAAATTGACTTTGTTTTTATTCAAGATTTTATATTAAGGATGTTAGAGAAAAATACATTATTTTTCATTATAAATTTAAATCTGAAAATTATATTTTAAAGTTTAATTATCCGGTCTGATTTAGAGTAGTGTTCTTTTATTTGTTGGTACAATCACTTGGTAGTTAGAGTGAAACTCTATTTGAAATGTTTTTTATAAGAACTATTATTCGAAAATGTATTGACGATATATTTTCAAAAATGGTTTTAAAACTTAAAAGTTAGTATTTGGATAATTAAATTCTTAGGTTTAATTTGGATACCTTGAATAAAATCTAATTATTTTACTCCATCTAAAGCTGTGATTAGATGGTTTGTTATTTTCTTATAAATAAATCTAAAATTTAATATTTAATTAATTAATAGGTCTCACCTAAGGATATTAGTTAGTTAATATTAAACAAAAGAATTTGGCCCCACCTAAGGACACTTTCATACCAAAAAAATAAAATCAATAAATATCAATTTATATTTTTAATAACCTACATAATATGAGCAATTATAATTAACCTAATAATTATATCCTTAAATTCTCCACTGTTATGAATGATAAAAATTTGTATTATTGTTTATTGAATCTATATCTATGTTTATTTTTATGTTATTAGATTAGCAAACAAATAAACCAAAATATCGTGACAGGATGTTTAGGATTTAATTTCATTTTTAAGATTTTGAATAATAAATTAAAAACCACATATATTCCTTCTTTAGATCGACCTTGGGAGTATACTTGTCATTTTCTATAAAATGATTCATGCACTTGTGAGAGTTTTATAAATATAAAACCAAAGTATTTGCAAGATCGACGATACCATTTTTGCTCATCAATTATCTCCCTGAATCTTTGTTGTTTGTATATTCCCACTTTTCTTATTCTTGCATATCTATTTCTCTCTCTGCTTATGTGTCTTGCATAGTATGTTAATTATCCTACTTGGTGCCATGCCTAACTGTTTAATCAACAAGTATTCTCTCCTGCTAATTGCTTTGACATGCTCTTTTTGTGTGTTTTCCTTGCTTACTGCTTACTTCTTCTGTGGATATTTGCATGAGCATCATGTCACATATTTTTATCATGTAGTGTCAAAGTTTTAGGATTTTCTTTCTGTAATCTTGTCATTCATATTCCATGTCATATAGAATGCATCCAACCTATTTTACTAGGTTCTTTTTTCTTATACCTAGTATGTTGTATGTTGATTCTATGTTAATCTCTTGTTAGTTCTATGTTAATCTCCTATTGATTTGTGTCATCTTTTGCATGCTCTTCCATATCTTATGCTATAGATGTATCTTTGGAGAAAATTAAGGTGTTATTACAAGTTTGTTTACATGAGTTTTTCTCTGTACTATGCTTGTTTGGGTTTGTGTCGTGCATCTTATACCATATAGATTATTTTCCTATCTTTATGACTCTTGACTTGCATGCATTGCTACGATAAACTTGTGTGTTTAGTTGGCATTCCTGGTGTTTGGGGTGTTAATCTTGTCTAAGCATGTCTCTTATCTCTATGTTGAAACTTGAGCTTTTATCACATGTTTAGATTTTTTTTATAACATCCCTTGTTTCTTCTCTCTTGAGGGTGTTACTTGTGTTGCTTACTAGTTGGTTAGTTTCTTTCTGTCTCTCTACTAGTGTTACCAATGATATCTTTTACATCTCACTTGTTTGATTTTGTGTTACTTGTTTGTTTCTTTAAAATTATGTTTATCTTCATTTATTGCTTTAAAAATAAAAAAATAATAATATATACATTTATCTATGGTCATTTGACATTCTCATTCTCTCTTTCTCTTTCTTCTTAGGATTGTTCTGCACGTTCTTCTGTTCAACTTTTTACTGCATGTATAATGAAGTTAATAGGGACTTTGTTGGTTTTTGAGTTGCATGCATTTGATTTGAATTGAAATGAGGTTTTTATGACATATGTTTTCATTGAGCGTATGTATAGCTAAATTCTTATCTTGAATTTGAATACAACTTTTTCTTACACATATCATAACTTTGTAAATTTGTATGGATATTTTGAGAGATTTATGTGGATTTCTATTTTGATGATTTGTATGACTCTAACAAGTTCTAGAATCCACTTTAGTGTCTATTGAGGCAAAATTATAGGTGCTACTTGGATAGAGAGATGATTTAGGCTATCTTTGGATCATTTTAATTTTTCAAGCCACCAATGTTTACTTATTCATCTTTACCTATCTTTAAGCCATTATGTAATCTCTTCATTTTTTTTCACCTATTGGCCTAGCACAAATGCTTTATCCCACTTACCATGTATACCCTTTTGTTGAGCATGTATGTTCTAAGATTGTGTGTTTTATGCTCTTGGTTTTAATTAAAAAAAGGGAAAGAAGAAAGAAGAAGAATATTGAAAAATGAATGGAATATAAAAAAGGAGAAAGAAATGATGATAAAAAGAGGTGTATGAATTATTGAATTTAATGTGTAGCTCTCATAACAACCATGTTGTTGAATGAATTTTAAGAAGTAAACAGCAAAGATCCCATGTTTGAGGGTATTTTTATCATGGACATATTGGTTTGTCTTTGGATGGACCAAGGTGTGTTTGAGCCTATATGTCATATCTTTCCTACCCATAACTCAGCCTATTATTACAAGCATTAAAAGACCTATTGATTTATGTGGACTTATGAAGTTTGGTTCTCTTGGGTCTATATTTCAATTTTCTTGGTTTGTATAAGCATATCTTAATGGTATATAGAGTAAGCAAGTTTAGAATATCATACATAGTGCATGTTATCAAAAATTCAGTCATACACTTATATGAATGCATTATGAATTGATTTCCTCATGGATATTTTTGTTAAATGTTTTGGTTATTCTCAAAGGGCCCTCCGGCTTTTATCCTTCTCTACTTCATATTTCTTCCACTGGTTTCTCTACCACGTTTATGCTTAGAGGATGTACAGTTATCTTTCCTCAAGATATTAGTAATTTATTATCTCTTCTTGTTGTTTGGTTTCCTTCTTTTTTATTATCCATTTAGAGTTTGAAGTTGTCTTGGATTTGCATCGATTTCAAGATTTTACTCAAGGTTTTATGCCTTTTTTTCATTTTGTTGTACCTCTTATTCACGATTGACCCATTTATTTATCCTCAATCAAACCTTACCTTTTTGGTACTTCTTTGGCCCATTTTTCTCCATATTCTCTTTGTTTGGTGGAGATGAACACATTGTTCCCTTTAAGCTTGTCCATTCCTTTTGAACAATTAGCTGCCATTGTTCTTAATCCTCAATCTAGTTCACTACCTTCTACCTCCTACCATTGTTGGACAGTCTTTTCACTATGGTGTTCTTGGGAACGTTGATGCAAAAAAGGGAGAAAAAGAGTGTTGAACTTCTTTTATTTTCCTTGTTACTTTAGTTTTTTCAACTCTATTCTTTAGAAGTTCTTAAAATATTATTTACTTAATGAGATTGAGTTTATTGTGTTCCTTACTCTCTGTTCATCTATCCTCACATGTTTTGTGCAGGTTGTTTACTTCCCTCTTTTTGTAGTGCTTATTTTCTACTGTGTATAGATACTTCTATTTTGGAAAGTTTCAAGAGTTTAGAATGCATAACATGTTTATTGCTTGACATGTATACTTTTAGGGGGAGATTGTGTGTAAAATACATGTTGACAAAGGGAGCATTATGATTGTTTTGCATTCTTGTTCTTTTTCCTGCTTATGAATTTATTTTATATTGTTATGTTATAATGTCTCTTTCTTCTTGACATTATTTTCTATGAACCTTGCATAAATAAAACTGTTAGTATGACATGTTGCATGCATAGTTTGTATTTTTCTATTTCACATGCCTTTTTACGTGTCTACTTGCATCCTTATATAGTGGATTATTGCATGATTATCACTTATAGTTGGTAGCGTGGTATTTGTCATTGGAATGCATAACACATGTTTTCTTAAGTAAACTAGGATGTATTTTTGTATATGTGTGCATAGTATGGGGTGAGATTACATTATTGAATACACCTAAGTGTTGTTGGGGGAAGATAATTGAATCACTAGGAGTGTGTCAACTTGGAAGATAGTTGAACTCTTATTCAATTCTTTTTAGGGATTTACTGACATATTTAAGTGGCAGATGTTTGGGGGAAGATTGTTTAGTAACTAGGAGTGTGCCAACTTGGAATATAGTTGGACTCCTAGTCAACATCTTCTTTCAAATTTATTGACACGTGTATGTGCCATTGGTGTTTGATCGCCCATCTTTTCGATGTGTTGTATGCACATTACAAACCCTCTTATGCCCTCTTACAACACTTATACATACGGGGCTCCCTGCTATGTATTGTGATGTTTCCTTTCTACATTATTCTTGACTTGTCTATGCATTCAAGTTGTTGTTCATTACATGTTTTTACCTTGCTATTATCTCCATGTTATTCTTTGTATTTCTCGCTTGACTACATGTATCGCTTCTTTTTGTTTTTGCTTTAATCTTTGTGATTATTGGATTTCTCTCTTTCATATAGAGGTATGGTATGTTGCATACCTGTGTGTGCTTGCTTTGAAATTCCATGTCAAAAAGGAGAAGTGTGTGTTTGTTTGGTGTGCACAACTTGTGTTTGTTTGTTTTTTTGTGCATTATATTTGTTTGTTCACATGTGTATTTGTTCATTCACATACTAGTTGATGTATAGAATGGTGAGTGTAGCTTGCACTGTATCATAGTTATCTTATATACATACACTAAGGGGAGTGTTGCATATGATAAAGAGGATTCTGCGTACTTGTTTTCATGTTGATTGTGCTTAGCCTATCAATGTCTACATGTGTAAGGGTGACACGATAGTATGCGTTTAGACTACACACTATTTCTATATGATACATTCACGCAGTATGTGTTTGTTTCGTATGTGTAAGTTATAGGTGTAGAGTGAAGTCATCATGCTTCAAGTGTGTTGTTTGCAGTGATGTTGAGTTACTTATGCTTCAGAGTGACAGAGGTTGGACAAGTTGATACATGAAGATGGATGAAGCACATAAGATGGATTCACTTGGTGTAGGAAAAGTCTTTCAAGTTTTGGTATGTGTCATTGTGTTGTTTATGAGAAAATTTTTTTTAGGACATCTTCATTATCATCTCATGTTTGATGAGTATGTGTATTTAGTTGTACAATTTTTTGACACGAAAATCCAAAAGAGGAGAATGTAAATCATGTTGTACTCATGTCTGTGTGTTGACTTCCCATGTGTAAAACATGGTGTTTGTTTTATTTTATACAATGTTCTATCATCTTCTATGTAAAATTGATTATTGCAGATCAGTAATACACACACATAGTTAGGAACACTTTGTATGCAAACATTTTTACACATACCATAGGTTAGTTTTCATAGTGTGCATGCTAGGTGGAATGTTGATTTTCTGCAAGCGAGCATGCGAACAAGTCAATGTTATCACTTGTGTTTTTGGTTCATTTCGGGTGCAGGTATTTATGGAAAGTACTCAAAAAATTTAAGAACAAAAAATGTGACTTTTTATTACCTCGCCACCAAGCTTGCCACCACCCTCACCACCGCCCTTGGTGAGGTGGCTGGCAAAGTGAAAAATTTGAGTTCTATAAATACCCTCCTTTATACTTATTTGGTATCCAAAAAATGTAGCAAAGCTCTATCAAATTGACATATCATTTTTCTATGTTTGGATCACTAATACCTCTAGTGTTATTCACTATAAGTCATTCGTGATTATGTAAGCAAAATTGTGCTTGTAAGTGTTGAGTACTCGAGATGGTATTTGCAAGTGTATTCTATGTAAGTCGTGTGTTGGCTAGGAGTTACTTGGATAACGGTTTATTTGTGAGAACCTTATTGTGAGAGTGAGCTAAGTTAAATGCTTTCAGTTCTTATATCTCTTATGGTGTGCAATAAGAGATAGGTTGTGTGAGTTTGAGGGTATCTTCAAGATTGGGAGTAGTTACACTTCTGATTATTGATCTGTGGTTTCTAATCACACCACATTGGGTGGTGTTGGCTTTGGAGGTAAGCCAGGTTTATGTGTCGAACCAGGTTATTGTGAAGGTAGCAAGCAAGAGCAACAATAGGTAGTTAGGTCAGGTGCCCGACTAATAGAGTTATTTGGGTTTATACTTTTCTATCGAGTTGTATCTATTTATTGTTTTTAGTGGATTGTTTACTGTTGAGTGGTTGTTACTACATAGATAGGGTTTCTATATGGGTTTACCTCATTATATATACTATTATGCATGATCTGCTATTGTGTTAGCATAATATGAATTTCTATCATTTATATTATATCATACTAGATTTAGACTATGATTAGAAAGCTTATTTGTTTTGCATTTTTGCATGCTTTCTTTCCTTTCCTTGTAGCATGCTTATAGTTTTCTGATTATTACTTCTACTTTTTTATCATGCATTTTTGGTGTGACTCTATATGGAATCTATATCTCCTTACCCTGGTAATGTATTAGGTATTATGTATTTGGTGTGACTTTCTGATCATGCATTTTTTTAATTTTATGGTTTGTTATGTAATGTATGATTGCATGCTGTAAAAGTACAATCATCATGTGCCTAATATGTTCCTATATATAAGGTCTTGAAGAGATTGAAAATCCCTTATAACTTTTCAATATATATGATTATCTTGCATGCTGTGTGATGTTTGCTTTGTTTATACATACTGCTAGCTTGGACAAGAGCTGTGAGGCACACCATCACTAGTGTATTTACTGTAGTTTCTACTTCCTTATTATAGTTTTTTTGTTGTATGTTAAATTGAGAATGTTATTTTATACTTTAATTGTGTTAATTTCTTAATTCACATGGTGAGGCCTTCTTGACCGAATTGATATAGAATTCACGAAAAGATTCCATGGGTTGGGGTTTTTACCCCTTATCTAGGTCCTGATTACCTATTTGAATTGAAAGAACATTTGACATTCATGTAATTGTTCGTATATGAGAATCTTCAAGGTGGATTTGGGCGTCTATCTATAAATGATTTTCTTTCCCCACCATCTTTGTTTGTGGTGGATTTGTCCATTGATTTGGATAATGATTTTTTTGAGGGTTTCATATCCATCTCAATATTGACAAACTTTTGAGCCTCTTCATAAATCATATTAAGAGAACATTATGGGGTGGTCTTGGTCAAATCCACAAATAAACCACAATCCCTTTTTATTCCCTTTTTGAAAGCTTTGAGGGCATGGAATCGGGACACTATGAGATCTCCATTTTTTCCATCTTGAACCTCTTCATGTTGGTCTCTATTGTCTCCTTACTTTATTTAACAATAAAGAACAATTGGTGAGACTCCTTATGAATTGGTTTGTTACAAGCGTAGTTAGTGATGAAAGCCTTTACTAATTGGTTGAAATTAGTGATGCTTTTTGGAGGAAGCTCTATGAACCATTTTTGTGACGTCTTGAAATGTAGAGGCAAAAATATTACAAAACATAGCCTCTCTTTTTTCTTCGGTCACACACACTAACACCATAGCCATCTTAAAGTGTATCACGTTAGCTACAGAATAGTCCATTCCCTTATAGGGTGGAAACTTTGGATAGGAGAATTTGGGTGGTGGAACCATCAGTTTTGAGAAGAGGGTTTTTGATAATTGATCACACATGGCTTCATTATCGTTCATAAGGCATCCCCTGCCCTACTTTTTAAGTTGATCCGCCATTTTTTCTTCCAATTTATTTTATATCTTCTTCCATTTATCATCCCATTTGCTATCAAGATAGTATGTTTGAGCTTCGTTAGGTGCATATGTTTAGAACACGTGGTTTAGGTTGGCAAGAGATGGTTCAATTGGGGTAGTAGGATTCATAAAGTGGCTATTGTGTTGGATTTATGGGTTTGCATTCTTGGAGGTGATGCCTCTTTGGTTCTTGAAGAGCTTGTCGAGCTCTTGTTAGATGTGATGGTTTTGTGGGTGGTGTGGCTATTATAATCAAGAAGGAGCTTTTGGCTTATTTTGAGTAGTTCTCTTGCAATAAAAGTGCACAAAGTTCTTTGTTATCATTTTGTGGTTTGATGAAAACTTGTTGCAATTCGACATATTTTTCATCCTAACATATTTTTCTAAGGATGCGTCCTCAAAACTCATGCTTATTGAACTAGTAGCACATGAGATCATCTTTGTAATTTCTGATGGGGCTAATGGTTGAATTAAGCTGCACCCTAATCCATGGTGTGGGGTAAGATGAACTGCATGGTGAGATACATGTTCATTAGGGTTACTTCCAAGAACTTGATGCACGAGGTGTTTAGGGTGATTATGAGGATTGCTTCTCCTTGAATAAGAGGTAGTGTGATGGCTAGTCATATTGACTGAGGTGAATTTTCCCCTTAACGGGTCACATGCATCTATATATATATAGGCACTACTATTTTCAAGTGCTGGCATCTCATTGAAACGATCACATTTTAATTATACTGACACAAAGCAAGTCCATTCTATTAGAATAAGGTTATGACCATATATCTCTGTAATGCATGTCTTATTGTCCCTTAACCAAGTCAAGTACCCCATTGTTAGGTACTTCGAGTCTTGCATAACTTATGCAGGTCATATACCTCATGTAGCTCATTTTCTTGATGTACCTTATATAGATCGCTTGGGTTATGTATCTCGTGTAACTCACGTAGGTTATATAGGTCGTTTACCTCATGGTCATCAGGTCCACGTTATCTAAATATATTATAATACTTTAATTACTATTACAACTTAATTTAAGGTAAAATAAAATTATATTTATTTAAATATTATTAAATATAATCACACATTTTTATACATTGTGCATTAATTTTTTTAAGAATGTTATATACAATAATTTGACTTTAAATATTATTTTAAGTAATATAACATAGTAAGATTAAGTTGAACGTAGTAATCATGTTTAGGGGTGAGCATCGGTTCGAAACCATAAGTTTTAGGTCAATTCGAATCCGATCCGATCCGAAACAAATTATAAATTATTCAATCCGAATTTGATCCACTGTACATGCCAATCCGAACAAATTCGAAACTGCTAATTTTAAGTCAATCCGAATCTGATCCGATCTAATCCAAAAATTATTCAATCTGAATCTGTTTTACATGCCAATTCGAACAAATCTAAATCTGCCAATTTTAAGTCAATCTGAATCCGATCCGATCCAATCTGTTGTACATGCCAATCCGAACAAATCTAAATCCGCCAATTTTAAGTCAATCTGAATCCGATCCAATCCGAAAATTATACAATCCAAAAATTATTCAATCCAAAAATTATTTAATCTGAATCCGTTTTAAATTCCAATCCGATCGGATAGGGTCAAAATTTTAATTTAAATCTATTAAAAAATAACATAAATAAACAAATTATGAAATATCAATCTGATCCGAACCGCTATAAATGTCAATCCGAACAAATCCAAATCTAATATAATTTCAACATATAAAATGAAAAATTACATAAAATAAAAATATCTAAAATAAAAATATTTTTCATACAAATTAAAAAATAGACAACATGATTAAAAATAATTTAACAAAAATAATCAAAAAGAAAAAATTCAACATCAATTACATAATTTAACTCTAAAAAATTAAATATTAATTACATAAATTAACTTCACTCTCCAAAATTAATAATAGCAATAACTCTTTTTAATAATCATTCAAGGTTTAAGTCACCAATACCATCAAGAACATCTGCATGATCAAAATTAAAAAGTTAAAAATATACATAAATAAAGAGCTAATAAACATAATAATATATATTTGATAACAAATAAATCTATATATATTCAAAATATATATTTGAAAGTTTTATGCAATATACCTGATTCTAGAGCCTCAATTTTATTAAGTGATTCTTGGATATTAATGATTGGAGATGAACGAATCCAATTTTGAGTGCAAATCAAAGATTGTATCGTTTTAGAAGATAAGGAACTCCTATATGGACTAATTGTACGACCACCAGTAGAAAATGTAGATTCAGATGCTACAGTAGATACCGGTATTGCCAATACATCTCGAGCTATCAAAGACAAAATCTTAAATCTTGAAGAATGAACATTCTACCAACTTAATAGATCAAATTTATCATCATCCATATCAACCAATGCTTCTTGTAAATATTTTTCCAACTCAGATTTGTTTTCCATAGTATAAACTTCTTTTAAATGCTTTCTCTTACGAGAAGCATAAAGTTGGAATGCATCTGCTTCTAAACCAAAACCTTTTGTACCCATTTCTAAAGGTTGAGAAGATTCTTCTGTGTTTGATGGAAAATAAGTTTTATGATACTCCTCGTACATATCTTCTAAAGTTTTTTTTCACCCTTTTTGAACTCATTGATGCCTCAATCTCATCCCCATTACACAATTCTAGCAAACTTAGATGTAAAGAACACTCTTTATGCCTAGGATCAAGTAAAACAGCCACAAATAACATCATATTCATTTTAGATATTTCTTCCCAATATTTGTCAAACTTTACCTTCATATCACTAGCCATCTTCATCATAATGTAATCCTTACATTTACTCCACATATCCAGTTGATCATGAATAAAACAAATACGATCCAAGAAGAAATTAGAAGTCACATACAAAGATCCAGAAAACAATAATGTTGCTTCATAAAAAACTTTCAAAAATTGGACAAAATATCTAGCATTATCCCAATCCATTATAGTCGGAGCTTGTTTAATTTCACCTCGACAAAAATATTGATAGTATCCCAAATCAGTGATCACTAACCTTTCAAATGCTTTTTGAAAATAAGTTGCAGAATCCAACATCAAATAAGTTGAATTCCACCTTGTCGTAACATCTAAACAAACAAGTTTTTGAGTATAGAGTTTTTCCATTTTAACAGCACTCTTAAATTTCTGTAGTCTAATTGGTGATCCTTTCACGTATCTTACAACAGTACGAATCCTATTTATTGATATGTTATACTCTTTCAAACCCTACTCAATAATTAAATTCAAAATATGTGCACCACATCGCATGTGCAAGTGTTTTGATTCTAAAATTGCATTACCTCAACCATTAACACATTTTTTCAAATAAGTAATTGCAATATTATTAGAACTTGCATTATCAATTGTAATACATAATATCCTATCAATGCCCCAATCTAACAAACATGTTTCAATCTAACAAACATGTTTCAATCGCTCTACCAAGCGTATCACCTTTATGATTTGGAACTTGACAAAAGTTCAAGATTCTCTTTTGTAAATTCCAACCATTATCAACAAAATGAGTAGTTAAACACATATAACATAAATTCTGACAAGATGTCCATGTATCAATGGTAAGACATATTCTTTTACTAGTTCTATTCAACAACTCTTTCAATTTTACTCTTTCAGTAACGTACAAATTCAAGCAATCTCTTGCAATAGTCCACCGAGAAGGGATTTTAAACAAAGGTTGTAGCTCTTCAATAAACTCCTTAAATCCTTCACCTTCTACGATAATAAATGGAAATTCATCTTTTATTATCATCTTTACCATTTTTCTCTACATCTTTCAACATTAAAATTGTGAGGTACAAGACTTCCTTCCTTATGGAAAGCTAAAGTTTTTTGTTTCTTAAGAACTCTACCGGGAAACTTATCACATCCAATGGTAATGTGTGCAAGCAAATTTGACGTGCCAAATTTGCTTGACACATACTTATATTGTTTCTTACAATATTTGCATATAGCTTTGCGATGTTGTCCTACCCCTTCTATGGTAAAATGAGTCCATGTTTCACTATTAGATCTAGAGGAAACTTTTTTTCCTTCTTTTTTAGAATCAATGCAAAGGTCAGGAATTTGAGTACTTACAGAATCCTCTTCTTGAGTTGGTTGTGTTGCACTTTCATCCTTATTTACTTTCTTCTTGAAAACATGATTAGGAGTGAGCAAAATATCTGATCAATCCAAAAAATCCGATCAAATCTGAAAAAAATGAGTGGCTTCGATCCGAAGTCGGATCAGATTTGGATTGGATTTTATCAATCCGCTCGGATTCGGATTGAAAATATTCAAATCCGAATAATCCAATCCGATCTGATACATTTATATATTATTATAAAATAAATAATTAATAATTAATAAACCTAATTATCTAACCTAACTTATTAAACCTTATTAAACCTAGCCGCCAATCTATTAAGAAACCTAATAATTTTTACAGCTTCCATCTTTCTCTTTGCCTCTGTTCTAATATTTTTTCCAGTTGCTTCCATCATTCTCTCTGCCTTCATCCTAATATATTTTCCAGCTGCTTCCATCTTTCTTTCTGCCTCCATTACTGGTTTTAGGTTCTGCTATCGACATGCTGCTGATCTCTGTTCAGCTACTCTCTGTTATGCTTCACGTCGATCTGTTGTCACTGCTATGTTGTCGCACCTGTGCTATCCCAGTCGCAGCTCGCCAGTCGCTGCTCGCTACATTTTGCACTCTGCTCGCTGCATTCTACATTCTGCTCGCTGCACTCTGTTCGCTCTTGTCACTTTTCATTGTTCTTCATCATCCTACACAGTAGGTTATATTTGTTTGAATTTTTTTTCTTTTTTCTGAATTTTGATTTCAGATCTAATATTCAAATGCTTTGTTTTGTTTGTTATTGATAGTTATTACTTTTGTTTCAAATTGATGTGTGAAGTAAAAAGCTATCTAGAACATATTGTGTGATTTACTGTTTTTTTATAATAATTTTTAAGAGCTATGAGATTAAATTACGAGTTTGAGTGAAAATGTGATGATATTGTAGAACAAAAATTGGGTAACATTATAAGAAAACTTTGAACAGTCATAACTTTGTGCTAGGAGGTCTATTTTAGATGAATATTTTTTTGATTCCACGTAACTTTTCGATATCTAGGAATGACAAACTGCCAAAGGCGATTTGTCCAGAATTTTCTCCAAAAAATGCTGTTTTTCATGTTTTAATTGAGTTAAAAAAAATTAAGATACTTTTAAAATATTGAGGTCTATTAATATTGAACAATCATGTCCAACATCTATGTGTACATTTTTACAATTATTTATTGTAAATGTCTAATATTTTTTTCTACAGCTATATAGATGGTTTTAGATAAAGATAAGGATACACTTTATGTAAGTACTCCAATTCCTAACATTTGCATTGATTCTAAAGAAGAAGGTAAAAAAGTTTCCTCTAGATCTAATAGTGAAACATGGACTCATTTTACCATAGAAGGGGTAGGACAATATCGCAAAGCTATATGCAAATATTGTAAGAAAAAATATAAGTATGTGTCAAGCAAATCTGGCACGTCAAATTTGCTTGCACACATTGCCATTGGATGTGATAAGTTTCCCGATAGAATTCTTAAGAAACAAAAAACTTTAGCTTTCCATAAGGAAGGAAGTCTTGTACCTTACAATTTTAATGTTGAAAGATGTAGAGAAAAATTGGTAAAGATGATAATAAAAGATGAATTGCCATTTATTATCGTAGAAGGTGAAGAATTTAAGGAGTTTATTGAAGAGCTACAACCTTTGTTTAAAATCCCTTCTCGGTGGACTATTGCAAGAGATTGCTTGAATTTGTACGTTACTAAAAGAGTAAAATTAAAAGAGTTGTTGAATAGAACTAGTAAAAGAATATGTCTTACCATTGATACATGGACATCTTGTCAGAATTTATGTTATATGTATTTAACTGCTCATTTTGTTGATAATGGTTGGAATTTACAAAGAGAATCTTGAACTTTTGTCAAGTTCCAAATCATAAAGGTGATACGCTTGGTAGAGCGATTGAAGCATGTTTGTTAGATTGAGGCATTGATAGGATATTATGTATTACAGTTGATAATGCAAGTTCTAATGATACTGCAATTACTTATTAGAAAATATGTGTTAATGGTTGGGGTAATGCAATTTTAGAATCAAAACACTTGCACATGCGATGTGGTGCACATATTCTGAATTTAATTGTTGAGCAGGGTTTGAAAGAGTATAACATATCAATAAATAGGATTTGTGCTGTTGTAAGATACGTGAGAGGATCACCAATTAGACTGTAGAAATTTAAGAGTGCTGTTAAGATGGAAAAACTCTCTACTCAAAAACTTGTTTGTTTAGATGTTACGACAAGGTGGAATTCAACTTAGTTGATGTTGGATTCTGCAACTTATTTTCAAAAAGCATTTGAAAGGTTAGAGATCACTGATTTGGGATACTATCAAGAGTTTTGTCGAGGTGAAATTAAACAAGCTCCGACTATAATGGATTGGGATAATGCTAGATATTTTGTCCAATTTTTGAAAGTTTTTTATGAAGCAACATTATTGTTTTCTGGATCTTTGTATGTGACTTCTAATTTCTTCTTGGATCGTATTTGTTTTATTCATGATCAACTGGATATGTGGAGTAAATGTAAGGATTACATTATGATGAAGATGGCTAGTGATATGAAGGTAAAGTTTGACAAATATTAGGGAGGAATATCTAAAATGAATATGATGTTATTTGTGGCTGTTTTACTTGATCCTAGGCATAAAGAGTGTTCTTTACATCTAAGTTTGCTAGAATTGTATAATGGGGATGAGATTGAGGCATCAATGAGTTCAAAAAGGGTGAAAAAAACTTTGGAAGATATGTACGAGGAGTATCATAAAACTTATTTTCCATCAAACACAGAAGAATCTTCTCAACCTTTAGAAATGGGTACATAAGGTTTTGGTTTAGAAGCAGATGCATTTCAACTTTATGCTTCTCGTAAGAGAAAGCATTTAAAAGAAGTTCATACTATGGAAAACAAATCTGAGTTGGAAAAATATTTACAAGAAGCATTGGTTGATATGGATGATGATAAATTTGATCTATTAAGTTGGTAGAATGTTCATTCTTCAAGATTTAAGATTTTGTCTTTGATAGTTCGAGATGTATTGGTTGTACCGGTATCTACTGTAGCATATGAATCTACATTTTCTACTAGTGGTCGTACAATTAGTCCATACAGGAGTTCCTTATCTTTTAAAAGGGTACAATCTTTGATTTGCACTCAAAATTGGATTCGTTCATCTCCAATCATTAATATCCAAGAATCACTTGATGAAATTGAGGCTCTAGAATCAGATATATTGCATAAAACTTTCAAATATATATTTTGAATATATATAGATTTATTTGTTATCAAATATATATTATTATGTTTATTAGCTCTTTATTTATGTATATTTTTAACTTTTTAATTTTGATCATGCAGATGTTCTTGATGATATTGGTGACTTAAACCTTGAATAATTATTAAAAAGAGTTATTGTTATTATTAATTTTGAAGATTAAAGTTAATTTATGTAATTAATATTTAATTTTTTGGAGTTAAATTATGTAATTGATGTTGAATTTTTTCTTTTTGATTATTTTTGTTGAATTATTTTTAATCATGTTGTCTACTTTTTAATTTGTATGAAAAATATTTTTATTTTAGATTTTTTTATTTTATGTAATTTTTCATTTTATATGTTGAAATTATATTAGATTTGGATTTGTTCGGATTGACATTTATAGCAGTTCGGATCAGATTGATATTTCATAATTTACTTATTTATGTAATTTTTTTAATAGATTTAAATTAAAATTTTGACCATATCCGATTGGATTGGAATTTAAAGCAGATTTGGATGGAATAGTTTTCGGATTAGATCGGATTCAGATTGACTTAAAATTGATGGATTCGAATTTGTTCGGATTGGCATGTACAACAGATTGGATTCAGATCGACATTTAAAGCAGATTCGGATTGAATAATTTTTTTATTGAATAATTTTCGGATCGGATCGGATTCGGATTGACTTAAAATTAACGATTTCGAATTTGTTCGGATTGGCATGTACAACGGATTGGATTCGGATTGAATAATTTATAATTTGCTTCGGATCGGATCAGATTCGGATTGACCTAAAACTTGCGGTTTCGAACCGATGCTCACCCGTAATAAATTTTAAGTGTTTATTTATTATTTTCTCAAAAAAATTATTCAAAAAATAAAACTACATGTACGAGTAAATACATTAAATGTAGAATGTTTAAAATGGTAAATGTGAAATCATTAAGATTTTCTTCTTACAATTTTAAAAAATAAATTATTAAAGAACATGTACGAGTACGACCACATCCTAATCAGGGGAACATGAGCAATGTATAAAGAGAGTGCACTGGGGGGAATTGAAAAGTGATAAAAATAAAATAATAATAATAATAAATAAAGGGAAAGATTTTTTTGGCCCAAAAAAGGCAAAGATTTTTTTTTCAAGAAAAAAATATGTGCACCATATTTTTAATTAAATTTTTTTTTTACATTATACGAAAAACAAATATGCAACATATTGAGGGATTTAAAAAAAAACTCTATTTATGAAAGAGATTATTTTATGCGATTAAAATTGAGAATAATATGAAGATAAAACAACTGCACTTATATATACAAAGAAACTACACCAATTTATTAAGCTAACTATAGTATACAGAGAGAGATGCAAGGCCTTACGGAAACCTAGATTGAAACAACACTGTTCCATCAAACAGAGAATTGAGGCTTCCAGAATCATCACAAACCAAATATGTGGTCATTTGAACCAAAAATAGCAGCATTAAACTGTCTTGTATTCAAGTCATTACCATCCAAACCCGATCCAAACCGATCAAGCCATTGTGTTGGGCTCGAATGATCACTCTCCTCTACCCACTCAGAAGTCATATCAATATCATCAAATTGAATAGGATCAGCTTCTATAGATTTCATTCTAGTTTGTTTAGCTAACTTGAGATTGTAATTTATGCACATAAGATCATTCAATGTCTCTCTATCAATCTTATTTCGTTTCTCTGAATGCATTTGTTGAAATGAAATCCAATGCCTTTCAAAAGTGAAGGTAGTGCAAACCTGACTCAGTATTCTAATTGCCACTCGCTGCAACACTGGTGCAGAGTCACCATATTGTTCCCACCAAAGCCCTGCAACAAAATAACACCAAGTTAGAACTTCATTGATGTATTGCTACTTAGATTGCGTTTACTGATTCGTAATGGAATTTAAAAGGAATCCGAATCATAAGGAATTGTAAAAAAAGAATGTTTCCCATTACTGCATTTACTTATTATTAAGATCCTGCAATCGGAAACTACTTCAATTAGTTAAATATAGAACACAAAATTATATTTTACATAAATACCTTCACATGAACAATTTTATTTTTATTTTATTATTTCATATTTTAATAGATTTGGAAAACAAATTTTTTTATCTAGCAGAAATCAAGTTCAGGACTTTTAGATAAGAATCCAATTCCTCCAAAATCGATAATTTGACTGCTAATATGTGTGTGGGAGACCTAATTACAGAAAATCTTATTTAACAAGTAAATATGGGAATCGTAATCATTACGTAAAACCTAATTTCCATTAAATAAACATGCTCTTTTGACTATAAACCAGGAAATACTCTAGACTTTCTTTGAGACATTTTTTATCTGCAAGGGTTAAAATATCAATATTTATAAACATATCGACAAAATACCAAAGATATCAAAAGATACTGAGGATGCCATGGATATTTGATCCATGTTTACCTGGTGAAACTGCATCTCGTGCCTCCATGGCCAGGCTGCAACCAAACATCCCATTTGCTTTTGTAAATATAAATATCTGACTGGTAATGTCCCGTCTCATTTCGGGAATAGGAAGTAATTTTTCTAACACTTTGAAGAAGTCTTCTTTTATTGATGTAAGAAATTTCACTTCTGGATTATACTGAATACTAGGGTTCAAAAATGCTGCTGCTGAATGAAGAGGTGAATGGAGTTGATCCCTCCACTTTCTATCAACTATATCCAAAAATGTTTTGCATTTGCTCTCATCCATTATATAGTAAGTTCTTAAGGACTCTTTAGCTCTAGTCATCATCTCATATAAAGAGCCTACAATCGGCTTCCCACCAGATACTTCCTTCAATACTTTCAGAAAAGGTTCTGAGATTGCGACACTTTCTTCCACTGCACCCCAGAAATCATTATCTCCAACTACGGCAAGACATGATATATTTTGTGGTTTATTTGCATAAGATGAATTTGTACAAAATTCAGAACTGTTGAACATAAGCTTCAATCTTGACCTTTGTTTCAATATAGATTGCAATGAGAGGAAGTTCGATACAGATTTTGTTATCCCGGTCTTGATAAGTTCTTGGCCTCCGGTGAACTTCTTCATTAGATCAAGCATACAAGCATTGTTATAAATGAACTTTGAGACAGTTTGTGCTTGTATGATGCATTGGTTCACCCAATCTACTCTTGAGAATTCCTCGAGAATTGAATTTAAGCACTGCGAAGCACAAGGAGACACAAATATTGTTGGATAGTTTTGCAAAATATGGTTTGCGACAGCAGTATAGTTGAAACTACTATCCATGATAACCTGCACAACATTATCAGGGCCAAAATCTTGAATGACGGTATCAAATAACTCAACAAGGCATTTAGAGTTCTTAAAGTACGCAGATGCATCGATTGATTTATGGAAAAAAGTTCTGGAAGGTGATGAAACTAAGAAGTTAATCAGAGCTCTTGATTTATTGTCAGTCCAAGTCTCAGCAATGATAGTGCAACCTGTTGTAGCCCATTCTTTTTCAATGTCTTTTGATTGCAAACTCATCTCAGACTTGATCCTTTCTAGCCAAGTAGTCTTAAGGGTTTCAGTAGACGGGCCAGTAAATCCCGGACCACATTTTGTTATGGCATCAATCATTAGTTGATACGAAGAAGAGCGAGCAATACTAAAATCCAACTTATTCTCAAAAAAGAACAAAGCAATACTTCTCTCTGCATTTTCTTGGCTGTTCAAAGAGGGAGGTGCCATTGTCAAAGGAACAACAGTTGGGAATAGTTTTGCTGGAGACGCAGCGCCAGCATCCAACATAAGAACTTTACCTGCAGAAACATTTACCGGAGATCTGACTTCAATGATCTTTGGTTTTTTAGTAGTACATGTTTCTTTGATCTCTTCTTTTGATGCTATAATGGCTCTTACTCGATCAGTAACATCATCTCTTACCTTGCTACATGGATTGACGCCTTTGCTAGGTAGCCGAGATAAGTGATGCTTCAGCCTACTAATGCCACCATTCAGAATTCTCAGGCAAAATTTACACCTCACTTTGTTTCCATCTAATTTTTCAGCATATTCCCAACACACATCTTTTTCTCGAACCACTGCAAGGATGAAAGCAGAAAGCATGTTTATAATTTACAGTTTATGCATTTAAGCACTTCGATATTCATGCATAATAATAAATAAAATGATTAAAAAACTACTTATTCAACTTGATATGAATTGAAAACTTTCATTTCAGGAACGTATAAAAGAGAGAAACAAATGTTATGTCTCATATACTAAGGAAATAATGAAGATTGCAATTCCGTAGGTCTGTTTGCTTGTTGAAAGTGATTTGAAAAGAAAGTGCTTTCATATAAAAGAATACAATTTGTGCTTTTGTCAGCACTTTAGTAGAAGCATTTTGCTGTCAGAAACGCTTAGGGAAAAAACACAAACTCTATTCCAGTTACATACCAAAACTCCTCAAATCAGATTAATCAGGCAAACTTACTGAGAATGAGAAATTGTTCCAAGTCCAGCACGTCAACCTACACAAAGGGGAAAAAAAAAATCAAGTCATATTTATAGGAAGAAAGACAATCTCTTTAAATTTTAAACCATGATTTCCTATTTTTTAAGTTATGTTAAAACGACCAATTCAAAAAACTTAAAGTGAAAACTCTAATTATTCAAGTGATTTTATTTTTATATTCTTAAAAAAGCAGATATTGTTTATATACCGTATTTTTTAACATATAATTTTTTTTTTACTTTACAAAAAAACAACATATATATATATAATGAAAGCTTTAAAAATAAAAACTTCATCCTATGCAATTAAAAGAAAGTTCCAATTTCATTGTACTGTTCCATTTTCTCTCAGAAGATTAAAGTTACACAGCTGATATCAAATTATTGACGTCGAATCCCAATTTAGTAAGAAAGTCAAAATTTAGTATGCAGATCACTCTATGTAATTACTAGCGTCTGTATTAATCAGCTTCAGAAATTCAATATGGAATAAAGAAATCAATAGCTACAAAAATTGAATTCATGCCTTAGATCCTTTGTTGTAAGAAAATCTTAAAGTTCAATATTTCAAGAGTTTTAAGGCACAGTTTTAAACTAAAGCTGGCATAATTTATCTTGGTTTATCATCTGTAATTAGCAGACTAATAATTTCAGAGGAGAAAAAGGATAGATTTTTAGTTATTCTAGTAAGCATAAATGGAAAGAGAAGATGTGAAGAGATAGCTTACAGAGAGAAACTGAGAGAGACCGAGAAAATTCTCGACGGAGATATAACCTGAGACTTGCAGAGTTTGGAGAGTATTTGATAATTATCGCGATATTTTGGAGTTTTTATTCTTAGGGTTTCTTTTCTTTTATCTTCTGGTGATTTGGAGTTATTTTGAATTTTAGCGATCTTCTTTATTCTCTCTTTTTCTCGTTTTCCTTTCTTTTTCTCCTTTTTCTGATTGGATAAAAACGTTGTCGTTTTGATTGGAATAGGACCAAAAAATAACGCTAAAAATAAAAATGTTTACCAGAGCCAGGTTTCGATCCTGGGACCTGTCTGTGGGTTATGAGCACTTTGGCTATCTAAAGTATTTATTTTTAAAGTATTGTCGTGTACTACAGTTATTGTTATTAGTATATCGTATACGTATTATTAACGTCATAAATATTAATTAATAAACAACGCGATTTTTAATATCATAAATTAAATTGTTATATATCACGTAAACAGTAATAGTGTTACTATCTTATGTAATAGTGATATATTATTATTTTTTATTTATTATCTAAAAAATGTAAGATGAAAGTTAATTTTTTTTATTTACAATTTTCAATAACAAGTTCACGCTGTAAATTGATAAAAAATATTGATATAAATTTTAAATATATCTACCCATGAATGGTGTTACTATAAAATATTTGTCTATATTTTCAAAGGTAATTTTTATTTCTATAAATTTTACCATTTATTTTTGTTAATATTAATAATATTTTAAATATTTTCATAAAATTTAATGTTTAAGAAAATTAAGCCATACATAATATTGACATATAAGGGAAAAGTTGCATTTGTGAATAAAGTAGACATATGTGTCAAAAACTTTTAAAGTTTTATGTATTTTAATCCATGATCTCGGGATCGTACTGTACTATTTATATTAAACATGCCAATTGTTGTATTTTGTATATGAAGAAGAAAACCATGATTGCCTCCTGGATTCTGGACTGTTTATTTATTACGGTGGAGCGTAGATCCGATATCAACATTCTTAAAAAAAAACTAAAATGTAAATTGTCATATAAATAACAATATTTCATTAATGAAATATTATAATTAATATTAAGAATAAAATAATTATGTCTTATTTATTTTGAGTAAATAAATTTTTCTATGGTCAAATTTAACGATTATTATAAAAATATCATCGAATTTTAATTTGTTACTTATATATCATTAAATTATGAATTTTTGTAAAAATAATATCAAATATTTTTTGTTATTTTTATATAATTAAATTTTATAAATAATTATAAAAATATTATCGATGTTGATTAATTAACAAGAAATTACATATATGTTTATGATATTTTTGTTACATTTGTAAAATTTAATGTATAAATGTAACGAAAAAAATTTGATAATATTTTTATAAAATTTAATAATATGAAAAATAATAAATCAAAATTTGATGATATTTTTATAATAACTCTCAAAATTTGATAGTATAAAAATATATTTACTCTATTTATTTACATGATTTAGCTTTTACTTTCCTTTAAAAATATATTTACTCTATTTATTTACATGATTTAGCTTTTATTTTATAAATGAATAGATTATTCATTTATAATAAAACAAAACACAAACCTAATTTATCTTATATTCAAACAACATCAAAATTTATTTTAATAGTATTTTTTAGAGAAAGTTGTTAAAACATAGAATAATATGAGTATCTTCTTTCACTTCTAACTCATTCTTACTTCTTTGCCACGGAGAAGTTGAAAAAACTTATAAATCCTCTTAAATACTCTTTTAATTTGAAATTGTTAATCAATGACTTTATATTTGAACATTATTTCATTTCTTTGTTACCAAATGTATCCTATCATGATCATTGCTATAAGAAATACTCATCATAACTTAAAATGAATTTTTTAAAATATATGACATCGAGTTTGAGGTTATCCACGTAATTCATTTCATCATACATTAAATAATAAAATTTTTTAGTTCTAATAATTAACTTTATTAGTTGCAATAGAATGAAATCAAAATTAATTTATTCTAATTTTATATTTGATTGGACTGAAAAGTGAGAATAAAATAAAATTAATTTTTAAAAAAAAAAAATAAGAATTTTTTTTACCCTTTAAAGAATTATGATTTCATTCTCATCTTAATTTTTTTTTCAATTTTACACAATTTAAAATGTATTCATAAATTCCAAATTCAAAATCCCAAAAATCTAAACCCTATTTATAAAAATAATAATTTTAACATTAAATCTTAAACCTTAATATATAACATTAACCTTAAATCCCAAATTCCAAATTCCAAAACCTTATTTAGAAAAATAATAATTTTAAACACAAACTTTAACCCACAAATATAATCTTAAACCTTAAACCCTATTTAAAAAAAATAACCCTAAATCTTAACCCACAAATATAACACTAAATTTTAAATCCCAAATCCTAAAACTTTATACCCTATTTAGAAAAATAATAATTTTAATTCAAAACTTTAACCCATAAATATAACCTTAAATCATAAATCTCAAACCTCAAAATCCTAAAGCCTATTTAAAAAAAATAATTTTAATAATATATTTTATTTTAAATAATAATTATTTAAAAAATAATGATTTCAATAATAAATTTTGTTTGACGAAAAAATAATAATTAAATTATATTATTTAAATTTTACAAAAATAAGAGTATTAAAATAATATAAAATATTTTTCATTCCATTCTAATTATAAATCAAACATTATAATACTAATTTTTTCTTTTATTTAAGTGTTCAAACCAAATAAAACTTTTTTTATTCGTTTCATTCGTTCTTATTCCGATTCTATGAAACAAACAAAATCTAAAGAATACGAAGCTGAAATATATATATTAACTAAAATAATTGTTTGCTTCTTTCCATGTTGATGGTCTTTGCGTATTATCGTCTCACTTGGGCGCCTCCACATGCACCCTCCTACTCATGCGCTATAAAATAACGTCAGAGTCTTCCTCTAAGTAATGTTCTTCTTCTCAATTATTATCTAAATGGTTTCTTAAATTGTTTGCATATGAGTGACCCTGTTTTAACAAGCAATAACCAGCTCATCTTCATCACTAGACCACCCCCTTCATTATTGCCTATGACCCACTTGTAAATTTTCCTCTCTAACATCTTCTCAAACCCACATGAAATTTTTATCCAAATGAAAAACCCATTATTGGAAAAAACACAATTTGGTGATGGCTAAGAGTGCCCAGATAGTTAGTTGCGTGGTCTGAAGTCTGAACCCGCTAGTAAGTTGTTTTTTTTTTAAATAAAAAAATTTTGCTAAATGGGTTCAATTTAGTCTTCATATTCCTAATTAGTGACAGATTTTCAACTTGGTTGATCTTGCTTTTCTTAAAAGCCGTGTTTCTGTTTCAAACAGAAACTGCTTTTTGATTGATGCTTCAAAGTTAATGCTTTAAAAGTCAGTTTTTATGGGGGGAAATTTAGAATTATAAACGGCTTTGTATGTAGTAATAGCTCACATATACAGATTAGATCTAATAATTGGTCCCTCTATGTGTTTGTTAAATTCCTCAATTGGCTGAACAGTTTGGTGATCTTTCAATTTCCAACTGAGAAAATGAGCAAGAAGGAGCATGTTATGTTCATTTTCTTAGTCTTTCTCTTGATTGGAACATTTTGGTCTCATGTAAGTGGGGATCTAACAGAAGATAAACAAGCTTTATTAGATTTTCTTCACAATATTTCACACTCTCACACTATCAATTGGAGCAAAACTTCTCAAGCGTGTAAAAGCTGGACTGGAGTGTTTTGTAACAATGATCAAACCAGAGTCATAGCACTCAGATTGCCAGGAAATAGCTTATATGGTCCAATCCCCCCTAATACTCTTAGTCGTTTATCTTCACTTCAGATTCTAAGTCTCAGACTAAATGGTATAAGAGGTCCTTTTCCTTCTGATTTTTTTAAACTTGGAAATTTAACTTCTCTTTATCTACAATTCAACAAGTTTTCTGGTCCATTACCTTCTGATTTCTCAATTTGGAATAGTCTTTCGGTTATTGACTTTTCAAATAATGATTTTAATGGGAGTATCCCTTCTTCAATCTCAAAATCGACTCATCTTACATCTTTGAATCTTGCTAACAACTCACTTTCTGGTAAAATTCCTGACCTTAATATTCCTACTTTACAACTCCTAGATTTATCTAATAACAATCTTACCGGGGTCGTGCCTCGATCTCTCAAAAGATTTCCAACTTGGGCATATTCGGGGAATAATCTTGCATCAGAAAATGCCTTTCCACCATCTTTTCAAGTTGAACCACCTAATGCTCAACCGAAGAGAAAAAGCATAAAGCTTAGTGAACAAGCAATATTGGGAATTGTACTTGGTGGTTCTGCTCTTGGATTTGTGGTAATTGCCTTTATGATGATCATTTTCTACCATAACAAGAAAGATAAAGGTGGGATAGTGGGAAAACCCCAAAAGAAAGAAAAAATTTCAAAGACAGATGTTTCTGAAAACCAAGATAAGAATAGTAAGCTTTTTTTCTTTGAGGATTGTACTTTTGCATTTGACCTAGAAGACTTGTTGAGGGCATCTGCTGAGGCTCTAGGGAAGGGAACGTTTGGGGTGACATATAAGGCAGCTTTAGAAGATGGAACTACTTTGGTGGTAAAGAGGCTGAAGGAAGTGATAGTGACAAAGCGAGATTTCGAGCAGCAAATGGAGATTGTAGGGAATGTTAGGAATGAGAATGTGGCTCCTCTAAGAGCATATTACTATTCCAAGGATGAGAAACTCATGGTTTATGATTATTATGATCGTGGTAGCGTCTCTGCAATGTTACATGGTATGTATGGAAAGTCTTTTAATATATATAAATGTTTTTCACATGTTGATTATTTGCATCTTCTTTTTAAGTTATTGTTGGTTCTGTTAGACAGTTCGGTTCCTAAAAATATGATCTTTAGAGATTCGGTGAATTTTTTTCCAAAATTGCATATGTTAACTCATGTGCATCTAGTATATTACTCATGTAAACCTTACCTAAGTCATGTAACTTGTCATAAACAACCTATACATTGCCAAAACCAACAATATGGGACAATTTTCACTTAAACTCTCAAATCCTGCGCGATTGTTTTTGGGGGCCCAAAACTCTGCTAAATCACCAAGCCTATCTGTTATTGCAGGTAAAAGAGGAGAAGAACGAACACGAATAGATTGGGAAGGTAGGCTAAGAATAATAATAGGTGCAGCAAAAGGCATTGCTCATCTTCACACACAAAATGGTGAAAAATTTGTCCATGGAAATATAAAAGCCTCAAACATTTTCATCAACTCCCATGGGTATGGTTGTGTCTCAGATTCTGGTTTAGCAACAATAATGAGTCCAGTCCCTTCACCAGTACCACGGGCTGCTGGATATCGAGCCCCGGAAGTGACTGATACCCGGAAAGCATCTCATGCATCTGATGTATACAGTTTGGGAGTCTTAATACTTGAACTTCTGACTGGAAAGTCTCCGGTACATGCCACTGGTACTGAAGAGGTAGTTCATTTGGTGAGGTGGGTGAATTCTGTGGTAAGAGAGGAGTGGACTGCTGAAGTGTTTGATATAGAGCTACTGAGGTATCCAAACATAGAGGAACAAATGGTTGAGATGTTACAATTGGGTATGGATTGTGTGGCTAGAATGCCAGAACAAAGACCCAAAATTCAAGTTGTGGTGAAAAGATTGGAGGAAATTCGTAGAGCCAATTGTGAAAGTAGACCAGCCTCTGATACAAAATCAGAAATATCACATTCAACTCCAACACCTCCTCCTATAAGAGAGAAAGGATCTTCATCTCTTGCTTAGATTCTTTTATCCTATTTTTTTTTAATTGTATTTTATCATCAGAGTGAGCTCTTTGTGATTTAATTTTTTTTTTATTCAAATCCATTCTGAATTGGGCATAATGGCTTTGATTGTTGTATGCTTTTTTTCCTTTCTTTTTTTCACTACAAATGCGTTGCTGTTATCAGTTTAACTTTTCTTCTTCTTCTTCTTATTTTTTTTCTCCTTTTAATCTGCAGTTTTACTACCTTGATAAAGAAAGTTTGCTGATTATGTCCCTGAGCCATCGGAGTATTAATCTAAAGGGCCCTGCCCAATTATGACACCAACCACTCTACATTTATTATTATTATTATTATTATTATTATTGATTTAAAAGAAAAAATGTTCATGCCCCACAACCTAATCTGTCTCTGATTTTCAAATAACTTACCGGCTTGATTTGTAATGCCTAATTTGGTGGATGGGTCCAGATGGTCAATAGCGAAATAAGAAAGAAAGTGTGAGGTGAGTGTTTTGGCAGCTGAGCAATATGTTACAACAATAAAAATTAAAAGAAAATTATATATATTTTAAATTTGAAATGAATATTAAATCATGTATGACAATGATATGATAGTGATATTTGGTAAAGTACAGCAAATACCATTCCTTATCCACCTTAGAAACTATCACAATTCAGATATAGGAGGATTCTATAAGCTAAAGAGGTTTCTAGAAACTAAGAATTTGTTTTTAAATCTGTTTTTTAAGTTAATTTTAATTTTTCTTTCCGTGACTTGATATTATATTTTGTTTACTTTACTCTCATAAATTAAATACATTAATCATATCTTTTAAAATTGATACACGTTGATCACATTATTATTTCATTTTTAGATACTTTATATATTTTTTATCCGTTTTGATCTTTTGGATTTTTTTTTATTTTAAAAAAACTTAAGTTAAATCAAACGAACTTTATTAGTAACGAACAGTAGACATTTAAAGACAAAAATATCAAAAAAATAAAAAATAAAAAAATATAAAATAAAGTGAATAAAATCATCAAATTTGATCTAAAATAAAGAACGTAAAATAATAGACGACTTTAATTTATAAAAATAAAATTACATCAAGTATTTTTTTTTAAATTAAAATAATAAAACATAACTTTTTATCTAATAAATTTTTTTCTTTTAAATAAATAAATAAATAACTAATTTCAATCACAACAACACATAACTCGTTACAAGTGTCGGCCTCAATACTCCTAACCAATTCAAATAATAGAAATAACACTAATCACATTCCCCTAGTCCAGATTACAATAGAAGAATTTACATCATCGTCTGTTTTACAAGAATATCACACAACCAAAAACATGTAGCTATAGCTTCTCTGATATAGTTGATTTGTACTCGATGCGAGCACAACATTGCCATGCAATGAATAAATAATAATGTTCCTTGCAGCATTCACGCATCGTCTTAGAACTGCAAGTCATTTCCGGTCAAATCTTGTTTTCACTCCACCTGACATTCACATGAATCAAAAGGCTTTTCCAGAGCTCACGGTAACAAATAAAATCTATAATGTAGTAACAATAGAATAGTGAGGCATGTGGTATGGAGAAGAAAGATAGCAGAACAGACCTTCTACTTCCTCAAAGTGAACCTCCTTGACCAATTCAGCAGATGCATTGTACTCATGAAATATTTAATCTGGACAGAGATTTAACATGATTAGAATATTAAAAAGATGGTTGAAGGACTTTGTTGGTCCCTGTTATTTTATTAATAGAAAGGTTTCAAACAAAACAAGTTAACACTTTCTGTTGAAATATTATGAATCAAAACTCTCAAAATTCAAGAACAATTTTCCAAAAACACTCAGAAACTCTCAAATTTTTGTTTCTGATTTCTTTAACTTGATTATTATATTGTTATTAAGAGGTATTTATAGAAACAACTAATAAATCTAAGCCATACAATATAAACGTACCAAAACAATCTAAATCATATATTTATCTCCTTACCTAATTCATTGATTTTCTTCTTCCCACCAACCATGAGCTGTATCCTTATCAATCCAGATCATGACCATAGAAGCTTCCATGAGCTGGACTTCAAATGGGCTAGTATATTTTAAAGAGTTTTTTTTATTTCTTTGGACTTGTAAACAAGTTTACAAACCAACACTCCCCCTTAAACTTGTTTTATAATGCCGAGTAAATTTCTCAATTTGACAAAGTCTTCTTGCTTGAGCGGTTTAGTGAAGATGTCGGCAATTTGATCTTGTGATTTTACATACTCGAGTTGTACATCCTTTCTTGTGATGCACTCCCTGATGTAATGATATCGAGTATCTATGTGTTTGCTTCGATCATGGAAAACAAGATTTTTGGCTAAGGCAATGGTTGACTTGTTATCGACACAAATTTTTGTTGGCTCTTCTTATGTCATACTTAGCTCCTTTAACAAGTTTCTCAGCCAAATTTCATGGCAAACACATGAGGTAGCTGCTACATATTCTGCTTCACAACTACACAAGGTGACAATCGATTGCTTTTTCGACATCCATATAAAAGCAATATCTCCCATGAAAAACACAAATTCGGAAGTACTTTTTCGATCGTCTATATCTCCACCAAAATCACTATCACTATATCCAACAAGCTTGTAATCATTGGAAGCCGAATAGAACAAGCTAAAATTAATTGTACCTTTTAGATAGCATAAGATTCCTTTTGTAGCTTTGAAATGGGTGATTGTCGGTTTCTCCATATAGCGGCTAATCAATCCAACGACATACATGATGTCAGGCCTTGTGCACGTGAGATAACGTAGACTTCCAACTAAACTTTTGAAAAATGTTGGATCCACATTTTCACCATCTTCATGCTTGGATAGTTTGATTCCACATTCCACTGGTGTGTTGATCGGCTTGCAATCGTTCATCTTGAACTTCTTTAGTATCTCCCTTGCATAGCTTTCTTGAGAGATGAATATGTCTTCTTCCTTTTTTCTTTACTTCAATTCCAAGGTAGTATACCATTAACCCAATATCTGTCATTTCAAACTCTCAGGTCATCACCTTCTTAAAACCTTCAAATAGCTTCAGATTACTTCCAATGAAGATGAGATCATCTACGTATAGACAAACGATTAGAATATCGCCATCTTCAATCTTGACGTAGAGTGAATGTTCATAGGGACACTTGGTGAAGTTGTTTTCCAGAAAGTACTTGTCAATGCGGTTATTTCATGCTCTTGGTGCTTGCTTTAACCCATAAAGAGCTTTTTTCAACTTCAACACCTTGTCTTTGTGACCTTTTGCTTCATAGGCTGGTGGTTGCTTAATGTATACTTCTTCTTCAAGGACTCCATTTAGAAAAGTAGATTTTACATCCATTTGATGTATCTTCCACTTATTTTGAGCTGCCAAAGAAATGATTAGTCTTATAGTTTCTAATCGAGCAACAGGAGCAAATACCTCATCATAGTCAATTCCAACCTTTTGACTATATCCTTTTGCTACTAGTCTCGTCTTATGCCTTTCAATCTCTCCCTTAGCATTCCTCTTTGTCTTGTACACCCATTTGACACTTATTGCCTTATGTCCTTTGGAAAGTGGAACATGATCCCATGTGTCATTCTTCTCAATTGCATTTATTTCTTTGTTCATTGCATCTCTCCACTTCTTCTCTTGTACAGCTTCTTGAAAGCTCACTGGTTCACAATCAACAAAGAGACAGAATAAGGTAAGATTATCTTGTTGTTCTGTTACCTCATAAAGATCTTGGAGATTTCTTGTACGGGTCATGGCTCTTTCACTTCCACTCGAAGATGATGAAGGTGATGGGTCTTCATGAGTGGTTGGCATTGGTGAAGTAGGTGGAGTCGTTGGCTCTTGTTGAATTTCTATAGGTTGCTCCCTTATTGTCTGCTCATCTTCTTTAAAATGAGGAAAGAAATTGAAGTTATCTACATGAGAGTTAAAATCTCATTCTCTTTCTTCGTCGAATACCACATCTCGACTTATCACAATCTTCTTATTGTGTGGGTTGTACAACTTATATCCCTATGAATTAGCATCATAACCGATGAAGATAAAACTCTCACTTTTATCATCAAGCTTCGTTCTTCTCTCATTTGGTACATGAACATGGGCTATACTTCTAAAGACTCTTAGGTGGGAAATACCAGGCTTTCTTCCACTCTATGTCTCTTATGGTGTCTTTCCCCATACACTTCTTGTTGGAGATCGATTCGACAAGTAAACTGCACATGCTACTGCTTCTGCCCAAAAATCTTTGGGTAGTTTCTTGCTTTTGAGCATGATTCATGCCATGTTGAGGATTGTTCGGTTTTTTCTTTCAGCTACACCATTCTATTGGGGGGATCTTAGCATTGTTAAAGATCTATGAATTCCATTTGCTTCACAGAACTCTTGAAACTCCTTGGATGTAAATTCTCCACCTCGGTCTGATCTCATAACTTTGATTTTTCTACCATTTTCTCTCTCCACTGTAGCTTTGAACCTTTTGAATACTTCAAAAACTTCTTATTTCTGTTTCAAGAAATATACCCAAGTTTTTCTTGAAAAATCATCAATAAAAAGAAGAAAATAGTTACTGTTACCGAGAGAGCTAGGCTTGATTGGTCCTCACACATCAGTATGGATTAGCTCGAGTGGCTTCTTGGCTCTTGAGTTTGACTCCTTCGGAAAGCTTTTTTGGAATTGCTTCCCGAGTAGGCACCTTTCACAAAGTTGATCAGGATGGTTAATGCAAGGTAGTCCCTTCACCATATCCTTCTTAAACAACAACTCCAATCCTCCAAAATTGAGATGCCCAAATCGAAGATGCCATAGTCACGATGCATCTTTATAGCAGGCTTTCAGACACTTTGCAATGTCATTTTGTATGTTGATCAAGAACATTCTATTCTTTGACATCGGCATATTAGCAATGAGGTTATTCTTATCATCTTTTATAGAAATATTATAATCCTTCATATGAATATCATAACCTTTCTCTAACAGTTGCCCTAAACTTAAGATATTACTTTTCATATTTGGGATATAGTAAACATTGGAAATAATTTAATGTCGCCCATCCTTCAAGCGAATAAGAATGTTGCCTCTTCCTTTCACTGCTACGTTAGAATCATCTCCAAATGAGACATTTCTACTTACTGACTCATCTAATTCCACGAACATGTATTTCCTTCCACACATATGGTTGTTTGCACCGCTGTCAAGATACCAAGCATTTGGTTGACTACTATCACCCTCCTTCCGTGCTAGAAAAAGAGTTTCTTTCTCATCTGTCTTCTCCTCTATATAGTTGATTTTCTCATTTACTCTATTGTTAGGAGTTCTACATTCTGAAGCATAATTTCCAAATTTTTGACAATTATAGCATTGAACTTGAGATTTTCTATACCTTGAGTTCATATTACCTCTTCCATGACTTTGTGTTGAGCTTTCTGCTCTCTCGAAGTTGTTGGAATTGTTATTGTAATTCTAACCTCGTCCACGACTGTGGCTTCCACCTCATCCACAGCCTCTACCTCTACCTCAGCCACGTTGGTTTTTGTCATTGCTTTGGCTTTCATGCTTATCCTTGAATTGCATTTTGAAGAGTTGCTCAGTGATCCCTTGCTTCTTCTTATGCTTTTCTTCATATGCTTGTAATGACCTATTGAGTTCATCAATTGTCATTTCTTCCAAATTTTTTGTTTCCTCAATCGTCACAATGATGTGTTCAAATTTGAAATCTAATGAACGAAGTATCTTTTCCATTATTCTAACATCTCCCAACATCTCACCATTTCTTTTTAATTGATTAGAAACAACTGTGATTCTCGAGAAATAGTCGGAAATATATTCGGAAGCTTTCATATGTAGAGATTCAAACTCACCTCTTAGTGTTTGGAGACGAACCTTCTTCACTTTCTCGGCTCCTTTTAAAGAAATTTGAAGCTTATTTCACGCTACTTTAGAAGATGTCGCATCTGAAATCTTCTTAAACCCATCATCATTTAAGGCTTGATATATAAGAAAAAAGGGCTTTCTTGATAAGAAAAAAAGGCTTTCTTGTCTCTCTTTCTCAAATCCTTCAAAGATTCTTTTTGCACTTGCGTTAGAGTAGCTTCATCGTCTGGCTCACTTAAGCCTTTCTCTACGACTTCCCATACATCATGTGCACTCAAAAGAGCCTTCATCTTGATACTCCAATTATCATAATTGTCGTTATTAAGTGTCGGGGCTTGAAACAATGACATACCTCCACTTGACATAACTCTCAATAAATTTAAAAATTATGATTGCACATATGGATTCAGAACGTCAAAAAACCTTGGGAAGAACTTTGGGAAAAAATCTGAATTTTTTGGTCAACGATCAAAGTCAACTATCTCGGCGGCTTGGTCAAACGGCTTGACGGCTTGGTCAAACGGCTTGGCAGCTCGGTTAGCAGCTCGATCAACAGGCTTCACGGCTCGATAAAATCGGCTCCAACTCGGCTGACTCAGTGAGTTAACTCACTTTCTAGCAGAACATTTCGGAGGATTATGGCGGCGCGTCCAAACTCCGATCATGATGATTCTTACGGCGTCAGATTTTTCTCGTCGAGAGCTTCAATTTGATATACAATAGTGTATATTTATATTTCCAAATACAGCTATGATACCACTTTGTTAAAATATTATGGATCAAAACTCAATAACACTCGAGAACAATTTTTTAGAAACACTTTGAAACTCTCAAATTTTTGTTTCTGATTTCTTTAACTTGATTATTACATTTCTACTGAGAGATATTTATAGAAACAACTAATAAATCTAAGTCATACAATATAAACTTACCAAAAAAATCTAAACTATACACCTATCTCCTTACCTAACTCATTGATTGTCTTCTTCCCACCAACCATGAGTTGTATCCTTATCAATTCAGATCATCACCATAGAAACTTCCATGAGTTGGACTTCAAATGGGCTAGAATATTTCAAAGAGTTTTTTTTTTATTTCTTTGGGCTTGTAAACAAGTTTACAAACCAACACTTACATCTCCCAACTTTTAAAAATTTACACTTAAATTTCATTTTATTTTTTCCGTTTGACAAGCCAACATGTTAACATTAAAATCCAAATTACAATTTTAATCATAGTTAAGTTTAGCTACAATCAACCATTTTAGAATTTCATTTGTTTTAGGATTAAGATAAATGTTAACAATGGATATAATTGATTGTATTGGATAAGCTAAACCTTAATCAGGATTAATTTAATATCTATGAGAGTGAGACATTGAATTATAATGTTAAAATGCTAACTTGAAAAATTAAAAAATCAAATTAGATTTAAGTGTAAAATTTTAAAAGTTTATACAATGATTTTTTGTTGTTGACATTTCTACCAATTAAAGCATAATTTGAGGACCAATGAATCCCCCCACACTAAAAAGATCAACATCAAAGTTCAGTAACAACATAAATTATTTTCAGCAAAGTGAATGACTTGAAGTTGTGATCTTGCATCTAGAAAATGGAAACAATGGGAATTTCAAATTATAGTAAGAGAAACTAAATTGAAATTTTTTCTTGCCATTCAAAAGAAACAAAATTTTCTTTACCATTTAGAGAAATACATATCAAATTCAGTCTCTTCTCTTGGTAGCTTTAACCAAAACATTAACAATTTTAGTTTTTCAAGTACTAGCTGTTGATATGAAGGATATAGCTACACAAAAAAGAAGTGTTGATATGCAGTCTAATAGTGTTGATGTGTAGGCTAGTACTATTGGAGTTACAATATATCAATGCAGTGATAGAAATGTGCAGTATAATGCAACTAAACATCAGGTACTAATGTGTATCAAAGCTGCTAATGTGAAGTATAGTAAAAATAATGATATGCTGAAGAATGCTAGTGTTATACTATATGTATATGCAACTAATAAGGTACCCAAAAGTGTGTGCGTGTGTGCGTGTACAACTAGTGGAGTGTCAATGTGTATAGCAAATAAGGTGTGTGTAAGTATAGGTAATCAAGACCTAATACCATCTATTATATATGATGAAGAACAGTTGGAAAATTTTACCATCAAATATTGTAAAGAATTAGATATAAATGTACTACAGCTTTGTGAATTGTGTAGTACAACTAACTCATTGTAAAAACAACTATAAATGCATGTACTGAAATGCAATACATTACAAGTTCTTTACAAGGCATTTACAAATGTTTTCTTTCACTACCATTTCTCTATGTCTTGGTCATTGATTTCTTATTCTTGATCTTCTTCTTTATGTAATCAAAGCAATGATGTTTTTATCAATTTTCATGGTATCAGAGTCTGAAACTCTGTGAGTTTCAAGGTTAAGAACTCAAAGTTCAGCAATGGAAGAATCATAAGTTCTTCACGATAGATTTAAAGGTAACCTGTTTGATAATACTAAAAGAACACAACATGTTAAAGAAATCTTCTCTTTTAACAATATGATTGTTACATTCAAACTTGATAATCACAATTATATGATATGAAGACATCAAATTTTGAAAATATTTCCTTGTCTTGAATTGGACTTATACGTTCTAGAACCATCTCTTTTGTTGGTCAAGAAAGTCAAATAGAAAGAAAGAAAATTGCTAATATGTTAGCTCTTCCAAGTGTGAATTTGAGCGTTAAATGAAATGATAGCACTCATAGAAAATCATATGATAATCATTCATTGCCTAATATCAATACATTGAATCTTAATGGATCACATTAATCAAATACCTTTGGATAGTTTCAACATCAGATGAATGCTCATAGATAAAGATTTAATAATAACTTTAATGATCAAGGTAGAGGTACATATATAAGAATATGGTCTAATAATAAGTCTCATTATCAGTTGTGTGGTAGAATAGACATCTTGTTTTTACTTGTTGGCATAAGTTTGATAAGAAAGTTGTGTTCTCTTAAGGACACCATCCGATCAAATGAATCAAAATAATTTTGTGCAGCAGAATGCAGGAAGTTATCAAGATCCATGATCAATTGCCTCACATCCTAGTGCTAATCTGGCATGTAGTTCTCAATCATATGATGATATCCATTCTATCCTTGGTATGTGGCACCACAACAATAGTTTACTCATCCAAATTTTCCAACATTTGGATAGTTTGGAGTTTCTCACAAACAACCTATCCTCATACTCATTCTCAAAATGGCCTTGCATAAAGAAAACATAGACATATTATGTAACTTGGCATGTCCATGCTTTCCCATACTTCAATTCCTAAAAATTATTGGGATAAGGCATTGTTTTCTAGTGTTTACATCATTAATAAGCTTCCCACTCCTATTATGAATAATCTTAGTCTTTTAGAAAATTTGTTTTGTTAAAATCCAAATGATATATTTTTTTCTTCTCAAAATACATCATTTATACCTTCCAGTGTTATGCCTATTTCTCACACTTCCTTTCATCCTCAAGAATCTATTATCCGATTGAATACTAACATTCATACTATGGTCACTAAATCTAAAAAGGATATTCTTAAACCTAAAGCTTTTGTCTCAATTTCTCTTGACTTATCATTGTGCCTTCAACTGTAAAGCAAGCATTACATAGTGTTGTTTGGAAGGAATCTATATAGTATCAATTTGATGCTTTAGTAAGGAAAATATATGCACACATGTTCCTCCACCTTCTAATAGGAAGGTTGTAAGGAATCGTTGGATTTTCACACTTAAAAATTTGCTAAATAGACAATTTGATTAAAGAAAGTCCAGAGTGATTGCTTAGAGGTTTAGACAAATAGCTGCCATAAACCTTTAGCCCTGTTGTTATGAAGGTTACAATCATAATCATCCTTACTTTTGCACTATCTTTTTAGTGGAAGTTTCATTAACTTGACATTAATAATGCCTTGTTAAATGGTGAATTACATGAGGAAGTTTATATACAACAACCCTAAGGTTTTGAAGATCCTTATCATCCTCATTATGTGTGTAAATTGAATAAGGAAACCTATGGTTTAAAGTAAGCTCCAAGGTCTTGGTTTGATACTTTCACGGAATTTATGTTTCAACTTGGTTTTCAAAACTCCAAGGCTGATTCTTCTTTATTCTTTTACATTGATTCTACCTCTACTATATTTATACTTATGTATTTGGATGATATTATTATTACTGGTAATGATGAGACTAGTGTTCACTAGTTTATTGCTACATTGCATACTACATTTCCCTTGAAATATTTGGCCCTCTAAGCTATTTTTTAGGCATTAAGGTTAATTCCTTGGATAATATAGATCTATTACTCACATAGAGTAAATTTATTAGAGATTTGTTGGTTAAAGTTCAAATGGAGGGTTGTAAGTCTAGTGCTACTCCAATGGCCTCCAATCTTGTTCTTAGTACTAGAGTTGATGACATGTTTTATGATCATACACTGTATATAAGTATAGTTAAAGCTTTACAATATATTACACTTACTCGGCTAGATTTATCATTTGCAATTAACAAGTGCTATCAATTCATGGTTGCTCCTAAAATTTCTCATTGGCTTGTAATTAAATGTGTGCTAAAGTACTTATATGATATTGTTATTTATGGTTTGGTGCTTAAAATTTACAGTTAATTATTTATTCAGGGGTTTGGTGATGGTGATTGGGGGGCTAATGTTGATTGTCAACGACCTATGTCTAGTATAATCATTTTTATTGTTGCTAATCCTTTTTCTTGGGTTGCTCATATGCAAGCTTCAATTTCTAATTCCAACACAGAGGCTGAGTATCAAACATTGGCAAATATAGCATCTGAAGTCTCATGGATAAAAACATTGTTAGTTGAGTTACATAATGTTGAGCAACCAACTGATGCTTGAATTAAAGCGTTACTTGCCTCTCAGTTTGTGTTCTTGCATGGAAAACTTAGTGTTCATTTGATGTCATTAATTTTGAGGAGGGATGTTGATATGAAGAATATAGATATTGATCGCCATATACGAAGTGTGTGCAATAAATACGCAAGTATACATATCGTAACAAGTAATATAATGATAAGAAAAGATCGTTCCTACATAGATTATTTTATTAGAAACTAATTTTTAGAACTTAAAAAAATCAACTTTTTTGTGTTTTTATATTTTAAGTAAAATTAAAATAACTAAATGTAAATAGCAATAATTAATTAAATCAGATTTGTTAACTAAAAAAATATATGAGAAAATATCTAGGAATACTTAATCCTCTAATTTTCTAAGCATGTGAATCGCTAAAATCTCTCAATATAATTATCAATTAATTACATGATCAATTGAATCTAACCTAGCATGTATTCCTCTCTCAAGTAAACTATACACCATATAGTAATTAATTTAATGACACCCTATGACAATTAAATTGTATACTACTCATTAAGTTCATCAATTATGAATCACATACATAAGAATCATACATCTACATCTCTACCTAGAAACTATGCATATTATTTAATCAAGACAAACAATTAAATAATTCTCTCAAATCTATTTAATTGTCTCTATAGATAAATTGTTGGTCAAACAATTAATAGCATACAAATCAGATTAAATAATATAATTAAATTATAATTATAATTGGGGTAAAATATTAAATCATCATATAGTGAAAATTGGGTTCATAAGATCCCTAGATTAATAAATTAACTATACATAATTGTGTTCATAAAACTCATATTTTTCATAAAGGAAGATATAAAAATTAATAAATAAAATAGTAGAAGAAGAAATATAATCAATCTCTTGAATTGTAGAATTAATCTCTTCTTGAATCTCCACAAAAATTGTGTCTTTTCTTGAATTTTTGTGTATTTTTCTCTCTTTTTAGCTTCAAAAATTGACCAAAGTTATGCTAATAGAGGCCAATTAGGGTTTAGGGAGTGATTTGGGGCTTAAATATTGCTTAGGTGTATTCTGGACCATCATATCAGCTTCAGATCAAGGGTTACGATCAAAACAAGCAAAACTGACAGCTCTAGCCAATCATAGCGTGACATGTGGCATCAAAAATTCACTAGATGAATTAGGGAGCGACGCATGGAAGGGGAGATCGGTTAGAGTGAACGCTTTCTGAGTCAGTGACACGCGGTGCAACGTGATTCACAGAAGCAAATGACATGGCACACAGGTGGAATGCATGATGCAATGACGTGGTGACACGTGGCATGCGTTTCTTCCTCCTCACATGTGTCATAATGTGATTCACTATCTATGCTTATGTGACGTCTACATGGCTTACCTAGTCAGCTCCCCTACTTGCGTGGCAGATTATGTGGCAGCTCCTGATTGGTCCTATATTAAAAATCTCAAAAAAATTCAAAAATTATATTTTTACTCCTTTTAACTAAAAAGTTTATATTTTAATATTTTTGACCATAAAAATATTATTTATTAAATAAAAAAGTAAATATTAAGTAAAAAAATGCACTTATAATTCTACTTTAATAGAGTCATCATATATGCAGAAAAGATGTGTTGATATGCAACCAAGTAGTGTTGATGGTAGGATGGTACTATTAGAGTTGCATTATATTAGTGAAGTGATAGAAATATGCAAGGTAGTGCAACTAAACATTAGGTGCTAATGTATGCCACATCTGTTAGTGTTAAGGATAGTAAAAATAATGATGTTCCAAGAGTATTGGTGCTATACTATATTCATATGCAACTAATAAGGTACCAAGAAGTGTGAAACTAGTGGAGTGTTGTTGTGTGCATCAAATAAGATGTGTGTAAGTATAGATAATCAAGATTCAATACCATTTGTTATAGATGATGAAGAACAATTAGAAAATTTTACAATAAGTCTCGTGAAGAATTAGATACAAATGTAGTACAACTTTCTGTAGTACAATTAACTCATTGTAAAAACAACTATAAATACATGTACTGAAATGTAATACAATGCAAGTCCTTTACAAGGCATTTACAAATGTTTTCTTTCACTGTCATTTCTTTGGATCTTGATCATTGTTTGTTGTTCTTGATCTTGTTCTTCACGTTATCAAAGCAATGTTATTGTTCATTAGGTTTAACTTGCCATGAGTAGATTATATTCTGTTGGAATAATAATTGTAAAGAAGTTATCACTTAATTCACTTGGGTATATCTTTTTCTACAATTGCTAGGAATATCCCTAGTTTAAGTGTATTACTCTTGGGGTCAAAAATGTATATGGCATAATCATTGATTAATATAATTCACCTTTTGACCATCCCTAAACTAATAAACTTCAAAAGCTTATCAGCAAAAAGAACTTTGTTGCCACCTGTGAGGTCCAACATAATAGAATTTAGGGACATAACCACCTGATTATTATCTATATTTGTTCTTAACATGTTTATGTTGAAATATTTTGAATTAAATTGCTAAATGTTTCTATCTTAAATTAGAAATGCAAAATTCATTTCTGAATTAAATTACCTGTTTCTTTTGTTTCTGAATTGATTGTTTTTCCCTTGTTCTTCTTTTTCTTCGATCGTTTCTCTACATCAATTCTCTTTTCCATTTTTATGTGATTCTTTTATAAATAGAGAAGAAATTAGAAAAGGAAAAACACGAAAAAAAAAGCAAGATCTGAGAAAGAAAAAAGAAAAAAAGAAAACAGAGAAAAAAAGATTGCGAGGAGAAGAAGAAGAAAAGGAAAAAAAAGAGAAAAGAAAGAAAAAAAACAGAGAAGTACAAAGGTATATTTATATATATATATATATATATATATATTATTTATTATTATTATTATTATTATTATTGTTATTATTTTGGTTGTATATTTTCTATTTAAAGTTAGGTTCTTTCGATAGAGTTTAGACATATTAAAGTTCGTAAAATAATAAATTATGGTGTAAATTTATTATTATTTAATTGTTGTATCCTGGGAGATAAATTTATGTTGTTACCCACAATGAGTGAAAAATTATCTTAAGGACACTGTATGATACACATGTCTCAATTATTATTTTATTTATTTAATTTATATATTATTTAAATTTTATATTAATATATTTAAATTTTTTTACTTTTTTAAAAATAAAATAATTTCATTCTTAAATTGTTTGTCCGATTATTATTTCTAACAACTTATAGGTAAAAACAAAATTTCAACAAACTGGTATTCAAAATGTTGGTCATACTCCTATAAAAAGTAAAATTTAGACAACGAAGGAGAGCTTCTTCCTATTTAAAATCTCGTAAAGTTATATTAGCCCAAATAAGGGAAAATTTGATTAGGGTTGGGTGCAGAGACTGGTTAGGATGATTATGCTACTAATAACCATAATTACGTCATATCAATTTCAAATAAATTTAGAAATAATTATCGGTTATGAATAGGTAGTAATTTTTTCATAATTTAACCTCTTTTTTTACATTTCTTCAAAAATATATTTAGTTAAAAAATTAAAATGTTAACATAATAGTTACTCTATTAAATTATATGCATTAATTTCTATTTTTTAGTTGTTTAGCACATATTTTGAAGTAAATAAAACATATATATATATATATATATATATATATATATATATATATATATATATATATATAATTCAATTTAATTATTGTGTGATTTGATATTAAATTTTTTTATTTATGTAATAATTGTATTTAAAAAATATAAGCATTAATATATTCAATGTTAATTAACAATGATTTAGGTTATCACATATAAAAGTTAGTATCTTTAATTTTGTTTAAGAAAGCCCACCCTTAAATAACCATCTAAGTCGCATAACAGGAAAAAGTTCAAAAGCAAAAGCTAAAACTCAACAATTCTACAAGTTGATTCTGAAATATAATAAGTTTGAAAATAAATAATCAGTAATTCACAATCCCAAAATCCCCGAGCTCATAATAAGAATGAAGCAATCAATAAAGAGTGATACTTTAACGCTTAACATTCCCCAGAAACCAAAATTTAAAAAAAAAATCTAAATCCGATATGTAAATTTTGATGTATAGATATAGATGGTTGACATTGTTTCTTCAAAAAAATTTGTCAACTAGGGATTGGATGAGACATCGATATAGTTATTAAGATTCTGATGAATCAAAGTATGTGAAAACCATTTGCAATCCTTGAAACAAATAGCAGAAAAGATGAAGAAGAAATGAGTAAACAAAGAACAATGTTTTTTGCATAATTCTCTGCATTTATTCACGAGTCATTGATCTCCTTTATCTACATGCATATATGCAGAGTATTGTTAGGAGAATCACAATTTCAATTCGAACTTAATCAAGCTCTAAACAGAGGAATTAAACCTATTCTTCTTCTTTGTGTGAATCTTTTAGGAAACAAATAAATAGAGCTCAAAATCAAACATGCACAAAATCAACACAAGTAATTTACGTGGAAAAACCTTCTCGGTGTAGGAAGGAAACAACCACGGCACTCCTCTCCAAAACTTCCACTATCAAGAAACAATTGTACAACAGTTCTCTCTAAGTAAAACTAGAGGCAAACAATCAACAACATCATCAAGAATACACTTCTTGGAAACTAACAATTATTTCAAGAAAATGGAGAAATCTAACCCAATTCGTAGTCACTGTTCACTGCTCAGAATTTCTCAAACCGGTGAGCCAAATCCAAATCCCACCGTACAGATTAAATAGTCTTGAGTCGTGAACCTGCCTGAAAAATTTCAGCTTAATCGGACCACAAACGACCTTCGATCGGACCACTTGATGAAGACTGACTGGAGAGGGAAAACCGAAAACCGAGAGTCAAGTTTTCTCTGCAGCTGCTGCCTTTTCTGCACACTATTTTCTCTGCAGAAACCTATCTCATCAAACCCTAAATGGGTTTATTAATGAAGCAATGTAATGACATAATTGCCCCCTTCTTACTCCATGGGCTTTTAAGCCACATGGGTTTCATTTGGGCTCCTCCAAATAAGAGAAAAACCCAACAAATCTCCCCATTTTCCGATTAGATGGAGGGATCCGCCATTCCGGCAATTGAACAACAAACTTCAAGTTTTTCTCTTGACACTGCTTTTGTCAGCATGTCAGATCCATTCTCATCAGTATGAATTTTCTCAAGTTCAAGCAACTTATTGTTAAGAGTATCTCTTATCCAATGATATCTCACATCAATATGTTTTGATCTTGAGTGAAATGCCGAGTTCTTCGCTAGGTGAATAGAACTCTGATTATCGCAGAATAACACATATTTCTGCTGCTTGAAACCAAGTTCTCTCAAGAACTGTTTCATCCACAACAACTCCTTACAGGCTTAGTTCGCAATAAATTCCGCCTCTACTGTAGAAAGTGCAACACACTTTTGCAATCTTGACTGCCAAGAAACTGCTCCACCAGAGAAAGTAATTAGATAACCTGAAGTAGACTTACGAGAATCTTCATCTCTTGCCAAATCTGAATCAGTGTATCCAACTAACACTGGTTTTCCACTTCCAAAGCTAAGTGTTAACTTGGAAGTACCTCGAGATATCTCATAATCCATTTTACTGCATCCCAATGCTCTCTTCCTGGATTCGAAAGAAAACGACTAACAACTCCAACTGCATGAGCTATGTCTGGCCTCGTACACACCATTGCATACATTAAGCTTCCTACTGCTGAGGCATATGGAACATTTTCCATATCTTCCTTCTCTTTATCTGTTGAAAGGCCTTGATTCGATCTCAACTTAAAGTGATTAGATAAAGGAGAAGAAACCACTTTAGCTTTATCCATATGAAACCTTTCAAGTACCTTGTTGATGTACCGTTCCTGTGACATGTACAATTTCTTTCTTTTCTTGTCTCGACAAATTCGAATACCAAGAATTTGTTTTGCTGGCCCCAAGTCCTTCATGGCAAAGGACTTACTTAACTGCTTCTTCAAATTATCAATTCTTGAAGAATTTCTGCCAACAATCAACATGTCATCAACATAGAGCAATAAAATGATAAAGTCATCATCAGAGAATTTTTGCACAAAAACACAAAGATCAGAAGTAGTCTTCTTGTAACCATGCTCCCCCATAACTGACTCAAACTTCTTATACCATTGTCTAGGTGCTTGCTTCAACTCGTAGAGGCTTTTCTTTAACCGACATACGTAATCCTCTTTTCCTTTAACCTCAAAACCCTCTGGCTGCTCCATATAAATCTCTTCCTCCAACTCACCATGAAGAAAGGCAGTTTTCACATCCATTTGCTCAATTTCTAAATCCAAGCTTGCTGCTAGACCTAGAACAACACGTATGGAAGACATCTTCACAACAGGAGAGAAAATATCATCAAAGTCAATACCTTTTCTCTGACTGAATCCCTTGACGACCAGTCTAGCTTTGTATCGTGGTTGTGAATTATGTTCTTCTTGCTTCACCCTGTAGACCCACTTGTTCTTCAAAGCTCTCTTACCCTTAGGCAACTTTACCAACTCAAACGTGTGATTGTCATACAGTGACTGCATCTCATCTTCCATAGCACCAACCCAGTGTGCTCTGTTTCCATCTTCCATCGCTTCTGCATAACATTGAGGTTCTCCCTCATCTGTCAATAACACATACTCATCTGTATCATACCGTGTGGATGGACGTCGGTCTCTGGTAGACCTCCTGGGTAGAATTTCTGGTTCTGGCAACTGATCAGTAGTCTGGTGATCTATTTCAACTTGCATATCTACATCATCTAAACCCTGTTGGTCATCTTGAACATTTTGTTCCATCTGTACTGATAAAGGAACCAGATCTAGGTCAATCAAATCATCGCTATACTGATGGACTCCTTTTCCTATCTTCTCAACATCTTGTATAGTTTGATCTTCTATAAACACAACATCACGACTCCTTACCAGTTTCTTCTCAACTGGATCATAAAATCTGTAGCCAAATTCATCCAGACCATAACCAACAAAGATACACTATCGTGTCTTCACATCGAGCTTAGATCTCTCATCTTTTGGTATATGCACAAATGCCTTGCAACCAAAAACGTGAAGATGATCATAAGAAACATCTTTGCCAGTCCAAACTCTGTTTGGTACATCAAACTGAAGAGGAACATATGGTGTGAGATTAAGAACATGTACAACTGTATTCAAAGCCTCACCCCAGAAAGATCTTGGCAACTGAGCCTGCGAAAGAAGACATCTTACTCTTTCAACCAATGTCATGTTCATTCTCTCAGCCAACCCATTTAACTAAGGAGTCTTGGGAGGTGTCTTTTGATGTCGAATGCCCTGATGCCTACAGTACTCATCAAAAGGACCTGAATACTCTCCCCCATTATCTGTTCTGATGCACCGCAATTTCTTCCCAGTCTGTCTCTCCATTAAGGCTTGAAACTGTTTAAACACATCTAATACTTGATCTTTGCTCTTCAAAGTGTACACCCATAACTTTCTTGAATAATCATCTATGAAGTTCACAAAATAACTAGCACCGCCTAAAGTTTTTGTCTTCATAGGACCACGTACATCTGAATGTACCAAATCAAGTATGTGTTGTTTTCTTGAAGGAGGGGAACTCTTGAAAGAAACTCTATTTTTCTTCCCTGCCAAACAATGAGTACATCTTCTTAAACAAACATCATTCATTCCAGAAAGAAGATTCTTTTTAGTCAATACTGCCAAGCCTTTCTCACTCATATGAGCAAGTCTCTTATGCCACAACTCTGATTTGAGCTCATCTGTCACAGCATTAATAACGCCTTTGAAGAGTCTCGCTTGCAGTATATACAAACTGGAATGCTTGTTCCCACGAGCAACAACCATAGCACCTTTAGTAAGTTTCCATTGACCATTACTAAAGGTATTGCAATATCCTTCATCATCAAGTTTACCTGCAGAGATCAAGTTCAAACGAATTTCAGGAATATGTTTTACCCCTCTAAGAAGTAGTCTCGTGCCATTATTCATCTCCAAACACACATCTCCAATACCAATGACTTTAACCAAGCCATCATTACCCAACTTCACTGTCCCAAAGTCACCTGCTGTATAGGATGTAAAGAAGTCCTCTCGAGACGTAGCATGAATGGAGGCTCCACTATCAATAACCCAACTGATCTCGTGACATGCAACATTGACAACATCTTCATTATAAACAACGAGAAAGTTTTCTAAACTAGCGGTGGCAACTCGATCATTTTCCTTGCCAACATCACCCTTTTGTTCTTTGTCTTTATTCTTGTTATCCCGCTTCAACTGTCTACAATATTTCTTGATGTGCCCTTTCATGCCACAATGATGACACTCAACATTAGAAAACCTGTTGGACTTGCTTCTTCCTTTTTCTTTGTTCTTGAAACCTCTGCTTTTACTCCTCCCTCTTCTTTCTGTAACCAAAATCTCTGACTGCTGAGAAGACCCATGTGACTTTCTTCTCATTTCTTCATTCAAAACACTACTCTTAGCCAGATCCATATTGATTACACCATTTGGAGCTGAGTTACTTAATGACATTCTAAATGTTTCCCAAGAGTCCGGCAACGTACCCAATAAACACAACCCCTGAATCTCATCATCAAACTTGATACCCATTCCAGCTAACTGATTGATTATTCCTTGGAACGTATTCAAGTGATCTGTCAACGGAGTTCCATCTTGGTACCTTAAAGCCATCAACTGTTTTATAAGAAACATTTTATTATTTCCTGTTTTCCGAGCGTACAACTCTTCAAGTTTATTCCATAGTGACCGTGCATGTATTTCTCCACTAATATGATTCAAAACATTATCATCTACCCACTGCCTTATATACCCACAGACTTGTCGATGTAACAAAGTCCATTCTTCTTCAGATAATTTTTCTGGCTTCTTAGAGGCAAACACCGGTAAATGAAATTGTTTGACATAAAGAAGATCTTCCATTTTTCCTTTCCAAGTATGATAATTTGAACCATTCAAAGTAATCATTCTACTTAAATTTGCTTCCATTATTTAACACAAGAAATTTCACAATAATAACCACAGCTCTGATACCACTTTGTTAGGAGAATCACAATTTCAATTCGAACTTAATCAAGCTCTAAACAGAGGAATTAAACCTATTCTCCTTCTTTGTGTGAATCTTTTAGGAAACAAATAAATAGAGCTCAAAATCAAACATGCACAAAATCAACACAAGTAATTTACGTGGAAAAACCTTCTCGGTGTAGGAAGGAAACAACCACGGCACTCCTCTCCAAAAATTCCACTATCAAGAAACAATTGTACAACAGTTCTCTCTAGGTAAAACTATAGGCAAACAATCAACAACATCATCAAGAATACACTTCTTGGAAACTAACAATTATTTCAAGAAAATGGAGAAATCTAACCCAATTCGTAGTCACTGTTCACTGCTCATAATTTCTCAAACAGGTGAGCCAAATCCAAATCCCACCGCACAGATTAAAGAGTCTTGAGTCGTGAACCTGCCTGAAAAATTTCAGCTTAATCGGACCACAAACGACCTTCGATCGGACCACTTGATGAAGACTGACTGGAGAGGGAAAAACTGAAAAACTGAGAGCTGTTTTTCTCTGCAGCTGTTGCCTTTTCTGCACACTATTTTCTCTGCAGAAACCTATCTCATCAAACCCTAAATGGGTTTATTAATGAAGAAATGTAATGACATAATTGCCCCCTTCTTACTCCATGGGCTTTTAAGCCACATGGGCTTCATTTGGGCTCCTCCAAATAAGAGAAAAACCCAACAAGTATAGCACTACACTAATTTTGTTACAAAATGCAACTGAATGACTGTCTGGCTATGTGCTTAGGATTAAAGCTAATGATGCATTCTAACTAATTTGGTGTACATGTGGCATTTTCTATTTATTTCTTATTAACATATTTAGATTGGTCATCCTTAACATCTACCCATAAACTCAAGGGTAGTGGAACAACACTGAGTTTGTATTGTAAGTGATGAAAGGTAGGTAAAGCTAAGGGTTTAGTGAGCACATTTGTAAGCTGTTCTTGGCCTAGTATATGTTGAATGAAAAGTTGCTTGGCTAGGACCTTCTCTCAAATAAAATGAAGATCTAATTTAATATGTTTTGTGCGAGCATGAAGAATTAGATTAATAGTAAGAGAAAATTGGATTAGTAGTAAGAGCGACTGTGTCTAGTGGAATGAACCTATTTGGATAGTGAGGAATGCCTACAGCTTGAGATGACATATCAAACAAAGTTGCAAAAGTTACAAGTTTTTATAACATGCCTAGAAATTTATAGTCGACCATTGGCACTAAGACACTTATAACCTTTATGAATGAGGTTATATCCAATAAAAATACAAGGAATAGACTTTCATTTTAGTTTGTCAGAATTATAAGGTCGTGTATGAGGAAAACACACACAGACAATGGTTTTAAGAAAATTGTAATCAGGTTTATGATTAAACAAGACTTTATTAGGAGACAAATTGGTTAGAATAGAATAAGGAAGTTATGGATCAAAAACATAGAAGATGAAAACCTCATCCAAAAATTCAAGAGGTATTTGGACATGACACTTGTTTTAAAATTTCAAAACGAGCTAAAATAGATTTAAGATAATCAAACTCATCTCTACCATCATATTGAAGCATTTTTACTTTCTTTCTAGTTTGCAATTCTGCCTGAGATTTGAACAGCAAGAATGCATCCTTAACATCATCTTTGTCTCTCAAAAAATAGATCCATGTAGATCTTGAAAACTCATCAATGAAGCTAACATACCAGCGAAAACCACTTCTGGATGTTATAGGTGAAGAACCCCATACATCTCTATGAACTACTTGCAATGCCTCGACTGTTTTGTTTGATTTTTAAGGAAATGGAAGCTTATGGCTTTTGGAAAATTGATATATATCACAAAACTCATGGAAGGAATTAGTTGAATCACAAACAATCATATCACATTTATAAAGTATAGTTTTAAAAATGTTAGGAGCTAGATAACCCAGTCTCATATGCCATAACACAATATATAGAGACTTGTCTTTACATTTATAAAATTCATCCCTACATCTACACTACTCACGAGTGCTTAAAAAGCACTAAAATTACCATTATTTAATGTACTTTAATTGATTAAATAAGTTTATATTTGTATAATTTTATCATATTTTTATATAAATTTATCATTTTAGAATCACGGTTATTTTTATTGTTTTTAGGTATTTTCATTCAAAAAAATAAATTAAAGACACGAAGAAAAATATTGAAGACAATACATCACAAATATGTTGAGAAAAAATTAGGAAAAGTAAAAAAAATGGAAAAATTGGACAAAATGGTCAAAAATATCAAAAATTCCGAGTCTCACGCCTGTCCCACGAGCCCCGTGTGCATGTCACACCGAGTCCCTTGCATGCCCACGCATTCCAGCACCTGTTTGCCTTAAATCTTGCCCCCACACGCGTGCCAATCTGTCCGAAACGCGTCCAACACCCATTTTCAAGATATTTTCACTTTTTTAGCTTTTTCCTCACCTATAAAAGGTACCTTTCTTCCATTGTAAAAATCATCCCTAAAAATATTTTCTCTTTTTCTCTCTAGAAAGCTTTTTTTTTTAATTTTAAATTTCTTCTCTTTTTGAGAAAAACTAATTATGTTTTTGTAGATTTCTAGTTTTTGATTCAATAAATGAAAAGGTGAATTCATTTGGAGGTTTTTTAGCAACAAAATTAGCATCAAAGTTCTGTAAGGATTCTTTTGAGATATAATTTTAAAATGAATTATTTACTTTTATTTTTATGTTTTATTCTTATATGTTATATTTAATTTTTCTGTGATTAAATTTAACATGACTAACTGTTTGTAAATATGATATACTAATAATGTTGTTATACTTATGAAATATTAAATAGGTAAAATATTTCTATAAAATAAATTGATTTTATTTTTATTCAAGATTTTATATTAAGGATGTTAAAGAGAAATATATTATTTTTTATTACGAACTTAAATCTGAAAATTAAATTTTATGGTTTAATTATCTGATCTAATTTAGAATAGTGTTCTTTTATTTGTTGGAATAATCGTTCAGTAGTTAGAGTGAAACTCTATTTCAAGAATTTTTATAAGAACTATTATTCGAAAATGTATTGACAACATATTTTCAGTAATGGTTTTAAAACATGAAAGTTAGTACCCAGATAATTAAATTCTTAGGTTTAATTTGGACACTTTGAATAAAGTCTAATTAACTGACTCAATTAATTAATTAGCTCTGCCTAAGGATATTAGTTAATTAATATTAAACAAAAGGATTTAGGCCCCGTCTAAGGACGTTTTCATACCAAAAAGGAAAAAATTGATAAATATCAATTTATATATTTAATAACCTAAATCATATAAGCAATCATAATTAACTTTATCATTATATTCATAAATACTCTACTGTTATGAATGATAAAAATTTGCATTATTGTTTATTGAATCCATATTTATGTTTATTTTTTATGTTATTAGATTATGAAACACAAATCAAATTAGCGTGACAAGATATTTAGGATTTAATTTCGTTTATAAAAGTTTGAATAATAAATTAAAAACCACATGTATTCATTCCTTGGATCGACCTTGGGAGTATACTTGTCATTTTCTATAAAATGATTCGTGCACTTGCGAGAGTTTTACAAAAATAAAACCAAAATATCTACAAAATTGAATTGGTATTGCTAACCCGATACCAGTTTTGTCTCATCAAGTTTTTGGTGTTATTGCCGGAGACTTGATTTTGTTTCATCAACTACTTACATGTAAGAATGGCTTATTTAGGATAGTGCTAGTAATGTTACTATATAGATAAGCACTTTTAATAAGCACTTTTAAGACTATTGGTACTATTAGATTGAGTAACTGCCACCTTCTTCAAGCTTGTCAAATCCAAGTTGAAATGATACAAACCTTTGCTACATATTCCTTTAAGTAGTATTTCCTTGCTATCCTTGTCCTTCATAAGGTAATAGTGTGGATAAAATTCAAATTACACATCATTATCCTTGGAAAATTTAAACATACTAAGTAGATTCTTTACTATACGAGGAACATGTAACATATTCTTTAAGTAAAACTTTCTATTAGAGTCTCAAATGTAAAATCATTGGAACCCATATGATGAAGGAATAAACTTGATCCATTATGGATGAGTACTCAAAAACACTTAATAAATCATGATTTTATGCATTATTTATGATTAAAAATATTTGTATTTATTTTATTTTGTTATTATTTTATACAAATTAGTCTTTTCGAAAACACAGGTATATCAATACTTGAAGAAATACATTTGAGGCATTTTATTACAATACTCCAAACCAATAAAAATGATACAAGAAAATAAGGGGACAAAGTCACGTAGAACAGTGTTTGTCGTGGAGTGGAATTATGGTGTGTTGTGGTGCTGTGCTTTTGGATTCAATATAACTATCCTTAAACCTTCGTGGGTTGTGGCATGGTAAACATACGTACCATGGAGAGAGATGCTCAGATCGTGTATAAAGCATGTATCAATTATGTGCATGTCACGACGTGGATTATTGTGTGTCGTGGTGCCAACCTATTTGAGCATATTTTTTAGCCTATAAATAGGATCCTTATTCCATTGTATCAATAATTCCTTATTCCTTATGCCTCATTCTTATTATTCCTTTCATTTCTTAAGCTTTTTAGCCTTTTCTTTTCTTAGTTTAAAATTCTTCTCTCAATTTAGAGTTCAATAAATTTTAGTTTATGTAATAATTGTACATCTAATTCAATAAAAGTTTGGCATTTCTTTTGGAGATTTTCCATAAATAATTCAAGAAGACTCTATTGAGGTATATTTATGTATTCTTTTTACTTGTTCTTTATGTGCTATTTTTACATGCTATATTTAACTTTCTCATCAATTATTAATTAAGCATATCTGGCAGAAATTATAATGGGATATTATTTTCTATTCAAGAATTCTATAAAATTTATTTCATAAAATATAGTGATGTCAAAATTTTTGTTATAAATTAAAAATATAAAAGTTAGATTTAAGATTTAATTATCAAGATCTACTTTAAGGTATTACTCTTTTATTAGTGATTTGGTTCACATGTGTAGTTAGAGTATAAATTTTATTTCAAAGATTTTTATAATAATTATTATCGATAGATGTATTGTTTACATATCTTTCCTAGTAGTTTCAAAATCTAAAATTCTATTATATAGTTAAATTCTTAAACCTAATTTTGATATCTTGAATGAAGTTTAAATTGTCATGCCTTACCTAAAGAATTAAATGGTTTATCCATATCTTAGGAAAGAAACATAATTTAATAATGAAATCTATTAATAAATCATACCTAAGGATTTTAATTAGTTTATTATTAACAACGAAAATGATCTCTGTCTTAGGATATTTTTATATAAAAATAAGATAATCAATAATCTTAATTTCATTTTTTAATAATCTAATTAATATTGAACAAGCTTAACCAACTAATTAATACATATTATAAATTCTCCATAGCGTGATAAATGTTTAAATGTCTAAATATTTATTGAATCTATCTTTATTTTATTATCATTATATTAGGATTTCAAACCCAAACATTATAACAGAATATTTAAGTTTTATTTTTATTTTTAAGAATTTGTTGAATAATTTAAAACTCATATGATTCTTTGTTCAAATCGACTTTGAAAGTATATATATCATTTTCTATAAGTGACTAGAGCATTTACGAGCATTTTATAATTTTTACAAAATTCGAATACAATAATTTTTATGCATCATGTTTTTTGTGCTATTATTGGGAAAGGAATAGCATTTTTAAATTATTATTATCAAAATTTTAAAAAAAATTGTGTTGTAAATATTGTGATTTTTATTTAAAATCTTAAAATATTTAGGTTATCAATTAATTTTAGATCTTTTAAAATTTCAAATTTTTATTTATTTTTTTAAAAAATAAAAAATAATTAAATCTTTTAAATTCTTTTAAAAAAATGAAAAATTTTAATTATTTTTTATTTGACCAATTGTTTTTATTTTAAATTTAATTTCTTTAATTTTACTTAGCTTGTTTTTCTTTTAATTATTTTTGTGTTATGTACTAGTGTACTTTATTTTATTAACTTACATTTATCAACCTATTTTTAATAACTAACTTGTGTATTAATTATTTTTCTATCTGTTTTAAAACTTTTAATTAGATTGGTCAAAGAAAGTTTTGTGCCTCTTTAATTTGTGATTTAATGTACAAAAAATAAAGAGATCTTCGAGAAAAAAAACTCGCACTTTTTGCTATTGAATATCTAGATGGTCAAACATTTTTCAAATAAAGATAGACATATATCAAGGGGAAGAGAAACAATCCCAAGTACAAGTAGACAAAAGAGACAAGAAAAAAATGATGATAAAGTATTCATTGCCATACATAGGTAACACTACTTCATGCATCCTACTGGGAGAAGCTACAAAGAATTATGAATTGAAAAATATTTATCATTCTTTGTTACCTTTATTTTATGGTATTCTTAATAAAAATCTTTTAAATTTCATTAGAAGTCGTTAACTACTTGAGAAGTAATCTACAACAAATTCATAGGTAGGTACCATTCCCATCAGAAGAAAGCTGAGTAGAAGGCAAAAATAGCAACATTCTTCCAACTGGATGAAAAGATCTTCCATAAAGCTTGAGACATATTCAAGCTCCTCTTAAACCAATGCCTATACCACGACTTTCCAATTCAAGTACAAAACTAGTTCTTTTATGATAGACTAAAACAATAATGTTAGTACATTGTTCATAATGCTACAGGATGAGCTATAGAAGAAAATATAGCAGAGCAAACTTTAGAGTTGTACGAGATGTTGGGTACTAATTTCTAACAAAAGAGTATTAGAGGAAGAAGAGTATGAGTCAACAATATTGACTAAGCAAGTGTAACCTATTTTAAACCACCAAATGACTAATCAAGAAGTACATGGATTCATGATTCCGTTGAACATAATGCTATTAATTACTCAAATAATAACCTAATATATGTCTACCGCCAAACATAAAAGTCATATAAAAACCAACCTTACTCACTAGAGCAACCTAATAAGCCAACTTTAGAAGAAAATCTTAATGCTTTTATTCAAATCAGTAGAGACAATCAAAGGTTGAGCTCTATTGAGTCTTCGATAAAAAGGGTTAAGGAAAAAGTTGTGAAACTAGTAGAACACATGCAAAAACAAGAAAAAAGGAAAGTTGCTCAATCAAGCAGAACAAACAAAGGAAGTCACAACCCTTTGAGGTGATAAGGTAGTCAATAAAATATTACCTAAAATTTCTAGTGATCTACCATTTAGTATAGGTAATATAAAAGGTGAAACTATAGTCTCTCATAGAGGAGAGACAAGTTCCTACAAAGATCAACCTTTTGATAAAATAATTAGGGAGTCAATTGACATTCTAAAAAATCAAAAGACAATAGAACCACACCAACCACCAATTCCGTTTCGACACCAGCTAAAAGAATCCAAACAAGATAAGCAATTCTCTGATCTTTTTAATATGCTTTCTAAAGTAAATAAAAATTTACCTTTATTAGATGTGATCAAGAATATACCCTTCTATTCTATGCTAAATTTTTCAAATAATTAAAAACTAAGAAAAGGAATATGTGCTTAATGAAAGAGTAATGGTATCAAAAATTTCCAATGATGTGCTTCAGCACCAACTACCCCTAAAGTTGAAATATCCTAATGATCCTAATAGTTTTATCATTAACATCACTATGGGGTATAGAAAAGTGGATAAAGCAATGTTAGATTTAGGTGCTCATATAAATTTGATTTCATACTGTATTTCCTTATAGCAAGGTTTGAAAGATCTAAAGCCTACAATCATGCCCCTTCAACTTGCATATAGATCTATTAAATACCCAAAAGAAATGGTTGAGGATGTGCTAGTATAAGTAGACAAACTTATAATATTTGTTTATTTCATGGTTAGATATGGATAAAACCCATCCTTGGACAAAGAACATACAATATTTCTCGATAGACCATTCATGGACACTACCAAGACTATTATCGATGTCTAAGATGGAAATTTACTAAATGACATTCTTAGAAGAGATTGTCCACTTTAAAATTTTTAACTCTTCACTTTTCCCTTCTATTTCTGATATTGATGAATGCTATAATGTTGATTCAATGGATATGTTTGTACATAACACTTTTATTCAGAATAAAATAGAAGATAAACTAAAAATTTCTTTAATTGTTGAAAAGGAAGAAGAGTATCTAGATAAGGATACTGAGGGATACCATGATCTTTTAAATAGTGTTGAACTAATAAGAGAATCTAGTACACCCTTAGATCTTATCTAAGATACCATCTAGGAAAGAGTCCACTCCACCTAACTTATAACATAAATATTTACCTGAGCACCTTAAATATGTGTTTTTGGAAGAAAGGGAAACTTATCCAGCTACTATTTCCTCCTCTTTGACCAATACTTAAGAAAATAAACTTGTTAAGGTGCTTAAGAATTTTAAAAAGGCTTTAGGTTAGAATATCAGGGATATTATAGGAATAGCCTAGTTATGTGTATGTATAAGATCAATCTTGAGGATGATGCTAAACCTGATAGAGAGGCCTAGAGAAGACTAAACCCAATCATGTAAGAGGTGGTGAAAAATAAAATTTTAAAACTCTTATAAGTAGGAGTAATTTACCCTATTGTTGATAGTAAATAGGTTAGTTCTAAGCATGTGGTACCAAAGAAGTCTAGTATAACAGTTGTAAAAAATAATCACTAAATGAAAGATGTGTATAGATTTTAGGAAATTGAATTTGTACACTAAAAATGATTATTTTCTTCTTCCATTCATTGATAAAATGTTAAAAAGACTAGATGGGCATAGATTTTATTATAAACTATATATTAATTCAGGTTATTATCAGGTACCCATTGCACCAAAAGATCAAGAAAATATCTTCTTTTAGAAAGATGCTATTTGGGTTATGTAATACCCCTGTCACATTTTAGAGATGTATGATATCAATATTATAAAATATGGTGGAAAAATTTATTGAGATATTTATGGATGATTTTTCTGTCTTTGAAACCTTATTCGATGATTGCTTGAAAATTTGACTTTTGTTTTAAAATGTTACATTAATGCAACCTGACACTCAGTTGGAAAAAGTCATTTTATGGTACAAAAAGGGATTATTTTAAGACATGTGATTTCTAACAAAGGAATTGAAGTTGATAAAGTAAAAATGAAATTAATTACAAAATTACCTCCCCTACATCTGTTAAGGGGATACAAGCTTTTTGGGACATGTAGGTTTCTATAGGTGATTTATTAAAGATTTTTAAAAAAATTAAGTCATCAATTATGTAATTTGCTACCAAAAGATGTTTATTTTGATTTTAATGATGCATGTTTTATCTTCTTTAATACTTTGAAGAATGAATTAACATCTATCCCTATAATTTTGGAACCAAATTGGTTTCTTCCATTTGAAATTATATATGATGCTTTTGATTATATAATCAGAGCAGTTTTGGAGTAGAGAGTTTGCATGTTATATATAACGTTGGCAAAACACTCAATGATGCTCAAATTAATTGTTCCACCACTGAAAAAGAATTATAGGTTATCATTTTTTAAGATAAATTAGGTCTTACTTAATAGGTTCTCAAGTAATTGTACATTCTGATCATGTCGCTTTCATATATCCACTAAATAAACCTAACTCTAAGTCAAGATTAATCCGATAGGTTTTACTCTTGCAAGAATTTGACCTAGAAATCAAAGATAAGAAAGGCAGTGAAAACTTAATAGTTGACAATTTATCTAGGTTAATTTCTAATTCAATTTTCTCTAAGGTAAGAGTAAAAAAGATATTGTTGAAACTTTTCTTGATGAAAAATTATTTTCAGTAGATCCAAATCCATGGTATGTTGATATAGTTAATTATCTTGCTAGTGTTATTTTTAGACATAACATATCTTATCAGGAAAAGAAAAAGTTGTTAAGCTCTTGCAGGAAATAATTTTGGGATAACCCTTATTTATTTAAGATTGGTCAAGATAAAATCATCTAGAGGTGTATGCCTGAAGAAAAACATAAAAATATCTTGACTTTTTGTCATGATTTTCATTATGGGGGGGCCATTTTAGAGGTAACAAAATGGCTTTTTAAAGTATTAAAATTTGGATATTATTGGCCAACTCTTTTTAAAGATGCTAATATGTTTTGTACATATTGTGATAGATGTCAAAGGATAGTTAATATATGGAAGCAAGATGAAATTCCTTTTATATCTAATTTAGTTATTAAACCTTTTGATATTTGGGGGATTGACTTTATGGGTCCTTTTCCCCCATCTTCTGGCTATGAATATAGCCTGGTTGTTGTGGATTATGTGCCTAAATGGGTAAAAGCTATGCTCACCAAAACTAATGATGCTAGTGTTGTTAAATTCTTGCAAGATTCAATTTTTAGCAAGTTCAGGATACCTAGAGCAATAATAAGTGATGAAGGAAGTCATTTTTGCAACAAATCTTTTAATGGTATACTTAAGAAGAATAACATCCCATATAGTCACCCTATATCATTCTCAAACCTTTTGTTAAGTAGAAGTAAGTAATAGGAAAATAAAAGGGGTTCTAGAATGCACTGTGTGCTCTTCAAGGAAAGATTGGACAATCAAATTAAATGATGCCTCATAGGCTTATCGCACAGCTTACAAAACACCTTTTAGAATGAGTCTTCTTTGGTTCATCTTTAGGAAAGTATGCCATTCACCTGTGAACTTGAACATAAGACTTATTGGGATATTAAAGAGATACACTTGGATTTGAATAAAGTAGAAGATAAACTATTACTCCAACTCAATGAACTTGAAGAGAATAGGGACAAAGCTTATGCAAATGCAAAGTTATGCAAAGAATGTACAAAGCGATATGATGACAAAAAGCTAGTTCGTAAGTATTTTCTTCTTGGAATGAAAGTTTTTTTATTTAACTCTTGCCTAAGATTATTTTTAGGAAAATTGAGATCAATGTAGGATGGACTATACATAATTACCCAAATTTCTCTTCATGACACGATAGAGCTAATGGACCCAAAAACATAAACAACGTTTAAGGTTAACGATTATCATGTGAAACCCTATTTAAAAGGAGTACATAAGGTAGTAGACATTGAATCCATATTGGTGAACAACTAGCCTAAGCATCAAACAACAACTATGTCTAGTTAAGATAATAAATTAAGCATTGAATGAAAGACAACTCATGATTATAGGTAATATCACTTTATTTATAATTGTCTTTATTTTGTGTTATTATATTTCAATTTTAGTGAACATTATTTAGAATTATTAATGTTATAACCAATTGTTGAAGTGTGTTAGAAGTACATAGTTTTTATATGTGTATAAATGATTGGATTAATAGATGCACCTACATACCAATAATTAAACAAAATCAAAAATTAGATAACTTTTCTACTCTCTTATTCTTTAAATTACAATAATTATATTGAGAATAATGTAAGTTCTAGATCCGAGATGAAAAAGTTATATTATAATTGTGCTTGAACAAAATTTTTATATGTTCATATGTACATTTTATTTTTACTTATTTTTTGTGTTCTTTAATTTAATTTTATTGTTTTAGGAACTTTTAGGATAATTTTAAAAAAATTCTTACAAAATTATCTTGTCTTTTAGTTAAAATTTAAGAAAATGATTAAGTTTTTGCATTGTTAGATTAATTTCAAAAATATTTCATGAAATAATGTGATAATTAGTTCTTTTTTATCATAATTAATATTTCATGAGAAAATATTGAAATTGCAATGACCTCAAAATCGTTATTTAGAAATAAAATAGTGAAAAACTACCTTGTGAGAATATATTTTGAGTCATTATCTTCCTATTTTGAGTGATGATATTTTTATACTCTTAAACACTCTTTTTGTAAATTTTAAATTACTAGATGATCTTTATAGGTCTTTGTATTGAATGTAGGATTTTTATATCTAATAGAGTATCATATATTTATTTTTTGGTGCTTAAATTGAATAAGTTAAATAGTAATTGAAAGTATATGTAATTCTCTTTATTCATACATAACTACTAAAAAAAGAGACATATATTACCTAAATAGTGAAAGAAAGAAAAACATAAATTAGCCACTCATCTTATCATACAAAAACATGAGTTATCTCTCTAACAAAAGAAAGAATATCTATAAAAAGAGAGAAAATAAATAAAATAAATAAATAAAAATAGTATAAACTAAATACTATGACCCAAAGTCCTTCAAAGTAGTAAGAATTGGCTAAATACAAAAGAAAAATATAGGAAATAATTCCCCAAGAAATCATTTGCATTTTATTCATCTCTAAAATGACATATTACTTAAGATTTTTATTTAATGAATTTAATTGATGTATACAAATGATATTTGATTTCTTTATAAAATTCTTTCATTTGATTTTTTTCATGAGATCTACATTATGTATTATTTTTGAGTCTTTCCTTCTTTAAACATATGTAAATTTTCATTTATGTACATAAATTCTATTTGCATATATCTTTAAATCAGTGTTTGAAATAATAGGATCAGTGTATTTGAGAGTATACTTTGTGAGGTTAGAGTTGAAGCAAATTTAGATTCCTTAAACTGAGATTGAGTAAATTTAATATTGATACATCTTTGATTAAAATACAAAAATGATTTTCATCTAATTATTACAGTAAATCATGAATATTTAAAATATTAAAATAAATTATGCTATAAATTTTAATTGTGATCTCAAAAGAGATTAAAAAGTATATGAAGTTTTGTAATTTTTTTATCTTTTTCATTTTTATTTTACTGTATTTTAACATTTTATTTGTTATTTATTTGTTTTTAATTTTTGTATTTTAAATTGATATTTGTGAATATCATATTTAAAAACCTTCACGAGATTGAAACTCATCCTCTAGGATAAACTAGGGGATTAAAAGCTTATTGTATATGCTAAATGCATTAGTATCAATATACAAAAATGATTTAGGATATTTTAATTTCATTTTTAGTTTTTGTTTTTAATTTTTTGTTATTCTTACTAAGAGAATAACAAGAAGCTAGTTGAGAATTGTGATGAGTTCTCAAAAACACTCAATATATATTGATTATATGCATGATTTATGATTAAAAAGATTTGTATTTACTTAATTTTATTCTTATTCTTATTTTATACAAATATGCCTTTTTGGAATCATAGATATCTCTTGTTATTTTCAGTTATTTTAGCTTAAAAGGATAAAATTAATCAATACTTGAAGAAATAAATTTGAGGCATTCCATTGCAATGCTTTAGACCAATAAAAAATGATACAAGAAAGTAAGGGAATAAAGTCGTGCATAATAGTGTGTGCCATGGCGTGAAATTATCGTGTACCGCAGCATGGTGCTTTTGGATTCAATACAACTATCCCCAAACCTTAGTAGGTCGCAGCATGGAAAACATGTGTGTTGTGGCGCGAGATGCTTGGACTATATATAAAGTTTCTGTGACATGGATTATTGTGTGCCAAGGCGCTAAGCTATTTGAATAGAGTTTTGAACCTATAAATAGGACCCATATTTCATTGTATCAATCATTCCTTATTCCTTATTCCTTATCCCTCATCCTTATTATTCTTTTATTTCTTAAGATTTTTGGTCTTTTTCTTTTCTTAGTTTAAGGTTCTTTTCTTAATTGAGAGTTGAATAAATTTTAGTTTATATAATAGTTGTAGATCCAATTCAATAAAAGTTCAACATTTGTTTTTGGAGATTTTTTAAAAATATTTCAAAAATACTCTATTGAGGTATATTTATGTATTCTTTTCTGCTATTCTTTATGTGTTATTTTTACATGTTATATTTAATTTTCTGATTAGTTATTAAATTGAGTATATTTGGCTGAAATTATAAAAGGATATTAATAACGTTGTTACGCTTGTGATAAAATATTTTTTACAAAATTAAATATTATTTTCTATTCAAGAATTCTAAAAAGGTTATTTTAGAAAATATAGTAATGTTAAAACTTTCGTTATAAATCTAAAATATGAAAGCTAGATTTAAGATTTAATTATCTAAACCTGATTTAGAGTATTACTCTTTTATTAGTACTTTGATTCACATGTATAGTTAGAGTATAAATTCTATTTCAAAGATTTTTATAAAAATTATTATTGACGACATTAAAATCTGAAAGTCATTTATCATATACTTAAATTCTTAAATCTAATTTTGACACCATAAATGAAGTTTTAATTTTCAAACTCCACCTAAGGAATATAATTAAATGGTTTATTAATCTCTTAGAGAATAAAAATAATTTAATAATAAAATCAATTAAGATACCCTACCTAAGAATTTTAATTAGTTTATTATTGATGACGAGAATGATCCATGGCTTAGAATATTTTTATACAAAAAGGAGATAATCAATAATCCTAATTTAAATCTTTAATAATTTATTTAATATTGAGTAAGCATAATCAACTAGCTAATACATTCCATAAATTCTTCACATCATGATAAATGTCTAAATGTTTGAATATTTATTGAATCTATCTTTATTTTATTGTCATTAGATTAGGATTTTAAACTCAAACTTTGTGACAGAATGTTTAAGTTTTATTTTCATTTTTAAGAATTTGTTGAATAATTTAAAAATCATATTATTATTTTTAGACCGACCTTGGAAGTATACTTATCATATTATATAAGTGATCCTAACACTTGCGAGTATTTTATAAATTTTACAAAATTTGTACGCAATAAATTTTGTGCATTAATTACCTATATGGAGTTTCTCAAACCCATTATATGCTGATTTTGCAATCAGCTTTGAAGGATCAAAAGTAACATGGTGTGTGACTTGTGAATTAGGATACCATGCAAGTTCGCTGATGGTTTTTGGTGTGGCCAAAAGTGTAGAGACTTGCTGTGATTGAGGAGATTTATTCTGATTCTAATTGTTTTTAAAATTTAGTGGTTGATAATCTTTGTCAAACCTATATCAACATCTACTTACCAAATGTTTAATTTTTTCATAGTATTTTATAAATTTTACAAAATTTATATGCAATAATTTTTGTGCATTAATTACTTATATGGAGTTTCTCAAACCCATTATATGTTGATTTTGCAATCAGTTTTGAAGGATCAAAAGTAACATGGTGTGTGACTTGTGAATTAGGATACCACGTAAGTTCACTGATGGTTTTTGGTGTGGCCAAAAGTGTAGAGACTTGTTGTGATTGAGGAGATTTATTATGATTCTAATTGTTTTTAAAATTTAGTGGTTGATAATCTTTGTCAAACCTATATCAACATCTACTTACCAAATGTTTAATTTTTCCACACAATTAATATTTATGTCTATTTCCATTAAAATTACATGTACCTCATCCTTTTGATATGTGTCTTGTCCCTTACCTTCATAACTCGGATTGTTAAAACTAGACTAATTAGCAAACCTTCGATCACTAGAACCTTCATTGTTAAACTGCTTGGCTTGATTTTGTACCATATTAGCTACTAAAAAGAATCCATCAATAGCATCATTGTTGTGTTTCTCAAGACGTTTATCTTGAGTGAGTAACATCGATTTTACTTCTCTAATTTTAATTGCATCAATTTTACTAGCAATTGTTGCATGCCCCAAGTCGTAATCCTTATCAACACCATTGAGAAATACATGAATTTGATCTTCACCTAAAACTACATAGCCACATGTAAAAAGCTGCATAACAATGTCTTTAATTTTCATCACATGCTTAGTGATAGTCCTAGAACCTTTCCTGATATTGCTTAATTTTGATTTGTATTAAAAAAATTGTGCTTTTGAATGAGATGCAAAGAAATTTTTCAAAACATACTAGATTTATGCACTTATATCATATTCAAAGACCTATTTCTTCAAATCACCAGTCATACAAGTAATCAACCAAGAACTTATTTTTTGATCTTGTCCCATCCAAAATCGATAATCAATATTAACCTTACCTTTCAGATCTCTCTTAGAAGGACACTTATACTTACCAAGAACAAAGTTTTCTAGTTCATACCTATGTAGGATCCTAAGAATTGAAAGGTTATCAGTTCTTATTTATTGATTTTATTCTCAAGTTCAGAGCATTGTGTGCTTTCTTGATCTTTAACTATAAAAATTGGATTATCCATCCAAGAAGAGATTTCTTGTCTAATTCATGATGCTCTAATACCATATTAAGATTTTGATGAATCAAAGTATGTGAAAATCATCTACAAACCTTGAAACAAATAGCAGAAAATATGAAGAAGAAATGAGTAAACAAAGAACAATATTTTTGAATAATTCTCTGCATTTATTCATGAGTCATTGATCTCTTTTATATACACGTATACATGTAGTGTCTAGCACTACCCTAAATTTGTTACAAAATGCAACTAAATAAAAACTTGGCCATGTGCTTAGGATTGAAGCTAATAATGCATTCTAACTAACTTGTTGTACATGTGGAATTTCCATTTATTTCTTATTAACAAATTCAAATTGGTCATCCTTAACAATAGTCACCTTTACATTCTCTCTTAAGAGAAATTTTTCTTTGAACCTTGATGCCCATGAAAGTTTTTTGACCTTTGGTGAAATTGCTTTTGATGGAATCATTCTTATCCCTCTATTGTCTTCTTTATCGTTTTTTTTTGTCTAGGGATCCTAAAGTTTGATGATCATTGATAGCATCGTATTTTGAGTCATCGATGTAGATCCGCCTTTGATATGAAAGTCAATTCATTTCAATAAGGGTCGGGTTCGAGTTTTAGATAGTCAGAGAACTGCGATTATTGAGTTCCAAGTTGTATAGTGGTAGATGTAGCTAACTAACTCCTAAGCTGCGATGCACACCATATGTTGTTGAGTTGGAACACCTTACCTCACCTCCTCGCATCTCTCTCCTCTCACTCTATGTAATGGTAATGACAATGACAATGGTGCACGTTGGCTTGTGTATCCTGTTCAAGCTATCCTTGACTAGTTGAGTGAGATGAAAAACATTTGTTGTATTCTATACTAATTAGATTATTTTCTCTCTCGATCTCCTATTTAGCATTTGTTTTTTCAACAAAAAAAATTATATTAATATCAAATTTTATTGATTTAAAATATTATGTCATTACGTGTTCTAGTAGTAATAAAGTCTATGATTTGAAAGATTGAGTTTAGATCTTTTATTTTGATAAATTATTCATCACTAAATGATATGATATGTTAAAAAATCAATATTATTGTATTTTTATTTTTAAATAAATATTTAATAAGAGATAAATAGAAAAAATAATTTAATTAATAAGTAATATAGTTTTAAAATAATGAATAGTAATTCTTTTATTCACGAGGAATTGCATCCGAGACGTTTGCTGATTTTCGATCATAAATGTTTCTCTCGACGATTGGACCCAAGCCCGAGTTTAATTAAATGAACCTGGCCTGCTCCTTTAATCCTTTTGTAGAATCTCATTCGAAGGAATAAGGAGCATAATTCCGCTACTCATTACAAAATTAGGTGGAATGGTATTTATTTTTTTAAGTGTCACTAAGCTTTATTAAGATGATTTAGGTAAAAATAAATTAAAAATAATAATATATTATAAAAAATTATTTTTTAAAAAAATGAATATGTTATAATTTAAAATAACAAGTAAATAAAAAATTAAATATTTAAAAGTTATTATTAAGACTATTCAGGGTAAGAAAATGACTACTGTGTATAGTTGTGAATAAAAAATAAAATTTTAAAAAATATTAATTTTGTTTTTGAATGTTTGATTTAAATCTTTCGAATGAACTTAAACGATTATTTCAAAAGGAATAATAAATTTGTATTGAACTCATCAAATAACTAACACATTAAAATATATTTTTATAAAAAATAATGATCTTTTTACTACCCTTTTTCTCTCATTCGAATGTATATATTTTTAAGGTAGAAAATTAAATAAAAAACCCTAATACATAGATACAAAATTAAAAGAATGATATTTAATTAAGATTTTGATTGAGTTTTTGTAGGAGTTATAAATTTAATTGATTTTTATGAAATTTGGAAGATTCTTAATTTTAGTGAATTATTGATTTATATTGATAATTAAAATTAGAAATAATGTTGAGGAAACATAATAAAATAAAAATGGTCGAAATTATTATAAATATTTGAGGTAAGAGAAGAATGAGCATATATTTTATAACTAAAAAATTCATCAAAATATGTAAAAATTTATAAATTTTGAAAATATTTTAATATTAAAAAAAAATGTCATTGAGGTCTTTTAAAATAAGTTAATAGTATTATTTGGCCAATTTATTTATAACTTGTAATAGTATGTTTAATTTTATAAAATATATTAATTAAAAATATAAATTATCATTTTAATATATTAAGTAAAAAGTATTATTATTTTAAAATATAGTGATTTGATGAGGATAAACTTAAAAAAAAATAAGATTAGGAAACAATGAGTCAAATGGAATTGCTCTTCATTTTCTACAAAGTGAACAACAAAAATAATCCTATTAAAATTAATATTAAAATATTAAATATTTAAATACTATCTCAATTGCAATTTTGTTTTTATTTGATACTTTTTAAAAAGACAAAGGAATAAAAAAACTCTCTCATTATAAGTAAATAAGTTAAATAATATTACTTGTCTAATATTCAAAAGGATATTCATGGCTCTGTCCTCTTTAAAATAAATAACTCTTTGATTACATCCAAAATTTTAAAATTATACACTCGCTTATTTCAAATAATAAATTATTTTTTTACTTTTACAATATTATTAATATGTAATTCAATAATTCAATTTAATGAAATGTAAGAAAAATACAATATTATTTTCTGAAAGATATAACTATTCAAAACCTTATTAAATAACCATGAGAAATCTCATCTCATCTATACATGTTTGATCAAAATAAATAATAATATTAAAATAATTTATAAAAAAGTAAAATGAGAGAATAGTTTTTAAAATGAGATAAAAATCATGAATGATTATATAAATGTGTAGATATGTAGAATTATATTCGATAAACTTGTATTGATTTTTGAACTTTGTTAGTTAAGTTTTATTTGTTGGACAATTTGGTACGTAAAATTCTAAGATTTCATGACAAGAATAGTGAAAATGCATAAGGGACTTTTGTATGAGTCCATATGTGAGGAATATTGCAAAAATATGGGTAAATTTCACAATATTTTCCTAGTGAGACTATGAAACATGTTACTAAATGACATAAATCTTATGTGATTTTGTAAAAATTAATAATGATGTAAGCTTAAGTACTAAAGATAGAATACTTGGTAAGGGTACGATAGTGAGGGATCGAAATGATAAAGCATTTTTTTATTGAAACAAACTCCAAAAAAAGAAATTTGTTTTGTATCACTTTCTTTATTTCTTTTTCAATTTAGAGTTCATGAACAAAATATTGACCAAATATGTTATAAAATGTGTTATTGATTAGCTTGATGGATCCAATATCAAAAATATTTATAAGACTTTTTTTTAAATGATTATTGTTAGAAATACTTAATGATTGTATTCTATTCTGTAAGTAAATGAATATACATGGTGCCTTTATATAGGAGTTACATGTAAACTAGATATGTCTAAAGTAACTAGATATAGATATACCAGAAGTAAAGAGATATACATTAATAGATATATATAAATATATATACATTAATATGTTACTAGATATACATTAACAGCCCCCCTTAAACTCAAGGTGGATATGAGACCAATTTGAGGTTATCGACCAAATTATGAATGCATCCTTTAGGAAGTGTCTTAGTGAAAATATCTGCAAGTTGATCGTTGGAGGAAACAGGAAAAAGCTTGAGAGCATCATGGATAAGATGAGAGCGAATAAAGTGACAATCAATCTCGATGTGTTTAGTCCGTTCATGGAAGACATCGTTGTGAGCAATATGAATGACACTCCGATTATCACAGTAAAGGGGAGTTGCAGAGGATGTGGACACACCCTAATCCTTAAGGAGCCATCGTAGCCAAAGGAGCTTAGATGTGGTATCAGTAAGAGCACGATATTCTGCTTCAGTATTGGAGCGGGCCACGAAGGTTTGTTTCTTACTTCGCCAAGAAATCAAAGAAGAACCAAGGAGAAAGCAATAACCTGTAGTGGACCTGCGATCAGTGGGATCTCCTGCCCAATCAGCATCAGAGAATGCACGAAGTACTAAAGGAGACTGAGCTGAGTAGAAAAGGCCATGGAAGATAGTGCCTTTCAAGTATCATAGAATACGTAGAATAGTAGCATAATGAGTCGATCGTGGAGCAGACAGATATTGACTCACTTGATGAATAGCATAAGAGATGTCTGGACGAGCAACTGTAAGATAAACTAGGCTGTTAATCAATCGTCTATAAAGAGAGGGATTAGACAATAGTTGCCCCTCTGATGGTGTTAGATGCACATTAAATTCAACTAGAGTGTCAACAGTCTTTTTGTCAGTGAGTCCAGCTTGAGATAAGAGGTCAGATGCATACTTAGCTTGAGTAATGTAAAGGTCTTTCAAACTGCTGACTAAGAAAATCCTTGAGTTCTTGAATGCCACTGAGGTCATCACCAGTTATGATCATATCATCCACATATAGAAGAAGCAAAATGGTGTCTTTATCATTGCGATGAAGAAATAAGGTAGAATCATAAGGACTGGCAGTGTAACCCAAGCGAAGGATGGTGGAGCTGAACTTGGCAAACCATGCTCGTCGAGCTTGTTTAAGGCCATAAAGTGCACGTCGAAGGCGACAAACCTTATTTGTTTCAACAGAAAGACAAGGAGGAGGTTGCATATAGATTTTCTTCACGCAAATCCCCATTAAGGAATACATTTTTTAACATTCATCTGAAAAAGGTCCCATTTACTAGCAGTAGTAACAGCTAAGAGGGTACGAACAGAGGAAATACGGGCAACTGGAGCAAAAGTCTCTTCATAATTAATCTCATACTCTTGTGTAAAACCTCTTGCTACAAGATGAGCCTTGTAGCGATCGATGGACCCATCAGAGCAAGTCTTGATCTTATAAATCCACTTACTACCAACCACAGATTGACCAGGAGGGAGGGTAACAAGATCCCAAGTATGGTTTTTGGTTAATACATCATTTTTTTCTTTCATTGCAATCTACCAAGAAGGGTTAGTAGATGCCTTACGATAGGTGTGAGGCACATGGAGTATAGCAAGGGCAATGTAACAATGATAGTCAAGTAAATGTGTAGGAATGGATCTTACTCGGGTTGAATGGAGAGGTGGAATGTCTTGTGGAGGATCTTCAGGCAGAGCAGGAGCAAGAGACCTATGTTCAAGGTGGGGTAGCTCGTTATCAACCTGTTCTTCTATGACCTGTCTAGGAGAATCATCAAAAATATCTGAAGATTGAATAGTGAAGTCCAAAGATGGATTAGAAGTATCTGTAGAAGGAACAAGAGACTCATTTGGAAAAATTTCTAAAACATTTGAATTAGTTAGGGAAGAACGAAAGTGAGAAAGTTCAAAAAATAAGCGGTGTTCCCAAAAGACAACATTACGGGAAACACGAAGACGATGTGAGACAGGATCATAGCATCGATACCCTTTTTGAGTTTCACCATAACCAAGAAAACAATAAAGTCTAGATCGAGGCTCAAGTTTGTTGTGTTCATGAGGCTGAAGAAGAATGAAACAAACAGATCCGAATAAGCAAAGGTAATGATAGTCAGGAGATAATCCAAACAGGCACTCATACGGATTCTAATTATGAATGACAGCGCTTGGAATGCGATTAATGGCATAAACAGCATGAAGAGCAGCTTCACCCCAAAATGAGGCAGGAACTTTGGTAGAAAAAAGAAGAGCACTAACAGTGTCAAGAATATGATGAAGTTTTCTTTCGACTCGACCATTTTGTTGAGAGGTTTCTAGACAAGTTAGATGATGTACAGTGCCATAGGAGTGTAATAGAGTTTGAAAAGCATTTTGAGTATATTCAATAGCATTATCAGATCAAAAAGTTTTGATATGTTTGGAGAATTGTGTTTCAACAATTTTTGCAAAGTTATTGTATATTGGTAAGATTTCAGAATGAGATTTTATTGGAAAGATCCAACTATAACGAGAATAATCATCAATAAAAACATTAAAATATCGAGATCCACCAATACTAGTAACAGGAGAAGGTTCCCAAACATCAGAATGAATTAACTCAAAAATACTATTAGAGATAGATTTACCATTATTAAAAGGTAAAGCTCGCTGTTTTCCTAACTGACATGAAATACAATCAAAATTGTCTTTGGACACAAAACCCAATAGACCTTTAGAAGCTAACTGTTGTACCCGAGTGGATGGGGCATAACCAAGACGAGAATGCCAAAGTGCGAGAGAAGGTAAGGAAGAAACTAAAGCAGTTGTAGCAGCAACAAAGATAGGAGCAACAGGTGGAAGATGAAGATTGTTTACGGGAAACATACGCCCGACCCTAGGACCGGTCCCAAGCTCTTGCCCCTTCCTCAGATCCTGCACAATACACCCAGAATAGTCAAAAATAAGGCGATATCCTAGTTCAGCTAATTGTCCCACAGAGCATAAATTATAGGATAGATCAGGTACATGGAAAACCCCAGGAACAGAGAGGGTAGAGGTCGAAACAAAACCTAGAATATTCCCATGAATGGTGGAACCATCAGCTATATGAATATTAAGGGGATGTGGTGTAGGGTCAAGTTTGGAGAATAAAGATGAGTGAGGTGTCATGTGATTGCAACATGCAGAGTCAAAAAGCCAAGTTTGAGACTTACCGGGAAAAACTGAGAGAGTAGTGGAAAGAGATGCATTACCAGCCATTTGAACAACCTGAGTTATGATCTTCTGTAGTTCAGTGGAGGAGAGGTTGATAGTGGATTCAGAAGACTGGGACTCTTCTGAACTAGAAGGCATCAACGAAGTAGGCTCAGTATTAGCAACAATAGTAGTAGATTTGTTGCGTCGGTAACAAGTCTCAATGGTGTGGCCATGACGCTTGCAATAATTGCAGAACCTTTTATTGCTCTACCTACGAAGATTGTAAAAGCCAAAGGAATCACCTGATTATTGAGGTTACTCAATGGTAGGAACAGGAGGAGTAATAGCCAAAACATTGAGCTTATTACTCTGCCTGCGACGATTGTAAAAGCCAGAGGAATCACCTGATTGATGATGTTGCTTAATGGCATGAGCAGGAGGAGTAATAGCCAAAACATTAAGCTTATTCTGGGCTTGAAGGGTTGCAAGTCGAGCTTCTTTTCTAACCAACTCATTTACAGTAGTATCAAGAGAGGGAAGAGGACTGCGATTAAGAAGATGACCTCGAATTGGCCTAAAGTCCTTGTGGAGTGACATCAAGAAATCATAGAGATGAAATTCATCCCTAATTGTAACATATTGTTGAGCATCTGTTAAGCATGCCCAAATTGGATCACAAAGGTCAATTTGGTCCCAAAGGAGTCGAAGTTTATCAAAGTAGTCATTGATAGATTGCCCTGGTTCCTGTTGAAGTTTATGCAATTCAACTATTAGCTGATATTTCATGGATCCGTGAGTAGTGGAGTACCTTTTGGCCAACATATCCCATGCTGATTTGGCATCATCATCAAAACTGCCCAACAGATTGGAAATGGAGGGAATGAAAGTATTCCGAATCTATGTGAGGATTATGTGGTTGTGACTATCCCATTCAATCATACGACGAAGGAAAGTAGCATATTCTTCACTTGCTCCTTTAATAGGAATGAAAATTGCACCAATACAATAATGCTAGAGCATACAACCCTTAAGAAAACTGTACATAGCTTGAGACCATGATAAGTAATTTTTGGTCCTTTCCAATATAGTATTGATAGGGCAAGAAAGAAAAACATCCTTTTTATCCATTTGGAAAAAACAATATGCAAAAACGGACTACAAAAACGAGGTCTACGCGAAAAACTGGGTAGGAAGGACCAGCATTAAAAAGTCAACGGTTAACAAGTCAAAGTCAACGGTCACACGATCAACAAAAAGTCAACGATCAACAGCCCAAGGTCAACGGTCAGCACAGTCAACGGGGTCTATGTGATGTCAACTTGATGTGATGATGACGTCAGCCTTAGGCAAGTCACTGATGACGTCACGGGACAAGAGCAAGGTGTGTGTGGCACATGGATCTGATGCGCTGTTTCTGTTGGTGGCGTGTGCGGGCACGTGAGGAGGAATTTGATTGTAATACGCCCACGGTTGTGTAGATCTGCTCGTGGCGATCACAATGGTATCTACAGAAATTTCATCGTGGTAAGATTTCACGGCAGTGTTTGGTGTAAGTGGTGGCGCGTGAAAAGACGTGCAGATCGTTTGAGATGCGCATGAGGGAGCGTGCGGTGTCCGATGCTTGCGATACTTCTACAGTTGTGTAGATCTGGTCGATCCGATCACAGTGGTATCTGCATAAAAATTATCAGAGCAAGATGCACGGTGGCGACGATGATTGTAGTGATCTTTGTGGTGTGGAACTCCTTAAAAACGGCGAATGTAGGCTCGGAACCTAAGGACAACGGCTAAAAGACGTCAGAGGTTCAACGGTGAGTGGTTATAGCGGCTATTGTGACAACAAAAGCTATAAGGGTTGAGTAACACAAGAAAAGATAAGACTGCTAGAAAGATAAGAGTAGTGACTGTGATACCATGTTAGAAATACTTAATGATTGTATTCTATTCTGTAAGTAAATGAATATACATGGTGCCTTTATATATGAGTTATAAGTAAATTAGATATGTCTAAAGTAACTAGATATAGATATACCAAAAATAAAAAGATATACATTAGCCGATATATATATTAATATGTTACTAGATATACGTTAACAATTATCATTTGAATATATTTTTTTAAACGAATAAAAATTATTTTTATTATTAAAAAAAATAAACAAATTATCTTTTAAAATATCGAGTCGTGAATATAATTTGACAATTCATGCACATTGGACCATATTGATGACATTTGATGGATGAAGATAAAAAATATATATATTTTCCTATATTTCAATAATATTTGTATTTTATGGTCTCATATTAATGTATTATATTTAATAATATTTACAAAAATAATGATATTAAGAAATATTAATAAAAATTTAATTAATAAAATATATATCAATAAAATATTTTTTAATAAAATTATTTATTATTAAAATAAATTATCATTAAATATATTTATTTAATTTTAATAACAGTAAAACATACTGGTTTAAATAATTATTTTTATTATTTTAATTATTTATTTTATAATATTTTAATATATTAGTTAAAATAAATATGACATACTTTTATGTTTATGCGAAAATAATAATTAATTTAAAAATAAATAATATAATTTTAAAGATTTATTAACATTTTTATAATTTTATTAATCTATAATTTTTTGTAAATTCTTTTAATATTTTTATCAATAATAATAATATCATCCTTATATCAATAATATTTAAAAAAAATTATAAAACTAATATCCTTAAAATTTATTTTAATAAAAATAATACTTATTAATATTAATTTATATTAATTTATATACTTTTCGACTCTACATAAAAGTATTATGTTTATTACTATAAATTTTAAAAATATTTGAACTTATTTTATCCGAGATGATATTTCAAACCATCGTATAGACACCGTTGAACACTTGAACCTCTCCGCCACCAAATCATCGGCTGTTGACAGCTATTATCCACTTAGGAAAGAAGAGGTCCATTGAAATTTGAAGTCCCATTTAGTCTTCTCACCGCCATATACTACTCGTGTTAAAACAGAGCTAATGCAAAAGCAAATATATTCGTCCACAGCTTTCGGCCGAAAAGAATACCAATAAGACAACACGTTTTTATAATTAAAAATAATAAATAGATTTTTTATCATCAAATTTTAGTGATGGCTGTAAAAATATTATTAATTTTTTATTTTTATTTTTATATTATTAAATTTTATAAATATTATTTAATTTATTTTCATTACTTTTATGTCATTAAAACATATAAATGTCACGAAAATATCATCGATGTATGTGTAATTTATCATAAATTTTTATTACCTGATTTATTTCGATAATATTTGTAAAATTTTATTATATAGAAGTAATAAAAAAATTTGATAATAATTTTATAATATATATATATATAAAGTTTAATGATACGAAAATAGAAAAAAATTGATAGTATTTTTTATAATAAATCCTAAAGTTCGATTTTAAAAAATTAAGACAAGAATTTTATTAAAATATAAATTAAATTTTAATTATAAACTTATCATTATTTTTTCACATGTTATATATATATATATATATATATGTAAATTAAGATTAGATATTAATAAGATATATGATATAATCTATTAATTTTAAAATACATTTTATCTTATATTACTTGATTTTTATTGAAATAAAATGATAATGAGATAATATTAAATGAGATATTTCATTTATCTTTAATGTGTTTAAATTAAATAAGTAAGAATATAAAAATAATAAAAAATATGATATATAATTATTTATAATATAAATTTAATAAAAAAAATGATACAATATATATTTAAAGTTAGGCTCGTTATAATTACAATCAAAATGAGATAAAAATAATATTAAATGATATTTAAATAAAATGAGATAATATTATATAATAAATTTATTAGTGATATTAAATAAGATACAAGATGATAAAATATAACCCATTTTAAAGCATTTTTAAATCATATATTTTTTTTTAATACTAATCCTAAACCTTTAATATATTAGTACGAGTATGAGTATTATTTTTAGCAAAACAAAATACATTAGTAACCCTTGTCCTTCAATGTATAGAGTATTCAAAATTTAGAACTTATATGGTATAATTTTTCATGTAGTTTATTGTAAATAAATTATATAACTTAATTTATATATAGGGAAGGCCATAATTCAATTTAATTTAGCTATATTTTTACCTAGTTAAATTTTATATTCGATATGTACATAGAGAAAATTTATAAAGCTATCTATGGTGAAACATTAATCACTATTATCAGTATAAAGCTTTTATTTTAATTTTTAGTAATAATATTTTTAAAAAATAAATAAATAATCGTTATAATGGTTTTTATTATTTTATAAATGGAAATATTCTTTCTAAATTATTAAAAGTAAATTAAAAATAATAATATTATCATTGTTATAATAAAAATATATAAAATATTTATTTTATTGTTAATATTATTATTATAAATAAAATTATCATTAATAAAATATTTTTATGTCAATAATAATTTACTTATGACAATATCAGTGTCTTAAAAATATAGGTAATAATATCAGTAAAATAACTTTTATTATGTCATAATAAAATATATAAAATATTTATATTTTTTATAATATTAATTATATCTTATTATTATTATTATTGAATAAAATTTTAATTAATAAATCATTCTTTTACCAATAATAAAATACACCTTTAATAATATCGTTATCTAAAATTATTTAAAAAAATAAAAAATAAATAATGTTAAAACTTATAATCACAAAAAATAATATTTTTTTATATATACAATTTCATATAATTTTATTACTAAAAAAGTCTGATTCATTAATGTTGTTTAAATTAATCTAAATTTATTTAAATTCGTTCAATATTAAACAAAATGTAATTAAATCTCGTTTAATATTATTAAAATTTTATTTTATTTTATTATAATTTTTAAAAATATTATTTATTATTATCGTAATCATTATTATTATTATTATTAATTTTCTAAAATATTCAAGTAAATTTGAATCCAATAACTTGACAACACATGCGTGTGAGGTCAGCTTGCCACGTTATGATGGCAATAGAAGAGGGTGTTCAAATTGATAACATTGGGACACGAAAAGGCATATAAAATGGAGCCAATCAGGAACTTGATTCCTGGGGACAAGGGTGGCGAATCACACAATTTATACTAGTCTCCCGCACACCGAATCACACTCGATTTCTTCACTTATCACCCAAAGCAGAGAACCGTGATCTTCATCTCTTGTCTCTCCCAACCCCAGGTACGATCTATTTCCCTAGATACTTAGTTTGGTTTTGAATATATATGGTTTTATTGTTTTGATCTGTGAAGCTTCATTTTGTACGTGTGGATTTAGGGTTTTCAAAATGGCATCCAAGCGGATACTCAAGGAACTCAAGGATTTGCAAAAGGATCCTCCTACATCTTGCAGTGCTGGTATTTCATTTCTTCTTCGCTAATCACCCTTTTAATCTTTGCCCCGTATTTTCCTTCCATTTTTTTAATAGGTTGATTGTGTCTATTCTTAGAATTTGATCTTTGATTCAGCTCGTGCTGTAACATAGATGTTGATTTTTTTTATATGTTATGTAGGTGCTTTCTTAATATATTATGAATAAGTTGCCAAAATACGTTTATGCTGATCGTATTAACTCAGATGGTTTAACTTTTAGATTTAAGAGTTTCATGGATCAAACCAGTATTTAATTGTAAATAACGTAAAAAATTGTTGTTCTTTTGTTAAATTCGTTTATTTTGCAATTCATGATTGACTCTTTGGTATTTTCACGCTTTATAGCGCTAAAGATCTTTAAATTAGCCATGTGAGGAAGTTTTGGTTTTTTTTTTGTTTTTTTCCTATTCAATAGGAGATAAAATATGAATAAAGATTATTACATTCTGCATTTATAAGCACGTTTAAATTTCATATGTATTTTTGGTTTTGTGGTTTATATTTTCAGGAATCAGATCCCATTTCATTATCTTGTATGGCTGTTTTGTTCCTTCACTTCAAACGTTTTCATTTATTGATTTCTTATACTATTAGAAAGAAAAAAAAGGTTTTCTTATTAATATTGTAACTACAGGCCTTAATGTTTGATGAATAAACTCGTCACAAGTAGATTCACTATCTTGGCATCAAGCTAGTGTGATCACTATCTTATTTTCTTTTACTTCTATCTTTGGAGTTTTGATTACCTGTATAATGTCTATGAATCAGTTGTATGTATGTGCTTGCATGAACATATCCTTTTTGCTTCTGCTTTAAGTATGTTGCATATGAAAATATTTCTTTTGAGTGATCCATTGATTATCCAAGCAATTGTCTTGTGTAAGAATGGGCAGACATTGTAGTTTGTTGTCTTAATATCAGTTTCGTCTCCTTTGGGATTTTGCAGGCCCTGTTGCTGAAGATATGTTTCATTGGCAAGCAACTATTATGGGTCCCCCAGAAAGTCCCTACACTGGGGGTGTTTTCCTTATAACCATCCATTTCCCACCGGATTATCCTTTTAAGCCACCAAAGGTGATTGCACTGTGTGAAAGAAGGAAAAATGAAAAAAAAAAAAAAACAAACAAACAAACGAAAAGATTTGTTTTTGGAACAATAGTATGTTAATGATGACTTGGAGTCGGATTTTGTGCATGATCCTAAGTTAATGTTAGTTCAACCCTTGTGATACTTGTTCTGCTTAGGATTTTCGGTTAGGATACTGAACACAATTTTTTCCTTCGTTGAAATTAGTCATGATGATCTCTTATTCATTGTCATCGTATAATATAAAACTATGGAACCCAGCATCTTAAAGAATTTAACTAATTCCATCGTATATACTCATGCATGGGCTCCAATTTTTTCATCACTTAAACGTTCTGATATTCGATTTTCGGTTACCTAGTTCTCATGTCAGTTCGAATATATGTCAAATTATGATTACATTCTTTATTTCATCATTTCATAACTATTGAATCCATCGGTTGTTTCTCTTCTTTGTCTCCATATCTCTAACGGTCAAGTTGGACTTTTTCAGGTGGCTTTTAGAACAAAGGTGTTCCATCCAAATATTAATAGCAACGGAAGCATTTGCCTTGATATCTTGAAGGAACAGTGGAGTCCTGCTCTAACTATTTCCAAGGTTCCTTTCTTACAACTTCTTAGAGTTTTAATATAGGAAATTAGAAAGGCATAGAGCATTAACTTAATGCTTCTTTGGTATAACCCCTTTTGCAAGTTAAGAATATATTCTATTTTCATTTGAAACAAATTTAAAAAATTGAGTGTCTTACAACTTTAACCGATAGAGGTGTTGGGTAGTTATAGATCCAGAAGTTTAGTTTAGGAAGGGCACCATATAAACAGTAAAAAATAATATTACTTGTTTTTCATTTACTATTTGTTTTATCGAAAAAATATTATATATATCTCATTGGAGTATTAACATGTTCAAATCATCGAGTTTTTAGTATGTTTTTGAGTGATAAAACCTTTAAAATGAAGCTTTAGAGGAGTCACAGATTTATTTTATGCATGTATTTTGTCTACAATTTCATAAATGTTATACTTAAAATACTAGCTATCAAAAGTTGAGAGGAAAAGCTGAGAGGGGATCAGGATAGTTACGCCGGTGGTTGGGCATATTATTCCCTTCCTTTCTAATTGATAGCATTGCAGTCCAGTGAATTTCCCTGTATAAATATGATTTATATTGAATTTCTAAAGTTATTATTATTATTTTTAAGGTAGAAACACTTGCTTCATGAGGTTACAGAATAAAACGGTCAGATTGTGTTTGCTAATATTCTGATTGGTTTTCATTTACATTTAGGTTTTACTTTCAATCTGCTCCCTGTTAACGGATCCAAATCCAAATGATCCCTTGGTTCCAGAGATTGCTCACATGTACAAGACAGACAGGAACAAGTATGAAACAACTGCAAGAAGCTGGACACAAAAGTATGCCATGGGCTAAAGGATTTATGGCATACGTTTTGGGTCAGCCTTTTAATTTTTAATGCTTTGGTGCATTAGTTTTTCTGATGAATTTTCTGTATCGTGAATCTAGAAATGGACTAAAAGGAGTCCACATCTGTATTTATTTATTAAAAAAGGAAAGAAAAAAAAATGAAACACATGTTTCTAATTGTTTGTAATGAGTAATGATAATGTGACATTAAGAAAATAGATTATGCCATATTTTATGTACCCATTGGTACAAAGATGTACTCTCTCATTTTGTGCTTTGGTGACTAATATAGTGTATTTCGTTGTGATTTTGGTACGAAGTGATTTATAAATGAAGTTATTTCAATGAGAAGCACATTATTTATATTTTTGTGATGAAGTACAAAATGTACTTTTTTCAGGTCTGAAAATCCTTCTACGAGGAAAATATGAAGATGAAAAAAAGATGAATGAAAATTTCAATCAATTTGATTTGAATTATTATATTTATATAGTAATCGATTCATAAATAATTATGCATTATTTTATTTTTATTTTTATTTTTTATACCTAATATCTTTTTAAAATTTAAGATAGATACAAATATAGTAGAATCCCTTTCCTTTTTTCCATAGAATAAGTGATATTATATAAAAAAGAATATGTTATATTAATTAAAAAAATATATTAATATAATTATTATAAATAATAATATTTATTTTTTTAATGTTAATTTTTAAGTAAGAATAATAATATCTGACAATAATCTGATTCAAATATAATACGAATAAATGTGTTTAGTAAGAATTGATTATTATTTTTTTCATATATTTAAAGATCTTATTATTTTTTATTATTATAAATAAATAATATAAAAAAAAATTTACATGTATCAATTAACATGTAATTCGATACGAATTTTATTTTTATAATTGAATATATCACGTTGATTATATACTATATAACATTATAAAAATTTGAAACTTCTTTGTTAATATTAAGACAATTCACATACATGGTCAGTTAACTCTTGAAGTGAATCTAATTCAAAGCCAAATCTCATGCATTGAGAAGTGATTCATTCTTAAGCTCCTAATCGTTAAACACCTATTATGACAATTTGTTCCGACACATGTTTCTCAGTTATCGTTTTTGAGATTAACATGTGTTAGAGGAAAAGATCAAAATTTTCATATTTATTAAATAGAAGTGTAGAAGTAGGACATGAATCATGTTCAAAATTTTGTATATAAAAATATGACAAGTGTTTAGAGTATTTATGAATGTGTTAAAAAATTTAATAAAAAAAGTCGAAAATTGTTCATCTCAAAGGAAACATCATCTCGTGAACTTAAAACAATAAAAATATAGATAATATTCACTTATGTTCATGGGCCAATCTTCTCTCAGGAGCAGTACTGTGTGATTGGGCTGTGTTGGTTTTAGGATCTGGCCTTCACTGCACCTTTATTTTCTTTAAGAAGAAATTCAAAATTGTTATAAAAAGTAAATTCAAAATTATTTTTTTGGTAATTATATATATATATATATGCACTGTTGAGTAATTAAGGAGCATTTGATTAATTTACCTTTTATTTATATTGAAATTCCATTATAAAATATGGAGAGTAATCTATAAATTTCAAATATTTCAAAATGTCCTATAGTGTTAAATTTTGAGAAAAATATATCAATTAAAGATAAATTATATTATTATAATAATTTTTTTATTAAAATATAATGTTTTATGTCAATTGATTAAAACACGATAAAACACATTCTATTAATTTAAATAAAAAAAGTTTTTCATATGAAATTATTTAAAAAATAATCAACAACAATAATATTATAAAAATAAATTATTTAAATATATTATTTTTTGTCTTTCAAAAAAATAAAAAATAATCAAATATTAAAAAAATAAAAAATAATCAAATATTGAAATAAAAATTGTGATAGTTATAAAATATTTAAAAAATTATTTTGTGAATTTTATCATATCATTGTTAAAAAATTAAGTTTTAATAATGTTTTAATAAATGTATAGAAAATTTTTTTTATTATTAATAGAATCTTTTGATCAAAATTGTAGGCTAAAAAGCCTATTTATGTTATGAAAAAATTAGGCCTTTCATACAGTGCAATTGTACAAATTGAAAAACTTCTTACTTAATGTACAATTTGATTTCATGTATATATCGAGCCTTCAATTGTGTCTCAGTGATCAAAATACTGAATACTCTGACAATAATATATATATATATATATATAATTAATTAATATGTCATGGCGATACCATTTTAATATATTATGTACTTGTCATTCATATAATATATAAGACAAATCTCCCCCAGGTACCTCTCAAAGAAGCCACTAGTTGAAATTACGACCTAAAGATAAAAGATACATCTTTATTTGAAAGAAAAAAAAGGAAAGAAAGTCAGAAACAAATGCATAGAAAGGCTACATAATTTTAATATATTGAAAATTACTAGCAATATTTTTAATTATAAAAAACTATATATTATTTACCGTCAAAAATCTGAGTCAAAGTATAATTTTAACACAAACAATAGACATATTAAAAAAAGAAAAGGCAAAGAAATCGTGCCCACGAGTGGAGAGGAAGCATGGTTCCTGAAAATAAGATTCATCAACCCTTCTTTAGTTCCTTTTTTTAATGATTTATTTATTACCTAATCTCACTGTGTAACATGTTCATTCGAATTCATTTAATTAATTGGGATTTACTTGTTGTCTATGATTCTTTAATTTTATTATTATTTTAATTTTTATCTGTATAATTGTTTATTTATTTAATAAAAAACTTAATAGCTTTTTTTTTAAAAAAAAAAAAGAAAAAAACATCGGTGTAAGTCTCTAATCCAGACAATTAATCCACAAAGCTTAAACTCAAACGGTTTTCTTCAACTTCATCGTTGATACCTACGTGGCATGTAAGGGAGCTGACACTTGTCAACCGAATTTAGTTATATAATTAATCTGAAATTATTAATCATCTATTAATGATGGCTCAGATCATTATTAATCACTAATTAATTGTCTAATTGTAATCTAAGGATTTTGGGAAGACAGCATCTTAGTCATAAAATGCGTTTGTAAAGTGAAATTATTAAAGGTAAAATAATGCAATACAAAGCATAACTATCATGTAGTCCACCAAATTTATGCAATAGATGTTGGAAAATTTAAAGGTGTATGTCTATATACACAATGTGTTAGCATCATATTAAAATTGATTTTTTTTAACTAATCTAATTTTAAAAAAAATTAAATTTGAATTAAATTCAATCATATAATCAATATAAATTAATTTAAATTTAAATATATTAAATATTTTTAGATTTAATAAATCGAATTGATATTTAAATTTATTTATAAATTATTATATATAAAATATAATACAACATTTAGATTTTATATTTTTCGATTCGAATCCAAATAAATTGTATATTTTTTAATCTGATTATAAAATATGTAAATTCAATATAATCTAAATATCACAAATTATATCACATTTTTTTAATTTAAATAAATTAATTGAACTATTTTTTGAATTATTTAACTCAATGTTAATATAGATATAGATACAAATGTTACTTTTTTCATAAATTTTAGTTTTATTTTGATAGCTTTACTCACGACTCTTTTATATATATATATTAATTTAATAAAATTTAAAAAATTTAATTTTTAATTCATTTTCTCATACATCATAACATCATATGAATAGAGCATAATTGATATATTTAAAATATTTTATTATTATTTTGATCTTATTTTTAATCTTTATTTTTATATGATATTTTTGAAATATCTTTAAAAATTTTAATTTTTAATTCATTTTCTCATACATCATAACATCATATGAATAGAGCATAATTGATATATTTAAAATATTTTATTATTATTTTGATCTTATTTTTAATCTTTATTTTTATATGATATTTTTGAAATATCTTTATTTAAATTATTAATACATATTTTAATTATTTTTTAATAATAATCTCATTGAATTAGGTTGCTTCAAAAGTAATTAAAATTAACAAAAATAATTATCAATATTTTTAATAAAAATAATAATTAAAAATAATATTAAAATAAAAATAAAATAACTTAAAGGTACCAACCTCAAAAAAGCGGGTAGAATGCATTACAATTTTTATTTAATACCCAAGTCACAATTTTCTTTTGCAAATACATTCTTTACTATCTTGTCTTGGAGTCTTGAGGCCCAATGTATTATAAATAAATGAATGATAGGTTTATGTCTTCTATCAAATTATTGTTTTTCTTCATTTTTAAGGCTACATATAGTAAAGACACAACATATCATATGAAACCTAACCCATTAAACCTAAACTCATCTCAAAATATCTAATGTAAACAAATAAACATATGAACTTATTTATTATTTTTAAAATAATATAGATAAATGTTAAGATTACTTTAATTTTATTTAAAAAATTCAAATATCAAATACTTTATATAAAAAAACAATATTATTAATAAAAAATATATCATAAAAATAATAAATAACATAACAATATAAACATGTATATCTTCAAGCAAATCCCCTACTTTGAGGCACAAAATAATAACTTGCTATCTGCTGTCAGAATTCAGTGAAATCCCACCCCAACTTGCCTCAGATTCAGAGCATTTAGGACTCCAAAGTTCACATCAATTATCTCCAAAAAGTGCATTTGTGCAAAGCCCCATAACCCATAAATTGTAGTTTTTTTTAAAACAAACGGTATTTAACAAATATCAACTATTGATATTTTTACTATCTTAAATTTTATTTCTTAATTATACTATTGATATCTCTCAACGAATATATATATTTTCAATAATAACTCTCAATAAGTTTATTTAACATAGATGTTGATCTTAGAGAAAGTATCACATCAAACAAAATCAGATCACCACATCAAACAAAGTTATTTTACTAAAAATGGTTAACCAAATTTATATAATTATATTTAATAAAAAATTATAAATTTTGTTATAAATTATGTTGATTTTACAATAATAAAAAATTATTTAATTATTAATATTATATAAAAAAAATTATTTATAATTTTTAATATTTTTTTATTAAATTAAATACTTTTATTATTGAAATGTCATTTAATCAACTATTTTGATTAAAAAATTATCAATTTTATTGAAATATTTAAATCATTTATGTGTCACATGAGGTTATAAAGATATAACATGAATAAAATAATAAATTTTAAATTCAAGTGTAATATATGTGATTTAAATTATCCAATTAAATTGATAATTTTTTTATTAAATAATTGTTTAAAAGTGATTTAAATAATAAAAAAACAAAAAAAAACTTAAAATAATAAATAAATTTTTTTTATATATGTAACACTAATAATTAATAAAATAATAAAATATTTGCACAATTTTATAATGATAAAAAATCTTTCATCTCAAGTTATAAATGATTTAAAAAATCACTTCATTAATTGTTGCATAATAATTATTTTTTTTAAAAAAAGACATTAAATTTTTTTTTTACTGAATAAATAAAATTTATACAGTTGAGATTCAAATTTAGTTATAATATGATAAGAATGAAAAGTCATGCTACATGAGTTACAAATCAATTTTATTATTGTACAATAATTTAAACAAAAATAATCATTATGATAATTAATAATATGTTATAATTTTTAAAACAATTATTCACATTCACTATATATACTTGAAAAATTACTATTGGATGAAACATGCGAGCATATATCCACGGTTCCACACAATAAATTAAGCAAGAATTCAATCTTGTGCTTTACTTGCGCCCAATAATTAAAAATAATTTTGTGTTATTTCAAATTATTAGTCTAAAAATTGGGTTACAATACATTTTTATTTTCATGAGAAAATATTTACATCACAATTTATTGCATATATTCACCCACATTATAATATTATTAGTCTTTCATAGTGACTAGTATTGCCATTAATTTAATACATCACCTTCTTACTATTAGATCCATCAAAATTTAACTATGTAAAATTCAATTTACTTTAAATTTAAGTAGGTAAATTGGTAAAAGTGATGTTGCAAATTTAAATATTATCATCAATTTTATTTTATAATTTAATTTTTATACGTAAGTATTAGTTGATAGTGTTTTTATTATCTATTTATATATAATGTTAAAGAAATTTTTTTAATTCAGATAGTTGATTATACGATGTAATTTTATTTTTATTTTTTTAGGAAGGAACATGACATTTTTTTTATATTATGCTTTAATTTTAGAATAATGTTATATAATACAATATATTAAATAAGAATAAAATAATGATAAAATAATTTGTAGGATTTCGATGGATAAATGATATTTAGTTATTACCTAAGTTAATTTACCAGTTACAACACCCAACCGGACACAATGATGCTAACGTGGCACTTCCTGAATTACCGCCAAACCACAAACAGCGCCTACAACGGTGACAAGTGTATATTCTGAAGTAGGACCCACCACTAACTTTCTGCTTTCTTCGTGTCTCTAGACAGTCCCTGTACAGGTCTTTTTAATATTTTATATTCCTTTTTAGAGCTTCCCAAAATATTTTCAGGTTCATATTTTACTCTTTTTTTTGTTTTTACACGTTTCGAGATGAAACTTTTTTTTTTTTTTTTGGCAAAGTGGCAAATTCTTTGTGTTTAAAAGGATCGTTTAATATTAATTAAAAAAAATATTAATATAATATTTATAATATCATAATTATTATTTTATATTTAAATAAAAATATCTCATAATTATAATTATTATTTTTTATATTATTTTATTTTATTTTAAATTATTATTTAAAATTATATTAAAAATATATTTTAAGAATAAAATATATCATTATTTATTAAATTTTTAGTATCTAAATTATATTGATTATCAATAAAAATAATAAAAATTAATTTATTTTGGAACATTAATTTGAGAGGTCATGATTCTTTAAAAAAAATTATAAACCGATTAATTTTTTATTTAGTCTTTTATCTTTTTAATAAAAGATACTAAATGAATTCGTATAAATTGGTTTTAAAACTATATATTATTGTTGAAAATATTTATATTAATAAAAGTTGCATTCTAGATTAAATTAAGGGATCTATCAATATTCTAGATGAGTGAGATCTACGAAGAAAAAAATGCAAATATCAAACCAATGTTGATAAAAAGTAACTAAGTGGATACCAATTTTAAAAACGTGGTGGAGGAATAGGATGATATCAAAATTATTATTTTATATTTAAATTTTAAGTAAAAAATATCTTATATTTATAATTAATATATTTTATATTACCTAATTTTATGTTTAATTATTATTTAAGATAATATTAAAAAGATATTTTAAAACATAACATTTCATTATTTATTAAATTTTAGTATTTAAACCATACTAGTTATTAATAAAAATAATAAGAATCAATTTATTTTTAGAACATTAATTTGAAGGTTTTAATCTATAGAAGACTAAAAATTCAAGAGAGTCAATTTATTTTTAGAACATTAATTTGAAGGTTTTAATCTATAGAAGACTAAAAATTCAAGAGATCATGTTTCCCTCGAAGAACCAAAAATTTATAAATTTTTGTAGTTTTCATCTTTTTTATAAAATATATGAAATGGATTCGTATCAATATAAGACTTATATTCATTTGTGTTTAAACTTTTGAGATTAAATGTGTTATTTTATTTATATATTATATAAAATTTATATGAAATTAAAGATTTTGAAAATTAATGAAGGAGAAAATAATCAATTATATATATATATATATATATATATATATCCTATCATCACTTATCTTAGGAGCAGTGGGATCAATTTCAATTAATTCAAATTAGATATCCATAACCAATCTTTTTTACATGAATCAAATTTTTTGACGAACATATAGAGAGAGGATTGGATTTGGTTAGACAATGTGTGGTTGATAAACAATGATCGTTTTTTTTTTTTTTGCAATGTATGGAATGTATCGTCAAATATTCAATATAATTCTACAAGATATATTTTTGTTCAAGTAATAGATTCTAGCTAATTGAAAGGATCTTTTGATCGATCCATATATCATTTTGATTCCATTAGGAACGAGAATTCAAAATATCGCACATTAATCAATCAAAAATAGATTCAACAACTAAGTGAAAGATCGATTCTTTGGGATCATTCATTTCTTCAAATGGAATGAACAAAGATAGAATCAGACCAATTCCTTAACTGTCTTTTTGGATATTCTTCAATGTCTCGACTATTCACAGAATGTAAGAAGCAGACGAATAATAATCTACTTTCGAAGGAAATCGAAGAATTTCTTGGGAATTATACAAGATCCATTCGTTCTATTTCTCTAACAGATGATCAAAACTTCATTTAGATTCGAATCATACTAAGAGGTCCACTAGAGATCAGAAATTGTTGAAAAACGAACAAGATGTTTCCTTTGTCCTTTCTAAGCTATCGAAAAATAAAGAAATAGTGAATATATTCAACATAATTAAGTATTTATAAAATACCGCCTCAATTCATCTTATTTCATCATATCCGTGATGTGATATAGTTTCAAAGGATGAACTAGATATAGACAGTTCCAATAATATTTCATTGTTGAACAAAAATCCATTTATTTTATTTACAATCTTTCCATTTTGATTTCAAATTTAAATTTTTGTATTGTAACAGAAAAGCGAACGATATATCCATATAGATATGCACTTTAGCAAAAGCTGCATGAATTACTAATATTTTTTTCCGTTCTTTCCAAATCAATCGAATAATCAATATCTTAATGATTAATGAAAAGTTTTTTTCTTTATTTTGCTATTTTCCTTAGACCTTTTCACTTACAGATCTTGATCTGAATCTAGATCATTGGTAAGATCAGAATTAATTGTAAAAAATGAATAGAGTATGGGCCGTGTTGGATTTGAATCAACGTAGACATATTACCAACAAATTTATAGTTCGTCCCTATTAATCGCTCGGGCATCGACCCATAAAGAATCAATTTCGGGCCTATTTATTAACTTCCTTTCGTAGCATCTTACCCCAGGGAAAGTCAAATTCCCGTTGCCTCCTTGAAAGAGAGATGTCTCGAATGGCTAGATGATATGGGTATACTTGCCCAACAGTCATACTATGTTCATAGTATTAATAGTTTTTTGAAATTATAAATATAATGAAATGGTATAACTCAATACAAAAGATTTTTTTCTTTTTACGATTCTATATAATTCAGATCCATCATTGATATTCATGAAGCACTTATTCTAATCACCGTTCTAGAATTTCTTAATTTTTTTATTTTCAAATGAAAATATGAAATTGGAGAATTTCAACAATTTTAATTATTAAAAATACTAAAATGAATTAATATTCAATAAATAAATAAAAAGATTTATTTTGAAATCTAGGAAGGGGTATTAGAGATCAATAAGTTATTTTATTGAATCTTCTTTATCTAAGAATTGTGTTCAAGAGACAAAGAGAATCTCTTTCTTAATGATTCGATGAAATATGTTTGGATCTATGTTGAATTGATAGGTACATGTATGAATCAAATAATTTTTTATATGTTATAATAGCAATAACTATGCCAAAATCGACCTAATAATCTACTTTAAATGCTGTGATTTAAAATTTAAAGTCTGTTCACACGTTGAACTAACTTTAAATTTTATTTTATTTTTTACAAAATTTACTCATTTTCTATTATAATTAAAACCTGTATTCAATCACATAATAGCAGAAAAAACTAAAATCTGTTTAATAAATAGTTTAAATAATATAAATAAATGAAAAATTAAATTTGAATTAATTACTTAAGAATTAAATTTATTACAAAAATAATAATTTATATACAATACATATATAGCTTAAATTATAAATAAAATGATGTCGTCTCTTTTGTATATAGATTTTATGATATTCCCACTTTATTTTTTTAAATAACTACATTATTTTAACCCTAAATTTTTAATGAGTATCATATTGTTGAATAATATGTTTCTCATTTCATATTAATAAAAATAAATAAATTAAAAACCAACCTTAAATCATAGTCATAAATATATAAATTTATTTCATTACAAAAATTTATATAAAACCTACGCAATACAAAAAATTATACATAAATAATAACACATAATATACAAAAAATAAAGAAATATGAATAATAAGGACGTAAAATTAATAAAAATACTTACAAGAGTAAATGAAGTGGCAAAATGAAGGAAATGAAGAAAAAATGGTGTTTTGTAAGTGAGAAAATAGATATAATTTTTTTAAATATTTCGCTCAAAAAAATAGAAGATCTAAAAGAAAAATTGGAGAGGAAGAAAACCAACTAAATGACACTGAAATTGGTGATCATTGGTGGCCAAAAAATGAGAAGGAGTGGAGGAGGAATGTCAGTTGGTTTTGGGTATTTAAGAGTAAACAAATGTAGCGCTGGAATAATATTGTTCCTGTCTAATATTGGGGAAGAAATAAGAGAAAAGGAAAATATCCATGTGTGTAGCGTCGGTTGATGTGTAGAATCGACTCTACATGTAGGATGTAGCGTTGGTTCTACGTGTTAACCAAAACTATGTCCTAGCATCAGTTGACGTGTTAAACCAACACTACACATAGAACGTAACTTCGATCCTACATGTCAATCGACACTATCCATGTATAGCGTCAGTTGACACGTAGAACCGACGCTACTTCCTACATGTAGAGTCGGTTCAACACGTCAACTGACACTATAATTTACGTATTTTAAGTCTATTTTTCAATAAACTGACTTTAAATTCATTATAAGTCCGTTTTATTTTCAAAAAACGACTTTAAATCTTGACTTAAATAACCACTTTTGTAGTAATGAATTTTCGTAGGTTTTAAAGTACTTCATTACATTGATATTAATCAAATCCCATATTCAAAAATCACTTTATTTTACCCATACTTATACTTAGGGATGTCCATGGTTCGGTCTGGTCTGAGTTTGAATAAAAAAATTTAACCAAATTGGATCGTTCATATAGTTTAAACCGGATCGGATCGAACCATTTGACTATCCAAAATGTTATAATCGAACGGTTTGGTCCGGTTTGGTTAACGATTTTGAACAATCAATAATACATAAATATGATTCAATTTAATGTGATATAATCTAATATGATACAATCAAATGTGATGTTCATTCATTATCATACATAGATATATATTATTGTTAAATACATAAATAAATACATAAGATGCTATCAAAATAATTAATTAGTTACTAAACATACAAACTAAATAAACTTTACTACAACTAATTAAAAAAAACACATATAAAAAGAGAATTTGTAACAAGTCTAGGTTTTTCAATTATCATTCTTGAAATGGAATCTAAAACATTATTTAGAAGGGAAGCATAATGAAGCAAGTTGAAGAAAATATGTGTTCTGCCTATAACAAAAGAGAGGGTTGATACAAGTAACTAATTAAGTAACAAAAACATGGAAAGTATGAAAACTTGAGTAACAAATCACATGGATAATGCTTGAAAAGAGAATCTACAACAAACACAAATATTGACTAATCCATAATAATATACTATTATACCTTTTATTTATTGCTTAACATCCTTCCTTGAGCTTATGTTCTAGGCAGAACACTAAACTTATTTTTATCTTTTGGAAACATGACAGTAGTTAGTGGTAAGGGCTTAGTTATTATATCTACTACCTATTTTTGATTGAGAGTATAATCCACCATCATCTCTCTTGATAAGACATTTTCTTGTGTTAAAAAGAAATATATTTCAACATGTTTAACTCGAATGAAAGACACAATTTCTTGTAAGATAATCTACAGATTCTGCACTTATAGTCCTTTGATCCTCTCACAAAAGCTGTTTAAGCATTGGATCCTAATTGAGGGAAAAAAACTCCTACCAATAGACCACATACCTATTTTGTGATTTTCGTCCATGGATGTCATGACACGACGCAATGCGAGGAGAGATGACTGGTTAGTGGTGAAGGCAACGCGAGGATGGCTGGGTGGTTGGGTGCTATTAGAGACGATGGTGGCTCACAAAGATGCAAATGGTCAGACCTAGAGCCCAAACACAAATCGGCAAAGGAAATGAGGAATATTGGTGTTGCATGAATGGAGAATTGGTAGGGTTAGGGTTAAAGCCTTAACGCGAAAAGAAATTATATATATATACGGATATACGGAGTTACGTGATTGATTTGACCGATTTTTTGATTTAAACCAATTCGACCTGGTTTTTGGACACCCCTACTTATACTATAGGTATATCATATATATTCACCCGATAAATCCAATTTCTCATTCCTAATAAAAACACTAATGATTATGAATTTAATATATATACTTAGAATTCTATTATTTTATATATAAAAATATAGAATATATGTAAAAAAGACATCTAAGACACATAATAATGTATTCGGAAATTGAAACAAATAAGCTCTTTTAACTCAATGGTAGAGTAACGCTATGGTAAGGCATAAGTCATCAATTTAAATTCAATAAAAGGCTTTGGTTTTATTATAAAACCACAACGATATGATTCATATTTAAAGAAAGATTAGAGATATTAATGATATTTGTAATAAAAAAAATCAAAAACCATCTAATTCAATAAAAATTGAGAATTTATATTTTTTATTTCAAATTACATTAAAATTATTTATGAATTTGAACATTTATCTATTATTATAGAGCATATTATTAAAATAAATAATGAAAAATTATCTACTTGAATTTCACAATATTTTCAAATCTTATTTTACACTATTTAAAACATTATTTCAATCAAATAGAAATCAATCAAATAAAAAATAATTTAACCTAACTTATTGAATCATAACTAATCTACGTTAAAATTATATTGAAATTAAATTAAAATATAATGCATATTTTAACTGATATTGAAACTACCGCGAACATAATTTTAATGCTACTAATCATTTAATATTTTATAAATTTTAAAAGTATATAATTATTTTTAATATAATAAATATTTTATTTGATAAAAGATTGTTTATTTGTTATTATGTCAGTAAATAAGAAAGGTTAACATTATCTTGTCAACACAGGAAGCCGAACATCAATACTTGCACTTTATGTCATTAGATATTTCTTACTGTTTTAATTGTTTAATATGAACGCTTTTTTTTCCTTTAAACTTTTATCGTAAAACTTTTTATTAAAAAAAAATTATATAAAAAGAAAACACCATGCCCGCGCGTCTATTGATTCAGATATCATTTAATACAAAATTTAAAATAATTCTGAATTTAAATATAATGACTTAAAAATATAAATTCAGGTCAATACGTGAATCAATTTTATGTTTACAATCAATTCAACGCTTGAACCGATTTTATGTTTAGAATCGGTTCAACGCGTGGACCGACTTTATGTTTAAAATCGATTTAACGCATGAATCGACTTTAAATTTTTATTTTATTTTATAAAATTTACTCATTTTTTATTATACTCAAATTAAAACCTGTATTCGATAACTACATAATAGTAGAAAAAAAAACAAAATTTGTTGAACAAATAATTTAAATACTATAAATAATTGAAAAATTAAATATTAATTGATAGCAGAAAAATTAACATGGTATTATCCCATGTTATTCAAGATAATCATATTTTTCTCTTGATGTTATAATACAAAACCTACATATATAATACAAAAATTTATACACATAAATAATAACACATAATATACAAAAAAATATGAATAATAAGTGTGTAGGATTAATAGAAATACTTACAAGAATAAATGAAGTGACAAAACGAAAGAAATGAAGAAAAAATGATGTTTTGTAAGTAAGAAATTATTATAATTTTTTTTGAGTATTTTGCTAAAAAAAATAAGAGATCTAGAAAATAAGTTAAAGAGGAAGAAAACCCACTAATTGATGCTGAAATTAGTGATCGTATGTGGTAAAAAAATGAGAAAGAGTGGAAGAGAAGTACAATAAGTTTTGAGTTTTTGAGTTTTTGAGAGTTATGCAGGGGAAGAAAGAAAGGAAAAGAAAATATCCATGTGTGTAAAGTTGGTTCTACGTGTCAACCGACGCTACAAATTATATAGATAGCGTTAATTTTTCAATAAACCGACTTTAAATTCATTATAAATTGATTTTCATTAAAAATTGATTTTAAATTTTGACTTAAATATCCAGTAATATTTAATTCGTGAAACTCTGAATTATGGAAGAGTCATGTGACAGCCTGTGAAAATCTGAACGTTAAGGAAATAAAATAATAGATGGCAATTTACTATGTTATGTATAAATAGTAGCTTTTTTTTAATTATTATCTTTCTAAACACTGTAAATAGTAGTTTATTGTACACAGAAAAATGTTTAATTTTAAAGTCTCTGTGAAATAGTAGTTTTTTTAATTCATTTAAGATTTAATTAATCAAATACAAAAATTTTAAATTTTGTTTAAGAAAGAAGCTAAATTGTTTTAAATGATATAATTAAGGTACCTTAGATGCATTGTAAAACCAAAAATCCAACACCCAAAAATAAATAATAATAATAATAATAATAAGTTTTGAGATGATATTTGAGGTAATTTTTCAAATAATTAACAACCTATGCAATGATGGTGATCACCAATTTTCCAATAGAGTATTGAAAAATCTGGAATAACTATAATTTCATCATGCATTTTTATTTTGTATTACGATAATATATATATATATTGTAAGTATTGAAATAGCGTTGATTCAAACCTTGTAAATTAAAAATTATTGTTGATCATATTATACCTTTTAAAATGCGTTAGTGTGACATATATCTTGCTTATTATCTCTATTTATTTTGATCTTATTTTGCCTTTTAATTACGTATTCGACCTTTAAGGAGGAAATAAAAAATGAAATGCTAAACTGTCTACATATAAGTAAATTGGTAAAGGACTGGGCACTATATTTATCCTAAATTCATAGAATGATATGATTAACTCTAATATATTTATGCTGGCATAAGACTCGCTCATTCTATAATTTCAAGTCACGAGCTCGAATCATATATAAATTTAAGTAAAAAAAATTTAATATAATATTTATTTTGATATTTTTAACAACAATAAAATTTTTTATAATGAGAAAACAAATACTAAAGAACTTTGATATTCAACTTCTTACTATCATCTAAAAAAATAATACCCAAAGTATATAAAGTATGAACGGTTGCCTTCTAGACATGAGATTAAGGGTTTAAATTTTACGTCTTTATGTCGGATTAAGTCACAATTATGCCGTTAACACTCAATAAAAAAAAAATCTTCTTACTGTTGAAGTAATTAGTTACATAGCTTCATCAGTACTACTTGTCACTTAGCATGGAATAATAATGTTTGATAATTTCAAATCAGAAGCTATATGTAAATGTGACTTAGCTAGGTGCTTCATAATTATATTAATTTGTTATATATTTTTAAAGCCAAAAGCTGCTTAATACTGAAACAGAAATGATCGATGTGTGTGAAGTTTTTATTAATTAATCTCTTAATAAAAGATAATTTTGTTTAAGATGTTCAATGAATAAAATTGCACAAGACGCTAATGAAAATGGAAATAAGTGTTTCCATTGATCATATTTATGTGTTTGACAAATGTCTATATTGAAATTTGAGGGAGTGTCTTTTATTAAATAAGTTTATACTAAATAAAAACCAACATCTCTTCCTTGCAAGAGAAGCATCAAGCGACATTAATTAGTTGTTTTCTCAATGGTGATTATATGTATATTAATTTTTTTTATTTATAATTCAATAATTTTTTTACCTTTGATTATGCATAAAATTCGATTTGTTTGGATTGAATGTAAAGAATGTTAATATGAGATATACAATTTGTATCTCAAAAATCCCTTGATTTTGTATCGAACAAGTAAATAATAACTCTTTTGTTAATTTATGATGAATAATCTCTTAAAATTATAATGATTAATAAATATAAGGTACATTTATTTTAAATTTTCTTAAAAAATACATAATTTTATTATTCTAACACGTAATTGATATATTATAATTAATAATGGTTTAAAATTATTTATCATTATCATTCCACTTCATTGTATTAAATCATTAAATATATTATGAACTTTATAAAGTTTTTCATGGACTGAGATTAAAACAGGAACAGTAGTCTGTTCTAATAATTATAAAACATGAGAAGCATGAAGAGCGGGTAACACTGGAATCAAGGGCATCTAGGGCTTCTCACATATTTTAACTAATTCATTGTCATTGAGCTAACTTTGTACAATCGGTTAGTGGGCTAATAATAATCGATCAATTAATTTTAAGTATCTTGGACTTGATGCTCAATTGACTTGTAATCTAAAAATAACAAATAAATATATTTAATTTTTTTTTTATGAATTCTAAGGAAATTCAAAATAACAATACTTAATTGCATGTGGTTTGGATTTAGTTATTAATATTTTTATTAATAAAAAAATTATTTTATTAATGATAACTTTATTTAATAATAATTACATAAAAATATAATTAATATTAGAGATAAATAAATACTTTATGTATTTTATTATAATAATAATAATTATTATTATGTTAATACCATTGATTTAATTTTTATTAAGAAAATATTATTTTTATTTCCCAAGAAGCTGGTTTTCACTTGGCTCGACAACAGGTCAATACTATCCAAGAAGCTGCGCTATTTTATTTAATTTTGTATTTTAATCGCTAGTGATGCTTTGGATCTTGATTCAAATAGTTCTGTATATCTCTCTCCGGTCTATATATAGTTTTTAGTGTCGTAGATTTTGAGTTCTTGAATCTTTATTTTTATACCAATTGGTATAATTTTCAGCGAGTATTGTGATACCGTGAATTTGAACTCTAGTAATAAGAGATGTAAACTAAGTTATTTGGTTTTATCTGAAATATTATTTAATATCTCTAATAATAAAGTATTATTTATTATTTTTATAGTATATTTATTATCAATCATATTACTTTTATATGGTATTTATTTCTTAAAAGAAAAAAATTACATTAACATTAAATTTCATGAAATAACACTTCATCATATATTTATAATTTCTCCTCTAATGAATTCATAAGTTAAAGTTATACTGTTTTATTTCAATTTTATTATATTTCGTCATATTTAAAGTCGTCCTTAATAAATTTATGATTATTATAGATAATTATATTTTCTTTTTATATTATTTTCTCAATTTATTTGTCTTATTTAAGTTTATATAAGATAATAAAATATCTCATTATCATTTCAACATATTAAAAATTAAATTTGATAAAATAACATGAGTTTATAAAATTTATGTATTTTACTACAAGTTAGGTGAAATATATCTCTTTTTATTTGACATCCCTATTCATTAATATATATATATATATTATTTTGTTTTCCTTTATTAATGCACCTTTTGTTTTAAAATGTATTTTTTTCTAATAATTAATTATAATAGTAATTTTTTTTTCTTTATTATCAAACAATGCAGGTAGTAACTTTTTTAGGTAGTTTTTCTTTCCTATTTTTTTTAACTTTAATTTCATCTTTTTTTTCTTCTTATCTATCTATATTGGTTATCCACTCAATTTATTATTTCACTATTTTTTTACAAATAAAAAAAATATCAAAATTATTTTTCATTTATACACACGAATAAATACCAAAATAACCTTAAAATAAATACATTATTTATTATAATATATAAAAAGCATAAATAATACGGTGATTATTTTTCCATTTTATTGTTTTGTTATTTTTTTACATACAAATAAATATCAAAATATCTTTAAAATACTTTTTTTTATTTCTACATACAAATAAATATCAAAATATACCTAAAATAAATACACATTTTATAATTATCTATTATTATAGATAAAAAGTGAGAATAACTAATTAGCATTATATTGGTTATTCTCTCACTCTACTATTCTGTTACTTATTTTATACATAAATAAATATCAATTTTTTAAAAAATAAATATATTTTTTATTTATACATACATATAAATATCAAATATTTCTACAATAAATACAATTTTATTTATATATGTAAATAAATATCAAAATATCCTTAAAATAAATAAACTTTTTATAATTATAAATAAAAAGCAGAAATAACCAATGAACTATATATTGGTTATTCTCTTGTTCCACTATTCATTTACATTTTCTTACGTATAAATAAATATCAAAATATCTTTAAAATAAATAGTTTTTTTGTTAGTTTTATTGTGTAACGTTTTGATTATTTTTCACTTTTTAGTTTATATCTATTTTTTAATATACGAATAAATATCAACATGCATTTATATCTGCTTCATTTTTTATTTTTTGTTAGTTTTTTTTATTGTTCATTGGTTTGTCTGTACATTTTTTCCTTGTACATTAATAAATAGTAAAATATCCCCATATAAATCTTAAATTTGAAAATTTGTGTTTAAAGACATTTTTTTAAATCGAAAATTATAAAACCATATCAATTATTGCTCGACATTCAATATTATTATATATTTATCAAATTTAAAATATATAACATTGTTTATTTTTCTTAAAATTAACATCAATGTTTTAAATCAAATATTAATATAAAAGTATGAGATAAAAAAATAAATATATTACCTTATAAATCATTTATAAATTATATGTTAATTTAAATAGTTTTTTTAAAATATATAATTTTATTAATACAATTACATTTTAGGTAATAACCCATGCATAGTAAATGTCCAAAACTAGTGGTAGTAAAATGAAACGTGAAACTATAAAAAATGAATATTATCGTCGATCAACTACATAAACTATAATTTTATTTAAAAAAATATATAAAATTAGGTGTTAAAATTTTAAATTATCTAGTCTCTTTACCTTGGAATGTGATTTCAAGAATTGAAATGTCCATGATATCGTCACTATCGTTATCATATTATCACTTTTTTTATTTTTTATCTAAAATGTTGAGAAAATATTAAAAATATTATAACATTGTAAAAAAAATATAGTTTTTGAGAAAATAATATTGTCAAAAAAATAACGAGAAAAAAATATTTTTTGTCAACCACTTGATCCGACGGTTTTTGTTGACATGTATAAATAAAGATAAAAAATTATTGAATTACAAATAAAAAAAATTAATAAACATATATTCACCATTGAGAAAACAACTAATTAATGTCGCTTGATGCTTCTCTTGCAAGGAAGAGATGTTGGTTTTTATTTAGTATAAATTTATAATACCTCACTTTAATTTAAACACATTTAATAAAAAGCACTCCCTCAAATTTCAATATAGACATTTTATCAAACACATAAATATGATAAATGGAAACACTTATTTCCATTTTCATTAGCGTCTTGTGCAATTTTATTCATTGAACATCTTAAACAAAATTATCTTTTATTAAGAGATTAATTAATAAAAACTTCACACACATCGATCATTTCAGTTTCAATATTAAATAGCTTTTGGCTTTAAAAATATATAATAAATTAATATAATTATTAAGTAGCTAAGCCACATTTACATATCGCTTCTGATTTGAAATTATCAAACATTATTATTCCATGGTCAGTGACAAGTAGTACTGATGAAGCTATGTAGCTAATTAGTTATCACTACTAAGAAGGTTTTTTTTTATCGAGTGTTAACGGCATAACTGAGACTTAATTCGATATAGAGACATAAAATTTAAACCCTTAATCTCATGTCTAGAAGACAATCGTTTATACCTTATATATTTAGGATATCACTTTTTCGATGATAGTAAGAAGTTGAATATCAAAGTTTTTTAGTATTTGTTTTCTCATTATAAAAAAATTTATTATTGTTAAAAATATCAAAATAAATATTATATTAAATTTTTTTTACTTAAATTTGTATATGATTCGATCACGTGACTTGAAACCGTAGAATGAGTAAATCTCACGCAAAACCACTCGACATAAATATATTAGAGTTAATTATATCAAATATCATTTTATGAATTTAGGATAAATATAGTGCCCAATCCTTGACCAGTTTACTTATATGTAGACAGTTTAGCATTTCATTTTTTATTTCCTCCTTAAAGGTCGAATACGTAATTAAAAGGCAAAATAAGATAAAAATAAATTGAGATAGTAAGCAAGTATATGTCACACTAACGCATTTTAAAAGGTATAATATGATCAACAATAATTTTTAATTTACAAGGTTTGAAACCACGCTATTTCAATACTTACAATATATATATTATCGTAATACAAAATAAAAATGCATGATGAAATTATAGTTATTTCAGATTTTTCAATACTCTATTGGACAATTAGTGATCACCATCATTGCATTTGTTGTTAATTTTTTGAAAAATTATCTCAAATATCATCTTAAAATTTATAATAATAAAATTAACATCCTTCGTGTTTGATTCAAAGAATATGAGTTAATATTATTAATATTATTATTTTTTATTTTTTAATTTTAAGAATTTGGTTTCACGAATGCATTTAGGTTACCTTAATTATATTATTTAAAACAATTTAACCTCTTTCTTGAACCTACTTTAATAATCTGTTTTTGTAATAGTGTAGACGGGACATTATCAATCTAAAGATAATATAAGATCTCTTGTATTAAAACATTATTTTTTTATAGTGAAATGTTAGGTGGTGACTAATAGTTTTCTTTTTAAGTCTTGTTTAAATCATTTTTTCTTGGGTTATTTTTACTCAAATCCCGTGTTATTCATTTAATTAATCATTTATTACTAATATGCGATTGTATATTTAATCGTTTAAATTAATTTATTAATTTAATTTTTTAAAGTTTTTAAAAACAACCTATTTATCTCATTTAAGATTATTAGTTTTGATTTTAGAATTTATATATATATATATATATATATATATATATATATATAATTAATACCAGTATAAACTAAGTAAATATATATATATAAAATCAAAGTTTTTGTAGAAATATTATTTTATTATAATTTTGCAAACTAATAAAAAATATTATCATTTAGTTTAATTTTTATAGTGGTATTGTGGTAAAAAAAAAAGGAAAAATTACAGAGAATAACATAATTAAAATTTATAATAAAAATAATACTCTAATTTTGTTTGAACAATATTTAATATTTAATGAATATAAATAGTCATAATTCAATTTAAATAGCGCTTAATATGAAATAATGTACCAAATCTTTTTTTAAGTAAAAATACATAAATTATTCATAATATATGGTATTTTTGTGTTTATAAGTTTTAACTGTAATATATTTTTTGTTTTAAAAGAAAAGTTATAAAAAAATTTATTAATTAAATAAGTTTATGAACGGTTAATGAACTAATTGAACTAACTCATTTTAATTAATTAATAATTAAAATAAATTAAGATTTTTTAGTTAGTTAAGCTTAGATTAATTACTTATATAACTAATCAATAAGCAAGCTAAGTTGAGATTTTTTAAATAAGTTAATTTTAACGTAACAACTTATATATTATCTCTATACAAACGTTCCAATATAAAAAGCCTTTATTGTTTTATAAATCAATGAAGGGATAAGTAATCGAGGCCAATTTTGTGTTACATTATATGGTATTTCAAGGATACCTAAAAAGAATCCTAAGTACTTCTCTACAACATAAGCATGCATGCAGGAGCCACCAACCACCATGTAGCCATTATGCAGCCACCAATTACAAGCTGTATGCATCCATTACCTATGTTTCTTGCCACATAGGAAATGATCCTACCGAATGACTTATTAGAGTAGAGCAATTCTTTGAATATCAGGGCATAATAGAAGTACAAAAGGTTTCACTAGCTTCCTTTTATCTTAAAGGTGAGGCAAACAATTGGTGGCAGTGGCAGTGGCAGTGGCAGTGGCTGTGCCGTGCTTATAAAGAAGAAAGTAGGGAGGTTACATGGGAACTGTTTGTATAAGAACTATGGGCACACTTTGGGCCTATAGATTGTGAAAACTCTGATGAAGCTTTATCAAAGATTAGACAAGTTACCTCTTTAAGGGACTACCAAAAGGAGTTTGAAAGATTAAGCAATCAAGTGTAGGGTTAGACCCAAAATGCATTAGTAGGATCATTCATAGGAGGACTTAAAGCATACATAGTAGATGAAATTCGTATGTTTTAACCCAAAACATTGAAAGAAGCTATTAGCTTAGATCGAATGTGAGACGATCAACTAAGTTATCAACGCAAATTCAATAAACCTCAAGATTGAATCTTAATTGAACCTGCACCAGTAACAATCTTTAAACCAACCACACTGGTAAAATGGTTATCATGGGATAAAATCAACAAAAGAGGGTTCAATGGATTTGCTTCAATTATGATCAAAATTTTACCCTAAGTCATAAATGTAGAAGTTCTCGACTATTGATGTTAGAAGGATGTAGTGAAGATTTTGAAAATGATGAGCCAGAGATATCTCTTCAGGCTCTTGGGGAATGGTTTTCCAATCAAACCATGAGAGTTAAAGTTGTGATGAGTAATCATGAATTGATTGTCCTCATTGATAGTGGTTCCACCCATAATTTCATGAATGAAAGAACAACTAACATCCTTCCACTTCTAGTGCAACCTACATAACCTTTTAATGTAAAAATAGCAAATGAAGACTCGTTGAAATGCACGGGGAGATTTGAGAATATTTTGATCTTAATCCAAGGTATTGTATTTATCATCACACTATATGCCTTATCATAAAATGGCTTAGATGTGGTGTTAGGAGTCCAATGGTTGGAATGGTTGGGAACAGTTTCATGCAACTAGAAACAATCAAATATAAAGTTTATATGGAAAAGATAAAGTTATAAGCTTTAGAGAATTGACAATAAGGCTATAAGGTGCACATCAGTAAATTCAGTTTCTAAAGACCTGCAACATAGAGGTGTAACCTTTGTTATATGCCTTAAATCCTTCACAAACTCATCTCTATAACAGTACCAACACAACATTCAATAATTATTGTAGGATTATGGAGACATAATCCAAAAATCTAAGCAAGTAACTCTCATCCAAAAGGTAGACCATCACATCAACTTGAAAGAAGGAATTGAACCCATTAATATTAGACTATACAGGTATGTTTATTTTCAAAAAGATAATATTGAAAAACAATTTTATGAAATGATGAAATCAGGGTTTATACAACCTAGCACTAGTCCTTTTTCCTTTTATATATTGTTGGTTAAAAAAAAGATGACATAAGGCGATTTGTATTGATTATAGGGCGCTCAATAAAGTAACCATCTAAGATAGATTTCCCATTCCAATTGTTGATAACATACTTGATGAACTTTATTGAGCTTCCTATTTCACAAAACTCAATTTGAAAGTTGGTTTCCACTAAGTACGAGTACACCCTATATATGCAAAAAATTGCATTTAGTACCTACAATGGCCATTATGAATATTTGGTTATGCCATTTGGCCTCTACAATGCCCTCTACATTGCAAGCTATTATGAATTCTATATTTCATTTCTATCTTCGAAAATTCATCTTAGTTTTCTTCAATGATATATTGGTGTATAGCCCTGATTGGAAAGCACATCTTGATCATGTCAAAACAACCTTTGAAATATTAAAGCAACATAATTTTTTTCTCAAAGTGAGGAAATATATATTTGGGCAATAGGAGTTAGAATATCTTGGTCATATTATCACATCACAGGGTATACAGATGGATCAAGGAAAAGTTATAACAATGCTTGATTGGCCTAAACCTACTAACATTTTTGAGTTACATGGTTTTTTAGGTCTTACAGGATATTACAAGAAGTTTTGTCATGACTATGGCATCATAGCTCACCCTCTAACAATCTTCTAAAAAGGGAAACTTTGGATGCTCAAATGAAGCTAATGATGCCTTTCAGAAACTCAAACAGGCCATGACTACTACACCAACACTTGCCATGCCAAATTTTAAAGAACCATTTGTCATTGAAATTGATGCTTCAGGAGATGGTATAAGGGCAGTTCTTTCCTAACAAGTAAGGCCTATTGCATTCATGAGTAGGTCATTAGGCCCCTCAAAAAAATCATGGTCCTACCTATTCTAAGGAGATGCTAGCCATTGTATAGTCCATCCAAACTAGGCGACCATATTTGGTAGGTCACAAGTTTTATATTCAAACCGACCAAAGAAGCCTCAAATAGTTGTTGGAACAACACATCACCACACCAGAGTAAAACAAATGGGTCTCTAAACTATTAGGGTATGACTATGATATCACATACAAATCGGGAAAACAAAATAATGCAGTTGATACTCTATCTCATCTTATAGACAATCCAACTATTGACATAATGTTCACTGGACAAGCTCACATATGGGACACCATTAAGTCTGAAGTAAAGTTTGATCCTTACATGCAAATAATCGGCAAACAAGCACATGACAAACCAAGAGCTCCTTACTTATAGAAAAATGACATGATCTTTAAATAACCGATCATTCATCAATTGTCACAAGAGTTTCACAATTCTAAATTAAGAGGACACTTGGGTGTGCTTAGAACTTATAAATGAATGGCTCAATAATTCTATTTACCTTCAATGTATAATACTATAAAGAATTATGTAGCTTCCTGTCAAGAGTCCCAACGAGTCAAAATAGAAACTTTATCACCTACAAGACTTCTTCAACCATTGCCTATTCCTTGTCAGATTTGGGATGATATAACAATGGATTTTATTCCAATGGCAAAAATGCTATCTAAGTTATAGTGGAGATACTTAGTAAATCTGCTCATTTCATAGCATTGTCTCACCCATACATAGCCAAGACGATTGCTGAGAAGTTTGTTGAAGGAATAGTGAAACTTCACGACATGCCAAGAACTATTATCAATGATCGTGACCCAATTTTTATCAGCCACTTTTGGAAAGAGTTCCTCAAGCTTTATGGAACTATATTAAAAAATAGCTCAGTATATCACCCTCAAATAGATGGCCAATCAAAAGTTTTGAGTAGATGTGTGGAACAATACCTTCGTTGCTTTATCCATCAACAACCTTGTAAATGGTCCTACTTTATTCCATGGGTTGAATTATGGAATAATACCACATACCATGCTTCCATTAAAATGACACCTTTTGAGGCTCTCTATGGATGACTTCCTCCTACAATTCCACATTATAACCAAGGTACCTGTTCTATTAATGAGGTAGACCAACAATTGGTTTCTAGAGATACAACACTTAAACAACTTAAAGAAAATTTGTCTACTACAAATAATCAAATGAAGCAACATGTAGACACAAGATGAAGGAAAATTTAATTCAACATTGGTGATCTTGTCTTTCTCAAATTACATCTTTACCTTCAACATTCCATTTTAAAAGACCATACTAAAAACTTGCACGCCATTATTATGGATTCTATGAAGTTAGGGAATGAATTGGTCATGTTGCTTACAAACTAAAATTACCCTCCAACTCTCGCATACATCCAGTTTTCCATGTGTCCATATCCAAAAAATATATTGGTGAAGATCAAGCTTCTAGCTATGAGTTGCCACCATTTTCTTTTATGGAGAGTTGATCATCAAACCAGAGGCAATTTTAGACTCGTGGTGGGTAAAGAAAGGATCCATATTCATAGAAAAAAACATTATTAAATGGAAAAACTTGCCCAAAGAAGAAGCCACTTAGGAAGATTCTCAACAAATAATGGAACAGTCTTAAATCTTAAGGACAAGGTTCATTCTAAATAGGAAGGTAATGTTACACTAAGGCGCACTTCAAGGATACCTAAAAAGAATCTTAAGTACTTCTTTACAACATAAGCATGCATTGTTCTTCTTAACTCTATTGGTCTTCTCCAATTGGGACCTAACATTGTGCTTCTAAAGCTTTAAACACAATCCGATTGTACAATAACAAAAAAAACACCATTTTTGCATCCTCTTCCAAATTGGTTTACTCTACTTTATCTATTTCTCTCTTTTTATTCATTAGGAATTGATGTAGACAAAACTACTTGTGATACTAAACGATTAAAAAATTTATAAGATAATTTAAATTTTTTATAAAGGTATAAATTAGTAATAAAATTATATATAGATACATCATTAGTACATTACTATAATGAGGAGTAAATCAGTTGTCTTTTAAAAAAAATATTTAAATTTTTTGAAATAGAATACACGTGAGGATTGACAATAACAAAATAGCAAGCTTATCATTTTATTTAAAAAAAATTATTCATTAATATCTTACATTGATCAAACTTGATCGACTTAGTTAAACTTGAATTTTTATGTTAAATTGTGGCCCAAAAACTTCACGCCTAAGATTCATTAAAACCCTATCCCTTTGCCTTACCTATATATATATATGTTATATATATTTTTAGTAGTAGTTTCGTGAAGGTTGAGAGTAAATAAAAAAATTAGTTGCTGAACAAAAGAAAGGAGAGAAGAGAACACAAGCAGCCGTAGAATAAAAGAAAGAAAAGGCAGATCAACCCCTAAGGACAAGCTATCCATTTTTGCTGCTGTTGGTAGAGTTTCTCTAATTTTTATGGTAATATTTGATTAAATAATAAGTTTGTTAATTTATCTTACTATATATATTACTAGTAAATTAGAGGGAGTTATTTTCTAGGTATATTTTGGATTTTGGTATATTTTGTGAAGTTCTCTGAATATTGGTGTTTGTATCTCTATTTGATTATTAGTGAATTTTCCTCAGTGTGCCATCGTCAGTGGATAGACTTTTCACATTGAAAAATTGAACCACTTAAATCATTGTGTGCCATTTATTTTCTAACTGCTTATTATTTTACTATTACTCATAATTATATATTTGTGCAACCAAAATTGGATCCCAACTTTCCTTCTACAAGTGCTAATTTATAGCAAATTGGTATCAGAGCTTTAGGTTATTCTGTTATCTATTGAAATTGATCAAGTTTGCTCTTTTGGATTTATTTTGATCTTCTGGTTATCTAATTGGTTTCACATTTTTTGGGTTGTGCTTCTATTTATTTAATATTGTGTTTTCAATCATGGTGGCAAAATACGAAATTAAGAAATTCAATAGTAGGAATGATTTCAATCTTTGACGAATGAAGATATAGGCCGTATTAGTTAAAGAAGAACTCTTTAAGACACTTGAAGGTAAGGATAAATTGACTGATGAAGAAAAAGATGCATTGATGGAAAATGCCCTCAGTTCAATTTAGTTATCCTTGTCTGATGAGGAATCTTTTGTTAGGTTATAGCTTAAATTGGAGAATTTATATATGACCAAGTCTTTGACAAGTTGGTTATATTTGTAGCATCCTTTGTATACATTCAGAATGTTAGAAAGTACACCTTTACATGATCACCTTGATAAATTTAGTAAAATTATTCATGATCTAAAAAATGGCGGTGTTAGGATTGATGATGATGATTAGGGCTTAGTTTTATTATGTTCTTTACCTCATTTATTTGAACATTTTTGTTGATACCATGCTATATGGGCGAGATACTATTTATTTGGAGGATATCAAAGCAGCTTTGATTTTCAAAGAATTTATGAAAAAGGTGTCTACTAACAACAATGATAATAATAGCAGTTTATTTGTCAGAGGTAGAAATCAAGAAAAAGGCACAAGAAATAATAGAGGCAAGCTTAGATCCAAATCTAGAAAAAGATAAGATGAATGCAACTATTGTCGTCAAGAAGAGCACTGGAAAGTAAATTGTTTGAAACTCAAAGGTAAAGGAAAATCTTCCACAACATCTTCTAGTACTATTGATGTTACTAGTGTTGCAGATAGTTTTGGTTTCAAAGGTGAAAATGTTTTATCAGTATCTATTGGTTCTTTTGGAGATGTTTGGATTCTTGATTCAGGTTGTACTTACCATGTATGCCCTAGTAGGGACTGGTTTTCCTCTTATCAGTCTATTAATGGTGGTGTTGTCTTGAAGGGAAACAATGTGTTCTGCAAGGTTTTTGGTATTAATACTGTCTGAATTAAGATGCATGATGGTATTATTAGGATTTTCAAATATGTTCCAGATTTAAAAAAGAACTTGATATCTTTGGGTACTCTTGATTCATAAGGCTACAAGTATGTAAATGAAAGTATATTTTTAAGAGTTAGTAAGGGTTCTCTCGTTATTATTAAAGGGAAATTATCGCGTGGCATTTATGTGCTTCAGGGTAGCACTGTTATTGGCAATGTTTCAATTTCGTCCTTATCAGATCAAGATTCTGAGCAATGGGATATGCTTGGTGGTCAAAAATTGGAAAGCTTGATTTTTGTGAGCACTATGTCTATGGAAAGTATTGCAGGGTCAAGTTCTGTACAACCATCCATAAAATGAAAGGTACTATTGATTATATTCATTCAGATCTTTAGGGTCCTTCTCATGTTGTGTCTAAGGGTGGTGCCCGGTATATATTGACTTTTATTGATGACTTCTCCCATCATATTTTGGTGTATTTTTTGTAGAACAAGAATGATGCGTTCTCAAAATTTGTAAAATTCAAGGCTTATATAGAAAATCAAACATTTGAGGACTGACAATGATTTGGAATTTTGTGAAAGTTAGTTTAATAAGTTATGTGAAAGAAATGACATAGTAAGACATCGCATTGTGCGTCATACACCACAACAAAAATGGAGTAGTAGAATGTATGAATATGACTCTCTTAGAAAGAGTTGGTTATATGCTCTTTCAAGCTAACTTGGATAAATCTTTTTGGCCTAAAGCTTGTAACCATGCCTGCTATTTGGTGAATTGGTCTCCATCAACTAAAATTGAGTTGAAGACTCTGTTTGAGGTATTCTTTGGTACTCTTGCTAATTATTCTGATTTGAAAGTTATGGTTGTCCTGCTTATGCTTATGTTAATGATGGTAAACTAAAGCCCTAGGCATTTAAATGCATATTTTTGGGGTATCCTTCTGGGGTGAAAGGTTATAGTTTATGGTGTGTTAAACCTAAATCACTTAAAAATTTTGATTAGTAGAGTTGTTAATTTTGATGAATTTTCCATGTTGGAAAATAAAATTGTTGTAGATAAAGACAACAATGTTAGTGAGCATGTATAGCTCGAGAGGGAGCTCTTAGTCAAGTGCAAAAGGGCACTTCAGATCAGCCATATGTGGATGAGATAGATGATTCTACTCATAATGTAGCAAAAGAGAAACACGAGCAACCATATAGTATAACTAAGGGTAAAGAAATAAGAGAGACTCGACGCCCTTAGAGGTACACAGATGCAGAATTAGTTTCTTTTGCATTATCTGTGGTAGAGTCTATTGAAGTGCATGAACCTTCTAGTTTTCATAAATTTGTCACTTGTGATGAGTCTATTCAATTGCTGGTTGCTATGAATGAAGAGATTGAATCGCGTTATAAGAATAATACTTGGGAATTGGTAAACCACCTAAGGGCCAAAAGATTGTTCGAAATAAACGGGTCTTTAAGAAAAAAAAAGGTATACTTGAGGTTGAAGCAGCTAGGTTTAAGGCATGTGTTGTTACAAATGTTTATTGTCAGAAGAAGGGTATTAACTTCAATGAAGTATTTTCACTTATTGTGAAACATAACTCTATTTATGTGTTGCTTGCTGTGGCTACATTGTTTGACATAGAATTAGAATAACTTGATGTCAAGACATCCTTCTTACATGATGAGCTTGAGAAACAAATATATTTGCATCAACTAGAGGAGTTTGTTATTCCAGGTAAGGAAGATAATGTTTGTTTATTAAAAAAGTCTTTATATGGGTTGAAACAATCCCTTAGGCAGTGGTATAAACAATTTGATTCTTTTATGATTGATCATGGTTACTCTAAGAATGATTATGATAGTTGTGTTTATCATAAAAGATTCCATGATCGTCCATCTGTCTAATTATTGCTTTATGTTGATGACATGCTTATTGCTTCAAAGAATAAGTCTAAGATTCAGAAATTAAAGTCTCAACTTAGTGGTGAGTTTGAGATGAAAGATTTGGGTGCAACGAAGAAATTTTTGGGCATGGCAATTTATAGGGATAGACAAGCAGATAAGTTTTATTTGACTCAAAAAAGTTATATTGAAAAAGTTCTTGATCGTTTTGATCGTTTTGGTATGAAAGAGTCTAAACCTGTGAGTATACCGTTAGTTGCACATTTCAGGCTTTTTTTGGATTTGTCACCATAGTCAGAAGGAGAAAAGCAGTACATGTCTCAGGTTCCATATGCTAGTGTCGTTGGTAGTTTGATGTACGCTATGGTTTGTACTTGTCTAGATATTTCACATGGAGTTAGTGTTATAAAAAAATATATAGGAAATACTGGCAAAGGTCATTGGCAAGCAGTGAAATGGATATTTCGGTATTTGAGAGGCACATCTAATTTTGGTTTGGTATATGATGGAAGTTCTCATACCAATTACAGTGTTATTGGTTATGTGGACTCTGATTATGCTAGTGATTTAGATAGAAGAAGATCTCTGACAGGTTATGTCTTCACTCTTTCTCATTACGCCATTAATTGGAAGGCTACTTTATAGTCTAAAATTGTTTTGTCTACGACAGAGGCAGAATATATGGCAGCAGCCGAAGCAATGAAAGAAGTCATTTGGCTTAGAGGTTTGGTTTGTGATTTGGGTTTACAACATGATACTGCTATTGTAATTTGTGATAGTCAGAATGTGATACACTTGACACATTTGACCAAGAATACTATGTATCAAAAAAGAACCACACATATTGATGTCAAATATCACTTCGTTCGTGACACTGTATCTCAGGGTGCTATTATTGTCAATAAGATAGTCACTACAGAGAATCCAGTTGATATGTTAACCAAACTAGTTCTATTTAATAAGTTTAAGCATTGTTTGGACTTGATTGGTATTTGCAGAAGATGATCACCCTTCGGAGCTTTGGACGATATATTTTTGATAATCCGAGGAATTTCATATTTGAAGAACTTGCTTCCGTTTTGAGCCAATGTGAGGATTTGTTTAATTATGGCCCAAAAAAATTAGGCCTAAAATTCATTAAAACCCTATCCTTTTGCCTTACATATATATATATATATTCAATAATGGTCGTGTAAAGGTGAGCAAAGATAAATTTTCAGCTACTGTACAAAAGAAAGCAGAGAAGAGAGTACAAGCAAATGCAGAATAGAAGAAAGAAAAGGGAGATGGGCCCTAAGGACAAGTTGTCCATTTTTATTGTCATTGGTGGAGTTTCTATCATTTGTATGATAATATTTGATTAGATAGTAAGTGTGTTAATTTATCTTACTATATATGTTACCAGTAAATTAAAGTGAGTTATTTTTTTAATATATTTTGAATTTTGATATATTTTGTGAAGCTCTCTGAATATTGATGTTTATATCTCTATTTGATTATAAGTGAATTTTACTTGATGTGACGTCGTGAGTGAAATAGATTTTTTATATTAAAATGTTGAATCACTTAAATCATTGTATGTTATTTATTTTCTCACTGTTTATTATTTTATTGTTACCTATAATTAAATATTATTTCAATTAAAATTAGATCCACAATTCGCTTTTACAAGTATTAATTTATAATAATTATGGACCAAATTGCACTATTTTTCAAAAGAAAAGACTTTTAATATGCCTTTAAAATTATAATATTTTTGTGTATATTTTTTAAAAATAAGTTACCGATCAATACCCAACCCCCCGATATTAAATAATAATTTAAACTGTATTAATTTGCTTTTCAGATGCTAAAGAATCTTTAAACTGATGTTCGTTCAACTAATTATTTGGTACCACATAAAGACTTATTTGGTGCCACATAAAGACATTTGCCTCGATGGACAATTACGAAGGATCATTGATCAAGGATGGGACACGGTATTTTTAACCCCTTGTTTCTTAATTAAGGCTCTAAAACTAAACAAGCGCTCACATGACATACAACACGTACGGCTTTCTTTGTTTGTTGCGTCGTCTTAAGCTTTATGTTTTATGAGCAGTATCTAACCATATAATGCAAATTATGGCAGGATCGATTATTTGTCAATAGAAATTATTTAAATGTCTAATTAAAATTTGATTTTATTGGTTTTTATTATTTGTTAATTATTTATATATAAAGCAGGTCAATTATTTGATATGATAAGTTAAAAGACTGTACGTGTAATTTAGCAAATGATATTCCCATCTTTTTTTTAGGGCACAATCCTATAATTATAGTTCAAATTAATAAGATTTAAGTATTATAAATTTATGATTAGCAAGATCATCATTTGTATTTATGATAAAAATGTGTTTCACTTTTTAATGTTATCTAAAAAATATATTTTGTATGTTATAAAAAACATATATGCTTAAGAGTTAAAAATATAACCTTACATTTAAATAAACTACATCAGGAAGTTATTCTCACTGAAAGGTTTATAAAACTACGATCATCCATGTATATTTTAAAAATTAATGTTGAACAACTCATTCTAACGTATTTTTGTGATACTACTCTACTAATTTTTCTTTTATCTTGAAAAATTAGTTACGCTTACCGATCATTACTATTTTAATAATTTAGTAAACTTTTAAAGTATAAAAAAATTTATGAAATAAAATTTCAAACTTCTATGATCTATTGATATTTTATAATTTATTTGTAAACTATGTGAACAATTATATTTAATATTAAGGGATATTAACATTCTATATTTTTTTTCTTTAACTTTCTCATTTTCAATTTAACTTAATAATAATTAAAAAACTTCATATATATTGAAAAAACAAAAGCATAAAAATAATTAAATGCAACGAAAATAAATGAGACAAAAAAATCCAACATAAAAATAATATTGATGAAGTTGTCAGGTTAATTCAAACTTATAAGGTTACTCTTGATCCACTTAAGAAAAACAAAGATATGATATTCAAAAGTTTCAAAATAGATATTTTTCATAGTGATGAGAATATGAAGGATGAGTCACTAGTCTTATTAGCATGAACATTTAAGAAGTTTTTGAAAAAGAAGAGTTAACAAAATAATCAATCTAACAAGGACCAATTTAGTTATTTGAGAGACCGAAAGTCAAGGGAAATCAAGCCTTCTAGTTTTGATGGTAAGAAAACTAAGTCTAGTAGTCCTCGATGCTTTACTTGTGGGGCTTTGATCATTTCTTTGTAGAATGTACGAACAATAAAAATAAAATTGGAAAAACCTTTAATGCTACATTCAATGATACAAAAAGTGAGCATGATAATGCTAGTAACTCAGAGGATGATGACATTAACTATCATGCCTTCATCACAACTACCAAAGCACACCACAATGATTTTGACTCTAGCTCGGATGAAGAAAAAGAGGAAGTAAGCTCTTCTTTCTTGCCGTCTAAGTTTAATGTATTGAATTATGATGAACTATTCATGGATTATCTAGATGTTAGGAAAGAGAGAGATAAACTACTTGTGAAAATCATCATGCTAGGTTTACAACTCATGCAAAAAAAATTGTACAAAAAGTGACTACTTATAACATTTGTACTTGGCATGCACAAAAGGAAAGGATCAATAGAAGTTAAAAATAAAAAAAAATAAAAAAAATCATATGCCTCATATATAAAATAAAATAAAATTTAAGTTCTTATTTGGTAAATATATTATATTTCATGAGATTGAAGACTCAATTATACTTTTACATGATAGGTAATATTTTATTCTTTTGAATCTTTCTTTATTGATCATAAATGACTTAATTGACATTTTTGTGGAGTTTAAATATATATACTACTTTTAAGTAAATGTCAATATGTCATTATACGTGCGAAGTGTGAAAAATGTGTCTGTTCTACTCTACTTTCTTATTTATACAATCGATAATCAAAATTTGAGTTAAAAAAATGAATAATGAGCTCTCGATTGGTTGTGTGCTCGTTTGTGATTAATTGAGTTTAATACCTTATATGACTATTTATGAAAATTTAAAAAAATTAAATTTTTATTCATTTACATATTTTTCTTATTTATTAAATTTTTAATTGGTTTTTAAATTATAGAGTCATAGCACTTAAGGAGAGTTCAAACCACATTACACTTCTGCATTAATATGCTTTTAAATTGCTCAATCTCTAGGGAGAGTTTAACTCTATTGTTTTGTTTAATACTTTGTCCTTCTCGTATGTCAAAAAGGGAGAGAATGTGTTTCACTTTCATGTTTTATTTTGTTATGCAAATAGGAGAAGAACATATTTAGGGTAAGAATGTTAAGTTTGATTGGTATGAATACATGTACTAAATGATTATTCTTTACACTTCATCTATTCTTATGAAAATTGAACTAATGTACAATGAGTCTTTTAAGCCAAATTGCCATATATTTTATCTATGTCATTTCAGTTACTTACAAGGTTTTTAAGTTGCAGCGAAGATGGATTTATCGGACCATAGGATAGTTCCACTATGAAGTTTAGAACATCATTGTATTTTTATCTTATTCCTATAAGTATCTATGTAGTAAGTGAGAGGTTTTGCCACACAAAAATACCAAAAAAATAGTTTGCAATGATTATGAGTGTTGGTTATTTTTATGGACAATTTTTTTTTATCTAAACTTGTTTATTTTACTCGCTAGCAAAACTATTAAATAAAATCAAAGAAATATTAAAATATCAGATATTCCTACTTCGTACATATTAGGGTTGAAAAAAGTGCGGAGAAATAGAAGTTGAAACTACTGAGGTTGTTGCCTACCAAAAACTATAAAGAAAATATATATATCAGAAGTGACGGCAATTGAAGATTAATATAGTTCTTCTATCAATGTATTGGGACAATTCACTTGGTTTACTTTAATCCCATGTACAACTAACTTATTCAACTTTGTGTCTATCACAAGAGGAACGACGCTTGGGCAATCATTATTAAAAGATAAGTAAGCAATACAAGGTGAGTAACCAATATAAGCTAGGACATTAGTTTTGTGGGATAGTGTTGAAAACTTCTTACCGTAGGAATTTAATGATTTAATAATTATAATATTTTATCTATTAATGAATAATTAATAATTGGAACACAAGCTAATAAATGTATTGGTTAATATCAAATTGATATCATACTAGAGAAATTATTAATAATTTGTTTGATATTTTTTTATCTTTATATAGCTTCATCTTGATTAGATATTTACGATTAAATAATTTTATGTGTGATCATAGTTATTTGAATTGAATATTTAATTACAAAAAAATTATTTTTATTGAACCTGTGTTTAATCTTTTTACTCTAGGATTTGCTAGTTGATTTGATTTAATTGACATATGTTTTGAATCTTCTAGTTAGAATTATTCATTATTAAATTCATTCTAGAATACACATGGACACTTGTGCTTTTTTGTTCTAACCTTGTTGACAGTTGATTTAGTGAACATATCTAATTGGCAGGAAGTTTATTGGAACGTTGGTATGGAACCGCTTATGCTAATATTATAAATTGTGAAAACAGAATAGAAGCTCGTAAATAAAGTACATTGGAACAATATCCCAGAAAAGGTAGTGTAAGATCGAGGTTATACTTGGACATTTGGTTTTCATAGTAAAAAATTATAGTAAAAAGTTAAGTGGTCTAATAAACTGGTGGTTTTCCTCTTAGATTATAGTTAGAACTAGGTTATTTTCATCTAAAAATATCATATATTATTCTTTTATTTTCACACTTTATTCTTACATGTAATTACATACATGGTCGTTTTGTTTAGGTTATTAAATTATAAATTTATAAAAATTAAAAATAACATATTTAGATTAATTAGGTCCTTATCTTATAAATTTTTAATAAATTAAAAGAATATACATGTAATTTAGCAAATGATTTTCAATCTCTCTTTTTTCCGAGGCACAATCCTATATATCAAGTAAGATTTAAGTATTATAAATTTATGAATTAATAAGGTTATCAATTGGATTTATAATAAAAATATGTTTCACTTTTGAAGGCTATCTAAACAATATATTTTTTATGTTATAAAAAAAATGCATATATGCTTTCTTGGATGAGAGTTAGAAATATAACCTTAGAGGTAAATAAACTACATCACGAAGCTATTCTCCCTTAAAGGTTTATAAAACTACAATCATCCATGCATATTTTAAAAATTAATGCTGAACAACCCATTAGAAGGTATTTTTGTGATACTACTCTACTATTTTAATAATATAGTAAACTTACAAAAAAATTATGAAACTAATATGTAAAACTTCTATTATCTATTGATATTTTATAATTTATTGTAAACTACGTGAATAACTATGTTTAATATCAAGGGATACTAACATTCTATATTTTTTTTCATTCACTTTCTCATTTTCAATTTAACTTAATAATAATTAAAAAAAATTGTACGCGTTGGCGACAGCAAAAATGTAAAAAATAATTAAACACAACAAAAATAAACAGATACAAAAAAATTTAAAGTGATTCGACATATTTACTTAATCTATATCAAATTACAAATAATACATTAATATTAATCCTTAATATAATAATTTTAACTTAATAACTTTTATTCAATGAATAATATTATGAACCCAAAAAATACACTCAAAAATCATTAGAAGGTATTTTTGTAATACATTATTATTTTATTTTTACATTTTATTATTACACATGATTATATGTATGATCGTTTTGTTTAAATTATTAAATTATAAATTGATAAAAATTAAAAATAACATATTCAATTATATAGGTTTTATTAGGTTCGTATCTTGTAAACTTTTAATAAACTAAAAGATTATATATGTAATTTAGCGAATGATATTCTAATTTTGTTTTAGGGTACATCGTAAGGTTTAAATATTATAAATTTATGATTTAATAAGGTTATAAATTGTATTTATAATAAAAATATGTTTCACTTTTTAAAGTATCTAAAAAATATATATTTTATGTTATAATATATACACATATATATATATATATGCTTGCATTGATGAGAGTTAAAAACATAACCTTACATGTAAATAAACTACATGACGAAGCTATTCTCCCTTAAAGGTTTATAAAGCTACAATCATCCATGTATATTTCAAAAATTAATGCTGAACAACTCATTAGAAGGTATTTTTGTAATACTATACTAAATTTTCTTTTATCTTGAAAAATCAGTGACGCTTACCAATCACTACTATTTTAATAATTTATCAAACTTCTAAAAAATTCATGAAACTAATATGTCAAAATTCTATTATCTAGTGATATTTTATAATTTATTTGTAAACTATGCGAACAATTATGTTTAATATTAAGGGATACTAACATTGTATATTTTTTTCATTCACTTCCTCATTTTCAATTTAATTTAATAATAATTAAAAAAATTGCATGTATTAGGAACAACAAAAATATAAAAATAATTAAATAAAATAAAAATAAATAAGATACAAAATAATTCAACATGGTTCGACATATTTGTTTAATATATACCAAATCACAAATAATACATTAATATTAAATTTTGATACAATAATCTTAAATTAATGACTTAATATATCTTTTATTCAATGAATAATATTTTGAATCCTAAAAATGACACTTAACCAAATATTACATACAAAAATTCCAAATAAAGAATCTAAAAGTGGAATAATATTTTTAATTTTTTACAGAGAATTATCAATGACACTTAACCAAATATTACATACAAAAATTCCAAATAAAGAATCTAAAAGTGGAATAATATTTTTAATTTTTTACAGAGAATTATCTCACACAAACTTATAAATTATACCCCAATTTTTCTTTATTTACAATGGGTACTCTAACATACTTTCATATCACCTAGCTATCTAGATCAGTTTCACAATCTACTACGTACCCTGTGTGTTCTATAAAAAATAAAAAAACTTCCACTTAACTTACATATTTCAGCAGCCGAGCAATACATAATATGAAGGGTCACCACATTAAACTTTACAGAATCATTTAATTTATTTAATTAATATTAAAACCCTTGACTTTGTAAAACCTATTCAATACCCCATTTTTTTTTTAACTTTTAGTTTTATTTTTCTTAATTACGAGTCACTTTCCAAACAGTAGCTTCATATAGTCAAATAAAATTGACCCATTAGTTAATAGAAGCCAGGTATCTTGGGCCTCAGCCCTCATGTGATAATCATCACAAAATTCGAGGTAAAAATACAGCACTAAATTCTCACCGTCCATCTCTTTACGAAAAAGAGCGTTTACATTAATTTCATTATAAATTTGAAATGAAGGATGCGGTTTTATTCATAAAATATAATTAGATTTAAACGATTTTATTTAATAAAAACTAGTAATATTATATTTATAATATATAATAATATATTTTATTTCCCTAGTGACCCACTGATTATACGTGTCACGACTTTCATCGTGAAAATGGAGATGCGGCGATCGTTTTTATACATGGGCCGAGTCTCAAATTTGTACTAAATCTCTAATTTTTAAAAAATACAAATTATTTATTTTTAAAATTTTTGAAATGATTTTGTCGCGTTACAATGTAAAATGTGACAATACATGACAATTTTGGAGGTTATATCCATGATGTACATGGATACACACATGTTACAAAAAAAAATTAATTAAGTTATATAGCATAAATAACATAATTATATTTTTATAATTAAATAAATGCATATATAGTTAATTAGTTATATAAGATATAACAATTTAATTTTTTTATATTTTTTTTATATTAATTTCATCTTTTAATTAACCACTTTTTATAGGATTAAATCACGAAACTTAAACAAAAAAGTGCTATCAAGGAACCACTGTACTATATGGTTAAATTTATAGAATTGAGGGATATTTTGGAGAAAACATATTTTTGTTTGTTTAGTCAGTTAATAATGTAAGAATATTTAAATAAAAAAAACATTGGATTACATATGTTCTAATTTGGGCTGTTGGGATCCTATAAAACAGCAATTTTAGTGTTTCAATCACCTTGCAAGCTCTTTTAAGTTTTACTTTCTCATCTGTTCAATATACTACTGCTATTCTGAAATTTTCAGAACTCAAACCACTTCCCATTTCATCTTGAAAAATCATAACCACCCAAAAAGTTAAATACTAAATCACAAAAGTACTTCTCAGCTTCTTCCCATTTCAGTTTTGTATCACTTTCTAATTTTAAGGCCTAAATCTTTAGATACCATTTATGGTTTTCTTTTTTAATTCAAATTTCTACTTTTAATTTGTTTTTCCCAGATTTTTATTCAGCTTTTGCTTATACTCAAAGTAGTTTCTAGCTTTTTCTTCATAATTTGTTCCTCTTCAGATTGAGAACAATAAAAAATGGAGCAACAAAGTATCATGTATCCCATAAAGTATACAGAGCACCGTCAAATCACAAACAAGTTATCAAAACCGTCAATGAGATCGTCAAAGAAGATGGTAAGAATATCAGTAACAGACCCAGATGCAACAGACTCATCGAGTGAGGAAGAAGGTGACTTCACGCGCCGCCAGAGAGTGAAGCGTTACGTTAATGAAATTAGCATTGAACCCAGTTGCAAAAATAGAGCTGTTAATAGACTTCAACCCGAAATCCCAGCTTTTCGGAAACCGACCAGAATGTTACCGGCGAAAGGCAAAAAGTACAGAGGCGTCCGACAAAGACCTTGGGGAAAATGGGCAGCTGAGATTAGAGATCCGATTAGACGCGTTCGGTTGTGGTTGGGGACATTCGAAACCGCCGAAGAAGCTGCTATGGTCTACGATAATGCAGCGATTCAACTCCGTGGTTCTGATGCTTTAACTAATTTCATCACTCCTCCTTCAAAAATCAATACTGAGATTGATACCAAACCTGCTTCAACTTCTGTTTCGGGTTCGGGTTCGGGTTACGAATCGGGCGAGGTGTGTCGCAATGTTTCTTCTCCCACTTCAGTTCTTCAATTCAGAACCCAATCAAGTGAAGATTTAATCTCGACCGTCAAAGAAGAGCCAACAGAGGAGACTGCTGGAATGGAAGTTTCTGAACAACTAACAACAACAAATGAGGTTGGTGAGATACTTGAAATGGTAAATGAATGTGAAGGTGAAAGCTCAAACGAATTGATGGATAATTATTTTTCGATGGACCTTCCATTTTTTAACGATGATGATTTCGATATTCCGTTGCCGGAATCGTCGTTATTCTACGATGAAGATACGACGTTATGTCCTCTGCCGGAGTTTAATTTCGATGACATTTTTTGGGACAAGTCGTTGTCTGGTAATAGTTTTTCGAATAGAACGACGTCGTTGCAAGGAGAGGACTATTTTGATGATATATTGTTTGGTTCGGATCCACTTGTAGTACTATGAAGCTCAAAATAGTGATGATTTGGACTCTGTGTTGTTGCCGTTGCTGTTTCTTCGGCAGATTTTGTTCAGGCTTCGACCAAGTTCTTTTTTTTTTTTTTAATGTATATCTCCATATAGTGGAGATTTTGCTGGAATTTAATTTGTTATATTTCTTCACCAAGTGTGTATAATAAAGTTTGACTGTCTCTTTGAAAATATTCTCATTTTATATTTCAGTTATGTTCTAGCGATATATTTCAAATTTCCATCATATATATATATTTCAAATGTATAACAAAATCATTTTTTGTCCTTTTTTTCATAGGGTAGAATATTATAGTTCAAATTTTAATTATTAAAAATATTATATCAAGAAGATTGATATAACATTTTAATATATTTATTCATATATATATTTGCAAGCAATTTTAAAGATGAAATTGCGACCTGAAGGGAATTAGTTAAGTTATATTGAAGGTCCTCTAATTAATGGAGCAAGCTTTTTGTTTTAAGATGTTCACATGTTATTCGTTAACGTCTAAGTGGTATATAAAATTATAAGGATTTAGCAATTAATCATACTCGTATACTCTGCATATTGTGGACAGTCTATTCAATTTCTCACATATTATTAATGCATTTTTTAATAAAAATATACTTACTTTGATTTAAATTTATATTTTAAAATAAAAAAGAATAAATATTATTGTTAGATAATTAAATAAACACTTAGTAATGTTAAGTTATTATAAATACATGTTCATATGGAAAATTTATCAATGTCATATACCAATTATTTTTTCTTCTTTTTCCTCACAAAATTCACCACAAATCTCGTATAATATACGGTTTTTTTTTTTGCATCAAGTATGCGTGGTTGCACAAGTTGATAAAAAAATAATGTACAACATGAATTAAGGATAATATGTTTTAGTCTTACAAATTATAAATACTAATTTTATCAACATTAATTATACTATTTTTTTTGTATAGAATTATGAGATAAATAAACTTGTTAAGATCTCGATTATTTAAGGATGATAATATTTGATCATTTAATGTTTAAATTAGTAACGAAATTATATAACAAAAAGATAAAAATTTAATACATGATGAATAGAAAATATAATGTTTATGAATGTTGTTAGATCTCGTAAAGAAATAAGAGTATAAAGATGAATACATATAAGAATAAAAATAATATGATATATATTTTGTTTATAACGTAGATAGATTTGTTGTAATATAATGATTATTATTTTTAAATAATTAAAAGATAATTACTTAAAATTTATATTTTTATAGAAATTATTCATTAGTAGTAATATTTATAAGATAATTCAACACTTATTAAACTAAGTATGAAACTTAATGATAAACTAAGATAATTTATTATTAGTTATATATCATGTATTAAATTATATCCAAATAAACTAATTTAATTTATTATTTTAATATTTTTGAAATTGGTTTGAAAATATTCCCAACAAAATGGAATCTTAACACGTGGTGGTCATTCATACCGTGTGATATCTTCTTTTTGTTCAAAAGTAGGTTCATATATCATTATATATATTTTCCAACATGTTTATTTATTTATTTTTTAATATAATTTATTTATTATCAAAGATTATGTGTTTTTGCCAAAAATTTAAAATTGAATTTTTAATATTTACAATCATATTTAAAATAAATACTTATTATTTGAATTAAAAATATATATATTTTCAATTTTGAGTTACACATTGTAAAAAAAGCTTGATCAAGACTAGTTTATGTGACCATTATATATGTAGATATAAAAATGGGTAAAAAGTATTAAATAACATTAATGTGTGCAAAAGCATGAGAAAAATTTGCATGCATTTGTTGTTGCTTAATTGTTACTCAAAGAGACAAACACAAAAATGTAAAAGGTCAAAGAAGGTAGTCCCATGATTATGTCACACATCATATATTTCCTTTTTCCCGTCTTATTAAATAATTGACTCCCAAAGACCAATCTTATCACTAACAGACGCTATCTTCACAAGTTTATCATAAATCATTTTTAAAGATAAGTTCTTCACATAATTAATTATGTCTTAAAACTATTCAATTAACTTATCAACTTTGTTTACCGTTCTAATTTTTACTAATATTTTACCTTTATTTCTTAACTTCGGTTTCACATAAAATCATTTATATTGAGTAAGTTCAATACATTTTTAATATATGTTCGATACATATTTTCAAATTTATTTACGCTTTATATATATTTTTATTTATAAACTTAAAAATATACATATTATAAAATAAGAGGACAATTGTAATCCTTTATATTAGGTCATTCATATCATTTATATCATTTAGTCCATTAGATTATAAATGATATCATTTAATCATTTTAATTTTAAAAAATGATAAATTAAAGATAAAATATATTATTTTAATAATATTTTAAAATAAAAATAAAAATAATTTAATTTAATTTTATCCTTAAATGACATAATTTATAATCTAAATAATTAAATGGTACAAATAAACTCATCTAATAGACCATAACACATTTTCTATAAAGTAAATATTAAAACATTATATTTTAACATATGTTCAAAATGTTACATAAATTAAACATATATTTGATGTAATTGTAATGTGTTGAAATATATCTATAGTATTTGAATACTGGACAGACTTGAAGCTCAACCCAGGAGACATATCGAGCCAATGTTTGTATCTATGGGGTCGACCACTAGTCCGGGTCATGGGTGGTCGACCTTGATTTATGAACATGCCTACCCTTTTTGTTCTTCCTGACACATTACATGTCTACCTTATGTAATCGAAACTTGTACATATAAAACTCTATAAATACATGAACTTCCTAAGAGATCCACACAGTCAAGCAATTACTTTTCCTTCTCTCTAGTTTCTTTATGTGTAAATCGGATCAATCCCAACATAATGGCGTCCACCGTAGGGCATAGATTCTGAGGTCGAGCTTTAGCTTTTGACTCCATATATTGCAAGATTTACCCCGAATTTTGAGAGATTTAAGAGACCAAACACGTTCCACTCACTAGCTACACCCATAATAATTTATTCTATATCACCATTGTAGGAACACGAGATGAAGGACGATTAAGGTTGGAAAATGAGAAAGTAGTGGTAACATTGGGCAACACCTTGCCAGAATACAAGGGTATGCTTGAGCCATAAAAATCAATGGTCATCATCCCTACCCTCTACACCCTTTGCCTAAGTCTCATACTTCTCTCATAAGAGTTAGAGCCTTCCCCCTCTCATCCCTTTTTAAGATTGTGTAGGCATATAATGAAGAGTGATCGAGATATTTAGAATATCATAATAGTACACCTTAGGTCTTATTTTTGGCCTTCATTTCAAAGGATTCCATGGCCAACTCGTACCCAATCTTGATGCTTGAGGTGAGCAACTTGGCCATAAAATCAAGCTCAGCCTTTGCCTTCTGGGCGTCCTTAATTGTAGCTTTAGATCTTTTCTTGGCCTCCTTAGTCTTACCTTCAACTTTCCTTTGAGCCTTTTTGATGTCAGTAAGGCGCTTGAAGTTTTCATTCAACTCGGTGGTGGCCTTATTCAATTTTTTCTCTTTATCTATTGCCTCGCCTTCCCACTTGTTGGCCCTCTCCAATAACGCTGCATACCAGGACCTACATGACCCTATTTTTCCTATACCAATTCATGCTTTAAATTCCCTACACTTCGAGCCCTGTCAAAATTATAAAGTAGCTGCAACTAAAAGAAAAAAAGAAATGGTGCAAGGTCAAACTAATATGTCCCGAGGTCAAACTTAAAACAATTATTATGAACATAGGAGGATAGGTAGGGTTAACATACCTATTATAGGTGATAGACTATAACTTCAAAGCCCATATCCTTATAAATGGCCTCAAGCTATTTCTCATGACCTTCAGTAGGAAGATGGCTCAGGTAATGATCGATCTGCTCTGATGTCAAGCCCTGATATAGAGCAACCCTATCCACGTCAGTGGTAAGATCATTGACGACACCCTTCCCCTTACTTGAATCCCATATAAGGTGATCAGGTTCTTTAGGACACAAGTTGGGAGGTAGAGAATTATGTTGCCCCTACGACATAGATAGAGGCTTGAAGACATTCAATGGCTCTAGGTTGAGCGCGGGCTCATCAATGATCATTTTCATTTTCCTTTAGAGGGGATGGGATGGCATTTCTACGGAGAGGATTTACTCCTCTTCTTACCTTTAGAAGAGTCCCTCCCAAAATTAGGAGGTGTACACTTTTAAGATCTTACCCCTTAAGAATTGACCCTACCTTGTAATCGAGATAAGAACTCGATGGAAGTGAACTCCATGGTATATAAATGTCAAAACAATAAGGGAAAAGTTGAAGTTTCAGGGCTAGTTCACCATCATCAGCAATCACCTCAAACCTTCCCTTAGAGTCTATGGGAATGGTCTGGTGCTTAGGAAGAACTTGGGGTTTAGGAATAATCATGAGGGAGGACTCCAACGAAGCATACCTCATCAGCCCATACATAACAGAATGTAGGGTATTTAGCAGATTCCATCATGGGGTTTTCTCAAAGAGATAGTTTTGAATATCAACTAGTCGTTGTTTCAAATCCAAACTTAAGGTTGTGATGAAAAAAGCCCATATTCCTTATCACAAACTTAGTTTCATTCTAGGTTCTCCTTATCAACCTGGTGTTAGTAGTAGGGGATTCCACTTGTTTGAGACATATAAGAAATATTTCTTCCAATTCTTCTCATTCTCAAGAAGAACCATATTTATACCTCAATTCTACTTCACAAATATGTATACCCTCCTCAAGTCTATTGGGTTCTACTTCAGGATATAAGCTTCATTAAACATGGGAATCTATAAATCCACCATAAGCTCCTAGCATATCAGCCAATCAGAGTAGATATCTCCACCCATTAGGAATCAACTGACCCGATGTGAGCAGAGTCTTTACCAAAAAAATTCTTATGAGAGAATACAGGGGAAAACTCACCCCCAACCATTGAGTCGTCTCGCGAAAGACTGTCCACCTAGATGAAGGTTGGTCACTGTCAAAGGATCCCTCCTATGGAATCATTATTTGAACTAAGGATGGAATGTTATAGGTTTTCTTCAACCTTTCCTCATCCCAAGGTGTTAGTCCACTGATCTTAATTTTGGCTGACTAACACTTGGTACGGCCTATAGGTTCCCCAAACCCTATGTTTCTTATTTTCTTTCTCCATGTCCTAGTCTCTAATATTTGAGTTTGGGGCACGTTCAAGCTAATGGTTGGAATGACCTTAGGATAAGTGGTGGAGGTAGAAGGCCAAAGTGGATATTGAATCTTCTCAATAGAAGAGTTTATCCTTGGAGACCTCGAGTCATCATTGGAACTGGGCTATTGCGGGCTCTACTCAAAGCCCGAACCTGAAGTCTCATCTCCATGCATTATTTGTAAAAAAACTACAAAACATAAAGAGGGTAACATACGAGAAGAATGGATTACTTAGAGCCGAGTTTGAAAATAAAGGGAAGTTACTCTTTAAAAATGATTTGAAAAGAAAGTAGAAAAGTGTTTGGCTCATGAGGCTTATACTCAAAAACTCGAGCAAGAGAGTTATATGCCAAGTTGAATTCTGACCACCAAACTAAAAATCTTTTAATAGCTCGAGCTAATGCGATAGAGCATTTTGTGTCTTACTTTTTGTCTGATGTGCAAGAAATGACGAAAAGTATCAACCTAGGCACCTCCTTATATAGAGACCTACATCTTTCTCTATCCAATAAACTGATATGCATTTATTATGGGAGTTGAATGGTTTAGATTCATTGCCCAGGTTTTAGTCTTCCATCTCAACTTTGAGCTCGAGTTGAAAGAATATAGAGACTGGATACTTGGACATATGGACCGACCTAGAGCCCAACCCAAAAGACATCCCGAGGCTAGGAGACATACCAAGCCATTGTTTGTATCTATAAGGTCGACCACTAGTTCAGGCCGAGGGTGGTTGACCCCGATGTGTGAATGTGCCAATTTTCTACCCTTTTAATTCTTTTTGACACACTTACATATGTCTATCCTATATAATCGACACATATACGTATAAAACTTTATAAATATATGGACTTTATAAGAGATCCATACATTCAATCAATTACTTTGTCTTATCTCTAGTTTCTTTTTCTATAAATCGAATCAATCTCAACATATGGTATTATAAAAAATTGAATATATATGTTTATAGTAAAAGCTATTGATAATGTTTTATGTTATCTTGATTTAGGGTATCTATGAACGTGTAGATATTTGCAAAGTGATGTTAATATTATAGAAATGTTTTTAGAATATGTATGATTATATTTATATTTATATCCATATTCACATTAATTATAATAAATTATTTAATAAAAAAAATTGAAAAATAAAGAAATAATTTATTTTTCAAAAACTTATGCTAATATATCTAGAATTAATATTAATATTAATATACGTAGATATTTAATAATTATCTTACTATACCACAAACTTTTTTTTTCAAAATCAGTTGATCATACAAGACAAATTCTTATTGTAACTCGCGTTGTATTTAAGTTACACATTATTCAAGATACATATTTTAAGTAAAAAAATAAGTTTTATTAACCATCAAACTCTAAAGATATATTAGATAATAATATCAATCTTAAAATATACATCAAAACATAAAAAAAAGCTTTCCAAAATAATCGGAGAACATATGTGATCACAATCACTATCTGGTGGTGAAAAGCTAAATCACTTAGCTAACTAGCCTCCATCTTCGACAATGGTTCACTAGATTGATTCAAAGACTTACACTTAAAAATGAACGTCACAAATTTTCTGATAACCTTTGAAACTTGATTATACTTACAGTTCACAAATCTTAGAGACATTTTCACAAATACCTAGAATGCAAACACAAAACACAAACACACAAAACAAACCTTTAAGCAAACAACTTTTCCCACACAAGCTCCAACAAAGCATAGCTACTGGATACAACCAAAATGCCACAAAAGCAGAACAAATAAAAACAAATCATTGACCCTTATTTGAAATAAAACATCCCACAACAAAATCAAAATAGGAGCAAACCATATTAGTTGAAGAGGACTGAGAGAAAAACTCACCAGTGCCAGAGAGGAAAGGAGAAGAAACACCATACTAGGCCAATGAAATGGATAGCTCCACAAGCGACACCACACCCCACTCGAAGAAACCGAGCACCAACAACTCCATAAAATACCCAAATACTAGGCATTGAAAAAAAAGAACCAATAGTGACAAAGATCTTGCCAACGACAATCGTGAAAGCCCAAAAAACAACAAACCCTAAAAACGACTATCAAAACCCTCTCACAAAAACTTCATTTTTTTTAATCGAACACAACTATTCATCGTACATTTTAAATTGGGTAAACTAACAAATGTAACCCTAGAATGTTAATAAAGTTATAAACATATCGTGCAAGTTTATTGGATTATAAATATACAACTGAAGTGCTATAAATATTATAAAAATTTAATCTTATGCAATTTGTTATACTTTGTTGTTATATTTATAATATTGTTTGAACATAAAGCTCGATCTAGAACCCGATCCTTGAACAGTCAAAAACATAATTGACCTTTGTGTAATTGTTCCTATGTATAGGATTATAAACTTTGCAGTCACTTTACGTGATGGCACTCAAAAATGGTTTAATAACATGGTGCCCAATACCATAACCTCTTCTCAATCACTTAAGAAAATGGGGATTCAATAGGAGAATACATGATAAATTTTAGGGAAGAAAAACTAGAAATTACGAGTTGCCCCAGATTTATTATAATAGAAGGATTCAGACGATATCGGTTAAAAATTTCTTATTAGTTTGTTGAGTTAGCCAAAACCATGCATCAAACAATGGAAGACGTTTATAGAGAGGCTGGGAAGATCATTAATATAAAAAGAAAGTTGAAATCAGATAAAAAGAATAAGACTGTCATAAAAGTTGCCACAAAAAAAGAAAAATGGAAGAGAAGTTCGGACATGGAAAATCAAGATAAAGTGACCAATATAAACAAATGTTTTTGCATGAATTATAAAGGGGGAGACCAATGGTCAAGAAATCATGGATTATGGGGTAGGTTATTATCACCCTTGAGAGGTATACCTTTGATCGTAAGTTTAGATCGAGTTATACTAACTATGGAGAATGAGCAAAACATTAGATGACTATCAAAAATGAGAGCATCTCCTAAAGACACCTCTAAATGGTGTGCCTTTCACAAGGATACATGCCACAAAACATAAGATTGAAGACATTAAAAAAAATTGAAGATTTATTGTCAAGAGGATAGTTAGGTGGCTACGTGGGAAATGATAAAAGAAGAACTAACATTCAACCCCAAAGTGAAACTCTAAGATTCCCTACTCTACCAGTTAATAGGGTAGAACTATGAAATAAAGGTACTGTAAAGACCACTCATACTAAAAATTGAGGATTTGGACTTAATAGGACCTCCAATGGAATATGAAAAAAGATACACTTGAGACTTGCTAGGTCACCTCATATTTATAATTTGCATAAGAAACCATCCTCTGCATCAATCACCTTTTCTAGTAATGAAAACTACGTAGTCACTCATATTTATGATCTTCTCTTTCTTGCAACAATGGAAGTGCTAGGTGTGAAAGATTGCAACATCATAAAAAGGAGTTACCATTGCTAGGATTCAACAGTAGCATTATCTATGCTATTGAGGTCGTTATGTTACCTGTCATGGTGACTGGATCAATAATTATGACCAAATTTGTGGTGATTGATGTTCTAGTCCATTATAATGCCATTTTAGGGAGACCATGGATACATAAGATGAAGGAAGTTCCATCTAATTTCCACTATGTCATTAAATACCCAATAAAGGAAGGCATGAAAGAGATAAGGGGGACGAGAAGAAAGGGGGATATGAAGAAATCCAAGAGTTGTTATAATGCTACTATGAAAGGGTGGTTCCGAAGTAGCAATTACATTGTGGGTCTCGTCAAAAACGGCCTTGGGGTAAATGCCTACTAGAATCAATCAATTAAAGTGGAGTTGAAGATTTACAAGTTGGAAATGAAGGGGAAGACCACTCTTTAAAGTTGAGCACATCCTTAACAACAAAAATTAGAGAACAATTGTTGCATTTCTTAAGAGCCAACTTTGATGTCTTTGTATGGAAACCTGTAGATATGCCTAGAATTGACATAGGAATCATATCCCGTAGATTAAATATTGATCTCAATGATAGACCTATCAAGCAGAAGAAGAGAATATTTCCAAGAGAAAAGAATGAGGTGATTAAAGCTTAGGTCACTACACTTAAAGAGAATAAGATTATCATAGAAGTAGATTATCCAACCTGGTTGTCAAATTTTGTGTTGGTAAAAAAGGCTTGTGGTTCACCTTTTATATGTGTAGCTTTCACATATTTGAATTATGCTTGTCCAAAAGATTATTTTCCTTTGCCATGTATTGATCAATTAGTTGATACAACCTCCAAGTTCGATTTGATGAGTTCTCCTGATTTATATTTCATCGATCATTAAATCAGAATGCACCCATAAGATAAAGAGAAGACATCTTTTATTACTAGAGATGAGACTTTCTACTACACTCGAATTCTTTTGGTTTAAAGAATACAGAGGATACTATTAGGATTCAACTTGTTTTTGGGGAGAGAACTTAGAGAGAAGTTAAGATAATTGACTGAATGTATGGATCCTATAAGAGGTCCATCTATTTATAGAAAATTACATATACATATGTTAGTTACATAATGTGTACATATATTTACGCATTAGAAGGAGATAATTTGTATAAAGTATAGCATATCATGGGTTTAGGTCAATCCTAGCTCGATCTGGTGGTCAACCATATAGAGGATTCATTTCCTTAAAATCGACCTCCCATGTATTGATGTATTCTGAGTTATTTTGCCTTATGGCTCGATCTAATTATAGCCTCAGTATAATTACTATACTCGGGCTAATCATTGAGCTTGAGCTTATTACCAAGCTCGGGGTAATTACTGATCTTGGGCTGGTCTATAGGTAGGACAATTGGGGTGCTTTGTCTGAGGTGCTTCGCCTTCCATCTTAGATTGGTGACTTAACTTGAGCAGTTTGAATGGGTCGGGCACCATGTCGATCCAAATGTCCAAAAATTTAGTCCCCTTTATCATTTAGCTTAAGCTTTGAGTTGAGGTGGAAGAGTAATTCTTGGGCAACATATATGAACTGTTTAGCTCCCCTAATAAATGCATGCCAAATGATTAGAGAGAGAAATTTGGTGCCTCTATTTAAAGAGGTTCTTGGAATGGAATGCATCATCGTTTCCTAACATAAGAAAAAAGGTAAGAAAAAAATTCTCTATCATATTAAATCATGCCATCAGAGGTTTTTTAGTAAGGTGGCAAGGTTTCAACTCAAACTAATGTTTTGTTTGGTCAATTTTTTAGAGCACAATCCTCTAGTCTAATACATTTCTACTTTCTTTTCAGTTCAGTTTTTAAAGAACCACTTCATTTTTATTTTTCTAGTTCAATTCTAGGTAACCCCTTCTTGTAAATTACATGTCTTCCTTTTTTTCTTTCATGGTTTTTACAGATTATGCATCAAGAAGAGGCTTTAATATTGGGCTCTTAGGAAAGCCCCCAATATCAAAGTGCTAGTGATGACACAGGGTCGTCTGAGTCAAGCTCTTCCAGTGGGATGAGTAAATCTCTACCTTAGCCATCTAATTCTTCCCTCATCAATAGGACGCTTTACCCATTACACTGTGTGTGCCTCATACTTAACTCTTGAGGCCAAGACTTAGAGAAAGAAAGCTAGGAATATTAGGTCTAGCAAACTTACAGGTCATACCAGAGGTTGGTCGGCCTAAAATAAGACTAGTTGATCAATACCCCAGAATAAGGGGCGGTTAAGAAAGACCTAAAATATTCCCTCTTCCGTTCATATAATGATTCCACCAGAAGGAGCTTGTGATAGCGACCAACCTCCATCCGGTTAGACAGTGTTTCATAAGAAGACATTATGGTTGGGGTTGTGGTTTCCCTTGTATCCCTTCATCAGAAGATTTTTAGTTAGGACTCAGCTCGTACCAAGATAGCTGATGCCTAATGGATGGAGGTATCTTCTTTGCCTGACCATTATATGCCAGAAACTTGGTGGTGGATTTAGATATGTTCAAGTTTAATGAGGTGTATGTCTTGAAGCAAAACCCCACTTACTATAGGAGGTAATATATGTTCGTGAAGTAGAACCGGAGTACTAACTTGTCTCTACCTGAGAATGAGAAAAATTGGAAAGAGTACTTTTTATGTCTTAGGGTGGTGAGAGTCCCTAACTAATGATACCATGCTAATAATAAGAGTTTGGAATGACACTAAGGTTGTGCTAAGGAATATGGATTTCTTAGTCATAACCTTGAGTCTAGATGTGAAGCAACGACTGACTGATATCCAAAACTATCTTTCTTATAAGACCTTTTGGAGGAGCTTGCTTAACACCCATCGCTTTGTTCCTTGTGGGATGATAAGTCATGGTGCAGTGGAGCCCCCACTTAGGATTTTTCATACGCCCAGGCTTCACTAAGGTGCCAAACCATTCCCATAGAATTTGGGGGATGGTTTGAGGTAGTGGCCAACGATGTGAACTAGTTCTAAGATAGACCACACCCATATTTTTTTTTATTTTTATAGTGCGATGTGATGAAAATGACCTCACCCTAATTATTTTTTGTAGATTCTATAGAGTTTATGGCTACTCAATGGCTGTCTCGCCATCAGATAAGAAGGGTACATACTCTATTTTTAAGTAGGGCTCTTCTAAGGGCAAGAAAATGGGCAAGTATTCTGATCATAAAAGTTGCCCTATGTCTTTTCAAAAGAAGAAGAAGAAGTAAAAGGTAGTCATTGATAAGGTCTTGCTTAGCCTTGAGACCATAAATGCTTTTTCCCCTCAACCTATGTCCCAAGAACGTGCTCAATCTCTATCTCCTTACTAAGTTCCCAAAGTTCCTTTCCAGCTCACACGGGATTCGAGGAAAGGAAAAGGTATAGTTAGTGATCTTACCACCAACTTGGATGGGATCACCTTATATCGGGGCTTGAAGCCCAAGCAGCTAATTTTGTACCTGATCCAACTTCTTACTGAAGCACATGAGAAGCAACTTGATGCTATATGTAAAGGTATGGACCCTAACAATGTCATTCATCATCAACTGTACCAGGTATATGGCCACGCTTTATGATGACATATTACTTTTTTTTTTCAAGTTTGGCCTCGTGATTTTTTGATCAATTATTGACCTTGAGCCCTTTTCTTGTTTAAGTTGTAGTTGCTTTATGATTTTGATAGGGCTCAGAGCGTGGTTCAATTAAAGGATGAACTGGAATAGAAAAGGAAAAGTCATGCATCTTCTCGATCTAAGTATACCATGCTTCCTACGAGGTTGCATAAATGGGAATGTGAGGCTGTTGATAAAGAGGAAATTTTGAAAAGGGCCACCTCCGGGTTACATGTGTATACCAACCTTCTTACAGAGCTAAAAGAATCCAAAAAGTGAGCCAAGTTAGAGACTGAGGAGGCACAAAAAAAATCAAAGGCTGCAACTAAGGGGTGACAATAACAAGCTTAAAAGCGAGGTTTTGTCACTAAAAGCTATGGTGCTTAAACTCTAGGGCAAAGGGGTCTCTTTGAGGAGAGCAAGTGTGAGCTCACTTCTTGTAAAGTTGATGCAAACTCAATCTCAAAAGAGGAGGGCCCTAGCTGAAATGATCGCCCTTGTAGGTAGGGAGTCTTATTAGGTGAACTTCTATATGAAGTGAGCTGAGCAAGTATACCTCATGGTGATGGAAGATGAGGTAATTTGATTTGTTTGGAGGTCCATAGTTTTTCATTTCAACTTGTCGAAAGATTTTGTCATTGATAATAGGAGGTAGTTCATAGGCCATAACATCAAAGAATTCATTGCCAAGTACTATATTAAAATGTGTCATTCAATCCATACTACTACAAGCTAACGATCAGGTAGAGTCTTCAATCAAACTAGTACTAAATTTGCTGAAGAAGTAGTTAGAAAATGCTAAAGGAAGATGAGTTTAGGAGCTACTTGGCACTTATGGGCCATTAGAACTAGTCTTAGATGTAGTACCAATGAGACATTCTTCTCGCTAGTGTGTGGAACCAAATTTGTAATACTGATAGAGATAAAAATATCAACTATAAGGTCAGCTCTAATTGAAGACGAGAACACTTCAAATAGAGTAATTGACCTATTTATAATAGAAAAAAAAAAGGAATAAATCATTGAGAAGATATAAAAGAAAAGTGTGATAGATTATTACAAAGTTGTATACTTTAAATAATTTTCTCTAGGTCATTGGGTTCTCAGGAAGGTCTTCCCTAATAAGGAGTGGATGACTGGAAAGTTAGGTGCAAACTAAAAGGGTCCATATCAAATAAGTGTAGTAACACTGGGTGGAGTTTGCTTGTTAAAAAGCATCAAAGGATCTTTTGATAACACGAGTTGGAATGCTCAAAACCTAAAAAAGCATCAATTTTAATGTATTTCCATTTATGCTTCAATTTTTATGTATCACCACATATATTTAATAACTTTTAATTCTGAACTGATCGCGCTAAAAATTGCATATCACGAGTTGATCACCTCATTTAGGAATCAGGTAGAATGCTCTAATAGATGTATGAACAATAGATCATCTTGATCATAAACTAGGTAGAGTGCTTTTTCTAAAAATTACATGTCACGAGTTGATCACCTTTCTTAGGAACCAAGTAGAGGCTTTTGACATATGTATGAAGAGTTTATCACCTCGATCATAGACCAGGTAGAGCGCTCTCTCTTAAAATTACATGCCATGAGCTCATCACCTCAATCAAAAATTGGGTACAGTACTCCAACAAAAGTATAAAGAGTTTATCACCTCGATCAAAAACCATGTAGATCATTTTCTATAAAAATTACATGTCATGAGATGATCACCTCGGTTAGAAACCAGGTAGTATGCTCTGATCACCTTGGTTAGAAACCAGGTAGTGTGCTTTGATCAAGAAAATATGAAGAGTTGAACATCTTGATTATAGGACTGGTATAGTGTTATCACTTATAATTGCATGTCATGAGCTGATCACCTTGGCCAAGAATTAGGTAGAGCACTCTGATAGATGTATAAAGAGTTGATCACCTCAATCATAAACCAAGTAGAGTGCTATTGTTAAAAATTGAATGTCACAAGATGATCATCTCTATTAGGAACCATGTAGAGCACTCTGATAGATGTATGAAGAGTTAATCACATCAGTTATAGACCAAGTAAAGTGATATTGCTAAAACTTTCATGTCATGAGCTGATCACCTATGTTAGGAATCAAGTAGAGTGCTCTAACAAATGTTATAAAGAGTTTATGACCTCAATCATAGACCATGAAGAGAACTCTTGCTTAATATTATATGTCACGAGTTGATCACTTTAGTTAGGAACGAGGTAAATCACTCTGACAGATGTATGAAGAGTTGATTACCTTGATCGTAAACCAAGTAAAGCATTCTTGCTTAAAATTGCATGTCATGAGCTTATCATCTCGATCGAGAATTAGGTACAAAACTCTAATAGATGTATAAAAAGTTGATTACCTTAATCATAGACCAGATAAAGGACTCTCACTTGAAATTTCATGTCACAGGCTATTCATCTAGGTTAGGAACTAGGTAGAGCACTCTTGCTAAAAAATTTCAAGTTTTCAACTGAAGGTCGAGCTAGTTTCATGATGGGAGAAGTTTATTATGAAAATATGTTACATTGATTGAGCTTACAAAGATGAGCTTACAAAGATGAGCTTAAAACTACAAAGTTTTTTTTATATAAATCTTGACGACGTAGAGGCATTCATAAAATCCCTTTAGGCGTTTCGATACGCTACCAATGTCCTAGTCATTAGTTTTTTCCACTAAAGGTATAAGCTTGGCCTGAATCTTGGTTAATTTTTTTTAAATATCTCTTTCTATTTTTTTTAAGCAAAGCTTGAGTTGGCAATGAAATTTTCTAAATCCTGAACAACACTCATTACTTTAAGAAAAACTTCTTTAGACTACTTCATGTAAAAACTTTCCCAATGAAATTCCTTATCAATTAGACAACCATGTTGGTCATAGTTCTTATTTCATGTGCTTGAGTTTGAAGTTGCTATTCTTTGTAAGACTTGAGCTCTTCACAAAGAGAAACCTCATCCTTGTTGTGAGCTAGCTTGACTTTTAATTTGCTCACCTCGATGGTAAGCCTAGAGTTCTTTTATTTTAAGGCTCGATTTGAACATCTATTTGCTTAATTAGATGCCATAAAGCTCGAATAAAAAAATGGATTAAAACATGCTAAATTTTGAAAGTAGAAAAGACATCTAAGTCACAAGTAACCATAATGCCTTTAATAGAGCATGACATTGGGATGAATAACAGGAAAAATGTCATAAAGCCATGAGGTAGATCTATATCAATATATATTTTATAAATGTACAAATGTACATACAATATATTCCTCCTTGTTCGTAAAATCACTTTCTTGACAAGATTAATCTTTCTCATCGGGATCTTTTTCACCTCTTTCAAACCCTTCATCTTTACCCTCATTTTGAGTTTGAATAGGTGAATAAGGAAGAGTAATTGGATTTTTTAGAATTTTGTAATAGTACTTATCAAACCCCCTCTTATTTGCCTTCTTTTTGAAGGAATCCATGGCCAAGTTATAGATACTCAACAAGAGGTGCTCAACCATAGAATTGAGGTCATAGTTCACCTACACTTGGTCACGCAATGACTAATCATACTTAGCTTTGGCAATTTCAAGCTTGTGCTTACAGGTTTTAACTTCGAACACAAACTTGCTCTCAGTTTCCTTTGCCACTTCAAACTAACTCGTGTTTGAGTTTAGCTCGCTTATGACAAGAGATAGTTTTTCCTCCTTATTTATGGCTTATATCTCCCATTTATTAACCTTGATAATTAAAACATCATTTTTGGCTCAAGTTGATGCATAGCTCTCTTTTTCAATCGCAAGCTTATTCTTTAACTTCTCAACACCTTGAACTCTACTCAGCTTGCATTAGTTGTGATTAAAAAAAGAGACAAGATGGTAAGATACAAGAGAATATGAAAAATAGAATTGAACAAAATAAAGGTTCGAGCCACCACTTACTTGGAAGAGTATCATTCTCATTACTATGGTGGGATCCAAACCCTCACATATAGCATCAAGCTACTTCTCATAAGCCATATATAGAGGATTGTCAACATAATGGTCCACCCTCCCGAGATCCATACCTCTATAGAGTGTCACACACTTAACCTCAATAGTCAAGTCTTTAATAACACATTTTTCTCTACTCGAGTCTTGTGTGGTAGAGGGACGTGTCAGTTGGCTTGAGGCCATGTGAGTAGGTGACTGGTGGAGCATAGTGGTTATAGGAGAATTTTCCACCAACTCAAAGATTGAATGGCAGAGATCAGTGTAGGGACAACCTTTTCAGTACTTGTACTAGTGGAGCATATTTGGTCAAACCCTTGCTCTTCTTTTTTCCTTTAAAGAAGACCGAACCTTGTGTTTCATCCACCACATTTTTAAGCCATGCTTTTCTAGTACATCTTTTTCTTTATCTGAGCTAACAAGGCATCAACGTCAAACTATATGGCTATAAAAAAGAAATACAGAGTTAATATATTCAAGATTAAACTAATTATCAATGAAAGCTCAAGCTTATTTATCACCATAGTTAGTCACAACTTCAAATCTACCCCTGAAGTTATTGGGTAGGGTCTTGCATTAAGTTGGTTCTCGACGCTTAAGGATTATCCTTCTGGAAGGCTTTATTGAGCCCAATCTCATCAATTCAAAATCTACAAAGCGAGGTGTATTCAATAAATCTATCCAAAGAGTGGACTCATGTAGATAATCATATATGTTAACAAGTCTTTGCTTTACTTCCAAGCTTAAAGTGATAATATATGAAGCCATGTTTCTTATGAAGAGCTTTGTATCTGCTCAGGAGCTCCTTATTATCCTTTCATCACTTTCAACTATCTCTCACCAACCAAAAATATAAAAAAAGATATTATTTTCAATTTTTCTCATTTTCTAAGAGGATCACGTTTATACCCAAGTCTTGTTTGACTCACATATAGACTCTCCTAGTATCTGTAGGGTTTTGTTTCAAAACATATGCATCATTAAACTTGGGCATCTACAGTTCCATCCCAAGTTCTATACATATTACAGCAAGACAAAGTAGTTACATCCATCCATTAGGCATCAATTATCCTGGTGCGAGTCCAGTAAGACTCAAAAACTTTATTATGTAGGTATAAAAAGAAAATCTAACTCTAAGCCACAAAACCTTCTCATGAAAGATTGTCCAACCTATAGGTACGATCCCACTATCTAGTACACTTGGGTCTGGAATCATTACTTGGATTCATGAGGGAATGTTTTACATACGTCTAGGTCTCGCTTCATCTTTTGGAGCTAGGCCACTTGTTTAAACCTTGGCATTCTAACCTTTAGTTTGACCAATTGGCATCCCAGTCCTTTTTTTTATGAACTTTTTTCTCCATGACCTCTGGATAGATATTTGTGTTTGTGGTATGATTGTAAGAGTGGTTTGAAGTCGGGATAAAATAGTTGGAATCTCAAGTATTAATTCCTCACCCGAGGTTCTTTCTTCAAATGAAGAGACCATTTAACTTTCCTCTTGTCATGAATAGTTTGGATATCGAGGACTCTCCCAAATGGATGAGCCCGGGGGGGCATGAAGGTAAAACTACTTTACCGATCACCCTTGACAATACTTCTTTATGCATGATTGTTACAAAAAGTTGCAAAAAAAGATAATAAGGTTTGAGGAAAAAGAAGTTACCTAAAGGTTGAGTTTTTTCAAAGAAAAAAGGTGAAGAGTGAAATTAAGAACCAACCTAAAAAGAAATCAAAAAATGGTTAAATGCGATGATAAATCTCAAAAAGTCTGAGCAAAAAAGTATAATATAGAGCTACGTATCTTACCACCCGAGCAAAGAAAATACAAGGTACGAACTGAAAAGACAAAGCATTCTCATTGAGATTTTGGTTCGATACTCTGGAAATGATGAAATCGATAATGTATTGGCCCTTCTTAAATTGTGATTCAAACTTTCACTATCAAATCAACTAAAGTATTAAAATATCGATCATTAGCTCGATCTATCAATATGATCGAACCTAAGTTAATTAATGTATCCCCTTACATGTTGTGATGTGTCCCCTACGTAATTGATATGTATACATGTAATGTAATGTTATATATATATATATATATATATATATATATTTGAACCTAATATAAGATCAATATAATTTTATTTTAATTTTTTAATTTTTTTCTAGTTTTTTTTCCTAAAATTGGATCACATCAACAATTACTTATAATATTTAAGTCCTACATTTGTCATGAGAAAAATTAAATGATTTTTTTATAACTTTCTTAATACTTTATTGATATATATATTAATTTCTTCATTTAAATTTATACTAGTTGGCATTTTCTTTCCAAATAGTTAAAACATAAATCTAGTTTTATATCTACGTGACTATATGTATCATAACCACGAAAAATACAAATTAATTTATAACAATATATATATATATATATATACATATATAAAGTGTCTACACTTTTTCTTTCATAATTGTAGATTTTGAAATCATGAGTAGTAGTAGAGCTTTTTAATTTGTACATATATGCATATGGATGGGTCCTTTTTATTGGTGGATGCCGGTTGGTAAAATTATTTAGGATATTTCGGAATTGATGCCAATAAAGTCTTAGCTATTTAAATTAATTTTACCATCATTTTCACATTAAAATTTAAATAAATATTTTTTGTATTTTCTCACCCCAATAAATAATTTATCTTTATTAAATATTAAATATTTATTTTTTAAAAATATATTAATATTAAATTTTATTCATATAAAATATGAAATCATTACATAATCGATAATCTTTAGTTAGTTATATACTTGGTTGAGACATTTATAACCCGAGTGGCGAGTACTTACAAATTTAAAGAACGTGTTTGATCTTAACTTCCCTTATAATGTTGCGGATGGAAAATGTGGTACTTTCTCTTCTTTTCAGACAATGTGTGGTGGGACAAGCAAGGTTGTACACATACAGTTAGAAAAGTAAAAGAAAAGCTGCAAAATAAGAATTTAATTTCGTTATTTTCCTTTAAAGTAGACTAAAGAAATGTGATGCTATGTATCACAACTCCACGAGGATATAAAAGAGTACGGTCCTAAACGTGGCTAACCTAATAAAAAAAATTGACTAGATTTTAACAAATTTGTAGTATTGAGTTATGCATCGAAAACAAAAGGTCATTTTTTCATTATATTTCAACGAAGATTGAAATAACAATCTTTTGTACTCAATTTTTTATTAATTCAAATTAAATGTGTTAATTCAATTGATTCCGTTAGATTATAAGATGCAAATTTCGTTACATGTATAATAATTTGAGGAAAGTTTTGACATATGGATAAAAAATTATATTACAATTTTGATGATTTGGAATAGGAGTGTTTATATTCTTATTTTGTTCGATTTTAAGTATAAATAAATTTAATCATATTGGACTGTTTATATTATTTAAACCGAATCGTATTGGTTCATTTGGTTATTAAAATTATTATAACTGAACAGTTTGGTCTTGTTTTAGTTAATGGTTTGGTCTAGTTAATAATACATAAATATGATACACTTAATGATATTTTTTTGATTAAAATATGAAAAAGTTAATCAACGATTTTGAAGAAATGATATGAAAATTTTAATATATTATTAAAATCGATTCGACCAGTTTAAAAATTAATATAACTGGACCAGACCATTTGAAAAACAGTTTTAATTAATACAAATTAAATTGTACCGTTTAATTTATAAAACTGTTTAAACCGATTCGATTTTTCGATTTAATTCTTTTAAGTCTGGTTTTTAAACACCCTTGATTTGAGATAATATAGATAACTACTTACCCCAATAGGGTTTCTCATGATAAAAAGAAAAAAAAAATTGCATTGATTTTGTCAAAGGGTTAGCGACATAAATAGGCTATTTTTTTCTTAATACATTTTAGTTTAATAATTTTTGTATTAAATTTTACTAGTTTTTTATTATAAAAAATAAGTATATTTATTATAATAATTATTAAAAATTAATACTTCAAATCGTATAATTATTTAAAAAATACATTTTTAGTTTCATTAGGTGACCAATTTTTATAAATAATAAAATTAAAGGTGCTCAATCTTAAATTACAGAACTAAATTACATTTTTTTGAGTAATAATAAAATTTCAAGACATTTTTCCCAAATATTAAATGTGACACGTCATTATCTACTTGAAAAAAATATTTAAAAAAGTTATTGTCTTAATTACACAACTGTATTTGAACATAGTAAAAAATTTAGAGCTTGAGTTATAAGTGAGATAGCGATATAAATGCATGAGTAGTTTCTCCATATATGTTTTCCGACACCTACTTCGTCTTTTGGTAAGATCGTTAATACAGAAGTTTCAATTGATGCTCATCTAATTAATTTATTTGATAGAAAATTTATTGAAGTCCATAAATTAAACATTTATGTAATTGATACATCTACTCTTATTGTGCCGATAAATTGTGAAAGTGTAACATGAGGATTTGAAAATATAAATTTCACTTAAAAAAAATTGAAATCAAATTGTTATAAATTTGTCAGAGTAAACTCATAAATATGTCTATGCATTGCATATAAGTATGTTAGCAACTAGGGGGGGAAAAATTGCAGTGCACTGAATATGAGGGTAGTGAAATAAGTGATTCTTGTTATGGTTTTATAAAAAAAAATCATGATATAGCACGAGGAGTACTGAAAGTATTCTGTTAAATAAGAGAATTTTAGATTTTAAAAGCAAAATAGATTATTTAATTTTTTTAAAATATTCAAAATATATTGAAAATAATGTAATTTTAAAGTGATATTTTCGATGTATCATCAATACACGATAAATACGTGGATAAAATAGTTAAAATGTGAATTCTTATTATATAAAATATAATTTTTTTATTTACCTATTTACCGATAAATATTTACACATAAAAATGAGATGAAAATGTTAAATGAATTAAAAAAAACATGTATAGTCTTAGGTCATATTTATAGAACTATAAATAAGTAATTAATTATCTTACGATCAAATGAAAAATAAGTTTATTTTATTTATAATTTAAATAACATAAATGAAAAACACTAATAAGTAACATTTATTATTATTTTATATGAATAAATATTTAACAAATATTAGCTTTAATTCTCATCTGGTTTTTATTATCATAAATGGTGATAGTGATATATATATATATATATTCGAATGCAGGTTGTCAAGTTGGTGAAATAATATATCTAAAGGCAATGACTTTGTTATTACAAAATAAAAGAAAATAAACCTTTTTGGTAAAGTAATAGATATGTGCAACAACTGCCTTTAGTATCCTCAGTTGGTAGTTGCCCATATTGGGTAAAAGTTAAAAAATCAGGTTCTTTCCATATAAATGTAATTAATTAATATAGAAATAGATCTACTCTTATTTATTTTCATTGATCATTCGAGTATATAATTAAAACATTCACACTATTAAACTTAATAGAGTTTTTATTTTTTTATTATTCTTATAATGACATAATAGAGTTAAAATACATAATAGAAATATTACCCTTTACCATGAAGGTAGGCCCAGACCCAAGAAGACAATGCGGTGTTGGGTAAGACGTGAAACATTATGGGCCTTCTGCACCCAATTTCAATTGGTGTTCTTACAAAGGGGACGTGGGGCATGATGATGGGAAGCAATCAATACTTATTATTAACATTTTTATATATTATATTTATAATTAATACAATAGTTTTTAATTAGATAAAATTATATAAATTTAATTATATTTATCAATAATATTAAAATATCATTTATAATTTATCACAAATTTATAATAAATGAATTTTTTCCAATCGATTATCATTTGACATGTGATGGTAATAATTTTCAAACAACATCATACTAAATAAAAAATAAATTGTAAAATAAATAATGATGTAATACTCTATATTAATAAAATATAAGAATAATGTAATGATATTTTTATAAAAATATAAATACCTAATACTTAATAAAAGGAATAATATATAACATCTTAGAGTGTATCATAATGTGACAATTAGGGTTAATAAAAGGAATAATGTATAACATCTTAGAGTATATCATAACGTGACAATTAGGGTGAACTATAGGATGAGATTTACAAAATATGAGGGTGATTTTTTTTAAAAAATATATCCTTAAGACAAATACCATTATAATAACATTAAATAGAATTAAATATTAAATATGTTTAATTAATTAGAGTTTAATAGTTTAACATTAAAGATGTCTAATTAATTGTCATCGAAGTTGGAATGAATGAGCTGGACTTATTTTTATTTTTTTAAAATAGTGATATTACATGCATAGTATCAAGGGATTATTAGTACTAAACAAGTTTTCTTTTTCTTTTTTCTTTTTTTTAAGAAAAAAATTTCTTGATAAAAAGGAATGAACAACGTACATAGCCTCCAAATCATCATATATAGAATATTAGCAAAAGGTGTTTGTGTGAATGATTTTAATAAATTAAATAATTCTACCATTCAAACTCGTAATTTAGTTCATGATGTTACGAAATCTTCTACATTATCTAAAGATTATGTGTATTTATTCTATTTATTTGTTGACTTTGTAGGAAATATCTCTTTGATATTATATCATGATATATTAGGCATGTAATTAGCAAATGAGTTATTTTCTCTTTTGTATATATATGCATTTGTTTTACCGAATCAATACAAAAAAACATTCACAAATTTTCATTCAATTTCTTGGTTTTCTTATGTAATTTATTATGGTATGAGAGCAAGTCTTTCTCTTAATTTTTTTTCAAACATAAGTCTCATTCCAAACACTCAAACACCAACAATAGTAATTCAAGTATGGACCAATCCAATCAATTTTTTGTTCATCCTTCAAATCATCCTAGCCTCATGCTCATCTCAACAAAATTGGATTACACTTGGAATTCTAATAACTCATAAACTCTAAGGAATTGAAACAATCAATCTCATCAACAACAACAATATGGATCCCATCCTTTTCATGCTTCTAATGTAACAAAGTCTTCACAATCTACTTGTGGATCCAATTCTTAATACAATAACTCACTAAAAGCAACATATAGATTTATTGTTGATCAATTACAATAACTTACTCGCGCCTTGTCTCATATGATACCAAATCACACTATATGTAATGACAATGCATATGCAAATGCTGCATCATTACAATGCATATGCAAATGCTACAGGTCTATTTTCTTCTTCCAATGCTATTAATTCTATTTACACTAAGTCTTGAATATTGGATAGTAGAGCAACAAATCATATTACTACAAATTTCACTATTTTCACCCACATAAACATATCATCAGCATTAATTATAAAATTACCTACAAGATCTTCAACCTCTATAATGTCTATATGAATTATACCATTTAACTCTAATATCATGCTAAACAAAGTTTTGTGTGTCCTATCCTTTTATTTAAATTTGATGTTTGTTAGTAAAATCACAATTATCATAAATTATTGTGCCATTATTTTTTCCACTTTCTGTGTCTTGTAGGACTTGGCTAGGGTAAGTAATATGATGATCTTTATTACATGTCTACGTTGCAAAGCACACCTGTCTCTTATAAAGTTTCTCAACCTCCCAACTTATGGCACATGCATCTTGGACATTCATCTCCAAATGTCATCGTTATTGTCTCTCAATAATAAATTTTCATTTGATAATAATTATAATGTTTTCCCTATAGCTAAACAAAATAGATTACCATTTCCTTCTAGATTTATATCAAATCATGCTCCGTTTGATTTATTGTATTGTGATTTTGGGGTCCTCATAAAATTCTTGCACATTTAGAGGAACATTTCTTTCTCACTATTGTGATAATTTTACAAGATGCACATGGGTATTTTTTATACATTTTAAATCAGAAACTCAAACTACTTTACAATGATTCTTTACCTTTGTTCATACTCAATTTCATGCGTCCATCATCTGGGATGACAATGACTGAATTTCTATCCATGTGAAATTATTCTTAATCACATGTCATAGAATATTAGCATACTTGTGTCTATACTTCACAACAAAATAGAGTAGTTGAATGAAAGCATTATTATATTCTAATTGCTGCATGTGTTTTACTTTTTCAATCTCGACTTCTTCTTACTTTTTGGGATAAATGTGTATTGACAACTGTATATTTCAATAATTGACTCCTTCACCATTAATATCCAACAAGTCACTTTTTAAACTTTTGTACAATTGTCCATCATTACTCGATCATTTGAAGTTTTTGGTTGTTTATGTTATGCAATTGTTGTTCATTCCATTCATAAATTTGAACCACATATTAAACAATGCATTTTTGACGGGTACTCCACTGGTAAAAAAAGGTACAAATTTTATCATTTGGAGACATAAAATATTTTTGTTAGTTAAGATGTCAAATTTTGTGAAATCATATTTCCTTTGGTTTCTTCTCAACCATATTCTAGTTTTGTTTTACTAAATTTTGCTCATGATACCACAAATAACTTACTTTTTCTCTTATGATTCTAACCTACACATTTCACCATATTCTCACAATCAACTGCCAAGTCATCACCATGCTCATATTCGTTTAACAGAAAACAACAAAACTCAAAAGATAGATTCTGATCATTTATTACTTCAACAATCTCGGTTGATTGGAACTTCACCAGAAACAACCCCTTCTTCCAATATGCCTCATACAAACTCACTAACCTCTTCTAATCCCTTTATACGTCAATCCACTCGTCCAAAGAAACCTCTGATATGGCACAAAACCTACATTTTATCTACTCAAGCCAATTACTCAACCTCAAAGCTCAATTCAACATCAAGTACCTGATATCCTCTTTCTCACTATCTTTCATATTCTCATTTATCTTATGCCCACTATACTTTTATAGCTAACATTACATGTCATACTGAACCTCACTCTTATGCTTAAGCTATCCTTGATCTATATTGACAAAATGTGATGAAAGTTGAATTAACAACATTAAAACAGATTAACACTTGGAGCATAGTTCTTTTATCGATTGGTCATAAACCCATTGGCTGCAAGTGGATCTACAAAATCAAATATTGATATAATGGCACTATTGAACATTATAAAGCTCTTCTTGTTGCTAAGTGATACATTCAAATTGACGATATTTATTACCATGAAACCTTCTCTCTTATTGCTAAGCTCATTACTCTCCTTTTCCCTGTTGTTATTATTTTCGCACAACATTAGTTCATTCATCAATTAGATGTTCAAAATGCTTTTCTTCATGGTGATTTACAAGAGGTAGTATACATGGAACCTCCACCTAGTCTTCACCGATATGAGGAAGAATCTTGTGTATCAGCTTAATAAATCCCTCTATAGTCTCTAATAAGCATCAAGAAATTGGTTTTCTACATTTTATACTGCCATTCAGAAAGTTGGTTATCAATAGTCAAAAGCCAATTATTTCCTATTTACTAAAGATAGAGGTACTTGTTTTACTGTAGTCCTTATCTATGTTGATGATATATTTCTTAATGGCAATGATCTTCAAGAAATGGAACATCTTAAGAAGTTCCTATTCAAACACTTTCACATGAAAGATCTCTATGACTTATAATATTTCCTAGGTATTGAATTTTTTTGATCAAAAAAGAGAATATTTATGTCTTAAAGGAAATATGTAATAGACATTTTACAAGATTCATAATTTCTTATGCACATTTAGACAAGTTTTTGATGCAAAATTTGAAACTTACTTCTACATACGAGGTCTTATTAAATGATCTAACTAAGTACAGAAGGTTGGTTGGTAGATTGATTTATCTTATTGTGATAAGGCCTGACATGGTATATTTTGTTCGCATATTGAGTCAATTCATGCATGAACCCAAAAAGCCATATTGAGATACAACTTTACGCATTCTCAATTACATCAAGGGTAATCCTAATCAAGTTGACTATTTACTTCTACAAACATTCTTACACGAAATGCATTTTGTGATTTAAATTGGGGAGGGTGTTATGCCACAAGAAGTTCAGTTACAAGGTATTGTATTTTTCTTGGATATTTCTCTTATCTCATGAAAATTCAATAAATAAGGCAATGTTTTTAGATCATCTATATCAAGCCATGGCAAACACACGTTTGGAGTTGACATGGTTATATTAAATATTGTAAGATTTAAATGTTACACAACCAACTCCTATACTTTTATTTTGTGATAACTATGTGTAACACATTGCAACAAATCCTATTTTTCATGAATGTACAAAGCACATTGAGATAGACTATTACATTGTTCGAGAGAAACTACAAACCGAAACAATTAGGCCTTTATACATACCCACACACTTACAATTGGCAGACGAGTTTACAAAAGCTTTAGAAAATGATCAATTTATGATATTGTATAACAAGTTGGGACATCATATTGATTTTTTAACTTCAGGAGGAATATTATGAATCTTTTGCATTATCTCAAGATTATTTATATTTATTTTATTTATTTGTTGACTTTAGTAGAAAATATATCTTTGATATAAGATCACTTTATATTAAGCATGTAATTAACAAATGATTTATTCTTTTTTTTGTCTATATATATTTGTTTTATTGAATCAATACAATAAAACATTCACAAATTCTTATTCTATTTTTTAATGTTTTTTATGTAATTTATTATATGAAGCGATATTAAATGCTTTAGAATAGGATAATATTTGATATCATATTGAATATAAAGTAATTGTGTGAATTTTTTTTACATGAGAATTAATAAATATTTAAAATTCATACGGAAACATTTCTGAATTCTTACCACCGACAGAAGAAGGGTCAAGATAGACCTTAATCTTATGGGAAGTAATGTGCTGTTTTTGAATTCTGATGAATACTATGATCTGAACTTGGTTAGAGTCAGAACCTGAAGATCCCACCTTTTTTCCCCAATTCAATCATGTCAAGTGTGGTTTAAAATGCAAAGAAAGGTGTGAGTTTTATTCAATGAAATAAAATTTACCTTGGCCTATTGCATATTCTTTTATTGATATTTATTATCTTTGATTAAGATTAATTTAGTATCTAATTCAATAAATTATTTAATTTAATTAAAATTAAAAATTTTAATCGAGAATATAGTCGTCAGGCTACATGCGACAAAAATTAAAAGTTAATTTTGTCTCTTTAAATTTATACTATTTTTCCTTCTTAATATGTTTTCCTTTCAATTTATCTTTCCTATCTTCCTTTCTTTTGATCTCTCCTAAAATTGTTGAGAAAAAGGAGCATAAAGATAGAGAATAATGATTTAGAGATGTTTTTTATGAACTACCTTCAACTTTAATAAAATGAAAACTATGATTTTAGGTTCATAATTGATACCTAAGATGGTCGAAAATGATAATTATAAATGAAAAAAAATCAATACACATAAGATATTGGGATCATATTAACATAATTCATTTTTATTTTATGGTGTACATACTAGAATTCACCTCGGCCATAATATAATAATATAATAAAAAGAGAGTTGTCATCTTTTAAAATATGAATTTTATGTGATTTAATCTCTCGGTTTAAAAAAAGTACTTTTTAATCTTTCGTATTTAAAAAAATATATCAATTAAAGATAAATAATATTTTTTAACGATTTTTTATTAAAATATTACTTTTTAATATCAAGGGATTAAATGCTATAAAAAATAAATAATTAAGAAGGGTAAAAAAAATTAATATTAAATTATTTAAGAAAAAAATTAATAATAATTGTATTCTAAAATTATTTAAATAAAAATAGTCATAATAACTACGTATTAAAATAAATATTTTATAAAAAATATATATTAATTATTATTTTATCATCGTTAAATAATCGAATTTTAATTATATTTTAATCATTTAATATGAAAGAATAATATTTTATTTAAAAATTATTAAAATATTATTATTTTTACTTAATTGGACTATTTTTTAAAATATTAGGGATTAGAAAACATAAATTTAAATCTAATGAATTAAAAAAATACTAATATTCAATATGAATGATTTAATTGACATATTTTTTTCTATAATACATACACGTGTAACTTTTGAATTATTGTTTGATTATGAAAACTAAAATTTAAATAGTATATTTTTAATATATCCAATGAATTATTGTTTGATCAAGGAAGAGTAAGTAGGGTGGAAAATGGATGTAGCACTCACTACTTGCATATATCTACGGCAAATACTAAGGAAAAACTTGATTTTATATTCCATGACAAGAAACAAAATCTTAGAAAATAACATTTTTATGCATTGTTTTAGTTGACATTCTCTAATCTCTGTCAAAAAGATAAAAGACAATTTATTTGATAATTTGATGCGACATTTTAATAACATGAAATTTATATTAAAACAAAATGTTGGGAAAAAAGAGAGGAATTAATTATAAAGGGGAAGGGGGAACTGAGTTGTGCTTCCTTTAGGATGCTTTTTGTGTCACACATCCAATAACAAGTCAAAGAAATCATGTTTAACAGCTACAAATATAATGCTAATTATGTATTTAAAGTAACCATTACCTTTTTGGATTTGCTTCTCTCAAAATAAATATTGACTAATATACATTCACACTTTCCGACAATATGCCTCATAAAATGACTATTTGCCTTATCTTCTAATTACCTGTCTACAATAAAAGTTTTTATTTTGCCCCCAATTTGTTGTAAAGGAGTCGACATGAACCCAATAAATACGCTATGTGTTTTCCAGTTTTAGAGGTCTCAAATTTTTTTTTTAAAAACGAATATTTTATTCTTATAATTTATAAATTAAAGTAAATATTTTTACACTATAATATCTAATTTTTATAAATAATAAGATTATAAAATTTTAAAAATTTAATAATAAAATGTTCATATAATATAAAGCTTAGATTTAATCTAATCATCATTTAATAAACACCAATTATTCACTTACAACAACCTAGAGTTTTGACATTAAGATACATTTTATTTCGGTTCCAAGTCACAATTCTGAATTAGTACTAAGTACCAATTGATCATTTGGAAAAGGAAAAGGAAAAGAAAAAGAAAAATATAATGTAATGTAATACTATTTGTTGTTTAATTATGGTGTCGGTTAACATTGTTTAGAGGAATTCGTTCACAAATAAATGGGAATTAAGCAATTAAGGCCACGGCTCTTGGGGGTTGACTAGCAAAGCACTTTACCTATCATGCATCAAGGGCTAGCTGTGCATGTGTAAGTGTATATATATGGAGACTCCGACGTTAAACTTGACGAAGCTAAAATTGAGTTTTCACAACAATCGATGACACAAACTCGACACCTGTGATGCAAACCTCACAATGGATATCGAGCATCTTAGTCCTCCATATCTTACATCAAAATGGGACACCATAAGTTCTTTATGAATCTCACGTGTCTTATATATTAAAAGCGTGAATCTTTAGTCGTCTGTTGTTTCTTTTACTATTATTAATAACTTTTGATTTTTTTTATTTCATTGAATAACAAAATATTCATATATTCATATAATAAATATATTTTTATGATATAATTATTTTATTACGTTCAATCAATTCACATATAAACAGTTAATATTTTTATTACTTTTTATTAATTTTTTTATATCAATAAATACCAAAAAATTCATATAATAAATACTTATTTTTTATATTAAAAAAATAATAAAATATCCATATAATAAATACATTGTTATAAATAATTACTTTATATAATTCAATTATTTTTATTACAATAAAAGTAACGATTTAAATTATCATAAATACCAAAACGTACATATGATATATTTTTTTATAAATAGTTATTTTATCTAATGTAATTATTTTTATTATATTAAAAGTGACGATTCATACAGTTTATAATTATTTATTTAATAAATATTTGATCAATTTACTTTTAAACATATTATATTTTTGTTGAACTAATAATTTTCACATTGATATCATATCATATCTTAAATTAATTAAAAATATATATTCAACTAATGTAAATTACTTTTAAACAAAAAATGTTATTATATATGTACATAGTAAAAATATTAATGGAATAAGATCATATATTAATATATTATATTTGAGTTATTTATTAAATAAAAATATGAAAACATTTTCAATATCATGATAGATTATTTTTACTTATATTATATTTTAATTCTTATAAAATGATTATTATTATATACTTATTCGTCATTAAAGTAACAAATTAATTAAATATTTATTTTAAAAGTTTCTACAAACCACCTCATAAAACATTTTAACATCAATTTTTTAATTATAATAAAAATAACTTAAAAATTTATACTTAAAGAATTAAAAATAATAACAATTATTACTAAACAATTAATACTATTATATATTTATCAAATAACTTACTTTTTTATTTTATAAAATAAAAAAATTAAAATAATAATAATTATTGTTCAACAATTAATACTATTATATATTTATAGAACATGAATAATGATGCAAGGGTTTAAATCTATTTACAAGGACTTTGTAATATCAAAATTACATTAGGCTTAAAAAAATAATACATTATAACCTGATGGCCCAACCCACACCGCACCTAGAGATGTATGCACGTAGCTATCAAGATTGCCTAAATAACTTCATAAATTGACTAATTTTTCCTAACTATCAAAAACTCGTACCAAAGTTTATAATTTTATACTAAATTACTTAATAAAAAAACTAAAAAACTTTTTTTTATAACTTCAATTAAATAAAATCAATATCACAACCATCATCGACGACTGCCTATGCTCCGATAACTATCACTAATGATGCTATTAGAATTCTGATGATGTAACATAATATACAAAAATCACCAAAACTATGATAAATGTAAAAAAAAATACATACAAAGATGTATTTGCATACAACATAGGGTACTAGATGAATGTAACAGGTTTAATAAAAAGTTATGATAGATATAACAAGTTATATTCATATATCTAATGGATTACTGAAATTGCAATGAATGTAACAAATTACATATAAAAATACATATAAATATAATATATTACATACGATAGATCACTGAAACTCCAATATGTCGCCAACAATGGTCATTGAAACTAAAATAGATTATTAACGATAGTCTTTAGAACTCTACTAATGATATATATCGAAGATATTAAGGGATTTAATCTTATTTTTATTGTATTAAATTATATTTTAAAGATATTTTAGTATTTATGATTTATGAGTAAAAACCTATAAATTTTGAGATAAACCTTTACTAATTTAGAAAAATTCATCAAAAAAATCTCTATATTATGTCAATATTCTCTCACCAATGTGGCTGTGTTTGTGAGAATGTGAGTAATCTTGATTTCTAAAAGAGAAGGATATATTAAAACTTCAAAGTTCAAGTACATTTCTTTGCACCCAATGTTTTTAAAAAATAATTCAGTCAAATTTTTATTTTAAAAAAATAATTAAAAATGCATCAACTCATTTTACACTTAAATTGTTACTCAAAGCACACTAGCAAGTTGAGAAATGAATTCAATCACATAAAACAATCAAAAACTAGGACATACACAAAGAGTTTCACGTGACAAAGGAAAAAAATAGATCAATATTGACATATCTTGAAAGTTCTATATCTAAACTCTATTTTCTTCGTGGACAATCTACACTATCAATCACGGTAAAACGCAAAGCATTTTGACCAATGGCTAACCAAAAATTAAGATTTCAGACTTAACCTCTAGCCAACATCACATCCAAGTTGCTCAAATGACGATCTAAAGGTGACTCCTCTAGCCGGGATGTTTTTCTCTTCACTTTTCTGTTTATGTGGACACCATCAACATGCTTTTTTTGATCATCGTTGTAAGATATTTGCTGGAATTGCAGCAACGCAATCATACTAAGTGCCACCACAGCAGCATTACCCACTATACCACCCACATGATCCAATTGAAGAGATCTCTTTGCAAAACTGAAGCTTGAACAGATGGCATTCCTCAGAATAGCAGACCACTTTCCTTGACTTGCTTCCACATTATCACAAGATGGACCGAATGGTGAACCATAAAGATTTTCAGAAGAAACAAAGCAGCTTGTGTTGCGGACATCTCCAACAAATGCTTGAGCTTCTTCAATGACTTTGTATTTCTTTCCATGATGTTCAGCCAATTTCATTGCAAGGATAATACGGCTTTGCTCTATTCGTGCAATTGCAGCATCTCTCTCAGCCCGCTGCTGCACCTGTACGGTCTGCTAGTCAGAATAAAGTAGGGATAGCTCAGCGTGTATTGTAGGGAGAAATTTCCAAACAGGGTTATGAAAGTGTAAATGTGGCATAGGTTGTCAAAGTTTATAAGAATCATGCATCTTCTAAACTCAAAAGGTTAACACCAAATATAGTAATGCTCATGTTTACTTATAAACCTCACATTAGTATCATACTTTAGCAATATGAGACATTATCTCTAACATCCCCTTAAAATGAAAATCTTTGTCTTTTGTAAATACGTTTTTAACCTATTTTATTATCTATTTTACTTAAGTTATTTGTCTTTTTTAACTTTTATAAGGTTTTTCTCTCTTTTTTTTTGTGAGAGAGGCCCAAAGTTTTTGACACAATCAACTTAAACTTTAATACTAGGTAAAAGTTCATAAAAATTATAGGTTTTTCAATCTCAAAAGATTAACCTCAAAAATAAATAAAATATTCATGTTTACTTATAAACCTTACATTAGTATCATACTTAAGTAATGTCTAATAGAGCTAAAGTTCCAAAGAACTAGTTACTACATATTAGCTATCGGTGTAGCAGAAACGCAATCAAACATGATATACAAATGATTTACTAATCTTCATGTAATTTTTTAGGACCATTGCAGAATATCCAAAAATACAATACATATCCGATATCCCCAGTTTCAGTTTCAGACCGTCAATTCCCAACACAACACATGAACCAGACACAAACTCGAGACTCTTAGACGGGTTTGGGATTACAGCTATTAAATTCAGGTCAAAACGGGTCGACGCACTTAGACATATTTAATAAAAAGATTGCGTGATATTTACTAAATTTCTTGATTGAGTACATACTATATAGTATGTACTTGTATGTTACAATTTGGCCATATTTGCATGGTACAATATAACATACTTTATACAAATTAAGATTCAGAATAAAGGATTTTTTTACCATTAATAGAATATATAAAAATATTTACATATTAGTATTTGGTTTATATTGACCTGACCCAATAACCCAATTCGTTTATTAAGCAGGTTAAATGAGTTATGTCAAGTTGATTCGATCATAAATAAATTGGGTATAAGTTTTAATAACTGACTCAATTAATAATTAAGTCATATTTACGTTTAACTTTAGCGTGTCAAATTGAATTCGGGTCGATCTGAACACAACCTACTTAACCTGTTTAACAGTCTTAATTCAGACCCCTAACTAATTGCAATGTTGAGTAAAATTTAGAGTACATAAATATAAATTTATTAATATTGGATCCAAACAAGTAAACAAACTATTTGTATTATACCCACAATAAAAGACACTATAACACCTTTTAAAAACAACTTACAAATTGAAGAAAAATACAAAGACTTATTTATTGATGGGATGATTAAATCAAAATACAAGGTAGGCTATTTATAATCTTCATCATGCAGTCTACACCACACAAATATAAAACTAAGAAATAATTCTCGTAACACAAATATTATCTACACATTTCTCTTTTTTACATCCTTCAACCACTCTATTTATTTTTCTACATTCTTCAACCACTCCATTTATTTTTCTACATTCTTCAACCACACCATTTATTGAGTTGGTATTGATTTTCAATACTCCCCCTCAACACCAACTTTCCATGAAGAAACACGTTCTTCACATTCATCTATCACTTTGCATCTGATTCCCTCCAATTGTTGGGTGTACCTTCTGATTCCACTGATTATTTTAACTTACTCTCCATTGCTTGTTTCTTAAGCTACGCTCCATGAAAGATGAACGATTTCTTTCCAATTACGGTTCCATTCAAATCTCAATTGTATCCTCAACATTTTTCCTATTGACAAACTGTACAAGACAACATGCTTTCCCAACTGGTATTTTATTATGAATTAACTCACCAAATTAGCTAAATACTTGTTTTAGCACGTCATCATCGACGTTTGGATCCAAACCACCAACAATTTTTTTTGTATTATTTGGATCATTCTTGACTTGGTTCCCTTGAGTATTAGGGTATGAACCACTCTGTTGTGTGGTAGCAGGCTTCTTGTTGGAAGTAGGTCCAACACGCATGAGCTTAGTAGAATAATATTGCCCATTCATTGCTGTCATGGCTGGCAATTGTTCACTCTTATCACCAAACCTAACAAACCTAACTATCTTTGCAGTAGGACTAATTAACTCATCAAATAGTTCAAAGAAATGCCACTTGTTAGGTCCTCTACCTGCAATAATTTTAGCCTTCTGACTCTTATACTTCTTCATAGTATTAATTTGATTCTTACATTGAATATCATTCTTAGGATTCTTTGAATAGTCCTTTCTACTATTCATAATATCAACGACCTCTTTCCAATGCTTTGGCTAGAAATTCCCTCTACTCAGTTTTACATACCTTTCACTCCAAGCATCGATCAACACCGTGATAACACCTTCACTCCAACAATCCTGTCTTCCACCTCCACTGTCATTCCTCGTTTATTGCTATAGCGGGATTGGCAGGGCTAAGGTTAGGTTGTTCTAACTCTGTTGTTTTGAAGGTACCGCTCATCATTATCTGATCGTTTGACCTTGAAGATGACTCCGAAGATCTACTCTCCGACGAAGGATGCCATTAGATCTCATCGTCTTCCTCCTATGGAATCTCATAATCAGTAATATCATCGATTGTAACATCAGATCTTATGCTATCATAACCTGATCTCCCTGTCAATCTATCTGATTTTCTGTCACCAGCAAACTTTGCAGAAGAGGTGCCTTGTTCATAGTTGGAATCCTTATTACCCAGGTCTGTCCACCGGTCAGATAGAACACGAAGCCCTTCTCCAAAGTTCTTTGTGTTTGAATTTTCTGTCCAATGGTCCATCTTGCGGTTGTCACCAAGCTTTTTATCTCCATCTCTCTAGTGATCTTTACACAAAGAGAAATTAGTCTCTCTTTCCTCATCACGCCATCGATCATGACTACCAGTTTCTATATCCAGCATGAAAGGCCTGGACACATCCTTTTTCTTCTGGATATTATGAACCTCCTCACTATTTCCTGATAACTTCATGATGTTTGAGCGATTTCCAAATGGAGGATTTGAGCTAGGAAGGTTTCCTACAATTGTCTTTACCGACTTAATATCTCTTGGCTTTGGTAGAAGCTACTGTGGTGAAAGCAGAATAGGATTGTCAGATCCTGGAACATCTTTGGCCTTTTTTTCCCAAACAGAGGTATCTGTCTCTTCCACTGATTGTTGGTTGAACCATTAGCAGTTGTCTTTTTATCCCATTCAACATGCAGATCATGAACCATTAGCAGTTGTCTTTTTATCCCATTCAACATGCAGATCATGATCTGCACTTTTCTTAGGAGTAGTGTTGCCAACATTTTTTATAGTTGTAACCGTGAAAGCTAATTCTTCTTCCTCTGTAGCGAATAATGCTTCAACATCCTAACCATCTTCGCTATGCTGCTTAGAACTGGAAGTAGTCGTATTACTTTCAACAGGTTTTTTCTTGGTCTAACAATCTTTCACGATGTGACCCATCTTTCCGTAGTTATAACACTCACCATCAAATCTTCTACCGTTACCACGATTCTTCCAAGCTCCCCCTGGATGACAACCTCTCTTTCCTTGAGGAATTTTTCCTTTGTCACCATCCTTTTTTATATCCAGTGCCTCTACTTTTGCTATTGTAGAGCGCTTCTTCCTCACCTTTTAACGAGACTCCTCCCATTTGCTTAGCCATGGCTTCTTGACCAACCAGTAAATTCTCAAACTCAACAAGAGATGATTATGTCGACCATCCTTGTATAGCGGTAACAAACCCTTGATATTTAGGTCTCAAATCATGAATAATTATTCTCTTTATCATGATTTCCCCAATAGGAGTTTTCGGATTTAACTCTGAAATTTCGCAACATACAACTTCACCTTGTGAAAATATTGGGAAATCGTCATCTCACGTTATGCCATCGATAGCAACTCTTTCTCAAGAAATTGCAATCTTGTATCATTCTTCTTTGAAAAGAGTGTAACAAAAGTGTCCTATGCTTCTTTTGGTGTTATGGCATCCCGAATGTGCACCAACATTTCTTCTTCAATTATGGTCTTTAAAGCAAACATCGCTTTGCCTGATTTAATTTTCCATTTCCGCAAGATGACGTTTGTGTCTTCTGCTGTTGGTTGTGTAACTTCGTCACCACCAACAACCTCCCACAGGTCTTGACCTTGTAGGTAACACTCCATACATGTTGCCCATGTGTTATAGTTTTTGTTGTTGAGCTTCTTGATTCCTCCAACTATTTGAAGGTTACCCATCGTGTCGGCAAGACTTCAACTATACCGAGCAGGCTTAACTAAGAAACTTGTACAATACCAAACTTCTCACAACTCAAGATAACTCCACTAAGAACGATCATTGACCGTCTTGCTCTGATACCAATTATTGAGTAAAATTTAGAATACACAAATCTAAATTTACTAATATTGGATTCAAACAAATAAACAAACTACTTGTATTATACCCATAATAAAAGACATTATAACACATTTTAAAGGCAACTCAATTGAAGAGAAATACAAACACTTAAAGAGAAAGCTCTCAACTCACACTCAAACTAAGAATATAAACACTTATTTGTTTTTGATGAAATGATTAAACCAAATGCAAGGTAGAGTATTTATAGTCCTCTCCATGCAATATTTACCACAAATATAAAACTAAGAAATAATTTTAACCACACAAATATTATCTACATATTTATCTTTTCTACATTTTTCAACCACTCTATTTATTTTTCTACATTCTTCAACCGCTCCATTTATTTTTCTACATTCTTCAACCGCTCTATTTATCTTTCTATATCCTTCAACCACTTCATTTATTTTTCTACATCCTTCAACCATTTCATTTATTTATTTTTACATCCTTCAACTACTCAATTTGTTTATTTTTACATCCTTCAACCACTCAATTTGTTTATTTTTACATCCTTCAATCACTTTATCTATTGAGTTGGTGTTGATTTTCAACATGTAAGGCTCTTTTTATCCAAGCTGCCCATTGCAAAAGGGGCACCTACATTGAATGAACCGTATTCCACCACTTTAGTGGTTTTTGAATCTCCTCTAAGATGTGCAAACTAGAGCAAATCGGTCTTTTTTTAATACCAAAAATTGTCTTGGTGACTTATTTCACTCCAATTTTTATATAACCTAATTACTCAACTGATTTCATTTGTAAGCCTAAAATCATATGTTTTTTTAAATTATAAAAAAAAACATGTGTGCAAACGGGTGGGGTTTAAAAATAAAAGTTCATCTACGCACTGTACTCACTTAAACTGACTTATTTTCAACTATTAGGAAATCTTTCAGAATGACTACATTGAATTGTGTCAACAGTTGAATTAATCACAATGAGGTTAAATTCTATGCGTTATGTATGTCTTACCTCTCAAAGGCTCTCGCTAATCAAAGTCACAAACTTGGGGAGAATTCAAATAATATTTCAAGTAATAATTTTGAGAACCAAAAAAACTGTTAAAAGCGAACAATTCTACCCATCTCGTAAGTTTAATTAGCATACCAGTATAAGGATTCCAATATAAGCCAGCAGAAATTGAATAAATCAATATTAGACAAAGGGTTATTCTACCGAACATTCAATACTTCAAACTTACATGGAAATTCGATACTTTCAACTTACGTGGAAAAATTCAAGCTGGTCCTCCAAATTCTCGAGAGCGGTACGAATGACATTGAGACTTTTAGCCTCCTGAATCGCAGAATCATCGTCTTGTTCAACGCGAAAATCCTTGTAGAACACGTAGCCGCCAGATTTTTCATCGGAAACGACGTTCTTCTTGTCAGATTTCTTTGGAGCTTTGACGGAGTTGAGGAAGTGAGCTCTAGAAATCGAGTGTATGGCGTCGCTGAGCTTGTCGTGAAGATCACACAACTTCTCAAGCACCGCCTCAATTTCCTCAATCTCCATTTCCCATTTCATCAGGATAAAGAGAGAATTGAGGACGATGGAGAGAAAACAAAACGAGCAAATTCGACTAAAATTTTAGGCTATAAATTTTCCTAGGGTTTTGGCTCTAGCTCATTCGGTATCTATTTGCCGAAATAGTTCTGTTTTATTTGGCGCAATTTTTTTAATTTATTTAATAAAATTTAAATTTTATTTATTATTATTTTTATATCAAATACTATTTTTATTTTATTTAAATCTGACTAAAAAAAACTTTCAGTTTTACCACCAAACCGTAAATCACAATTTTATTTACTCAAACTACCGTACCATAACAATTAAATTAATAAAATTTGAGACATTCGACTCTATTTTCGTGTTTTTTTTTCTTTTTCTCCCACACCTGTTTGAATTATCCAATTAGTTATAATTTCACAAATATTATAAAAAAATTTTATTACTTTTATATTATTAAATTTTATAAATATAATAAAATATTATTGATATATGTATAAATTATTAATCAATATAAATAATATTTTTTAAAATTTAATAATATAAAAATAATAAAAAATTCATCATATTTTTATAACAATTTTAAAAATTAATTATTTTATATAAAATAAAAAAATATATTTAAACAAAAACAATTTAATATACAATTATAAATCTAAATTACAAACAAACTAAACCATGATAAAATATGTTTAAAACCATCTTAAAATGTAAATTTAGTTGAAAAAACATACTAATTAATAAATAATTTGTATTTATTAAAAGATAAAGATATAATCAAAATATAAATTATTATAATAATAAAATATTTTATTAATGATAATTTTATTAATAATAATGTAATTAATATTAAAAATAAAATAAATATTTTATATATTTTTAGTATAATAATAAAAAATTATTATAACAATATAATTATCATCATTAAAACAAAATAAGTGAGAATTTATCTTATAATAAAAACAAATATTGCAAGTTTGAGATAGGTTTAGTTATCCATTGTTTTTAAGGCATATTGTTTATCAATAACATTGTTTTTTCCATCACTGGGTGTTTATTTTTAAAAAAATAAAGTTATAGTAATTTAAAATTTTTATTAACTTAAAATATAACATAATCACGTCTTCTATAAATAATAAATAATTTTTCATATATACAGTTACCATTAATTAAAATATACATTAAATAATAAATAAATTATAGATTTAAATTAACAATATATTTAATAATTACTGTAAATTTTAATATTCACTTATTTTAATTATTAATGTTATTATTTATTATTTAAAAATAAAAATAAAACGTTCCGATTGACTTAATTGTTCTGTATGCGCCAAAGCATGAAACGTGGCATGCATTAAACTAGAAGACTACAACACGTCGGCACTCACGTCACAACTAAGCATAAGACCGCGTTTGTTTTGCCTTTTTGGTTTTTCGCTTTCAGGGCCGCGAGAAAAAGTGATTTTATTAATACGGTTCTAGCTTCTAGGTCTAAACTTTTATTGGTAACGAAAGAGTCGTTTTCCCAAAATCACAGCGGTGATAAACAAACGTGGCTCTCAAAGTACTGTAGATTCGATACACTCCTCTCACTTTTTCTTTCTGGTAATCAAATTTCCATCTGTCTCTCCTCTTTTTCTTCTTCTCCAAGTAATTAGGATTTTTTTTCGTTCTTTTGCCTCTTTTTTCTTCTTCTTTTCCACACATCAAAAAAAAAAAATTTAATTTCGATTTCGTCTGATACGAAAATAGTGAACCACTAATTTGATCACAGAAGAAGAAAGATGATTGAATCGTACCGGCACTGTGATCCATGGATGAGTACGGAGCAATGCTCTAGCGTCGAAATCGACGGTCAAAATCGAGAAGGGGAGACGAAGCCTCTAAACTCGAACAACGCCAGCACAACCGACTGCGGCAAGTTGAGTGTTGGAGAGCGAGCTATGTCCGCCGCTGGCGCCGCCTTTCTCTCCGCTATTTTAGTTAACCCTCTTGATGTTGCCAAGGTATGACGGTCATACTATGACCAACATCATTCCATTATTTCTAATAATGTTGTATTAAGCTCATATTCCAATTGTAAGAAACTTTGATGTATTACGTTTTTATTTTTCGACTAATGTAATGGGAGCTAGTTTGATTATGCTAGCTTTTTGTGGTTTTAATTTTTGCTATAGGTTTGTTCACTATGCTTAATTTTGGTTCCTATAGTTTATTTGATTGGTTATGGTTGGACTGTTACGCATCTTGCTCAAAGATTGTGTTCTACGTAATGCGCCTACGGAACTTTGTTCTATTCCATTATTATTGAATATTGATTTCTCACATTTTTCACATGATGCTTAATATTATTTTATCTTGGGGGGTTCTTTAAGTTTTGCTTAATTTGATAGTTTTAGAAAGTTGAACTTGAACTTAACTGTTGCTCCCCTCTCTTGTTTCTCAGACAAGATTGCAAGCGCAGGCAGCTGGGGTTGCTTACTCACATCCTTTAAGTAATAACTTAGGTCGCATGGCATTCTTTGGCCCTAGCATGGTACGATGCCAGAACATTTCTCCATTTTTAGTTATATCTCTGCTGATTTGTGGATGCTATATATCCTTTGTCTCTAAGTCTTCATGTGGTTTTGACTATGATAAGAAGAAAAGTGAATGGAACAAGCTGCCTTACAAAGGAGGGTCTGGAACAACGAATCTCTTTATCACCTGCTCTAAACTGATATTGCCATAATAACTCTGCTAAGAAGTCAAATCTAGGGCACATAATTGTATATACATACAACTGTCTTAGCTAGTTGAATAATCATGTCCAAATGAAAAACTGATTGGATAAATTGAGGTAGTCCATAATCTTCATTAATTGGAACTGCGAGTTTAGATTGCAATATACATGAAAAAAACATTGTGTTCATCGGTTTAAGTTGTATAATGTATATAACTTACACGTGGTTGGGTTCTTTTTACATACATTTCTTCTCTTTTGGGAGATACATTAGTTTTAGTCTAATGGATTTTTATTCCATAATATTGGTTTAAGGGCTGACTTTGAGAGGTACTAGTTGATAAGTTTTATGTTATTTGTCTGATCAAATATGTCCTCTATGGCATGATATCTTGCAAGTATCTTAAAGATTTGGTCCATCATGGTCATTAATTTTCCCTCTGCCAGCATGTACATCTTTAATTTTATCTTTTATTATGTTTTCCCAGATGTTTGCAGATCTAAGGTGCTCTCCAAGTTGCACACGTGCTGGAATCCAGGGTACTGTATCAATATGTCCTCCTGATTGTTTTCAGTACAAAGGAACACTAGATGTTCTCTACAAAATTGTACGCCAGGTTAGTATTCTTGTTGATAATTTATTATGCATGCAATACTTGCCTTGAGAAGTTTACAAAATTTAATGCAAATGTGCAAGCTTATATTTATGGAGGATGCATATTATGTTCTCATGCTATTGATGCACCCTGTTTCCACTAATGATCTATTATGAGCATCTTCCATGGTCATTCAACGACGAATGCAGGCATTACATCCTACAAAAGTTATTGGAAGATGATTTTATTTATTGATTTTTTCCGATAGCCCATGTTAATCTTCATTGCTTGCCTATTAACTTCCTTTGTTTTATGGGATATTGAATATGCAGGAAGGATTTTCAAGACTATGGAGAGGCACAAATGCGGGCCTAGCTCTAGCTGTACCAACGGTAATATTCTTAAAATCTTAGTTGCAGGCTTGTAATGCTGGTCGAGTTGTGTTGGTGATTTTCTTTGATGGTCTTTTTCCTTTTTTTAATCAGGTTGGAATCTATCTACCTTGCTATGACGTGCTCCGGATCTGGTTTGAGGGATTTACTAATCAGAATGCACCAAATGCTACTCCTTATGTACCTTTAGTTGCTGGCTCTTTGGCTCGCTCTTTGGCTTGTGCAACTTGCTATCCTGTTGAGCTTGCTAGAACTCGCATGCAGGTAGACTTGATGTAATACCCATTACAGAGTCGGCAATTGTCCTTGCCTGACTTGACATCTGCTGCCAATGTTTGGCTGAATCTGTAATACTAAAATTGGCTTAAATATATTGTTCTATCAATTTTTGGGAGGCTTTTTCTTGTTCACAGCATTCGCTCTGTTTCTCTTTTTTTCTGCACTTCCTTTAGTGGATTGGGAATTCAGAATTAGTCATTTAATGACACAATTTGTATTAACACTGCCAGTTACAGTTGGAAAAATGTTTTCCTAGTTTACTTGAGGCAAATCTTCAACTTGGAGCGAATTGGGTGGGTGGCAGTAACTTTTGCACTGTTAGGAGTATGTAGTTTAACCATTATAGAGGCTAGTTGATTATCAAAGTTTTAGAATACTTTCCTGAGCTTTGATAATATTCTTTCAAAGCATCCATTAAAAGTGTTTATTAGGTTCTCGTACATATGTTTTACACTTTTACTGTGACTTCAAATTGCTGCTCCTCAGGTCTTAGATATTCATGGATCTTTTCCTTTACTTTTTCTCTCCCCTCTGTTAGGCCTTCAAAGTGACTGAAAGTGGTGCCAAACCTCCTGGTGTGTGGAAGACTTTGGTTGGGGTCCTCTCGCATATGAAGGCTACAAGCAACGGTCAAAACAACTGTAAGTCGTCAATTTTTGCCTTTTGCCTTTTGCTTCTCTCTCTCTCTATATATATATATGTATATGTATATATATATCTGCAGGGTGTTTTTCTCTTGTAGTGATGAATATTCTTATGAAATATATCACTTTTTGGACACAGTGCAAGGGTATCGAGCCCTTTGGTCGGGCATGGGGGCACAACTTGCTCGTGATGTTCCATTTTCTGCAATCTGTTGGTCCACCCTTGAGACTGTGAGTATTCATTATATATATTTTCAAGTTTTATATATGCGGGTACAGGTACATGGGTTCAACGTGTAATAATGCAAGTCTTTCCTATCTTTGCAGACACGGAGAAAACTTCTTAGTCTGGTTGGTGATGATGCTAATGTAGCAAGCATCCTTGCAGCAAATTTTTCCGCTGGATTTGTTGCAGGAAGCCTTGCTGCTGCTGCTACATGTCCTCTAGATGTTGCAAAAACCCGAAGGCAGATAGAGGTTTATATCTATAATCATTATGTTAAAAATTAGCTTTGTTGTATGATCTTTTTTTTTTCCTTCAAGTTTTTAAGAATCGCAAAAGGAGGAAATAAGTTGGAAAGTTATTTGGCACTGATGGTTATGTAATTTAAATGAATAAAAGTGAACAAATAAACAAGTTAATTAATTAATAAACAAACATAGCAAGATCAGGATGCTTTTTGTTCGTAGGAGTTGAGTTGCATGTGTAGGAACATTGTTATTCCCTAGAAAGTTCTGCACTCAACACACAGTTTTACATTCTTGTACTTTTGTTTTAGTTGAAGTTGTAGTTTCTTATATTTTTAGTAAATGAAACTTATCTCTGTTCACTTTTATGAATTTGCAGACAGATCCAGTCCGGGCATTGAAAATGACAACAAGACAAACGCTTGTGGAGGTTTGGAGGTATATTTACCTACTTTTTATCGTTGTTTAAAGGACAAACCTGTTTCCTTATTATGATAATGAAAGGCGGCTGTTAAAATAGTCTGAATGCTAAAAAATCTTCTATGGTACGAAAGTAATATTTACCATTTCGTACCACTTAGAGAAGAGCAATTGCTCTAATCAACGTGTGTAACATCCATCAGTTAAAAAATGTCTCCTCCATTTTGTGAATAACGTGGAAAGACATTCGAAGTAATTGAGCTAATTAGCTAATAAAAGTTAAGTATGCTTGCTCATTGAATTTCTATGTTTTATTTTTCTGAATTAGCTGCTAAATGTGGAATTTACTTTGAACAGGGATGGAGGGATGAAGGGGCTGTTTACAGGTGGAGGTCCTCGTATTGCACGTGCAGGCCCTTCCGTCGGGATTGTGGTTTCCTTCTATGAAGTCATGAAGCATGTTCTGAGGCCATCTTCTTGACAGAGAGGGGTTTCTCTAGTTCAAAAGTTTCGAGGGCGGTAGTAATCTTATGTTTTGTTTTTTTATCATCTGACGCAGGGATGAATGGAGACATCAGAGAATCTCCGGCAAGATTTTGTCGATACCATAGAAAATAGAGAAGACTGACCTTGATATTTAACAAGTGGTACAACTTTTCACCTTTATTTTGTTGCTCATGGCAGCGCATAAAATTTTGTGACCTTTTTTTAATTGCTTATGGCAATTTTTTCCGAGAGTAATCTCAATTTTCCGTTCAATACGAAGTGCAAATAACATATTGTGGATTTGTTAATTGCCTTGGGGTGCTTAACAATATAATACTCGTTCAGTTGAAGTTTATTGGGAAATATTTTTTTTAGATAAAATTATATTTGAGATTGATTTCAGATATTTATAAATTTTATTATCAAGAGAAAGGTAACTATAAAGGGTTTATATATATATATTTTTTTGTAAGAGTTTAATCTTTTTATGAAAAATTAACTGTAGAAGGACAAATAAACATCTTTTATGTTTTTATTTATTTATTTATTTGTAATTCTTTAAGTTATAATTCTTTAAGTTATGATAGTTTTTGTATAATGTAATTAAAAAATAAAAAATTAAAATTAAAAGAATGACCTTTTAGGTTTTTGTGCGATTATTTTTCATAATAATAAGATTAAATTATTAAAAAATAAGTATATAATTTAACTGTTATTTTTTTAATAAATAAAGGATTTTAGAGAGATTGATTTGCTTAGTTGAATTTTGTTAAATATTATAGGAGTTACTTTTTATAACTCTTATAAATTTTACTCAAAGCTTTTCAAAAAAAAAAAGACTAATTTTTAAGGATATATGTTTAGAACTCATTTCATGTTTGGTTGAGTAAGATGAAATGAAATTTTATGTTTGGTTGGTCTGAAAAAGTGAAAATGAAATGGAATGAAATCAATTCTTAAAAGAGAAATCAAATTTTTTTCTTTCTTAGGTTATGTTTGGTCGGAGGGAATAGAAAGGAATCATAATTGATTCCTTTATTTGTGTGTTTGGTTAGGCTGAATGGAGGGTACGGAATAGAATCGATTACTAAAGGAGAAGGAATCATAATTTTTTCTCCCTATTTTAGGAATCATGATTATATTCTCATCTTAATTTTTTTTCCAATTTTATCTTCATTCCAAATATAACTCTAAATTCAAATCTCAAACCTAAAATCCTAAATCCTAAATCCTAAATCTAAATCCCAAAATCCTAAATCCAAATCCTAAATCCTTAAACCCAAAACCTAAAACCCTAAACCTTAAAACCTAAATCCCAAAACACTAAACCTTAAACCCTAAACCTTAAATCCCATAACACTAAACCCTAAACCCTAAACCCTAAAATCTTAAACCTTAAAACTTAAATCCCCAAACACAAAACCCAAAATCCTAAATCCCAAAACCCTAAACACTAAGCCTCAAATCCTTAAACTTTATACCTTAAACCCCAAATTCCAAATCTTAAAACCTTAAACCTTAAATCCAAAATTCAAAATCCCAAATTCTAAAACCTTAAACCCTTTTTAGAAAAATAATAATTTTAACCCTAAACCTTAACCCATAAATATAGCCTTAAACTCTATACTCTAAATCCTAAATCCCTAAACCCTAAATCTCAAATCCCAAATCCCAAACCTTAAAACCCTAAACCTTATTTAGAAATAATAATTTTAATAATATATTTTCTTTTTAATTAAGTAATAATTATTTAGAAAAATAATGATTTCAATAATGTATTTTGTTTGACGAAAAAATAGTAATTAAATGATATTATTTGAACTTTACTGAATGTAAGGTATTAAGGTAATTTACAGTTTTTTCATTTCATTCTAGTGACAAATCAAACACTGTAATTTTAATTCCTAGCTTGATTCCAATGGTCAAACCAAACAATATTGTTTCCTTTCCATTCCATTCTTATTCTGATTCTATTCTGCGAACCAAACGTCACCTTAAGGAATCATGATTGTCATTCCTATCTCAATTGTTTTTTCAATTTTACCTCAATCCCAAATATAACCCTAAATCTCAAATCTTAAAACCTTAAATTCTATTTAGAAAAAATAATAATTTTAACCCTAAACTTTAACCCACAAATATAACCCTAAACCTTAAATCTCTAAACCCTATTTACAAAAATAATAATTTTAATCCTAAATCTTAACCTACAAATATAACCTTAAACCCTAAATCTCAAATCCTAAAATCTAAACCCTATTAAGAATAATAATAATAATTTTAATCTTAAACCTTAACTCATAAATATAACCCTAAACACTAAACCCTAAACCCTATTTAGAAAAATAATAATTTTAATTATAAATCTTAACCCATAAATATAACCCTAAATCTAAACCTCAAATCTCAAAACCTAAAACCCTATTTAGAAAAATAATAATTTTAACCCTAAACCTTAACCTATAAATATAACCCTAAACCTTAACCTATAAATATAACCCTAAACCATAAATCATATTTAGAAAAATAATAATTTTAACCCTAAACTTTAACCCACAAATATAACCCTAAATCTCAAAACCTTAAACCCTATTTAAAAATAATAATAATTTTAATATATATTTTATTTTTAAGAAATAATTATTTAGAAAAATAATGATTTCAATAATGTATTTTATCTAATGAAAAAATAATAAGTAAATGATATTATTTAAGTTTTACTAAATATAGGGGTATTAAGGTAATATATAATATTTTTCATTCTATTCCAATTGTAAATCAAATATTGTAATACTAATTCATTCTTTGATTTCAGTAGTCAAACCAAATCAAACTGTTTTATTTCTATTCCATTTTCATTCTAATTCCTTGAATTAAATGTCACTTTAGAATAGAGTAATATTTCATACTAGGAAAGGGAATTTTCTCTCTTTTTTTTTGCTTTTGTTTTTGAGAAATTTCCTTAGAAATTAATGATGAGTGCTTAAAAAGTACTGAAATTATCATGATTTAATGTACTTTAATTGATTAAATAGATTTATATTTGTATGATTTTATCATATTTTTATATAAATTTGTCTTTTTGGAATCATGAGTATTTTTATTATTTTTGAAGTATTTTCGTTTGAAAATAACTTAAAATCACTAAAAAATATTAGAGGTAATACATCACAAATATATTTAGAAAAGAAATGAGAAAAATTCAAAAAGATGAAAAAACAATTGGACAAAATGGGTCAAAAATGTCAAAAATGTCAAAAAAGTTAAAATCTCGCACTCACCAACGAATACAGTAGCCTATCTGCACCGAGTCTCGTGCGTATGCCTAGCACATGCACACACGTAGCCGACATCCGCCTTGCCAACACACGCCTGACGGATCTGGGCTGACTTTTGTTGGCACCAGCACATGCCCGTGCTATGTCATACGCGTGCCAATATACTCCTCGCCATGTCCCATGCACGCCAACCTCACGTTTGTCAAGATTTTGGCACCCCATACGCATGCCAACCTATCCAAACGCGTCCAAATTTAAATTTTGAAATATTTTTCTCCCTTTTTTAGCTTTTTCTTCACCTATAAAAGGAACATCTTTCCTTATTGTAAAACACAATTTTCTGAGCTCTTTCTCTCTCTACAAAGTTTTTTATTTTTTTAGTTTTTAGTTTTTAAGTTCTTCTCTTTACGAGAAGAACTAGCTATATTTGTATAGATTTTTAGTTTTTGATTCAATAAACGGAGATGCAAATTTATTTGAAGGTTTTCCAGTAACAAAATTGTAAGGATTCTTTTAAGGTATTATTTTAATGGATTATTTACAATTATCTTTTTATGTTTTATTCTTATATGTTATATTTAGTTTATTTGTGATTAAATTTAACATGGATGGTTATTTGTAAATATGATATAATTATAACGTTGTTATGCTTGCGAAATATTGAATAGTTAAAACATTTTCATAAAATAAATTGATTTTGTTTTTATTCAAGATTTTATATTAAGGATGTTAGAGAGAAATATATTATTTTTTATTACAAACTTAAATTTAAAAATTAGATTTTAAGGTTTAATTATCTGGTCTAATTTAGAGTAATGCTCTTTTATTTGTTGGTACAATTACTCGGCAATTAGAGTGAAACTTTATTTCAAAAGTTTTTTTATAAGAATTATTATTCGAAAATATACTGACGGTCTATTTTCAGTAATAGTTTTAAAACTTGAAAGTTAGTACTTAGATAATTAAATTCTTAGGTTTAATTTAGACACTTTGAATAAATTCTAATTATTTGACTTCACCTAAAGCTGTGATTAGATGATTTGTTATTTTTTTTATAAATAGAACTAAAATTTAATATTTAATTAATTAATAGGCATCACTTAACGATATTAGTTAGTTAATATTAAACAAAATAATTTGGGTTCTGTCTGATACTTTCATACCAAAAAGAAAAAAAATCAACAAATATCAATTTATATTTTTAATAACCTAAATAATATGAGTAGGTATAATTAACTTAATTATTATATCCTTAAATACTCCACTGTTATGAATAATAAAAATTTGTATTATTGTTTATTCAATCTATATCTATGTTTATTTTATGCTAATAGATTAGGAAACAAACAAACCAAAATATCGTGACAGAATGTTTAAGATTTAATTTCATTTTTAAGATTTTAAATAATAAATTAAAAATCACATATATTTTTTTCTTAAATCGAGAATATATTTATCATTTTCTATAAAATGATTCATGCACTTACGAGAGTTTTACAAATAAAAAAACTAAATTATTTGTAGGATCGACGATATCAGTCTTGCACTCATCAATTAACATTACAAAACCAAGAATCTCAATAACTTCCAAAGTCCATTAATAATCTGTACACATAATTCCTCCATAGCTTACAATGCATATTAACCTTTTTTTGAATTATATACACTTGAATCCACAATTTTTGGATCAACAATTAACTCAAAATATAAAGAAACTATAATTTTTGGATCAACAATTAACTCAAAATATAAAGAAACTGTAACTAACTATTTTTTTTAAATAAACGATATTTGGTGTGATGTGATTCAAATTTATAACTTAAAATGAAGAAAAAAAATATTACTGTTAGGTTAATGAATGAACCACAATCGTGATTAAGAACTAACTATACTCATTTAAGAGGCTTAATAATTAAATTTTATTATAATACTCATTTAATTTTACAAAAAGAGATCGAGGTAAATAACAATTTTAATGTTAGTGGGTTGTAATATATCTACTATACATTTAAATGGTAGCTTTTGTAATTAAAGGCAAAAATATAATATCAAAATTACAATACCTTGAACAAAATAATGACAACTTTTGTAATTAAAGGGGAAAATATAGCAAAATCTTGAAGAAAAAAAATTGAGAATGAAACTCTTAGAACCAAATAAAACTAAGGTCTTAAAGCTTTCATTTAAATGGATATATTGACTCTTATCCATATTAAGGAAAATTACATCATACATACGCATATAAGATACCTTCGGTTAAAAATAAATAACCATTATTTTTTTAAATTTTTCTAATATTAACTAATATCTTTTTATATTCAAAGTCCAAGGAATTTTAGTGATTCTTTAGAACCAACTTGGAACTATTAGGACTACTTATATGTATGGTATCACACAACCCTCAACTTGTTCGGAAACGAAGATAAAATTCTTTCCACAAGAAAGCACTGAAGAATGGTGTCAGTAATATGAGTACTCTATTTGATGCAAAGAACCTTTTAGTTGAAAACTTTTGATTGATATCTAAGTAACTTTAGAAATAAAAAAAGATTTATTTTTTAAAAAATAATTTGAATATATATCACATCTTAATTTATATGAGTATAAATTTAAGTATTATTAATATTTTTGATATATGTCAATCTGTTGATGTTAGTAAGGAATACTATAATTAAGTAATTTTATATCCATATATTTAATATATTTCAAAATTATCTATAATATTGAATAACTTTTCTAATTGTAATTAACGTAACTATATAAGTGATATGAGTGCAAATATGAAAATAAAAAAATATATTATTAGCATTTCTCTTGTATTAAGTAGCGTCTTCGAGCAATGCAATGCAAATTAATTATGTAACTTTTGCATTATTGCACAAATCACTGGTATCATCTAAAGATTGAAATGGTGAATGTGAGGTATTTATCTAATGAAATCATTATCAAACAAAAGTTTATCTAGGGAAATTTACTATAAATTTGCCTCAAATTAAACCATTTATGTTATTTAATTCATTAAATTATAAGTGATATAATTTAATTATTTAATTTTAAAAAAATAGATCAATAAAAAACAAACTACATTATTTTAATATTTTTTATATTAAAATATTACTTTAAAAATAATATTTTAATTTAAAATTATTAAAATAATATATTAGATCCTTACTACTTATAATTTAAAGAATCAAATGATATCAATAATTTAATCTAAATGATTTCTTTATCCCAACACTCAGTATAATATACATTTAATAATTATTTGAAAATAATTATAATTTTAAAAAAATACCTTTCTTTCATTTGTATTTATATAATAGAATTACTACGAATTAAAATATTATCTAATTTATATATGCATTATGTATTTTATAATAAAATATAGATAATGACATGACTTGTAATTATAACAAAATTTAGATGAAATCATCCAAAATTTATTTGGTACGCATTTGTGTCCATATAAAAGTATTAACATACAAGTCATTTTATTTACATCTATATATAATATAGATTATTTGTTTAAAAAAAAAAGCTGAATAGTGGAAATTTTTGACCACGTTGTGGAATAACATAACAAGTTTCTAGTTACATCCTTTATATTACTTGTTAGTGTTACAAAAGAATAAGAAAGAAAATTACCAATAATCGTTACATGAACATAAACCATCAACAAAACGATGGAATCGGTTATTATCCCGAACAATAACCTCTCTTCCAGTAATCTTGGAAATTAGCTTAATGACCTGATGACAATCGCCACAAACACGAAGGTTTTTTACTACTCGAATTGCAATAGTAGGATTTGTGCTAATTAGACCAAATGCAATAGCCAATCTTTCACTGTGACAACCAAGGAAATGCTCTTTCTCTTCCTCTTCTATGTCAAACAACACAAAGTCAGTTTTTGGGACATAACCAAATGCCTTAAGTTCCTTGGTTAACTCACCAAGCTTCGCATATATCTTGTCTGATAATGGATGAGACTTATCTCCCACAAGGAATTCGTGAACAATCCCATCTACTTCGATCCAACTATACCCTGGTATTTTGTGCAACCCTTGATCATTCATTTTCGTCCTGATAGTTTCTGCCTCATTCCATTTTTTACTCTCTGAGTAGATATTCGATAGCAGGATATAATTTCCTGAATTCCATGGTTCTAAGTCGATGAGTTTCTTTAGCACATGTTCTGCTAGTTCAGTATCTCGATGTAGCCTACAACCACTCAACAAGGCTCCCCAAACAACAGCATTAGCCTCCATTGGCATACTTTTGATTAAGTGATGAGCTTCCTCTAATAAACCTGCACGCCCAAGAAGATCCACCATGCATCCATAGTGCTCAATAGTAGGTGTCAAGGAAAAGACACGATTCATGCTATTGAAATATTTGTGACCCTCATCAAGTAGACCAGAATGAGTACACCCACAAAGGAGCCCCATAAACGTGTTCCCATCAGGTTGAATTCCGGATTTCTCCATTTCACAAAATAGCCCAAATGCAGCATTAACATGTCCATTCATAGCTAGCCCAGATATTGCGGCATTCCAGACCACTACATCTCTACTCTTCATCTTCTTGAAGACTTCCCAGGCTTGAAGCATACTTCCACATTTGACATACATGTCAATCAGTGCAGTACCAATCACAGGGTTAGATAAAATCTCATTTCTATCCATCAAGCTACCTGCCCAATCCCCTAATTCTAATGCTCCCAACCCAGCACAAGCAGAAAGCACACCAACTATGACATACCGGTCAGGTTTTAAGTTTTCTTTCTGCATTTGGAAGAAGAGGTCTAGGGATTCTTTAGGAAGTCCATTGGATGCATACCCTTGAATCATAATACTCCAAGATACTATATCCTTTTCGCACATCGTATCGAAGATAAAGCGTGCTTTTTCCATGTTTCCAAACTTGGCATACATATCCACCAAAGAGGTAGCAACAAAAACATTCCCTCCCATATCATTCTGTGTTATGTATGTAGCTATCCACTCTCCACTACTTGAATCTCCCAAATGTGTACATGCAGACAAGATCCTAACAAGGGAAAAGCTATCAGGCCTTAAACCCATCAACATTGATCTTCGAAACATATCAATAGCTGTCTTATACTGGCCAGCTTCGATATACCCACTAACAATGGCAGTCCAAGAAACAACATTTTTATGCGGAATATCGTCAAACACCTTGTGGGCATAGTTCAATTGACCACATTGGGCATACAAACAGAGCAAACTAGTCTTAACATAGACATCACAGTCAAAACCAGATTTCACCACAAGGGAATGAAGTTTCAATCCCAATTGAAAATCCTGAAGCCTCAAACAAGCCTTGAGAACAAAAGGGAAGGTGAAACTATTGGGCGAAAAACCGTGACTCTGCATTGAATGATATAATTCAATTGCATCACTAAAGCAATCATTAGTAACCAAACCTCGGATCATGGTATTCCATATGAAAATATTAGGTTGTTTGGTTCCTCGGAACACGTGTTGGACGTAACAAGTGTAGCCAAAATCAAAGCTGGAGCGCAAGAACAAGTTGAGAAGATAGTTGTCTTGGTCAAGGTCAAGGCGGAGAAGCCTAGCATGGAGATGCTTGAGCTGTTTGAATGAATTAAGGCCTTGAAGAAGGCATTTCTTGATCTCAAGGGCCTTGGAAAAGAGCGTGGGAGAGACTATGTTGTTTGGAATGCTCATGACATGTCTACCGCCAAATCGAATCTTCAAAATACTACCCAAATTACCATCCTTTTAAAATGCGAGCAAAAAAAGTAATATTTGTTTTGACAAGAACATCTCATAATAATAAAACATAAAACATTATAGCTGTATAAACCGATAGACCACCACCAATTTCAGAATACAGAACACAATCACTGTAATGACTATAAATATTGATTATTTTCGTAGATAAAATTTATCTATAAATTTATTTTTAAGTTTATTATCAAGTGTATCAAGAAAAGTCAAATAAATGATCGAATTCTAAATAATTATACTTCAGGTATATCTTTAATAATTACGACACATAAGATTATATTTATGCATTTAATAGCACATGCTTATAAATTTGAAATTATTTTTAATGTTAAAATATATAATAAGATATGCTAAAATATTATATAAAATATACTCTAAATTATAGCTGAAATCTTTAGCATAAAAGATAACATAAAATCTATTTTAAAAGATATTAGATAAGATATACTCTAAATTATAGCTAGAATCTTTATAATAAAAGATAGCATAAAATCTATTTTAAAAAATATTATATAAAATATACTCTAAATTATAGCTGAAATCTTTAGCATAAAATCTATTTTAAAAGAAATTTATTTTAAATAGGAGTCTTTTTAATTAGTTAGTATTACTAATCCTATTTGTAATAAAAAATATATTTATCAATTACATAGGATTAAGTGTTTTAATTTTTCCTATAAATAAAACTTATTACTCATTGTTTCAATTAACCACACAAGAGTATTATTCTAATCCTCTTAATTTCTCTATCTTGTTTTACAAATATAATATCATAATTCTTTAGGCTTCTTTATTTAGTTAATCTATCAAATATTTGTGGTTATGTTTGATTGATTAATAAGCCTAATTATTTTATGATATTTTGATAATATGTTCTTATGCCTTCTTCTTTATTTTTGTTCTTAAATTATTAAATCAAATAATTTTTGTCATATCATAGTTATTTGATTTGATTATTAATCTTTAAAGAAGTTATTTTAATTGAACTTGTGCTTAATCTTTTTACTCTAGGATTTATTAGTTGATTTGATTTAAGTGACATATGTTTTGAATCATCTAGTTAGGATTATTCATTATTAAATCCGTTTTAGAACACACACGGGCACTTGTGTTTTGTGCTAACTATTTTGCAATTAATTCGGAAACGTATCTGATTGGTGGGAAGCTTATTGGAACGTTGGTCTGGAAACCACTCACGCTAATATTGGAAACTGTGAAAATAGAGTAAGGGCTTGTAAGTAAAGTGCATTGGGGTAGTATCTTAGGGAGGATAGCATAATACCGAGTTTGTACTTGAACATTTGATTTTCATAGTGAAAAGTTAGGTGATTCGATAGATCAGTGGTTTTCCTCTTAGGTCATGGTTGTGGCGTAGGTTGTTTCCACCTAAAAATATCGTGTGTTATTATTTTATTTTCGCATTTTATTCTTACACACGATTGTATGCTTAGCCGCCTTGTTTAGGTTACTAAATTATAAATTGATAAATATTAAAAATAACTCATTCACCCCCTCTAGGTTAATTAGGTCAATATTTTATACATTTTCAATTGGTATTAGAGCTAACACTAGATACACTTAGTGTTAGTCCTACGGATTTTTATTATGGAGAAACTTGAATTTTTTTTTCTAAATATAATGTTAAAAGTTTTAAAGAATTATTTTCTAAATGTCTTAGAGTCATAGAAGAGAATAATAGTTTAAATAAAAATATAGGAAAATTAAATGAACAACCTGAAGTGCATGAAATTTTTTCTAATAAATTTAAAGAAGCGAATAATATTTTGCAAGAATAAAATAATGTTTTAAATTTGAGTCTTAAATGTTTGAAAGAAGAAAACAATAAACTTGTTGAAGATAATAAAAAACAAGTGCAAGAGCTCAAAGAATTATGTGAAGTAGTTGAGATACTTACAATTGGAGCTAAACACTTAGATAAAATATTGAACATGGGTAAGTCACACAGTGATACACATGGCTTTGGTTATAAGGATGAGAGTTCCACACCTTCAACATCAAAGACCTCATTTGTAAGGCCCTTAAACTCTACTCCTATTGTTACTACTTATGTACAAAAAACTATTACACCTATGGTAGAAAAAGTTGTTAAGTTTGTGCCTGTCTGTCATCATTGTGGTAAAAAAGGTCATATAAGACCAAAATGTAGATTTTTGAGGAATGCTCTTAAACTTAATCATTCTTTACATGTTGCACATAGTAGGACCCATAAGCATCATCCATCTAATCATGCTACATCATATTCAAGGATGAATGGAAATTATAATAATGTGTTCAAAAATTATACTAGGAAGTATGAAGTCTTAGGTTTAAATAGGTAAGTAAAATTCAGTACTTTTAATGCTAGGACTCATTATTATCATCCTATTATGCATACTGCATCTTCATTTGAGATGAATGAGAAAAGTACAACTAAATCCAAGAACACGCCTATGAAACCTAAGTTTGTTGAATCCCAACCCAATGATACAAAGAAATCAAAATGCAAGAAAATATGGATTAAGAAAGGATGTTTTTTCCTGGTCACTTGACCATCTTTTATTCCTTCATCTAAGTATTTTTGTTAGAGTGCTTAAATGACCATAGGTGAGAAAATTTTGTTGTCTTTATTTTATTTATTAGTTAAACTTAAAAAAAGAAGTAGAATCCTTATTTGGCCAATAAGGTATTGGACTTATTCAACACTTATAGATATATAACCTTATTTTTAATGACTTAACTAATTTTGATATTTATTGTATAAATTATTTTACAACTTTGGCTTATGCACCCACAAATTTTATATACATGTGATGATCGATGTTCACATGAACTTATTCACACACTCATGAACACACATATATGCTATGCTTGAAGTTTATGAATTTTCTTGAAAGACTCTAGAACTTCAACTAATATTGACTGTAAAATTGTGTTGAGTTCTACTTCTTACTTACTACTCTATCGTATGGAGGCAACTAGTATTGAGAGGACTATCTACTGTGATGTGTGAAGCTACCGCAATGAGCGGAGAAGGCTACCTCACAACTAGTGTGAAAGTCATCATACTAGATTTATGGCTCATGCAAAAAAAAAAAAAGATTTTGCAAAAAGTGATTACTTATAAATCTTGTACATTGAAGGCACAAAAAGAAAGAGCCAATAGAGGTTAAAAAAATTATCATTTACCTCATATATAAAATAAAGAAAAAAAAAATTTAAGTTCTCTTTTAGTAGATATATTTTATTTTGTGAGATTGAAGACTTAATTATAATTTTACATGAAAAGTGATATTTTTTTCTTTTGAGTCTTTCTTGATAGGTCATAAATAAATTAATTGATATATTTGTGGAGTTTAAATATATATACTACTTTAAGTAAATGTCAATATGTCATTATATGTGCGAAGTGTACTTGTGTACCTCTTTTACTCTACTTATTTATTTATATAATAAATAATCAAAATTTGAGTTAAAAATTGGTGAGTCTAAATTAGTTATGTGTTCATTTGTAATTAAATAAGTTTAATACCTTATGTGCCTATTTATGCAAATTTAAAAATAAAAAAATTAGATTTTTTTTCCATTTATATCCATTTTTTATTTAATATCTTTTTAATTGATTTCTAAGTTAGAGAGTCATAGAACTTAGGGGGAGTTTACAGTACATTGGACTTTTGTATTACTCTGATTTTACATTGCTATATCTTTAAGAGGTGTTTAGCTTCATTGCTTTGTCTGATTCTTTATCCTTCTCGTATGTCAAAAAAAGGGAGAGAATAATGTGTTTTACTTCCATGTTTTCTTTTGTTATGCATATAAGGGGATACCACATTTAATTGAGTTGATTGATATGAATGCACACTATATGATTAATCTTTACACTTCACTTATTTTTATGTAAACTGAACTAATGTACAATGAGGTTTTCAATCCAAGTTGTTGTTTGCTTTGTCTATGTATTTTCAGCTACTTACAAGCTTGTTAAGTTGCAGCGAAGATGGATTCACCAGACCATATGATAGTTCTACTATAGAGTTTAGAAAATCATTGTATTTTATCTTATTTCTATAAGTGTCATGTAGTTAGAGAGAGATTTTACCACACGAAAAATACCAAAGGGGGAGTTTGTAAGGACTAGTGTTGGCTATTTTCGTGGACAAAATATTTATCTGTAAATTTGTTTTTAGGCTTGTTATCAAGTCTATCAAGAAAGTCAAACAAATACTCGAGTTCTAGATAATTTTTTTCCAAGTATATCTTTGATAACTACGACATATAGGATTACATTTATGCATTTAATAGCACACGCTTATAAATTTGAAATTATTTTAGTGCTAAAATATGGAATAAGATATGCTAAAATATTATATAAGATATACTTTAAATTATAACTGGAATCTTTAGCATAAAAGATAGCATAAAATCTATTTTAAAAGAAATATATTTTAAATATGAGTCTTCTTAATTAGTGAGTATTACTAATCCTATTTATAATAGAAAAAATATTTATCAATCATATAAGAGTTATCTTAATTAATGATATTACTAATCCTATTTGTAATACAAAAGATATTTATCAATTACATAGGATTAAATATTTTAATTTTTCCTATAAATAAAACTTGTCACTCATTGTTTCAATTAACCACACAAGAGCATTATTCTAATCTTTTTAATTTCTCTCTCTTGTTTTACAAATATAAGATTATAATTCTTTAGGTTTATTTATTTAGTTAATTTATCAAATATTGGTAGTTATCTTTGATTGATTAATAAGCCTAATTATTTTATGATATTTTGATAATATGTTCTTATAACTTTTCTTTATTTTTGTTCTTAAATTGTTAGATCAAATAATTTTTTTTGTCATATCATAGTTATTTGATTTGATTATTAATCTTTAAAGAAACTATTTTTATTGAACTTATGCTTGATCTTTTTACTCTAGGATTTACTAATTGATTTGATTTAAGTGACATCTATTTTGAATCATCTAGTTAAGATTATTCATTATTAAATCTGTTCTAGAACACACACGGGTACTTGTGTTTTTTGTACCAATTATTTTACAATTAATTCGAAAATGTATCTGATTGGCGGAAAGTTTATTGGAACATTGGTCCAGAAACTGCTCACGCTAATATTAGAAACTGTAAAAATAGAGGAGAGGCTCGTAAGTAAAATACATTGGGGCAGTATATTAGGGAGGGTAGCATAAGACCCAGTTTGTACTTGAACATTTGATTTTCATAGTGTAAAGTTAGGTGTTCCGATGGATCGGTGGTTTTCCTCTTAAACTATGGTTGTGGCCTAGGTTGTTTTCACCTAAAAATATCGTGTGTTATTATTTTATTTTTGTACTTTATTCTTGCACACGATTGCATGCTTAGATACCTTATTTAAGTTATTAAGTTATAAATTGATAAAAATTAAAAATAATCTATTTACCCCTTCTGTAAGTTAATTAGATCCATATCTTATACATTTTCAAGTACTATATTATTTTCAGAATAGAGAGCACTATTATTACGAGAATACAGAACAAAAACAATATTATTTTCGGAACACATAACACAAACACTATTAATTTTTTTCAACACAACACTACTAACTTTAAGGACTTTTTTAAACAATGGCTTCAAATCCTAAACAGCTTTGAGATGGAGAATGAATACGGTAGGAAGTTAAGAACAGCTCGGCCAAAGTAGAGGAATGGTCGAGCAGCGATGCAATGATCGTGACTGAGCTGTTGAGGGCCTGAACTGAGGAATGGATTACGAAAAATTCACTTTAACCTTTTGTTAAATAACATTGTACATTTTTCTCAATGTTAAAAATTATCATTCAATCTCCTATATATTTTATATCTGATGGAATTAAAACATTGACTAATTTTATTAGACTAGCTATCAATATTTAAACCAGGTATAATAAATAATCATAATTATTTTTCATCATAACTATCTTATTAGATTAATATATATATTGAAAATTTAATCCAATTTTTTAATTTTTTTAAACAAATTTTTTGTCAATGCTACATTTTGTCAAATATTTTAGGATTTTCAAGAATAAAAAATTTATTCTTAATTTATTGTCAAATTTTATCCTTAATATTTTTTACTTTTAGAGAAAAAAAAAATTGTTTCAAATTTTGGTAGGAAGTTTCCTCGTATTTTCTATTTTGAAAGACAAATATTTTGTAACAAATTTTTAATGAAAATTCTCCCCAAATTTTTCAATAATAAACTTAAATTTTATTCTTAATAAATATTTGATGACAAAATTTTTATCACAATTTTTTATAGTTATCGATTTTAATTGGTTAAACTTCTATTCAACTTCATCAAAGATGAATATCAAATTTTTGTCCCTAAAAGTAATACTTTTAAGAATAATTTATTTTTAGTCAATTTTTTGTCTTAGTTAACATTTTCTCTTGTAGCATTAATACATGGAAATGGAAAAAGTTACAATAAAAATACTATTTTTCATGATATAAACTATTAGGATCATTATAAAGAAAAAATAATATTAATAGTATATAATAATATTTATAACTTTTTTTTATTTTTTAATTATTAAACTGATTCTAACATAACTTTAACTCAATTTTTATTTTTTCTTATTATTTAAATTTGTTTAAATTAAACCAAAATTTAATTCGATATATATTTTTTGATTCATATTTAATTTAAATAATCAAAGTGTATCATAAATTATCACCTTAATTATTGCTCTAATTTATTGCATCTAATTATGTGGAGCTACTCTCATATAATGATGAAATCTTCTGGTCCTATAAATTAAGAGAACTCAGAGGCTCATAGAGAAGGAAAAATGAAATGTCTTACGAGACTAGGCACTAGTATGGAAGGAATATAAATTATGTATTGGATAAGACTAGTTGGTGCTCATTTGAAATAAGTACGAAGAATGGAAAATGGAGAAGTATAAAGTCCCCAGTTTCATTTAATGGACTGATGTTTAATGGAATAATGGCGTTTAAATTTTAATTGTTTTTACGTGCATGAATCATTAACAAATTAATTATAAGGTATCTCGAGATCGATATTTAAAGAAATTATCTGATTATTTTAAAAAGTTAATTATCTTCTAAATCAGTTAATAAAATAATTATAAACATTCTATAACTCGTCGGTTGTGAGTATAAACATTCTATAACTCGTCGGTTATGAGTAAAAGACAATAAATTATGAATTATTTTAATAACTAAAAATCATAAATAAACTAAATTATACTCGAAAAATGATGGTAAGTGAATATAAAATATTATTCTATATGTTTGAAAAAATTAAATAATTTAAATACAAGTTAAATTTGTTGATTTTTTATTTTTTAAATAAATAAACCCCACTATCTTGATAAGTTTACAATTCTCAATTAATTAATAACTTGTTAAATCGAATTTGTAATTGATTAATTGATAAATTTAAAAAAATATATAAATTAAGAACCAAAATTAATTAATAACTTCACTTAAAATTAATTAAATAATAAACTAAGAAAGATATATTCTTTAATTATAAATTAAGATTTGATCAATCATTCATTTATAATTTAAAATATTTTTAATCATTTATAATAAAAAATAAATATATTATATTATAAAGAGAAAAATAATATAAAATAATAAAATACCTTTTCTTGATAAGCTATTTCATATCTCTGAATTGGTTATCATTATTTTCTTCAAATCCTTAGATCTTCTTCACAATGGAGGGATTTTTTCTCTGTATCTATATATGGACGGTGTATAACGGCTATGAGAGTTAGTAACTTTATTTGTGGCTTCATTGATATATGTTTAAGTGGGGTTAAGGTTGTATTTATATGCTAAAATTAAGGTTAAACACGTTCGGAACACTTATTAAGGTTTATGGTAGATTCTTACACTTGGATTGCAACATGATTTATTGTGCACCACGGCGTGCATAGAAATTGAGAAAACACAAATTGGATCAAAGAGCCCCTTGTTGCAGTATGAATAATATCTTACAGTGACGTGCATAGAATTTTTGAAATTTGACATTCTTATTTGTTTTGACTTATGTGAATTACCATTAATTATCTCGTTTTCATCATTTTACTCATATTTGTTTAGAATTCTTCTAAAAGTACTTTAACCTATAAAGCACGATAATACCCTCCAAAATAAGATAAAAATAAAATAAATATTTAAAAAATAGCAAATAATAGGTCAAAATAATATTCATCATATACCCAAACCTACATTTTATTAGTCCTCAAGTAAAACTAGAACTGAAACGACTAATAAGACAAATAACAAAACTAAAAATAAAACTACAAATTTAAATCAACAAAATTTAGTTTATTTTCATTTCATAATTAAAAACTCAGGCACAAGTTCATCCAACATCTTAAATGATCAAGGTTCATTATGTAAATAGTTATACATCATAAATTCGTGTTCTATTATTAGAAATATATCAACATTGATTCCCCAAACCTAGTGTTAGGAATTTGAATTCACTTCAACTTTATTCCTCATAAGATATACTATTAATATCAAACTTACTAGAAAATATCAACATTGATTCCTCCAAACCTAGTGTTAAGAATCCGATTCTCTTTGACTTTATTCCTCACAAGATATACTCTTAAAATCACACTGATCTTATGAGTTCAAACACTCAATAAAGTACATGCAAATAAAAGTTATATAAAGAATAAAGAAAAAAAAGGTTCACATATATTTATAAACAAGAAATTCTCAAATGTGCATAACATGGATCTCATGGGATAAATCAAATGCTAAGATTTGAGAAGACATCATATTACTTATATCATATTTTAATCAAAATCATTAAGTAAGAAATATCAAATATATGCATATAGAATAATAAAAATGCATTTGACTTTAAAGGTTTATTCCTACTATTTTGGTAATAGCCCTATCACTATTTTTAAGAATTTATAGTCATAATATTTAGTTATACTGTTTTTTTTTTCTTTTTTTAGAGAATAGACTCATATCTGTATATATTATGGTGAGTGGCTAATATAGCTTTTTTTTAAGGAAACAACATTGATAAATGCTCAAAAGTATTTAATATATCATGATTTTATACATGTTTAATAATTAAATAGATTTGTATTTGCTTGGTTTTATTATCATTTTACGCAAATCTATCTTATTGGAATCACAAGTATATTTTATTATTTTTTAGATATTTTTTGTATTTAAATGGTTTAACTTGAAGAAATATATTGAATTACTTCATTATAACTATTGAAGCTTAAAAAGATAACATATGTAAAGAATTGCATATGTTTCTAAAATTAAAAAGAGGATATATAAATAAAGAATTTCAAGTGATGTAGAGAAGAGTGTGTCATGGCATGAAAGTTTTGTATGTTGCTGTATGAGACAAAAAAATAAAACAATGTGTCCTAAATATAATGCACGCCACAAAGTGAAAAAGTATGTTGTGGCACAAATATAATGGATCTTGTCCGAATTGTGTACAACTTGTGTATGTTGTGGCATGAAAAAATTGTATGTCGCGGCATCAATCTAAAAATTTCACATTTCTCTCATTTTCTCTACCTATAAGTAGTACCCTATTTCTATTGTAAAAAATAATCCTCATCCTTCACATTCCTTTCATTTCTTTAGTCTCTTTAAACTTTTTAGGTTTTTTTTTGTAGTTTAAAGTTCTTCTTTCATTTGAGAGTAGAACAAATTATAGTTTATATAATAGTTTCTAGTTTGAATTCAATAAACAACACAACAATTTTGTTTGAAAGTATATTTAAATGTATTCTTTTCATATTATCTTTAAGTATTTTTTTACATACTATATGTTTAATTTATTGATCATTTATTCAATTATGCATATCTGGTTATAAATAATATGGGATATTAGTTATGTCGTTACGCCTATGAAATATTAAGGTAGAGTAAATATTTTTATAAAATAAATTAAATTTTATTTCTTCATCAAGATTAATATGAAGTTTGTAAAATAAAAATATATTGACGAAATATTTTTCATAATAAACAAGAGAGTTAGATTTAGGATTTATATATTTTGGATATGATTAGAGTCAACTCTTAGACATGGGATGAAATATTCTGAATTTGATTTAAAGAACTATATTTCAAAGATTTTTTTATAAAAATTATTATCGAAAGATATATTTATGACATATCCTTCATAGTAATTTTAAAATATGAAGGTTAGTTTTTAGATACTTAAATCGTAAACTTAAATTTGACATCTTAACGTGAGTTTAACTTTTTAGCCACACCAAAGTGGAAATTAAATGATTTACTAATATCTTAGAAAATAAACATAATTTAATTATGTTCTTAACATGTCGGTCCCACAAAAGGTGTTAATTTAAGGTTTAATTAACAAAAGAATCGTATACTTGTCCTTGGATACTTTTTTATTTAAAAGAAAGAATTAATAATTTTAATTTATATCTTTTATAACCTACTTAATATTGAATAAGCATGATTAGCTAACTAATATATTCTATAAATTCTTCACTGTATGATAAATATTTAATATGTTTAAATTTTTATTGAATCTATCTTTATTTTTATGCCACTAGTTTAGACACTCAATTCAAAACAATCATCACATGATGTTTAGGTTATTTATTTTTATTTTAAAAAATTTGTTGAATAATTTAAAAGTCTCATGATTCATCTTTAGATTAACCTTGGAAGTATACTTATTATTTTTTATAAGTGATAAATACATTTGCCAATTATTTTATAAAACATACAAAATTTATATACAAAAATTGTGTATCAAGTTTTTGGGGCCGTTTTTAAGGAGAAATAAAAATTTTAAATTTTTATTATCAAAATGTTTAAAAATATTGTATTGTAAATATTGTAATTTTACTTAAAATTTTAAAATATGTATGTTATTAATTAATTTTAAATGTTTTAAATTTTAATTTTTTTTTAAATATCAAATAAAAAATAAAAAAAATATTAATTTTCTTTTCTTTTAAAACAATTGTTTATTCTTTATTTTTAGTTTTATTAATTCTTTTGTTATTATTTTTTAATTTTTGTTTGATTTATTTTTTACTAACATATATATCAATTTATTATTTTTTTACTTTATTATTAATATTTTTGTATACTAAAATATTTTCTAATTTAAATTAGTTTACTAACTTGTGTACAGTATATATTTTTCTTTTTATTTTTTATTTCTACTAGTGATTATTTAATATAATTAAGTGATATGTTATCTTGACTTTTGTTATTAATGTACAAGAGGTAAGAGATTTTTGAGAAATGAACTCATACTTTTATTAACATATTTAAGATTAAACAAATATCAAGAAAGATAAATAGTGAGCAGAGGAAGATGAACAAACCCAAGTTCAAGTAGATAGGGGTGATGCTAAACAGAAAATGACGAAAGAATATGCATTACTTATCATTGATAATACTAGCCGAAGGAATATGCATTACTTATCATTGACAATACTAACTCTTGCATACAATTTGGAGAAGCTGTATGGAATTATATATTGAAAAATATTCATTATTGTTACCTTTATTTTATGGTACCCTTAATGAAGTGTTTTCCTTACACCCTTAAGGTTGAGGACTAGCTTAGGATGAGGTGTTTTCCTTACACCCTTAAGGATGAGGACTAGCTTAGGATGAAGTGTTTTCCTTACACCCTTAAGGAAAAAGCTAAGTCTTCGTTTATGACTTTACAATTGGGTTCATTAACTACTTGGGAGACGGTCTATAGTAAGTTTATGGGTAGGTACTATTACCATCAAAAGACTAGAGTTAAGGGCAAAAATTGCAATATTTTATCAAATGAATGGAGAACCCTTCCATGAAACTTGGGAAAGATTCAAGCTACTTTTGATTCAATGCCCACACCATAGCTATCCGTTGCAAGTATAAAACTAGCTCTTTTATAATGGGCTAACATAATAGTGTAAGTACATTGTTGATAATGCTTCAAGATGAGCTATACGAAAAAAGATAACAGAAGAAACTTATGAGCTTTATGAGATGTTAGTTGCTAATTTGTAACAAAATATTGCTAAAGGAAGAAGACCAAGAGATAATGAAGTTGGTTCAGGGAATGAAATGGCCTTACAACTTATATAATTGACTAAGTAAATGAAAATTATCACTACCACTCAAATGTTAAAACAAGTGGTGTGTGAATTTTGTGGTTCGATTGTACATACTGCTTTTAATTGCTCAAATGTAGGTAGTTTTAGTGTGGATTCCTTGGAAGAAGCCAATTATATGAAAATGTATCATTCCAACACCTATAATTTTCTAAATAATTACCAAGCATATGCCCAAAACTAAACAAAAAACCATATGAAAACCAACCTTACCCATAAATTAAACCCAAAAGAACCTTAGAAGATAATTTGAATGCTTTTATTCAAATTAATAGAGACAACCATTTGATGAATAATCAAAAGTTGAATTCTATAGAGGCTTCAGTAAAAAGGATTAAAGTCAAAGTTAGGCAACTTGCATAATGAATGCAGAAGAAAGAAAATGCGAAGTTTTCCAACTAAGGATGTTATAATAATTCAAAGTGGTAAGATAGTTAATAAAATATTACTTCAAATTTTTATTGATTTACTATTTAGTACCGGTAATAAAAAATGAAATTATAATCTCCCATAACGGAGAGACAGGTGCTAATAATGATAAATCTTTTGAGAAAATAAAAAGGGATTCATCTGACATTCCAAAGAATAAAACATCAAAACCACATAAACAAACAATATCATTTCCACACGATTGAAGGAATGCAAACAATAAAAATAATTCTATCATATTTTTAATATGCTCTCTAAAGCTAATATTAATTTATCTTTATTAGAAGTGATCAAAAATATGTCTTCTTATGCTAAGTTCTTTAGGAAATTAAACACTAAAAAAAGGAGGTATGAACTAAATGAAAGAATAGTAGTATCGAAAATTTCTAGTGTTACGTTTTAGTACCAATTACCCTTAAACTTAAAAGATCTTGGTAGTTTTATCATTAATGTAACTATAGAGAATAGAAAGGTAGCTAAAGCAAAATTAGACTTAGGTTCTAGTATAAATTTGATGCCATACTCTATTTTCTTACAGCTAGGTTGGGAGATCTAAATCCCATAACCATGTCTCTTTAGTTTATGGATATATCTATTAAATATACGAAGAGAATGGTTGATGATGTGCTTGTGCATGTAGACAGACTCATAATACCTATTTATTTTGTGGTTCTAGATATGAAGAAAAACCCATCATTGGAAAAAAAAAACATACGATACTTCTTGGTAGACCATTTATGGCCACCACCAAGACTATTATTGATGTCCAAGATGAAAATTGAACAATGACATTCTTAGAAGAGACTATACATTTTAAAGTTTTTAACTCTTCAACTTTTCCTTCTATTTCTACTATTAATGAATGCTTTAATGTTGATTTAATGTGCATACTTGTACATAACACTTTTATGTGGGATAGAAAGGAGAACAAATTGAAAATTTCTTTAACTATTAAAAAGGAAGAAGATGATTTAGGTAATGAGACTAAAGGGATATCATGATCTACCTAAGACCCCATATGGGGAAGAGCTCACTCCACCTAACTTAGAACTTAAAGATATACCTGAGTATCTTAAGTATGTGTTTTTCGGAGAAGGAAAAACTTATCAAACTATAATTTCTTCCTCTTTGACCAAAACCCAAGAAATCAAACTTGTTAAGGTGCTGAAAATTTTTAAAATGGCTATAGGTTGGAATATTGGGGGTATTAGAGTCATTAGTCCAGCTATGTGTATGCATAAGATCAATCTTAAGGATGATGTTAAATCTGTTAGAGAGGTCCAGAGAAGACTTAACCCAATCATGTAAGAGATGGTTAAAAGGAAATCCTTAAACTCCTAGAAGTGGGAGTCATTTACCTGATTGTCAATAGTAGGTGGGTTAGTTTGGTGATGTGGTACCAAAGAAATCTAGTATAACTGTTTTGAAAAATGACAAAAATGAACTAGTGTGCACTCGAACAATCATTGGATAAAGAATGTGTATAGATTTCTGAAAACTGAATTTGTATACTAAAAATGATCAATTTCCCTTTTCATTTATTGATCAAATTCTAGAAATACTAGCTGAGCATAAATTTTACTATTCTGTAGATGGGTTTTCAGGTTATTATTAGGTACCCATTGCACCAAAAAATCAGGAGAAGACCACTTTTACATGTTCTTTTGGGACATTTTCTTTTAGAATGATGTCATTTAGGTTATGCAATGAACTCGCCATATTTCAAAGATGCATGATATCAATCTTCGTAAACATGGTAGAAAATTTCATTGAAGTATTTATGGATGATTTTTTTGTCTTTGGAACCTCGTTTGATGATTACTTGAATAAATTGACTATAGTTTTAAAACATTAGACATGTGAGGAAAAAGTCATTTTATAGTACAACGTGAGATTATTTTAGGGCATATGATTAATAAAGGAATTAAAGTTGAAAAAACAAAAATATAATTGATTGTAAAATTAACTTCCCTTACATCTATTAAAGGGATTAGAAGCTTCTTAAGATATTGAGGTTTTTATAGGCGATGTATTGAAGATTTTCTAAAATAAGTTGTCACTTATGCAATTTGCTATCAAAAGATGTTTATTTTGATTTTAATGATGCATTTCTTATCTCCTTTAATACTTTGAAAGAAAAATTAACATCTTTTCCTATAATTTTGGTGCTTAATTGGTCATTTTTTCTTGAAATTATGTGTGATGCTTCTCATTATGCAATTGAGGAAGTTTTGGGATAGAGAGTGGATAAGAATTTGCATGAAAGCTTGTAAACACACTCAATGAAGCCCAAATTTATTATTCCACCATTGAATGAAATTTTTGGCTATTGTGTTTTTTTAGATAAATTTAGGTCTTACTTAGTAGGTTCTAAAGTATTTGTGCATTCTGATCATGCTGTTTTAAGAAACCTAGTAAGTATTTCTACTCAAGGATGTTTCAATGTATCCTTGAGTTGCATGTTCCATCTTTCATTCCATCCTTTCTCAGAATAAAGCTTCATTGTTCTTGGAAAATATTTTTATCAAATTACAAAGATGACATTCCTCTCCAGGATAAGAGACCTTACAACTCATGTCTTTGTTATGGCAATCTTTGTAAGCATCATCTTGAATTTAGGCTTTTAATGTTTCCTATACCCTCTTTTATTATATGAATTATTAATGTTATTGCCTATCTTCTTCTAAAAATGAATGTCATAAATAGGCGAATTTACATAATCAATATAGGAACATTTATCAACATGAATAAGTGAAGAATTAAAAAACTTAAAAGTGTACAATCTTTCCTAAGACTATCATGGTTAAATTCCTACTATGGACATCAATCATAGTCTTGGTTATGGCCATGAATTGCCTACCAAGAAGGATAGTATGTTTTTTTGTCCATAAATAGGTTTTCCTCCATATCTAACACAACAAAATCCACAGGTAGAATTAGTGTATCTACCTATACAAGAAAATTATCAACCATGCCCTTTCCATATTTAATGGATATATAAGCTAATTGAAAGGACATGGTTGTGGGCTTCAAATCCCTAAAACCTAGTTGCAAGTATAATGAGTATAGCATGGGTTAATACATGCACCTAAATCTATCATAACCTTAACCGCCTTCTTAACCCTTCAAAATAATGTTAATATTAAAAATACTAGGATCCTTCTGGTGGTGTGGAAATGTGATATAAGGTCTATAAGGATCAGGTGACTTATGCAACATGGAAAGGTTAGTTGACTCTTTTAGGCTCTCTTGACTCTCCTTATTTTCTTCAAAATGCTTTAAGATTTTTTCGCCCTTAGGTTGGCCTTCATTGGGATTTGTTGTTCCTCATTCGTATTTCCTATATCAAGTGGTAAATCATCAGACATTTTAGGAAAATAAGTATTGTTTAAAACCCTACCACTTTAATGGATTGTTAGAACTATGGCTTTCTCTTGCATCTTTCCTTTCTCTTTCCTTTGAATATGCTCAGCTATTTCCTACATTGACCTTCCATCCCTTTCATAAAAGCCTCTGAAGAATCCAACCTTTGATTATTTTTAATGTGGTTATCCATACTCACTTGAATGAAAGCATTCAAGTTATATTTAAAGGTTGGCTTATTAGGTGGATAGTGTGGCATGTTCGTGTTTAAATTAGGGTATTACATTTGGTGTTGGCCATAAAGTGGGTCAGTGTTTTCCTTCCAAGGGAAATTATGATGATTCCTCCACCTTGGGTTATATGTGATTGCATATGGGTTATTCCTAGGTCTAGTTGGTACCCCTTCATTTAGTGTAGTTATTCTTGACTAGTACTTGCATACAAGTCAACAACAAAAGGAAAAGTATTAGTACTATGTCCCTAAGTACTACAAACTCTACATACCTTTTGAGTTGGTGATTTTTTAGAGGTTAAGAGTGTGACTTGCTTGGTTAACTCCGCATAGTGTATAGCCATCTCATTATCGAATTCTATCTCATTGACTCTGACTCTTCTCATTCTAGCACTTTTTTTGTTAGGAATTAGTACCCAACATTTCATAGAACTCATACATCTCTAAAGCTCTTTTTTTCCCATAACTCCACCTGTGCATTGTCAACCCTTCATAGAAGAATTGGTTTTACAATTGCAATGAGAAGCTATGATCTGAGCACTAAATGAGAAATAGTTAGAACCTATCTCAAGCTATATGGAATGAGACACCTTCTATTTGAAAAAATATGAAAATTTTGGTTCTCAAATAGGAACTCTTTGGATTGGAATTGAGTGTTCCCATAAATTTGTTATAATATTCCTCTCAAGTTATTAGGAAACCTAGTGGGAGAGTCATAAGCCAAGAATTTACCCTATCTTTGATTGTGTATGGAAAACACATCATTCTAAGTTGTTCTTCATTAAGCCCTTGCAAATGAAATATCTGTACAATTGAATAGAAATCCCTAATGAAAGTCAAAGGATCTTCATTAAAAACTCCATAAAAGGAGGACAACATAGAATAATGAATATTTTTCAATTTATAGTTCCTAACTATCTTTCCCAACTACAAGGAGGAAGTAACAATGTTAATTATTATCCTTACATACTCCTTCATTTTCATCTCCCATGTTTAATGGTTCTTACTATAACTCTTGTGGTGACTCTTGGACTTTAATATCCAACCTAATTAAGTGTTTTTTTGATCTGTTAACATAGTTTATGAAAGGTACGAGTTGGTTCAAAAGAGATCTCCTACCTCACATATACTAACAAAAATAACATGAAAATGAAAGCACCAGAAAATATACCACAAACAAAAATAAATAAAAATAAAATAAGCAATTAAAAGGAAGTAAATCAAAGAAAAGAAATAAAAATAGATAAGAAATACAAATAATTAAACAAAACACAAATAATAACAAAATCAAAAAATAAAAAGAAAATCACGAAAATAAAAAATTATGAAAACAAACTAAAAAAACAAATAAACAATTTAAAATGCTAATTCCCTAACAAAGACGTTAAAACTTGATACATAAATTTTAAATACTCGTAAAAGCAGGAATCACTAGCAGATTAATGATAAGTTATTTTGAGATCAATCTCTAAAAGAATTGATATGTTGTTTTAAAAAATTAAATTATCTTCTATTAAGAAAAACAATCTTAAATATTCTATCAGTTGTCATTTGGTAAAAAAAGCCTATAAATTTAAAATTACTTTAATAACTAAAGATGGCAAGTAAAATAAATTATAATCAAAATAAGGATGGTGAATGAATATTAAAAATTACTCTGCATGTTCCTTCATAGAAAGAATAAATTAAATGATTTAAATACAAGTTAGATTTAATAATTTTTCTCTTTAAATAAGCGAACCCTCACAATCATGGTGAGTCCCCCCACAATTCTTAATTAATCAATAACTTTTTAAGTTAGCTTTGAAATTGATTAATTGGTAAACTAGAAAAAATATATCAACCAAGATCCTAAATAAATTAATGACTTTCTTGGTCGAGCTTGAAATTAATTAATTGGTAAATATAAGGTAAATATATTATTTAATTATAAATAAGATTTGGTACATCATCAATTTATAAAGATACTTTTGACCATTTAATTAAATCTCAATTAGTTAACAACTTTCTTGGTCGGGCTTAAAATTGATCAACGAAATTATATTAAACTCTCATTCACTAATGTACAACCAAACACAAATGATATGTCTAATGCTTAGTTCAAAAATATTTTTTTTAATTATAAATCAAGACTTGGTCTTTCATTAATTTATAATTAAAAATTTTGAGAGCATGAACAAGAAATAAAAAAAAACTTTTATTTATTCAAGCCATAAAATTGTTCTTCCAATCACTCGAAGCAAATCTAAAATATATATTATAAAATTAGACAATCATAGTTAAACCAACAAAAATTAGTTCAACTATAAAAGACATCAAATTATAAAGAGAAAAGGAATATAAAAAATAAAAATACTTCTTCTTGAGAAGTGATTCCAGAAATTGGCTTTCACAACCTTCTTCAAATCATTGGATTTTCTTCATAATTGTGAGGTTTTTTCTCTATAATTGTATATGGATGATGTGTATTACAGTTTCTGGCATATTTTTACACTCGGGCCTTGACATGATTTATTGTGCATCATGATACACCTTAATTTTTTATTCTTTAATTGCAACCCAAGAGTGTTGTGTCGTGGCATGAGACAAATTAGGTCGCGACATAAAGAATATCTCATCGTAGTGCATATAGAATTTATGAAATTTTACATTCTTGTTTGTTCTCATCGTGCCATTAATGTGTCATTATTTTCACTCTTTTTTACTCGTGTTTTTCTAAAATTATTCTAAAAATAATTTAACCTACAAAACATGATAATATCCTACAAAAAAGATAAAATTAAAATAAATCATGAAATAAATACTCAAAAATAAAGCAAATGATAGATCAAAATAGTGTTTATCAATCTCCCACAAGGAATTCGTGAAAAATCCCATCTACTTCAATCCAACTAAACCTCAGATTTTGTGCAACCCTTGATCGTTCATTTTCCTCCTTATAGTTGTGCTTCATTCCATTCCAAACAGCTACATTTCTACCCTTCATCTTTTTGAAGACTTCCTAGGCTTGAAGCATACTTCCATATTTGACACATATGTCAATCAGTGCAATACCAATCGCAAGGTTAGATAAAATCTCATTTCTATCAATCAAGCTACCTACCCAATCCCCTAATTCTAATGCTTCCAACCTAGCACAAGTAGAAAGCACACCAACTATGACATACCAATCAAGTTTTAAGGTTTCTTTCTACATTTGAAAAAAATAAGGTATATGCCTTCTTTAGAAAGCCCATTAAATGCATATCACTGAATGATAATACTCCAAGATACTATATACTTATTGCACATCGTATTGAAGATAAAGCATGTTGTTTCCATGTTTCCAAACTTGGCATATATATATCCACCAAAGAGGTAGTAAAAAATAAATTCCATCCCATACCATTCCTTGGTATGTATGTAGCTATCCACTCTCCACTACATGAACGTCCTAAATGTGTACATGTTGATAGGATCCTAATAAGAGAAAAGCTATCAGGACTTAAACCCATCTCGATTGATCTTTGAAACATACCAATAGATATCCAATACTATTCGGCTTTGATATACCCACTAGCAATGGCAATCCAAGAAACAACATTTTTATGCCCAATATCGACAAACTCCTTATAGGCATAATTCAATTGACCAGATTGGGCATAAAAATAGAGAAAACTAGTCTTAATATAGACATCACAATCAAAAATAGATTTCACCATAAAGGAATGAAGTTTCAATCCCAATTTAAGATCCAAAAGTCTCAAACGAGCCTTGAGAACTATAGTATATGATGCAAATCCACGAGGATGCTTAATTTCCATTGTAGGTTATCAAGCATTAAATATTGGACTAGGAGCAGTGCATATAAAAATTTGAATGATTTTTGGGTAACTCGATCGATTCAAACAGAGGTCGATCGATCAAGTAAGGTGATTCAATCAAGCTTCGATCCTACTTCGCTCAAGGAGTTTTTGTCCAATTTTTGATTCCCAATTTTTAATGGGTTGATCGATCGAGTAGGTAAATTTTCGTAGTAAAAATGAGAATAGGCATAGGAATCTACATATGGGAACTTGGAACTGAATGGGCATTTTGGTAAATGATCATGGGGAGTGTCTAAGATTTGTGACCTATAATCATTATGTGAGGGCAAAATATTATTTAGAGAGATTAGAGAGAAAATAGTGGCAAGGGAAAATAATGTGTTTATTCATTAAAGGTATGGAAGGAAGCTTGATGTTCTGAGAAAACTCTTTGAGTCTAAGCTCTCCAAGGTATTGTTCTCTTATAAATCTATGGTAGCATTAGAATCTAGAATCTAAGTATGTTTCCATTGGAAGAGTGTAAGGCTTAGTGGTATTCTTGAGGCTTAAATGGGATTGGGTGAGGCTTGTATGAAGAAGAGAGTAAATTATTGTAATGTTATTGAGTAGCATACGTTATAATCCTATTTTATTCTTAGTAAAATATTGATTAGGTGCTTGAGTTATGGATGTAAGCTCCATCATTTTGAAGAAAATACATGTGTAAATCTTATGTGTTATTTATTATTTCTTTGCTCATTATTATTTCATGTCAATATATTGGTATGGCTACATTTATGATTATAGTTTATGGTTAGTGTTCATTTGGTTCTTCTTTTGTTTATTATTTGATTAAGTAACAACCGATTCACAAGGTAATTCCATTTATATGGGGGCTAAACAAGACCAGGAAAAGCATAACAAGAACAAAAGGGAAGGTGAAACTATTGGGAAAAAATATGTGACTCCGCAATGAATGATATAATTCAATTGCATCACTAAAGCAATCATTAGTAACCAAACCTCGGATCATGGTATTCCATATGAAAATATTGGGTTTTTTGGTTTGTCAGAACATATGTTGGATATAACAAGTGTATCCAAAATCAAAGTCGAAGTGCAAGAACAAGTTGAGAAGATAGTTGTCTTGGTCAAGGTCAAGGCAGAAAAGGCTAACATGGACGTGCTTGACCTGTTTTAATGAATTAAGGCCCTGAAAAGGGAATTTCTTGATCTCAAGGGACTTAGAAAAGTGTGTGGGAGATATTATGTTGTTTGGAATGCCCAAGACATATTTACGACCAAATGAAATCTTTAAAATATGACCCAAATTACAATCCTTTCAAAATGTGAGAAAATAAGTTTAGTAAATAAAATTTGCAAAAAAAAGAGACATATATGATGAAAAAAAATTGTTTTCACAAGAAAATCTCACAATAATAAAACATAAAGCATTATAGGTGTATAAACCTATAAACCACTACCAATTTTAGAATACAAAACACAAGCACTATATTATTTCAGAATATAGAATATGAACATTGTTATGTGATGTGAACTTCCTAGATATTACATATGTTTTCTAATCAAGAAAAATAAAAATATCCAAACGATACAACACCCAAATGAATATTATTTTAAAAAAACACCACAAACCATAGAAATGGAATATCAAAGTTAATGAAAATAATAGCACGGAAAGGATAAAGAAAGAACACACCAAGATTATAGTGGTTCAGCCTAACTAATATGGTGATTCTATTCTATTTCTTCAACCCTACAATGGAGATGAGTTCCACTAGCTTCAATAAGGAGAATACAATTGCAATGGATATATATTGAAAAGAAAACAATCATACATGAGAAATAGCACTCAAAAAGACCTCACAAAAGCTTCACACTCAACAATGTTAAAACCCTAACCTTATCTTTTCTAGCTCTCTCTTCTCAAATGGTGATCTCTATATCAATTTAACACTCTTATCTACAAATGGCTTCTAGGACAATCTTTAGTACTTATGCATACCTAAATGAGAAATTACAATAATGTCCATTGTATTCCAAGCATCTTTTCCCAAATCTCTGGCCCTTTTTCGCTATTTGCTTTGTTTATTTTTACTCACTCAATTAATTGAGCCTTGTCTCGATCGATTGAGCCATTTAAACTAGGAAATAAAAATTGAACAAAAATTCCTTAATCAATGCATGATAGATTCTCCATCAATTGATCAACTCGATCCATTGACCAGCTTGATTGATCAAACATCCCTTTTGTACTTTATATCTATGGATTGGCTTCCTGTGTGCAAAACATGATATCTATTTATTTTATTTAGTGTATATGTCTTCCTTTATGTAAGATTAGTTACTGCAGATCAATAATACACACATGCATATAGTTAGGTATACTTTGTATATGAACATGTTTACACACATGCATATAGTTAGGTATACTTTGTATATGAACATGTTTACACACATTACAAGGGTTGGTTGTCATAATGTGCATACTAGCTTGAGAGTTGTAGTGTTTTGATGAGGGTATGTGCGAGTGAGTAGATGTTATTGCTCATGTTTTTGGTTTGTTTTGAATGTAGGTGTTTATGGAATTTACTCAACATTTTTAGAAATAAAAAAATATCTTTTTTAGCAGCTTGCCACCAACCTTGTGACTAAGATGGCCACCACCTTTAGCGAGCTATTTGGCGTGGAGGTGGTGGCTAATGAGGTACCTGGTGAGGTGGCCATCCAAGTCTCTATAAGTACCCCCTCATTAATTACAAAATTAATTCAAAAAATACGTCAAAACTCTATCAAAATTTCTATTGAACCAAATTCCATATTCACAAATTATTTGAAACATATTTTAGTAATTGGGATACGTTCATGTGAGCATCGAATAGTAAGTGTAGCAATTTTTATGGGGTGAGTGAGTACACCTCTATATGAATAGTATTCAAAGTTTAGGTTAATTTAATCTACACATTACTATTCGATGGTATCTGATCACATCACATCATATGGTGTTGGCTATGGAGTCAAACTAGGTCATTATGAAATAATCAAATAAGATTAGCAGTAGGTAGTTTGAATAGAGGTCCCAACTAAAAGAGGTAATAGTGATTTTATTTTTTTTAGAGTTGTAACTGTTTTATTAATTACTAAATTGTTTGCTGGTGAGTGGTTACCTTAAGCAACCCAAGGACGTTACTATATAGATATGATCTTTATATGGGTTTACCATGTTATATCATGTGTTATGCTTGTTCTATTATTATGCTAGTATAATATAAGTTTAAATTATGTATGTTAAAACATATTGGCATTTAAACTCTGATTAGAACACTATTATATTCCTTATCTGCTTTCTAATTTTCATATAATATATGTTATTAAATGTTATCTATTAATTCATTATCATATTTTTATTATTGTTGCTAAGTGTTCTATTTTGAGCTATTATCCTTTCCATTGCTTGTGAAGATAAGTCTGTTAGGAGTTTGTATCTTTTTACCTTGGTTATGCACAAGGTCATGGACTCTTTCACCTTCGATGGATTGATAGGCACCAAAAACCATTCTCTAGACCATGCAATCCTCATAGTCCAACCTTTGATTCTTGGTCACCTACAATGGTTCTCAAGCATCCCTCATGATTTTGCATCACAATATCACAATTCTCCACCTTGATGCCAATCCATGGAACTCATTCTTTTAGGTGAAGACCCACCCTTTTCACCTTGATTTAGATGGGGTGGTCATCTTGACCAAAGTTTGACACTTCACAAACTTTACCAAGGGAACAGGTTTTGTTGCCATGTTTGTTGGGTTATCATCTGTGTGAATTTTCACTAACTCCACCTCACCTTATTCTATCTCCCTCATATGAAGTGTAGCTTCACATCTATATGCTTATTACATTCATGAAATTGATGATTCTTTGTAAAGTAAAATGCTCCTTAAATGTCATAATGAGCCATGACTCTATTTTTCTCACATATGAGTTCACTAACCAAACCCTTTAATAACATAGCTTCCTTTACTACTTTCGTTTTGATAACAAATTCTATCTCTGAATAAGGAAAAGTCACTATTGATTATAAATTGGCCTTCCAACTCACCAATTTTCCTCCAAATCAAAATAAGTATCCCGTTATAAAATGCCTCTCATCATAACCATTGGCAAAGTCAGATCCACATAGATCATCACATTAGCACTCAACTCCTCAAAGCGGTCATAGAGAAGACTAACTCCGGTTGTACCACACATATACCTCATTGTCCATTTCACTACCTCCCAATGATTTCTACCTAAATTAGCCATGTATCAACTTACCAAACAAGTACCAAATGCAATATATGATCTTGTACAAATCATTAAATACATTAAACTACCCATTGCACTTGCATAGGGCACCTTTTTCATTTATTTTTTCTCCTTATCTATTAAAGGAGAGTCTGAGGCTCACAACTTGAAATGTGATGCTTTCGGATTCATAGTTGGTTTAGCATTGACCATGTTAAACTATTTCAAAACCTTTTCACAATTGGTCAAGGCCCATATCATTATGCATAATAACAAACAAAAATAATCTAATGGAAATATGTTTAACAACATGTGAGAAAATTGTAGTAATGTCAATACCTTTTCTTTGGGTAAACCCTTTACAACAACTCTAAACTTGCAACGGACTAGCTCGACATTCGACATACCCTATTTTAACTTGTAAACCCATTTGTTGCCCATAAATTTTTGACCCTTCAATCGAGAAACTAGTTTCCATTTCTTGTTGTTCTGTAGAGAACTCATTTCTTCTTCTATGGTTTTCCGCCATTTATCAATATCCTTCCTAATCATGGCTTCTTCATTAGGCCTTGGCTCAAGTTCTAAGATCTTTGACTCCATACTCAATGCCTATAAGGTTCAACCTCTTAGGAGCTTTAGTCATGCATCGACTCCAATCACATGCCAGTAAGTAGTCATTTTCCGGTGTAGGTGATTTGGGCTCAATGGTATCTTCTTCGGTTGCCAATATTCACCCCTAGGTTGTTTATTATTCACCAATAGCTCCACCTCAAAATTGATACATCCACGTTAGGACTCTTATGGTGAGTCATTTGTTTATTTGGAAGCCCTACCCACATACATTGCATCCTCCTTGAAGGTTATATCTCTACTATTAATGCACTACTTAGCATCACCATAGCATAACTTGTAACCCTTCACACCAATAGGATACCCCAAGAACATAAACTTAAATGCTCTATGCTTCAACTTCCCTTGCCTCACATGTACATATGCAATATAACCAAAAATACACATGGTCATATCTGATAGGTTTTCCAAACCATACCTTTTTCGGTGTCTTCAAATTGAATGAAATTAAAGGACACCTATTGATAATGTATCTAGCTGTAGCAATGGATTCTCCTTAAGTATTTTAGACATTTTTATATTGGAAATCATTCACCTTACTCCCTCCAAGAGTGTTCTATTCATCCTTTCCACCAAACCATTTTGTTGAGGATTTTTAGGAACGATCATGTGCCTTGTGATACCATTCTCCTTATAAAATCATAACCCATTTCATCTACCACCACTAACATATCTTCATACTACTCTCTCCATTGATTGATTTGTATTTATCCAGATAATCTCTATTGAAATGCCCCTTTTGATACAGATGTAGTATCTCACCTTGTCTCTCAGCCCATGGGATTTTAATCGATGTTTTCCTTTACTTTTACTTTGGCTTCTTTCTCAACCTATACATCTAGAATACATGGCATCACCACCACTACTCTTACCAATGTGAAGCTTCTCCATCTCAATTCTAGTCCTCTCGTTCTAGAATGAGAGATAACTAGATCCAAAGAGATATCATATCTTCCAAACTTAAGACCAATCTTCAAATATTTGTAAGAATCTAATAGGTTGTGTAACAATAATTCATTGAGATTCTCATCACTAAAATGCTCTCCAATATTTGAAAAGTCATTAGAGATTCTTCGAGACTCCGCCAAGCTAGGCTCTAAGCCGTTTGATATATCCATTCAAAACCTAAAAAACTATTCTAGAACCTCTAAGATATCATCTTATGCATGTACATTGATGACTCTATAAAAGTAGAGTCATCAATGCACTTTTTTACTTAATATTTTCTCGTTTGAATCAATAAGTAGTATTTTTAGGGTTAAATATATTAAAATATAAAAAATTTAGTGAAAAAGAGTGAAAATATAATTTTTAGAATTTTTTGAGATTTTTTGGAATTTTTATGGATTTTTTATGAATTTTTAACATGGGACCAATCAAGAGTGATAAAACTCTAGAGGATTGACACAATTATAAACCAAGAATATAAGGTAAGAAGCATTGCAATGCCATAACCTTGAGGAGTGATAAAACTTTAGAAGAGGAAGATAAGACATAAAAGGATAAGGAGAACCATAAGATTAAAAAGAAAATGAGGAACCATAAACTAACAAGGATGATGAGAAATTAGTGGATAAAGAGAGTAATGGAAAGGAAATAATTCAGCCAAAAAGAGCAACATCTACAAGCCCACTATTTCTTTCCCTCAAAGACTGCAAAAGCAAAAGTTAAACATGTAGCTTTTAAAATTTCTAGATATCTTCAAGAAGCTGCACATAAATATACCTTTTGAATATGCACTTGAATAGATGATGTCTTATGAAAAATTTATAAATGACATACTGTCTAAGAAAATGAGGCTTGGAGATAATGAAATAATAATCTTAATTGAAGGTTGTAGTGTTATCCTTGCTAGAAAACTACTCCAAAAATTGAAAGATCTAAGTAGTTTTGACATCCCATGTACTATTAGGAATATCCATTTTGAAAAGACACTGTGTGACTTGGGTTCTAGCATTAACCTTATGCCATTTCAATTTTCAAGAGATTGGGGGTTGGTAAAGCCAAACCCACTTCAGTAACATTAAAAATGGAAGATAGTCAATTAAGAAACCTCATGGTGTGATAGAAGATGTGCTAGTAAAAGTAGACAAGTTCATCTTTAGGGTAGATTTCATTATACTAGACATGGAAGAGGACGGTAACATTTCTATCATACTTGGTCATCCATTCTTAGCAACTAGAAAAGTAATCGTTGATGTATAAAAGGGTGAGCTTATAATAAGAGTGCAAGATGAACAAGTAACGTTTAAATTTTTTAAAGCATCTAAACCCCCTAATATTGATAAAGCTAATGAATACTTAAGGATAAATGTTACTGATTGTGGGGACAACTTAAAAGAATATGTTGAGTCATCCACACTTAAGGCTTTGACACATGATGCTATGTACAAGGACATAAACTCACCAAAAAAACAACTCAATTTATTTTAGTTTTGAAAGTATGGAATCAAAGGTTGATATTGTGAACTGTGTGAACTTTTTGGAAGGCATGCCTCTCATGAATGTATCAAAGGTGTTTATGGAAAATTTTGAGATAGGTTCTAAGCTCAAATCATAAATTGAAGGGTCACCAAGTTTAGACCTCACACTTTTACCCTCTCATCCCCATTCAATTAGAGAATCAAAATGGTTCAATTGAGAGGTGAAAAAGATGTTAGAAATACATAAATTGGATGAATTATGGTGGAATGCATATAAGAATGCCAAAAACGTTCAAAAGGAAAACAAAAATATGGCATGATAAGAGAATTTGGCACCATGTTTGCAAACCAAAACATAAAATATTATTGAACAAATCAAGACTCAAACGGTTTCCAAGAAAACTCAAAAGTAAATTGACACAAAGAGATGTACCTTAGGACTTGATATGACCATCTAGTCAAGGACGTTAAACGTGACACAGGTTAGGAGGCAACTCAAATTATTTTACTTATATTTTTTGTAGGTGAATAAATATGTAGAGCAAGGGCACAATAAGATTGAGAATTTCAACGATAGATATGGTGTGCCATGACAAAGGGAGCTTTCTTTCCTTTTACTTTTTCATATTTATATGTACACATTGGGGATAATGTGCTATTTAAGTTTAGGGAAGAGACTACATTCTCTACTATAGTATTTAGTATGCATTTTAAAGTTTTAGGGAATTTTCTTTTTTATTTTATTTTTACGATGTTTTTAATCATGATTTGGGTAGAAATTGATAAATATATAGAAACTAAATGCATGCATGCTTGATATGAAACATATGAACTCAATAATAAAATTGATTGTCACGACTAGGATAAGGAATGTAACATATTTGTTAAGATAATTACGTTAATCATGTGATATACTTGCAAGTTTTGATTGGATTGATTGAAATTTTTATGCACATGTTCATGATTGATTTTGGTGTTCTTATCGAGAGAAAATTTGTAGTGAGTTATACGAGTTGATGAAATCTACCATGTTTTAGAATCTATTTGATCATCCCTTGAGGAGAAATCCTAAATAGTATTTAGCAAGAGAAATGATTTAGACCTTATTTGGATTGATTGAGCCTTTTAAGCTAATCATCGTTAAATACCTTTAGTCACCCATTTGAGCCTAACAAAGAACCTTTCATATCTTTAAGCCACATTTTATGCCTAACCAATTAGCATTATCTTCAACCTTGCACCTTTAGCTTGTATGAAAAAGAAAAAGATACAATGATGTGTTATGCTATAGAGTGAGATGAAATGTAATGCATCCTATAAAAAGAAAGAGAAAGAGAAAGAAAAAAAAACAAAAATCACAACACAATTATCCCTCTAAAGAAAAAGAAAAAGAAATTGAAAATAAGTTTGGGGTGTTGTGATGTTACAAAAAAAAGTTATTGAATAAAAGAATATGAAAATAATGATAAGAAAGAGTGCAATAAAATATCAAGTTAAAGCTCAATTGTAGTTAAAAAATGCACGATGAATAAAAAAAAGCTAAGGTGTGGAAAGAGCCTAAATGTCTTCATTTAACGACTCCCACCTAAGCCTTACATTACAAGCATGTAAATTCCTTATTGATCTTTAGCTAAGTGCATCTTTATATTAGTGGAGAGACATGTAAAAAATAGACTTATGAGACTTGTTCTAAGATTAAATTGAGTAGTACGTTCATAAAGGTTGATTTTATGAGTGCATTGGATGATATCATGTGTAACACATACACACAAATTAATTCATCAAAAACCTTCCATATCCTTGTATTGATGGAACGTTGATTGATGAATATGTGAACTCTCTTGTCATAGAATTTTATGACTTTTGAGAGGGATAGTTTTAACTAAATATGCATGTATTAATAGATATATATTTATGAATATACTTCCTATATCATTTTATTTATTTAGACTCTGCTTTACTTAAGGACAAGCAAAGAGTTAAGTTTGGGGGTTTGATGACTCTATAAAAGTAGAGTTATCAGTACATTTTTTACTTAATATTTACTCGTTTTAATCAATAAATAGTATTTTTAGGGTTAAAAATATTAAAATATAAAAAACTTAGTGAAAAGGGGTGAAAATATAATTTTTAGAATAATTTTTCTAGAATTTTTAATGTAGGACCAATTAGAAGCACCATACCACATGTCAACACAGTATTCATTCTGACTTCGTCCCACTTGGTCAACGCATACACCATATGTCTTCACCTAATTTTTCCAACCATTCCACCCGTTCGTCACGCCATCCGTAATCGCGAATCACATTGCGTCACATAGTGCTGACAGCATGCATTGACCTGACCATTCTTCCTTTACCATGCATCACTTTCTGATTTGCCTAATGAATTTTGTGTGCTATGTGTCTTGCTTCCATTAGCTAGCATTGTTAATTTTGTTTGTTTTAAGCTCAACCCTTTATCTGAAGTTGATTTGACGGTCTAGATTCCACCTAAGCTATATTTAACCCCCTAATCACTCCATAAACCCTAATGAGCCGTAATTGATATAGTTTTTATCAGTCTTTGGAGTTAAGAAGAAAGAAAAATATAGAAAATTTAAAAAAATATACAATTTTGGTGGAGATTCAAGAGAAGATTAGTATTATAATTCAAGAAATTGATTGTATTTTTTCTTCTACTCTTTTTTTTTATCAAATTTTATGTCTTTATTTATGAAAAATATGAGCTTTATGAACAAAATTATGTCTAGTTAATTTATTAATCTAAGAGTCTTATAAACCCAATTTTTATCATGTGATGATATAATATTTTACCCCAATTATAATTTAATTATATTATTTAATCTAATTTTTATGCTATTAATTGTTTGACCAAAAATTTATCTATAGAGACAATTAAATAGATTTGAGAGAATTATTTAATTATTTGTCTTAATTAAATAACATGCATAGTTTCTAGGTAGAGATGTATGATTCTTATGTATGTGATCCATAATTAATGAACTTAATGAGTAGTATGTAATTTAATTGACAAAAGAATGTGATTAGGTTAATTACTATATAGTGTGTAGTTTACTTTAGAGAGAAATACATATTAGATTTGATTCAATTGATTATGTAATTAATTGATAATTATATTGGGAGAATTTTAATAATTCACACGTTTAGAAAATTGAAGAATTAAATATTCATATATATTTTCTCATATATCTTATTAGTTATCGAATCTAATTCAATTAATTATTGTTATTTATTTTTAGTTCTTTTAATTTTGTTTTCTTAAAATATAAAAATACAAAAAAATTAATTTTTATTTTTTTAGTTTTAAAAATTAGTTTCTAATAACATAATCTCTATAGAAACGATATTTTCTTATCATTATATTACTTATTGCGATATATATACTTGTGTACTCATTGAACATAATTTGTGTTTCGATCATGCATTTCATCCAACTTCCTCCATAATACCTATGCACTTTGAACCTCACCAATCACATATCGTGCAAATGCAAAAAAGTTGAGGTGTAAGCCATTAACAACAATTCCTTCTTTTGAAATTCAATAAAATCATCCGAATATTCTAGAGTTTCATTTAGAACTTGAGCTACCTTTTGTTGAACCAACAAAATCTTTATCATACTCTTCCAAATATGGAAGTCCTTGGTCTCATCCCACTTCTCTATTTCCATTCTACTCATTTTCAACATTCAAGAGTTATTTCTAGACACAACTATAAACCACAATATCAACTATCAAAAATTCACACACACAACAACTACGGAATACACCCAAGCTTAACAAGGCTCTAATACCACTTATTATGAGATGTGAACTTCCTAGATATTTCAAATTTTTTCTAATCCAAGAAAAAATAGAAATATCCAAAGCATACAATACCTAAATGAAGATTATTCCAACAACGAATCACAAACCCTAGAAATGGAATATCAAAGGTAATGAAAATAATAGTAAGGAAAAGATAAAGAAAGAATACATCAGGATTATAGTGGTTCAACCCAACCAATATGATGAGTCTATTCCACTTCTTCACCCCTCATACATGAGAAATAAGATTCAAAGAGACCTCACAAAAAACTTCACACTCAACAATAGTGAAACCCTAACCCTCTATTTTTTAGATTTCTCTTCTCAAATGGTGATCTCTCTCTCATTTTCACACTCTTCTCTACAAATGACTTCTAGGGAACTCTTTAATGCTTATAGACACCAACATGGGCAATTATAATGATACCATTGTATTCCAAGCATCTTTCCCCAAATTTGTGGTTCTTTTCATCATTTTTTATGTTTATTTTTACTCACTCGATCGATCGAGTCATTAAAACTATAAACTAAAATTTAAGTAAAAATTGCTCGATTGATACATGATTGATTCTCGATCGATCGACAATCCCTTTGATCAATTGACAGAAGCTAGAAACCATTCTTCATACCATGCAATACTCTTATTCTAACCTTTGATGCTTGATTACCCATAATAGTTTTCAAGCATTCTAATAGATTTATATTACAATATCACAAACACTTTTATTATCAGAAAATAGAGCACAAACACTTTATTATTTTCAAAACATAGAACATAAAGACAATTATTTTCAACTAAACACTACTAATTTTAAGGACTTTTTCAAACATGTATGGCTTCAAATCCTAAACAGATTTGAGATGGAGAATAAATACCGAAGGAAGTGAAGAATAGCTCAACCAAAGGAGAGGAGTGGTCGAACAACGATGCAATGAACGCGATTGAGCTATTGAGGGCATGAATTGAGGAATGACTCATCTATCAATTGACTGGTTGTCAAAGGAAGTCAGGAGTAGCACATCAATCGTCAATCATGTGTGAGAGAAGAGGGATTGAGACTTGTGAATGGCCAACGACGCGATGAGTGTGGAGTAAACAGCAGTAATGATTAATTAATATGAACGAAAAAGATATAATAATTCTAAGATATTTTTATAAATTTATTCTACAAATATAGAATTTAATAAAATCTATATTCATTAATTTATATAAATATCAGCTATCTATGATCCAAATATTAATTAATGAGTTATTTATATTTTTTTAATCATAAATTACGTTACATATATATGTTCTAAATTATATGACAAATACTTTAAAATTAACACCCAATTATATATTACAAATTGTATTCATAAAACAACTCTCAAACAGAGTTCCTAGCTTATACATTAATTATCGTGGAATCCGAAAAAGGAGTCATGAAGATTGAAAAAGGTAAAGTTGGAGTTGAAATTATAAGTGTTTAGAAATGGGTATGTTGATGATGAAGTAGCCACTGCTATTATGATTATCTCAGATCTGTTCAAATCCAGTAGTAGTACTTGTCTGTGTCTCACCCACATTAACATTATTAGTCCTATTCATAATAGAACCCAAAAGCCCATCATTCTCTTGGGTCGAAGAACCGAAGTTAAAAGAAGAAAATGATTTCATATTATGTTTAGAATTAGAAGACGCTTGGGAACAAGTGTGGACTCCACTGTATTCTATTTGAATAATGTTTGAATCTTCATCTGACCTTTGAACTTGTTTTGTCGCCAAACAACCTTCAACATTTCTCAGAGAACATTTGTAATATCCTCTGCAATAAATAAATGTAAATTATTATTTTATTTATTTATTTTGTAATATGACAAATTAATTTGGTGGAAAAATAATAAAAACCTGAGAAACTTGGAACCAATAATGTGTTTCTGTCCATATTTCCTCCAATTAAAACCATCGTCAAGAGCATCTTCAAGTCCAACTCCAGGGGTCACCCTCACTTGTTTCATCCTTAGAACATTAATAATTGTAATTATTAATAATATTTTATCATATTATATTAATTAAATATATCTAAAATGAAATTATTATATGTATTATATATTTTCTTAAGAAGATAAATGAAATGATATCTGGTTCACGACCAAAACACGTAAATACTAGCTACTACCATTTAACATATATATAAAATAAATAAATCTTTGTCGGCCGGACATGATAATATATATACCTGCTGTTAATGCTCAAGTTATTCATGGGACTTATTGCAACTGAAGGAGTGGTTTCAAGCATCATTGGGATTGGAAATGAAGGTGTAGTAATTGTTGTTGTGGGCAATATTGGTGAGTTGGACCAAGTGAGCATCAATAATGAAAGTGCTTTTTCGTAGGAAACTAAAATATTTTGCACCAAAAAATTATAGATTTCATAAGATGATGAAGATGGCATGTTTAGCTGAACTTGAAGCTGTCGAGCTAACTCCCTTCCTTGTATTAGCTCATTTATCACATTATCACAATTCCATTGCTCCCAATTATCTTCCATAATCTTATTCTTATTATTTTAATTGAGTGCATGCACATGCATTTATATAAATTAATAGGAGGATATTTGGAAGGAGATTATATAATTAAGGGGATGGTACGTATTTATAGAGACACGAATTTTGAGTTATCTATTCAAAATATATACGTCAGGGGTACAATGGTAATGTTTGGTTATTGAAATTAAATAGTCGTAATGGACTATTTGTTCCGATAAAAACGGTACTTACTTTCATTCGAAACTCCACAGGTATATGGCCGGTTTGTTCACCGTTGGATTAAGCTCGGTTTTTTCTTAAATTAACGACAATTGTCGGATAATAAATTCAAAAATTGAATTCAATTTATCGAAAGTTTGTTTGAGAACATTGGATCAACCATTTCAATTAGAAAAAAATAACAAATAATAAAGTTTATTTTATTTTATAATATTATATTTAAATTAAAAATAATAATTAAATAATAAAAAATATTATTAAAAATCAACTAATTTATTTAATTTTCTGTAAGTTTTTTTTAATATTCTTTTATTCAGATCCATCTAGTATTATAAAGTTTTTTTATTAAAAAAATTTATATAATATGAGATAATTAGGAATATAAAATTATTGTATTAAAAATACTATTTAAAAAAATTAATTTCCAATAAAATAGATTAATTAAATTCTAACGATTTCTCTTCTCTTATAAGTATTTTTTATAATTTAAATATAATAATATAAATTTAAATTAATTTTTTTAAAAGCAAACTGACTTAAGAAAAGTTACTAAAATAATCCATTTAAAAAAGAAAAAAAAGTTATTAAATAATCCAATTAAAAAAGAAAGAGACTTATACTCATTTTATCCATTTCTCATCTAAAAAAATGAATTCATGCAATATTGAAAAACAAATTATTGATGTATTGTATCTATTAAGAATAATGTTAATTAACCTTTTGGGCTTTAAAAACACATGAATCAACATGGTAACAAAACTTCATCAATTAAGTTAAAAACTTTGGGTCTCAACTCACTTAAAAATTGAAATGAATTTTACAAAAATTGAAAAAAAAGTAATTTAAATATGATATAATATAATAAAATAGATTAAAAATATAAAATAATGAATTTTATAAGAGATAAAAGCCTACATTATGTTAATAATAATATCACATATTAATTAAGTATAATATAATAATAAAGTTTAATTAATGATCCGTGAGTGTTTTCATTCATTAAATTAACATTTTAGATTAAAAAGTTCATAATTCTTATAAATTTTTATGTAATCATTTAATTATATTTTTACCATTTTTAGATTACAAAGATAGAATTATGCAAATATGTTTATTTGAAAAAAAAATATGATGCATTGTAGTGATAAACTCTTTTTATGTGTATAAACAATATCGAAAATATACATTTCAACTTACCACGTAATTATTGTTTGATATAAAAAAATTTAAAATTATATACATTTCAAAAAAAGTATAATTCATATTTTTATTATTAAAAAAATCTAATATATTATTTCATATCAAACATTATTCAAATTAAACTATAGTTATTTAAACTCATTCAATATTGAACGTCGTCTAATTAGACCCATCAATTATAAGGATGCTACTTATTATAGTTATAAATTTTAAATGTATTATTTTTTATAACTTTTTTTTAAATCATTATAATATGCCATTGAAAACATGTTGTTTAGATATATGGATCGACTCGATGTCCAACCCACGCAAACTGCTTAAGCCAAGTCACCAACCTGATATGGAAGGCGAAGAACCCCAAATGTCCTACCTGTAGGACAACCCCGAGCTTAATAATAGCTCGATCTTAATGATCAGCTCAAGCTCAATGATAAGCTTGAATTCAATGATATCCCGAGCTCAAAGACAACCCAAGCTCAACGATCAGCTTGAGCTCAATAATCATTTCGAGCTCAACAATCAATCCGAGTTGGGGTTGACCTCAACTCTTGATATGTTGTACTTTATGCCAATTATACCACTCTGATATGTAAATATGTGTAATCAATATGTAATTGATACCTGTATAGGTAATATTATATAAATATATAGACCTCTTATGAGATCCACACATTTTGCCAATTAACTTAACTTCTCTCTAAGTTTTCTCTCTGTAAACCAAATCAATCCTAAACACACGTGTTTCTATTATATTTATTATTTGGCTAAACTATATCATTGGTCTCTAAACATTAACTAAATTTACATATAGGTTTTCAAACTTTTAAAACATACAATTTAATCCTCAAACTTTAAAATATCATAAGTAAGTTCCTAACTCTTAAATCATACGATTTAGTCTCCATATTTTTAAAATTTTACACATAGGTTCTAAAATTTTGATTCTTCAATATGTACTTTAATAGCCAAGCTAGATACTATGTGTGAAATTTTAAAAGTTTAAAGATTAAATTATAAGATTTAAAACTTTAGAAATCTGTAAATAAAATTTGAAAAATTTGAAAATTAAATCGTAGAATTTAAAAGTTTATAAACTCAAGTATAAATTTATTTAAAATATAAAAATTAATGAAATAGTTAAACCTTATTATTTAACAAAAAAGTCTTAAAGACATATTTTTTAAAATTAGAGCACTAAACATATATCTAATCAAATTTTACACAATTTTATATAAAAAATTATATTAAATTTTTACTCATATTAGACCTAAAAAACCAAATATTACAATAATATATATTTTTTTATAAAATAGAATATTTCTTTCAAGTTATACTAAATATTATATTTAATAATTTTTTATTAATTTTATATCATATATTAAATTTTAATTTATTACATGTAATAAAGAATTAATTTTTTTATAAAATGATTCATTAACAATATTAATATGATCGAATAATATTATATGAAATTAATGCAATAATATTAAATTTATTGTAACATTTATCGCTTGAAATAATTTGATACTAAATTTCATGTTTTACGATAGTGTTAGAGCCGTCAAAGCTATAGAAGGGAAAGTATAATTTTTCAATTTGGGAAATAAAATGGAAATTAAGAAAGTTGTAACAGTCATACGTACAGTGGAAAAATAATAGTTCAAAACTATAGTGAAATGTGAAGAAGGAACTAGGAAGCATAGCCAGCAATAATGCAGTACGGCAAAAATGCACCGAAATAAGTCATTTTTTTTATAAATAATAAAATTAAATATTTAAAAATTTATAATAATAAAAATTACATTTTATAATATTAATTTATATATCTTTTTATTTAAGATAAATATATTATTTTTATTTTTATAAATTTTAAAATTATTATTTTAAATAATTTCTTTTCTTTTTCATATAGCCGAAATAAGTCTTCTTGACTTGACCCAAAAAAAAAGGCAATACAGTCTTCTTCCAAGATGTCATATGTGGAAATTGTATAACGTGCGCTAGGATATATATTGTGTCATGATGTTTTAATAATATTTTAATTTATTTTTGATATTATTGTTTATTTTTATTTTTAGGTTGTATTTTATTAATATTTATATTTTAAAAAATATTAATTTTAATTTATTTGACCAATACTTACATTTTAGTAGATGATATAACTCGATATTTTTGTTCTTTCTGTCCAAAACACTGATAGCTTTGTTCACATTTTTTAAATTTTTAAATATATATTATAATATATTTTTTATTCATTTTATATCATCTTCGATCTTTTTTATTCCTATTCATTTTACGGTATCTTCAATCTTAATTCCTCATTTTATTAGAATAGTGGATAGTGATAGTTAAAAATGATCTATTTCATTGTTCAAATAAGACATGGGCTCCTTTTTATCTTTGAGACAAAATAAAAGTGATAAATTGATGTTAAAATAGGGTAAAATGATCAAGAATAAGAGAGGTTAAATAAGAGATAAAATAAGTTAAAAAAATATTAAAATATATATTTAATAACTCAAAAATATAAAAAAAAGTTATTAATATTACAGTGATTGGATGAAACGAAATACCACAAATACTTTTAATTAAAAACGTAGGTGTTCATTAAATATAAAAAATCTTAATAAAAATAAAATCATTAAATTGATGTTTTTTTAAATGTAAGTACTACTAAAATAACACATGAAAAATATAGATAAAAAAGTATTAAAAATAAAATAATATATATTAAATTTGTGATATATAGTGATACTCATATTTTATACATTTTAACATTGAGGTATCAACCGTGTTATGCTTTATATAGTATCGTATTTATTTTCGTTACGTAGGTACCAATCATGCCACATCATACATAGATTTGTATTTGTTTTTGTTGTATATACGTATGTATGTTTGTATTTACTAGCTCAAGTAGACTTATTTCTAATATTATAAAACTTAATTTTTTTAATTAAATTATTTATTTATAATAATAAAAAAATGTAATACCATTATGTTAATAGATAGAGTTATTTTCGAAATTATGTATATGATTTAGGAAAAGATACATAGATACATAAAGAAAGTTAAAAGGATGGTTTGAATTTGGTTACCAGCTATTACAATTTGATCAAATATCCCTCTCATGAGAAAAATTTATATTAAAAAAATTATATAACTCGAGACTCAAACTTTTCTTAATTTTATTTTTTTATATAAATCTTCAATCAACTTTGATTGTTCACCACATTATTTCTATAAATATAACTATTCAATAATAATTTCTTTTATTTATGTCATTTTGAGAGTAGAAAAACTCTTACAATTTTAAGTTTTCAAACCCATGGCTCCATTGTTGCTTTCATGGCTTCCATTGATCCGTGTTGTCAATCTCTCATCATCCTACCACACTCATCATTCCCCTACCTCTACTCTATTTTTAAGGTTCGTTTTTATTAGTCTTCAATAAAACTCGGTTTGTTCAGCCTTCCTCATTCGTTTCAAGCATTGCTCACCCTCACATGGTTCAATGGTTGTTAGTGTTCAACCATTCCTTGCTTGGCCCATTCCTTCACGTTGTGGTCCAACTTGCCTCCTCCTCATCCTTTTTCAAATGGTTACTGGATGCGTTGTATCCAACCTAGTGGTCTTCGTGGTACTCAATGTATTTTATTTTGGCACTGGTGGTTAGTCAATGCTAGTGGTCCTCTGCTCGAGAGTTGGTGGTTTTTCTTGGGTGATTATGGATTTCAATTTGTATTCAGTTAAGTTTTTAATTTTAGTGTCTCGTTTTGTATTTACCTTATTGTCGATTTGTTCACCACTAGTGTATAGGTGTGTGTTTTATATACAATTTTTGTTTTTTAAGTGTTCATGGATATTTTATTTTATTTTTAAATGGTTTTCACCTTATGGTTGTAATTTGTACTTTATTCTTATATGGTTTTCACTTTATAGATATATCGAGTACATATAAGTTAAAGGAATGATACACTTTTATCATTATAAGATTCTAAGAATGTTTCGTGTTAGAAATATTTAATGATTGTATTCTATTCTGTAAACTAAATATGTTTAAAGTAAACTAGATATACATTAGCAGATATGATATACATTAACATATATATATTAATATATTAATAGATATACATTAATAGCTCCCCTCAAACTCAAGGTGGATGTGAGACTAGTTTGAGGTTGTCAACCAAATTACGAGTACGTTCCTTAGGAAGTACCTTAGTGAAGATATCTACAAGTTGATCATTGGAGGAGAAGGGGAAAAACTTGAGAGCACCATGGGTAAGATGAGAACGAATAAAGTGACAATCAATCTCGATGTGTTTAGTCCGTTCATGGAAGACATCATTGTGAGCAATATGAATGACACTCTGATTGTCACAATAAAGGAGAGTAGTAGAGGATGTGGACACACCTAAATCCTTAAAAATCCATCGTTGCCAAATGAGCTCAGATGTGGTATCAGCAAGAGCATGATATTTTACTTCAGTATTAGAGCATGCCATGAAAGTTTGTTTCTTACTTCGCCAAGAAATCAAAGAAGAACGAAGGAGAAAGCAATAACCTGTAGTGGACCTGCAATTAGTGGGATCTCCTGCCCAATCAGCATCAGAGAATGCATGAAGTACAAGAAAAGACTAAGCTGAGTAGAAAATGCAATGGAAGAGAATGCCCTTCAAGTATCGTAGAATGCATAAAACAACAACATAATGAGTCGATCATGAAGTAGAAATATATTGGCTCACCTGATGAACAACATAAGAAATGTCTAGATGAGTAACTGTAAGATAAACCAGGCTTCCAACCAATCATTTGTAAAGAGAAGGGCTCACCTTCCGAGGGTGTTACATGCATATTAAGTTCAACTGGAATGTCAACAGTCTTGCTATTAATGAGTCCAGCTTGAGATAAAAGGTCAGATGTATGCTTGGCTTGAGTAATATAAAGACCATCTGTAGAATGAGTGATCTCAAGACCCAAGAAATAGCTGAGTCATCTCAAACTGCTAACTAAGAAAATCCTTGAGTTCTTGAATGTCACTGAGGTCATCACCGGTTATAATCATATCATCCACATATAGGAGAAGCAAAATGGTGCCTTTATCATTGCCATAAAAAAAATAAGGCAAAATCATAGGGACTGACAATGTAACCCAAACGAAGGATAGTGGAGCTGAACTTGGCAAACCACGCTCATGAAGCTTATTTAAGGCCATAAAGTGCACGTCGAAGGCAACAAACCTTGTTTATTTCAATAGAAAGACCAGAAGGAGGTTGCATATAGACTTCTTCATGAAAATCCGCATTAAGGAATGCATTTTTAACATCCATCTGAAAAAGGTCCCATTTACTTGCAGCGGCAACAGTTAAAAGGGTACGAACAGAGGAAATACGGGCAACTGGAGCAAAAGTCTCTTCATAATCAATCCCATACTCTTGGGTAAAACCTTTTGCAACAAGATGAGCCTTGTAGCACTTGATGGACCCATCAGAGCGAGTCTTGATCTTATAGATCCACTTACAACCAACCACAGACTGACCAGGAGGGAGAGTAACTAGGTCCCAAGTATGATTTTTGGTTAATGCATCAATTTCTTCTTTCATTACAATCTGCCATAAAGGGTTAGTAGATGCCTCACGATAGGTCTGAGGCTCATGAAGTGTAGCAAGGGAAGTGTAACAATGATAATCAAGTAAATGTGCAGGGATGGATCTTATCTGGGTTGAGTGGCGATGTAAAATGTCTTGTGAAGGATCTTTAGGTAGAGTAGAAGCAGGGGACCTATGCTCAAGGTGGGGTAGCTCGTCATCAACCTGTTCTTCTACAACCTGTCTAAGAGAATCATCAAAAATATTTGAAGATTGAATAGAAAAGTCCAAAGGAGGATCAAGAGTATCTGTAGAAGGAATAGGAGATTCATCTGGAAAGATTTCTAAAAAAATTGAGTTAGTTAAGGAAGAACGAAAGTGAGAAAGTTTAACAAATAAGCAATTTTTCCAAAAGACAACATTATGGGAAACAAAAAGATGATGCGAGATAGGATCATAACATCGATACCTTTTTTGAGTTTCACCATAACTAAGAAAACAACAAATTCTAGATTGAGGCTCAAGTTTATTGTGTTCATGAGGCTGAAAAAGAACAAAACAAGCAGATTTGAATGAGTGAAGGTAATGATAGTCAGGGGATAACCCAAAAAGGTGCTCATACGGAGTCTAATTATGAATGATAGCCCTTGGAATGTGATTAATAGCATGAAAAACATGAAGAACGACTTCACCCTAAAATGGGACAGGAACTTTGGCAAAAAAGAAGAAGAGCATAGACAGTGTCAAGAATATGACAAAATTTTCTTACGGTTCTACCATTTTGTTGAGAGGTGCTTGGACAGATTAGATGATGTACAATGCAATAGGAATGTAACAGATTTTGAAAATAATTTTGAGTATATTAAATAGCATTATCAGATCGAAATGTTTTGATATGTTTAGAGAATTGTGTTTCAACCATTTTTGCAAAGTTACTGTATATTGGTAAGATTTTAGAACGAGATTTCATAGGAAAGATCCAACTATAATGAGAATAATCATTAATAAAAACAACAAAATATCGAGATCCACCAATACTAGTAACATGAAAAGGTTCCCAAATATCAAAATGAATTAACTCAAAAATACTATTAGAGATAGATTCACTATTATTGAAAGGTAAAGCTGGCTGTTTTCCTAACTTGAATGAAGTACAATCAAAATTATCTTTGGACACATAACCCAACAGACCTTTAGAAGCTAACTGTTGTACTCGAGTTGATGAGGCATGACCAAGACGAGAATGCCAAATTGTGAGAGAAGGTAAGGAAGAAATTGCAGCAGCTGTAGCAACAATAGAGGTAGAAGTAACAAGTAGAAGATGAAGATTGTTCACAGGAAACATATGCCCGACCCTAGGACCAGTCCCAAGCTCTTACCCCGTCCTCGGTTCCTGCATTATACACCCAGAATAGTCAAAAATAAGGTGATATCCTTGTTCAGTTAATTGTCCTACAGAGCATAAATTATAGGATATGTTAGTTACATGGAAGACCCTAGGAACAAAGAAGTTGGAGGTCGAAATAAAACCTAGACTATTCTCATGCATGGTGGAACCATCAGTTAAATGAATATTAAGAGGATGTAGTGCAGGGTCAAGTTTGGATAATAAAGATGAGTGAAGCGTCATGTGATTACAACATGTAGAATCAAAAAGCCAAGTTTGAGACTTACCGGGCAGAACTGAGAGAGTAGTGGAAAGAGATACATTACCAGTCATTTGAACAACCCGAGTTATGATCTTCTGTAGTTTAGTGGGGGAGAGATTGATAGTGGATCTAGAAGAGTGGGACTCTGTTGAACTGGAAGACATCGGCGGAGTAGGCTCAGTATTAGCAACAATAACAATAGATTTGTTGCGATGGTAATGAGTCTCAATGGTGTGGCCATGATGCTTGCAATAATTACAGAACCTTTTGTTGCTCTACCTATGACGATTTTTAGAGTTAGAGGAATCACCTGATTGCCGAGGTTGCTTAATGGCAAGAGTAGAAGGAGTAATAGCCAAAACATTGAACTTATTCTGGGCTTGAAGGGTTGCAAGCCAAGCTTATTCTCTAACCAACTCATTTACAGTAGTATCAAGATAGGGATGAGGACTATGATTAAAAAGCTAACCTCAGATGGGCTCAAAGTCCTTGTGAAGTGACATCATGAACTCATAGAGACAAAATTCATCCCTAACTGTAGCATTTTGCTGAGCATCCTTTGAGCATGCCCAAATTGGATCACAAAGGTCAATTTGCTCCCAAAGGAAGCGAAGTTGATTATAGTAGTCATTGATGGATTGCCCTAGTTCCTATCGAAGTTGATGCAATTCAATTACTAACTGATATTTCATTGATCCGTGAGTAGTTGAGTACCTTTTGGCCAACATATCCCATGCTGATTTGGCATCATCAAAGTTACCCAACAGATTGGAAATGGAAGGAATGGAAGTATTCTGAATCAATGTGAGGATCATGTGGTTGTGACTATTCCATTCAATCATGCGACCAAGGAAGGTAGCATCTTCTTCACTTGCTCATTTGATAGGAATGATAATTACACCAGTATAGTAATGCCAGAGCATGCGACCCTTGAGAAAACTACACATAACTTGAGACCATGATAAGCAATTCTTGGTCCCTTCCAATATAGTATTGATGAGGCAAGGAATAAAAACATCATGTTTATCCATTTGGAAACATAATATGCAAAAAAGACTACAAAAATGAGGTCTATGCAAAAAACTGAGTAGAGAGGATTTGAATTGCAAAAAGTCAACTATCAAAGTCAACGGTCGGTCATTGGTCAACAACAACAACACACAGTCAACAGTGATGTCAGTAGAAGGTGATGATGACATCAGCCCTAGGGATACGTCATTGATGATGTCACAAGATGAGTGCGGCATGTGAGGTGCGTGAATTTGATGCGCTGTTTCTATTGGCGGCGTGTGCGGGCACGTGCAACCTCCGATGATTATGAGACTTCCATGGTTATATAGATCTACTCGAGGTGATCACAGTGGTATCTATAGAAAGTTTGTTGGAGCAGGATGCACGACGGTGTTTGGTTTCATTTGGTGACACGTGAGGAAGATGTGTAGTTCCTTTGAGCGGTGCATGAGGGAGCGTGTAGACTCTGATGGTTGCGGTACTTCCACGTTTGTGTAGATCGGACGATCACTATAGTACCTGTATAAATGTTATTGGAGCAAGATGCACGACAATGATGGTTATTGTAGAGGTCTGTGTGGTACGGGACTTCTCAACAACGATGACTGTAGACCCGGAACCTAAGGACAACGCCTGAAAGACGTTGGAGGTTCAACGATGAGTGACTGTAACAGGTGTTGTGACAGTGAAAACTATAAGGGTGAAGTAATACTAGAAAAGACAAGACTGCTAATAGAAAGGTAAAAACAGTGACTCTGATACTATGTTAGAAATACTTAATGATAGTATTCTGTTCTGTAAGTTAAGAAATATACATGATGTCTTCATATAAGAGTTATAAGCAAACTAGATATACTTAAAATAAACTACATATGTATTAACAGATATGATATATATTAACTGATATACATTATTATGTTAATAAATATAAATTAATATTTTGATTTTCTATCCAAATATTAAAATGATTATGGAGTTTTGTTGGATAATCCTACAAAAATATCTGGCAAATTTTAAAGGTGTCTTGTTAATCGTTAATTTTTTTTTAACTATTGTTTTATTAGAATAGATAAAATATGATTTTTTTTATTAATTTTCTATCCAAACATTAAGGTGATTACGTAGTTTGGTTGGATGACCCTACAAAATTTTCGGGCAAATTTTAAACGTGTCTTGTTAATCCTTATTTTTTGATTATTTTTTAACTATTATTTTATTGGAACAGATATTTTTTATAAAATTTCTTTGCTCTTCTGAGGATATTTTCTACTTTTGTTATTTAAAAAAAAATTGTCAATAAGTTCTGTGTTTATGACGTAAACTGTAGAGATCCAATAATATTCTCGATAACATTCTCGATAAAACATGTTATGTATATTTTACAAACGTGATTATCCTCTTAGCAAAAGTCAAAAGATAGAGATCCATCGAAATGACGTAGCTAGAGTGGCATTAATGATATGATTGATATGGATAACCACTTTCATTAACTAGGATGCATGTATTATCAAATAACAACAAATCCAAATTTGGAGCAGTTATATGAACAGTAGCGTTTTGAAAATATTAGATAGAAAATTATCAAATAATATATATCATTACATTATTATAAATTTTATATCTTTTCATTTCATAAATTTATCATAATTTAATAAAGTATCATTTATTTTACATTCATTTATAACTATGCATGTATTGTTATCGTAACAATACATTCATAGTTATAACACAATATTATTTTACTTCATATATTATTCAATACAATCAAAATTTATATACCTAGATTTTAATGACAAAGAAAAATATAAATAAAGTATTTAATTTTGTATTGATTTTTTAAAATTTCGTAAAAATATACAAAATATTTGAAAAAATAATACCTTAAAAAGAGACGATGACTAATTCTGAAAATGAGTGAAGAAGATGATATGTTTTATTTTTAAAATTTATATTTAATTTAAATTAAAAGATAAAAGTATCATTGAAAAAAAAAAAAAATTTAAAGATATTAAAAATTCTATAAAAATGTTAGAAATATTGTGATATTTTTGATTCATGAGTGTAATGTGAAGCCTTTACGATATATTTTTTTAATAACACACAAGCTGTTGTTTTTTGTGCTGGATGTTTTTGGCACATGTAGTATTGGTTGGACATCTTGGCCCCAACTTTGAAGAAGATTTTCACCGACCCTTACATGAGCGAGATTTTTGTGTTTGTTGACTCTTTGAACCACAAATGATATCACAATTTTTCTAATTTTGCTGCGTTTTTACTCGGAAAGTACTTTAAACAGGAGTTTTCTTCGGCTGTTAATTCGTATGAATCGAACACCCGAAAGAATTATTCCAACCATTACTTAAATGGAATTTAATTTATATTATAAATTATCCATTTTAAGTCTATACTATTACAAATTAAGTCAATGTTTTATTTATATATTTGATTTATTTGATTTGATTTGATATTGATAATTTAAATTATTATAATTTTTTTATAATTTTTAATGAATCAAATTAAATTAATTCTAAAAACGTTAAATATATAAGTAAAAATACAAAAATATATTACAAGAATATTTAAGTAATCACTGCCTAAAATAAAAAAAATATTTTATACTTACATTTTATGTAATTATGATTAGTAATAACATAATATATTTATAAAAATAGTTAAAAATAATAAAATAATTTGATAAACTTATGAATAATAAACTCATCATAAATATTTTATATAAAATAATTTATAAATTCAAAAGGAATGATAACATATATAATTTTTAAATAAAATAAAAAAATACATATATAGCTAATGACGTTTGTTATTTATTAAATATTATATAATTTTTTTAATAAGTAACTAATCAATATATTACAAGAAAATTAGTTTTACGAGAAAAGGATTTTTTTCCTTAAAGTCAAGATTTTATCCCTTAAAGTCAAGATTTTATCCCAAATATAAATTAGGGACGATAGAAATTTGCCAATTTTTTTGTTCCAAAATGAAGGTCATAGAAAATCTACCTAAAAAATATTTAATTTTGTCTCAAAAATAATAGATTTAAAGATAAATAAAATACTTTTGTCTTTAAATAGGGAAAAAATAAAAAATACCCCGAAATTTTTAATATTTTCAAAAATACCCTTAACTTTTAAAATAAAAACTATAATACCCCTAAGGTTTAAGGTATCTTCAAAAATGTTCTTATTATTTAACAGAAGTATCAAAAAGACGTGAAAATCACATCAATATCTAAAAAGTCTTTTATACCCCTACCTATATAGTTTTTTGAATATTACTGTTGAGAATATTATCACAAATACCCTTGAGATTTTACTTTTCTTCAAAAATACCTCTGTTATAATAATTAATTTAACTTTATAAAAAATATTTCTACTATAATAATTAATTTAACTTCATCAAAAATACCCATGCTATAATAATTAATTTAATTTCATCAAAAATTCCCCTACTACAATATTTAATTTATCTTCATCAAAAATACCTCTACTTCTCAATAACACGATATAAAATATTTTTCAAAAATACCTCTGCAGATAAATTAAGTTAATAATGCACACAATATCAAGTTAAATATTTTTGAAAAATATTTTATATCATGTTATTGAGAAGTAGAGATATTTTTTATGAAGATAAATTAAATATTATAACAGGGGCATTTTTGATGAAGTTAAATTAATTATTATAATAGGGGTATTTTTGATGAAGTTAAATTAATTATTATAACAAAAGTATTTTTTATAAAGTTAAATTAATTATTATAATACGAGTATTTTTGAAGAAAAGTAAAACCTCAAGGATATTTGTGATAATATTCTCAACGATAATATTAAAAAAACCATATAGGTAGGGGTAGAAAAGAATTTTTCAGATATTTATGTGATTTTTCATGACTTTTTGATACTTTTATTAAATAATAAGGACATTTTTGAAGATACCTTAAACTTTAGAGGTATTGTAGTTTTTTTAAACGTTAAGGGTATTTGAGAAGATATTGAAAACCTTGGGGGTATTTTTGATTTTTTATCCCACGGGAGTGATATATATATAAGGGTGAAATTACCATTTTGCCCCTAATGTTAAACGGAGATATAACGCTGATAACGTTCATGAATATTTTTGATATTAAATAAAACTTAAGGGTAATTTTGGAAAAACGCAAAACCTTAAAGATATATGTGATAATAATCTCTTTAAATAAGATAAATGTTCTTTAAAATTGCTTAAAAATGTTTTAACGACAAAATATTTATCTTTTAAAATTAAAACATCCATCCCAGAGTTTTATCCCTGAAAACAAATTGATTATAACATTTTTAGGGCAATTTTTGTTGCCTTCTAACTAACAATTTTTGGCCGAACTTATTTTGATTGAGATGAATCTACGACAAATGTTTTCATCTTAAAATATATTTGAGGAAAAAATTGTAACTATTTATCTAAAAAAATATTAACAAAATTGTATTTAAGGAATTTTCATTAAGCAGTATAACATAGTATATTGAGTGTCAAATTAAAGATGAATGTGCATATTATATTAATAAAAAAATAGTAATCTAAAATTTCTAAAAAATAATGTCTAATAACATAATTGAGACATGCAATTATATATGATAGCCACTCTCGAATGATTTTATCAACTTCAATATCCTTCATCATCGTGTAAAAAAAAAGTATAATTAGTTAAATGATAAAAATAAATACCAGTAGTAACAACCAACATATTGAGCAAGTAAATCTTACAGTGGGAACTCACAAACTTGCATCTAATAATGCAAAAACATAATAGCATAAGACCATGGTCACACTATAACGCTAGCTGGAGCAATTAATGACGTTTTTAATACTATTATAATTAAGCCTTCAAAAGCTACCATATTTTACTGAATGGTGGCATTCATTAAACATTACTACTTTTTTCAAAATACACAATGCAAACCTTTGATCTTAATTTTATACACACAAATCTTAGAAAAGAAAGTAAGAAATAGTGGGAAATAAAACAATAATTTAATTATTATTGAGATACATTAATGCATAGTTGTATCTAACTCTATCAAACTATGCATCGATCTCAACTATATATATATAACCAAACACCAACTAATTTTCACTCCATGTTTAAAAGTTATTATTGTTGTTGGCACAATCACTACTCTTTTCATCAAGTTCTAACGTCACTTATGCATCTTTTTCAAGAAATAAAAATATGCTGTAAAAAAAAGCAATCAAAACATAGTCGTTGCTTATAGTCAATATGAAATTATAAAAAGATAATGACTTGATCTAAAAAGATAATGATTATACTACTTACTAATTAGATAGGAATAAGAAGGAAAAATTAACCTATGGGGTATTGTCAATCATTAGATGGTCTTAGTTTCAAAATCTGCTCCCATTGTGACTACTTCTTACTAAGGTATCTCTATTTGCCAATAGCAGCCCTTGAATAACACAAATAACAACGAAAACCAAGTTAGTTAGAAAACTACAACAAATAAATCAAATACAGCTATTTGAATTAAAATGTCTTATAATTATATGTTAACAAAGAATAAATATTTATTGTAAATGTCACTTAATTCTATATACATTTCAATGTGTATATATATATATATTAAAATAAAATACATTCTAATATAATTGGTTCTTTAAAATGAGTCTTTTTCATTCAAGAATGTTATTAATATAGTGTATCCTCCTCATCTTCACATCTGACATCATGTATCAAACAATGTATATATATAAAAAAATATTAGTATCCTCTAAAGCCTCGCACGCTTACTTCTTATAGCCCTTTTTTGATCTAATTTATCACACATGCATGACATAATTAATATTAAAAAGCTTTCAGAGTTTATATTTCTCACACTTACACTTATTCATCAAGCATTCAGCTACATAAAGTCAAGCCTGCAAGCACATTAAAAAAATATTACATTATTCATCAAAATGGCATGGATATTCCTTTATTCGCCTTCACTTGGAATTGAGAATCATACAAGTCATTATACTAAAAGAATGACCCTTTTTCGCAATAATAATGGAATCTTAGTGACCTGTTTTCTAAAAAGAATAGGAAAGCACAAAGCTAATATTATGTATATACAATTATCTAGCAAAACTTTAAACGGGTAAATTGTCCAACCAAATTTTGAATGAGTAAATTATCCAGCCAAACAAAGATACCATAGATAAAGGCATCAAGAAATGCATTATTCCTTGCTTTTAAAATCTGCACTGTTCAACGAGATCAACTTTAAATTCATCATTTGATGCTATTGGAAATGAATTTAAATAAAAATATATATTTTTTATTATTTTATGACCGTTATTTCATAAATTATGTAACTATCATTTTCATAATTATATGACTGTTATTTTCATAATTATGATATTGTTATTTTTATGATCGTTATTTTCATAATTATGAGACCGTTACTTTTATGATCGTTATTTTCATAATTATGCGATCGTTACTTTTATGGCCGTTATTTTCATAATTATGTGACCGTTACTTTTATAACCGTTATTTTCATAATTATATAACCATTACACATATTTTTTCAACTATAAATAGGGGCAATAGCCCTCAGTTTAGAAAACAACTTAACAACTCAAAAACAGTTCTACGGTTTTTTATAGCAAAATCAAAGAAAAGAAAATTCAGAATTGTTTTCTCAGATTTTCGAGCAACATAATATTTAAGAGGTGTAGTATTTCGGACTTTATTAGTGTAGTAAAGATCCGAGACATAAAAAAGATCCTGGGTTGTTTTATCCTGGGGTCGACGAGGTTGTGTTTGCTTGCACAAATTTGGGCAGAGCTGCGAAACGTCTTAAAGAGAGCGACCTAGTCCACGACTCAACCCAAGCAGTTCATTTCAAGTTATCGGTAATATTGTTCTTACATAGTTTTTCACATATTTGTTCCAACAATTTTAAGACGTATTCTATCTACCATGTTTACTGAAATGTTAACTACTGATCTCAACAAACCATTTCGTTTTAAAGAACTACACTTTAAAAAATAGAGACAAAAATGTTATTTTTCTTAACCATTTAAAATGTCGCTTTTGTTCTTATGATTGAAAAACCAACACTGCCTGATTCTCATACTGAAGCTACAATAAATGATTTAAACACCTGTATAGAAAATCATTTTCTATGCAAAAAAAAATTTATTCTTAATGGATTAGCTGATAACTTATATAATTATTATAACTCTGATATCGTCTGCTAAGGAAATTTGGGAAGCACTTCAAAAGAAGTACGATATTGACGAAGTTGGAACTAAGAAGTATGAGGTCAGTAGATACATGAAGTATCAAATGATTGATGGCAAATCTGTGGAAGCTCAATCACATGAACTACAGAAGATAGCACACGAAATAACTTCTGAAGGTATGACTTTAGATGAATAATTTCAAGTAGTTGTTATTATAGATAAATTACCTCATGCTTAGAAAGATTTTAAGAATACGCTTAAACATAAAACTAAGGAATTTTCTTTAGAAAGTCTTATAACCCGTTTAAGAATAGAAGAAGAAGCCCGAAAATAAGACCAAAGAGATGAAGTACTCATTGTCTCAAACAACAGTACCAATAAGAAACCCTCATCTGTAATTCTGAAACCTAAAGGTAGAAATATGAAAACTCAGAATCGTAATAATAACCAAAACTGTAACCACCAAAATAGAAACAAAAATTATCCTCCCTAGAATGGACCTTAACCCCCTTAAGGAATAACACATTCATGTGTTATAGTTGTAACAGACTTGGCCATTTGGCTAAGAACTGCCAGAACAGGAATCGTCCTACCCCGCAGGAGAATCTTACAGAAGATCAACTTATTGCTATGATATCTAAAATCAATTTTGTTGGTGGATCTGAGGGGTGGTAGGTGGACACTGGTGCTTCTCGCCATGTTTTCTATGATTGAGATATGTTCAAGTCCTACTCTGAGTTTGAGTATAAGAAAGTGCTGCTGGGCGACTTCCACTCCACTAAAGTTGTTGGTACTGGTGAGGTGGAATTGAAGTTTATCTTTGGAAAGACTATCATTTTGAAAGATGTCTTGCATACTTCAGAGATGAGAAAGAACTTAGTTTCGGGATATCTTCTTTACAAAGTTGGGTTTACTCAAACTATAGGGGCTGATTTATATACAATAACTAAAAATAATATTTTTTGTTGGGAAGGGTACGCCACTAATGGCATGTTTAAATTGAATGTTGAGTTCTTTTAATATTTGGCATGCTAGACTCTGTCATGTTAATAAACGCATAATCAAGAACATGAGTAGCTTAGAACTAATTCCTAAACTATCTTTGAATGATTTTGGAAAATGTGACTTTTGTAGTAAAGCTAAAATAACAAAAACTTCACATAAGTCAGTAGTTAGAGAATTTGAACCTTTAGACTTAATATACTCTGATATATGCGAACTTGATGAAAATTTAACAAGAAATGGAAAACTCTATTTTATAACTTCTATTGATTACTATTTAGATTATACTTATGTATATCTAATGAAAAATAAAAGTGAAGCATTTGACATGTTTAAAATATTTATGACTAAGATTGAGAATCAACTTAACAAAAAAATAAAAATATTTCTAAGTAATAAATGTACTGAATATGATTCTAATATTTTCAATGTTTTTTTTAAAACTCATGGAATCATACATGAGAAAACTGAATCTGATTCTCCTGAAATGAATGGTAAAGTTGAAAAAAAATTTGAAACCTTTGATGAATCAGTTATTGCAATTTTATTAAACTTTGGTATTGATTCCCATTGGTAGGAGGATTTTTTATTAACTGTTTGTTATGTGCTAAATATAGTGCCTAAATCTACTAGTAAAATTTCACCATCTGAAATTTTGAAAAATAAGAAACTTAACTTATTTTAAAACTTGGAGTTGTTTAGTCTATGTTAGGATCCCTGATCCTTAAAAGAAATAAACTTACTAGTAGAACATACGAATGTGTATTCATAGGATATGTTGTGAATAGTAAAGCTTACAAATTCTATGACTTAAATGATTATAGTTATGGAATCAAATGATGTTGACTACTGTGAACATAGGTTTCCATTTAAATTGAAGAATAATGGGTGCTCGTCTTCTAGTTGTTTACCCATAACTAGAACTAGTAAACAAAATGAGGAATTAAACACTGAAATTAGGAGAAGTAAACCAGCTCGAACCCTTAAGGACTTTGGGTCTGATTTTTATGCTTATACCTTAGAAGAAGATCCCCAAACTCTTCAAAAAACCTTATCTTCTTTAGATGCCAACTTATAAGAATAAGTCATAAATGATGAAATAGACTCTCATGAGTATAATAAAACTTGACAGTTAGTTGACTTACCTCCTGGTTGCAAAACCATAGGATGTAAATGGATACTAAAGAAGAAATTAAAACTTGATGGTACTATTGAAAAGTATAAAGCTCGTCTAGTAGTCAAAGTGTATAGGCATAGGGAATATGTAGATTTCTTTTATACCTTTTCACCAATCACAAGAATAAATTCCATACATACTTTTCTCTCTTGCTACTATCCATGATTTAGTAGTGCACTAAATGGATGTCAAAACTGCTTTCTTAAATGGTGACTTAGAAGAAGAGATTTATATGGACCAACTTAAGAGCTTTGTTATCCCAGGTCAAGAAAATAAAGTTTGTAAACTATATCAATATTTGTATGGTCTAAAACAAGTACCTAAACAAGTTTTAAAATTTTTTATAATATAGTTATCCCACATGAATTCAAAATGAATGAAAGTGACAAATGCATTTATTATAAATCAGAAAATGACATTTACACTATTATATGTTTATATGTGGATGACATGATTATTTTTGTGCCAAATATTCATGTTAATGTGAAAAATTTATTATGTGCTAACTTTGATATGAAAGACCTCGGAGAAGCGAGTGTAATCCTTGTTATAAAGATTACTAGGTCTGAAAAGGGAATTTCTCTAGATCAATCTCATCACATTGAGAAGATCTTAAAGAAATATAATTACTTTAACTGTAAATCTGCATGTACTCCTTATGATCCTAGTGTAAAGTTGTTCAAGAACGCCGGGGACGGTGTTAGATAAACTGAGTATGTGAGCATCATTGGTAGCTTACGTTATGCTAATGATTACACTAGACCAAACATAGCTTATGTTATGGGACTACTATGTAGGTTTAGTAGTAAACCTAATATAGAGCATTGAAATGCAATTGAAAGGGTCATAAGATACCTTAAGAGAACTATGAACCTTAGATAATATAATAAGAAGTTTCCCACTGTTCTAGATGGATACATCGATGATGATTGGAACACTCTATCATAAGACTTCAAAGTAACTAACAGCTATATATTTAGCATTGTTGGTGGAGCTGTTTCTTAGAAGTCTAAGTAATAAACAATATTGGCTCAATCTACGATGGAGTTTGAAATTATAGCACTAGCTACTACTAGTGAAGAAGCAGGCTAGTTAAGAAGTCTATTAGCTGAGATCCCTTTATGGGAAAGATCAATACCAGCTGTCTTGATCCACTGTGATAGTACCGCGGCTATTGCAAAGACTTAGAATCGTTATTACAATGGCAAGAGACGACAGATACATAGTACTGTTAGAGAATTTCTCTCTACAAGAGCTATAAGAATGGATCATATATGTACTGATGAAAATTTGGCTTATCCTTCGACGAAAGGATTAACAAGAGATAAGGTTTTCAAAAATCTCGAAAGGAATGTGAATATTGCCCTTAGAATGAAGAGTCACACATGATGGTAACCCAACTTATAGGCTGGAGATCCTAAGAAATAAGTTCAATAGCTAATAACAAGTCATGAAGTGATATGAGATGAATCATGCTATTATAAAGTCCCATTCTATATTGTTAGAAGCATGAAGTCTTGAAGCGACATAAAGGATGAGTTAATTATTAAACTCTTAATGAGTTCTATACTATATATGGAGTGAAGTACGTAGTTATAGGAGTACTCTTGATAGACTCACATATATGAATGTGGAAGTGTGGCCGCTTCCTATGAAAATTTTGGGCAAAATTTACTAGAGCACTCGCTATACTGGGATACACGTGCATGACCGTAAAGTACAGGCTTTTCGATCTACACCTTGGAAAGGTTATGTGTGTAATGTTGTTAGAGATAGAGTTCAAAACTACGAGTTACTCTAGTATATTCTAAAGCATCAACACTATACAAAGGTTCAAGTCGATAGACACTTTTTGCTTATGCACAATCTTATACTTTTAATTGATCGGTTGCTCGATGAAATTATTTTTATTTAAAATTCAAGTGGGGGATTGCTGGAAATGAATTTAAATAAATAAAATATTTTTTATTATTTTATGACCGTTATTTCATAAATTATATAACTGTCATTTTCATAATTATATGACCGTTATTTTTATGACCGTTATTTTCATAATTATGTGGCCATTACTTTTATGACCGTTATTTTCATAATTATATGTCAGTTATTTTTTACCGTTATTTTCATAATTATATGACTATTACTCATATTTTTCAACTATAAATAGGGGCAATAGCCCTCAGTTTAGAAAACAACTTAACAACTCAAAAATAGTTCTACGATTTTTTATAGCAAAATCAAAGAAAAGAAAATTCAGAATTGTTTTCTCAGATTTTCGAGCAACATAAATATTTAAGAGGTGCAGTATTCTGGATTTCATTAGTGCAGTGAAGATCCAAGACATAAAAAAGATTCTGGGCTGTTTTATCCTGAGGACGACGAGGTTGTGTTTACTTGCACAAGTTTGGGCAAAGTCGCAAAACGTCTTAAAGAGAGCAACCTAATCTGCGATTCAACCCAAGCAGTTCATTTTAGGTTATCGATAATATTGTTCTTTCATAGTTTTTCACATGTTTGTTCCAACAGCTCATTTAAAGAATAATTATGCTTAATACTCGCTAATCCAAGTAACATACAATTCGAATTCAAAATGTGCAATGTAAATCTCAAGATATTGCTACAACTCAATTGACTAGGAAAATGTTTTAAACAAGAACAAGAATAAGATTACTTTTACTTATTCTAACAATAAATGATTAATGAAGTGATATAAACAACTTAGCGAAAGAAAAATATTCTATTTAGAACGACAATGTAGCAAGTCAGCAACGTATATTTCACCATGATATTTTTCTGTAGTGCTAGTTCTTCATGTGTACATGATATTTCACCATAGGAAAGTTTAGCATAGCCTTAGTCTTTACTCAAAATCAATTTTAAATAACCTAAAATGAAAATATCTTCCAGTAAGTTTTTAAGTTGTACTCCAACATAAATATTTTCTATGAATATATCTATTGACCATGGGTCCAAATAATATTGGACTGGGTGTTCTATAACTATATGTATCCTTGTATTATATTTATTGCACCAATTTAAAGAATGTACGTAGAGAATGTTTCCATATCATGATCACCACAGACAGTTCATGAAGGATTGAAGTTATCAGGATTTGGCTTGCCAAAAAATGTGGTAGGAATTAAGAAACTCAACTCAGTGGATATATCTTTGTAGAAGAGATGTATTGTACATGTCTAATCCAATTAATGCCTATCAGCATAAAAAAATAAGAATTATAGCCTGGAATATGAATGGAAGTATTATATATGAAATGCCTAATAAAGATAATTCTGATGAAGACCAAAAATACATATATTATGAAAATATGAAAACCTCCCGCTGTTGAGTTGAAAAACCAGTTGCATAACTAAAGTGTATTTTAGACTTAACAAATGCTTAACATCATATTCCCTGATTTCATGAGAAATATACCAACTATGCAATAATACGAATTCAGTATGAAGAGGTTTTAAGTAGGTACTTAATATTGATGAAAATACAAAAAGAACACCAAGGAAAGAAAACACAAAACATGAAACCTTTAGAAGAGTGGGTATTATTTCAAAGATTTGTGTCCTTCTTCAAACAATCTTGTATATTAGGATTCAATTTTTTAAAGATAAGAAAAAATCAATAGGATCAAAAGAATAATTGCCTACATAAATTAACTAGGTGGACAAGTCATTTAAGAAAACAATTTTTCATTCTCAACTTAAACTCTCATGATATATATAGGACAAATCGAACATTATATATATTGAAAATATAAATTAGATAAATGGTTCATCAAATTACTGCCTATTACTGCAAGGAGGAAGCTAAAATCTTAAAACAACAACGACTAGATCAACCAGGTGAGACATTAGAGCTTAAATCCAGTGGACTCCCAACCGTCGTAGTTTCTATTCTAAAGAAAAAAACATGTTTACCAATCCTCATCTAGAAGAATACATTAATTCTCTTTTTATTGGGTTAGAAAAAACACAATTTCTCATGAACCTTGAAATTGAAAGAAACTAAAATTGAAAACACAGAACACAACAATTCATTAATGGATTTGGCGTATAATTAGCCATTGATGTACAAACTGAAAAATGGAATACAACTCCATGAACGAGATCATGGGAAGAACATTGATCAACACAATCAGTGATCGTGCGCCCATTTTGCTTATTGAACATAAAAATTGAATGAAACTAAAATACTAATCGAAACCCTAATTTTTCTCTTTATTCTCTCCCTTAAACTAGTTTCTATCAATAACTAGTTTTAACTTAGGAACTTGATAAATTCCTAGCTGACTTCGAGACCTTTAGAATGCATCCAACGTGAGAGGTTTTGTCATCACATCTGCCAATTGATCTCGTGTCCCACAATATACTAACTCTACTACTCTTTCTTTTGTGAGATCACGAAGGAAATGAAAATGCACATCAATATGCTTTCTTCTCCCATGTAATATAGGATTCTTTGATGACTTGATTGTGGAGCTGTTATCATAAAAAAATGTGGTGTTGTTCTTGCTTTCCTCCAAACTTAATTTTTCTAATATCCTTCTCATCCATACAGCTTGGCTAGCACATGCAGGTACAGCCACGAGTTCTACTTCTATAATAGAAAGTGTGACTATAGGTTGTTTTCTTGAAGACTATGCAATAGCTCCTGAACCCATCATAAAAACATATCCTGATGTGCTCTTACGATCATCTAAATCTCCTGCATAATTATTGTCTACATAACCAATCAGATTCTCATAATTTCCTTCCTTTTTGTAAAAGATTCCAAGCTCAGTGGTACCCTTCAAATATCGCAAGATTCTTTTTGCTGCTAACATATGTAACTCAATTGGTTTTTCCATGTACGCGATGATCAAACTTACTACATACATTAAATCTGGCCTTGTAATCGTCAAATACATGAGAGATCCCACCATCTGTTTGTATATAGATTCATCTACTTGTATCCCATTTTCATTTTTAAATAACTTGCATCTTGGGACAAGGGGATTATGGACCAAATTGCAATTCTCCATCCTGAACCTCCTCAATACCTCTTGGTTATATTTTTTCTTTGACACATGTAAATTCTATCATACTTTTGTAAAACTTCTATACCAAGAAAAAATCTCATTTTTTTCCAAATCAGTCATGTCAAATTCTCTTAGCATGAAATGTTTAGATTCAACAAACATTAATTCATCATTACCAGTGAATATTAAATCATCTACATATGGACTAACTATAACAATTTTACCTCTCTTATTTTCCTTAATGAATACAGTATGTTCACTATAACACTTCTTGAACCCTTGACTCATGAAGTATGCTTCTATACGGTTGAACCAAGCTCATGGGAGCTTGTTTTAGTCTATAGAGAGCCTTTTTCAACTTATAAACTTGTTGAGGATGGCTCTTTGATTCATATCCCTTTGGCTGCTCTATGTATACTTCTTCATTGATTTCTCCATTCAAGAAAGTAGATTTAACGTCAAGTTGGTAAAGTGTCCATCCTTTTTATGCTGTTAAGGCCACAATCATTCTCAATGTGTCTATTCTTGCAACTGGTGCAAACACTTATGTGTAGTCGATTCCTTGTTGTTGCATATAACCTTTAGCCACTAACCGAGTTTTGAATTTGCCCACTTATCCATTTTCTTTGAGTTTGGTCTTGAAGACCCACTTTACTCCAATTGTTTTTACACCTATAGGTAAATCAGTTAGTTCCCATGTATTGTTTTTTTCTATTGCTTTTATCTCCATGTCCATAGCCATTTTCCATTTTCATGCTTTATTTCCTTCTCAAAGTGTATTGAATCTGCTGAAGAGAATAAGGCCAGGTGCATGTTTAGCTTTTCTTCTTCCTCAAAGAGCCCTTTTCCAATTGTATAATCTCTTATCCATACTGAAGTTTTTCTGATTCTTTCTTTTCTTGAGTTTGACAATTCTCCTCCATCTTCACAGTTTTGTTCTTCGATTGTTCTTTCAACCTCCTCAATTGTTGATTCTTTGTCGGCTTCACTCATAGTCTCATTGTCTCCCTCATCATGCCATTTTAGTTCTACTGTTGCAACTTTCTCACAACTATTATCCCAATTCCAAGCTTTGTCTTCTTCAAACACGAAATCCCTTATAATTACCACTTTCTTTGTAATGAGATCATAGAACCTATATGCCTTGGACTATTCACTCACTCCTAAGAACACACAAATGAAGCTTTTTGCCTCTAGTTTTGTTCGTTTCATATAAGGTATATAAACATGTGTTACATATCTGAATACCCTAAAATGCTCCACTAAGGGTTTGTTGCCACTCTAAGCTTCTTTGAGTGTTTGGTCCTTCATAGCTAATGTTGGACTCTGGGTTAGAATGTAAGTGGTCCAGTTAATTACCTCTGGCCAGAATGGCTTAGGAACCTTCTTTTATTTTAACATACATAGAATCATATTCATCATGATTTGATTTTTTCATTCTGCTATACCATTATATTGTGGAGTATAGGCGGTATTTAGTTGTCTTTTGATGCCATGCTCCTTACATAACTCATTGAATTCAATGGATGTGAATTCTCCACCTTGATCAGTTCTCAAGAATTTGATATGCCCTCCTATTTCCTTTTCAACAAATTTCTTAAATTGTTGAAGCATGCTTAATGCTTCTAATTTCTCCATTAGAAAATAAGTCCATGTTTTTCTAGTGAAGTTAGACAGTTTATGCATACTGTGGATGGAGGCTTTAATTGAGGCATACCATGTACCATTTTCTTGAGCTGGAGAGTTCTCAGTCCTTTCTAGCTTAAGTGGTCATAACAACAAGGCCACAATTATGCCAAGTCTTGTGTGGATGTATAGAGACATGATGACCTTTGAGGCTGTGAGGTGGCTAGTATAACGAGCATTCAATTTGTTGTCATTATTGTCTTTATTATAACCCCATTTTCTAGATGATAAATTTTGAGTTCTCCATATTGAATAAGGATGGCCAATCCTTTATTTGTAGTTGTCCAATTCTCAAAAGATTGTTCTTTAACTCTAGTACATAAAAGACCTCATTGATAACATGAGTAAAGCCATTTACTCTTAGCCTTACGTTGCCTCTGCCCATAACTTCCATCTTTGTATTGTTTCCCAGTTTCACTTGATGAGTGAAGCTCTCATTGAGATCACTGAACAAGTTTTTGTTACCACGCATGTGGTTATTGCATCTAGAATCAAGGAACCACAAATCATCTCTTCGGGAATTATGCATCTCCACATGTGTCATAAGCAACATTTCTTCTTCATCACCTATTGCTACGTAGTTGACTTATTTATCCAATTGGACACTTAAATTGAAAGTTTCCTAGTTGGAAACAATGATAGCATTCCACGGTTGCCTTGTTGTAGGATTGATGCCCTCTTCCTCTTTCCCTTCCTCTATAAGTTCCTCTATTGTGTCCTCTCATACTATTCCTACCTTTGAGTGTTACCTTAAGTGCTTGGGGTTCTTCTGTGACTTTGGAATTTCTTCTCATGAACAATTAGAGAACTTTGCAACTAATTAATGGAAAGTTTGTCAATGTCTTTGGATTCTTCGATCGAGAACACAACATAATTAAATTTCTCGCTCAATGATTTGAGGATCTTCTCCACTACTGTGACATCCTACATCAATTCTAAATTTATGCGCATTTTATTGGTGACATAAAACACTCTTGAAAATTATTCGGCAACTCCTTCTCCAGTCTTAATCTCTAGTGTTTCAAATTCTCTATGGAAAGCTTGTAAGTGTGATCTCTTAACCTGAGCATTGTTCGATCGATGGCCTGAAAGAGGTAATTCTTCACTTTCAGATCCTTTAGCTTTAATTCTGCAAGACTCGGGTGTTGTGCGTCTATCTAAGCCACTCCATTTTCTTACTCAATATATCCCGTTTCGACCAGCCCTCAATATTCCTTACATTGCAAGAAGTTGTCCATCAATATACTCCAATAGTCATAGTGACTATCACAGTGAGGAATGGTTGGTTGAGCAAAATTCCCTTCGGTTGCCATCTCATTGCTCCTACGAATGTGCTAAAGACTGCTGCTTTGGGTTTGTGGTGGCTTTGATACCACAATGTAAGAAATTGAAATTGAAAACATAGACAATAAACAAAAGGAAACAAATGAAAGAAACTAAAATACTATCAGTGATCATGTGCCCATAGGGCTTATTGAACAAAAAAACTAAAAGAAATTGAAATACTATCTGAAACCCTAATTTTTCTCTTCAGAAATATCAAAGGAAAAAAAATCATCCAATATGAATGCAATTATATATAGAAAGACGAATGTGTATGAAAAATAAGAGAAACAATTAAGGGTAGAGAATATGGTACATGAGTGAGGATGGATTAAATGGACTGAGGAAACATCTTTAAAAGTGCATCAAAATTGTATATACATATATATGTAACAATGGTGAATCAATTATCTTTAGAAACAAGGCGAAGATGGAGACATCGTCTAACACAAAGACTGGTTTTAATTGCACTTATGATGGCCATACTTGGTTGCACTTTCTTCTAGATTTCAAGCCATATTGATCAAGAAATAAGGGCGAGAAGGAAGTGATGGAAAAATTTCTAGTCCTAAAGAAATAAATAAGGAAAAGGATTACAATAGAGACTGAAATATATTAAGAATAAAGGAAGACCTTAGCACAATGAGTAACTCTAGGGTTTGGGTTGAGAGGTCTATGCCTACAATAGAAACTTGACAGAAAACCTACAAACTCGAGCCTTTGAGTATCACGTCGTCGAGTAGGAAGTCATAGCTAAACCAAGGGGTTATGATCGTCTATAGTAGGGACAATGGTGGAGCCTTCACCGGACATTTTTTGTCCTTGTAGTTGCCAAATAATGGTGACGTAGAAGGGGTGGGGCTATGTATCGACTATTGCGTGGATTGAGATAGGGGGATGAAGTTTAGGGTTTTCTATGTGCTAGAGCGCATAAAAGGAACTATTAAAAACTTTTCAATTAGTTTTCTTTTTAAGCCTACATTTCATCTCCAAGTAGATTTTGTTGGATAAATTCACGCATGTTTTTAAATTTTAAGTAAGGGTGTGCATTAGATCGAAATCGTTGATTTTTTACACATCCAATCTGATTTGACCGTTCAATTGGATTGAAGCATCCTAATCTACAACCGATCTGATCACCTTTCAAATATGATGCAATCTGATCCATAACCTATTCGGATTGGATTGGTTAAATCAGATCAATTCGACCAATAAACTTAATTAACTCTATTTTTAGTTTTTTTGAATAAAAAAAATTTAATTTTCACATAATATAAACTTATTTAAGCTAAAAGAAACCTTAAAATACCAAGTAAAAAGGTTAAAATACGACTCAAATGGTTAAATCTATATAAAATAAAAATAATACAATACCAATTACAATAGTCACTTTTAATAAAGTTAACAATTCATTCAAACAATAAACAAAAGGATAGTTCACAATAATCTAAAGCTAAATTAAGTTGATCATTTACTTCTTTAACATCCATCGAGAATCTTGAAAATAATCTTAGGTCTTGAGTCTTGAGAGCAATAGCAAAAAACTTTAGTGTTTCATTACCTATTATCTATAATTTTTTATAATTTAAAAAATATTAGTAAATTGATAACTAAATATATATAAAATAATATACGAAATACATATGAAATAAAATTATTATATATCATACTCAAATAAGGGTAATATCTTTAATGCCTCATCTACAAAATAGAAGACAAAACAAAGTGATGAAAATATTAAAACATCAATCATAAAAGAATGCTATCAATTAATAATGAAAATTAAAATAATATTACCTACTTTAATTGCTTCAATATCATCAAACAACTCACGAATGTTAATTATTGGTGATGATCGAATTTAATTTTGAGTACAAATAAGTGCTTGGATAGCTTTTGGGGAAAACAAGCTTCTAAAAGGATCGATAACTCTTCCTCGAATAGAAAATGCGGACTCAAAAGCTACAACTGATATAGGTATAGCTAAAACATCTTTGGTAACCTTAGAAAGAATCTTGTACCTCAATGAGTTCACCTTCCACCAACCTAAAAATCAAAAGACTCATCATCCATATCCTCACATGTCTCACCCAAATATTTATCCACTTCAATTTGGTTGTCTATTTTTTTTGCATCTTTGACACGCTTTTTATAACGGTCCATCCATAGTGAAAATGAATCAATGCTACAACTATCCACTTCTTATGTGTCTAAAGGTTGTGAGCATATAACTTGCACATTTGTAGAATACAAAAATAAATACTGAACAAACATATTATCCAAAGTTTGTCTAAAATTATCTAATTAACCATAATATCATTTTCATCACACAAAAGATCTAAAAAATTTCTCAAACGTTGTTCCTTACGTCTTGTATCAAGCAAAGTTGCAATAAATAAAAAATCATTCATCTTTTCTACACCTCCCCAATATTTATTGAAATTTGTTTTCATTCATTCCGCCATTCTACTAGCAATGCACTTCTTAGCATCATTATACCATAGCTTGTAACCCTTCACACCACTAGGATACCCAAATAACATACACTTCAATGCTCTATGCTTCAACTTCCCTTCAATCATATGTACATATGCAACATAAATGATGAGTGCTTAAAAAGCACTAAAATAACCATGATTTAATATACTTTAATTGATTAAAAAGATTTATATTTGTATGATTTTATCATATTTTTATATAAATTTGTCTTTTCAGAATCACGAATATTTTAATTATTTTTCAAGTATTTTTGTTCAAAAATAATTTAAAGACTCAAAGAAAAATGTCGGAGGTAATACATCACAAATATGTTGAGAAAAAAATGGGGAAAATAAAAAAAATGAAAAATTGGACAAAATGGATCAAAAAGGTCAAAAATGCTCCAAGTCGTGTGCATCTACCAAGCGCATTCCACGCCCCAATTTTCCAAGCCTCCCACGCATCATTTCGAGCCACGCATCATTTAGAATTTTAAGACTAGTTTTAAAAATTTTCTTACAAAAATTTATCATTTCTTTAAATCAAATTTAAGTAAATAGTTAAATTTTTTACACTGTTACATTAATTTTAGCATATAGTATATGGTAATTAGTTAGTTCTTGTCATAACTAGTATTTCTTAATAAGGCGTGAAAATTATATTAAACCTAAAATTAGTAATTAGGAATCAAATAATAGAGACTACTATTGTGACAAATATTTTGAGTCCATTATCCTCTATTCTGAGTGATAAATATTATTTTTCTACTTGAAACACTTTTTCTTATTTTTTTTAACATTATTAGATGATCTCTATAGGACTTAGCATTGAATATCTATATTTTTACATCTCAATAAAATGTTATATATTTATTTTTCATTTTTTTAGATTAAATTATTTAAGTAAAAATTGATAGTATATGTCTTTCTTCATTCATGCATGACTTATATTAAAAAAAGTATATATATATCTAAGGTTACCTATACAATTACAAATAGAAAAACCAAATATTAACCACTCACCTTACCATATAAAAAATGTATAATCTGTATATGGGTCCACTCTCTAAAAAAATGGATTCTCTTATAAAAAAGAATATAAGAGATAAAAAATAGAAAGAAAGAGAGGAAAATGAGTAGTATAATCTATATACTATGACCCAAAAGGTCAAAATAGTTGTGAGAAATGGTTTAATGCAAAAGAAAATATAGGAAGTAATTCTCTAAGAAATCATTGCATTTTCCTACATTTTCTAAAAGGTATATTACTTGATATTTTTATTTGATGAATTTGATTGATGCATGAAAGTAATGTATAATATTTTATAAACCTTATATTTGATTCCTTTCATGAGATCAACGTTAAAATAACACTTTGAGTCTTTCTTCTTTATACATATACGAACATATTAGTTTATTTCTATACATCAACTCTTTCGCATATAGATTAGTAGAAGTGTTTAAACTCATAGGATTCTGTGTTTTTGAGAGTATTAACTTATGTGGAATAAATTCGAAGCGAATTTTGATTCTTGACACTAAATTTGGGTGAAATTAAATTGATACATTTTTTTATATGAAATATGAAAATGATTTTCAACTAATTATTATAATAAACCATGAATGTTTAGGAAGTTGAAATAATCTATGCTTAAGATATTAATTAGGAAATATAAAAGAGATTATAAGCATTAGATATTTTTGTATTTCATTTCTTTATTTTATTTTAGTATTTTTATTTTATTTTAAATTTTAGTTAACTTCTTATTTTATTTATTTCATTTTTTGTTAATGGTTGTGGGTATCATTACTGAAAACCCTCATGAGACTTAAACTCATCCACTAGGGTAACCTAAGGGTTTATCGGTTTATTGCATATGCTAAATACAATTGTGTCAATCGACGGAAGTGATTTAAGATAGTTTAATTTTTAGTTTTTACCGCTTCTCGTACTAAGAGACTAGCAAGAAGCTGGTTGGGGTTGAGATGAGTGCTTAAAAATAAATAAAATTACCATGATTTAATGTAATTTAGAAAAATACTGGAGGTAATACATCACAAATATGTTGAGAAAAAATGCAAAAATTATACAAAATGGGTTGAAAAGGTTAAAAATGCTCTGAGTTGTGCGGTTCTGTCAAGTCCCGCACGTATTTCACGCCCCAGTCCTCCAAGCCTCGTGCACATTGTTCCAAGCCCTATGCACACCGTACGCATGTCACACTGCAAATCTCACCCATTCCGCACCAACCATGACCGCTTGCACCCATCTACCAGCGCCAACGCCCTGTCATACGTACCCTTGCCCACACGCGTGCCAGCCTGTATGAAATGCATCCAACACCCATTTTAAGATATGTTTTCCATTTTTTAGCCTTTTTTTACCGATTAAAGGATACTCTCCTCAACTGTAAAAAATATACAATTTTCTCAACTCTTTCTCTCTCAAGAAAGTTTTCTTAGTTTTTTTTAGTTTTTTATTTTAAAGTTCTCCTCTTTTTGAGAAGAACTAGCTATGATTTTATAGTTTCTTAGTTTTTTATGCAATAAACGGAAATGAAAATCAGTTTGGAGGTTTTCCAGCAACAGAATTAGCATCAAAGTTCTCTAAAGATTCTTTTGAAGTGTAATTTTAAAATGAATCTGTATAGTTATTTTTTATATTTTATTCTTATATGTTATGTTTAATTTTTCTGTGATTGAATTTAATATGGATGGTTGTTTTGAATTTAATATGGATGACTGTTTGTAAATATGATATAATAATAATGTTATGATGCTTGCAAAATATTAAATAGGTAAAACATTTCTATAAAATAAATTGATTTTTTTTATTCAAGATTTTATATTAAGGATGTTAAAGAGAAATATATTATTTTTCATTACAAACTTAAATATGAAAATTAGGTATCCTGTCTGATTTAGAGTAGTGCTATGTTATCTGTTGGTACAATCGTCCGATAGTTAGTGTGAAGTTCTATTTCAAAAGTTTTTATAAGAGCTATTATTCGATAATGTATTGATAACATATTTTGAGTTATGATTTTAAAACTTGAAAGTTAGTACTCAAATAATTAAACTATTAGGTTTAATTTGGACACCTTGAATAAAGTTTAAATTGTCTAACCACACCAAATGTGTCATTTAAATGATTCATTTTCAATCTCTTAGAAAAAAAAGAATTAATTTAATTAACCAAATTAATTATCGATCCCACCTATAGGTGTTAATTGATTTGTTTAATTAACAAATAATATCTAACCCCATCAAAGAGAATCAATAAATATCAATTTATATCCTTAATAACCTAAATAATATGAGTAAGTATAATTAACCTAATTATTATATCCATAAATACTCCACTTTATGAATGATAAAAATTTACATAATTATTTATTGAATCGTATCTATGTTTATTTTTTTGTTCTTAGATTAAGAAACACAAAAAACAAAATATCATGACAGAAAGTTTAAGATTTAATTTTGTTTTTAAAAGTTTGAATAATAAATTAAAAATTACATATATTCATTCCTTAGATCGACTATAGGAGTATACTTGTCATTTTCTTTAAAATAATTCGTACACTTGCGAGAGTTTTACAAATATAAAACCAAAATAGTTTCCGATCTTGCTCATTAATAACCAAAATCACACAAATGGTCATATTTGATAGGTTTTCCAAACCATACCTTTTCCCGTGTCTTGAAGTTGAACAAAACTAAAGGGCACCTATGGATAAAGTATCTAGCCACTTCTCCCCAGAGTCTTTTAGACATGTTTATGTTAGAAAGCATACAACATACTCTCTCCAAGAGTGTTCTATTCATTCTCTTCACCAAATCATTTAATTGGGGATTTTTTGAAAATTTCACGTGCCTTGTGATACCATGCTCCTTATAAAATCATAACCCATTTCATCTACCACCACCAACGCATCTCCATACTAGTCTCTCCCTTGGTTGATTTATCTTTCTCAGGATAATCACTCTTGGAAAGCCTTTTTTTGTTATATAGGTAGTATCTTACCTTGTATCTCTGACCATGGGATTTTAATTGATGTTTTCTTTGCTTTTACTTTGGCTTCTTTCTTAACCTCTACCCTTGGAATACATGGCATCACCACCACCACCACCCCACTCTCACCAATGTGAAGCTTTTCCATTCTCAATTCTAGTTCTCTCATTCTCGGATGAGAGATAACTAGATCCTAAGAGATATCATCTCTTTCATAGATCCATCTTCAATTCTTTGTAGGAATATAATAGGCTGTGTAACAATAATTTGTTAAGCTTATCATCACTAGGATGCTCTCCAATGTTTGATAAGTCATTATAGATTCTCCGAAACTCCACCAAGCTAAGCTCTAAGCCCTTTGACATATCCATTGCATGTACATTCATGACTCTATAAAAGTAGAGTAATTAGTGATTTTTTTACTTAATATTTGCTCATTTTAATTAATAAGTAATATTTTTAGGGTTAAAATATTAAAATATACTTTTTTAGTGAAAAGGGGTGAGAATATGATTTTTAGATTATTTTGTGATTTTTTGAATTTCTTAAGAATTTTTAACGCAAGACCAATCAAAAGCTACCACGTAGATGACATGCAAGAAGGGGATTAAGTCATGGTGGATGCCATACAAGTAGAGACGCCCAATCGCAAATCATTGTGTTTGTAGTTTGACTCAACATCATGCCACGTGTCAATATGAAATTAATTCCGACTTCACCCTACTGTTCTACGTGCATACCATATGTCTTCACCGAATTCATCCAACCATTCCACCTATGTGCCATGCCATCTGTAACTACAAATCATGTCTTGTTGTATGGTGCTGACTCACTATGCATTGACCAGACTAGTCTTCCATTGGCACGCATCACTCTCTGATTCACCCAATAAATTCCGTGTGCCACACATTATTCTCCCATTAGTTGGCGGTATTAATTTTTCTTTTTTTGATCTAAACCTTAATCTGAAGATGATCTAATGGTCCAGATTCCACTTGAGCCATATTTAACCCTCTAATCACTCTATAAACATTAATGAGCTATAATTAACATAGTTTTTATCAAATGGAGATACAATTTTGGTAGAAATTCAAGAGGAGATTGATATTACAATTAAAGAGATTGAATATATTTATTCTTATACTCTTTTCTTTATCAATTTTTATGTATTTTTTTTATTAAAAATATGATTTTATGAACAAAATGATGTCTAGTTAATTTATTAATCTAGAAGTCTTATGAACCCAATTTCACCATATGAGTTACTTGGGTTGGTTGGGAAAAAAATAGTTGTTCCATAAGTTTATGGGCACCAAAACTCAACTAACCCAAGTAACAAATCATAGTTACACTTGACTTCATATTTAGAGCTAATTATAGCATTAAAAATACCAACTTGATTCCAAATAGCTTTATATTTATAGATAAAAGATTAATATAGTGCTAATATGATTTCGAAGGGATAAAGTTGTTATTATATCACTCCTGTGTCAATATGGTAATCTCTTTTACTAATATTTTAACATATATAAGTTATTTTTTATGAATTCATGATATTACATTCTTATTTTGAATTTAATTACATATAGTTTTTTGGTTGGAATAAGTCGGGTTATGATATGTAATTTTTTGATGATTTATGAGAAGAATGGACAGAATACTTTATTCAAATTATAACATCAGGAGAAGAATCTAATGATCTTGAATAACATAGGACAACACCATGGTAATTTTTATAATGCTTTAATTTATCCATTCCTATGTCTCTGAAGTTTTGACTGCTCGTTTGATGGATGTTTACGTGCTCATGTATTTAGGGGAATGAATTGTTATATGGACCAGCTATTTTTTGCCCAAACTCCATCTCATCTCTCTTGCCTAGTTTCCTGGTCACTATACTGGTGATTTAAAGTAAACCAAACTTCTTTTCCTTGAAATAAAGTGGGAATATCACAAAATCTATGACAAAAGAGACGATATCATTTTATTTGTAATTTAAGTTAAATATATATATTTATTGTATATAAATTATTATTTTTTGTAATAAATTTAATTCTCAAGTAATTAATTAATATTTAATTTTTTAATTATTTGTATTATTTAAACTATTTTTTAAACAGATTTTAGTTTTTTCTGCTATTATGTGATTGAATACAGGTTTTTAGTATAATAAAAAATAAGTAAATTTTGTAAAAACAATACATAATTTAAAGTCAATTAATGCGTTGAATCAACTATAAATTTTTAAATCATAGCATTTAAAGTCGATTCATTGAACCGACTTTAAAGGTTGGTTTTGGCATAGTGTGAACTTCCTAGATATTGCAAATGTTTTCTAATCCAAGCAAAAATAGAAATATCCAAAGCATACAACACCCAAATGAAGATTATTCCAACAACACATCACAAACCCTAAAAATAGAATATCAAAGGCAATGAAAATAATAACAAGGAAAAGATGAAGAAAAAATATACCAAGATTATAGTTATTCAACCCAACCAATGTGGTGAATCTACACCACTTCTTCCCCCCTCATATATGAGAAATAATTGTAAAAAAAACCTCACAAAACCTTCACACTCGACAATAATGAAACCCTAACCCTTTTTTTCTAGCTTTATCTTCTCAAATGGTAATCTCCCTCTCATTCTCACTCTTCTCTACAAATGACTTCTAGGGCACTCTTTAATGCTTATACACGCTCAAGTAGACAATTATAATATTACCATTGTATTCCAAGCATCTTTCCCCAAAGTTGGGATCCTTTTCGTCATTTGTTCTATTTATTTTTACTTACTCGATTGATCGAGCTATTAAAACTAGAAACTCTAATATTCTACCCTATATTGTATGCGCTTGTGATTTGAGAGGATGTTTCACATACCAACTTGAATTAATTCTAAAGGAGATTTGATTAAAGATTAGACGGTAAAATTAATCATTTTTTATTTTATATTATATATTTAAATTATATTAAAATATTATTTTATTTAAAAAATTAAATCATAATATATTAATTTATATAAATTTAAATTATTATAGGATTGATCTGGTGCAATTTAATAATTAATAATTGAAAAAATATATAAATATATATTTATATTTTATAATTTTTGAGAAAAATAAAAAAAAAAACTAGTAAATCAAATTTATTTTAATGAGATTATGCAAAAGATTTATTAGAGAAAGTATCGTACAAACTCACCCTAATTCCTTGTTCATAGCTTGGGTTGTATTATTACTATCCAATCATGTATTATACAAAATATTTGATTTGTTAAATTTATTATCATTTCATATATATTTAAAAAAAAAAATTGGATCATTTTTTGATTTACACGTGTTATCCTTACGAGCAATATTAATATTATCTATATCGTTATAATTTTATCGGACGTAAAAGATTTATAATTTCATTGATATTATATACCAAATTTGAGAACTCACAAATAAAAAGACATGAAAAAAATATGGTATTCAATCATTTAGATCCGGTAACTATATGATTTATATACTTTAATCTTTTAACATTTTAAGTTTAAATGTAATTTAAAAATACAATCAATTAAGTCAAAATTTTCAAAAAATTAATTTTTTTAAAAATAAAATAAAAATTATATATTTTATTAATAAAAAATATTTTTTAAAAAAGAAATATACCAATAATCTACTCCCCTCTTTTTTTCTCTTTTTCTTTCTCTCACTCAATTTTATTTTTATTAATAAAATAATCTCTCATTCAATCTTTTTCTCTTTTTTATTTACTATTTCTCTTTCTTTCTCCCTCATTATCATTTTTCTTACTATTTTTTCTCTCTTAATTTTTTTAATTTTTATTAATAAAATAATAATGATAAAATGGAGAGAAAAAAGATAAAGAGATATTGGTTTTTTTACTCATTTTTAATCGTTTTTTATTAATAAAATATATAATTCTTATTTTATCTTAAAAAAATATTCAATTTTTTTAATATTTTACCTATTTAACCGTACTTTTAAATTAGGAGGTTACCCGGAAGAATATGCCTCAAGTGTGCAACCAACTTCCGTTATCAAAGTCAAGTGGGTGCTAGCTTATCAGCAAAATAACATAAATGGTTTAAGAGTATGTGATGGCTTTGGAAATGATAACAGAGGTTGTTAGACTAATGGCTAAATTGAGTAATTAGTTTCTGTAAAATTAGCAATAGTCACTGTCTATAAAAAAGGGAATTTGTACATTCATGATGTTCAAGGAAAAAAATACAGAACATATCAGTTTTATCAAAGCTCTCCTCTTAATTCTTCTCTTCATCTCTTTCTTAACTTTCTGGCTTTATCTTCGTGATGGTTTCTGATCTTTGTTACTTCTTCACTAGTGTAGATTTCTTCCATGGTTTTCGAGCATAAGATTGAATCTTAAGTACTGTTCACTATGGAATTAAACGGTCAAGCGACTGAGAAGACTCAAGATCAATTAGGGCTTGTTGATTAAAATGATCGGTACTTGGTGACTTTTTAGAATCAAATATCAGCAATTAAATTGGATAGATCGAACTTTGTGATTTGGAAAAAGCAAATGCTTCGTATATTAAGGAGCTATGAGTTGGAGAAATTTGTTCTTGGAATCAAGAAATGTCCATCAAAGTTAGATGATAAAGGAAAGATCAGTGCAAATTATAATTTTTGGCTAAAATATGATCAAATGTTATATTCTTGGTTAATAACTTCTATGAATGAAGAATTGATGAAAGAAGTATCAGATGCTGAGACTAGTGCTGAAATGTGGAAGAGTTTGGAAGATTCATCTACTTCACACTCTAAAGCCAAGATTTTTCAATACAAGTGTGAACTGAGAGTTATCACAAAAGGTAATATGAGTATTACAGAATATACTATGAAGATAAAGGATATATAGTACGTCAACTCTCTGCTTGTGATTATGTCGTAAGTGAGGAAGATGAAATTCATGCTATATTAAATGGTCTGGATAAAGACTATGATATAGTACATGTTAGTGTTTCTAGAAGGATTGATCCAGTGAGTGTGAAGGAGGTTATAACTATGTTGCTTAGTCACGAAAAAGGTTGAAAAAGCATGATAAAATGTCTTCTGGAGATTTGCTACTCTCTTCTGCAAATGTTGCTCAAAGTATGTCCAAGAACTCTGTAGGATCTTCTTCTAATGACAAGAATCAGGGAAATGATCAAAATTATGGTGGTTTTAGTAGTGGTTCTACTGGTAACTCTTACAACAACAATCAAAATCCTGGCAATAACTCACAATTCAACAATTTTTCTAACAGAGGCCAACGTAGAAGGGGTAGAGTTTATAATAACAATGGAAGACACATCTGTTAGCTTTGTGACAAGGTTGGACATCTAATTTCTAGATGTTAGTTCAGATTTGATCATAACTTTCAACCCCCAACAAACAATAATCAACAAGGCTTAGGGTCCAATTCTAACTCCATTCAAGAAGTCAATAACATTTAGCATTAATAGCTACACCAGTATTAATGAACTAGTTTGTATTGAAAATCAACACCAATATAATAATTAAAGATGTAGAGAAATAAATGAAGTGGTTGAAGGAAGTAGAGAAATAAATGAAGTGGTTGAAGGAAGTAGAGAAATAAATGAAGTAATTGAAAGATGTAGAGAAATAAATGAAGTAATTGAATGATGAATAAATAGGGTGGTTAAAGGTGGTAGAAAAGAGAAGTGTGTAGATAATATTTGTGTGTTTAGGATTATTTCTTAGTTTTATATTTGTGTGGTGTAGATTACATAGTGAGGATTATAAATAGTCTACCTTGCATTTGGTTTAATCATTCCATAAAAAAAAATAAGTCTTTGTATTCTTAGTTTGAGTGTGAGTCGAGAGTTTTCTCTTTGAGTTTTTTCAATTTGTGAGTTGCCTTTGAAAGGTGTTATAATGAGTATAATAAAAGTAGTTTGTTTACTGGTTTGGATCTATTATTAGAAAATTTAAAGTTGTGTATTCTAAATTTTACTCAACAATTGGTATCAGAGTGGGGCGGTTACGGATCGTTCTTAGTGGAGTTATCTTGAGTCGTGAGGAGTTTGGTACTCTGCAAGTTTATTAGTCAAGCTTTTTCAGTATAGTCGAAGTCTTGCCGACACGATGGGTGATCTTGAAGTAGTTGGAGGAATCAAGAAGTTTAACAACAAAAACTATAACACATGGGCAACATGTATAGAGTCTTACCTATAAGGTCAAGAATTGTTAGAGGTTGTTGGTGGTGATGAAGTTACACAACCAACAATGGAAGATGCAGACGGCATCTTGCAGAAGTGAAAAATTAAAGCAGGCAAAGCGATATTTTCTTTAAAGACCACAGTTGAAGAAGAAATGTTGGAGCACGTTCGGGATGCAAAAACACCAAAGGAAGCATGAGACACTTTTGTTACACTCTTTTCAAAGAAGAATGATACAAGATTGCAACTACTGGAGAATGAGTTGCTATCGATGGCGCAACACGACATGACAATTTCCTAATACTTTCACAAGGTAAAGTCATTATGTCGCGAAATTTTAGTGTTAGATCTAAAAGCTCCTATTGGCGAAACAAGGATAAAGAGAATAATTATTCATGGTTTGAGACCCGAACATTAAGGGTTTGTTATCGCTATAGAAGGATGGCCAACATGACTATCTCTTATTGAGTTTGAGAATTTTTTGGCCGGTCAAGAAGCTATGGCTAAGCAAATGGGAGGAGTCTCGCTAAAGGGTGAAGAACAAATGCTCTACACCAGCAAAATTAGAGGCACTTTCATGAAGTATAATGAAAATAGATATAAAAATGATGGCAACAAAGAAAAAATTCCTCAAGGAAAGGGAGGCTTTCGTCCAGGGGGAACTTGGAAGAACCGCAATAACAATAGAAAAATTGACGATGAATGTTACAACTACGGGAAGATGGGTCACATGGAAAAAGATTATTGGAGTAAGAATAAGCCAGTTGAAAGCAATACAACTACTTCCAGTTCTAACGAGCATAGCAAAGATGGTTGGGATGCCAAAACATTATTCGCTATAGAGGAAGAATAATTAGCTCTTACGGTGACAACATCAAAACAGATTGACTATAAGAATAACTGGATCATAGATTCAGGCTGCTCAAATAATATGACAGGTGATAAACAAAACTTGGAAAACATGTCTGAGTATAAGGAAGGTCGTGCAGTGGTGACAACTGACAACTTAAGGTTACCGATAACCCACATTGGTAAGACGATAGTTACGCCTCAATATAGTACTAACCAAGTGCCATTTCAAGATGTTTATCATGTCCCAGGAATGAAGAAATTTTTTCTATCTATGGCTCAATTAACATCATCAAGCCATTATATCTTGTTCGGTCCCCTAGACGTGAAGGTGTATCATGATCTCAAAAGCTCAGAAACACCGACAATGGAGGGGCAATGATTGGAATCAGTCTACGTGATGTCAGCAGAATCTGCATATGTAGACAAGACAAGAAGAAATGAGACATCAGATCTATGGCATATGCGGTTAGGTCACATTAGCTATTCCAAGGTAAGTGTGATGCTAAAGAAGTCGATGCTTAAAGGGCTTCCTCAACTAGACGTGCGAACAGACACAATCTATGTAGGATGCCAATATGGTAAAGTTCACCAATTTCTATATGAGGAATCGAAGTTTAAAGCAAAAGAACCATTGGAGTTAGTTCACTCTGATGTATTTAGTCCTATTAAGCAACCATCAATTGGCGATATGTGATATATGGTGACATTCATTAACGAATTCTCAAGGTATGTGTGGGTTTTCTTTATGAAAGAAAAATCTGACGTATTCTCAAAGTTTAAAGAGTTTAGAGATTCAACTGAAAGAAAAGTTGGAAAGAAGATTTGTTGCTTGCGCACGGACAATGGCAGAGAATATAGCTCAAGCGAGTTCTTTCAATACCTAAGGGAATGTTGAATACGTCATCAGTATACTTGTGCCAACACACCATAACAAAATGGTGTAACAGAGAGAAAGAACCGACATCTTGTAGAAATTTGTCGGAGTATGCTACATGAACAGAATGTACCTAGGAGGTTTTGAGCTAAAGCAATGAGGACTGCAGCCTTTATGATCAACAGACTTCCTCAACCAAGGTTAAAATTTTTTTCACCCTTTGATAAACTATGGAACATGAAACCTATAGTTAGCTACTTTCGAGTATTTGGCTGTGTATGTTATGTAGTTATTCCTAATCATTTACGGAGCAAATTTGATAAGAAAGTTGTTAGATGTATCTTTGTGGGATACGATAGCCAGAGAAAAAGTGGAAATGTTGTGACCCAACGAGTAAAAGATGCTACACTTCATGAGATTTGGTCTTCGATGAAGCATCTTCTTGGTGGTCATCAAAGAAGGAAGCATTGTTAGACTCAAGAGAATATGAAGATAAGCTGAAACAAAAGATGGGGGAGCATACTATTCAATTCTAACCAAGTTTAGATGAATCCAGAGATCTAGACAATAATGGTGTTGAACAAAGAGTAACTCAAAATCCTTGGAAAACTGGCATATATCAACAACTAAATAAAGAAGGTAGGCCTAGTGAAATAGAAGAATCAACTCTATAATCTCAACTCCGTAGGTCAACAAGAACAGGAAGGCCAAATCCCAAATATGCCAATGCAACCATAATTGAAGAAGCAATATAACCTGAGATGTTTGAAGAAGCATCGCAAAGATCTGAGTGAATGACAGCTATGAAAGAAGAGATCGATGCAGTTCAGCAAAAACAAACTTGAGATCTAGTGCGAAAGCTAAGAGAGGTTAAACCCATATCCTGCAAGTGGGTTTACAAGATAAAGTGTAGACCAGATGGGTCAATCGAGAGGAACAAGGCACGATTGGTAGCTCATGGTTTCTCTCGTCAGTATGGACTAGACTATGATGAAACATTTACTCCGGTGAAAAAACTTACAACTGTACGAGTCCTACTTGCACTTGCAGCCAATAAAGACTGGAATTTATGGTAGATGGATGTGAAGAATGCTTTTCTTCATGGAGAGCTAGATCGGGAGATCTACATGATACAACCAATGGGTTTTCAGAACTACGATAATCCTGAATATGTGTGTAAGCTGCAGAAAGTACTCTACGGATTGAAACAAGCACCCATGGCGTGGTATGGCAAGGTTGCTAAATTTCTATCACAAAGTGGTTATTCAGTAACACCTGCAGATTCCAGCTTGTTTTTCAAATCCAATGAAGGAAAACTAGTTATTGTGCTAGTATATATGGATGACTTAATCATAACCGGTGATGATGAGGTAGAAATTCGTTGAATGAAGGAGAATTTATCAGTCTGTGTTCAGATGAAGGAACTTGGCCAGCTCAAGCACTTCCTTGGTTTAGAGGTTGATTGCACACAAGAAGGAATATTTCTTTGTCAGCAAAAATATTCCAAAGATTTGTTGAAGAGATTAGGAATGCTTGAATACAAACCAATTTCGATGTCGATGGAGCCAAATGCCAACATGTGTGCACATGAAGGAAAAGATTTGGAAGATGCGACAATGTATCGAAAATTGGTAGGTAGTTTGATCTACTTAACCTTAACTCGACCTATCATTTCTTATGCAGTTAGTGTAATGAGTCGGTACATGCAAAATCCAAAGAAGCCATATTTGGAAACAGTTGACGAATATTGAGATATGTGAAGAGTACAATTTACTATGGTCTTTTATACAAGAAAGGTGGAAACGACAAGTTAGTTGGTTACTAAGATGTTGACTATGAAGGAGATCAACAACTGGGTATGTGTTTAAGCTAGGTTCTGGAACAATTTCTTGGTGTAGCAAGAGACAACCAACGGTATCATTATCAACCACTGAAGATGAGTATCGAGCAATGACAATGGAAACTCAAGAGTGTACATGTTTGATACAACTAATGAATAATCTACATCAACCATTAGATTATGCAGTACCGTTGTACTGTGACAATCAATCGGTAATTCGTTTGGCAGAGAATCCGATCTTTCATGCAAGAACTAAGCATGTTGAAGTACACTATCCCTTTATCAAAGAAAAGGTTTTGTAAGAAGAAATTGAAATAAGGCAAATCAAGATAGATGATCAAGTTGCAGACTTGTTCACAAAAACCTTAAGCGTTGTCAAGTTCGAAATGTTTCACCGTCAACTTGACACAATGAAAATAGTGAGAGTTGGTGTTGAAGGGGAGAGTTGAAAATCAACACCAACATAATAATTAAAGATGTAGAGAAATAAATGAAGTGGTTGAAGGAAGTAGATAAATAAATGAAGTGGTTGAAGGAAGTAGAGAAATAAATGAAGTGGTTGAAGGATGTATAGAAATAAATGAAGTGATTGAATGATGAATAAATAGGGTGGTTGAAGGTTGTAGAAAAGAGAAGTGTGTAGATAATATTTGTATGGGTAGGATTATTTCTTAGTTTTATATTTGTGTGGTATAGATTGCATGGTGAGGACAATAAATATCCTACCTTGCATTTGGTTTAATCATTCCATCAAAAACAAATAAGTCTTTGTATTTTTAGTTTGAGTGTGAGTTGAGAGCTTTCTCTTTAAGTGTTTGTATTTCTCTTCAATTTGTGAGTTGTCTTTGAAAGGTGTTATAGTGGGTATAATACAAGTAGTTTGTTTACTTGATTAGATCTAATATTAGTAAATTTAGAGTTATATATTCTAAATTTTACTCAATAGTTTGTTATCCAAACTCTGAAGCTACACACAATGTAACATCCGATCCTACCAATCTTGCTACCAAATCTGAGTATACTAGCTTTGAAGAACTTTAGATAGGTAATGGATTTGGACTTTACATACAATATGTTAGTAGTAACACCATTTCTTGTGAAAATAATCCAAAAAGAAAGTTGAGCTTAGACAAATTATTGCATCTTCCTCAAATCACTAAGAATTTACGTAGTGTCTCAAAATTTGAAAAGATAATTCTATATTCTTTGTGTTTCACCCTTTTTTTAAGGATATGTAGATAAAACATATCTTATTGGAAGGCAAGTCTAATGGAGGACTTTATGCTTTCAATATAAGTTTGAATTCTGGCACCAACCATCAAAGCTCCTCTTTCCCATATGAATCATAGCAAAATAATCTCCCTATGTATACCATGTCTTTCCCTAATAATAAGCCATATAATTCTGTAAATACACCAAGTGTTGTTAACAAGCTTATGATGGCCTGTAATAGTTATAAAAATTTTGATCTACATTTGTGACACTTGAGGTTAAGACATCCTGCCTCTAATATTGTCAAAAAAACAAATTGTCTTAATGTGATTTGTTGTTTTCTGATAATCTTGATATTCCTTCTATATGTGATGCTTTTCAGAAGGGAAAAATTCATAAACTCCTTTTTTATCTACTACAAACAAAGTCTCTTGTCCTTTTATGGTTATACACTCAGATGGACAGTGTCCAGCAACTATTGTCTCTTCATCAGGTTTCAAATAGTATGTTGAATTCAATAATGAATATACCTAATACACATGGATTTACTTTTTAAAGCACAAAGGTGTAATTTGAGAAGCCTTTCTTTTATTTAAAGCTCAGGCAAAGCTACAAAGCAATTGTAAAATCAAAAAATTTCAATGCGATAATGGAGGTGAATACCAATGTCTTAGCTCAATTCTTAAATTTTTTGGTATTATTCAACAACTTTCATGCCCTTTATCTTTCTTTCTATAATTCTTAGTTTTTTTTTTACTTTTTTTTACTTTTAAATTTCTTCTTTTTTTGAGAAGAATTAATTATGTTTTTGTAGATTTCTAGTTTTCGATTCAATAAACAGAAATAAAAATTCATTTCAAGGTTATCAAAAACATAATTAGCATTAAAGTTCTCTAATGATTCTTTTGAGATTTAATTTTAAAATAAATTATTTACAGTTATTTTTATGTTTTATTCTTATATGTTAAATTTAATCACATAGAAATTAAATATAGCTGGTTGTTTGTAAATATGATATAATAATAACATGTTATGCTTGCGAAATATTAAATAAATAAAACATTTCTATAAAATAAATTAATTTTTTTATTCAAGATTTTATATTAATGATGTTAGAGAGAAATATATTAATTTTTATTACAAACTTAAATCCAAAAATTAGATTTTAAGGTTTAATTATGCGATATGATTTAGAGAAATGTCATTTTATTTATTGATACAATCGTTCGGTAGTTAGAATAAAATTTTATTTCAAAATTTTTTATCCAAACTATTATTCGAAAATATATTGACAATATATTTTTAGTAATGGTTTTAAAACTTGAAAGTTAGTACTTGGTTAATTAAATTTTTAGGCTTAATTTGGACACCTTGAATAAAGTCTAATTAATTGACTCTGCCTAAAACTGTGATTAGATGGTTTGTAATTTTCTTAAAAATAAAGCTAAAATTTAATACTTAATTAATTATTATCCTTCAATCTAAGGATATTAGTTAATTAATATTAAAAAAAATTAGGCTCCGCCTAAGGATACTTTCAAACCCTAAAAGGAAAAAATTAATAAATATCAATGTATATCTTTAATAATCTAAATAATATGAGTAATCATAATTAAATTAATTATTATATCTATAAATACTCGATTCTTATAAATGATAAAAATTTGGATAATTGTTTATTGAATCCATATCTATGTTTATTTTTTATTGTTATTAGATTAAGAAACCCAAAAATCAAAATATCGTGACAGAATGTTTATGATTTAATTTCATCTTTAAGAGTTTGAATAATTAATTAAAAACCACATATATTTCTTCCTTAGATCGACCTTGAGAGTATACTTGTATTTTTTATAAAATGATTCGTACATTTGAGAGAGTTTTATAAATATAAACCAAAGTATCTGCAAGATCGATATTGCTAACCTGATGGTAGTTTTGTTTCATCAAGTTTTTTGGCACCTTTGCCTGTGACTTGATTTTGTTCATCATTGACCAAGGTGATTAGCTTGTGACATGCAATTTTAAGCGAGAGTTCTCTTCTTAGTCTATGACCAAGGTGGTCTACTCTTTATAACATCTATTAGAGCACAACTCGTGACATAATATTTTTAGCGAGAGCACTCTACCTGATCTATGACTATGATGATTCACTCTTCATGCATCTATCAGAGTACTCTACATGGTCTCTGATAGAGCATTTGTACATTCAGTATGATTCAAGAAAAGAAATACATAACATATCAGTGTTATCAAAGCTCTCCTCAAATCTTTTCTTCTTCTCTTTCTTTACTCTCTATGCTTTATCTTTGTGATGGTTCTTGATCTTTGGTACTTCTTTATTAGTATACTATATAAATAATATAATTACAAGATTAGAATGACCACCCACCTAGAAAAATATATATACTGCAATCATCTAATATCTTATGCTTAGATGTGAATTGAATTGTTCAATAATAATTTTCAATCAACTATGTGTCTATGTCATAGGCTCCTAGAACTATATTGCATTATATATGTTTAAATGTTAGCTCAATTTATACATAAATTTTTAAATTTTTAAAACATATGATTTAGTTTTCAAACTTTTAAAATTTTACAAATAGATCCTTAAACTTTTAAATCATACTATTTAGTCTCCAAATTTTTAAAATTTCACACATCAATCTTAATTTTTTAAGTTAATATATGTTAAAATCTATCAATACTCATATTTTTTAAATTATAATTGATTTAGGTAACACATAGCAACTCAAAAAAAATGTACACATGTATATTTACTTATTCTATTTAAATAATTTATTTAAATTTTAGACTCATGATATATTCTTTTATATTTAATGAACTTATACCCACCCAAAAAATAATAATTTTTTGTATATTTTTGTTATAATTAGTTTATATACTATTATTTATTTAAAAAAAGGATTTTCTCACTCTCTCTCGTCTTCTCCCATGTTATTGGCACCGCTAACGTGTCAACAAATGCTTTTGTTTTTTTTAATTTTTTTTAAATTTAAGTTAATTTGAAAAGTTTATTGTGCAAATATTTTTATATTTAAAAACTAGTTAAACAAGTTGTTATGTTGATGACGATTGTGTTTTGATGATTTTCAAACAATTTGACTGATTTCTAAGTTTGTTGCAAACTAGAAATGTTTCCAACATTGTTAACTAGTTTGGCGAAAGTAGGTAAATTAATATTATTCGTAAAACTCTCATTTCTTATTTTAAAACATATATTTAAAAATGTAAACAAAATCGACTAAATTAACATTAGGATTGAAATCGCGGATCATCTTAATGGAGCAAACTTTATTTATGTTACTTGAAGACAATCGATCAAACTAAAAATTAACTATTATGTTTTGAGAATGTGTACGCAGATTCCAATGATTATAGATAAAGTTATCAACCGAGGAGTACAAATATTTCAATTGGATGTAATTTATCTATATATTTTTATTGCCATAATACACTTAGAATTAAATAGTTAAAAATGATTCAATGAAATCTTTAGTTTGTTTGATTATCAAAATTCACTTAAAATTAAAAATAAGAGGAATAATAGAGTCTATAAATTTAGACTCATATCGATTATGGTCAAATTTTCTTTTTCTTTTTTTATTTTCAAAGTTATTCAACCAAATGTGATGTGAGTATAAATTTAAACACAAATTTATGTTTTCTAATATTAGTAAGCTAAATAACTTTTAGAATACCTAAATTTTGATAAATTTTATAAGAAATTATCACTTTTTTCTATACAAATTTATGTCCTTTTGTTATTAAGTTCTACAAATAAGTTATTAACACTGATTAGTTAACATGGTAGAAAAAGTTTAAACATCTTTTTGTAAAACCGACAAACATTTGTATGCTTTAAAAGTTGTTTAGTCAAAATAATATCATTAAATGATAAATAATATTATTGTTAGGGTGGAATGATATTTGAAACATAAGATAGTGGCCGAAAATCTGTGCATGATTTTATAAAAAATACTTACTTTCGTACACATGTTTACAGTATATTGATATTAATATTAAATATAATTAAATATAAATAAGACAAATGAACTACACTTATATTATTGAATGTAATTATTTGTGCCTTTTTTTGTTAAAAAATTATTGAGAAAATAAACTTATAATATTTTAAAAAAATTATAATCATAAAAATAATATAAATTATATTATACAATTAATTTAAAAAACTAATTTCATAAGATGATGTTTGATCGATAGAAATGAAATTGAAAATAAAATTGTTTCAACATGATCCTATGTTCGATTGTGTTATAGAGTGAAATAGAAACAATTTCTAAAAAAGACATAATTATTATTCCACCAATAGAATTGTTATTACATTCTCATACTCATTGTATAAAAAAACTTTATCTCAATTTTACCCTAAAATCTTAAAAGTTAAATCTAAAACCTAAAACCTTAAGCTCTAAATCTTAAATCTCAAAACTTTAAACTATAAATCTTAAATCACAAAACTTTAAACTATAAATCTTAAATCTTAAAATCTTAAAATCTAAACCCTAAACTCAACCTTATCTCAATCTCAACCCCAAAACCCAAAAAACCTAAATCATAAACCTCTAAAGTCTTAAAACACTAAAATCTAAACCCTAAATACTTTTTCAATTTTAGTTATGTGATATTCGATATTCATATGGTAGATGAAAAATAGGACTTCACTACTATATATTTATACTTTGTGTTATTTTGCAAACAATATGGAAGGAAAAAAACTATGAGATGAGAATGACAGACCATTACAAAGTTTGAATGGACCTATCATGAGATCAAAAACAAAGTAACTCAAAAAAGCATTTAATGAGTTTATTCAAGAACTAAAACATGATCAAAGAGTGCCACAAATGGAGAACAAGGCATGAAGTGAACCAGTAAATGAACTACAAGAACTACTGGATTTTGAAGGCATATCGCGACTCGTGAAATAACTTGCCACAGTCAGAAATTCTTAGGAAGATATGGAATTCACCCAAAAACATATGCATTGTGGCAAGAGATAAAAGGCACTGCGGCCAAACTCTTTTTAATCTCAATCGACTCACCAGTTTCCAAATCGTGCAACAGTATGGATTGTATTTACGCCACAGCTAGCATATATATATTTTTTGTAATTTTTCGTTGTTACTTCTTTCCCCTTTTAAGATTTAGTTCTATAAACTATATATATGTATGTGCCGCTAGTTGAAACTCATCTATCACACATTTTCATACATTTTGATATAAATTCGAAGTTGACGGCTTTAATGCTCTTTGTTCCCTTACAAATCAATTTATCAAGGGATTTGTAAACCTTGTTGCATCCTATCATATTTGCATAATTAGTGAGTAGTATCCATTGAGTAAAGGTGAGTAATTTAATCTGAATATTAGTTTTTTGGAACCTATTTCAATTTTGTTATTGGATCTTTTGTCGTATCTCTTGTGGTTCTCAAATTATATAGCATTTGTGGGTTATAAGGAATGTATTTTTGAATTCACATCATTTGGTATTAGAGCCCTAGGTTATAATTTTAACATTTTTATTTTTTTAGTTTTTGTTCTTTTATCTTAATGTTCTTGAATTAATTATGTGAAAATCTCTACATTAATTTTATTTTCTACAAAAAAATAACACTCATAAATTTCTCGATTTGTTTCACGCTTTTGTTGATTTCATGAAATTTTCTATGTTAGTTTTGTATAGTAAATTTCCAAATTCTTATAGTATTTTTAGTGTTAGTTTTCTAAAAAATTTGTGTTAGTTTCATATCATAAAATTTTAATATTCATATCGTAGTTTTTGTGTTAGTTTTCTGAAAGTTTCTATGTTAGTTTTCTGAAAGTTTCTGTGTTATTTTTGTATTATAAATTTCTAAATTTTTATCATAATTTTGGTGTTAGTTTTCTTGAGGGAAGAATTTTTATTAATTGAAAAAAAGAGTACAAGTCTATGATATACAAAATTGTTGCGTACAAATTTTATATGATTTATAAAATAGTTTGTAATTACACAAGTCACTTATAAAAACCAATAAATACACTTTCAATGTTCATTTAAAAAGAAATCATGTAGTTTTTAAATAAATTTTTAAATTTTTAAAAATGAAAATAATAACCTAAACATCATGTTACGATTGTTTGGGTTTGAAGATATAAATTATAAAAATAAAGATAGATTTAATAAACATTTAGGCTATTAAACATTTATCATGCATTAAAATTTTTTTGGGATATATTAGCTAGTTTATTATGCTTACTTAATATTAAGTAGGTTATTAAAAATATGAACCATTGAATTTTTTCCTTCAATCGGTCAAAAAAATTAAACTTTCATCAAGATATCTAAGTTAGATTTATAATTTAAGCATTTGAAATCTAATTTTCAGATTTTAAAACTACTACCATATGAAGGATATATCGTCAATATATCTTTCAATACTAATTCTTATAAAAATCCATGAAACAGAGCACGCCTCAAAATCATATTTAGATAACAAATATCTAATATTTAGGAGTATTATTTAAAATCAAATTTAAATAATTAAATCCTAAATCTAAATCTCTTATTTATTGTAAAAACAATACTCCGTCAATATATTTTTCATTTACAAACTTTGTTTTATTCTTAATGAAGAAATAAAACTTAAATTTGTTTTATAAATTTTTGAGTCTACTTCATTATTTCACAAGTGTAACAACATTACTAATATTCCTAATAGGTGAGTTTAAATCTAGTAAAGGTTTTTAGATATAATACCCACAAACATTAAAATTTAAAAACAAATAAACAACATATAAACATATAGAATTTAAAACAAAGTAAAAAAGATAACAAAATAAAAAGAATAAAAAAACTTCTCATGCTTTTTAATCTTTTCTAAGATTACAATGAAAATCCTTAACATAAGTTATTTTAATATTCTCATCATTTAATGTTTATTATAATAATTAGATGAAAATCACTTTCTTATTCAAATAAAAAATGTATAAATATTAATTTTACTCAACCTGAGTGTAAGGAATCTGAATTTGCTTCGACTCTAACCTTAGAAGGCATACTCTCAATAACATTAATCATGTTGGTTCAAGTACAAAATCAAAAGTTTATGAGAATAGAGTTTATGTATAGAAATGAAGTAATAGTTTTGCATATATTTAAAGAAGAAAATGCTTAAAGTAATGCATAATATTGATTTCATAAAAGAAATTAAATGAAAGAATTTTATAAATAAATCACATGTTACTTTCATGCATCAATCAAATTCATGAAATAAAAATTTCAAGTTATATACCTTTAAGAGATGAAGAAAATGTAAATGACGTATTGAAAATTTATTTATTTCTTTTTTTCTTTTTTGTATTTAACCATTTCTCGTAACTTTGTAAGGTATATATGGGCCATAGTATTTATTTTTTTTTCTCTTTTTTATTTTTTAGAGAAATGATTGAAGTATAGATTGTTCATTTTTTTCTATGATAAAGTGAGTGGTTAATTTGGTTTTTTCTTTCATTAGTTTAAGTAACCTCATATATATCCTTTTTTTAAGAAGTCATGCATGAATGAATAAAAGGGTATATACTTTTGATTTCTACTTAAGTCATTAAATTTAAGCAATAATAATAAATATATGATAGTTTATTAGATGTAAAAATACTATCAATCAATGTAAAGATATATAGAGGCCATCTAGAAATTTAAAATATATAAGAAAAGTATTTAAAATACTAGAAAAAATATTTATCACTAAAAATGGAAAGATAATGGCTCAAAATATATCCTCACAAGTTAGTTTCCACTATTTAATTCCTAAAAAATGATTTGAGTTTATTGAAATTTCAACATTTAATCATGAAATACTAATTATGATAAAAACTAATAAGTTATTACATTACTCTATGAAATATTTTTGAAATTAATCTAAGAATGCAAAGATTTAAATCATTTTTTTAAATTAACCAAAAGACATTATAATTTTGTAAAAAATCATTTTTAAAATTATCCTAAATTTTTTTTTAAATTTTCTAAAACAATAAAAATAAATTAAAACACACAAAAAATAAAATAAGTAAAAATAATATTAAAAAGTGTACATGTAAATACATAAAAATTTCATTTAAGCTTAATTTTATAATGTAACTTTTATCCCCAACTTAGAACTTACGTTACCCTCAATGTAATAATTGTAAATTAAAAATAAAGAGCAATGGATAGAAAAATTACCCATTTACTGATCATGTTCAAGAGTTGATATGAAATTTCAGGTGCATTCATTAATATAAATATTACGTTGATAGAAAACCTTGTATTTCTCACAAATTTCATCAATTGATTATAAAATTTAACAATTCAAAATAATGTTTACATGAAAGAAAATGAAAAAAAAATAATTAACATAAAATAAAAAATAAATATAATATCCAAAAATAATAAAAATAAAATAAAAACATAAAATTATGTATTAGAATTTAGAGTTAATCTTCCATGTCATCTGGACCTTGTTCTTCTGGTTGATGTTGTGATATTTATGGAGGTACAAAAGTAAAATCATAATGAGGATACTTGTATGTTACTAAGTAGCATGTATGAGCCTAAGATTACGTAATTGCAACCGGTTCATTTCATGCATTAATTGATTATGTTTCACTTAATCATGATGTTGTTGATTCAAGAATGCAGCTTGTTGGGCAAAATAGATTTGTTGGTATTCTTTCATATAGCTCATTGTTTCACCAAAATTATGAAATTATTCTTTCATAAGTAGTCTTAATGGATGAATGACTATTCTTTCTCTTGAAATAGTATTCATACAAGAGGTGAGCTCATCAAAATATGTCATGTTTAATAGTTCACCAAGGTTTATAATAACTTTACCTTATGAATGGGGTACCCTTGCTTTCTTACATAAAGAAGTTATTAATCGGAGAAAAAAGAAATCCAAATGCTGACTATTTATATCCAGTTTTATTCTTTAGTGAATAATAGCCATTATATTCATAAGTATCTTAGATGCGATTGCATATAGTAAAATAGCCATATCTTTATCAATACTACTACAATGTCTTATGGGAATTATTCTAGAACATACAAAGTATTACTAAATTTGAGAAAATTTATCCAAATACTTAGTTTCGAATCCCTTATGTTTATCACCCGCATAAATCCACTCACCACAGCATAGTTAAGCTTTCTAAAACTACAGTATAATCAATATTATTAGAATACTGCTCATACTCACATTATCCAATATTCACTAAATAATAGTGAGAATTTATATCATTAGGCCCACAAAGAGCTAGTACATTCTTGACTAAAACTTTATCATTAATAGCATTGGAAAAATTCACATAGAATTTTCTAATAAGAGAGTCAATAATAGAATTTGGTTCCTTCAAAAAAAATTTCCATCCAAGTCTTGCTATGACATCTATAATCTCCTCTAGTTCATTAAATTTCATCCCTCTCTTTGGTATAAATCCTTTATTAACTTTTGCTCCTTTTTCAAAGCAAATTTTTTCTTCATAACTAGCAAATTTTGAACTATTATAACTCCAGAAGTTAAAACCTCATTTCCTTTCCTATTTATTTGTAGTCCCATTTTCAAAACTAAAAAAAAATCTAAAATTCATAAGTTCAAAAACATTTCAGACAACAACACAAATATTCTAATATTTTTTCAATCCTTCTTTGTCCTAATTAGGGTTTTGGAGTTTTTAAATAAATCACAATTATTTCATAAATTTCAGAGAATTTAATTTAAAGACATAAATTCTAAAAATTTATGAAAACTTGCTTATGTTGCTATGGATTGAAGAACAATGAAGAGCACCCATCTTTAAAGATGAAGATTCTTGATTTTGTTGAAATTTTTTGAAATTTTCTTTATGGGATAGGTAGAAAATTGTTAGGAAAGTGATTATTGTTAAAGTTTTTGAAGAATAATTGAAAGGTGGGATTTTTAAAGGGTTTTGTGGTGTTTGATGGGAGAAAAAGTTGAGATTCTTTGAGAAAAATTGAGAAAATGAGAGAAAAGTTAGAAATTTCACGTGGGAAAGGGTATTTCAACTCAAAAAAATGAACACGAGCCATGGTGCAGTTGTGGAAAATAAACTCAAATAAAAAAAACGGACAGATTTTAAGACAGTATTTAATGAGGAATTGAAGTGGCAATTCCAGATCATTTTGAGCAAATGAAGAGTCTAATTCGTGTGTTTTTAAGTCTAGTTTTTAATGGTGAAGGTTTCAGGTCATTTGGTATTACCTACAATAAGTTATGGAAGTTTTAGCAAGGAAGGGTCAGAATTTACTAAAAACGGACAGGCAGTATTGAATGAGGAATTGAAGGGGCAATTCCAGATCGTTCTGAGCAAATGAAAAGTCTAATTCGTGTGTTTTTAAGTCTAGTTTTTAATGGTGAAGGTTTCAGGTCATTTGGTATTACCTACAATAAGTTATGGAAGTTTTAGCAAGGAAGGGTCAGAATTTACTGTTTTGTTTAAAGCTGTTTTTTTAATACGAATTTTAAGAGTCTTGTTTAGGTCTATAAATAGAGTTGTATTCTTTTGTAAGAAGGCAAGAAGAGAGAAATAAAAAAGAGTGTTTGATTAGTAAGAAAGAAAAAAAATTGTTTTTGTCTCTCTTCCCTCCACCAAAATAGTTATAAAATATCAACAAATTGGTATCAGAGCCGATGGCGAATGTGATGGGACAAATGCCGCTACCACGACTAACGAAGGCAAACTACGAGAATTGGAGCATTCAAATGAAAGCTCTTCTCGGATCTCAAGATGCGTGGGAGGTGGTCGAAGAAGGTTTCAAAGAACCAACAAATACCACGGGATATACGGCGGCTCAAAACAAGGCGTTGAAAGAGGAGCGATCAAAGGATAAGGCGGCACTATACATGTTGTTCCGAGCCGTTGACGAGTCGGGCTTTGAGAAGATTGCCGAGGCAACTACTTCAAAAAAAGCGTGGGACATTTTAGAAAAAGTGTTCAAAGGAGCCGACCGAGTAAAGCAAGTAAGACTCCAAACTCTACGCGGTGAATTGGAGAGTATGAAGATGAAGATGTCGGAAAGGTGTATCCGATCACATCTCGCGTGTGCAAACTAGGGTGAATCAACTAAAACGAAATGGAGAAATTCTAACTGATGCAAGAGTGGTGGAGAAAATTTTGCGGTCATTAACCGAGAATTTTGAGAATGTCGTTTGTGCAATTGAGGAGTCGAAAAATCTGGAGGAGATGACCCTTGATGATCTCACTGGTTCTCTTGAGGCGCATGAACACGGAAGAAGAAGAAGAAGAACGAGTCGCTTGAGGAAGCACGCAAGCCAAGGTATCTATCAAAGATGAAAAGGTACTCTATACTCAAAACTTTCGTGGTAGAGGCGCGGCCGGTGGAGGTCGCAGTAATGGTCGCGGTGGTGGAGGCCGCGGTCGAGATGCACACTTATGAGGAGAAGGGCGGTCAAGCCAACAAAATTGGCGAGGTAGAGGACGTGGTCATGGGAGAGGCGGCCGGTCAAATCATTCAAATGTTGAGTGCTACAACCGTGGCAAGCATGGGCACTACGCAAAAGAGTGCAAATCAAATATCGAATGCTATAATTGTGGCAAGCGTGGGCACTATGCAGCGAGTGCTATTCGAGAAAAAGGTAGAAGAAAACGCGAATCTAGTCGCGAAAGAGGAGACAAGAGAAGATGGTGTTCTCATGATGGCCTACAAAAATACCATTCCCGACAAGGACACGGTGTGGTATCTCGATCTGGCGCTTAGTAATCATATGTGCGGGCACAAACACCTCTTTGTGGAGATGCAAGAGATAGAGGTTGGGCACGTGTCATTTGGAGATGCGTCAAAGATTAAAGTGAAAGGTCAAGGTACAATATCATATTTTCAAAAGAATGGTTTAAAGGGATTAATTGAGAATGTTTATTATGTACCGATCTCAAGAGCAACATCTGAGCATGGGACAACTCATGGAGAAAGGATACTCGGTGTTTATGAAAAATCGAGTATTACAACAGAAAAGACAAGAAAGAGCGAGTAATAGCACGAGTTGAGATGGCGAAGAATCGAATGTACAAAATCAACCTGTGTTATGTGCGAGAAAGGTGTTTGCGAGTTAATGTAGAAGACAAGGCGTTCCTGTGGCATTTGCGATATGGTCATTTGCACTATGGTGGTTTACAAAAATTGTCGAAGAAAGGAATGGTACATGGGTTACCCGAGATTGACTACATCGAGAATTTTTGCGAGGAGTGTACTCGGGAAGCACTCGAGACACTCATTTAAGAAGGCAGAATACCGAACAACAGATCATCTCGCATTAATACATACCGACATTTGTGGGCCAATCACTCCTGAGTCATTCAGCGGTAAAAAATATTTCATTACTTTTATCGATGACTATTCCAGAAAGACTTGGGTTTATTTCCTGAAAGAAAAATCTGAAGCATTCGAAGTGTTTAAAAAGTTCAAAGTAATGGTAGAGAAGGCAACTGGCAAGTTTATTAGAGCTCTACGTTCTGATCGAGGTGGCGAATACAACTCGACAGAATTTGCGAGATACTGCGCAGAACATGGAATAAGAAGGTTCCTAACCGCACCGTACTCTCCTCAACAAAATGGTGTGGCAGAGAGAAAGAATCGGACCATTCTCGACATGGTTCGATCAATGCTGAAAAGTAAGAAGTTGCCAAAAGAATTTTGGGCGGAAGCTGTGCAATGCGCAATTTATGTGCAAAACCGATGTCCACATGCGAGTTTAGAAGATAAAACTCCACAAGAAAATTGGAGTGGTAGAAAGCCGATAGTCTCACACTGTAATATTCGGTAGTGTGGCTTATGCTGCACGTGACTGGATCGGCGAAGAACAAAGCTAGAAGATAAGAGCAAGAAATTTGTGTTCATTGGTTATGACGAGAAGACTAAAGGTTTCAAGCTTCTCGATCCAATAAACAAGAAGGTAATAATAAGCCGAGATGTTAAGGTGAATGAAGCAAGCGAGTGGAATTTGGAAAAACTCTTCCGAGGTGATAGTAGAAAGGGAGAATCATCAACCACATCAACAAAAACCTCGAGATCGAGATAGCGAAGCCCTCAAACAAGTGATAATGAGGAAGAGCCAAGACAACCAAAAATGCGAAGCATGCAAGATTTGTACGACTCAACAAGTGAGGTACATTTAATTTGTCTTTTGGCGGATGCTTAGAAATAATTACATTTGAAAAAGCGACGGGAATGAGAAGTGGCAATGACCATGGATGAAGAAATAAAAGCAATTGAGCGAAACCGAACTTGGGAGTTGGTTGAATTACCAAAAGGATGTCGGCCATAGGAGTAAAATGGGTATACAAAAGAAGATGAATGCTCAAGGCGAGATAGAGCGGTACAAGGCAAGGCTAGTTGCAAGGGCTATCGACAAAAGGTGGGGATAGACTATGATGAAGTCTTTGCCCCGATTACAAGAATGGAGACGATTCGCCTTCTCATTGCTCAAGCCACTCAATTCAAATGGAAAATTTTTCAAATGGATGTCAAATAAGCTTTTGAATGGTGTGCTAGAAGAAGAGGTGTATGTAGAGCAACCACCCTGTACACAAAAATTGGGGAAGAAAAGAAGGTGTCAAATTGAAGAAGGCACTTTATGGACTAAAGCAAGCACCTCGAGCTTGGAATACCCGCATCGACACTTACTTCAAGAAGAACGGGTTTACTCAATGCCCATATGAACATGCTTTGTACGTGAAGAAAGAATAAGGTAACTTGTTGTTTGTAGCTCTTTATGTTGATGATCTTATATTCATAGGGAATAATGAGGAGATGATAAAAGATTTTAAAGAGGCTATGACTCGGGAGTTCGAAATGACAGATTTGGGTTTGATGAAATATTTCCTTGGTCTGGAGGTTAGACAAGAAAATACTGGGATTTTTGTATCACAAGAAACATATGCAAAATAAATTCTAAAAAGGAACAAAATGGAGAAGTGCAACCCGGTATTGACACCAATGGAACCTGGGGCTAAACTTTCTAAGTTTGACGGTGGAGAACGAGTAGATGCGACCAAATACCGAAGTTTGGTGGGAAGTCTGCGTTATCTCACATGCACGAGACCAGACATATCTTACAGTGTTGGAGTGGTAATTCGGTTCATGGAAGAACCAGTCTATACACATTGGAAAGCATTGAAGAGAATTGCAATATATCAGAAATGCTGAATCACTCGGATTATTTTTCTCGAGAACAGAAGAGTATAAACTGGTGGGATACTCTGATAGTGACTGGTGCGGAGACATAGATGATCGAAAGAGTACATCGGGATACGTATTCTTTATGGGAGACACAACGTTCACATGGATGTCGAAAAAACAACCCATCGTGACACTCTCGACATGCGAAGCAGAATATGTGGCAGCATCATGGTGTGTGCGACATGCAGTTTGGCTAAGGAAACTTTTAAGCGAGTTGAATCTCAGACAAGAAGAAGCAACCGAGATCCGAGTTGATAGCAGGTCGGCAATTGAACTCGCAAAGAATCCAGTACATCACGAAAGGAGCAAGCATATCGATGTGAAATTTCATTTCATTCGAGAACAACCGGGAAGGGAGTGTGAAGTTGAATCATGTAGCGAGTCATGATCAAGTAGCCGACATGTTCACAAAGCCGTTACCCACGGTTTTGCTGGATAAATGCAAGATGGCGTAGGCATGAAGGATGGAAGAAATTTGAGTTTAAGGGAGGAATTTGTGGAAAATAAACTCAAATAAAAAAAACGGACAGATTTTAAGACAGTATTGAATGAGGAATTGAAGTGGCAATTCCAGATCATTTTGAGCAAATGAAGAGTCTAATTCGTGTGTTTTTAAGTCTAGTTTTTAATGGTGAAGGTTTCAGGTCATTTGGTATTACCTACAATAAGTTATGGAAGTTTTAGCAAGGAAGGGTCAGAATTTACTAAAAACGGACAGGCAGTATTGAATGAGGAATTGAAGGGGCAATTCCAGATCGTTCTGAGCAAATGAAAAGTCTAATTCGTGTGTTTTTAAGTCTAGTTTTTAATGGTGAAGGTTTCAGGTCATTTGGTATTACCTACAATAAGTTATGGAAGTTTTAGCAAGGAAGGGTCAGAATTTACTAAAAACGGACAGGCAGTATTGAATGAGGAATTGAAGGGGCAATTCCAGATCGTTCTGAGCAAATGAAAAGTCTAATTCGTGTGTTTTTAAGTCTAGTTTTTAATGGTGAAGGTTTCAGGTCATTTGGTATTACCTACAATAAGTTATGGAAGTTTTAGCAAGGAAGGGTCAGAATTTACTGTTTTGTTTAAAGCTGTTTTTTTAATACGAATTTTAAGAGTCTTGTTTAGGTCTATAAATAGAGTTGTATTCTTTTGTAAGAAGGCAAGAAGAGAGAAATAAAAAAGAGTGTTTGATTAGTAAGAAAGAAAAAAAATTGTTTTTGTCTCTCTTCCCTCCACCAAAATAGTTATAAAATATCAACAGCAGTATTGTTCTTATCACAACAAAAACCTTTACAATTTGGACCGTTTGAATTTTGCTATCCTATGTAACGGTGCAAAGAAAAGCATGTTGTGGCACACTTGAAACTACTTTTCTTACTCGTTTTCATGTTATCCCCTTTTATATTAAGTAAAATTCTATACTTAATACTCACACAATAATAATCACACAAAATATATAAAAGTAATAACAAATAAAATTATTTATTTACAAAATGAAAAAATAAATTAAAGCAATAATAACTAATAATGGGTTATCTTCCATCATTGACTATTTTTATCGTCTTTATTGAGTCATTGTTTGGATGAATTCATCTTTTTGTAAACTCAATATCCTTTTGTTATTAAGTTCTTTTGCTTTCTAACCTTAGAGTTATTCATTCCTTGCTTCCGCAAGTGCTCGGTTAACTACACCACTTGTACTTCCATCTTCCTAATAGACATTTCAACATAGTCCAACTTTTGATTAGTTCATGATTTGTTGTCTCTGCTAACTTAAACGAATGAATTCGAATTTTTCTCCTGATTTGGCTTGTTGGAAGTATTCATGAGCATTTATTGGTGGAATAGTTGGTCCAGTGGGTTTGAGCTTTGAAAAAATGGAGGGTAGTTATACTTCCAAAAGAATTGTAATGATTCATCCATCTAGGATTATAGGAATTAGCACTGGGGTCATACCTTGTCCTTGGTTGGTATCCCCTAGTATATTGTCCATCACTAGCTTCTACTTGATAGGGACAGGTATCAATATTATGTACTAGAGTACTACATATACCACATTTTTTTATTTATTTATTGTGGCATGTGTTATGAGAAGCGTAACTTGCTTGATCAATTGAGAAAGCTATATTTGAACTTCAATACTAGAGTCTACATGGACTCCTGCTCTCCTCATTTGGGAGTTTTTTTATTGAGAATTAGCTCTCGACATCTCAAAGATATTGTAAGTCTCTAAGGTATTTTTTTCTTCCATCACTCATTCATTAGCATTATCAATGATCAACTAACATTGTTGTGTCAATCCATTGTAGAAAAAAATTGGTTCTATAGTTGTAGAGGATAACTTAAAAGGTTTTCCCTCCATCTGAGAGAAAATTTTTATCTTAGCTTTCAGTTATGATTTTTTATATGGTAATATAATTTTCCCATAAACTTGTTATAAACATTATTTCAGGTCAACAGAGAACAGGTGGAAGTGACATTAGCTATACCTTGACCCTATCTTTTAGAGTGTAAGGGAAACACCTCATTCTAAGTTGATCCTTGGTGAGTAAACCGATGAGTAATGTTTGGGCTGTTAAGTAAAAGTCTCTAATGAAAGACAGTAAATCTTCAATAGGAAGTCCATGAAAGGAAAATAACATGAAAAAATGAATAGTTTTCAATCCATAGCTCCGAGTAGTCTCACCTGATTGGATTAAGACAATTGTAGTGCCAATTACTAGCCTTACAAACTCTTTCATTGTGGTTTCTCTTTATGGTGGATTTTTCCTCGTAATTAAATGTTCAGGTAAAGGGTCAGGGTTAGGTTGAAAAATTTGTTATAGAAAAGGTTATGGAACCTCAAAGTCCAACCTTCTTCACAATCTATTGGTTCTACATATATTATTTTATATGATGTGAAAGGTTATTCTAAAGATCTATATAAACTTTTTAAAACATAAACTAAATTCACCTGTTAAGTATAAAAATAAAATGATAAAATAAATATAAATATCTACAACACATTACATATTTATACATAGAAATACTAAATACGTAAAAATTGAAAGAATAAAATGATACAATGATACACGTGTTAGTAAAATAAAATAATTTATACAAGAATATTTATTGCAAAATTATTTAAACATAAAATAAAATAAAATGATAAAAGAGTTAATAAATAAAGAAAAATAAAATAAATTAAAATTAAAATTTTAAAATAAAACAAAAAAATTGTATTAAGAAAAGAAAATTAAATTAAGGGAAAAAATTAATAATTTTTTATTTTATTTTATTTTATTTTTTTCAAAGACAAGAGAAAATTTAAAATTTAAAATATCCAAATTTAATTAGTAACATAGATATTTTAAAATTTTAAATAAAAATCATAATATTTACGACACAAATAATAAATATTTAAAAATGTTATTCCTTTCCGACAATGGTGCCAAAAACTTATTCACAAAATTGTTATGTATTAATTTTGTATGATTTATAAAATAGCTCACAAATAGACAAATTACTTATAGAAAATGATAAGTATATTTCTAAGGTCGGTTTAAAGATGAATCATATGATTTTTAAATAATTCAACAAATTCTTAAAAATGAAAATAGTAACCTAAACATCATATCATGATTGTTTTGATTTGATGATCTAAACTATAAAAATAAAGATATATTCTATAAAAATTTATCATACATTTAAGAATTTATAGGATATATTACCTAGTTAATTATGTTTACTCAATATTAAATACGTTAGTAAAAATATGAATTAAGATTATTGATTTTCTCTTATATATATAAATAAGAGATTAATTAGTTCTACAAGTTAATTTTAATTAAATTATACTTCTTTTCTAAGAGATTAATAAACCATTAAATTGCAGCCTTCGATCAAGTATAATAATTTAAACTTTCATCAGTATATATAAGTTAAATTTATGATTTAAGTATCTGAAAACTAACTTTTAGATTTTAGAATTACTATGAAAGATATGTTATTAATATATCTTTCAATAATAATTCTTATAAAAATCCTAGAAATAGAGCATGCTTCGAGATCATATTTAGATAATAAATATCTAATATCAAGAAGTATTACTCTAAATTAGATTTAGATAATTAAATTTTAAATCAAACTCTCTTGTTTATGATGAAAATACTTCATCAATATATTTTTCATTTGCAAACTTTGTTTAATTCTTAATGAAGAAACAAAATTTAAATTCTTTTTAAAAAAGTGTTTAGTTTATTTCAATATTTTACAAACGTAACAACATTACTAATATTCCATGTTATTTATAACTAGACATGCATATTTTAATAAATGATTAATAATTAAACATATAACATGTAAAACAACACATAAGGATAATCTAAAAAGAATACATTTAAACATACTCAACAGAGTCTTAGTATTATTTCTGTTCTGAAGAACCTCCAAATAGAATTACCAATAGCTTTTATTGAATTGAAACTAAGACTATCACAGAAACTAAATTTTGTTCAACTCTCAAATAAGACAAGAATTTAAATTAAATAAAAGAAAAGCTAAGAAAGCTTAAAAAACTAAGAAATCAACTTAAGAATGAAGTTGTGGGATATGCATTACAATAAAAATAGGGTCCTATTACAGGTGGAGAAAATGAGAGAAATATGGATTATTCATACTAGCATCGTGGTATATATTTGTTTCACGCTATGGCATACACATGATATACACAATTTTGGGGCTCAATCCATTACATTTGCACCATGGAATATAATATTTTCACCCTATGGCCCATGTCATATCTAGGACGTATTGATGCTAATCCTTTTGCCTCACATCGTCGCATGAAAAACTTTCATGCTATTGCATAGAAAACTTTCAAGCCACGACCTACTCGGTTCTACAACATTTTAGAACCTTTATTTCTTGTTTATTTTTTCAAGTTTTAAAACATAAGTAATGTTTTTCATATGTTATCTTTTAATCGTCAAAATTATAACAGAGTGTTTTCAGATATATTCTTCAAATGTTTGATCAATTTAATCATTTTGAAGATAAAATGCTTAAAAAATAATAAAACATACCTGTGATTCTAACAAGATAGATTTGCTTAAAATGATAGTAAAAGTAAGCAAATACAAATCTATTTAATCATTAAATATGCATAAAATCATAATATATGAAGTACTTTTAATCACTCATCAGTTTACAAAAAAACCTGAATTATAGACAAAAAAATTCTAATATAATCAAATACTTTCGAAATTTTAATTCTAAGAATTCTCTTTAATCATCATTCATGTCCTAATTTTTTTTTGAGAAATTAATACACATGTACAATTTATTCCAATATACTTTGACATATTTAGATATTGTGAATTATCATTGGTGATAATAAATTCTAAATTGTTTGGAATACTTGAACAATTTGGTTTGCTTAGAAGTTAAGGATGCTTTAGCAATTAACCTGAGTGCTAAATAAAATAGGTGAATACAAGAGTATTTAATTTTTAATACTAATATCTTGTTTGTGCTAATTGATATACTATGTCAAATATGAATTGATGGAGAAGTCCAGAAGAAAGACAAGATACAACATTCATGATGAGAGCTTTACAATATTCAATTGAAATAATGAATGTAGTAATAGTAAACATAAATGACATTATATATAGGTAAGAAGCCACAATTGCTAATTTACAACATAGAGTTCCAAATTTTAGGGGCCCAAATAGACAAGCTCATATAGAGGAAGATCCTAAAGATGGTAATTAGGAGAAAAATGGAGACTTTGTGGAAGAAGATGAGGGTGTACCTATATAAGAGAGGTATGAAAATAGAGGGGGTAGAAATCACAGGGAAGGTATATAGAGACCACCACATAGGTCACATGATGGGGTTGATCGAAACTTGTGAAGCATCAAAATGAAGATGCCACCTTTCCAAGGAAAGAATGACCTTAAATTATACTTGGAATGAGAGAAAAAAGGTGGAGTACATCTTTGAAGGCCACAATTATATTGAAGAGAAAAAGGTAAAACTTACTATTATTAAATTTACTAATTATGCATAAAATTGGTGGGATCAATTAGTGATTGGTAGGAGAAGGACCATGAGAGGACGATTGATAATTAGGAAGACATGAAGGCTATAATGAGAAAAATGTTCGTTCCTAGCTATTACTATAGGGAACTGTACCAAAAATTACAAAAGCTTAATCAGGGATTTAAGATAGTAGATGAATACTATAAGAAAATGGAAGTGGCAATGATTAGGGAAGCCATAATTGATCGATTTTTAAGTGGATTGAATCAAGATATTGCCAAGATTGTGGAACTTCATCATTATGTAGAGTTAGAAGACATGGTCCACATAACAATTAAAATGAAGAGGCAACTAAGAAAAATGAGTAACTGGTCATTACCACCAAAGACAAGTCCTACTATGTCAAAACTGAATCCTATTACACCTTGAAATCTAATTGGAAAAAAGATGAAGGGACGAGTTCCAATCCTAGATTTGAACCATTCAAAGCCAAAAAGATGAAGATAAGCAAGGATAAAGGTAAATTGAATCCCCAACTCGTAATTATGATATTTAGTTTTTTTCTTGGTAGAGGTCATATAACATCTCAATGTCCAAATAAGAGAACAATGATAACACAAGAAAATAAGGAGGTGAGAATTGATAATGAAAGCGATTATGAAGAAATTCCCCCACTAGAGGATGCTAGTGATGAAGAAATAGGTGTTGTGGATGGTGAAGTACTTATGATAAGGAAAGCCTTAAGTGTTCAAATCAAAGATGATGACATGAAACAACAAAGAGAAAACATCTTTCATACAAGATGTAATGTGAGCAATAAGGTATATAGTGTCATTATTGATGGGAAAGTTGCACTAATGTAATTAGTATTATCCTAGTTGAGAAGTTAGGATTGTCTATGATTAAACATCTTAGACCATATAAGTTGTAATGGTTGAATAACAGCAAAAAAGTAAGAGTAAATATGCAAGCATTAGTGCCATTCTCTATTAGAAAGTAAAAGGATGAAGTGTTGTGTGATATGGTTCCCATGCAAGCTAGGCATATCTTGTTAGGTAAGACATAACAATACAATAAGAAGGTTACACATGATGAATATAGGAACAAGTACTCTTTTGTAAAAGATGGTAGCAATATTACACTTGTATCTCATACTCCCTAGTAAGTTTTTGAAGACTAGCTAAAAATGATAAAAGAAATAGAAATAGAAAAAGAAAAGAGTGGAAAAGAGAAAGAAAGAGAGAAGAGTGAGAAAAAAAAGAAAAGAATGGAAAAGAAAAGGAAAGAGAGAAGAGTGAAAAATAAGAAGAAAATAGTGGAAAAGAAAGAGAGGAAAAATGTAAGCTTCTTCGCTAAGACAAGGAAGGTCAAGCAAGTGATTTATGCAGATTGTCTCATACTTGTAATTTTGTACAAGGAAGTAATTTTTTTACTAACAACCTTAATGCTTCTTTGTCTAATGCTACTCTTTTTTTGTTACAGGTTTTTGAAAATGTGTTTCCTAAAGAGATTCCTGATGGTGTGCCACTAATTAGAGGGATTGAGCATCAAAATTTCTTTATACTAGGAGTATCCCTTCCAAACCAACAAATATATAAAACCAACCTATAAGACACCAAGGAGATTCAAAGGTAGGTTGAAGATTTCTTAACTAATGGTCAAGTGAGGGAAAGCTTGAGCCCGTGTGTAGTTCCAATGCTACTTGGGCCAAAGAAGGATAGTTCAAGTCATATGTGTGTTGATTGTCGAGCCATCAATAACATTACGGCAAAGTATAAATATCATATTCATAGGTTAGATGACATTCTAGATGAATTCTATGGTTCTTGCATTTTTACTAAAATTGATCTGAAAATTAGATACTACCAAATTAGGATGAAATAGGGTGATAAGCGAAAAACTGTATTTAAGACTAAATATGGTTTCTAAGAGTGGATAGTCATGACATTTGGATTAACCAATGAATTGGTACTTTTATGAGACTTATGAATCATGTCTTGTGTGAATTTATTGAAAAATTTGTGGTTGTTTACATTGATGATATTCATATTTATAGTAAAAATTTAGAAGAACATGTTTCACATTTATTATCTGTACTTGAGGTATTAAGAAAGAAAAAATTATATGCTAACATGAAAAAGTGCTATTTTTGTATGGAGAGATTAGTTTTTCTAGGTTATATAGTCAGTTATAAGGATATAAAGATGGATGAAGAGAATGTGAAAGTTATTAAGGAATGGCCCACACCTAGGTCTATTATTGAGGTAAGTAGCTTTCATGATTTAGTTAGTTTTTATCATAGATTTGTTAAAGATTTTAGTACATTAGTTACACCTTTAATTGAGGTTGTTAAAAAGAATGTTGTATTTAAGTGGAGCAAGGATCAAGAAAGAGCTTTTAAGATGATAAAAGAAAGATTATGTTCTGCATCTATTTCAACTTTACCTTATTTCACTAAAACATTAGAGGTTGAGTGTGATGCTTCAAGTAGAGGTATAAAAGCTGTTTTGATGTAGGAACGAAGACCTGTTGCCTATTTCAGTGAGAAACTCAATGAAAAAAAATCCTTAATTACCCAACAAATGACAAGAAACTTTATGCTTTAGTAAGGGAACTTGAGACATGGCAACACTAACTTTAGCCAAAGGAATTCATCATTTACATGGATCATAAATCCTTAAAATACTTGAGGAGTCAAGGTTAGTTGAATAGAAGACTTGTCAAATGGATGAATTTTATTTAAGCATTCCTTTATGTCATTCAATATAAGAAATTTAAGGAAAACATTGTGGTTGATGCATTATCTCGAAAGTATGCTTTACTTTTCACATTAAATGCTAGGTTGCTAGGATTTGAACATAATAAGGAAGTGTATGTCAATGATGATGATTTTTATATTGTTTACAATGCATGTGACAAGGCTTCTTTTGATAAATCTTACAAGTTAGATGGGTACTTATTTAAAGAAAGTCAATTGTATATACCTAGCTATTCTATGCGTGAACTATTAGTTAATAGGGCTCACGGGGAGGATTAATGGGGCACTTTGATGTCAAAAAGACTTTAGAAACTTTGCATGAATATTTTTATTGGCCAAAAATGAGATGGGATGTAGAAATATTATGCTCTAGATGCATTACTTGTAAGCAAGCCAAGTCCAAGATCTTACCCTAAGGATTGTATATACCTTTACCTGTACCTAGAGCATCTTAGGTAGATATTTCTATGGACTTCATTTTAGGACTACTTGGGTCAAAAAGAGGTAAAGACTCCATTTTTGTGGTTGTAGATAAATTTTTTAAAATAACACACTTTATAGCATGTCATAAAACTAATGATGCAATTAATATCGTAGAGTTGTTCTTTAGAGAGATTGTTAGGCTACATAGGATACGAAAGAGTATTGTGTCTAGTAGGGATATTAAATTCCTTGGTTACTTTTGGAAGACCCTATGGACTAAGTTAAGGACTCAACTCTTATTTTCTACTATGTTTCATCCCCAAACTGATGGTCAATCTAAAGTAAACAATATAAATTTGTCTACTTTGTTGAGAGCTATGATTCAAAAGAATAAAAAAACTAGGAGGATTATTTGCATTTTGTTGAGTTTGCTTGTAATAGAAGTGTGCATTCAACTACTAACTATTTACCATTTGAAATTTTTTATGGTTTTAACCCACTTACTCTTATGGATTTGTTACCTTTGCTTGTTTCAGAAAAAAAACTAACTTAGTTGGTAAAAGGAAAGCTAAAATTGTGAAGAAACTACATGAAAACATTCATGAACATATTGAAAAGAAAATCGAGGAATATGATTCCAAAGCCAACAAAGGATGATGAAGAATCATTATTGAACCCATTGATTGGGTTTAGGTACATATTCAAAAACTAAATTATTATTATAGAGTGCCACAAATGAAGCATAAGGCATGAAATGAACCATTAAATGAAATACGAGGAATTTTGGATTTTGAAGGCACTCTACAACTTGAGAAATAGCCAACCACGGCCAGAGGTTCTTGGGAAGATTTAGAATTCACATAGAAACATACACACTGTGGCACGAGAGGAAGGGCACTACGGCCAGACTCTTTTTAATCTCAATCGACTCGTCAATTTCTAGATCGCTCCACGACATGGATTGTTTTTGCACCCAACTAGCATAGTTTTTTTTGTAATTTTTCCTCGTGTTAACCTCTTCCACGTTATTTTTTTCCCTTTTAGAGTCTATATAGGCTATAGAAGTATGTAAGTATGTGTAGCCAGCTGAAGCTCATCTATCACACATTTTCATACATTTTGATATAAATTCAAAGTTGAGAGCTTTAATGCTCTTTGTTCCTTTATAAACCGATTTATTAAGGGATTTGTAAACCTAGTTGCGTCCTATCTTATTTGTATCATTAGTGAGTAATATTCATTGAGTCAAAATGGGTGCTTTAATATGAATATTAGTTTTCTGTGATTTATTTCAATTTCGTTGTTCAGACTTTGGTTATGTTTCTTGTAGTTCACAAATCATATAGTGTTTATGGGTTTCAAAGATCGTGTTCTTGGGTTCATATCATTATAAAAAAATTCTTATTTTTAATTTTTTTCAAATAATATTTTAAGTAATAATTATTTAGAAAAATAATAATTTTAATAATATAATATATATGATAGATAAAATAACAATTAAATAATATTATTTAAATTTTATTGAGCACAAAAATATTAAGATAATATATAATATTTTGAATTTTATTCCAGTTATAAATCAAATATTATAATACTGATTTTTTCTATAATTTTAATGATCAAATTAAATATTAGAATAGTAATATTTTTTTCGTTCATATTCAATTTCATTACCATAATTATTTTTACTTTTATTTTTAATTTAAACATCAAATGTGATCTAAATTTTATTTAATTATTAAAGTGCATGTATGTACCTAAACTAAAATTAATATTAGTAAAGGATAAATAGTAACATTCTTTTAAGTAAAATAATACTTAAAATATAATATTATTAATATTGATATAATGTCTTTTTTTGGAATAATTTTTAAAAGATATGGTTGATAAAATATATTATTTTTAAAAATAAATGTTATATTCGAATACTTCAAATGGCTGCTGTTGAGCTACGTAGATAGGAGACAGATCCACATTGAGTGAATTTGTCTGTATGCACACGTAATTAAATGGGGTTATTTTAAGATTTATTTTAATAAAAAATAAAAAATACATATTCACAAAAATATTTTAATTTTTTATTTAATAAATAAGATAGTATAAATTTATTATTTTAAAAAATCATTTTATAAAATAATAAATTTATGATATATTTTAAAGTAAACAAATAAGGTGTATGGAGCGTTACTTTATAAAATTTGCACCTTCGACTTCTTTTAAAAAATAAAAACAATTTATGGTACCCTATATATCAAAAATAACTTATTATCAAATTGGGCTACCCTATATCTGAGATTTTCTCAAACCATTCCGTTGGGATAGGTCCCACAAGTTAATTAAAACCGAATAGAAGCTGCTCATGTGGCATAAAGCTATCTATAAATTGTCCATTCAGAATCTGCCACGACATAGATTCACTCTCCACTATACTAACCACGTCACGAGATCTGACTCAGCTCATCTTACTTGATTCTATTTACTGGTCTTCCCTACCGTCGATTTTACGGACTAATATTCCTAACCGTTTCATATGAAGATATTTTATTTGTGGACAGTGTATTCACATATTCACGTTTATTCCCTATTTCATTAGTCCCTGAAAAACATTTGGCTTGAGATTCCCAAATTATCAAACAGCCTTAAAAGTCCGATCCGAATCGCCGAGTCGTAACTGATTCAGCTGAAGCCATTTCAGAAGGTATTGAATCTTTCTTTGTTCTCTTAGCTAAATGCTTTCATTTGTTGTGTTTGTTTTCCAATAACTTTTTTGACATGTTACCCGAAAGAGAGCTATTTTGATTAACTTCTACTTAAATATCGCCTCTTTTGTGGGGTTGGTGACTTTTCAGTGATGGGTTTTAAATTTTGATGATCGTTGGTGAAATGGATTTAATTAATTAAATTAAATTAAGGAATTATAATCCCGTTAATAGATTGTTAGAAGGAAGATGTGAGTACGCTTTTTTAGTCCGTTTGTTATTGTACAGATCAAACAGAATTTCACAAGTTAAAAGTTCTTAATAAGCATTTCAAAGCTTGAAAATTTGATTTAACTGTTAATGAAGCCAATTTATATATGAATGTTTCTTATTTTTATGGTTTACATTTATAAGTAGTAATGGACTTAATTGGCAAATTACAGAATCATAAGAAAAGGGCAAATTGCAAGTGAGCTTAAAGTCTAGGTTCAAGTCCCAATTATAATTAGGTAAGTAATGTGTTGAAAATCAACACCAACGTAATAAATAAAATGATTGAAGGATAAATAAATAGGGTGATTGAAGGATGAATAAATAAGGTGGTTGAAAGTTGTAGAAAAGAGAAGTGTGTAGATAATATTTATGTGACTAGAATTATTTCTTAGTTTTATATTTGTATGGTGTAAATTGTATGGTGAGAACTATGAATAGAACCTTGTATTTGGTTTAATTATTCTATCAAAAACAAATAAGTCTTTGTATTCTTAGTTTGAGTGTGAATTAAGAGTTTTTTCTTTGAGTGTTTGTATTTCTCTTCAATTTGTGAGTTTCTTTTGAAAGGTGTTATAGTATCTTTTATTATGCGTATAATACAAGTAGTTTGTTTATTTGTTTGGATTCAATATTAGTAAATTTAGTATTGTGTATTCTAAATTTTTTCTCAACAATTGGTATTCGAGCGGGACGGTCAAGGATCGTTCTTAGTAGAGCTATCTTGAGTTGTGAGGAGTTTGGTACTCTACAAGTTTCTTAGTTAAGCTTGTTTGGTATAGTCAAAATCTTGCCGGCACGATGGGTGACCTTCAAGTAGTTGGAGGAATTAAGAAGCTCAACAACAAAAACTATAACACATGGGCAATATGTATGGAGTCTTACCTACAAGGTCAAGACTTGTGAAAGGTTGTTGGTGGTGACGAAATTATACAACCAATAGCGGAAGATGCAAACGGCATCTTGTGGAAGTGAAAAATTAAAACAAGCAAAGCGATGTTTGCTTTAAAGACCACAGTTGAAGAAGAAATATTGGAGTACATTTAGGATGCCAAAACACCGAAGGAAGCATGGGACACTCTTTTCAAAGAAGAATGATACAAGACTACAACTTCTGGAGAACGAGTTGCTATCGATGGCGCAACACGACATGATGATTTTTCAGTACTTTCACAAGGTGAAGTCGTTATGCCGCGAAATTTCAAAGTGAGATCCGAAAGCTCCTATTGAGGAAACTAGGATAAAAAGAATAATTATCCATGGTTTAAGACCTGAATATCGAGGGTTTGTTACCTCTATATAAGGATAGCCGACACAACCATCTCTTGTTGAGTTTGAGAATTTGTTGGCCGGTCAAAAGCTATGGCTAAGCAAATGGGAGGAGTCTCGTTAAAGGGTGAGGAAGAAGCACTCTACACCAGAAAAAGCAGAGACACTTTCAAGCGATAAAATGGAAATGGATATAAAAATGATGACAGCAAAGGAAAAATTCCTCAAGGAAAGGGAGACTTTCGTCCAGGGAGAGATTGGAAGAATTGCAATAACAGTAGAAAATTTGATGGCGAATGTTACAACTGCGGAACAATGGGTCACATGGCAAAAGATTGTTGGAGTAAGAAAAAGTTTGTTGAAAGTAATATAGTTACTTCTAGTTCTAAGGAGAATAGCGAAGATGGTTGGGATACCGAAACATTATTTGCTACAGAGGAAGAAGAATTAGCTGGTGACAACATCAAAACAAATTGATTACAAGAATGACTGGATCGTAGATTCGGGCTGCTCAAATCATATGACAGGTGATAAACAAAAGTTGGAAAGCATGTCTGAGTACAAGGGAGGTCGTGTAGTGGTGACAGTTGACAACTCAAGGTTACCGATAGCCCACATCGGTAAGACGATAGTTACACCTTGATATAATACTAACCAGGTACCAATTGAAGATGTTTATCATGTCCTAGGAATGAAGAAAAACTTACGATCTGTGGCTCAATTGACATCATCAGGTCACTGTGTCTTGTTTGGTTCTCGAGACGTGAAGATGTATCATGATCTCAAAATCTCAGAAACACCAACAATGGAGGGGCAACAATTAGAATCAGTCTACGTGATGTTAGCAGAATCTGCATATGTAGACAGGACAAGAAGAAATGAGACAATAGATCTATGACATATGCGGTTAGGTCACGTTAGCTATTCTAAGCTAAGTGTGATGGTGAAGAAATCGATGCTTAAAGGGTTTCCTCAACTAGACGTGCAAACAGACACGGTCTGTGCAGGATGCCAGTATACTAAAGCTCACCAATTGCCATATGAGAAATCAAAGTTTAAAGCAAAAGAACCATTGGAGTTAGTTCACTCTGATGTATTCGGTCCTGTTAAGCAACCATCAATTAGCGGTATGCGATACATTCATTGACGACTTCTCAAGGTATGTGTGGGTTTTCTTTATGAAAGAAAAAAATCTGACGTATTCTCAAAGTTTAAAGAGTTTAGAGAGTCAACTGAAGGAGAAGTAGAAAAGAAGATCCGTTGCTTACGCACAGACAACGACGGAGAATATAGGTCAAGCAAGTTCTCTCAATACCTAAGGGAATGTCGAATACATCATCAGTACACTTGTGCCAACACGGCACAACAAAATGGTGTAACAAACAAAAAAAACTGACATCTTGTAGTTTGTTGGAGTATGCTACATGAAAGGAATGTACTTGGAAGGTTTTGGGTTGAAGCGATGAGGACTGCAGCCTTTGTGATCAATAGACTTCCTCAACCAAGGTTAGACTTTATTTCACCCTTTGAGAAACTATGGAACATGAAACCTACAGTTAACTACTTTTGAGTATTTGGCTTTGTATGTTATGTATTTGTTCTTGATTATTTACAGAGCAAATTTGACAAGAAAGCTATTAGATGTATCTTTGTGGGATACGACAGCTAGAGAAAAGGGTGGAAATGTTGTGATCCAACGAGTGGAAGATGCTACACTTCACGAGATGTGGTGTTCGATAAAGCATCTTCTTGGTGGTCCTCAGTTTAGATGTAGGAGCATACTATTCAATTTCAACCAAGTTTAGATGAATCTAGAGATCCAAACGATGATGGTACCAAACAAAAAGTAACTTAGAATCCTTGACAAACTGGCATATATCAACAACTAAATGAAGAAGGTGGGCCTAGTGAAACGGAAGAATCAACTCCACAATCTCAATTCCGTAGGTCAACAAGAACACGAAGACCAAATCCCAAATATGCCAATGCAGCCGTAGTTGAAGAAGCAATAGAACCTGAGACATTCGAAGAAGCATCGCAAAAATTTCAGTGGATGATAGTTATGAAAGAAGAGATCGATGCACTTCAGCAAAATCAAACTTGGGATCTGATGTAAAAACCAAGAGATGTGAAACCCATATCCTGTAAATGGGTTTACAAGATAAAGCATCGTCCAAATGGGTCAATTGAGAGATACAAGGCACGATTGGTAGCTTGTGGTTTCTCTCAACAGTACGGACTAGACTATGATAAAACGTTTAGTCCGGTGGCAAAACTTACAACTGTATGAGTCCTACTTGCACTTGTAGCCAACAAAGATTGGAATTTATGGCTAATGGATGTGAAGAATGCTTTTTTTCATGGAGAGCTGGATCGGGAGATCTACATGATCCAACCAATGGGTTTTCAGAGGCAAGATCATCCTGAATATGTGTGTAAGTTGTGAAAAGTACTTTATGGATTGAAACAGGCACCCAAGGCATGGTATGGTAAGATTGCTGAATTTTTAACACAAAGTGATTATTCAATAATACCTGCAGATTCAAGGTTGTTTGTCAAAGTCAATGAAGGAAAGCTAGTTATCGTACTAGTGTACGTAGATGATTTAATCATAACTGATGATGATGAGGCATAAATTTTTCGAACAAAGGAGAATTTATCAGTCTATTTCCAGATGGAGGAATTTGGATAGCTCAAGCATTTCCTTGGTCTAGAGATTGACCGTACACAAGAAGGAATATTTCTTTGTCAACAAAAATATTCCAAAGATTTGATGAAGAGGTTCAGAATGCTTGAATGCAAACCAATTTCGACGTCGATGAAACCAAATGCCAAAATGTGTGCACATTGTAAAACTCAGAATTCACTCTTCTTATTATCATTCAAAGACACTACCTATTTATATACAAAGTTAGGGACATTCTTAGGTGACATACACCTAATACACAATTAATATATTCACCTAGTGATAGACACCTAATACACAACTAACATCTCTAACACTCCCCCTCAAGTTGGAGCATAGATATTAATCATGCCCAACTTGTTACAAAGATAATCAACCCGAACCCCACTTAAAGCTTTCGTGAAGATATCTCCTAGTTGTTCTCCAGTCTTCATATATCCTGTAGAAATCAAACCTTGTTGAATTTTCTCGCGAACAAAATGACAATCAATTTCAATGTGTTTAGTACACTCATGAAACACAGGATTAGAAGCAATATGAAGAGCAGCTTGGTTATCACACCACAATTTCGTTGGTACTGAAGTTTTAAGATCTACTTCATCCAAGAGCTAGTATATCCATATTATCTCAGATGCAGATTGTGCCATAGTCCTATATTTTGACTCTGCATTCGATCGTGACACAACATTTTGCTTCTTACTTTTCCATGAGACCAAATTTCCTCCAATGAAAATGCAATAGCCTGATGTGGATCTTCTATTCACTTTGGAACCTGCCCAATCTACATCTGAAAAACATTCAATATGAGTATGTCCATGATTTGCATACAAGATACCACGTCCAGGTGCTCTTTTCAAGTAACACAAAATTTGCTCTAACGCTGCCCAATGATGAACTGTTAGGGATGACATAAATTGGCTAATAACACTGACCGAAAATGCAATATCTGGACGAGTCACGGTAAGGTAATTCAGCTTTCCAACCACCCTTCGATATCTCTCAGAATCTTTAAAGAGTTCCCCATCTCCTGTAAGGTGGATGTTCGGAGTCATTGGAGCACTACAAGGTTTTGCTCCTAATTTTCCTGTCTCACTTAATAAGTCCAAGACATATTTTCTATGAGATAGAAAGATACTTTTTTTACTCCCTGTGACTTCAACACCCAAGAAATACTTTAGCATCCCCAAATCTTTCGTGTGAAACTGAGTATGTAGGAAAGACTTAAGAGATGAAATTCCCGTAGTATCACTTCCAGTAATAACAATGTCATCTACATACACAACTAAAAGAATGATACCAGCTTTTGATTGTTTGTAGAACATAGAATGGTCAGACTTGCTTTTCATCATACCAAACGTTTCTATAGCTTGACTAAATTTTCCAAACCAAGTACGAGGACTCTGTTTCAAATCATACAAAGATTTGCGAAGACGACAAACTTGCCTAGACTCCCCCTGAGCAACAAAACAAGTAGGTTGCTCCATAAACACCTTCTCTTGAAGATCACCATGAAGAAAAACATTCTTGATATCTAGTTGATGCAAAGGCCAATGGTGAGTAGCTGCCATAGAAATAAACAATTGAACAGATGTTAATTTAGCAACAGGAGAGAAAGTGTCAGAATAGTCCACTCCATAGGTTTGAGCATATCCCTTAGCAACAAGACGGGCCTTTAATCGAGCAACTGACCCATCTGGATTAACCTTAACTGTGAACATCCATTTGCATCCGATAGCTCGTTTCCCCGAAGGTAAATCAACCAAGTCCCAAGTACCATTGTCATCCAACGCATTCATTTCCTCGATCATTGCATGATGCCAACCAGGATGAGATATGGCTTCATGAACAGTTTTAGGAATAGAAATAGAATCAAGAGAGGTAATAAAAGAGCAAGAGGAAGACGACAAGCAATTATACGAAACAAAAGAAGAAATAGGATAAGTACATTGACGTTTACCTTTGCGTAATGCAATAGGAAGATCATTGTTTAGGACTGGATCTGATGACAAAGGAGTAGGTGCAGGACATAAATCAGAAGGTCTATGTCTGGAGTAGACTTGAGTTATAGGAGGCCTAACAGGAACTGGATCAGAGACAGGTTTAGATGATGTGATAGAATAGACTAACAAATCGTCATCCTTCCCCTGACATGCAGGAGGAGAAGAAGACGAAAAATAGGGTATGTCTTCCATGAAGGTAACATCAATTGAGACAAAATATTTGTTAAGACTAGGAAAATAACATCTATAACCTTTTTGGAGACGAGAATAACCAAGGAAGATACACTTCAAAGACTTGGGATCTAATTTAGTAACATGCGGACGAACATCCCGAACAAAACAAGTGCTACCAAATATCCTAGGGTCAACTGGAAAGAGTGACTTATTAGGAAACAAAATTTTGTAAGGAATCTCACCATGAAGAACAGATGAGGGCATGCGATTAATAAGAAAACATGTTGTTGAAACTGCATCGGCCCAAAAAGGTTTAGAAACATTCATTTGAAACAATAAGGCACGTGCAGTTTTGAGAAGATGTCTGTTCTTACGTTCGGCCACTCCATTTTGAGATGGAGTATCAACACACGAAGTTTCATGAAGTATACCATTTTGAACCATATAAGATTGAAACAAAGCTGATGTATATTCTTTGGCATTATCACTTCGCAAAGTACGAATTGAAACATTAAATTGAGTTTTAATCTCAACACAAAATACGCAAAAAATAGAAAATAATTCAGAACGACTCTTCATTAAATATAACCAAGTTATACGAGAATAATCATCCACAAAAGTAACAAAATAGGACAAGGATCCCAAACATCAAAATGAACTAATTCAAAAGGAACACTAGCACGTTTATTAACTCTTGGATTTGAACTAAGACGATAATGTTTTGCAAATTGACAAGACTCACAATCTAATGAAGACACCTTACTAAACTGAGGACAAAGTTTCTTCAGTAAAGGAAGAGATGGATGACCCAGTCTACAATGTGCCTCGAAGGGAGAGGCTACACTAAAGCAAGCGACAGATTTCGGTATTGGTGTGTCAAGAATATAAAGGCCTCCAGACTCATGTCCTTTACCAATAGTCTTCTTCGTCATAAGATCCTGAAATAAGCAACGATTAGGAAAAAATGAGATGCAATAGTTAGGATTACGAGTAAGCTGACTTACAGAGATCAAATTAAAGGATAAGCTAGGTAAATGTAAGACAGACGACAAAGGAAGCAAAGGAGTGGGAGTAATTGTGCCAGACCCAAGAACGCGAGATGGTGACCCATCGACTAAGGTAACAGTAGAGGTAGACATGTGTGACTGAAGAGTAGAAAAGAGACTAGAATTACTTGTCATATGATCTGTGGCACCAGAATCAATAACCCATTTGGAAGATGAGGAAATGAGACACGCATTTGATTTACCTGAATCAACAATAATAGTGACAGAAGGTGATGAAGACCTTAGTGATTCTTGATACTGTGAGAACTTGGTAAATTCATCTACAGAGATAAGAACCGATTTTTCAGAAGTATCAAAAGTGGATGCAATATGAGCCGAGTGACCTTTCTGATGCTTGTACTGAAGCTTTCTACAGTCATGTTTCGTATGTCCTGGTTTGTGACAATAGTGACATACAATACCTCCTAGGTCCTATGGTCGAGTTTCAAACCCGTGCGAGCCGCCTCCTTTGTTTCTGTTCATATAAGTTGACCGTCCATGCTCATAATTATTACTTCGGCTGACCAAATTACCATTTAATTGAGCAGGTAGAGGTGGAGTGCCTTCTGTACAAAGTACTCGACTAAACACCTCTTGTAAAGAGGAGATCTCAGAACCAGAAAGAACTTGGGACTTAGCAGTCTCAAAAGTAGAGGGAAGATCGGCAAGAAAACTCATGACCATCATTTGTTCCCGTTGGTTTTGCTGAACCTTTACATCAGGGCTAAAAGGCATCAAACTATTGAGCTCCTCATAAGTCCTTTTAAATTCCATAAAATAATTTGTGAGTGACTGATCTTGTTTGTCTGCACGGTAAAATGCTTTGTATACCTCATATATGCGAGAAAGATTTCCTTTACCAGAATATAAGAAATCCAAATAATCCATCAATTCCTTAACGAATTCACAATGATTGATCAAGTTAATTACATTGCTTTCAATAGAATTTCGAATCTGTAGAAATAAGCAGGCATCTTCTCTAAGCCATGTCTGATTTGAATCATCTTTAGGAGGATCATTAGTCAAATGAGTATCTTTGTCGATACTTCTCAAATAAATTCGAATACTTGAGCTTATGGTTCGTGATTTTAGACATCACAGGTACCATATTCGTTACAATATTAGAATTCTTTTCAACCATAGCTTCTACAAACGACAAGGCAGCGAGCAAACGAACAAACAAAATCTAACAACAGCAGCAACCAAACAGGCAGCAAACAAGAACACAAAATTAAAAGAACCCAAACCTGAACAATCACAACGATGAGTGTCAAACCACCACAGATGATGTAGGGGAACGACGGAGAGCACCACGAGGTTGACCGGAGAAGACTGCTGCACGGAAGCGCTCTCATGCGCCGGCGGGTGGAAAGATGACAGAAAGTCGCGGTGGCACGTGTGGCTCACTCGCGGCTCGTCTGGTGACCAGACTTCTGGGTTTGGCCGGTCGACGACTGGTCTTCCTCCCTGTGCCGGCGGTGAGATGCGTGGAAAGTTGACAGAAAGTCGCGGTGGCACGTGTGGCTCACTCGCGGCTCGTCTGGTGACCAGACTTCGGGGTTTGGCAGGTCGGTGGCTGTTCTTCCTCCTTGTGCCGGCGGTGAGAAAAAATGTGCATTCCAAAAGGGTGTTCCGAGTTGAAACCTAAAAATACACTAAATCCTAATTTGTGTTTACCCAAAATCAGTCCCTAATTTGAATGGAAAAAAAAAATTTCCCAAATTTTAAATTTTGTAACCCAAATGCTCTGATACCATGTAAAACTCAGAATTCACTCTTCTTATTTTCATTCAAAGACACTACCTATTTATATACAAAGTTAGGGACATTCTTAGGTGACATACACCTAATACACAACTAATATATTCACCTAGTGATAGACACCTAATACACACCTAATACACAACTAACATCTCTAGCACACATGAAGGAAAATATTTGGAAGATGCGACAATGTATCGAAAATTGGTAGGCAGTCTAATCTACTTAACCTTAACTCGACCTGACATTTCTTATGCAGTTAGTGTAATGAGTCGGTACATGCAAAATCCAAAGAAGCCTCATTTGGAAGCAATTCAACAAATACTGAGATATGTGAAGAGTACAATTGATTATGGTCTTTTGTACAGGAAAGGTGGAGACGTCAAGTTAGTTGGTTACTGCGATGCTGATTATGCAAGAGATCATGACACCTGGAGATCAACAACTGGGTATGTGTTTAAACTTGGTTCTGGAACAATTTCTTGTTGTAGCAAGAGACAACCGACAGTATCGTTATCAACCACTAAAGTTGAGTATCGAGCAGTGGCAATGGTAGCTCAAGAGAGTACATGGTTGATACATCTAATGAATAATCTACACCAACCAATAAATTATGCAGTCCCATTATACTGTGACAATGAATCGACAATTATTTTGGCAGAAAATCCAGTCTTTCGTGCAAGAACTAAGTATGTTGAAGTACACTATCACTTTATCAGAGAAAAGGTTTTGCAAGAAGAAATTGAGATGAGGCAAACCAAGACAGATGATCAAGTTGCGGTCTTGTTCACAAAAAGCTTAAGCATTGGTAAGTTCGAAATGTTTCGCTGTCAACTTGACACAGTAAAAATAGTGAGAGTTGGTGTTGAGGAGGAGTGTTGAAAATCAACACCAACATAATAAATGAAGTGGTTGAAGGATGTAAGAAAATAAATGGTGGTTGAAGGAAATAGAGAAATAAATGGAGTGATTGAAAGATGAATAAATAGGGTGGTTGAAAGATGAATAAATAGGGTAGTTGAAGGTTGTAGAAAAGAGAAATGTTTAGATAATATTTGTGTGGTTAAAATTATTTCTTAGTTTTATATTTGTGTGGTGTAGATTGCATGGTGAGGATTATAAATAGCCCTTGCATTTGGTTAAATTATTCCATAAAAAACAAATAAGTTTTTGTATTCTTAATTTGAGTGTGAGTTGAAAGCTTTCTCTTTGAGTGTTTGTATTTCTCTTCAATTTGTGAGTTGCCTTTGAAAAGTGTTATAGTGTCTTTTATTGTGGGTATAATACAAGTAGTTTGTTTACTTATTTAGATCCAATATTAGTAAATTTAGAGTTGTGTATTCTAAATTTTTTCTCAATATAGTGTAGTTATTTCATAAAAGGGCAAATTAAGCTTTTAAAAAAAAAGGCTTCATTGTAATTGGTTGGGGTTAAATTTCAAAGAAGTAGATGAAAATGGCAATTCGCTTATGGTTGCAAAATTTGGGCAGTGATAAAGCACTTGCTATTCACTTGGCCACTTGGCATGGGAGTCGTGACATTCTCTAGCTCAGCTTCTAGAAATCCTCTTGGATTAAGCACAAAATTTTCAACCTATCCATATTTGTCCAACAAACCATTTATTGTAGCATTTAAAATAAAACAGCCTTGATTACACCTTAAGAGAAAATCCTTTTGGCTGTAGAAACGGACAAAAAAATCATAATTGAGTAAAAAAAGGCTAAAAAACTTCCAAGAGAGTAAATGCTGCATTTACAGATGAAGCTTCTACTTGTACCTTGGATGTGGATTACAACGAAGCTGCAGCCAAACTTGAGAATATAAACAAGCTTAATCCTTTGGGTGACACTTCTGATGTAGAAGATGTAGATGGCCCAAGGTGTAGAGGTAGGCAGAGGAAGAAGAAGATTTGTGAAGTTGATGATACTTCGCAAAACTGAACTAGTGTCATTGTGGTCAGGAGTTGCAAAAAGAAACCTAAAAGGTTGAATCTTGAAAAGAGGATTGCATTGAAGAAGGACAAGGATGCTAACAATGTGGAGAAAGTGGTTTCTTCAACTAGAAAGAATATTGGTAATAGGAATGAAGATGAGAAGATTGATGAGCTTGTGAGGGAATATTCAGCTTCAACGATCTTGTTAGCTTGGATTGGAAAAAAATGAAGATACTCCTGTTCTTCCTTCTTCAGAACATGCATGGTTGTTCAAGTTGATGCTGCCATTGAAGGTGAGCATTTGTGTATATGGGATCTTTAGTAAAATGGATTGGTAAATCCAATTCAGCACTTAAATGGGCTTCTAAATGTGTTTCTGTTTCTGTTTTTTTAGGAAATTCTTGAAGTTGAGAAAAATTTGCGAAATGCTTTGGGAAGAGAACCAACACTGTGAATTAGCCGAGGGGACTATTATGAGTTTAGTTGAAGTGATAAGAAATCCAGAGGTTGGTCGAGCTGCAAGAAACAAGCTCATTAAAGTAAGCTAACATTTTGTTAATTTCCATTTTTGTATGGAATGTTACAAGTTACAACTATGTCATATATGTATTAACATTTAGTATACACGTGTTTAATTGATGCTCCTCTTAGCCAAAAGTAATTAGAAAAATTATAGATGAAACGTATGATCAGTCTCAGAGAATTTAATCATGATAAAGAGATTTTATAAACTAGAGTTTATATTAGAGTCTGGTTTCTTGTGTCTGCTACAGATTTTTTGCTGTTTATCTGTCGTACTTGATGAAGATTATGACTGATGTGCTCAAGATTGTTTAGTGCTGCTTAATTATCGACTATGTAATTATGTTTGGCATCAAGTAGCAAACAAGAGAAATTAACAAGGGATGCTTTTATCTATTGCAGCACAATCTCCGTCTTGTATTGTTTGTAATCAACAAATACTTTCAAGACTTTGCAAATGGTGCAAAGTTTCAGGACCTCTGTCAAGCAGGAGTAAAGGGATTTATTACAGCAATCGATCTCTTTGAACCAAAGATAAGATTTCGCCTTTCAACTTATGATCTTTTCTGGATTAGGCATGCCATCATACGTTCCAAGCTTTACACATGTCTCATTTGGCCTTGAATCGGTAAGCTTAGGTTGCTCTTGTTTTAATTTTGAAAACCATAATAATGTTTCTTAAGCCAGGGATGTTTTAGTTAATAATAGAAATAATAATTTTCTGTGTCTTTTACTTATTTAGGTTAGAGTGGAAATCCAAAAGGCCAAGCTCTAATTGTTGTTTGAGCTGAAAAGGTTACCTTCAGAGGAAGAGATAATTGAAAGGGTTGGCCCTGAAAGGTACCATGAAGTTATGAAGGCTTCCAAATCTGTTTTCTCTCTTCAATCAAGGCATGCAGTCACACAAGAAGAATTCATCAATGTAATTACTGATTTCGATGGTGTTGGAGGCGAAAACGGGCGGCAATCTGCTATTCTCAGGCTTGCTCTTGATGATGTGGTAATTTTTCGTTTCCTGTATATTATACTCGAATTCCTCAGTTCTCTTATCATAAGTTAGAGTAAATTATAAGATTTAAAAATTTGAGAACGTGTGAAGTGTGTCAAAATATGAGACCAGTAAAATAAGCCTAATTTTGGTCAAATTCTTATCCTAAAAGGATTTATTTTGAAAACTAGGGAGTTAATACTAACAGGTTCAGTATTGAATTGGTCTATTAATTTTAACAAGTTTAAAGTTCACAATTTTTTAATTAACATCTTAAAAGTCCACTAGGTTAACAAAATAGGACATTAAAAATCTATTTGGAGGTGTTTGACTAGCATTGATTTTTAAAATACATTTTTGATAGTGGCCATATTAGTGGTATTGGAAAGTTCTTGACGAGAGAGTTTATTGGTACTAAATTTGTTTAGATGCAAGTCCCCAAATGACAAAATTGATTATGAAAAGGATAGTGGCAAAAAAATTTCACCACCCTCTATCTTCGAAGACTCGCATGTAAGTAAACCAACTACCACAAAACTTTTATTATCTAGAGCTTTCCAATGCTATTGATATCGTCTCCATTGTCTTTCAAAATTAAACATCAGTCAAATCATGAAGTAGACTTGTAAATATGTTAAAAGAACAAAAGTACAGCTTATATCAACATTTATTCTATCAACTTCTGTGGATAGAATAAATGGAAACTCATGCTGTACTTGAAAAAAGTATCTCAGCTTGATTCTCTGAAGCTCAAGGAGAGCTTGGTGATAAGCAGAGATATGGACTTGATGGTAAAGGTGATAGAACATTGGGGAAGATTGCTGGAAACATAAACATTTCAAGAGAAATGGTTCGGCAACAAGAAGATTAGGCTCTCATGAAGCTCAAGCATCCAGCTAGAGTGGATTATCTTCACCTATATGTAGTTTAATCCTTTTTACCAACTTAAAAATATTATGTTTTCCAAATTGTCTTCTTCTATTTGGGTGATTCTTATGTTCATCCTCTTTTGTATAGCAATGTGTCATAATCATTTTAACTTAGCAACAACAAAACATATAATTAAAAAAACAGAAAAATTAGATCATGATTGTAATGTACTTACCAAGTTGAGTCCTTTAGCATCATATATTTTTTAAAATGTACACCGTAGTATAAAAAAATGTGAAATAAATCGTTAGTTATGAACCAAATGTGTAAAACTTAAAAATGGGATTAAATGATGCAAATAAAATAAAAATGTTATCCAGAATCTCTTTATTATAAATATTCTTTTCAATTTTTTTGTTTAAACCCATATTTAAACTTGGGCGAAGGGCTCTTATATTTTCATAGCTTTAAAGTGGAGCATTTTAGCATAACAATTTTTTAAAAATATATGGTTTAGTATATGTATGTATATATATCTGTACGTTGTAAATCAAATGTGTGAAAGTTAAGAATGGGATTAAAGTCGTTTGCCTATGGGACCGTGGGATCGTGGGATCCCTTCAAAGTTTGATGGACCTAAAGTTGGAAGCTTTTGCCAACCAAGTACAATTGTACAACCACTTTTTCTTCTAGAATTTCTTGATTATACAAATGCAAGGTTGCATCTTATCTTAGGAGAAGTGACAAGTATAGCAAATTGAGAATGTCTTCTATGCAAGAAAGATTGTATACCTTATTAATTTGCAACTGTTAATTTCTTATTAAAAAATTACTTTTATTAAAAAAAATAACATTTTAAAATTTATAATAACAAAAATATCCATCAATAAATTGAATAGATTTAATTGAATAATTTTTAATATTTATCATATTTAAATGATCGTAATTTAATTTGAACAATATTCAAATAAATGATATTTAAGATGAAATGATGTACCATATTTTTTTAATAGTACAAACATTTGAATTTTTCATAAAAAAAATGTTAGTTTTGTGATTATAAGCTTTAAATATGTTATTTTTATTATTTTTCAAAATTTAACAAGGGTAGATAAAATTAACATACCTGAGTAATAGATAAACAACATATATTTAAGAATTTCTTGTCAAAAAATGTGTTGTTGTAAACCAAGAGTGTATAAGTTTAAATCTAAACACATAAAATTACACACAAATAGATTTGTTTATACTACGATGAGCCAACAAACCACTCATTCTTTGGTCAAATAAGACTTAACATGCAACAAACACCTAGCCTAGCTTAAAAAAGCCTTTTCTTGTTGGAATTAATGGCTTACTAGCCACCAAAATTTAGGATTCAACATAGCCAATAAAGCTCCTATTGTTCAAGAGCAACGCAAGTTAATTTTTCTTTGATCTAGTTTCTAGGAACCACCACGATAGTAGGGATGATTACTACATTTCGATGCATTTATGTTTAATTGTAAGGTTATTTAAGCCTATTTAATCTATTAATCTAAGATGTAGAATTTTCTCTAAGAACTAACACTCACATTTGGTATCAAAACTTCCTCACGAAGCCTGAATTTTTGAGAAGATGCAGTCTTTAATTCACACGCTTATGAGAGTATGGTAGCCAAAAATAGCTTTGCTCAACCAATGATCCCAAAGCTTAATGGCCACTACGATCACTGGAGCATGCTCATGAAGAATTTTCCACGTTCAAAAGAATACTGGGGTTTGATAGAAGGAGTCCCTGCTACCGCAGAAGGTTCATAGTTCACCGAAGAACAAAAAAAATGTGCTTAATGATCACAAACTGAAAGATTTAAGAGCTAAGAACTATATTTTTCAAGCGAATGATCGTTCCATTCTTGAATCAATTCTGAATAAAGAAAAGTTCAAAGATATCTGGGATTTTCTAAAGCAGAAGTATCAAGCATGTTGAAAGTTCAATGTATGAATACACATGTTGTGGAAGAACAAGCATTAAAGGTAGCTACTGATGATCAACCTTGCAAACAAGGATAAGGTTGATGTGGATATCGAGGACATGAAAGAGGTAGAGGCAGGTAAAGTTTTGACAAATCTAGTGTGGAGTGTTACCACTATCACGAGTTTGGACACTTTCAATATGAATGTCCAAAAAAGAAGAGGCATATAAAAGCCAATTATGCAGACACTAGTGAAGAGGTCTTACTAATGGCTTATGTGAATATGCAAAAAACAAGTAATGAAGAAACATGGTTCCTTAACTTAGGATGCAGCAATCACATGTGTGATAAGAAGTTGTTCTCTGATTTGATGAAAAGATCAGGGAATTAGTAAAATTAGAAAACAACTTTACAATGACTATAATGGGGAAAGGAAGCATAAAAATGATAGTAAATGGAATCACTCAAGTAATGATTATAGGAAACTAGACTATAATGGGGTATTCTATGTCCCAGACTTGAAGAACAATTTGCTAAGCATTGGTCAATTACAGGAAAAAGGAATAGACATTATTATCAAACGTGGAAGATGCAAGTTGTTTCACCTTGAGAAGGGATTAATCATGGAAACTGCAATGTCCAGAAACAGAATGTTTGTTCTAATTGCTCATAAACAACTTGTGGAACAAATATGTTTAAGTTCTCTCATAACTGATCCTACTCAACTTTGGCACTATAGATATGGGCACTTAGGCTTTAATGGACTAAGGTTGCTTCATCAAAAGGGAATGGTAAGTGCTATGTCCTCTCTTAAGCCCTTTACAAGGATATGTGAACATTGTGTGATAGGAAAGCAACACAGAGATTAGTTCCCTCAAAAAAGCATATAAAGGGCCTCTAAGATCCTACAACTAATCCGTACTGATATATGTGGGCCTATCTTACCTACTTTAAACAACATGAAAATGTATTTGCTCAATTTCATTGATGATCTTAGCCATAAAACATGTGCTTATTTTCTAGTATAAAAGTCAGAAGCCTTTAACATGTTTAGAAATTTCAAGAGTCGAGTTGAGAAAGATACTGGTGCTTGTATCAAAGCACTTCGTATAGATAGAGGATGAGAATTCATATCACAAGAGTTTGTAAACTTTTCCACTAAGAACGGGATCCAAGACAACTAACAATAGTATACACATATCAACAAAACAATGTTACAGAGAGGAAGAATAGAACATTCATGAATTTGGTTTGTTGTATGCTATCTGAGAAGAAGCTTCCCAAGACCTTTTGGTCTGAAGTAGTGAATTGGAATATCCATGTCCTAAATCGAAGTCCAACTCTCATTGTGAAGAACATGGCACCTGAGGAAGCATGGAGTGGATCCAAGCCATCTGTGGATCACTTTAGAGTATTTGGATGTCTCTTATGCTGATGTTCATGACAGTAAAAGAACAAAACTTGAAGATAAGAGCCAAAGGTGTGTTTTGTTTGGAGTAAGTGAGGAGTCAAAATCTTACGGGTTGTATAATCCATTTTCTCAAAAGATCATGATAAGTAGAGATGTGGTATTTGAAGAAGACAGAAGTTGGGAATGAGGGAGAGTTATAAGGAGACAATTCAATGCTCTCTAGATTGGAATGATGATGACATGGATGCTACTGGTTTCAATAATTCATGTGGTGATAATGCCAAAATAAATGATGATCTTAGTAATATATTAGGAGCAGAACCAGGGCATAATGTTGACTCCTTAGAAGAAAGCTCAATCAGATTAGATGAAAGAAGAACCCAGAGATCACCAATCTAGATGAGAGATTATGTTAGTGAAGAAGGGCTCTCCTCCAAAGATGATGAGGTACAATTAGCCATGTTTACTCATTATGATCCTATTCATTATGCAGATGCAATGAGAAGTGAAAAATGGAGGAAAACAATGAATGAAGAAATGAAGGCTGTAGAAAGGAACAACACATGGGAATTGACAGATTTACCACGAAAAGGAAAGAAGATTGGAGTGAAATGGATTTATAAGATAAAACTTAATAAAAATGGAGAAGTGGATAAGTATAAAGCAAGGCTTGTAGAAAAAGGGTATGCTCAAAAGTATGGAGTTGACTATGAAGAAGTATTTTCTCCTGTAGCTTGACTAGACACAATTCGCTTGGTAATATCTCTTGTTGTATAAAAGGAGTGGATAGTTTATCAATTGGACATGAAATATGCCTTTTTGCATGGAGAACTGAGTGAGGACATGTATGTTAAGCAACCATTGGGATATGTCAAACAAGATGAAGAGCAAAAGGTGTACGAGCTGAAAAATGCCCTATATGGGCTCAAACAGGCATCTCGAGCTTGGTATAGCCGAATAGAATCCTACTTCGAGGAGGAGGGTTTTCAGAAGTGTCCGTATGAGCATACCTTGTTTACCAAAGTATCTATTAAAGGTAAAATTCTGATCATATCCCTTTATGTTGATGATATTATCTTTACTGGAAATAATGAGTTGTTTGTTAAATTTAAGCAATCTATGATGAATGAATTTGATATGACTGATCTTGAGAAGATGATGTACTTTCTTGGGATTGAAGTGATATAGGAATCAAAAAGAATTTTTATTGGCTAGAAAAAATATGCATAGGAGATGCTAGAAAGGTTCAAATTGGAATAATGCAATTATGTTCACAATCCAATTGTTCCTGGATTCAAGCTCATAAAAGATGAGCATGGAGTAAAAGTGAACAACACTCTATACAAACAAATTGTAGGCAGTCTCATGTACTTAACTACCACACGTCCTGATATTATGTTTGTAGTAAGCCTAATTTGCAGGTTTATGGAGTCTCCAACTGAGTTACACCTTGCAATTGCGAAGAGGGTGCTGAGGTATGTGAAGGGAACTTTGTCTTTTGGGGTATTCTATAAGAAGGGAGGAAATGAGAAGCTGATTGCTTACACAGATAGTTACTATGTTGGAAACTTGAGGAAATGAAAAAGCACTTCAGGTTACTTGTTTATGTTATGTTCAAGTGTTGTTTCCTAATCCTCGAAAAAGAAACCTATGGTTACTCTTTCCATTACTGAAGTTGAATTCATCGTAGTAGCTTCATCTGCATGTCAAGCTGTTTAGCTAAGAAGAATATTGGAGGTGCTTGAACATGCACAACAAGCATCTACTCAAGTAAACTGTGACAATAGTTCAACAAATATGTTATCTAGGAATCCTATGCTACATAGTCGTAGTAAGCACATTGATGTGCGATTTCATTTTCTTCGTGAGCTCACAAAGAACAAAATTGTGGAAATGGTTCATTGTCCTACTCAAGATCAGATTGTAGATGCATTAACCAAGCCATTGAAGCTTGATACTTTCTATAGGTTGCGAGAACTGATGGGTGTATGTTCAATCTCATGTATAAATTGATTGTTTGTGCAAATCAGTTTAAGGGAGGATGTTGAAATTAGTGGCTTACTGGGCACCAAAATTTAGGATAGAACATGACCAATAAAGCTCATATTGTTCGAGACCAACGCAAGTTAATTTTTCTTTGATCTAGTCTCTAGGAAGCACCATGATAATAGGGATGATTACTACATGAAAGCTAATTTTTCATGTATTTTTGTTTAATTGTAAGACTATTTAAGCCTATTTTTTCTATTAAACTAAATTGTAGAATTTTCTCTAATAACTAACACTCACATTTTCTTCATTTCCCAAAAAAGTTAAATTAAAAAAAATATGAGTTATTTTTTTTTTAAAATAACTACTATACTCGTACATTTTAAACTATAATAATTAAAATGGAACTATTAATAACTAACTTCCACGCTTGCAACATGCAACTGCGAGGTTCGAACTTAACTAGGGACGTTGTAGGTCTCCTCTCCCAATGTTTTAGTTGATTAAAAAAACAAAAGTGACCTTAATTAGAAAATTAAACAAAAAAGTTCAATAGTTTTTTTTTTCTTAAAGAGACGCTAAATTCATCTTTTATATTAAATAAAAGAATATTTCAATGTGAGATTTTTTTTATAACATATAATGCGAAACTATGATAATAGAAATAGAGTCATATCGCGTATCCTCTTAAAAATTTAATTAATTGTATTAAACTAACAGATAAAATCCTATTTAGATTGTTCCACCACTTATGCTTTGGGTTTAATTGCGTAACTGCCTAATTTAGTTACTTTATTCTTCACCAATAGTAACACATCTAAATATTAATTTATGGGAGTTAATTAATTTTATTTTAAGTAGGATGATAATTTGTGTCATAATTTAATCGATCAAATTGAACCGAAATCATAAAATCTAATTTGAACATGCATCGATTTAAATACGGGTCAAATTCATGCTAGCTTAAATAAATCGAAAAAATTGAGCAGGTTGGATTGGGTTTGAGCTAGCTCATTAGTCTAAAATACTTTTTAAAAAAAATGTTATAACACATAAATGTTACGACTTATACGTTAGGTTAAAAACTTAAAATTGAAAAAACACATTTTTTTAATTTTCAACTGATTTAGTCTCACTTCCTCAACTTTTTACTTCTCTAGCAATCGACAGTAACCATTTCTCCAGTAGAAGCCCCACGTCTAGTATTGTTTCACTCTTTTCTAGCATCTTATTGTATCAAACTAAAGTATTTTTCATACCATCTTATAAAGGTGATTTTTCTTTGTATGATCACTGTATGATCTATTTGAGTATAATAAGAGAGCTTTATATGTATATATATAGTCAGTTTTGGAGGAAATTTTTTGTTTAATCTTACTCATATATTTCTTTGTTTAGTGGTCGGAGAAAATTCTATTGAGATTTAGAGCTTTTTATTCAAATTATGAGTTTTTATGAAGATATGACACCTTTGATTTTTGCACGAGAGATGTTTGATGGGGTTTACATTTGTTTAATTTATTTAGAAATTAACTTCTTACTTTAAGAATTAGCTTTCTTTAATTTATATTTACCATTATTTTTGTTTTATAATTAATTAGTTATTGTAACATAACAGATGTATGTGAGGAGTTGTATTATCTTTGTGGATTTTATTGTGAACATGAGTTATTTATTAAGTGTTAATTTGTTATTTGTTCCAAAGACTAATTATTGTAATATTATTTCCCTTATTTTTTATGTTTCATGTAATGTTTTTTAAACTAATGAGTTTTAATCATTAAATATATTTTTTTGATTTATAAAAAAATATTCACTTAACTAAAAACATATATAATTAACAATTTGAACAAGCTCATTTATATTTAATTTGTATTCGTACTCGTCTTTGTTAACTTGAATTAAATTTAAATTGAGACAAAATTTGATTGATTTAGATTAAGTTAGTTCGAACCAACTCGAACCGGTCTAGATTGCACGAATTATCATCCCTAATTTTAAGGCATTGAGTTAAGATTTTAATTCTTCCGTCTCATTTTTTAATACACAATAAATAAGTGAATAAAAATAGTTGAAAATATAATTGCTTATAACATAAAAAAATTAACATTATATTCATATATTCTATAAAATTAGTGACGTGCACATTGAAAATAGGATTAGTGAATTCATTACTGAGTCAGTTCACATGGAGATAGCTAGCCTCTTTTTTTTTTTTTGTCATTATGACATACAAATTCATGCAGTTAATGTTACAAAGCCTAACTTTTTTATCATTATGTCAAAGTTTTTTCCCTTTTCATTTTTTTAATGTTACAAAGATTATTCTAGCTACATTTTATTTTATGATTTGAGACGAACTTCATCTGATGAAGTTAATGTTTATACTCTAATTTAATTCACCTTTTTTTAAAGTTATGATATCATACCAATAATAAATAAATAAAAACTTGAATATTAAAATATGGATACTTAGGGATTGTTATGATATGAATTAAAAGATTATCCTTGCTTGGATCAAAATTATAAGCGTAAACACAATTGAAGACAAGTAATTTGCACTAACTATACTCTATACATTGTAGACTAATTCCTTAACAGACCCAATTAATATCTCAGCTGCCATATATGAGCAGAGCTGCTGCTCTCTTTTTTTCTTTTTAATCAAAATGTGGTGTTTGAAACTTACTTGAAATGAAGGATGAATGAATTTCATCAACAAATAACTAGGGGTATGTTTCTTATTTTTGATTTTTTTGGTGATTTTATAATTAGGTATATTTGAAAACGATTATAATTTCGATTTTCATATTTTTAAGGAATGATTATAAGAGTGATTCATAAATCTTTTAAAATATGATTTTTTTAATTAGAATTCAGATTTTTAATCTTTTTCATTTTCATCAAATATTTTTCTAGAGAGTAAATTAAGTCTTATGACTTTTAAATGTGTAAATATTAGAAGAAAATGATTAAAGATTTAAATTTTTTAAATAATAACCAAAAAAATTATCAATTTTTAAAAATTTTGGGAAAAAATTGAAAAATAAAAGTGCTACTAAACAACTTTTAGGTGAATTTTGATATTTTTTCTTAAAAATCAAGTAGAAATTATTATCAAATACATTAGTAATTCTTTTTATAAAAGAATTATAAATCATAAATCATAAGTCATAAGTCATAATCATTATCAAACATAACTTGATAAATCAAAATGATTATAAATATGTAATAAATAAAAAAAAGTTACCAAAATTCTTCGTTAAATCAAAATGATTATAAATATGTAATAGATAAAAAAAAGTTACCAAAATTCTTAGTTAAATCAAAATGATTGTAAATATGTAAATAGATAAAAGAGTTACCAAAATTCCTTAGATTTATTTTCAATATGTTTAGTCTTCTAGATTATAAAATATGTTTTAGTCTTCTAATATTGATAAAAGAGATAAATTAAAGTCAAATGATGTTATTTTAATAATTTTTTATTAAAATATTAGTTTTTCTTATCAAGTGATTAAAACTTGATCTTTTAACAATGATCTAGTTAAAGTTAATATGAAATCTTTTCACAAAATATTTATTTTAATTTTTGTTGATGGTAACAAATTTTGTTTTAATATTTTATTGATCTTTATTTATTAAAAAATAAAAATAATTTTTTTAGAATATTATTACTATTGATTTTTTAAAAAATAATTGTATAATAAATTTTACTTTATTATGTTAATGGCTCATATTTTATCATGTTTTAATCGTTTGATATGAAAAAATCAATATTTTAATATAAATTATCTGGTCTATTTTCTTAAAATTGAGGAACTAAAAATATATTATATAATCTAGAGACTAGACGACTTGAAATCTGAAATATGGTGGACTTCAATTTATCTCTTTTTATGTAATTAATATTGTTAGGTATGTTATGTGTAGAAGGATGCGTAACCCTAGCGATCTGGACCACCTTGCTTGTATAGAGTATATTGTATCGAATACCTTTTGTGTGGCGACCTGATATTGATGAGTAGTAGATTGATTGAGTTCCTTCAAAGCATTACTTTCACCTACCGACACAAGGGTAAAGCAACCTGTTGGTTTTTCACGTTTCCATCCCACATCCGTACAAATGATGCATAACTCCAACAACCTAGTCATTGGGATAGCAACCTCATTGTAAGGAAAATGACCTAATTTCGGTAAACTAATTATTGTTGTAAAATGGCATGTTTAGCTTGGTAATGACACCTTGACAGAGTACCTATTAATGTAACATTGGCATCTACCTCTTATACATTTATATATACCCCATTGATGAAATGAATAAAGGATCTAATTATTATCTTCTCTCTATCATCTCACTAAAACCCATAACACACTAGCACTTATCCAAACAATTGGCACTCATCGTAGGGTCTTAAATCTTTCTAGTTCATAGTTGGCATTTGCGACCTTACATCTTACATCTATGGAGAAACAACTCGTGTCGTAGGAAAATTCACTCCATTTGTTATGGCAAGCCTACAACCTCATCCCAAATAGACAAACAATCCTACTCGCCCAATCCAAGAGTTTGACCTCAATGATCAATTACATCGTCTGTCTCCAATCGGTATGTCGCATCATAGTTTGGAATATGGTCACGCATGACCTTTGGTCGGTAATATCATACGACCTATAGCTCGTGATGACATGACGATGCCAACTAGGATGGTTCCACAAACCTCAGAATTCTGTTAACTACAGTTCTGAAAGCACATCCCACAAAAAAATGTCATGTTAAAGAGTCTACAAAAACAAGTGACGAAACTACAAAAAGCACTCATTAGGTCTCAAGATGATAATAAGAAACTTAGGTTAGTATATGTTAATTATTCATAAGCTAAAAGTTCATTCCATACCAATAGTCCACCGGTAAGGGTAAGCCGACCACCAAGATTAAAACATGAATCACAAGATCTCCGCCAATGTTGGCCTGATATAATTGAGAAACAGCGTATACCTATTGATCGATGAAAATTAAACTATAAGTATACAATATCGTAGTTTTATAATAAAGTGATAAATAGAATATCGTCCTCAGGGATTGATAACTTACTTTTGACAAATATCAAAATTATGATAATCTCAATTTTATCTTGAAAATTCACTTAGGTTGTTGTAATTAAAATTTAAAATAAAATTAATTTAAAGAAAGATGCGTAAAATAAAATAAAGATATTATTCAAAGATCAAATTAATTGGAAGAAAATTTCTAGGAAATCGATTTCACCTAATATCTCTCTGTGTTTTACTTATCTAGTTAATTGAATTTAATTATCTCTGTTTGTTAGCAATATCAAAAAATATCCAAAAGCCTCTTTCGATAGTCAATTGAAAATATTTTTGTTCATTAATTTACATAAGAGTATGCAATTTAATACAACACGAATGCATTAAGAACAAAATTTCAATACTACACAAGTTCATATAAGTTTTTCAATATTTATATTTACCTATGTTAAAATATTTCAGATCTATCCTATAATTTCCTCTTTCGATAATAAATCACAAGACTAAAATCATCTTATTAATGATTAGTTAATTAGAAGCATTAAACTCAGAATAAATCAGACAAATATAATAGAAATAATTAAAATTAACATAGAAAATTAAGTATAGTTTGAAATTAAATTACATATTTTTTTTAAATAAAGATAAATTAATTCATATTAAAAATTAAATTAAACATAAACGAATTCACCATAATTTTCTGAGAGTAATTGAAAAAAAATTAACTTATAAAAAGAATCTATTTTCATATCTTCTATCTCGTTTTTCTTCCTCTTTCTTTTCCTTTGCGTTCTCTTTCTGCGTTTCCCCTTTTTTTTCTTCTTTTTTTTCTCCCAGCCGTCTCTTCTCTACATTCAATATATATATTAAACCCTATCCCTCTTCTCTGCCTTTTCCCACTTTTTCGTTTATTTATTTATTTATATATATATAACCTATTTACCCTTTTTTTTACTTTTTCTTTTTGACCGCCTCTAACTTATCTTCTTGTATATATATATTCTTTATATATATATATATATATATATATATATATATATATATATATATATATATATATATATATATATATATATAAATCTTCATTTAAATTTGATTTTTGATATATTTCTACAATTTTAAATCTTTATTTTTTTTAAATCTGTAATAAAATTTAAATAATAATAATAATGTCTAACTTTAATAATAAATAAATAAAATTAGACTAAAATTAAAATTAAAAAATAATAAATTATGTAAAATTATACAAGTCATCACATATAGCTTTGATGCCCAATCACGCTCCAGAACCCATATACATAACCCAACTTACACATAAACGTTTGGCCTAAAATACACCCCAGAATTCCCAGGACGTCTAGGTTTAAGGAATGCTACAACAGAAGGGTAAGAAGTACTATTCATTCATCCAAGTAGTACCCTTGATGAAAAACTTAGAGATATGAAAGAGTAATTAAAAGTAAGGATGAATGATCGACTTAAAGATTAGAGAAAACTATAACCCCTAGAGAGATATCGAAATAGTGTGTGACTAATTATTGGTATTACCTTTTTCAGTTGACAACGAGTTAAAAACACCACCCCTTAAGTTCTTTACCCCTAAATGTCCCGCCTATAGAGGCAAAAGATCCTGTGATGCATGTTATTCACTTTAAGATGGTCGTGATCGTTGTGAGCATCATTGAGAACAAAAAGAAGCCATGTATTGTAAGTTATTCGTTGTCACCTTCTAAGAGATAACACAATAGTGGTTTATTGAGTTACTTCCCAAGAGTGTAAAATTTTTGATGCATTGGTAAAAGTATTTGTCACCAACTATGCATGCAACAAGCCAATTCGAAAAGAGTCCCAAAATTTATTTTCAATTATCTAGGAGGGATAGTGTGACCATCAAAACTTATATTGAAAGGTTTAAAATGCAGAAGATGAAAATGTCATAATTTCCATACTCCATTGCCATTGAGGCTTTCCATAAGGGCATCAAACGTGACACTGGCTTGTTCATTGAATTGACTAAGACCATTTCATGATCCCTGGAAATGGTCTACAAGAAGACCTAGAAGTTTGTCAACATAGGGAAAGATGAAGTTTGCCAAGAGATTGTTAAGTAGAACTAAGGACAAACCCATCCCAGCCAAAAAGGAAGAAAATAGGAAGCCATATGAGGATAGGCAAGGAGAGTCCAAGGACTTGGGGAAGAGTGTTGTCCTCTTTCAGAGGTCCCCCATTGCGTGTTGATCACCACACAAATTATGTGTATAATGAATATGCAAGTATACGTATCACAATAAGTAATATAATGATAAAAAAAATCATTCAATGAAGATTATTTTATTATAAACTAATTTTTAAAACAAAAAAATAAAAATCAATTTTTTTGTGTTTTATATTTTAAGAAAGCAAAATTAAAATAACTAAAAGTAAATAGCAATAATTAATTTAATCAGATTTGGTAACTAAAAAGATATATGAGAAAATATCTAAGAACACTTAATCTCTCAATTTTATAAACATGTGAATCGCTAAAATTCTCCCAATATAATTATCAATGAATTACATGATCAATTGAATTTAACCTAGCATGTATTCATCTCTCAAGTAAACTACACAAAATATAATAATTAATTTAATCACACTCTCATGCCAATTAAATTGCATACTACTCATTAAGTTCATCAATTATGGATCACATACATAATAATCATACATCTCTACCTAGAAACTATGCATGTTATTTAACCAAGATAAACAATTAAATAATTCTCTCAAATCTATTTAATTGTCTCTATAAATAAATTGTTAGCCAAAAAATTAATAGCATTAAAATCAGATTAAATAATATAATTAAAATAAAATTATAATTGGGGTAAAATATTAAATCATCATATGGTATAAATTGGATTCATAAGATACGTAGATTAATAAATCAACTACACATAATTGTGTTCATAAAACTTATATTTTTCATAAAGTAAGACATAAAAATAAATAGTAGAAGAAGAAATACAATCAATCTCTTGAATTGTAGTATTAATCTCCTCTTGAATCTATACCAAAATTGTGTCCCTTCTAAATTTTTTCTATATTTTTCTCTCTTTTTAGCTCCAATAATTGACCAAAATTATGCTAATTATGGTTACTTAGGGTTTATGGGGTAATTAGGGGCTTAAAAGTAGCTTAGGTGCGATTTGGACCATCAGATCAGCTTTAGATCAAGGGTTGAGATCAAAACAAGCAAAATTGACAACCTCATCCAATCATAGCATGACACATGGCACATGCGATTCACTGGGTGAATCAAAACATGATATGTGGCATGGGAGACCAATCAGAGTGAATGCTTGCTGAGTCAGCACCACGTAGCGTAACGTGATTTACGAAAATGGATGGCATGGTGCACTGGTGGAATGCGGGGACACGTGTTAGAGAAGTTTGCAATAATCCAAACTTGAATTGAACACCGTGTTGACACGTGGCGTAACATGATTTGCTATCCCTGCTTGCGTGGCTTGCATTGTCAGCTCTTGATTAGCTCTATGTTAAAAATTCATAAAAAATCCTAAAAAATTCCAAAAATTATATTTTCACCCCTTTTTCACTAAAAAGTTTATAATTTAATATTTTTGGCACCAAAAATACTATTTATTAAATAAAACAAGTAAATATTAAGAAAAAATGTGCACCAATGACTCTACTTTTGTAGAGTCATCACGTGTCTCATTAACTGAGGTTGTACAACACATGGAGCATCATAATCATGTAAAATGGTTACAGCCTATGAAATCTCCACTTAGGGACCCCAAAAAATATTACACATTTCATAAAGACTCAGGTCATTAGAGTAGGGGTTTCCGACACCTTAAGTGGCAAATTGAACGTCTATAATCGGAAGGACATTTGGGTAATTTGGTTGACATAAATGGGGTCAACAAAGAGAGAGTAGAGAAGTGAACAACCCTTCTATTCGAAGAGATTTTGTTCCTCTAAACCCTATTCTCTAGGACAACAACAGACCAAATCAACCTCTCCAAGTCTACATGTGCATAGTTCACACCATACATGGTGGATCAACTATGTCGGGTTATTCTAATAATTGAAGGAAAAGATATGCGATGGAAACAAGGGACAAAAATCAACTTGTCTATAATTTGAAGCATGAAGGGCATATCCATCCTATCATCTTTGAAGGATGATAAGTCCAACCACCCCATAATGATTCGTTGGTCATCACGATCAAGATCGTACATTGTGAGGTGCATAAAATCCCTGTGGACAACGGTAACTCTTCTAATTTGCTATATTTATCTACCTTATTGGACCTGATAATAGATCCCAATGAAATCACGCAGTAATAGATGCCATTTATGGGCTTTAATTACAGTGTGACTACATTGGTAGAGACCATACGTCTCTCAACCTCTGTGGAAGGAGTAATCATTCTTATGAATTTTGTAGTGTTGAACACCCATACTTGTTACAATGCAATCTTGGGTAGACCATGGATTTATAAAATGAGAGCAGTTCTCGATGTGCATCATCAGCTCATCAAGTATCCCACGGTTAAAAGGATAAGAGAGATAAGGAAAGAATAAGACAAGGCAAGGAGTTGTTACTATCCTACCATGAAAAGTGCCTTATCCTTTGTGTCAAAGTAGGAAGTTGAACCATGACAATTGTCCCAGAGGATCATGAAATGGTATACATAAGGGAACTAGGAGAGGATAAATATGTAAAATTCAGTTTTAAACTCACTTATGAGATAAGAGCTACTCTTATGGAGTTCTTGATGGATAATGTAGACCCTTTTATATGGAAGCCAAAAGACATGCTAGTCATCGATCTATAAATAATTTCTCATGACTTATGTGTCGACTATACCAAGAAACCAGTTCAACAACAAAAGCAAAGATTCGCTCGAGATAAAAAGTGATATCATAAAGAAGAAGATTAATTCCTTAAATAATGTCGGTTGGGTTTGATGAGTGCCCAAAAAGCACTAAAATAACCATGATTTTATGTACATTAATTGATTAAAAATACATATATTTATATGTTTTATCATATATTTATATAAATTTGTCTTTTTCGGAATCACGGGTATTTTTATTGTTTTTCAGGTATTTTGGCTTAAAAACGCAATTTAAAGACTCAAAGAGGAATACTTGAAGCAATACATCACAAATATATTAATAAATAAGTGGGAAAAGGTCAACAAACATGGAAAAATTGGACAAAATGGGTCGAAAAGGTCAAAAATGTCAAAAGACGGAATCGCTACCGCATTGCCAAATAGCCACACAATTCAATACCATGCATAAAGGCCACAAGATCGTCGCCCATCGCGACTGTGGCAACATTCCACCTGCGACAGCTCCGCAACGCGTTAGCCGCCTCAATAGCCTCCGCGCCCAACGCTCGCGCCCATTTTTCACGTGGGCACTGCCGATTAAATGCCGACTTTGTCATTAATGACATCAAGAATTCCAATACGTGTTTTTACATTTTTAAATATTTTTTAACATTTTTTACTCATTTTTTCTCTCCATCCTCACCTATAAATACCCCTTCCTTCACTTCAAAACACACCTTTCAAAACACACTTCTCTTTCTTTTTCTCTTTTGTTAGATTTTTAGGTTTTTTTAGTTTTTCTTAGTTTTTAGCTTTTTTTTTAGTTAATTTCTCTTAGTTTTAGAGTTCTTCCCTTTTTGGGAAGAACTAGTTATGTTTTTGTAATATATTAGCTTTTGATTCAATAAATGGGAGTGCAAATTCCGCTTGGAGGTTTTCCAGCAACGGGAATAACATCGAAGTTCGTAAGGATTTTATTTTCTTTCACGCTTATTTTTTATGCTTTATTCTTACATGTTATATTTAATTTGTCACGTGATTAAATTTAACTTTGGCTGTCGTTTATAAACATGATGTAATAATAACGTTGTTATGCTCAAGGAAATATTAAATAGGTAAAAATCTCTAAAATGAATTGATTTTATTTTTATTCAAGATTTTATATTAAGAATGTTAGAGAGAAATATATTATTTTTCATTACAAACTTAAATATGAAAATTAGATTTTAAGGTTTAGTTATCCTGGTCTAATTTAGAGTAGTGCTCTTTATTTGTTGGTACAACGCCCTAAGAGTTAGAGTGAAGCTTCTATTTCAAAAGTTTTTATAAGAATTATTATCTGAAAATGTATTGACAACATGTTTTCAAGTGGTTTTAAAACTTGAAAGTTAGTACTCTGATAATTAAATTCTTAGGTTTAATTTGGACACCTTGAATAAAGTTTAAATCGGTTTTAACCACCAAAGGTGGCATTTAAAATGGTTCATTTTCAATCTCTTAGAAAAAAGGAATTAATTTAATTAACCAAATTAGTTATCAACCCCACCCATAGGTGTTAATTGATTTGTTTAGTTAACAAAGAATATCTAACCCCACCAAAGGTGGTATTCATATAAAAAAAAAGAGAATCAATAAATATCAATTCATATCTTTAATAACCTAATTAATATGAGCAAGCATAATTAACTTAATTATTATATCCATAAATACTCCACCATTATAAATGATAAAATTTGCATAAATGTTTATTGAATCTATGTTTATTTTTATGTAAGTAGATTAAAAACACAAAACCCCAAAATATCGTGTGATGTGGATGTTTAGGATTTAATTGCTTTTAAAAGTTTGAATAATAAATTAAAACCACATACATTCCTTCCTTAGATCGACTTGGAGTATACTTATCATTTTCTACGAAATGATTCGTGCACTTGCGAGAGTTTTATAAATAGATAAACCAAATGAACGCTGGATCGGCGATGCCTGCTCGCCCGATCAAGTTTTGCGCCATTACGGGGATGGTATCAAGTTTTAGCGCCCGCTTCTGCGTGATGGTATCAAGTTTTGTGCCGTTAGGAAAGGAATAGCGTTTTAAATTATTTATCAAAATTTTAAAAACCTTTTTGTTGTAAATAATTGTGATTTTTTTATTAAAAAATTAAAAAAAAATAAAAAATTTTGTTGTTTGTGAAAATTAAAAAAAAAAAATCAAATCTCAATTTGATAATAAAAAAAAAAAAAAATATAGGATGAATAATAAAATAATTTTGCTTTTTGAAATTTGAAGTAAAAAAAAAAAAAGTAAATAAATTTTAAATTAAATTAATAAATAAATAAGAATAAAAAATAAAAAAATAAAAAAAAAAAAAATAAAAAATAAAAAATAATAAAAAATAATAAAAAATAATAAAAAAAATAATAAAAATAATAAAAATAATAAAAATAATAAAAATAATAATAAAAATCAAAAATCAAAAATAAAAATCAAAAAAAAAAAAATCAAAAACTTTATTTTCAATTTTTTTATTTTTATTTTTTATTTTATTTTTGTTGTTTCTTCTTTTTCTTTTTTTTTTCTTTTACCTTTTCAATTATTTTTTCAATTTATTTTATTTTATTTTTATTTTATTTTTTTGGCTTAATTTTTATTTTTCTCTTTTTCTTTTTTTATTTTTTTATTTTTCTTTACTTTTTCAATTTATTTTATTTTTGGTTTAAATTTTTTTTTTTTTTTTTTCAAATTTTTTTAACTACTTTTAATTTTCGTTTGGATTAATTAACTTAGATTTTTAGTAACTTAAATTACTAAATTAATTAATTTAATTTACTAAATTAATTAACTTAGATTTTCATTAACTTAATTAACTCACCTTTTTATTAACTTAATTAACTTAAATTTTAACTTAACTTAACTTAATTAACTTAATTTTAATAGCATGAAAAGTAAAGATCTAAGGAGTTCTGCTTCAGAGACTAGTTCTTGGAAGCCTTTGTGCCAGGCTACTTTTCCTCAGGAACGTTGCTCCGCTTCAGGAGGATGGTTTTTAAGGAGCCTTTGCCCCACCATTCTTTCCCGGGAGCACTCTTGGTTAATCTATTATGTTATTTTAACTTCAAAAAAATTAAAAAAAAAATTCTCAAACTATCTCCAAAATTTTAAAGCTTTAATTACAATATAAGAAGTTAGTTGTTTTGTTTGTTCTAGGTACAATTGTTTTTTGATCGCTTAATTATTTGATTTGCACCTAGATGTAAGGTTATCTAAAACCCTACATGCCCTAGTTTTTGGTACGTAAAAATTTGAAAATCAATGGCATGTTTGAAAATAAGGTAGACAACATTGTCTTACTAGGTTTGATTGACTCAACGATGAGGACATTGAGTTTACTTAAAAGGCAATCCCCAAGTTACATCTTGCTAAGACGCAACTAAGCATTGGATGGGAGGCAACCCATCATTTTAGGTAATTTTGTTATTTGTTTAATTTTATTGTTTATTTTGGTTTAATTATATGTGAATAATTCTTAAATTGTTAAAACTAAAAATATTTTTTGAGTTGTTAAAGTTCACAACAATCATTCGTATACACTTTAATGATGAATATGATGAATGCACTTGCATTTCTCCATTACTACTTACACATTCTCAAGAAATAGGTAATCTTTCTTCTTCTTTTCTCTTTATCTTTAATTTACAGTTGTTACATTGAGGACAATGTAAGTTCTAGGTTGGGGGTGGTGAAAAGTTACCATGCTTAATTAGAAAAGAAAAAAAAAGATTTAACAATTTAAAATTAAAAAAAAAAATTATTAATTTTTTCTTTTTTATGTTCACATCTTCATTTTTTGTGTTTGGTTTTATTTTGTGTGATTTAGTAATTTTGGAATTAAAAAAAAAAAAAAAGTTCTCCCAAAAATTTTTCATTTCTTTAAATCAAATTTAAGTAAATAGTTAAGTCTTTTGTACTGTTAGATTAATTTTTGAAAACATATCATGAAATATTATGTAATTATTTTTGATAATTAGTTAATTTTTGTCATAACTAGTATTTCATGATAAGATGTAGAAATTATATTAAACCCAAAATCGATATTTATGAATTTGTTTTAGTGGAGACTACCTTTGTGAGATATAATTTGAGCCTAATTTCCTTTATTGTCCAGTGAAATATATATTTTTCTACTCCAAACACATTTCTTATTTCTTCAAATTCTTAGATGATCTCTATAAGCATTAATATTGAATGTATGAATTTTTTCTCATCTTAATAGAGTGTCGTATATTTTTTATTATTATTTTTGCTTAGATTAAATGATTTGAGTAGAAATTGATAGTATATGCTTTTATCTCATTCGTGCATGATCAAGTATAAAAAAGAGACATATCTGGGTTACCTAAACCAAGATCAAACAAAAAGCCACAAAATTAACCATTCACCAAAATCCTAAAAAAAAATGTACAATCTATACATGGGTTGACTCTACAAAAAAATGATATATATTGAAAAGTATCTTGAGAAAAAATAGAGAGAAAGAATATATAGTATAATCTACATACTATGACCCACATTGCCTACAAAATTGTGAGTAAAAGGCTAATTACAAAAGAAAGATATAGGAAGTAATTCCTTTAAAAGTCATTGTACTTTCTTCATTTGTAAAAGGCATATATCTTGAAATTTTTCTTAATGAGTTTGATTTATGCATGAAAATAATTTTTATATATGATATCTTTATAATTTATACATTTGATTCCTTCCATGAGATCAATGTCAAAATAACACTTTGAGCCTTTCTTCTTTATACATACATGCGAACATATTAGTTCATTTCTATACATCAACTCTTTCGCATATAAATTAGTATGAGTGTTTGAACCCAGGATTCAAGGTGTTTTGAGAGTATTGACTCTGTGAGGAATAGAGTCGAATGGTCGGATTTATGACACCGAAATTGGGTGAAATTAAATTGATACATTTTTTGATATGAAATATGAAAATGATTTCCCATCTAATTATTATAATAAATCATGATTGTTTAAAAAGATTAAAATAACTCTATGCTTGAGATTTTAATTATGATCTTAAAGGAGATTAAAAGTATGAGACATTTTTGTGATATGTTGTTTTCTTTTATTCTTAAACGTTAATTTTGATTTTGTTGTAATTTTAGTTTTTAAGTTGATTGTTGTTATTATTTCTTTTAATTTTTACATTTAGTTCAATGTTTGTGGGTATCATTATCGAAAACCCTCACGAGACTCAAACTCGTCACTCAGGGCAACCTGGGGTTTAAAGGCTTGTTGCATAGGCTAAATGCAACCGTGTCAATCTACGGAAGTGATTTAGGATAGTTTAATTTTAGTTTTTATCGCTTCTCTTGCTAAGGGACTAGCAAGAAGTCAGGATTGTGATGAGTGCTCAAAAGCACTAAAATAACCATGATTTTATGTACATTAATTGATTAAAAATACATATATTTATATGTTTTATCATATATTTATATAAATTTGTCTTTTCGAATCACGGTATTTTTATTGTTTTTCGTATTTTTGGCTTAAAAACGCAATTTAAAGACTCAAAGAGGAATACTTGAAGCAATACATCACAAATATATTAATAAATAAGTGGGAAAAGGTCAACAAACATGGAAAAATTGGACAAAATGGGTCGAAAAGGTCAAAAATGTCAAAAGATCGGAATCCCCTTGTTCACCAAGTAGCGCTACCCTGGGGCTGCTTTCCCGCGCTCAAAGGGCATCAGCTCATCCTGGCATCGTTCACGACGCAAGTGCTACCAGCATGACAGCTTCTCAGCATACGCAGCTTCAACGCCTTTTCGCCCCATTTTTCCACGTGCGCTCGCTTCAATGACGTCGCCGACGTCATTAATGATTATCACAATTCCAATACGTGTTTTTACATTTTTAAATATTTTTAACATTTTTTACTCATTTTTCTCTCCATCCTCACCTATAAATACCCCCTTCCCTTCACTTCAAACACACCTTCAAAACACACTTTCTCTTCTTTCTTTCTCTCTTTTCTTAGATTTTTAGGTTTTTTTAGTTTTTCTTTAGTTTTTAGCTTTTTTAGTTAATTTCTTGTTTTAGAGTTCTTCCCTTTTTGGGAAGAACTAGTTATTTTTTGTAATATATTAGCTTTTGATTCAATAAATGGGAGTGCAAATTCGCTTGGAGGTTTTCCAAAGAAGCAGAATAACATCGAAGTTCGTAAGGATTTTATTTTCTTTACGCTATTTTTTATGCTTTCTTCTTACATGTTATATTTAATTTGTACGTGATTAAATTTAACTTTGCCGTCATTTATAAACATGATGTAATAATAACGTTGTTACTTCAAATATTAAATAGGTAAAAATCTCTAAAATGAATTGATTTTATTTTATTCAAGATTTTATATTAAGAATGTTAGAGAGAAATATATTATTTTTCATTACAAACTTAAATATGAAAATTAGATTTTAAGGTTTAGTTATCCGTCTAATTTAGAGTAGTTTTTATTTGTTGGTACAATCGCCTCTATAGTTGTGAAGCTCTATTTCAAAAGTTTTTATAAGAATTATTATCCGAAAATGTATTGACAACATGTTTAGTTAGTGGTTTTAAAACTTGAAAGTTAGTACTGGATAATTAAATTCTTAGGTTTAATTTGAACACCTTGAATAAAGTTTAAATCAGTTTTAACCACCAAAGGTGGCATTTAAATGGTTCATTTTCAATCTCTTAGAAAAAGGAATTAATTTAATTAACCAAATTAGTTATCAACCCCACCCATAGGTGTTAATTGATTTGTTTAGTTAACAAAGAATATCTAACCCCACCAAAGGTGGTATTCATATAAAAAAGAGAGAATCAATAAATATCAATTCATATCTTTAATAACCTAATTAATATGAGCAAGCATAATTAACTTAATTAGACCGACATCGCCGATCCTGCCCGTTCATTTGGTTTTATCTATTTATAAAACTCTCGCAAGTGCACGAATCATTTCGTAGAAAATGATAAGTATACTCCCAAGGTCGATCTAAGGAAGGAATGTATGTGGTTTTTAATTTATTATTCAAACTTTTAAAAACGAAATTAAATCCTAAACATCCTGTCACGATATTTTGGGGTTTTGTGTTTTTAATCTACTTACATAAAAATAAACATAGATTCAATAAACATTTATGCAAATTTTATCATTTATAATGGTGGAGTATTTATGGATATAATAATTAAGTTAATTATGCTTTTCATATTAATTAGGTTATTAAAGATATGAATTGATATTTATTGATTCTCTTTTTATATGAATACCACCTTTTGGGTTAGATATTCTTTGTTAACTAAACAAATCAATTAACACCTACAAGGGGTTGATAACTAATTTGGTTAATTAAATTAATTCCTTTTTCTAAGAGATTGAAAATGAACTATTTAAATGCCACTCATGGGTTAGACACTTAAACTTTATTCAAGGTGTCCAAATTAAACCTAAGAATTTAATTATCCGAGTACTAACTTTCAAGTTTTAAAACCACTAACAAAACATGTTGTCAATACATTTTCAGATAATAATTCTTATAAAAACTTTTTGAAATAGAGCTTCACTCTAACTGCGATTTGTACCAACAAATAAAAGAAAGCACTACTCTAAATTAGACCTGATAACTAAACCTTAAAATCTAATTTTCATATTTAAGTTTGTAATGAAAATAATATATTTCTCTCTAACATTCTTAATATAAAATCTTGAATAAAAATAAAATCAATTCATTTTAGAGATTTTTACCTATTTAATATTTCTACATAACAACGTTATTATTACATCATGTTTATAAACAAAAAGAAAGTTAAATTTAATCACGTACAAATTAAATATAACATGTAAGAATAAAGCATAAAAATAAATCAGAAAGAAAATAAAATCCTTACGAACTTCGATGTTATTCCCGTTGAAAACCTCCAAATGAATTTGCACTCCCATTTATTGAATCAAAAGCTAATATATTACAAAAACATAACTAGTTCTTCCCAAAAGGGAAGAACTCTAAAACTAAGAGAAATTAACTAAAAAAAGCTAAAAACTAAAAAACCTAAAAATCTAAGAAAAGAGAGAAAGAAAGAAGAGAGAAGGAGCCAAGGTGTGTTTTGTTGAATGGAAGGGGTATTTATAGGTGAGGATGGAGAGAAAAAATGATTAAAAATGTTAAAAAAAAAATATTAAAAAAATAAAAACGTGTTTTGGACCTGAGGGAAGTCATCAATGACGTCACATGACGTCAGTATGGGGCACGACGTGAAAAATGGGTCAAAACGGCTGCTTGATTAGCCCAACTGAAATATATTGCCTCGCGAAGCAACATGGGCTCTGCGCATTTAACAACCAACCTTGAGAGCTGGTAGATTGGCGCCATGGCGCGCCAAGGTTTTCATGTAGGACATTTTTGACCTTTTTCGACCCATTTTTGTCCAATTTTTCCATGTTTGTTGACCTTTTTTCCACTTATTTATTAATTTATTTGTGATGTATTGCTTCAAGTATTCTTCTTTGAGTCTTTAAATTATGCTTTTTAAGCCAAAATACCTAAAAACAATAAAAATACCCGTGATTCAAAAAAGACAAATTTATATAAATATATGATAAAACATATAAATATATATATTTTTAATCAATTAATGTGCATAAAATCATGGTTATTTTAAAGGTTGAGCACTCATCACAATCCCCACAATTTCTTGCTAGTCCCTTAAAGAGAAGCGATAAAAACTAAAAATTAAACTATCCTAAATCACTTCCGTGGATTGACACTTGCATTTAGCTTATGCAACAAGCCTTTAAACCCCTAGTCAGCTCTGGGACGACTAGCTGAGTCTCGTGAGGGTTTTCAGTAATGATACCCACAAACATTGTACTAAATGTAAAAACAAAAGAAACAATAAAAACAAACAACTTAAAAATTAAATTTACAACAAAATCACAAATTATCAACATCTCACAAAAATGTCTCATACTTTTTAATCTCCTTTAAGATCATAATTAAAATCTCAAGCATAAGTTATATTAATCTTTTTAAACAATCATGATTTATTATAATAATTAGTCGGAAATCATTTTCATATTTCATATCAAAAATGTATCAATTTAATTTCACCCAATTCGATGTTATAAATCAATTCGCTTCACTTATTCCTCACAAGTCAATACTCTCAAAACATCAATCCCATGGGTTCAAACACTCATACTAATTTATATGCGAAAGAGTTGATGTATAGAAATGAACTAATATGTTCGCATATGTATAAAGAAGAAAGGCTCAAAGTGTTATTTTGACGTTGATCTCATGGAAGGAATCAAATGTATAAATTATAAAGATATCATATATAAAAATTATTTTCCTGCATAAATCAAACTCATTAAGAAAGAATTTCAAGATATATGCCTTTTACAAATGAAGAAATTGCAATGACTTTTTGGGGAATTACTTCTTATATCTTTCTTTTGTAATTAGCCTTTACTCACAACTTTGTAGGCAATGTGGGTTATAAAGATGTAGATGATTCTATTTTTCTCTCTCTTTTTTTTTTTTTTTGTTTTTTTTTTTTTTGTAGATATGTTTCAATATGTGTATTTCTTAGAGAGTCAACCCATGTACAGATTGTACATATTTTGGATTTTGGTGAGTGGTTAATTTGGTGGCGTTTTCTGCTTGATCTTGGTTTAGGTAACCCCGATATGTCTTTTTGTTTTTGTAGTAATTATGCATAAATGAGATATAAGCATATACTATCAACTTCTACTCAAATCATTTAATCTAAGCAAAAATAATAATCAAAATATATGACACTCTATTAAGATGAGAAAAAATTCATACATTCAATATTAATGCCTATAGAGATCATCTAAGAATTTGAAGAAATAAGAAATGTGTTTGGGTAGAAAAAATATATATTTCATCTGAATAAAGGAAATTAGGCTCAAATTATATCTCACAAAGGTAGTCCACTAAAACAAATTCATAAATACCGATTTTGGGTTTAATATAATTTCTACATCTTATCAAGAAATACTAGTTATGACAAAAATTAACTAATTATCAAAAATAATTACATAATATTTCATGATATGTTTTCCAAAATTAATCTAACAGTACAAAAGACTTAACTATTTACTTAAATTTGATTTAAAGAAATGATAAATTTTTGTGAGAAAATATTTTTTTTTTTTTAATAATTTTTTTTAAATTTCAAAAATTACTAAATCACACAAAACAAACACAAAAAATGAAGATGTGAACATAAAAAAGAAAAAAAAAATAATAAAATTTTTTTTTTTTTTTGAATTTTTTTTTTTTAAATTGTTAAATCTTTTTTTTTCTTTTTTAATTAAGCATGGTAACTTTTCACCACCCCCAACCAAGAACTTACATTGTCCTCAATGTAACAATCAGAATTAAAGATAAAGAGAAAGAAAGAAAGATTACCTATTTCTTGAGAATGTGTAAGTAGTAATGGAGAAATGCAGTGCATTCATCATATTCATCATTAAAGTGTATACAGACATTGTTTTAACTTCTAACAACTCAAAAATATTTTTAGTTTTAACAATTTAAAAATTATTCACATATATTAAAACAAATAACAAAAATTACCTAAAATGATGGGTTGCTCCCATCCAGTAACTTAGTTTAACGCCTTAACAAGACGTAATTGGGATTGCTTTTAAGTAAACTCAATGTCCCCTCATCATTGAGTCAATCAAACCTACAAGTAAGACAATGTTGTCTACCTATATGCTTCAAACATGCTCTATTGATTTTCAAATTTTCCGTACTCAAAAACTAGGGGGCATGCTTGAGGGTTTTAGATAACCCACATCTAGGTGCAAATCAAATAATTAAGGCATCAAAACACAATTGTACCTAGAACAAACAAAACAACTAACTCCTTAGATTGTAATTAAAGCTTTAAAATTTTGGTGATAGTTTCAGAATTTTTTTTTTTTTTTTTTTAATTTTTTTACTTTAAAATAACATAATCAAGATAACCAAGAAAGTGCTCCCAGAAAGAAATGGTGGGGCAAAGGCTTCTTAAAACCATCCTCCTGTATTGGCAGCAACGTTCCCAGGAAAGACTAGTGCACAGGCCCAAGAACTAGTCTCTCGTCAAGAACTCCCTTAGATCTTTACTTTTCATACTATTAAAATTAAGTTAATTAAGTTAAGTTAAGTTAAAATTTAAGTTAATTAAGTTAATAAAAAGGTAGGTTAATTAAGTTAATGAAAATCTAAGTTAATTAAGTTAGTAAATTAAATTAATTAAGTTAGTAAATTAAGTTACTAAAAACCTAAGTTAATTAACTTAAGCTAAAATTAAAAAAAGTAGTTAAAAAAAATTTGAAAAAAAAAAAAATTTAAACCAAAAATAAAATAAATTGAAAAAGTAAAAGAAAAATAAAAAAATAAAAAGAGAAAAAGAGAAAAAATAAAAATTAAGCCAAAAATAAAATAAAAATAAAATAAAATAAATTGAAAAAAATAATTGAAAAGGTAAAGAAAAAAAAGAAAAAGAAAAACAACAAAAATAAAATAAAATAAAAATAAAAAATTGAAAATAAAGTTTTTGATTTTTTTTTTTTTTTTTGATTTTTTTTATTTTTTGATTTTTTGATTTTTGATTATTATTTTTTATTATTTTTTATTATTTTTTATTATTTTTTATTATTTTTTTATTTTTTTTATTATTTTTTTTATTTTTTTTATTTTTTTATTTTTTTATTTTTTTATTTTTTTTATTCTTATTTATTTATTAATTTAATTTAAAATTTATTTACTTTTTTTTTTTACTTCAAATTTCAAAATGCAAAATTATTTTATTATTCATGCTATATTTTTTTTTATTTATTACGAAATTGAAATTTGAATTTTTTTTTTACTTTTCACAAACAACAAAATTTTTTATTTTTTTTAATTTTTTAATAAAAAAATCACAATTATTTACAACACAAAAGGTTTTTAAAATTTTGATAAATAATTTAAAATCGCTATTCCTTTTACAGCAACAACGCCAAACACTTGATACCATCCCCGGCAACGGCGCCAAAAACTTGATACCATCCCCTAAGAACGGGCGCCAAAAAACTTGATCGGGCGGAATCGACATCGCCGATCCCGCCCGTTCATTTGGTTTTATCTATTTATAAAACTCGCATAGTGCATTAATCATTTCAGAGAAAATGATAAGTACTCCCAAGTCGATCTAAGGGAAGGAATGTGGTTTTTAATTTATTATTCAAACTTTTAAAAACGAAATTAAATCCTAAACATCCTGTCACGATATTTTTGGGGTTTTGTGTTTTTAATCTACTTACATAAAAATAAACATAGATTCAATAAACATTTATGCAAATTTTATCATTTATAATGGTGGAGTATTTATGGATATAATAATTAAGTTAATTATGCTTGCTCATATTAATTAGGTTATTAAAGATATGAATTGATATTTATTGATTCTCTCTTTTTTATATGAATACCACCTTTTGGTGGGTTAGATATTCTTTGTTAACTAAACAAATCAATTAACACCTACAAGTGGGGTTGATAACTAATTTGGTTAATTAAATTAATTCCTTTTTCTAAGAGATTGAAAATGAACCATTTAAATGCCACCTTTGGGCGGGTTAGATTTAAACTTTATTCAAGGTGTCCAAATTAAACCTAAGAATTTAATTATCCGAGTACTAACTTTCAAGTTTTAAACCACTAACAAAACATGCTTGTAATACATTTTGATAATAATTTTATAAAAACTTTTGAAATAGAGCTTCACTCTAACTAAAGATTGTACCAACAAATAAAAAGAGCACTACTCTAAATTAGACCGGATAACTAAACCTTAAAATCTAATTTTCATATTTAAGTTTGTAATGAAAAAATAATATATTTCTCTAACATTCTTAATATAAAATCTTGAATAAAAAATAAAATCAATTCATTTTAGAGATTTTTACCTATTTAATATTTCGCAAGCATAACAACGTTATTATTACATCATGTTTATAAACCAAGAAAGTTAAATTTAATCACTGACAAATTAAATATAACATGTAAGAATAAAGCATAAAAATAACCGTAAAGAAAATAAAATCCCACAGAACTTCGATGTTATTCCCGTTCTTTGGAAAACCTCCAAGCGGAATTTGCACTCCCATTTATTGAATCAAAAGCTAATATATTACAAAAGGATAACTACTTCTTCCCAAAAAGGGAAGAACTCTAAAACTAAGAGAAATTAAATAAAAAAAAGCTAAAAACTAAAAAACCGTAAAAATCTAAGAGAAGAGAGGAAGAAAGAAAGAGAGAAGTGTGTTTTGAAGGTGTGTTTTGAAGTTGAATGGAAGGGGTATTTATAGGTGAGGATGGAGAGAAAATGATTAAAAAATGTTAAAAAAATATTAAAAAATAAAAACGTGTTTTGGACCTGCTGAGGTCATCAATGACGTCAAGATGACGCCACAAGTGGGGCGCCGCACGTGAAAAATGGGTCAGCCGCGTTAAGCGCGCGCGTAAGGCCACTGAGCTGCGCGTGCGTGAGCAGAACTCCGCGCAGTCTTTGCCGCATGAACGATAACCCGCGCCATTTTAGGGTTTGGAGTCTTCGCGTAGGCGAGGCCAGCGCCGCGTTTTTCGCTTTTTGGCATTTGTGACCTTTTCGACCCATTTTGTCCAATTTTTCCATGTTTGCTGCCCTTTTTCCACTTATTTAGTAATTGATTTGTGATGTATTGCTTCAAGCATTCTTCTTTTAGTCTTTAAATTGCGTTTTTAAGGCCAAAATACGAAAAACAATAAAAATACCCGTGATTCCGAAAAAGACAAATTTATATAAATATATGATAAAACATATAAATATATATATTTTTAATCAATTAATGTGCATAAAATCATGGTTATTTTAGTGCTTTTTGAGCACTCATCACATTTTCGCAAAGTTCATTATCCATCATGGCTGTCAAAAATTGTATTGAAGAATATAGTTGCATGAGAGCATAGAATGTGCATCAATTTTATGGACCTTAGTACTGCTAACTCAAAAGATTGCTTTCCATTTCCAAACATTGACTAGTTGGTCAATGCCATGACTGGATTTGAAACAATGATCTTCATAGATGCGTACTCAAGCTACCATCAGATTTGAATGCACCCCAGAAATGAAGAAAAAATTGCTTTTTATCACAGAAGAAAGGACATATTGTTATATGAAGATGCCTTTTGGTTTAAATAATGTGAGGGAGACTACAAAAAGCTAATCAACAAAATGTTTGAGGATCAGATAGGTCAAAATATGGAAATCTATATGGACGACATGATGATTAAAATAAAAATGGGCTAAAGATTATCTCTCTAATTTGGCAAAAGTCTTTGCCACAATAAGAGGTTACCATTTTTTACTCTACCCTAACAAGTCTGTCTTTGGAATAAACTAGGGGAAGTTTTAGGTTATTTAGTGTCTTTAAAAGGGATAAAAGCCTATCCCAAAAAATATTTAGCTTTGATAAACATAAGGTCTCCAAGTTACATTAAGGAGGTCCAATAGCTAAATGGATGCATAGTCACATTGAGTCATTTCATTTCCAAGTGTATGGAGAAATGCCTATAATTGTTTTAGTTGTTAAAGAAAAATAAGGAATACGTGTGGAATATATACTGTGAAAAAGCTTTCTAATCTGTTAAAAAATACCTAGGGAATGCGCCTTTTTAGCCAATCATATTGTAGGCGAGGTGTTACATATGTACATAGCCTTCACAAATAAAGCTACTAGTGTTATATTGGTGGTCGATAGGGAGGGGAGACAACATCACGTATACTATGTGATCTATTCCCTGATAGGAGCACAACAACAATATCCTTTGTTGGATAAGGTAGCATTTATAATAAGAATGGATGCATGAAAACTCAAGCATTACTTTGGAACACATAAAATAGTCATCCTCACGTCATATCTCATAAAGAATATCTTAGGAAAGCTGGACTAACCTGGTCACCTCTCTCAAATAGCTATTGAATTAAACAAGCTTGAGATACATTATAAACTCTTATCGACGATCAAAGGATAGGCTTTTGTTGATTTGATCACTTAGTGGACTCAACAGACCACATCTTAACTAAAAGGTCTAGTGCTAGTTTCGATGACGATATTACCTATTCCATGTCTATAGAAGGCATACATAGATGGGGTGAGAAATTCAAGAGGATCAAGGGATGGAATTGTGATATACAATCCCACTAGAGGCTTGATAAATTAATGTCTTTGCATCACTTTCTAGGAAACCAAAATGTTGTAGAGTATGAAGTGTTACTCTTGGCTTTATGCCAATTGAAGTCCTTAAGAGCTAAAAGGGTGTTGGTCTATAGTGACTCATGACTTGTAGTGAATCAAGTTAATGATAAGTTTGAGGCCAAGAAATAAAGGATGAAGCTTTATATGCAAGAAGTGAAGAAAGAAAGAATAGTTTTCGAAACATTTGAGATCAAGAAAATAATGAGAGGGAGGAATGTACATGCAGACTCGTGGCTACTTTGGCATTGGTAGTAAGATCGAAGTTGAAAAGGGTCATCCCCGTGTCATGTCTATCAAGGCCTAACATAACAGAGGAAGTGATAAGGATAAATATTAGGTGAGCACTAACTCCTTAACACACACCTCTTGGTTAGCTTCATACCTAGAGTATTTCATTCATGACATTTTGCTTGCTGACAAGGATGAGGCATGTATTATTGTAACAAAGTTGAGGAATTATACTATTGTCCAAGGGACACTTTATCAAAAAAAAATGGTGGATCATGGTTCAATTGCTTACCTAATCAAGAAGTGCGAGTAGTTATGAGCAAATTACATGAAGAATGATGTGGAGATTATTCAGGAGGTAGAACGATTTCTTAAAGAATCATTAGGTAAGGCTACTATTGGCCTACTCTTCTAAAAGATTGCATCAATCATGTTAAAAAATGTGATAGATGCCAAAAATATGCTAATATTCCACATTAATTGGCCAGTAAACTAAAGTCTATTGTCACCCTATAGTCGTTCCAAAAGTGAGGGTTAGATATTGTTGGCTCATTACCTCTTGCTCCAAGACAACCAAAATTCCTAATAGTGGCAATTGATTATTTTTTCAAATGGATAGATGCTAAGTCGTTGGAGAGAATCCAAGAAATTTATGTGCATAAATTTATTTGGCGGAATATAATATGTAGGTATGGTTTACTTTGGGAGCTAGTCATAGATAATGTCCTTCAGTTCACAAGTTAATGGTTGGTTTCTTTTTGTAAAGATATGGACGTTACGTTGTCACATTTCACTTCTTATAGGCCATAAGCAATTGGTCAAGTAGAGTCATCAAACAAAACCCTTATCAACATAACATATTGCGAAAGTGCTTGGAATGAGCAAAAGGAAAATGGGTTGATGAGCTATCCAACATTCTTTGGGCAACAAGAACAACCCCAAGGACGGCAACGGATGAAAGCCTCTTTTTCTCTTATATATAGCACAAAAGTGGTAATCCCATCAAAGATACAAGAACCCATTCTTTGATAAAAAATAATGCAAGATGATAACGAAGACCTCAGAAAAGGTGACCTCTTGCTAGCAAAAGAAAAAATAGAGAATTCTCTAATATGGATCGAGTCACAAAAAAAGATAGTTTAAAGGTCATAGAACTAATCTATTAGGCACAAGAACTTCAATATAAGGGATTAGGTCCTACGAAAAGCGTTAGGGAATAAAGTTGAAGCTACCTATGGAATGTTTACTACAACATGGAAGGGCCCATACCAAATATATAAAATCACTCCAGGAGGATTGTATTGAATAGAAAGCTAGGGTATAAGGGAGAAGTTAAGCTGGAATTGAGAACATCTAAAGAAATATTATGTATGAAACTTCAATTAAGATATAATGATAAATGATAAGTTTATTTTTGGATCATTCTAGTGTATTGTATTTCCTCATCAAAAAATAATGTGATAACCTCCAAGTATGAAGTGAAGTGGCCAAATAGACCCCCTACTTGGGATGCGGGATAAGAGGCATGTCGCCCATCCTAAGAAAGGATCTTGAGTTCACTAAAGTGAAACCCTTCTTTGGAAAGCGCATATAGGTATAGGATTCAATTTCATCCTTACATGTTTCTTGTCTCATGAAAAATTAACGAAAACCTCCAAGTACGGAGTAAGGTGGCCATATGGACCCCCTACTTAGGATGCAATATAAGAGATGGCATGCCCATCCTAAGATAGTGTATTGAGTCCACCAATGAGGGGCCTTTCCTTTAAAAAATACAAATAAGGGAAACGATTCATTAGCATACTATTTTATTGTTTAATACATCCAGCAAAAGAAGAGATTACAAATCAGCTAAAGGATCCTAAATCAAGTTTGGCTTTTATTTTTCAACAAGGGTGTAATCTTGTACTTTTGATAATAAGAGCCTTGTGGGCCTTCTACTTCCAATACTCGGCTAGTTTATGTAGTTCATATCTCTCTTCCTTATATTTGTCTCATTGACTAAGTGTATGGATCAACTCAGTATACGTGTTCTTCAACTCTTATTCCAAGGCTTCATAGCGAGCCTTTATGCCACACAATTCTTGGTCAAAACTTGGAGGTTTCCTAATAAGTCTCCATCGTTCTGAATCCATGAAAATAGAGACAACCTAAAAGACAAAAAATAGTGGAAAAGATTAGTAAGCATATCTCCACAAACGGTGTATGAGGTTACTCACATTAAGCATACATCATGTTATGAGGTGCCAGATCATCCATTTTTCCCTCTTATGAGCTACTAAATGGTGGACCAATTTGCAGGCATATAGGTCATCTTAGGCTTCAGGCTTACCAAACATACCACATTCGAACAAACTATTTAGCTATTTTCACCCCATTCGGGTTTATTGGGAAAAAAACTTTGTAGTAGACTTATGTTTTTCCCAAATGAGGATAATTCTTTAGGAAGAACGGACCCCATTCTTTGATCACTACTGTTGTCTATTTTAGAGAACATAAAATCGTGCAAGTATACACGGTCACAAGTAATAAGATTTGTAAGTAAAATATTGTTCCCACAGAGATTTATCCACACCTAAGATTCCGTAACGAGTAGATATACTAGCTTTCGTTGATTATTAAAATTATTTCAACCTAATTTTATCCAAACAGTCGATAATTTAATGCAGTTTGACTAATTAATTTTTTTTTAACAGATTGCAAGAAAATTCTAGGATTGCAGTTTACCCAAATTAATCCACTTGAATATTTTATTCTCTCTTGATTTATGTTCTTATGTTTTAAGTTGTTAGCCAAGAACTCCTAATTTCTCCATACATCTCTTCCGAGCTCTATTCAGACACATCCAGTTAAAATGATTCACTATTTTCCTATGAGAATTAAATTCAACCAGATTTATTAAGTTCTGAGTTCTCAAACAGTTACACATACAATAAAAGTATATTTCTATCCCTTATATATATATGTTATTTTATCACGAGCAACACACCAAAAATGCCTTTTTCAAGTTTATTTAAATGTCACATATTAGTTAATTAATCTTCCAATAATTAAAAGCATTAAACACAGATAAAATAAACAACTTAAAACAGTTCCATAAATCATTCAAAAATACTTAATTCAAGTTTCATAGTTTACGCTACACTGCAATCCTAGAACAAATCAATTAGTTCATCGCAGAAATTAAAATTACAACACCACAAAAATAAAACATTGCAGAGAAACAAAAATTAAAAGAAAATAGATTAGGAAAAACTGTTTCACAATTCCTCAATGAAAAATAAATTTCTTCCCTTTTCTTCTTCTTTGTTGTCTTCTTTCTCTGTAATTTCCCTAAGAAAATACAACATAAAATGTTAAATAAATGTTCTGTGTGTTTTGTGTAACACGCAGAGAGGAAAGAAAATGAAAATGATACAAGAGAGAAAAAATGGCAAGAATTGCGAGCAACACCCAAAATGAGAGAAGAAAAACCAAAACTAAACTAAAACTAAAAAATTGAAAAACCAAAAACGCGTACAAAATATATCCCCCTTTTCAATTATTATTTTTTTATATTTTTTTATTTGAAGTGGGGGACAAAAATGTATGGGGAACAACACACGTGAAAACCATTCTGCGCGTTTTTGAATTTTTTTTCTTTTTATGCATGCCACGTGTCGCCATGTGATTCGCTGAGAGAAATATAGCGACACGTGGCAACTTTTCATTGGATGGTAAGGTCGGGCGCATGAAGAATAGTTGGAACGCGTCGCACAAGATTTCCTCGCGTTGGAAGTAATTAACGGCTGGAAGTGGGTGCGGTTTCTGCGTTTTTATTTCACCAAATACATGCCACGTGGCATCATGTTATTCGCTGGAATATTTATGAGACATGTGGCTGCTTATTTTCCGTTCAAACACGAGGGTGCACGCTGCTTGGATGTACCGCGTCGCACAGGATTTGTAGACGAGCGGCTCGGTGCGCGACAGCTTGGTTCCACGCGCTTCAATCTGGACCGTTCAACTCATCCAACGGCGATCGATGCGCCTCGAGGGAATCCTGCGCAGCCGACATGTGGGTCCCACCCTGCTCGCCAGTCTACACGGCAGGTGGGCCCCACTGGCATGCCGAGCCACGCGAAAGAAGAACTCTGCACCCACTCTCCTTGGTCGGGTATGAATACACGCGCGCATCCTAACCGTTACTTCTTTGATCGGACGGTCCACGTTGCGCGCTTGGACTAGGGTGCGTGGCCTCTTCTCACCTGCGTAGAAATTAACTTTTATTAATTGCATTTTCACCCACAAATATATTTCAAATTATATTTTAAACTTTGCTTAATTACAATATAGCCCTTTTTCTAATTTAAATTAAATTTTCAATTTTTAATAATTGAAATTAAGCCCGATTTTAATTTAAATTATATTTTCAACTTTTATTAATTCCAATTAAGCACTCTTTTATTTGAAATTATATTTTTAGACACAAATTTGCAATTAAGTACGTTTTCGATACAATTTATTTAATTTTCTTAAAATATATAATAAAACAATAAATACTAATTTATTAAACTAAAATTAACTAAAAATAGAAAGAACATAGCAATTATAATTAATAAAATAGGTAAAAATAACTATATAAAATACAGTTATCAACTACCTACCATAAGGATAGGTTCAGGGTGCTTCCCACCCATCGACAAACTAGGTAGGTCCTGGATCGTGTCTTATCCTGTAGATGTAAGGACCTAGACTTTCTCAAATTTAGCCTCTTTGTATAATTCCATGGGTGATGCTAGGGACGCACTAGATTTCATAGTTTTATCCCCCAACGGGGTAGTTCTATGAGGCATTTGATTCACTTCATCGCTTATGGTTAGGGAAGCGGTATGTTTTTGAGTGATTGGTGGAAGGATATTCATGGTACTAGAAAAACATGACCTCGTCTCAATTAGTTCATCTAGTTCAATTTGTGAGTAATACATTTGACTTGATACTTAAAGGTGGTGGCCTAAAAATTCATTCAATTGCATTGGTTTTTTGGTTAGGAATGATCTGGAATCTAAGAACAAGACATATAATTCCAAGTAGTGGCCTCAAACTCTCATAGAATACAAAAATAGTTTTAAAGACATAAATACAATGAGGAAACCAATTAAATAGAGGAACATATGAGACATTTTTGGGGAGCATTTAATCACTACATGACAAATATAAAGAGGAAAATACAATACATTTGTGATTAGTTCAAATATAAGCATAAGTTTTTATTGTACATTTCAAAAACAATAGGCGTTTAAATGGTAAATACCTTCTAAGATTTAGAGCCTATAAATCATTCAAGTGTTGATAGTGATATCAAAGACATATAAGGCTCTTTTAAGAGATACTTATAAGAACAGTGACCTATGAGGTGGCTTTCTTGACTAGACCTTCAGGTTGGGCCTCCTACATCTCTTCTTCACCATAGGGTGAAGGAAGTTGAGTACTTCCTAGAGGTGCTTTATTCTGACTACTGTTAAAATCTTACATCAAGATGAAGTATGGAATAGTCAAGTCCAACTTTTTTTTCCCTAGGTTTTCAGGCTATTTACCAAAACGCCCACCCCATTTCTGTAAGCATCAATGCATTCCCCTTTGAGCATCTTCACCAGATCAGATAATAAGCTCATTTGATCCCTTAGTGAGCTCATAAACTCTTCAACCTCCTTGGCCATATATTCAAAACAACTTGCTTTCTATCCTTGTATAAAACAATAGTTATCCTTTTTCTCAACTTTTCAAACTAGTCGAGTAGGTCACCCTCAAGTTTCAAGATTTTGGCCTTATTTTAGTAAGGAAAGCATCTTTATCCTTTATATCCTTCTGGTACTTTTCTAATTGCAAGTGACTTTCTTGCACTTTGTGTTTGTATGCCATGAGCAACAGCTCTTCTTACCTGGCCAATGATAAGACCTAAAACAAATAAAAATCAATATTAGTAATCAATATTACAACAATAGGAAATGAGGTGTAAGTCTCAAAGTTCATAAATCACCTCAATCAGATGATCATCCATTAACTCCCATTTAGACCATCTCTCACTCTTACGAGCTTCTATAACTGTAGCCTATTTAGTGTCATATCTAAAGTGATGGTAGAGGTCTCTTTTTAATTTAGGCCACTAAAATATGGCTCATGAAATAGGTCATTAAGGTGTATAGAACCACAGCATCCCTTAAAACGACTTGGTCAAATTAAAGTCGTACAGATCCATTAACTAGAGAGTTGGGTCCTCACTTACCTTTATTTTCTTAGAGGCCTTGACCTAGGGGTAGAAAGGACAAGCTAGGAAAGCTTAACACCGTGGGTGGTGGAGGCACCTCAATTGGCTTATCATCCATGGGAGTGAAGTCCTACATGAGAGATGGCAAGGTTGGGATGGGCCAAGGGTATGTAGGTACCAGGTCTTGAACACCTGAGGTATCAATCAGGCCCTTAAGGTCCATGTTTGAGTAGTTCATACGTACAAGAACAAAGAACAATTAGTTCAACAGTCCAAGTTATCAAAAAAGGATTTACCTCATTATAGATGGATGACCCGTATACTCATCAGTATAGTTCCTCCAAACCCTAGATTTTTCAAACGGGGTACAATTAAGATATCCCTATAGCTCTTGTTTTTAGTGTTATGAAATTTGATCCTTTATATTTTTCCTTGCCATCTGGACCCAACTTATTGATTAGCTCACTTGCATGAGGTTAGGTTGTGCTGAAGTGATGGTTCTAGGTGATACGAACTATAAATTTGGTCCTATGACCCTAAATATCTCTAATGATATAAAAATATTTATCCTTTCACCCCTAGGTACTATTGGAAAGTTTTAGGTGTAGCCTATTTCCAATAACACACATTATATATGCCTTGTCTTTGTCCAGGTCGTTTCTCTCCATACATTATCATCACTTGCCATATCCATCCCGTGTTCATCGGCAATGATTGAAAGACATAGAAGAGTTTTCCATCCATTAAGGTTGACTTGGGTGAGGTTAATGTCAAAAGTGTTAAGGACATACGAGCCACTATTCTAGAGAACGGGCAATGAAGTCCTATTTTAAAAGGTGCCAAGTGTATCACCCACCACTTTGTCGATCCTTGCCATCTGGACCCAACTTATTGATTAGCTCACTTGCATGAGGTTAGGTTATGCTGAAGTGATGGTTCTAGGTGATACGAACTATAAATTTGGTCCTATGACCCTAAATATCTCTAATGATATAAAAATATTTATCCTTTCATCCCTAGGTACTATTGGAAAGTTTTAGGTGTAGCCTGTTTCCAATAACACACATTATATATGCCTTGTCTTTGTCCAGGTCGTTTCTCTCCATACATTATCATCACGTGCCATATCCATCCCGTGTTCATCGGCAATGATTGAAAGACATAGAAGAGTTTGTCATCCATTAAGGTTGACTTGGGTGAGGTTAATGTCAAAAGTGTTGAGGACATACGAGCCACTATTCTAGAGAACGGGCAATGAAGTCCTATTTTAAAAGGTGCCAAGTGTATCACCCACCACTTTGTCGAGGGATCATCGATGTCACATATGTGGTAGGGTACTGACATCATTCCCACATGAAATGGGATGTCATACTTATGCCTAATCTCCACTAGGTCATCGATAGTCAAATAGCTTAGAATTGTTTTGATCTGATGCTTGTCATTAGTTCGATAGGTGGGATCACCCTTATTATCATGCTTCTTCTTAGGGTGAGGTACATTTTCCACTATAGATGTAGAGATTTGAATGATGGGTACCAGTCCTTGTGAAGACGATGAGAAGATCGGGTGTGACCCGAACGAAGTAGGGAGGACTAAGATTCTCTCCTTAATCGGAGCACCACATGTTCTGGTCATTCCTTCATCATGACATATGGAGGCTTCAATAGATCACTCTACTTGTTCTGAGCTTGTTGGCAAGAAGACTTAGTCCTGAGATCCTTCTCGGGGTGTTCTTATCCTTAAGGGAACACTTTTCCTACAGCCTGGGTAGACATTGTTGGAATACGTCTAGTGGGCTATACCTTTCCCTTTATCAAAAGACATTGTAAAAAAGAAGAAAAAGATGAAGAAGTTACGTATCTGTTGATGAACAGCCCAAGAGTACTAATCAGACTAATTTAACTAGGGAATTCATTATCCAAATGAACTAAATTCCAAACTAAGTGAGAGTTCAGTGGGTTGGCTATGCAGAATTATAGTACAAGAAGTTATACTGGGCTGAGATTCTCTATATAAAAATTTGGCTAAGTAAAGAGCACGAATGGGTAAAAATTTACTATTTATAGAGGAAGTTATCTAAGAATGGAACATGAACAGTTTGTATGAGTTAAAGTTAGAATCAATGTCATAGAATATTCCCTAAACTTCCTCAAAGCTTAGAGAATAGGGGAGTTACTATTAAGTATGTTATGTATAGAAGGGTGCGCAATCCTAGCAAACTGGATCACCTCGCTTGTATGGAGCACATTGTATCGAGCACCTTCTATGTGGCACCTGGTACAGAGCACGTTGTATCAAGCACCTTTTATGTAGTGAACTGGTACAATGTCGAGAACCTTTTATGTGCTGACCTAGTACAAAGCATGTTTTATCGAGCACCTTTTATATGGTGACCTAATACAGAGCATATTGTATCGAGCACCTTTTATGTGGGGACTTGGCACTGATGAGCAACAGATTGATTGAGTTCCTTTGGATTATTACCTTCACCTACCGACCTGGCTATGTGGACATTGGGGTAAAGCGACTTGGTGGCTTTCCACATTTTTATCTCACATTCGTATAAAGGATGCATAACTCGAACGACCTAATCGTCGGAATAGTATCCTGATTGCCAAGACAACCACCTGACTTAGGTAAACTGGTTATTGTTGTAAAATATTATGTTTAGGTCAACGATGATACCTTGATAAAGTATCTATTAATGTAACGTTGACATCTACCTCTTATATACCCATGTATAACTCATTAATAAGATGAATAAAAGATCTGAGTATTATCTTTTCTCTAACATGTCACTTTATCCCCTAACATATTCATATTTTTTCAAGCAAATATATACATATACATTTGAATGCATGAATTTTACGATACATGATGTATAATATAATAAGTATATACTTAAGAATTATATGTATAAATCCGTTATCTAATTATATACATGTATAATGTGTTCATTGTGCAACTTAATACCGTTTGATTTGGCTAATGTAGGCGCACACACATTATTAAATTGTTAATTAATAAGTTCATTTTTATGTTATGGATAAGGCTTAGTCATGATACCATTAGTTCCCACTTGTGAAAATAAATCAAACATCAACTTACTTATCTGACCAATAAAAACAGAACATAAAATCCAAACCTTCAACCTAAAATTTAGCCCTTTTTATTCCCTTTCATCTTTATCTTTTAAATTTTACTTGTTATAAGAAGAGTTACTCTCCCATCAAAATTGAAGACATTGATACAATTCTTGTAACAATACACGTAAACAAAAGTCATTAAATCAATATTACCGGTATTAATATCGAAACGATTCAAAAAGATGCTACTAATGTAATATGTCTATATATCACAATTAATTATGTAATTAAATTCTGTATGTATATAATTAATTCTTATTTTCTTAAAAAAAATACATAATATCCAAATCAAATTTACATGAAAAATACAATTAACTAGCAGTAGCCAGTATTATTTAGTGAATATTATGCCGACATAAAATTACCTAGTTTTGTTAATTTAGTGAATAAAGTTAATGATTTAATATGATGGTATTATTATATAAACATTGAGAACATATGTTTTGGATATATTTGTTACGAAAATTAACACATTTTTTTAAAAAAGTATATTAAAAAAAATTTCTTATTAAATAAAAAACATTATACATAAAATTCAAAATTGAGTTGATAATAAAAATGTAGACTCATATTACTTCAAACAAAAACCAATACCACCCGTGTAATGCTGATAAGAATGATCGGTGCTCTACTAATCTCAAAAAGATAGGTATATTCGAGAGAGAAAATCTCAAAAAAGTATAAGCAAAATTAATAAATTAATATAAAATAATCAAATCAGTAGGTTTTTCTCAGAGGCTTATGTTCTCTTTTCCGTGTGCAACATTATATGCGTGTGCGGTATGTAGCTTTATACACTACTTCTTGCTTGGGATTTTGCTTCAACTTTTGAGAGATTTTAAAAGAGAGGCAATTTGAAAAGAAAAATAAAAGCAGAAATAGGCAAAAAGGTTGCCAACTCTTTTTTTTTAAATAGAAATTTGATTTCTTTATCGTGCTGTAATTAGAAAAAGAGTAGTAGAAAGACATAAAATCAAAATTTAGTAATTTTTTTTTTGGATAAAGTAATATAATTTATTACGTGTAATTAAAATATTATTATTTAAATAAAATTAAAATGAGGATTAAAATTAAAAAGTAAAAAAGATAAAGATAAAAATGATATTATTTGTATAAGGGTGGTTTTTGAATGGTGAAAATATATAAAATGATAATTATAACACCTTAACAAAATCATACGCAAAGAGGAGTGTATTTTTCCTTATTGTAATCCTTCGTACAGAAAACACTTATTATGATTTCGGATCATCGTAGGATGTGATGACCTTTGATCATCCAATGCAATTCAGGTGATGAAAACAAAGAGTTTCACATAGTCTCTCTTGTGATTTAGATAGAAGAAATAGAGACAAAAAGATATTATAAATATGTTGTGTTTATATAGTTTCATGAATATTTAAACTTTGAGAATTGTGTCATATGATATGGATTTGTTTTACACTCAATAGAATATAATACGTTTAATTAAAAATTATTTAAAAATTAATTTTATAATTTTAACCATTTTATTAAAACAGAAAAAAAAATACATTTTTTACAAGCTGAAGGCCTAAACTATCCAAATACTCTCCCTTAAAAATATGCCTTTCCCCCCGTTTTATATTCATATTCTATTTTACTGGCCATGGGGACATTATGTGGTTGTTCTTTATAAAATTTTGTTTGGAACTTATGCACTTACTTTTTCCAATTCTAGATAACACCTTCTTCTTTTTTTCCAATTTTTGCCGCCGGTAATCAATAAGGACATTGAAGGTAGCCAGTTAGAACAAGAGTCAAAGACGTCCATCATCTATCGATAAAGAGTGATCTTTGATTAAACAATCCACTTTAGTTTCTCAAGTTGTAACGATTCTGAGTTTTGAGTCCGACCAATATTATTCTTTCTTCTGTATTTGTTAAATTACGGTCATTCATGTCACCACTCTTACAAAAGAGAATGTCTCATTGTCTCTCAAGATTTTTTTTTTTTTTTAACAAGTACGCAACTTGATTTTAGTTTATCCACATTGTTGGAAGTATAACAAAATTGTAAAAAATAATATTAATATACTTGCTATGTATTATGAGTATTAATATCTATTGGATTTTTTAAAAAAAATAAAAGATATTTATTTAATTTAATTATAATTGTTATGGTTAAGAGTAATATGATACGGCGATGATTAAGTACAATATTATTATAAAATTTATAAAAAGTATGAATATTTTTATCCATTAGATTAACATTTTAAAGTTATAAGGTTCATTGTTCTTATATTAATTAAATATAATGTTATAATAAAATTTAATAAAATATATTAAAAATATAAAGTGATGGACTTTGTAAGAGATAAAGATCATTATTACACTTTAATTGGATGTTAAGAATAATATCTTATATCAATTAAATACAATATTATTATAGAATTTGTAACTTATTATATTAACATTTTAGGATTAAAAGACTCATAATTTTTATATTAATTAAGTATAATGTTATGATATAATTTATAAAAAATGTAAGTATCTTTATCCATTAAGTTAATCTTTTAAGATCGTAAAACTTATTCTTTTAAATTTTGATAATTATATCGTTTACAAGGCCTTTCGAAACTAATGGTCGATGGATGTCAATCTAAGCAATAAAATCCTCACAATTAAGATTAAATTTTACTAAATAATAGTCATTAAAATTAACATTTTTAAGTAATAATAAATAGAGAAAAAACAAATATTAGAAATTAAGTATTGAATATCATTCACAATTATTCCTTCAGTTGAGAACAATTCGTCTTTTTTTTTTTAAATTATTTGTACTGCATATAGAGAATCTATTTCAAATTACTCTTTCAAAACCAATATTTAAGATTAATTAAATACCATATCCAAAACTCATTTGCTCATTAAAGGCTTTTCCAATATCAATTAGATTAATGTTTTGGGATTGAGTTAATTCATTATGTATGTATATGAATTCATATAAAAAATTTAGATAATTAAAACTTAATCAACCATTCTAAATAAATTTGTGCATTAAAAAAAAGATATCCAAAAAAATAATATATAATAAAATAGATTAAAAATATAAGATTTAGTATCAAATAACTTACCCTTTTAAAAATATACGTTGAATTATAATATTTTTTTCATATATATTGGTTGACAATGATGCTAATATATAACTTACTTATATCATGATCTCGCAATCTATTATATTAATATTTTGAGATAATATTATTTAATATGTTCTCTACAAAATTCACAAAATTTACAAACTTATGATAGACACTTCAATTTGATTAAAATAATTAATGATCATTCTATTTTACATAAGATAGTAAAAATTTTAACCGCACGTAAGTTTTATAAATTTGCTCTATTAATATCATTAATCAAAATTATCTAAAAAATATTAATAAATTTTTTTTGTTGTAGTACATTAACACCTAAATCTATTTTTTTAAATATAAAATTAAAGGTTTAATTTAATCTAATAAGGGTTAGGGTAATGTTATTTATAAATAAATTATTGTATTTGTTACGAATAACTTACAGTTAAAAGCGTCAAAAGACTAATAATGAAAATATAGACATGTGACGAACCTATTCAACCAAAGTTGATGTAGAATCTAAAAGTCCAAACTCATAATTTTTTACTTTTAAGTTAAATTCATTGAATTATGCCCATCCTATTTAACTTTTAAGTACGTTAGTTTAGGTGTACTTTTATTCTTTGTTTTTTTTTTTTGTTTTTTTTATTTTGGCTTGCATATGACAAATAGTGCCTGACGTATTTAAATTTATGCTTCATTTAAATTAGTGATAAAAGATTTTCAATTGTATCTCATGTTCCGGGACAAAAAAAATTTGGCTAGAGGTGGGAAAATTTTAGATATAATATATTAATATATTTTGTATTTATTCTTTTAATTTTTTTATTTTACTAAAATTAAAATATCAAAATGATTTTATTTTACATCTTTATATCCGTGCATTCTAAAAAAAAAATCGCTCATTAAAATTTTTTTTTTAATATTATTGAGCCGTATGTTTGAGTGACGATAATGAATATTATCCGAAGATGTTGATTTTGGAGTCATAACTGACTCAATTTAGCATCAGAAATCCAATATATACATATGTACGCAGATCTTAATTATATTTTAATGATAAATGAATGGCAGGCAGCCAAAATCATCTTTTTCATCGAATTATTTTTACTCAAGGTTAAATAGATATTATAAAAAATTTACATTTAAAATTGATAGGATTAATTTATAATATTTTATTATTACAAAAAATATCAAATTATTTTACATCAAAAGAATTATAATCATATAAATTTATTTAATTTTAAATATTGTTAAATTAAATATTATTAATATACTATTTTTATTCTCATAAATTTAAATATATCATTTTTATAATTTTCCAAGTTATTTTTACTTTCATAAAATTATTTACTAAACTTTTAAATTATTATAAAATTATCATTAAACTTTCATTGTTATTATATTTTAATTTATAGAAATAAGTTATGAATTCTACCATAATTTATATATTGAATTAAGTAAAGTTAAAATTCAAAAAAGTTAGAAATAAGTATACTAAAATCATAATAAAAATTGATTTTAAACTTAAATTTAATTTAAAAAATCTAATTCAGTATGAAAATATACGTAGATTTATGATGCTCAATCTGAACTTGTTTTGAACCTGAAAATTTTGGATTTGAATTAACCCGATTGCATGACCCGCTTGAAACTATATCCTTAAATATAAATATAATTACTCTGTCTATAGAAAAATTATTTATTCATCATGAACTGATAGTATGAATCAATAGCATGTTATAACCATGAAAATAGAATAAAAAAACATATAATCACAATTTTTTTTTAATATTTAAATTTATTTTTTTAAATTATCATTAATATGAATAAATACAATTAGATTGACATTAACATTAAGATTTGTCCAGAACCATAGTATAGCTTTTCCACCTATAAATAGCTTAAAGCCTGCCGTTATAGTCAGCATAGTTAATGGAATATTCCATCAGAGAAATTATTCTCTCGTTTTCCGATGATTACAAATTTGGTAAATATTTTTTATCACGATTTCAATTAATTCCAGCTTGTGATCATAATAAGTTTTTTTTTCCCTAAACATAATAAGTTATCTTGAATTAGAGGAAAAATATTTACTTAAAATTATAAATCTAAATATCTTAAATTTAAGAAAAAAAATATGTAATACAATATTAGCTTTATCTAATAAATAATTTTTATATATTTAATTAATAAAATTATTTTTAGATATAATTATACAGTATAATTATTATTTATAAATTAATTTTTACTTTTGATCCATCTTTAAATGTTAAGTATGTATTTTCATATAATATCAAAAATATTTTTTTAAATATTCAAAAACAAATGCAAATATATTTTATTTAGATGAGATTGGAAATGAAGTAACGTGAATATTGGTATTAAAAATATTAACTTAAGGTTCAAAATTTTCTAAAATTAAACACCTTTGTTATGTTCATAAAAAAAAGCAAAGAAATTATAAAAATAATAACCTTAAAAAATCAAAAATAATAATAAAAATATCACGAAAGGATATTCTTTAAATGGATGACGTTCAACCTATAATAAATTTAAATTGTTATAATTTTATTTAAATAACGTTTAATTTGATGAAATTTATCTAGTTATCATGAAGTTGTCACTTGTGATGAGTCTATTTAGTGGATGGTTGTTATGAATGAAGAGATTGAATCACTTCATAAGAATCATATTTTGAAAATTAGTGAAACCGCCTAAGGACCAGAAGATTGTTGGAAACAAATGGTTCTTTAAGAAAAAGGAAAATATACTTGAGGTTGAAACAAATAAGTTCAAGGCACATGTTGCTACAAAGGGTTATTTTCAGAAGAAAGGTATCGACTTCAATGAAGTATTTTCACCTGTTGTGAAACATAGTTCTATTCGTGTATTGCTTGCTATGATTGCATTGTTTGACATGGATTTAGAACAACTTGATGTCATAACAGCCTTCTTACATGGTGAGCTTGAGGAACAAATATATATGCATCAACTAGAGGGGTTTGTTATTCCAAGTAAGGAAGATCATAATTGTTTATTCAAAAAGTCTTTATATGGGTTGAAGCAATCCTCTAGACAATGGTATAAACAGTTTGATTCTTTTATGATTGATCATGGTTACTCTAGGAGTGATTATGATAGTTGTGTTTATGATAGTTGTGTTTATCATAAAAGATTCCATGATGGTTCATCTGTCTATTGTTGCTTTATATTGATGAAATTCTTATTGCTTCTAAGAATAAGTCTGAGATTCATAAATTAAAGTCTCAACTTAGTGGTGAGTTTGAGATGAAATATTTAGGTGTAGCGAAGAAAATTTTGGACATGAAAATTTACAGGGATAGACAAACAAGCAAGCTTTATTTGACTCAAAAAAGTTATATTGAAAAGATTCTTGAACGCTTTGGTATGAAAGAGTCTAAACCTATGAGTACGTCGTTAGCTGTACATTTTAGCCTTTCTTTGGATTTGTCACAACAATTAGAAAAAGAAGAGTGGTACATGTCTCAGGTTTCATATGCTAGTATCGTTGGTAGTTTGATGTACGCTATGGTTTGTACTCGTCCAAACATTGCACATGCAGTTAGTGTTGTCAGCAGATATATGAGTAATCCTAGTAAGGGTCATTTTAGGCAAGTAGTGAAATGGATACTTTGGTATTTGAAAGGCACATCTAATTTTGGTTTGGTATATAATGGAAGTTCTAATACCAGTTGCAATGTTATTGGTTATATGGACTTTGATTATGTTGGTGATTTGGATAGAAGAAGATCTCTGACAGGTTATGTCTTCACTCTTTCTCATTATGCTATTAGTTGGAAGGATATTTTACAGTTTACAATTGTTTTGTCTACCATAGAGGCAGAATATATGGTAGCAGCAGAAGTAGTGAAAGAATCCATTTGGCTTAGAGGTTTGGTTTGTGATTTGGGTCTACAACATGATACGTCTGTTGTATTTTGTGATAGTCAGAGTGCAATACACTTGACCAAGAATACTTTGTATCATGAAAGAACCAAATATATTGATGTCATATATCACTTCATTTGTGACATTGTCTCTCATGGTGCTATTGTTGTCAATAAGATAGTCACTACATAGAATTCAGCTGATATATTAACCAAACTAGTTCTTGTTGTCAATAAGATAGTCACTACATAGAATTCAGCTGATATATTAACCAAACTAGTTCCATTTAATAAGTTCAAGCATTGCTTGGACTTGATTGGTATTTGAAAAAGATGATCACCCTTTGGGGCTTTAGACGATGGTTATTTGATAATCCAAGGAATTTCATATTTGAAGAACTTGTTTTCTGTTTTGAGCCAAGGTAGAGATTTGTTAAATAAATATAGCCCAAAACCTTATCAGCCCAAAGTCCATTTTATCTCATCAGAAACCCTTGTCTTTTTCTTTTTACATATATATTAGTTTCCTGCATTGAGCAGCCGTTGGATAAGGAAAAAAAAGAGTTGAAATCAGAGAGTCGTAGCCAATAGTGAAGTTGAAAATAGAGAACTTCATCCACAGCTCTTGTTAGAAAACACACCCACCTTCGTCACCAGTTTTAAGCCTTTTTTAAGCATTGGGTAATAAAACCCATTTGCATTATTGAGCTATTGTAAAAGCAGAAAACAGATTGCAAAAGTTGCCGCTAAAAGAAGAGCATATTTTGGTGCCATTTGTGGAGTTTATGGTAGTATCTAATTTAATAGCAAGTTTGTGTAATTTATCTTGTTATATATTACCAGTAAATTAGAGGGAGATATTTTCTAGGTATATTTGATTTTGGTACATTTTGTAAAGTTCTCTGAATATTGGTGTTTATATCTCCATTTGATTATTAGTGGATTTTCCTTGGTGTGCTATCGTTAGTGGAGTAGACTTTTCACATTGAAAAGTTGAACCACTTAAATCATTGTGTGCTATTTATTTTCTCATTGCTTATTATTTTGTTGTTACCCATAATTATTTATTTGTGCAACCAAATTGGACCCAAATTTCACTTTTGCAAGTGCTATTTATAACAAGTACCAATACATCCATACAAACAAGATTCTCTACCATTCACCACTTTCTTCCATGTTACAAACAAAGGGTGTTTACCCACTTCAAAGGTAGAAGGAAAAGCCTTTTTGCAATTTTAATAAGCAACAAGGGTATCGAAGTAGTAAACTACCATCTCTTTGTTCGCTGACACCATTTTGATTTTAGGTTCTACAGAAGAAGAAGTTGGGTTCTCTACCATTGTTAATGAATTCGAGGTCTCGGTTCTCAGATCTATTTTCTCTAAATCTGAATAGATCAAGGTTTCTCAAGACATAAACCACCGGGTGAGAGTGGCACCTCGTAGCACCATTCCAACAGCTCCATGGGATGTCCATTGGCAAAGGCCTTCACAATCAGACCTCTCTGAAGCTTAATCGATAACCTTATGGATATTGTCTTTGTTGGGCCCAAAAATGAAAGTTGTCTTTTCGTATGTATTGCTCAGACCGAGTGGCTTAATGGAAAGCATGTTGTTTTTGGGTAGGTTATTGATGGTTTAGATGTTGTTAAGTCCATTGAGAAGATTGGGTATAGCTCTAGAAAGACCTTGAAGCTTGTGGTGGTAGCTGATTATTGTGAGCTTTCTTAAGATTGTGATTCATATATCGATCTCATTCTACGTTTATTGTGGGCTTTTTTCTGATTTGGGGCTTTAATATGAATCTTTGTTTCCTTCTATCTCCTTTTGGCTCTTGGCTTTTGAATATGACTATAAATGGTGCTCATTAGAGTTTGATGATACTTTTATATCTTTATTTCTCCCATTCTATAATCTCATTCTGTTACTTATGAGATTATTATGTGATGGATGTTTCAATGGTCTATCTTAAATAAAAGTAGGAACTTTCTTTAAAAAAAAGGTAGATCTCTATTGTTACTACGAATGGGGGATACTATAACTCAAATTGAAAAAAACAAACAAAGTTGTTGGATCAAGTAAAGAATTTTATAATTCTAATGGAGATCCCTATTTTCTACAAAGTTCAGATCATCCTAGAATGGTGCTCGTAATGGCACTTCTAGAGAGAGGTAATTACCTCACTTGAAGTAGATCTATGAAGATTGCTCTTTGAGTCAAGTCGAAACTTGATTTCGTTGATGGTAGGCTTCCTATGCCTAATGAAGAAAATACAAAGTATGAACTCTAGACAAGGGCTAACTACATGATAACTTCTTGGATACTTAATTACATATCCAAGGACCTTGTTACTATTTTTCTTTATACAACTTCAGCCAAAGAGTTGTGGGGTGGGATGAGATAGCTAAAAGATATAGTGACAACAATGGGCCTTTGTTTTATCATATTCAAAGAGACATTGATTCAATATCTCAAGGTAATGATTCTATTGTGAAATATTATGGCAAACTGAAGTGCTTATGGGATGAATTTGCTTGCCTTATGTCTTTTACTTCCTTGTACATATGGAGATGCAAAGGTAATTTTAGATTTTTACTCTATGAATAGACTGATGCAATTCCTTATGGGATTAAATGAATGCTACAACCCTACTAGAAATCAAATTCTGGCCATGGATCCATTGCCAATGGTGAATCGTGCTTATTCAATGCTTCTTAGTGTTGAAAAACATAAAGAGATTCATGTTAATTTTAATGAAAGCATTGAAGTTGTTGGATTACTAGCCATAAATCGAGTGAGAATGAGTCAATTTAAGAAAGAAACTTTTATGAAAGTAGTTGTTGCTAAGAAGAAAGAAAAGGAAAATAAGGTATGTGAATATTGTAGAATGAAAGGGAATGAAAAAGATACTTGTTTTAAAATTCTTGGAGTTTCATACTAGTACAAGAAATTAAAGGGTCAACAGAAGAAAGGTACTTACAAAACTATGGTAAATATGGTTGGCAATCCAATTGATTATGAATATATGAATGAAACTAGAGGAGAAAAACAAGATGATTTAGCTAATCTAGTTCAGTAAGAGTTGATGAAGTTGATCAAAGGCAAAATGATTATGGATGGTAACTATGCAAACTTTGCTAGTTTCAATAATTCTACAGGTGACACTTTCTCCCTTCAATGTACTTTAAGTTTTGCTACTAGTACTATTGAGTTGTTGAAAAATGGTACTTGGATAGTGGACTTAGGGGCCACCAATCACATGTCAGGCATTAGAAATTTTTTTAGCAATCTAAGAAAGCCTAAAAGACCTTTACCAGTTTATTTACTAGAAGGATCTGTGAAATATGTTCATAGCATAAGAGACATTAATCTTCCTAATAAAATTTTCCTGAAAAATGTCTTATACATATCAAATTTTAAATTTATTCTTATATCTATTCAAAAACTTGCTCACCTTATCCAAATGAAATTTCATTTTACATCAACTACTTTTATTCTACAGGACCTGCAAACCAAAGAGATTCTGGCAGTAGGAAAAGCTCCAGAAAACCTCTATGTTTTAGATACTGCTAGTTTTCAAGATTTCAATTGTAATAGCTTTATTAAAAATGTTGAGTTTCTAAAAACAATTCCTCATGGATTGAATTGTAATGATGAAATTTCTATCAATGAAAAGAAAATATTTCTTAAAACTCAATTCTAGCATAGCAGATTGGGATATTGTCATATAGATGTTTTCAAACGCAATGTTTTTTTAAAAGAATAAGATTTAAATTTTTTTTATCAATGTGAAGTTTTTCACAAGTCCAAACAGCAAAGATTACCTTTTCCCATTAGTCATACTAGAGCCTCGCAACCATTTGAACAGATTCACTTAGACTTATGAGGTCCTTATGGCCAAGTCTCTGTTGAATGAGCTAGATATATTCTAACTATTGTTGATGACCATATAAGGGCCACCTGGACTTATCTCATGATTCACAAAAGCCAGACTAGTTCCTTTTTTACCAACTTTGTCAACAAGATTCATAAACAGTATAGGAAATAGATTAAAATCATAAGGATTGACAATAGTACAGAATTCACAAATTCAAAATTTCAATCATTTCTTTTTAGTAAAGGAATAATTCATCAAAAATCATATTCTTATACTCCTCAACAAAATGGGGTAGTAGAAAGGAAACACAAACATCTCTTGCAAATAGCCAGAGCTCTCATATTTCAGGCAGGTTTACCAAATAAATTTTGGGGTTCTTCAATCCTTATGGTCACTTACATCATAAATAGACTTCCATCATCAATTTTAAATTGAAAAAGTAGAAATACTTCTCTCAAAACCACAAGATTATTCAAACCTTAGAGTCTTTGGATGCTTGTGTAACGTGACAAATGTTTTACCAAATAAAGACAAATTTACTTAAAGATATTTCAAATGTATATTTCTTGGATACGTTTCAACTCAAAAAGCCTTTAGAGTTTATGATTTGGAAAAACATAAATTATATGTTTTAAGAGATGTATAATTTTATGAACAAATTTTTTCTTATAAAATTGAAAATGATAGTATCGAAAACATAGAACAAGATGTCTTATCTCTTCCTATAAGTGAAAATGATACTAAACCAATCATCTTAAACACAGACCAATTACCTTATATACTCATACCTGATCAAAATATTTCAGATGATTCATCTACTCCTAATGATGATCATGATTTGTCTAATTCCATAGAAGAATATCCAAATAAAACCCAAATAACCAATGAAGTTCAAAAACATAATACCAAAATTAGAAGTAAGCCAGCATAGATGGCAGATTATATTCTTAATTTAGTTATCAAGTCCTCAGATAGAATCTCTTATTAGTCACAGAATCTCATAACATATACTCCACCAACCTTCCCTTTTACAAAATCTCACATATTTTCTAATGCTTACATGTCCTTTTTGGTAAATATGTCCAATGTTTAAGAACCAATTTCTTATAACCAAGGTAGTACTAGTGTAGAATAGATAGAAGCCATGAATCAAGAGTTGAATACTCTTGAAAAGATCAATACATGGGAGTTAGCATACTTGTCAGAAGGTAAGAAAGCAATAGGATCCAAATGGGTTTACAAAATGAAGCTAAAACCTGATGGACGTGTGAATAGGCACAAGGCAAGATTGGTTGCAAATGAGTTTAATCAAATTGAAAGAATATATTATTTTGAAAGTTTTCTCCTGTAGCCAAAATTGTTATGGTTCGAATTCTACTTGCTGTTACAACTTCTAAAGAGTGACCAATTCATCAATTAGATATAAACAATGCTTTTCTACATGGCTTCTTGAATGAAGATGTCTATATGTTACCACGTGAAGGATACAACAAGGCTAAAATTAATCAAGTTTGCAAATTAAAAAGATCACTATATGGATCCAAGCAAGCCTTCAGATAGTGGAATGTTGAATTCTGTACAAAAATAACTTGTTTTGGATTCACACAATCGGCTCATAACAACTGTTTGTTTATCAAGGAAACTGAATCTTCTTTTACAGCTTTGCTCATTTATGTAGATGATGTTCTTCTAATAGGAACTTCAGAGAAGGAGATTGAATTAGTTAAGAAACATTTGGATCATCAATTCACTATTAAAGATCTTGGTTATGTAAAATATTTTCTTGGATTAGAAATTGCAAGAGGGCCCTTTGGAACTGTCATAAACCAACAAAAATATATGTTAGATATTCTTTCTGATTTAGGTCTTCTTGGAGCTAAACTAGCAAAGACATCTTTTCCCAAAGGTTAGAAATTAGTTGCTGAAAAGGGCTCTCCTCTTCTTGAGCTAGAGAAATACAAGCGTTTAATTGACAGACTGTTATATTTGAACATCAATCGACCAGATATAAGCTATTCGGTACAAAAATTGAGTTAATTTGTCAATACCCCTAGCAAGACTCATTGGGATGTAACCATACACTTATTGAGATACTTAAAAGGGTACTCATCTAAAGGGTTATTTTTTATCCTAGTTACAATGGTCTTCATTTGCAAGCTTATAGTGATGTTAATTGGGCATCCTATCTCGACACTAAAAAGTCTTTAACAAGGTTTTGCACTTTCTTAGGTTCATCTTTCATCTCCTGGAAAACTAAGAAACAAACTATTGTTTTTCGATCTTCTGCTTTAGCAGAATATCGTAACTTAGCTGCAACAGTCTGTAAGGTGCAATGAATTTCAACGTTAAAAATATGGAGAATAAATTGGATAAATAGTTATACATGATTATTTTTTATAATATATTAACTTTTTTGTTTGAAATCTCAAAATTAACAGATTATTTTTTAAAATTAATGTATATTTTCTACTTTTAAAAACTAAACAAACTTTTTAGTAATTTTTCGAAATTAGAAAAAATTATATAAAAATATTTATTTTTCAAAGTGTATACGTGAATCTATGATGAACTTTTGTGTCCTGTATAAGCTCACGTACGTTTCATTTCCAAAAATTGACAATATAGTACGGTTTATTCTTACATCTTCATATTTTTCACTTTTACCGTAGTGAGATAAGAAAAGTAGAGAACGACTTGCATTTAATTAAATTACTCTTAGTGTTGGCCGCTCATAACTCCCAATTTTAAAGACAATGGAAGCCACACGTACACCATGATTGGAGAAACCAGCACTTACATAAATAATGCATTAATTTAATGGAAAAAATATTAATCACATATTAATTTATTTATATATGATTTATGTGGTATATATGTTAATAATATTTAAATAGATAAATAGATAAATAGTGTGCGAGTAAATATATGATAAACATTATTATTATTATTATTATAGTTGTGTTGAAAAAAAATGTTATATTTGTTTGAGAGTCCAAAAAGCAGATAGCACTTGATAGTTGGTATCTACATTATAACATATATTTCATGTAAACTTTATAAATTGCCCAATAAAGTTTGAGAAAATTGTCTCAAAGTGGTGGAAAATTTGAATTCATATAGACATAATACATTTGGCAAATAAATTTACCAAAGCAGCCATTGACTAAAACCAATTTAACAAAGCAACAAACCTAATAAATTTAATATTTATTTATTTATTTTAATTGGAAAATGTATATATATAAGAAAATTTCAAAAGTTAATATCTATATCTCTATGTATATATATTAAAATTAAAAAAAATTAAAAAAAAAAGATTAAATTTCTATTGGAGGCAGTTGTTTGAGTCCACAAGTTACTATTTTTATGTAGAGATGGACAACACACATTATACTTATTCTTTATGTGTTAATATAATATATATTCATGTCTTCATTTTCTCCTATATAAACTCTGCCTTCCAAATAAGCTTTAAACAGTCCACTCATTACTCTCAACTAGGATCCATTAATATTCTTGCAATTAATACTGGAATTCAAGATTATCTTTCTTTAGCTTCTTGTGAGTTACAACGAAAACAAATGGAAGATAAATTACGCCTAGTAGTCGGCGTCATGGGTACAATTTCTTCTTCTTTCTTCGTCTGACTTATGATCTAATCATTTTAAATTCATTTTTATTTTTTTTAAATAAACTTTTACACATTTTCACCATGTTATATAAATATATATATTACTGCAGGGAATGCTGCGTCCTTGTTACTTTTCGCTGCTCCGATGTAAGTCTCTATGAATCATTTTTTCAATCTTTTTTTTTTCCAACAAATTAATATCAAAATGTCAAGTATATTGATTATATTTCTTTATTTACTAGTCAATAATTAAAAAGATTTAATTTTGATTTTTTCTTTTCTTTTTCAGATTGACATTTACAAGGGTAGTGAAGAAAAAAAGTACAGAGGAGTTTTCATGCGTTCCGTACCTCATTTCATTATTTAGCTGTCTCATTTATACTTGGTATGGCTTACCTGTTGTAAGCTATAGATGGGAAAATTTTCCACTAGTTACCATCAATGGCCTTGGAATTTTATTGGAGTTCTCTTTTATTATCATGTATACATGGTTTTCTACCTCAAAAGAAAAGGCAAGTGATCAAATTACAAATTAATTTGTCTTTTTCTTTAACTAATTTCATGCATTAAAAAAAATTAACTTAACTTGTATGATTTTTTTAATCGACATATTGATGCAGATGAAGGTTATTGCAATTTTGATCCCAATATTCGTGGTCTTTAGTTCTACAGTAGCGATTTCGACTTTAGTCTTTCACGATCACCATCATCGTAAGTTATTTGTTGGAAGTGTGGGATTGGCAGGCGCAGTTGCAATGTATGGCTCCCCATTGGTGGTTGTGGTTCGTTAATTATTTTCTTAATTAATTATTTTCTTAATTAATTGTAACAACATTATCCACATTCATTGTGTTTTCCTAAGATTATATATATATATTTGTTAATTTTAATGCAGAAACAAGTAATAACATCGAAAAGCGTGGAGTTCATGCCATTCTATTTATCATTTTTCTCATTTTTAGCTAGTACACTTTGGATGACCTATGGACTACTGAGTCATGATTTCTTCCTTTCGGTACGTAATTAAAAGAATAATTATATTTGTATTCATTAATCACAAACCTAATTAAGAACGTGCTAATTTTGTATATTGAGTTTTTAAACATCAGTCACGCTAATATGTAGTGTTTAATTTTCACACTTAAATCAGTACCTTTAGGAATATATTGATATCACAATTCAGGCCTTCTTGTAGATTTGATAAAAAGATGTTTCAAAATTGCGGACATGATTGACTTACTCGTGTACACCACCAGTTACATAAATAATTTGGTTGCATTAATTTTACTTAAATCTAAAAAAAAAAAATTGTGATTTTGGAACACAATTTTTGATATAATGTTGTGACATTAATTGAACATGAAAATTATTTATGTGTAAGTTTTAACCAAGATTTTGTGAACTAATTTTGGCAGGCTCCAAATATGATTGGATCTCCATTAGGCATGCTTCAACTGTTAGTATACTGGAAATACAGGACAAGAGAAATTAAACAGGAAGACCCAAATAAATGGGATATAGAGAGAAATGACGAAAAGATGCATTTGCAGTCTGTGACTAATGGTCAAATTAATACCAACGCTAAAACTTGATCCATCTTATGATCAATTAAGGTTCGATTTAGTAATTTTAATATTGAGTCTATGGTCAGAAAATAGATTATTGATTAAACAATGTATACAAGTTTTTTTTTTTAAAAAAACTAATCTTCAGAGTAGATACTAGTATTTAAATTTATATTATAATATTATCATTTCATTTTATTTAAATATTAACTTATATCATTTTATCTCGTTAAGATTGTAACTTTAATAGATTTAACTTTAAACATATATTATATCATTTTTCTTATTAAACTTATAATATAAATTATTATTTATCATATTTTTTATTATTTTTTTATATTCTTACTCGTTTCATTTAGATTCATTAGGGATAAATAATGTATGTCGATTAGTACATTTTCATTACTATCTCATCTCATTAAAAATAAAATAATATAAAATAATATAGATTTTAAAAATTAATAAATTATCTTATAAATCTTATTTATATCTCATTTCAATTTACACTTTTAAATGTCATAAATATATATCAAATAATGCTACAATAAATGATCAAAGTGGCAATTGGCTACATAAAATAGTACATGATTGAGATAAATTTACTAATTAGAGTAGTATTCTGAATTTAATAATAAACAAGAGATATTAATTCAATAATGTGACATTTTTAATTGCCATTTCAAACATATTTTAAGCTATTAGCACTATTTTGTATGACCAATTATATTATTCAATCAAATTATGTCACCTTATTTGATATTTATCTTAAATTTAAGATATTTAGACTTTTCTTTTGCAGGTAGCAGTGGCTTTTATACGTCTAATTTTTGTATATAAGGGAAATCAAAGCTCGGTTTGGTATACAGTGAAAAATGTCAATGGCCCTGAGACAGGAGACGGGAAACAGAAGAGGCAATCAAGCACTTAAAAGTTAAAATATAGTAGAAAATAAAAAAGAGGAGCTCTATATTGTTGTAATACTACTAGTGGTCCACATTTCTTTTGATATTTCCCATATAGCATACTACTTGTGTCTAAGTTCTTCCTGATGATTTATAAGTAATATTCATTTCTTCCTTTCTGTTTCAAATCATAATTTTACATCTTACTAAGATATAGTTTGATTTAAAAAATAAAGAATAAAAGATTAAGTTCTTCTTGATCATCTGAGAAATGTACTCAAAACAGCCAATGTCTAAAAGTACTTTAGCAAATATCTTCCAAAATAGCTCTAACAACCAAGAATCAAATATTTTATCATTGACAGAAAGGTATAAGCAAAATGAATCTTCACTCTCATCACCTTCAAAACTATTTTACATGAAAACAAGAAGTCAACAACTGAATATATTTAGCTTCTTTACCTGTTGAGAATGCAAAAGTTTGAAAAATAATATGTCCTGAGAACCTATAGCATTTGTTGATACAGATAAGCTGTCACTATTTAATAAAAGCGAATTAAATCACAACCATGCAAATTAGTAATCACAAGTAAAGGCAAAAAGGGGAACATAATGTTGCAGAAGTGTATGGACCACAAGTTCAGGAATTTCCTATACAAGGGTACCAACAGTTTCAAACAATTACAATTGGAAATATGAACAAAAGTTTAACATATCCTAGAAGGTTTCATTTGTTTCTATGTGTTAGTAGAATCACAATTTCAATACGAACTTAATCAAGTTCTAAATAGTGGAATAAAACCTATTCTCTTTCTATGTGTGAATCTTTTAGGAAACAAATAAATAGAACACAAAATAAAACATACACAAAATCAACACAATCAATTTACGTGGAAAAACCTTCCTAGTGTAGGAAGGAAACAAGCACGACATTCCTTTCCAAAATTTTCATTATCAAGAAACAATTATACAAAAGTTCTCTCTAGATAAAACTAGAGACAAACAATCAACAATATCATCAAGAATACAACTTTTTAAAAACTAACAATTATTTTAAGAAAAATGGAGAAATCTAACCCAATTTTGTAATCACTGTTCACAAAATTTCTCAAACCGGTGAGCTAAATCCAAATCCCACGGTACAGATTGAATCTTTAGTCGTAAACCTTTTTGCAAATTTTCAGCTCAATCAAACCACAAATGATCTTCCATCGGAGTACTTGATAAAGGTTTGCTGGAAAAAGGAGAAACTGAAAAACTGCTCTCAGTTTTTTCTACTGCAGCTGCTATCTTTGCTGCTCTCATTTTTCTCTCTGTTGAATACACTATCAATAAACCCTAAATGAGTTTATTAATGAAGCAATGAAATGACACAATTATCTATTCTTATTTTATGGGTTTTTAAGTCACATGAGATTTACTTGGACTCCTTCAAATAAGAGGAATCCAATACTCTGGACTCGACATTACATAAATATAAATGTTGATTTTAGTAAAGTTAAGGGTCATGTAATATACGAACACGGTATAAAAGCAATAAAATAAATTATATCCAATGCAGTACATACAAAATAACGCAGGACCAAGTGCAAGACAAACCTTACCTGCCATTTTTTAAGTTCTTTAAAGTTACATAAATGGCTCTAGAATGAGGATGGCTTTGTCTTCAACAGAGAACACATGTACTCTGCTGTTTAGGTCAATCCAGCTACAACCACGAACCTTTGTCATTACCAAAGTCATTAATGTTATGATTGATTAAAAATAATATTAAGTTTGTTAGTCAAAATAGGAAGTGCCTAATTTAGAAGAAAATTCATGGAAGGTGGCTTACCATATTGTCAAAGATGGAGGTGCCTAACCTTGTTTGAATAAAGAATAGGAAAATTAGGTAGCCTAATTTTGTTGAATGAAGAAATGTTTGGCATACGAAATGAGAACTTGAAGGCTATAAATATGGCTTCATTTCTTCATTGTTAATCATCCCAAAAATAGAGAAAAACTTGTATGAGAAGTTCTTGAGTGAGAGAATTTTGTGGAAAAATTCTCTTGGGCTTGTAGTTGCTCTTGTCTTTTGGGTGTGTGAGAAAATTACTGAGAGTGTGGTTGTAACAATTTTCCACATAGTGAATTTTTCTCTGGTTGTCTTTTGACAACGAAAGTGGTTTTTCTCTAATTTGGAGTTTCCACTATAATTCTTGTGTTGTGTATTATCTATTTCTCTGTTATTTGATATTCTGCTAAGAAAGATCTTGGGAGGGGGAAGTTGTGATTATAACATTTGATCCAAATTTCCTAACAACTGGTATCAGAGCCAATTTCAAAGAAAGAATGAGAAATGTCAGGAGTCAAGATTGACATTGAGAAATTTGATGGGAGAATCAATTTTGGCTTGTGACAAGTACAAGTCAAAGATTTGTTGATTCAATATGGGTTACACAAGGCGTAAAAGGGGAAACCAGCCCTTGTTACTGGTATTGAGTCCAGTAAAACCAATATAAGTGATGAAGATTGGGAATATCTTGATCTAAGAGCTGCAAGTGCAATTCGGCTTTGTTTGGCCAAAAATATTCTTGCAAATGTGCATGGAATATCTATGGCCAAAGAACTCTGGGAAAAGCTTGAAGAATTGTATCAGGCAAAAGGCGTTTCAAATCGGGTGTATTTGAAAGAGCAGTTTCATACTTTGCGTATGAATGAAGGAACTATTATGTCTGACCATCTCAGTGTTCTCAATGGTATTGTCTCTGAACTGGAAACCATTGGAGTTAAACTTGATGATGAAGATATAGCTTTAAGGCTCATCTGGTCTCTTCCATCTTCTTATGATCACATGAAACCTATCTTGATTCATGGAAAGGAGAAAATAATTTTTTCAGAAGTTACTAGCAAGTTGTTTTCTGAAGAAAAAGGCTGAGTGGTGGAAGAAATGTTTCGCCTGAAAACTCAGCATTGGTAGCTGACAACCGAAAAAAAAACAATTTCATGAAAAAGAAGATAGTGTGCTGGGGGTGTGGACAATCTGGGCACCTCAAAAGAAATTGTCCAAAGGGTGGAGCTGATTCGGCAAGAAGCTCAAATACTGACGGTGACGCTAATAGTATGTCTGTTTTCAAAGACTATAGTGATGCTCTTTGAAAAGAGCGTGTACATCCTCATGGCATGTCGCTAGTCTCTAAATATTGCCATGAAAGAGGGTGTGTTACTGGTAGCGGGTCCACAAGTTTGCACACGGGCATTGGCTTGGTATAGATGCAAGGTGTGTGGTGGAAAGGATGTCGATGGCTGATGAACTCTCGGGAAAACCAAGTGTGAGAGTTGCACCATAAATTTCAGCAAGTTTTTTTTTTCGACATGAGCCGATGTGAAATTCTTAGAATTGGTGATTAATTCTAAGTGGGTGTACTCTTTATGGTGGAGTATGATAATTCTCGGTGTAGAGAATTATGACTGTTGGAATAGACAGTGTTGTAGTGGTAACCATGTTTATTTTTAATCAAGGTGGAGATTGTTATGATTGATTAAAAATAATATTAGGTTTGTTAGTCAAAATAGGAGGTGCCTAATTTAGAAGAAAATTCATGGAAGGTGGCTTACCATATTGTCAAAGATGGAGGTACCTAACCTTGTTTGAATAAAGAATAGGAAAATTAGGTAGCCTAATTTTGTTGAATGAAGAAATGTTTGGCATACGAAATGAGAACTTGAAGGCTATAAATATGGCTTCATTTCTTCATTGTTAATCATCCCAAAAATAGAGAAAAACTTGTATGAGAAGTTCTTGAGTGAAAGAATTTTGTGGGAAAATTCTCTTGGGCTTGTAGTTGCTCTTGTCTTTTGGGTGTGTGAGAAAATTACTGAGAGTGTGGTTGTAACAATTTTCCACATAGTGAATTTTTCTCTGGTTGTCTTTTGACAACGAAAGTGGTTTTTCTCTAATTTGAAGTTTCCACTATAATTCTTGTGTTGTGTATTATCTATTTCTCTGTTATTTGATATTCTGCTAAGAAAGATCTTGGGAGGGGGAATTTGTGATTATAACATTTGATCCAAATTTCCTAACAATTAATCTCTTCCTCAATTCTCTCTTCTCCCCCCATTTCCCGAGTACAACGTTCATGTTGGACAAAATAACAAAAGCAGACGTTGGCTTGGGCTCAAAATTACACATTTTCTGTCACCCTCTCTCCCAGTTTCATATTCATCCAGTACCAACAGGCATTAAGCAAAGCTCCCCAGATAACCCAATCCACTTCAATAGGCATTGCCTGAATAAATTGTGCTTCTTCTTGTAGATAGCCAGACCTACCAAGAAGATCCACCACAAATGTGTAGTGTTCCAAAGTTGGGATTAGACCATAATATTTTTCCATTGAGTTAAATATTTTAATCCTTCACTAAGAAGCCCAGCACTACCACAACCGCACAGAACTCCAACAAATGTAGCTGCATTAGGGAAGAATCCTTGCTCTAACATATGCTCAAAGAGTAAAGTTTCCTCATAGCCAAGCCCGTGATGCTCGAATCCACTAATACGAGCAGTCCAAGCTGCCACATTCGGTGAAGTAATGTAGGAAAATGATGTCTCAGCATCACTGATACTCCCACATTTTGAATACATGTCTATGATGGATGTTCCAACAAAGACATCCGACTGAAGTGGTGTTTTAGTCGAGTAAGCATGAAGTGACTGTCCTAGTAGAAGAGACCCAAGGCATGGACAAGCATGAAATAGAGTAGAGAATGTTGATCTCGTTTGGTTCATTGACGATCTGCACATTTTTACATATAGTTTCAAAGCTTCCTCGTATTAATAGTTTTGAACATAACAAGACATTATTGAATTCCATGTTACAGGATCTCTTTCCCCTTTTGTTTCTTCAAAAAGACTTGGAGCCTTATAGATTTCACCCTTTCCACCATATACAGAAATCATAATATTTGAAGAAACGATTGTTCTATTTGTCATTTTCTCGAACAATCTCTTTGATTCCTCAGCTTGACCATTCATTGCATACCCTTTAATCATCAAATAATATGAAACTGAATCTTTATCTTTCAATCCATTAAAGATCATCTCTGCATCCTTAATCCTATCCATTGAAATCAGCCCAGCAATGATCGAGTTCAAAGAATTGAGGCAATGACTTGCAGTTCCATCATAGACTCTCTTAGCACAATGAATTGCTTCACAATCACAATAAAACTCAATTAATGCCCCACAAATTGAGTCATCAAACTCGAACCCCAATTCAATAACAAGGCCATGTAAAAGTTTTCCTTCAGTCAATGCTCCCAAATCCCCACAGGCTCTAATAACAGAATCGAAAGTAAATTCATTAGGCACTGCGTCGTTGCTCCTCCTCATTGCACTTAACAATTCCAAAGCCCTTCCACGCCCATCCCCACTCTTTGCATATCCTGAAATTAATGTAGTCCATGCCACCACATCCCTTTTCAGCATCTTCAGAAACAAATTCAATGCATCACATAGCAAGTTACATTGCACATAGCATACAAGCATCACACTCCACAATAATTCATTTCCACCATGCGGCTCATCGAAAGTTGCTTGGCATCCTTGATAAGAAAGAAAGTCCCATAAAAGTATAACAATGTACTACCTACAAGCTCAAAACTCTCCAACCCAGATTTCAAAATCAAACAATGAACCAAATTTCCATCATTCAATGTCCCTGAGCGAGCATACGCGCTCAGAACAATCGGAAAGTGGTCTCAATAAGGCTTATGTTTGATCGCTACACAAATTGTGTGTACAATAAATACGCAAGTATACATATCGTAACAAGTAATATAATGATAAGTAAATATCATTTCTATTGAGATTATTTTATTCTAAACTAATTTTTAAAACTAAAAATAATAAAAATCAATATTTTTTGGTGTTTTTATATTTTAAGGAAACAAAATCAAAATAATTAAAATTAAATAGCAATAATTAATTAAATCAAATTTTGTGACTAAAAAGATTTATGAGAAAATATCTAGGATTACTTAATCCCATAATTTTCTAAACACGCGAATCATTAAAATCTTCTCAATATAATTATCAATTAATTACATGATCAATTGAATCTAACCTAACATATATTCATTTCTAAAGTAAACTACACATCATATAGTAATTAATTTAATAACACTCTCATGCCAATTAAATTGCATACTACTCATTAAATTCATCAATTATGGATCACATACATAAGAATCATACATCTCTGCCTAGAAACTGTACATGTTATTTAATCAATACAAACAATTAAATAATTATCTCAAATCTATTTAATTGTCTCTATAGATAAATTATTGGTCAAACAATTAATAACATACAAATCAAATTAAATAATATAATTAAATTAAAATTATAATTGAGGTAAAATATTAAATCATCACATGGTGAAAATTGGGTTCATAAGATCCCTAAATTAATAAATTAATTACATATAATTGTGCTCATAAATCTCATATTTTTCATAAAAAAAGACATAAAATTGATAAAAAAAGAGTAGAAAAAGAAATACAATCAATCTCTTGAATCTCTAATAAAATTGTGTCTTTTCTTGAATTTTTCTCTCTTTAGCTCCAAAAAATGACCAAAATTATGCTAATGGAGGCAAATTAGGATTTATGGAGTGATTATGGGCTTAAATAAAGCTTAGGTGTAATCTGGAATGTAAGATCAACTTCAGATCAAGAGCTACGATCAAAACAAGCAAAACTGATAGTTCTAACCAATCATAGTGTGACACATGACATCAAAAATTCATTGGGCGAATCAGGAAGTGATGTATGGTAGGGGAGACTGGTTAAAGTCAACGCTCGCTAAGTCAACGACACATGGCACGATGTGATTCGCAGAAACAGATGGCGTGGCGCACGGGTGGAACGTGCGGAGCAATGGTGTAGCGACACGTGGCATGGAGCGTTGACCAATTTTTGAACTTAGATTGAATATCGTGTTGACACGTGGCACGCGTTTCATCCTCCTCACATGTTGCGTAACATGATTCACTCTCCGTGCTTATGTGGCGTCCGTATGGCTTGCCCAATCAGCTCCTCTGCTTGCGTGGCATGCCACATGGTAACTCTTGATTGGTCCTGCGTTAAAAATCCAGAAAAATTCCAAAAATTATATTTTCACCCCTTTAATCTAAAAAGTTTATATTTTAATTTTTTTTGCCATAAAAATACTATTTATTAAATAAAATAAGTAAATATCAAGTAAAAAAGTGCGCTAATGACTCTACTTTCATAGAGTTATCACACCCCAAACTTAAATCTTTGCTTATCCTTTAGTAAAGCTAAGTATATTTATAAATATACTTATATTAGTACATGCATAGTTCACAAAAACTATCCCTTTGAAAAGTCCTACAATCTTATGATAAAGAGGTTTACATATTCATCAATCAATGTTTCATTAATACAAGGATATGCAGGGTTTTTGACAAATTGATTCGTGTGTGTGTGCTACACATGCATGATATCATCCAATGCACTCATAAAATCAACCTATATGAGCATACTAATAAATTCAATCTTAGAACAAGTCTCATAAGTCTATTTTTTACATCCCTCTTCACTAATATAAATATACACTTAACTCAAGATCAATAAGGACTTTACATGGTTGTAATGTAATGCTAAGGTAGGGGGTCGATATGAAGACATTTTAGGCTCTTCCCACACCTTAGCCTTTTTTTCATCATACACTTTTTAACTGCAATTGAGTTTTTACTTGATATTTTAGTACACCATCTTTTGACATTCTTTTCATATATTTTTTCCATCTTTTTTATTTTCTTTTTTTATTATAACTTCACAACACTCCCAAACTTATTTTCAACTTTATTTTCTTTTCTTTAAAGGGATATTTGTGTTATGAGTTTCACTTTTTTCTTTTTTTTATAGAGTGCATTACATTTCACCTTGCTCTAAAACATAACACATGATTGCAATTTTTTTCTTTTCATACAAGCTAAAGGTGCAAAGGTAAAGATAATGCTTATTAGTTAGACATAAAATGTGACTTATAGATATAAAAGGTTCTTTGTTAGGCTTAAATGAGTGACTAAATATATTAACAATGGTTAGTTTGAAAGGCTCAATCGATCTAAATAAGGCCTAAATCATTTCTCTTGCTAAATACTATTTAGGATTTCGCCTCAAGGGATGATCAAATAGATTCTAAAACTTGGTATATCTCATCAACTCGTATAACTCACTACAAATTTTCTCTCAATAAGAACACCAAAATCAATCATGAACATGTGTATAAAAATTTGAATCAATCAAATCAAAACTAGTAAGTATATCACATGATTAATGTAAATATCTTAACAAATATGTTACATTCTTTATCCTAGTCATGACAATCCATTTTTATCATTGAGTTCATATGTTTCATATCAAGTATGTATGCATTTATTTTCCATATATTTATAAATTTCTATCCAAATCATGATTAAAAACATCCTAAAAATTTAAAATGCATACTAAATACTAATGTAGAGAATGAAGTTCCATCCCCCAAACTTAAGTTACACATTGTCCCTAATGTGCACATATAAATACGAAAAAGTAAACAGAAAGAAAACTCTCTTAGTCATGGCACACCACATCTGTCACTGAAATTCTCATTCTTGTTGCGACATTACTCTCCACATTTATTCACCTATAAAACAAAAACAATGAAAATATAAGTAAAATGACGTTGGGTTGCCTCCCAACTAGCGTCACACTTAACGTCCTTGACTAGATGGTCCTATCAAGTCCTAAGGTGCATCCACTAAGGTTATCATAAGTGTTTTATTTGATAATTGATCTTCATAATAGTGCTTCACCCTATGCCCATTAACCATAAATCGCTCTTTATCTTTATTTTATAATTCAATGGCTCCATAGTTGGTTACCTTAGCAATGATGAATGGTCCTAACCATCTACTCTTTAATTTGCCCAGAAATAATTTGAGTCTTGAGTTATATAATAACACTTTCTGACCCAGTTCAAAGATACGGTACACAATTTTTTTGTCATGCCATCGTTTTTTCTTTTCTTTTTAAAGCTTGGCATTTTCATAAGCATTCCACCGTAATTCATTCAATTCATTTATTTGAAGCATTTTTTTATCACCGGTTGCATCTATGGACATATTCAATTATTTCAATGCCCAATATACTTTGTGCTCCAATTCTAATAGTAAGTGACAAGCCTTTCCATAAACTAGCTTATACAGGATGGTACCAATTGGTGTTTTAAATGTAGTTATGTATGCCCATAAAGCATCATCCAACTTAGATGACCAATCCTTCCTAGAGATGTTCACAGTTTTTTCCAAAATTCTTTTCAGTTCTCTATTAGATACCTTTATTTGCCCACTTGTTTGGGGATGGTAAGGGGTAGACACTTTATGCTTAATCTCATACTTATACAATAAGGAAATGAATGCTTTATTGCAAAAGTGACTTCCTCCATCACTAATAATGATCCTAGGAGTTTCAAACCTAGTGAAAATATTTTTCTTAAAAAATTTCATGGCAACTTCGGCATCACATTTGTTGCTAGCAATGGCTTCTACCCATTTTGACATGTAATCCACTCCTAAAAGTATGCATTGGTTGCCAAATGATGGAGGAAATGGTCCCATAAAGTCGATGCTTCACACATCAAACAATTCCACTTGAAGTATACTATTCAAAGGCATCTCATTTCTTTTTGAAATATTACCTATCCTTTGACATATGTCATATATCTTTACATAATTGTAAGCATCTTTAAATAGTGTAGGCCAGAAATAACCAGATAGAAGTACCTTAGTTGCTATTTTTGAGCTTCCAAAGTGACATAGTCTGAGCTATGACAATGGTAAAAGACACTTTCAACTTCATCATTAGGGACACATCTTCTCAAAATACCATCACCACATTCTCTATAGAGGTAAGGGTCATCCCAAAAATACAATTTAATGTTATGGAAAAACATCTTCTTTTGTTGTCATGTGAGGTTCATTGGAAGAATGTTGGTGGCAAGAAAATTTGCAATGTCTCCATATCATGGAACTTCTGTTTGAGATATATAAAATAGTTACTCATATGGAAAAGATTCTCCAATTACCATATTATCATCCATTTTTACTTCTCTCTCTAGTCTAAAGATGGGCTGCTACCTAATTTTTTGTTCCTTTTTTATCATGAATTTCCAAGTCAAATTCTTGTAGAAGGAGCACCTATCTTATCAATCTTGATTTTGCATCCTTCTTTGTCATGGGATACTTTATTGCAGAATGATCTGGGTAAAAAATCACTTTGGTGCCAACCAAATAAGATCTGAATTTCTCAAAGGCATATACAATGGCCAGGAGCTTTTTCTCTATAGTAGCATAATTCATTTGGGCTTCATTCAGTGTCTTGCTTGCATAGTATATGACACGAAATTTTTTGTCTCTTCGTTGTCTAAGAACAGCTCCAATAGCAAAATCACTTGCATCACACATCAATTTAAAGGGCTTGTTCCAATCCTGTGTGACTATAATTGGTGTTGACACTAGTATCTCTTTAAGCACTTGAAATGCTATTAAACATTTATCATCATACTTGAAAGGCATGAAATTTTCCAAAATATTACACAAGGGTTTGGAGATTTGGAAAAAATCTTTTATAAATCTACGATAAAAGCCTGCATGCCCAAGAAAACTTCTTACTCCTCGTACATTGGTAGGTGGTGGTAATTTCTCAATCACTTCTATTTTAGTTCTATCCACCTCAATGTCATTAGGTGAGATTTTGTGGCCCAATATTATATCTTCATGTACCATGAAATGACATTTCTCCCAGTTTAAAACCAAATTTGTTTCTTTACATCTTTGTAACACTAGGGAGAGATAGTATAGACATTCATCAAATGAGTTTCCAAAGACCGAAAAATCATCCATGAAGATTTCTAGATGCTTTTCCACCATGTCTGAGAAAATGGCCATCATACAGCGTTGAAATGTAGCATGTGCATTACATAATCCAAAGGGCATTCTCCTGAAAGAAAAAGTTCCATAAGGACATGTGAATATGGTATTTTCTTGGTCTTCAGGTGCCACAACAATCTAGTTATAACCAGAGTATCCATCTATAAGGCAAAAGAAAGAATGCCCAACTAATCGGTCAAGCATTTGATCCATAAATGACAGAGGAAAATGATCCTTCCTTATAGATTTATTTACTTTACGAAAATCCATACATACTCTCCATCCTGTGACAGTCCTAGTAGGTATTAACTCATTGGACTCATTTTCCACCATAGTGATTCCTCCTTTCTTCGGTACACATTGGACTGGACTTACCCATTCACTATCTGATATTGGGTAAATAATGCCTATGTCCAGCCACATGACAATTTCCTTCTTTACCACTTCTTTCATAATGGGATTTAAGTGGCGTTGTGCATCCCTGGTGGGTTTAGCCCCATCTTCTAGCAAGATTTTATGCATGCATATTGATAGGCTTATGCCTTTGATGTCGACAATAGACCAACCTATAGCTATTTTGAAGTTTCTTAGCACCTTTAGTAGTGCTTCCACTTGCTCCATACTTAGATAAGTCGAGATTATGACTGGAAGTGTCTCGTTATCACCTAAAAATGTATAACGAAGAGGAGAAGGTAAAGGTTTAAGCTCTAATTTTGGTGGCTTCTCAATAGATGGTTTCAACCGTGAGCTTATTTCAAGACATTCCACAATTGTATTTGATACACACATAAGAGACGTGTCCTCCAAAAAGTTCACACAGTTCACAATATCAATCTTTGATTCCATATTTTTAAAATTAAAACAAGTTGAGTTTTTTTGTTAAGTTAATGTCCTTATTCATAGCATTATATGTTAAAGTCATAAGTGGGGGTGATTCAATAAGTGTTGTTAAGCTATCGATATGAATTTGTGTGCCTACATGTGTGTCATGGTATTCATTAGTACGTGTGTTTACAGAATTAACAAGCATAGACTCTAAAGTATCAATAGGGCACATGTCATAAAGCACATCATTGGTTAGTTCATCAGTGCTATCTATTTGAAAGCAATCACCAACATTATCATCATCAGAAAATTTAATTATATTGAACACATTAAATGTTACTTGTTCATCTTGCACTCTTATTGTAAGTTCACATTTTTATACATCAATGAGTGTTCTTCCATTGCTAAGAATGGACGACCAAGTATGATAGGAATGTCATGGTTCTCTTCTATGTCTAGCACAATAAAGTCCGCCAAAAAAATGAATTTGTCTACTTTTACTAGCAAATCTTCTACCACACCTAGGGGTCTTTTAATTGACATGTCTTCCATTTGCAATGTTACTGAAGTATGTTTGGCTTTATCAACCCCCAATCTCTGGAAGACTGATAATGGCATAAGGTTAATACTAGAACCCAAATCACATAGTGCCTTGCCAAAATGAATGTTCCCAATAATGCAAGGGATGTCAAAACTACCTGGATCTTTCAGTTTTTATGGTAGTTTTCTATCAAGAATGGAACTACAACCTTCAATCAAGGTTATTGTTTCATGATCTCCAAACCTCATTTTCTTTGATAGTATATCCTTCATGAATTTGGCATAAGATGACATTTGTTCAAGTGCCTATGCAAATGGTATGTTTATGTGCAGCTTCTTGAAGACTTCCAAAATTTTTGAAAATTGTGTATCTGTATTTTGCTTTTGCAGCCTTTGAGGAAAAGGAATGATGGGTTTGTAGAGGTTGCTCTTTTTTGGCTGAATTATTTCCTTTCCATTACTCTCTTTATCCACTACTTCCTTTTCTTTCTTTTTAGTTTTTGGTTCCTCTTTATCCTTTTTAGTCTCATATTCCTCCTTATCCTTTTGATCTCATCTCACTTTAGAGTTTTACCACTCATCAAGGCTATAACACTACAATGGTCCTTCCCTTCTCTTCTTGGGTTTATAATTGTGTCACTTGGAAGGTTACCTTGAGGCCTTTGGCTTATGGCCTGGGCAAGTTGCCTCATTTGGTTCTCCAAATTTTGAATCAAAACCTCTTGAGTAGACACTTTTGTATTTACTGATTGGATGAAGTCTTTCATCATCCCCATTAAGGCATTTGTATTGTCCTCAATAGGTGGCTTCTTCTCTTGGTCTTGTGATTAATGTGGTTGTTGAAAACCTGGTGGCTGAAATGATTAATGATTGATTTGATTACCACCTTGATTGTTGTTACTCCAAGAGAAATTTGGATGTTGTCTCCATCCTAGGTTATATGTGTTTGAGTATGGATTATTGTTTCGATTCACATTACCCACATAGCAAATAGATTCAGGATTATTTGAACAATTATCAAACAAATGAGCTTCTCCACAAAACACACATGACACTCTTGAATCTTAGATTTGGTTTATACTCGCTAGTGAGTTTTGAGCCTTCAAAAGATTAACCAAAGATGACACTTGAGCTATAAGTACTGTGATATCATTTACCTCAAGCATTCTGGCTACTCTTCTTATGGCTATCATTATGTCCATTGCCTATTGATAATTATTGCTAGCCATTTTCTCAAGTAAATCATAAGCTTAATTGTAAGATTTGGCTAGAAAAACTCTATTAGCCGACGCATCAACGATAGTCCTTGTTTGAGCATTGAGATCATTGTAAAAAGTCTCCATTTGAATCCAAGAAGGAATACCATGATGAGGGCACTTTTTTAGCAATTCCTTGAATCATTCTCGTGCTTCATATAGAGATTATCCTTCGTGTTATTGGTAGGAAGTAATGTCATTCCTAAGCTTGGCATTCTTTGTTGGTGGGAAGTATTTCATCAAGAATTTTCTCCGCCAAATCATTCCAAGTTGTAATGGAATCAGGTGGCAAAGTGTTTAGCCATGCTCGAGCACAGTATCGCGAAGAGTAAGGGAATAATCTAAGCCTAAATGCCTCATCTGTCACACCATTGAACTTAAATGAATCTACAACTTCAATAAAAAATCTGAGATGAAGATAAAGATCCTCTCTTGGCAATCCGTTGAATTGTCCAACTATTTGTAGCATTTGAAACATCACTGCCTTTAGTTCAAACTGATTAGCTTGAATATTTGGCCTTATAATACTTAGATTCAGTCTTTCCAACATAGGTATTGCATATTCATTCATAGCTCTATCTCTATTATCCATCAAAATCATTTGATTGTTCAAGTTTAACTCATTGTTGTTTATTTCTAATGGATTAGCCATTTTTTCCTCTTTGGTGACCTGCTATTTTCTAATTGATCTCAAAATACGCTAAATTTTAAGATCTAAATGTAAGATTTTTTTCTCACGAACTCTGCTCATGTAATAGACTCAACTATGTTTCTACAATACTAAAGGGGATGTCTAAATAAAAACTAAAAAAATAAAATAAAATAAAAATAATAATAATAAATTATTAATTTCTAATATTTATAATCCTCACTAACGGCGCCAAAAACTTGATAGCCACACAAATTGTGTGTGCAATGAATACACAAGTATACGTATCGTAACAAATAATATAATGATAAGTAAAGATCATTCTCATAGAGATTATTTTATTAGAAACTAATTTTTAAAACTAAAAATAATAAAAATCAATATTTTTTGGTGTTTTTATATTTAAAGGAAACAAAATCAAAATAACTAAAAGTAAATTGCAATAATTAATTAAATCAAATTTTGTAACTAAAAAGATATATGAAAAAATATTTAGGAATACTTAATCCTCTAATTTTCTAAACATACGAATCGCTAAATTTCTCTCAATATAATTATTAATTACATGATCAATTGAATCTAACCTAGCATGTATTCATCTCTCAAGTAAACTATACATCATATAATAATTAATTTAATAACACTCTCATGCTAATTAAATTGCATACTACTCATTAAGTTCATCAATTATGGATCACATATATAATAATCATACATCTCTGCCTAAAAACTATGCATATTATTTAATCAAGACAAACAATTAAATAATTATCTCAAATCTATTTAATTGTCTCTATAGATAAATTGTTGGTCAAAAAATTAATAACATACAAATCAAATTAAATAATATAATTAAACTAAAATTATAATTGGGGTAAAATATTAAATCATCACATGGTGAAAATTGGGTTTATAAGATCCCTAAATTAATAAATTAATTACACATAATTGTGCTCATAAATCTCATATTTTTCATAAAAAAAAAGACATAAAATTGAATAAAAAAAAGTAGAAAAAGAAATACAATCAATCTCTTGAATTGTAGTATTAATTTATTCTTGAATCTCCACCAGAATTGTGTCTTCTCATAAATTTTCTCTCTTTTTAGCTCCAAAAAATGACCAAAATTATGCTAATGGAAGCAAATTAGGGTTTATGGAGTGATTAAGGGCTTAAATAAAGCTCACGTGTGATCTGGACCCTCAGATCAGCTTCAGATTAAGGACTACGATCAAACTGATAGTTCCAGCCAATCACAATGCGACATATGGCATAAAAAACTCATTAGTGAATTAGGGAGCGACGCGTGGCAAAGGGGGACCAGTCAGAGTCAACGACACGTGGTGTGACATGATTCGCGAAAACGAACAGCGTGGTACACGGGTGGAACACGCGAAGTAATGGCATAACGACACGTGGTATGTAGCATTAACCAATTTCTAAACTCGGATTAGACATCGTGTTGACACGTGGCACATGTTTCGTCCTCCTCATATGCGGTGTAACATGATTCGCTCTCTGTGCTTACGTGGTATCTGTATATCTTACCCAGTCAACTCCTCTGCTTGAATAGCATACCACGTGGTAGCTCCTGATTGATCATGCATTAAAAATTCATAAAAATTCCAGAAAAAATCCAAAAATTATATTTTCACCCTTTTTCACTAAAAAGTTTATATTTTAATTTTTTTGCCATAAAAATACTATTTATTAAATAAAAAAAGTAAATATTAAGTAAAAAAGTACGCTAATGATTGTACTTTCATAGAGTCATCAATGTTTCTATGATGTATAGCCAAAACCAGAGATAATGCCTCATTGTATTTCCCTCTGTTAAGTTATATTTGATATTGTACTTCATTTATACTACACTTGTACTATTTCACTTGTACTACACTTGTATTATTTCACTTGTGCTACACTTCTACTATTTCACTTGTGCTACACTTCTACTATTTCACTTGTACTACTTATACTACACTTGTACTACACTTGTAATACACTTGTTACAACCCTATAAATAGGGTTCTCTATGTATATTCTAAGACACACCAATATAACATTAAATCATTCTTTCTTCCTATCTCTCTATACTCTTAACATGGTACCAAAGCCTCTCATATACCTCTAAAATTTCTATCAAAATTTTGCCTCTCTTCATCACAGTAAACCACTATCACCTATACTAATCCATTCAAAGCCAAAATACCATCATCAAACTCGTCTCATCCAGAATATTCCATAGCCACCAAAATAAACCCGAAATAACCCTTCACGCGCCACCTAAAGAATCTATTCCCAAAACCCATGTGCCAACCCACTCTCAGGCCTAACTCATTCCGAATTTGCTCCGCAACCCATGCCTGATCCAACCGTATCTGACTTGTACTCCAACCAAACTCTGACCCGATTCATCCAACCTAGTTCACCAGACCCGGTTCAACCAACCCGATTCATCATTTTTTCCTTCATAGCTTCAATTCAGCACCTTCCTAGCTGGTTCTTCATCGATTCAAACCAATTCCAGGCTTGTTTTTGACTCATCTTTCTATTTTTAAGGTTATTTTTGACCTATATAAACTACTTCATACTATTCCTTTATATTTTCTCTATTATTCCTTTAAAATGGACCGAATTGATGTCCCTAAACCAATCTCTACTACCCTTGATGATACTAACTACTTAACCTAGGCACAAGCAATGAGGAGTTTCTTGAAATGATGCAAGCTATGATGTTTCATAACTGGTGATATCTCTATACCCATAAAAGAAACCATTGAAACTGACTCCTTATTTGCAGACCGTCTTGAAGATTGAGAGAGTAAACAACATCAAATTATTACTTGGTTTCGCAACACCACTCTACCCTCCATCCATGGTGAATTTGGGAATTTTGACACTGCCAAGGAAGTTTGGGATTTTCTTGAGGCTCGTTTCACCATCATAAATTTGGCTAATCAATATCAACTTCTGACATAGCTTCATACCAAATGTCAAAGGTCTAATCAAATGATTAACCAATTTCTTTATGAGATGCATGTTATTTGAGATCAACTCACTCTCTCTGAACCAACTTGGACAAAAAAAGTTGATGCTAGGATGTTTGTAATTTACCGTAATCACCAGTATCTGGTTATTTTTCTCATGGCTCTCCATGATAATTTTGAACCTATTTGTGCTTCCTTACTTCATCGTAGTCCTTTTCTGTCCTTAGATACTGCTATGACTGAGCTTCGCTCTGAAGAAACTCGGATGGGGGTTTTCAAAACTCATCCTATAGATTATGTTTTTACCACTCCCTCTTATCATGCTAAAAGAGGTTCTTAAGAGGGCTTGAAATAGCAAGGTTGCGCCTATTGCCATAACCCCAACCACGAGCTTCTCACATATCCTATTCGAGTATGTATATATTGTCACAGGAAGGGTTCAGGACACCTTTAAATAGATTGCTTTCAAAATCCCTCTCAACATGCTTCAAGTAAAACTAGTAACTCATATATCATTGTTGTTGTTTTTTAGGATAATCATGACAAATGTACCTTCTCCACTCAAGAACTCGAAGGTCTTCTTAAACATGTCCTTTCAAAATCTAGTAATCCTCTTCCTACTGTCTTGTCTCTCACATTAGGTAAATCTTTAAGTTATTTTGATTCTGCTTGTTGTAACCATATAACTCATGATACTCACATCTTTTCTCCCACATAATCTTCCATCTCTAAACCTTTAATTCACACTGCTAATGGTTCACATATGCATGTTAATGCTATAGGTAAAGTTTCTACATCTTCTATATCACTTTCTGACACTTTTCATATTCCCAACCTTACTCTAAATCTTTTATCTGTTGGTCAATTATGTGAACTTGGTCTTACTATTACCTTTTCCTCTTTTGGTTGTCATATGCAGGATCCACAGAAAGGACAGATCCTTAGGATAGACCGTAAGGTTGGATGACTATTTGAACTTATCAACCTTCATCTACCCACTTATCATTTTCCTTCTATTGCTACTTCTACTACTCCTATCAACCTATGGCATGCTCGCTTAGGTCATATGTCTATAGGACGTTTTTGTCCCTTAGCATCTTCTGGTAAATTAGGATCTATTTCTACTTTTGATATTGTAAATTGTTTACCTTGTCAATTAGCAAAACAACCTGCTTTATGTTTTAATAAAAGTGATTCTACTTCTATCTCCCTTTTTGATTTAATTCATTTTGATGTTTGGGGTCCATCCCCACATCCTACTATGGGGGGATGTGTTTACTTTGTCATCTTTATTGATGATTATTCAAGATTCACATGGATTTTCTCATGAAACATATATCTGAATTATCCAAAATTTATTATGATTTTGCCCAAATGGTTAAAACCCAATTTTCCCAAACTATTAAAATTCTTAGAGCTGATAATGCTATGGAATATAAAGAAACAAATTTTTTAAATTTTCTTTGACAAAATGGAAGTCTTTCAATATTCTTATCCTAGAACATCTCAATAAAATGGAAGAGTTGAGTGAAAACACATACATATTCTTAATATTGTTCGCACTCTTCTTATTTCTAGTTCTTATCCTGAACGCTTTTGGGGTGAAGTAGCTCTAATGGCTGTTTATACCATCAATCATGTTCACATGCATGTTATTCACAATCAATCCCCTTATAAGTGTCTCTATAATACTTCTCCATCTTATGAACTGCTTAAAGTGTTTGGTTGTGCCTATTTTGTTCTTCTTTACCCTCATGAACACAATAAATTGGAACCTCGTGCTCGTCTTTGTTGTTTCTTAGGGTATGGAATAGAACACAAAGGCTATTGTTGTTGGGACCCTCTTTCTCAACGATTGTGCATCTCTCGTCATATCATCTTTTGGGAACATAAAATGTTTTCCTCTATTTTTCCATTTCATGTCTCATCTCCTACCTCACTCTCATTTTTTAATGACCCAACTATTGATCTATTTCCTCCTAACATTGCTCCATTACCTTCACCATCGTCTACTACAGCTTCTCCTGATATGTCTGCTCCTTTTGTTGATCCTACCATTATAACATCCTCTGAAGACCAATCACCTGCTTGTATAGAGTCATCACTTCATCATTCTACTCGTGTAAATAACCTTCCCTCTCATCTTCGTGATTACCAATATGTTCTCTACTATTTTGTCTCATCATGAACCTCGAAACTATCGAGAAGCTAGTTCTAATCCTCATTGGAAACAAGCTATGACATATGAATTACAGGCATTAACGAAAGCACATACATGAGATCTTGTTGATCTTCCAACTAATAAATCTCTGATTGGTTGTAAGTGGATTTTCAAAATCAAAACTCATTCAGATGGGTCTGTGGAACGATATAAAACTCGTCTAGTTACAAAGGGTTTTACATAGGAATATGGCATCGATTATGAAAAAACTTTTGCACCTGTAGCTTGCCTCACCTCTATTCGCAGTATCATTATTGTTGTTGTTTCCCGAAATTGGAACATGTTTTAAATGGATGTCAAAAATGCTTTTCTCAATGAAGGCATAGCCGAGGAGTTTATATGAAACCTCATCCTAAATACATTTATTCACCTCATCAAGTATGCAGACTTCATCGTGCTCTCTATGGCCTTAAACAAGCCCCTCGTGCTTGGTTTGCCAAGTTCAACTATGCACTTACTGACTTTGGCTTCACTTTTAGTTCTTATCACTCCGGCCTCTTTATTCGAAAGACCCCCACTGATGTGACACTTCTACTCCTTTATGTAGATGATATGATCATAACAAGGAATAACTCTACTGGCATTATTGATCTCAAGCAGTTTTTGAGCCATCAATTTGAAATGAAAGACCTTGGTTGTCTCCACTATTTCTTGGGCCTAGAAATCTCATCTAATTCTCAAGGATACTCTCTCTCTCAAGCAAAGTACTCTTCTGATATTCTTAATCGGGCTGGCCTTACTAATTGCAAGACTACATCAACACCTCTAGAAACCAATGTTAAACTTACTTCATTAAACGATAGTCTTGTTTATCTCACAGTCACTCGTCCTGACATCGCCTATGTTGTTCATCTGGTTAGTCAATTCATGTATGCTCCATGATCTACTCATTATACTACGGTTCTTCACATTCTCCGCTACATCAAAGGCATCATGTTTCATGGTCTTCACTTCTCCAACAAGTCTAATCTTTTTCTTTTTGCCTACTATGATGCTGACTGGGTAGGTGACCCTATTGATCATCGCTCTACCATTGGATATTGTTTCTTTTTGGGAAACTCTCTCATATCTTGGTCAAACAAGAAACAATCTCCCACTTCCTAATCCAGCACTGAAGCTGAATATCGCGCTCTTGCTGACACCACTCAATAACTTCTTTGGTTCCATTGGCTACTTACTGATATAAGTGTTCTCCAATCAACCACAACTATCCTATTTTATGACAATCATAATGCTATTTAGATTGTTCATAATAATATATTTCATGAACGAACAAAATATATCGAGATTGATTGTCATTTTATTCGTCAACCTGTTATTCAAGACATTGTTTATCTCAAATCAATATCCTCCACAAATCAAACAACTAATATCTTCACCAAATCTCATCTACTGGGCAGATTTCAAGACTTAATTTCCAAACTCAAGTCGATTGTTTCTCTTCCTCCTTGAATTTGAGAGAGGATGTTAAGTTATATTTGATATTGTATTTCACTTGTTCTATTTCACTTGTATTTTACTTGTTTTATTTCACTTATACTTTACTTGTTTTATTTCAATTATACTACATTTGTTACAACCTTATAAATATGATGTTTTATGTACATTTTAAGACACACTAATGCAACATCAAATCATTCTTTTTTCTTATCTCTCATTACTCTTAACACCCACTTAGAGTAACCCGAAATCATGGTGTTCTAAGACACAATTGTTCTCTGGGTATTCTATCGAACGACTATCGAGCAATATCTAGTTCACCATTTACACAGTGGCAATTGATAGAAATATTGGTAGAAACAACTCCAGATTCGGAATGCTTCAAAAACTGGTACAGCCTAGAGAAGATGTTGATTTTCTTTGCCATCGATTATGCTTCCAAGTTCCAAAGATTATGCTTCCAAGTTCCAAAGAAAAAGTATTCCATTCATAACAACTCATACCATTAAAATGAAGAAATAAACATTGGAACTATCGAAACTGAAATACAAAAAGTAAAAAACTACTATAGAAATCAATGGTTCTGCTTAACTGAAAATATCCCACTGACCAGCTGCTTCTTGTTACGAACCTTGGCACTACTCAATTGTAGAGAAGAGAGCCAAGAGAATTGAGAAGAGACCGAAAGGAGAGTTCTTTTTTTATTTTTTTTTTCTTTTGTCCATTAAGCCTGGGGTAAATGCCTTTTTCAGCTCCCTTTTTTTCCCAAATGTACCGTACTCTTATGTCAATTATAATAATTTTCTCCTTTTTTATTTTTATATTAATTTAATTATTTTATTATAAAATAATAATAATTTAATTACAAATTATTAAATTTTTTATTTTTATTAATTTTATATTTATTATAATCTATCATTAAAAATAATTTATAAAAATGATATTTCAATGATGGTTAAGAAAATATAAAACTTAAAAAATTAAAATTAAATTATCATTTTTAAGAAAACTAATAAACTTATAATATTATATTTGTTTTTAAGTATTGCAAGGTATATACCAAATAATGTGTGGGTTATTTATTATAAATAATTAAATTATAACATGTATTATATAAAAAAAAGTATTATTTAATTTTTTTAGATGGTTATATTTTATGACTTGAAATGTTCTCAAATTATTATTTTTCTTTATATCTCTTTAATTAAAAATTGTCATAAATATTAATTTTTTATATGAAAAGACAAATACACTTAAAAGGACTCTTAGTTATATCACTTAAAATAATTTATTTTATTTTATCTTTTTAATAATTCTTAGTTCTATTGTTACGAAAAAGTCACGTCATAAAAACAAATAATTAAATTTTCAAAAAATTATTTTATTTTTATGTTAATTTTATAATTATTATTGTTTATTATTAAAAACAATCTTTAAAAATAATATCTTAATAAAAAATTAAAAATATAAAAAAATATTTATTTATAATTGTGTAATTATTTTTTCAAAATAAAATAATTAAATTGTTAAAAAAATTATAAATAAACTAAGTTATTCTAATATTATGTGTTGGTTGATTGGAATGGAATAAAATTAAAATTAATTTCTTCTAATTTTATGTTTGATTAGAGTGAAAATTGAGAATATAATAGAATCGATTCCTAAAAGAAAAAAAAATCATAATTCTTTCTCCCCTTTAAAGAGTCGTGATTTTATTCTCATCTCAATTTTTTTCAATTTTATTTGAGAAAAAAATAATAATTAAATGATATTATTTAAACTTCATTAAATATATGATATTAAGATAATATACAATATTTTTTATTTTATTTTAATTATAAACCAAATACTGTAATATTAATTTTTTCTTTAATTTTAATGATGAAACTAAACAAAATTATTTTATTTCCATTCTATTTCATTAATCAAACTATACCGAAGATTATTATATCTCATTAACTTTTTTTACTTATTACTTGTTTAAACTCGTTACAACTTTTCTTTAAGCTTCATCATCTATTAATCTATTAATTAGAAAGAAAAATGGGATCATAAAATCACAGTTTTATTTAATTTAGTTTAATAATAGAAATACAAATGTATAATTGATAATAAAAATAAAAATAATTTTTATACGTTTTTTATTATAATAATAAAATTAAATGAGATAATATTATTAAAAAAAAGTGTTACTATATATACTAATTGGTCAAGACGGAGCACATAGTCGTTTCGAGTTTGCGAACCCTAAATTTTGGGCCAACACATTCCCTCGCGTACATCCAGAGTCTTGGCTGGTTGGATCTCCCAGGTATTTGATTTCCACAACTTTTATATTTGTTTTTTTCATATTCACCATCTAAATCTCTTACATTTATTCTTTGATTATCTCACGTTGCTTTCTTATCTTTCATTTTTATGCTGTATGTCGGTACCTGCATAATTTTCCCCTTTAGTTTTTCTCTTCTTTATTAAATTGGATTTCGATGCATTAATTCATAATTCAATGTATTATTTCGCTTATTCAAAGTTAACTTGGTTCGATTTTTCTGCTTGGATTGAAATTTGGCTGGCCAACTGAACTATTCGATACTATTACTATTGTTTTTCTTTGTTTGCTATAATATTATTTATAAATAGTTGATTATTTAGGATGCAATATTCGTCTTTTAACTAACTACTATTCCAATTTCATTTAAAAAATTAATTTACTTCTTACTTGTGTAGTGTGAACTAAATTGCGATAAATGTTAGACTGTATACTTACATGAACTGGAAATTTGGGTAAATTGAATTGTATTGCTAGAATGAATTGAATTTATCCGGAGATTCAATTTTAAGTTATTCTAATTGCAGAAAGAAAAATAAAATTGACACGTCTTATGGGAAGAAAGTGTTTACGACTCAATTTATTATTTTTGTTATGTACAATATAGGACACAATTTAAGAGAGAGATAGAATTTATACAATTTAGACTTAGGGTAATTATGCAAATGTGACATTATTTTCTACTTACATAGGTAGGTTTTTATGCAGAATGTCATCTGTGTCTACTCAACCACAGTTCCGTTACACGCAACCTCCATCCAAGGTGCTCCATTTAAGAAACCTGCCATGGGAATGCACAGAGGAGGAACTGATTGAATTTGGGAAACCATTTGGTAAAGTTGTCAACACAAAATGCAATGTGGGCGCAAATAAGAACCAGGCTTTTATTGAATTTGTAAGCATAATTTTGAATAGTTTATAATGTTTTCCTCTATTAGCACTTCACAGTAATGTTTTTGAGTTGTGACTTAACCTTCATATGTCTTCATGATCTTTAGGCTGATCTAAACCAAGCTATTGCAATGATCTCATATTATGCCTCATCGTCAGAGCCTGCTCAAGTTCGTGGGAAGACAGTCTATTTGCAATATTCTAATCGGCAGGAAATTGTAAACAACAAAACTGCTGCAGACGTTGCAGGAAATGTATTGTTGGTTACAATTGAGGGTGATGATGCACGCATGGTCAGCATTGATGTTTTACATTTGGTAAGAAAATTGCATGCTCTGCTTGTACAATTACTAGAGGTATAATTGTCACCATAAAGAATGTTGGTATCAGCAATCCTGTTTGGGTTGTAAACTTGTAATTTGCAATGTTTTGGAAATCCTTTGTTTGACATGAATATAAATGAATCAGCAGGCCCATGTGAAGGCAATATATTCGATGGCAGCTTAGTGCATTGGGAGAAAGAGCACATGTGTGTTTGTCTCCTTTTCTCCTTTCCTTAACACTAACTCTTTCTTCCCTACTTTCCCTTCAAACATCCCACTCCTTCCATTCTAATAGATTAGGATGTATTCAATTCTTTTCTTGTGTGCATCCTTCTCCTTTGCATTTCCTTTGCGGTTGAATCTTATAAACTTTTTTATTAACTATTTTGATGGCATCATAAGTGTGGGTTTCATTAATTTTCATATTAAAGACCTAAGCATAAAGCTGCTTTAAAGCTTAATTACTGTTATTAAAAGTTATACACGTAACAATTGTCTTTCATTTGAACGATTAATCTGAGTTGCGTTGCCATTCTTTCACATTATTTTATCGCTTGTTATCTTGTTATTTTATGATGGATTTTCATAATCAGGATATATATTAAGTCAAAGTTATACCAGTTACTTGAGGTTTATGGCATTCTTTTCATCAACATACATTACCTGTTGAATTCATTGAGCAGGATACTGCTATATATTGTCACTGTAGTATGTTAAAAGCTTGATCAAGTGACATGTCTTTATTTTACATTTTTCTTATCGAACGTTACAGTGACTTTGGCCTTTGTTGAGCAACTAAATATTTCATATAGTTGCACACCAACTTCAGCTCTCTTATTCCACCATAGACCTGTAATTTACCCAATGATAGAGTGTGTGTGTGCGCTAGTGTAAGTATAAATGAGAAAGCTCGATGTGATATAATTTGTTGCAATTAAACTTTCAACAGCATATTGCTTTAATATATTTTTTCTTTTCCCTGCCATACAAAAATTTCAAAGGTAGCTTGTATGTCTTTCTTATGTTATTCGAGTATTGCAGGTTTTTTCAGCTTTTGGATTTGTGCATAAGATTACTACCTTTGAAAAGACCGCTGGGTTCCAGGTTTACATCAGTTAATTCTATGTTTAGTTTTATTGATGAATGTGAGCTTAATGCAGTCTTATTTTGAACTAATTTTCACCCTTGGTTCTATTTCAGGCGCTAGTGCAATTTTCAGATGTAGAAACTGCTACTTCAGCAAAGAATGCACTGGATGGAAGAAGCATCCCTAGGTGACAGTTGTATTACTTGTTTGACATGGTATTCTGTCCAACTGCTATAGATGATAGGTCATATACCTCTAAGTCTATAAAGATGATGGAAGTTTGTTGGGGCTGGTCCCTGTTGGCAGTTTGAAAAACCTTAGAATGTTATCCAGTAGAGTTTAGCGTGCATTTCAAATTTTTATTTTTTACAATCTTTCAAAAACAAAGCAAAATATATAGCTTGAACCTTGAATTACTATGCCAATGACTGCCTTTTCTAGTTGAAATTCTCCTGAGTTTCGTGCTTTGGTTGTGTTGAATGTGGGTGCACAAACCTTAGCTTACTTGGTTTGCTTTGGGTTGCAGGTACCTTCTTTCTGAGCATATAGGTCCTTGCTCTCTTAAAATTACATATTCTGGACATACAGATTTGAGTGTGAAATTTCAGAGTCACCGGAGCAGGTATCTATTATTATTCAGTCGGTATTTGGTATTCAAACTTCAGCATGATTTGGTCTGACATGCTTGTACATGGTTTGGCATTCATGTTTTCTTGTTCCCTAATTTGTTGATAGTCTGTTGGATGCACTTCTATTCTGTTATCGTTGAGTTTATGTTATTTCTTTATCTATCTCAATCATCTCTGTTCTCATTTCTGACAATTATTATTATTACTACTATTTGTTTGAATCAGGGACTACACTAATCCATATCTTCCCGTTGCTCCATCGGCGGTAGATGGAAACGGTCAGGTATGTGATATATTGGCGGCTGTGTGCCTTCTGATTTTCATGGACAACATGGTCTTTCAAATATTTATGCTACACATCCAGTGATAGATTTTCATAATTTCATCCATCATTGGACATGCTACCTCTCCTGTACAGCAAACAAAAATTGGCTCCCACATTTGCACTTAAATCATATTCATATGTTTGACCCTTTTGATAGAGCTGCTTATTTTTTCAGCATAATGATAAATAAAGTTGCATCAAATTTTTATTTTCTAGCTTGATTTTAATAATATTATTGATGATTATTGCAGTTCAGTGTTGGTTTGGATGGGAAAAAACTGGAACCTGAGAGTAATGTGCTGCTTGCATCAATAGAAAACATGCAATATGCTGTCACGTTAGATGCTCTACACATGGTAGCGTATTCCCACCCTCTCAAAATATATATATTTAAATGAAAAGCAACCACACCTCTGTCTTAGCAACAAAAAAAAAAACAAAAGAAGCAACTACGCTTCTATAAAGACTGATTCTTTTTTTTTCTCTCTTCCCTGAAGGTCTTTTCCGCTTTTGGGACTGTTCAAAAGATTGCCATGTTTGATAAGAATGGAGGACTTCAGGCTTTGGTTCAGTACCCAGGTAGTATTCTTAAATTCTCGTTTTGGATTAACATGGCTTTATTTTAGAGATCTGACAGGCAGGAGTGATTACGTCGTTTGCATTGCCACATAAATATAACTTATAACTACTACATTTTACAGCTGGTATAACACCACTTTTAATCTGTAAATTTGAGCATATAGAATGTGGACAATTAATTACCTAGGTAATATTAAAATTATTTCCAATTCACATGCACCAAGTACATTTCCATGCCAAGAGTTGGTTGTTGAGATGGCTTAATATTTGTGATTTTTACATGATGCAGATGTTCAGACTGCTGTTGTTGCCAAAGAAGCCTTGGAAGGACATTGCATTTACGATGGAGGTTTTTGCAAGCTTCACATCTCATATTCCCGCCATACTGATCTTAGCATAAAAGTACGTAATATATTTTCATGAAGTCTAATGGAATACAAGTTGAATTGTCAGTTGGTATGTCGAATCTCGAATCTGTTTTGAGCATTCTGGCTTGAGCTCAATATTGCAGGTTAACAATGATCGCAGCCGAGACTACACAATCCCCAACTTTCCAATGGGGAGTACCCAACCCTCTATTTTGGGCCAACAGCCTGTTTCTGTTGCGGCTTCCTCTTCCCATCCTTATCCTGGGTCTCAATTTGCTCCTACTCAGCAGGGTGCAACACTGCAGCCTTCAGCGCAGTGGAGCTCAGCAGTTCCTGCGGTCCATCAGTCCATGAACTTACAGATGCATAACCCATACATGCCACCTGGTACAACCCATCATCAAGTTGGTCATGGAATGATGCAATTACCAGGTGGTCCAGGCCAGAGTGGCCCATCACATACCCTTTATCATCCTGGTAACATGCAATAGCAATAGAACGCCCTGAAACAATTAATCAGCTTTTCTTTTTTATATGAGGTTTTTCTATTGTATGGGACATTCTTCACCATTTCAAGAAACTAGTCTATGAGTAAGATGTACTTTGTTAAGTGCCCTTTACAATTTTGCTTCAAAATTTAGGGATCTAAAAGCTATCATATTCATTAGTTGGTTAAAAATGTTTGCCATTCACTTCTGCAACAATGTGATATAACGTAATTTGAGCTAATCGCTTTTTGACTTTCATGAGAAACATTACTTGTGTAACTAATAGAGATGTTTTAACTCGTTTAAGAATCCTTTCTATTTCGGCCAGCTCAGCGGCACGAGGCCCAGGAAATAGAAGCCTTCCTCGAAACTATTTTCATAATTATTTCCAGCTAAACTAATTTAACTGATTTTGTTTTTAAATTTTTAAAACCGTTTTTTTACATTATAAAAAGAAAAAGTTATAATTGTTAAATATATTTTTTATGTTATATAAAAAGAAAAACGATTACTATAGAGGTTTAAAATTAAATTTTATCTATGAAGAATCTATATAATTAAATATGGTTATTATGAACTGTCTTTTTCATAATTGTTATACATAAAAAAAGCTAAATAAAATAGTCATATATTTACATGAGGATTAATTTCTTATTAATTGTATAACCTTATTACTAAAAATATAAATTAATCATAGAAAAATAATAACATATTAATACAGTTGTCACATTAATTATAATTAAATGTTATTTTTATCATAATTTTTTTATAATTTTTGTATATATTTGTTACTTTACCGTAATATATAATATCGTTATAACCTCAGAAGAATTAATTAAGTCTACACAAGATTACTCAAAATTTATACAGCTATAGGTTCCATAAATCACACCACAAGTCCCTAACTGCAATTAAAACCTTGACGGCGAAGCAAATACCCGATTTCAAAAATATATACTTAGTTTAGCCAAATATACTTGTACCTCTTTAATTAGGAATACTTCATAAAAAGAATCTATATAACTACATCATATAACCAATTATATATAAAATTTATTATTTTATCCTTAGTAATTTACATTTTATTACAATTGGGTTGACAAGATGAAGATATGGAGAACAAATATTTGTAAACATTCAGTAATAAAAAATAAAAATAAAAAAATCATTTTTTCTTTTTGAACTCTCTTATTCATTACCATTTTTGACCCGTAATCAATTACGGGATAATATCTCAAATATCCCTAAATTTTAGCATATTTTTATTTATGTCCTTGAAATTTATAAAAATATTTAAAATATCCTTAAATTTTATAGTTAATACCATTAGTGTTCTTAATACTTAATGGTGTTAATTTTCCATCTATTATTATTCATAATACTATTCATTGACTCTGATACCAATTTTTACGTATCAAATAAATTTTTAATCGGGGATTAATATGGACTAAATTGACATAGTTGATGGTCTTTGTCTATTTGGAGAAGACAATAATTTATTTAAAAAGCTTATTATTTGTTGGAATAAATCTAATTTTTTTTTCTATATTTATTACAATTGTAGTGTATATTATGTTTTTTATTATGTTGATTACTTATTTCTAATCATGTATCTATTAATTGTCTTTTAAAATTTAAAATTATTCTTTCATTTGTTAAATCTAATAATTCTAATTTATGTACTAATGATTCGATAGTTATAGGGTATTATCTTAATAAGTCATATGTGTTGAATGCACATTATTTTTTCTTATTTATAGTATACAAACAGGTTTTTCTTGTATACATACAATGTACTTATAATCTTCAAAGAAGTAGTATCCAAACATTAAGTTGTTGAATTCTCCTTCCTCTATTCTTACATATTTTTTTATTAAAATAATCTTTTAATGTCCTTGAAATGTGATGGTCTATGATGCTAGTGATAGCTTTAATATAATCTGTATAGATTTCTAACAAAGTGTTAAATCTCTTAAAATTTTCAAGACAAATTTCATAATCCTCATCTTTAAAATATTCATTTAAATGATAAAGATAACCTTTATCAAATTTTTCTAATAGATTTAGATTTTTATCTTTAATTTCTTTTGGAACTAGTTGTTTATTAAAATTAAAAACAATATCCAATTTTCTGTTTATTAGTATTATCACTTTAATGTAAGTAAATATTTAAACATATAAAATTCTTAACTAGCTCAAATTTATAATTATTATACTTGAATTTAATGGGTCCACCACTATCTTCCTTTATATTTTTCTTCTTTTGTTACATCTGTTATGCCTCAGCTTTATTCAAACCTCAATGCTCTTTTAACAATAGTGAGCCTTCTGCATCTGTACATAAATGGTGTCCAATATTTGACTTACTAAGAAAGAGTAACAAAACTTCATTTTATTCATAAGATAATAATTATTACAACTTAAGGTCAACTAAGAACCTTGAAGGGATTCTTAGCTGCTCATACTTACTAAGTATAAAATTACTAGTTTTGAAATTTTTAGATAGAATGGATTTCTATGCTAGAGTTTTTTTTAGAGTAGAGAGCTCTGGATTTCTATGTGTTCGTGTGTTTGAAAATTAGCATAAGAGTTCCTTTTATAGCACAAAGAATCCTTGTTTATAAAACTAGAATTATTATTTTACCCTTGCTTTAATAATTTATTTGCTTTTTGCTTTAAATGATAGCGCATATGTTGTCGACTAAGATGTGAAGTTTACATCTTTATTTTCTTTATCGTCTTCTGCCAACAATTCCTTTCTTTTTTCTATCGACGATCTTTTTAATGATGTAGATGATGATGCATATTCATTTTCTCATTCTTTGATGCAAATAATGTATATGTGGTTTTTGGTAGCTTTTCTAGCGTAGAAGCAGAATATCATTCCTTATTTCTTGACCAATTTTCAGGTTATTGCTGTTAAAATTGGCTTCATATTTGAAAACTTTTTCACCATCTTTTTCTGACATAGCCATGCTACTATGGAAAATAATAATAATTTTACTAGTTGAATAATTTACTTTGATCTTAGTAGAATTTTCAATCTTTTTGAGTTTATAATAAATTTGGCCTAACATTTTACCTCTTAGTACACAAAGTTCTTCTGTGTTGGATTCCTTTTTTGGAAGTGCCCTTGATTTAGGAAATTCTCTATTTGTGTTAGAAATCCCTATCTTGATGAAGTGGTAGGAACTGATACATCCTTCCTCATTCTAGTCCATTAATGAACTAAAAAATCTAAGATAAATAGGCTTGTCACTTACTTTAATCTTCCTTCTGAAGTTCTTGATTACTCTTTTAAAATTTTCTGAGAAATAATTTAATTTGCTTAAATTAATCCCTGGATATATATTTTTTATATATCCTGCATGGAAAGCTTTATAAACAAATATTATATCAACTCCTTCTAAAATATTGAATTTACTTCTAATACGAAATTCCTTATCTGAAGTATAGAACTTCATATCTTCAATATGTTCTTAGGTAGACTTTCTAGCCAAGTTATAGAGACTCAACCATTATGGTCTACTGAGGTTTCTATATTGGTCCTTCTCATCTTCAATGATTGTAGCATTTTTGGGGGGATGTTTTCCTAAACAACACTGAATGTTTTACTATTTTTAATGTTTGTGGAATATATGCTTCTCTAAATAGCACTGAAGGCTTGGATGTTTTCCTAAACAACATTGAATACTTTACTATTTTTAATGTTTTTAGAATAGATTATTCTCTAAATAGCACTGAAGGCCTTGCTATCTTTTTCTAGGTTTGTCAACCTACTTGGAGCTATTGGTAGCTGTTATAATGTTGTGGAATAACTTCTTACTATCTTCTCTGGAGTTATTAGTTTTGATGTTTTATAATTGGTATAATTGTCTCCAGCTTCTATTCTGTTAGTGAAGGCTCTTGTGTTACTTCACTAAATCCTAAAATAGATTTACTAGCGTTTGCCCAGTTATTATAGATTCCTGATTTTAGGCCATTATAAATGACATAAACCTTTTTATGTTCTTTTTTTCCCCATCTACCCAGTTGATTTTTTTGGTTTCAGAAGTTTTTCTTTCTTGTGAACTATTAGGTTCTTACTTTTCATTTTGAATTCTTTCTTTAAAAGTTTCACCTTCTTTAGATTGAATTTTTTTAATGAAGATTCCTCTTTTGAGATTTTGGACTTTAGAGATTGTTTTGAACAATTAAGTTCTTCTTATTTATTTCCTATCTTTATAAAAGATTTCTCGAGATATAGCAACTCGAGTTTTTCATGTAGGATTTTTATCTCCTTTTCCTTTATCTTCATCTTGATGTCAAGATGTTCAATTCCTGAAATCATGAAAATAGTTAGAGGTGTTAATTATCTAGTAAGAGCATCTACTAAGCTATTCTTATGTCCCAAAATATGTTCAACATCAAAATTGTAATGGTTGAACCATTATTTCCATCTGACTAACCTTCCTTGTTTGTAATCACCTGCAATATTAGTTCTTAAGAAATATCTAAAATTCTTATTATCTGTTCTAACAATGAATCATGAGCTTATAACATATATTGCAAATTTATTAATGACTTTTTTAACAACTAAATATTCTTTTTTAATACTGTGATAATTTAATTCTGGACCTTGGAAAGATCTTGATGTATATCCACAAATATATTCATCTTTGTCAGCTACTCTTGCTTTCAAAACTACTACTCAATATTCTTATGAATCATCTGTTTCAATTATCATTTTATCATCTGATCTGAATGGTATAAAGTTGGTAAATTATTTACCTTTTTTTACTTTATCCATATTATACAGAGTATCTTCTTTTGTTCATTTCCAAATATGATCTTTTTTCAATTTTACTTTCAATGTTTTTCGCATTTCTATAAGTTTCTTTATGTATATTTCTGCATATGTTAAACATCCTAAAAATCTGTGTAATTGGTTTTTGTTTTTTAATTCACTAGGGAAACCTTGAATATTATTTAGTATATGGGGTTGTAGATTATGTTTTTCATCTTCAATTTCTAACTCTAAATATTTAATTTTTTTACTACACAAGTACTACTTTCTTTTCAGATAGTACAATGCCTTCTTTTCTACATTATTATAGAATATTGATAATATCCAAATAGTGTTTATTTAATTCATTAATGAAAAACCAAAATATCATCTATATAAACACAACATATATATTGTAATTTCTTGAAGATGTTATCCATATATCTTTGAAAGATACTTAGAGCTTGTTTTAATTCAAATGGTATAACTGTCCATTGGAATTGTCCTTGAGGGCAAATACATGTTAATTTTTGATATTCTTCGTCCAGTCTTATTTGCCAAAATCTGCTTTTGCAATCAAAACTTGAGAAGTATTTCTTTCCTTTTATTAATGATAATAGTTCTTATTTCTTTGAAATGAAGTATCCATCATCAATGGTTTCTTTATTTAATGTTTTAAAGTTTATTACCATTCTCTGTTTTCCTCTTCTTTTCTCAACTTCTTTTTCAACCAAGAATTGTGAACTAGAGTGAGGTGAATTACTTGGTATTATGAATTTTAATTCCAAAAGTTCATGAATTTGTTTTCCAAATTTAATCATGTCTACTAGAGTATAAATCATTGATTTTACTCTTATGACCTTGTTAGGATCTTAATTTTATATTGACTATTATTTTAGATTTATTTATTTTTGGATCCAAAAGATTTTCTAAACTTACTGTTTTTAATAGTTTTCTGATGCCTGTTAAGGCTTTGTCTTTCTGCAGTTTATTGAGAAAAGAGTTTTGTTTATCTTCTATATAAATTTTTTGCTGGTCTATCTCTATCTCACCACGTTTTTTGCTTTTTATGTTGTTGCATAAAAGTGGGGTGTGAGACAGCTAAATTTTTTCTTATTTTTGAGACATACATGGTATCTTCTTCTAGGATTGTGAGACTTATTTTGTCTAAATATTGTATGAAAGATTGATATATGTTTCAAAAATTATTTCTTATTAATAAATCAACTCTTGTTTCCTGTTGATATATGATAGGAATGTGAAACTTTCTTCCTCCTATCAGTATATCTGTATCTTTTAATACATTATTAAGATTTATAATAGTATTATTAGAAATTCTTATAATTAAATCTTTTAATGTTTATTTCCAATGTTCTTCTGAAAAACATATTTACTAGCTACACACATATTAGCTCTTGTATCTATATATGCATGTAAATGATAACTGTCATAGTCTTTAAATTTTAGTCCTACTTTAATGTAAGTACTATTTGGATTTGTAATACTATACAAATCATTCATCTTCTGATAAATAATACCCATAATTTGAGTGTTTATATTCTGAGTCAGTTATTTCTTCCTCAATTTCTTCCAATAGATAGATACTATAAGTATCATCTAAATCAAATTCCTCAATTGGTTCTAATTCCATTTTGAAAGCTTCCTCTAAGATTTTTGTTTTCAGTGGAAATTCCTTTCTATGTTGAAGTCTGCTTAGATATTCGTTGACAAAATGTCCTTCTTCATTACAAATCCAACATTTACATTTTTTTCTTTCTTAAAGAGTAATAATTCCTGTTTTTAGAAGGTTTATACCTCTTTCTTCTAAAATATCTTTTCTTATAGGTTTCTTTATTAAATCTCTTTTTATATTTTTGGAAATCTTGTTTTCTGAATTTATATCTTTTAAATGTTTTATATTTTTGTATATAAGATTTTATATTACATCCATATTTTCCTGATATTCTAAAATCTTTTGTATCACAACAGATTTTATCATTTTCTTTTATTTGTTTATATTATTTTCTTTATTGGCATTTAACAATTATCCAACTTTTAAAGCTTTTTATTCTTCCTCCTAGAGTATTTGGTATAGTCCTCTATTTTTCTGTTCCCAACGTTTTGTTAGGGTTTTATGTAGTGTTCTAGGTAATTTTTGAAAAAAATATTTTTTTATAAGTTATTTACATAGAGGGTGGTAATTTATGGTAATATATTTCATATTCACAAATAAAAGAATCTATGTAACACATGTTACAAATTTTCATATTTATTAGATGTCATTTAGCTTCATTGATTTAATTTTCACTGGATTCAGTGATAGTTTTTCCTTTATATTCTCCAATAAATTATTTGTATATTTCATTTATTACTGTATCGAAGTATTCTCTTCTTATGAGAGCATTTCATTGCATTGAAAATTTTTCTTGATCTATTAAGTTTGAAAATCAAACTTTAACATTTTTTGTCATTTTGTGTGCTACAAGTATCCTACAGATTGAAAGGTTTATTTGGGTATTTTGAGAGGTTTGTATGAGCACACTCATACCATTAGCCCATTCATCTAAGACTTTTTTCTTATCTCTTATACAATCTAAATTTAAAAGATCAGACTTATAATTATCATGAAGTTTGAATTCTAGTGGAATACTACCTCTAGTTCCCCAATGCAAACTATCAACCATTTTAGGTGATTAGCTTCTTCTATCTGTGGCATCAAGTTGTTCTTTTCTTTGCTTATTTTTTTCTCCCATATGTGGATTAGATGTTCGTTCTTGATAAGGAATTGATAATGAAATTGGTTTCATATGACTTTTTGTGGTCATGTTTTCTGATTCAGAATCAGTCTTACTGATTACTGTCATACCATCTTCTTCTTTATTTATACAAAGTTTTTCATTATAATGCTCTTCTATTTCTTTATTAGTTAGTGTTAATAAACTAACTATTTTTTCTATATCCCTATTTTTAGGGTTCATGAATTCTCTCTAATTCCTTTCTATATTCCATTAAATTGAAATTATATATTTTTATCAATTCTTTCTTCATTTTTTCTTTTTTCATTTTTAAAAATTAGGGTATCTGATCTCTTAGGTGATTCTTTTTTTAGTCTTTTTAAGGGATCATATTTATGCCCTATAATTTCATTATTTATACATATGTTTTATACATCTTTTCTTAGTTCTACAAATTCCTTGTGTATATCTTGTTGTAGTTTATTATAACCACATTCTTTTATTTCCTTTAATAATTCTTTTTATGCGTCTAATATTTCCGGTAGGTATTTTGAGTTTGATTCTTGGACTAAGTTTATTTCCTCTGTTAAATGTTACAAAGTTTCAAATAATGTTGCTTGATTTTGGCTACGCCTACTAGGCTTCCATTTACTTCTAAATGCATATTTTTTATTTTATCTTTAAACATTATTATTTTCCTAATATATAATCATAAACTAATGCCTTTATTATTTGGACTTCATCTTTTAGTTTTTTAACTTTTCTTTATTAGAATTTTCTTCTTCATGATCTATGAAAGTAAACTTTAGCATACTATTATTCCTAACAACAATATTTTTTCTTCCTTGTCATTCTTCTAGTTTTTCAAAATCTGTTAGTATTTCTGGTTTTATTATTTTTTCAAGTCCCTTAAAATTTTTGTCTATTTTTATAAATTCATTTTTTTTGTATATTGAACTATTGTGACTATTTGTTAAAAAAATATACTATTAGATAATGTATTGAAAATGGATGATTTTATTATTTCATTAATTCTACTCTTTTAAATTTATAAGCTAGATTTAATACTTAGTTTAAATTTTTATCTTATATCTAGGATATGCTGTACATTTTAACTTTTGGTATTCTAAGTTTCCATGAATCATTCCTAGTAAGCCATATTTTCTATTTATTATTAAGTTATCTAGTATTGTTATTTTTATTGATGTATCTATTCCTTCTCTAAAATAAACTTTTATTAATATTTGAATTCCTCCTAAATGAATGTATTCAATTTTTTTTTATCTTTATGGGAAATTTTGGATAGCTTGTTTAATATAATATTTTTATCAATTAATGATATATTATACCTTCTTTTTGCGTCTGTAATCTTAATACTCATTTCTTTATTATTTATGGTATAATAAATTATGTTTTTCTTAGGGAGAATAATTTTCTTAACAAGAATTATGGGTCTTTAAATCCATCTTCTTCTTTAAGATTTAATTTTTCCTTTTAAATTTCTTCAAATTTCTTTTTACTTATTACCATTTCCTGTGAAAAATATCCTAAGATGTCTTATGTTTCTATTTTTATTATTTCTTGGTTTATTTTTTTTTTCTTACATTTTAGGAATGTAGATTTAACTTTTGTTATGTTTCAAGGATATTTTTGAATTTTTTAAAACCTTAAGAGTATTTTTAAAGATATCTCAAAACTTGAGAGTATTTCTGATATTAATCATATTGATCATATGTTTAAAAATGAAATTTATTTAAACACATGCACAAAACTAAAATATTTATGAACATGTGTTGTAGTGGAGTCAAAAGAAAAGCAACCATTGAAGGAGTTCATTTCATACAATATGCTTGAAAAAAAATTGTTTTTAGTACATGGCTCAAGAAGCTATCAACTGATCACCTTTTGTTAAAAAAGGTGAATTTTTATAAAATAAATTATGTCAATTTTTTGCTTTATCACACATTTCTATTTTACATCACTTTGGAGATATATAAATAGAAAAAGATTGGATATTGGGTTGGGGCCCCAAGGGGTACCAACTTTTGTGGAAGAGAAGAGGACATAGGCAAATGTGATATCACATGTGTGTGCACACTGCCATTATCTGTCTATCCGAGCCTAGTCTGAGTGCGTGTGTGAGGTGAGATGACATTTTATTTTTTGGAAATTTTTTTTTGAATATTTTTCACTCAGAAAATGGCCTTTATTTTTTATTTATTCAGAAATATCTGTTAAATTGTCGTTATTCTTCTTTACTCAGAAAAATAACCGTAACTTTTCTTTACTCTCACATGACTGTTATTGTCATAATGACCACATCTTTTCTCAAACATATAAATAGAGGGTCTCAGCTTTCAGTTTAATGACAACAATTTTCAAACATCTCTTACTAAAAAAAAGCTCTCAGAAAAAAAAAAGAAAAAAATCCTAAATTGTTTTGAGTTTTCCGAGCAACGAAATTTCATAAGTGTTGCATTCCGGTCTTCATCAGTGTAGTGAAGTTCCGAGACACACAACAAAGATTCTGGGTTGTTTTATCATGGGGATGAAGGGGCTTTGTTTGCTTGGACAATTTTGGGCAGAGCCGTGAAAAGTCTTAAAGAGAGCGACCTAGTCCGCGACTCAACCCAAATAGTTCATTTCAGATTATCGGTAATATGATTCCTACATTGTTTTAACGTACTTGTTTAAACAATTTTAAGATGATTTTCTATCTACCATGTCTACTGAAATGTTAACTACTGATCTCAACAAACCGTTCCGTTTTGAGCGACTATACTTTAAAAGATGGAGACAAAAATGTTATTTTTCTTAACCATGAAAAAGGTTGCTTATGCTATTACTACTGAAAAACCAACACTGTCTAATCCTCTACTGAAGCTACAACTAAGGATTTAGACACCTAGATGGAAAATTATTTTCTATGCAAAAAATTTATTCTTAATAGATTAACTAATGATTTGTATGATTATTATAATTCTGATAAGTCTGTTAAGAAAATTTGGGATGCTTTTCAAAAAAAGTACGACATTGAGGAAGCTGGAACTAAGAAGTATGTTGTCAGTAGATATATGAAGTACCAAATGATTGATGGCAAATATGTGGAAGCTCAATCACACGAACTGTAGAAGATAACATACGAGATAACTTTTAAAGATATGACTTTAGATGAACAATTTCAAGTAGTTGTTATTATAGATAAATTACCTCCTACTTGGAAAGATTTTAAGAATGCACTTAGATATAAAACTAAGGAATTCTCTTTATAAAGTCTTATAACCCGTCTAAGAATAGAAGAAGAAGCTTGAAAACAAGATCAAAGAGATGAAGTACTCATTGCCTCAAACAACAATACCAATAAGAAATCATCCTCTGTAGTTCTGAATCTAAAGGAAGAAATATGAAAACTTAGAATCGCAATAATAACCAAAACCGTAACCACCAAAATAGAAACAGAAAATATCTTCCCCAGAATAGACCTCAACCCCCCTTAAGAAATAACACATTCATATGTTTTAGTTGTAACAGACCTGGCCATTTGGCCAGGAACTATCGGAATAGGAATCATCTTGCCCCACAGGCGAACCTTACCGAAGATCAACTTATTACTATGATATATGAAATCAATTTTGTTGGTGGATATGAAGGGTGGTGGGTGGACACTGGTGCTTTTCGCCATGTTTACTATGATTGAGACATGTTCAAGTCCTATTATGAGTCTGAGGATAAGAAAGTGCTGCTGGGCGACTACCACTCCACTAAAGTTGCTGGTACTTGCGAGGTGGAATTGAAGTTTACCTTTGAAAAGACTGTCATCTTGAAGGATGTCTTGCATACTTCAGAGATGAGAAAGAACTTAGTTTCGGGATATCTTCTTAATAAAACTGGATTTACTCAAACTATAGGGGCTAATTTATATACAATAACTAAAAATAATATATTTGTTGGAAAAGGGTACGCCACTGATGGCATGTTTAAATTAAATGTTGAAATTAATAAAGCTTCTTCTTCTGCTTATATGTTGAGCTCTTTTAATATTTGGCATGCTAGACTTTGTCAAGTTAATAAACGCATAATCAAGAACATGAGTACCTTAGAGCTAATTCCTAAACTATCTTTGAATGATTTTGAAAAATGTGACTTTTATTGTCAAGCTAAAATAACCAAAACTTTACATAAGTCAATAATTAGAGAATCCGAACCTTTAGAATTAATACACTCTAACATATATGAACTTGATGGAAATTTAACAAGAAATGGAAAACGTTATTTTATAACTTTTATAGATGAATATTCAGATTACACTTGTGTATATCTAATGAAAAATAAAAATGAAGTGTTTGACATGTTTAAAATGTTTATGACTGAAATTGAAAATCAACTTAACACAAAAAATAATAAGGTTTCGAAGTGATAGAGGCATTGAATATAATTCCAACATTTTTAATGATTTTTATAAAACACATGGAATCATTCATGAAAAAACTACACCTTATTCTCCTGAAATGAACGACAAAGCTGAAAGAAAAAATAGAACTTTTACTGAATCAGTTGTTGCAATTTTATTAAACTCTGGTGGTGCTTCCCATTGGTGGGGAGAAATTTTATTAATTGTTTGCTATGTGCTAAATAAAGTGCCTAAATCTACTAGTAAAATTTCACCATATGAAATTTTGAAAAATAAGAAACCTAACTTAACTTATTTTAAAACTTGGGGTTGTTTAGCCTATGTTAGGATCCCTAATCCTAAAAGAAATAAACTTGCTAGTAGGGCATATGACTGTGTATTCATAGGATATACTATGAATAGTAAAACTTATAAATTCTATGACTTAAATGATCATGTAGTTATAGAATCAAAATGAACATAGGTTTTCCTTTAAATTAAAAAATAGTGGGGGCTCGTCTTCTAATAGTTTACCTATAACTAAAATTAGTGAAAAAAATGAGAAATTAAACATTGAAATCAGGAGAAGTAAACAAGCTTGAACCCTTAAGAATTTTGGGTCTGATTTCTATGCTTATACCTTAGAGGAAGATCCCAAAACTCTTAAAGAAGCATTATCTTCTTTAGATGCCAACTTATGGGAAGAAGCGATAAATGATGAAATGAACTCTCTTAAGTATAATAGAACTTGGCATTTAGTTGACTTACCTCATGGTTGCAAAACCATAGGATGTAAATGGATACTAAAGAAGAAATTAAAACCCGATGGTACTATTGAAAAATACAAAGCTCGTCTTGTAGTCAAAGGGTATAAGCAAAGAGAAAATGTAGATTTCTTTGATACCTTTTCACCAATCACATGAATAACTTCAATACGTGTACTTTTCTCTATTGTTGCTATCCATGATTTAGTAGTGCACCAAATGGATGTCAAAACTGTTTTCTTAAATAGTGACCTAGAAGAAAAAATTTATATGGACCAACCTGAAGGTTTTGTTATCTCAAGTCAAGGAAATAAAGTTTGTAATCTAGATAAATCCTTTTTATGGTCTAAAACAAGCACCTAAGCAATGACATGAAAAACTTGATAATCTAGTTATCTCACATGGATTCAAAATAAATGAAAGTGAAAAATGCATTTATTATAAATTAGAAAATGATATTTGCACTATTATATGTTTATATGTGGATGACATGCTTATTTTTGGATCAAATATCCATGTTGTGAATAATGTGAAAACTTTGTTAAGTGCTAACTTTGATATGAAAGATCTAGGAAAAGCGAATGTAATCCTTGGTATAAAGATTACTAGGTCTGAAAAAGGAATTTCTCTAGATCAATCTCATTACAATGAGAAGATCTTAAAGAAATATAATTACTTTAACTGCAAACCTGCATGTACTCCTTATAATCCTAGTGTAAAGTTGTTCAAGAACACCGGAGATGGTGTTAAACAAACTGAGTATGCGAGCATCATTGGTAGCTTACGTTATGCTACAGACGACACTAGACCAGACATAGCTTTATCTTGTGGGACTACTATGTAAATTTACCAGGAGACCTAGTATAGAGCATTGGAATGTTATTGAAATGGTTATGAGACATCTTAAGAGAACTATGAACCTTAGATTATATTATAAAAAGTTTCCCGTTGTTCTAGAAGGATACAACGATGCTTATTTGAACACTTTATCAGAAGACTCCAAAGCAACTAGCGGCTATATATTTAGCATAGCTATTGGAGCCATTTCTTGAAAGTCTAAAAAATAGACAATATTGACTCAATCTACAATAGAGTCTGAAATGATAGCACTATGTCACGACCTTAAATTTTCAAGTAGAGATCGTGCGGAACTTAGCACGGTGCGTTGCACTAAGCATGCCTTTCCCCGAACGAATTTTCCAAAGAGATTAGAAAGAGAGTTTGTAAAGAATGCTTTGTATTGCTCTAGAGAGAGTTTATGTTACAAGATGTTAAGAATTCCCAAGTTTTTCCCAAGTTGATTACAAATGCACACCAATTGGTCTATTTATAGTGTGGCTTCAAGCTTAAGGCTATGCCACAACTTTCTAGATCATTCTAAGCCTAGAATCTACAAGAGTGTTCTAGGTTTATGTACAATGTGCCACAAGGTTCTAGGACCCTCTACCAACTCTAGAGTCTTCTAGGTTTGTCTAGCTCCTTTATGCAAGTTCTGGGATGTTCCGTAAGCTTCCAGCGGCTTCTACATCCTTCATGAACCATCCGGCATGCTCTAGAATATTCTAGCCCATTCTAGCACTCTCAAGCGTGCTCTAGAACATTCTAGGGTCGTCAAAGCTTGAGTTGAGTCCATCCAACTCTAGCCCTTTCTAGACATCTCTAGGCCAATCTAGAACCTTCTCATGTAGAAAATCCTAGATCCTTTAGGCAAGCACCATTTATTTTTGTAGGGACATTTGAGCGGGACGTAACACCCTCCCCCACTCAAGTTCGCGACGCCCTCATCGCACCTTCAAGCTTGAACCTCTCTATGTCATCTTTGAATTGCCTTCAACCGAGGTGTTCTTCCATTTGACCAAGTATTCCCAATAACTCGATACGCCCCTACGTCGGATCAAGCGGTCTGCCAAAATTGAGTCCACTTCCCTGTCAAAGGAGGTTACCACTGTGGTAGGTGCCCTTTTGGATTCTCCCTGACTTATGTCTTCCTTGTCTTCATGAAAAGGTTTCAGCATACTTACATGAAAGACCGGATAGATTTTAAGCGTTGGAGGGAGTTGTAGTTTGTACGACACCTTACCAACTTTCTTAAGGACTGGAAATGGTCCCTCATATTTCCACACCAACCCCTTGTGAACCTTTCGCAAGGACTTGAATTGTTGGTGCAATAGTTTGACAAGGACCAAATCACCTTCTTGAAATTCCACCATCCTCCTTTTCTTGTCAGCCCATTTCTTCATCTTCTTAAATGCCTTGTTTAAATAAGCTCGGGCCAACTCGGCTTGTTCATGCCATGCCTTCGCAAATTTGAAGGCAGTAGGGCTCTTCCCTTCATAACTCGTGGCCAAGGCATGAGGAGTCATGGGTTGCTGCCCCATGACGATCTCAAAGGGACTCTTTGCGGTGGACTCGCTCCTCTGTAGATTATATGAAAATTTGGCTACATCCAATAGCTTTGCCCAATCCCGTTGATTAGCACTAACAAAGTGCCTAAGATACAACTCTAGCAATGTGTTGGCACGTTCTGTTTATCCATCGCTTTGGGGATGAAAGCTGGTAGAGAAATTCAAGTCTGATCCTAACAGCTTGAACAATTCCGTCCAAAACTTGCCAATAAATCGTGGGTCTCGATCACTCACGATATTGGATGGAATCCCCTAATGCTTCACAACATTCTTGAGGAACAATCGTGTCGTCTCATCTGCCGTGCAATCCGTTGAGACAGGTATGAATGTTGCATACTTGCTGAAGCAATCAATGACTACAATGATGCTGCCAAAGCCCTCTGATTTTGGCAGGCAGGTAATGAAATCCATTTAGACACTTTCCCATGGTCTCTCTAGAATAGGCAGCGGTTCTAGCAATCCTCCGGGTGCATGCTACTCTATCTTGTCCTGTTGGCATACAAGACAAGTCTTCACATAAGCTTCAACGTCATCCCGTAATTAAGGACAATAGTAGATTGACTTGATCAAAGCAAGGGTACGTCTCATTCCTGGGTGTCCAGCCCATAATGAATCATAACACTCCTTGATAAGCTCTTTCCTTAAGTTTCCCCACTTCGGCACAAAGATGCGATTCTGCTTGGCGTAGAGTAGTCCGTCACTCAGCCAAAATCGCCTAGTCTTTCCTTCCTTGATGAGGGCAAAGAGGTTTTGAGCAAGGGCATCATGCTCCAACCCTTCTTTGATCCTTTCTAGCAAAGGACTACTTGGCCTACTCAAGGCTGCTAGCTCCGCCTTTCGGCTCAGCACGTCAGCCACCACATTGCCTTACCCTTAGGCAATGAATGATAGCTGTCATTTCTTTTTCTTGCACTGTATAGTGACGTTCGGTGTCATTGAGCTTTCAGCTCTCATAAGCTATCAGACGCCCTTCCTGCATCAATACTCTACCAATGGCAAAGTCTGAAGCATCTATGTGTAGCTTGTACATCTTGGAAGGGTCTGGTAGGCAAAGCACCGGTTCTTCACTAACGGCCTTTTTCAAGTTTTCGAATGAGGCTTGGCATTCATTTGTCCATTCCCAAGCCTTGTTCTTTTTGAGTAGGTTAGTGAGCAGGGCTGCTCTCACTGAGTAGGACTTGATAAACCTTCGGTAATAGTTCACCAATCCAAGGAAAGATCTCAACTCGGGAACCTTGGCAGGAGGTTCCCATTCTTGGATGGCTTTCACCTTGACTCCATCCATCATCAGTTTTCCATCCTTTATCCTATGCCCTAAGAACATCGCCTCATCTTAGGCAAAAGAACATTTCTCCTTCTTGACATATAGCTCATTTTCCCTCAGGACCTCGAACACCTTCTTCAAATGCTCTAGATGTTCTTCCAAAGTCTAGCTATATATCATAATGTCATCAAGATATACTACCACGAACCAATCGAGGTATGGATGGAAAATCTTGTTCATAAGAGTGCAGAAGGTGGCTGGTGCATTTGTGAGACCAAATGGCATGACAAGGAACTCATAGGTACCGTACCTGGCCATACATGTGGTCTTGGGCTCATCTCCTTTGGCTATGCATACCTGGTAATATCCCGACCGCAAGTCCAATTTTGTAAAGTTTCTGGCATTCCCTAACTGATCGAACAAATCAACAATAAGTGGGATAGGATACTTGTTCTTGACAGTGATCTTATTTAGAGCCCGATAGTAAATGCACATCCGTAGCGAGCCATCATTCTTCTTTTGAAAGAGCACCGGGGCACCAAATGGGGCTTTTGAGGGCCTTATGAAGCCAGCATCCAGCAATTCATCGAGTTGCTTCCGCAATTCTACCAACTCTGAGTTCGCCATTCGATAGGGGCTCATTGCTGGTGGCCTAGTGTCGGGTTCCAACTCTATTTCATGGTCCACCTCCCTCCTTGGAGGTAACCGCTTTGGCAATGCCTCAGGCATCACATCCTGGAACTTATCTAAGACAGCTTGCACTTCCATTGGTAAGCTTGGCTTTGGTGATGCCTCTTTATCATCATATTCCTTCAAGATGGCCAAATAACTCTCTTCATCCCTCTTCAATCCCTTTTTGAATTAAAGTGCTGAGAGAGCTTGGATAGTAGGTCTGGTGGTCCTCTCCGTCGGTACCATACATGCCTTCGAACCATCCATGATGCACATAGAGTTTGAGCATGGCACCAAGAAAGCTCTAACCTGGTCCAAGAACTCCATGCGGAAGACAACAGAGAAGTCATCCATAGGTGCTACTGATAAGTCCACTTGGCCAGTCCAAGCACTAAGACTGACCTTAACTCCACGAGCAACTCCATGCAATGGTAGTGCTGCCGAGTTAACTACTTTGAGCGATCCCCCTCTATGGACTACCTTAAGGCCGAGTCGCTTTGCTTCCTCCACTGAAACAAAGTTGTGAGATGCACCTGTGTCGACCAAAGCCTTGGCGACCTTCCCGTTGATGGCTGTATCTACATACATCAAGCCTTTAGGGGTCTTTGGGGCGCTCTGCAATGCACCAAGTAGGCGCAAAGAACCCATCTTTGCACCTTCGTCCGACTCACCTCCATATTGGTCATGTGTGTAGGAAACTAAGGCACTCAAGGCCTTCCTTTTCGGACATTCACGTGCCCAATACAGTCTGTCGCAAATGAAGCACGTTACGCGGGGCTTTGAGGCACTACGATCCTCCTTCTCCTTCCCTTTATCTCTTGGTTTGAATGAGGAGCCATCTTTATGATTTTTGGGTGCCTGGCTTTTAGCATGGCCTCCACTACTCTTTCCTCCACCAAACTTTTTATCTGTGGCTTTTGAGCTCTCTTTTTTGGTGGAGTAATCAATAAAGCTTTCCGCAATCGCAATGGCCGACGATAAATCTTGGACACCATGTCGCTTGAGCTCGAGGTTAGCCCACAATTGGAGACCATCCATAAATAAGAATAAGGCATCCTTGTCTAATGTGTCAGGGACTTCAAGCAGCAAGGTTGTGAACTCCTTCACATAATCCATTATAGTACCTGTTTGCTTTAGTCGTCACAATCGGCCTCTTGCCTCCTCCTTAGCATTTACGGGGAAGAACTACATTTTAAACTCCCTTTTGAAATCTTAAAATGTGTCGATTGTGCAAACCCCCCGTTGCACATCACCATGCCTTCGTCTCCACCACAACATAGTAGTGTCGGACAAATACATGGCAGCAGTTCGGATCTTGCTGGCATGGTCCGTTATGCCAGTAGCCTCAAAATATTGTTCCAGCCCCCATAGGAAGTTCTCCACTTCCCTAGCATTCCTAACACCATTTAAGGTCTTAGGCTTAGGAACATCCACCCTCTTAGCCTCAATGATAGTGGTTGTGCTAGTTCCCGCGGCCATAGCCCGCTTACATAGAGCTAGATCACCACTCATGTCCTCCACTCTAAGCAAGACATTAACAAGTTCTCTTTGGACAAGATCCCTTACCTTGGCAAGTTCGGCTTTTAACCCATCAATCTCTTACCTTAATCTGCCATCTAGCTCGTTAAGGGGCATCTTGACCGCTGCATGGATCTCCACATCCTTGGCCTCCAAGCCATTGCAACGTTCCTCTAAGTTGTCCACCCGATCGAACAGCTCCCCTAAGCTGTCCTGCGCACTCCCGACTCATGCTTCTAACCTAGAAAGCAAGTCTTTCGACTTGGCTCGAGACTCCTTTGATGGTTTCCGGATTTCCTCATGTCCACGTTCCATAGGTGGAACATCAACGCTTGGTGTAGATGGAGCAACGTTCTTCATTATGCCAAAGGTAGAAATGCTTCAACCGAAAGCTCTGATACCAACTGTCACGACCTTAAATTTTCAAATAGAGATCGTGCGGCACTTAGCACGGTCCGTTGCACTAAGCCTGCCTTTCCCCGAATGAATTCTCCAAAGAGATTAGAAAGAGAGTTTGTAAAGAATGCTTTGTATTGCTCTAGAGAGAGTTTATGTTACAAGATGCTAAGAATTCCCAAGTTTTTCCCAAGTTGATTATAAATGAACACCAATTGGTCTATTTATAGTGTGGCTTCAAGCTTAAGGCTATACCACAACTTTCTAGATCATTCTAAACCTAGAATATACAAGAGTGTTTTAGGTTTATGTACAATGTGTCACAAGGTTCTAGGACCTTCTAGCCAACTCTAGAGTCTTCTAGGTTTGTCTAGCTCCTTCATGCAAGTTCTGGGATGTTCCGTAAGCTTCCAGCGGCTTCTACATCCTTCATGAACCATCCGACATGCTCTAGAATATTCTAGCCCATTCTAGCACTCTTCAGCGTGCTCTAGAACATTCTAGGGTCTTCAAAGCTTGAGTTGAGTCCGTCCAACTCTAGCCCTTTCTAGACATCTCTAGGCCACTCTAGAACCTTCTCATGTAGAAAAAGCCTAGATCCTTTAGGCAAGTACCATTTATTTTTTTTAGGGACATTTGAGCGAGACGTGACAACTAGCTACTGCTAGTGAAGAAGCAGGCTGGTTAAGAAGTCTGTTAACTGAGATCCCTTTATGGGAAAGACTGATACCAATTGTCCTGATCCACTATGATAGTATCGCGGCTATTGCAAAGCTTCCAACGGCTATAAATATGATACCACACGCGTGCACGTGCTGTCTCTGCCGTTTGTCCGCCCGATCGACCGACCGGTCATGCCGAGCCGAGTACGTGTGCAAGGTGAGGTGGCATTTTATTTTTTGGAAAAAAAATTTAAAAAATACTTTTCCACTCAAAAAATGATCGTTGCCTTTTTACTCAAAAAATAGCCGTTATTTTCTTTACTCAAAAAATTGTCATTATTTTTCTTTACTCAGAAAATAGTCGTTATTTTTTCTTTACTCAAAAATATCTAGTAAATAACCGTTATTTTTCTTTACTCAAAAAAATGATCGTTACTTTTCTTTACTCTAAAAATGACTGTTACTTTTCTTTACTCGAACATGATCATTATTGTCATAATGACCATACCTTTTCTCAAACCTATAAATAGAAGGTCTCAGCTCTTACTTTAATGACAACAATTTCCAAACATCTCTTACTAAGAAAAAGCTTTTAGAAGAAAAAAAATATCCTAAATTGTTTTGAATTTTCCAAGTAACAAAATTTCATAGATATAACATTCTGATATTCATCAGTGCAGTGAAGTTCCAAGACAAACAACAAAAATTATGAAATGTTTTATCCTGGAGACAACGGGATTGTATTTGCTTGCCCAATTTTAAACAGAGTTGCAAAACGTCTTAAAAAGAACGACCTAGTCTGCGACTCAACTCAAACAATTCATTTTAAATTATCGATAATATAGTTCTTATATTGTTTTCACGTACTTGTTTCAACACCTTTAGATGCAGTCACAAAATTACCAACATATCAGATAATCAGAATGTTTGGTTGAAAAAAAAAACACCTTAAGGAAGAAATATTGACCCATCTCCACACACTTGTAGCAACCACGAAAAACAACATAGCCTTGTTCATAATGTCTGAACGCTTCAATATTCCCCATTCCTAACTCCCCAACTATCTTTTGTGAAAATATCAAAAATAGAATACCCAAAAGGTAATATATAAATTTTTATTTTTTTTAAACGTAATATAAAATTGAGCAATTACAAAACATCTACCTTGAGTTTCAACCACACAAGGCACACCACCATAGAATCAAACAAGAAGGAGTACAAATACATGCGAAGTATAATTACGTACTGCCTGTCCGTCTCCAAAGCATCCCATGAGAAAGCCTTAGAAGCTTCATCCATGACAGCTCTGACCTCCATGGCAAGTCCTTTGCTCCAGTTTTCATGTACAATCAATAGGTTCAGTGCGATCCTGCACTGCAAGTCGCTCTGATACATCAGCTAGTGATTTGAGATTGCACTTGATAAATGCTTCAACAAAGTAACAGGTCTCATCTTTCGTATTTCCTTCAGGGACATCAACCACGAATGACTCGATCACCAAAGTCCCTAGCCTTCCATCAAGAATCTCTGGGTGTAGGGACATAATTGAAGAGTAGTTCTGAAAATGGGAAAAAAATGACAATGTAGAAAGTAGAAGGGTTAAACACAGTCAATAACATAGAGAAATGCATGTTTAGACGAATGAACTAGAAATAAGAATTGACATGGAGGGGCAAATCCATAAACAGAATGTATTCATACCCTGAGTCTGTGATCACCACCAATTATCCTGATGCTGAGTATATGCTCGTCATCATCGAGGACTTCCAATCTTTCAGTACTCGTAGTAGCTGGAAGCCCAGATTTGACATCAACTTCTCGAAGACTCCCAATCCCAAGGTTCCCCTGCATTACACACCTGCTAACAAATGGCTTGTACTTTTGGGGTTGATCAAATCGCCTCACCAAAGACCAAACCTAATCAAAGTAAAGTAACTGTCATATGAAAAACTAAATAAACAAACTACAGAATTAATTCCCACTCATGTCAGCATGCACACTGTATTTAAGTTGTGTTTTCATAAAACATGTCAATATGAATTCTCGCATTTAGCACACACTATTTTCTCATTTGCCATGCATCAAAAATACCCATTTGGTAAAAGGCTATTTTGAGGAGAGCTTCAAAGTGAGGCTTCAAAAGAGGTTCTCAAGATATAGTCTCATGCGGTAAATTAAGGTTTATGATTTTTTGGACTGAAGAGCAACTTAAGGCTTTTATGCCTCGAGGCAATTGACACTATAGACTCAAACGGTATGTTCACAAACTACAAATAAAATCCTAAAGGTAAAATTTGTGGCTTACGTCTCGCCTCACTTGAGGAAAACACCTCGGTACTTAAAATAGCATTTTACCACAATGAAAATACCTCAATGATCCAACTAATTGGATATAAGACTAAAACAATAATTTTATTCTCAATTGCATTTTGGACTTGTTCAACAGGGTCAAAGTTCATGTACTTCGACATTTAGGATTGGAGTTAAGAACCTCAAAAAGCAAAGTTACGAACATTTTCTTAATTCAGTATTCTTAACAAGAAATATGAATGTGGAGAAGGCTTTTCAAAATATTCATACAGCAGAATAAAGGATACCTCAAAATCACCTTAAGAACCTACTGCTCAATCAGATTCTAAAACCATCACAAATATCCAAAATAAAATAGCTAAATCTTAAGATTCTAACCGTACGTCAAATACCATTAGAAGCACATGTTCTCATTTCCAAATCCAAGTTTTAATAAAACGACAGAAACGCAGAGGATTTGAACTGATTGACAAAGTAATTCTCTACAATCTTTAAGAAGGTCAGTAATTCTTAAATAACGCACTAAGAAGCTATTGGGAAGGAAGACAGTTTGAACATTTTCAACTATGCATTTGCTAATTTCCTAAGCAACCAAGGCAGACAAGCAAAGGGAGTGGACTACCCAAGATGATCACAACAGAACTAACGGGTGGAAGTATAGTAAGTAAATCAATAAAGAAATTTCGATCGAGATCACTTCACTTCCAAATTCAATCAAACACCAATAGAACTACTGATGTTAAATCCCAAACTAAATACCAATCAAGCACAAAACATAAAGGAGAAACGAAATAACAGCCAAATCAAAAAGGGAAGGACACAAAAATCCAATAAAACCCATAAATCAAAGCTTAAGAAGAGAAATTTTCAACATGCAGATAGATAATGCATATATGTTTTTTGCAGAAAGAGGGAAATTTACCAGATGAACAGGCGCTTTGATGTGCTTGACAAGGACAGAGGTACACAGATTGTCAGCAGGATCGTGCCTGTGATGCTTTTGAATGTACTCAGTCTCCAACCCACCAATTGCTCCATTTTGAACCACCACTCCATTCCCATTCATTTTTGCTTCCTTTTCTCTCTTTATTTTCTTCAACTTAATCTAATTTAATTAAAAATATAACAGATCAAATCACAATAAACCTTTAACCTATAAGAAAGAAACAGAAACATCAAAGAGAAATATACGCAAAACGGAAAGGTAAAGAGCGAGTCGTCTCGTATTCCGATGGACACGTCAGAATCGTCCCCCGGAAACGGAGCTCCGATAACCGGTCTTATCTTCAGAGGAAAGCTTCTAATTCTGCAGCGATAGTTTAGGTGGGGGGAAAAGAGGTGTGTCTGACACTGACTGCCATAGAAGAACTAACTGAACTCAACCCTCTCCATCATCTCCATCGACCTAAATTAAAGCACGAAAGAATTATTTCAATAAAAAAAATTAAAAAATTGAAAAACCGAATAAATATCAATTAAATTAGTATGATATGTGAATTAAGTGTGTCAAGCAAAACGCCCTTGCTATTGGCCATAATTTACGAGATTGCCAAAATTTTGTCCATATTTGCGAAATAGACATGCAAGAACACGCAATTATGAATTATCCATGAGTGATCAGTTGGCTTCCTATTTACGACAAGAAAGATGATATTTGCCTTTATTAATTTGATAATAATTAATAATAACTAGATATATCATTTTATATTTTTATGGATGGTGGTAAATTTTATAAATTCAAATTGAATTATATTAAAATATTACTTCTTGCGATAAAAATATTTTTGTATATATCACTGTAAAATATACAAGTACTCGTTATTTATCCATCTCTATATCTTTATTTACTTTTTGAAAATGAGTTATAAGTTACACTTTTTAAATTTATAATAATAAACATAATAAATATATTTTAAATTAAAAATAATATGAGTTTATATTAAAAAAATTATTTTATTGTTATAAAATTTAAGAGTGTTAATTTTTTTTTATCACAAGTTACAACTCAATATCATCGAAACTTATTTGAATATGTAAAAGATTCGTAATTAAGTCTAATTATGAGTGTGTGATTAATATTTTTTTAATTAAATTATATATTTATGTTATTTTAACATATGATTTGAAACGAAAGAATAATAGATCTTTAACATCAAATTATTATATGAGTATGTGTGAGAATATAATAATTAAAAGATATCACGATATTTTTTTAATTTATTTTTATAAATTTGATATATGAGTTTTATTATTTAAAATTAATATAGTTTAGTTATTTTATTATTATATTTTTAGATATTTTAATTATTTTTTATTAATTTTAATTTTTTTAATATATTTTAAAAAAATTAATTTTAATTGAACTAAATTTTATTACCAGAAGTTTATAGATTTTTGAATAGAAAAATACCTCAAAATATTAAAAAGTAAAAAAATGATTAAATAATAAAAATTAATTTAAAATTATTAAAATATTTATAAATATTATAATAAAATAATTAAAATGTATCAATTTAAAAAAAATCTACTACATCTTCCCGCGTTAAATACATGATTCTTATAACCATCGAATTACAAATTACATTACTTAAATAGTGTGATTCCTCTTTTCCACCTTTAGAAGGTAACATGATTGGTCTAGTGGCTAATGGACGCAAGTGTGAACACGTGGAACCTGTTTAGATTATAAATCATCAATATATATATAAATTATCTTAATATTTATCTATTTAATATTATTTAAATATTTTAATTATATAATTTTATGATACATAAATTAATTATCTTTTTAAACTCTTAAATAAATCGAACAAAATAATATATTCTTAATGTATGTGAGTGACTTATGTATCCTCTATGTAATTAAAATATCATAATAACGCAAATAAAATGACTTCGAAAACTAGTAACATATATATTCATCCTAGGTTAAAATTGTTTAAATAATTTATTTTTAATGAAAATAAATTTTAAATTCATATTTATTAGATTAAGTAATAAAAGTCTATTATATTTATAAAAATGAGTATAGATTTTCATTTTTGTAAAGGTAATAATCTTATATTGTTATTTTTTGTAAAGTTAATAGACTTGTAATATCTTTTTTAAACTTATATTACCTTATTTGATAGTTACAAAATTAAAATACATTATTGTTATTTTTGTTATTTTAAGTTATATATATTTATGATAATTTATTATTTGTACTTTTATTGAATTGATTATTTAAGTTTTTATTGTTATGTTTCTTGTGAGTTGAAGCCAAATATTTAAAAAATTTATATCTTTTCATCCTGATTGTGTATCTAGTTGTAAATTCTTTCAAAGTTTTGATTTCTATTATTTTTTTCAAAACACTAGTTCAAGTAAAGGTATGCAAAAATTATCCGAACCAAATCAACAAAATCCAATTTTGTTTAAAAGATTATAGGGTTAGTTTGGTTTTAAATTTGGAAGAACAAATCAAGTATATATATATTAATTTTATTGTATTTAATTTATTTTTTCTTTTTTATTTATTTGTTTTTATATTGTTAATATTTTTTTAATTTAAAAATTTATAATCATAAACATCTATAATTTTAAGTCTTTTTTTCTTTTAGTTATACTTATCTGCATGATATAGATGGAGATACTCATATTGATATATATGCCTAGATTACTTTTTAACTTAAATATTAACAATTATGAAATCATACTATAATTGTTTTAATTATATATATATAACTTAGAGTTTATATAATCAAATTTAATTCAAGAAATAAATTTGTAGCTACAATCTAGAGAAAAAAATTAAAATTTCAAAAATAATTCAACCAATCCAAACAAACCTAACTTTTTAAATTCGATTTGGATTAATTTTACAACTTTAATTAATTTTGGGTTGTTCTTATTTTTTAATAACCGATTAGATTGAGTTGATTTCATTTTTAGTTTGAAATTCAATCGACCAAACTTTGTACACCCCTGAGTTAAGTGTTTTCCTAGTATATATTTCTTAAATAAGACAAAATATTTTCATATAATTTGATACATTTTAAAATAATTGTGTTTTCACATATCTCTATTCTTTAAAAACTAATTAAAATTTTCTTTTTGGGTACATTAGATCATGCTCTTTAGATTATCTTTTAATTTATTTCTTAAAAAATATCAAAACTTTGTTTTTGAGAATTATTCTCGTTACACTAGTTTTCATTATGTTCAAATGTAATACTATACTCGGTGAGTACTTTTCTACTCTTTGTATTAAAAAGAAGCAAAGATAATTTATGTTAAATATTGGCTCAAAAAAGTAATAAATTAGTGACCTAATTTGTGACATAATTTAAGGCTTAAATTATGACATAATTTAGTGAAAGGGAGTATTGCTTCGTATATAAATATGGATGAGTTCATGCATTGAAAAACAATGGAAAAAATCAGAAAAAAATTAGAGAGAGCATAAGTAAACTCAAAGAGAGAAAATACTTAGTGAGTTTGAGAGTTTTCTGTAAGTTTGTAGAAACACTTAAGAGATATTATTAGTGAGAAAATTTCTATCTGTATTCTACATATTTCCTACTCAGTTCTATAATATATGTACCTCTCGTGGACCTAGACAAATTGTCGAACCACGTAAATTCTATGTTTTCTTTTTACCGCTATGATATATTCATATACCACTATTTATTGCTTTCGTACACAACAAATTGGTATCAGAGCCAAATATAATAGTATTATATATCAAATCAAAGCTCTCAATGAGACGAACATAACGGTGAAAGAATTGCTCAAATCGGAGGTCAAAATCCCCACCAGAAGTCACCGTAGTGCTGCTGCCAATAATTGAGTCAACTCAGTCATTAGTGATATTTGGATCGAGTTGGTTCATTTTTCACCTGTTTTCAACTGGTGTGGACATATTCCTAGCTAATTAGACCATTTTGGATTCAACTGCGACTCTGCTTTTTCAAATAAGGTATAAAAATTGGAAAAACATTGTTTTAAGTTATAAGTGAAAATTATTGTTATCCGTTTGTACTTATGGCTGATAAAAGAGAGATCAAAAAAGGTGATCAAGCTGACCTTAGAATTTTTGGAAAACCAAGTTGTTCTACTCGAAGAACTATATTGTCCAACGCAAAGTTTGAGGTAGAGAAATTTGACGGCATCAATAACTTTGGCATATGGCAATGTGAAGTATTAGATCTATTATTCCGGGAAGGATCTAATATAGCCTTGGAGACCAGGCCAAAAGATTATTCTGATGAAGATTGGAATTATGTCAATCAACAAGCTTGTGGCACAATTCGATTGTGCTTAGGAAAAGATCAGAAATACTTTGTCATGAAAGAGAATGTAGCCGTAGTTCTTTGGAAGAAGCTAGAGGACAAGTACATAACAAAAAGTATTGAGAATAGACTATACCTGAAGAAGAAACTTTTCTGTTTCCAGTACAAGAAAGGTACCCCTATGATTGAGCACTTAGATAATTTCAATAAATTTTGGTCGATTTGTAAAATTTAGATGTTGAAATTATCGATGAAGATAAAGCTTTGTTGTTGCTAAATTCATTACCTGAGAACTATGAGCATTTAACCAAAAACCTGTTATATGGAAAAGATTAGGTTAAGTTCATAGATGTTTCAAATGCTTTAGTAAATAATGAGTAACGAAAGAAGGATTAACATGATCACAGAGACACAATATCAGAAGCATTGAAGACATCCAGAGGTAGAACGAACAACAAAAAATATGGCGGATCAAATAATAGGGGGCGATCCAGAGGAAAGTCATCCAGAAGATGTCCTACGAAAGACGAGTGTGCCTATTGTCACCAAAAAGGGTACTGGAAGAAAGATTGTCCAAACAAGAACAAGTCAAATGCAAATGTTGCACAGAAGGCCGATAAAGATGAAGAATCAGTCTTTTCAGTTTCATCATCAGATACCTACTCAGATAAGTGGATCCTTGATTCTAGATGTTCTTATCATATGTGTCCAAACAGACATTGGTTTTCGAGTTTTGAGGAGCTTAATGGAAGAGTTGTGCTTATGGGCAACAAAAATGCTTGTTAGACAAAATGGATCGAAACAGTACGAATAAAGATGCACGATGGTACAATTAGATGACTTACAAATGTAAGGTATATTCCTAACTTAAAGAAAAACCTTATATCTTTAGGTGTTCTATATTCTGATGGTTACAAGGTGACATTGAAAAATGGAGTCTTAAAAGTTGTACGAGATGCATTTGTAGCGATGAAGGGTACTCGGAAGGTGAACTTGTATTTCCTAGATAGGAGTACAATTATAGGAAGAGAAATTGTCTCATGCATTTCTAAAGAAATGATAGATGATTATTCTAACCTGTGTCACATGCACTTAGGGCATGTCGGTGAAAAGGCTTTGCAAGGCTTAATGAAGCAAGGTCTTCTCAAAAGTTCCAAAACTGTAAAGTTTGATTTATGCAAGCATTGTGTAATGAGAAAACAAACAAGAGTCAAGTTCGGCACTACCATTCATCGTACTAAGGGAACTCTTGATTATATTCACACGGATGTCTGAAGACCTTCCAAGAATGCTTCACTTGGAGGTAAACGCTGGTTTGTGACTTTTATTGATGATTTCTCTATATATTTTTGGATATACACCATGAGTCACAAAGATGAAGTTCTAGATATCTTTCTTAAATGGAAGAAAATGATTGAGACTCAGACATTTAAGAAAATTAAGAGGCTCAAATCTGATAATGGTGACGAGTACAAATCAGATCCCTTCTTCAAAGTTTGTCAAGATGAAAGGATAATAAGACATTTTTCAATTCCTCTTACACCACAGCATAATGGATTTGCAGAACAAATGAATCATACTTTGGTTAAAAAAAGTTTGACGTATGCTATCTCAATCCAAATTAAGCAAGGCATTTTGGGTTGAGACTTTTTCATATGCAACTCATATAGTCAAAAGACTTCCTGTGACTACATTAGATGGGAAAACTCCCAAAGAGGTATGGTCTGGACAACCTGCTTTTGATTATGATTCATTGAAAATATTTGGATGTTCTGCATATTCATCATGGTCACACTAAGCACATCAATGTTCGATTTCATTTTGTTAGGGAAATCATCGATAAAGGGAATGTTACACTTCAAAAAGTTAGGATTGCGGATAACCCTACAGATATGCTTACAAAGGTGGTTACAGGGATCAAGTTTCAACACTACTTGAACTTGATCCACATCTCTCGAGCTTGGAGCACCTAGTGCGCATTTGGAGGCAACATTATGAACTTTTCACCAAGGTGGAGATTGTTGAATATTGGCTCTAAAAAGTAACAAATTAGTGGCCTAATTTGTGGCATAATTTAGTGAAAGGAAACTTTGCTTCATATATAAATATGAAGGAGTTCATGCATTGAAGAACAAGGTAAAAAATCAGAGAGAGTATAAGGAAACTCAAAGAGAGAAAATACTTAGTAAGTTTGAGAGTTTTCTGTGAGTTTGGAAAAACACTTCAGAGATATTATTAGTGAGGAAATCTGTATCTGTATTCTGTATATTTCCTACTCAGTTCTATAATATCTGTTACCTCCCGTGGACCTAAGCAAATTACCGAATCACATAAATTCTGTATATTTCTTTTTATCGTTTTGATATATTCATATACTGTTATTTATTACTTCCATGCAGAACAATTTATACATGTAATTTTTTTTTATTCTAATATTGATTTCTTAATTTTCTTTAAGTGATATATCCATAATTTTGTTTCATTTAAATTATGTGTATTTTTTTAATTCTTTATTCACTATTTTTATATCATTCATGTGTTCTTTTCTTTTTTCTTCAATAAATAAAGTACAAAGTACCCTTTTTTGAAATTAACATGCACCCACTTAACTACCTGTAGTTCACTAAAAAAAATAGTTGTGAAGGTTAAGGTTGTAATAATTTTCTACAAAATGTTTGACGTTGGATTCACATTGTTATTCAAAATATCATGACTAATCTTATCAGGCGATTTTGATTGTTAAATTAATTAGTTAAATTCTGATATATAACATAAATGATGTGTATGTTATAGATATAAGGTTTTTAATTACGTTGAATAACACACAGTTTCCTACAACTTCTCAACTTACAAACACATTTGAATTTTATCTATCATTCCCAATAAGTACATTAATAATTATACAAATAGTTATCTCCAAACTCTTAATAATGTTTTCCTACTTTCAAAAACTTTGTTTTTTAACTTACTAAATTTTTCAAAATGTTTTTTTTTCTAATTATATTTTTTACATATTATCTTCAAAAATATAGAACAAAATTTTAAGAATAATTTTTAATTAAATTATTCAATTATATAATCAAAAATTTAAAAAAAATTATTCAAAATTAATTTTTAATTAAATATTTATATTATAAAAAAATTCTTATTAAATCTTACAATTTTATTACTTAATTTGTAAGACTTCTTCCTAATATACAAATGCATTGGAGTGATTTTCGAATGAGTATTCAACAACTCAATGACAACCGCAATTTAATTGGATCTATAATTATCTCTTAAACTATAAAATTTATTTTTATTTGTAAATATTTTTGATGATTTTTTATAATTTTTAAATTGTACTTGTATTAGGATACCTCCTAATTATAAAAGTAAGTATTATCTTATTTCCTTTAAAAAAAATAGAGATCTATATGTGTAATATTATTAATTTATAATATAACATATAATATTAACACAGAAGTTAATATTATTTAAAAAAAAAAAACTGAAGTTAATATACAGATATGACATTTTCTTCTTATCTCCTTATTTCGCCCACTACAAAAAGTTGAAGCAAATAACCAACTTTTTGATAACATGCCTCCTAAATAGCATATAGTAGTTTCATAAAAGCTACTACCATATATACTTTCTAATTTCATGTGTATAATATATATAAGAGATTCTCTCAAATAATTAAGATCTCTCTCTTTTCTTTTTTTTCTTGGTTCTCTTCTTTTATATCTATACTAATCCCATATATTTAATATATATTTTTCCTAATTATTTATTTTACAAAATTATTATTTATAATCACCACATCAAATACCAATAAAACCCCTTGATGATGATGATGATGATGATCTGCTTGAAGAAGAGGATTTTCTCCACCTTGATAGACGTAACAAAAATGTTAAAACTTCTGTTGGATCTTGCAATGAAAACAAAGCTTTTGTTTCTTTTGCAATCGAAGTCACAACTATAGGAACCCCTTGTCCTCTACTTCTTATGACCTGCGTTACAATTACATATTAGTAATTCACTCTAAGTTTATTTAAAGCTGTTAATTATTTATTAATTTTTAATTAATAAAAAAAATAATATCGTAATTATGTAGTTGATTTTATACATATACTTAACTTTTGCACAAATTACTATTTTTTTTTAAAGCAATAACAATATGATATAAGAGGTAAGGGGTAAATATCATGGGTTTAAAACTCAATAATTTTAATTATTAAATTATAAATGTAAATAATGATAAAATATATAACAATATAATTAAATTTATTAAAAAGTTAATTTTTCAACTAATTCTAACTCATACAACTAAAGTATACACATGAACAAGAAGTTGACATATAGGAAAAAAAATTATGATTTTGTTAAAATATGGATATTACCTTAAATGCATCTTCATCAGTTCGATCGTCACCTATGTACACCGGAAGAATTTCAGTGGAATTGCTTAACCCTAGAGTTTCAAGTAAATATTCTAGGGCATGGCCTTTGTTCCATTCTATTGATGGTCTGATCTCTATAACCTGTATACAGTGAATAATTTTTATTTTTTTTAAGTCCAAGGTTTATTATTATTGATTTATTAAGATGAGTAAAGGAACTTAATTTTAGAATTAATTACTTGATTATTGAAGTCCTAATTACCTTTTTACCCTCTGTAATGTGAAATTCTGGATAGTTTTTAACCACAGCTTTCACCTTCTCTTCCAAAATTCCATAATCCTGCATATTGGGTAAAACAAAAAACACACGGTAAATATATTTTCATGCCAATTTGAAGAGATTAAAAAGTTAATAATTTTAAACATTTGTTCAAGAAAATAAGATCATCAATATACTTTGTTTGATATATTTAAAATCACGTTCAATTGGGTTTTATAAATATATAATTAAAAAAAGAATTTCAATTAAATTAACGGAATGGAAATTTTACCTCTTTGCGGACTTTTCTAAAATGTACTGAAATGCAAAATCTATTATCTTCTACCATAGCACCTGGTATTTTCATAACTTTTTCTTCCAGTGTTGTCAATATCTGCCAAAATTTTATGAGAGAGATTTCTTAATAAAATCGATTAAATCGAGGAAATCAAAATAGTTTAATTCCCATTATTTGGTTACAAATGAACACTGAAAAACATAAATATTTAAAAAAAAAAAAAGTATAATTATAAAGATTTTCACCGATCAATCAAACAAAATAATTTATATTACAATAAAAATAACATTTTTAAAACTTACCATCACAAATATAATATCATTTAATATCAACTCATGTATTTTCACTATTAACAAAAATTTAATACATTATTTCACATTAAATTATAGTTATTTAAATTAGTTAAATGTTGAACGTCTATTGAGTCATTGTTTTAATTATAATAAGTTTTAAGTAGGTTATTTTTTTTTATAATTTTTCACCTAATTTTAACCAGATATTTCTCTCTTTTTTAAATTGGTTAATGGAAAAATTCATATTTAATTAAGCTAATTACCTCTTTAATGGCAGGCAGAAAAATTTTGGCAGGTTGGAAGGGGACTTCTTCATTGATTCCCTGCAACAGTAGAAGAAGAAAAAAAGGAGCTATTTCAGGTTGTTGGTCATTGTATCAAGTTAATTGAAAAATAGTAGTTTTTTATATTTAAATGAAATTATTAAAGATAGTTGGAGTAAAAAAAAAGTTAATTAATAATGTTTTAAAAAAAAGTTAATTGATTGTAATTGTGAAAGTTTATAATAACTATGGTTTCAATTTTCAAAAAATTAACCTTAAAAGATAGTAATGTTTATGTTTATTTATAAACTCTCTTTAGTATTAAATTTAAATATTATTTTTAATATTTATTGTTGTTATTTATTTCTTACAAATCACACCATTTTAAAATTTTAAACTTATTTTATCTATATTTTTGGATCATTTGTCTTTTTTTGTTTGTACAAACCCACTTTACGTGATCTAAATTTTTTAGTCTAATTAATTTAAACTCTAATACCATATAAAATTATATAAGAATTATGATTCTTTTAATTCAAAAAAAAATCACCAATATTAATCCTTATAAATGCTATAATAATATTATTAATATTTTTACCTCAAGCACTATTTATCTAGAAACAGTTGTTCATTTTACTATCCATTAACATACCAATAATCAAATTAATAAAAAGTGAAATTACAAAGAATTCTGTTCATGCAGAGCAATAAAGAGTTATTACGTACCTTTTTATCCAGTGGTATGGTATGCTGCTTTTGCTTTCCATTACAGGACTTGAGAGGTCTAGCGGGGGCCATAATGTCCATTCCATGACTCCCAGCGTAATATACATTACTCAATTCTACAAATTCTTTTACCTGCCCCAACAAAATATCGCTACTCAAATTAATCCAATAAAAAATTATGGGTCTAAATCTCCTGTGTGTTATTAACTATGTATTATTAATATACGACGTATACGTAGTCTCCTGTGTGTTATTTATTGATAGTACATCACTTAAATACCGAAAGTGACACAAACTGAACATATATTACAAACCTGGCTAGTGTTTGAACCAAGAGAAAGTGATTTTATGAAGAGAAAGAAAAAAAAATCAAATTTTGAGCCATAAAAGTGCTTCTAATTTATTTTTTATGTTTTAGTTCAGAAGCACTTTTACATAATATAAACTTATGGACATACCTTATCTCTACTTCTTCCACTGATAATTGCTGTTGGAAAATACTTGGCAACTTCACGTACTGCAGCTCGCATCTATTATATATATTCAAACCAACAATTGTTTTTTATTAATAAATAAGAAAATTAAAAGACAACAAAGAATTAATTAATTAATGAAATTAAATAATACCTCATCAGACATAAAAGCTCGATCAGGATCTTCAACAATTGGTGAAAGCGTACCATCATAATCTAAAAACACAACTATTCTCTTCCCCTTTGCTGTTTTCATAATTCTATCGAACGCTGCCAACGCTGATGGGTGTTCTACCTAATTATATATATCAAATAAAAATAAAAAAATGTTTTCAAAATGTATTTAATTTATGAGCACTTACAATATTTTTTGGTATTACAGAGCGACCTTTCGAACTAGCTTTCTACATTTAGTACTGGAAAGTGGTTTCAAATAACTTGAAGCACTTTTAAAAGTACTTGAAAATCTTCAAGAAATATTAATTTGTCATTTTAAGAAAAGTAATTACTATTAACTTAAAACATGTTATTTTATTATATTAATCATTAAAATGAGTGTCTAGCTAAATCACTTTTAGTAATTTTATGTAAATAGTACCTTAATACTTATATTTAATCAACTTATAAGAAAAGCACATCCAAACGGATCGAGAATGACAACTAAAATAAACCTACCCTTATCTTCTGCTTTTATGATTTTTGAAAAACGTTTTTTTTTTGTACAAGTGCTTTCAATACTCATCATAAAGCACATTTTGAAACTACTTATGAGACAAATCACATGCAAATTGACTATATATGAACATGGATGAGCATGAAAGACAGAGTAAAGAAATATTACGATCCATGAGTTATAAGTTGAATCTGAGTTGGTGACATCATGAGCTCTAAAATCACTATCAGCACTGTCATGTAGATTTGATTTTAAAGATGTGAAAATGCAATCTCCATTGTTCTCGTCGTTCTTTAACTTGGTAATGACTTGCACCTTTTGTTTATTGGACGTTGATCTTTGGAGTCCCATTGCCTGATTCAGCATTTCAAAGATACTCATTTTCATCCACTATAAAATATATATATATAGTTTCAAAGAGAAGACACGCACAACAGGAATTAAAATTAATCCATTATTTTTAAAACAACTTTTAGGCTCATTAGGTCTCCTATCTTAATTTCACTGCAACATTTAATTTGGGCCTAATTAGGCCCAATAAATATACTTACCTTTCATGTTCACTTAAACGAGGAGTGGGTGTCAATTACTTAATTGCATCTTTATTTTATTGTATAATTTTTACATAATTATTTATTAAAATTATATTATACATAATAAAAATTATATAATTAATATGGTTCAATATTATACCAAATAGTTGATTTTTCTAAAATTTTAATTTTAAAATTATGTATCTTGAATTTTTATTTTATTTTAAATTATTATTTTTTTAAATTTTAAAATATAATAAAATAATAAAAATAAATTAAATACTTATTTGATAGATAATAAAACTAAATAATATTTTCAATATAATTATTTTATTAAAATATTTATCATCAATTTTATTCAATTGTATTATAAAAACTATCGTTAATTATAATACAATTTATTATAATACACTTATGTTTAACCTATTTAATATAGTGTACAAAACTTACAATAATTATATTATATGTGTTCGTGTTAATATTTTTATACCCAATTTAACATAGTTATTATTATTGTAAAAAAAATAAAATATTTTTAACTAATTTATATATTAAAGGTAAAAAAAATTAATAATTAATTATAAGTTAAAATAATTTGTGTCTTCTATGTTTTGTGTTGTAGCGTGAGTTACTTTGACGGTGGTTTTTAAACATACATGCGGTTCAAAAACACTGATATAGAGCTCTGTGTTGGGAATTTTCTATTTCTTCAAAATTTAACTTACATGCACAATTAAAAAAGTAAATATATATATATTATTCTTTAAAAGTGGAAAATTTGAAGTTACTACCTTAAACCCAACTAAAACAAGAATTAAGTTCGATGTGATTTTCAAAATATGTAAAATAATTATAAAATAAAATTGGAAGCGTTAAAAACCTAAGTTAAGTAATAAAGTAAGGTCGGTGGGATTAGAGAACACATGTAATTATAAGAAAACAACACAACACATAATCTTGAAACAAATCAACATCATGGCCGGTCTTAGTTATATATATATATGAAGAAAGTAGCTAAAGAAGATTAAAAAAAATAAAAAGGTCAATGTCGACCCAACGTGGATTAGATATGTAATTATCAAATGTTAAAAAATAAAGTTATTTAATTAAACCACTTTTAGGTAATATCTGGTGTAATGAAAACATAACAAGTGTTTTTATTAACTAGCTAGTTTATAATTTCAGTGGACACATATGATTGAAAGAAAATAGGTCGTTTTCAAATAGACATATTCTTTTAAAAGAAAAAGTGCATATATATATATATATATATAGAAATTAATAAATAACAAAACATTAATGGATCAAATTTGTTTAGTAACTTGTCTAGTTTTGATGACTCAAAATTACATGGCGATTTTGAAAAGCTTTAGTGTCAAATAGTGTGTTTCTAATTGTGCTGAGTCAGATAGACACTGAAATGAGCTGGGCACATCAATCAATACATTAAATATTGGGTGAAGTTTGTATTATTAAAAAGTTTCTTATTTTATTTTTTAATGTTACTCTTAAATATAATATAATATAAATTATATGTATTTTTATATCAGTGTATTAATTGTTAGTTAGTTTAGTTTAGTTTAATTTGTCTCTATTACAATAAGTCATCAACTAACTAGTATCTCTTTCGAACTCCTTCTTCCAACTGAGTTATCATCCAATAGTTATATAAACTTTAAAAAAATAATATTAAATTATTATATTTATTTCGTTACTATTATTAAATTATTTTTCATCATATTTATACTATATAATTATTATATTTATTCTATTTATATTATTATGTTATAATGGTATCATATATTAGATAATTTAGTAATAAATTTTGAATAATTAAATTATATATTTAAAATAAATTAACTTTTAAATTATTATAAATTTATTAATTAATTTTAAATTTATCATCACTTATTATCACTTATTACAATGTAGAAATTTTTTAATAAATCTGATAATACAAACGAGAAAAAATAATTCGATAGTACGAACAAAATAAATGTAATACAGGTTATTCGATTATATAACATAAATGATATTAATTTATCTATTTTGTATAAAATATAGTATTATAAGTGTCTATGAATCGATATTTGTAAGTTAATAAAATATACGAGGAATTTGAGAGCAAAAAATCGCATACTTTTTAAAGTTTGAGTACCCTTTCCTTACCATTTTGTTGTAATATTGTAAGTGTTATAACCAATAATCATCAAAACAATATGTAACAAGAAAATTGAATAAGTGAGAGAAGATATGTGTTAAAACGAGATTAAATCTTACACTCGTCATATATTTGATTGCTGTCATACATAAAAATGAAACATATCAATAATGGAATCTAGTGACGAAGGGAGAATTTTTTTAAATTGAGTTAAAATATCAAATATTAAAAAAAATATTTATAAATTAAAGATAATAAACTTATAATTTAATAATATAAAATTTATTTTAACCTATTAAAAGTATATAGAAAGTCTGTATTAACTTAGTTGTATAAAAAATCTAAAATCCATTGTTATTATTTTATTAATAATTGTATATTTTATAAAACATACCAGTATAATTATTCAATATATTCATTATCTTTTTACGAAGAAAAATATTATCTAATAATAATTAGTGAAAAATAGTGTTTTAAAGTCAATAAAATTTATAAATTAAAATAATTTAAAATTAAAATATAATACGTGTTAAAAATAATTATCATTAATGTTTATTAGATGTATAATTTTTTTTAATATCCACCTTGAGTCTATGGTTTAAAGCTTAAATCATAGTGGTTTTTTAAATTTAGAATCAAAATAATTTAAATTATTATTATATTTTATAAATTTAAGAAGAAATAAACTTCAATTGTGTATTAAAAAATTAACTTTTTTGTTAAAAATAAGAGTTTCATTTCTTAATTCTCAAACGTATAAAAATAAATTGTAATTGTTTCTTACGTATTATGAATTTATCTTTAAATTTTATTAAAAATAAAAAATATATAATTTATACATGGACTAAAATTTAATAGACCTATCATTATGCATAAGTGTATATTTATCATTTCACGTAAGTATTGACTTATGCATCATATATGTCAAATACTAGTAATTTAATAATATTTTTATATACGATTACGCTACTAATTGAATCATCAATAATATTTTTATACATTTATTATTATACTTAAATTTATGCATAATATAAATCAAATATTAACAATTTAATAATTAAAGTTAGTATGTCTTAAACATATAACATCAAACTCTAATATTATATGAGACGTTATTGAAAAATCAAATATTCTTAAAATTTAGGTTAGTAGCATAAATAATAATAATATTTTTATATATCTATTAAAAGTTTAAGTAAAAAAATTAAAGAAAAAAATTGTTAATTTTGATAATGTGCGTACATACCATGTGCATACGCTATAAAATATTAAAATTAAAGATTTTGTATGCTTTCACAAAATTTCCAAACATGTATATAGTTACTATTGAAGAACTTATATATATATATATATATAAGTATATATTCAAGAATGATTTATAAGATTGATTTACAGTAAAACGCTTTACTGCAAGCACGCCTTACCTGTGATTGAATAGACATGGACTTGAATGAGTCAACTTGTTGATCACAAGTTCACAATTAAAGTGATAAAAATGAAATTAAAGAAAAACTGAATTAAAAGTATTAATAATGATAAAAGTTTGTCCTTCAAATATATCCAGCTGACGACCAAAGATCACAAAACACACACCTTTAACTTAAATAAATAAATAATAATAATAACTTTGATTAAAAAAAAAAAACGGGTCAAAGGGGCAAGATTAATATTTAAAAAAATAAAATCAGAATTTACATAATATGAAACTTTTAATTTTTGTTAAGCAATTTGAAACCCATAGAATCACTTTTCATGCAAATAAGCGAAAATCCTTTGTCAAAAGAAAAACAAAGTTTTTCTGTTCTTGTGATTCCACAATAGAAAACACAAAACCAAAAGAAACAAACAATACAGATAGAAAGCCAACGGTTAAGGAGGTAGAATTTTTAACACCATAAAAGTATGAACACAATTGTGATAAACAAAATATAATTAGACTAAAATTTATTTTTGATTAATTTATAAATTTAAATTTTTTATTATTTAATTATTATTATAAATAATTTATTTAATAAAATATTATTTAATACAAATAATACAACAAGCACAAATAGCCATGTGTTCCTACCCAGCCAGAGGGGTATATGTATATATATAGTGCTGAGAAGAGGCATTCTTATTTTTTAATAAATTTCTTTTGAATAGTATTTATAAAATTATAAAAAAGTTCATGTATAAAAATAAAATTATACCCTTTAATTTTTAATTTTTATCTTTCAAAATTAAATTATAAATTAAATTATTTAAATATATGTTTACTACTCCAATTAAGATATATATAATATCATCATTCGAAAAAAAAGGTAAGTATTCACTAACAAAACAAATATTACTATATTTTACTATAAATTAATCGTCCTTTACTGAGTTTAAATCCTTGATCCCCACTGTACCATAGTTAACAAAGATCACAAGTGACACGTGTGTCCTAATAAGCAACAAATTGACCTCTCCTTTAACCCCTAAATATTAAATACTTAAACCCGAGAATCCAAAGTTCATGAAAAAAGAAACTTGACTTTGTTAACCTTGTGTGAACAAAAAGGAAAAAAAAACTATAAATTAAAACATAATAATAAAATAATAACCGATTGATTGGTTTAATTACAAGTAAAAATACCTATATAAATATATTCAATAAACAAAGTAAATATATAAAGTATGATGGTAATATAATTATAATATATAAAATTATTATTTTAAAAAAATTACATTTTGGAGACATCACGTGTCAAATGAAGCCATAGTTAACGAAGAAAAGACTGGTTTTTTGTTAGAGCTTAGAAGGACCCGTCTAGATGCAAGCAAGCTTAGGTTAAGAAAAATGGGCATTTATAAGCAGACACATGTATAGGACGAGCAGTCAATTTCAAAGAAACTAACTTTAGGTAACCACTAACCTACATAATAATATGTTTAATTATTTTCTATATATTATATTATAATGCTCTCTCTACAAAGGATTATAATAATAAAAGAAACATATAAGCAAAATCAATACAAATAAAACTAATTGGCCATATTACATGTATCTGTCCCTAATAACACTGACATGTAGTCCTTAAAAAAATAAAATACATTGCATTGTGTTTCCTACAATTATTTTATACATATGCAACAAATAAAACTCCTACTTTAAAGGTTTAATGATTGTTGAATTATATAACTATATATATAAACTATGTGCTATGTTGTATTAGTTGTAAACTTTGATCTGGGTTTAATCTAAGTTATAATTTTGGCCCTAATTTTTTTTTTTTTACTTCTTAAAAAAAAAAAAAAGTTGTAAACTTGTGAGTTCTTATGGTTTGTTTCTCTATGTCAAGCAAAAATATAAATGGATCATCTCATCTTTAACCTTAGCATCCATCATTTGACTTATACACGAGAATTAATTATTAATTAAAATAAATAAAAAAATAAATGAAGCAAAATTTAGGAATTTTTTATTTTCTTGAATTATGATTTATATGTTCAAATAAAAAGGAAAAGAAAAACAGTGAACATCTCAAATCTGTGAAAGCAGGTGGACATGCCCATATTAGTGCTGTCATCAAAGTATTTGTTAAGAGAAAGTTTTATATTATAAAGAAATGTTTATATTATTATTAATTAATTAAAAGACATTAAAAAATAAGTAAGAAAAAAAAAACTCTCGGTCTCCGACTCGGAATTCGAAGTACGAACTGAGCCGGTGGACCTTAGCATCACCGTACACGTGGCAAAATCCACCGATGCAATAACACGTATCAAATGTAGAGAGTGGGTCTGATCTGGTCCTGATTACAAATCTAAAACCTTTTTTTTTTTCTCCTTTGATAAATCGGGTCAAGAGAGAACCTCCTCGCCCAGTCAAATTTCGGACCCATTTTTGAACACGTGTTCGGTTTTAATCAAAGATACTCTAGAAAACAAGAAAAGCCCGTAATTTATTATTTGATGGATTAAATATTTTAATAATTAATTTTTATAATAAAAATTGAACACTTTAATTTTATAAAAAAACTATTTTATTCATAAAAAATTAAAAAAATAATAATAAAATTGATAAGGTATTATTTTAAGTTAGCGCAAAACATTTAGCGCGTGAATATAACGGCAAATGTAAAAACCTCCCCCCAAATTTTTATAAAGTAGGGAGAAAAGTGTCACGCGCTATAACCAAATCGTTTAAAGAATTAAAACAACTGTAAGCTCGTTTGGAGGTTAATAACAAAACCGATTCCAACTGCTTTAACGTTTCCTTCACAAAGTTCGCCGCTAAATATGAGTTGAATATTCGTTTTAATTTAATTTTTTTTAATTAATATCCTAACCAGACACTCATAAATTAAAATTAAATTAACATATTCTCAAATAAATCTTATATCATTAAATCAAAACTCATTAACGTAATAACATATATGTCTCGTATATCAATCAAATTACCAGAAAATCAATGAAAAAAATAGCTACTGGCGGGTTAAGAAATGATCATGTAATTAAGAAAAAAATAGGAAATTTAGAATAAAGAGTAGAAAAAGAAAAAAAAATAAGAATAATGACAGACAGATTGAACACACACATATATATATATATTAATTAAGAAGTAAAAAATATATATAAATAAATAAATAAAAATTAAGTACGTACTCAGAAATAGGGGGAAATTAAGAAGAACGTACCAAATATAATGCAGGTAACTTGTTAAGTAATGAAATTGTTGATGGGCAGGAAGAAGGTTGTTGAAGGTAGAGAATTATAATAATATTGAAGAGAATGAAATTAGAGATCATAAAAGGAGAGAGGGAGGAGAAAAGAGAGGAGGGGGATTTTAATTTATAGAGAAAGGGGTGGGAGAGAGGGAGGGTTTAGGGAAGTTAGATTTTGAAAGTCCATTTCATTTCATTTATTTATTTATTTATTTATTAAATTAAAAAATAAAACAACTTTTCAAGAATTTACCCAACTTATTTATTATATTAGACAACTGATGGGAAATTGTAATAAGTTGACCAAAATAGTCTCTGCTTTCATTACTTTGTCATTTAATTTGCTATTTTTTTTTAATTATTGCTGTATAGTTCCGGATGTAATAATTACGATTTAAATTCAGAGATAAATTATATGTATACGTATTATTAAAAGATAAATCTTATATTTAAACATTTTAAAAAACGGCTTGTTTAATTTCTTTTTTCTTTTTTTTACTGTCAAACTTCTGGTGGAATATATTTAAGTTATTTGTGATTTTATTGGAATCACTTTTATTTTTATAATTTATTTTTGGGAAATTTTATTTAACTTATAATTTTTTTTAAATAATGTTAAATAATTTTCACGGATATAATAAGATAGATTCATAATAAATATAGTTATGAATATAATGAAAAATTATTTCATAATATGTAATTCGGATGATTTTGTAACATACAATAATGTTCTTTATTTTTAATCATTTTCTTGAATCACATCTTATAATATTGTTTTGTGTAATTGGGTTCACTACAATTATTGACAATAAAAATATAAAAACTTTTCGTATATTAATTATTTATGGGCCCATAGAAAAAAGAAAACTTATTTAATTTAATTGCATGTGTTGTTTTGATGGTAATTGGTCATCAAAAAACCGAAAATCGACCATTTAAGTAGTCCCTTAAATTTATATATCAAGAAGAGAAACAAAAATCCTTTAATTCTTAACTCAGCTTATTATAGGATAAAAATTAATTCAGTAATTAACTAATTAATACATAATGCACTGCATGATGTATTAATTAATATATTAATACTTATCTTCTAATGTCTACTCTTGCAATTTTTTTGGAGTAATGACATGTGAGTATTATACCTGCATTTTATATTTATTTATATCTCTCTCTAAAGAATTATCTATCACTGCATTACTGAAAAATTTCCCAGCCAAAGCTACCAAGCAAATTTGAATTCTGTAATAGAGCTATAATTATGTATTAACTTGTTTCATTCGACAGTACGATGATTATTATTATTTTTAATTTTGATTCATATATTTGAATTGTATTAAATAATATAAAAAAATTAAAAAAAATATCACCCTTAAAAATTTATAATAATAAAAATAACAACTCAATAATATCAAATATCGTTAAATTATACAAAATTTAACATTAAATAGATTTTAATGATCGCAATTAACATGCAATGATAGGTCAATTTTTTAAATAATATATATATATATATATGAGCTATTAATGAGTGGTGTTGTTTTTATAATTACAAATTTAAAAGATATTATTTTTATTATTTTATGATAATATTTTTAGAAGAAAGCAACACCTTTAAAATTCAAACATATTCAAATATAAAGAAAATATTTGATAACACCACTATACTAAGCAATATTACTTAAAAAAACTCTATCATTTTTACTCTTATCCTCTTTCTTCTAAATTATTTTGAATAAAAATACACATTTGTGTTATTCTTCATCTAGATCTTACTCTAAAGTATTTTTTCTCATCTAAGTTTTTATTTAGAATGATCTATGTCATATTTATACCAATAAAACTTATGTTCTGTTATCGATCTGGATCTCTATCTAGATTTATAATATGAAAAATTATAAAAATTATAATATGATATCAATATTTTATTTTGTTAAAAAAATATCAATATATAAGTTAGAACAATAAAACAATTAATTCAATAATTATATAATAGAACCAAAAGGTAAAGTTTAAGTTTTTCTCCCAATGCTTAACAAAAATTTTAATTTTTGTTTAACAATTTTAATAATTGATGTATTTAAATTGATAATGTTTTTTTATCTAGATTGTATAGTTTAGTTTTTAATAAAATATTATTTTTTAAAAAAAATTACTTATGTATTATAAATTTAAATGTCCATTATGTTTTAATAGAATATAATAAAAGAGTAATATATATTCTTTGGATGGTTTTATTACCCCATCGGTACTAAACAGAGTTACTCCAAATATAAATATGCTGGTATGATGTATAATTGTTCATTAAAAATATGAAGCAGCCTATATATAAAATGTAGGATGAATAGAAGTGGTAGTTTATTAGGTTAAATTAGTTTATGTTGTTACTTTTAAGAAAATGATCGAATAAAAAAATTTTAATTTTTAAGCATTTTTTAATTAAAATTACCGAACAATTTTATTAATAACTGTTAAAGTTGTTATTTTAATCATTATTTATGCCATTTAATAACAACCTTAATAATTTAATATGTTAATTTCTTTGTTTTATTCATATTTTTAGTTATAATTTTTGTTGTATAATTATTTAATTAATAATATTTTAATTATATGTATTAAATAATATTATTTTATTATAAATTTTAATAAAATTTGAGTTTTTATTATTTTAGGACCCATTTTACAATAATAACATGACAAAAAAGTTTTTTTTTCTTTCTAATTTTAAAGTCTAATAATCACTTGAGTCATAATCTATAAGTTGACGTTTGGTTCGCAGAATGAAATCGAAATCGAAATGAGAATGAGAATAGAATGAAATGAAAAGAAAACAATATTATTTGGTTTGACCACTGGAATCAAGCTCGGAATCAGAATTACAGTGTTTGGTTTGCCAATAGAATGGATTGAAAAAAACTATAAATTATCTTAATACCCCTACATTCAGTAAAGTTCAAATAATGCCATTTAATTATTATTTTTTTCGTAAGATAAAATATATTATTGAAATTATTATTTTTTCTAAATAATTATTACTTAATTAAAAAGAAAATATATTATTAAAATTATTATCTTTCTAAATAGGGTTTAGGGTTATGAGGTTTGGGATTTAAGGGTTTAGGGATTTAGGATTTGAGATTTAGGATTTAGGGTTATATTTGTGGGTTAAGGTTTAAGGTTAAAATTATTATTTTTCTAAAAAGGGTTTAAGGTTTTAGAATTTTGGAATTTGGATTTAGGGTTTTAGGATTTGGAATTTGGGATTTAGGGTTTAAGGTTTAGGGATTTAAGGTTTTGGGTTTTGGGATTTTGGATTTGGGGGTTTAGGATTTAGGGTTTTGGGATTTGAAGTTTAGGCTTTTGGGTTTTGCGTTTAGGGATTTTGGATTTAGAGTTTTGGGTTTTGGATTTTGCGATTTTAGGTTTTGGGATTTAGGGTTTAGGGTTTAGGGTTTTGGGATTTAGGATTTAGGATTCAAGATTTGTGATTTAAGATTTAGGGTTTTAGGATTTGGATTTAGAGTTTAGGGTTTAAGGTTTTGGGTTTTTGGATTTAAGTTTAGGGTTATATTTGGGGTGAGGGTAAAATTGAATTTTTTTTATATGAAAATGAAATCATGATTCTTAAAGGGAGAGAAGAAATTATGATTTTTTCTCCTTTAGTAATCGATTTCATTCTGTTCTCTTTATTCAACCTAACCGAACATACAAATATAAGGAATCAATTCTGATTCTTTTACATTCCCTCTAACTAAAACTCATCTAAGATTTTAAATACTATTATCTCTAAAATAAATGAGAATTGTTTTGTACTTATAAATTCACATAACTTATTTGGTGTTATGTATTATAATTATTTTAAAAAATATATTAATTCTTAAATTTTTAAATAATTTTATCATGTATTGTAATATAAGTGATAATATAACAATAAATATAAAGATAAAAATAAAAATAAATTTATTTATTCTTATCCATTATTCCAAATATATACATCTAATACGGCAATATCCAAGTGTAAAAACCACGTATACACATCAATAAAAAAAAGGTGGCGCTTTACTTGCTTTTTCCTATAAATGTCTCTTACGGAACTATCAATTGTTGAAATGAAATGTGCCCATGGTTTCATAAATTAAAGTCCTACTCTTATTTTACTTAAATAAATACTTGTTTGGATTCGTACAAATTTACGAGTTGTTTATTTAAATTTAATAAATATATAATAATATTAATTAATTAATAGTTATTATTTTTATTTTAAAAAATAAAATAAAAGAAAAAATTTTAATTGTAATTTTTTTAGCTTGCTTTTAACAAGATGAAAAATTGATTTAAATTTTTTTATATAAAAGTTTAATTTTTTTAAAATAAATAAATAAATGATTTATTATTTGAATGAATATTATTATTATTTTATTATTTTAATAAAAAATTATATATAATAATTATTAATTTATGAAAAATAAGTATAATACTTTATAATAATGTCATACAATCTAAATATAATTATATTTTATTTAACAAGTAAATCAAATATAAAAAGATAACATATATAAAATTGATATAATAATTAAAATTTGATCAATTTAATAAATATTTTTATGTAATATTATATATAATACGATCTAGATATGAAAAACGTGATTAGTTTAATACAATTAAGGTCAAAATAATAATTCAAAGTTTATAAAATATAAAGTTAATACTAATAAAATTATTAAATATAAATTATATTATTATTTATTATATAAATATTTTAATATTTATTAATTAATAAGAGAAAAAAGTATAATATATATTTTGCTACAATGATAATGAGATATATAGAAAAAAATAGAAGAAAAAAATCTCGGTAGAATGACCAAACTTTGAGGATATATATATATATATATAAAAGAGAGAATTACAAATATTTTAATATTTATAAGTGTGTAAAAATAAAAATTAAAAAATAATAAGGAAAATTGCTAAAACTATTGAGGTATTTTATAAAAGATAGTTAAAATAATTATTTAAAAAATATATATCTATTATAAAAATATTTTGATATTTATTAATAAAAATAATAATAAAAACTTTAAAAAAGAAACCTCAAAATGTGGAGAACGACCAAATGCATGAGATTTTTTTATATATAAGAAATTAGCAATATACACCTTAATTAATGTCAGTTCCATAGTAACCGACAAATAATGCTACAATTACAAAATCTTTTCGCCTTTAATTACTCAGTTTTTTTTTTATATATATTATATTATGAGCACTATATGCCATAAATTTATTGCAAATGTACAATTATATTTTACCTAATTTGTAAATATTTGATTGGATGTAGTATTTTATTGTGTCTAAGTGTAAGTGTAAACTTTTTTTGTACTCAATAATACTAATTTGTCATACGTTGAAATCTATTTCAAATTTAAAGATGAATAGAGTTTTTCGTATCTACAAAATCTGTAATTCTTAAAATAAATATAAAATATACACTTAAAATTATATATTTTATTAAAATATATAATTTACTCTTCTATCTTTTATAGTATATATATATATATATATGAAATAATTTAATTATTTAAAATTTCAATCAAACATAAATAATATTTTTTAAATAAATAAATATAAAATCTCAAAATTAATAAAAAAATACTAAAATTAGACATAAAATATATAATAAATAATAAATAAACATATCAAACTAAAAATAAAATAAATAATTAATATATTTAATTTATATTTAGAATGAAAAATTAATGTTTTTTTTATTTCTAAACTTTTTTTTTTACATTTTATGTTTTTAAGATTTTTAACTTTTTAAACTTTTACATTTTTTATAAAAAATATGAACTTTTCTCTACTTAAATTTTTGTATTTTGAAAATTAAATTTTTAATATATGTTTAAAAATATATTAGCTTTTGTATTTTATTTTTTAAACTTTCTAATTTACTTTCTAAAAAAAAGACTATTTAAAATATATTAAAACTTTATTTTTAAAAAAAAATTAGAAAAACTTAGATATATATTTAAAAAATAAATAATTAAAATATATCTTTTAATATATTTAATTGATAATAATATAAATGATGATTAGAATGATAGTAAATATTTATATGTTTTGTTTTATTATTAATATATAATGAAATATAAAACATTATAATAATAACAAAAATGTTCATTTATTTCACATTTCAAAAGAGTACCTAATAATACTCTATTTGATGAATGTAAACTTTATGAGATTGGCTTGGTATATAAGGGTATGAGTTTTAACCCCATTATTATAGACCCAAATTTAAATCTCACACATAATATAAAAGTATATTTTAGTCTCTTTTAAAAAAAATAAATTTAAATGTTCTATTTTCTCTATATATTTATATAATTTTTTTTTTCATTTTATCTTATTTAGAAATAAAAAAAATTAAATTTTTAATTTTATAAATTTTATTTCAATATTATAACTATTTTTATTCCACCGTTGAAATAAAATTAATAATAATATTATTTTTATTAAATTTAATTTTTATCTTTATTATTATTATCATTTTTATTATTAAACCTAACTTAAATAAATATCTTAAAAATTAGTGTGCTAAAATATATTACTTGTAAAACCAAAACCCTTATTTGTATGCAGCAGAAGACACTAGCACCCCCCTATTCACAGGTAGCATAATAGCTGGTGCAGAGAGGAGCAATATAGCAAGTACTTATTAATTATTGTGTCAATAAAAATTTAAAATAATGAAATGGTAATATATATATATATATATTACGACCACGTACCATTGTTCTAGAAACACATTAAAAGCTGGTGACTCTCTTTTCTTACATTCCACGACCTTTAACAATTAGGTATTTGCCTATGAAACTTCCTTTGCAATTATATATTATATTTTATATATAATATAAAATTACTTTTAAACTTTATATATATATATTGTTACTGTTTTCGATAGGATAAATATTTTTCTCAAATTGCCTTAACTTTTAAATAAACATAATTTAACAATATATATATATATATATATATATATTTAATTATAATTAAATATTTTCTTTAATTTTAAAATTTATTCATTAATTTAAGTTTCTATATTTATTAACATATATATCTTCAAATATTTTAGTTATTTAAATTTTAAAAATTATTTTTTAATTCATTAATTTTAAAAAAATGACAAATTAAATAAAAAAAATAAGGATAGTTATTATTATTTTAATAATTTATCAATTAAAATATTATTTTTTATTGTTAAATGATTAAAATATGATAATATTAACCATTAAAAAGAATAAAAGTAAAATTTAGTATGAAATTTTTTAAGAAAAATTAACAATAATAATAATATTTAAATATAAAATTATTTAAATAAATATTTTTAAATTTTTTAAAAAATTAATAAAATATTTAAATAAAAATAATAATAATAACCAAATATTTTGTGAAAAATATTTATTTTACCTGTCTTTTTAAAATGTTAAATAATTAATTTTTAATATCATGACATAAAAAAATAATATTTTAATAAAATTATTGAAGATAATATTATTCGTTTCTAATTAACTATTTTTCTCAAAATTGAGTTATTAGAAAACATTTTTTTTTAAATTTGAGGGACTAAATGCATTCTAATGCTTAACATGAGAGACTTAACTAACACTTTTCTCGTCTATATATATTATGTTGATGTTAATTTTCGTTAAAAATATATTAGGACTTTGAATCAATAAGGAGTAACAATCGTTAACTCTTAAATATTTAAGTTAATTATGATATTTGTAAAAAGTATAAAAAATTAAGGTTTCATTTTTTGATGAACAAAAAATATAATATTTGTGAATGTTATTTTTAATTATGATATATGAGAATCAATTATGAGATATCTTGTAAAGTATACACTAATGAATATATATAAATATTAAAAGTTATCTATTATACATCTTTTAACTGTATAAATAGATCAGCTTAACGTAATAATTATTTATATATAATAATTTATTTTGAATAATTATTAAATATTTATTTTTTTATAAAAATTATCTAACGTATATACTCAACTCAAGACTTACTCTCCAAGTTTTTTACTGACTAAGACTACTAATTATTTATCATATAAAATATATTAAATTATACCTAATAATATATAAGTTAATTTGCATGGCATTAGTTAGTTTCATATTTTTTATTTTTATAATTAATTATTTATGAGATTCTTAATTTAAATCCTGATCATGAAGGTGATATGCACTTAACACAATTCCACTAAGACTTCGTGCTCTGCATTCTTTTTTTTACACGAAAAAAGTAAGGGGAAAAAGCAAGAACAAGTAAAATGCAGACACATTCCAAAATATTAGTTGATTTTTTAAGATATGATGTTACTTTATGTACTTTCATTTTATATCGTAATTTAACAACGTAAAACTTAATTAATTTTTTTTTAATAAACAACACATACATGAAAGATATAATGAATAAGAATAATTCACACACACTTTAAAAAACTAACTTTTAAAGATGTAATTGTAGTTATATATTCTTATTTTACATCACAATTTAGTAACGTGAAACTTCATTAATTTAATAAATAGCATACACACTAAGAAACTAAGGGTAGAAAACATCAATAAATAGAATACACATATATTCTAAAAAGCTAACTGATTCTTGGAGATACAGTGGTACTTATATACTCTCATTTTATATCACACTTTGACAAGAAGTAAGTGAATAGAATAAGAACACTTAAAATCTATACACACTAGAAAAAACTATATGGCTTTTAGAGGTACGATGATACTTATATATTCTTATTTTATATCATATTTTAACAATGTAAGATTTTGTTATTTCTTTTTGAATAAAGAACATACATATAAAGAAAGTAAGGTTAGGATCGAGAATAGAAACAAATAAAATCCATGTACGCTCCAAAATGCTAGCTAATTTTTAATATTTTATGTCGCATTATAACAATATAGAACATCCTTAATTTTTGTTTGAATAAACAATAGACACGAAAAAAAATAACAAAAAATAATAAAGACAAGTCACACAGACTAGCTGAATTTTAGCAGTGTTATGGTACTGACTTGGTGCTCCTCACTCTTGAGAATTGAGAGCGAGAGACACAAACAGAAGATGATTAACTTGTCTGATATATGGAGGTCAAGCCATTCATGGTCATATAACGAAGAATACTCCTACATTTCAAAGCAACTTATTGGTAAATAGTAAAATATTAATGTTTTTGCTAAAATGTCTACAAGAATAAAAGCATTACACTCCTGATATAACAAAGGGGAAAAGGTCATCGCATGTACTCGTGAAGGAAAATAACTTTTATCCTAACTATTACTTGACTGAAAATCTTAGAAGCCCTTTCTCTTTGTTATATTAACCCTACTTCACATGTGTACCGTACAACTAAATTTAAGCATCCTACTAATATTATATAGCACTCCTAGCTCAGAAATTTTCCTTCCCCAAATTATTAAGTCCATATAACGTTTTTACTGAAAGAAAATATTAATGAAAGGAAGATATTAATAGATTTAATTAAATAAAAAAAGCTATTATGAAGATGGTCTAATGCCAATCCTGTGTTATCTTCGCGCAATCTTTCACTAAGTGTACAACAAAATTACTTAGTAAGAGAACCCATTACACAAGAGGCAAGCAGTTTACTCAATCTACAGCCTTAAATTACCTTTCAGTATCAAAATGCATTATATCATCTTACCATGCACAAACAAAATATGATTCCAACCATACTTGGTTGCAACACACAAAAGAGGAACTCTGTTCATTTCGTTAGCTTCAGCATTATAATTATTTACTTTGCTTATCTTCTTCTGGGATCTCTACACCCTTTAGTTTTGTTTATCTACATATTTGTTTTGTTTTACAGCTCCGAAGATCACTTGTTTAGCGTTCGATGCAGTATTTACTTCACAGTGCACCCTGAATCGTATTTTCCTCTGTTTTACTGCCATTCTCAACGGCCATTGCATCATTAGCTTTTGTTGTCACTTGGAGGAGTTCAAAAGGCAAAGCTGCTGGATCTAACTCAAGACAACCCTTTGGTGCATTACGAGCTTCTTCACCAGTTAGCTGGTAATTAGGTACCTGATGTGAAAACCTAAACATCTCTTCTTTTGGAATTCTTGTTATTTCTATGGTATCCAACTGCACGCAAAACACTGTCCTGAAACCAGCAACCTTAACTAGGGGAGCAGCAGAAACACCTTGCTCTTCATCGAAATCGTCAAGCACTTCTACCACATCGTATTTGTGTATCACTTCATTGGAAGTATGTTCGTTCCATTCATGTGACCAATTTCTATAAAGCGCCCAAACTTCCCCCTTTCTTGGATATATCTGAATCAAACCCTCTGGCCCTTCTATCCAACTTACCTTGTGCGAAAAAGAATTCAATGCGGTAGCAATTTCCCGTCTGCTAGTTCTGAATTCCCCACAAGTTTTAGTAAAACCAGAACTTATCCAATCCAAGGGACCCAATTCACAGTTACTTTTTGAGTTAAGCCAACTGATGCGCATCTTGAATGGTGTCAATGACATCACCTTATGAATTCGAGCATAATAACGAGGCATCCCACCATTGTCATCATATGCAGCCCAAACCTCGTCATCTCTAAAGCAGCTCTCAGTTCTGTCCAAGTCAAAGTTATGAAAATCAGGATCTGGAACACTGATAGACGATGGTGAAATGTCCTCTTTATCCAAATTGTCAACAGAATCACCAGCTTCAGGCTTATTATCGGTAATAACAGAATTGGCCTTTGCAGTGCTCATCTGGTTTCTTGCCTTGTCTTTCTCCTCATTTTTTTGTTTGCTTTTCGCTTCTTTGATTGTTATTGAGCTCCACTTTTTAAGCCTCCAGCCGATTTCAGTCCTTGCTTTGAACATCAGCATATTTTTAATTTCAGCATATGGCAATTCTCTCTCTCTTTCAGGCTTTTCGTGCATATCAGTGAAACCAAGGACAGTATCTATTCCAGAATTTCCTTTTCCCAGGCCCAGACTAGCCATGAAGCCTCTATGACCATTCAAATAGATATCTTCGATTTTTCTCCTTTTCCAGGGCATTTCTGGTTTAAGGGGACAATTACTTGAAGTGCTCGAAAATTCACTCCTACCCAATTCAACAGTGCATTGTCTTTCCTCTCGCTCCCTTTTCGCCTTCTCACTAGGTAGCTGATTCATACTCACAGAATGAGCAGCACCATAGTTTGGTCCAAATGTAGTACCAGCAACAGTGGTCTTTGAGAAAGGACCACAGTGTGAGTTTGTTTTGCAACTAGAATTAAGACCTGAAGTCATCCCAGGTTCTGAACCATACGCACCAGGACAATTTCTTCCAGAATTAAATTGATTACCACCAACAGGTTTCTGACTCGGTTGACGGTAATACACATTAGCTGACCTGGAAACATTTGGAGGTAGACCCTTTTCTAATGCCATAAAGGTCTCATGACATTTTTGGCACCGAAGAGTGTGATTTAGATAAATCCTGAGGTACTCAAAATAAGTCTTGCACTTATTGCAAATAGTCCAAAATGTACCAGTTTTTTTAACATGAGGAATTGACGTGGAACCAGTGTCAGCTTTGTCTTGAGTCGTAGCATTTGAATTAGCACTTTTGGTAAATTTTTGATGTCCATTTGCACTGGGAGGAGCTGTAGGTCGATGTGTTTGGGGTTGAACTTTCTGTTGAAACTCCTTCAAATTCCTCTTTTGGTTATATTCTAGTCTCTTTGCTTTGTCGGATAACAAACTCCATGCCTCTGCCACCAATTTGAATGCATCCTCTGCACCAAGAGACTTGTTTTTATCAGGGTGAAGAATTAGAACTAACTTCCTATACTGTTTTCGAATAGCGTCATCGTCAGCTAAAGGGTTCACACTAAGTATGCCATACCAATCCACTTCACCACTAATTTTATTCTCAAAAGAGATGAGCACATCAATTGTAATCAGCATTTGGTTGAGACCCTCAAGCTGAGGATAAAGATTTTGAGCCTTCAATGCAAACTTCTTTGCAGCAGCATAGTTCCTCTCTGTAAATTTCCTTTCAGCAATCTCTTTAGCCCTGATCGCCTCATCTTTATTACACTCCATATTTAACAACGAGTTTAAGCAAGAGTCAATCTACAATATCAGAATTTACCCCTAAACAACAAAACAGAACAGAACAGAACCCTCAGAACAAAATCGAAAGTTTTTATTTTTCTAAAGCTTACGAGCCATTACTACCTGCATCTACTGTTAATTAAGTAGAATGAGATAACCAAATCCTAACAAGATATGCTTTCTGATTAAGATGTTAATGTCATATCGAAAATAAAGTTAGTACAATATCAGTTGATAGTCAATTTTTCGATCGTCAATAAACTTTATATATATTAAAAAAGCCAACATTTAATACTTTGTTACATAAATGACCATTTCACTTTTAACTCGAGTTAAAAATCTACTTAAAAAAACATATGTTCATTTTCTTACTCAACTAAAAAATATATGTTTATTTATGTCGTAACTTCTACAAGTGTTAAACAATATTATACCATATAATTAAACCAAATTTTTTCCGACGCCACTTTCATTATGTCCAACAAAATGACGATGAGGCTACACCGATCTTCAAAATAATATTTCCAAAAAAATTTAAAGAATAATACACAATTCAAACACTTCAAATCTATATACATGTAACGACTTCACAATTGATTTTAACGATTAAAAGATTTAAACATTCAATCGGATTTTATGATTTGAAACCCTAACTCACAGAGATTCACAACATTGGACCTAATTGCCAGAAAATGTATTATCTGAAGCAAAAACTGAAAATAAGAGAAAGTTTAGGATTTACCCGTGTAAGAAAAAAGTTCTTAGGCCACGAAGAATTTGAACCAGAGATCCATTGCAAAATACACTGACCCAGTTGTCAAACCCGCCCTAGAGAAGCTTCGAAGACTTTTCAATCACCCTCACCGACCCAAAATAATTTATCCTTCCACACACCACAATTTATGCAAAAAAATTTAGAAAATTAAATTTTTATCATAAAACTTTGAAATTTATTAGAAAACATCATTAAATGTTAATTTATTATTTTTATAACATTAAATTTTATTACTTTTATAAAAATACGTAATTTTTTTTAATTTTTATATTATGAAATTTTATAAAATATTATAATAATGTTAACTCCGATAAGTTAATGCATGTAAATGATAATTATATTTATAAATTTTAATGATGTAAAAATAAAAAAAAATTGATAATATTTTTATAATATTTGTAAAATTAATAATAATAAAGTGACAAAAATTTTTTAATAAAAAATTATTTTTTTATTTAATTAAAATTGATATGATATTTATTAATTTTTTAATTTATATAAGTAATGATTGATTATAATTTAAATTATTATTATTATATTTTATTTAATAATATTAATATATAATTAATAATACGGTAAATTAAATATTTTATATATTTTTATTATAATAATAATAATTGTTATTATTATTATTATTATTTCAGCATGATTACCCTTTCCATTTTAGATCAGTAAAACTTTATATACAAGTAATTATGTCACTCTTATTTGAACAGTGATAGAGATATCTATCGGTATCGGGTGAACGACGCGAGAGCTACGAGAGCTTTTATAAAATTAATATTTTAATTTTATAACTTAAAAAAATATACATTCTAATCATAAAAAAACTCAAAATAATGATTAGAGTACATCTTTTATAATAAAAAAATTGGACTAAAGTCAACAATTTTTTAATTTTATGAGATTAAAATGTTAAAATTAAAATTTATAGAATTAAATTACTATAATTAAAAATTATAAAATTAAAATTTTATAAAATTAAAATATTATAGTTAAAAGTTATAAAATTAAAATATTATACTTAAAAGTCATGAAATTAAAAAGTTTTTTTTTGTTAAGGAGCACCTTATATCCTTCTTCCACCAAAATAATATGAGTACAACTATTTACTCCAATTGTGACTTTTTTTTAATATTTTAAATCTTTATCTTATTAAAACAATTAAGATATAACATTTAAAATATTACAATTAATATAGAATGCATAAAAGCTTAAGTAATTTTCTTAAATTAGATGTTATGATCTTATTAAAAGATAAAAATTAAAATAATTTTTATAAGCCCCCAATTGCTATTGAATATCGAGTATAGTGGTTCTCTCTCACATAAAGGACTGAAATTCCAACCGGTAAAAAATAAATATATTAGTCAGCGTAATTTTTATTCGAAATTTATTTTTTTCAAATGATATTGATGTAATTTGTTATGGGCATTAAAAATTAAAAATTATATAACATACATATATTAATATATATCATATCTGTTAATGTATATAATGTTATGAGTTTTAAGTACAATTAATTTACTTATATTTTTTATATAAATGTATTATGTATGTTTCTTAAAATATAAAATATAATGTAATTATTTAATATTTTTAAAAAGATACTTTTGATAGATAAACAAATGTTTAGAATCTTATTGTTAAATGATTATTGTTTTTTTAATTATTAAAATAATATTAAATAAAATTTAACATAGAGATAATATATGCCAAACTTTATGAGATAAATTATGATACATAATTACTCAATTTTTAATTGAATGTAAATTAAAAATATAAAATATTGATTTAAGTGATACAAGTATTGTAACTTATAATAACAGTCAATTTGTAGAAAATATTATTAAATTATTGTGATTGTTTCATTTATATTATTAAACTATTTTTCGTATTATTTATACTTAATGAATGAATAAATTTAAGAAATTTAGGTGAGTAAATATTAAACGAGTGGATAAATTTTAAAAAGTAATTATTATTAATATATCTATTGAATTTTTAATAATTTAACTGTAAAATTAATATTATATAAAATTAATATAAGTTATAATATGAAAGTATTTATAAATTGTATTAATAATTTAAAATATTATAAATAAATATAAATATATTTATGTAAGTAAAATAGATTAATAATTTACCTGAAATAAATTACAAAATTTAGGAAAAATATCACTAAACTTGCACCTAAGGAAAGCACCCTATATATGTAGAGAGTTGTGTACATGCAGAGGCAAATTTTTTAATTATATGTGTTGGTAAACAAAAACTCATTAATTAATTGATTAATTATTATATTATTATTGTATATGAGATGGGAAAACTAGTCATAGGTGTATAGAATTTATTGTACATTTATATGAAAAAAATTTAATTATTGATTGTTTGATGATTTAAAAATAATAATACTTATTAATAAATAGTGGATCTATATATATCAATTTGATAAAAAAAATGTTAGGATATAATATTATAGGATTTTTTTGAAACTTGAATTTTTCCTATATGACTAACTTGTACACAAATTTTCTTATATCATTTCATTTATTTCTGTTTAATAGTGCAATAAATTGTTATTTTGAATATAGCATGTAGTTATTTAATTTATTTTAAGTTTATTACATGTATAATGTTATTAGAAAATGATTAACATATTTGTATAAATAATTTTTTTTTATAAATTGAGTAATATAAATAACACAAAAAAATAATAATACAAATAAAATAAATATAAAATAATAATAATAATTGGATGATATTTTGGCAAATTTACTCGTTAAAGAATGCTTTTTTTTTTGTTGTTGTTGCTAAAATCTCAATAATGAATGTTATTTTGCTTTAAAAAGAGCAAGTCTTACTAAAAAAACTGATGGGATGGAATTTACGTTGACGTTGGGGTTTGGATTATTATAAGTAGTTAATATTTCTATTGGGAGTAGAGTATAGTAGATTTTAAGATTGAGAATTCAAATTTATTAAAAAATGAATAATTAGGTGTATAATGTTATTTAAAAAAATTATTTATATAATTTTATTTTTATATATTTTATGAAGGAAAAAATATATTAGCAAGGAGATTAAAAATAAATTTTATTTATGAATGAAAGTGTTTTAATACTCATTAATAATTCTATTCCAATTTTTACTATATAATTATACAAATGGTTTTATTTTGAACTTACATAAAATATATATTTATTTTGTACATTATACAAGAAAAAGATATCTGTATTAAAGACACAAATTTATATATATATATTATATTATATTATATTATATTATATTATGATATGTGTTAATATTAATTAAAAAAATAAGTTGTATTTTTAATTTTGAGAATAATTTTAATACATATAAGAAGTGAGTGTAAATGTGGGATTTTGGGGAAATTCCCGCCTCATTTTCATCCCCAACTGCCCTTGGCCTTGGGCTCGCTTCTCTGTTTGTGTCGAAACAAGAAACTTTGTGCTTGTGTTGACTACGGAGTTTCAATTTTGTTTTTTATTTTTTATTTTTATGATAGAAGACCGACCGTGGGTCTCTCTCTAGTCTCTATGACCTATTCAACTCAACATTTATTCCCAGAAACTTCTCTTCTTCTTTCTCATATCCTTCTTTCTGAATATTAATTTTGAGCAAATTCCCTTTCTTTCTCAGTTCGTTTAACTGACTTGCTTCTCCTATCACTCTGATTTTCCCTTCTTCTATTGGTATTTTTTTTTAAAATTTTGTAATTTATTTATTTATTTTTACTGTTTCTGAGGTAAATTCAGTTAGCAGACCTTTGGTAGTTGTTCAAGTCATCCGGGAATTTAGGATTTTTTTTTTTGGGTTCTTTTCAATTTCAACTCTTTTGATTTGGGTTAAATTTGATTTTTCTTTTAATAAATTTGATTAAAAGTGATCACTCTTTAATCTTTATTTCTCATTAAATGGCATTCTGTGTTTGAATCAATTTTGAATTCTATGCCTATACATATTCGTGGGTGTTGCAGTTTTCCTTTTGAAATAACTACTACTCACAATTGAACTGCATGCGGTTGACTTGTAGATGTTGCAGTTTTGGGTTATTGCCTTTTGTAATTACTCTTTTACAGGTAGATAATACAACTGTGATGTGTCACTGGATCGTGAAAGCTGAACTTCCAAATTTTTTTATTTTAAAAGAATTTTTATGTTTTAGTTTGTTCTGTTGTGGATTTTGCGGATGTTGTGATTGTTTGATGAAAAATTACTTTTCTCGATCATTGGAAATTGTTCTTTATATTGAATCTCAATTTTTTTCTTGTTCCAGGAATTGACTTTGGAACCTCATGGTACATGACAAGGGACTCATTTGAGTTTATCAGTTTTAAAGAACTTCATTTCTCATTTGGGAAACGGCTTAGAAACAATCTATAATCATGAAATTCCCACCAGAGAAAACCGTGAGGTCAGTTCACTCAAATTTTGAATTTTGAGTTTTGTTATTTATCTTTGTAAGCATTTGGAATTTGTAAGAATGTTGTGTTTTCTGGTGTCTTAGAACACCATCAAACTTAACTTTAGGAATCGAAGTGTACATGTTAGATATATGCTCTGTTTCTACTTTTGAATGAAAATGTTTTCATAGATGTCGGACATAAAGTAGTGAACGGATTTTAACTTTGTTTATTTGTCTTTTTTAAGGTTTCAGGAATGGAATCCAGAGAAAAAATTTGATGGGTTATATACACCTAATGATGGGAAATTTCTTAGGACAATAAGCTCTGTTTCGAACAAGTTTCAAAGAGGTTTTGAATTCAGTTCAGAGAGGATTAAAATAATTAAACAAACATTGAAATCTTATTCATTTGACAGTGTTGTTTCTAGGAGCTTCGGTAGTCAAAAGAAGATTCTTGATCCTCAAGGACCATTTCTTCAGAAATGGAATAGAATATTTGTACTAGCATGTGTAATTGCAGTCTCATTAGATCCTTTGTTCTTTTACATTCCAGTGATTGATGATCAAAAGAAATGTCTAGGTTTAGACAACAAGCTGGAGATCATAGCTAATGTTTTGCGTTCATTTACAGACATATTTTACATAATTCATATCATTTTTCAATTCCGTCCGGATTTATTGATCCTTATTCTCGAGTATTTGGAAGGGGTGTTTTAGTTGAAGATGGTTGGGCTATAGCAAAGAGATATCTAGCTTCATACTTTCTAATTGATATTCTAGCTGTCCTACCACTGCCACAGGTGATTTGAATGACTTTATATTATGGTTAAATTTTGGGAGAAAGACATTGCCCATCATGTAATTTTAAACAAATGAATGTTTTAGTCTTGTAACTAAATTATATTTTATACCCATAACTTTAGTATAAAATATGTATTTTAACTTTATTTTTTTGAACTTTTAAAACTAAATGCATATTTTTTAAAATTTACGGCACTAGAACACTTCAATTGAATGCTATAAACTAATGCTCTTTTTGTAAATACTGAGATTCATCTTACATCCTTAAATTTTCATGTATAAATTGTATTGACTTTCAATCCCTTTAAATTTTGGGAGGATGACACTAGAGTTTTGTAGCTTTGGGAAAAGAGTATTTAGTTTAATCTTATAGTTTTCAACTTGTGTATTTTAACTCGTAATTTAAAAAAATTGTGCATATTAGACCTATAACTTTAATGTAAAATGAACACTTTAGTCTTATTTGTTTAAAATTTTTTGTACTAAATTACATAATTTTTTAAAATTATTGACTAAAACATTTCAATTAAAAATTATGGATTAAAATGCTCATTTTATAAGAGTTGTAAATTTCTTTGCCTTCCACGTATAAATTTTCACTCATAATTTGGTGATTGTATTGACTTTTAATCCCAATTGATCTTAGGCGGTGACTTTAATCATCATTCCAAAGATAAGAGGCTCAACATCGTTGAATACGAAGAATTTGTTGAAATTCATTGTTTTATTTCAATATGTCCCAAGATTTGTTCGAATTTATCCTTTGTTTTCGGAAGTTACCAGTGCTTCTGGCATACTCACTGAAACTGCTTGGGCTGGAGCTGCATTTAATCTCTTCCTTTACATGCTTGCCAGTCATGTAAGTTTGATTACTGTTGTAGTCTTGTTTATATCATTCATCACGAAAATTTTCCAGTAGCGGATTTAGTATTTTTATTCAGGAGGAGCCGCACTTTGCTCATTTGGTATTTTTATTCGCCCTTGCTGTTTCTATTGAATATTGTTGCTTTATTGTCTTCTTGTACTGCCTTTAATTTTTATGCGCCAAAATTTCAAAATGTTTGCTATGAACTTGACTTTATGAGGGTTAAAATTTAGCAAATTGTAGCGTCCATTTGGATGTGGATTTTTTGGAAGTAGTTTCAGTGAAAGAGGTTTGAGATAAAGTTATTTGGTCAAAACTGGTTTCAAAAGAAGTATTTAGATGTTTGGTATAAAATTATTAGAAGTGATAATTTAGTGATTATTTTAAAATGAGAGTATACATTCAAAATTACTTCTCTAAAAAAATAAGTATTATTTACTTCTCTTAAAAGCAGAAACAGTGTTTTCTAAATTTTTGGAAGCACGTTTCATATAACATTGAAATTGCTTTGATTCATTTGAAATCACTTTCCACCAAAAGGAGAAGCGGTTCCAAAATACACCTCGTATTCTCGATTTGTGTATCTGATTATCAATTAATGTTCTGTTATAGGTACTTGGAGCCTTTTGGTACTTGTTTTCTATAGAACGAGAAACTAAATGCTGGCAACAAGCCTGTGGGATGAACTCATCTTGTATTCATGATTTTTTGTACTGTGATAGCTCTGAAGGGATCAACAAGGTTTTGAATGATTCCTGCCCAATACTAGAAGATAGCTCCAAATTTAATTTTGGAATTGCTTTTGATGCCCTTCATTCTGGTGTTGTGGAGTCTACCACTGATTTTCCACAAAAGTTTTTCTATTGTTTCTGGTGGGGACTAAGGAACTTGAGGTGTGTTCAAGTTCTATCTTCAACTACTTGATCATATTTATTCCTCACTCCTCTTATTAAAAATTTATCATGCTCTTGCCCTATTTTGTATGTGTAATGTCTTTGTTGTCCGTGTTACTTGGAATTTTCATTTTTTTTTTGTGAGTTATCCATGCTCAAGAGATATAACGTGGACACGAACTTGGTTATTCATGTACTCTAATTTAGTAAGAATTTACATAAAATTGAGAAAAATAGATATATTCTATACAAGAATACGTTACTACTATTCTTATCATAAAAAAATCTGTGTAACATAGGTCATTACTCATCAATTTGTGTATGCAAACAACACCCAGAACAGGGACAGGACAGGACAGGGCTTCTGTTATTACTATTAGTAGTACTCTTCATGTTCAGAATCATTTTCTTTGTGGCTTTAAAGTGTGAAAGCTGTACGCTCGTCTACCTGAAGCCATAGATCTGTATACGAAAAATTATGGTTGTTATTTTCTTGTGCAGTTCTCTTGGTCAAAACCTCAAAACTAGTACCTATGTTTGGGAAATTTGCTTTGCAGTCTTCATTTCCATATTTGGCTTGGTCCTTTTCGCATTTCTCATTGGAAATATGCAGGTAAATATCTATCAAGTTAATTTTATTCAAGATTTTTTTTATTAACAAACGGTCTAAATCCTTGTAAATGCCTGGGTTTCAATCTCAGAACAACTCAAAAGTATTATATGAATTTAGAATATCATCGTGAAATTTCCATTGTAATTTAGAATATTCATCTTATGCGCAAACTGAACTTGAATTTGATATTATTTATTGAGCCTAGTTTTCAACCCAAAAAATTAATATTTAAAGAGTATTATTTCACCCTCATTTTATACCCAATTTACTTTAAATAATTTTCCAATATCGTTCTCACATCTAACAGGCATGTGGTTAATTTTCTCTTTTAATTATTGATGAGCTTCTTTTAAGGAGAGTGTACCTTCATGTAAATTTTTGTAGTCTACATCTTGATTCCTTGGGCTTATAAATGTTAAAGGTTTTGATTATATATTACTCTTTTTTCCACAACAGACTTATTTGCAGTCACTTACCACAAGATTGGAGGAGATGAGGGTTAAAAGGAGAGATGCAGAACAGTGGATGGCCCATCGCTTGCTCCCTGAGAATTTAAGGGAGCGTATCAGGCGATACGAGCAATACAAATGGCAAGAAACCAGAGGTGCCGATGAAGAATATTTAATCTGCAACCTTCCTAAGGATCTTAGAAGAGATATAAAGCACCATCTTTGCTTGGCTCTGCTCATGAGAGTGAGTTTCTTTACCCCTCTTCTCATAAAGTACTAGTTGTTTATTTCTATTAAAGGAGAATTTGGATCTCACTAGTTTTTGCTTCTGTATTTTATAAAAGCACTTCTGACAGCAAAGCACAAAGCAATTCAGGACTAAACGTAATAAAATTTATTATAAGCATTTTCAAGACTGGAAAATACACTTTTGTTCTTGTTGACAGATGTGCGCTTTTGTCTGAAATCGCTTATATCTGAAATTACTTCTTTCTGAAACTGTTTATGTTTGAAACCACCTTTTTTTCTTTCTGAAATTGCTTATGTCTGAAACACTTTTTTCTAACACTGCTTATGTCTAAAATCACTTTTTTTTTTGTCTGCAATCGCATTTTTTTGTAACCGCTTATGTTTGAAACAACTTTTTTCTGAAACCTGCTTTTGTCTGAAACAATTATTTAAACAAAATCACAATCAAACAGACGTTAATTATAAGTTCGGTTTACTCAATCAAACTTCGCATGAAGTCGGCCCTTGTTTTCCTTTCTCACTTTGTTTAATATTCAGAACATATTATCCTCTATTTTTTGGCATATACTCTCCAACTCACTGAAGAGGTTACTGATTAACACTTTAACTGTAACTGCAAGCACAAAAATATGCCACTTTGTTTCTATGTCCAGTTATGCTGATTAAGAATATATTATCCTTCAAGTGTTTAGTGGATTAATAATTATGAAATTGGATGCAATCAAGGTACCAATATTCGAAAAGATGGATGAACAACTATTGGATGCAATGTGTGACCGTCTCAAGCAAGTGCTTTTCACAAAGGACAGCCACATTGTTAGAGAGGGAGACCCAGTTGATGAGATGCTTTTCATAATGCGGGGTAAGTTGTTGACTACAACCACTAATGGGGGAAGAACTGGTTTCTTCAACTCTGAGTATTTGAAAGCTGGTGATTTTTGTGGAGAAGAACTTCTTACATGGGCTTTGGACCCCCACTCCTCATCAAATCTTCCAATATCAACAAGAACTGTCCAAGCACTGTCTGAAGTGGAAGCATTTGCATTAAAGGCTGATGATTTAAAGTTCGTAGCTTCTCAGTTCCGGCGGCTTAATAACAAGCAATTGCGCCACACTTTCAGGTTTTGCTCACAGCAGTGGAGGACATGGGCTGCTTGTTTTCTTCAAGCAGCATGGCGCAGGTATTGTAAGAGGAAACTCGTGGAGTCTCTTAGGGAGGAAGAGAATAGGTTGCAAGATGCATTGGCTAAAGCTGATGGCAGATCACCAAGCTTAGGTGCTACTATCTATGCCTCACGCTTTGCTGCTAATGCTCTTCGATCTATAAGCCGTAGTGGTACTAGGAAACCAAGGGTGCCTGAAAGAATACCTCACATGTTGCTTCAGAAGCCAGCTGAACCAGATTTTACTGCTGCAGACCGATAGACCACCTATTTCTTATTGTATGATTGGTTTTGTTTTGTACATGTTAAATTGAATCGTTGTTTTCCTCTTTTTTTTGGGTGCTATGCAACCATAAATGATAGTGCAACTACGTTAAGTTAGAAGCTATGCTACTTAGATCAAGTCTGTATACTATATTGTCACGACCCTAAATTTCAAATAGTGATTGTACGGTACTTAGCACGGTTCGTTGTACTAAACCTACCTTTCAACCCGAACAAAACACTCCAAAAAAACTAGAAAGAGACTTAGAAATTTAGAAGATTCAAGAGTAAAGCAAGAACTAAAGAGAGTTTGTAAAGAATGTCTTGTATTGCTCTTTAAAGAGGTTATCTTACAATTTCCCAAGGATGATTACAATTGAAGACCAATAGGTCTATTTATAGTGTGACACTAAGCTTAAGATCATGCCACAAGTTTCTAGATTCTTCTATGTCTAGAATGTTCAAGAATATAGTTCTAGTTTTATCTACAATGTGTCACAAGGTTCTAGGACCTTCTAGTTAAGTCTAGCCAACTCTAGAGTCTTTTAGGATTGTCTAGTTTCTTCATGCAAGTTCTAGGATGTTTCGAAAGCTTCTAGAGACTTCTACATCCTTCATGAACCATCCATCACGTTTTAGAATATTTCAACCTCTTCTAGCACATTTTAGCACTTGCTAATATACTTTGGAACATTCTAGAGTCTTCAAGGTTTAAGTTGAGTCTTCTAGAGTATGTACAATATATGTGCAGAATGTGAAATTATAAAGTCATATCATAAATGAAATAATGAAGTTATACATTCACGTGTGCACATAATTTAAATTTTTTCGATCAAATGTTAGAATAGTTGATTGAAAGATAATTCAATACTACAAGTGTTTAATTGAAACACAAATAAAATTAAAAAAATTCACATAACAATAGTACCTTAAATGAACGTTTTGTCCGCCTCTCAATAGAAGTAAAACTTACCAGACCACATTGGGTCGTTGAAATAAACCTCTTTGACATCATTATCTGCAATACAGAAAAATAAAAAACTTGAGCCAATGACATCATATTAATAACCCATCCCATTTGCATTAGCCAACTACAACACAAAGAATCAAGGAAAGAAGATCATATATAGAGACCAGAATGAGATTTTGAATCTGAGAACCACCCAAAGACAACAGTGGAGTGGCATTTAGCTCCCATCACAGGGGCAGACACCCTAGCCTTCAAACAACAAGAAGGCATGGCCTTCTCTGAACCATTTTCGCTACTAGCCTTCCCATCCATAGTCTTTTGGCATTCCAAATCTCTTTCTGCGCCTCCCTCCATATATTATCAGTTTTTTATCCGGCTCCAGTCTCTAGAGTTAGTATATAAAAGTAAGAAACCTAAAGGCCAAAACACAAAGCATCTATTACTAGTAAAGCCTAATCTCAATAAACTCACCTGCTTCATACAAGTTGCAATAGTTACACTATCAGCACAAACTAATAGAAAAGGAAAGACTATAAACTCTACGGGGGAGATCGACTATGTAACATCAGAAGCTTAATATTAAGAGCATACTGTGATACTTTCCCGTTTTAATATCCAGATTATGCAAATACGCAATTAAATGACTAAAACAGATCACATAAAGAAAACAGAGGAAGTAAAGAACTTATATGATGATGAAGTCTGCCAAAAAAATGTTGATTTAGAAATAAGAAAAGAATCCCTCAAATATCATGTATAATTAATTTCTGCCCTACCAGACACCAATATGTCAAAAAAAAATATCAAAATTTCCAGCTTTATCAGGAACTCCAACCTTACTTTAAAGTGCTAAAAGGTAAAATATATTTTTTCTTCTGTCAAAGTTGCTAGTAAAAATTACGATAAAAATAGTATTTAATAAAAAAATTGAAATTTTAATTTTAATTATAATATATTTATGATATATAATAATGATTATATCATTCTTTTTTTCATCAAGTTAATAACAAGAAAAACAAGAAGTAGCCTTTTCCATTGATCAAAGTGAAAAAAAAGGGGAAGCTCACGAACACAAATATTGAAGAAAACGAAATATTCCATGTCCATTTGAATTTTTTGTGTGTAATTGTGTGTTCCTTCAAAAATCGAATTCAATCCCTCTAATGTTTCGAAAATCAAAAAAAGAAAAAAAAATATAACAAATTTATGATGATCACTAATATCATGATAGATTTTAATTAGCTTCTTAAAATTTTAATAATGGTCAATAATAAAATTGTGTCCTAAAGGCCAGTCCAGTAGAAGTAATCTAATTAAGTGGTATTTCTTCCCAGTAAGCTAAAACTATTCAATTCTAAGGTGGTAGTGGCACATAGCATTCATCAATTAAGTGAGTTGTTAAATTATTCAACTATTGGGTTATAGTAATGTAAAATGTATTTCTTCGTGAAAAAATCTATTTATGATCAAATATGTGTAATAATATTATTACTAAATATAATATTTAATGAAAAATTATAATTTTAGATATGTCTAATATTATTAGTAAATATAATATTTAATTAGAAATTATAATTTCAGTTGTAATCGTGACAGGTAGAAGTATTATTATTTTATATTTATTTATTGATAAAGAAAAGAGTAATATTATTTATGCATTCCACTAACGTATTCATTTTTTATTGGTTGTCAAATATGGAGCCTGCTATTAAATAAGTGGAGCACTTAACATGAGATAATAATAGGAACATTTACACTTTGTTTGGAGTCAGGATTTTGGGAGGAACGAAATTTATAAGAAAATTAGAAGAGAAAGAATCCGTGAGAAAAAAGAAAACTAAAACATTTTCTTTCATGAATTTTTTTTAAAGGAATTTCTAATACATGATTGACTTTTATTAGTTATTTATTTTCACTAAGCCTAAAAGTAGCATTTTTCTTATTAATTTTGAAATAAATTTTATTTTATTTTATTTTTTTAAATAAATTTTTGAATAACAGAAAATAATATATAATGATTTGATAACTTTATCTTCCATTTATATATAATATAGAAATATAAAATATAAAATTATTGGAGCTCATCTATTAAACCTGAGATAAGATGGAGGAGAATAGAGAGTAACATCAACTTCTTACTCTTGTTGAAGATTGTTATAAAACTCTTTAATTTAAGAAACAAATTAAGGAGTAAAACATGGAATAAAACAAAGAGCTTAATTTTAGGAGTTTAATTCAAGAAACAATTTAAAGAACCATTAATTTAAGGAATAATTCAAGGAGTGAATTTTCTTATAAATAGATGTGTAATTGTAATGAATTAAACAACCAAGTGTTCATTCCAATTGAGAGAAAAACTTAGAGAAAAAATTGAAAGTAATTTTCTTGGCTATAATTAGGTTGTGGGTTGTGGGTTGTGAGTGTTGTAAATACCTTGTGTAATTTATCTCCTTTCAATAAAAAGATCTGTAGTAGGTCTGGAGACGTAAGCAAGATTGACCGAACTCCGTTATCAAATTTATGTATTATTTTGTCTATTTTGTTTTCTTATAAATCTAGCTTATCGAGAATTTACGTAATTTCTCAACAACTGGTATCAGAGCTTTTGGTGGTGATTTCTGTCAATTTCCTACAAGATTACTATTCACGTAAATAGTAAATTACGTGAATAATGAAATTTTGTCAACGATATTTGTTCGTTGTCGGAGGTGTAATACACGGTGGTTTCCAGAAATAGTCAGAAATGATCCGGAAGAAGTCATATTTGAGTGGGAGCAATGGTCACAAATAAAGGAAAGGTGAAACTCGAGAAATTTGATGGCACAGATTTTAGATTTTGGAAAATACAGATAGAGGATTATATGTATTAAAGAAATCTATATCAACCTCTCTTAGGGAAGAAGCCAGAGGCTATGAAGGAAGAAGATTGGAATCTTTTAGACAGACAAGCCTTCAGAGTTATTCGATTGACGTTATCCCATAATGTTGCTTTCAACATAGCAAAGGAAAAGACCACAACAGGTCTTATGATAGCTCTCTCTAATATGTATGAGAAACCATCAGCCTCAAACAAAGTTCACTTGATGAGACGTTTGTTCAATTTGCGATAGCTCAACATCTCAATGAACTCAACACAGTCACAACCTAGTTGAGTTTAGTGAAAATTGAATTCGATGAAGAAGTACGAGCATTAATACTTTTGTCTTATCTACCAGAAAGCTGGAATGCTACTGTCACAGTTTTGAGTAGCTCGTCAGGAATAAATAAGTTGAAATTTGACGATGTTTGTGATCTGGTTCTCAGTGAAGAGATTCGACGTAGAGAGTCGGATGAATCATCAACCTCTTCAGTTTTGTATACAGAGTCAAGAGGAAGAAATTCAACCAAAGGGAATGGACATGGAAGAATAGACTATCGGGGTAGATCAAAGGACATGAGGTCCAAATCCAGTAATTCTAATAATTCCCATAGCTCAAAGACTATCAAGTGTTGGAATTGTTGGAGAACCAGGCATTACAAAAATCAGTGCAAGAGTGCACCGAAGGACAAACAAGTGAAGGTAGAGGCAAATGTTACTTCCACCTTAGGAGGAGATGATGCATTGATATGCTCTTTGGAGAGCAAGGAATAATCTTGGGTGTTAGACTCTGGAGCATCGTTCTATGCTACTTCACACAAAGAATTCTTCGAGAAATGTCCCTGAAAACCTTGGAAAAGTATATCTTGGTGATGATCAACCATGTGCTATTATTGGTAAAGGTGTAGTGAAGATTAAGTTGAACGGGTCTGTTTGGGAGCTGAAGGATGTCAGGCATATTCCCGACCTAAGAAGGAACTTAATCTCAGTAGGGTAATTGGCTAGTGAAGGCTACACTACGATCTTCCATGGTGATGATTGGAAGATTTCAAAGAGCGCAATGACAGTTGCTCGAGGCAAGAAGGGTGACACTATTTACATGACAGTAGAGGCACGTTGTTCAATCGCAGTTGCAACAAGCAATGAAACACCAAATCTGTGGCACCAGAGATTAGGCCACATGAGTGAGAAAGGGATGAAGATTATGCACTCAAAAGGAAAACTTCCAAGTCTACAATCTGCGGAGATAGACATGTGCGAAGATTGCATACTTGGAAAGCAAAAGAGAGTCAGTTTTCAGACAAGTGGCAGAACCCCAAAGAAGGAAAGGTTAGAGCTTATCCATTCTGATGTTTGGGGACCAACAACCGTCTCATCCATTGGTGAGAAACACTACTTCATGACTTTCATCGATGATCACTCTCGGAAGGTATGAGTTTACTTTCTAAAGCATAAGTCTGAAGTATTTGAGGCTTTCAGAAGATGGAAAGCTATGGTGGAAATGAGACAGGTTTGAAGATTAAAAAGCTCAGAATCGATAATGGTGGTGAATATGAAGACACCAGATTCAAAATTTTTTGCTATGAGCACGGGATCAAAATGGAAAGAACTGTGCCAGGTATGCCTCAACACAATGGTATTGTTGAGTGTATGAACCGAACATTGACAGAAAGAGCCAGAAGCATTCGTATACAATCAGGTCTACCGAAGCAGTTCTGGATAGAAGCAGTCAACACGACAACTTATTTGATCAATCGAGGTCCATCTATTCCATTAGAGCACATAATACCAGAGGAGATATGAAGCAGAAAAGAGGTAAAACTATCACATCTAAAAGTTTTTAGTTGTGTAGCATTTGTGCATATTAGTGATCAAGGTAGGAATAAGCTTGATCCCAAATCTAAGAAATGTACCTTCATCGGCTATGGTGATGATGAGTTTGGCTACCGCATTTGGGATGACGAAAACAAGAAAGTGAAATGTAACAGAGATGTGATTTTCAATGAAAGAGTGATGTATAAGGACATGCATAAAACAAACACCAACAACTCAAAAGAGAATGAGTCGGTATTTATAGATGCAGATGATGTCCCAGATAGTTTTGTAAAGGAATCAATTGTAGCAAGTCTTCAGCCAGAGGAACTCGTTGAACAGAGTAGTTCGCAATAGTTCGACACACCACAACCTCTTACTACAGCTCCTGTATTGAGAAAGCCTTCTTGACCTCATGTGCCTAACAGGAGATACATGAACTATATGTTGCTGACTGATGGAGGAAAGCATGAATGCTATGATGAAGCTTGTCAGACTTGAGATGCCAGCAAGTGGGAGACTCGAGATGCCAGCAAGTGGGAGCTTACCATAAAATTGAAGTTGTGTTCAACTTCAGTTGGTCTGCTAGAGTAACAAGACTAAAAAAGCTTCTACATTGATCAAGGTGTGAAGACATAGTGAAATCAGTTTTCAAGTGGGAGATTATTGGAGATTGCTATAAAGCTCCTTAATTTAAGGAGTAATTCATAGAGCAAAACAAAGAGCTTAATTCAAGGAGCAATTTAAAGAACCATTAATTTAAGGAGTAATTCAAGGAGTAAATTTTCCTATAAATAGATGTGTAATTGTAATGAATTAAACAACTAAGTGTTCATTCCAATTGAGAGAAAAGCTTAGAGAGAAAAGCTTTTGTGAGAGAAAATTGAGAATAATTTTTTTGGCTGTAATTGGGTTGTGGGTTGTGGGTTGTGGGTTGTGAGTGTTGTGGGTTGTGGGTTGTGAGTGTTGTAAACACCTTGTATAATTTCTCTCTTTTCAGTAAAAAGATCTGCAGTAAGTCAGGAGACGTAAACAACATTGGACGAACTCCGTTATCAAATTTATGTATTATTTTGTCTATTTTACTTTCTTATAAATCTGACTTATCAGAAATTTACGTAATTTTCCAACAACTCTTATACATTCTTTTTCTTCAAATCTATCTCTAAGGGAGTAGGAGTTCATACTCGAGCCTATAGAAAAATTATCAATTTGGAGGGCAAAAATATGGGCATAAAAAAAAAGCTTCATATATACTGAACATGATTAAATATTTTATTACAATGGTATATTTCAAAACGTTGATATTTAAAGGGATGTAAGATTATGATTTATAAGAAATATAAAAGAGAATATCATTTATTTTAATCTCAATTATCTAAATATAATAAATTATAAGAATTTATAATGAATTGTTATTTATACATTGTCATTACAACCACTTCATTATATCATAATATAGTAATTTTATGATAATTTTATATATTAATAATTAATAACAATTTTAAATGTACGCCATGCTTCAACAATTTCTAGATAATTGACTTTGATTGAAATAAGTCACAATTTAGATTGAATTGCAAAAATGTTTTCCTAGATTGTTTCTCCACTCTTATTGTAAGTGGTTTGAAATCAAATTCATTCATTACACAATTACACAATTACACAATTGGAGTATATATCATCGTTTTGAAATATAATTGTCAAAAAAATTAATTAATAAAAGCTCTTTATATTTATTTATGTATTGTGCTAGGAATCTTTTCCATATGGAGTAGTTGTAATTTAAAATATTTGAAAATAAAAATAGTTTTAAGAAATTAATAAATATAACACATTTAATTTTAATAATAAAAATAGTATTATTAATTTAGTCCTCGGCAAACTCATATTCATTTTAATTCAAAATAATTTTAGTATTTGTATTGTTTAAATTTTTGAGTTAATGAATCTTCTCTTTTTTTATAATTAATTTTTGAATCTTAGCTATATTTATTTCGTAAATTAAAAACGTATTAATAATAAGAATTTAATTTAATATAAATAATAATATTATTATTATGTTTATTTTATCAGTATAATTAAAATAATGATAAATATTAAAATAAAATTTATAAAATTATAAAGAAAAAAAATTAGAAATAATTTTTTTATTTTTAAATGAAATAAAATAATAAAAAATAATTATACAAATATGTGAGAAAATAAAATATGTCATCATATTTTTACTAGTGTTGAAGGTATTTTATTTAACATGTTGAATGATTTATAGTAAAATATTGCATGGTTTATAGCAAAATAGATAAAAAAATATTAGTAATGATAATAATTAAGCTGCATATTATAGGTATTTTTTTAACCCATCTATAATTAGGATAGATATATTGTTAGTTTTTTAGATATTGATTTTATTTTTTTTTAAATTAAATAATATTTTTATATAATTTAAATATATAAATTAAAACGAACGAGGGATTAATATTAATGGCATCGATTTTATTCAAATGTTAATAAGTGTTACAAAGACAATAAGATTTAACAAAAATTTAAAAGTTAAGAACAATAAGAAAAATAATAATAATAAATAAACTAAAATACCAACCGCTAAAGAAAAAAGAAACCACAGTTTTAGTTAAAGGCTTTGCAAATTAAAATTTAATCATGTCAAGTACTATCAATGATTGCATAATAATCAAACACCGTATAATATAAAAAGATAATAATAAAGCTTTTTTCCTATATTTCAAATCAATGTTTGAATCACGCAATCACTATTTGATCTAAATTAAAATAAAACATATACTCTAATGACATTTTCAAACCTTAATGTATTTCTTCTATTATAATTAAGGGGTGAGTAATTTGTCAAGCCATACTTTTTAACAATTTAGTGTGTGGAAAACCTCAATATTTAATTTATAATATCAATGGTCACAACCATCTTAAATTGGTCAATTATTAGAACACTAAAAAATAAAAATAAGTACGTCAAGAAAGGGTGTATTTTTTATTTATTTTTTGATGTATAATAATATTGAAAAATTAGATCATTAAATTATTATTTTTTATAATTGTAATGAAATTTGATCATTAAATTCATATAATTTATTGTTATTTATGTTAATATTTAAATGTATTTTATAAAAAGATATAGATTTATAACCTTATATCTAATTATATATTTATCTACCATACCCATTTTTTATCCTTATCTATTTTATTATTCTTATTTTTTTTAAAAAAAGTACATATTCTTAGAATATAATTTTTTTCTACAAATAGAGGTATAAAGTAAAATAAAATGTGATAATAAAACATAATATAATTCATTAATTTTAAAATGTATCTTATATTATCTAACTTATTTTTTATATGGTTTAGAATTATAAAGAGATTATATTTAAAATATTCTATTTATTGAGTTTAAATTGAACAAAAAAAAATACATAAAAAAAATGAACATGATTTTATATTAAGAAAATTTTAACACTAAGAAAAATGATGACAAATTATTTATAATATAACATCATTCTACAACATGATTCTACTGTATGAAACATGATTATATAATGTGAAAATTTCAATCGTTCATATTTGTTAAAAAATAGAGAAAACTTATTTATTTAAATATAAACCATTGATATATAAAAGTGTAAAAAAATTAGGTATCAAGGATCCCATAATTATTTAATGTAAGTAATTTAGTATAGATATATATCTAAAATATCCCTAAGGTTTAGCGTAACTTCATTTATGCCTTTATGGTTTGAAGAAAATACTAAAATGTCCATAGATTTTATAGTTAATATCATTGGTGTCTTTAAAACTAATAGCATTAATTTTTTTCATCTATATTTTATTAATATTCTCATGGTTCTAATATTAATTTGTGATTTTCGATCGCCGATTAGCCCTATGGTGAACTTTTAGCCAATCTGACATTTTTTTAGAAAATTAGACCTAGTTACATGTTCTAAATAAGCTTGTTCATGCCTTAAATAAGCTTGATCTTGTAACTGTAAATTCATACAACTATATGTTTTTGTACAAACAATGTAACTATAATCTTCAAAAAGATAATAACCAAACATAAGATTTCTAAATTCTCCTTTTTCATCATCTTTTTCTTCTAAGAAGACTTATTTTTGACTAAAATAGTTTTTTAATATCCTTGAAATAGGATAATCTATTATGCTTGTAATGACTTTAATATAATCTATATAAATATCTAATAAAATGTTGAATCTTCTAAAATTTTCAAGACAAGTTTTATAATCTTCATCTTTAAAATATTTATTTAAGACTAAAAGATAACTTTTATCAAACTTTTCTAATAAAATTGAATTTTTATCTTTCATTTTAATTTCTTTCAAACTGGTTGTTTAATGTTTAGTTGTTAATTCCTATACTTAATTTTTATTATTATATTATTGTGATATTTCTATCTTTATTTTTCTATTTATCAATAATATCACTTGATACAAGCAAATATCTAAACATTCAAGATCCTTAATTAGTTTAAAAGTTAAAATTATTATACCTGAACTTAATAGGTCCACCATGGTATTCCCATATGTTCATCTTTTCTTGTTACATCAATTATGCCTCATCTTTGCTCAAATCCTAATACACTCATTGTAATGGTGAGCCTTCTGTATTCGTACATAGATGGTGTATAATTTAGAATTACTAGAGAAGAATAATTGAACTCCATTTTATTCATGATATAATATTTATTACAAACTTAGGGCCAACTAAGAACCTTGAAGGGATTCCTAGACACTCATAATTACTGGGTACATATTTTTTTGTTGGGATTTCTAGATAGAGGGGATTTTTATGCTAGAGATTGTGTGTTTTTCAGAGGTATATGCTCTGGTTTTTTTGTGTGTCCTCCAAATGAAAATTAGGGTTCCTTTTATAGATAAGAAATCCCTATTTACAAGACAAAAATTACTATTTTATCCTTGCTTTCATAATTTGTTTGCTTTTCTGTTTTAAATATTAGACATTACTTTTTTCTTTGGTACATGCTACCGACTAAAGATGTGGGTCTACATCTTTATTTTTTTTTTGTCGTCTTCTACCAACAATTCCTCTTTTTATTCTTCCTTGTCATTTTCTACCGACATTCTTTTTGATGATGTTGATGATGATGTATCTTCTTCTCAATCTTTGATGCAATAAATGCATCTATGATCATTCGTGGCTTTTCTGGCATAGAAGTAAAATACTTTCCTTATTTCTTAACCTATTTCTAGGTTGTTACTGTTAAAATTTGTTTTATATTTGGTAACTTTTTTCACATCTTTTTCTGAAAGAGTTATGCTACTGTGAGAAATAATGATGACTTTACTCGTTGAATAATTTACTTTGATCTCAGTAGAGTTATTAATTTGCATGAGTTCGTATAAAACTTGGCCTAACATTTGACCTCTTAATGCATAGAGTTCTTCTGTGTTGAACTCCTTTTCTAGAAGCACCCTTGGTTTGGGAACTTCTATGTTTGTGTTAGAAATCCTTATCTTGATGAAGTGGTAGGGACTAATACATTAATTCTTTCTCATTCTAATTCATTAGTGAACTAAAAAACCTGAGATAAACAAGTTTGTCACCTGTTTTAATCTTCATTTCACCTTGAGTTATAAAAGATTTTCAATTCAATTTAAAAGGAACATTTTCTTTTATTTTCAACTCGTTTCTAAGTAATCTATTTTCCTCGTGTCTTACCACCTGCTATTGTTTTGTCTTTATATTTTTGTAGCTTCTAACAGGATGCAAAGAGAAAAGACATCAGCTTCTGGCTCAGGCTCATGGAAGAGTCCCTAATATTCTAGTACAAGTGGGAACTTGAGGTATTTTAGCTCGAATTCTTCTAGTGAAGCGAGTTAGTCTTCACCTCAACCGTCTACCTCTACTCCCCATCTCCAAACTATTCCCACTATGAGATTGAGCGTGCCTTAGACTCAGATTTCAGTGGCTAGGATGTGGAGGAAAAGAAAAGAATAAAGGATCTGAGGAAATGAGAGGTCGTGTTAGAGGTTGGGCGACGGTACCTAAAACTTGTGAGTTGTTCTCCCAGGATGAAAAGAGAATAAGAAGAACCTACGAAAACTCTTCCTCAGTTTAGATAATGATTCCTTCTGAGAGTGCTTGTAATAGTGATGCACCTCCCTCTAGGTGAACCATTTTTCATAAGAAAGCTCTATGGCTAGGGGTAAGGTTCCCCTTGTATCCTCTTATTATGAGGTTCTTGGTTAGGACGCAGTTTGCAATGGGGAAATTAATGCCTAACAGGTGGAGATATCTGCTCCGCCTAATGTTGATATGTCAAGAACTTGGTGTGGATTTGTAGATGGTTGAGTTTAATGAGGCATACATTCTAAAATAGAACCCCACAGATCCAAGGAGGGTGTATATGTCGGTAAAGCAGGATCGGGGGTGAACGTGTCCCTTCTTGAAAATGAGAAAAACTAGAAAGAGTACTTTTTCAACATTTCAAGTCGGTGGGAGTCTCAAACAAATGACACGAGGTTGGTAAAGAGCATTTGGAATGACACTAAGGTCGTGATTATAAATATGGATTCTTTAATCACGACCTTGAGTCTTGATGCGAAGCAAAGGTTAGCTAATATCCAAAACTATATTCCTGAGAAGACAAACTGGAAGACTCTATTGAACACTCTACATTTTGTTGCATGTGGGTTAATGAGGCACGGTGCTGTGGAGCCCCCCTTAGAGTGAATCCTAAGCCCCGAGATCCTTTTAAACCCCAGGCTCTTGTTAAACATAGAACTCTTCCTACAAATTTTGGGGGCCGGTTCGAGATGGTGCCAGATGATGGTGACTATATCCCCACTCTTTGTTCTTGCCTCATAATATTTTCTCCTTTTTTTTATTTTTTGAGGTGATTAACATATATCCTCTCGTTTTTAACCTATAAATTAGTTGGACTTGACCGCTGCCCAAATATTTTATCATATAAAGAGTAAGGGTACGTCGGGAGGAAAGAGTTCCCCTACGGGTGCACCTCCTACTCCTGATGGGGGATCATCAGTGGGTAAAAGGAGGGGTAAATCCTCTCATGAAGGTCATACTTCTTCTCTTAAGAAGAAGAAAAATAAGGTCAATATTGTTGAGTCTGCTCGTGACACCAAGCCTTTGAATGTTTTCCCTTCCTTATCACCCTTGCGAGAGCAACATAGGTCTTCAACTCCCCGTACACGTTCTAAAGAATTTGGCAATTCTTTAAGGGATTTGAAGAAGGGGAAAGCTATTGTTTAGAACCTTACTACTAATACTGATGAGGTTATCCTGAATCGAGGTTTGGCACCAGAGTACCTCCCGTGTTGTATGAGCCACATTTCCATCGATGCATGTAAGGAGTAGCTCGCGACTATTTGTAAGGGGCAAATTTTGGTGACGTCATTCGTCGTCAGATGTGTTATACTTTTTTGTTTGTGATATTCTGCAGTGTAAGCTCGATTTTTATTTGTTTGACATCTTTTCTTTGTTATAGTTTATGATACTTTATGATTTTGACTGAGCTCACAATGTGGGCTATTTAAAAGTCGAGTCGGTGAAGGAAAAGTAGGGTTATGCGTCGACGAGCTCAAAATACATTACATAGTTGGCCAGAACAACATGGTGGGAGAGCGATGTGATTGATAAAAAGGACAAGCTGAGGCTTATGCCAAAGGGGTGCACCGTCAAGTAAAGGCCGATGTGAATGCTATGGCTCAAAAGCTTGAGTGTAGTGTTGAGCGTGCATATGAGCTGGCAATGGAAACCTTCAAGATAGAGGCCAAGAAAAAGGGTTTGTACGAGTACTATTATCATATTTTGGGCATCCTTGTTACGCCCCTCTATACGTAAGCTCTTTCTATTGAGGAGGAGGGAGAAAGATTAGGCTCTTCTAGTAGTGAGGACGGCCCTAAGGTTCCTAAGAAAAGGGTAGCTAATCATTGATTTTTTTTAATAAAACTCGATTCCAATTTTGTTTGTATGGTTGCGGCTTGTTACTTCATGTAGAACAATAAGAGTAAAAATTGACTTTATTTAATAAAAAAATTAATTTTCCTCTTTATTGTGAATTTATGATGTTGATCTACCCATTGTCATTTATTGATTTTTTTATTTTTTTAGTTTTCATCCCTTATAAAAGGGTTTGAGAACACTAGTTTGATTCATGTATTTAAGAATCTTTTTCAATTCCTCCAACTATTTTGCTTGTGTTTTATGGATTCTGATCGAACTAATAGATGCTTAGTTTGAGCTTTTCGTGTTACGAATGGTAGGCTTGAGGACGAGGTTAGGTTGCTTAAAGTTGAGGTTGTTAAACTTGAACGTAATGCTAAAGAGACAAAGTGTAAGCTTGCTACTTATAGGGAGCAATTAATCCAAACTCAATCTCGAGAAAAAAGGACCTTGGATAGTATGACAGGTCTTGTTGATAGGGAATCATATTGGGAAAGTTTCTATATGAAGCGATCTGAAAGAGTTTTTCTTAAGGTTATGGAGGTTACCAATGATCTGGAGTGGGGCTTGCTTTCAATGATAACACCGCACCCCAAGCCTATGGCTTATGTACGTGAGAAGGTTATCGAGATTCAAACTGAGATATTGCCCTTGGTTGAAGAAACTGATGATCTAGACACTGGTCGTGTGTCCAAGCGTTTAAAGAGTTTTTAAATTTCTGTGGTGGTTGATTCTTGTATTAGTAACTATGAAAAGCACGGTGATTAATTTTTTAAATAATGAACATTCTGAGCGGCATGTGTTTATGTATAAAGACTATATGTTATGGTGAGAAAACTCGACCTTTTCAAATGCCAGGGTGATCTTCCTAATTTGTTTAATCTAGGTGATCGACCATTGGATTTGATTTATGGGAGAGAGCTTGACCTAGTTCCTGACCAAGGTGCTCATCTTCCTTAACGTTAGAGTGATGACTTGGTTCGTAACCCAAAGTTACATTGCCAATGACTGGCGTTGCATAGTCTTTCATCATTTTTTGCCAATTTTTAGCATCTCATATGGCTATTTGTAGTTGAAATTGATCCTCATCCTCTTGTGTATCAATATTTAGCTCCTAAAAATAGTTGAAGTCTCTAAGAAAGATTTCTAACTTGAAAAAATGTATAGGCTTAAAGTAGAAAGATGTAGGGAATCTAAAAAAATTATTTTTATTTTTTATACTTTTTTCAATTTATTTTTATTTTTATTTTTTTATGCTAAATTTAAAGAATGGACACAACTTTTAAAACAAAAGTATTTCTATTATTTTATTTGAATTTTATTACACACATTCTTAAAACAAAATAAACTACAAGAAAGGAAAATACAATAATGGGTGACCTACCACTTAGGACTAAAATTCATCGTCCTCTAGTAAGACGTTGCTTGGAGATTTTAGAATGAAAAATTCAATGTCTCCTCTTCGTTGAATTTATTTGATCCCATTTGACCATTCAGTTAGTCTTTAATTTGTTTTTGCAAATGGTCAACTAACAGTTCCACATGAACTTCCACCATTTTGATAGAAGCTTCCACAGAGTCCAACGTTGATTGGTTTTAGACTGGTTATCTCTACAGACTTGAATAAAAGAATTCAAGTTGTCCTTCAGGGTTGGTTTATTGGGAATGTTTCTTATAATTGGCTGGTGGAATTGCTACCTTGGCTTATTTGTGCTTTAGGCAAAATAAGGGTTGTTTTTCCTCCAAGAAAATTTGGGATGATTTCTCCACCCAGAATTGTAGGTATTTTAATTGGGGTCGAATCTTGGTCTCTATTGATATTCTCCCAAAACATTAACCTATTCATGTCCAGTTGGTGCTCTCCTTGATATGGACAAGTTTCAGTACCATGTCCTATGTTGCTACACAAACCATAATTTGCGTAGTGAGAAGGGAAACTTGTTTGGTCAATTGAAAAAGTTGTTGTTGAACTTCGTTGTCAATTTCATGAACTCTATCTTTTCTCACTCGTGAGCTTCTATTGAGAATTAACACCCAACATTTCAAAGAGGTTATACATCTCTGAGGTTGTCTTCTCTCCCATTGCTCCTTCTGCAGTATTGTCGACAATGAACTGACATTGCTGTATAAGTCCATCGTAAAATTATTGGTTCTACAATTGTTGAAGGATGTGTGTTTTAAAATTTATTCTTTTTGATAAAGATTTATGTATTGTTCATGATTTTGAATATTATGTATTCTTGTTCCTTGAGATTAACATGTTATATTTTGTAAGTGTTCAAGAAGATGCACTTGGTCTTAAACCATAGAACTCTTAAAATGAGAAACATGTAATCCTAAATATGTTCAAAATTGTGGTAATTAAAGAGGAACATTAATTACCATGAAAGATTGTCATGTCAATTAAAAGTACATTGTAGTTCTATAAATATTGATAAGGGATTATCATTTAATGACATGAGTATATAAAATATATTTTATATATTGAACATGACCTAACTAGATGAAACATTATATGGATTGTGTTTTGTGTCATTAATGTTTCCATTGTGTCTTTAGTGATATGAAATGTGTAGGTTTTTCACATGAGAAGTATATAATGTGATTGCTATTTAAATAATATCTTATGATAGAAATGAAATAGCTATTCGTTGTGTACAACCTATGTGGAAGAAATCTATATGTTAATATTATCATTATCTCTCGATTTTGAGTTATGATATTTCTTAGCCTCTTGGTAAAGTGGAATTATATCGCATGCAATATAACTGATATAGTTATAGTTATAATTCATTGGAGAGACCAAGAAAATGAATATAATGCAAAAGTGACACGATCCTATTTTACATATTATTTATAATATCATGTGACAAGGATAGACATAAAATTAGTGGATCGAGTAAATAATTTCTATGTCATTTGGAAAACTATAATGTAATGATAAAACCTCTTATAGCTAATAATATAAAGTTTTATATTATTGTCAAGATGATATAGATCATCTATATGGTCACACCAACTAAAGAGAAACAACAAGTATTTTACATTTCATAATGATGTATAAGATAAAATACATGAGATGAAATGCTAAAATAAAATGTCATAATATGACCTGCTTAGATCATAAATAAATTTGTGAAGTTATGCAAATATTATTTGGTATAATGTTTGAATGCATTATAAGGATACCGAGGGGAAAGGTTTGGATTGTGGCATAGAAGTCCCTAATGAAGGAAAGAGAATCTTCATTAGGCAACCCATAGAATGAAGGAAGCATAGAAAAGTGAATTTTTTTCAGTTCATAATTTCGAGCAGCCTCACCCAACTGGATAGCGGCAGTTGTTATGCCAATTACTGGCCTTACAAATTCCTTCATGGTGGTTTTCCTAACATGTGGGTTTTCTCCCATTTCTTTTGGTTCTGGTAGAGGATTAAGGCTAGGTTCTGTATATGGCTCAAAAATAGGCTAATGGTTAGAATCCAACCTTGTGGACAATTGTTTAAATTTATGAATATTATATATATATGGTGTAAAAGGGTTTCTTAAGGATCTCCTACCATACATAGACTATTGAAAGCGTAAATTTAAAAAACTTGTCAATAAAAAGAATAATAAAATAACCATTAAAAAATTTAGAGAAAATTTACGAAGTATTTAATATAAAAATACTAAACATACAAATCAATCTCTAAGTTAAATAACATAATCAGTATTAACCAAGAGTGCTCCCAAGAAAGAATGGTAGGATAAAGCTTCCTTAAAAACCATCCTCCTAGACTGAACAACGTTCCCAAGAAAGACTAATAGCACAAAGGCTTCTAAGAACTAGTCTCCTAGATATAATTCTCTTATATCTTTACTTTTCATGCAATTTCACAGTTATATTTTTATTTTTTTATTTTATGAGTTTAATTTTCAAATTTTTATTTTTTCATTTTTTTCTAATTTTTTCTAATTTTTTTAATTTAATTTTTTTAAAAATATTTATTTTTTTACTAGAAAATAAATTAAAAAAATCACAATTATTTACAACAAAAAATGTTTTCAAAATTTTGATAAATAATTTAAAAACGTTATTCCTTCCCTAGCAATTGTGCCAAAAATTTTATGAACAAAACTGGCATCGTCGATCCTGCAAATACTTTGGTTTTATATTTGTAAAACTCTTGCAAGTGCACAAATCATTTCATAAAAAATTATAAGTATACTTCCAAGGTCGATCTAAAGAAGAAATATATGTGGTTTTTAATTTATTATTCAAAATTTTAAAACAAAATTAAATCTTAAACATCCGGTCACGATATTTTATATTTTGTATTTTTCTAATTTAATAACATAAAAATAAACATATATATGGATTCAATAAATATTTATCCAAATTTTTATCATTCATAATAATGGAGTATTTATGGATATAATAACTAAGTTAATTATACTTCTTCATATTATTTAGGTTATTAAATATATAAATTGATATTTATTGATTCTCTCTTTTTTATATGAATACCACCTTTGATGGGTTAGATATTCTTTGTTAATTAAATAAATCAATTAACACCTATAGGTGGGATCGATAATTAATTTAGTTAATTAAATTAATTCCTTTTGCTAAGAGATTGAAAATGAACCATTTAAATGACACATTTGGTGGGGTTGGATAGTTTAATTCTATTCAAGGTAATTATCTGAGTACTAACTTTCAAATTTTAAAATTATTACTAAAATTATATCGTCAATATATTTTCGAATAATAGTTCTTATAAAAAATTTTGAAATAGAGCTTCATTTTAACTATTAGGCTATTATACCAACAAATAAAAGAGTATTACTCTAAATCACATCAGATAATTAAACCTTAAAATCTAATTTTTAGATTTAAGTTTGTAATGAAAAATAATATATTTCTCTCTAACATTCTTAATATAAAATCTTGAATAAAAAAAAATTAATTCATTTTATATAGATTTTTACCTATTTAATATTTCGCAAGGATAATAACGTTATTATTATATCATGTTTATAAACAACCAGTCATGTTAAATTTAATCACAGATAAATTAAATATAACATATAAGAATAAAACATAAAAATAACTATAAAGAATAAGAATCCTTACAGAATCTTAATCCTAATTCCGTTTCTAGAAAACCTTCAAACGGATTTGCATTTCCGTTTATTGAATCAAAAAGTTAGAAATTTACAAAAACATAGCTAGTTCTTCTCAAAAAGAGAAAAAATTTAAAACTAAAAAGTAAGAAACTAATAAAACTAGAGAAAGAAAGACCTAAGAAAATGTTTTTAAGGTGTGATTTGTATAATGAGGAAGATAGGGTATTTATAGGTGAGAAAAAGGGTAAAAAAGTGGGAAAATGGGTTAAAATGCAGGCAGTGACTAGCACGAATTTAGCATGATGCAGCATAGTTGGGCGCAGATGGGCACAGATGCACGCTTGAGTTTGGTGTGATACGGCGCGGTTGGGTACAAATGGGTGCATATGCATGCAGACTTTGGCGTTGTACGGGCGGATGAGTGCGTTGATCGCAGCTAAAGGCAGTTATGTCCATTTTTCTATTTTCCATTTTTTTTTACTTTTCCTCATTTTTTCTCAACATATTTGTGATGTATTGCCTCCAATATTTTTCTTCGAGTATTTAAATTATTTTTGAAACAATAATACCTGAAAAACAATAAAAAAAAATTTATGATTCTGAAAAGACAAATTTATATAAAAATATGATAAAATCATATAAATATAAATCTTTTTAATCAATTATAGTATATTAAATCATTGTAATTTTATTTCTTTTTAAGCACTTATCACATCCACAAAGATAGGCCAAACAACATTATCTTATCTTGGAAGGGTACCAAGATTGCTCTACTCTCTGTAAATGAGAGTCCCTCAAACCCTAATAAGTATGCTTCCAAACCAAAAATACTTCGTAGCTACAACCTCAACACGTTTGACAATGAACTCAAGAAAGCTAAGGTGGTAATAACATTGGTAATTAAAGAACAAGAAATTGTCTCGCATACTATCCCTGATGCTATCAAAGAACTGTTATCTGCCTACATTAATCTCACACCAACTAACCTACCAAACACATTACCTTCACTAAGAAACATCGAACACCAAATATACTTCATACTCGGCAACAACTTACTCAACTTACCCCACTACAGAATGAACCCTAAATACCATGAACTCCTACAGGAAATAGAGTGAGGTAAAGTACCCGTTTTATGACTTTTAGTTTCAAAATTTATTGAATTCGTTTTTCAAATTCAATCATACCTTTTGGAGTATAAATCCTTGGTTTTACTCTAATAAAATTATTAGGGTCTCTTAATTTTATGTTGGCAGTCTTTTTAAATTTATTAGTTTTTGGATCTAAAGGATTTTCTAAGCTTACTATTTTTAATAACTTTCTGATACCCGCTAGAACTTTATCTCCTGTATTTAATTAAGAAAATATTTTTTTTTGTCTTCTATATCTAATGAAAATTTTCTATATAAGATGTTTGTTGTTTTGTGTTAATCTCATAATGTTTTTTTGTTTTTTATGTTATTGCATAAAAATTGGGTTTAATGCAGTCAAAACTTTTCTTATTTTTGATACATAAATGGTTTCACCTTCTAATATTATTAGACATATTTTGTCTAAATATTGTGTAAAAGGTTGATATAATTTTAAGAAATGATTTCCTATTAATAAATCAACTCTTGTTTCTTGTTAGTATATGGTAAGAAAATAGAGTTTTTCTCCACCTATCATTATATCTATGTCTTTTAAAAGCTTATTAAGATTTATTATAATATTATTAGCAATTTTTACAATTAAATATTTTGGTGTCTGTTTTTAGTATTTTTCTATGAATATATATTTATTTGCTACATACATACTAGCTCTTATATCTATATATGCATGTAAATGATAACTGTCATAGTATTTAAATTTTAGTCATATCTTAATATAGGTACTGTTTGGATTTACAATACTATACAAACAATTCATCTTCTGATGAAGAGAACCAATATTTTGAGTCGGTTATTTTCTCCTCAATTTCATTCAATAGAAAAATACTATAAGTATTATCTATATTTGATTCCTCAATTTGTTCTAATTTCATCTTAAAATCTTATAATCTTTTTCTAAGATTTTTGTTTTTGTAAAAATTTCTTTTTAAATTATTTCTTATGTTGAAGCCTGTTACGACATTCATTGGCTTCATTACAGATCTAACATTTGCATTTCTTTTTCAGAATGACAATAATTCTTATTTTCTAGAGATTTATACATTTTTCTTTTAAAATATATTTTTTCTATATGTTTTGTTATTAAATCTTCTTTTATATTTTTGAAAATCTTATTTCATGAATTTATATCTTTTAAATTTCTTGTATTTTTTATATTTCTATTTGTAGTATTTTATATTATATCCATATTTTTTGGTATTTTAAAATCTCTTGTATCAAAACAAATTTTATCATTTCCTCTTATTTGTTTATATTATTTTCTTTATTGGAATTTAATGATTATCTAGCTTTTAAGGCTTCTTATTCTTCCTTCTAAGGTGTCTGGTATGATTTCCCTATTTATATGATTCCAACCTTCTGTTAAGGTCTTATGTAACGGTCCATGCAACTTTTAGAAAAATATTTCCTTATAAGTTGTTTGAATAGAGAATGGTAATTTATGGTAATACATTTCATACTCATAAATAAAAGAATCTATGTTACAGATTTTCATATTTTTTAAATGTCATTTGGCTTCATTGATTTCATTTTCACTGAATTCAGTGATAATTCCTCCTTTATCCTCTCCATGTGAACCGATGCTACATCCAACGTGGATAGCGTCGGTTCTACATCGAATCGACTTTAAATTCATTAAAAGTCAGTTTTTGAAAAAAAATGACTTTATAGACTTAAATACCCCTTTTTGTAGTAGTAAAAATCAAATCTTAATATTTTCTGTCATTTTATAAGCTACCTATACCCTACAGATTGAAAAGTTTATTTGTGTATTTTGATAATCAAAACTTTTATTTGTGTATTTTGAAAATCAAACCTTAAGATTTGGCTAAACTCCCCTTAGACATTAGTTGGTTTCTTTGTTTTACTTTTGTAGTGATTTAATTCACCTTTAAACGAATTGTTGAAACTTGATACATTAACTTGTTTAGTTCTCTTCGTATGAAAACTTGTATATTTTTCTTTATATTTATCCTAAATTTTAATATAAATATTAAATGTATATCTTTTAATAATAGATTATTCGAATCATACAAATGATTCAATTTTTGATTGATGATGACTTTTTGATTTTTTTTCTTTGCAAATAAGTTTGACTAGATGGAGGAGTTTGCTCATAATAAACTTCCATAAAGAACTTTGTCCTTGAAAGGAGAAGAATATTTGAAAGAGATATTTGCTGGAAATAAGAATACATGTTATCAATTGTTTCGAATGAACAACACATTTTTCTATCTTGTGAGGCATTAAAAGGAAAGGGATATTTAAAAAAAACAAAGCAAATAAGTGTTGAAAAACCAATTACAATGTTTCGTATAATCGTTGGTCATAACATTGGAATAAGACTTGTGGCATATCGTTTTCAATATTCTTTAGAAACGGTAGATAGACATTTCAATGAGGTTTTGGAAGCTCTATGCAAATTTTCAAAGGAGGTTATTTGTCCTCTTGAAACACCATCATTCTTGTCTCATATGGCCAACAATTCAAAATATTTCTCTGGATTAAATTTATAGTAATATTTATTTTATGTGAATATTTTATTGTTTTTAGTTTGTATTTTTGTAATAAAATTTGTAATAATTTAAAGTGTAATTCTTAGAAATGCATAGGAACAATGGGTGGTACACATATAAGTACATTTGTTCCTGTTGAAAAACAAGTTAGTTAGAGGAGTAGAAAATTAGACTTGACTCAAAATGTTTTGTGTATTTACAACTAGGATATGTTATTCACATTTATATGTGCCAGGTGGGAAGGTATTTCAAATTATTCAAGAGTATTTTTAGATGCAATTTTACAACCATAAAATAATTTCTCTTGGTCAAAAGAATTGAATATTATATTTTTCAAATAACTTATGTTCAATTTCATTTGAAAGTATGTTATTTGAGTTAATTCATTGTGTTGAACAGATGAGTACTATATCGTTGATTATGGATTTTTATGTATTTTTTGGATTTCTTCCTCCTTATCATAGCCGAAGATATTACTTGAAATATTTTCTTGCTAGGGATCGATAACCAAGACGAAAAAAAGAATAACTTAATTATAGACATTATTCCCTTAAAAATATTATTGAAAGGTGTTTTGGCATTCTCAAAGTAAGTTTTAAAATCTTGAAATTAATGATTCCTTAGAAGTTGAGTTGACAAAGCTTAATTATTGTAACATGTCGTGCTCTTCATAATTTTATTAGTTTATGTGTTTTTAATGATCCTTGGTTTAAGTAATATGAAAATGACAACTTGTAGTTAATGAAGAGGAGAATCAAAGGAAGCATGATCTATTAGATGCATGCCTCCTCCAAAGCAATGGTAAGTTGTTAAGACTGTTCTCATCAAATGTGGTTGAAATATGCTTTTAAACACTAGATAATTATTTTTATAATTGAATATTATTACTAAGTTGTATTTAAATTTGTCAATTGTTGTTAAGATTTTTTTTCTTTCTTATGAAAGTTTAAACGATTTAATTTAATTATAATACTTAAATTATTATAAATATCTTGAAATTAACATTAAAAAATGTATGATGAAAACAAATTTTCCAAACAACATGTATAATCATGTTTTTTATTTTTATTTTTTAAAATAATGACCAAACAATTCATTGTTTTCAAAAAATATAGGAAATTGTTTTTAAGTTACAATTTGAAAACAACTTTTAAAAATATTTTTTGAGTTAACTAATCAAACAAATTCTTAGTTTTCAACAATTCTTAACACATTTACAATCACATAATAACTAATAAGGAAAGAAAGGGGAAAAAGAAATATGCTTTTACTTTCCAACAATTTCATTCTAAATATTTTATCCATAATTTTGCACATATATTCAATTTGATCCGAATTCTTTTATTTTAACAAATTGTGCTCATATACTTTTCAAACCTGAAATATCTTTTAATCATTTTTTATGAAATTTCTTACCAACTTTAAGAATTATGAGAATCAAAAATAATCAATTTTTTGTGTTTTTATATTTTATGGAAGCAAAATTAAAATAACTAAAAATAAATAGTAATAATTAATTAAATCAGATTTGGTAACTAAAAGGATATATGAGAAAATATCTAAAAATACTTAATCCCTTAATTTTCTAAACATGTGAATCGCTAAAATTCCTCCAATATAATTATCAATTAATTACACGATCAATTGAATCTAACCTACCATGTATTTCTCTCTCAAGTAAACTACACACCATATAGTAATTAATTTAATCACACTCTTATGCCAATTAAATTGTATATTACTCGTTCAGTTCATCAATTATGAATCACATATATAAGAATCATACATCTCTGCCTAGAAACTATGCATGTTATTTAATCAAGACAAACAATTAAATAATTCTCTTCAATTTATTTAACTATTTCTATAGATAAATTGTTGGCCAAACAACTAATAGCATAAAAATTAGATTAAATAATATAATTAAATTATAATTATAATTGAGATAAAATATTAGATTATCACATGGTGAAATTTGGATTCATAAAATCTCTAGATTAATAAATTAATTACAGATAATTGTGTTTATAAAGCTTACATTTTTTATATAAAAATACATAAAAATTGATAAAGAAAATAATACAAGAAGAAATACAATTAATCTCTTAAATTGTAATATTAATCTCCTCTTGAATCTCCACTAAAATTGTATTCCCTCTTGAATTTTTCTGTATTTTTCTCTCTTTTTAGCTCCAAAAACTTACCAAAATTATGTTAATAGTGGCTTCTTTGGGTTTATGGGCTTAAATATAGCTCAGGTGTAATCTAGACCATCAGATCAAAGACTGAGATCAAAACACGCAAAAATTAACAACGTGACACGTGGCACACAGAATTCACTAGGTGGATCAGAGTGCGACATGTAGTAGAAGACAGATATGAGTCAATTCCTGCTGAGAACGTGATTCGCAGGAACAGATGGTGTGGCACACGAGTAGAACCTGAGGAGCAATCTCGTGGCGACATGTAGCAGTACAGGTTGACCAATCTTCGAACTCTGATTGAACATTTTTTTGACACGTGGCATGCGGTTCGTCCTCCTCACACGTGGTGTAACGTGATTTATTGTCACTGTTTGCGTAGCATCCGCATGGCTTGCCTAATCTGCTCCTCTACTTGCGTGGCAGGCCATGTGGTAGCTAATGACTCTACTTTCATAGAATCATCACAAACCACTGTGGATATACTGGGTTCTAATTATCATGTAAGAATGAGACCAATGGAAATGCTTCTTGAGCTACCATTAAGCCCTATGAAATAGCTTGTAATAAGTGATATAGATTATGTTTTATGGTTAATTTTGTTAGAAATAATACATGGACAAACAAGTTTCAGAATAAAATTATTTTATTAAAATTAGAAATACACAAATATAAATATATATATATATATATATATATTAAATACAAAATTTAAATATAGTAAAAAATTGAGACATGTGTATCAGTGTCTTTAAGATAATTTTTTTTGTTCACTGTGGGTGTTAGAGAATGACAAAAAATTATCTCTTAGGATACAATGATTAAACAATAATAAACTTACACTACAGTTTATTATTCCACAAATTTACAAATGCTTAAACTATATTCGAGGAACCTAACTCTAAATAGAAAACACACAAAAAAACCTCCTACATTTCCATACATCTCTATTTTTTTTCTTTTTTTTCTTTTTTTCTTTCTTCTTTTCATTTCTTTCTTCTTTTCCTTTCTTTCTCAGCTCTTCTGTTTATTTTTTTTTGTTTCTGTTCTTCTTCCCATCGACTTACGCAGAAAAGAATTAATTTAAAAATCCCAAATGGACGAAATGAAATTAAAGAAAATAAAGAGCAATTTTTTACAAACGGTGAGGAGAAAAAAATTGAAAGAAATACATTAAGGACTGAAACAGAGAAGAGAAAAAAATAAAAATTAAATTTTTAATTCTAGATTTTTCAACAATACTCTACATGAATAAAAATTGACATAGATTTTAAATTAAATTTTGACACGAAAATAGAGTTCCACAGATCAAAACCTGAATAAGATATGTAGGTGTTACCCTTTGAATCTTCCTTTGTGAAATATATTTACCTTATTGACTGACCAGTAGACACGATGTCCTTGAATTGTTCTGTCGTCTATGCAAGCGATGACATCCTTAATCCAAGATTCTTTCCTAACACAATTCAATTCTCATTGTTATGTTCGTTTTGGCCATAAATATACGTTTGGTTCTGTGAGAATCTCTAAAGAATTGAGCCCTATATAATTCTTTTTCAAAGTAGCCTCACTCCTCCCTCAAATAAGTGATCTCTTATTTTTAAAAGTAATTCCAAAGAGTAACTTGCATATTCCGCGTGGTATTTTTTCATAAGAATCATTAAAAGCCTTAACTTATCTTGTATCTTTCGAGTATCACTATTTTTATCATAGGAATGGACTTGAGGGTAAATCCCCCACAGTGATCTCATTAATTCTTTATAATTAGGTTGTCCCTTTGAACCTAGATCTTGGGATCTCCAGTCAAATAGGTTGGATTTCCTTTACAAATCCGTATTCATTCATGGGCTTTAGCCCCATTCCTTTCAATGACTTATCAACTAACTCTTGATTTAACCTTTTAGTTAAGAGATGCAATATGTTATCCTTTGACTTCACATAATCAATATAGATAACCTAAATTGAGAGTAGTTGTCTAATGGTATTATGTCTACAATGTATATGTCAAGACTTATCATTATACATATTGCTTTGTGCCCTGCCAATAGTAGATTGGCTATCATAATGGATGCATATTACATGTACAAGTCTCACCAATTTAGGAATATCCTCTAAAAAATTGCATAGCCATTTGGATTCTTTGACACATTTATCCAAAGCGATGAACTCAAATTTCATCATGGATCTAGCAATGCACATCTGTTAGAGGACTTCCATGAAACAGCTACACCACCTAGTATGAACACATATACATTTGTAGACTTTGAGTCTTTCATGTCAGATATTCAATTTGCATCGTTGCATCCTTCTAATATAGCTAGGTAAATTGTATATTGCAATCCGTAGCTACGTGTATATCTTAAGTATCTAAGTAGTCTTGTAATACATTTTCAGTTATCAGATCTTGGATTACTAGTATACCTACATATTTTGGTTACAATATAAGATATGTCTGGTCTTGTACAACTCATCAAGTACATAAGACTTCCTATCACTCTAGAATATTATAGTTGAGACACATTCTTACTTTAAATCTTAAATAGGTGGAAATTTACATTTATGGGTGTTCTCACAATTTCAGAATCACCCTTGTTGAATTTCTCAAGTATTTTGTCAACATAATGACATTGACTTAGAATGTGATCACTTAGTATCCTTGATATCTCAATTCCCATAATTACATCAGTAAGCCCCATGTCTTTCATATCAAACCTTGAATTCAACATAGGCTTAGTAGATTTGATCATTACTATCCACAATTTACATGTCATCAATGTAAAGACACAAGATAACATAACCATCTTCTATGTTCTTGATATATACACATTTGTCACATTTGTTGATTTTAAAGCCATTTGTCCTAATGACATTATCAAACTTTTCATGTCACTATTTTAGTGCTTGTTTCAAGCCATATAAATACTTCACCAATTTACAAACCTTTTTTTCTTACCTTAGGCACGAAAAACCCTTAGGTTGGTCCATGTAGATTTCTTCATCTAACTCTCCATTTAGAAAGGTTGTATTTACATCCATTTGATGTATTTAAAGCTTTCACATAGCGACGATAGCAATTATCATCCTTATAGATGTTATTCTCATCATAGGAGAATAATTATCAAAGTAATCAAAGTCATATCGTTATTTGTGTCCCTTAATTACAAGCCTGGCCTAGTACTTATCAATTGATCCATTTGATTTATGTTTTCTTGTGAAAATCCACTTAGACCTTAGTGTTTTACTACTTGAAGGTAAATCAACTAGTTCCCAAGTGTGATTTTGTAAAATGGACTCAATTCCACTATTAATGACTTCTTGCCATTAAGGACCTTCAAAAGAATTCATAGCCTCTTCATAGGTTTGAATTTCACTTTCTAACAAGTAGGTCAAAAAAATTGAACCATAGGATGTTTCTGTCCTAGCCTTCTTGCTATGTTTGAGTTAAACCTCAACCTTTTATTCAAGTTCTTTGTTTTGACTATCTTCATTCATAATCTTATATGTTCGTTTAGACAAACTTGATTTTCCTTGAGATTTACTTGTAAATATATGTTCAAAGAACGATGCATTCCTTGATTCCATTATCGTGTTCTTGTGTATGTTTGGGACCTTTGACTCATGCACAAGAAACCGATAAGAACTGCTATTATGTGCATATCCAACGAAGATGCAATCTATTGTTTTTGGACCTATCTTCACCTTCTTAAGTATAGGTACAACTACTTTAGCAAGACACCCCCAAACTCGTAAATATTTATAAGAAGGTACTCTTCCTTTAAATAATTCATACAATGTTTTATGTGTCTTTTTTCAAGATACCTTATTTAAAAGGTAATTCGTTGACAAAATAGCTTCCCCCCTACAAGTTCTGTGGTAACCCAGAACTTAATAGCATTGCATTCATCATTTCTTTCAAGGTATGATTCTTACGTTCAACAACTCCATTTTGCTGAGGTGAATAATGCATTGTGGTTTCATGAATAACTTTGTGTTATGTTCAAGATTCACCAAATAGTGCTTCATATTCACCACCACGATCACTACGTAGTACCTTGATCTTCTTGTTGAGTTGATTCTCAACTTTTTCTTCTATGTTTCTTTTCTTCTTCATGTGGCTTTTATAAGAAGCTCACGCAGAGACATGATAAAAAAAAGGAAAAGAGTGTTGCGATAGAGATCATCTCTTTGGCTTTTATTTTTGTTTTGACAATAAGATGAGAATGAGAAGACTAAAGGAGGAAGAATAACATGGGACAAGATTAGAAAAGAGAATATATTTTATTTTGTTTAGAGTTCTATAAAAATAATAGCTTATTTTGTTTAGAGTTATAATTCTTATATACTACTAGATTCCCACATAGAAGCATTTATTTAGAGTTCTTTTTGTGTGTATTACTAGAGTCCTATATAGAAATTTTATAAACTATTCTAGGGATTTTTTAACTATAAATAACTAGACCTTATGTTTGTATAAGGTATCCTAAAAAATAATCAACTTATTAATATTAAAGAAACTCTATTCTTTTTTTTTCTTATTCCTAATATTTTAAGAATAGTTCTGTTGTTTGTTTGAAAGTTGAAGTGATATTATTCGTGAGATAAAAGAATATCTTTAAGCTAGTCTTACTCTAGAGTTGTTAGAGTACTCATCTAAAAATATATAACATAACTAGGTTTGTCCTATTATAGATTTACTAGAGTACTTGTCTATATAATAGTTCACTCGCATTTGTTTTATAACACAAATATGATAAGCTCTTGCTAGAAAGTGATTCTGACTAGTCTAAATGTTGCCAATAACTTTCTTATTTCCTAAGTGCTTCCATATTATTAGTGTATTCGTGCTTTCATCCTACATCAAGTGGTATCAGAGCGAGATTCATGTAGGTTCAATAGAGAATAATAAAGGTATTTCACCAAAATAATTTCTAGAATTTTGTCAAGAGCTAAATCAAGCTTTTAGTAAAATATTTGCATCATTGAAGTTATTAAACAAAAATATGAATTAAGCTCCTATTAAAAAATATTATGAAAAAACTCAAAACTAAGATCTTACTCGAATGAAAAGATGACCTAACACATCATTAAATATGGGTTGTCAAAAAAGAAAACTCATTTTAAGCTTTAAAAGTGGAAGAGTAATATTTTGAAAATAAAGTTCCTGAGATAGTTTTAATCAAAGACAAAAAATATCATATTATTAAGACCAACAAATCTATATTAGAGATCGTATATATTCAGAATGAAGAATTTGAAAAGAAAATCTATTTACAAGGTCAGTTAGTCTTAGATCTTAAAATTATTTCCATAAAAGAATATTCAATTATCATGGCACTTGTAGACATTCCTAAAGTTAAAGAATAAAGTGTATACTTTCAAATGCAATCAATTATTTAATATCACAACAAATTATTTTCCAAATGAGCAAGAGTTTTTAAATTATTTTCAAGATACCGAGTCATATTTCAGTATTTCAGAACACGTCACTACTACAAAATGGACCTTTAAAATCAATTTGGTGAACCGAATTTAAATACAATGACTTAAAAATGTAAAGTCGATTCACGCGTTAAATCGACTTTAAATTTTTATTTTTATTTTTTTACAAAATTTACTCATTTGCTATTATACTCAAATTAAAACCTATATTTGATCACTACATAATAGCAAAAAAAACAAAATATGTTTAACAAATAGTTTAAATAATACAAATAATTGAAAAATTAAATATTAATTAATAACAGAAAAATTACCATGGTGTTGCCCTATGTTATTCAAGATCATCATATTCTTCTCTTGATGTTATAATACAAAACCTACATAAATAATAACACATAATATACAAAAAAAATATGAATAATAAATGCGTAGGATTAATAGAAATACTTACAAGAGTAAATCAAGTGACAAAATGAAGAAAATGAAGAAAAAATGGTGTTTAATTAGTGAGAAATAGGTATAAAAAATTGAGTATTTTGCTTAAAAAAATAAGGGATCTAAAAGATAAGTTAGAGAGAAAGAAAACTCACTAAGCAGCATTGGAATTGATGGTTTTAGGTGGCCGAAAAATGAGAAAGATTGGAGGAGAAGTGGATGAGTTTTTAGGCTTTTGAGAGTTATGCAGTGCTTGAAATAGTTTCTGTCTGGGGAAGAAAGAAGAGAAAAGAATTTATTCACATGTGTAGCGTTGGTTCTACGTCCACATAATTCGTAGTGTCGGTTTTTCACCGAACCGACTTTAAATTCATTATAAGTCGGTTTTCTCCAAAAACCGACTTTACATATCGACTTAAATACCACATTTTGTAGTATTGCGTTAAAAATATTAATTTTAAATATAAACATGTAGACAATATTTAGCTAATAATGTTCAAGGAAGTGGAATAACAAGAAACTAATTTTAAAAATCCATGAATGTTTCAAGTATTATCATCCTCATTTGAAGAAAACTAGAGGATGAGTTTGAAATAAGTGAAGGGAAATAATACAGGACAAGATTAAAAAAAATGTAATTTATTTTGTTTAGAATTTTATTAAAGCAATAACTTAATTTGTTTAGAATTCTAATTCTTATGTATTATTAGAATCTTACATAGAAATCTCTATTTAGAGTTACTTTTTTGTGTGTATTATTATAATCTTACATAGAAACTTTATGAATTATTTTAGGGATTTTTAACTATAAATAGTTAGGCATTATGTTTGTATAAGATATTCTAGAAAGTGATCAACTTAGTAATATTAAAGAAACTTTTTTTTTTTTTTTTTTTTCTTTTTTTTTTTTCTTATTTTTAATATTTTAGGAACATTTCTTATTTCTTTTATTTGAAAGTTGAATTCATCTTATTTGTGAGATAAAAAAATATCTTTAAGTTAACCTCACCTTAAAGTTATTAAAATATTTATATAAAGATAGATAATATACTTAATCTTATTCTATTTTAGATTTACTAGAGTATTTTTTTTTAGATAATCTAATTCTTTCTGTTTATTGCATTTATGTGTCTTACATCAAATAATGATCAGTGGCATAAGAGCCTTTCTGATATGAGAATGTGGACATTTCTTTGACGGGTAGAGAGAAGGAAAAAAAAGGGCTGGTGTTGTACGGACAGATAAAGATATGGAAGGTGATATAGTTTCTTGGTACACTTTCGTTATAAAAATCTGTAATCTCTTTGTATACGTTATCTTATATAATAATAAATTATAACGGCTTTTTCCCTATAATAGGATTTTCAAACCACGTAAAATTCTTTGGGTTGTTTTCCTTTTGAATTTCTTGATGCGTTTTTTAGAACATTTTTACAATTTTGGAACCAAAGTTTCTAATAGCTTAGATATATCCTGGTCGTCTTCCCTAGGTCGTTTGCTAGAGGTTACCTATTTCAAGTTGTATATTAGGTCACCAAAGTAAAGTCCACGTGGTAATAATCGACATACTTCACAGTTACAATATTACATTCTAAGGTTGTCCAAGCCGTGAAGGCTGATACGAGGATAGTATCAAATAGTAAGTATGATTTAATATTTAAAATTATAAAATTTCTCACAAATCTTAAAAAAAAAATTATTTGATTTAGTTATCAAATTTTTAAAATTTGATAAATAAGTCTCAAATTTTAACACTAATAAGTTGGTTTTCATGGTGAAAGATAAAAATTTAAGTATTAAATTATAAGAAAAAATGCATTTGGTTTACTTTACTTTTACAAATAAAATATATTTATAATTTTATTTTAAATTGTTATATTTTAATTCTTATTATTTAATTTGTAGATAATTAATCATTTTAAGTTAATTTTAATAGTTTTAATTATTTTATTTTTAATTTTTAAAGACATTTTTCTTTTCAAATATCTAACGTCCTCTTATTAGTAAGTTTTAGTTTGATATAACTTAAATTTTTTCATCAAAAAAAAAATTTTAAAAAACCAAAATTGATAACAATAAATAAATAAAGTATATAAAAATACAACTATAAAGAGATTAAATTACATTAATTTTAAAAAAAGTGATCAATATATTCAATTTATGAAAATAAAGTGATCAAAGTATCAAATTATAAGTTTTAAAAAATATTTTACTTGTATTAGATATAACATTTTAGTTAAAATTGATAACAAAATGAATTGAAGATTTAACTTTATCTCTACTTTTCCTTCACTTTTTCTTTCCCCGGCTATCTCTTAAATCTTCTATACTAAGTTAATATATTTTTCTTTTTAATGAAATTTTATTACAAAATTTGATCTCTTTTTTTAAATATATTTTGCTGAAAAAAATCAGTTTATATATGATTTATTTATTTACGTAATTTTATTTTAAAATCTCTAAAAAATATATATTATTTACGTTATAAAAAACATATAAACATATATGGTGGATAATATATTTTTTGGGTTAAAAATGAAAAAAAAAACTACAAAAAATAACATCTATAAAATTTATAATAATAAAAACAATATCCTAATAATATTGAACATAGCATTAAACACTAAACAGATCTAAATAAATATAGTTCAATTTCAACGGTATTTAAAATAAAATGATATGTTAGATTTTTTTTAATCATTAAAATATATGAATTAAATATAAAAAGTGTTATTTTATGGTTATTAATTTTAAATGTATTGTTTTTATTATTTTTTAAAAATAAAACTTAATACATAAGAGATGTAATGACATGCAATTTAAAAAGGAAAAAAATGTATATTGAGCTATTATTTGAAATGATATTTAAGTGTGCGCATGTTAGCAAATAATATATCCTGATTACTAGCTAACGACAGAAAGCTTTATGCTGTTATTATTTTTTGCAGGTCCAATAATTAAATCTGTGGTTATTGGTAAGTTGATACTTATATTAATTTTAAATTTCTAATTTTTTATTTTGAAATTGTTGTTTCAATTTTAATTTTTGTTTTTTTTTTTTGGAAAAAAACTAAAAATTATTTGATAACTAATTTCTAGTTTTAATTTTAAAAAGTAAAAATTGAAAATTAGATATACTTGTTTGATAACTAATTCTTAATTTTTAACTTTTTAACTTTTTGGGCTTTAAAATTTAATTTCAAACTTATTTTTAATAAATTTTCATCATTTTAAATAAGGTTGAATATAGTTAGGTTATTAATTTTTAATATCAATAAATTAAATAGAAATTCAATTAAAAAAACACTTTTGTTAATTTCAAAACTGGTTTTCAAAATTTAAAAAATATAAATTAAAAACAAGTTATCAAATATATTTAATTTAAAATTTTAATTTAAGAATTAAGAATTGAAATGATTATCAAATATGTATATATATATATATCAAAAAATGTACTACTATAAAATGTGACATTTAAGTTGAGATTTGAAGTCAATTTTTGGAGAAAACTGACTTATAATGAATTTAAATCGGTTCATTGAAAAACTGACATTATCCACGTAGTTTTTATCGTCGGTTGACGTGTTGAACCGACGCTACACGTAGGACGTAGCGTCGGTTCAACACGTCAACTAACGCTACACACGTAGATATTTTCATTTTTTTCTCTTTCTTCCCCATCAAACACAACATTTTTTATTTGCAGTGTTATAAATAATACCCAAAAACCCAAAACTGACACTCCTCTTTCACTCTTTCTCATTTTCCAGCAACCTACTACCATCAATTCAGCATCGTTTAGTGGGTTTTCTTCATCTTCAAATTATCTTCCAGATCCCTTATTTTTTTTAACGAAATACTCAAATTTTTTAGACTCATTTTCTCACTTACAAAACACATTTTTTTCTTTATTTCTTTCATTTTGTCACTTCATTTACTCTTGTAAGTATTTCTATTAATTTTACACACTTATTATTCACTTTGCGTAATTTTTTGTATATTATATGTATAAATTTTTATATTATGTATGTTATTATTTTTATTACGTAGGTTTTATATAAATATTTCGTAATTATATTTATGAATATATATTGTTATATTTGATTTTTATGTAATTACAATTAATTATTTGTATTATTTAAATTTTATAAACAGATTTTTTGTTTTTTTTTTTTTTTGCTATATGTGATCAAATACAAGTTCTAACGAGTAAAATATGTATAAAAAAAATTAAAGTCTGGTTTTGAAGTACTGGTGTTTGAATCAAATGATGCAGGTGCAATTCTTGGTGCATTTATTTTGATACTACTAGTCCCAGTTGCTTATTTAATTTATAGGCGTAAGAAAGTGAAAGAAGAGAGTAGAGTAAGAGTAGAAATTTTTTTGAAGGGTTACAAAGGCTCTCAAGCCTAGTAGATACGCTTATGCTGATATCAAGAGTATTACAAATCATTTCGAGCACAAGTTAGGCCTAGGAGCATATGGAATAGTGTTCAAAGTAAAGATGACAAATAATATTGATGTTGCTGTGAAGCTACTCAATAGTTCAAAGGGATATGGGGAAGAGTCTGCAAACGAAGTAGCAACAATTGGTCAAATTCATTACGTCAATGTGGTTCGTTTGGTTGGATTTTGTGCCGATGGATTTCGACGAGCTCTTGTTTATGAATTCCTACCAAAAGGTTCTCTACAACAATATATATCATCACTAGACACTGAACATTTTATAGGATGGAAGAAACTGCAAGACATTGCTTTAGGAATAGCCAGACGAATTGAATGTGCGATAAGAGGATTCTTCATTTTGAAATCAAACTGGAAAACATATTACTAGCTCACAACTTTAACCCGGAAATTTTGGATTTTGGTTTGGCCAAGTTGTGTTCTAAAGAGGAAAGCATAGTACCAATGTCTACGATAAGAGGTGGTACAATCGGTTACATTGCACCTGAGGTTTTCTCTAGGAACTTCAGCAATGTTTCTTATTTTATTTTTTTGTTTAATTAGGAATGTTTCTTATAATTCAGATGTTTATAGTTTTGGAATGATGTTGCTTGAAATTGTCGAAGAGAGGAAGAATGTCGACGTAAATGAAGAGAATGTCAGTTAAATTTTCTACCCATAATGGATTTATAATCTTTTAGAAGGAGGTGGAGATTTACAAATCCAAATTGCAGGAGAGGAAGATGCTAAAATTGCAAAGAAACTTACAATTGTAGGACTTTGGTGCATCCAATCTGTTGGAGATTGTTGTTATAAAGCTCCTTAATTTAAGGAGCAAAACATGGAACAAAACATGGAGCTTAATTCAAGGAGCAATTCAAAGAACTATTAATTTAAGGAGAAATTCAATGAGTGAATTTTCCTATAAATAGATGTCTAATTGTAATGAATTAATCATCCAAAGTGTTCATTCCAATTGAGAGAAAAGCTTTTGTGAGAGAAAATTGAGAGTAATTTTCTTGGGTGAAATTGGGTTGTGGGTTTTGAGTGTTGTAAACACCTTGTGTAATTTCTCCTCTTTCAGTAAAAAGATCTGCAGTAAGTCCGAAGACGTACGCAAGATTGGCCGAACTCCATTATCAAATTTGTGTGTTATTTTTTTATTCTTGCTTTCTCATAAGTTTGGCTTATTGGGAATTTGTGTTATTTCCCAACAACTGGTATCAGAGCTTTTGGTAGTGATTTCTGTCAATTTCTTGCAAGGTTACTATTCACGTGAATAGTGAATTACGTGAAATTTTGTTGACGATATTTGTTCGTTGACGGAGGTGTTCTAATACACGGTGGTTTGCAGAAATAGTCAGAAACGATCCGGAGAAAGTCAGATTTGAGTGGGAGCAATGGTCGCAGATGAAGGAAGGGTGAAACTCGAGAAATTCGATGGCATAGATTTCAGGTTTTGGAAAATGCAGATAGAGGATTATTTGTATCAAAAAAATCTATATCAACCTCTCTCAGGGAAGAAGCCAGAGGCTATGAAGGAAGAAGATTGGAATCCTCTAGACAGACAAGCCCTCGGAGTTATTCGATTGACGTTATCCCGTAATGTTGCTTTCAACATAGCAAAGGAAAAGACCACGGCGGGTCTTATGGCAGCTCTCTCCAATATGTATGAGAGGCCATCAGCCTCAAACAAAGTGCATTTGATGAGGCGTTTGTTCAATTTACAGATGACAGAAGGCGCATCGGAAGCTCAACATCTCAATGAACTCAACACAGTCACAACCCAGTTGAGTTTAGTGGAAATTGAATTCGATGAAAAAGTACGAGCATTGATACTTTTGTCTTCTCTACCAGAAAGTTGGAATGCTACTGTCACGGCTGTGAGTAGCTCATCGGGAAGCAATAAGTTGAAATTTGACGATGTTCGTGATTTGGTTCTCAGTGAAGAGATCCGACGTAGAGAGTCAGGTGAATCGTCAACCTCTTCAGTTTTGCAAACAGAGTCAAGAGGAAGAAATTCAACCAAAGGGAATGGACGTGGTAGAACAGACTATCGAGGTAGATCAAAGGACAGAAGGTCCAAATCCAGGAATCCTAATAATTCCCATAACTTGAAGACTATCGAGTGTTGGAATTATGGAAGAACCGGGCCCTACAAAAATCAGTACAAGAGTGCACCGAAGGACAAACAAGTGAAGGCAGAGGCAAATGTTACTTCCACCTCAGGAGGAGATGATGCATTGATATGCTCTTTGGAGAGCAAGGAAGAATCTTGGGTGTTAGACTCTGGAGCATCGTTCCATGCTACTTCACAGAAAGAATTCTTCGAGAAATATGTCCTCGGAAACCTTGGAAAGGTATATCTTGGTGATGATCAACCATGTGCTATTATTGGCAAAGGTGTAGTGAAGATTAAGTTAAACGGGTCTGTTTGGGAGTTGAAGGATGTCAGGCATATTCCCGACCTCAGAAGGAACTTAATCTCAGTGGGGCAGTTGGCCAGTAAAGGCTACACTACGATCTTCCATGGTGATGAATGGAAGATTTCAAAGGGTGCAATGAGAGTTACTCGAGGCAAGAAAAGTGGCACTCTTTACATGACAGCAGAAGCACGTTGTTCAATCACAATTGCAACAGGCACATGAGTGAGAAGGGAATGAAGATTATGCACTCAAAAGGAAAACTTCCAGGTCTACAGTCTGTAGAGATGGATATGTGCAAAGATTGCATACTTGGAAAGCAAAAGAGAGTCAGCTTTCAGACAAGTGGTAGAACCCCAAAGAAGGAAAGGCTAGAGCTTATTCACTCTGATGTTTGGGGACTAACAACCGTCTCATCTATTGGTGGGAAACAATACTTCGGGACTTTCATCGATGATCACTCTCGAAAGGTATGGGTTTACTTTCTAAAGCATAAGTCTGAAGTATTTGAGGCTTTCAGAAGATGGAAAGCTATGGTGGAAAATGAGACGGGTTTGAAGATCAAAAAGCTCAGATCCGATAATGGTGGTGAATATGAAGACACTAGATTCAAAAATTTATGCTATGAGTATCGGATTAGAATGGAAAGAACTGTGCCAGGCACGCCTCAACACAATGGTGTAGCTGAGCGTATGAACCGAACGTTGATAGAAAGAGCCAGAAGCATTCATATACAGTCAGGTCTACCGAACTGGGCAGAAGTAGTCAACACAGCAGCTTACTTGATCAATCGAGGCCCATCTGTTCCATTGGAGCATAGAATACCAGAGGAGGTATGGAGCGGAAAAGAGGTGAAACTATCACATCTAAAAGTTTTTGGTTGTGTAGCATTTGTGCATATCAGTAATCAAGGCAGGAATAAGCTTGATCTCAAATCCAAGAAATGCACATTCATTGGCTATGGTGAGGATGAGTTTGGCTACCGCATTTGGGATGACGAAAAGAAGAAAGTTATCCGAAGTAGAGATGTGATTTTCAACGAAAAAGTGATGTATAAGGACATGCATAAAATAGACGCCAATGACTCAGAGCAGAATGAGTCAGTATTTGCAGATGCAGATGATGTCCCAAATAGTTTCGCAACAGAACCAATTGTAACAAGTCCTCAACCAGAGGAACTTGTTGGACAGAGCAGTACACAATATTCCGACACATCACAACCTCTTAATCCAGCTCCTGTATTGAGAAGGTCTTCTCGACCTCATGTTCCTAACAGGAGATACATGAACTATATGTTGCTAACTGATGGAGGGGAGCCTGAATGCTATGATGAAGCTTGTCAGACTCGAGATTCCAGTAAGTGGGAGCTTGCTATGAAAGAAGAAATGAAATCTCTCATCTCCAACCAGACATGGGAACTAGCTGAGTTACCTATGGGAAAGAAGGCACTTCACAATAAATGGGTGTACCGGGTGAAAGAAGAGCATGATGGTTCCAAGAGATACAAAGCACGCCTAGTTGTTAAAGGGTTTCAACAGAAGGAAGGAGTTGACTACACTGACATTTTCGCTCCCGTTGTGAAGCTCAATACTATCAGATCAGTGTTGAGTATTGTAGCCATTGAAGATCTTCATCTGGAACAGTTGGATGTGAAGACTGCATTCCTTCATGGAGATTTAGATGATGAGATATACATGTACCAGCCAGAAGGTTTCTCAGAAAGAGGGAAGAAGAATATGGTGTGCAGACTTAAGAAGAGTTTGTATGGCCTAAAACAAGCTCCGAGACAATGGTACAGAAAGTTTGACAGCTTTATGCACAAGGAAGGTTTCCAGAAGTGCAATGCTGACCATTGTTGCTACTTCAAGAGATATAGGTCCAGTTATATCATTTTACTACTTTATGTTGATGATATGTTAGTAGCAGGTTCAGATATGGATGATATTAAAAGGTTGAAGCAGCAATTGTCAAAGGAGTTTGACATGAAAGACTTGGGTCCAACAAAGAAGATTCTTGGAATGCAAATCACAAGAAATAAGAAGAAAAGATCCTTGCAGTTATCTCAGGTAGACTACATCAATCGTGTTTTACAGAGATTCAACATGGGCGATGCCAAACCAGTTAGCACACCCTTGGCCAGTCATTTTTGCCTATCCAAGGATCAGTCCCCTCAGACAGAGGAAGAGAGAGAATTCATGGCTAAGGTTCCTTATGCCTCAGCCATTGGAAGTTTGATGTACGCAATGGTTTGTACGAGACCAGACATTGGCCATTCAGTGGGAGTTGTTAGCAGATTTATGTCAAATCCAGGAAAAACTCATTGGGAAGTAGTCAAGTGGATTTTGAGGTATCTGCGAGGCACCACAGAAAAGTGCTTGTACTTTAGTAAAGGAGATTTAAAAGTATAAGGGTACGTAGACGCAGACTTTGGAGGAGAAGTTGATCACCGAAGAAGCACCACCGGTTATATATTTACTGTTGGAACTACAACTGTTAGTTGGATGTCACAAATATAGAAAATTGTCACTTTATCCACTACAGAGGCTGAGTATGTAGCAGTAACTGAAGCTAGTAAAGAGATGATATGGCTTCAAGGTTTGTTAACTGAACTGGGATTCAAACAGGAGAAGAATGTTTTGCATAATGATAGTCAAATTGCAATACACTTGGCAAAGAATTCAGCATTTCATTCTAGAACCAAGCATATTGGACTTTGTTATCACTTCATCAGATCTCTATTGGAAGATGATGTGTTAATACTGGAGAAGATTCAAGGAAGCAAAAATCCAGCAGATATGTTAACAAAGGTGGTGACCATTGACAAACTGAAGTTGTGCTCAACTTCAGTTGGTCTGCTAGAGTAACAAAGACTAGAAAAGCTGCTGCATTAATCGAGGTGTGAAGACAGATTGAAATCAGTCTTCAAGTGAGAGATTGCTGGAGATTGTTGTTATAAAGCTCATTAATTTAAGGAGCAAAACATGGAGCAAAACATGGAGCAAAACATGGAGCAAAACAAGGAGTAAAACATGGAGCAAAACATGGAGCTTAATTCAAGGAGCAATTCAAGGAACCATTAATTTAAGGAGTAATTCAAGGAGTGAATTTTCCTATAAATAGATGTGTAATTGTAATGAATTAATCATCCAAAGTGTTCATTCCAATTGAGAGAAAAGCTTTTGTGAGAGAGAATTGAGAGTAATTTTCTTGGGTGAAATTGGATTGTGGGTTTTGAGTGTTGTAAACACCTTGTGTAATTTCTCCTCTTTCAGTAAAAAGATCTACAGCAGGTCCAAAGACGTAAGCAAGATTGGTCGAACTCCGTTATCAAATTTGGTGTTATTTTTCTATTCTTGCTTTAGCTTATTGGGAATTTGCGTTATTTCTCAACACAATCGAACCCAGTGGATGGGCCTCCAATGAAAGTTGTGGTTCAAATATTGGAAAGAGATGAACAACTTGTTCCGCCTCCAAATCATTTTGGTTCTACAAGTTTGACCAAGGAAAATGGAACTGTGGCTCAAGTAGGAATGAAGCTGGAATTAGAAACTATTGCAGAGTGAGACTGAATTTAATATCTTCAAAATTTGGTATGCTTTCATAAGCACTTTAGTCTGTTGTTGCATTTCAAAGATCTGCTTTGAAATCTTGTAAAAACGCTTCTTACACTTGATAAGTTATCCTACAAGTGTTCTTATTAACCGTTGAAGTTTAGACCAAGAGAAACGGAAACAAACTATTTATGCAGAGGTAATTCAATGGTGAGGTAGATAAATCTGGTCTATGGCATAAACCCAAAGTGAAAAATACCATAAAATTTCCTTACATAGTTTAAAATCAACCACAAAAAGAGCCATTTTAAGATGCAACAAAACTGTACATTATTAACAGCTCGATTGGTGACAAGCAAACCAAAGGACAATAAGTGATTTCTAAAAACTACAGACAAATATTCAGAACCTTATGCACTGCATCTCAGAATCTACGCAAATACACTTTATATTGGATGAGTTTTGAACTTCATTATTATAATGCCAACTTATGACATTGTGTTATAAGACAATTTGAGGTAGTAGGTAGAGTTAATTGGTAGCTAAATGCATGAAAGTATTGAAGGAAAAGGTTTTAATTAAACTAACAATGTAAACCGAAATTAAACCATTTGTATAAATATATCACTTAATTTTAAGTGTGATAAATTTGCCACTAAATTCATTATTAATGTTATAAATTTATCACTTTTGTGACCATCAAACTCCTTATTAGTAGTAAAAATATACCATTAAAACATATAACAATAATGATAAATTATAACACTTTTAAGAGAATTGCGAGTATATTTATTACAAAAGTGATATATTTGTAACTCATAAGAAATTTGGTAGATTTGTCATGACTCAAATTTAAATAATAGATTTATACAAATGCTTTAAATTCGATGATATATTTATTACTTTACTCGTTTTCTTTTATTGTGATCCAACAGTGATCAGACCATTGTTTCCATACAACAAAGTGGGTCACACCCCAAAGGCAGAAAGAAAGATAATAACTCTTGGAACCAGAATAGAAAAGACTGAGAGGCCGGGGAGGACTTTGGGTTATAACTTATAAGCTTACAAGATGGATTTCTTTGCAATAGAACACTAAAGGAAGTGTAAAAGAAGAAAAAAGAATTTTAGACGCAAACCTTGCATAAATAGAAAAAAATTGAAATACCAAACTAAGAAATACATGTAGTTTTCTAACATCAGTCACAACCCTGATGAATTTGATCTGAAAACTTGAAATGTCGAAGCAAAAAATGAAACCCTGAATACAAAGTCATGACACTCCTGGACAGGTAATGGCTTCAAATCTAAAGCTCAGTGTCGCATAAGCGAACCATCAATTGTGAGACCATTGTCCGAGCAAAAGGGATATAGCTTAGACTATACCTGAAACAGCACAAATTGGATGAGTTGGGCGGTCAAATCAGATCTCGTAATGTTGATGATAAGATGTTTGCCACAATTGTAAATGAGTAAATTTGGTGAGTTCAAGCGGCAAACTCACCATAAAAGAGCACAGATCTCACTTATTATTGCTAGTATGGTTAAAATCTTGTTATGGATCTGTAAATAAGAATAACAAATTAAGGAATAAGGATCATATAAGAAACACAAGGGGAAAAAAGGGGAGGTGTTTAATCTACATTTAACTCTTAAGACATTTAGACTACCAACCTTTCCGCATTAGTATACACGGATCATATTTGGTTGACAATATTAAGAATGATAATGGAGAGGAATTGCGGATTTTACTATGTTTGGTTTAGCTGTTAGCATACAGTAGTAAGAAAACTCATCCTACCCAATTGTAGGAATACCTAGGAATGATGTATTTTCTTCACTTATTTAATTATTAGTTATTCTTTTCTCTCATTTTTCTTCATTTAGAACACACTCAATATTTACTTTCAAATTTAGCTCATTTTGAAAACAAATAATTTTATTTTCAGTTTTACTAAGTTCGAACAAACCTATTAATAATAATATTGTTTATTGAATTCGGTTCTTATTATTGTTAATATTCTCATTACTTTTCTATTTTTCAAATCAAACATGACCATTTTGTGAGCACTGTGATATTGATTTACGTTTGGATTTCAATTGCTGGTTTAAGTGCATTTCTATGTGGATGTATAAAAGAGAATCCAATCAAACAGATTTGAGGCAGCGAAGTGATGATACAGAACCAAACATGCATGTTATAAGGAAATGCTTGAAAATATTCCATCTCCTTGAGCTGTCTAAGATTGCATAAGCAACTAGTCGTCCACTATACCATATCCACATAGGATTGAAGATGGCATACTAACCCAGAGAGCACAGATGAGTGCTACAGAAACACATCCAAGATAAATAGCAGTTGCAAAAATGCGAACAGAATCAAACATCATTCTCATCTGCTGCCCAACACCGAGGAGGAAAACTGTGCTGCCAAACAAGAACAAATATTCATCATTTGAATGACATTGAGAAAGTTCATAAAATTTATTCATAAAACAGCAAATACAGAAAAAGAACAGAGGCATATGGTGAAAGGAAAGACACTACATAATCGAAATCACGGATGTGCATGTACAAATAGTCCATCAAATAAAGAAACTAACCTGTTTACCTACCTTCCAACTGCCAAGACATTGCCAAATGTGAATAATAATGCAAATTTGATTGGTTTGGTAAATACGATCATTGACTGCAAATAAGCAACACTTTAAGGAACAATGTAATGGGATCAATAGATCTCTTAGAATAGTCGTTATGTAAAAGAAAGTTAAACTATCCAAATCACTTTTATACGGTCTTCTAAAAAAAATCGAACATTTGTTCTTTACAGAACCAAAAAGATACGGAAAATAGAAGTTCCCCAATTAGCACTAAAGTTCTTGAAACTAGCTTACATGAGAAAGAAGTGAAAAGGCAGGAAAGTGTCTATTCAACAATAAAGCAAAGAAATTGCCAATTGCTTTGTAAAAAAATCATATGTGCTCTAAGTAAGAACCGAAGTAACGTGTATTAAATCGCGATAAAGAAAATAAAAAAACAATAAAGCAAAGAAATTCTTCCATAGCATGAATACTGTGCACCGTGTTTCTCCACCAAATATAACAAACAACGGGAGCTTCAAGTTATTAAAGAATCATTTTGGGACTTCAAGTTATTAAAAGAGTTGAGAAGAGACGAGATTATGAAGGAGATTTATAAGCTAAAACCTAAGCAAATTTGAGAAGGCCCAGAAAGATTAAATGAGTGGGTGTTCATGTGTGCTTAAATTAATAACAACCAGCAACAATGCAAGTAATTCTCTTTCTGTCATTTGGTGCTTTCGTGAATTTGGTTAGAACTTGGAAGCAATAAGAATAACACCTGTTACTCAGAGCTAAAAAAGAATAGCTCCGGTTACCCTATCAAACAACCAAGTACTTTCAAATCAATCAAATCACCTTATTTTAAGAGCCTTTGAAAATCTTCAAGAAAATTGCTTTCAAAAATTTGAAAAGTTATATTTGTGCTTTTAAGATAAATAAAAATAATGTTTACTTTTGAAAGTAGTTTTAAATGTATGCTCAGCTAAAACAATTACTACGGTTACAGTGTTACCTAGAACCACTTCTAATAATATTGTACTAGACAACCAAATGCTTCTCTTGTATTCACTTTTTACCAAACCACTTCGTTTCAAATAACTTTGAAATCACTCACAAGAGAGCACATCCAAACAGACACCAAGTATAAAATGCATCCCATATTAGTGTTAAAATAACAAGTAGGTTGCAACAATCAAATTAACCAGCATTCGAAAATTCTCTGATCCAATCTCGCCCATCCAGAAGAAAAAACCCTTAATTAAAATTCAATTACTTGAACAAAGAGAAGAAATGGGTTGAAGCTCATACCAACAACATACAAGCCAGACCAGCGACCAAAAACGCAGCGAAACCATACATTCTCTGCTTGATTCAAAAACCCAGAAACCCAGTATCATTTTGAAGCTAAACAATTTCATAACACAAAACTGAATTGAAAAATGAAAATCAGTGCTAATTTGTATTGTTCTGCAATGGTACCTGAGTAGGAGAAAGAGAGCACAACCCCTCAGATTCTTCATCCAATAAGCTCTCCTCTTGCTCTTTGTCACCACCCAATACAGATTGGCGGAGCTTCCCCCACATTGTGATAAACCAAAAGTTTCCTTTCTCGCTATTCAGCCGCTTTGCAAGATCATAACCAGGTTCCGGCGAAAATATTCCTTTTTTTCATTTAAATGAAAGTTCGGACTTTTGAACCTTTTTTTTCCTATTTATGATTTTGTTTTATAAATAATACTCGTTATTTTGTTAAAAAAATAACTTATTTCAAAAATAAAAAAAATTAACTTTAGCTTTGTTTCATAATTTTTTTTATTTTTATTTTAAAAAAAAAAGTAAAGGAGACAATAGATACTTATAATTTTATATATTAGTTGAGTGTTAAAAGATGATACGTGTTCATTTTAAAATTAAAAGATATTCAAACCAATTTTGATACATAAAAAATTGTAAAATGTTTAATAAAATAGTAAAATATATCTTAGATGGTGATATATCTTTTTTTATTGGGGTTGGGTGTCAAATAGTATCACAATTTTAAGAAAAAATCGCAAAATTATTATATTTTTAAGAGTAAAATACAAGTTATTTTTTAAAATACGTATAATGTAATTCAAAATAATCATAAAAATATAATTTTAATAAATTTTGATCAATATAAACTATTAATAAAAATATCTATTTTTTTAAATAGTAAACTTTCTATTTTATCATTTTTAATTCTTGGGTATATTTTATTTCATGTTTTTTAATGACATGATAAAAAAAAAGACTAATAGTATACTTTTATATGATGTAATGTACTAATAGTATATATCTATATAATTTTAGTGTTAATTTATAGATTTACAAAAATTAAGGTACTTAATAAATATTTTACCATTATATATATAAACAAGTAAGGGTAGCATTACACAATTAGGTAATTATATTTACTATTATTCATACCTAAAATTATAATTTATTAAAAAATAAATCAAATAATAAATATAATAAGAGTTTAAATTATATATATATGTTGTAAGGATTAATCTGATTTACAGAGAAAGAAACTAAAGAAAAGTTAAAAAAAATTTGTAGAATGTCTAGATCTCTTATGAGATCTATATTTATATAGAGCATTGTATGTACACATGTCGGTTACATAGAAGATATACGACATAGCATATCAAAGGGATACAAGAGTAAAAGAAAACATATTTAAAACTTGAGTTCGACCACACTATGGTTTGGTCTTGACCTTGGTCTTACAACACTAAAATTCCCATATGTAGACAGACTCATACTATTGGTTTCGTTATGGGCGCGGGCACATGCAAGTCCTCCTAGGATGATTCATCTGATGGCTTGGGTTATTAGTTGAATAAGGCTTCGGGTCGATCCATATATCCAAACATCTAATCTCCCTACTCTTTTAGCTCGGGTCCTCAACAGGGAGTGGAAGAGTAATACTCAGATAGTGGATCTAAACTATTTGGCTCCCCTAATAAATGCTTGTCAAATGATTAGAGAAAGAAATATGAACCTCTATATAAGGAAAAGCCTAAGCTTCTCTTTATTTCATCATTTTCTATATATTAGACAAAAATTGGAACAAAAAACACTCTATTGCCTTAACTTGAGCCATATAAGTTCCCAACTCGATGATAAGAAAATCAATACAGCATATTACTTATTAGCTCGACTTTTAAAGGAAAAACTCCTTGAGTCTAACAATTTTCTACTTTCTTTTCAAGTCAGTTTAAAGAATCACTCTCCTTTTTACTTTCAAACTCGACCTAGGTAATTTCTACTTCTCATACCTTACCCTTTTTTATGTTTCGTGATATTCTGTAAAGACCACAAATAGAGAAAGAACTTCAAGATTTTCCTCTTAAGATAGCACACAATATCCCACTTTCTTAGGCCAGGTAGAAAGTAACTTCAAGGGATCTACCAATGAGACAAACACTTCGAATGAAGGAAAGCTATCTGAGCCTCGACTCTCTACCTCCATGTCTCCCTCATATGATGTACCTACAATTAGGTTGAATATTCCTCATACTTAAATATCTATCTCGAGGTCATGGAGGAAAAAGATGAGGAAAAAGGGAACTGGGGAACCCACAAGTCGTACCAAAGGTTGGGCAACCAAGGTCAAGATAAGTAGGTATCTTCTCAAAATGAGGAGAGGATAAGGGGAACATACGACATTCCTTCCTCGGTTGAGATAATGATCCTTAGGCCCAGCGTTCTTAACAATGACCCATCTTCAATAAGGTAGACAGTCTTCCATGAGAAGGCCTTATGGTTGGGGGTCAGATTTCCTCTATACCCATTTAAAAGGAAATTTTTGGCAAGGACTCAGCTTGTGCCATACCAATTGATGTCAAACAGGTAGAGGCTCCTGCTTTGCCTCATACTAACATGTAGAGAACTTGGGGTTGAACTGAAGATGCGCGAGTTCAATGAGGCATATGTATTGAAGTAAAATCCTACATACATAAGAAGGATATATATGTCTATGAAACAAGACCAAGGTATAAATGTGATCCTTCCCTAGAATGAGAAGAACTAGAAGGAGTATTTGATAGGAGTCAAATTATTGCATTTTTGTTATGATTTAAATGTTGATATTTGTGTGAAAATTGCATTTATTTGATTATTTAATCCACAAATGTCATTTCACGGGTATTTCGTGTTTAAAGTACAATTTCAGGTAAAATCATAATTTTGGAGAAGTTTGGGACAAATTTCTATGAACGGGATTAAGTGCAAATAAAAAGAAAACAAAATTTCAAAATTTGGAATTTCGCCGCCGGCTAGAATATTCTCGCCGCCGGCGAAAACCATACGGAGAATACGTTGAGCAAAGAAATCTCGCCGCCGGCCAAAGAAATCTCGCCACCGGCCAATTTAATCTCGCCGCCGGCCAATGCATTCTCGCCACCAGCGAAAATCCTACAGAAAGCACGGCGAAAATCTTCCCGAGAGCACAAAATTTGGCAAATTCATCTCGCCGCCGGCCAAATTATCTCGCCGCCGGCCAAATGCATCTAGCCGCCGGCCACATTATTTTCGTAGGCCAAAATCGAAAAACCCAAAAATTTATTTTCGAAAACTTCACGGCCAGTTTCATCCGAAAACAGATTTTTGGTTGTTTTGTTCCAAAATTGCCCCCCCAAACCCTAGATCTATATATATAATATGATGGAAAAAGAGGGGGACGGCAGAAAGCAGAGTTCAAAGGCATTTTTGGAGAAGAGAAGGAAATTTTGGAGAAACTTGAAGGATCTTCACCATTGTTGCTACCAAGCCTTCATCTTCTAGAGTTTTTCATCTCTTCTCCTTAGTTTTTATTTTCTGCAGTTTATTCATATTTGTTATTCATGGATTCAATTGAAATAATGGTTGTTCTTATTTCCGTTATGAACTAATTCATTTTTGCTAAGGCTATGATGTAGTTAGATCAAGGAAATCTGATTTCTTTGTTATGGTTATATGAATTCATTGTTTTCAAGTCAGTATTTATTTCCATGCTTAATGCTTTTAAATTTGATCAAGATTTAGATGATTTGTTGCATTATATTGAGACCGAGAGGAGATGTGTAATGAATGCTTCTTGTGATAAATACCGTATGTTGAATGCGAGTTTGACACCTAATGCATGATGTATGTGGTTATTCCAGAAATTCCATAAATCGTAATGTGCTTATTTGTGATTAAATCTTCATAGAAATATAGTCGGTTTTCATAGATAAGTAATTCTAATATAACTTGAGAAAGAGTATTAGATAAGTTTGGGTTTTTCAACCATCGCTTTTAGCTTTGATTCTCATATAACATGACTTGAAATCGGATTGAATTGATTTAGCGAAATCAAATGCCTTAGCGTTTTTAATCATTTTTGAACAACATTAAATTTTGTTATTTGCATTTAGTTTTATGTTAATTTGCTTTTAAAACAATTTCAACAATTCGGTTTTCAAATAAAATTAGGGTTAGTCAATTTCGGTACTTAGTAAACGCCATTCCTTGTGGGTTCGATATCCGTACTTTTGTACACTTTATTACTTGAACGATTCGTACACTTGCGAAAATAAGCATCAGTATTTCTTCTACATTTTTGGTCGATGGGAGACCCCAAACAACAATGCTAGGATGATAAGGAACATTTGGGTTGACACTAAAGTCGTGATAACGAATATGGGCTCCTTTATCACGACCTTAAGCTATAAGGCCAAGCAACGATTGGTTGATATTCAAAACTATCTGCCCAAGAAGACTCCATGGAGTCAGTTATTAAACACCCCACTGTTGTCTCTTTTAGAGAACATAAAATCGTGCAAGTATACACTGTCACAAGTAATAAGATTTGTAAGTAAAGATCGTTCCCACGGAGATTTATTACTAGCTTTCGTTGATTATTAAAATTATTTCAACCTAATTTTATCCAAACAGTCGATAATTTAATGCAGTTTGACTAATTAAATTTTTTTTTAACAGATTGCAAGAAAATTCTAGGATTGCAGTTTACCCAAATTAATCCATTTGAATATTTTATTCTCTCTTGATTTATGTTCTTATGTTTTAAGTTGTTAACCAAGAACTCTTAATTTCTCCATACATCTCTTCCGAGCTCTATACAGACACATCCAGTTAAAATGATTCACTATATTCCTATGAGAATTAAATTTAACCAGATTTATTAAGTTCTGAGTTCTCAAACAATTACACATACAATAAAAGTATATTTCTATCCCTTATGTATATACGTTATTTTATCACGAGCAACACACAAAAATGTCTTTTTCAAGTTTATTTAAATGTCACATATCAGTTAATTAATCTTCCGATAATTAAAAGCATTAAACACAGATAAAATAAACAACTTAAAACAGTTCCATAAATCATTCAAAAATACTTAATTCAAGTTTCATAGTTTACGCTACACTGCAATCCTAGAACAAATAAATTAGTTCATCGCAGAAATTAAAATTACAACACCACAAAAATAAAACATTGCAGAGAAACAAAAATTAAAAGAAAATAGATTAGGAAAAACTCTTTCACGATTCCTCAATGAAAAATAAATTTCTTCCCTTTTCTTCTTCTTTGTTGTCTTCTTTCTCTGTAATTTCCCTAAGAAAATACAACATAAAATGTTAAATAAACGTTCTGCGTGTTTTGTGTAACACGAAGAGAGGAAAGAAAATGAAAATGATACAAGAGAGAAAAAATGGCAAGAACTGCGAGCAACACGAGAGAAGAAAAACCAAACTAAACTAAAACTAAAAAAACTCTCAAAAACCAAAAACGCGTACAAAATATATCCCCCTTTTCAATTTTTATTTTTTATTTTTTTATATATATATATATATATATTTTATATTTTTTTATTTGAAGTGGGGGACAAAAATGTATGGGGAACAACACGCGTGAAAACCATTCTGCGCGTTTTTTGATTTTTTTTCTTTTTACACATGCCACGTGTCGCCATGTGATTTGCTGAGAGAAATACAACAACATGTGGCAGCTTTTCATTGGGTGGTAAGGTCGGGCGCATGAAGAACAGTTGGAACGCGTCGCACAAGATTTCCTCACGTTGGAAGTAATTAACGGCTAGAAGTGGGCGCGGTTTCTGCGTTTTTATTTCAACAAATACATGCCACGTGTCATCATGTTATTCGCTGAAATATTTATGCGACACGTGGCTGCTTATTTTCCGTTGAAACACGAGGGTGCACGCTTCTTGGATGCACCGCGTCGCACAGGATTTGTAGACGAGCGGCTCGGTGCGCGACAGCTTGGTTCCACGCGCTTCAATTTGGACCGTTCAACTCATCCAACGGCGATCGATGCGCCTTGAGGGAATCTGCGCAGCCGACATGTGGGTCCTACCCTGCATGCCAGTCTGCGCAGCAGGTGGGCCCTACTGGCACGTCGAGCCGCGCGATAAAGGAAATCCCTATACCCACTCTCCTTGGTCGGGTTTGAAGAACACGCGCACATCCTAACCGTTGATGCGTTGATCTGACGGTCTACGATGAAGCGTGGATGATGCCGCGTGAAATTTCTCTCCTGCGCAAAAAAAAATCACTTTTAGTAATTGTATTTTCACCCATAAATATATTTCAAATTACATTTTAAATTTTGTTTAATTGCAATATAACCGTTTTGTAATTTAAATTAAATTTTAAACTTTTAATAATTGAAATTAAGCCCGATTTTAATTTAAATTATATTTTCAACTTTCATAAATTGCAATTAATCACCCTTTCATTTGAAATTATATTTTTGGACACAAATTTGACATTAAGAACATTTTCGATACAATTTATTTAATTTTCTTAAAATATGTAAAAAAACAGTAAATACTAATTTATTAAACTAAAATTAACTAAAAATAGAAAGAACATAGCAATTATAATTAATAAAATAGGTGAAAATAACTATATAAAATACAGTTATCACCCACACTTTGTTGCGAGTGGGTTGATGAGGTAAGGCTCAATAGACCCCCCACACTGGTTCTTCATAAGTTATGGGTACCCCCCAAGCATCAGACCCTTTCCACAAACTATGGGGGGAGATTCGAGGTGTTTCTTGAAGATGGTGAATTGGCCTTTAGATTGAAAATTTCTTACTTTTTATTTAGCCCACGCTTGTAAAACTATCACCATTTTTTATGTCTTTGTAGATAGCATAGAGTTCACCGCTTTTGAGATGTTGGTGTGGCTTTAGAAGTAGGCTCGTTAAACAAAAGGAGAGCTCTCAAAAAGCTATACCTTCATCACAAAGGACGAACTCTTCCAAAGGGAATAAAATGAGTAAGCCCTCTGAGCAAAAGGACATGCCAACCCTGTCAAAGAGGAAGAAGACAATGACCATTAATAAACCCGTACTTAGGGTGATACCTTTAAATATCGTCGAGCCATCACCAATATCACTGAGTCAACACACCTCACCATCCCCAAACTTGGATCAACATACCTCAACACCTCTTAGCTCGGATCATCAATCACTTACTCCTCTTATGAGGGACTAGAGGAAGGGGATGGGTGTCATTAACAACCTCATAATAGATGTTGAAGGAGTGGGCCTATACAGAGGTATGGCACCAAAGAGGTTGGGCCACTATATGGATTAGCTCTCTTATATGGTACACTAGATATAGCTTGATTCCATGTGCGAGGATGTGGACCTTGGGGTCATGCTTAGCCGGCTTTTGTAAAGGACAAGTGTTAGTTTATCCCTACTTTTGATTGAGCCATAATCTTTCTTTCTTGTTGTATTTATTAACCTAACATTGTTTGTCTTTTTTGTAAGCATAAATTTTTCATGGATTGAGTAGGGTTCGAGGTATGGAGAGTTTAAAGCATGAGCTCACGATGGAAAAAAGATAGTCATGCTTCAACTCAGGCAAAATACGTTGTGTTGTTGGCCAAGGCCAACAAGTGGGAGGGCAAGGCTATCGATAAGGAGGAAAAATAGTCCAAGGCAAAAGATGAGCTTAATGACAATGTGAAGCATTTTGAGGAGCTTTGGAAGGCCTAAAGGAAGGCTGAGGTTGAAGTATAAGCCTATAGGCGCAAGTTAGCTGACACCATAAAGAAATATACCCGAGATCAAGAAAAGGTGAAGCATGAGCTTGATACAATGATCAAACAGCTCTTCTTCATTGTTAAGATAAGGTATAGCCTAGCCATGGACTCCTTCAAGGATGAGGCCAAGAAGAAAAGCCTTGGGGAATACTACTATCAGATTCTGAATATCTCGATCACCTCCTAGTATTCACCCACTCAAACCCAAGATGAGGGTGAGGAACAAGGCTCAGACTCTGGTGCGAGTAATGTTGTGCCCAGGTAGGTGATGAAGAGGGTGGAACTAGGAACCTCTGATATTGGCACCGAACCAACCCTATTTATTAAGTAGTTCTATGGTTCTATATTCCAAACCCATCTTCTTGGCCTCTTCAACATGTTGTGGACTATATACATGATTTTTCTTTAAGTTTGACGCCACTCCTAATTGTGTGGTCTCAAGCTCGTACTTGTAACATGTTATTATTAATGAGAAACAATTGATTTTAAGAATAACTCGTATTGCATGTATGATTGTGTATTTATAGCATTTATAATATTTATTTATGATGTTGACCCATATCCCTACTTTTAAGTAACTATGTCATTAAATTTATCCCACTATCATTCCTTATAAAAGAAGGTTAAGGATGCTATAAAATTCAAACATCTTTTTTTTGTTTGAAGTAGCTGACAATTTTCTTTCCATCTTTCTTGTGCTAACCTTATGGATTCTGAACAGGCAAATAGATGTTCAACTTAAGCTTTAAATCTGGAGAATGGTAGCCTCAAGATTGAGGTAAAGAAATTAAAAATCGAGTTGTCCATACTGAAGGATAAGCTCTCCCTTTATAAAGAGACCAAGTGTGAGCTTTCCTCTTATAAGGAGTAGTTATCCTAAACTCGATCTCAAGAGAGAAGGACCATAACTAAAATGGCCATTCTTATTGACAGGGAGTCCCGTTAGGCAAACTTTTATATGAAGCGATCTAAGGGGGTCTTTCTCAAAATGATGGTATTTTTGAGAGATTGGAACATTTCATACTTAACTCGAGCTTTGTCTCTACCAAAAAGGGGGTTAATATTTACAAGAAAGTTGTTAAGATTAATGCTAAGTTGTTGCCCTTAGTGGAAGAGATAGACAACTTGGACACTAGTCGTGCATCCAAATGTCTGAATAACTTTTAATTTTTTAGGAGGTCGAGCTCCCAATTAAGTAATTTTGAAAGCTTTGTAAGCTTGAGTAATAAACCTTTGTTTTTAATAAGATGAACCTATGATGCTTGATTAATATGCTTTATTTTTTGTTAGGACGAGTGCTCTACTTGATTTTTGACCAAGGTAATCAAATCTTTTCTTCGAGTGTTAGAGCACTCTACCTGGTTCTTAATCAAGGTGATCAACTCGTGACATCTAATCTTGAGGGAGAACGTTCTACCTTGTATGTGACTGAGGTGATCAACTTTCTTTTTGAGTGTCAGAGTGCTATATTTGGTTATTTACCAAGGTAATCAACTCTCTTTTCGAGTGTCGGAGCACTCTACCTAGTTCTTGACAGAGGTGATCAACTTATGACATGCAATATTAAGGGAGAGCACTCTACCTGGTCTATGACTAAGGTGATTAACTCTTTTCTTTGAGTGTTAAAGCATTGTACCTGGTTCTTGAATAAGGTGATCAACTCGTGACACGTAATATTGAGGGAAAGTACTCTACCTAGTCTGTGACTAAAGTGATCAACTTTTTTCTTCAAGTGTCAGAATGCTCTATCTGGTTCTTAATTGAGGTGATCAACTTGCGACATATAATATTAAGGGAGATTCATTGCTTTTAAATAGTCACCTAATCATATATATAGGGGGTGATATATAAGGATGATTAATCAAAGTTCATTAGAAATAATACTTTTTCAAGTGTTGAGCGTTCTAACTTACTCTATCCATGACTCCCTCAATACTCCTTAATAAGTAGGCCCTTTCTGGAGTCACCTCGACTATTTGGAAAGGGTCCTCCCAATTTGCACCCAACTTACTAGCAATTCATTATTTTTTGTTAGGAAAGACCCTTCTGAGAACCCAATCATTTATGGTGAAATTTTTGAAATGCACGACCTTGTTGTAATAGTTTATCACTCTCATTTTTTTCTCGACTATCCTTTTCAAGGCTTCATCCCTTTTTTTCTTCAACGAGGGTCAATTCAAATGATTTACTTATGGAGTTCAAGTCTTTAGTTAGGGTTTATCTCACAATGGACACTATAATCTCAGTTGTTATCATAACCTCAGTCCCATATACTAGCTAGAAAGGTGTCTCATTAGTACTATCTCGGGGATTAGTCATGTTAGCCTACAATGCCCCATGTAGCTCCTCAAGCCATCTTTCTTTAGCACCCTCCAACCTTTTCTTTAGGAGGATGATTATCAACTTGTTAGAAGATTTTACCTGACTATTGGCTTATAGATAATATTGTTTTGAGTGGCATATCTTGATGTTATACTTGATGGAAAACTCTTTGATGTTACGGCCTGTAAACTATCTTCCATTATCAGTAATAAGCTCCTTAGGCAGACTGAAGCAACAAATTATAGATTTCCAAATAAATAGAATCACTTTCTCTTTTCGTATCCTTCCCAGAGGTTCTACCTCAATCCATTCAGAGAAATAATCTATGGTGACTAATAAAAGCTTCTTTTGACCCCTTGGTTGGGGTAAAGGTCTTATAATCTATGGTGGTTGGTAGTCTGCAACAATGGGACGAATCTTTAATACTTATCGCACGCTTAGGTGTACCTTATGCAATCTGCTAGCATAGTGGACTAGTATTATTTTGCCTCATGATTATCTGGGATAGCCTCATTTCACCTGAATAAGAGTCGCACTCTTCCTCGTGGGTTTCAAATATAATTCTATCGAACCCCTTCCTAGCTATGCACAAGAGCTTGGATCCGAATGTAGTCTTGTTCTATAATTTATCATTTTCAATCATGTATTAACCTACCTTAGCCTTAATTTCCTTTGTGAGTTTTTGGTCTTGGGAAAGGTCTTCCCTTTTTAGAAAGCCAAAGATCGGGATGAACCATGGGCTTGTGGCAACATCCACGTTCTTGACTATTTGTTTAACCTCCTCCAAACTGACCTCTATTAGGATTATTACAGATACCACCCGAGTATGGTTGGCCTCTAGCACAAAGGCTAGTATGGCCAAAGCATTGTCATGACTATTCTCATTCCTAGCTATTTGCTTGATCTTAAAGTTGGAAAATTTCAAGCACTCCTTTCTTAGTCTCTCCAAATATCTCCTCATCTTGCTATCCTTAGCCTTAAACGTGCCCAAGTACTAGTTGACCACCAGTCGAGAGTCACTATGCATGATGATGTTATCCGGTTTAAGATTCTTTGTCGTCATGGCCTCGAATATAACTATCACATACTCTACGACGTTATTAGTTGCTTTGAAGTCCAACCTAATAGCATACTTGAAACAATTTTCATCATGATCAACTATGACCACCCTTAACCCAATACCACTAAAGTTGTGCATACCATCAATGAATACCTACTAGGTCAGCCTCTCTCTTTGATCCATCCCACATACTTTTTATTTTATCTCATCAATGATAACCTCTAGTAATTTACTAAACTCAGCGATAAACTTAGCCACCATTTGTCCCTTAATAGAGGTTTTAGACATAAACTTGGTATTATACTCTCCCAGCTCTATGGAAATTTACGCCAATCTCCCTACGACTTCTGGCCTCGTCAATACATTCTTAAGTGGCTAAGAGGTAAATACTACCACTGTGTGCAAGCCAAAGTAATGTCTGAGCTTCTGTGCTGTCATTTTCAAGGTGAAGGCTTAGGTACCTGCTTTGGGCAACTGTCAGAATTTGGATGATGAAGTAAAAGAGGTGTTAGACCTTGTTTCTTTTAGCTAGAAGTATGGCACTACAAATAAAGCATTTTTCCTGGGATAGGGCTGACTAGGATAGGAGTTTTGCTCAAGTATTGTTTAATTCATTGAAAGGCTTTGTTACAATCATTGTTCTAGAAAACTAATGTGTTCTTCCTCAGTATTTTTAAGAATGACAAACACTTGTTTATGCACTTAGAAATGAATATGTTCAGTGTCACTATTCTTTTATTCAATTACTGAATCCCCTTTAGACTGGTAGGAGGCTTTATGTTGACTAGGGCTTGTATCTTGTCCAGGTTGGCCTCTATCCCTCAAGAAAATATAAGATACCCTAAGAAATTTCCTAAAGCAACACCAAAAACGCACTTTTAAGGTTAAGCCTTATACCATACCTTCAGAATATGGAGAATATTTTCTCTAAATCCTTAACGTGGTTTACTGGTTATGCTGACTTTACCAAAAAATCATCAACATATGCCTCAAGATTTCTTCCTAGCTAGTCTACAAACATCTTATTAACGAGGCATTGATAGGTGACTCCTGCGCTCTTCAACCCAAATGGAATTTTGGTGTAATAGAAGGTCCCTTCATCAATGATGAAAGATGTTTTCTCCTTGTCCTCTGGGTGCATTTTGATATGATGATAACCAAAATATTCATTCAGGAAACTCATCAAGCCGAAACTGATGGTGGCATCAACTAGTTGGTAAATACTTGGGAGAAGGAAACAATCTTTTGGACATGCATCATTTAAGTCTATAAAGGCCACACATATACGGGGTGATCTAAAAGCCTTTTTTACCAGCACCACATTTGACAACCAAGTGAGGTAGTATACCTCTATAATAATCTCAGTCTTCTTAAGAATGGTGACTTGATTTTTAATCACCTTATTCTTGTGGGTTTTAATCTCGAAGTCAATCCCAAGCGTTTTTGCAGGCCTCAATACAAAGACATTGGAATTCACCTTTAAGAAATGAGATAGTTGTTCCCTCACCTCTATTGTCAAAAATTATGCTAAGCTTTAAAGAATGGTCCTTTTCCTTATCTCTAATTGGTAGATCTTGCACTTCATTTAAGTTGACAGACTTTGCTAGATATACACCTTCTGGCCTTCTTTGAAAAGGCTTATGTTGTGGTTGCTATTTGGAAATGACCTTTTTCATAGTTGCATTACAACAACTTCTGGATTTTTCTTGGTCTCCCCTTATTTTCTTTATGCCCTCCTTAGTCGAGTATTTGATGACTTGATGGAAGGTGGATGGAACCACTTTCATCTTGCGTATCCATGGTTTACCGAGGATGGCATTGTAGTATGCTGGAACATCAATTATCACTAATTTGATCATCATTATAGATCCTTGCACCATGATTGGAAACATCACGGTTTCGATTGCATATGTGGTGCTATTATTAAATCCCACCAATGGTAGCTCTATCTTTACAATGTTGCATTCTTTTATGCCTAAGGCATTTGTTGTTGACAGAAAATGAAGGTCGATGGAGCTTCCAATATCAATCATGATCTGATAAACATCGTAGGATCCTATACTCAAAGGTAATTACCAAGGGGTCTTCATAGGGAAACAAGGTCTCGTCTATTCCGATAAAGGTGATTTCAACTAAAGACCTTACCTTTTCTAGATTGTAAACATGCAGTGAACCACATAAGTCTTTGGCGTACCTTTTACACTAGTTATTGGAGGTTTCACTGAGCTAGGGCCCTTCATATATAGTATAGCTGGTCCTTACATTGTCCTCATTGTGAGGGTCTATCTTACTACCTAATAGAGCAAGTATTCTCAATGTTTCACATTCGGGAGATTGCCATCCTTCTTTACTGTTGCTTTCCATGAGATCTTTTAAGTATACTATTAATAACAGATCCTCTATTTCTTTTTTCAGATGCTTGCAATCTCTTATTTTGTGACTCATTTCTTTGTGAAAGGCACACCATTTAGATGTGTCCTTAAGGAAAGCCTTCATTTTTGGTGGCCATCTAGCATTCTACTCTTCCTCTATTCTAAATACTGCTTGTGCTAGGCTCATTCTCAAGGATGGACCTATGAATGGGGATAATGACCTTCCCTAAGACCCCCTTGTTAATGCACCATTGGCCATTTGCCCTGTGATTCGGCATGAAACGCTTGTTTTTATTAATTCTTTTATCCTGGCTTACCCTATCCAAGCTTATTATTCTCTTATCTTTTTTATGGCACAACTTTCACATCTATCTTGCTGCTCTTATCCATACCTAACTCTCTTTCCAGATTGATGAATTTGCTTGCCTCTTTATAAGCTTCATTCAAAATTTGTGGGACTATCTTGGTTAGTTCTGCAAACAAATTAGAATTCCTTAGTAGATCCATCTGAAGGCCTCTATTGCAATAGAGATGGGGCAATCTATTATCTCTAGCTTTTCCTCCCTAAACTTTCCCATGTACTCTTTAGTAGATTCATCCCTTCCTTGGGTGATTGAGAAGATGTGGTGAGACTCTTTTCTCAAGGGCTTATTGCAAGCATAATTGGTGATGAACAATTTAACAAACTGTGAAAAAAAGGTTATGGTACGGGTGCCAAGTTGTTGAACCACTTTTATGCGTCATCACATAGGATGGAAACAAACAACTTACACATCATAACATCTCCATTATCCTAAGTGAGGCTCATAGAGGCCATATCCCTTTTGAAATGTCACATATTAGTTATTGGATCTTTAATACCTTGGTAGTCCAGGCACTTAGGAGCACTAAACTTGGTCGAGGGTTCGTCGTGCTCTATTTTATCAAAGAAGGGGGATACACATAATTGCTCACAATTCATATCCACATCATAGGGCACCTTACTCTTGTCTTGCCTTTCATTGTCCCTTTTTAGGGTTTGGTCTTGCTTTCTATTAGCTTCCTCTAGTGCCTGGATTCATGCCTCCTAGCTTTCTCACTCTTGCAACAACTGCTCGTTATTGGGCCCTATCCAGCTAGGAAGGTTTCCCTCAACTACATTCTCGAGTATAACATGATTTGGTCTAATCCCACCAACCAGGTCAGTGGCTCAACCCTTAGAGGCAACCAGGCTTGATTGTGATCGCAATGCTCTATTGTCTCACCTAGTCTCCTTGAGCTCTCTTCTTAAGTCAAGAAGTTGACGTGCCAGCTCTTGATGGGGATTAACCTGTGCTGACAAATTATGGTCATGTGTCGATGCTACCTCCTCGTTTGCTAGTCTCAATCGTTCCTCAGCTAGTGTTCCTACTATGATGGATATGATTCTAAAAAACTATTCTCGCTTACTAAGTGTCTTTCTTAAAACTCATGGTGAATCCTTGAAAATATGATATTATAAGCCAAAGCTTAACCTTCAAATTTGAGCCCCACGGTGGGCACCCAAAATGTTGGGATTGGTTCGATTTATAGAGGGAGAAACTAGAGAAAAGTTAGAGAATTTTGTGAAATGTGTGGATCTTTTATGAAGTCCATACATGTATAGAGCATTACATGTATACATGTCGGTTACATAAGGGTACATGTCATAATGTGTCAAAATGGTACAAGAGTAAAAGAAAACATATTTAAAGCTTGAGGTCAATCGCACCATGATTTAGTTTTGGCATTGACCTTCCAACACCAAAAGCCTCATGTGCAGGCAGACTCATACTATTTGTATCGTTATGGGAGCGGGCACAGACAGATCCTTTTGGGATGATTCGTCTGATGGTTCGAAATGTTAGTTGGATTAGGTTTTCAGTCAATTCATATGTCTAAACATACATACATATATGTATATGTATTCAATAATTATTTATCATATAAGTCATTATAGATTTATTACTCTACTTATTAATACTATATATTATTTTCAACTCAAACAAATGCATTTATAAGTGAGATTTAAATTCTAAATATTTTAAGTAATTAAATGATTTTTATACCATTTAGCCACATTCAGATAATGGCTATAAGTTGTAAATTACACAAATGATTAAAAATTCTATAATGTTTAATTTTGAAAAAAATATCATAATATTTAATTTTGAAAAAAATTCTTAATAATCATCTTATTAGGTATAAAAATATATTTTAATTGATTAAATATTTATAATCTTATTATTATAAAAGTTAAGTAATTCAGTGTAAAAATTAATCACTTTTGATGGAATTAGAAGTATTTTATTTTGAATAATTGTGATATTTAAAGTGTTTAATTTTTAATAATTATGAAATTAGTTATACTTATTTTTTATAATAATATTACTGATAGTTATTAAACCAAGAATTGAAAAAAAAAATAATTTTAATTGAAAATGAGAAAGTACATATTATTAGTTTAGATTTTTTTTGTGCACTCACTGATTTAAAATAAAAATAAAATTAAATTAAAAATAAAAGTAATTTAAATATGTAAAATAGTTATATTTGATGCTGCTTAGTAACACTTTTATGGAATTAGAATAATCCTAACAGGTAATTATATGAAAAATAATCAAGTTGAATCAGAATAAGAAACAATGAAAAAATAATTTTACTAAAATGCTCTTATATTGAAAAAATAATAAATATTATATTTTTACATTAATAAAATTAGAATTTTTTTATAAAAATAATATACCTTCTTATTTTAAAATTGTGATTTAAAAAAATTAATGATAAATAGTGGATAAATAAACAAAAAATAATAATTGATAAATAATTCAACTAAGTATTATATTTGAATAATAAAATAATATATGTGAGTAATATAATATCTAAATAATAATAATTTATTTTACTAATTATTAAATTTAAATAAAAATAGTTTTGTTGAACTTTAAACTGCATGAAAATAATAAAATAAATTTGGTATGAAAGGAATCAGTAATGGAGTTTTTTTGGCTGGGAATGAATTTTGGTCTAAAAGTAAATGTTAATAGAAACTTAAAAATGAACCTATTTTCATTATTCATGCAATTGACATACTTACGTGAGAATTTAATATAAAAATATCAAATTATATTATTATTGGTAAATATTTTTGTAAAATATAAAAAATAACTTTTTTACATTAGAACTATAGGTTTTGGGCCAAAATGATCGTATAATTCCAATTAAATGAAACATTAATACTGTAATTATTTAATCATCTTAATTTAATCAATTATTTTAAAAATTGGATCAATCAAGTCAAAATTTAAAAAATTGATATTATTTTCAAGGATAAAATTGATATATCTTGAATTTATTCAAAGAAAAAAATTAGATTGCAAAGAAAAAGATGTTGTATTTTTATTTTTTAAATAAAGAGAGCTGAATATAAAATTTCTATTAAATTAGATTATTTATTTTATTTGATTTTTTAAATGATAAATCATTTCAAATATAGCTAATATGTTAACCGGCAACCATCCTATTATAAATATGGCGAAAATATCCTTGAAAGAGAAAGAATACAAGACATACTATTTTTTTTTTTAATAAAGAGAACAGTATCTAGATGTCTATTAGATCATCTTTATCATTTGGTTTCTTAGATAACATAACTAGTTAATTAGGTGGCAATGATAGTGGTAAACATATGACAAAAATATCATATCGTGGAAGAAGGAGAATATGAGATATATTATTTTTTATTTTTTAAAATAAAGAGAGTGTTTCAAAGATGTTGATAAGATTAAATTATTTATGTGATTTGATATGTTAAAAAATAAATAATGTTATTTAGATTTTTAGTTTTAAAAAGTGATAAATTAATGACATATATTTTAATTATTTTTTTAATTAAATTTTTTATGATTAATTAAAGATAAATTATATTATTTTTATATTAAAATATTATTTTACAAAATAATATTTAATTAAAAAATTATTAAAATAATATGTTTTGTTATTAATTATCCATTTTTTTAAAAATAAAAAACTAAATGATATTACTTATAATCTCAATCACAAAATAACACAATTAACATAATCTAAAATTTTTTATAATACTTTTCTTATAAATAAAATAATTTTTTTAAAATATATATATTTTTGAAATTTAAACTTAATTGATTCAATTTTTAAATTAATGGATTAAATAACCTCAAATAAAAAATTATAAGACCATTTGAAATCATAAATAGATTTAAATGAAATTTTGGGGGTATGTTCTAGAGAATTTTTTTAATATAATATTTATAAAATTATAAATAAAATGTATATAAAATAAAATTGTGTCGTATTTTAATTTTTAAGTTTTTATGATTAAAAATTTATTAAAAACTTAATATCTTAATTATATTTACACTTAAATGTGATACATATTATATCTTTTTAAAAAAATAATAATTAGTGATTGAGAAATTAATAATAACTTTTTTATTATATATATTATATTTCATAAATATAAATGCTAAATTTACCGTTACTTTTGCACAATCTATATATCTATGTATATATATATTATAAATATAATTAATGTAATAAAATATTATACTATAATTTTATTAGCTTAATTGTACTATTAAATCAATTTTTATAGCATCATTTTCATTTGAGATATACTATAACATATATATATATAACTTTTTTATAATATATATTGTCTTCATAATTACAAATGCTAAATCTACCCTTATTTTGACACAATCTATATATATATATATATTACAAATATAACTAATTTAATAAAATCTTGTAATATAATTTTATGACCTTAGTTGTACTATTAAATTAAGTTTTATCACATCATTTTCATTTGAGATATAATATTTTTTTATTTCAAATTATAAATTTAAATTACACAAAAATATCAATTAATCTTAAAGAAAATAATACTTTTCCTCCTTATATTAATATCTTCTGTATGTAAAAGCCCTTATACGTGATGATGTAATGTTTGGTCTAAGATCAGTCGACGACAATACTCTTCTTTTTTTTTTTTTTTACTTTTGTTAATTTTTTAAATAAATAAATATCAAAATATTTATATAATTGATATATTTTTTTGTTATTTTTATATTAATAAATATTAAAATATTTATATAATATATATTTTTTTATTAATAATAATTTTATATAATGAAACTATTATTATGATGATAATTCATATATTTAATAATTATCCCTTTAATGAATATTCGATCAATTTATTCGTTTACATATCATAATTTTGTTTAGTGTTCATATAATAAATATATTTTTTATGAATCTTTATTTTGTATAATATAATTATTTTTATTATATTTTATACAGTTAATATTATACATTTAATAAGCGTTTGATCAATTTAATTATAAATAATCATATATTTGTTGAATTAATAATTTTCATGTCATAGTCATATCATTTCAAATATCTTTTATGCTTTTTTGTGAATTTTTTATACTAATAAATATAAAAATATTCACATAATAAATACATTTTTTATGAATAATTTTTTTGCATAATATAATTATTTTTATTACATTAAGAGTGACAATTTATACAATTAATGATTATTGATTTAATGTGTGTTCAATCAATTTAATCGATCATATTTTTGTTGAATGTTAATATAATAAACACATTTTTTATGAATAATTATTTTATATAATACAATTATTTTTATTAATAATATTAATAATTCATACAATTAATAATTACCCATTTAATAATTCTACGATCAATTCACTTATAAACATTTTGATATTAATTCATATAGAAAATATATTTTTAAGCTTTTATTAACTTATACCAATAAATATCAAAATATTCGTATAATAAATACATTTTTTTATGAATAATTATTTTATAAAAGATAATTTATTTATTACATTAATAGTAATAATTCATATAATTCATGATTATTCATTTAAAAAATTTAATTAATCATTTACGAGCATATAATATTTTTATTTTTTTTACACTAATGAATATAAAAAATGTGTATATAATAAATCATTTTTTACTTTTTTGTTAGTTTTTTACCCCAATAAATATTAAAATATTCATATAATAAATATGTTTTTTATGAATAATTATTTTTATTATATTAAGAGTAAAAATTCTTACAATTAATAATTACTCATTTAATGAGTGTTCCATCAATTTACTTATAAATAGATTGTATTTTATTGAACTAATATTTTTATATCGAGATTATATTATATTTTATATCAATTAAAAAGTAATAGTCAATTAATATAGATTATTCTTAAGCAAAAAAATAATTATTAAATTCAATAAAGTCATATGTATCATTCCTCTAAAATTAATTTTTAAGTAACAAAAATATTAATTAAATAAATTCATATGTTGATATATTATATTTAACTTATTTATTAAATAAAATTATATAATTATTGTTAATATATCACTCATATTTATATTATATTTTATTACATTATTCATGAAATAGTTACTATTACATATTTATTCGTAGTTAAATTAATAAATTATTTATTTTAAATATAATTTTACAAATCAATTTATACAATATTTTTACATTAATTTTTTATTTACAATAAAAATAATTTAAAACTTTATATATAAATATATATTTTTTTATTTTATAAAATAAAAGATTCAAAATAATAATTATTATTAATCAATAATTAATACTATTATATACATATTAAATTTAAAACACCAATTTATACATTTGTACGAGTCCAAAAGTGGTATTTTTATAAGTGTGAATATATTAACAATATCGAGAGTTTAATTAAATTCAAGGGCGATGATTAGCTGAGGTTATATTTCTATGCAATCTAATGGTAGAACCGCCATACATATTACATTTTATTGAATCAATGAACTAGGATGATGAAGGTAACGATTATATTAATAATTATAATAATTTTGTATTAACTTTAAATATATTTATATAATAATTATAAATTATAAGTTAATAATAGTTTTTTTTACCGTTTAAACACATTTTTTTTTTAATTTATTCAAAAATATATTTAATTTTAAAAAATTAAATCTTAACATAATACTTAATATATTGTATTATTTAAAATATTGATTTTTAAATAATTTAATAAAATAAAATATTTTAAATTAAAAAAAATAAAATTTTATTTAATTATTTATTTAATTATTAAAAATATATTAATATATATATAATTATAAATAAAAATAATATTAATATATATTTGATTTTAATTAATTATAATTTAAATATTACAATGTTGCGATTATTTTCTTTATGAAAAAAAAGCGTCGAATTTATATCACGGTTTCAGCTTTCAATTATGGCTCAATTGGAGCTACTGAGCAAAATTATAATATCACATGAATTATAAACTTTATTTCTAGCTTCTACCAATTTGTTTCTCTTCAAAAACCTAACTGCAAGTTTCAATTTCGAAAGGGTGGGGATTTTGCAGAGAACAGACCTATACAAAGTGAAGATGTCGTCGACGGTATTATAAGTGACTCGGGCGGCTCACGAAGAGGTAGAGCGGTTCGAGCGGATTGTTGTGAAGGAGCTTCAGAATGATCCGACTTCCACCAAGGACAGGCTCTTCCAGAGTCATCGAGTTCATCACATGATCGATACTATCACCGCCACCACTGAAAAACTCGTAATTCTTCTTTGTGTTTTTGCTTTTTTGATAATCGACTAATAGACTACAAATAGGCCAAGAAATAGAGTTTCTGAATTTTGTCTATCTTTTTAGGGGATTAGAGAACTTCTTGTTCTCGCTATGGCATTGCGTAGGTAGGTTCTTGTTTTGATTCCTTTGATTAGTTTGAAGAGTTCGTAGTTCAGAGCATTCAACGCATGTCTTCGTGTTATTTTTATGAATTTTCCAGAAAAATTTGGCGTAATATGCTGTTTAGGGAAGAACTGAGGAAAATATATGTTTTTACCCCTTGTTAAGTGGTGGTTTTCCTTCGTTAATCTAGTTGTGTATTTCAGGTTGAGAATTATGAAGACAAAGATAATGCAAGGAAGGATGAGATTGCCGCTCTTGGTGGCCAAATTGCTACAGGAACCAATGTGTTTAGTTTGTTTTATGACAAGACTCAAGGAGGTAATTGATGTTTGCAGATACTAACTTATGAATATGTGTATTTCCTTGTTCTTATTCAAATATAAACTTTTTAGGTTGGAAGGTCATATTGGTCTTTTTATTTATAGAAAATGTGTCATTTAGTATTCTAACTTTAAGAATGTGATATTTAGTCATTTTACTTATAAAAATAGTGCTAAAAAGAGATTTAGTAATTTTGAATTTATTTAAAAACAATTATCAGGAGTATTCCAATCATATAATTGAGGTAAAAGATGGTAATATTCTCATCAATTATGTATGCAATTTTTTTTTGTTTGATAGGGTGGAGTAAATGATGAAAATACCTTAACCAAGATATTTTTAAATTTTTTATCAATAAAAGTCTTTTTTTGGCTCATTTTTTTATAAGTAAAAGAACTAATAAACATCATTTTTATAAATAAAAGAACTAATGAGCCCCTTTTTATAATTAAAAGGACCAATGAGCATATTTTTAAAGTTAGAGACTAAACAACATTTTTACTTAAATAAAAAAGACATTCATGACATTTTTCCCATTTTTTTTGATAATTTTTAAAATTTGAAATTCTTTCTTACCTCCATCCCTTCCTCCTTTTTCTTGGTTCCCTAGTTTTCTGTTCCTTAAATTTTTGTCTGTTAGTTTTAACTTTGAAACTTTGTTTCTTCTGTATTCATAGATTATAATTGTTTCTTTGAGTAACTTGGGAATTGTGTCACGCTCAATGTTAGATCCGTGAGTATCACAGAAAGCATCCAACTGCTACGATTGTTGATGCTAATGAGGAGTATGAAGCACTACTGAAGGAGTATCCCCTTATTGAGTTCAGTGGAGAGGTCTTTCTTTACCTCTTTCCTAAATCATGTACCAGGCTAAATTTTGTCAAATGATGCGTAGAATATGATTGAAACATTTTAAGCTTATTGATAACAAGTTATTGAGTTCAATTTCTTTTTCTCTGGGGCCTTTTGTTTACATCGACCATTAAATTGTTGAAATTTCATTTGCAGGAAGCTTTTGGACGATACTTGGATACAATGAATTATTCAACGGGTACATCAATTCTAAATTTGGCTAGCCCATAGAGTACTGGACTTATCTTGATATCTTTTCACAACTACATAAACTTCCTCATAAAATGAAGTTGACAAGGTAAGCTACTCCACCTTTTGTGTCTTTTTGAGAATGGAATGTCTTTGTTTACTTGGTTGTTTGGTGTTCCATCCAACTTTCTTTCACTGGTCCAGTTTGTTTACTTCAAATCTGAGGTTTTTATGTACTTTTCTGCAGGCAATACAGGGAATATATAGAAACGACTACCTGGTATACTTTTTTCAACGAATGGAGCGTTTGCAAGATCTTTCGGGAATATTTTCATAGGTTAGTTACGATTAATTTTTTATTCCATATGATCACTTTGCTGCCATCTGTATAGTTTTGAAGTAATTGTGGCCCACCTGTGTCTCATGATGGAACTGAAATGGTGAAATTACAGTTATTCATTTAATAACTTACGGCATCACTCTTTTCATGACAATGATAGTTTGGCTTGATACAAAGGTCTAGGGTTTTTTGAACTTCATTGATATGAAATTTGAAGGGTGGTAGGCCAATCACGTTATTGTCATTTTGATAGATTTCGATGTCAGAAGCCAATATTGGTGTGGGAATTAGAAATGCTTTGTTTTTTTGTATCTAATCTAATACATTTGATCGTGAGCCCAAATCCTCCAAATCACGGACTACTTCTGCTATTGAAAGCTACTGATTTGGGTCTTTTCCTGCTTACATGTTTATGGTAGTTGTGAATCCTTGTATGCGTGAACCATATTTTATTCCATCATGACCAATCTAGGCAATGATCTCTCAGTAATGAACTTATCAAATATGTTTATGGTAGTTGTGAATCCTTGTATGCGTGAACCATATTTTATTCCATCATGACAAATCTAGGCAATGATCTCTCAGTAATGAACTTATCAAATATGTTATTCTATGCAGCTTGAAGTAGAGTTTGAAGAGAAATGGTCAAATGGTAAAAGTTAGAAGGATGGGAAAATAAGACCCAAGAAAATGGGCATGTACTAGAACAGCATGCTGTGATTGATTTTGACTATTACAGCATAGTTGGAAGAGCTGATGGAAGTCGGTTCTGAAAAATTGAAGGTTTTTATTTTATTTTTTTATTTTGTAAACAAGCATCATGTTATTATGTGTAGAATTATAGAGAGATTTATGTTTGAGGATTTATTAGCAATATTAGAGGCTAATATCTAGGAGATCTACAATCAACAGATCAGTTTTTCTTATCCCATGATTTTAGGAGATTTGGTAGTCTGTTGCCAAATCTGTAGATTTAAGTTTCCTGTTTTATAGCTTTCAGTTTTAGGTGATTCTGATTTCCTTTCTAGATTAGCTGTAAATATCCCTAAAATAGACGAGTATTATCATCTATATAAAGAGGGGCCTGTAACTTTCCTTTTGATATAGTGGAATATTACTCTTTCTTTCCACAAACAAGATGGTATCAGAGCAATATCTGAACCCTAATTCTCTCATATGACCAAATACGGGGAACGTGATTCAAGAACTACCGTTTCCCAAATCACCTCCAATCAGGAAGCCATGGCTTCCAACAATGATAGTAACCTCATGCCTATTACAGGACACAAACTGAACGGAAACAACTATCTCCAATTGTAGAATTATAGAAAAAGATTTTTGGTTTAGAATTTGATAGCAATATTAGAGGCTGATTTCTAGGAGATTTATAGCTACGAGATCAACTTTATCTTTATCTCATGACTTTAGGAAATTTGGTAATATGTTACCAAATCTGTAGATATAATTTTTTTAGTTTTAGGTAGTTTTGATTTCTTTTCTAAATTAGTGGTAAATATCTCTTAAATAGATGAACATTATCATCTATATAAAGAGGGGTATGTAGCCTTTGTTTAATGTAGAAAAATATTATTCATTTTTTCCACAAACAAGATGATATCAGAGCAATCTCTGAACCCAATTCTTTCATATTACCAAATACGGGAAACGTGATTCAAGAGCTACCGTTTCCCAAACCACTTCCAATCAGGAAGTCATGGCTTCCAACAGTGATAGTAACCTCATGCCCATTACAGGACACAAACTGAATGGGAACAACTACCTCCAATGGTCCCATTTCGTAACGATGTTCATATGCGGAAAAAGGCAAAAATGATTATCTCATCGAAAATGCTACCAAATCAAATAAGACGGATGAAAAGTTCAAAGTTTGGAATGCCGAAAATAATATGGTCATGTCATGGCTCATTAATTCCATGGCAAATGACATTGGTGAAAACTTTCTTCTATATAGAACAACAAAGGAGATTTAGGATGTTGCCAAGGAAATATATTCTAACAATGAGAATACATCAGAATTATTCGAGATGGAAAGTGTTCTTCATGACTTCCGCCAAGAAGAACTAATAGTGACTCAATACTTCAACACTCTCAATCGCTATTGGTAACAACTAGACTTATACAAAGAGCACAATTAAAGTTGTCCAAATGATGCTATCAAGTATAGACAAATAATTGAACGGAAAAGAATATACAAATTCCTGATTGGATTAAGTAAGAACCTTGATGAAGTACGAGGAAGAATTTTAGGATCCAAACCACTACCAAATATCCGAGAAGCTTTCTCAGAAGTTCGGAGACAGGAAAGTCGAAAAAAGATCATGATGGGATCTCAAGATTCTGTGACAAATCCTGAGAGTTTAGCACTTGTGGTGAGAAGGAATTCATCTAACAACAATGATCACAGACTAAAGAAAGGGCGACCATGGTGCGATCATTGTCGACGTCTTGGTCATACCAAGGACAATTGCTGGAAAATTCTCGACAAACCAGCAGATTGGAGGCCTTCCCGATTTTCCAATGACAAAGAAGGACGAGGCAACCTTGCTTCTATGGATGAACAACCTTCACCAAAACCAACTCCTTTCAGCAAGGAACGTGTAGAGATATTGCTATAATGTTCAACCAATCCTTGCCTGCACCAGTTCCCACTGTGGTGGGTACCGAAGTTCAGACCATGGATTATAGACTCAGGAGCCTCTGATCATATGATTGGAGATGAGAAGTTGCTTTCAACTTACACCCTATGCCATAAAAATTTAATTGTGTGACTAACTTATGGGTCACTCTCAATGGTGGCTGGTACAGGCTCGGTTCAAATTTTAGAGAATATCACTCTTGATTCCGTTCTACTTGTTCCAAAGTTAAATTGTAATTTACTGTCCATTAGTAAACTCACACGGGATCTCAATTGTGTTACTAAATTTGGCTCAATTTTGTGTGAATTTTAGGTCTTGGACTCGGGGAAGATGATTAGCAATGCTAAGATGAGTTTGAGACTCTATCTTCTAGAGGTTAATGATCCTCCTTAAGGATCAATTCTTCAATGTCCAGTAGTCCTGTCTCTTTGTTTTCGAGTCAGTCTAATAATGAGAGTGCAATTATGTTATGGCACTATAGGGTAGGTTATCCAAATTTTTTGTATCTTGAGAAGTTGTTTCCTTTATTATTCCATAATAAAAATCTAAATGAATTTCATCAATTCTCCAAACATATTCGAAATTCTTATCCCAACGGACTCTACAAAGCATCTCAACCCTTTTCTATGATTCATAGTGATTATGGGGTCCTTCTAGGATAAAAAATGTTACTGGTTCTCGTTGGTTCATCTCATTTATTGATGATTACACTAGACTCACATGGGTATTCCTATTGAAAGAAAAATCTGAGGCAAACTAGATATTCAAAAACTTCAATACAATGATCCTAACATAATTCCAAGCAAAAATTCAAATTCTGAAAACTGACAATGCCAAAGAGTATTTCAATTTAGCCTTAATGATTATCTCATGAGTCATGGTATTGTTCACGAAAGTTCTTGTATTAACACTCCCAAGCAAAATGGTATTGTTGAGAGAAAAAATCGGCATCTTCTTGATGTGGCTCAGTCTTTTATGTACTTTATCCATGTACTAAAATATTTTTGGGGTGAAGCCATCCTTACTGCTACATACCTCATAAATAGGATGCCATTTCGGATTCTTAACTTCCAAACTCCCTGTCAAATCCTCCTTTAGTTCTTTCCAACTACTCGTCTCATCTCTACCATTCCATTCAAAGTTTTCAGGTGTTTAGCTTTTGTTCATGTCCATCAACAACACCGGGACAAACTTGATCCTATAGCTCATAAATGTATTTTTCTTGGGTACTCTCCAACTCAAAAGGGATATAAATGCTACTCACCGGTCACTAAAAAATTCCATCACTCCATGGATGTCACCTTCATTGAGCAATAACCTTATTTCCCCAAATCTGATATTCAGGGGGAGACTAATTTTGTCCTATAATATCAGCTTTGGGATATTGAAGAATCACCTCATTTTGACCAAACCTGCCCATCACTAAATTGTGAATCACTTTCTTCTCAAAATCCTCAAAATCTCTCCTTCGAGGCTTCTTACATCCTATTACCTACTACTTAAGATCAAGCCTACAATACACCTCAAAATCTGGACACTATTCAATTAATAACGAATGATGAATTGATTACCTACTCAAGGAGGAGAAAGAACCAAATGGAGATGGAACAACAAGCATCTCTTAAACAAACCCAAGAGTCTGACTGAAGTCCTAGACCAAGTGAAGATCCATCAGGTAACACTAATTTCGAAACTAACGATGACAGTGACTTTCCTATTGCTCTGAGAAAAGGGGCAAGATCATGCACAAAACATTTGATATACACATTTGTGTCATATGAAGGATTGTCATCGAAGTTCAAAGCTTTTGTTGCCAATCTCGACAACATTCAAGTTCCTAATAATATATAAGAAGCTCTCCGCTCACCCGAATGGAAAGCAGTAGTGTATGAAGAAATTCACGTACTAGAGAAAAATGGAACCTGGGAAATTTCTGACTTACCAATCGAGAAACGTCCAGTAAGCTGTAAATGGATCTTTACAGTAAAATATAATAAAGATGAGAGTATTAATCGGTTCAAGGCACGATTGGTTGTAAAGGGATTCACCCAATCATATGGAATCGATTATGAGCAAACATTTACTCCTGTAGCCAAGTTAAACACAGTTCGGATTTTGTTATCTTTGGCTGCAAACCTTGATTGGCCTCTTCACCAACTAGATATCAAGAATGTCTTTCTAAATGAGGACCTAACTGAAGAAGTGTACATGGAAATTCTCCCCTGCTTTGAAATACAAACTACATGTAACAAGGTTTGTAAACTGAGGAGATCTCTATATGGGCTCAAGCAATCTCCAAGAGTTTGGTTTGAAAGATTCACAAAGGTAGTGAAGAAATATGGCCACTCTCAATGTCAGACAGACCATACACTATTTGTCAAACACTCTTCTGTAGGAAAACTTGTTGTCTTTATATTGTAAGTGGATGACATAATCCTAACAGGAAACTATGAAGAGGAAATCCGCACTATCAAAAGTTTACTAGCGGAGGAATTTGAAATTAAAGACCTTGGGAATCTTAAATATTTCCTAGGCATGGAGATTGCAAGGTCAAGAAAGGGAATCTCTGTCTCACAGAGAAAATATGTCCTAGATCTCCTAAAGGAGACTGGAATGCTCGGATATAAGCTGGCAGATACTTCTATGGATCCAATTATCAAGCTGGGAAATAAGGAAAATTGTGCACCCGTGGACAAAAGAAGATACCAAAGGTTAGTAGGTAAACTAATATACCTATCTCACACACGACCAGATATTGGATTTGCTGTTAGTATGGTAAGTCAGTTCATGAACAATCCAAATGAAGAACACATGGAAGCTGTGTATAGAATCCTACGATACCTGAAACTAACATCAAGTAGAGGACTATTTTTTTGAGAAGAATCAAAGAAAAGATATTGAAGTGTTCAGTGATGCAGATTGGGCAGGATCAATACAAGACCGAAGATCAACTTCAGGATATTGCACTTTCATGTGAGGAAATCTAGTCACTTGGAGAAGTAAGAAGCAGTCAGTGGTGTCAAGAAGTAGTGCAGAAGCTGAATTCTAGGCAATGGCACACGGTATTTGTGAGGGAATTTGGTTAAAAGGGTGCTAATGGAATTAAAAATTTCAGATGAACCTATGAAAATGTTTTGTGATATCAGAATTGTCAAAAATCCAGTTCATCATGATAGAATAAAACATGTGGAAATTGATTGACATTTCATAAAAGAGAAGATAGAGGAAGGAATAATTAAGATGTTGTACGTACTTACAGGTATTCAAACAGCAGACATCCTTACCAAGGCTCTATCGAGAAAGGTGTTTGATGATATGAGTTCTAAGTTGGGTTTAATTAATATTTATTGCCCAGCTTGAGAGGGAGTGTAGAATTATAAAAAAGATTTTTGGTTTAGAATCTGTTAGCAATATTAGGGGTTGATTTCTAAGAGATTTACAGCTATCAGATTAGCTTTATCCTTATTCCATGATTTTAGGAGATTTAATAATCTGTTACTAAATCTGTAGATATAATTTTTTCAATTTTAAGTAGTTTTGATTTTTTTCCTAAATTAGTGGTAAATATCTCTAAAATAGATGAACATTATCATCTATATAAAGAGGGGCGTGCAACCTTTGTTTAATGTAGAAAAAAATTATTCTTTCTTTCCACAAACAAGACCAATGGTCCCATTTCGTAATGATGTTCATATGCAGAAAAGACAAAGATGATTATCTCACCGGAGATGTTGCCAAACCAAACAAGACGGATGAAAAGTTCAAAGTTTGGAATGCCGAAAATAATATGGTCATGTCATGGCTCATTAATTCCATGACAAATGACATTGGTGAAAATTTTCTTCACTATGGAACATCAAAGGAGATTTGGGATGTTGCTAAGGAAATATATTCTAACAATGAGAATACATCGGAATTATTCGAGGTGGAAAGTGTTCTTCATGACTTTCGCCAAGAAGAACTAATAGTGACTTAATACTTCAACACTCTCAATCGGTATTGGGAACAACTAGACTTATACGAAGAGCACAATTGGAGCTGTCCAAATGATGCTATCAGGTATAGATAAATAATTAAACGGAAAAGAATATACAAATTCCTGATTGGATTCAGTAAGAACCTTGATGAAGTACGAAAGAATTTTAGGATCCAAACCACTACCAAAAAATCGAGAAGCTTTCTCAGAAGTTCGGAGAGAGGAAAGTCGAAAAAAGATCATGATAGGATCTCAAGATTGTGACAAATCCTGAGAGTTCAGCACTTGTGGTGAGAGGGAATTCATCCAACAACAACGATCACAGACCAAAGAAAGGGCGACCATGATGCGATCATTGTCGACGTCCTGGTCATACCAAGGACAACTGCTGGAAGATTCACGGCAAACCAGCTGATTGGAGGCCTTCTCAGTTTTCCAATGACAAAGAAGGACGAGGCAACCTTACTTCCATGGATGAACAACCTTCACCCGAACCAACTCCCTTCAGCAAGGAACATATAGAGATCTTGCAAAAAATGTTCATCCAATCCTTGCCTGCACCAGCTCCCAATATGGTTGGTACCGGATCCTTGGCACAAAAAGGTAATTTAAGTGCTCTAATGCTAACAAGGAGAGGCTTAGTACATGGATTATAGACTCAAAAGCTTCTGATTATATGACTAGAGATGAAAAGTTGTTTTCAACTTTCACCTCATGCTATAAAAATTTAAATGTGCGAATGGTTGATGGGTCACTCTCAAAGGTGATTGGTACAGGCTTGGTTCAAATTTCAGAGAACGTCACTCTTGATTCCGTTCTATTTGTACCAAAATTAAATTACAATTTACTGTTCATTAGTAAACTCACACAGGATCTTAATAGTGTTATTAAATTTGGCCGAAATCTGTGTGAATTTCAGGTCTTGAACTCGAGGAAGATGATTGGCCGTGCTAAGATGTGTGGGCTCTATCTTCGAAAGGTTAATGATCCTCCTCAAGGAGCAATTAATCAATCAAATTGTTTAGTGTCTAGTAGTCCTGTTTCTTTGTCTGTGAGTCAGTCTAATAATGATAGTGCAATTATATTATGGCACTATTGGTTAAGTCATCCAAATTTTTTGTATCTTGAGAAGTTGTTTCCTTCATTATTCCATAGTAAAAATCCAAATGAATTTCAATGTGAGATATGTCAATTCTCTAAACATATTCGCAATTCTTATCCTAATAGATCCTACAAAGCATCTCAACCTTTTTTCATGATTCATAGTGATATATGGGTCCTTCTAGGATAAAAAATGTTACTGGTTCTCGCTGGTTCATTTCATTTATTGATGTTCACACTAGACTCACATGGGTAATCCTCATGAAAGAAAAATCCGAGACAAACCAAATCTTCAAAACCTTCAATACCATGATCCAAACACAATTCCAAGCAAAAATTCAAATTCTGAAAATTGACAATGCCAAAGAGTATTTCAATTTCAGCCTTAATGATTATCTCATGAGTCATGGTATTGTTCACCAAAGTTCCTGTGTTAACACTCCATCAAAATGGTATTGCTGAAAGAAAAAAACGGCATCTTCTTGATGTGGCTTGGTCTCTTATGTTCTCTACCCATGTACCAAAATATTTCTGTGGTGAAGCCATCCTTATTGTTGCATACCTCATAAATAGGATGCCATCTTGGATTCCTAACTTCCAAACTCCTTATCAAATTCTCCTTCAGTTCTTTCCTATTACTCGTCTCATCTCCATCATCCCATTCAAAGTTTTTAGGTGTTCAACTTTTGTCCATGTCCATAACAACACCGGGACAAACTTGATCCTAGAGCTCATTAATGTATTTTCCTTGGGTACTCTCCAACTCAAAAGGGATATAAATGCTACTCACCGGTCACTAAACAATTCTATCTCTCAATGGATGTCACCTTCATTCAACAACAACCTTATTTCCCTAAATCTGATATTCAGGGGGAGACTAATTTTATCTCAGAATATCAGCTTTGGGATATTGAAGAATCACCTCATGTCTCTCCTAATTATGACCAAACCTGCCCATCAATAAATCGTGAATCACTTCCTCTTCAAAATCTCTCCCTCGAATCTTCTTACTTAGAACCTCCTACTCAAGATCAAGCCAACAATCCACCTCAAAATCTAGACACACCTCAAAATTTGGACACTATTCAATAAACAAAGAGTGATGAATTGATTACCTACTTAAGGAGGCGAAAGAACCAAAAGGAGATGGAACAACAAACATCTCTTGAGCAAACCCAAGAGTTTGACTCAAGTCCTAGACCAAGTGAAGATCCACCATGTAACACTAATCCCAAAATTAATGATGATAATGGCTTTCCTATTGCTGTGAGAAAAGGGGTAAGATCATGCACAAAACATCCGATATACACATTTGTGTCATATGAAGGATTGTCACCGAAGTTCAAAGCTTTTGTTGCCAATCTCGACAACATCCAAGTTCCTAATAGTATACAAGAAGCTCTCAGCTGACCAGAATGAAAATCAACAGTGTATGAAGAAATTTATACACTAGAGAAAAATGAAACTTGAGAAATCTTTGACTTACCAATCGGGAAATGCCTAGTAGCTGCAAATGGATCTTCACAGTAAAATATAATGAAGATGGGAGTGTTAATCGGTTCAAGGCATGGTTGGTTGCAAAGGGATTCACCTAATCATATAAATCGATTATGAGGAGACATTTGCTCTTGTAGCCAAGTTAAACACAGTTCGGATTTTGTAAAACTCAGAATTCACTCTTATATATTTCATTCAAAGACACTACATATTTATATACAAAGTTAGAGACAATATTAGGTGACATACACCTAATACACAACTAATATATTCACCTAGTGTTAGACACCTAATACATACACAACTAATCATCTTTAACACTCCCCCTCAAGTTGGAGCATAGATATTAATCATGCCCAACTTGTTACAAAGATAATCAACCCGAACCCCACTTAAAGCTTTCGTGAAGATATCTTTTTGTTGTTCTCTAGTCTTCATATATCCTGTATGAAACACAGGGTTAGAAGCAATATGAAGAGCAGTTTGGTTATCACACCACAATTTCGCTAATACTGAAGTTTTAAGACCTACTTCATCCAAGAGCTGATATATCCATATTCTCAGACGTAGATTGTGCCATAGTCCTATATTCTGACTCTGCACTCGATCGTGACAAAATATTCTGCTTCTTACTTTTCTATGAGACTAAATTTCCTCCAATGAAAATACAATAGCTTGATGTGGATCTTCTATCCACTTTGAAACTTGCCCAATCTGCATCTGAAAAACATTCATATGAGTATGTCCATGATTTGCATACAAGATGCCACGTCCAGGTGCTCTTTTCAAGTAACACAAAATTTGCTCTAACGCTGCCCAATGATGAACTGTTGGGGATGACATAAATTGGCTAACAACATTGACCGAATATGCAATATCTAGACGAGTCACGGTAAGGTAATTCAGCTTTCTAACCACCTTTCGATATCTCTCAGAATCTTTAAAGAGTTCTCCATCTCCTGTAAGGTGGATGTTCAGAGTCATTGGAGCATTACAAGGTTTTGCTCCTAATTTTCCTGTCTCAGTTAATAAGTTCAGGACATATTTTCTTTGAGATAGAAAGATACCTTTTTTACTCCTTGTGACTTCAACATCCAAGAAATACTTTAGCATCTCCAAATCCTTCGTGTGAAACTGAGTATGCAGGAAAGACTTAAGAGATGAAATTTCCGTAGTATCACTTCCAGTAATAACAATGTCATCTACATACACAACTAAAAGAATGATACCAGCTTCTGATTGTTTGTAGAACACAGAATGGTCAGACTTGCTTTTCATCATACCAAACGTTTCTATAGCTTGACTAAATTTTCCAAACTAAGCACGAGGACTCTGTTTCAAACCATACAAAGATTTGCGGAGACGACAAACGTGCCTAGACTCCCCCTGAGCAACAAAACCAGGAGGTTGCTCCATAAACACCTCCTCTTGAAGATCACCATGAAGAAAATCACTCTTGATATCTAGTTGATGCAAAGGCCAATGGTGAGTAGCTGCCATAGAAATAAACAACCGAACAGATGTCAATTTAGCAACAGGAGAGAAAGTGTTAGAATAGTCCACTCCATAGGTTTGAGCATATCGCTTAGCAACAAGACGGGCCTTTAATCGAGCAACTGACCCATCTGGATTAACCTTAATTGTGAACACCCATTTGGAATATGAGGAAATGAGACACGCATTTGATTTACTTAAATTAGCAATAGCAGTGACAGAAGGTGATGAAGACCTTAATGATTCTTGATACTGTGAGAACTTGGTAAATTCATCTGCAGAGATAAGAATCCATTTTTCAGAAGTATCAGAAATGGATGTAATATGAGCCGAGTGACCTTTCTGATGCTTGTACTGAAGCTTTCTACAGTCATGTTTCGTATGTCCTGGTTTGTGACAATAGTGACATACAATACCTCCGAGGTCCTGTGGTCGAGTTTCAAACTCGTGCGAGCCGTCTCCTTTGTTTCTGTTCATATAAGTTGACCGTCCATGCTCATAATTATTACTTCGGCTAACCAAAGCACCATTTAATTGAGCAGGTGGAGGTGGAGTGCCTTCTGTATGAAGTACTCGACTAAACACCTCTTGTAAAGAGGAGATCTCAGAATCAGAAAGAACCTGGGACTTAGCAGTCTCAAAAGTAGAGGGAAGACTGGCAAGAAAACTCATGATTGCTATTTGTTCCCGTTGGCTTTGTTGAACCTTGACATCAGGGCTAAAAAACATCAAACTATTTAGCTCTTCATAAGTCCTTTTAAATTCCATAAAATAATTTGTGAGTGACTGATCTTGTTTGTCTGCACGATAAAATGCTTTGCATACCTCATATATGCGAGAAAGATTTCCCTTACCAAAATATAAGAAATCCAAATAATCCATCAATTCCTTAACGAATTCACAATGATTGATCAAGTCAATTACATTGCTTTCAATAGAATTCCGAATCTGTAGAAATAAGCGAGCATCGTCTCTAAGCCATGTCTGCTTTGAATCATCTTTAGGAGGATCATTAATCAAATGAGTATCTTTGTCGATACTTCTCAAATAGATTCGAATGGTCTAGCTCCAAGCCAAATAATTCGAGCCATTGAGCTTATGGTCTGTGATTTTAGACATCACAAACACCATATCCGTTACAACATTAGATTTCTTTTCAGCCATAACTCTTACAAACGACAAGACAGCGAGCAAACGAACAAACAAAATCCAACAATAGCAGCGACCAAACACGCAGCGAACAAGAACACAAAATTGGAAGAACCCAAACCTGAACAATCACAAGCGATGAGTGCAAAACCACCACAGATGACGTAGGGGAACGGCGGAGAGTGACACGAGGTCGACCGGAGAAGAATTCTGCACGGACGCGCTGTCACACGTCGGTGCGTGGAAATTTGATAGAAAGTCGCGGTGGCGCGTGTGGCTCACTCGCGGCTCGTCTGGTGATCGGACTTCGGGGTTTGGTCAGTCGGCGGCTGTTCTTCCTCCCTGTGCTGGTGGTGAGAAGTGTGGAAATTTGATAGAAAGTCGTGGTGGCGCGTGTGGCTCACTCGCGGCTCGTCTGGTGGTCGGACGTCGGGGTTTGGCTGGTCGGCGGCTGGTCTTCCTTCCTGTGCCGGCGGTGAGAAAAAATGTGCACTCCAAAAGGGTGTTTCGAGTTTGAACTCAAAAATGCACCAAATTCTAATTTGTGTTTACCCAAAATCAGCCCTCAATTTGAACGGGAAAAAAAAATTTCCCAAATTTTGTAACCCAAATGCTTTGATACCATGTAAAACTCAGAATTTACTCTTATATATTTCATTCAAAGACACTACCTATTTATATACAAAGTTAGAGACAATCTTAGGTGACATATACCTAATACACAATTAAGACACCTAATACATAACTAATATATTCACCTAGTGTTAGACATCTAATACACACACAACTAATCATCTTTAACAGATTTTATTATCTTTGGCTGCAAACCTTGACTGGCCTCTCTATCAACTAGATGTCAAGAATGCCTTTCTAAATGGGGACCTAATTGAAGAAGTGTACATGGAAATTCCCCCCGGCTTTGAAACACAAACTACATGCAACAAGGTTTGTAAATTGAGGAGATCTCTATATGGGCTCAAGCAATCTCCAAGAGTTTGGTTTGAAAGATTCACAAAGGTAGTAAAGAAATATGGCTACTCTCAATGTTAGACAGACCATACACTATTTGTTAAACACTCTTTTGTAGGAAAACTTGTTGTCCTTATAGTGTATGCGGATGACATAGTCCATAACTCCTAAAGAGAAATCCACACCATCAAAAGTTTACTAGCGAAATAATTTGAAATCAAGGACCTTAGGAATCTTAAATATTTCCTAGGCATGGAGATTGCAAGGTCAAGAAAGGGAATCTCTGTCTCACAGAGAAAATATGTCCTAGATCTCCTACAGGAGACTGGAATGCTCGGATGTAAGTCTACAGATACTCCTATGGATCCAACTATCAAGCTAGGTACTAAGGAAAATTGTGCTGCTGTGGACAAAGGAAGATACCAAAGATTAGTAGGTAAACTAATATACCTATTTCACACACGACCAGATATTGAATTTGCTATTAGTATGGTAAGTTAGTTCATAAACAATCCAAATGAAGAATACATAGAAGCTGTGTATAGAATTTTGAAATACTTGAAACTAACACCAGGTAGGGGATTATTTTTTGAGAACCAAAAAAGAGATATTGAAATGTTCAATGATGCAGATTGGGCAGAATTAGTACAAGACCGAAGATCAACTTCAGGATATTGCACTTTTGTGTGGGGGAATCTGGTCACTTGGAGAAGTAAGAAGCAATCAGTGGTGTCAAGAAGCAGTGCAAAAGTTGAATTTTGGGCAACAACACAGTATTTGTGAGGAAATTTGGTTAAAAAGGGTACTAAAGGAATTAAAAATTTCAGATGAAGAACCTATGAAAATGTTATATGATAATCAATCAACAATCAACATTGTCTAAAATCCAGTTCATCATGATAGAACAAAACATATGGAAATTAATCGACATTTTATAAAGGAGAAGATAGAGGAAGGAATAATTAAGATGTTGTACGTGCCTACATGTCTTCAGACAGCAAACATCCTTACCAAGGCTCTACCGAGAAAAGTGTTTGATAATTCGAGTTCCAAGCTGGGGTTAATTAATATTTATCGTCCAGCTTGATAGGGAGTGTAGAATTATAGAGATTTATATTTGAGGATCTGTTAGTAATATTAGGGGTTAATATCTAGGAGATCTGCAACTAACAGATAAGTTTTTCTTATCCCATGGTTTTAGAAGATTTGGTAGTGTATTACCAAATCTGTAGATATAAGTTTCCTGTTTTATAGCTTTCAGTTTTAGATAATTATTATTTCCTTTCTAGATTAGTTGTAAATATCCTTAAAATAGATGAGCATTATCATCTATATAAAGAGGAGCCTATCTTCCTTTCGATATAGTGGAATATTACTCCTTCCTTCCATAAACAAGATTATGCAAACTATAATTTTTTTGTTAGAAGATTGTTGGTATTATTGTTATTTTATTTAACCTACATTATGTGGAAGTTTGATTAAGACCTTAATTTTTAACTATCGGTATCATTAATTTTTGTATCTTTACATGCCAGGCATTGGCGTTTGGACTAAAGATGGGTGGTACTATTCAACAACGTGCAAAGAGGCTTTTCCTCACCAAGGTAAACTTTCCACAAACCTCGTAAGATTGTAGAAAAATAATGGAAAGATGAAGTGAAACAATTGTACAATACCATAATTTACCAGATTTAGGTAGGAAAAAAATACTAGACTTAAATATTTTATATGCTTAATTCATGTTTCAGTTAGTCGCAGTTGGATCTTTGGAATCCCATTGAGGTACATTCTCCAGATGGATAAGATATTCTGAATTTGTATGAGACATGAAATGTGCTTATTTATTACATGAAATCAGATGCCTTGGAAAAGAAAAGATGCTTTTATTTGTTGGTCCCCCCTCCTTCTAAATTTTGGTTTGGGGATTAGCACTTTAATGTTAGTGTCTTCTTTTAAGTACAGATGGTATACATTAAACAAATCCTAAGCCGTCTTGCTCATCTATTTTTTTGAGAGTAGCCTTTCTCTCGAGTTTATATACAGAAGTATCAAACTCCCCATACTCATCTTCCTGGGAAAGGCCCTAGTATCCCATGTCAACGTCTTGATGAAAATGTGAGCTTGGGCCCGATCATTGAGGAGAGTAATCACGTCAACATCTTGACCTCAACCAACTCCGATCATTAGACTGAGTGTCCCTCAAACAAAAATATCTACTTCCAGAGAATGGAAAAAGAAAACCAGCCAAAGGAAGACCGGGGATCCCATAGGAAGAACTAAAGGTTAGAATGCCAAAGTTGAAACTAGTGGTTTAACTCTAAGAGACGAGGAGAGTTTTAGGAAAATGTACAACATACCCTCTCCCGTTAACATAATGATTCCTAACTCGGTTGTATTAGACAGTATGAACCCACCTAAAGGTTAGATAGCCTTTCACGAGAAGATTATGAGGCTCGGGCTTAGGTTTCCCTTGTATCCATTCGTTAGGAAATTTTTAATGAGCTAACTAATACCTAATGGATGAAGGTACCTGCTTTGTCTTACTCTTATATGCGGAGAGCTCGGGGTGGAACTGAAATGCTAGAGTTCAATGATGCATAGGTGTTGAAACAAAACCCTACTGACATGATGAGGGTTTACATGTCAGTCAAACAAGACTGAGGCATAAATCTGATTCTTCTAGAGAGTGAAGAATTGGAAAAATATTTTTTCTATGTTTCTGGTTTGTGGGAGACAACTTATAGTGATGAGAGGCTTATCAGGAGTTATTAGGCCGATACAAAGCTCGTGATTAGAAATATGGTCTCATACATAACTACATTAAGCCCCAAGGCCAATGAAAGGCTTAACATCAAAACCATTTGCCAAAACTTACACCTTGGAAAAAGCTCTTAACAACACTACGTTTTGTAGCATGTAGATTAATGAGACCGGGCTCCATGCCTCCTCTAACCAGGATAATGCCTAAATGCCAAGCACCATCTCGACGTAGGATCTCTCCTATTGACTATGGGCTCCAGGTCGTACTTTATGCTCAAACATCTTTCATGTTGAGCATATTTTATATAATTGTTTACATTTTGTAGACAATTGCAAGAACCAAGGACAACATAGTGAAGAAGCAGGCTTTGACATGTGAGGAAATTGAAGCAGAGCGTGAGAACGTAAGTTGATTGCTCTTGTTTTATTTTTTTGAACTCTGAGGATCAAGTTACATTCTGAGTTAAAAAATCAGTATGATTCACATTTTCTTTTAATAGGTTCATTTATGCTCATTATCTAGTTTGGATGGAAAAAATTAATATTACTAATTAGGGCTCCTTGAGCTAAAATCATATTACTAATTAGTGGTTGGTTTTTAGTTTTTATCTAGGTATTGTTATGGCTTTATACAGTAAATGTACTATCTTATCAAAAAATTGTAGTAAATGTACTAGGTCTAATAATTTTCCTGCTTATAAGGTCTAATAATCAAGTGCTTGAGTTTCATGTTATCATCTTGTAGAATTTATGAAAATATCTTTAATTAGGTTGTATTAGTGTTGTACAGGCTGTGAATTAGTTGTAGAACAAACTGGAATTTAGTTATTGATACAAGCTGTATTATTCCTAGATTAGTTGTCTATTTGTCTAACTTTTAATCCTATTTATAATGTTGTATATACATTTGAAAAACATAGAAGAGAAATAATAATAATACTTCAAATTTTTTCCACCATTTCTCTCCATATTTTCTTCATGGTATCAGAGCTTCTTTGAAATCTAAATTTTTTTTCAACAACTTTATCCGAGGAAGAGTTTCTCCGAAACTAAACCCATTTTAGGCACTGAAGTTGTCGTTCGTTCGTTCACATTGTCCGAGGAAGAGTTTCTTTGAAACTGAACCCATTTCAGGCATTGAAGTCGTCGCTCGTTTGTTCGCATTGTCCGAGGAAGAGTTTCTCTGAAGTTGAACTCATTTCAGGCATTGAAGTCGTCGCTCGTTCGTTCACATAACTTCTTTGCTCAGACCAGCTAAAGTCACTGTTCGTCTGTTCACATAGCTTCTCTGCTCAGACCAGCCACCATACTCGAACGACTTTTAGCACTCAGTCTCGCGCGACATCAGCCTCATTATCACGAGACTTCAATCATCAGTCTCGCAAAACCCAGGCATTCAGTTGTCGGCATCTTTCACTTCGGCGCTTCGCCGTTGCCCTCCAGTCGGTGCTTCAGATTCAGACTCAAACAAAGAAAGAGAGAAAAATGGTGAAGAAACGTTTATGCATAGCTTCAGCCCAATAGGCCACCAATAGCCCAATTCAGCCCAATAGGCCACCAATAGCCCAATTCAGCCCAATAGGCCACCAATAGCCCAATTCAGCTCAATAGGCCCAATCTACCCAATTTTAGCCCAATAGCCCATCATAAGAAAACCTATCATGATCGGTTATAATGGAAGTTCCACCGAGAATAATATTTTGCCCATCACCAATCACAAATTAAATGGGCACAATTACCTTTAGTGGTCTCAATCTGTCATGATGCTTATATGTGAAAAGATGAAAGACGATTATCTCACTAGAGATGCAGCAGTCCCGATCAAAGACGATTCGAAATACAGAACATGGAAATCCGAGAATAATATGGTGATGTCTTGGTTGATAAATTCCCTGACACACGAGATTGAAAAGAACTTTCTTTTCTATGATACTACCAAAGGAATATGAGATGCCACTAGAGATACTTATTCCAGTTCTGATAATATGTTCGAACTATTTGAGACCGAAAGCATCTCCTATGATCTTCATCAAGGAGAATCATCAATTACCCAATACTTTAGCTCTCTCACTCGATGTTGGCAGTAGTTAGACCTTTTTGAGGTTCACGAATGGAACTATCCAACAGACGGAATCTTGTACAAACAGATTGTTGAAAAGAAACAGGTTTTCAAATTTTTGATAGGGTTCAATAAAGATGATGATGTGCGAGGCAGAATTCTAAGAATAAAACCCTTATCAAGCATTTAGGAAGCCTTCTTCGAAGTTCGTCAAGAGGAGAGTCAAAAAAAGGTGATGATAGGTCTTCAATCTGCCATTTCAGTGACTAGGGAAGGGTCTGCGCTTGCTATTCGAGAACACCAACAATCTCATAATGTAGACAACCGTCCCTGAAAAGGAAGACCTTGGTGTGATCATTGTCGTAGAACTGGTCACACTAAGGAAACTTGCTGGAAAATTCATGGAAAACCAGCTGATTGGAAGCCACCCTTCGCACATCAACAAAAAAAGTCATGGAAAAATTGTCTCCACATCCCATGGAACTGTGTCACCTGAATTTACTCTGTTTAGCAAGGAACAGATTGATCTCTTCCAGAAAATATTTGGATAGTCCTTGCCATCATCATCTACCACTATAGCTCACCTTCAACGCTCTTAGTGTGAACAGATTATGAGACCATGGATTGTTGATTCAGGTGCTTCAGACCACATGATGGGTGATGCTTCTTTTCTCTTAAATCTTAAAACCTACCAAGAAGGACACACTGTCAAAATTGCCGATGGTTTAGTATCCAAAGTAACTGGGATTGGTTCAGCCAAATTTTCAAATTCCTTTTTTCTAGATTCTATCCTTCTTATTCCCACACTTGATTGTATTCTTGTATCAATTACTAAACTCACTCGTGATAAAAATTGTGGCTAAATTTGTTCACAATCTATGTGAATTTTAGGACTTGAATTCGGAGAAGATGATTGGCAATGCTAAAGAATGCTCGGGATTCTATCTCCTCAAAAGTAAAGACCCTCCAGCAAGACAAGCCCTCCAAATTGTATCCGAGGTTTCTTATGAGAATACAACTTTGTTAAATCTTAAATCCAATAATGACGGTGAAATCATGTTGAATCACTATCGCCTAGGTCATCCTAATTTCCTATATTTGAAAAAACTTTTCCCTTTATTCTTTAGAAATAAAAATTCAAAGGATTTTCAATGTGAAGTATGTCAATTTTCAAAATATGTTAAAAATTCATATCCTCATCTTCCACAAAAAATCACACCATTTCTCATTAATTCACATTGATATTTGGGGATCTTCTCGAATCAAAAACATCACGGGAACACGTTGGTTCATTTCATTTTGTAGATGATTATATTCGAATCACTTGGTTATTTCTAATGAAAGAAAAATCTGAAGCAGGTCAAATTTTTTAAAATTTTCATATTATGATTCAAACCCAATTTTAAACAAAAATCCAAGTATTGAAATCTAATAATGCCAAAGAATACTTCGCTTCCATTCTTAGTGATTATCCATCTAAGCTCTTGTGTTGACACATTTCAACAAAACGGGGGTGACTGAAAGGAAGAATAGGTATCTTCTCGAGGTAGCTAGATCCCTCATATTTATAACTTATGTCCCTCAATATTTCTGGGGGGAAGCTGTCTTTACAGCTACCTATCTTATCAATAGGATGCTTTCTCATGTCCTCATATTTAAAACACCTATCAACACTCTACTTGAGTCATACCCATACACCAGAATTGTGTTTCACATTCCCTTTAAAATATTCGGATGTTCTGTTTATGTTCATGTACATCATAGAGGTAAACTTGATCCCTGAGTCATCAAATGCATATTCATATTGTATTCATCGTACCAGAAAGGATACAAGTGCTTCTCTCCTATCACAAAGCAGTTCTATAATATAATGGATGTCGTATTCTTTGAACAATATTCGTACTATTCCAAACCTGTTATTCAGGGGGAGAACATAGACAATGAATACCAGCTTTGGAATAGCATAATCACTCAGTCTCCCACAAATTTTGTCTCAAATCCTATCTCGCAAATTCCAGAGAGTGAATCAGTGTCTCAAACAAATGCTCCTAATAATGCTAATGAAGCCTCAACTTCTCTACTAACAGATCCAAACTTCTCTGTCCCAAACAATGATCTTTTTGTCTACTTCAGGAGGAAAATAACTCAAGAGAGAGTGGAGAACCGAGCATATCTTGAACCAATCCAGGAATCTAACCCGAGTATAAGCCACTCTGACAATTCAGAAGGTAACATCATTGAACCTCCTATTATTGAGTTACCTCTTAATGATTTGAATTTGCCAATTGCTATAAGGAAAGGTGTAAGATCTTGTACAAACCACTCCATCTATAACTTTGTTTTCTATAAAAATCTCTCACCAGGTTATAAGGTATTTATTAGCAATCTTGATCAAATACAGGTTCTAAATTTTGTTCATGAAGCTTTTCAGGTACCTGAATGAAAAACAACTATTCTTGAAGAATTTAGTACCTAAGAGAAAAACAAGACTTGGGAGATCACAGAACTACCATTGGGAAAACAAGTTGTTGGATGTAAATGGATCTTTACAATCAAACACAAAGCAGACGGCAGTGTAGAAAGATTCAAGGCTTGCCTTGTGGCTAACAAATTTACTCAAATATATGAGATTGACTATTAGAAAAATTTTGCACTCTTAGCAAAGCTCAACATTGTTCGTATTCTTCTCTCCCTAATATCTAACTTGGATCGGCCTCTCTACCAATTAGATGTCAAGAATGCATTCCTCAATGGTGATTTCGAAAAAGAAGTCTACATGGACATTCCTATTGGAATTGAATCTCCTATTTCAACTAATAGAGTCTGCAAACTTAAGAAATCCTTATATGGATTGAAGCAGTCTTCACATGTCTGGTTCGATATGTTCTCTAAAGTTCTGAAGAGATATGGATACAATCAATGTTAATCAAATCATACACTATTTGTTAAACACTTCTTCAATGACAGAATAGTTATCCTAATTGTGTACGTAGATGATATTGTTCTAACAGGTAATCTACAATTAAGATGAATAAACTCAAAGAGTTCCTAGCTAAGGAATTTGAGATTAAAGATCTAGGCAATCTCAAATATTTCCTAAGAATGTAAGTAGCCTGAACAAAAAAGGGCATATCTATATCTCAAAGGAAATATGTACTTGATCTTCTCAAGGAAACTAGAATGATAGGATGTAAACCGGTAGAAACTTCGATAGACTCTACAATAAAACTCAAAAAAAAAATAAAAAAATAGTACACCTGTGGACAAAGGTTGTTATCAAAGATTAGTGTGGAAAACTCATTTATCTATACCACACTAGACCAAATATTGGTTTTTAAGTGAGTGTTGTAAGTCAATTTATAAACAGTCCTATTGAAGAACACATGAAGGTGGTCTATCGTATACTCAGATATCTCAAGATTATACTAGGAAAAAAATTATATTTCAGTAAGAATCCCACCAGGAAAATTGAAGTCTTTGCAGATACTGACTGGGCAGGCTCTATAGTGGATCGTAGATCTACCACTGAGAATTGTACATTCGTATAGGGAAATCTTGTAACTTGGCGAAGTAAGAAACAGTTAGTAGTTGCTCGAAGCAGTACAGAAGCTGAATTCAGAGCTATGATCCATAGGATTTGTGAAGGAATGTGGTTAAGAAGACTACTCAATGAACTGGACTTCACAACTCTTGAACCTATCAGCATGCATTGTGACAATCAAGCTGCAATAAGAATTGCAAAAAACCCACTTCATCATGACCGAACCAAACATGTAGAAATTGATCGTCATTTTATTAAAGAGAAGTTAGATGGAAAAATCGTGGATTTCCTATATACATCTACTCATCATCAAATTACAGATATCCTTACCAAAGCATTATCTTGAACAATCTTCGAAGAACTTAGTTGCAAGTTGGGAATGATTAATATCTATTACTCAACTTAAGGGGGAGTGTAGAATTTCTGAGAATATTTTTAATTAGGTTGTATTAGTGTTGTATAGGCAATGAATTAGTTGTAGAACAAGTTAAAATTTAGTTGTTGATACCAGCTGTATTATTCCTAGATTAGTGGCCTATTTGTCTAACTTTTAGTTCTATTTATAATGTTGTATATACATTTGAAAAACATAGAAGAGAAATAATAATAATACTTCATATTTTTTCCACCATTTCTCTCAATATTTTCTTCATGGATAATTATTGCTTCTGGTAATTTGTTGCAAGAAGAGGCACAAACTGACACTGAAAGTGGCGACAATGAGAAGCAGATTTATAGCCCCCTGAAGTTGCCCATGGGTTGGGATGGGAAACCTATACCTTATTGGCTCTATAAGCTTCATGGGCTTGGTCAAGTAATGATATTACTCTACATATTAGTGATCACTAATCTGTTTCGTCTTTAATATTTTTCTGATTATTACTCATAAACGTGTATTCTTGTCCAATCTGTTTTAGATGTACTTAATTCTTGTCCTTTATTCCTTGGGATGTACTTTATTGTAAGTCACTCGTGAACTAATTCGTTGCTTAGACGTAGAAAATATCAATTTGTCTAACGTTTGGAAAGTATAGTTTTTATTTGGTAAACGAGTCCCAAGCCTATGAGTAAATTTTCTAGTTTATGGTATTTGTTGAAATTGTAATTTATATTATATCCATCATCTTAAATAATAAGGCTGATGAATTCCATATGATAAACTCACGAGTCCCTTGTGCATGCATTCATTCTTTATCAAACTACACAAGGCTCATGCAACTGCAATTCTAAATGCATTTCAGGAATTCAAGTGTGAGATATGTGGGAACAACAGTTATTGGTACCATAGGGCTTATGAGCGGCATTTTAAGGAATGGCACCATCAGCATGGTATGTGTTGCCTTGGCATTCCAAACACCAAAAACTTCAACGAGATCACTTCAATTGAGGTATTCTTTTTATATATTTTTGGTGATGGAAATTTCGTCACTTGTATTTTGATCAATTGGATTGGATTTTTGGTGATGTTCTTCTATTAATTTCAGTTCTATCAATTGTTAACCCTATTAAAATATTTCGCAGGAAGCTAAGGAACTGTGGAATAAAATTCAAGAGAGGCAAGGATTGAACATATGGCGTCCAGATCTTGAAGAAGAATATGAAGATAGGAAGGACAACATATACAAGAAGAAGACATACACTGATCTGCAATGACAGGGACTGATACGAAAATTAATCACTGAAGCCTGAAATCTCTCTCTTGTCCAGTTAGTTTTGTTTGTTTGTTGGTTGAAGATTCAGGTATAGGCTATTCTTAGCTGCTCTGATCATTCATTCATGAAATATAGAGATGGACATCACGAGCATGATGTGTTTTCCTTGGAATTTTACGGATTTGCTTGTTATGTTATTGTGATATTTTTTTTTTCGACTGTTGAGAAAATAGAACCATCAGATCACATGTTTATTTCAAGCTTACATCTCAAACGATCTGGTAAATAAGAGTGCTGAACATTCTCTCCACGGAGGACTAGCAGCCTAGTGTCCACATATGTACATTTTGGGTAGCATTTCTTTCAGTTTTAACATCTTTATTCAATGGCTTACAAAAGATTCATTGTAGTGTCAATGTTATCCGAAACAAACTTTAGCCACCGATAAGGTTTTCGGCATAGTTGCTTTCTGCATGCTGCTCCATAATTTCATGAACTCAACTTTCCTATGGAGTTCTTCAGTTAAGGTCTTTAACTATATGATATATGATTTATACATATTAGTTCCATAATTTTTTAGGTAAATTTTATTAATCATGTAATTAAAAAAGTATGATCAATTAAGTAAAAAAATTTAAAAATTAATATTTTTTTCAAGTATAAAATATGAATTATATATTTTATTAATAAAAAAGTGTTAAAAAAAAACCATATCCCTCTCTCTCTTCTTTGTCTCTCTTCTTTCTCCATTTATCTCTCTCTTGTCTCTTTTTTATCTTTTCCTTCTCAATTTTTCTCTTTTTTAATTTTATTTTTAATTTTTTATTAATAAAATAATGATGAGAGAAGGAGGAAAGAGAAAAATAAGTAGATGGAGGGTGACTGGGTGAGTTTGTTATTTGTTATTTTTTAATTTTTTATTAATAAAATATATAAGTTTAATTTTATTCATTAAAATATCTCAATTTTTACATTTTTGATTTAATTAATGATATTTTTAAATTATAGTATTAATAGAGTTCATTTAAAAAGTTATAAGATTAAAGTATATAAATTACATATTTATAAGACTTAGACTAAGACTAGAATGATTATGCATAAAATTGATGCAATTTTGTTTATTTTTAATATTTTTTATTTTTTTTTCAATATATTTGTCTCGTAAATATTTGGAAATTAAGATAAGAGTTTAGAATCTTTAGACTAAGAAAAATAAGGAATAATATCAAAAATATCCTCAAGTTTTGAGGTATCTTCAAAGATATCTATAAGATTTCAAAAAATTGAAAAATATTTCTCAAATATAATAATAATTAAATATAATGGAAGTAAATAGCAACATTCTTAAAAATAGAAGAATAAATAATTGAAAATCAAGAAATCATAAATCAAGGAATAATAGAATTAGAAATAGAAGATATTTTAGAATATTTTTCACATATTATAGTAATAAGTAAAAAAAAATTGAAAAAATTTAAAAAACATAATTAAATCTTAAAGAAAGAGATGGATTTAAAAATCTATCATTTTTATTTTTAAGGAAATTATTTCCAAGAAAAGACATGATTTATTATAGAATAAGTAATAAAAAATGAGCATTAATATTACATATGCAAAAAAAAAAATATAATATATCATTAATTGACAAATAAATTATATTGAATAAATTATCCAAAATTTTCCAAAAAGATAAAGAAAAAATTGGATACACTTATTTAAGATGAATCTAAATATTAATACAAGCTCATTTCAAGAAATGAATAGATATACCTATAAAAATAACATTACTAGATAATAAATAATAATTAGGAAAGATGTTCTACTAAGAACGATCTATGATAATTTAAGATATAAGAAACTAAAATTTATAACATACCTTAGGTTTGTTATTAATATCCATGATAAAAACCTAAATCAAGTATTAAATTTAGCTTATGAATTTGAAAGAATAGATTTAATGAAAAAAAAAGAAATCGTCAATTTTTAATGCACTATCTAGTAAAATATTCATGAACAAATAGTCATAATAGTTTTATATATGAACAAAATAAATTTATAGAAATAGATAAAACCTTTTAGGAGCTTGAATAAATAATAAAATAAGAAATACTAATAGATTTTGAAATATTAGATGAATGATACTTAGATATTAAGAAAAATTCTCTAATAATAGGAAGAAGATATAATGTAGTTAAAAATAATAATGTACTAAGGTTTATTTTTATAGACCATGAAGGGAAAACCTATAATAAAAAAGAAGTTAAAAAACTAAAAGATGAAGTTCAAAGTAACGAAAGCATTAGTTCAAGATATCATATTAGGAAGACAATAATGTTTAAAGATAAATTAAAAATATATACACTTAGAAATAGATTGAAGCTTAGTAGGAGTAGAAAAAAATCAAGTAACATTATTGAAAGCTTTGAGACTCTTAACAAAAGAAATGAATTTTGTCTAAGAATCAAACACGAATACTTACAAGGTATAATAGAAACACAAAAAGAATTATTAAAAGAAATAAATAAATGTAGTTATAATAAATTTCAACAAGATATACACATGAAGTTTACAGAACTAAAAAAATATATGTATAACATACATAGAAACAATGATATTGTAAGTCATAAATATGATCCTCTAGAAGGACTAAAAATAGAACCACCTAGGAGATTCGATGACCTAATTCCCAGAAATGAAAGAAGAAGAAATGAGGAAAAATCTAACGAAAAAGATATAATTTCAAAATATAGAAAAGAATTAGAAAAACAAATCATCAACCCCAAAAATAGGGATATAAGAAAATTAGTTAGTTTGTTAACACTAACGAATAAAGAATTACAAGAACAATATAATGAAAAACTTTTTACAAACAAAGAGGAAGATGATGTGACAAAAATCATTGAGACTAATATTCTACAAGAATGTAGAAAATAAAACATTGTACTCTTTAAAAAGAAAACAGTACTTGCTAAGCAAAAAAATTAATATTTAGGGTTGAAAATTGAAGATGGAAAATATAATCTAGAACCCCATATACTAAACAACATTTAAGGTTTTCCTAGTGAATTAAAAGACAAAAATTAATTACAAAGATTTTTAGGATGTTTGATATATGCATAAGTATATAGCAAGAAACTTGTAGAAATGCAAAAACCTTTACAAGCAAAATTGAAAAAAAAAATACTATAGTTGAAAAGGGATAGAATAAGATACTCTATATATGGATAAAGTAAATACAAAGAGAAATTTTTTACTAACTTTATATCATCCAAGACCAGATGATAAAATGATAATTAAAACAAATGTTTCACAAGAATATTAGAGAGTATTTTTGAAAGCAAAAGTAGATAACAAATATGAATATCTTTGTAGATATATATCAGGATCTTTCTAAAGTTCATAATTAAATTCATAGTAATGGAAAAGAATATATAGTTATTAAAAGGGCTATTAAGAAATTTGTAATATATGTTATAAGTTATAGATTCATTATTATAACAGATAATAAATTTTTTGGTTATTTCTTAAGAACTAATATTGCATGTGATTATAAAGCAAAGAAGATTAGTTATATGTCAACAGTGGTTCAACCACTACAATTTTGATGTCGAACATCTCTTAGGAAATAATAATAGCTTAATAAATGCTCTTACTAAAGAATTACCACCTCTAACTATTTTATGCTTATCGAAATGAACATCTTGATATTAAAATCAAAATAAAGAAAAAAGAGATAAAAATTCTACTTGAACAACTCGAGTTATTATACCTCGAGAAGTTTCTTATAGAGATAGGAAATAAATAAGAAGAACTTGATTGTTTAAAACTATTCTTAGAGTACAAAAACTCAAAAGAGGAATCTTCATAAAAAATTCAATCAAAAGAAGATAAAACTTATGAAGAAAGAATTTAAGATAAAAAGAAAAAAACTAACAGTTCAAAAGAGAGTAACATCTCTGAAATAAGAAAGCTCAATTGGACTAAGGAAGTAGAAAAAAAAGAACAGTAAAAGACTTATGTGGTTTATAATGGCCCAAAACCAAGGATCTATAACAACTGGGTAGAAACTAGTAAATCTATTCTATGATTTAGTGGAGTAACTCATATAACCTTCACCAACAGAATAGAAACTGGAGGTAGTTATGTCAATTAAAAAACATCAAAACTAATAACTCTAGTAGAGATAATAAGAAATTATTCTACAGCATTACTATAACACTAAGCAGGTTGACAACTCTAGGAAAAATAGTAAGATCTCCAATAATATTTAGATAAGCATCTCTCCCAAAGAGATCAAAAACAGTAAAGCATTCAGTGTTATTCAAGGAAACATCCCCTGTAAATTCATTAGTCATTGAAGATGAGAATAATCAATATAGAAACCTCAACAAACACAATAGTTGAGTTTCTATAACTTGGTTAGAAAATCTACCCAATAACACATTGAATATTTGAAATTCTACACTATAGACAAGGAATTCCCTTCAGGAAGTAAATTCAATCTTTTGGAAAGAGTTGATCCAATATTCGTTTACAAAGCTTTCTATGTAGGACTAATAGAAAGCATATATCTAGGAATTAATTTATATGAATAAATTATTTCTCATAAAATTTCAAAAGAGCAATCAAGAACTTTAGGAAAAAGATTAAAATAGGTAACAAACTTGTTTATCTTAGATTTTTCAGTTCAATAATGAACTTGAATGAGGAAAGATGTATCAGTCCCTATCACTTCATCAAGATAGGGATTTCCATCACAAATAAAAGTTTGTAAACCAAGGACACTTCCAAAAAAAGAATTCAACATAGAAGAACTTTGTGTAATAAGAGGTCAAATGGTAGGCCAAATTTACTATAAACTCAAGAAGTTTGATAATTTTTCTAAGATCAAAATAAATTAATCAACTAGTAAAGTCATCATTATTTCTCATAATAACATGACTCTTTTGGAGGAAGATGGTGAAAAAAATTACCAAATATGAAATCAATTTTAACAGCAGCAACCTGAAAATTAGTCAAAAAACAAGGAAGATTTTCTACTTTTATGCTAGAAAAGCCACCAAAGATCACAGATGCATTTACTACATCAAAGATTGATAAGAAGAAGATACATCATCATCAATGTCATCAAAAAACTATCGGTAGAAAATGACAAAGAAGAAAAAAAAAGAATTGCTAATAGAAGACGACAAAGAAAATAAAGATGTAGTCTCACATCTTAACCGGTAACATGTGTTAAGGAAAAAGCAATGACTGCTATTTAAAGCAGTAAAACAGATGAATTATTAACGCAAGGATAAAATAATGATTCTCATCTTGTAAATAAGGATTCATTGTATTGTAAAAATAACTCTTATTTTCATTTGAGGACACACAGAAAAGAAAATCAGAGCACACACCTTAGAAAAACATACAAACTCTAGCATAGAGATCCCTTCTATCTAGAAATCCTAAACCACTAATGATATACCCTGTAAGAAATCCACACTATCTATAAATCCAAAACTAGTAATGATATACTCTGTAATTATGAGTGGTTAAGGATCGTTTCAAGGTTCTTAGTTAGCCTTAATTTTATAATAATTATTATATTATGAATAAAATAGAGTTCAGTTACTCTTTCTTAGTAAGTTAAAATTAGACACCATCTATAATGTATGGATATAGAAGACACCATTATCAAAAGGGTATTGAGGTTTGAGCAAAGCTGAGACATAATCGATATAACAAAAGGAGATGAACAGGAGAAAAAACCGTGGTGGACCCATTAAATTCAGGTATAATAATTATAACTTTTATACCAATTAAAGATCTTGAATATTTAAGATATTTACTTATACCAAGTGATAATACTAATAAATAGAAAAAATGAGGACAAAAATATCACAATATTATGATAAGGGAAATTAGGTAACAAGAGTTAACAACTAAACATCAATCAACTAGTTTGAAATAAATTAAAATGAAAGTTAAAAATATAATTTTATTAGAAAAGTTTAATAAAGACTATTTTTTAACCTTAAATTAATATTTTAAAGAAGAGGATTATGAAATTTGTTTTGAAAATTTTAGAAAATTCAACACCTTATAAGAAATCTATACATATTATATTAAAAATGTTACAAGTATAATAGCTCATCATGTTTTAAGGACATTAAGAGATTATTTTAATTAAAAATTAATCTTCTTAAAAGGAGAAAAAAAGAAATTTAGTAACCTTATGTTTGGTTATTATTTTTTTGAAGATTATAGGTATATTGTTTGTACAAAAACATGAAGTTGTATGAATTTACAATTACAAGATCAAACTTATTTGAGACACAAATAGGTTTATTTAGAGCATATAACTAGGAATTAACTTCTAGAAGAATATCAAATTGGCTAAAATTTTGCCATAAGGTCAATATGCAATTAGAAATAATATGCGATCAAAAACCCCTATAAATTGGTATCCGATTTATAGAAAGATTAACATAATATGAATGAAAAAATTAACATAATTAATTTTAAAGATATTAATGGTATTAACTATAAAGTTTAGAGGTATTCTAATTTTTTTATAAAATTCAAGAATATAACCCCACGTTTGGTTGGAGGGAATGGAATGGAATCAGAATTGATTCCATCCATTTTGTGTGTTTGGTTGGACGGAATAGAGGGCAGAATGGAATCTGATTACCAAAAGAGAAGGAATCACAATTCCTTCTCCCACCTTTGGTAATCATTATTCCATTCCCATCTAAACTTTTTTTTTCCAATTTTACCCTCACCTAAAATATAACCTTAAATTCAAATCCCAAATTCTCAAACCCAAAATTCCAAAACCCTAAACCCTAAACCCAAAATTTCAAAACCCTAAATCCAAATCCTAAAATCCTAAAACCTTAAACCATAAACCTCAAATCCCTAAACCCTAAAACCCTAAACCTTAAAACATAAATCCCAAAACCCTAAAACATAAATTCCAAATCCCTAAACCCTAAACCCTAAATCCCAAATTCCAAATCCTAAAACCCTAAATCCTAAACCCCAAATCCCAAAACCCCAAATCCCTAAACCATAAACCCCAAATCCCAAATCCCTAAACCCTAAACCCTAAACCCTAAACCTTAAAACATAAATCCCAAAACCCAAAACCCTAAAACATAAATCCCAAAACCCTAAACCCTAAACCCCAAATTCCAAATCCTAAAACCCTAAACCCTAAACCTTAAACCCTAAAACCCTAAACCCCAAATCCTCAAATATCTAAACCCTAAAACCCTAAAACCCAAATCCCCAAATCTCTAAACTCTAAACCCTAAACCTTAAAACATAAATCCCAAAACCCTAAAACATAAATCCCAAAACCCTAAACCCCAAATTCCAAATCCTAAAACCCTAAACCCTAAACCTTAACCTACAAATATAACCCCAAATCCTAAATCCCTAAACCCTAAATCACTCATCCCAAACCTCAAAACCCTAAACCCTATTTAGAAAAATAATAATTTTAATAATATATTTCTTTTTAATTAAGTAATACTTATTTAGAAAAATAATGATTTCAATAATGTATTTTGTCTGACGAAAAAATAGTAATTAAATGACATTATTTGAACTTTACAGCATGTAGGGGTATTAAGGTCATTTACAGCTTTTTTCATTCCATTCCAGTGTCAAACCAAACACTATAATCCTGATTCTGAGCTTGATTCTAGTGGTCAAACCAAACAAAATTGTTTCCTTTCCATTCCATTCCATTCCATTCCATTCCATTCCGATTCCGATTCCGATTCCATTCCACGAACCAAACGCCACCTAAGTGAAGATATGCTAAATCTCATAAATATTTTTGATAATTGTCTAAAAAATAATTTATGTTTTTTTATATAAGAGTAGAGAATGTTTGGAGAAATTATTTATTGTTTTGAGAGTAATGATTTGTTAGATTACATGATAATGCATATTTAATAAAATTTAAAATTAATGTAAATTTGTTTTTTTAAAGAGTTTAAAGTCTCATTTGTGCGTTCTAATTTCACTTGCGTGTCTACTTCTGGTTGGTCAGCCAACATGTTGATTAATGAATCTGATTACTCAACGTCAGACATTGTAATAAAACGGAAGTTTTGAGGGTATTACCGTCAGCTTAAGCAAACTATTCAAAGTCTTCTTTGAGTCTCGTTAAGCTTAGGTAAATCTTGCTTTTTAAAGTCTTTACGTGCATCTCTCTGCTCTTTTCGATTTTACTTGATATTCCACATTCATCCTTGACCTACTACATATATTCAAATGGTTTTCCTGTAAATATTTGCTATCTTTGACCCTATTTTTGTCCGCATTTCTAATCATCTGTGATTCAACTGTGTTTTGTCTGATTCCGGCCGCTAAAATTAACCTATGCATCCGATTAGGTTTTCCCTGTCGCTCGCCCTCGTCTAATTGTTAGGGTTTTCTAAATCGTTTATTGGATGTTAATTTTTTCAGGTATCAGGGTTTCATTATTCGATTATAGTCCTAAGTATCTACCAGCGGTTGAGATTAGGGTTTTCATTTGATTTAGTATTTCATTGTATTTCTGGATTCTTGAAAGTGGGTGATGAGATTCGAATCTTTGCTGCGTACTCCTTATTATTGGTTTAAGGGTTTTTGAGTGTTCCCAGTTATGCCGAGGAGTTCCCGTCACAAGTCCAGTAAACGCAGTTCGAGGGAGGCGAGAGAACACTCCGATTCGGAGAAGGATTCGAGTTTAAAGGAGCGGAAGGGAAAGGAAGAGAGCCGTTTAGTTAGGGCTTCGAAGGATTTTGGCTCGGGTGAGAAGCGGAAGCTCGATTCGAAGGATGGGAAAGAATCTCGTGTTGCTTCAGGAAATGGGGAGTATATGGAGGATTACAGTTCCTCGAAGAGACGAAAGGAGAGGTCTGATGGCAGACCAAGTGATAGGTGGAATGGCGGTGAAGATGATTACTATGAAGGCGGAGACGGTTCGAAGAAGTCCTTGAAGACATCTGGGGATGCAAAGAGTAAGAGGAGGGATGAAGGTGTTGAATTGCCTGAAGAGCGCGAGGAGTTAAAGAAGAGCAGCAGTAGTGGGAAGAATGAGGCAAGGCATAGGGATCGAGATTTGAGCCGGAAGGAAGGTAGAGAGATTGGTGGCAATGAGAAGGACAAAGAGAAGGATAGGGAAAGGAAAAGTACGGATGGGAGAAGTGAGAGATTGGGAAGCAATGCTGATCATCGCAGAGCGCCCAAGCAAGTCGTTGATATTACTGGTAAGGTAACTGAAAGGTCTATTTCATTGTAATATATGGTGTTCTCAAACCGGTATGTAAGTACGTTGGTTTAATTTGAAGCTAAAATGTGAATTTGCTTCAATTTAACTTAGTAGAAACATGCAAATTTAGACTACGCAACTTGAGTTTCTTAGTGTACACCCTGATGACTTTATGGCAAACATAGTTTCTGAACTTTAAGAGATATGTCAAGCCTCCAACCTTCTTTGTGAATTTACGTGAGTATCACCTTGAATGAGATTCTCAAGGGATGAGTTCAATTCAAACGTGTAACTTTTTTCTAAACAAATGCCCTTGTATAAGATAAATGAATAATAATATGGGCTTGTAACTGAAGATTATATGGTTTCTTTTTCCTCTTTAGAATAGTAGGTACTGAGTATTTGATCATAATTTTTGATGTTGCTTAAATGAGGATTCTTTGAGGATGAATTCTATTTGCATAATTTTTCATTACTAAATATTACATTGTTATTGGGGTTATGCAGGAGGAAATTCTGATTTACCATTTGTGCATTTGTTACAACTTGACCATCATTAACTTGTGAATGTGATGCTAAAAGCCAGCTTGCTTTCAAATTATGAAGCAACTTTTGTAATAACCAAGTAACCAAGATAACGTGTTAAATTTTATTGTAATCTAGAGGTGTTTCATGTCTCCTCTAGGAATGGTGATCTGTGAGAAGAGTAGATATGTTCCTAGTTTTTTGTAATCATGTGATAAGTTCATCGATCTAGATTTGGAATTCTATGCTGCTAAGTTAAAAAAATATGTTTAATCTCTGGAGAGTACTGATTAATATTCAATTTTGTTAGATTCTTAGTAATTTGGACGTTATACAGGCTTTTAAATGCTTGATGTGTGTTTTTTGGGACAACAGCTTTTCTGAACTACATTTATCAAGAGAATTTTTGGAGGCGAAAATAGGAAGGTTTTAGTGGTGATATTAAGCATCTCATTTACTAGTTAAATGCGGAGGAAAAACTATTGGCTTCAGCTGCTTCAATTTTTTTTTTTTGGTTTCTCTACTCTCTTTGCATGATTGATAAAAGTAAGTGCTAGATGTCATTAGTTTAGGAATTTCAATTGAAATTAGAGGTTTCGCTGACTGCTTTAACATGCAAGTGCATGATGGATGTGATTTTTCTGACAAATGGAATTAAGGAAAAATTGACATGTTGAACATCTCATGTTATTCCTTTAGATTGACTGAACCACTGACTCGGAATATATGCATCAGTTGACCCATCACTTATCTAATTAATGTTCCCCAGTCAGACAAGATTTAAATATTATTTCTCTAGATTCACGTGCTAGTAAAAGAATCTATGCATGCGATTTGATTTCAGAAACTCCAAAGATGCTTGAGCATATTATTATATATATATATATATTAATTATTCTCTCTTAAGTTGAGCACAATATGTGGTTGTTCTATTATTGGTTATATATGCCATTGTCAGCCAGTAATCCAGTAAATATGTATTGGTTCTTTAACATAGACTGGGACATATAAGATGGCAGGATCTGCTTTAATTGAAAATTAAGATTGATTGGATATGGTAAGTTTGCCATGAGTGTAAAAATATCATGGATTCACATACAAGTATTTAGGCACTTCTATGCTTATCAGCATTGAAGAACCAACAATATCATAAAACAAGATATTTGTTCCATGTTTTATATATTCAATGAGAAACTACATTTTTTGATCTTGACCTGTCCTGTTGTCATCACGGTTTCATCTTGATCAATGTGGTGTTGCAGATATAAATGCACAGGTGGATGTGGGGAGTCCTGAACCACATAATCTGCTCGAGAGACGAATGAGGAAAAGAAGAGATGGTTCTGATGATGTAGATAAGTATGAAGATGTTGTAGGAGACATTAAAGGTAGAAAATTATCTTCTAGAGATGACAGTGGAAAAGATGGAAAACTGAAAGATGAGACACGCAGGGATGAGAGATATAAAGATAAACATCTTCATATGGACATGCAAAGAGATGAGTGCCTTGCAAAAGATTATCATCCTAGTAATAGGTCTGATGATAAGCAAATTAGAGATGAAAAAGACACTGAAGAAGCACAACAAAAGAGATCAAAACTCAAGGATAGTGAGCGGAAGGAAGAAAATGTCCGTGACCATGATCGTGAATGGAACCATGATTTAGAACTTAGGGACCGGGAACGTGACCGCGGTAGTAATCGTGGCCATGATTTTGATCATGATTGTGATCGGGATCAAGATCAAGATCATGACAGGAACCGTGATCGAGATAGACGCCGAGATCCACATCGTGACCGTGATAGGGTTGAGAGAGACCGGGACCGTGGTCATGATTATGACAGGGGGTTTGGAGGATCTCATCATGATGATCGAACAGTTAGACACAGAGATACCAGCAGGGGGAAGAGAGGATCTCCAGAGTGTCAGTATGATATTAATTATTCTCAGTCTAGATCCGTCAAAACTTGTTTTTCTGATATGGAAAATAAGGCATTAACTAGTGATAGAAATGTGTTAGAGGTGAGCAAGAGAAGATCTCAATCAAGGCCCGCTTATACAGACAAGAGTAGCAACAAATGGGGGACTTCCCCTAGTTCTAATTCCCATGTTCCTTTAGATGGTAACAGGTAGTTACTGGTCTCTTATGCTTTCATATTATTAGCTTGGTTTAAAAATGTTATAGGACTTTGTACATTTATTAAATAGTTTGACGTTGAAGTTGTAGTGATAGGATTCAAGTTTTTATCAGGTTGCACATACTCTAACTGTCATTATGTGCATTATAACTTTGACGTTATTATCAATAGTGGAAATATTTGTTTATTTTTCTTTTCTTTTATGTTCTCTAGTAATATCCCAGTTGTGAGCACTTAAAAGGGCCCCATATTTGGCATTTTATACTACAATGAGGATTGATTTGGTACCCGACGTTGGGTATGATATGGCATTTGGCAGCCAGTTATATAGTCATGTAACTTGATTTATCATCATTACATGACCGTGTAAGTAGTTGTAGCATGTAGGTGCCATAATGTTCCGAACCTTGGGTACCAGCTTATTCCTCATACTATAATTAATATTTTTAAGATAGTTGTTTTCAACTAGTACTCTCATTAGAGATGCTACTCGTTTTGTATTGTAGATTTAATATTTTGTAGGTTGGTTTTATAAAGTCATGTTAGCATCATTATTATTTATAATACTTCATGTTCAGATGTACATTTGTACATATTTTTTAGTTGTCATAATACTTCAGAACAGTATATTTGAATTTAAAATTGGAAAGCAGTTGTTTGTTGGCTACAGTCGGATATGTACACAAATTAAGGTTCAAGCTTGACGTTGAACTGCAAGATCTATATTTCTGGTTGTTGTTGCCATTTTCTATTTTTGGAATTGATCCTGATATTAATCAATATCCCATAGGAGAGTTATCTAATAACATACTTTCATTGTAACATTTTATGTGATTGTTCACTGCTTTTTCTTTGATATCTATTGCATTCAGATAATATTTTTTTCATTTTGCTGTTTTTCCAGGCATATAAATCCAGAGGATTTGAAGTACAGGGATTTTACAAGTGAGCAGAAATCCAAAGCACTTTCACAGAGAGAGGTATCTGTTCCTCCTGAATTATCAGAGAGAGGTTCCAAGTACAGATCCACGGAAAAATCTACTAAAATTGATGACAACCTGTTTGGAGAGCAATCAATTGAAAGGTCAAGTTCTAAGGTCTCACCTCTAGGCACAAAGGAGAGATCTCCTTCCCCCCCAAGTAATGACCGTAGGTACATGAATAGATCTGGTGTTAGGCGGAGTCTTGATATTGAAGAGACAGGATGGAAAAGTGGTGGAGATTTCCGTACCACTGAGGAAAGGCCAAGTCTGGACCTACAGTCAGAGAAGCCTATGGATGATGCTTCCCTTTTAGACACATCCTTCTACAATAGAAGTAACCAGGGAAACTCATCTTCTTTTCTTTCACCACATCCTGCTTTCAGGTCTGGGCTTGATAGCCCTGGTTCACTGGAAGATGATGGTCGGGTTAATTCTAATGCACGTTACCGAAGAAGTACTGATCCAAACATGGGAAGAGTCCATGGCAGTGCTTGGAGGGGAGTGCCAAATTGGGCTTCACCAGTACCAAATGGCTTCATTCCTTTCCAGCATGGGCCTCCTCCTAGTGGAGGTTTCCAGGGGATGATGCCACAATTTCCAGGTCCACTATTTGGTGTTAGACCCTCAATGGAGATTAATCACTCTGGGATGCCTTATCATATGGCTGATGCTGATAGATTTTCTAGTCATTTGCGCCCACTTGGATGGCATAATTTAATGGATGGTTCAGGGCCTTCCCATGTACATGGATGGGATGGATGTAATGGTGTATTTAGGGATGAACCTCACGTATATGGTACTACTGAGTGGGATCAAAACAGGCATCCATTGAGTGGTTGTGGATGGGAATCCAGTCCTGAGGTGTGGAAAGGACAGAACGGTGAAACGAAAAGGGACCTGCCTTCCCCATCCCACAAGGATAATTACCCAGTGCCGGCTTCAGAGGATGATGTTGGGCAAGCTGGTCAGTTGTCTAATTACAAAGTTGGTTATAATCAAGGGATCAGTGGAAAGCTCACTGAAAGAAGGTTACCTGTTACTTCTCCTGTGAAACAGTCTACACCTAAAAATATTGATGAGAAGACACCTGATCATTCCAAGTCTTGGAGAAATGATGTTTCTCGCTTAAGTTATTATTATCTCTCTAAGCTTGACATTTCAGCAGAACTCGTTCATCCAGAAGTACACAACCGGTTCATGAACTTGCTGGGTACTCAACAGAGTGCAGTTGTAGATGATGACACTAGCATGCATATCATTTTGGAGGTAGAAATCTCTAGACACAATTTTTCTTTCCTTGTCTAATTTTACACAACTGCATGCTCAATAATACTTTTGCTTTTCATCACCTTGACCCATGCTTTAATGTCACAGGATGGTTCAAGGGCAGGACTGAAGGCTTCTAATACTAAGTGGATTTCTTCTCATTTTCCTCTTATAGAAGGTTCTGCCTTTGAGGTATGCCATTTTATAATAGCTTATGTTACAGAATTCACTTGATATTTTGTTATTTTGCAATTTTACCAATAAAGCTTTTTTGTCCATTCACTACTGATATCTGTATGGATTGGCTAGAAATTAGAATGCATGTGATATTCCTGCTTCAAACTCTGAAGAAATGTTCTTTTTGTCCATATTTTAGTTATGAGTCTCTTTGGTGCACCACTTGTGATTTTTTTGGACATTAGATATATATTATATGTTTGAGCAACAATTGTATCCTTAAGGGTGGCAAGATCAAATATATTTTAACAAAGAGTCTAGAGTTATTTTTCAAACTTTGTTTTTCCCCAAGTCCGGAGACATGGAGAAATGTGGGGGCAGTCCTGTATCTTGTTATCAGTTCTGCTAAAATAAGGTCTGTAGAGAGAGGAAGGGGACCAGGGATAATTGCATATTTTGTTACTCAGTTTTCTTTTGCTTATTTTTAATGTAGAGCTCTTGATAATTTTACGTGATTTCTTGTCTTGTTATGCAATAGTGAGAAATGTATTAAGCTGGTTTATTACCCTGAACTTGTAGTAAGTGCGTATTTTGATTAACCATTTGTTATTTGTGACTTGCAGAGAGCTATGGATCTATATAATAAGCAAAAGATGGAAACCAGAGGCACAATCTTTCTTAAGGAAAGAATGTTGGTTCCTTTCCTGGCATCCAACCAGGAGAATATGGAAGAGCAGCTTGATCATAAGGAAGAAAAAGTAGAGGACCAAGTCATAACTACGGATGCAGAGATGAGAGATGCTCCAATTTCAAATAAAGACCCAAAGAACATTGAGTCTGTTTCATCAGCTGTGGCTGTGGAGAAACTGGGGGAGTTTGTCTCAACTCCTGCCAAGGAGCAGAATAACATCAATCTCCATCAACCAAAGTTGGAAGTTTCAGGTCAGAATCATAAGAAAGAAGAGGAGCTAGGGGAGATGGTTCCAACCTCTTGTGGGGAGAAAATGGAAGCTGTTGACACAGCTTCTCCTAGTGCAACTCCTTTGTCACCTATTGGCGATAGCTTAGATGGAAGCAGTAAAATCGACGGTGATCATTCTATGTCTTGTGCTGAGAAAGGTACGTTATTTGCTGATGCATCGAAGGGTCCTTTATGTATTCCAGATGGTTCTTCCATAGCTTGTGAGGATATGATTTCTGAGTCAAATGAGTCGGTAATTTTAAGTCGGATACATCATTCTCCTGAAAGTACACATTGAGACAGTTTCTATATCCATGTTTTTTATTGCATTTTTGGTAAGTTTATTGTCTTTCCTGTTGCTTCTTCCTTCAGAAAAGAAAAAAAAAAGCCATTTGGTTCCCTGATATGATATATTGGGGGTATCGTTTTATTTTCCTCAAATGTTGCCTTCTACTCGACTTTCTGGTAGGACTATAATTGCATTTTCTTCCTTTTTTAACCTTCGTCTGGTGAAGTGCTGTAAAATGTGACGTTACTCTATTTTGCTGCAAAAGGTGGATTTTTTTTAAAAAAATAACGGATGGTTCGGGAGGGAATGTGTGGTTTTTAAAATTTTTGTACAAAAGACATTATTGTTTTCGGTGTTTGTTTTGTTTTGCCTAAATACATGTTTGGTCAAGCATATTTTTAAATTGGTTATACTCCCTAAACTTAAATTTTTTGATTCTTTCATTATTGACTTGAACCATAATTTATATTCTAGCCAACGGTTCTCTTTTAAGTTTGTACATCATTGCTTTTGAAACTGAACTGATGGTAGATAGGAATGGCAATTTGTGTTGGAGTATAACATGACAATACTTTTTTTTTATTTTTTATTTTTTATTTTTATAAAACTGATCGCTAATCTTTTGTGCTAACAAACACTAGTTTTTCTTATTATTTTAAGGGAATATTTTAATTTTTATAATGTTAAAGAAGTCATTTTTGTGTGCTGTTTGAGTTTTCATTATTTATTCCACTAACAATTGTCACACACACGAGCATGACTGACTATTGAAAAAGTGGCATAAATTGCCTTTGTATTAAAATTTGATTAGTTACATATATAATATATTAAAGAGAAAATGTTACATGGGTTTCTTTTCTTGAGTAAGTAAAAATGTTGTTTAGTTCATCAATTTTAAAAGGTTGTTTATTAGTTTTTTTACTTATGAAAAATGTGTTCATTAGTTCTTTTATTTATAAAAATGAGGTAAAGACTTTTATCGATAAAAATTGCTTAAAAAGATATTAGTGAGTGTATATTTCTCATTTATTTTCATTCTATCGAATCAAAAATAATTTCAAACATAGTTGGGAAGTCTTCTATTCCGTTTCATGATTGAAATATCTTTAATAATTTTTATTTATTTATAAATAAATTTAAAATTATTAAATATATTTTTTTACTATTTTTATAAATAAAAAGATTAAATGTTATATTTTGGAAGTTGTGAAATTAAATGATATTTTTTTAATATATATTACCTTCCACGTCATATCAGAAGTGAAATTAATACAATTGATTTTCTATTAAAATTTGAGTAGTTACACATTCAAAGATACATTAAAAGCTAAATTAAGGCATTGGTTCCATGTTATATATTAATTTAGCATGAATAACAACTACTACGATATAATTGATAGTTTGATACATGTATTTTATTCAACGTGTTAAATGTTATCTCAAGGATGTTAAGTTTTGGGGCAAATATGACCCGAACTGTGGACAAATTGACTCGAATCGTTATGTAGTTTGGAGTACGGGTCATTGTTATGAGATATACATACATACATACCCGAGCTTTATTTCCTTTTTTAATATTTTGCCGGAGGGGATTTGATACAGAGAATTTCTTTTTAAAAAATGGAAAGGTTTTACCGACTGTTGACAGACCAGAGACTTATAGTCTATTTGTTTTTATTAGTGATGTGAGATAAACTAATATGATTTAACTTGTTTAAGTTCAACTTTTAAATAAATTGATTTGAGTGACTTATCTCATTCCTACCTCTAAAAATAAAACAAAGTAAAAAATAAAAAATAAAAATATTTATAATTTTATTTTAAAACAAAGATATTAATATAGATATTATCTTTCAATTTTATATTTTTGTAAAGTTAAAAAAAATGGTATCTTTTAATTAAATTTAATATTATAATAATTATAATAATATTATCACTAATTTTATTAAATGAGTTAATTGATTTGAACTTGAGTTAACTAGTTGGTTTTTTCACCCATCAACTTGTCATATCAACTTTAAATGAGTGGATGCGCTCAAAGTAAACTCTCCTATGTAAAATTTTATATACTAATGACAAAAAAATACCGGAAAATTTATAGCTTTTTATTGGGGATTAAAAGATATGTTCAAAAAAGATGAATGAAAAAGGAGCATCAGAGACAGATCTCTCCCCCTTCTTTCCTTGTAAGAAAAAAGATGCAAAATATTATGCACTGTGTGATCCATGAGTTATTGTTCCTCGCGGAGAAAACAATGTCTGTTCAAAACTTGCTTGTATCCTGGTCTTTTTAATTCATGAATTTCCTACAGTTTTGAGCTTTACATAAACAAGGCACCTTGAATTCATCGGGCTCATCTGGATCAAACAAGTAATCATACCTGCCATACGCAATGTACAGTTAAGATATTGATGCCAAATATGCGTCACACACACACACACACACACAGAGAGAGAGAGAGAGAGAGACGTTAGCTCATCCCCTGCAACTACATATGTCTTAGCTATGAGTACAATCCGACTTTCATCGTTGCCAACACTCATGATCCTTGCATAGCAATTGGGCATGCACTACAAAAGCAAGAACAAACAATCAAAATTTGGTGACATAATGAGAGAGACTAAGAGTTTTTAGACGGGCAGACTAATTCATGACAACAATTCTTCAGTTAGATACGCAAAATGTGGCATGAATGACAATAGTTGAATTAAAACCTTTATGTTGGTCCTAACATGACTCACCGAATGGTTGATCAAACGTGCTATATTTCCTTTATCTGTAGCATCCACGACGACTTCTTCACTTATCTTAAACAGCTGCAGAATGATGAAAGACATTTAACATTTCTTTCTTTTTGGCCGGAATATTAAATTTTAGCATAGGGAAGAAAAAGAGAAGCAGCATTAACAAGCATGGAGATCTTGTCGAAAACTAAGTATAATGTGCCAAGAAAAAAATTAGAGACTCACATAGCAGTCTTTGCCTTCCTGTCTGTAGCGTGCCTCTCTGAGATCTGCAACACTACGCCTCACCTGTTCGCCACGGTATTCAAGAACCTGCCAAATATGCAAATTTTATTCTCTGCAGAAAGTAGTCCAAACTACTTTGTGAAGATTAAATCAGCATGTTGCAGATACCTGAAAAATCATCAAGGGAAGCGTAGGCAGTATAAAACATATACTTACCATTTCACCTTCCTGAATGTTTCTCCTGGCAAAGAGACCCCAGCCATGTATTCCAGATCTACCAAAGCAAACACGATTGCTCTCTGTTCTCTGCAACAATATGAACCAGTACTCAGAAAATCAGTTCAGAAAATAAATCATCAAATAGAAAAAGGATGGATATCTGCCTGTAAGTGGTACAGCCGTTCTCGAAAAGAAGAAAAACTATGAGGCTCCTCCTCAACCACCTATTGAAGGGGGAAAAAAATTAAAATCTCGGAGTCCCATAACAAATAATAACAAAGGCTGATATTTTTTTTTTACTAAAAATAACACAAAATTGCACAAAATATTAAGTTTAAAGAGATATACTCTGAATGCATTCAAATTCTTTATCCTGTCTAATGGATGGTGTGAGTTTCCCTTAACATGGTGGGCAATGGCTTCTTCTTCCATTCTCTAAAAGCCAGACGAAATAAAAGTGAAAAATTAAAGAACAGCAGTGTGATATTATAGTCAAGCATTAGGGCAGGAGAAAAAGCAGCACCACCAAATAGAAATTCTTGAGAAAATCTGGATATGGATCCAAACAATATTATACAGTAGAGATGTAAGAATTGCTTACTAGATACCTGCATGTAACTCCACACACTTTAGTCATGGCAGACTCACTTGAACATGTAAAAATAGCTGTTAAAGTTCTGTACATATTGCGTATATATCGAGCATATAACCACTTAACCAATGGTAAAGTTTCAATGTTCTATAAATTTACATACTTACTAGATCCATAACCCGAGTTAGATAGATAGATAGATAGATAGATAGATAGATAGATAGATAGATAGAGAGAGAGAGAGAGAGAGAGAGAGATCACTTTATTGCCTCTGTCACACACATGAAAGCATATATAGCTGAAAATATTCAGAATCGGAGAGACAGAAATGCTAGAACTGATGCTGAATGTAAACAATTACCTTCCTGTTATTGGTAGACCTTTTAAATACTCGGCACCTGGCAGAAGATAATGACCATTGCTTTGGTTCGGTCGTTTCATCGTTTGGAACCTCTACTGGCATTTTTCTATTTGCTGATATCAGCCTTGAACCAGCTTTCTTTTTATTTCGTAGAAGGCTCTTGGTGGAAAACACACCCAGAGGAGTCTGTATAATTAAAACAGTATCTGGATTTGGAGCTCTGCACCATAATTTAAAGACTGGTAAGGGATAAAACTTAACAAAGTATTGGCATTTTTTGTTTCCAAATGCCATACCAATAAGAGACAAGCTAAGAGAAGAAAGTAGGAGTGGGAATTTAAGGCAAAACTCAAAACCTGTGATAAGCACAATACGAAACCATTTTCGTCATTTGTTTGCCATTCTTTTCCAAAGAGTGCAACTACAGCTCAAAGAAAGGTGTCAATAGACAAATTTGCAGAAAAATATGTATTATGAGAATTTTCAAAGTGTCTTTTCATTGATTAAGTATCACTATCTCACATTCAATAATTCAGACTAAGTATCACCATCTCACATTCAATAATTCAGACAATATACAAGACAAAAAATGATAACTCACCTCCATGCGGTACCCTGCCCTTGATGCACACATTGCATGATAATAAGTGGAACATTTACAACATTGTGTGCAAGAACCATGAATTTGTTTACAAATAACACAAATCTGCAGTTCATGTACAGAAGAGCAAAAATTAGACTGCATCAGAACAATATTTGAGACACACAAACGAAACAGTATAGATAACCAACTATTTCAAGAAATTACCCACATTGCAAGGAAGTGCATCCTTGAGCCAAAAAGAAAAACTATTTTCACTCGGGGTTGTTCCATAATACGCAATTAATACATTTTCTTAGATAAGGAAAGAGATGTATCTACAATGTTCATTCCAATGAGTACATATTCTAACATAAATTAAGTTCTCATTCTTAAAAAGTAAAATGTTGATTTCAATCTAGATAACGAGATAAATATGAAGCTTTCAAGAGAATTAAAATTAGAAAAGCCACAGAACAGTGACAGCTAAGGTAAAACATCCACCTTTACAAAAGAGCTTGATGGAATACACAAGATCCCTAGAGCAGGCTCCATCTTCTCATCACTTGCAAAAGAGACTTCAGGTCTGAACCAAGCACATGTGATATGAACCCATAATGTCTCAACATCAGTAGGCTTTAGAGCACCACCTGGGGAAAGCATTTTATATTGAAGAATATAATTAGCTCATGCTATCCACTGAATACACTCATGGCATCAAAACAAAATCAAAATGTCCATTTAAAGTGTGAAATAGATTCATTGGATTGTATATTCTTGACATGATAGAAGCTAAGTTGAGAAGGGAAAGCAATCTGAAAATGAAGAGAAAATGGAAAAATAGAAAGTCAATTAATTAAGAATTATAAATGTGCAAATACTTGCCTTTTACTGGACAGAGACAACAGTCTCTCTTAATTTCAGGCGTTTCACATGCTTTGCAAACCCATGAAGTGAAATCCCGGACATTTCTCACTCCATAGCATTCTTGATGAACGGCTATTTGACATCTGACAGAAATGTTAATAATTCAATTATTTGCCCTAATGTGCACCTTTCTACACCTTCAATAGGCAATGAATGCTTTGAAATGGTCAAAAACTATAATACCTATTGCAAATGATGATCTTGTTGTAGTCCCAATCTTCAACCCATCTACACACAGCACATCGTTCTGTTGTCCACTTAGCATATACCGGTTCATATTTTTCTGTCACAGGGAGCAAAATGCACTTAGATTTCCTCAGCTCAACTGGTTACCGAAAACAAAAAGTCTTAAGCTTGAAATAGTATACAATTATACCTTGCAGAAAAGCAAGCAACTTTTGTTTCCGCTCCTTTATAGAGGGTCGTTTGGGAGGTTTGGCAGACACAAGAGCACTTGCATGGTACTCTGCCAATTGTAACATCTACAATTTGAAATAAGATGTCACTAAACTAAATTTTCATATCATTCATTACTATATTTCTCTGAGAATTACATCCGAATATGTAAATATAGATAATTGAGATATAAGGAATATGCATAGAAGGGGAAAAAATACAAACCCATTGTTCAAGTGGAAGCATGGAACCTTTCACCTTCACACTTGTCTTCCAATTTTTTGTTTTAGAGCCTGTATGCCACTCCCATTCACTAAGTGGTACTTTTTCTGTTCCACAGAACCCGCAATTGCAAACAACTCTGAACAAAAGAAAAAATTAGAGAACAAAAACAATAAGAGATGCAAAATACCAGAGCATTGTAGCTATTTCCCTAGAAGGGTTAGTTATGTGAAAAGTCGATAGATAACGGCTGCAGAATTACTGCAATCAAAATAACATAAACCGCTACTTGTAAATCAGTTATCTCCACAGAGGCAAAAGGACAAAAATTAAGAATATTGAATTTAATGATAACTAGAATTCAATGAGTGCATCTATTACTTACAAGTGAAGGCTTGGAAAATAAATGCCTTCAATGCCGTTGCAGATAACTGTAACCTTGTTAGGTAGTACAAGTTGACCATTATTTTTGCTCCATCTGAATAAAAAAAAATCTAATTATCATATATATGAAGGAACAGTAATAAATCCAGTTTACCATAAATGCATGTAATTTTCAAAAAAGTAAAAAATAAAATAAAATGAATGATGATTAAATAATTCATCTGAAGGTGAACAATAAAGAAAATAAACCACAAACTTCATTAATGATATTGCAATATGAAAATTCACATGAAAGAATAATGAATATAAATCCATAACCAACACTTGGCATAAAGAGAAACTAAATGGTGATTTACTGACTTACTTGACTCTTGGCTGTCCCTTTTCTGAATCTGATAATTCAAAGTTAAACTTCACTTTGCAAGTAGGGCAGTAGTAATCAGTGCCTCCCAAATTCTTCAAGGAAAATACACTTCAATCACGAAAATAAGAAAAAAAAATTCTATGCTTAAACATGCAGATTAAAGAACCAATTGCCTTTTTATGCTCTTAGTATGGAGATTAAAAAAAATATACATTTATGCATACATACATACATAGTATCAAAATATATAATGTATCAGATCTTCACTTTGAGGACAGACCTTGAACAGATTGCTAGAGATTTTGTCACATTCCGCATGAACCCACACTTTACACCCATCACAGCGAACCTGCTCAATGGAAGAAGATAACCATTATTAGATAGAAGTAGCCAAATTTAGGAATATTATGATGTACTAATACTGCACGAGGAGTCCTCACCCAACTGCCGCTGTCCGAATGATTCCAAATCTTTTTGCAAATGCCACAATAATGTTTTGATTTTGTCAACTGCAATGAGAATGTATCATTGTTAATAATGCACGGTATTGCATGCCCAAAGGACATTAAATACATGGCTTGTACATTACAAGAAATATGCAAAACAAAGCAAATCATACCCTAGCACATGTTTTACAAAACAATTGCCCAGCTTGAGATGCAACCTTCAGTTTTTTAGTTGTTTTGAAAGGAAGGCTCAAGCCACAGCCTTCACAGGATTGCACATCCTTCTTGCCAATTACATTCTGTAGAGGATCAGACCCAAATGAGCTATAAAGGTCAATAAACAAATTTTTCGGGAAAAAATCATTGACGTCCTTAAGTTTCGGGTTTTACCAAATTTACTTTTTATTTTTTATTTTTTTTGAGGTAAGGTAGGAAACTCCATAGCTTACCTGATTCATAACATGACATTCTGTACCCTGGTTTGAACCAGTAGCACCTTTTACACCTCTGAAAACGGATTCACCATAAGTTGGATTCCCAACCGCCAAGTTTATATCTTTAAGGAGTTTCTCAGTGAAGCCTCGTTCTGCCAAGAATGCCTCCTCTATTGCCATTTGGAAATCACTGGGCTTATAGTAATTCAATTCAGACTGCTCCTGAAACCTAGTCATGCAAAATAGTGCTTCAGCCCAAGGAGTTACCAAACAAATACAAGTGGCTAACCAGAAGTAAAGGCATCAAATTAATCACTACCACACACCTGTCTACATAATCCACGAATGGATAAATCATTCCCCTTTTAACCCATGCGTAATCCTGCACAACATCATTAAAGCATCACAATAAAAGATCATGTTTTCAAGGAAAACCACAAGCCATAATTTATATAAACTCCATTTAAAGATAATGAGGTGTCTCTACGTACCCTATGATCTTCAGATCCAGAGTACCCAAAGAACATCACACAAGCTGCATCGGCAATGCAAGCCCTCAAAACTGGTTCAGGTGCTTGCAAAAACGGGTCAATGACAATAGCAGGCCAAAATGGCTCCTTTCTTGCAGGCTTTGCCCACACTATATCACCAGAATAGAAGTCTTCCGGCCCATATAAACCACCTTGCTCTTCAGTTACCTCAACATGGTGCCTATCATCTTCACCAAGTTGTTCATCCAGCGGAGACATAGTTAAATTTGGTGAACTCAAAAACTTTCTACTATTCAAATTCTCATACCCCACAAGTCCTTCCTCTTCACACAATGTGGTATACTTCCCACTCTTATTTCTACTTTTAACCTCACTTTTCATCTTTTGTGCATTCTGAATACACGTTTTAGATGTTTTAAAGCTTAGTTTCTCCTTTTTTTTTGCTCTAAAGCTTAGTTTCTCCTTCTTATTCTCAATCTCATCATCAGAACAATCATCATGCAAACTAGTCTTACTTTCTTTCCTCCAATTCTCAATAACTGAATCATTAAAACGTGAAGGCAATACCTGAACACGACCCCGTGAAGTTCTCACAAGAGCTGGTCTCTGAGTCTCCACATTTCCATTAACCTTTGCTTTAGTCAATTCTCGTTCGTTTGATTTGGACTCAACCTCAGGAAAGCACGATACTTGGGTAGACCATGAAGCAGTGAAGCCCTTATCGCCCCCGACAGAGCCAATCAACCCATGAAGACTCATAGGGATAATACCAGCGGCTACTTCACCGAGCAAATTCAGAGGATAATACCCATTCGTCTTCCTTTTCTTTCTCGCTAAATTCTCATCATCCTCACCCGTTGATTCACCGAGTTTACACCGTTTCAGACTCGGCATTTGGGTTTTCAAATTCCGCTTGATGATCATTGCCACGGGATTCAGAAACTACAAAATCCTCAAATACAATAAATATCAAGCAATCTAACTCTCAATTATTACCATCTAGAGAAGCATTCTGATTTCATATCAAAAACCTAATTCATAGAACGTGCATAAACCCTAATTTCTGAAATTTCAAAAAAACAGAGCAAGTATAACGATAACGAATCGCAGAACTTTTCTCACCAAATTAATCAAAACAAAACTGGAAAAGAAAATCTCCCAGATGGGAAATTAAAAGGAGAGAAAGAATATCACAAAATTTGATGGATAAGAACCCAATTCATAGAGGACTTCGAAGGAGAAATAGGGATCTTCTCGAGAAAGATTCCTCTTAACGACTCTCAGAGCATAAAAAGGTAGAAAAGATTGAAAATTTATTAAAAAATTGTAATTTTAACTATTAAATAGTGAAATTCGAGATTCTCAGAGCGTTTTCATTATAAGAATGATGGAGGGTGTTGGGCTGGTGAGTTGTGAAAGAGAGAGAAAAGGGTTGGCGTTATCTTGTAAAACGTTTTATATGAGACTAGGAATGAGATAAACGGGATTAGTCTAACTTGCGCCTTATAGCACAATTCTTCTACTAAGTTGTTGGACATGGTGGTGGGCAAATCTGTTGTATAGCAAAGTTGATGGGTTGGGTTAATCTTTTGTTATATGTGTGTGTGTGTGTTTTTTTTTTTTTTAAATAAAATATATTGAGTTATGTGTGTTAAAAATCTTACAATTTGGTGGCTATGGATTTTGAACAAACAACAGAGGAAGCCATATTAGTTCAAAGAATGTTTGAACTTACGATTTTCTTACTCTTTTTGATGTTATGGGTTCAATTATATTTTGATAAAAAAGTTATTGAGCTTTTGTTTAATGAATTTCGTGTATTGTTAAATTTGGTATTGGCCTTTAGATATTATAGAAACGCAACTCTGTAAATTCGAGCATTGGCTATGGTAATGGTAATAGCAAATTGTTCTTTATATGAAACATTTTGAACATTATTTTGAGGTTATGAAATGAACCATGTATTATTATGTCGTTGAAATCTTAATGAGAAATTTCTGGAATTTGGGTTCGGACTTGGGACAGAATAGCCTGCTTCTGGCAGAGACGGAGCTTATAATCTTTTGAATAAATTTTTTTTTTTTTGTATTTTTTTTGGGGTTCTGTCGATGTTTATTGATAATTAGTAAGATAGAGTTGTAAATAACTTTAAATGTTTTGAGAGAAAGTGATTGGGTGTTTGAAGTTTGAACTCAAGGCCACATCTATGGAAGTCGTTAGTCTTCCCTCCAATTTCTTGGAAGGTAAATTTTTTGGTAATATTGTAGGAGAGGTTACTTTTTTTGTTGATGGAAAATGGTACTTTTTTACGTGAATAAAGAAAAAGCAGTTATATTTTGTAATAAAAATATGTAGTATTATTACTCATCTTGAATCACATAGTATAATGTTTATTTTATTTAAAAAAGAAAAAAATAATAAGAAAGATTATGTTTGGAGGACTATTTTAAATAATAAAGCCATAAAGGTATATTTATTTTTGATTTAATGGGATTTTAGTTCCATAGTTAGAAACCTGGTTCACAAAATTTTAATTAATAATGACCTAAAAATAGTAGCATCATTCACCAACCACCCATATACTCATCCTCTGAGAATACGAAGTCTCCTTCTAAATTTGTTGTATATTTATCTTATTTAAATCTATCTAGCAATGAGAACATTCTGGTCAAGAACTGTGTTTAACCATTCTTGGTGCCAGTAATTCATTACAATTGAAAGCAAATAGTGCAATGTAAAAAAGATCGAGTTTGAGTAGTAAGGGCCGAGACATATTCTGGTAAGAGTGTGTCGATCAGTTTGTACATTATGTGTTGGGATTTCTTTGTTCATCTTTTCTTCGTTTTACATGTAAAGATTTTTCAGATGTTTATTTAGAAATAACAGGTAATCTCCAATTTAAATATCTTCCCATGCAAATTCCTTTGGCTATAAACAAATCGGAATTTTTGAAAAGTGCTTTCTGGTTCCCTAGACTTTGTTGGTTATAAACAAGGAATACACCAGTACTGCATTTGATTAAGATTTAACTTCTCCTCGTTATATGAGCTACATACTACGTACAGTTTGGTAGCGAAGATTTTTGTAATTATAACTTATAGCTAGTGCCTTTTTTTTAAGTCTTCAGTTTAAAGATGGCTTAATGCATATTCAGATCATTCTGAGTCATGCTTATATTCTTTCTCGCTTCTGGGACACAAATTTTTTAGGTTTTTAGGTTTCAGATATTTGCAGGTAAATATAATAGTTCAACCTAAAGTGACAATCAACTTATTAACATGATACGAAAAACATAAATTGTTGACTGACACGATTTGCCACCTCTTAGTTACAAGTAACAATTCAAGCAACAAAAAGACCAATATCAATGCTTATAACAGTGTGCTTTTCAGCCAATAATTTGGGGGAAAATAAGAATTCATGGCAGAAGTGATCATGGTCTTCATCATGATGCAAAGAAAGAGAAACTTGAGTTTTTCTTCTCTTTTGATAATAATATCCTCTCTCTCTCGTTATATATATATAATGTAGATAACAACTGAGAACACAGCTTAATAATTGAACAAAGAGACCAACATAGCACTATTTCATTTCACAACATTTATAATATGAACAACTTTTTGCTTCCCCAATTTTTATTTAACATGCCTATTTACATCACTATCTGGAATAGTAAGAGCCTATAGAGGGGGTTATTAATATTACATTAACATTTTAACAGAAGATCAACTAGTTTGCAAGATTTAGGGTCTCGTACATCAAGCAATATTTCCGTCGACTCGTTAATATCATGAAACCCTAGCTACTTCATTCCTACATTCTTCTTACTTTATAACTCAAAGTTAATGACTCTTGTTATCGGATTCTTCAGTCTTGGCAAACCTTCCCCGGATCCTTGGCTGGCTATCGGCAAGAGCCTTCCTGCATGCATACTGAGAAAAAGCATAAAGGATTTCAATAAGAACACAGTTGATGTTCAAGTTCGGAAAATAAAAAGGTAAAAAATATTCAGCTTCATGTAAAGCACAGCTATACAGTATTGTGCAGGGTTCTTTTAAACAGTTTACGCAACTTAACATGAAACCAATGCTGCCGTATTATGAACTATATGTAGACATGCCATGTTCTTCCAATTTCATGTTTGACAACATGGAGATAAGGTTAATTCTTTAGCTGTTCGAACTTCAAAAATAAGTTAGTGGATTGATGCTGGTCATAGTCATTTTTTAAATCTGTAACGGAATTTCTGTATCTCGTGCAAAAGAAATTACCAATATCAAAAATCATTACAGGCAGAGATTTCAACAATCCAATTCAAGAGCATCAGAGAATTACATAGGTCTAGCTTACTTAGATGTCAATGTACATGTATGAAAAATGTATTTGACCAATCCATTTTAGTTATGAAGATGAGGACTAAGAAGTCTTTGAGATCACCGATGGCAATGTGAAACGATAGGGAGCCGTTCTCCGCTTTATTCCAACCATCTAATTTGATGCAGCAACCTTTGTGTCTTGCATGCACATATTGTGATATTATTGAAACAAATATTGTATTCTCAAAAGGCTCAGTAATCTGAGACTACAACTTTGCCTCTCAATCCTATAAGCTTGAAAAAGAGTCATACTGCATTTACATAAATAAGATACACAAGGTTTGATATTTTTACCTTGATTTTCCGGCCGAAATTCCTCTTTGTCTTCTTATTCCTGTATCTAGAAAGCTTTTCCTTGCGCTCTTTGGAGGTGCAGTTGCTGATTATCAAAGGCTGCTCATGTGAAGAATTCACGAGGCTGATGCTACCATTTCCAAGAGTCTGTCACAAAAATTTAGTATCAATAATCCAGCCCTATCCTATCAAAATGGCCCGAAACATCTGAGCATTTCTCAGTCCCTAGACTTGTTTACCAAGTCACCTTTAAAATCAAAAATCAAAACTGTTTCTTTGAATCTGGTGGCCCAAAGCCCCCAAACCACTTTTTCATTGAGAAAACAATGCAAAAGTCTATCAATAAATCACATTTTTCAGATCGATTTTTTTAGTAATTTTGTATCGAAACACCTCAGTAATGGTTTACTTAGTAATAGTCATGATATTCCTATTAATATCAGTGTTTTCCCTCAGTGACAAATTACTTTTTTGTTTAACTCACCCATCAAACTAACTTGTTAAAACAATGATAGTGAATAAAATCTAACCTTGATATCTCCATCACTAAATGCACGCCGCATGCCAAAAACAGCACCTAGGTCCATACCATGAAAATCGAGAAAGTTCGGTTTAATTGCAGCTTCATGCATCCATTCCATTGAGCTCAAACATCCTGAGCTCACACTCTTCTGGAATGGTAAATCAGGAAGGGGTTTGTTTTCTAAAAGTTGGTTTTCTTCTGTCCTAAAAACGGGAATCTTGATATCTAGGACTTCAGAAAGTGGTGATTCCATGGTTGCTTTTTCAAAAAGATCCTTCTTACACTCATAAAACACTTCACTCAAAAGTTGCTCCTTCTGAAGTGATTCAATGTCCGTGGCTTTGAATGCTTGGCTAGAGATGACATCTTCAACACAGGATATCATTGAAATATCTGCTGTCATGGGATCAAGGCTCATAATTGGCTCTTCGATGATTGGTTCCGGAGCTTTGAAAAGATCCCCTTCTGCTCCTAGGTCATAGTCCGATACCATGGAGGTTTGAATCAGGTTACTCTGCATAAAACAAAAGAACACAAATTAGTAAACACCAGGACAAAAAAAAAATGCAAACACTGAAATTAGAATTTCACTTTTAGCAATCAGATACTAGTGCTTAAATTAGGAGATCATAAATTTCTTTCTAATTATTACTACACATCAAGGACAGTGACATATGTTGGGTTTTCCTCACAACATATAACATAACAACTTTCAGAACCACATAAATAAAACGGCTTAGTCAAAGTGGATCGTTGTTAAAGTATCTAGGAGTATATACATGTCTTCCATAATTGAAATAGAACATGCAGAAAAATATTGGTAGTTCTCACGAAAACATTTCTAAAACAGAAAAAGGGTAGCTGCAATCTACAAGACTGAAACAATATGCTACGATTGATATATGCTGTGCTCAGCATTTATCAAATTGTTCTTTTTTTTCTCCTTTCCAAAATTGATGCTAAAGTCATCAGATTAAAAATTAGTTGTGAAAATTATTACTTTTGAAATTAGGTCATGTTCAGACCGATAATAATGAAATTTGAATACAGTTGGTGGCTTTTATAGTAGAGAAAGGAGAGTTCATGTTTCAGACACAGGATTCAGAAAAAAAAAAGGAGATCAAAACCCTGAGATCTAAGAGTAAGAGGTGTGAGTCTTTCATTTGATCTTCTCTTCTTTTTCTTTTATTTTACAAAATGAAAGAAATAGGGTGTCAATAATGGAAGAAGAAAAAAATTCATAAGAGAGAATAAGACCTAAAGAGTCAAAGCCTTTTGACTTTATTCTGCAAGTTGGGAAAGGATTCCCTAATAAATAGATAAGAAATTAAAAAGGGAAAAGAAAGAATTCTCAGGATTTTTCATTGAATAGTAAATCAACACCAAACCCAAAGTTCATATCTTTATCATAAGATTCATAAAATAGATAAGATATTAAAAGGGGGAAAGAAAGAACACTCGTGCATTTTCAATGAATGGAAAATCATTAAATCAACACCAACAAAAAAAATATATATCTTTCATCTCTTAGAAATTGTCTAGTGGGATTCAAAAGTAAACCAAACCAACTACAAGTTCACACCAGATATATAAAGAAACTGGAATAAGATGATTCAACACGTAAAAAAATGTTTTTTTCCACAAACCTTTCTTAACCCTTCTCAGATCTAGAATAGAAAGGCCACTCTAATTGTTACAATTTATGCTGTGAGAAAATGATGAATAAATGTAAGGGGAAAACTTTTTTTTTCCCCTGCTCTACTTTCATTCGTAGAAAGACAAACACCATAGCACATAAAGCTTTCGACCCTTAATTTATCAGAAACCAAAGAGGGATTTCATAGAGAGCAAAATCAAACCAAAACAAACATGTTGATGAAATTTGGAACTCTGAAACAATAAATAAATTAAATTTATACGGAAAAAAAACCCAGTTCTGACTTTGAAAATCCACTGAAAGAACAAATTTACAATTTTCAAATGGCCCATTTTCTCAGCAAAACAGATTATGGGTATTTCCGAGAGCAAATCACAGGGTGGGTATTTCATGGATATCAGTTCAAATTCAAAAACCTCTTTAAAAAAAATCAAAGAATGCAGATCAAGCAAATCCAGGAGTAAAATAAACACTAAGAAGATACTGTAGATACAGAGTTACCAATAATATAATTCATTCACAACTTTACATAACGTCATACATAAAGACAAGTACGAGAGAGTACCATTGAAGCATTGGACATCTGCGTTTTGAAGAAATCGTCGAGTTGTTGAACTTCTTGACAGAAATTCTGAAAATAAGGGAACAAAAGCCCGGTCTCTGCATACATTTCTGTCTGAACTCTTAAAGTTTCGAGCTTTTTCTAAAGAATCTACCTCCCTCAGCCTCAAATACACAGAAAAGTAGCAGAGTGACAATAGGGCACTGAAATTCCGCAGCCAAAATGAAGAAAGAGTAGTAGGTTGGTTTTTAATCATAAGCGACTTTGTCGAGTAAGAGACCGAGAAGAAAAGAAGAGAGAATGAAAATATGAACCATGAATGAGCTTATATAAGGACAAAGTATGAAAAACGACGGACAAAAAAAAAGTATGAAAAACGACACAACCAATTTTATAATGCACCGTTCCCATATTCATTTTTTTTCTTTTTTATTAGTTTCCCCATACAAAAATATCTTACGATGCTATTTTTTAAATTTTAATATATTTTTATAATTATTAATTATTAATTAGATATAAATAAATGAGATAATTATTTCTATAAATAAAATTTTTATTTTAATCTTATTCTTTTTTTTCTTAATCATTCTAACCTCATTCTAAATAATAAATATATATTTATAAATATTTTAAATTATGTTAAACATATATTATCAATATTTATTATATAATATAAATATCTTTTAATATTATTTTTATTAAAACATAAATTGAAATTACCAAAAAAAAATTAGTTTATATATAATAAGTTAAATGTATTAATTATTCTTTATTTTATTTATATTGTAAAATAATATTATCAAGTATTTATGTATTATTATGGTACAAATTGTGGCGGTTTATATTAATTACATCGTATTATGTTATTAATACACAGTATGTCTGTTACATTATATTTATAATTTTTATATTTTTATATTTTTATAATAAAATTAAATTATATATTAAATAATAAAATTTATATAATTATATAAAAAATTATTATATTAAAGATATAAGTTTAAATCATAAAGAACATTTAATTTTATTTACTTAAAATTTTAATTTTAAATTATACGTTTTAAGTTTTTATTCAATCAAAAATTAAAATGATATTTTTTTAATTTTTAAAATATATAAAAAATATAAAATAAATATTAATTTAAATAAAATTTTTAATGAAATATTTTTAATAAAAAATTAAATAAAACAAATTATATATTATTTTAATAAATAAAATAATTTTATTAAATTTATCTAATTATAATTTAATAATTATATTCGACTTAATTAAGTCATTTTGTACTATTACTGAGCCACCAGTCATCAGTAATACTCGATTACAAGAGGACCCACTTGGAACGCGGTTCAAGTGTATCAGATATTTTCTTCCTATAAAGTCTATAGATTTTTTGTTTGCAATATTTCAATATTATATTTGCAACTTGCATTTCTACTTTTAAATATCATATTTAAAATAATAGTTATAAAGTTGGCTGCCTATAATTTTGTCATCTCAGACCTATATATATATATATTTTTTTTTAGAGCACTCTTAATTATTTACATTAATTTATTATAATATTATAATTTTTTATTAGTTAAAATAAATAATGTTTTTAATTAATAAATAACTTAAATATTAATTGTAATATCGTATCGTATTGTTGTAAATAATTTTATTTTTTTTTCGTTTTAAGTTTTGACGAAACTTTCTATTTTCTGCCCAATATTTAATAGCACATTTTAGGTAAATTAGTTTTTTCTAAGTACCTAGTTAGCTTCATTATTAAATTAGTAGAGAATAAAAAAATAAATTAATTTTATTAATTATTATTTTTAAAATATATGATTACTTATAAAATATAAAATACTATAAATTTTATTGAAAAAATATTAACATGTGAATAAATAAAATAACAAGGATAATGAGTAAGATGTTATTATTTATTTTCTCTCAACTGATGAAACGTAGCTATGAAACTACGTGATAAGTTTTCTACAAACAATGAATGATCAATGATGAAAGCGTTGTTATATATATATAAAAATGATGAAAGCGTTTATTACATGTTATTATGTAAAATAAAATTATATTTATGGTAAATTTGCTATGTATATATAATCTAATATCAATATAATTATATATTATAATTAAATAAAAAATAAAAAAATATATCGAGCTAACATACTAGTATAAAATATATATATAATTCAATTAGTATAAATAAATTTGATAAATATTGAAAAAATATATTGTAAAAAAATGGTATAATCTAAAAATAGGAATGATCACAATCTATAAAAAAATTAGTGAAAATTTATTTTTTTAAGGAAATTAATTAGTTGTGTCATAATTTTGAGATATATTCAAATGATTTATCATACTATTATTGATAAATACCCACAAACCATTTACAATAAAAACTTACCGAGTCAATGAATTTTGAAACAAAATCTTGATTTAATTAGTAGTGCCTTTTTGATCAATTATTTCATTTTTTTAAATAAATTATGAAAATTTTGTGCAATCAAGAAATAGTATCCCACTTAAAAAAATAATAATTATAGCCCACTTAAAATTATCAAAAAGTTTTAAGATAGTTAACATCTACACCTTACTTTAAAAAAATAAAATATCAAATAAAATAATTCTTCATAACAAAATTGAAAAGACGAGAGTCATACATACATATCAAAATTTATTTAAATTAGCACAATATTAGTTATAATATGCCTGAATTGCTACTGGGATCATTTTCAACTTTGTCGGCATTCTGGCATTACTCTTCTCATTTATGATGATCTGAAAATGATGTTGCATGATTATTATTAATAATAATAATAATAATAATAATAATAATAATAATAATAATTGATGTTAATTATGAGGTGAGTAATTAAGTTACAATAGTAAAGGCACTATTTTTTTTTTTTTTAGATTTCTATAATTCCTCACCTACAAGATTACAACATTTGGCTGGTTTTGGTTGAAAACTCTCTTAAAGATGTACAAAACTTTGGTAGTTTACTAGCTTTAATATATGGGGTGGCTGACACAAGTTTGTTAATAGCATAAATAATAATAATTTACTCTTTATTATTTTTCATAATAATTTAATTTTTTATTTTAAAAAACACAAATGATCAATTTTTTTATTTTTTTTTTCAAATTTATTAGATTGTATAAATAATAATGACTATAAAATTAATCAAAAAATATAAATAATTTAAATTTAATTATTGATTTTTATATTATGATTCATAATAATATGATTAAACTCCCCAACAAAACACAAATAATAAACTAGATTGCCTTTTAAAACAAGTTACACTTAAATACAATTAGTTTTAAAAAAAATACCTGAATGTTGTTTTAAAAAAAAATACATTTAAAGGTAAAAAGTTGAAATATTTTAAATTTCTTTCTTTTTACAAAAGAAAATTTATAATTTATAATTATAAAATAATATTTTTTTGTCAAATTTATATATTTTTAAAATTATAAAAAATTATATCTAATTATTTTATATCAAATCTTATTCAATGAATACCATTTAAATTAAAGTATAGACACATTCAATATTACGTTCTGTCTAATTATATCTCATTCAATATTATTAGAGTATTTTTTTAAGATACAATATTATCATAATACAAATTATTATTAATACAAGAATATTTTATTAATGATAACTTTATCTAACATTAAAGTATAATTAATACTATGAAATATAAACATTTTATATATTTTTATCATAATAATAATAAAAATTATTTCGATAATATCATTATCTTATTTTTATTGTTATAAATTTTAAAAATATTAGTAATTATTATTTTAAAGAGTAATGAACTAACGAGACCCCTTACAAAAATTAACATATTAGTGGCATCTTAATCAAAAATTGTGTTACTTAAATGTACCATTACAAAGATTTGAAGGGTTACGACCTAAATATACATTAATTTATACGTGAATAATCAAGCTTAATTTTAAAATATTTAAAAGGATATTTATATAACACAAAATAAAACGTTTAGATTACATTTATAACAACTCTGATATTAGATATAAATTTACAACTGAACCTAAACATTTAGGATATAAAATATGTTTAAGCCATATAGATGCTTATTAGGTGCTGAGTTTATTAATAAGTAATTTTTTAAAACTCAAGTTATTTCATTTGTACAAATCACGTAACATATTATGAATACATATTTCAAATAATATATGGAAAGCCAATATACATATAAAACAAATTAACCATATTAAATTTTAATTATTCTCATAAAATATATTATGTACAAGAAAATAAAAAAAAAGATAATAAACTACGTGTATTTTTACTATTAGAGTCATTTTTGTTAATGTTAAAATAAAATTTTTATTTTTATAAATCTTAAAACATTAAATTATTTTGATATTGATATATTTTTTTTTCTTTTAAAAATGTCAATTTATTAAATTATTAGCTGTAAAAAGGAAATAAGAAAGATAGGATTCTGTATTTCTGTCGTCCAATTTGTGAATATATATATATATATATATATATATATATTCAAATTCTCTTTCAATGTGGTGACACATATTTGTGGACATAAATGCAAATTGGAATTTAATTAATTATAAGAAACAATATCTTAAAGCGCGTCAACCAAACTTTTGTCCCTTTCTCAAACTCAAAAGCATAAAGTAAAGAATAATCCGATTTACGTACATGAGATATTAAACGTAAAGAAAGAAGATGAAAGTAAACCATTATTTATTTTTCTGCTTATGAAAATAGATGAGTAAAAACATTTTAATTTACAGTGTGTTGATGTTCTTTTTACATTAAGTGCATAAAAGTAATAATAATTGCTATTTTTTATATAAATTTATTATTAAATTTTTAATCGTGAACGTATTAAAAATTTGTTATAACTATTAAGTATGTATTGTATTTATGATTAATGTAAAATCAAAATTAAATAGATACCTTGAAATAATACATGCATGGTGTCGGTTAGGAACAAGTGAGTCTTGCATTAAAAAAAAAATAATAACTTATTTGATTTTTACCTGCACATGTATTGTATAATATTATGTTTTTTAATCGAAGAGTTGTAAAAATAATGACCAACTTCACCGAAATTGTAAATTAAAGTGCTATCTATATATATATATAGAAGTGTTGGGCATCTTTCGTTTTTCTTGCTCTTAAGTTAAATCAAAACTAAAGATATATATATGTGTGAAAGCAAATTAGTAGGATCAATAATAACCCACTAAAAATCCACTAAAATTTTTCTTTTTGTAAAGATTAAAAGTATCAAGCTCAAATAGATTTCAATTATGGAAAGAAAAAAAGAATTCAGGTGAAGAATATATATGAAGATGGGTTGTAAAGTTTGCCAAAAGGGAAGAAAAGAAAAGAAAAAAAAAAGGATCAAATAAATAAAAATTCAACCAATGAAGAGCCCTTAGAGAAAAAGTGGGAGTTTATGCCTCTATTTTTTGGGTAATGAGTATTAAAGAATATATGTATACTTTGAGATGTCTACAGCAGATATAATAAGTACAACATAAACCTTAAAACTCCTACATTAGGAAGAAAAAAAGAAAAAAAGACTGTAAAAAGGTTGAAGCTCGTATAACCTACATAGATAAATTAAGGCTTTAGCTTTGTTCGCACGTGTTCAAAATTGTTTTAATGGTTTGTTCATGTCACTATATATAACGTGAAGTATATTCCATCACCACCACTCCTCGTTTGATTCCATTTGCCAAATTGTACTTGCGACACTTGTCATCCAAAATTTGATAGCTACTAGTGGAGTCTAGCTGACAAAGAATGAAAATAATAATGGAAATCATGAGAAACAATTCATGTGTGTCTTTCTATAAAAATAAAAAAAAATTGTGTCTTGTTTTGCTAATTTCATGGACTATCAATAAGAGAGCTTCGTGCCACATACATGGATCGGCACTCGGCAGTGTACGTACCTCCTCATGACTATTTTAGGCTATGTACTTTGGGCTAACAGGGTCATAAAAAAGTTCACGAACACCATAAACTTTGTCGAGGTTTTTTTTTAAGTGGTTTTAATGGAAATAGTTTGTGACCAAGTTATTTGATTAAAAGTGGTTTCAAAAGAAGCATTTAAATTTAAAGTTATTAGGTGTGTTTTTGAGTATTTAAATTAGCATGTATTATATAGTAATTATTAATTTTCTTAAAAATATAAATACAATTTTTTAAATTTTTAGAACATTTTTTATGAAAATTGGCAAACATTTTTGTTAGTGTTTTGATCTATTTAACAGAAATTTCATGAAAAAAAAAAAGTTATTTCAAAGGAAGTATAACTCAAATTCAAACTTATAAAATGAAAATGATAATTGCTTAGTCCAATCACAAATTTTCACTTACCTGGTAGTACATTTCATTATATCTTTAAATAGTAACTATTTCAAGTGAAAACCGACTCAAGCATTTTTAATTTTCTATCATTTTTTGACTTTTAATTTAGAGTCAGTTTCAAACTTCAACCGAATCTAAATTTGAATTTATTTTATGTTAAAACTAACTCGTATTTATTATTTTAATATTTTTGGCTAAATTTTTCCACTTTTTTAGTGAACTTTGAGTTGAATTTAATGTTTTTGTTTGACTTTAAAATTGATTAAATTTATCTCACAACCGACTCAAAAATCTAATTTTTGATTGATTATCCTGTTTTGTAACAGTGATAGCTATACTAAATTAAACCAATTAGCGGTGAAAAGTCATTTATATGTATAAACTTTATGTTTGTTTGTGAACAATTAATTACGTAGCACCCCTTTCTATACTCCAACACTACTCTGGAGTACCATTTCAACAAGTGCTTATTAATTGCTTTCATTTATGAGAATCTTCTCGTAGTGCAATTAAATGAGTATATTCCCTCTCAAATAGGAAGAATAATAAAGTGAAGATATCCTCATCCTCCAATAGTATGACTTGATTAAGTAGAAAATATTTAAAAAATAAAATAAAGTTATATATATTGTTTGATCATATAGATCGACCTTAAATCCGATCAAATTTACAGCTTTAATCATTAGAAAAGATTTACCTGTGTCTGTACCTACAACCACATTTGTAGAAAAAAAACTCATCTATGCATGTAAAATTTGGTGTTGGAAGATTGAGCACCAGCGTGATCTATGATAAGAATAAAAAAAGATTTAAAATAATTGTAAATTAGAAAAAGGTTACGAGTGTCAAGGTGAAAAAGAAAGAAAAAAAAATAAAAAAATAAAAAATTCTAATTATTGAGTATGATAACAATATTATCATTAGTATGAGCATATTGTCAAGAAAGATTTATGGTATGAATTCTATGAATATTTTTTTATTGTTTTTTTTCTATTAAGTGTTTTTTCTAGTTTGTTTTGTTTTTTTATATCTATTTTTTTCTTAGTCCTCACTCTTTATCCTGTCATTACAAGCTTGATTAAAGACCTTTTGATATCTAATTTTAGTATTTGATTACATTAGTAGAGAGAATTCCTGAAAATTGGATTTATGGAGTTAAGTTTTGAGAGAATTCTTTGGATTTTAATTGTTCTACTTTTATCTAAATTTATTGGTGGTTGGAGTTAAATTGACTATTTGACACACATATTCAAAGATTTAGCTTTAGATTGAAGTAAATGCTTAACTCTTGTTTGACAAATTGATGAATTTTTGATTGATTTTTGTATTATCTTTGATGTAAAAAGAGTAAGTTATTAGTGATAACTTCTAAATTTAGATATGGCTTAGTGAGCTCTATAGAGTCTAGTTGATATTGTCTATATGTGTCTTTTATTTTATTTTTTTTTTGTTTGATGACAAACAAAGCTCAAAATTTAGAGGTATTTGATGACTAGCATAATTTACAATAATTTATCACTTCTTAACTTTAACTTTAATCTAAATTATTTATTTTTATTGATTTTAAACTTCATTATTATTATTTAAATTTTATTGCATATATGAAGAAAATGAATATTCAAAATTTTAGAAGCATATTGTCTAAAGACTCTCAAATTTGAAAGATAATTTCTTCAAATCAAATTTAAATAAATATTTTTCAAATATATATATATATAATGGCATGCGGTTTTGGATGAGGTAGAAGAGGAAAAGGAAAAACTGAAAAATAGAGAAAATAGAAGCCGATAGTGAAGAGAAAGAAAAAAATTAGAAGCTGCGCAAAATTCCAAAGAAAAGATAAAGGACAGAGTCCGATACCAAGGAAGAAGCGAAAGCAGATTCTTTTGCGATACATTTTCATTTCAATTCTTCGTTAAAAAAATTATGGTGGATTCATTTATGTTAAATTTAATTTTTAGTATGAACTAATTTTTCTTTATTTTAGGAAAAAAATGTAATTCAATTCCAAACTATGCTTGATTTTATATGTTAATTTGGATTATTTCTCTTCATGTTTGTTTGATTTATTTTGAGTTTATTGCTTCTAATTAACTAATCATTAATTAAATGATTTTAGTCTTGTAATTTATTATCGGAAGAGAAAATTATGAGATAGATCTAAAATATTTCGACATAGGTAAATATAGAGATCGAAAGACTTGTATGAACCTATATAGTTTTAAAATCATTGACCTTAATGCTTTCTTGATTTATTAAATTGCATACTCTTGTATAAATTAATGAACAAAAATATTTCCAATTTACTGTCAAAAGAAGTTTTTAGATGTTTTTTGGAGATTGCTAACAAATAGAGAGAAGTAAATTCAATTAGCTAGATGAGTAAAACATACTGAGGAATTAAGTTAAATCGATTTCCTATAAGTTTTCTTCATATTAATTTGATTTTTAAATAATATCTTTATTTTCTTAAAAAAAAATTCTTTTAAATTCCAATTACAACAACCTTATGATTTTTCCAGATAAAATTGATATTAGTATAATTTTGTTATTTTTCAAAAGTAAGTTATCAATCTCTGAGGACGATACCATTCTTATCACTTTATTATAAAACTATAATATTGTGTACTTGCAATTTTGCACCGATTAACTACCCTTTAAAATAATATCCTTAAGTAATCTACTTACAAACCGTTGTTTTCTTTCACATTCTTCACAAAAAGGTGATCAAATCTAGATCAACGACCTAATAAATTTGAGTCACACAAGTTATCAAACTCGCTCAGTTGACACTTGAAAAATTAGCACAATTCAAGTGCAAGGCATGTCATAGAGCAAATTTCATAATGAAAATCCTAATTTGAAGATTCAAAAGTATATCAGTTAATTTTAAATCTTCTAACAATCTTTTAACAAAGTAGATTAAGCATATGTTGAAGAAATATATATTCTTTAAAGTTAAATAGTCAAATCAAATAATTATAATATTACATACACAATTATTTTATTCAAGCATTCAAGAACATAATAAAGAAGAAGATATCTGAATATATAACTAAATATCATAAATTAAATATGTTTATTATTCAATCAAACAAAATCATCAATATTTAATACATCAATTAAAGAACGAAGTTTAAATAAATAAGATCTTATTTTTACAAAACATTTAGAGAGAGAGCGCACAAAAACAATTAAAAAATTATAATGAATTATGCTAAAGAAAATAAGAGATATTAAGTTGCTTAAATATGTGTCTAATATGAAACATATATACTAAATGCTCATATATATCTAATATGAAATCTAAAATACATAGAACAAAAATATATCTTAAATATATTCATTTGAAGATGTGTAAATTTTTTGACTTAAATAGTGATCTTGAAAAATACATTTGAAAGTTAAATTATATTTAAACGTTTTGTTTAAAAATATCACCAACACTTATAAAACCTTACATAACCAATTAATAAATTTCCATTCACAATAATTATTATGTAATATATAATTAAATAATTTTTAAAATAAAAAATATTATTTATTTTTTAAGAAAATTTGAGCATGTATCATATTATAATTGATACGAGTGTAAATATATATATATAAATTTATTTTATTATATTATTATTCTAAGAGAAAAATATTGGCAAGTGTAGCAAACAAAGTTCTTATTTGATTAATGAGTTTGTAATTTAATATTATATAACTTCAAGTGAAACATATAGAATATTTAGAATTGGAGTGTTAAAATAAGTGAATAGTGTAATTATTATTTCTTTAAAAAATAAAGTATTATCTCGTAACTAGTAAGAGAACATAGTTTCGAGTTTTGATAGTAGCAAGGAAAAAATAGGGTGTAATTAAAGAAATATTATTATAACATTATTAATATTACATGAAATTTTGCTTGTGGTCCATGGAAAATAAAGAAATAACAAAACCAACTAGTTTACAATTTTAGCTTTTCGTATTTGGAAAGTAATTTTACATTAAGTTGTAGTGCGTGAGCGTCACGTCAGTAAGTATTCATTAAAAAATAGTTTTGATTATATTATTACAAGTGTATTTGATATTAATTTTGATTCTTAATTTTTTTTTATTTTTTAAATGGTTTTTTAATTATGTACATTTTATAATTAATTTTAAATTTTATTTTTTATATTTTTAAGTAATCATTTATAAAATATAAAATGATTAATAAATCTTTAAAAAGAAGGTTTTTTTAATCTGATTTTATATTTCAGATTTTTCAATTATATTTTGGAATAAATGAATTTTAATAACTTTTATATATATAAATATTGAAAAAAAGAAGATTAAAAACTTAATTATATCATAATTTTTAATATTTTTTAGTTTGTATAAAAAACATAAAAAGTTACCAAATAACTTATATATTATTTTAAAAAAAAATTATTATAAAATACAATAATAACTATTTATATAAAAGAATTAAAAATCATAAAATTAATTATTTAATTAAAAATTATAAATAAAAAATGTGAACTATCAATAGAGGCCTTTTATAATCGGTAGAGCAATAAGATGTTTCGGTAAGTTCTTTCAAAAAATTTGGAAAATAATTTAACAAAATAAAAAAATAATAATAATAATTAGAAAAAAATACAGGAAAATAATTATAAAAAAAAATACAATACATATATATATGCGGACCCAATTGAAAAAGTTATTATCAGCCGTAATAGCTATTCTTTGCTACAAACTAGATTGAAAAATACAAATTAGAAAGGTGAAAGAAAGAAAGAGATGGACTTTAATTATTATTATTTTTTAAAAAAAACCTAGTGGGGATTTGTCGGATAGTGCTTTGGGGTTTCCAGACGAGTTGTAATTGGAATTGGTATGATAAATGGGGACCCAATTGCACCCCATTATATATATATATGTCTCAAACCAAACTTATTGAAGACGTCATATGTTTTTGGATCGATCCAGCTTTGTAAAATGTGAATGGTGTGTGTTTGAGAAGGAGATGCAGGAATGAGGTCTTCGGGTGATGAACATAATGGTAGCTACAAGTGAAGATTAAAAAATATATATATTCGAATATATATGCTTTTAAATAAAAAATATATTTATCTTACCATAACATTAATTAACCACAGTAATGTTAATTATTATTCATAAATATTATATATAATAATTTATAAACGGTTAAAATTTATAAGTAACTTATTTTTTATTATTTGTTCAACTCATTGATATTGACAATTCACTTCCAAATTTATTTATATAAAAAAAATAAAATACATATATATATGCGGTAGTCCTTGGCGTTCTGTTTGCATATGCATGCACCTCATAATCAACTCTACAAAATTATTAGAAAAATAATATAAATTTTATAATTTTATGATATAAAAATATTCATATTTTTTTATATAAGTAATAATTTTGTCAAAAATACTTTTTATATATAAAAAAATGAAAGATAATTTAATCATTTTATTTTTTTTTATTAATTTCTTTCTTTTTTTCTCTTCTTATTTTCTCTTTTTTCATTAATTTTTATCTTTCTCACACCTATATTTATTCGTTTAAAATTTTCTATATTTTTTATACTAAATACTAAATTTTAAAGTCCAAAACTTTAAATTCTAAATATTAAAATCTAAAAACTAAAGATTAAATTTTTTTTATTCTTTTTGAAAGCTCAAATTTTTTTTTTTTAAACTAAGATAATCTTTAAATTTTTATACGCATGTTTATTTTTTTACGAAATGAATACTTTAGATAATTTAAATATTTTTTAAGATATAATTTATAAATTTGAATAATAGTAAGGACTAAAAGATTAATATAGGTGTTAATAAGATAATAAATAAGCATAATTAAATAATACAATTATGTTCATAAAGTTATAACAACTATATTTATTATAGTAAAATTTATTATAACTTTTATATATATTAAAATTATAATTTAAATGATATTTTTTTATAAAATATAATTATATAAATGAATTTTTATTTATCAATAATACTATATCATATTAATTATAATTTATATAACAAATAGATTTTTTTTCAAAATTTATTAAGAATAGTAACACTATTACTAAATTGCTTCCCATCAAATCTAATCTAATGTAGTGCACACATTATTTCACAACCGTAGTCCAACAATAATATGTGGTACGTAATACTGTATAATTTATTTTTTACCGTCAAAAGTGCGTCTAATTTAATATACAAAGATTTGGAAAAAATAAACTATTGTGTAGACTCATATCTACAAATTCTTAGAATATAGAGCACTCAATTTTTTTTTGTCTTAGGTGAGGGATAATAGGTTGAAGCTTAACAAGTTGCGTTAGAATAAAATAAAATTTGAGTTGCATGAGTGATATGATAGGTCCTAAATGTAGACTTCTATATATAAACAATACACATGTTCAAAGTAGTGAGAAATGTAGATATTGTTATAGAATATGGTTGCATTAGGTTCAAATATATTTTCAAATTTTAGTTAAATGAATAGATTTTAAATTTAAAATTATATATTTAAATGTGTGATTTTTTATTGTGAAGAAATACGTAATTTGAATCTAAAAATAATTAAATATGTATTATATAGAAGTGATTGTTGGATTAATACAAATATGATTAATAAATTAAATATATAAATATTATGTATTATTTTTAATAAATTAGTCTCAATTTTATATTGTTAACCCAAATTCAGGTAATTAAAGTCTTAGAGCGCAGTACACATAGTCTCACATATACAACTCATCGATTATCAAAGCTTTACATCACTGTCTCACACAACTCTTAGCAGTACAATAGTGTAGAAAGAAAGAAAAAGAAAACCCAATTAATAGGGGACGACCATACTGCCATGTACAAACAAACAATTCCATATTAGCAAAGAATAACACTATATATGGTTTCAAACTTTTAGAGAGAGATGCTTGGAATTGGACAAAGACAGGGACATGATTGGTTCATTGTAGGTGAAGATCCACTTATTCTTGGTTTCCAAGTGGTCATGTCAAATTGTGCATTGGAGCTTGTCCATCTCAGTAGTATTGGACGAATCCTCCTCCTCCTCCTCCTCCTCATCTTCTTCTTCTTTAACGGGATAAGATTAGTAAGATTACTCTAAAAATTTTCATTTTTTACCTTAGTTCAATATATACTTTCTAGTTTTTGCTCCTTATTAAATTTATTCTTAAAACTAAATATAAATTTAAAAATAAAAATTATTTGAATACATATTCAATAACAATATCTATGATTCAAAGCTTTTCTTAAAAGCATGACATAATTTGTCATTATTTTAGTGGACATCTTTTATAATGATTATTGAATTTTTGATAATTTTTACATTTTTAAACTCATAAACAAAATAAAAAAAATAAAAATAAAAACATCCTTTGAATAAAGTCATCTCATGTAACATTCACATTCTAGGTTTAAACTATTAAATAATGAGTATTTTTGAAATTCAAACATACATGTAAAACTCAAAATAAAAAAAGACCATGAGATAAGACAAGGTCATTGATTCTCATCACCCAAATTATTGATCTTATAAAGAATATCATTTATAAAGTATCAATTATAAGTTACTAAAAAGAATAAATCTAAAATGAGTAATGTATTTTTTTTTATCACTTTAAACCTATACATTGATGTATTGATGTATATAAAACGAGATATATTATCATCTTAAATATCTACAAAACTCAAATATTAGTTACATGTTAAGATGTATCTTTATAAGATTAAGTTTGTGAATTTCATTTCATAATTATGATATCTATTTTAAGTTGTATAATTAGTAAATTAATTAACATATAATCAAATTTTAAAATATATAAGCAATGAAAATAAATAAATACAACCAAAATTAGTACTTGCCCCAACTTCTCCAACTTGAAAAATAAAGCATTTTCCTCCGTTTCATGATTACAAGTAGCCAATTATTTCAAACGTGACATGTTGTCCTAAGTGTCGGATCATGCGAGAGATAAGATATGTCCATTTGCATTATTGTAAGTTTGGAACCCTTTTATATTTTGGACTTATGAAGAAGGTGACAAAGTGTCTTTTCCTCCCCTTTTTAGCAAGTATTTCAACTCATTTACACTCACCTAATTATATTACGAATATATATAATGAATTTAGCACAAATTTATTAAATATTATTATGTGAGAAAAATCATAATATTCAATTAGTGATTAATATTTTTAGAGAAAATTATACTATTTTTAATTTTATTTCTCTCATATTTATTAATATAAAAATAGTAAAAGTTATCTTTCATATTTACCTCTCCTTTAGACAAGAAAGTTTTATTTTCAATCCTATGCTCATTTTAATTTCATTATTTAAATAAAACATTTTCATTCAATTCAATTCAATTAATATTATGGACGATTGGCATAGAGTGGAGATTTTTTTTGTTGTTGAGTATAAAAAATAAGAAACAACTGAAACTAAAAAGAATAAATGTGATGAAACAATTTGATACCCTTACTAATGGGCTACTAGCTTTGACGAAAAGGGATATAAATATTTGTGAAAGAAGATGGTGAAAGAGCGTAGAAATGAAAGAAGGGACCATTGCAAAATGGAGGAGGAAGAAGACACATGAGTCTAGATCTCACTCTTTAGAAACCCTGAAAACAACTTCAGATTCCATATAAACGACACGAAGTCGTTTTCTGGGCTTGACTCTGCCCCAAAAGAGGACAATTATCCTACAAGTTATCAAATGATCCCATTACCTTTCTATTGAAAAGTGCTTGTGAAAGCGACCCATCTGCCTTTTTTGCTTTCTGCAAATTCGAGCTGTAAGGTGTTTTCATTATTGCTCAGCAACCTCAAGAAATTGCTACACAATTATTGTACCATATCATACCATACCTCACCTTACAAATGCAATGTGAGCAACAATTTTCAACAAAAAACGTCTCACTCACTCACAAGGCATAATGTTTTTTTTTTTTGGGGTCAAGAACAAGGCATAATGTTAGTAAACATATCAATTTAATTCAAGATCAACTAATACTTATTTGTGATATATATTTTTGTTAATTATTTTATTTCGAATTATTTTTTTTTAGGATATACTAAGATGTTTGGGAACGGGAAGAATTGAACAAGAAATTTTATTAAAAGATCATAGAAGGAGATTTGTGTGCGCATGTGTATTGAAAGAAAGATAAAGATTAAGACTTCTCAAATGGGTAGTGCAAAGCCCATTTGGGAATTTGGTAATTATCAATAAACTTGATTGCTTTAATCCAAATTAGTTCTTCATCACAATCATACTTATACATTCCCTTCACTTACTATGACAACATATTAGGTGACTCTTCTCTTCACACTCTATTCATTTTCCTCAACTTACAAAACTCTTTACATTCCATAATTCTCAACATTCCGTAACTATGACAATAATGTTAATTATGAATTTTGAATTATATTTCTTGGCAGTTGGCTAAACATTACATTTTGATTATATTATATAATATTATCTGAAAACTTTTTATTGACAATTTTGTCTACCAAAATGAAAACGACATGAAAATATAGTCAGTCAACAGAAAGATCGCTCGTCTACGATAACTTGGCCCTTGAAAATTCCATCTTCGGATGCTGCAAAAACAACATGCCTTCAGATTTAGTGTAATGTTCTCTCCATGTCTGTAACTCACTCACACACAGAGGTTATTTCAGTATTCTTAGGTACTCACCTCAGCAATGAATTTCTTTAGAATCTCCTGCTTCTGCATTTCCTCACTATTTGGAAGGCCCATAGACTTCTGTCTCTGATCAAACTGTCCAGATACACAGAGCAGTTCAGGATATATGGTGTATTAGCGTGTGGAAACAATAATATGTGCACGAAAATCACAAAATGAAATTTCATAAAATGAGAACGCCTATAAAAATAGTATAAAATGAAACATAGTGTTTGTAAATCAATCATGCTCATAAAGATAATAAATTTGAAGCATCTGCATGGATGCATATAAGTATCATGTTCGAACTTTACATTTGAATGTAGCATGCTCTTTTATGCATTAATATATCTAGTAATGATCATAAGGCATTTCCAATCTAATACAATTTTGTCGCTATTGACACAAATCACTTAAATTTCCTCCAAAATTTATAAACCTAGCAGCTAATCCAATAATAAATTAATAAAATAATAATAATAACAATAACAACAATAATAATAGAACTCCAAACTGATATTGAAAAAGGGCCAGGTGAGAAAAGCTAGGTACCATCATCTTTTCAACTGTTGATCGTGTTTCGGGATCCAACTCAGATAATTTGCTATTCTCAGGCTCGACTTTCTGAGTATTAATTTCAGGATCCCCTTTCACTAAACATTTCCACTATTCCATTTGATCATGCTTAGTCAAAAGAATAGACACAGCACTCTGGTCCTCTGCATCATACGAAAATCCTTTGAAACTCAGTTAATTTAGCAAACAAATGAAGACCTATAATAAATCATATCAAGAGGCCCAACAGCAAAAATGGACATGACTTTCTTACGAAACAATAACATGTACTCGAGAGTCGAGAATATTTTCTAGATGCAACATACCTATACTCCAGTAACAATCATCAGGCTTGACAGGTCGATGAAGTTCTCCCTACACGTAATTTCACATATCTAATAAGAAACAAATCTATGTTAACATATAAAACAATCATTCAATGACACTTAACATCAATAATGGGAGGCTGACCCTTGAGTCCAACTTTCAGATGGTTTTCTTTATCTCACATACAACAAACCTTGCTTTTGTTACAGCAGGCACCGGAATAACCACATTAACCTCTTGCAGGCTCTGAGTCCATGAGTACTTCTCCAGATCAAGGCCGTTACCATGGTTGGGAACTGTATGAACAAGATGAAGAGTAAAATTGCAAGCAATACTAGTTAAAGGGAGAGAAAAGAAAAGAGAAACACAACAAATTATCATTATTTGCAAGCAAGGGCATGTCCAAATGGCAGATGCTATTATGAATTGTGATTGACTAGGTTAAACATAAACAATCCCCTCAAAAATACCACCACCAGCGGCCAAATCCAAGAAATCAAAACAATGCATAATTATTATAATAAGTAAAAAGTTATTAGAGTCTATCAACTATTCCTTAGAGTGATATGTAAAAACCAGACTTTGAACTCCTTCAAATAGTCGAGATAGAATCAAAATGATGTTATACCTAAAGAGAAATGCTAAGAAACACACAAATTTGCACCGACATCCTCTATATTGAGCCCATATGTCCGTACCATCTAAGAAAAAAATTACTTTTTAATTTCCAAAATGATTTTGACACATGGCACAATATAAAACGTGTGAGTGCCAAAATGGGTGTAAATTTGTGTGATATCAATATTTCTATATACCTAAAAGTCATCACCGTACATAACTACATAACAATTTCAAACCCAGCACTCCCATTTCCAATCTTATTTGATTCTATCACATCATTTCCAGTATACTACAAATCAAATCCCAAAATACGCACCAATAAAACAGCAAATAAAACGTTATATAAGACTTCAAAACTCAGCATTCCATTTACATATTTAGTCGGTTCAACAAAGCCATTGCCAATGAGATAAAACAAATCGCCAAATTAATGCATCATTTAGACAATCTTTAAATCTCTCAATATTTCATGGCAAAAAATCAAAAATACCCCCGAGGTTTTCAATATCTTTAAAAATACCCTTAACATTTAAAAAAAAACTACAATATCCCTGACGTTTAAGATATCTTCAAAAATACCCTTATTATTTAACAGAAGCATAAAAAAGCCGTGAAAAATCACATCAATATCTGAAAAATCTTTTCTACCCCTGTCTATATAGTTTTTTAAATATTACCGTTCACAATATTATCGCAAATACCCTTCAAGTTTTTCTTTTCTTCAAAAATATCTCTGCTATAATAATTAATTTAACTTCATCAAAAATACCCCTGCTACAATAATTAATTTAACTTCATCAAAAATGCCCCTGCTATAATAATTAATTTATCTTCATAAAAAATATATCTACTTCTCAATAACACGATATAAAATATTTTTCAAAAATACACCTGAAGATAAATTAAGTTAACAAAGCACACAATATCAAGTTAAATATTTTTGAAAAATATTTTATATCGTGTTATTGAGAAGTAGGAATATAGTAGGGACATTTTTTATGAAGTTAAATTAATTATTATAACAGAGGTATTTTTGATAAAGTTAAATTAATTATTATAACATAGGTATTTTTAAAGAAAAGCAAAACATCAAGTTGTATTTGCGATAATATTCTCAACGGCAATATTCAAAAAGCTATATAGGTAGAGAAGAATTTTTCTGATATTAATGTAATTTTTTACAATTTTTTTATGCTTATGCTAGATAATAAGGGCATTTTTGAAGATACCTTAAAACTCAAGGGTATTGTAGTTTTTTTTAAACATTAAGGATATTACTGAAGATATTGAAAATCTCGAGGGTATTTTTGATTTTTTTCCCGCAAGAGTGATATATGTATAGGGGTGAAATTATCATTTTACCCCTAATGTTAAACGGAAATATAACGCTGATAACATTTGTAGGCATATTTGATATTAAATAAAATTCAGGGATAATTTTGAAGAAACACAAAACCTCAAGGGTATTTGTGATAATAATCCATATTTCATCTTTGATAATCGTAAAATATTATCTCTTAATTTGGAATCACATTTGTATCACATCTAGATCAATATAGTTTTAGAACAACTTTTGTCGTTATTTCTTGTTGGAAAAATCGGGTATATTTTTCCTATTTTACATAATTACTATTCATTTATGATTTAAATGAATAAAACTCAAACTAACCCGACAAAATAATGTTATTGGAAATATAATGCTAAAATAAACTAAAACAGATATTGAAGCAAAAATATTAAAACAAAAAAATAAAAAATACCAGAATTTTAATAAGATTTGGTATAAATGTTACCTAGGTCCTCGAACGTCATTGACTACTTCCACTATCTTCAAATGGATAAACTCCAAAATTATAACTAATTGGACAAAATTAAACTAATCAATTACCTTTACAAAAGATAGGAAGATTTACAAATTTTGAGATGTTTACAAATAGTAGATAAGGGTTTTATTTATAGCCCAAAATTCAATACTCATCTTCATTCCTAACCAATGTGAGACTTTTCAAATTTGCTCATTAAGGAGTTATACAACAAATCTCCACCTTAGCGACTTAGTGATTCTCAAATGATTTATTCAATCACTAGATCAACAACATAGTGCCAATTCAGATTTGCAGGATGTTAATAAAGTCCAGACAATGTTTGAACTTGATTGCCGTTACCACCTTGATTGTCGTTCACAACCTCTGTAGTACTGATCTTTTGAATTAGTACTCCATCTTCTTCGATAATCTTTCACATGAAATGATAACAAACGTCAATATGCTTTATACGTGCATGATAAACTTAGTTCTTTACTAAATGAATAGTACTCTGATTGTCACAAAACACTTTAATATGTTTTTGACCAACTCTTAAATCTTCAAGCAAACCTCGTAACCAAATAGCTTCCTTCACAGCCTCTGTAACTATCATATACTCTGTCTCTGTAGTAGAGAAAGCAACTGTGGACTACAAGGTAGACTTCCAACTGACTAGAGCTCTAGTAAGAGTAAACACATAACTAATAGTTGACCGACGCTTATCTAAATCTCCTGCATAGTTGGAATCACAATATCCGACTGCACATTAACCAACGGTATTATCCTGCTGAAATACTAAACCAACATCTACAGTATTTAGAATATACCATAGAATCTATTTCACAGCCAACCAATGTCCTTTACCAAGATCATGCATGTACCTGCTTACAGCACTAACCGCATGTGAAATACCACGTCTTGTACACACCATTGTATACATCAAACTATCAACTGCATTTGCATACGGTACCTTCGCCATATATTCTCGTTCTGCATCATTCTTAGGAGATAATTGAGCACTAAACTTGAAATGAGGAACAAGCGGAGTACTTAAAGGTTTTATCTGTTTATTCGTACCAAAACGTTGTAGTACCTTCTTCAAATATTGACTCTGGGTCAAACTAAGTTTCCCTTTCTTTCTGTCTCTGCTTATCTCCCTGCCGAGAATCTTCTTGGCTTTTCCTAGATCTTTCATCTCGAACTTCTGATTTAGTTGAGCCTTCAACTTCTCAATTTCTGCTTAGCTCTTTGATGTAATCAATATATCATCGATATACAATAGGAGATAGATGAAACACTCATCTTGTAGCTTGCAAAAATACACACAATGATCATGTGTGCTTCTGGTGTACTTCTGCTGCAACATAAATTGATCAAATTGTTTGTACTATTGTCTCGGAGATTGCTTCAATCCATACAATGATTTGTTCAACTTACAAACCCAATTCTCTTTACCAGCAACATTAAATCCTTTTGGCTAAGACATATAGATTTTCCCTTCTAAGTCGTCGTGTAGAAACACGATTTTCACATCAAGTTGAACTAGAAAATTCCAAGGCCAACAAAATTCTAATGGAGGAATGTTTTATAACTGGAAAAAATACCTCATTATAATCGATTCTCTTCTTCTAAGCATAGCCCTTAACCACCAACCTTGCCTTGTAACGAACACCAATTTTTATTAGGAAATCCTTCTTTCTTTGCAAACACCTATTTGCAGCCAATTGTCTTCTTGCCCTTAAGTAGTTGTGTCAACTTCCATGTCTTATTCTTCTAAAGGGACAAAAGTTCTTCGTCCATAGCTTCTTTCCATCTTTCAACTTCAGGGCTTCTGATTACTTTTTTATATATGGAAGGAACATCATCATGCACAACTGAAAGTGCACATGCCACTGTATTCTTAAATTGAGCAGATAGGTCTTCAAAATCTTTTTATCGAGCAAGCACCTTGATATTTTATCGTTGTGGCCTATCAATTGCAGTTTCTTCTTGTTACTGTGGTTCTTAGGTTAAAACCTCTTCATCTGATTCATCTTCTGTCAATGGAGGATCAACTTTTGTCTTACTTATCTTCACTAAATGGATTAACAATTCTGCTTTCAAACTCTACCTGCTCCAAAGTGCCATCAATCTTCTCAGTTACCTTTCTCAGCAAAGCATCAAAGGTAACATCTCTACTGAAGATTATCTTTTTCGTTTCAAGGCACCATAGTCGATATCCCTTAGAACCAAAAGGGTTCTTAGCTCTTGAATCCAACTTTGATTCCGTAACATGATAGTATGTAATAGAAACAAAAACATCTAAGAAATCGTAATCTCTAGCAGGTTTTCCAGACCATACCTCCATAGGCGTTTTGCCTTCAAGAGCAAACGATGATAGACAGTTGACGAGATGACATGCATATGTCATAACCTCAACCTAATACTGCTTGCCTAATCCAGCATTTGACAACATACACCGAACCTTCGCTACCAAAGTCCGGTTCTTACGTTCTACAACTCCGTTCTCTTGTCATGTTTTTTGAATAGTGAAGTGTCGCAATATCCCTTCTTCTTCACAAACTTGCATAAATGGATCGTTTGTGTACTCAATGCCATCATCAAATCTTTCTACCAGTCTAAATCTTGATCATCTTCTTCTACTTGAGAAAAATTTTCAACACTTCATCTTTTTTCTTCGTGAGATACACCCAGACTCTTCTGGAGAAGTCATCAACGAAAGTGACATAATAATGTTTGCTACTCATGGATAGAGTTCTTGTTGACCCCCATACATCAATATGGATGTAATCAAAAATGTCTTTTGTATTATGGAGTGTAGGGCCAAAACTTATTTTTTTTTGCTTTCTTAATACACAATGCTCACAGAATTCTAACTTGTCGGTTCTTGCATCTTTTAACAGGCCTTGCTTTACAAGAATCTGTAAAGCTTTTTCACTAGTATGTCCCAAACGCATATGCCATAACTTGGTAGTTTCTGAATCTCTTTCTTTCTCTGAAACTGCTGTTGATGTTGTCCCAATAACCATATTACCAAGGTAGCAGTACAAGTTATTCTTCTGAATACCTTTCATCGCCACAAATGCTCCAAAAGTAACCTTCAATGCCCCATTTTGTATAGTCACAGTGAAACCTTTTGATTCTAAGACTTCCACAACAATGAGATTTTTCTTCATATCCGGAACATAATAAACATCCATCAAGACCCTAGTTGAACCATCTTGATTCTTCAAATGAATTGTACCAATCCCTAAAACTTTGCATGGAGAATCAATACCTATGAAAACAACTCTACTGTCTAGTTCTTCAAAGTTAAAGAACTACTTCTTGTTAGGAAACATATGGAAGGTACACGCTGAATCAAAAATCCAATCACCAGGATGGGATGCTGTTGACGAACCAACCAATGCAAAATCTGAATTTGAATTGCTTTCACCTACGCATGCATCAGACAGCACAACTTTTCCTTTCTTCTGTAGCTTCGGATAGTTTTTCTTCCAATGGCATTTTTCATGACAAAAGGGCACATTCATCTTTACCAAGTCTTCCTTTTGACAAAGATCTACCTCTCCTTCCTTTCTGTTGTGTTTGTCGACGTCTTCTTACAGACAGTGTCTCTGCTGCTTCATTCCTGCTTTCTTTTTTATCTTTCTTTCCAATTTCATAATTATACAAAACAGTGCAAACTTCCTCAAAAGACACTTTATCCTTCCCAATGAATAAACTCGTAATAAAGTGATCAAACTCATCAAGAAAGGAGACTAACAACATTAAGGCTAAATCTTCATCTTTAAAAGTTTCATTCATATTTAACAAATCTGCTACTAATCGATTAAAAGCAGTAATGTGATCGTTTATTGCATTACCTGTAAGGTATTCAAAACGGAACAACTTCAAATAGAGCCGATTTTGTCCGCTCTTCTTTATGAACTTGTTCTTCAACACCTTCTACAACTTACTTGCGGATGTCTCCTTCATGAACGTGTACTTTTGTTCTCTTTAGAGACACGAACGGATTGTACCACATGCCAATCGGTTGATATTATTCCACTCGACTTCATCTGATTTCTCTTTTTCAATGACGATGTCTAAACCTTGTTAAAACAGAGCATCTAGAACTTCGCCTTGTCACATGCCGAAATGATCGATTCCATCAAACTTCTCCACCTCGAAACTTGCATTTATAATCATTGTTCTGCCTGACATGGATGGTTAGTCTCTATTTGAGGGAAACTTTTCTTCCATCATTTTTTCATATTACAATAACTAACAACTATATTTCAATAGCAAGCAAACGAAATGCAAGTAAATGTCTAGGTAGAAATCTTCGTCTCTTATACCAATTGTTGGAAAAATCCGATATATTTTACCTATTCTAAGTAGTTACTATTCACTTATGATTTAAATGAATAAAACTCAAACTAATTCGACAAAATAATACTATTAAAAATATAATGCTAAAATAAACTAAAATAGATATTGAAGTAGAAATATTAAAACAGAAAAATAAAAAACACCAAAAATTTAACGAGATTCGATATAAATATTACTTAGGTTCTAAGGCGTTGTTGACCACTTCAACTATCTCCAAATAAATTAACTCAAAAATTATAACTAATTAGACAAAATTTAACTAATCAATTACGCTTACAAAAGATATAAAGATTTACAAATTTTGAAATATTTACAAATGACGAAGAAAAGCTTTATTTATAACCCAAAATACAACACTTATTTTTATTCCTAATAAATATAAGACTTTTCAAATTTGCTCCTGTACAACACTTCCATTAAACATTGAAATCAACCATAATCAACTAATCAATATCAAAACGTGATGCCACAAAAAGTACAAAGAAACAGCAGTTCTTACCTCTCAAACCGTTTTCATCCTCCTCCTTCTCGACCTCCATCGGAGACTTCTCCTGTTTCACTTCGACCTTCTTAGGCTCCTCTTTCTTTACTTCCCTGGATTCTTCCTTCACATTCTTCTCCTCAACCTTACTCTTCGCCTTCCTCTGCTTTGCAGCGCGAACAACCGTAAAGATCTCCTTCTCGGAAGTGTCATTCTCAAGAAAATTACTTTCTTGAGCGATAAAGTCGAATACTTTATCGAGAAACCCAAGAGGGTTAGAGCGATCGAAGCTTTCCCCAAACGATGTCCCTTCAGCGGCAGATGACGCCGAGGGTTTCCTTTCCTTTTGGTCTTCTTGGATATCAGTGATTATAGCCATGACTAATCAGTGATGAATTTCAGATACTTGTTTACTTTAATTCTTTTCTCTATCATACAAAAGTGTTGTAAACCTCCATCAAATTAGCTTTCGACACGTATAAAACTAACTACTGCATCTAAAATTCCAATTACCAATAAACCACCATAGTAATACATATAGAATCATTAAATATATTAAAAAAAATTAATAACCATTTAACTTGTTTTATGAAAATCAACTTTCGAAAATTATCATATATTAAAGACTTTGTAATATTTTTGTTATTATAAGTAAACAGTTTTTTTTAAGACACGTGAATAGAAAAAAGGTATATCAATCAATTCACTTACATTTGCACAATTATCAAAAAGAAATTTATGATGCAAGATTTATTTATTAAAATATCTTATAAATATAAAAATAATAAGATTATTGTTAAAAACATTAATACTAAAATTTATTTAAATAATTATTCTAGGTAATTTCTTCCAAGAAATAAGTAGGAGTGAAAATAGATAGAATTTTCAACCAAAAATTCAAAATAACATTTACTTTTTAAATTAGAATTAAGAACATTTTTGAAGTTAGAAAATCTTAAATTTAGATTGAATAAAATAAGATCAAAATTATTATATTTGGAATTGAAAATAAATCATTTCTAAGTTTCTAAATATGTTCAAGTGAAAGAAATACAATAAGAATGAACTCAGTATGAATTAAACTATCAGAAACAAAAATAATTTTAGATTTAAAGATTTTTTTGAAAAGATCATCTAAAGAGAAAAAATATTAATTTTTTAATTTAGAAGTGAAAGGTTAATTAACCCAAATGAAAAATGTAACTTGTCATTGACAAAAAAAGGTGATTCGAGGTTTTAGGATAATTGTCACATAAAAGATATATCACATCATATAAAAGAATTATTAAAGCAATGTTGCATTTTGTAGTAAGATAATTATAATAAAATCACCTAACGAAAACTTTAATTTTATCATTAATTTTCAAATCCTAAATTAGCTTTCAGATATAGAAATAAACAGTTGGATTCTTCTTAAAATTATTTCCATGTAAGCATATTTAGTGTTGAATTTGTTTGTGAAATTAGGTGTCCAAAACCATGAATCCATTTTTTATTTGAGTGGGTAAGGGTGATGATTTATATAATTTAACATAATTTATCACTTTTCAATTTTAATTTGAAGAAAATAAAGATCCAAAATTTTAAAAGTATATTATTTAATGAATCTTAAATTTAAATGAAGATTTATTTAAATCAAATTAAAATTAAAGTTTATATATATAAAAAAGATGAAACATAAAATAAAGGAAGGTTGACGGAGAGAAAAAACAAAAATAAGAAAGGAAAAAAAGACGTTTGGAAGAATGCAAAAGAAATCAAAACGTTAGAGAAGATGCAAAAGCAGATTCTTTTTGCGATTAAATTTTCTTTCAATTCCTATCAAAAAATTATGATGAACTCGTTTATGTTAAATTTAATTTTCAGTATGAATTATTTTTTTTATTATAAGAAAATAATGTAATTTAATTCTAAACTATGCTTGATTTTTTACGTTAATTTGAATTATTTATCTTCATGTTTGTCTGATTTATTCTGAATTTATTGCTTCTAATTAAGTGTCCATTAATTAGATGATTTTAATCTTATGATTTACTAATGAAAGAGGGAATTATAAGATAGTTCTGAAATATTTCAACATGGGTAAAATATAGAGATCGAAAAACTTGTACGAACCCATGTAGTATTAAAATCATTAGTTTTAATATTTTTTGTTTTATTAAATTGCATACTCTTATATAAATTAATTAACAAGAATGTTTCCAATTGACTATTGAAAGAAGCTTTTGGATGTTTTTTGGAGATGGTTAACAAACAGATTGAATTAAATTAAATTAACTAGATGAGTAAAACATAGTGAAAGATCAGGTGAAATCGATTTCCTAGAAGTTTTCTTTCATTTATTTGATCGTTGAACAACATATTTATTTTATTTTATGCATTTTCTTTAAATTGATTTTATTTTAAATTCTAATACAACAACCTTAGTGACTTTTCTAGATAAAATTGAGATGAGTATAATTTTGGTATTTGTCAAAAGTAAGTTACCAATCATTGAGAACGATGCTCTTCTTATCACTTTATTATAAAACTACGATACTATACACTTGTAGTTTTGAATCTTCATTTAAATTTGAGAGAGAAATTCTAATTTTAATTTGATTTAAATAAATCTTCATTTAAATTTGAGAGTCCTTAAATGATATACTTCTAAAATTTTGGATTTTCATTTTCTTCAAATCTGCAATAAATTATAAATAATAATAATAAAATCTAAAATCAATAAAAAATAAATAAAATTAAACTAAAATTAAAGTTGAGAAGTGATAAATTATGTCAAATTATGCAAGTCATCAGAGAGAAAAAAAGACACAAGCCTTGTAAGGAAAGAGCACATATTAGCACCCCAAATTTGATTAACTAACTGAAAAAATTTCAACTAGTGTTGTGAGCATTGAGTAGATTGTGATCCATAGTAGGGCAATGATGTAATTGATTGAAATAAATAAAATGAGCAGGGGGCCTAGAATCAATAGTCTAAGAAATCTAGAGATCACATCATATATTAATCGATTTACCACCTTCAATATTTATATATGTTCCATTTTTTAATAACTCTCTAAAAGAACAAATATCTTTTAAGATGAAAGAATTAGATGGTTTAACTTCATAGTCAAAGAAACTCTTTCGACTGTCTATATTTAGAATGAAACATTTGAACCCAATATTTGTTATCATTATTAAGCAATTACCATCCTAACTTTGAAATAAGACTTAAATTTATGTCTTCAAGATTATGAAAGCCTAAACTACCAACATCCTTAAAAAGACAAGTTTGATCCTAACTTATATAAGCTAAAAATCTTGAATTATCCTTCATAGATTTTGAACACCACTAAAAAATTTATAAGATAGAATCACCCTTTTCACAAAGCATTTTACGAAGTTCGAAAGTTCTCATATAATAAGTTGGTAAGGATAAAAAAACATATTTAATATAAATCACCTAACTTGCCTTTAAAAGTAATCGAGGTCTTCAATTATCAATTTTTGAAATGAGTGTATCAATAACTTTTTTTAAAATTTTTTGCTTCTCTCTCTATGAAGAAAAAGATTAATGCAAGATATTTAACTTATTTTGAGGCCTTTAGAATACCCAAATGATATTGAAATTATGATATCAAATGGCTAGAAATGTTTTTTGAATATAAAATACAAGATTTGGATAAATTAGCCTTTTAACCTAACCAAGAAAAATATTTGAGTAGTTATTGATGAATAGTATTAACCTTTGAATCATTTGCATATAATGAATGACTAATAGAAAGAGCTCTTTAGACAATTTTAATTCCCTAAAAACTCAAATTTGACTCAGCAGAAATAAGTATTTTATTGATTTACTTAACCAACATTTGTATTCTAACCTCCCCTTAAATAACATCAAATCGAGTAAAATAAAATGGTTGAATAATTGAAAAATGAGATTATTCAGGAATACACATTGAATGCTAAGATTACACATTAAATTTCTATTAGTAGATCCATAAAAAAAAGTATTTGTGATTGTACCAGAAGAAATGAAACAAAAGATATGGTAGACCTATGATAGTTATTGTATGAGGTCTATCCAATGCTAGATGCACAGACACATAATAGATCAATATAAATATCATGAGTTGCCCGTAATAAAACGGGTTGTTGTTGATACTGTCTTTTCTGTTCCTTCTTCCATAACACGAGCTTAGAGAAGGAAGAGATAAGAGGGCCATATAGAAAATGTGGTTAGAAATCCATAATAAAGTTAGACCATAATAACCAAATTGATTATCTTTATGCATAAGGATACTATATTACTTAATATAAGGATTTAAAAATCATTATGAATCTCCCTTTTTTTTTCTTTTCTATCAAAATTTTGATTTTTATATACAATTTATTTCATTGAATGGAAAGATAAAACGAAATACGTGCAGAATCATCATTATGGCCATCATACTAGTTTACCACCAATGAATTGATCAGATTAACAAATCAAAGTTGGCTTCAGTCATTATATATTGAACAGAAGCAAAAGCCTCTATAACTTTCGGACGGTAATAAAAATTCATAGCAAACCATGTAGCTACTTGTACTAAAAAACTAGTAAGCGTAATTCCTTCTAGATAATAAAATATATTAACATGAAGAAGAACATATTTATTAGTTATATCATCTACAATTACCTAAATTTCAAGACATTCTTTGAACTAATCATAGATTTTATTGAGATAGGTAAACCCGAAAAGACTCCCCTCGATTCTCCAAAAAATATGTTGGTCTAGTGAAAATAATTAGAGGTTTTAAATCGATCCTTTTACAGGATTTCTTCCTATACATATGAATTTAATTGTACCTAGAAATGATATATTGGAATTTTTTGGGTCTTTCAATATCAATAGGTTCATTATTTTGCTCTTGTATCTTCCAAAAGGAAAAAAATATTTCAGATTGGATTTGTTATCTCATGTTTACTTTTCGTGATACATTTAGGTGATATTGAATAATGTATCATAATTTTGTGAAGCTATGTGCAATTTTTTTTAATTTTTTTTCCGACCAAGAAGCATGTATCTATTTTAAACCACAAGATAGTATTTTTTTTCAAAATTAAAAAAATATCCTCAAATTTATAATAATAAAAATAACATCCTTAAAATATTGAACGGGATTTAATCAAACAATATTCAACATTAAATATGTCTAAATTGTCATAGGTTGATTTAAACGGTATTAAACTAAACGATGTTTAAAATGAAAAAATATATTAGATTTTTTTAATAATGAAAATATAAAAGATTGACACAATAAATGTTATTTATGTGATTATAAATTTTAAAAATATTATTTTTTACTCTTTTCTATTTTTTTTTTCTTGTTAAATGCTTTATGCATATTTATTTTTTTTAAATGATAAATAAATAATTTAATGAAAAATAATTAAATTTTTAACAGTTGAACTTAGTTGATTAAGGGTGTATTTGTTACATCTTATTGGATAGATTAAGTATAACTATATTAGAACAATATTAAATTATTTTATATTTAGTCTGTATAGTGTTTTCGTAACAAGTTGTATAATATAGTGAAACAAAATTAATAATTAATATTTTAATAAAATAATTTTTATATAAAACAAGTTTTTATAATAAAATTTATTTAATCAATATTTAATTTATTTTTATATTATTATATTTTAAAATAAAAAATATTATTTTTAATTTGAGATGAAATAAAAAATCAAGATACATAATTTTATAATTAAAAATTTAAACAGAGTAAGTTATGTATCATGTACAGTTTATACCAATACCCTCTAATCATACTAAATTTTTACATAATTGTACTATTTTTATGTTATACAATATCATCTAATTTCATAACCAAATACATGATTGTATAAAAACTATACATGACCTTTAATATTATGTAATAAATATGTTGTTTTATTTGAAAAAGAGTGGGAAAACTTGCGCTAGTACTAGATGGTGCATGTCTAGTGTAAAGATGTCAATTTATTTCTCAAAAGAATTAATCTATGGAAAAATCTTAGATTTAGGATCAATAGAGAATGATCCTATTTTTCTTTTAAAAATTTATATATTTAATTAATTTTGTAGTTAATCTAAGCCAATTTTGATTAAAAATATCAGCATTAATATATTTAAAAGAAATGAAAATGTTTTTTTATGAGAAGTTTTTTATTTTTATTTTTTATAAGAGGTTGGAAATGAAATCCATATATAAAAGAGATTATAACATACAACTAAACCTTAAAATATTATTTTTTATAATAAGTGAATAATTAAAGTATAATATTATGTGGTATAAACCAATAATTTAATTATAGTTAAGATTTGTACTTTGAATTTCAAATTTATTAGATTAAATTGCATAATAAACCAATATTCAAGACTTTAGGTATATTTAGAATATTTAATATATAATTAAGTCTTTAAGATTTCTATTGGAGAAAAATTCCCCACAAAAAGATGGAGAATATAAATGGGATGCCAGATCATTTATATCTCTAACTCAGTGGCTTGTACTTGATTTTTATACGAGGAGCTAATATGGTTCATTCGTGTTAACCATTTTTTTCTTGGACATCATTTGGACAATTTACACAAAGAAAAATGTAAAATAATATGTGTTATCATCTTTATTAAGGAGTGGTTAAACAAGAAATGACACATATTTGAAGAATTGTTAGTGTCTTAAGATTTCTAGAGAGATATTAGAAAGATACAACTTTTATATCATTTATTGATGTTATTAGTTTATTAGTATGGACTATATAGATGCATAAGTGGCAGGTGTCATTGTTACAATGGTGGGTGCTCTGCTTGAGGTATATTCGAGCAGATCCACATGACAAGACTACAAACGAACATCGCATTGCTATATGCAGATATTCCTACCTCATCAAGGCCGCTAAAGACGAACTTTTGATAGTAAAGGAACAAGTCGTTACACACAAGTCGTACTCTAGATCAATTGTCACCTAAGGACCATGTTGCTACTCTTAGGATGTTGACACATACATCTTCACATGACCATCAGACGATAGGGGTGATACAAGTCACTTAGGTCTTTTCCTTGCCAGTTGAATGATACCAAACATTAACTCTCATATTCTCTTAACATTAAGAAGTTGAGAGAATATACAAGAACTAGCTAGAACTTTTCATTTTCCTAACTATTCAACTCCCTTTATCTCCTCAAATCATAACTATTAGGACCCTTATAATTGCAAATTTTCCCCATTTACCATATTCATCTAACTTAGTTTACTTTTTAATTAGAGAATCTAAACTTGTTTATAAGAACTTTAAGTTGCATTTAGCATCTTCATCTTGCTTTCTTGTGACTTAGCGTGGAATTCAGTCCAGTTTCTTACGACTTTGTAGCTGCTTCACCTTCTTTATGTAGCTTGCTCTCAAAGTAGTTTAACCATTTATAGGTAATTATTCATACTACACTTATTTTGTTTTTAGCATGTCATTAAATAAGGATAAAAACATAGATTTCCAAATGACCTCCAAGGATACTTCTTAAGGTCGCACCAAAAATTTTCACATTAGAATTAGGCATCCTGAGAGCCTTCCAAAAATCCCCTCAATGACCTTGCGACACTGCAACAAGTCATGGCAAAGAAACTAGTACCTATAAGAGATAGAGCATTCTAGCTCTTCCCATTTCATCCAATTCATATCCAACCTCCACCTCGTCGTCACAAGGTTTAGTATTTGTAATAAGAATCCCTATAACGACAAGGGTATAGCCTAAAAAGAAAAGGCAAGATTCAAAGGATAAGTATCAAATTGAAAAGATGCCTAGTGAGCTGGACACTAATGACTTGGCCCAAATAAGAAAGATTAAAATATCCCACACCGAGTTAAGATAATGTTTGTTCCTCATCATCTATGAGACACAGACTATCCCCCTATAGGGTGGTGGGTTATTTTCTCTATAGCTTTCGAATTGGGATTTAGATGTCTATACCCAAGAATAGTAGCTTTGCATTCAATACTTTTGACATAAACTTGGCTCAAGTCAATCCCATCAGATGGAAAATTCTATTATACTTCTTTGTCATTATTGGTGAATATGGGATAGATTTGACTAACAAGGAAGTACAATGTATATATAGCTTAAAAAATAACAACCTTGACAAAGGGAGGGTATACATTTATGCTCTTTTTAACCACGAGTTGGTTTTAAAGCTTCCTGATAGTGTAGAGGGTTGAAAAACAAGTATTTCTACATCACTATTAACATTTGGAGTGATGGGCTAGAGTTCCCAATTCGCACTACTTGGAATCACAATTTCAATACGACCTAACCTCTTGTCAATGAGCTCTTCAATAGTTTAAGACCTGATTGTAAAGAGAAAATTAAGAGGATCGAGCTCTAAAATACCAACAACAAGATCTATAAGCACATTCTAATATTGGCACATCATTTTAGAAATTTTGGTGTATAGAAGGATTGCTCCAATGAATACACAATTTATTATTAATGATGAGGTATATAAATTTTGCGATCTAAGTTATAGACTGATTGAGTTTGTTTATTTTTTTAGGCATGGATTATACAAAAGTAGACTTTGAGGACCTTATCGATATATCTGTGCTAGCAACCTTAAGCCTACTACTTAAAGGATTGGTCAAACTTCTCTTCCATAGATTGAGGATTCAGTTCATCTAGATGATGTACCTGTTGAGGTTCCTCCCTAAGCCACAATTGACCTGCCTTACATTCCTAGCTCATCTACTTTACCAACCAATGCTTCAACCTTTAAAAAGAGGAAAAATATTGAACCCTCAATTCCCCCATCCATGCCATGGGCTTGGATGGCTTTGAATTTGATGAAGTCATCTAGAAGAGCGCCATGATATTGAAAATACCATTATCTACTTTGATGAGGGCATCTTCGGGCATCTTGAATTGATGATGGACCTGTATAGTCACTTTGGGAGTGAATTAGGATGAACTATGGTAAGAGAAGCCTGCAAAGAGGCCCAAGCCTCAAATGGTGAGATAATGGATGATTGTCTCTTGGAGGAACCCTTACTTGTTAACTCATGTACACCACTTTACTTTCACTTTTTAATATGTGTATTTATTTTCCTAGATTTTAGCACTGGTTAGAGAAGGTCACTTATTGTTAGCAAAGTGCATAAAGGAAATGGAGAATGAACACCCTATTTCTTGAGGACGAGGCCACAATTATAAGACTTGAAGGAGATTTCTTAGAAAAATATGAAATGTTTAAGAAAGTTGATAGCTTTTCCTACGACCTAGGCTTGAAGGTATCCCACTATGAAGAGGAGGCCAAAGAAACCAAGGCTTTAGATATCTCTCTAAAAGACCATATGAGCTCATTGAAAGAGAAAATGAGCTCACTTTTCAAATTGGTCAAAACTCTTAAAGTGGAGTATATCAAGGTCTACCGAAGTAGGGTGAACTTTGTGATTAGCAACCCGAAGATGTAGGTCGAGAAGCTTAACTTGACTGTTCCCTACTACACCTTGATGCGAACTTTTCAAAGTAGTAAGGGCAAAGTACTTCCTGTCAACATCCTGGTTCCTTTAGCTCATTCATAAGAAACAACCCAAAGAGGCCATATTAAGGGATAGGTCAAGAATGCCACCCTACGATAAATATTATTTGCGTTACACCAACTTTAATTTTTTATGTAATTGGTTGTCCTTTTGTAAATGCAGTTTGTTGATAAGAGTCAAATTATTGTATTTTTGTTATGATTTAAATGTTGATATTTGTGTGAAAATTGCGTTTATTTGATTATTTAATCCACAAATGTCATTTCACGAGTATTTTGTGTTTAAAGTGCAATTTTAGGTAAAATCATAATTTTGGAGAAGTTTGGGACAAATTTCTATGAACGGGATTGAGTGCAAATAAAAAGAAAACAAAATTTCAAAATTTGGAATTTCACCGCCGGCAAGAATATTCTCGCCGCCGGCGAAAACCTTATGGAGAATACGTTCAAAATCATGCAGAGAGCACGGATTTTGGCAAAGCAATCTCGCCGCCGGCCAAAGAAATCTCGTCGCCGACCAAATTAAACTCGCCACCGGCCACAGTAATCTAGCCGCCGGCGAGATTTAGCAGATCAAAAATCGTAACTTTCCAGAAATCTCGCCGCGACGAGAACAATGTCGCCGCCGGCGAGTCTCGTCCAAAAACAAATTTTTTATTGTGTTTTATTCCAAAATTGCCCCCAAACCCTAGATCTATATATACAATATGATGGAGAAAGAGATGGATGACAGAGAGAACAGATCTGAGTCAATTTTGGAGAAAAAAAGGCAATTTTGGAGAGAAAGTTTGAAAAAGCTTGAAGGATCATCACCATTGTTGCTACCAAGTCTTCATCTTCAAGAGTTTTTCATCTCTTCTCCTTAGCCTTCATATTCTGCATTTTATTCAGATTTGTTATTCATGAATTCAATTGAAATAATGGTTGTTCTTATTTCCGTTATGAACTAATTTGTTTTTTGCTAAGGCTATGATGTAGTTGAATCAAGGAAATCTGATTTCTTTTGTTATTGTTATATGAGTTCATTGTTTTCAAGTTGAGTGTTTATTTCCATGCTTAATGCTTTTAAATTTCAGGCCAAGATTTAGATGATTAGTTGCATTATATTGAGACCGAGAGGAGATATGTAATGAATGCTTCTTGTGATAAATACCGTATGTTGAATGCGAGTGTGAGAACTAATGCATGATGTATGTGGTTAATCTAGAAATTCCATAAATCTTAATGTGCTTGTTTGTGATTAAATCTTCATAGAAATATAGTTGGTTTTCATAGATAAGTAATTCTAATATAACTCGAGAGAGAGTATTAGGTAAATTTGGGTTTTTCAACCATCACTTTTAGCTTTGATTCTCATATAACATGACTTGAAATCGGATTGAATTGATTTAGCGAAATCAAATGCCTTAGCGTTTTTAATCATTTGTGAACAATATTAAATTTTGTTATTTGCGTTTAGTTTTATGTTAATTTACTTTTAAAACAATTTCAACAATTCGGTTTTCAAATAAAATTAGGGTTATTCAATTTCGGTACTTAGTAACGCCATTCCTTGTGGGTTCGATAACCGTACTTTTGTACACTTTATTACTTGAACGATTCGTACACTTGCGAAAATAAGCATCATTTGTACACCTATCACATGCTTTGAAGTGTGTACAAGTGGTATTTATTTCCGTGTTTAAACAAACTATATATATTTATATCTACCTTTCAATTTGTCTTATGGTTGTTGGAATGTTACATAAATGCACTTGTGCTTTTTTTCTTATTTATATGCTGCATTCTATCATTTGATTTTTTAGGTCTTGAATTTTTTCTTCCATCAAGTTTGATTTTGAGTGTACGATCTAGAAATTGAGCCCGTTAACCAGAAAACCAGTAGTTAGACTATGGATTATTCAAAGGTCAATCGAGATGATTTAATATAAATGTGGTCTTGTTTTTCTTATACCCTAAACACTCTTTTCTAAAAGTAAGAGAGCCCATAAGGCATCAGTATCTATAAGTGACAAAGTGAACCAAATATTTGTATTTCCCTCTCTATTAGAAGGAGAAAATATGGACTACCATGTCCATGCCTTTATGACACCAAGACAGTAGGACAAATTATGGGTTGTCTTGTACATGCCACTGATGACACCGAGGTAGTGGGACAAACTGAGGTATCCTTAGAGCAAGATGGTGAGAGATTGATGAGGCTTATAGCTAAGGAATAATTACATTTTTTAGGAGAATACATAAGCCCATGGGTAGGTACGACCCCTCTTTCTACTAAGAGAGGTCAAGATTAAAGGCTGGTAGTTTATTTACAAAAGAGATGTTTCAAAATCCACCTACCCAGGACAACCTCTACCACTAATTTGGTGTTCCTACATATCACTTACTTATTTACGAAGCCTAAAAGAGAGAGAAAAAGAGAGAACAAGAGAGGAATTATCTGGCACTTGATGCTAAGCAACGTTCTTGATGTAAGTATACTTTTAAGCCTTCCATTAACTATACTTTATAACTTCTTCCTATAATTTTTCTTTCTACTGGAATGAAGTAGTCATTATCCCTCACCATCGATTATGAAAGGGAAGTGGAGACTTCTTGTGAGAATTCAAGATTCATGGACCAAGAGCTCTATGGAGCCAAGGCATGCTATAAAGCTATGGAACATGATTTGGAAGATTTATGGAATGATTTGATCAGAACACATTCCTAGTATGATAAATATAAAGAGTTTAGGGACAATATCTACCAATTAGTCGAGTACTAGAAATAAAGAGCATTGAAAAAAAGTTCTTGCAAAGCACCCATTGTCTAGAGCACTAGCTCGTATCTCAATCCTTGAAGATGATATGTAATGTTTGAGATTACTAAATTAACTTGTCGATGTTTCAGTAATTTAATATGACTCTTCCTACTTGTAATTCAATATTGTTTTTCCTTGATATGCTTTTTTAAGAGAAGTTCACTTTTGTGAACACATAATTCCAAGTAGGGGGGACCATTTGGCCTCCTCACTCTATATATGGGAGTTATCACATTACTTTATTCACAAAATGGGAGACAAATAAGGTAGAAATTGAATCCATCCATTGTTATGTGTGTCCTAAAGAGGGTTTCACTTTTATGAACTTAATAACATTTCTTAGGATGGGCATTGCACCTCTTATACTTGCATCTCAAGTGGGGAGGACCATTTTCCCTCCTCTCTCCTACTTGGGGGTTGGCGTGTTATTTTATTTATGAAACAAGAGACATACAAGGTAGAAATTGAATTTGTCCCTTGTTTTGTGGGTCTTATGAAGGGGGCTCACTTTTGTGAACTGAAGAGCCTTTCTTAGATGAGCGTCATACCTCTTATATATAATCCCAAGTGGGGAGGACCATTTTCCCTCCTTACTCTTACTTGGGGGTTATCGTGTTATTTTATTCATGAAATGGGAGACAGACAAGGTAGAAATTGAATCTATCCCTTGTTCTGTGGGTCTCAAAGTGGGGCTCACTTTTATGAATTGAAGAACCTTTCTTAGGATAGGTGGCATGCCTCTTATATCTCATCCCAAGTTGGGGGACCATTTGGCCTCCTCAATCCTACTTGAGGTTATTCTGTTATTTTATTCGTGAGATGAGAGACATACAAGGTAGAAATTGAATCCATCCCTTGTTCTGTGCGTCCCAAAAAAGGAGTTCACTTTTGTGAACTCAAGACCCTTTTTTAGAATGGGCATCATGTCTCTTATACCCACATCCCAAATGGGGAGACCATTTGGCCTCATCACTCCCACTTAGGAGTTATCACGTTGTTTTTTTCATGAGATAAGCAAGTGTAGGTACTCAAAATATGGATTCAAGCTACTTTCATTCGTAATATAACATCGATCCTAAGTAATATCTCTTTAAATGTTCACCATTTTAGCTCAATTATTCCTTCCTTCCATGAATTTATATTCAATATGAACCCCTCCCCCCACCGTGTGATTTCATATATCTGGTAAGGACCTTCCCATGTTGCTATGAACTTTTTGTAGGTTGTTTCAACTTTCTTTCCAAACACTTTACGTAGGACCCTATCTTCCATAAGATGAATTTTTTGTATATTACAGATCTATTGTATGATTTTTATACCATTCTCTTTTGTGCTTCAATCCATATCAAAGTTTCTCCATTTTTTTCGGTTAGTACAATGTTTTCTTTTCTGAGATCATCATTTTCCTCTTGCATTATCTTTGACCAGAGGGTAGGTTCTTGTATTTCAAAAGGTATGATTTCTTTAGTATCATAGGCAAGAGAGAATAGACTCTCCTCAATAGGATTTTGGGGGTCGTTCTTATTGCTTACAAAATCGGGGGCAACACATCGACCCATTTACCTTTTTCTCCCTTTAGTCACTTTGTAATATGTTTATAAGAGTCTTGCTTGAAGACTTTACTTGGCCATTGGCTTATGGCCTATAAGGGGTGGAGTGCAAAAATTTTATTCCCACCTCTTGGAAAAAAGAAACTAAGCCCTAACCTATGAATTGTCATATGTTATTTACTTTATCATCTCATGAGATAAGCTAAATCTATATATTATGTTATGTTAAATAAACTTATGGACATTACTTTCTTCTATCCTAGCTAATGGCTCAACTTCTATCCATTTTGAGAAACAAGTTGTTGCCATAATTAAAAACTTCTTTTGACCTAAAGTGAGAGATAATGGCCTCACGATGTCCAAACCCACTTCTTAAATGACCAAAGATTGACTATGGATTTTAAGTCATTAGTTGGCTAGTGTGGGATATTAATATATCTTTGGAAATTATCACACTTCTTGGTGTGGCTCATACAATCCTTTTGAAGAATAGGTCAATAGTAACATTGTGATATGATTCTTTGAAAAAAGGTTCATTTCTCCCAAATGGGCACCACATTGTCCTTCATGTTACTCCCTCAAAACCATTTGTGCCTCTTGACTAGGTAGAAATTTTAACCATAGTCTACTATAATTTTTTTGATATAAGACTCATTGGACAATGGTGTAGTTCTTTGATTTTGTCATTATTTTTTGTGCCTATTCCCTACTAGATGGCAAAGTCCATTGGATAAGGTATGTTAAGTAACAAGTTTCCCATGAAACACATGTTATGGCACTAGTAAGTTTTTGTTCATTCATGTTATCCTCCTTTCCGATGATACTAGGGTTGGATAAGTATGAAATGAGAATCATTGTTTTGACTCTGTACTCACTACTGATGTTAAAGTGGATATGGAGTTAGTGTGTGCATTCCTCCCAAGTATTGTTTTGATCTCAAACTTTTCAAATGTCAAGATTGCATTCTTTACCACTTCCAAGTATTTTTTCATTCATTTTTCTTTTGCTTTAAATGCATCATTGGCTTGATTCACTACTAGGAACGAGTTGCTATGGACTAAAACTTTCTTTGCTTTTAATAGTTGCAATTGCCACAGTGCCAGTAGGAGTTATAGCTTAAAAAGAAAGACGAACACACTGTTCTATCAATCCCTCTATTAGAGTGAGTATAACGATTCCTATCCTAGACCCTTTTGAGTTACTAGGTCCATCCACATATACTTTCCATAGGTCTGGGGTTGGTGCTTCCTCGATTAGAACCTCTATTTGATCCTATAATTTATTTGTGGGCTCCTTAGTCCACTCAACAATAAGATCAACAAACTTCTATCCTTTAATGGCCAACTGATGTTTGTTAGATAGGTTTGGTTTATCCAAAATATTCTTTAATGGGTGAGATGTTTAGACAATCACCTTATGATCTCTGAATAATTTCTTAGTCTTCTTAAGGCCATTCTTAAGTAAAAGCTACCTTGTATAAAGAAGAATACCTATGTTATTCTCTTTTCAAGGAATGGCTCATATAATATATTGGACATTACTTCCTCTCTCTATCTACTGTGAGAACGACACTGGTTGCTTTGTCAATGAAGGCCACATAAAGGTATAAAACATCATTAATGTGGGGTTTCTCAACAGGGGTGCTTTTTCCTATATATTCTTTGATGAACTGAAAAACACACTCATATTCCCCACTCCATAAGTAGTCCTTGTTTTCCTTTAATAGTTGAAAAAAATGGTAGCCATTTTTTTGTACATTTGGAGATGAAATGATTTAATGTAGCTATCCTTCCATTCTGTTGTTGGACTTCTTTAACACATCTTGGTGACCTTGATGAGTACTTAAAAAACACTAAAATTACCATGATTTAATGTACTTTAATTGATTAAATAGATTTATATTTGTATGATTTTATTATATTTTTATATAAAATTATCTTTTTAAAATCATAGGTATTTTCGTTCAAAAATAAATTAAAAACTCGAAGAAAAATAATGGATGCAATACATCACAAATATGTTGAGAAAAAAATGAGGAAAAGTTAAAAAAATAGAAAAATTGAACAAAATGGGTCAAAACGATCAAAAATATAAAAAATGTTGAGTCCTACATGCGCCCTACGTATAGCCAGCATACGCCCGTGCGTAGCCAGCACACGCCCACACTCGTATCCATATATGCAAATCTCTATCCCCATACGCGTGCCAACATGTCTAAACGCGTTTAAGATCAATTTTCAAGATATTTTTCCACTTTTTTAGCTTTTTCTTTACCTATAAAAGGACCATCTCTCTCATTGTAAAAATCATCATTCAAATGCCTCACCCCTATCCCAAAAATCACACATTTCTCTCTCTTTCTCTCTCTAGTTCTTAGTTTTTTAAGTTTGTTTTAGTTTTAATGTTCTTCTCTTTTTGAGAAGAGCTAATTATGCCTTTGTAGATTTTTAGTTTTTGATTTAATAAACGAAAATGCAAATCCATTTGAAGGTTTTCCAAAAATAGAATCAATATCAATATTCTGTAAGAATTCTTTTAAAGTATAATTTTAAAATGAATTCTTTATAGTTATTTATATGTTTTATTCTTATATGTTATATTTAATTTATTTGTGATTAAATTCAACAAGGTTGGTTATTTATAAATATGATATCATAATAAAATAATTATACTTGCAAAATATTAAATAAGTAAAACATTTATATAAAATAAATTGATTTTATTTTTATTTAAGATTTTATATTAAAGATGTTAGAGAGAAATATATTATTTTTCATTACAAACTTAAATTTAAAATTTAGATTTTAAGATTTAATTATCTGGTTTGATTTAGAGTAGTGTTTTTTATTTGTTGGTACAATCATCCGGTAGTTAAAGTAAAGCTCTATTTCAAATTTTTTTTAAGAACTATTATTCAAAAATGTATTGACAACATATTTTCAGTAATGATTTTAAAACTTGAAAGTTAGTACTCGAATAATTAAATTCTTAGGTTTAAATTGGACACTTTAAATAAAGTTTAAAACATCTAACCCCACCAAATGTGATATTTAAATGATTCATTTTCAATCTCTTAGAAAAAGAAATTAATTTAATTAATCAAATTAATTAACGATCCCACCCATAGGTGTTAATTGATTTGTTTAATTAACAAAGAATATCTAACACCACCAAAAGTAGTATTTATATAAGAAAGAAAGAATCAATAAATATCAATTTATATCTTTAATAAACTAAATAATATGAACAAATATAATTAACTTAATTATTATATCCATAAGTAATTCACTATTATGAATGATAAAAATTTGCATTATTGTTTATTGAATTCATATCTATGTTTATTTTTTTATTTTATTAGATTAGGAAACACAAAATCAAAATATCATGATAGGATGTTTAGGATTTAATTTCATTTTTAAAAGTTTGAATAATAAATTAAAAACCACATATATTCCTTTCTTAGATCGACTTTGGGAGTATACTTGTCATTTCCTATAAAATGATTCATGCACTTGCGAGAGTTTTACAAATATAAAACCAAAGTATCTGTAAGATTGATATTGCTAACCCAATGCTGATCTTGTCGAGTTTGGCCTCGATCCCATAAGAAATACCAAATACCTTAAGAATTTCCCTAATGTCGCTCTAAAAACACACTTCTTCATATTAAGACACATCTTATTATAGCAAAGACCTCATCAAGGTCGAAGAGATGATCCTTAACTATTTTTTATCTTGACCATCACGTCATCAACATAAACCTGCATGTTTTGTCCAATCTGGTTTTCAAAAATTTTGTTTACCAACCTTTGATAAGTAGCTTCGGTATTGTTCAAACCAAAAGGCATCCTGGTGTAATGATATGTTCCTTCATCTATGATGAATTTTGTTTTCTCTTCACCTCTTGGATATATTCATATCTAATGATATCCAAGTATGCATCCATAAAACTCATTGTTCTAAAAGTGGTAGCCATATCGACTAACTGATCGATATTAGGTAAGGAAAAATAATCCTTTGTAGTGGCAGTGTTAACATCGATGAAGTTAATGCACATTTTATGGTCTCCTCCCATCTTGTTTAAAACAACATTTGACATAATGTTTGACAATCTCTCGAACCCAACCCACATACTTTGTTTTTATAATGTTTGCTCTTTTATCATGCAAATCTCATTTTTCTCTATCGAATTGGCTTCTTGGTGTGCTTGACATTCAACTCGCGTGAAATGATGTTGGGATTAATACCTGGCATGTCTTCTGGTTTTCATACAAAAAGATCAACATTTTTCTTTAAGAACTTAATCAATGATTCCCTCATCTCAATTGAAAGTTCCGAACTGATTTTCAAATACTTATCTTCTTATGGATTTTCCACTGGGATTGTTTCATAATCTTCGATTGCCACTATCATTACTTGACTTTTCACCAAATATGTAGTACTTGGACTTAAACATATCCCATCCTTTTGTTGCTACTTTGGACCACACGGTATTGCATTTTTCATGGCAAAATTGTAACAACTTTTCACCTTCTCTTGTTCTCCTCTTATTTCTTTTACCCCATCCATTATAGGATACTTAATAAGTTGATGGTACATTATGGGGAAATTTTTCATTCTATAAATCCAAGTTCTATCCAAGATTTCATTATAGGAGGTAGGGATGTTCAATACCATAAAATTGGTAAGTTTGATGGCCCTTCTATAAGAATGGAGAGCCATATTGTACCAACCAACATGGTTAAGCTACCATTGAAACATGTCAACAATATTTGTTGTTACGTAATCTCTTTGGGATCTATCTCCATATCTATCCATATCCAACAGTGTTGATAAGTATAACAAATCCGAAGAGCAACCATTGTCTATCAATATTCTACGCATCTTACAATGTGCGATTTTAACTATGATGATAGAAGAATCATCGTGTGAGGTGGCAAGACCTCTCATCCTTCAAAAAAATGGGGAATATCGGTCCTTCTCATCTCAAAGTGTAAATAGGTTGGTACATATCTCTAGCCTCGCGAGTGTACCTTTTTCTCAAATTATGAGTATGTTCTAACATGGTATGAATTACATATACATCTCCATATAGGGGATAGTTGGGTCTATTTTCTTCCCTTCGAGAAGGATTATGTAGAACAAATTCTCTTCGAGGATCTTCTTCCTTATTTTTTTTTCTTTTTGGACCTCTATTTCCATCCACCAGGTCTCTTAAATGTCTATTAGATAAAAGTTACTCTATTTCTCACTTAAGGTGCCTATAGTCCTTTGTCTATTGACTCGTGTCTTTGTGAAAGGCACAATACTTATTGAGGTCTCTCAAAGGGGATCTCATAGGTTGTGGCCACCTTACCTAATCCATTCTCTCCATCCTTTGTACTATATAAACCAACGATAATGGAATGGTGAACCTCTAAAAGGTGATAAAGCTCCCCCTTACATCCCCTATCTTCCTTTGGGTGTAACTACAAGCTTAAAATAGGGCGGGTTTAGGCGTCTATCAATAAAAAGATTCCTTTATTTCTCTTTCTTGTTGGTAGAGGGCTTATCCGAAGGTCTAGATAATGAGCTTCTTGATGACTTCAATTCCTTTTTCATGTTAACAAATTTCTGGGGCTCTTCATAAACTGTATCTAGGAAGCGTGGAGTAGTCTTAGTCAACTATATGAATAGACCATTGTCCCTCTTCATTTCCTTTCGAAAGGCTTCAACAGTAATGGAGTCTAAGCACTAGGAGATCTCCATTTTTTTAATCTTAAATCTTTTCATGTAAATTTCCATTGTTTCACCATTCTTCTGGATGATGGAGACTAGATGGTGTGATTCCTTCCTAATAGGCTTGTTACATTCATAGTTGGTGACGAAAATCTTAACTAACCCATTGAAATCCTTTATACTCTTTGGAGGCAATTTGATGAACCATTTATATGTCATTTCTTAGAAGTTGGCAGTAAATAACTTGCAGAATATGGTATATCTTTTATTCTCTAGCATGTATACGAAGCCCATGACCATGACCATTTTGAAATGTATAACATACGCCATGATATATTTTGCCCCTTATAATAAGGACACTTAGGATCGAAAAACTTGAAAGGCGGCACTACTAGTTCAATATCATCATAAAAGAGGGATATCGACAACTGATCACATACAGTCTTGATATTACTTAGAGGGCGTAGCTTTCCTTGACTTTTTAATTAATCGACCATTTTTTCTTCCATATTTTTAAGCCTTTCATCCCAATCACTATTGAAAGGTTCATGTTGTATTTGGTGTCCCTTGGAAGCAAAGGTTTCTAAGCTACATGGTTCTGGCAAGTGTTGGTAAGTGGTTGGGTTGAGATGATGGTGTGTTGTATATGTAGGTTCTTGAATTGGGGTTGTAGGTGTGGGTAGCTCGTAGGTAGAATTGGTTCGATACAGGTTCAGATACCTTGTAGGTTCGCGAGTGGCTTGTTTTGATCTCCCTAGATGGTATGGTCTCATGGGAGGAGTTGCCGTCAGAAACAAACTCCCAATCCCCACCGAATAATTGTCTTGTACCAAACATGATATGAGCTATTTGTTATCATTTTGTGATCTGATAAAACTTCTACTACCTATTGTTGGAGTTTTTTTTTTCATTTTAGCATCCCTTTCAAGATATGTGCTTTCAAAACTATAACTAATTGAATTGGCTACACGAGAGATCATTTTGGTCACTTTGGGTCTACTCTCAGTAGTACAAGTCGCGCAGGATCATAACACAACTCGTGATGCGAGTCGATTATAGGTGAGACATGTGGTATAGGATCATTGAGTTCAAACTCAAGGATTGCATGAATTGGACTGTTTCTTTATTTGGGTGGTGTGATGACTAATCATGACGACAGAAATGAATTTTCCTACAACAGGTGTTGATTATCCTTGGATGTGAAATGAAAAGTCTCAAATTCTTACAAAGGATTAGAAAATTTTAAGGCCTCACGATAGGTACTAATTGAATTGGAGAATTGTTAGCGTGTTAGGTTTTCTACAAAGACGTTAAAGAAATATAACTTTTAGATCTTTTATTGATGTTATTAGTGAGGTATATATAGGCACATAAGTGAGGTGTTATTGTTACAATGGTGGACACTCTATCCAAGGTGTGTTAGAGAAGATCCACATGAAAAGACTACGAACAAACATCAAGATGCTATATACAGATCGTCCTACCTAGGTCGTTCTATAAGTTGCTAAAGATGGACTTTTGATAACAAAGAAACATATCGTTACACACAAACTGCACTCTTCAGATAGCGCTTGCTAAGCTCACTCACTGTCTTCTATAAGAACTAGATTAATTATCCCCGACCAGGTCGTTACTCTCAAACTGCTAACTCATACATCATCCATGGCCATCAAACAAGCGGGGTGATGCAGGTCACTTAGGTCGCGTCCCTACTAACTAGATGATATCAAACAACACCTATATACTACATGGATGAATAAAATAATCTTCCAATCCCTTTTTCTTTATGTGGTAAAGAGGATAAACTGCGTCACCTCTTTATAATGTATGAACAAAGTTCAACCAGCCCTGTGACTTTTCTTTTCTTTTTTGGTTCAAAAGCCGCTGACTTAAAAGTACACAACTTTTAAAGATATTCATTGATTAGCAAAAAGACATTCATTCATTATTCACAAGTTCACTAAAAGGAGAAACTTTTACACGAGCTTGAAACCTCCATATAAGGATGTATTTATTTACATATGGAGAGTCTGATTTCATGCATGTACTAATAATACTTTCTTGATATTATCAACGAATATCATATGTTAATGCACCTAATTCATATAAAAGTTTTCCCACTAAAAGATGAATGGAAAGGCATCACACCTACAAATTTGGGATTTAGACTTGTGGGAAAACACCATCAAGACGACGATCCATGATTAACGAAACTGTTTCAAGAAATGAATCTTCACATGATTCCGAGAGCCCAACTTCATTTGCTTCTTGAATGATCTGCTCAATAACAGATGTATGTTTTAAGGTTTCCCTGCACATGGTACTTCCAATTGCAAATGGAGTAAGCCCTCTCCCTGCACCTTTCTTGAGAAGCATAGTAGAAATGCGAAGAATGCGAGCACACTCAGGTGGTATGTCCCACCCGTGAAACTTCAAAATCTCTATATCCTTTTCAGCATCCAATGATTTGATGTACTCAATAGTGTCGGGAGAGTAAGGTTGATGAGCTTGTGGCCAATAAAGCCAGTCGAAGGTGCAATCTTCAAACTGCAGTCAAGAAAAAAAGAAAAAAAAACTGAAGATAAGTTGGAAGATCAATGATATAGCTTAAATGTCTTTGATCAAATTTTAACCACATAAATTGTTTTAGTGATTAAATCTCATTGCTGCGAAACAAGATTGAAAGTTGAAACCGATTCTAATAGAAGAAGTTAAACATCCTCTCTAATGGTTATGAAGACTTGAAAGTAGCGATGCAATTATAGTAGGAACATGCTGATCAAATGTTGCAAGATATTAATAAATGTGAGGGTAAACAAAACCCTGAACACTAAAGTATCATTAGTGAATCACCTTAGTAAACTAATTAACCAGTGATAAAAAAAGATTTGTTAGCATACTTACAGTCTTGGGTAAGCAATAGCCATGATCAATGGGAACAAGCATGATCTTATTTTCTTTGCCATCACTGCAAACCAGTATGTTCCCAGCATGCCTATCTGCATTTGCCAACCTAATGTCCAACACAGATATCTTGTGAACCTCTTCCACTGGGAAGGCACGAGGACCCATATCCTCACAAGTTCCATTGTTTTTCACAAACATTTGCAATGATCCAATCTTAACACACTTAGAAGCATATTCATAACCTTCTGGATGATAGAATCCTCCATGCAAGCACTTAACCATCAGAGTTGGTGGTACCCCGGCGAAACCCCTATCTTCATAATAAGACCAGTGAGTGCGAGGTCCACTCCTTGGATGATCCAAAATGTATGCAGCAACTTCCCTCAATGCCCCTTCTCCAACACATGCTCCTTTCTTCAAGCCTTCACCATCTAGTGACACCGGTAGTCCCCTTGGATTATTCACAGCCATTGGTTCTTCATCAATTGGCTTGAAAACAGACACATAGTTCACACCAGATGAATCTTGCATCAAATAAGTTCCTCCGGATCCATCTGAGGAGCGAATAGGGTGATTGCCTTTCTCTAACCCCTTAGCAATAGAGTTAATTACCTCTTTAATAAGTAATGATAGCTTGATCTTGGAATTTACAATGAGAGGTTCCAAAAGGAAATCTCTTGGAAATAGCTTCTTCTCTATGACCTGAGGTTCAGTAGCCACTGACTTGTCTTTTTTCACTAGATTAGTCTTATTGTCAAAAAAATTTGATGCCTCAATTGATACTTCTAAGTCATTTTGAATGGGTCTGGCCCTGACTTTGGCAGATTTCCTAACCAGCAGGTGAATAACAGCATCATTGTTTTTGTAGATATCATTGATCAGTCTCTGATCTTCAAGTTCCTCACCATCACAGACAAGTTCCTGATCTTTGAGATCAGCAAAATCTTTCCCTTTCTTAGCAATCTGCTGCTTCACATATTCTACATTTCTAGTCCTTTCAATCTGGAACTCAAACTCCTTCCCACATACAGTCCTCACAACTATAGCTTGGAGATCTGAAAGCCTTAGCACCAGATGCAAAACACTCCCATCAGATACTCCATAATCTTGGACACAAGAATTATTTCGAGCCAGTTCTCTTCCATCAAAAACCAGTTTCTGTTTCTTCACAAAAAACCCTTTAGATGCTTGAATTCTCAGCTTCACAGAAGCAATAGAGTCAGACTCCATCACATGCATCGGAGTCAAAGAACCAGCAACACTTAGATATATCAAAATAGAGGAATTACTAAACAAACGGAAGGATTCTTCATGTCCTCTACTCCGAGCTACACTGACAACTGACATTGTGTCTCTTCTCAGTCTAAAACCCCTGTGGCTAAAATGTGCAGACAACTTATAAAAAAAATCCTGGATAAGCAAGTAGTCAGGTTAAAGCCAACACCATGATCCAAGAGTAACGAAAACAAAGAATCTCTGTGGAAATGAAACTAAAAGCTTCTTATCACGTCTTATAACAAATCGAAGCTTTGAATGAATTCATGCTTTTCAAGGAAACCAAGAGTTGACTACCTGACTAAATGTTGTAGTAAAAAAAAAATAGATACATAGTCAAACTTTCTATTTCCTGTCTTTCCAATGCTTCGAGAAATTGAGTTAATGTCACGGTTTGGTTCAGGGAAAGAAAAACTTTTTCCGGAAAACTAATAGGAAAACACCTACAAAGTGCAATATATCTCCGATCAAGTAAATGCAAGATCGAGATAGAAAGAAACAGAGAGAGAGCTCTAACGTGACGATAAAGTCACTAAAGATATATAAATCTGTAATAGATACTAAAACCCTAAATACCTGCATGAACAAAGAGAAGAGAAATAAATAAAATTATCAACAGAAACTTAAAGATTCATAGCTTTTTATTATATGAAAAATCTTCATAACAAAAAATCGAGGTCAGTTTTCATTGAAAAAGTAAAAAAGAAAGAATAACCAGAATCTAAGAAAAATGTAACAAAGATCCTGATACAGAGAACTCTCAAGAAGCTTAGTGATTTCATATATCGACATTTTTCAATAAGTAAATAATAATAAAGAAAGAAAAATGTGAACATTTGAGAAAATCTTCTAGAATTAACAAGAAAAGTATACTCTTATAAACTAATAATCAGGATAGAGCTCAATTCAAGTCTAACTAATAAGTAGATTTCATTTTCTCAGTATTTTCTTCCCATTTTCCCCGTAACCAATCAGATCAAATCAGATAGAAACTGCAACAAAATTTCAAATATAAAAGAAGAAATTGATAATGGAGGAAAAACTAAAGAATAAGAAAATTAATATTAATACCTGAAGAATCTAAGTTGGACAAGAAAAGTAGGTTAATGAAGATAAAGTGAAACAGTTGAATTCTGAGACTCTGTTTGGAGAATCGTATTAGGATATATTCTGGGTCTTCTTCTCCAAAATCTCCACTATAACATGTTATTATCAGAAAGTGAGAAAGAAATGGTTATATATAGTCCAATGGATCAGCGACTCCTGACGGATATATCGGGCTGTTAATTATCGTCGTTAGTGCTCTAACTTGTGTTATGGATGATTCATGGAGTGGGATTTACCCTAATATATTAAGTTATCAACTAATTTTATTAATATTTCTATAAAAAAATATTTCTATTTTATTTAAGTATTTCTACTTCATATTATTGTGTGTTAACTTATTTCTAATAAGAATTAAGTTGAATTTTTTTTGAATTTATAAAAAATAATACTTCTAAAACTTATAACAATACAAATAATAGGTCTAAAATTAAATCCTATGTAGTAGATTTTATCAAATCAACTCGAACTCAATTTCTTTAAAAATAATTATTATTTCATTAAAAAAATATTTTAGTAAAATATCATTTTTATTATGAATACACAATAATATAAATAAACATAATAAAAATTAATTTAATTTCAATTCTTCATATTTTTAATGTCTTTTATGTTTCATTTAATTTTTTTCTCTAATGTTAAAAATAAGTCAAGAATATTGTATAAAAATAATTAAATGATTTGGGGTTGCGATTTCTTTCTATTTATTGATTTTATAATATACAATAAAGTTACAAAATATAACAAAACTTTTTATGAACAATTGTGAATAGCTATAGATAGTTATGAGCAGTTGTTTATGGACAGTCATAGACTGCTATCTATGAACAATTATTTACAGTTAAAATGACTATAGATAATTGTAGACGATTAAATGAATATGGACAAGAAATAACAATAAATTTGTTATAGACAATTAAACTGTTAATCGAGTACAACAAAACTATTCTGAAAGTTATGTTGTCCATTGACATTGACATCTGACTTATCTCAAATGTATTGATAGAATAGTAAAAAACTTATGGTTAATGTAAATTTTACTTAACTCTAAATGTATGTTTAATTAAAAAAAATTAATAATAATCTAATTTTGCTATTAATAAAATGAAAATATTTTATATATATTATGTGTTAATAACTGCCAAAAATAACAAGAGACGTGAAGTGATATAGTGAAATACTTAGAAAAGTTTACAAATTTATTATATTAAATTTATTCGTTTCTATTTATTGGTTGCTTAGTCTTAATATTTTTTCTTTTATCTGTTTTTCAATTTTCTTAATTCTTTATTTTTCTTAGGGAGAAGAGCAAAGAATTTCGATCAATTTAATAAGCTTTATAATTCACTTAATGATATGATGGTAAAATTTATCTTTTTTTTAATCACATATTCGAATCACACAAAATATAACTGAATACACAAAAAAGTTAAATAAAAGGATTTTGTTTATAAAAGCTAACTCTTAGACAATAGTTTAAAAATGGGCATAAGTAGGATTTTTAAAAAAAAAATAGGCAAGATATTACCTTAAATTTGAAAGCAAAATTTTTAATCAATTTTATTTATAAATATATATATATTAGCTCTATTTTACAAAACATAATTATTATAAACATAAAAAAATATTAACATCTTATAAATTTATAATTAATTTTAAATACATAAATTTTTTTATTATATCATATATTAAAAAATTTATTTTAAAAAGTAAAAAATAATTTATTTTACAATAAAATAAATATAAATTTATACATATATTGAAAATGATATGCTAAATATTTTGATAATTCATAAATAATATAATACATTATTATTATTATTATTAAATATAATTATAATTATAATTATATTTAATAAATAATTATAATATTAATTATAATTATGATATAAAAAATAATATTCATAAAAATAATTAAATTAAAAAAATTGTAAAGCCTCTATATCCAATTTTTTACGAGATATAATACAAATATAGAATATTATATCACAAATTTTGTGAAAAAATATTATATAATATAATATGATTATAATTATTTTTATTATTAATATAATAAAATATATAAATTATATTAAATTAATTATATTTTAATACTTAAATATAATTATTGTTAATAAATATTTGTTATCTTAGTAATAATTAAAATTATAATAATATTAGAGATATTTGTTACAATGTAATCTATTTTTAAATTTTTTTAATCTTAAATAATATTTTTTTAAAATGTCAATAATTTTTCATAAAAATTATTGTAACTATTTAGTAAAGTTTTTAATAATTTAAAATTTTATAATTTATTATTATTATTATTTTAAATTATTTTATAATAAAATTTTGATAAGTTATTTATTATAAAAAAAACTATATTTTTTATTATATAAATATAAATTATTTTATTATTTTTTATTTATAATAAAAATAAATTGTTATTTATTAAAAATTGGTAAACGGGTATATTTTAAAAAAATAAAGTTCTGAAAATTAGTGAAAGAGAGAGAAGGAAAAGACAAAAATATTTATTTTTTTAAAAAACGTGATTGATGGCTTGTTAATTAAAAAAAGGAGAGAGAGAAAATATTAGGAGAGTTAGAAAAAATAAATGAAAAAGGAGAGGAAAAATGTGATGGGAGTTAAAAAAAATAAATAATCGGTAAATTGTTTAACAAGTTTAATTTTGATCATTTTTAAACTAAATTCTAATTAAACCAATTTTTAAATGATTATATATTAGTAGTTTTTTATAGATAAAAACCCTTAAATAAACTTTAAATTTGTATTATAACGAGTAAAAAGAAAAGAATAATAACTTTGAAATCCACCCTAATAAGAGGCTACTAGGGACAGAAGATTTATTATGTAACCATATCTTGCAACAGCTACATGTTTCGGAAGCACTTCTTGGATCACCAACAATTCTTTATGGACATATGCACTATAGACTCCAGGTTAAAGATAATGAGATCGTATTTCAAACATTTTATTTTAGATAATGCCATACTTTTGGTATGATTTGATTTATTATTGGAAACGGAAGAAAAATAAGTCTTTATTACCAGACTATTAATTAAAGCTCCGTCTTTTGGACACTTAAATAAAATGAAAATTATCAAGACGACATTTTATCTAAAAAGACACTGAATGTCAACACAAGTTTGGAGGGCAATAGAGGAGAGCCTGACCACAAGCCACACTTGCATCTGAACCATTCTCGTTTATAATTGGTGACAAAAGACGGCCAAATGGTTACATAGTTCTACATTTTGATACATCATTGTATACAACTTACTACGAAATGTAAGTAAATTCTATTGAGAAACTAAGTACTGAACAAAAATTCAATAAGTTAGATTTAAAAGGGAAAAGAAAAGGAAAGAAAAAGAAGCATCTCCATCCCACTTACTACAAACAAGAACATAAAAAGCGACCAATTCAAAGATTTTTCTCCAAGAAGTCCCAAATTCTTTCCTCCATATATATCAGATCTCTATGCTGACGTGGCATGTGACGTTCATCTGGAAAAATTAGCAGTTCATAAGGCTTTCTAGCTGCCACAAGTGCGTTAACGAGTCTAGCAGTGTGCCTAAAGTGCACGTTTTCATCTATCATGCCATGTACGAGTAATAATTTCCCTTTCATCGTAGGCACATGGTGCATTACAGATGCATATTCATAATCCTCTAAATTCATAGAAGGCAGTCCCATATATTTTTCTGTATAAAAGGTGTCGTATCCATCCCATGATGTGACCGGAGCACCAGCGACAGCACACCTAAAGACATCAGGAAACCTAGCCAAAGTCATAGCGGAAAGATATCCACCATAACTCCATCCATACAGGCCAATTCTGCTTGCTTCTGCTAGCCCTTGTTTGATTAGCCACTCAGCTCCACTAAGTTGGTCATCTGCATCAATGCGTCCACATTTGTACTTTAAGGATCCTTCAAACTTCAGTCCACGTCTAGCAGTTCCTCTATTGTCAAGCTGTCATAAGCAAATCATAGTCAAACAATCATTATTCTTAATAGCCGAGCTGTCATTATTAACCATGTCCTCATGACACTAGTAAAAACAATTTCAGAACCACTCAATGGTCAAGATATATATTTAGAAAGAGAGAGAGAGAGTACGCCATGGTTTCACATGAAAGGAACCTCATACCAACAAGAAGAAATGTGAATACTAACCTTCCACACAAGTATGCCTTTGCTTCGTAAATACTGTGCTCTCATATCAACTGTATTAATCCAAGAATTAAACACTCTCTGCACACTTGGTCCTCCATATACGCAGATCAATGTTCTATAAGGTGGTTGTCCGAAACTTGCTTCATCTGGCTTATATAAGGCCCCATACAACACAGTTCCATCATTAGCCTGTACTTGAACTATCTTTGGAGGTTCAAGTTGAAGCTTTGTAAATTTTGGAATTCCAAAAGGTGGCTCATACAGAGGCCTTATCAAGCTTCCATCTTGCAAGGAACAAAGCAAGACCTTAGGAGGAGAGTCAAGGGAGTCATGGATATCAACAAAATTATTCATATGATGATCAAGAACAACAACATGTTTCCCACTGCTACGAGTCAACCTCACCGGTGTCTGCAATGGCCGGTTAACATCAATGAAAAGTTTAGAATTGTAAAGATTAGATTCTAATGGTCCATCTAAGGTTCCAGTAAAATATACAAGCCCGGCAGCTTCATCTACACCAGCAATTTTTTCAACCATCCAGTTCCCTTCAGTTAAAGGTCCTAAACAATTTCCATTTGCATCATGCACGTAAAGGTGTCTATACCCTGTCTTTTCACTAGCCCAGATAAATCCCCCAGAATATTTGCTTACAACTCTATCTAATGGCATGAAACAATCATGTAAGTTAACCCACGTGTCTTGCTCTTCAACAAGTAAAACTTTTCGTTGGCCAGTTCTAATGTCAAATTTAATGACCTTCAAATTAGTATGGGACCTGTTCAAGACCTGGGCGATTAATATATTCCCATGCATCCAATTTACTCTGGCCAAATATTCTTCCTCATTGTCTGGTTGATCTGAACCCCCACAGAGAAGATCAATCCAAGTGATAGGACCTCCTGTGGCAGAAACTACCCCAAGACGAACCTTAACATTTGAAGCTCCTGCAAAGGGGTAAGCATGATCTTCCTGTGCATTCGAGCCAACAAAACTTTTACCTTGGTGAATAATTCTGAAAAGAGGTATCTCGGAAGAATCAACTTCTATAAATGCAATGAATTTACTGTCTAATGACCACCAATACCCATTCTTCCGATCCATTTCCTCCTGCAATCAGCAGCACAGTGAAATTTCAGGAACAGTTTAATTGAATCACCTAAATAATGTACGTTATTATGGAAAATAATGTCACTCTACATAACAAGAAAGGATAGTCTTAAATTGATATCCTCACCTGAGCTATATATTCAGCAAGGCCATGAGTCTGCAATACACAAAAACTGGGAGTCATATACAGAAGAAGACAAAAACTTAACATGTTCGAAATTATTTTTAAATCATAACCAACAATAGAACACTCATGTGCTTCTTAAATTCAATATAAGTGCAGCAAAGATTCACAAAATTCAAACTAACCAAAGTATCTCCTCTTGCACCGTTTGTTAACTGCTTTGATTCATTTTGAAACAAATTTAGAACATGCAGCTCACAGTCTCTAACATAAGCAAGCATTGTACCATCAGGGGATATGTGTGGATCAATAATTGGTGAACACGAAGTGCTTGGAAGCTTGAGCTCTGGTGTTGAACATGATAAATCCTGGAAATATATCTGCAGATAAAATATTAACCAAATCATCATAAGAATTCAAACGTTTCTTGTATATGGCTTTAATAAGTAACTGAGGATGTAAAGTACATAAAAAAGTTCTATGAAAAAAGGTATATTCTTTAATTTCAGAAAATAGAGACTAAAAGATAATGTAAAAATTACTAGTATAATATCAAAAGCAAAATAGCATTTCAAGATACAATATAACAATCCAAAATGGACGGCATCCATTAATGAATTATGAAAAGAGAACAGAGGATATAACAGTAATTATGTGGGGAGTAAGAAACAAACCCCTGCCGGCAATGGCACCATTATTACTTTTTTTCTTGTGCCTGTCTTCACCCACTCATACCATGTCACTCCCAACCCACGCTCCCTTAACCTCTCTCTTCTTAACTCCTCTTCTGGTGATATATTGTTCTCGTCGAACCCCCCATTTGGGGGACAAAACAATAGTTCTTGCTTGAAAGTTTTCAGATCAAAAGCAAAAACCTGTCTATTCAAAGTATGCTCAGGACTAAATAAATAAGTTACAAGATTGTCATCCAAACTGAAGCTGATTGCAGTTGGAGCAATATATCCAGGCAATGGATACTGCACGATTTCTTTAAGAGGGAAAAGAATAGAATCATCAACACTTTGTGCAACACTGGAGTCGGTCATGGGCATGTCGTAAGGAAATGATCGAGAACGCTTCAGATTCTTCTTACTTTTGTTGTCATCAAAAGAATGCATTACAAGAGAGCTAAGGAGCACAGCTTGGATAAACACGCGTCACCAATCTAAACAAAAGCAAAATAGGTGTTAGATTACTGGGGAAAAATATATTCTGAATGTACACCTGTTGCTGCACAAGCTTTATGTTGGAGCAACCAATATCATCATGTGTTATCGAATATAAGTAGCCCCTATAAAATCAATAAACCAATGCAGGAGAGAAGAACAGAGAGAGATGAGAGGGCTAAAAAAAAAAAAAATTCAGCTCAGTGAGGCACCGAGGCCTAAAAAGCTCTATTCCCACACACCAAATGACAAAGAAAAAGGTCAGACATTCGAGAAAGCATGGTATAGTGATTCCACAAAGTCAGGATCAAGGAAGAGTCTCTCATTTATTATGAATTAAAGTGAAGTAAAAAAATTAAAAAGTTGAATTTATAAGAACCTATCACAAAAATGGTTAGTTAATTCATAAGCTCTCTTTTTTTCCTTTTAAAAGTTTATGATAAAAGTAAAATTCGTATCAGTGATGTAAGTTTAAGGTCCATTTGATACCGTTTATCCTTTTGATTAAAAGTAAATTCAAATGAATCAAAACAATTTAAAGAGTATTTGGAAATCTTGATTAGAAGTAGTTCAAAAATTTGAAAAACATTATTTGTGCTTTTAAGAGTAATATGCATACTCTCATCCTAAGATAATTACTAAATTGTCATTCAAAACCAATTCCAATAATTTTATGCCAATGCTTCTCTTTAAATCACTTCTGACTAAAATACCATTGAAACCATTTTCAAAAAAGCACACCCAAATTGGCCTAAGTTTCTTGAGCTTTTATATGAGCATATTAGTAACCATACGAGCAAAAAAGAAATCCAACAAGAAACAAGGAAAACCAAATAATGCCCATATTTTTTAAAGTGTGATAATTGAATTGGAAACGCATTACAGACAGAGAACAGCCAATACCTGATTACAAGCTAAGAAACCCCTTTTAGAGAAATTATCCACAGGGTCCGATCACAAGCGTGAAGACTCTTCGGGACGACAATTAGAAATTCATAAACAAAAGCAAAAGCAAAAAAGTGAACTTTTTGATTTAATTGGAATTCAGAAGTAGCCGCACCGCAATATTTGAAACATAAAAGGCAAACAATACTTAACGATTTTTATTGAACCCTGCGAAAATGGTCGGCCATGAAACTGAAGAAGAATTAGAAGAACATAGCAGACTTTAGCTTCCTCAGCAGAGTCAAATCGTTATTGAATCCGATATCATAATCTAAAAGGAAAATTATCATTTAATTTATTTATTAAATTTAAATCATATATTTTTTATATAAAAATTAAAATATTATTTTTTAATAATAATTTCAAACCATCGTATACAATACATAATAATATAAAATAAATAAAATAAAAATAAAAATCCTACTCCGATCCAAAAACGATTTCTTTGAGTGTATTACTATTGTAAATCTCTTCGAATGCTAATAATAGACAAGTAAACTTTTAATACGTTTGAAACATTGTTTTTTCTTTAATAAAAGTGATTAATTAAAAATAAATAATATTATTTTAAAAAAAATTATTTTTAAATAATTAAAATATAATTAAACTTAATTTTTTAATAATAATAAAATTATAATAAATATAAAAAATTACAAAATATTAATTTAATATTTTATAATTATAAAAAATTTATTTCAATAATTTCTTAATTTTTTAAACAATTTTTTATTATAATATTATTTTTGATTTTTTATTTAATAATTTTATTTAAATTTTATATTTTTCCATATTTTAATCATTTCATAAAAAAATATTTTTATTATCTTAAGACTTTGTATAGTAACTTTAATATTTGAAAACTTCTACCGCGCCTTTCAATTTTTTTTTTTTTAATATTAAGATCTTGCATTTAGTTGAGCACCAAATATACATAGAGTGAATTCTCTCTCTCATCTTAATAATTGAAATTTCTTGTTTCGAAGTAGGAGTGTTTATTATTTTTGAAAAATAATGTATTTAGCACCTAAAAACCTTAACAATAAAAATAAAAATATACGTCCCTTTGAATTAGGATAAAAAATTTACATATTTTACATAATATTTATTACAAAATTTCTTTTATACCAAAAAAAACATACTAAAAGAAAACGAATGATCAAAATGATCAAAGTATAAGTCCCTCCCGAAAATAAAAATATTAAATGTAAAAATAAAAATATTAAGTACAATCATAAATATTAAATACAATCACATTGGATAAATGCATTTCATATTTTGTAGCTAAAATTTAATTAGTCATATAAAGGATAAGAAATTTTTCATATAAATATGCAATGTTTTTGTTTTTGAAATACATTAACACACCAAAAGAAAAGAAACAAAACAAAGTCAAAAAAATAATTTTATTTTAAAGAAAAATAATATTTTATGTGTAAAAAAATAAGAGAGAATATATTAGAAAAATATTGAGATATTTTTCTAAAAGGGAATGACAAAATAGTGAATTAGAGAAATACTCGTATAATACTATTTTAAGTTTATTTCAATTTATGGTATTATCTCTCACTTTATACCCATTAATTTTATTAATTGTAGAAATATTTTTCAGAATTTATCCCGTAAACTTAGCTCAAATTAAAATGTAAATCACGTTAAATTATTGATATCATTATTTTACTCTGTTGAATTTATTTTATTTTTAATCACTATGTATGACCATATTCAATCTGCATCGAAGAAACAGTTGAGACTTTCTGAATATCAGAACAGAGTGCAGCTAAATTCACTTATTTTGAGTTTGTCCCACCAATCTTCATGCCCTTGAGGAGGCATCTTTGAGACTATCTTTTTTGAATAACATTACACAATCACACATATACATTGGCAGGGAAGGAACATCTTTCAGACAAAATCTTTCATGGTTTGATTTTTGTATGAAAAATACATCATCTCCCTCAAGCATAATGTTGTAGATCCCTTTTTGATAATAATCATCATAAGAGTCTTACACTTGATCATCATCAACCTCACTAGTCACCACAAAACTAGGAAATGCTAGAGTTATGTCCCTGTAAAACGGGAGATTGTTGAGACTCCATATATGAGTTAAAGAGTTGTAACAAACTTGATAGTAATCAAAAAGTTTTCTACCGCATTATCAAATTGTTACTCACTTCAAATATGGGAGGGTCATATTTTTTAACAAAGATGGATGTTTTGATACAAATGCTTTCCACTCTTCGGTGTCAATTTTTCCATCTCCTTCAGTATCTGCTTCACTAAATGTCTGTACAAGACAAAAACTTTCAAATTTTCACATAAAAATGGGACAAAAATGAGAATCTCAAAATAGGCTGATACCGTGGTACGTACCTGACCCACAATCGCCTCCACAACATCATCAGAAAGTACCAGTTCTGATTCATGCAAAAGTGCTAACACCATCTCTTTCAGCTGCAATCAATTTTTTTTTTTAAATGTCACATTATAAGAAAAATATAACATATAACATAATAATTTTGCAACTTTCTCTTAAATGAAAATTCCATTAAGAAAAAAGTAAATTTAAGGGAAGGAATGTATTTGATAAACTTGCTTCCTCTCTTTCAATATAGCCCGTATGTCTCAGGTCATACAATCTAAAAGCAACTGCAAAGGGATCACTAAGAATTAGTTCACTCAGAATAAACAATAGGTGGGTTTGGTTGAAACGCTAACAGGAAAGAAAGAAAAACCGTACATGTTATTTTGTCTTCTATAGGTGCATCTGGATGAAAAACACCCAAGGATCGAACGAATTCTCCAAACTCAATGACACCGTTGTGCTTCACATCAAATAAATCAAATAACTGTATCAACAACCAAAGAAAAATATCTTAGAAAATGAAATACTACTGGTTATCTTGGAATACAGAAGCTGCCAGTATTGTTTTGAGTTGCGAGCCAAAAATCACACACCCTATCTGCAAAAAGATTCCTCTTGTTTCTGTTCCTAAATAGTGCAAACTGGAATTCTTCCTGTTACAAGTAAAAAGTTAAACAAACTGTTAAGTAGAATTGTCAAAACCAAATATTTCAGATAGCACATTGTGTTTACATAGGATCTGATGGAAGTAATATCATCAGATTATTGAGACATACCTTATGGATAAGCCCATCATCAATTATTGAGCTGCTCAATTTCTTAAAAAGCTCATACAAGGCTTCTACTTCACTCACGGTAACTGCAAATATATAAGATGAAAACAGTTTAAGCTGTAATACATTTTTCTTAACAATGAGGCGTTTAGCAGTATGCATGCTTGACTCAAACTGGAAGAGCCTATATCTACAAAACTCGAGTCAAAATATACACCATCTCAACTAATTACACTGACCATAACATCTATGCTCCTTATTAAGGTCACAAGTTTCAAGTTTCTACTCTAGTTTTATATAGTTAATGCTAATTTCATTCTAATCAAGCAAATACGAGCAAATGAAAAGGTGTGCTGAACTGAGCTATTTAATTTTTTCTGTTCACTTAGATGGTTTTTAAGTTATAGTCAGAACAACAATTTGCTAAGACGCGTCAAGGATTTCTTGAAACCTGTGCTGAGATATACAGGAGAACACTACCCCCACGATCCATACTCACAAGGTGTTTCGGCAGCAAGAATAGCAGGCTTCTCATAACCAGGTGCTTTAGCTTTCTTCGAGACACAAGATCCCATTTATGTAAGCATAGTTCACACTCATAAAATTTCTTGGAAATCAGTAGATATTGAAGATCTGATCACCTGTCAACATTTAAGACAGTCAATTCCAATGAATCTTAGATCCACCAACAACAAAGCTAGATATATACTGTGCCATGAGAACAAATATAGTAAGTTAGTAACTAATAAGGGTTCTGACAATAAAAAAAATGCTTGTGAAATTTTTATCAAAACTACTTTAAAGCTCGTGCTTCATGACAAAAGTATAGATTATGTGCTTCTTCATGAAAACGTTTTGTCTTAAATCAGTTTTAACATAAGCAAAAACATATAAACCCCAAGTCTACTTGAACCTTTTGCATATTTCTTATCACAGACACTGCATTGATATAGAATATGGATGAGTAGATAGTTTTCTATAAGCATAAACACGCAATTAGTTCTTAAACGCACAATGGATGTATGCATGTGGACATAAAGCAGCCAAAACAATAGCCCATGACGTGGACTTACTTATAACATAGCAAAAATCAGATCAAGAATTGATAAAACCTTCAAGCAACACTAGGGTTTTTCTAAAACTATAGTAGACATGTGTAAAGAGTTTTTTTTTTCTTTTTTCTTTCCTCTCTCTCTCTCTCTTCCCAAATATAACTGAGCATGGTTGTCGTTCATAGTTGTTCCCACCTTTTTTTTCTTCTTAACACTTTACTCAAACAATTTGGTAGTAAGACTCTAAAACTTGAATAATGCTGTGGAACACAACTTTTGAATCCTGTTTTCACCAATATCACGTATTATCTATTGAAATTAAAAGAGAGAAAATCAAAAGTAGATAAATAATGAAATATAAAGGTCTGCAAAGAAGTGCAAAACAGGACTCTCAGTTAGCATTATTCCTAAATCTTTGTTGGCATGACCATTAAAACTTATATCATAACCCAAAGTCAGAAATAATGAACTCTGAGCAGCTTAGCTCATTACAATAGTAAAATCGGCGAAGCAATTAAGTTAGGATACGAATACAAAGCCAAAGAAGCAGAAAAATGAAAGTAAGATATAAAGATCTTTTCTTTATGCGTTTCTTCTCATTGATAAAAATCAAAGAAAACATAAAAAGATCAATTAAAAAGTTGAAAGAACCAAACCCAATTTCAATTTTCCAATGAAAACATAAAATGTCTTTAGAATTTAAACAAAAATCGAATAGAAAAAAAAAACAGAATCGCCATTCACGCAAGAGAAATCAGATAAAGAAATAAAAAGTTCACCGATTAGAATTGTGGCAGATAGCTGAGGATGTTAATGCGTAAGACTAATAAATTTGGTGTTGTTTGTGACATCTTCTTGTTCGAAAGAGAGAAACTTTAAATGGGGGCGGCTGAGTAACGGGTTCAACGTGTCAATCTGGGGGGAGGGGGGCTGAGTAACGGGTTGAACGTGTCAATCTGTATTGAAATTATTCATTACGAGTGATATTTTAGATAAATAAAATTTAAAATTAATATAAATTGTGTTTAAAAAAACATTTAATAAGATATATATATATATATAATAATCTAATTAATAAAAAATATATTTTATCTGTATACTCATTTATTTATATATTTTTATTTTTTAAAAAAATATTTTTTTTTCAACTTAAAATATATAAAAAGATAGTTGTTTTACATTAAGAAAAAAACGACCTATTATAAATAATTAAAAATAAAATTATATATATAAATGCAATTTAACGTGGTTTATTTGGATGTATATGTGTTTTCAATGTTCTATCTCAACCTTTCCTGCAAATGCCATATCCCTGCACTTTAAATATGACTTGATTACGACATAAAAAATAAAAAATAAAAGACATAGGATGAATATAAATTTGCCAACCGGTGTTTATAAAAGACGAAGTCTGCGTTTCTATAAAAGAACGGTTGTAAGGGTATCTTAATGTTTTGATACTAAATTTAGTATAAAATTGCTTTAACCTTATTTAATATTATAAATAATAATGTATTAAATTTCACGCAATATTATTTATCTTAATATCTGTTTATAAATAAATTTTTTAATTTTTTATTATATATAATAAATTAAAATTAAATATATTATTTAAAATTAGTAAAAAAATAACTAAATATAACTTTTGGTATAATATATATTACAGTTTTAATAGAATATTTTATTTTATAAAAAAATATACTTTTTAATATGTGTTGAAGAAAAATAAAAATTTGATGCAATATAAAATAGTACAAATTTTAGTGTAAAATAATATTAAGGATTAGAGATAGTCTAAGGTTTTTTTTATTTTGTTAAATGAGTTAATATAATTCTATAATTTGTGGATGGGTTACTTTAATTAAGTAATTATAAAAATAAAATATTTTATAATGAAAAGTATATTTTAATCGCTAGACTAAATTACATAATTTTAAGTAACTGTAAGATTAAATTGAATTATTTTTAATAATTATAAAATTAAATTTATTCAATTTTTATAATAATATAATTTATAATATTTAATTCAAAAATAACAAAACTAAATTTAACCCTTATGAAATTAACGGGCAACAATTACATTACCTCTATAACTTTTCTCTTGTAATAAAATATAGAACTTTGTCATCATCCACCAGGCATTAGAGTATAAAAAACCCATAAAAATAATAATAATACCAAAGATACAAACTTATAACTCTTTAAAAATATATAAGAATTTTAAATTATATATCTATATATTTTTTATTTCGTTTTTTTGTGGAATGTGAAGTGACTTGTTTTTTTAAAATAAATAAACAGATAAAAATTAAATACTGAAAGAAATAGTAAGCACTCTCTCTACTTATAAATAAATTGCATGATACCACAATACTAGTTAATTACACTTAGGTAATTATATGTCACATGTTAAATTTTTAATGAATCTTAATTAAAACACTTAAATTGGATGATAATTAGTGTTAGAATATATTCGTAAACTCATAATTTATATACAGTAAAAAATATTTAGACTTTACCTTCAAACTAAATTACAACGAGTTTCTTTAGTCTTCCGTAAACTTCGAAACTATGACCAGGTCTTTGAGTCATTAAGTCAATAGATTCATAGAATCTGTTGACTTAAGGATTATATAACATGTTCGAAGTTGGGAAAGAGCGTAATAAATGGATCGTAGTTCAGTTTAGAGGTAGAGTCCACGAACCTCCATTGCATAAAAGCTACGAATCCACGTAAATAATCCTTATAAAAATGCGTTTTTTTAATGTTAAGATATATTCATAGACGCATAACTTTTATACAGTGGAGGATCCTCATATTACACTTTTAAATTGAATTACAATGTATCCATCGTGATAATATTGTAACACATTTTAAAGTATAAAAAACTATATAGAATTACTTTTAAATTTATGGTATAATGATTTTTTAAAAAAAAAATCTTTTATTTTAAAACATAAATATGTATTTTAATTAAAAATATATAAGAAAATTCATTATCTCTTCTTACTTGATCCCGAGCTATAAATAAAGTAATAGTATGATGATTTAAGGAAAAAAAATGATTTTTGTCCTAACAAAAAGGACAAATGTTCTTATTTATTTTATAATCAACCACATGGACGTTTTTAGCAAAATTAAATAGTTAAAGGAATATATATATATATATATAGTGGATGCTCAATCCTTAGCCATGAGTCCAAGTCCCCAACGACATAAAGTGATAAAGAATGGTGAGAACGGAAGATGAATTGTGGACGCTGAAAAGAGATGATTACTACTACTATTATTATTTACTTTATATATCCATGTTACTATCAGCCACCGTAAGACAGCAAACACGAAACATGTAGATTATTCCTTTAAAATAATATTTATAACTGTTAAATAGATAAAAGATTTTATCACGGTTTATATAGGATATAATAATTAGATATATATCATTATAATTGAAAAATAATATTTATCATTAAATAGAATAAAAACTTTATGACAGCCTGATACTGCAGGAACAGAACACGATTGTAATAAAAACGTTGTCCGTTAGTTTTACGAAAAATAATAAATTAAAGATAAATAATATTATTTTAATAATTTTTATTTAAAATATCATTATTTTTTAATTAAAATATATATTTTTATCGATGATAAAAATAAAATTTATTAAAAAATATTTTTTAAAAAATAAAAAATAATTTAATTAAATATATATATATATATATAATTTTAATAGGAAATTAAAATTAATAAATATTAAAATAAATAATGTACATTAATATATATTAAAATATTATTAAATATTTATGTTTTAATTATATTTAATCATTCAAATAAAAAAATTAAAATTTAATAAAAAAATCATTAAAATAATATGAATGTAATTAATTAATCTCCTTTATAAAGTTAAAAGATTAAATGATATTGTTTTTAACTTAAGAGACTATACAATCTAAATAACTTAATTTAAAAAATTTTTATAATAATAATTTATTTAATTAATAGGTATTATATTATTTTAACACAAGTATCTTAATCATAATTTTTTTATTATAAAATTAATTATTTAATTTATGTAAATTTAATAATATATTATATCTTGAAAACATAAAATATGATAAATTTATTAAATTATTATAAATAATCATTTTATACGTAAAAATAGGTGTAAATTAATAAATATTTTATAAACTCAAATTTATTAAAATTTTAAAAAAATAATTAATCTTAAAGAGATTTATAATTAATTGAAATGATAAGTCCTTTCATTTTTAAAGTAAGGGATCACATTTTAAAATTTTCATAATTTAAATTAATTTTTAAATTTTTTACCTATATGATTGTTAAAAAAAATCTTTTATAATGTCCATGACATAAAATTCATCAATTATTTTAGATTTTAAATTTTTTTAAGATAATTTAAATTAATAAATTTATTTTGGATGTAATTTATTAAAAACGTGGAATATTATAAAAGAACCATATAAGATATAACAAGTCTTATCTAAGGGCATAAATGTTTGGGCCGGCGTTGGTTGGCACTTAGTAGCTGATTACAATTAGCTATGCTAATCATAATTAGCAAACAAAACTATATATACAAGCACAAGTATATCAGAATAATATGGGTGGTGTTAAATGAAAAAAAAACTCACTTCATATAAAGATTACAATCGATAAAATTTTATGTTATAATAAAATTATATTTTTATTATATATAAATATAAGATATTTTTTAAAATGTAAAAAATTATATTACCTATTATATTTTTATTTATATATATACAATAATAATTATAGAAGTTAAATATCTTATTTTATTATTAAAATTATTAAAAATTATATATTAATAAAAAAGTTATTGAATAAGAGTTCATATCCATCCTTAAAATTTATAATAATTAAAAAATAATATCTTTATTTTAAATTTAAAAATATATAAATTAATATTAAGAATATCATTTATGTTATAAATTTTAAGAGTTATTTTAAAGAATTTTTAAAAATGTTATTACATGAATAATGAAGAAGAATGCATGAAACCTTGTGAAACTATGAGAAAATTTATTTTAAAAAAAATAAATTGTTTTTTCTCTCTCCATGTTATATAAACAATACAAATTGCACGTTTGAACAATAACATTAAAAAATAGCTTTAAAATCTCCCAAAAAAAATACATAACTACTTTTAAAAGCTAAAAAACATATATTGTATTTTCCGGCATAAGTAAGCAATAATCGTCTTTATGAAAACACTTTATTCTAAAATAATTACTACATTAAATCATTTAAAAAAAATAAGTAATGAGTCTAATTATTAAATAAAAATATATTTATACGAAAATAGAATAATAATATATCTTAAGACAATATTATTAATATTTTAATTAAAATTAACACTTTTTATATAAATAAATTAAATCTTTAAAGAAAGAGTTACGCATCCTCTAAAACATCCTCAAATATAAAAAATACGTCATCTGTTGACCATATATATTATTATTATTATTATTAAAAGTCACTTTCTGTTGCCTTTCTATTTTATATATTAGTTTATTAATTAATAAATACGACAAGATTACTCACAAAAGGATGCGATGGAGTATATCAGACGTTAATTAGGCATATTCAAGACTTTATTTTATTTTATTTTTATTAATCAAAATATTCAAGACATTTTGTTAGTCAGAAAATTAAACATAAAATAGATTTTGTATTACTATATATAATTATTAATTAATATAAAAGTAATTAAGAATACACAAGTTTTTATTTTAAAAAAATTGCACATAAATCATCCTTTTTATTAAATAAAAAAATATTATATAAATAAAATATAAACTTAAATTAATAAATTCATACCACCTAAAACAATCCATATACAAATTTACCATACAATTTAAAAATATTTGCTTGGATATGTTGTCCTTTTATGATATCTTTTATAACTTATTACGAGGATGCGAGTCTTGACCTGTATAATTGATAATTAGCAGTCTTTAATGCAAGTTTGAACAATAACATTAATATATATATATAAATTAGTATAAGATGTTAATAAAATTTATTAAATAATTTATTAATTTTTAAAATTTATTTTATTTTATCTCATTTAATTTTAAGATAAGATAGTAATAAAAAAATATTAATTAATATATTTTATTTTTCGTATCTAAATGAAATAAATAATAATATAAAAATAATAAATAATTATTTATAATTTAAATTTAATAAAAAATATTATATAATATATATTTAAAATTATTTTCAATTAAATAGAATAAGATAATATGATATTTAAACAAAAAAAAAGTAAATGTTATAACATGAATTCATTAAAAAAAATTAGTAAAACTTTGAGATAAAATAATTTACTTTAACCTAAATATCATAAAAATACTACAAATATAATTAATATTATTTAATATAGTTTTATATATTATAGTATACTATCTAATCATATTTTATTATATTATTTTAAAAAAATATCATAAATTTACAATATTAAAAAGTTTTCTTTAAAAAAATGTTTTGGGTCTTTATCTCTTAATACCGCCAATATTCTTTCTGCCACTTTGGGAGACCGAGACCCCATAATTGTTATTTAAAAGGCTATGATGTGTTGGATTAGAGTAATATATTATATTGATATAAGATAATAATGATAATATTATCTTATAATATTAAAGTTTTAATTTATTTAATAAATTTTTTTAGAATTTTCATAAAAAAAAATTGTCTTCTATAAGAAAAAAAGTGATTTAAATAAATAAAATATAATAAAATAAATTAAAAGTATAAAATAATTTTATAAAAGATAAAAACTCAGATATTAGAAATAATATATTATATTGATTAAAAATAATATTATAGTGAAGTTTATAAAGATTATATATATTTTCAAGTTAACATTTTTGAGATTAAAATTACTATACTTATTATAGTTTTTTTTTTTCTAAATGAAAAGTGTTATATTATGTTATCGACCTAAATTTTAAGCAGACTTATTTAAGGTCAAAGACCCTTTTTATTTTGAGTAATTCAATTTCTAAAGCTTCAATATAAAAATTAAAAAAAATTGCTAAAGCAAAAATTGCTTTTTCTAGAGCAACTTACCGTAAAAATGATTTTCAGTTATTCGGAATTAAGTTAATATTTCTCCAACAATAATAATATGTTTCATCAGATTTAGGCAACATACAGACAATTGGTCCTTTTTGATCGGAAATGTTTTGATTATATATTAAGTATTAAACTAGTAAACTATTTAGTGGTACATCTAGTAATATAATAGTAAAATTTACAATTATTTAAGTCAAAAATCCAAATCACAAGTGATGTGAAACTGATGGAGCAAAAGGAATGGCAGAAAGCTGAATCAAAGGCTAAGGAAGTTGAAGCAGCAGAATCTGCAAAGAGAGGTGCAAGAGCTGTTGTTGCGTCAATACTTCCATCGAAGTTGTTTAATAAGTAAGTTACTAAAAATTATCCATTGTTTTTAGAATAAGTGATAACCTAATATTTAAAGCCAGATTAATACAACTTTTTCTTTTAAAAAATAAATATCTAACATAAAATAAAAAAATAAAATAATCTAATTGATAAGAAATATATTCTAAGAATAATGAATAACACAATAACAACTCCGAACTGATACATAATCTGCACAATCTATTGAAATTGCTAAAGCTAACTCGTCAAATATAGAAACAGAGGACTCAACAGAAAGCAACCATAGTGGAAAATTCACCAAATGCTGAAGCAAAAGCGAATTTAGTCATTTATGATATTCTAAATTAACAATTCTCTTTTAATATTGGTGAGAGTTTTGGCTTTGAGGCTTAAGAAATTTGGTGAATTTTCTCACTTGTTAATATGGTGTACAGAAGCACGTTTTCCACTTGTATTATTTGTTTTTTCTTCCTGTTTTGTGTCTTAGTTGTTCTAGATTCGAGACTAGCAATTTCAAATCATAACACAAACCATCAAACCTACAATCTCAAAATAACAGACACCATGTTTACCACCAAACTAATTGATATTGCTCGATGGGTGGCTTAGGGTTACTTCCATTCTGTCTTCTTACACCTAACCCTACCAATGCGGCCCAGGCATGAACCATAGGACACATTTTCTCTTTAGCAAAAATAAAGAAACCACCTTTTTCATACTATATAAAGAGACCACTTATTTTTTACATTGGAGTTCCCCCTCATTTACATTGAAGGTTTACTTTAGCAAAAATCACATTTGTAAATGTTTTCCACCAGCTCATATCAAAGCATAAAGACAAGGATTTCAATATTTGCATAATGTATTAAAGTCAATAAAATGTAAGTTTTTGAGGTGATAAGCAAAAAGATGTGGGGAAAACCTGCCTATTACACAATTATTAAAGCTGAACAATCCCAAGCCTCAATAGTATTCATCCGTTGCTACACACACCAGAACAAGCTGGTAAGGGTACACAGCACACAAGTGTCCCAAAACACAAACAGAAAATGATTCAAAAAAATAATCGTCCTCAGCTACATAGATTTGGTATGCAGCCCCCAGGCATCAGAATTCTGTTCCTTCCATATCCTTCCTGTAATTCTAAGCTTTAGTTCTTTCCTATCACCACCAGAGAAGAAAAGTGCCATATCTCGTTGAATAATGAGACCCTCATGGCTATCCCTGACCTTTCTGTGGCTATTGCGGATGCTTTGTGAGGTACCCTCCAATATGAGCTTCCTGCCACTTGCCCCAACCTCGAGGCTGTATCTATACGTCCATGCATCATTCTCGTCACCTATGAAATGAAGAAATCCCATATAAACTACCTAGCTGGAAGGCCTCAAAATGCAGGCAGAAGTATTGACCAAAACAATGGAAGATCTAACATTAAAAACCAGGAAAGCCACTAGATTTATAGTCACTGAAAAAAATTTGTTACCCTAGAATACATATGAATGTTGCATGATATAAGATCCTATTCTTTGTGCATATATAAATGATGTAATATAAGAAAGTTCTGAATTCATGCAACTTTTTCAAGCAAAAAAAGGAGAAATAAGTAAATGAAAATATAACCAATGATATAATTATCAGCAATGGAAACTATGAGAAAACACATATATTGAGAACTTGAGTAGCAGACAGAAAGGGTCCGAGCCATCCAGGAGAAAATTCACAGCACCAGCTATGAATATAATGTGATAGAGCCATGATATGGAAAATGAAAGGGTTAAAAGAGTATTTTCTGTTCCAAAAAAAAAGATTCCAAAAAAACCAATCGATAGAGGAAAATAACTCATTGGAACCTATATGTACGATTGTGTTCTATTATAAATTATTCTTTGGTTAAAATAAAATATGCTGCATGTACAAACTAGACAAGTCACATGTTGAATGGAATTGAAAGTTAAGTTACATCCAAAGACAATCATTCTTACTGTAAGCATCCATGTAGCATTCTCTACTTCCCGGGGATTAGATTTCACATAGCGATGGTTAAATGTACATCTAGTATGCATGTCTACTTTGTTATCATCCCTCAGATGAGCAACCAGAAAAGGAATTATCCCCAACAACAGAACACTCTGATCCAGCATAAGGGTAATACTATAGTCTGAAATTGCACAGTGATTCATGCTTAAGTTTTCTATAGTATCGAAATATCTTGGGGCATCCAAGATTATAAAATTTGCATGGCAATTCAAGTGATTCAACCACTTTCTCCAATACTAAACACCTAATGTCTCTAAGTTCTTGCCTACGAGTGGGGCAACAGTTGTGTACCCTTGTTTAACAAGTAGAACAAAATGTGTGTCCATTGTGGCACTGTGAAGGAGTTATATCGTCAACAATAATATAAAATGATTTTGATTTTATAATGACAGCTACAGTACAGACCTCAGATAAAATTAAAACTTGAAGGAAAAATATTTCATCAAACATTCTTATACAACGGTTATCTAACGCAATAACCAGGCTCCCAATCAAATCAGCAATACAATTCCAAAAACTACATCTAGTGAGGTTTAAATAAAGAAAACTAAGAAACAGGTTGAACACTTTCATAAATTATTCCACTCTTCAACAAAAGTGTGATAGTGATTGCAGTCTATAGGGCTTTTAAGATAGCTTGCTTTTTCTAAGAGGCCTAAAGTACACAAACAGGGATATTACAAAAAAAACTCAACTTCAGAAGGTAAAACCAAGCAGGGTGATAGAGACACAAGATTTCCCAGCATACAAACACTCTCATATTTGATCATTTCACTGAGGCTTAAGATAAAAAGTAAACTTATTTGCAATAGTAACATTTCTGGAATACAAATATTCACATGTAAATATTCAAAAAGAGGAAGTAATATTTACCAAGAATCTTCATTCCCCTAATAATAAGTCAATATAAGTATATAACCTAAGTTCCACAAAAATCCACTGAAGCCTTGCAGATTTCCAACAAGCAAATTCTTTATGCATCAAAATTCCTCAAACCCTTCTAAACCCAGATTTGTTATTCCACTCAAACCCACCCAGCCCCATCAAAATCATAATTTCTGTCCAATAACAATGTTAGTACCGTTCACATTAAAACAAAATTCTAAGATAAACATGACTGAATAAAAAAAATCGAAAAAAAAATCAGAGAGAATCAAAGACAAGGAACATGGTGGATTGGTGGATACATAGAATTGGGGCAAACAAGGCATTCTAGCAACTCACGGATGCTTGTGGCTGGAGAAATGACTGTTGGACCCACCATAGAGCCATTGGTGATACCAATGTTTCGAGGCTTAGAAGAAGAGAACTTTATTGATGAGGATGTGAATGGGGATGAGTATGTGAATGAAGACTAGTATGGTGTTGGTAGATCTCATCTTCATCAAGACCATCTAAGGATCATACACACCCAATGCTATCAAGGTCCATGTTTTAGACCATAGAAACCAAGCCAGCCTCCCAAAAGTATAAAATAATCGAATTTTTGAAATACCCACCAAATTAACGACAAAAATCTGAGATTTTTTACTAGGTCTATCTGCTCATATCTCAAATTTTCCTTGTCCATCCTTCATGGGAAATTTATGGGGAAGAAGATGAAGGGAGAGGAAAAAAGGGGAGGGAAAGATGGGATGATTGGGATTCTAAGTTACCAAACAACCCCTCTATCGGAAAGGAGGTTCCCTTCTTCGTTCTCTCCCTCTCTCTCTCCCTCTCCCCTTCAGGGGTGTTTGAACTGTGAAGAGATATGAGGGTGACCGTTGATTCAAAGCTTGGTAGAGTAGGATTGAAATCTGACGGTTGCAACAATTCGTGATTTGTTTAATTCGGATTTTGGTTAGGATAAACAATTGTAGATTAAAGAAAAGAAATCTATAAGAGCTATATATCATTCAAAGTGAGACGCGTGATTAATATACCTTTTTGGTGAAAATTTCGTTTTTTTGTGTAACTATTTATTAAAAATCGTAGGAAAAAAAATTAATTTAATTACATAAAATTTTATTTTTAAATTCTTAAAAATATATATTTATTTGTCTCACCAAGTAAATAAATATATATTTTTTAATATTATATAAAAATAAATATATATATTTTTAATGAAAAAAATTAAAAATAAAATTATATTAAATAATTAAAACATTGTGAAAAAAATCTGATAGGAAATAAGGTAAAATATTTGGTTCTAATTTTGTTTTCTTTTTGGTTTTCATATACTGTTGGTTATGTATCTTATATCTATACTATCTATATTCATTTTATACATTATAAATCTAAATTACAAATATTACCCAAAATAATTACTATATTGTCCTTAATCCTTAAATATTGTATAATTTATTATTTAGAAGTCATATTTATATATATATTGTCGATGAAGAAAAGGGAGAAGCAACTGTGAATTATATAATGAACATTTCACTAATTATTATACAATGCAAAAAATATTATGTACAATCATTAGTGGACAAATAAATGACTAATAATGTTACATGCTTGCAACGACAGAAGGAATTTCTGATTCCACTTCATGCTCTGCTTCCGTCCCCTCTGTAGTTGCGGACTGTAAAATAAGAACCAAAATGAGTATCAGAGTTTTTTTTTTGGGGGGTCAGATTAAAAATTGGGGATCAGAGTTCCGTTATCATGGGTAATAATATGCAGCGGAAAAATACCAAAAAAACTAATAATTGTAAACACACCTGTGAATCCTTTACTTTCTGTTGAGAAAGATAACAATCCAATGTTCCTTTACCATAGAGGATTTTAGCACCACAAGTACTGCCCTGGTACTCTACAACCTCTTCATCCACTACAACTGCATCGATGATGTCGTCCCCTGTTCTACCATTGGGGATCTGCAAAGGGTTTAAACGAATTTAACTATTAGGAAAATTGATAGCACAACTTAAGTTATAAGAAAGTGGGGGTAATGCCTAATCCTCTTATGTATGCACGAGGAATGCTAATTATATATGATTCTCTATTCATATCAATTATAATGTACCATACGTCATGTAATCTAAAATATGATTAACTTCTCACTCTTCCTAGATTATGGTAGCCATGACTGGTGTGATGCATATCTTCGTTCAAGATTGCGTGCAGTTGCATTCTTAATGTATGTATTTCTTTTAAGAGACATTAACATTAACAAACCGGTAATTGCATCATTCTAGGTCATTCTAAGCTGTAATTTTTTCTGGTGTTCGTTGTGTAATGCTTAGCTTAGCCAACGAAAGAAGATTACAGATACCTCATACATAGCATCCATCAATATATTCTCAAGTATTGCTCGTAATCCACGGGCCCCAGTGTTTTTAGATATTGCTTTTCTAGCAATTAGTCTCAACGCACCTTCTGTAAGATGCAGCTTTACCTGAACGAGAGGGAAAAAAATTAACTGAATAATATTACAGACAAGAACACTACTCAAACAGGCGGCCAGGGAAACACATTGCGATAAAAATCAGCAAACAAATGCTCATGAATCAATCTTGAATACATGACAGGGACAACCTGGAGGCACAAAGGAAATGAATCTGAAGAGAATAACTCACATTGTTCATCTGAAACATTTTCTTGTATTGCTTCCCGAGGGCATTTTTGGGCTCTGATAGCACCTATAAAATTTCAGCAATTTAGAAACTTATACGAACCCAGAACAACTGGCGACACTAAAAGTTCTGAAGAATTAATGGCACTTTTCAGAATTGTTCCTAAAAGTTCCAATTGTAGAAAGAAGGGGGAAATTTCAATAAAACATCCTAAGAAATGTTCTTGGAGAAATGGGGGAAGGGGGAAGGTGCAGATTCAACTTCGTATCAGTACAGCAGAATCTATATAATATTAACCTGGACAAGCTGATCTTCACTAAGTGCTGACAAACTGACAAGGACAGGAAATCGCCCAACAAACTCGGGAATCAAACCATAAGCAATAAGGTCACTACTTTCAACCTGCCAGAAACAAAAATTAAGCAATCCGAATCAAGATTCAACAATGTATCATTTATTGAATTTTTTGAATAAGAAAATCTGACAAAGAAGAGAAGAATTAATAATTAAATTATTAAAAACTGATGTTCACTTACAGTCTCCAATAAAGATGATGTAACAGCACCATCTGTGACACGACCAGTCCTCATGTTTGCACGAACTGGGGAACCAAACCCAATAGAAGAATCTTGACGCCTAAAAACCCACACAAAAGTCTACTTATCATTTTCTTTATGGAATAATTGAAATTTAATTGAAGACAGCAATAAGACAACTCCAATGAATTTATGTTGGGCAAACCTTTCTGAAATTGTTTTTTCTAAGTCAATAAAAGCGCCTCCACAAATAAAGAGAATATCCTTCGTGTCAATCTGTAAAAAAAAAAAAAATAAACAACTAAGCCCAAGCATCTTGCACAAATAAGCAAAGGGACTTCAAAGGTCAGCAAACAGTAGTAATATAAACTTAATTTGCAAACCAAATACAAAAACACCTACTTTCTTCTATCATAAGCAAAAATGAAAAATTTAACGCATTGTCTAGTAGCAAATCAGAGAGTTAGAACATAATGGTATAATTCATTAAACATCAAAATAGATATGTACCATAATGTTGCAAGTTATTACAATGTAAGTATACCTGAATATTTTCACCTCTGGGATGCTTTCTTGCTCCCTTCTCAGGAACATGGACAACCTAGACCAGAAAGAACGTTATATCATGTTCCCAACTGCATCAGATTCAATTGATTGAGAACAGAATAGATAGAACACGTCACCAATATTTAACTCTAGCCAGCACAAGGAAAATGCAACTTACAGTTCCTTCGAGCATCTTCAATAGTGCCTGTTGAACGCCCTCACCAGACACATCTCTACTAATATTGAGGCTTTCGGCCTGCAAATCAAGACCAGAAGATGTAAAAAATCAAGTAGTCTGCAACCTTTTTCCTCAGAGAAACAGGATTCATTTTGAAAAGGTAGACACTATATACCCTTTTAGTAATCTTGTCAACTTCATCGATGTAAACAATGCCTCGTTGTGCTGCAGCAACATTGTAATCAGCGACCTGTGATATACAGGAAAATGGACAAATTAAGAACATGAAGAGGCATAACAGCACCTATTTATGAATAAGATAAACCATAGAAGTAAGAAGACTGTACAGATGCTCTAAGGGTATTGGTTCATGTATTTTTTGTCATTTGTTTTCATAGAATGCAAAAGCACATATATAAACATGAGGGAATTACTGAAAGGAGTTTGTATAATATAGATTCCACGTCTTCTCCCACATATCCTGCCTGCAAAAACCAAGAATAAGTCACAGGCAAGTCAAGTAAAATATCATACAAGAATGTTTTCTTGCAATGGAAGCCGATACTTAGAAGGCCAAGTGAAAATAAAACAGACAACACACACACACACACATCAGTTCTACAGACTGCAGCATACAAAATTAACTATTAAAACAACTACATATTAAATCTCACAAGAGAGAGAGAGAAAGAGAGAATAAAAAGGATTCCCTCGACACAAGGAAAGCCATCCTTCTCATTCACAGAAGAATACATTCTAAATAACAATTAAGCCATAAATAGATCAGGAGTTGAACAGAGAAATTTAAATTTTAAGTTTCTCAATAAGAAAACAATCATGAATAAACAACTTGCCTGGGTCAATGTTGTTGCATCTGCAATAACAAAGGGTACATTCACAAATCGTGCCAAGGTTTTGGCAAGTAATGTCTTCCCTGTCCTTGATGCAGAGAGAGAACGAGTGAGGTAATTGAAACTATCAAAATACACATAGTCAGAAGGACAAGGGAAAATAAAAAAAAATACTCACATTACATAACTTTTTTTCCTTTTAATTTTGGATGAGAAGTTTAAGAACAAGACATAGGAAACCTAACTGACGAAATTCACAACATTGAAAAGCGGAATGATCAAATAGAAATATCAATCTATCCAAATAACTTTTTTTCCTTTTAATTTTGGATAAGTCTTCTAAGAACAAGACATAAGAAACCTAATTGACGACATCCACAACATCAAAAAGCGGAATGATCAAATAGAAATATCAATCTATCCAAAATCTCACTCCACTAAATCTTTTGCAAATGTAGAACTCAAAGGCATATTAATATCAACAATATAATGACAGTTGACATAAACTCAACACATGAAAAGCAGTTGAGAATGAGTACTACCTGAGCCTGTTGGTCCCATCATAAGAATGTTACTTTTTTCAAGTTCCACCCGGTCATCATTTATTGCATCAGCTATTTGGTTGTCCAAATCTCCGACAGGCCTAACATCCACAAAAAGAGAAAGCAAGTTAGAGTTCATATCCATGCAGAATAATTACTACAAAATAACCACCAAAAGCTACATCTGATCTAATCCCCAGGCCAACTAATTCCTTCCTGATGATAAACCCTTCTTTTAAGAAATCAATAACCTAAAACTTGTGCCTCTTTCCAATCTAATTTTTTTAAGAACTATTGAAACCAGCAATCACCTGTTTTGTAGGGACTCGTGATAAATTCTCATGTAATGATTGTAAACAGCCACAGAAAGCACCTGTAAACAAGATATAGAATGAGGAACCTCAAGAAGCACTTTCGAAAGACTCACATCCAAATTCAGGAAAAATAAGCAAATAATGGAAGTAATTGAAGTTACCTTCTTGGCCCTCTCTTGCCCAATAACAAACTTGTCAAGTCCTTTACAGATTTCCTTCGGCGTTGGAAAATTACCACCCATATTCGATCCACCCCAACCATCATCCTTAGAATTCGACTCGAACCTACCACCCGAACCAGGGTTTGAACCACCACCACCATCGCCACCGCCTCCACGAACTACATCCACGCTCGGGCCCAATCTAACTATAACCCCATCACCTGACCAAACCTCAGGTGGATCTCCATACGAGCTCGAGCTCAAAATAGTGTTATTACGCCAAATTCTACTCGATACCTCCACATAATTGCCATAATTTTTTTTGCTAGCCTCTCGGTAGTTGAAACTTTTGGTACCCTTTTCAACAAAATCACCACGGAGAGAGACTGGTTTGAACGAAGTAAAGTGGTAAGGAGTGTTCATGAAAAGGTCTTCACCTTTGGTACAATATGTACAGCGAGAATTGACCATACGACTTGCGTGCATATAGTTGAGGACAAAGTACCTGAATTGAGAGATTGTCAACGACGCCATTTCCTTGTAGCGCTTCGATCGGAGAGCGGCAGCCATCGGATAGTGAACGAACATCTGGAGGATTATTGAAAAATAATAAAGACTAGGCAGCGAAAGCTGACTTTTTTGGGGGGGGGGGGGGAAATATGGTAAATTTAAGTGGGTTTATCGAGGATTTGTGAGAATGTTCATGTATGGCTGGAGACTTTTGAGAAGGAAATGGATTTTAGAAAATAGAGGACGAAGATATTTGAGTATACAGCAAGAAACTGTCTACTGAACGAGAAAAAGTTTAATTTATTAATTTTAAGAATATATTATTAATTTTTATATAAAAATAAATTCTTTATAAAATATATATGTATATAAATAAATTAATAATGATAATATTTTTAACTCAATTATAAACATGATGCATGTAAAACTTCCTAACTACCCCTCAAATTTTGCTTTTGCTTTTTGACTCTTTTTCGCCTCTTGAGGGTTGTCAATTATATTTCTATGCCGATGAATGTTTTCATAGAAAAGGGAAGAATGCAATTGAATGTCAATTTTACTATATTATGATACCAGTCCTCAAACCTTTTGCTTACAAACTCAAATTTTGAGTTAAATAAAGCAAAGCTAAAAGAAACCGGTAATTTTAGTATATTTTCATTAAATACCACAAACTTAACATATCAACACCCTCCTTAATAAATGTTTTTCAGTATTAAGCTTTTTCTAAAAAAATAACTATAATATATAAAAATAATTTCTTATATTAATTAAAAAATATATTATTATAATATTTATAAATAATATAAAAATTATATTCTTTTGATGATATTTTTTTAAGATTAAATATCTCATATTGTTTATACATTGTATAAAATTTACTCTTCTCATGTCTAAATTAACATTCATAATCGAAACTCAAACTCCAAACTTTCTACATGTTTAAATTAACTATACGTATATATTGTGTAGAGTAAAATTGAACAAAAAAAATTACGGATTTAGTTATCTGTGATTATCTACATCGACTCAATTTTTATCCGATAAATTTCGAAAACAGATATGATTTCGAGTAAAAATTGAATATAAAATAACAAGTATAATTATTATCTACCGTATCTAAAATTAATTATATTTATTTAATTAATTTATATATTTGTTAAATTAAATTATATATTAATTAATAATTAAGATTTATTAAGAAATTTTTTTAAAAGTTTATAAAATGGTTTTTTTCGAATATTTTTTAATAAATGTTTGACCCGTTATTCGTGGGTAAAATTACATCTCCAATTCATAATAATTTTTGGACAATTTCGAGTACATATTTTATAATTCGGTTCAAAAATGATTATATCAAAAATCTTCTTCCTTCGTACCGTGTCATAGATACTGTAGAGCCAAAAATCTCGATGGCATTCAATATTAAGTTAAAAACACCTACAATTCTCCTTCAACTCTTGACTTCATATTGATGCTTACGTGGTTTTTATTGGTTTAATTAGTGGGAATAAGAGAAGGTCAAATCCTCCTGTTTCGCCCTCGGCCCTTCCTTCAACTCATTAGTTAAGCATAAAAAGATAAAGTAAACATTACAGAAAAGCTGTTGAGAAAAGCCTATGGAGTATAAACATTTATAAAAAAATAAATTAAAGATTATACGCAAACCTTAGTAACACAAAAGCTTAAGAGAAAATAAGTGACAAATGACAACCTCTAAAGCCAACAGAAATATATATATAAGAAGGAATATTGTTAATGCACAATGTTGTTCTTCCAAATGGAGATTTGGTTTCCAAAATGATAAACATGTGACATATTTTCTGAATGCATGAAGGTGATGCATCTACGTTTACAAGATCTGAACAACAAGAAACAAAACCATAGAGAACAGATATAGCTTCATTTCCCTCCTGCTTTCACAACAGAAGGAAGTTCTCAGCCAAAAGCAACCTGTGGACGATTTGGTCTTGATGCATTTTAGTCTTCTACCACAGTCTAATGGAAGCCAGTTAATAGTTTCTTTGATGTACATATCATCTTGGGCTAAATATACTTGGTGCAGGAGGAATTTGCTGCCAACAAATCAAAGACTAATTTCAAATCTTATGCAATTACAGTTTTATAAATAACTTCCCGAGATGCGATCATGTGATTATGAAAGATGTATGTAAGAAGAGACATTGCCAATCATTCCAAATTGAAGTATGAACCCACACTAAAGCACAAGCAAGTTCTACATGAGTCATGTTCATGAATGATGTGGATGAACCCACCTCTCTATTCATCACTTTACATAGATGCATTTACTTACATATATGGTTTCATTTTAGTTGAACTAGTGATACCTTCTTGAAGCTATCAAGATACACAACATACCCATGCACCTACCCTACAAAAAAACTTTTTGGGCTATTAACTTGGATGAATTTATTGCTAAAAAGTAAATTTTAATTATTATAGAAAGAGTCAAAGTTTCTGTTATCTAGTTCTAGTAATTATTACTTAAGATACTTTGTAACTAAGTGTGCAATTTATTTTTAGGATAATCATGTCCTCCTGTATTAGACAATCATTTAATTTCACATGTAACTAGGGGCCTTTTTATAGACATTCATGTACCTCAAGTGTAAGTAGATGTCTAAAAATACAAGTACATCTAATGAAGGCAGTAGTTCAGATTTTTAGCCCAAATTATTCTCAATTCTATTCTCAACATTTATAAATGCCAAATAGACACACCAAAAAAAATGAGGAAAAAATAAACCAAAATTAAATCCATTGCATGATGAATGTCTGAAAATTGAACTGGCACAACACATTAGTCCGGACTCATCAGAAATACTAGCATTTACTGTTAAGACAAACTGAGCTGTTACCTGAGATACAGAAGGAGAGCTTTCAGCCAGGAACTTGAGAAACTCGTCCTTTTTTCTCATAAAATTGAACTTTGCACTGTCCAATAACATCTGCTCTCTCTTAACATCTTCCAACAATTTCTCTCTTTCCAATTTCAACTCCTCAATTTGTTTCTCAGCTTCAAAATAGCTTTTGGGTGATTTTGATGCCACATCAGGCTTAGGAAATATCACATCTACTTCGTCCCTGCATGAAATTGTTTTCAAAACTAAGGTGCAATGATAAAGACAATTGTAAATTTGTAGCAAGACAACATGAAGTAGCACATCCCTAGGGATCATGCAATTATCATTGCTCACCATTCAGTCAAGCAATAAGAGTTTTGAAGAGAGTGTAAGACAGATAAAGTTATACATTGTTAATAGTTATTTTATTTGCCCACAAACAATGTTGAAAGAATTTTTTACCAGTTTCCCAGAGAAAACAAGCCAGGACTCTTAATTATTCCTCCATCTAAAGAAAGGGCTCCATTGCTTATGCAAGGAAGAGCTTGTAGCATGTCAGCCCTCGTTTTGTATACTTGCAAGCAAGAGAAAAGATTATAAAATAGGGTCTCTCTTAGGCCATGCCCACTGACTGTGACGCACAGTAAGTTTGTGCTGTCCACATCGATCATATTAACAGCAAAGCCAAGAAAGCCAGGTGGACACTCTCCATTAGGTAATCTTGGCTTTAGAAGACCAAGCCTTCTTTGACTGTCTTTGGCTACAAACTCACCAGCATATGGGCTGTGGAAGAAATAAAAGTTGATGCTTTGAATTTGCAGCCAAAAAAGTATAGCGTAAAATATTAATGCCACTCTATTGGCTAAGAAACTGTATATAAAACACTGGAGGTTTTTTATGCAAAGAAAATGTATAAGACTCATACCTTAACTTTTCAAGACAAATGACTAGAAACCTGCCTTCCAAAGGCTTCCCTATGGAAGCACCAAGCCCATGAAGGCCAGAACTTTTACTTATGCAGCTTTCTTTGTCATAAATTTCAAGAGCTTTGACACCTTCATAGGTCTTACAAACAACTGCCAACATAGTCTCCACTCCTAAGTACTCAGAGAAAAGCCTTCATTTTGAGAGAAGTGAAAAGAATGTAAGGTAGAGTTGCAAGTTATTGCTGCTCCTCTAGAAAAAGCATCACTCTTGATATGGTAAGCAAACAGGCATTTGCTCATATAATTCATTGATATTTAGTAATTAGTCCAGTTGCATAAAATAATCTGACAGACCCAGTTTATGGACGATCATTAACTCAAAAAACCACAAATGACTCCATTGGAACTAACAGTGGATACTGTGGCATGAACACTTCAACAAAAGGAAGAGAACCAAGAAACACAAAGAAGGCAAACTCAAACTTACCTACTTAGATTGTCATCGTCTACTTTTCCAAGTGTAGCAACAATACCTACCACATCCTTGATCAGTGGAAGATGAGCAGCCTGAGTTTCTTGATTAGTTTTTAGTTGGCATAAAATGGCTGCAGCGGATTTTTCATGTCGAAGAATCTGCTGATTAGCTTGCTCAACGTTTTCTTCAGTCCTAGGGGTGGAATGATACTTGCCTAAAGTAACTAGAGGAGCAGAGAAAATTATGAAAAGAATGAAAATGCTCATCAGAATGATTGCAGTACATTAAGATACTTAATGCACTGCACTTATGATAACTTTTGACCTCATGCAATTTATCAAGGTTTAACCAACCAAGCTCAGAGTGAAAGGCTAAACATGCACATCAATTTATTTGTGAATTCCTAAAGCATTATGCGCATCATGGCTAACTTCGTACAGTATGTAGTACTTACAAAGTCAACCAAATACCCTTTTCCCTTTTTGCTAGGAACATTCATTTCAAAACATGCAGTCCATCTACTGATTGCATCCAGTATTTTGTTTCAACATTATTCTGCAAAGACAAGCTTAACTACACTGTATATGTACAAGTACCAAGAAGCAACAAAAACACATTGTACCTTGCAAATCCCTGATAGAATCCTCTAATTGATATTTCTGAGACTTCATCATTTTTATGTTTTCCTCGTGCTGTCTGAGTTTTGTTCCTATTACATGTAAATCATCTTGAAATTTCTGCAAGCATTAGATCATTGGAAAGTTAGTTTATTCAATTTCATCTTGAAATTTACTCATTAAAAAAATATTCAAAAGGAAAAGGCCGGCTAGAGATAGCATACACCTTTGAAAACTTGTACACAAAAAAGTTATAAAATTTAGCATGCATCTTCAAGAAAATTGTTATCACGACCTTGGAGGAGTAGATAATGGATTGTGCCTGTCCAGACCCTCCATTTTGCATATTACCATCCCATAAAATCAAGCTGGTTTCGTTGTTACCCACTTGCATTAGTGATGGTGAATTTTGCATTGGTCGTGAATTTGTATGAACAGAGAACTGAAGGGGAAAAAAAGAAGAACAAAAACAAGGTTGTTAGAATTTCTCAAGATCCTTGGACAACAACCACAATAAACAAAGCCAGGAAATAGCCTTAATATTCCTCACGGTAAAACACACACACACACACACACACACACACATTACCAGATAAAATCTCCAAGTAAAACAATCAAAGAACGCATGCATATTGATATTTTATAATAATTCAAATCACCCGCTATATATAGAATTACATATGAAATTTGAGTGACGACACAAGAAAATTGAACTAAACCCATCTTAAAAAAGGCCAAAAAAAATATATCAGGAGTTTTTTTTCAAAAAAAAAATGCAGGGTTTTAGAAAGCTTTAAGTGAATTTATTATCGATTGAAAGTTAAAACCCTGCAAATCAACGGTACGGTAGAAAGACGTGCATTGTAATCACCAAAATCCCACACGTCCATGGTGTCGAGAGGTCCGAAACGGCGCACAGGTGAAGTAAGAGATGAAAAAGCAAGCAAATTTCGAGCTCGAATGAAGATCAAAATATTCAAACATATTCTAGGAAAGCAAACAGACGGAACGAGGGAAAATTGAGAGAACGACTCACCAGATGATAGTGAGGTTGAGACGTTGCTGGGTTGACTAGTAAATTTCCAAGCGATGAGGGGTACCAGATATGCGGAACAACGACTGTGTAAATATTATCGTTTGTTTGTAGGCGAAATAATAATAAATAAAGGCTTAATTACGTTACATAACACATTCCATTCGTTTTTAATTATTTTTCTTAAAATATAAATAATATATGTTTATACTATAAAACAATAAACCTATATTAATTTTACTAAAAGAATTAAAAATAACATCAATAAAACATATGTACCCACTCATTTATGCTAAAGCAAAGTTTTGGATTACATAGTCCACAAATTTTTCAAATGAAATTAATTTTAAACACATTTCACATTTAATCCTTCTTGTCAATAATATCTTAAATACCCTTGAAAATTGACATATTTTTAATTATGTCCTCAAAATTTATAAAATTTATAAAATATCAAAAATATTCTTAGATTTTAACGGTACTAATTTTTTATCAATTACTATTTAAACTAATATTCTTAGACTTTGATTATAATTTTTACAAATCGATACAATTTTTAATAGAGGGTTAATATTGATCTAGTTGATAGTTTTTGTCTATTTATTGAAGACAATAATTTGTTTAAAAAGCTTATTATTTTTTGGTATAAATCTAATTTTCTTCTATATTCATTACAATTGCATAATATATTATATTATTCATTATGTTAGTTACTTAATTTTAATCCTGAATCCATTAATTATCTTTAAAAATTAAAAATTACTCATTTATTTGTTAAATCTAATAGTTCTAATTTATGTACTAATTATTCGATGTTCATAGAATATTACCTTGATAAATCATATATGTTGAATGCATATTATTTTGTCCTATTCATAGTATACAAACAGGTTTTTCTTGTGTACATACAGTGTATTTATAATATTTAAAGAAATAGTATCCAAACATTAAGTTGTTGAATTTCTCTTCCTCTATTCTTACATATTTTTGACTAAAATAGTCTTTTAATGTCATTGAAACATGATGGTCTATAATGCTTGTGATAACTTTGATATAATCTGTATAGATATCTAATAAGGTGCTAAATCTTTTAAAATTTTCAAGACAAGTTTCATAATCCTCATCCTTAAAATATTTATTTAAATGATAGAGATAACATTCATCAAATGTTTCTAATAGAATTAGATTGTTATCTTTGATCTTATTTGGAATTACTAGTTGTTTATTTCTAAATTTTCTATTTTAGCGGTATTATGTCTTATTGTAAGCAAATATTTAAACATTAAAGATTCTTAACTAACTTAAATTTATAATTATTATACCTAAATTTGATGGGTTCACCACGGTCTTCCCTTATGTTTGTCTTCTTTTGTTACACTTTTTATGTTTCAGCTTTGCTCAAATCTCAACGCCCTCCTAGCAATGGTGAGTCTTCTACATCCGTACATAAATGATGTCTAATAGTTGACTCACTGGAGAAGAGTAACTAAACTCTATTTTATTCACAAGATAATAATTATTACAACTTAAGGTCAACTGAGAACCTTGAAGGGGTGCTTAGCCACTCGTAATTACTGGGTATAACATTATTGGTTTTGAGATTTCTAGATAAATGGGTTTTCTATGCTAGAGTGTTTCAGAATAGAGAGCTTTGGATTTCTATATATTCATATGTGTTTTGAAATGATAATAAGGGTTCCTTTTATAGAATAAGGAATCCCTGTTTACAAGACTAAAATTATTATTTTACCCTTACTTTAGTAATTTATTTGTTTTTCTACTTTAAAGGATAGCTACTACTTTTTTCCCTTGGCACATGCTGCCGACTAAGAAGTGGGGTCTACATCTTTATTTCTTTTGTCATCTTCTGCAAACAATTTCTTTTCTATTTTTTCTTTGTCATTTTCTACTGATGGTTCCCTTGATGACGTTGATGATGACGCATGTTCATCTTCTCGATCTTTGATGCTGAGAATTCATTTGTGGTCTTTGGTAGCTTTTCTAGCATAGAAGCATAATGTCTTCCTTGTTTCTTGACCAATTTCTAGGTTGTTGTAATTAAAATTGGTTTCGTATTTGGTAATTTTTTCACTATCTTTTTTTGACAAAGTCATGCTACTGTGAGAAATGATGATGACTTTACTAGTTGAATAATTTACTTTAATCTTAGAAGAATTATCAATCTTTCTGAGTTCATAGTAAATTTGGCCTAACATTTGACCTCTTAGTACACAGAGGTCTTCTTTGTTGAATTCTTTTTTTAAAAGTGCCTTTGGTTTGGGAACTTTTTCTATTTGTGTTAGAAATTTCTATCTTGATGAAGTTGTAGGGACTAATACTTCTTTCTTCATTTCAGTCCACCAATGAGCTGAAAAATCTAAGATAAACATGTTTATCACCTACTTTAATCTTCCTTTTGAAGCTCTTCATTGCTCTTTTAAAATTCTCTGGAAAATAATTTAATTTACTTAAATTAATTCTTGGATATGTATTTTCTATTAGTCCTACATGAAATGCTTTATACATAAATATTGGATCAGCTCTTTCCAATATATTGATTTTACTTCCTGTAGGAAATTCCTTGTTTGTAGTATAGAACTTCATATCTTCAATATGTTCTTGGGTATATTTTCTAGCCAAGTTATAGAGACTCAACCATTATGGTTTACTGATATTTCTATATTGGTTCTTTTTCATCGTCAATGATTAGAGTAGTTCTAAAAGATGTCTCCTTGAATAGTATTGAATGCTTTACTATTTTTGGTGTCTCTGGAGGAGATGTTTCTTTAAATGGCACTGGAAGCCTTGCTATCTTTCCAAGATTTGTCAACCTACTTGGAGCTATTGGTTGTTGTTGTAATGTTGTAGAATAATTTCTTACTATTTTCTCTAGAGTTATAAGTTTTGGTGTTTTGTAGTTGGCATAACTACTTTTTGCTTCTATTCTGTTGGTGAAGGCTTTATGAGTTACTCTACTAATTCCTAGAATAGATTTGATAGCTTTTGCCTAGTTGTTATTAATTCCTAATTTTGGGCCATTATAGACTAAATAAGCTTTTTTTTATTCTTCTTTTTCTACCTCATCTACCCAATTGAGCTTTGTGGTTTCAGAAGTTTTTTTCTGAACTGTTAGGTTCTTCCCTTTTTAATGGAGATTCCTCGTTTGAGCTTCTAGTCTCTAGAGGTTATTTTGAACAATTAAGTTCTTCATGTTTCTTTCCTGTCTCCATAAAAGATTTCTCGAGATATAGCAGCTCGATTTGTTCCTGTAGGATTTTTATCTCCTTTTCTTTTATCTTGATTTTGATATCAAGATGTTCCATTCCTGAAAGCATAAAAATAGTTAGAGGTGTTAATTCTCTGGTAAAGGCATCAGCTAAACTATTTTTATGGCCTGGAAGATGTTCAACATCAAAGTTATAATAGTTGAACCACTGTTGCCATCTAACTAATTTTCTTTGTTTATAGTCACCTAATATTAGTTCTTAAGAAATAACCAAAATTCTTGTTATCTGTTCTAACAATAAATCTTAAGCTTATAACATATATTACAAATTTCTTAATAGTTTTTTTAACAGCTAAATATTCTTTTTCATTACTATGATAATTTAATTCTGAACTTTGGAAAGATCCTGATGTATATCTACAAAGATATTCATCTTTGTCATTTACTCTTGCTTTAAGAACTGCTCCTTAATATTCTTGTGAAACACCTGTTTCAATTATCATCTTACCATCTGGTCCTGTATGATATAAAATTGGTAAATATTTTACCTTTGTTTTTACTCTATCCATATATAGAGTATCTTCTTCTATCAATTTCCAGATATGATCTTTTTTCAATCTTTCTTATATGGTTTTCTCATTTCTACAAGTTCTTTGATGTATGTTTCTGCATATGTTAAACATCCTAAAAATCTCTATAATTGGTTTTTATCTTTTAACTCACTAGGAAAACCTTGAATATTATTTAGTATATGAGGTTATAGATTATGTTTTTCATCTTCAATTTCCAACCCTAAGTATTTAATCTTTTGTTGAGTAAGTATTACTTTCTTTTCAAATAGTACAATGCCTTCTCTTCTACATTCTTGTAGAATATTGATAATATTCAAATAATATTTATTTAATTCATTACTGAAAACCAAAATATCATCTATGTAAACATAACAAATATCTCGTTATTTCTTGAAAATGTTATCCATATATCTTTGAAAAATACTTGGAGCTTGTTTTAATCCAAATGGTATAACTATCAATTGGAATTATCCTTGGGGAAACTAAATGCCATTAAATTTTGAGATTCTTCATCCATTCTTAATTGCCAAAATCCGTTTTTGCAATCAAAACTCGAGAAATATTTCTTTAATTTTATTAATGATAGTAGTATCCTTTTTTGGAATGAAGTATCCATCATCAATGGTTTCTTTATTCAATACTTTAAAGTTTATTACCATTCTCTTTTTCAACTAAGAATGCTGAGCTAGAGTGAGGTGAATTACTTGGTATCATGACTTTTAATTCCACAAGTTCTTGAATTTTTTTCCAAATTCAATCATGTCTTCTGGAGTATAAATCATTAATTTTACTCTTATGATCTTGTTAGTATATCTTAATTTTATGTTGACTATTGTTTTAGATTTATTTATTTTTGGATCCAAAAGATTTTTTGAACTGGCTATTTTTAATAGTTTTCTAATGCATGTTAGAGTTTGTCTTCTTGTATTTCATTGAGAAAAAAATTTTGTTTCTCTTATATATCTAATAAAATATTTTCTAAATAAGGTTTTGTTGGTCTTCTATCTCACCATGTTTTCGCTTTTTATGTTGTTGCATAAAAGTTGGGTTTGAGACAGTTAAAGTTTTTCTTATTTTGAAGACATAGATGGTATCTCCTCCTAAGGTTATGAGACTTATTTTGTCGAAATGTTGTGTGAAAGGTTGATATAAGTTTAAGAAATTATTTCCTATTAACAATATACTCATGTTTCCTATTGATATATGGTAGGAATGTAAAAGTTTTCTCCTCCTATCATTATATTAGTATCTTTTAATACCTTATTAAGTTTTATTGTAGTATTAGTAGCAATTCTTACAATTAAATCTTTTGACGCTTGTTTCCAGTTGTCTTCTAGAAATACATATCTACTGGTTACACATATACTAGCTCATGTATCTATATATGTATATAAATGATAAGTGTTGTAGCCTTTAAATTTTAGTCTTACTTTAATGCAAGTACTATTTGGATTTGTAATACTATACAAATCATTCATCTTTTGATGAAGAATATCTATAATTTGAGTGTTGATATTTTGAGTTAGCTATTTCTTCCTCAGTTTCTTCCAATAGATAGATATAATAAGTATCATCTATATAAGATTCTTCGATTGTTTCTAATTTCATTTTGAAAGCTTCTTTTAAGATTTTTGTTTTTTGTGGAAATTTCTTTTTATGTTGAAGTCTGCTTGAATATTCATTAGCATAATGTCCTTCTTCATTACAGATCTAACATCTGTATTTTTTCTTTCTTGAAAGACAATAATTTCTTTTTCAGAAGGTTTATAATTCTTTATTCTAAAATATATTTTCTTGTAGTTTTCTCTATTAAATCTCTTTTTATATTTTTGGAAATTTTGTTTTCTAAATTTATATATTTTATATTTATATTTTTGTTTATAAGATTTTATATTACATCTATATTTCCATGGTATTCTAAAATCTCTTGTATCACATCAGATTTTATCATTTCTTCTTATTTGTTTATATTCTTTTATTTCTTGGTATTTAATAATGAACCAATCTTTAAGGCTTCTTATTCTTCCTCCTAGAGTATCTGGTATAGTTTCTCTATTAATTTGTTTCCAATTTTTTGTTAAGGTTTTATATAGTATTCTAGGTAATTTTTGAAAAAAAAATTCCTTATAAGTTATTGGCATATAGGGTGGTAATTTATGGTAATATATTTAATATTCACAAATAAAAGAATCTATGTAATATATGTTACAAATTTTTATATTTTTTAGATGCCATTTAACTTCATTGATTTCATTTTCACTTAATTCAGTGATAATCATTCCTTTATCTTCTCCAATAAATTCTCTGTATATTTTATTTATTATTGTATCCAAGTATTCACTTCATGTGGAAGCATTTCCTCGCATTAACAAATGTTGTTGATCTGTTAAGTTTGAAAACCAAACTTTAACATTTCCTATCATTTTATGTGATATAAGCACTCTATATGTTGAAGGATTTGTTTGGATAGTTTGAGAAGTTTGTATGAGCACACTCATTCCAATAGCTCATTCATCTAAGGATTTCTTCCTATCTCCTATACAGTCTAAATCTAGGTGTTCAGACTTATAATTATCATGAAGTTTAAACTCTGGTAGAATACTACCTCTAGTTCCCCAATGTAACTCTTCCTCCATTTTTGGTAGTTGTCTTCTTCTATCTATGGTATCAAGTTGTTCTGTTCTTTACCTATTTCTTTCTACCTTATGTGGGTCAGATGTTCTTTCTTGGTAAGGGACTAGTAATGAAATTGGTTTCATATGACCTTTTTAGGTCATGTTTTCTAGTTCTGAATCAGTTTCACTGATTATTGTCATATCATCCTCTTCTTTGTTAGTAAAAAGTTTTTCATTATAATGTTATTCTATTTCTTCATTGGTTAATGTCAATAAACTGACCAATGTTTCTATATCTTTATTTTCAAGGTCCATGAATTTTCTTTCTAATTCTTTTCTATATTACATTAATATCTCTTTGTTCTTAGATTTTTCTTCAATTTTTCTTTTCTCATTTTTAGGAATCAAGGAATCTGATCTTCTTGGTGGTTCTTCTTTTAATCCTTCTAAGAGATCATATTTATAACCTATTATTTCATTATTCTTATGTATGTTGTATACATTTTTTCTAAATTCTGAAAATTTCTTATGCATATCTTGTTGTAATTTATTATAACCACGCTCATTTATTTCCTTTAGTAATTCTTTTTTGTATATCTATTATTTCCTGTAAATATTTTGTGTTTAATTCTTGGACTAAATCTATTTCCTCTGTTAATAATTGTTCAGTTTCAAATAATGTTGCTTGATTTTTTACTACAATTATTAGGCTTCCATTTACTTCTAAATGTATATTTTTTATTTTATACCTAAACATTATTTTTTCCTAATATGCAATCATGAACTAATGTCTTCATTATTTTGATTTCATTTTCTAGTTTTTTAACTTCTTCATGGTTTGTAAAATAAACCTTGGCATGCTATTAGTTTTAACAAAATTATTTTTTCTTCTTGTTATTAAGGATTTTTTTTATATCTGATTTTCATTCTTCTAACATTTCAAAGTCTATTAGTATTTCTGGTTTTATTATTTGTCCAAGTTCCTTAAAAGTTTTGTCTATTTCTATAAATTTATTTTGTCTGTATATTAAATTATTATGATTATTTGTTAAAAAATATGTTACTAGATAATGTATTGAAAATAAATGATTTTCTTATTTTATTAATTCTCCTCTTTCAAATTCATAAGTTAGAATTAATACTTGATTTAGATTTATATCATGTATATTAATAACAAATCTAAAATATGCTATAAATTTTAACTTTAGGTATCCTGAATTACCATGAATTATTCCTAATAAGGCATCTTGCTTATTTATTATTATGTTTTCTACCAATACTATTTTTATTGGTGTATCTATTTCTTTTCTAAAATGAGCTTTTGAATTTTTAAAACTTTAGAGGTATTTTTGATATTGAATGTTACTATTTACTTCTGTTACATTTAACTTCTATTATGTTTCAGGAGTATTTTTTATTTTTTTGAAACATAGGAATATTTTTGAAGATTTTTTAAAACTTGGGAGTATTTTTTATATTAATCCCCTTCATTATTTAAACAATTTTTAAAAAAGAAAAAATAATAGATAATTTTATTTTTATAAATTTAATAGATTAATTTAAATTAATATATTTTAATTATTTTATTATTATATTTGTAGATATTTTAATGGTTTGAACTAATTTTGATATTTTAATTACTTTATTTTTTATTTTTTTTCGAAACAATTTTGTCTCTAAACAAGTGTTAATCCATATTAGTAAGATTTAATTCAATTTATAAAAAAAATCTTTCGCTACCTAAATAATTTAATTATTAAACATGATTTTATTTTAAATTCTTTAGTAAAAAACATATATTTATTTTTATACATTAATGTTAAAAAATATATGTTTATTTACATTGTAAAAAAAAATAAACATAAATATTTTTCCTAAGATGATTAAAATAAAACTCCATATATAAAGAAATTAGTCATGCAATTAAATCAAAAAATTAAAATTGATAAAAATAACTAAAGTATTAAAAATATGATAATAAAATAATTAAAATATACTAATTTTAATAAAAATAATTAATATATGTAATTTATAAAAATAAAATAAATAATGTCATACCATTATTCTGAAAAAAATTATTTTCGTTCACATTTTAAAAGCACATATATCTTTGGAGGTCTTATCAATTCAACCATAGACATATGGGAAAAATATGCTACATATCTAAGTAAAGTTTTGGGGCATTGGCATTATTATTGAACATGTTTTTCAAATGACTTTATCGTGGAAGATGCATTTAGTTTTAAGTATAAATTACATATAAATATAAAAATCAAGAAAACTGACAAAAAAAAAAAACCTCCAAGCTCTAACCTAGAAATAGACATATAATAAATAATTATCTATTAATTAATTGAGTACCCTTCACAACTCATTAATTTATAGTTATATAGATAAATTCATTTTATCACCCATAATATTTTAATTGAATTTTGATGTGTAATTATATATGAAGAATTAATTGTATCATAAATCTCATAATTATTAATCGAAGGGTTTGATAATGCCTCGGTTAAGTTTTTCTAGTCACTAGAGACGTGTTAGATAACCAAGCGCCTAAATCTTAATGCAATGAAGTTGGAGAAAATTATATTACAAACTTGTTGGTCCTTTCATTTGTGGCAATGTATCATTTGTGATAATGTAATGATAAGTTGGAACAAAATTATATTTAATAAAACCTATTATTTAAAATAGAAATAACCTATGAATATTTACCTTGATTCACTAAAAATTAAGAACAAATGTACTTAAATTCATAACAATTAAATAATTTTGTAGTTAAATGGTTAATCTTTTAAATCTATACGTTTTCCTTAGATAATCCTTTAATTTTTTCTCTGTTCTTTCTAACAATTAGATATCATATAAGATTAGAATACTACGTATGATCTGAAGACCATAACCAATATATATCTAATAATCTTATCTCAATATTAGTCCATCATTAAAATAGACATAAGTATTAACTCTCTACACATAAAGTTACACACCATATTAAATATATTAAAGTTCAAATTATTTAAACCTTAATAGATTATTTTTAAATATACTTAACTTTATATGGGAGTAGAACACATAATTATTTACATATAAGCTCAATCTTGGATTAAGGATCCAACAATCTCCTATTTGAACTATATGTGTAACTTTATAATTATAAATTACAAAAGTAACCGTACAAGCTCAACTTTTTTTCATTATCAAATTGTATCTGTTATTAATCCAGTCTATCAATTATACCGGCATAGGATCAAAGAGGCTTTCGTTACATTTATCGTAACTCAACCCATCAATGATCACGTATGTTGATACAATTAAATGACATGGAGCATGAAATTTTTATACAATGTGATCTTAACATATCTATTTCAAACTGGTCTAATCTTAAACTTTAGTGAGATCAAACTATACCAAAATCAAAGTGTAAATAAACTAAAAAAAATATTTCTACAGAATATAGCATCAAAATATCCATAAACTGAAATAATTGAAAGTGTATCTATATCAAAGAAACATTTAAAGTTACAAGCTTCTACTAAAACTGGACATCGTCAAATGACATAACACTTATACGAGCAGTGTGCTAATGAACACTTTGGGTGACAATTCCTTAATAAGTAGATCCATAATCATATAGTTTGTACCAATTTGTTTATAGACATCTATATACTTTGAACTCTTTTCTTAATAACTAGGAACTTGATATGTATATGCTTCGACTTCGTCTTGCTCCTATTATTAGTAGAATATAACACGCTAACTTATTATCCCAAAATAAACTGAGTGGTATTTAAACACCATCTACTATACATAGCCTTATGATAAAATTATACAACCATATTTCGTGATTGGGTGCTTTATAACATGCCATAAACTCTACCACCATGGTAGAAGAAGCTATAATAAGAGACTGATAAGCACTCTTTTAGAATATAGCATCTCTAACTAGTACGTAAGCATAAATCGACATAGTTTTCATACTATCTTGGCATCCAAATAAATTGTAATCAGTATACCAATGATCTCAAGCTAATATGACCTCCAATATGTAAGCATGTAATCTTTTGTTCTCTATAAGTACCGTAAGAATCTTTTGGCAGCCATCCAATAGTCTATTTTTGGATTACTTAAATATCTTTCCAATATCCCAACAATGCAAGCAATATCTAGATGTATACATACATTATTATACATCAGACTCTCCAATGCTAACACATAAAGAATCATGTGCATTTTCTTTTCCTCAAATCATTCTTAGATCACTGATTAAGACTAAATTTATCTCTCCTAGAAATTAGGGTATCACTTGGTTTATAATTCTACATGCCATATCTTTTGAGAACCTTTTCAATATAGCTATTTTATGATAATCCTATAATACTCCGAGAGCAATCTCGAAATATCTATATGCCTAATACAAAAGAAGTATCACTAAGATCTTTCATTTTAAAATTCTTAGGCTAGAAATCTCTTAGTTTCATGCAATAAACCTATATCGTTATTGGCAAGCAAAATGTCATCAACATATAAAATCAAAAAATATACTTGCTTCCACAAAAAATGCAATCATTGATCAAATTAATCTAAAAACTAAACGAGATGATCACTTGATGAAACTTGGAAAATCATTGTTGAGATGTTTGCTTGAGCCCATAAATGGATTTCTTAAGTTTACAAACAATATTATTTGGGTCTCTCAACACAAAATTTTCTGATTCCATCATATAGATTATCTCATCAATGTCACCATTGAGAAACACCGTCTTTACATCCATATGATGTAACGCAAGATTGAAATGCACTACCAATGTCATTATGATCCTAAAAGAGCCTTTCAAAGAAACTGAAGAGAAAGTTTCTTAATAGTCAATGCCTTCTTTCTGTGTAAAGCCCTGTGCGACAAGATGAGTCATATACCTCTTCACATTGTCTTTCGAATCCCTCCTGGTCTTAAATATTCATTTGCAACTAATGTGTTTCACATTTTTTAGAAATGGGATAAGATCATATATATAATTGTCTTTCATGGCATCATTCCACATCTGAGAGTTAGAACTTTCCATGGCTTGACAGAAGTTGATTAGATCTTCTTCTATCATTCCAATGTCAAAATCATGTTCTTAGATAAATATAGTATAGTCATCTAACACTGGATTTCTCCTTTCTCTAGTGGATCTCCTCAATGCCATAAGTTCTTAAGGTTGTAGTATTTGTTCTTCTATAATAGTTTCTTAAATAAAAGGTTTTCCGAGATTGTCTTGATCAAAACCAAGAATGGGATCTTGATCAATGCCAATAGCACTTGTGGGAATATCAACATTTCTCTTCAAAGACAAAATCCCTAACTGTATCTTTCCCCACAAACTTGATATCCTCAAAGAACTATGCATTGTCTGACTTGAAAATCAACTTAGATGTAGGTTTATAAAACTTGTATACTATGGATCTTTTAGAATATTCAATAAAATAACAACTCACCGTTCTTGAGTTTAATTTCTTTTTATTGGGCCTATAAGGTTTTGCATAAACTGGACATCCCTAGATGTGCAAGGCTTTAAACTAGGCTTATATACGTTCAAAGTTTACAAGGGGTTTTGGCTATTACTTTAGTTAGAACCCTATTAAGGATATATGTTATAGTCTTAAGCGTTTCTCTCCAGAGTGATTCTGATAAGGTATGATGAAAAATTATACTCCTCATTATATCCCTAAGAATTCTGTTTCATCTTTCAAAAATAACATTTATAGTGGGTGAACCCAACATAGTGTAATGTAGAACAATAGTGCATTACTTTAGGAACTTAACAAACAGTCCAGGATGTTGTTCATCCGAACTATCATATCTACCATAGTACTTACCACCATGATCAGATTTGATGCATTTGATCATTTATTGAGTTGGTTCTCAACTTCAGCTTTATAACTTTTAAACACATTCAATAACTTTGACTTTTCATGAATGAGAAATAAATAACATATCTAGAAAAATCGTCTATGAATTATTGACCATTCCAAGCAACTATAGGGAATGGCATACAAATATCTATGTGTATAAGTTCTAAGACTTTTAAAGTCTTGTCAGCTTTAAATCTCATTTTATAAGTTTGTTTACCCTTTATATAGTTAACACAAATATCAAAGTCTGTGAAATTTAAGGAGTCTAAAATTTCGTCAAACACAAGTCATTTTATTTTCCTTCTAGAGATATGACTTAATCTTTTATACCATAACGTAGCCAAATTTTCACTTTATAATTTTCTTTTTATATCTTGTCTACTTAATTGAAGCTTTCTTATCCTTCTTCATTTTCTTTCCCTTATAAAGACTTGAAGGTTGGGGCATTTTCTCTTTATGAAGATAGTGTAGGATGAGCTCATTCAAAGACCAAGTCTCTTTCTAAAAATTATAGCTCATTTTAAACTGGCTAAATTATGTTAAAAGGGATATGATGTAGTTACTAGGAGTTGAATGCATATTTCCTTTATGTCTTGCACATTATTTTCATTTTCTATTTTACAACCAAATAATAATTTTGGTGTGTAGTGCCATATGCACATGATCTACCGTTAGGCCCATAGGGTGTGTTCACGTTGCCTATAAGGCTCACATAGAGTCATACATAGACATTACATATTTCTTATTATTTTTCATCATTTTCAGAGTCTCTCTATGTAAATCTAATAAATTCTAATCATTGAATTGTGCTCATTCAATACTACAAAATCGATTTTGTTTTTGAGTTTATTGTCCTACATTAGAATTGGTATCAAAGCTAGAGTTATAACTGCAACTCAGATGGCAACGTCAGGCACCGATAATCAAGTTTTTAGTAATGCGCGAAAAGTTTGTGGAATGCAATGGCTGGTCTCGAAAGCATATTCAAACAACGAATTAAGGAAGTGTCGCGAGACTTTTAATAATCATTCCAACATACCATAAACCAAATTCAAACCCAATTGAGTGAAATTCAAAAACATCTTAATCCTAGAGGAAAATAAGTGTTTCATGATGTTTCACTCACGCCAATTGGGCAATCATTTCACTCACCACTCAGTCTATAACATATGTCTTGGTTACATTCACCCAAACTCTGATGAAGATCTTACAACACCCCATAGATCGAAGTCTAAAAGCTTTGGGTTTGATGGTGGAACTTTAGAATTGATAAGTAGAAGGTTGGTTAATAAGAAAGCTAATTCTACTTCCAAACATTATGAGAAATAAGACTATAAGCTCAACATTGATATTCCTACCTTCACTAGTCACTCTCACATGGAAGAATTCCTAGATTGGATGGTTGCAGTCGAAGATTTCTTTAGCTACAAAGAAATACCATAATAGAATAAATTTAAGTTAGTTGCTTACAAGCTGAAAGAGGGTGCATCTGCCTAGAGGGATCATATGAAGAATGAAATGAGACTAAGGGGAAATCACCAATCAACTCTTGAGAGAGGATCAAGAAATTGACGGTGCAACAATTTCTACCTACTGACTATGAGTATCTTCTCTATCAAAATATCACCAATATTAGCAAGGAAAGAATTATGTCAACGATTACACTAAAGATTTCATGAGGCTTAGCCTTCGAGCTAATATGTGGAAGCATGAACCACATAAAGTTTCTAGGTATGTGTAATGTCTGAATTCCCTTATTAGAGAGAGGTTAGAATTGAGCCAAACCCTTTGGACTGTAAACTAAGACAACAATATGGTTCTGAAGGTGGAAAGCCAGTTGGTCAGACCCAAGAAAACAACACCATTTGGGTTTCGCTTATGTGACTCCCCCACCAATAAACACTTAGGTAGCTTCACACCAAAACAATTTTCACCATCTATAGCCAAAACAACATCAATTCCAAAAACTTCCATTCCTAAGAAACCAACCAACAACCCAAATAACCCATAAAAAATCTTAACCCCTATGCTAAGCCATTATCTCTTAAGTGTTTTAGATGTTACCAATAGGGTCTCAGGTCCAACGAATTTTCTCAAAGGCATGCAACAAATTTGGTGAATGAGTTTGAGTACTCTAATGATGAATCTGACCCACTATCTCTAAAGGACTTGGATGGAGCATAACCAAGTGAGGGAGATGAAGGTGACATGGCTATTAATTACATTGTGTATAAAGTGATGCTCTCATGAAAACAATCAACGTTGTTCCAGAGGCACTCCATTTTTGAAACCAGATACACAGTCTAGAAAAAGATATGTGATGTGATTATTAGAGTGGTAGTACTAAAAATATAATCTCAAAAGCTCTAGTTAAGTCCTTGGGAGTGATAATTAGCTCCCACCATCACCCCCTACAAAATAGGATGGATCAAAAAGGGAAATGAGGTTAAAGTTTAAATGGTTTGCATGGTCTGATTTTCCATTGGCAAATTTTACAAAGACGAGGTACATTGTGATGTGCTTGAAATGGATTCCTATTAAATCCTTTTAGGGAAGCCATGAAAATATCATATGGATTATATCCACATAGGTAGGCCAAATATTATTATTTTCACTTGGAAAGGCACCAAAATTGCAATGCTACCTACAAAGAAAAATCCCATAGAATTGAGCAAACCCATTTCCAAACAGAAAATGTTTCTTAGCTATAACCTCAACACCTTCAACAATGAGCTTAAGAAGGAAAGAATAGTACTAACATTGGTCACTAAAGAACAAGACCCTACTTCTCATACCATAACTAACGCTGTAAAAGAACTATTGGCCACTTAAAGTGACCTCACACCTACTAAATTGCCTAATACCTTACCTTCATTAAGAGACATCTAGCACCAAATAGACTTCATATTGATGAGAAATTTTCATAACTTACCACACTGCATAATGAACCCTAAAGATCATGAAGTCTTGCAAGAAAAAATGGAAGATCTCCTAAACAAACACTTAATACAAGAGAGCAATAGCCCTTATGCTGTGCCTACACTTCTTATGCCCAAAAAGGATGGAACAATGAGGATGTGTGTTGATAGCAAGGCTATTAACAAAAGAACTGCAAAGTACAAATTCCCTATTCCCATGATGGAATACATGCTTGACAAATTGCAAGGGTCGAATGTATTTTCCAAGCTTGACCTTCCTAACATGTACCATTATATTCGAATTATAAAAAAGGATGAATGGGAGATAGCTTTTAAGACTAAGAAGGTGTTATATGAGTGGCTTGTCATGCCATTTGGGTTGTGTAATGCTCTTACCATCTTCATGAGGTTAATGCACTAAGTCTTGAAACCTTTCAATGGCACTTTTGTGACTACTATTTCGATGACATACTCGTTTATAGAAAAAAAACCATGACATGAATTTATAGCATCTTTAGGCTATCTTAAAGACATTAAGAAAGCACAAAGTCTTCATCAACCTTATGAAATATGAGTTTATGACTACCACGCTCATTTTCTTAGGCTACGTTATCAACTCTGAAGGCATTTCAGTGGATAACAAGAAGATTGATGTCATTAAATATTGGTCCACTTCTAAGTCAATTCAAGAAGTTAGGAGTTTCCATGGCTTATAACATTCTACAGGAGGTTTGTGAAGGATTTCAACTCTATTGTAGCACCTATAACAAATTGTCTCAATAAGGGTCAATTCAATTGAGGTAAGGAACATGAAAATAGTTTTAAACTAATTAAATAGAAATTGTGCACAACCCTAGTCTTATATTTACCTGATTTTGACAAGGTGTTCAAAGTTGAGACATATGCATCAATGGTAGGCATTGGAGCTATGTTGTCTTAGGCTGGTAAACCTATCAAATTCTTCAATAAAAAGCTAAATGTAGCAAGGCAGAATTGGTCTACTTATGATCAAAAGTTTTACACTATGGTTTGAGCTTTCAAACACTGGGAAATTTAACTCATTTTGAAAGAATTCATCCTCTATAATGACTATCCAACACTCAGGTGGGTTATTTCCCAAAGGGACATCTCTAGGGTGCATACACTATGGATTATCTATCTATAAAGGTTTACTTATGTGTTCAAACATAGGAAATGGAAAATGAACAAAGTAGCGGATGAACTCAATCAGAGACATACACTACTCACTACCTTTCAAGCTAAAATTATTAGTTTTGACACTCTTCCTAAATTGTATACCATAAATGAAGATTTTGCAATTGTATGGACTCAGTGCATTAATCACAAACCCATAAATGACTTCCACTTGTAAGAGGGGTATATTTTTCAAAGATAACAGGTTATGCATCCTTAAAACAAGCCTAAGAGATTACATGATACATGAAATTCATGATGGTGGACTCAATGGCCATGCTAGAAAATATAAGACCATACATTTGGTTGAAGAAAGATACTATTGGCCTCATTTATGAAGAGATGTGACTAGATTTGTGCAAAAGTGCTCTATCTGTCAAAGAGCCAAGGGAGGTAACCAAAATACTGGTATCTATTTACCATTACTAGTTCTTACTACAATTTAGGAGAACCTTAGCATGAAATTCATCCTTGGGCTACCAATTAGCAAGAGAAGAGTAGACTACATTCTTTTGTTGGTGGATAGATTCTCTAAGATGTCTCATTTGATACCCCATAAAAAATCCATAATGCCAACAATATAGCCCCTATTTTCTTTTTTAACACTATCAAATTGCATTGTATCCCTAAAACCATCACCTCTGATCAAGATGTGAAGTTTATGAGTCATGTCTAGAGGGAACTATGGAAAACGTTTTATACTTCTTTAAATTTTAACAATGCATATCACCTATAAATAGATGGGTAAACTAAGGTTATCAACCTCACCATAAGCAATATGTTAAAGTGCCTAACTCATAAAAGGCCTTGAGAATGTGATGCATATCTCCCACAAGTTGAATTCACTCTAAATAGCATCATAAATTGAACCACCAACCATTCATCATTCTCTATTGTTTACACTAAAGCCATACCTAGTCCAAAAAGTGAAGCTTCCAATGTGTGGGTTACTGATTATGCACAATTTCATCAAGAAATTAAGGAATACATTGAAAAAATGAATGCGTAATACAAACTGTAAGTTGATCAACATTGTAGACGCACAATTTTAGGTTGGGGAAATGGTTATAATACATCTCAATAAGCACCGACTATCACTAGGCACTTGCTCCAAACTTCACCTCAAGAACTATAACCCTTTTCGAGTTGCTAAAAAAATCAATGACAATGCTTATGTCATTGATCTTCCTGAAGATTGGTCTATCTCAAACATATTCAACGTGGTAGATCTTCACAAATATTATCCCACTGATGCAGCTAAAGTTATCTAGTTGAATTCGAGATTAGATTCTATTGAAAGGGAAGATTATGATGCAATTACTGGGAGTTGAATGCATATTTCCTTTTTGTCTTGCACATTACTGTCATTTTCTATTTTGCAACCAAATAACTAATTTTGGCATATAGTGCCACACACATGATTGGTCGTTAGACCCATAGGGTATGCTGATATTGCCTATAAGGCTCATACAGAGTCATGCATAAACACTACATTTTTCTTGTTGTTTCTCATCATTTTCAGAGTTTCTCTCTTTAAATCTACTAAAGTCTAATCATTGAATTGTGCTCATTCATTACTACAAAATCGATTTTGTTTTTGAGTTGATTGTCCTGCATCAAGATATCAAAACCAGATATACCAATAAGTCCTTAGAGAGTTATAACTTATGTGCTTTCAAATTGGAAGTAAGATGAGACATCTCCATGATCCTTGATATTGTCTTTGCCCCTATACCTTATTGAAATTGGACTTGTAAAGAACATACATATTTTAACCTTTTCATTCTTGACAAAAATCTTTTGAATGTCCGTAAGAAAATCCTTAGCACTACTTATCTTTTCAAACATTATGTCCCTGAATGCTTTTGGAATAACCTTCTTCATGATCATCATACACATACTATTTGATCTCTCTCTTTTCCTTTTCCTTTTTTCTTCAGAAGTATTGTTATTCGTAAGAGGTGTAGAAGAATCAACCTCTATCACAAGGTCCATATCCTTTTTTCTCTTGCCATTTAGTATAGGAATAGTGTTGATGTTGGCAGTAATACCATTTAGTATAGGAATAGAGTTGATATTGGCAGTAATACCATTTAGTATAGGAATAGAGTTGATGTTGGCAGTAATACCATTTAGTATAGGAATATAGTTGATGTTGACAATAATATTAGTAGGATTATTCACAGTTGAATCCAAAAAACAATAAACAAACAAAATAAGCTCACATAACTATTTAATCCAAAATAACAAATTCAAACAAAGTTAAATTACATTTGAAGATATAGGATACTCCATTAATATTTTATCTTTGGACAACAATATAACTTGTAAGTGATATCTTGGTATAGTAATCAAACACTGACAATAAAAATATGTCAAATAATAAATTTTTTTTAGGTCGAATTATTGTTTACATATAAAAATCGAATAATCATCACACGTTTATTACTATATGTGTACATACAATTATGTTATAAATTAATTTTCCTTTGGGTCGATCAATATTTACATAAATTACATGTACATAATTATTTTTATTCTAAAATAAATTAATTTTAACGAGAGATGTCATCTTATGACATATTACTTCAATTAATTCATCTTAATATATATAAACGTACCAATATTTATATTTAAAGTTGTACCAAAAAATATTTTTGGGTCAAAGTCAATGGTCAATATTAGGGCTGTTCATCGGATCGAAACCGCTGATTTTACTGTCATTCGATCTGATTCGACCATCTGCTCGGATTGAAACATCCTAATCCGCATCCGATTCGATCACCTCTTACATCCTCTCAATCTGATCCGTAAACTATTCGGATGACATCCGATCAATCCGACCAATAAATTTAATTAACTCTATTTTTTTGCATTTTTAAATAAATTTTTTAAATTTTTACATAAATCATAACATGAAATTATTTGACTTAAAAAAACATTAAAAAATTAAATAAATATATATTAATTATATATATATATATAATTAATTTTGATCTGATTGGATCGGATCGGATCAATCGTAGTGAAATCCACCATCCAATCCGCACTTAACGGATGGAAAAAATTTTCATCCGATCCAAACATCGGATTGGATCGGATAGGATTGGATTGATCGGATGATCGGATTTTTTGTACATTCCTAGTCAATATCAATCAACGTAGGTCAAACTCGATCAACATCGATCAAATCCGATTAATACTGTCAAAAGTCAATCAATATTGGTAAATTTTTATTGGATAAAAGTTTATTGGGTTATAAAATTATATCTATATTTTGACTCATTAATTCAAATTCATATATTTAAGTCATAAAAATATATTTATGATTTATGCTTTTTAAACTTTAATAAATTAATTATTTGGATTAAATCCAATACATTATGTAAGAATTATAAAAGAAACCTTAGTTATAATTATTGGTTGATGAAATTATTTATTATCTTAAAAAAAGTATAGCAATTTTTTTAATTATATAGTAATTAAAATTTAGTCCAATATAAAAGAAGCCTTAATTGTAATACCAAGAGAAAACTCTAGTTACCGTATTAAAAAAAACCTATAGTTATAAACAAAAATATTTATATTAACAATTTTGCTGTTATTTTTTTTAAAAAAAATTATGTAATAATCAAAATCTTTATTACAATAAAAAAACACTAATTACAAAACCAAAAAATAAAATAAAATCCTAACCGATAAAAACTGCCACCGTAAGAATATTACTACCAACTATTACTTTAGCCGACAGAAAACAGCCGCTTACAATAGTTGCCATTTATGAATAACATTCATATTCAAAGATGAATAATCACTCCTCTCTTTTTTTTTAATTCATAATGAATGAAAAAAAAACTTTTATCAAATATGTATCTATTTTTAAACATGAATAATATTAAAAAAACTTTAATAATAACAGTAAAATTTATATACAAAACTCAAGATAAAAGAAATCATAATTATAAATTATTTTTGAACTTGAAATCATAATTTTAAATGACAATAATAATTATTCTTTTATATGATAAAGCAAAAATCAAAATGGTTAGATTTAAAAATAACAAAATTATTATAATTTGAAAATAAGTTCAATTTTTAATTATTCAACATAAAGAATTTTTAATACCACTTGTTAGAATAAAATAAGATTTAGTAAAAACCATCGCCTAAAAAGAAATAACTTAAGAATATACATGTTGTATTATCAAGAATAAAAAACAAATATATAAAAATATGATTAAATTTATAACTATTAATTAATTATTTATTAGAAAGGTTAATTTCTAAATCTACGTATTTTCCTTACAAATTTCTTTGAAAATAAGATATGATATGAGATTAAAATAATGTGTGTGATTTGAAAAATATAAACAATATATATATAACTTTATTTTTATTTTAATACATCATTAAAATACACATAATCTTTAGATCCCTACACATTAAAAATCTAAACCTTATTCTATGTATTAAAATTCAAATTATTTAAATTTTAATAAATCACTTTTATATAGATTCAATCTTATACGAAAATATACCATACTTATTATTCACATATAAACTCATTATCTCAAATATCATAAAAATAAAAAAGTGGTGTTGTAGCTGTAACAAAATGTAGGGTGAGAAGTGTTTCTTACCAAACTCCATAAAAAGCCATCAAAGACTAAATGAGACCCTTCTCCTTTCTAATGCTTTATATTGTCTTTGCTTCCAAATTTCCCTTTAAATACAAGCAATTGATGTTTGATCATCTACCTTAATTATTGAATTTCTTTTATTTTCCTTTTAGGTCTCGACTATACCAGATATTTGCTTGCCACAATTAATTGGTTAAATTTTAAACAGCCTTCACAGCTAAGCAGAGCTAGAAAGCTTGCTCATGAGTCATGTGTTAGCTAACTTTTACCTTAAGTACGTACCAAAGGTTTCAAAAAGGCATTGTTATCGCTATTTATGTGGGTGAAGTTCATTAAGAATCTTGTAACTTTAAATTAAAGTATAATACATGTGTTTATTTATTTTTTAATCACGTATATTCTATTATTTTCAAAAAATTAATATTAAAGTCATATTTATTTTAATGTTAGTTTTATAAAAATAAAATAACATATACGATATATTAAATTACAAAATCTCTAACGCCTTTCAAATTTGTGTATGACATCCTATTTGTATGTATTATTTATTTCTTTTTTAAACTCTTTGTATTCAATTCAACAAAATGTGTTTGATAAATAAATTGAATATAATCTTATCTAAAAGAAAATCATGAATATAAGAATATGATATTTTTTTTGTTAGATTTGATGTAAGATGTTAAATAATGTATAAATATATAAAATAATATATATATTTAATTGATTCAACTTATACATAGTAGATACATTTATTTATTTATTTATTAATATCACAATTTACATATTAATATTTTGCATTTCTCTTGCTTGTCTTCTCTCTCTCTTTCCATGCATGTATGTTTTATTTGTTATATTATTTACTTGCGTTTTAGTTTTAATTTTTCACTACTAATTTTATTTTAATATTTTTTTATTTATTATAGTTTTTATAATTATTAAGATTAAGAATAAAATTGTATTTAAAATTAGGTTTATTTTATTGGAATTTATTTTCTAATAAATTCAACAATATTAATTTTAAATTCATTGAGAAAAATATAATAAAATATTTTGTTTTATTTTGCTTCAAAGTTTAGTTTAGTGTGAATATAACCTAATGGACTTAATGTTGGTCTAATTTCCTCATTTTTTTAAATAACAAAATTAATATCATTAAAAATTATAATCACATAATATTATTACCTCTTATAATCACTTTATATATTTTTCTTATTATAAAGAAAATGTGTATATTATTAGAGTGTTGTTTTTATTTTTGTAAATTTTAAAAGTATTTTTTTGGAATTCTTTTTTAAAACACTTTTGTTATTGATAAAGGTAACACGTTTGATTATCAATTTAAGCAAACATCTAGACAAACTGAAATGTTCCTAACCCTAGATTGCGTGTAAAATATAAAAAATTAAACAACCATCGGCTTTGAAATTAATAGCTTAAAGTATTGGTTGAAACTTGAAAGTTCCATCAACAATATGAGAATTGTTTTTGGAATTCTATAGAAGCAAATCAAAAAGAGAAGGGAAGTGAAGTGAGAAGAGAATATGATTGTTAATACATGAGTGTGAACTTCATAATAATATTTTTTTGTGGGGGACTTGTATTTTAATAAATAGGAATTTTCCAAGAAAGGCTATTGATGATGTTAGCAGGACCCATTTGGGCCAGTCTCAACTGTAATATGAAGTTAAGAAGTATCCGTGAAATCCTTAAATACTAACGGCGGTTGCGCGGGCTTTCAGTTACTACTTTCTCACACTACCTCACATCCCCTCTCTCTACATGAGTTTTCTTTTTGTTTACAGAGTTGCCTATCAAATTCATGAAATAGATGCTTATTCATGAGAGGGCTTGTAGAATGTGATTTAGAAGATCCAATTATTCGGCCATAAGTGATCCCAAACTCAACTCATATTCTTCACAGGTTTGGCTAATTTGTGCACAGATTCTGTAACTTGTGTCTTTATATTTCAAAATTTTACTTAATTAAAACAAATTTTAATCCAGCATATTCTGAAGGTCGATCTGATTTCGTTTTTCTAATGCGTATATGTATATATTCATTCCATTTTTTTCTCTTTGATTAGTTTTCAAGACATTTTGGAATTTGGATAGTTTTGAACTGATATTGATCACAATTCTGTTTACATGTGTATATATATGGCGGGATTCATGAGAAGATCTTAATTTATACCGAAAATGGGGAAGAAAGGAAACAGTTGGTTCTCTTCTGTGAAGAGAGTTTTCAAACCTTCTTCTAAGGACTTGTCTGTCAATAAAAAGGTAATTATTTTTTTGGCAATTTTAAATTGAATTTGTACTTCATATTTAATTTCCCTTGTTATTAATTCTCTCAATTACCCTGGTATGTTCCGTTTAATCTGTGTAAAGAATTTATATGAAGACGATCAATTTCAGGGTCGAAAATCTTGAAAACAGCTGCAGGGTAACGACAGAAATAAATTATTTCAATCACTGACTTAAAACTTTTAAAGATGAATTTTAAATTTCAATAGTAAAAGATGATGAAATTTGAAATGCCTACATGGTGCTTGAAATTGTGTTGAATAGAGTAAGTAAACTGACCAAAAAGAGAGATAAAAGTGGACTTGCAATACTGTATTTTTATAAATTTAATATAGTAGTTATTTTATTTTAAAACAATTTTAAACTAATTTTAATAATTTTTATCACCTTATTGTTTGAGATAATTTTTTTATTCGAATTAGCTTTTAAAGTTTAATTTGTTCAAACTTAAGCTTTTTTAAAAAGAAAAAAAAATTCAAAAAATTTAAAATTGATAAAAAATGATTAAAGTATCTAAATTGTAATACTTCGTGACAAAATATATCAATTTTAAAAAATATGATTAATGTGTTAAATTTGTTAAAATAAAGTTCATATTTATTTTTTTAACTTTTAAACAAATTTCGATAATTGAATCCAGGAGATCTTCATTCACTATAGGGTATTTCTTAAGAAACAATCAATGATCATTAAGGTATGGTTGATCACGTACACGTTATTAACAAGGAAGATAATTCTTACGTACCAACCTAATAATCATGATTAATCTTTATACAAATTGTGTGAAAATACACACCTTAGTTTGGCCTTCTTCTTTTATTCTTTAACCTATTTTTACGTTATTAGCAAGTTTAGTTCAATTTTTATTCCTGTTATTTTTTTAATTACTTATCAAGTTAAAAAATGGGAAAAAAGAAAGAAAATAAGTGGAGGTCCCCTGGCATTGGTAATATTTATGATACATTAACTTCACTACACCTAAGCCATCACATCTTTCATCATCATCTTCATGTGATTCTTTATGTTAGATTTTTATCTTCCCATAAGTACATTTCTTGTCATAGTGGAGATCACATAAAGGTTCACATTTTGACAACTAATAGTTCTATTGTTTGTTTCTGCAATAAAGATTAAAGACAAACATTTACTTTCAAGCTTTGCTTACTCTTATATATTGTCTTGTTAATTACCAAAATTGAAATGACCATTCTCAGGACAACTCGGACAAATCGCAGCAACAAGCTAAGGATGTTGTGCCGTTTGAACATTTTCTTGCAGAGAGTACTTCTCCGGACATCACAAATGTGGATCAGAGTGCTCCATCAACTCCGATAACCGAAGATAGGAACCATGCCATTGCTGTTGCAGTGGCAACTGCTGCTGCTGCAGAAGCTGCAGTAGCAGCAGCACAAGCAGCTGCAAAAGTTGTTCGGTTGGCTGGTTATGGTCGTCACTCAAAAGACGAAAGAGCTGCAACACTTATCCAATCACATTACAGAGGCTACCTGGTAATGAATAGACAGTTTCTTTTTCCTATGAAAGAATGGTTTAATTCGTTTTTATTTTTGGTTTGCGTTTTTTTTCTTTACTGTATAATGCTATGGTTTCAAACGAAAGAAAACTTGCTAATATGAACTAAAAACTACTTTTAACAAAGAGAGAAGAAGAAAATGAATAATGCATGAATTTTATTAATCTTGGGATCAAAATTGAATTTACTTATACATCTCACTTTTATATATATACATATATATACACTGTGCACACTTAAAATAAATTAGATACACTTAATAGAAATTGAAATTAAATTTGTAATACAAGAAGCAAAGTAGCAAAGTTAGGATCCAAAATTGTTTCATGAATCAATAATAATAGATAACATAAAATAATAAACATAAAAAAAAATTAATTATACAAAAAAAATTAATATTTTAATGTAAAAATTTTAATTCATTCACGAATAATATAACTTTCTTATTATTTGTTAAAGTCCCACATCGATTAGGGATCGCGCCCACGCTGCGCATATAAAAAAAGGCAATCCTTCATCTCAAAACCCAGGTTTTGAGATGGAGTTAGGCCCAAATTTAACATGGTATCAGAGCAAGGTTATCCGGTCGGTGCAGTTGTTTCGCCACTGGTAAGTGATGCATTCCGCCACTTGGGTTCCATAAGCTCAACATCCCCGTCGGTCTCAAGGGGACAGACCCTTGCCGATGTGAGGGGGAGTGTTAAAGTCCCACATCGACTGGGGATCGCGCCCACGTTGCGCATATAATTATAAATGAAGGCAATCCTCCATCTCACAACCTGGGTTTTGAGATGGAGTTAGGCCCAAATTTAACATGGTATCAAAGCAGGCAAGCTCACCGTGTACGCATTGTAAGCCCATACGTCCATCGATGAATTACCGATGTGAGGGAGAGTGTTAAAATATCCCACATCGATTGGGCATGAAATATTAAACAGATTGCCTTCATTTATATATGTGTTTAATATTTCATGCCCAATCGATGTGGGACATTTTAACACTCCCCCTCACATCGGTAATTCATCGATGGACGGTGGTGGGCTTACAACTGCGTGCCACGGGGTGAGCTTGCCTGCTTTGATACCATGTTAAATTTGGGCCTAACTCCATCTCAAAACCCAAGTTGTGAGATGGAGGATTGCCTTCATTTATATATGTGTTTAATATTTCATGCCCAATCGATGTGGGACATTTTAACACTCCCCCTCACATCGGTAATTCATCGATGGACGGTGGTGGGCTTATAGCTGCGTGCCACGGGGTGAGCTTGCCTGCTTTGATACCATGTTAAATTTGGGCCTAACTCCATCTCAAAACCCAGGTTGTGAGATGGAGGATTGCCTTCATTTATATATGTGTTTAATATTTCATGCCCAATCGATGTGGGACATTTTAACACTCCCCCTCACATCGGTAATTCATCGATGGACGGTGGTGGGCTTACAGCTGCGTGCCACGGGGTGAGCTTGCATGCTTTGATACCATGTTAAATTTGGGTCTAACTCCATCTCAAAACCCAGGTTGTGAGATGAAGGATTGCCCTTGTTTATATGCGCAGCGTGGGCGCGATCCCTAGTCGATGTGGGACTTTAACACTCCACACGAAGACCAAAGCTTTAAAGGGTATTAAGGTAGTGACAACTTGCTTCCAGCCCAATCCAAAAGACAAGCTTTTGATATATGGCTTACTTGAATATTGAATATTGAATCTTGTGGTAGGAGAATAATTAATATGGCTGGCTTCGGAACATCTTGGTTGCTGGGACAAGGACATATAATATATGTGTGATTCGGCTAGGGCTTTGTGCCCTCTTGAAAGAAAAGAAACCGACTAAGAGCAATGGACAAATTGGGCAATGCATTAATATTGAAACTGCAATTACAAAATAGCCCTTTTAGTAACTCACGTTTTGAAAGCCACGTGAATAATAATGAATAATAAATCTTTCACCTCGGCTAAAAATGAAACCAACTTCTTCAAATACGAAATTCCTACCAAATGGTCATTGCATCTATTACAAGAATCAACAAAATCCAAACAATATTTGAATTTATTGAATAAAGCTAATTTAATTAGCATATCAGCTTATTTTTGTTAGTAGTTATCTTATTAACAATAATAACACTTTGAGACACAATATTATGAACGAAATAATATCTGATATCAATGTGTTTGATCTTTTTATGATACATATCATTTTTAGTAAAGTGTATCACACTCTTACTATCATAAAATACAATAGAAATAATCTGCTGTAAACTCAAATCACAAATCAAATATCCAAGCTAAATGACTTATTTCTTTACTTATGATGTTGCCATATACTATGCCTTTATGATAGACAAAGCAATCGTAGACTGTAAAATAACTTTTCAACTAATGACAAAATGAGAAAAAGTGAAAACATAACATGATAGAGATTTTATTATATTCAAATCATCAGTATAATAGAAGTTTATATCGCCAATAACACTACAACTAGTATTAGAATTCTCATCATATACCAAACCAAAATTGAAAGTGTCTTTCAAATACTGAAATATTCATTTCACTGTTTGCCAATGACCTTTATTAGGATTATTCATGTATCTACTAACAACATTAATTAAATATAAAATGTCTAGATGAGTACAAATCATTGTGTACATCAAACTACCAATGACATTAACATATGGAACATGTTACATGTACTGTTCTTCTTCTTCTTCTGACTATGGTGACAAATCCAAAGAAAGCTTGAAATGTTTTAGCTAACGGTGTACTCATAGATTTAGACTATTTCATATCACAGTGTTCAAAAACTTTTATAAGACAAATTATGCAATCATATCAAGTAACACACGAATACAGATATATTTCACAATAGGTGAAAATACTTCATTAAAGTCAATACCCTTCATCTGACAAGAGCCCTTTACAACAACACGTGCCTTGAACCTAATTATTTCAACCTCAAGTATACCTTCTTTTTTCTTGAAGACCCATTTGTTTCCAACAATCTTTTAGCTCTTAGGTGGCTTTACCAATTCCCAAGTATGGTTCTTGTGACATAACTCAATCTCTTCATCCATAGCAATTAACCACTAAGCAGACTCATCGCAAGTGACAACTTCATGATAACTAGAAAATTCATGCACCTCAATAGCCTATGAGGGCTTCGAATCTCTATGGTTCATGAGTAGAATCATCTACCTCATTCATATATGGATGAACTAAAGTACCCTCTTGCACTTGATTATGAGCTCTACTCTTAAGCTCCACTTGCTCACTAACATCAAGGTCTTTACTTGCAACAACAGACTCCTTTTTCTTTTCTAATATAAAAAACTCATCAAATTTAACATCTCTTCTAATAAAAAAATTAACATCACTATGTCATTTCTTTCATAAAACTCATTTAACTAACCCTCATAAAATTCCAAGCGATTGCTAGTTCTCAAGTGCTTGATTTTCTTGCTTGTTTGATTTTTTATACAAGCCTCAATCTTTACAAAATTTGAGAACAAATCATTCTTGTTTTTTATGAAATACACCCAGACATGACGAGAGAAGTCATCAATAAAATTCAAAATATACTTAACACCATCCTTAGACATAATATGAGAAGGACCCCAATGATCTGAATGGATATAACCAATATTACCTTTTGTTATATTGATGATTGTATTGAACTTGACCTTATTATGCTTTCTATATACATAATACTTACAGAAATCAAGTTTTTTAGTTTTCTGACCACTAGGCAAACCTTGTTTGTTCAAAATAAACATCCCTACCTCACTCATATGCCCTAATTACATATGCCATAAGTGAGTAGTATTTGAATATAGATTTAATGAGGACGAAACTAAATTACTGCCAATGACGGTGTTATCCTAAAGCATATAGAGACCATGCGACAATTTCCCTTTAATAACAACCACAAAACCCTTATTAACTCTTAAAACTCTACCTTCAGTTATATACCTATAGTCTTATGAATCAAGAGTACCCAAAGATATTAGATTCTTTGTCAAATCTAGAACATGACGAACATATTTCAAAGTTTTAACAATACCATCATGCATCTTAATACGGACAGTACCAATACCAACAACCTTACAGGATACATTGTTTTACATCAAGACTTTACTCCCATCAATAGATTGATGAGAAGTAAACCAATCCCTACTATAGCACATATGATAAGTATAACCTGAAACAAGAATCCAAACATATCTGAAAGAACCAATAGATATTGATAGAACATTCTCACAATCGAAACCAAAATTATCTGCAACACCAACAACATCATTAGTACCAGAAGATGTTGTGGCAGATTTTCCTTTACCTTTGACTTTTAGACAGTTTACTTTCCAATGACCTTCATGATGGTAATAGTTGCATCTATCTTTTCTTTTTCTAGATTTGGTTCTAGACTTGTCTCTATTATTGGTTAAGCTTTGTTCTTGGTTTCTATCTCTGACAAATAAACTACTATTACTATCATTGTTGTCAGTAAACACCTTTTTCTTCAATTATCTAGAATTCAAAGCTATTTTGACATCTTTTAAAGAAATAGTGTCTCGTCCATATAACATGTTATCAATAAAATGTTCAAACGAATGAGGTAAAGAACATAACATAACTAATGATTGATCCTTATAATCAATTTTAACACCATCCTTCTTCATATCATGAATTATTTTAATAAATTCATCAAGGTGATCGTGTAAAATTGTACCTTCTCATATTCTGAAAATACATAAGCGTTGTTTCAAATATAACTGACTTGCCAAAGACTTGGTCATATACACACTTTCTAATTTAAGCTACAATCTAGTGAGAGATTTCTCATCACTAACCTCGCATAGTACCTCATCAGACAAAGATAACTGAATGAAACTGAGAAAATTTTCCATCAATACATCTTTTTCTTTATCAGTTAATTTTTTTTGACAATTTATCATTGCCTTCAAGTGTCTTAACAAGATATTATTTAACTAATATAGCCTGCATCTTCATTCGTCAAAGGCTAAAATCATTCATACCATTGAATTTCTCAATTTAGTATTTTATCGTCATAACAAAAAACTTAATATAAAATAATCAGCACCACAACCCAAAAAATATGAAACTAATCAGATAATCAAGAGTTCAAAATAAATCCAAAAGAACAAACTTGATTAGACAAATAAATAATAGAATAACCCAAAACTCTAATACCAATTTGTTATAAATTAGTATTTGCACGAAATATGGGTTCAAATAGGTTGCAAAAATAAATAATAATGGTTAACAATAAAATAATAAATAGTTAGAAAAAATTAGAGGCACGAAAAAAATTAAATAATCAACTTTCTATTTGAAAAGTCTAATTCATTGACGATGATACACCGATAAAATTCTTTGATCAAAATCCAAATAAATAGTACAAACACCAATATTCAAAAAATCACTCAAAAATAAATCTTAAATATCCCAACAATTCTCACCTTCAAATACGTTAACACAAATTAACAAGAAATATACCAACAAAATCTTGTTAATGATGATTACAAATTACAATACATATAAGTAGAAACTGCGTAGAGATTGCCTGCTCTCTACGAGAAGACCAAAGCTTGAAAAGGCATTAATATGATGACAACTTGCTTCAGCACAATCCAAAAGGCAAGCTTCTGATATATGGCTTAATTGAATGTGTGTTAATAAGGCTGGCGTCGAAGCTGCCTGGACCAAAGACATATAATGTGTGTGTGTGTGAGAGAGAGAGAGAGATGCGACTAGCGCTTCGTTCCTTCTTGAAATAAAAGAAACTGACTAAGAGAAGTGGACAAATTTGGCACTACATTAATATTGAAATTATAATTACAAGATTGCCCTTTTAGTAACCCACGTTTTGAAAGCCACATAAATAACAACCACACTTACAGTTTTGCACGGCAACTGGTATAGTGGTATTGCACCTTCAACAACCTTACTTTTTGATCTTTCACGTTATAACCTTACACATAATTCCATTTCAAACCTTTAAGTCATAATTCGTGTTTTCTACGTTGCCTTGTTAGGAGAATCACAATAACAATTCGAACTTAATCAAGTTTTAAACAGTGGAATTAAACCTATTCTCCTTCTTTGTGTGAATATTTTAGGAAACAAATAAATAAAGCTCAAAATGAAACATGCACAAAATCAGCACAATCAATTTAGTTGAAAAAACCTTCCTAGTGTAGGAAGGAAACAACCACGACACTCCTCTCCAAAACTTTCACTATCAATAAATAATTGTAAAAAGGTTCTCTCTAGGTAAAACTAGAGGCAAACAATCAACAGCATCATCAAGAATACAACTTATTGGAAACTAACAATTATTTCAAGAAAATTGAGAGATCTAAGCTAATTTCATAGTCACTGTTCATGGCTCATAATTTTCCAAAAAGGTGAGCCAAATCCAAATCCCACCGTACAGATTAAATATTCTTGAGTCGTGAACCTGTCTACCAAATTTTAGCTCAATCGGACCACAAACAACCTTCCATCGGAACACTTGATGAAGACTTGCTGGAGAGGAGAAAAACTAAAAAACTACTCAGTTTTCTGCTTTGTTTTTCTGCTGCTGTAGCTCTTGTTTTCTCCACAGAATACACTCTCAACAAACCCTAAATGGGTTTATTAATGAAGCAATAAAATGACATAATTAATCTTTCTTACTCCATGGGCTTTTAAGTTACATAGGCTAAAACTTGGGCTCCTCCAAATAAGAGGGAAGCCTAACAAATCTCCCTTTTCCCGATTAGATGGAGGGATCCGCCATTCAATCAATTGAACAAAAAACTTCAAGTTTTTCTCTTGACATTACTTTTTTCAGCATGTCAGATCCATTTTCATCAGTATGGATTTTCTAAAGTTCAAGTAACTTATTGTTAAGAGTATCCCTTATCCATTGATACCTCGCATCAATATGCTTTGATCTTGAGTGAAACGCCGAGTTTTTTGCTAGGTGAATAGAACTCTGATTATCGCAGAATAACACATATTTCTACTACTTGAAACCAAGTTCTCTTAAGAACTGTTTCATCCACAACAACTCCTTATAGGCTTCCGTTGTTGTAATAAACTCCACCTCTGCTATAGAAAGTGCAACACACTTTTGCAATCTTGACTGCCAAGAAACTGTTCCACCAGAGAAAGTAATTAGATAACCTGAAGTAGACTTACGAGAATCTTCATCTCCTGTTAAATTTGAATTAGTGTATCCAACTAACACTGGTTTTCCACTTCCAAAGCTAAGTGTTAACTTGGAAGTACCTCAAAGATATCTCATAATCCACTTTACTACATCCCAATGCTCTCTTCTTGGATTCGAAAGAAAATGACTAACAACTCCAACTGCATGAGCTATGTCTAGCCTCGTACACACCATTGTATACACTAAGCTTCCTACTATTGAGGCATATGGAACATTTTCCATATCTTCCTTCTCTTTATCTGTTGAAGGGCCTTGACTCGACCTCAACTTAAAGTGGTTAGATAAAGGAGAAGAAACCACTTTAACTTTATCTATATGAAATCTTTCAAGTACCTTATTGATGTATCGTTCCTGTGACATGTACAACTTCTTTCTTTTCTTGCCTCAACAAATTCGAATACCAAGAATTTGTTTTGCTGGCTCCAAGTCCTTCATGGCAAAGGACTTACTCAACTGCTTCTTCAAATTATCAATCCTTGAAGAATTTTTTCCAACAATCAACATGTCATCAACATAGAGCAATAAAATGATAAAGTCATCATCAGAGAATTTCTGCACAAAAACACAATGATTAGAAATAGTCTTCTTGTAACCATGCTCCCCCATAACTGACTCAAACTTCTTATACCATTGTCTAGGTGCTTGCTTCAACCCATTGAGGCTTTTCTTTAACCGACATACATAATCCTATTTTCCTTTAACCTCAAAACCCTCTGGCTACTCCATATAAATCTCTTTCTCTAACTCACCATGAATAAATGTAGTTTCACATCCATTTGCTCAATTTCTAAATCCAAGTTTACTGTTAAACCTAGAACAACACGTATGGAAGACATCTTCACAATAGGAGAGAAAATATCATCAAAATCAATACTTTTTCTCTGACTAAATCCCTTTGACGACCAATCTAGCTTTGTATCATGGTTGTGAATTGTGTTCTTCTTGCTTCACCTTGTAGACCCACTTGTTCTTCAAAGCTCTTTTACCCTTAGACAACTTTACCAACTCAAACATGTGATTGTCATACAGTGATTGCATCTCATCTTCCATATCACCAACCCAGTGTGCTCTGTTTTCATCTTCCAGTGCTTCTGCATAACATTGAGGTTCTCCCTCATCTGTCAATAATACATACTTATCTGTATCATACCGTGTGGAAGGACATCTGTCTCTAGTAGACCTCCTGGGTGGAATTTCTAATTTTGGAAACTGATCAGTAGTCTGGTGATCTGTTTCAGCTTACATATATGTATCATATGAACCCTGTTGGTCATCATGAACATTTTGTTCCATTTGTACTAATAAAGGAACCAGATTAGGTCAATCAAATCATTACTATACTGATGGACTCCTTTTTCTATCTTCTCAACATCTTGTATAGTTTGATCTTCTATAAACACAACATCACGACTCCTTACCAGTTTTCTCAACTAGATCATAAAATCTGTAGCCAAATTCATCCAGACCATAACCAACAAAAATACACTATCGTGTCTTCACATTAAGCTTAGATCTCTCATCTTTTGGTATATGCATAAATGCCTTGCAACTAAAAATGCGAAGATGATCATAAGAAATATCTTTGCTAGTCCAAACTCTGTTTGGTACATCAAATTGAAGAGGAACACATGGTGTGAGATTAAGAACATGTACAACTGTATTCAAAGCCTTACCCTAGAATGATCTTGGCAATTGAGCTTGCGAAAGAAGACATCTTACTCTTTCAACCAATGTCTTATTCATTCTCTCAACTAACTCATTCAAATGAGGAGTCTTAGGAGGTGTCTTTTGATATCGAATGCCCTGATGCCTACAATACTCATCAAAAGAACTTGAATACTCTCCCTCATTATCTGTTTTGATGCATCATAATTTCTTCCCAGTCTGTCTCTCCACTAAGGCTTGAAACTGTTTAAACACATCTAATACTTGATCTCTACTCTTCAAAGTGTATACCCATAACTTTCTTGAACAATCATTTATGAAGGTCATAAAATAACTGGCACCACCCAAATTTTTTGTCTTCATAAGACCACATACATCTGAATGTACCAAATCAAGTATGTATTGTTTTCTTGAAAGAGGGGAACTCTTGAAAGAAACTCTATTTTGCTTCCCTGCCAAATAATGAGTACATATTATTAAACAAACATTATTCATTCCAGAAAGAAGATTCTTTTTAGTCAATACTACCAAGCCTTTCTCACTCATGTGAGCAAGTCTCTTATGCCACAATTTTGTTGTAAGCTCATATGTCACAACATTAATAACACCTTTGAAGAGTCTTTCCTGTAGTATATACAAACTAGAATGCTTGTTCCCACGAGCAACAACCATAGCACCTTTAGTAAGTTTCCATTGACCATTATTAAAGGTATTTCAATATCCTTCATCATCAAGTTTACCTGCATGCAGAGATCAAGTTCAAACGAATTTCAGGAATATGTTTTATCCCTCTAAGAAGTAACCTCGTGCCATTATTCATCTCCAAACACACATATGCAATACTAATGATTTTAACCAAGCCATCATTACCCAAATTCACTATCCCAAAGTCACCTGCTGTATAGGATGTAAAGAAGTCCTCTCGATACGTAGCATGGATGGAGACTCTACTATCAATAAGCCAACTGATCTCGTGACATGCAACATTGACAACATCTTCATTATAAACAACGAGGAAGTCTTCTGAACTAGCAGTGGTAACTCGATCATTTTCCTTGCCAACATCACCCTCTTGTTCTTTGTCTTTCTTCTTGTTATCTCGCTTCAATTGTCTACAATATTTCTTGATGTGCCCTTTCATGCCACAGTGATGACACTTAACATTAGAAAACCTGTTGGACTTGCTTCTTCCTTTTTCTTTGCTCTTGAACCTCTGCTTTTACTCCTCCCTCTTCTTTCTGTAACCAAAATCTCTGACTATTGAGAAGACCCATGTGATTTCCTTCTCATTTCTTCATTCAAAACACTACTTTTAGCCAAATCCATGTTGATTACGCCATTTGGAGCTAAGTTACTTAATGAAATTCTAAATGTTTCCCAAGAGTCCAACAACGTACCCAATAAACATAACCCTTGAATCTCATCATCAAACTAGATACCCATTCCAGCTAACTGATTGATTATTCCTTGGAACGTATTCAAGTGATCTATCAACGGAGTTTTATCTTGGTATCTTAAAGCCATCAACTTCTTTATGAGAAACATTTTATTATTTCTTGTTTTTCGAGCATACAACTCTTCAAGTTTATTCCAGAGTGATCGTGCATGTATTTCCCCACTAATATGATTCAAAACATTATCATCTACCCACAGAATTGTCGATGTAACAAAGTCAATTTTTCTTGAAACAACTTTTTTGGCTTCTCATAGGCAAATACCAGTAAATAAAACTGTTTGACATAAAGGAGATCTTCCATTTTTCCTTTCCAAGTATGATAATTAGAACCATTCAAAGTAATCATTCTACTTAAATTTGCTTCCATTATTCAACACAAGAAATTCAACAATAATAATCACAGCTCTGATACCACTTTGTTAGGAGAATCACAATAAAAATTTGAATTTAATCAAGTTCTAAACAGCGGAATTAAACCTATTCTCCTTCTTTGTGTGAATCTTTTAGGAAACAAATAAATAGAGCTCAAAATGAAACATTCACAAAATCAACACTACCAATTTACGTGGAAAAACCTTCCCGGTGTAGGAAGAAAACAACCACGACCCTCATCTTCAAAACTTCCACTATCAAGAAATAATTGTACAAAGGTTCTCTCTAGGTAAAACTAGAGACAAACAATCAACAACATCATCAAGAATACAACTTCTTGAAAACTAACAATTGTTTCAAGAAAATGGAGAGATCTAACCCAATTTCATAGTCACTTTTCACGGCTTAGAATTTCCCAAACCGGTTAGCCAAATCCAAATCCCACTATACAGATTAAAGAGTCTTGAGTCATGAACCTGCCTGCAAAATTTCAACTCAATCGGACCACAAATGACCTTCAATCGGAGCACTTGATGAAAACTTGATGGAGAGGAGAAAAACTGCTCAGTTTTCTGCTTTGTTTTTTTGCTACTATAGCTCTTGTTTTTTCTACGGCATACACTCTCAACAAACCCTAAATGAATTTATTAATGAAGTAATGAAATAACACAATTATCCTTTTTTATTCCATGGATTTTAGTTGGGTTCTTCCAAATAAGAAAAAAACCCAACACTCTTCACTTCTTGTTAATCTTGAGTTGAGCTAGCACCACTTCATTCTTTCTCATCAAATACCTCTACATCCATATAAACACCAACAGGCAATACCTACATCCTTTTATTCAGTCTATGGTTCAATGGTTCAAGATTTAAATATTTTTTCCATGTTTTCAACTAGGTGGATTCCTAGGATGTTAATATTTTAGCTCATAGGATTTATTGACGTCTGGGCTTTGTCTAATTACTTTGATGGCAAGATTGATTTATCTAATTTGTCATCTGAACTCATAGCCTTTGCAAACTTATTTTTATACAATTAACCGGCACTCTTAATTCTTAACTGCCTGCAGATCATTAAAAAAAATATATGGAGAGGGAGATGTTGGTGATAATCAATTTGTTCGTGCTAAAAATTCATTAAAAAGCACATTAAATAAGAGTTCCAACGTATTTATTTTCCATTGACATAAGGAGCTGTTACTACTCAATTTGTTAAACATTCTAGTGTATAAAATAAGTGTAACGAAGATATTCACATAATCAGAATTGATAATGGAACAAGAATAATTTAATAATGAAAATTTTATCCAATAATAATAATATTAAATTATAATTAATTATAAGAATGAAATGAAAATTTTATATATTTCTATTGTGATAATAACAAAATTAATTGTAGTAATGTCATTGTCCTAAAATAATTCTTTGAGATCTATTTTTAACACATTTATGCTCAGAACATATGCTTAATTTTTATAAGTGAAAATATATTTCAATGATAGTTCATAAATGCTTAAATATATGTTCAGTTTGTGTAATATTTTGAATATATATTTGTTTTATAACATGAAAATGTATATAAAAGGGAGGTTTATTATTCAGGTAGTTCTTTTTGTGGTTACTTTTTTCCCATCTTCCTTGGTTAAATTACATTTAATAAATCTGTCGTAAAAATCAGTGGTCTAGTTGTTAGTTGTTACTTTGAAAGCTTTGAGTTGGACAAAGTAGCTCAGTTAAACAATAATGTAATGGCAGTATGTGATGCAAGCATGATGTTATTTCCTTGTCAGCACTAAAAATTCACATAATTAATTTAACTTTTGCAATGTATTGGAATCGTTCCATAAACGGATTTTGATAGGCTCGAAGGGCTTTGCGTGCTTTGAAAGGATTGGTTAGGTTACAAGCACTTGTTAGAGGACATAATGTGCGAAAACAAGCGCAAATGACAATGCGATGTATGCAAGCATTAGTGCGTGTACAAGCAAGAGTAAGAGCTCGCAGGCTTCAAATAACCCATAACAAGTTGCATGGCAAGGTAGATAATGAAGACAAAATACAAGTAGAAGATCAAAAGATGAAAAGTAGTATAAAAAACAATGAAAGACATCAAAGGCATCAAAGTTCAGAGAAAATTAAAGAAAATATGTCAAGAAAACATGACGCTGTTTTGAAAAGGGAGAGAGCTCTTGCTTATGCTTTTGCTTACCAGGTTAGTGCTAGCTTTTTAACTTATTTTCAACTCACGTTTAAAAAAAAAATCATTTTTATCCTAACTACATTACTTGATACCATTTGAATGTAAAAATTTCACAATCCTATCTCCTCGTTATATTAATTTTAACTCTATATTTATGATTCTACACTTAAGCGAGTTTATATTAGTATTCCATTCAAAATCATTACTTTTAATTTAACATAAGTCTAATTTTTATATTGTTATGATATGTTTGATGCCGTCTATTTTAATTCATTAGCAACAACAACAACAAATTATGCAAGCAATAAAAAATGGCGACGATTTTGGGCCACAAACCAATTACCGCAATAAGTCCCAATGGGATTGGAACTATCTAGAGGGCTTGATGTCATCACATCAATACGAAGCCCAACACTCAAGCCCAAGAGAAACCTCGTATATGAATCTTGCTGCTGCTGCAACCACCATCGCCAATTCAGATGACATGTCAGAGAAGATGGTTGAAATGGACCTTGTAACTTCGGGGCCAAATAATATCAATATGGATCTACTCAAACAGGAGCTAAATGAATCAAGCCCATATTCTATCCACCAAGAATTACAAGGACAATCAAGCTCTAATAATGTTCCTAGCTACATGGCCCCAACTCAATCTGCCAAGGCTAAGTTAAGAAATAATGGTACTCACATGCAACGTGGTTCATGTACTCCCCAATGGAACCCATCAATCAAGAAAGGCTACGACTCTTCAAGTTCAGGTGGAGGCACAACAACTTACCAAGTTCCAAGGAGTCCAAGCCCAAAGCATCATGTTGTACGTGGTAAAAGGAGTCCAAGCCCAGTTGGCTCTCCAAGAGGTGATGATTGGGCTTTGCCTTCGAGCATCCATGGTTGGATGCACGATTTTAGTTGATTGTGTTTCTTATCTTATGTACGAGCCTGGTTTGCTAACAAGTCTATATTTATAGCATATAATTTCAATGGCCTTTTGAAATAATAATAATGAAGTGAAGCAATGATTTTGTTTGTACTAATATTCTATATTTGTATTATTTTTTTGAAAAATTAAGAATAAATTTATCTATTATGATGTAATTAATCATGAATAATGATATTATTAAAATATTTTTTATTATTATAATAACAAAAATATATAGAATATTAATTTTATTCTTAGTTAATATCATTATTATTTGATAAATTATTATTAATAAAGTATTTTTTATAATAATAATAATTTATTTTATAATAATATACTATTGTCAATTATTTTAACTTCAATTAATCGATGATGCTTAAGAAGAAATTTTTTTTTATTATTCAGTCATTTTATTATACAAATTATGAATAAGAACTAAAGAAAAAAACGTGCTCTTGATTTTTATATATTTCATTCAAACAATAGTCTCCTAATTTTTACCAAAAGTTCAATGTTTAAATCTCATCCAAACCTGTACATAAATCCACATTTTTTTCCCTAAAACATATAAAAAATAATTTTCATCATCTTATATATGCATTCACCTTTGATAGTTTATTAATTATTTAAAAATATATATATATATATTTATGAATTTTAACATGAATTTTACTCTATGATGATTTTTTTCTCATAAATGTATTTATATATGACGATATATGTCATATTTATGTTTGTAAAATTTATGTTTTATTATTAATATAAATCTTTATCTAAATTTATAGTATTAAAAAATATAAAAATTATAACATAATATCAAGATTTGTGTTTTAAAACTATTAATATATTAGTTAAAGTAATTAAACAATCATTTGAATAACTTTAAAATAAAACAAAAGACACAAACTCAAGTTTTTATCTATATACTTAAAGAAATTAGTTTTAACTTAACAAATTTGATTATGAACGTATTTATATTAATTTTTTTTTATCTAAATTATATATTTTGATTTTTAATAAAATTAAATTTTCTTAAAATAATCTCATGCAAACTAAAATAGTATATATTTTTTAAACTTAAAAAAAATCAATCAAATTAGTTAGGTTTTTATAAGAGATGTGTAAAAATTAATGGAATCAAACTAAACTAATTTATCCTAACTAGTTTAATTTAATTTTATTAATTTTAAATTTTGAAAAATCGATCAAAACATAAATGATTTGATTTTTAAATTTTAAAAATTAATCACTAATATTTATATATATTTGTTTTTAGATTATTTATATTTTTTTAAATTTAAAAATTTAAAACTTTAATATATAATCTTAATTATTTATAATCATAAATATTATTTTTACAATTATAATTATTTACATAAAAATATTTAAATTAATATATATGTATAGATTATATTTAAAATTTAAAATTATTTAACTTATACGTATATATATATATAATTTAAAATATTTTGAATTAAATTTATTTTTGAATCAATAAAAATCTATAATTATAATCTAAAAAAATTAATATAAGCAACCAAATCAATCTAAATTTTTTAATTTGATTTTATAAATTTAATTCAGTTTTTATTAATAATTTATTAGAATGTATTGATTTAACTTTTAATTAAAAATCGAAGCAAACCAAGTTTTAAAAAAAAAATATATTTTTCCTGCGTGAAACGTGTAAGAAGTTGATAGGTTGTTTGTTTTACGCAAATTGAGCGTGAGGCTGGGGATCAAATTTTATAGATGGCGGTATGGCACTTTTCTCTGGATCTCTCCCATTCTCTAATATCGATAACGACGGGTATACTTCTTTTCAATATATATTTTTTGTCACAGAAATACATGAAAAATATAATGTTATCTCTTTTACTTGATAATATCTTCTCTGTTATATTAAGCTTAGGTCTCTATCTTTTCCTCTCTCTATCTCTAGTCTCCAAACAGTCATGGAGTCTATACGAACCAGAGGTGTCATGTCATCCACCTCCTTCCCCAATGCAGAACAAGCAAAATTCAGCATGTCTAGAGTGATTGGACAATTGGGTTTCACTCCTCTGTGGAAAATAACTAAAAATGGGTACTTGAGGATTAGAGTTTCAGCTCCAAGTACTAGTGAAGGTGGGTTAGGTGGTTTACAAGATGGGTCTTCCTCTTCTATTGATGATGATGATGAACAAGTGAAAAAAGCTCCAATAGATTCAGTTCCAGATGGAAGTGAAGGTGGATTCGGAGTTTTACCAAATGGATATGGGTCTTCTGGTTCTGTTGTTGAAGAAAACAAGAAAAATAATAGAGGTCTCGTTTTTAATACTGAAACAGATAGCTCTGGCTCTATTGTTGGATTTAAGTTGGTTCCTCCTTCTGGTATGTACTTGAATTCCAGTACTATGGATTGTGATGTTTTTACCCTTTTATTTTCTTCACTCCACCACTGTCTTAGATTTCAAATTTTGGAGATGTCTATTTTTTGGGTGTGTGTATGGATTTTGATGCCTCATATATTTCATTTTATCGTAATTTTATATTGACATTTTTTTAAGGTTTTAAATATATGCCATCACTGTATCATATGATGTGGTGTATAAGTGTATTGAGAGGATTGTTCCTTTGACATGATAAGAAATGATGCACTTGCTAGGTTAGAAATATACATAGAGTAAATGCAATTGCTGAAGAGAATGAACAGACAAAAACAGATATTTTAAATGCTAGGCTATTGGTTTTTAGTATATGGGTCCTACCCTATGATACATGCTAAAGATGTTAAATGAAATTTTCATCTTAACTCGTTTAAAATTTTAAAATTAACTTAATAAGTTCATGAACTAAAAAACATGACTCAATTAACTTACGAGTTTAAATGAATAACTTATTAGCTCATGTGACAATTTTTTTACGAAACTTTTACTTTGTTAAACTCTTTTTTTAGTTGAATATAAGAGAAATGTATTCAAAAAAATTAATATTAATTTTTATATATAATTAGAAATAATAAAAAAATCATCATGATGATAATTTAGGGATTAATGTTGTAGACTTATATTTGTAGCAGCAGTACTAATGGTTTCCCTGTGTTTGATATCTGTATTGAATGAAATTATAATTTTATATAATTATTTTTATTTATTTATTTTTTTACTAATTAATGAAATATTTTATAGTAATTTAAATGAGTATAATAAAAAAACTTAAATAAGATGTCCATTAGTAGCCTAGCTTAACTCATTTATAAATTAAATGAGTTGAGTTAACTAACTCATTTAACATCTCTAATACAGATCAACAATCACGTATTCGAAATCGAAATTAAGCCTTTTTCTTTAAAGGGTTGTTTTTATGAATTATTTCTGCTGAATTTGAATAAATTGGGGACCATATGTAATTCTGGATTTTTTTTTTTGTAATCTTTTAATTGGAGGATGTCAAAGTTCCTATAGTCGTTGTTTTATGTGGCTTTGTTCTATAGTTTTAAATATGGATATGGTAGCACTATTGTTAGAGAAATATTTTCATTTTTAGAAATCATAGAGTATTAAGCATTAGTGTTTTCAACTCTGCAAATATTAATTCCCTTAAATACGACCTATTTATATGGATATTATGGATGCTTTTTTTGTACATTGATGTCTTTATTATGTAAAGTGAGATTATATTGTTAAAACAGTTAAAAACAACCTTTTTTTGTACATTGATGTCTTTATTATTAAATTTGTTGAATTTCTAACAAATATTGATGGTTTATGATTTCTATGGGGATTGACTCGACTCGATGCCATTGCAGATGAAGCTGTTGGCTCTAATGAAAATGAAATCACTGATAGAATGATAAAAATCGAGGACATGGATGGAGGAGAAAAATCCCTTACAAGAGTAACTTGTAATATTGTCTTTGTTACCTCTGAAGCAGCTCCTTATTCAAAAACTGGAGGCTTAGGAGATGTTTGTGGCTCTTTACCTGTTGCACTAGCTTCCCGTGGTCACCGTGTTATGGTTGTCTCTCCTCGATATCTCAATGGCACATCTGCTGACAAGAAATTTTCTGGTGCTTTAGATTTAAATACTCGCATCAAGCTATACTGTTTTGGTGGAGAACAAGAGGTTGCTTTCTTCCATGAATATAGAGAAGGTGTCGATTGGGTAAGAATTATGTAGGCTTCTTGATGGAAACTGTCTTATTTTGAAAAAACAATTATGATATCCTTTTTTTTTTTGCTTATCTTATTATGTTTAGGTATTTGTGGACCACCCATCATATCATAGACCTGGAAATCCGTATGGGGACAAAACTGGTGCTTTCGGAGATAATCAGGTAATTCTGCTACTTGTTCAGCATTTCACTTTCACTTATAGATCAATTAGTATACTCTTTTGTTGGTTGACAATGATTACATTCTGTTCTTCTTTGGTTTTACAGTTTCGGTTCACTTTACTTTGTCATGCAGCGTGTGAAGCTCCTTTGGTGCTTCCGTTAGGAGGGTTTACCTATGGAGAGAAATGCCTGTTCCTGGTCAATGATTGGCATGCTGGGCTGGTTCCAGTGTAGGTGGTTATTATTAATGTAATTGCTGCATATTTCGCTCATTTGTTTATGTTTCTTATTTTCTTCGAAAATATATCATGTATGTTGTTTGAGGCTTCTCTCTTTATCAGTCTGTTTCTTTATGCTTATAATGTACTTTATGACGCATGCCAATTATAGTTTTGGACTTAATTCTAGTACTCTAATAGTATATTTCAGGTCACTTCTTTTTAATTTGTTTTGATTTAGTTTTTCTTGATGTTTTATTTTAGAAACCATGGTAACTTTTTCAAGTTAGTTTTTACAACTAAATGTGTTTGGCTTCAGGCTTTTGGCTGCCAAGTATCGCCCATATGGAGTTTACAAAGATGCCAGAAGTATTCTTGTAATCCATAACCTTGCACATCAGGTAGATGGCTTTTCTTATTTGCTTCGTCAGAAAAGACATAAGATGCATCAGAACATGGCATGCTTTGCCTTATTATAATGTGATATTATTTTTAATGCTTCTAGACTGAAGGCACGGTAAATGACTATGTGATTGATTCAACAAATCAGGCAGTTTTCTTGTAGAAGAAAAGAAAACGATCTATTTCGCAATGGTTAATCTAATTGACTCTGATGACATAATGTTACAGTATAAACATTATTTCTGTTTAGCCAGAGTTTAAATATAATGCATTCGTTCAGGAATCTAGTAGTCTGCCATAAATGTAGAAGAAAGTTATACTACTCTATTTCATGCTAGGAAAATCTACAATACATAATTCAAATTTGACTAGTGGGACGCACAAGGTGTTATGTGAGAGAGTGAGTAGCTACCCAAGAGTATTAGAAGTATTCTCTTTGCGCTATTCTTAAACTCTTTTCTACAAATAGAATATCTAATTAAGGATTTTTTTTTTTTTTTTTTTTTTTTGCATTTCTGAGGGAGTGGAACCTGCAACAACATATGAAAATTTGGGACTATCTCCAGAGTGGTATGGAGCAATGGGATGGGTGTTCCCAACATGGGCAAGAACCCATGCTCTCGATCCCGGTGAAGCTGTCAACGTTCTGAAGGGTGCAGTTGTCACAGCTGATCGGCTATTGACAGTTAGCAAGGTAATAATACTAATTTGTATAGTGTCTCAATATAGAAATTCATATGGAATTATCTAATAATCATTTTATGCTAAATATTTAATTTTTTTAATTAGAATTTGGAAACATCAATTTGCCAGATCCTACCACGATTTAAAAGAAATCTTTCTAGGAAAATAAATAAAAGAACTATTAACTCATGGTGGTATAGCTACTATGTTTCTATGAAGTTCTTAAACTTGTGGCAAATTTACGGTTTCTTAACACACAAGTTAATGGAACCATCAACGAGGTTATCTAATTGCTTTAAATGAAAACTATGGTATTTTTCAATGGTAACATAACCGTTTTTCTGCCCAATGGGTACCTTATTTTTCCTATACCTTTAGCTTTTGATATTCCAATTATACCTTCTTATTGTAGGGATATTCCTGGGAGATAACAACTGTTGAAGGTGGATATGGACTACACGAACTATTGAGCAGTCGAAAGAGTGTTCTTAATGGTAACAAGATTTGCTTGTACTTTCTATGTCTTAACAATTTTGGTGCCAGCCTATGGAAAATAACTTTGGGGTATCTTGCTAATATATATTTTTTGTCGACGCTGGGACAAAAAGGGATCACAAATGGCATTGACGTCCTCGAATGGGATCCTTCTTCAGATCAGCACATAATTTGCCATTATACTTCTGATGATCTGTCCGGAAAGGTGCCTAAATATATTATTTATAAAATCTGATTATTCTCAATGTCTTACCTAATTTCGGACAATGCAGGTTCAGTGCAAGATAGATTTGCAAAAAGAGTTGGGCTTACCTGTTAGGCCTGATTGCCCATTGGTAAGATGTTACTACAGAGATTGGTTTCAAAAGCTCATGCTTCCTACTTATAGCAATAACCGTTTCATTATGTAGATTGGATTTATTGGAAGATTAGATTACCAGAAAGGCATTGACTTGATTCAACAAGCTATGCCAGAGATCATGCAAGATGATGTACAATTCGTAAGTTGTACAAAATTTCTTTTTGATCCTTACCCTTTACCACTCTGCCAGGAGTTTGTTTAAATGTCAAATTCTACTATATAGACTAAACCTAAAACCAAGAATTATGTTTCAGGTTATGTTGGGTTCTGGAGGTCCATTATATGAAGATTGGATGAGAGCAACAGAGTCAGTTTATAAAGATAAATTTCGGGGATGGGTTGGATTTAACGTTCCAGTATCTCATAGAATCACTGCAGGGTAATGATAAATATTTTAAATTTTCATTATTTTGATGTTGCTGAAAATATCGATGACAGCGGTTCACTTTGATTTTTGTATTCCAGCTGCGACGTACTATTGATGCCCTCTAGATTTGAGCCCTGTGGTCTAAATCAACTGTATGCAATGACATATGGAACTGTACCTGTGGTACATGGAACTGGAGGACTTAGAGTAAGTTTCAACATTTTCAAGAAATTTAATCATTGTTGGTTAATATAACAGCTTTTTCATTAAATACCTTGTTCTTTGTATTTCAGGATACCGTTGAAAATTTTGATCCATTTGCTTCAAAAGGTAAAGGAGCAGGGACTGGGTAAGTAGATCTTTCATCCTTTGGCAAAGGTCGATTTTCTTTTACAGTTAATTTCATTACATGCTATCAAATTGGTTAGAATTTAATCGCATTAAGTATATGTCATGAATATAGTGTATCTCTTGACCTGCATCATGGATTTTTTTAAGAGTAAGCTCTCACGCTATGACAAATACTTAACAAAAGGAGGGGAGTTTTAGAGGAGAGAGAACTCAATATTAGAGTATAAAAAGAATGTTCAATATTGTTTAAGTATGATATTAATGTGAGCTTTATAAGTAAGCATGACTATCACTATCTTTAGATTAGCCTTTTGGTATTAGAATATTCTTCTGATAGAATTTCTGAAGACATTTGAGATTTATGAAATTTATTTCCGTAATGTATTGAATTGATTTACAATAGTTAAATTATACAATTTATAGGACAAGATTAGAGCTAGAAAAGGAAAAAAAACTTGGAAAAAGGAAATAAATAAATAAAATGAATTAAAATCTCCTAATTATGGTTGCAATAATCTTCCTAATTCTGAGTAATACAAATAAGAAAAAAGTCAATCCTGATAATGCTCATAATCAAAAAATATATTAAGGAAACAAAATTCTTGGTATTTCAGTACTCTCTTTCAAGTTGGATTGTAAATATTGATTATAACCAACTTACAAATAAGATTATCAAACGACTGTCGGTGAAGTCATTTGGTGAAGATTTTAATAGTTTGTTCTTTTGTTAGAACATACGTTATGCAAATTGTTCCATCTTTAACTTTTTCTTTGATAAAGTGTTTGTCAACTTTTACATGTTTTGTTCTATTATGTTGAGTTGGGTTAAGGGAAATGTTATTAGCATCCTTATTATCACAGTACAGTTTGATTGGATATAATGTCGGAATTTGAAGTTCCATAAATAGTTTCTTTAACCACAGTGCCCCACAGATTTCTTGTGCGATTGCTCGAAATTTTGCCTCAACACTACTCATGGCTACTACCTTTGGTTTTTTGCTTCTCCTCGTTGCCAAGTTTCCAAAAACAAAGGTTTAATATCCAATAGTAAATCGTATATCTTATATTGAGCCAGCCCAATCCGTATCAGTGTAGACTTCTAGATTTCTAGTTTCATTTTTATAAAAAATAATCCTTTATTAGGTGACCCTTTAAGGTACCTAAGAATTTTATAAACTACTTCAAGGTGAGTTTTCTTTGGAGAATGCATGTGTTGACTAACTATATTGACTGCAAATGCTATGTCGGGTCGAGTGTGAGACATGCATATCATTTTCCTCATGAGTTTTTGATATCTTTCTCTGTCCACTACTTCATCCAAGTTTTCATATTTATTTTTGACCTCAATTGGAGCGTCAATTGGTTTGCAACCAAGAATATCTATTCCATTGAAAAGATAAAGGACATATTTACGTTGTATGACATTGATTATTTTTTTTTATTTTTCAACTTCCATTTCCAAGAAGTATCGCATTTATCTTAGATCCTTGACTTCATATTCATTACCCAAAATTTTCTTTAGTCCTTTCACTTTCTTCTAAGTTGTCACTAGTCAGAATTATATCATTAACATATACAATCAGAATTGTTTTTTTCACATGTTCATTTTGTTTAGAAAATAAGGTATGATCTGATTGTCCTTACCGGTATCCATACTTCTTCATTACCTTAGCAAACCTATCAAACCATGCTCTAAGTGATTGTTTGAGGTTATATAACGATTTTTTCAATTTACATATTGTATTTGTTCATTCCTTGCCGAATCAAGGTGCCATGGTCATAAAGACTTCTTCTTCTAATACTCTACTAAGAAAAGTATTTTTTATATTAAGCTGTTGCAGTTGCCAGTCTAGATTGAGTGCTAATAACAGAAGCACTTTTATAGCATTTAGTTTAGCCATAGGTACAAGTTTTTCTATATAATCAATTCCATAGGTTGTAGTAAACCCTTTTGTAACTAGACGAGCTTTGAACTGCTATATTGTTCCATCAATTTTGTATTTTATAATAAATACCAATTTGTAACCAACTGGTACTTTTCCTTTTGGTAACTTTGTTACATTCTAATTTTTATTTTTTTCAAGTGTTCTTATTTCTTCTATAACAACCTCATTTCATTCTGAAACCTTTAAAGCTTCATAAATGCTTTTTAGAATTTGTAATTCATCAAGATTAGAGGTGAAAGCATGGAAACTAGTATACAAAGTTTTACGTTAAATAAATCTAGAGATAGGATGAAGGGTACAAGATCTAGTTTGTTTTCTCAAAGCTATGGGTAAATTAGAATTACTTGTGTTCGTGATAGACTTGGAAGTGTTTGAATCTATCACCGTTTTGATGCTCTTGATGCACCAAGTGTGAAGCTATTTTTGTTTTTTTTAATTTGGACCGCCACAAGTAAATAATTACCGATTTATCCATATTTTGCTCTATGTTTAATTTTTCTTCCATTGATGGTAGAATAGAATAGGAAAGGGTAGTTTGCTCATAATTTAGACTATTTTGGTTTGGCTTATGAAGGATAATCTCTTGATTTGGACTATGAGAGTTAGACTATTTGGGATTTCATAGTACTCATTGACACCCATATTTAAGTTTAAGTACTGATTGATATAACAATCTTCACTCAAGTTCTCCCTCTAAAGATGTGGCTCTTTGTAGTAACGAGTGTTTTCAAAGAAAATGACATCTTGGTTAACAATGATTTTTTTTTGGAGGGTTTATAACATTTGTATCCTTTTTGGGTAGGTGAATACCCAATGAAAACATATTTACTAGCTTTTGGATGTAACTTTGATCTATCAAGGGAGAGAATGTGAACAAAGGAAGTACACCCAAATATCTAAGGGAAAGATTGAACTGATAGTGAGAAATTGGAAAAAAATCTTGGAGTTTTTGAATAGGGTTTTAAAAGAGAAAATGCGACTTAACATTCGATTAATAATATAAATGGCAGTTAAAACAACATCTCTATAGAAAGTTTTGGGCATGTGTGTAGTAAACATTAAAGCTCGAGTTGCCTTAAGGATGTATCAATTTTTTGGTTTTCGCTATCTCATTTTGTTGGGGAGTTGGGGAGTGTGAACATAAGAACTTTGATAAATTATCCCATATTTTTGGAGATAGTTTTTTAAATTATAATTGAAGTATTCAGTGTTATTATCAATTCTAAGAATTTGAATTTGTGTTTGGATCATAAGATGAAAGTTAATGAAGACATCACGAATCTCAATTTTTTCTTTCTAAACCCAACATACTCTAGTGTGATCATCAATAAAGGTAATAAATCATTTAGAATGGGTACGATTAAAAATACGAAAAGGTCCCCAAACGTTATTATGAATTAGGACAAAAGGTTTAGACGGTTTATATAGATTATTGAAAAAAGAAACTCATTGATGTTTTACTAGTTCACACCTTTTATATTGAATATTGATTGTTTTATTTGGAAACATAATTGAAAAACATGTTTTAAATATTTAAAATTAGAATGTCTCATTCTATAATGTCATAACAGAGTTTCATTAGATACAGAATCACATATTGTAATAATAGTCTTTTAGACTCTTTAGTACTACCAATCGTCTTTTAGACTCTTTAGTACTACCAATCGTCTTCCTCTGAAAAATATAATAAGATGGAAAGAACTTAGTTGAGCAATTTAAAACTTTTGTTAGTTGGCTAATGAATATCAAATTAAAAAATATGTTTGGGACATGAATGATACTCATTTAATGCAACAGTTGAGAGGGAACCATCTACCACTTGATTATCAACACATGGTAAGTAAGTCATGAATAAGTGATGGATATTAGTCATGTGATTAGATGTACAGAATCAACAATTCAGGAATTTTTTGACAGTGAGGTGGTAACTAGAATATTTAAGTAATTATCTTTATAGATTAAAGAAGTTGATGACTAATCAGAATTTTGCATATTAAAAAAAGTTTGTAGAGTTGGTCCAATTGTTCTAGATTAAATTATCTCCTTGAGGTTGAGCCATCATGAGTTTGATGGATCATGTTTTGATAATTAGTTTAATGGATTGAGCCCATTGTAATTTTTGTAGTTGAATTTATGGTAAACTAGATAAATTGATGCTATCTAGTCTATCAGAATTCATGATGGAAATGGTTTTTGTTTCTACATTGGTATTTTCTAAAACTTAAATTATAACTTGGTTATAAGAAAATATACCATGAAAACATTTAAGATTTATGAAATATATTTATGCACTATATTGGATTGATTTACAATAGCTAAACTATACAATTTTTAGGACAAGATTAGAACTAGAAAAGGAAAAAGAAAAAAAAACTAAGAAAGAGGAAATAAATAGAAAAATGAATTAAATCTGTTGAAATAATATTCTTAGTTCTGACTAATCCAAATAAAAAAAATCAATCTAGATTTTCACACTCAGCAATTAATAACACCAGGCTCAGATCCTAAACATATACAGTATAGGCTTGAGATTTGAACTTAAACGATACTAATGATTTGGAATGGATTTGCAGTTGGACATTTACCCCTCTAACAAAGGAAAGTATGTTATGGGTATGTAAATTAATTAAACCACCTTTGCTATTTTTCATATCAAACAATTAAACAGTCTTAGCTTTATATTTTGAAGGATCGAAATAACCAAATGGGCAATGGTTAATTGTTGACAGGCACTAAGAACTGCTATTAGTACGTACAGAGAACACAAGTCTTCTTGGGAGGGACTGATGAAAAGAGGCATGAACAAGGACTTTTCATGGGAAAGCGCTGCAGCTCAGTATGAGCAGGTCTTCGAATGGGCTTTTATTGATCCACCCTATGTTAGTTGAGGCGAAAAAGAAGACCTCCAAGTCGAATGGCGATAAGTTACTACATTTTTTTGATTAATTGTTCAGCAGTGACCTTAGAATGGTCTGTCAAATGTTTCAGTTTAGATTGGCCTGCATAAGAGGTTGGATTAGTACTGTTATGCATTGGTTCTACAAGTAGGTTGACATTTGTATTGAGAGAAGCTGAGAAGGTAAGCTACTTTCGGCTGCTGGACTGTACAAAGTGATTCTTCACTAATGTGTGAAAAAGCAGTTAAAAATAGTACATATATAGCGAACGTTTTCTTTTTAGATTAAACAATAATCAATATGGTTAAAACTTGCAACTTGATAGTATAAGTGTGACTTTTTGTGTATATCTTGTTTTGTGTACACATATTTGGATATATGTTTTTTCATTAACAAATGAAAATTTATTTAAAATGCTCATAGGATTTAACATATATTCATTTATGTTATTAAGGTTTGTAAAAATTGGTATAATATCTCTAATTTTTATGGTTAATATCATTGGTATTCATAAATCTAATAGTGTTAATTTTTTCATTCATATTATGTTGATATCTTGAAATCTATGACTATGATACCAAATCGAGAGGTTGCTTAAAATTCTTATATATTATTGTTTGAAGATAATATTTTTAATTTCTTTATCATAACATTGTGTTATTTTTATCTTTTTTTGTTTATATAGATATTATAAATTGATACAATCAAATATTTAAACATTTAAGATTTTTAATTAATTTATGAGTTATAATTATTATATACGAATTAAACGTGTCCATCACAATTTTTTCTTTTGTTCGATTTTTCTTATTACATCGATTATTCATTAGTTTTGTTCAATCCTTAATACTCTCTTAATAATAGTGAGGCTGATGCATCCGTACATAGATGGTATTTAATTTAGATTTCTAAAAAGGAGTGATTATATTTCATTTTATTCATAATATAATAATTATTATAATTTTAAGACTAACTAAGAATCACTTCAAGGAATCTCTTTCTAAGAAACTTGAAGTGATTTTTAGCCATTCATAATTACTAGTTGAAATTTCTGGGTAGAGAGAATTATGCTAGAAATTGTGTTTTCTGTGTATTCTCAAATGAAAATAATAGTTCTTTTTATAGCACAAAAAATTATTGTTGGTATCTTAAAAGAACGTCAACGTGCAAGTATATACGATCACAAGTAGTAAGTAATAAATACGATATCGTTTTCACGGATATTTGTTACTAATCTTTGTTAAGTATTAAAATTGTCTCAACTTAATTTTATCCAAACAATTAATATTTGGATAAAATTAAACTAAATTAATTCTAAATAACAATATATGAAATTAACACTTGAAGAAAACTCTAGGATTACAATTTCACTAAATTAATCTACTTGAATCATATTATTTTCTCTTAATATATGCTATCGCATTTAATTTGTCAACCAAGAACTCCTAATTTATCCGCATGTCCCTTCTGATAATAAATACACACATCTCACTAAATTATTCACTATATTCCTATAAGAATTAAATTTACCCAAGATTCATTAAGCTCAAAGTTCTCAATAGCTACACATACAATAAAGGTGTATTCCTATCTCATATATATATGTTATTCTATCTAAGAGAAAAACACAAAAAATCTTTTTCCAAGTTCATTAGGGTTCACAAATCAATTGATTAATCTTCCAACAATCAAAGTTATTAAGCACAAATAGAATAAATAAATTAAAAACAACATCCCACAAATCATTCAAAAATAATTAATTCAAGCTTCATAATGTAAACTACATTGCAACCCTAGAACAAATAATTTGGTTCATAGCTAATATTGAAATCACAATCCAATAATATTTAGAGATTTAAGAAAAATTAAATCAAAAGACAAAAGGATTAGAAGAAACTCTTTGATGATTCCTTAATCTCCAAGCAATATTCCACTTCAAAGTCTTGCACAATAGTCTTCAAGAATGCCCCAATATTCAAGATTTGATAACTCAATATTCAATTAGAAAAAATACATTTTTTCTCTTCATTTTGCTCTCTGCATTTTCTCTGTATTTTCTCAGTAACAGAGCAACAACAAAAATATGGCATATGTTCTCTAATTTCTTTGCTCTATGTTTGTTCTAAAATACCACTAAATTTCCTCAAAAGAGGCGTGCAAAAAGGGGTTAAAAAATGTGCAAAAGAAGCTAGGATGTTGGAGAAATTTTTTGAATTTTTTTTACACTACGCATGACACGTTATGAGATTTAATTCGCTGGCAGGAGAATCAGACACGTGGCGTATGCAGGCTGGGCAAGACGTGAGGGCACATAGAGCTTTGGTGGATCGCATCCTAGGGAATTTTGCAAGTTGGGCTGTGTAGAACAGTTGGACTCCACTCGTGACTCTCTTGCATGGAGAGTAGAGAACACGCACGATTTGCACCATTCATCGTTTGATCTGACGGTGGGTGACGCGCGTTATTCCATCCGAATGTAAGACTCATTTTTTTACGCGTTGGGTTATGCAGACAATTGGGCCTCACTTTGCGTGCTAGGATGTACAGAACAATTGGAAAGCTTTGTCCACTTGCCCGTATAGCGTGTGAAGCCCACTCTCTGGATTTACATCGTTGAAATTTTGATCCAACAACTCGAGACACGCATGACTCATTCTGTGTGTACAACTGCATTTTTGCCAAAAAGGTTTAAAATTTCAACTTTTATTATTTGCATTTAAGTCCTCTTTCAATTCAAATTGTTTCCTTTTCTCTCAAAATAAAATTTCTTACAAAACTAACACCAAACAAAATTTTAGAAACTTAAAATTAACTAAAAACCTCAATAACATAGAAATTGTTATTAATAAATTGGATAAAATAACTCTAAAACACAGAGTTATCACACCCCCAAACTTATGATTTTGCTAGTCCTCGAGCAAAAGAAAAGATATAAAACAAGAATATATGCACTCAAAGTAGTGATTTTCAAAACATTTTTCATTGGTCATATTAATAACATAACTCAAAGAAATACAAGAATTTTATATAAGCATTGAAAGCAATTCAAGAGTATGTCACATTTTCACATTGAATTTTCTTGTGTGTGTGTGTGTGAAGTCTTTTCATAATTCATCACATGCAATCCGGATGAGTTTATGCAAATATGGAAGAAATTCATCTTAATGAAATCACAAATCTCATAAGTTTGTTTTGCAATTCTCTCTCCACTAATATAGACAAACACAAAACCAAAGATCAATAGGACTTTATTAAGCTTGTAATGTATGACTTAGGTAAATGTAGGATAAATGACAATATTTGGCTCAAATTTTTCCTAAAAACATATATCATTGTAGGATCATAACAAGGCACCTTCTAACATCTCAATGAACACTTCCAAAGTTGGTATTTAATTTCTCATACAACAATCTCTTTTTGATTTTTTTTACTAGGCTAATATGTGGGTGACAAATAAAAGTTAACATAAAGGCTCAAATGAGGTATACTATGGATAAAACATGTAAAGTTGGATAGAAAGGCTCAAACGATCCAAAGATGGCCTAAATCATTTCCTTAGCTAAGTGTTGTCTAGGATTTTGCCTTGAGAGAAAATCAAACAAATTCTAAGACATGTGAAACCAAAGGAGATCAATAGAATTGCATATTCACATAAATCTTCTCTAAATTAGCATAATAACTCAAAGATCAAGACTAGTGCTCATAAATAGACATATTCTTGTCAAAATGAAACTTACTCAAAAATTACACACAAACTTAGACAATATTCACATTTTTCAAAGAGCCATGCATCAATCCAACCAAAGAAATAAAAATAAATCACCACGAAAAGCACAATATATCCTTAAGTTTCAATCAACCAAACAAGCAAAGCCACATAAACAACAATACCAAGCAAATAATTCAAATAAGTTCAATCTCTCCACCCTCAAACTTAATATGCACATTGTCCTCATTGTGTGAAAATTAAAAAAACAAAGGAGATAGGTTAAAAGAAACTTCCCTAGTTGGTGAGTTGGCTTGTAAGATTGAAATCCAAAAAAACAAACTTCAATTTCTCCAATTGCACCTACCAAATAAAATAACAAATAAAGAAATATTCAAACTAATACGTGTGAAACTAAGTAAAATAAATAAAAACTAAAACACCTAGGTTGCCTCCCAAGAAGCGCTTGATTTAGAGTCATTAACTTGACTTCCTGTTTCTCTACTTTAGGTAGGGTTAGATAACAAAATGGTAGACTTTTGACGATCAATGTCACCTTCCTAATAATGTTTGAGTCTTTTATCGTTCACTTGGAAAGTCCTTTGTGATTCTTCGCCTTCAATCTCAACAACTCTATATGGGTGCATTTTTGGTAATAGTGAAAGGACCTGACCACTTAGATTTGATTTTTCCTAGGAAGAGCTTCAAACGAGAATTGAAGAGCAAAACTTTCTGTCCTAGTTCAAAATGCCGATGCAAGATCTTATTGTCATGCCATCTTTTCATCTTCTCCTTATAAAGCTTAGAATTTTCATATGCTTGTAGATGAAACTCATCCATCTCATTGAGTTGTAGAAGATGCTTTTTGCCTATGGTTCTCAAGTCAAAATTTAGATTCTTGATTGCCCAATACGCATTGTGCTCTAGTTCAACTAGGAGATGACAAGCTTTCCAAAAAACTAACCGATATGGAGACATCCCAATGGGTGTCTTATACATTGTCTGGTATGCCCAAAGTGCATCCTTTAACCTCTTAGACCAATCCTTCATAGAAGGATTTACTATCTTCTCAAGAATCCTCTTCACCCCTCTATTTGAAATCTTAACTTGCCCACTTGTTTGAGGATGGTAAGCGGTTGCAATCTTGTGAGTGACCCTATATTTGGCAAAGAAGACTTCAAAATATTTTTTTGCAAAAATGAGTTCCCACATTGCTGATGATTTCCCTTGGGGTGCCAAAACGAGTAAAAATGTTTTTCTTTAAGAAATTCAACACCACCTTGGAGTCATTGGTGGGCAAGGCAATTGCTTCTACCCACTTAGAAACATAATCCACAGCAACAAGAATGTAAAGGTTGTTATAGGAAGAGATAAAAGGTCCCATGAAATCAATACCCTAAACATCAAATATTTCCACCTCAAGAATGTTGTTGAGAGGCATCTCGTGGCTCTTTGAAATGTTGCCAACTCTTTGGCACCTATCACAGAGTGAGAAAAAGAAATGTGCATCTTTAAATAGAGTTGACCAGTAAAAGCCTAATAGAAGAACCTTAGCCATTGTTCTTTCTCCTTTAAAATGACCCTCATAGGCTGAAGAATGATAATGCCTAAGTATGTCTTCAATTTATTCCTTGGGAACACACCTTCTAATAATTTGATCTGCACACTGCTTAAACAAGAATGGCTCATCTCATACATAGTAGTTGACATCATGTAAGAATTTCTTCTTATGCTAGAAAGATAAATCAGGTGGAAGCACATTGTTAACAATATAATTAACATAATCAGCATACCATGGCACACTTCTATGATCAAAGAAAAATAGTTTCTCATCTGGAAAAGTCTTGCTAATAATGGCCTTGTCTATGACACCATCACTATTCTAAAGTCTAGATAGATAATCTACCACTTGATTCTCGATTCCCTTCTTATCCTTGATCTCTAAATTGAATTATTGAAATAGGAGTACCCATATAATCAATCTCGGCTTTGCATCCTTCTTAGCAATAAGATATTTTATTGCAGAATGATTAGTGTAAACTATCACCTTAGTACCAATTAGATAGGAGCAAAACTTTTTAAAAGCATATACAATAGCAAGTAACTCCTTTTCTGTGGTAGCATAATTAAGTTGAGCATTGATCAAAGTCTTGCTAGCATAGTAAATGGCATGGAAAACTCTCTATTTTTGTTGACCCAAAACAACTCCAATTGCAAAGTGACTAGCAACACACATGAGCTCAAAAGGCAGACTCTAATATGGTGTAATAATGATGGAAGCAATGATTAACTTCTCTTTCAATGCCCAAAAAGCTTCTAGACAATCTTCATCAAAATTGAATTTCCTATCTTTCTCCAAAAGATTGCAAAGAGGCTTAGAGATCTTGGAAAAGTCCTTGATGAACCACCCATAGAATCCCGTATGACCAAGAAAACTTCTAATTCCTTTGACATATGTTGGAGGCGGTAGCTTCTCAATAGTCTCAATCTTTGCCCTATCCACTTTAATTCCTTTCGAAGAAATTAGATATCTGAGAATAACACCTTCTTGTACCATGAAATGGAACTTTTCGCAATTTAACACCAAGTTTGTCTCTTCACATCTTTGTAGGACCAAAGAAAGGTTATGCAAACACATATCAAATGAATCACCAAAATCTGAGAAGTCATCCATAAATACCTCAATGAAATTCTCCACCATGTCTGAAAAGATAGCCATCATACACCTTTGAAAAGTAGCTGGGGCATTGCACATCATCCACATTTGAAAAGTAGTTGGGGCATTGCAAAGTCCAAAAGGCATTCTCCAAAAAGCAAAAGTTCCATATGGAAAAGTGAAAATGGTCTTCTCTTGATCCTTGTGAGCTATAGCAATTTGGTTGTATCCAGAATACTCATCCAAGAAACAATAGAATGAATGTCCAGCCAATCTATCAAGCATTTGATCAATGAATGAATGATGGTAATAATCCTTGCGATTAGCCTTGTTGAGCTTTCTATAAATCATACAGACTCACCAACCTGTCACTTTTCTTGTGAGAATAAGCTCATTATTGCTATTAGCCTCCACCGTAGTTCCTCCTTTTTTTGGTACATAATGAATTGGGTTAACCCAAGAGCTATCTGAAATGGGATAGATAATACCTGCATCTAACCACTTAATGATCTCATCTTTCACTACATCCTTCATGATTGGATTCAAACGATATTAAGGCTCAATATTAGGCTTGTAATATTCCTCAAAACAAGATCTTGTGCATACATAATGAAGGGTTGATCCCTTTAATATCAGTTATAGACCACCCCAAAGCTATCTTGTAATTTCTCAACACTCTTAACAACTTGTTTTCTTGATCTTCATCTAGAGAGGATGAAATGATTACAGGCATAGTAGACATATCACTCAAATAAGCATACCATAGATGATTAGGCAATGGCTTAAGCTCTAATGATTGTTTCCACAAATGGCTTCAGATGAGTAGATTAGAAGGTGTCACAACTTGTGATGCATCAACTTTAGTTTGAGAGCTAGAGAGTTGTGGAGATGCTTTAAGTAGCTTAAGATACTTAAGAGATTCTAGGTTATCAATAAAATTAGCCTTCATAAGAGAAACTTCCAAAGAATCAGTAGTAAAGTTTTCCATAAACCTGCTTTCAACTAACTCATTCACCACATCAACTCTAAAACAATCATCAGTTACACCTGGAAATTTCATAGTTTTAAAAACATTGAAAGTTACCTCTTGGTCTTGAACTCTCATAGTGAGCTTCCTTTTCTGAAAATCAATCAAAGTCCTAACTGTTGCTAAAAATGGCCTCCTGAGAATAATAGGGATCTCTTTGTCTTCCTCCATATCGAGAATTATGAAATCCGTAGGAAAGAAAAACTTGTCTAACTTCACAAGCACATCCTCTATAATGCCTCTTGGGTGCTTCAAAGACTTATCTGTAAGCTGAAGAGTGACAGTGGTCGGGTGTGCTTCTCCTAATCCAAGTCTTTGATAGATAGAAAGTGGAATCAAATTAATGCTGGCACCTATATCACACAAAGCTCTGCTAAATAATTTCTCACTAATAGTACAAAGAATGGTGAAACTTCCTAGATCTTTAAGCTTAGGCGATAGCTTTTTCTGAAGGATGGCACTACATTACTCTATAAGAGCAAATGCCTCGAAATCACCTAACCTCCTCTTCTTAGACAAGATATCCTTCATAAAATTTGGCATAGCTAGGCATTTGCTCCAAAGCATCAGCAAAAGGAATGTTAATATAAAGCTTTTTAAATACCTTAAGAAACTTAGAGAACTACTTATCAAGCTTTTGATTACGGAAGCACTGAGGAAATGAAATTGGTGGGGTGTAAGGTTTGGAACTATCTGAACCAGGCTTCATCACCGACTTTTTTGTTACTTCATTCTCTTCATCTTTCTCTTCCTCATGATCTTGTTTTTTTGGACCAATAGCTTTAACAATAGAAGTTGGACATGCTTTTGCATTTATTTCAACTATTTTCCACTTATAAATGTGACTGCTTTACAATGCTCTTTTCCTTCCCTCTTTAGATTGGTTTTAGTATCACTAGGCAAAGCTCCTTGAGGCCATTTGTTGATAGCAGTAGCAAGTTGACCCAATTTAACTTCAAGATTTTTGGTAGATGTCGCTTGATTCTGAAGAATAGTTTCATTCTTAGCCATGTATTGAGCAAACATATCTTCCAGTGATGGCTTCTTCTCTTGTGATGGAGCTTAATTGTGAAAACTCGGAGGATATGTAGGCTTCATAGAAGATGACTGGCCTTGATTGTTACTCCAAGAAAAATTAAGATGATTCTTTTAACCTGGATTGTAAGTGTTGGCATAAGGGTTGTTACAAATTTCACATGCAACAAAAGGACTCTGAATAGAATAGACACCTAGAGTATCAATCTTTTTAGCCAAATTTGACACTTAAGCAGTTAAAACGAACATAGCATCAATCTCATGAATTCCAACCGCTCTCTTAGGCACCATACTCTCTAATGGCCACTGGTAGCTATTGGAAGCCATTTCCTCTAATAATTCATAGGCTTCATCAATAGATTTTCCCATAAGAGCACCACCTGCTGCATCGTCAATCATGTTTCTAGTCGTACCGATCAAACTATTATAAAATGTCTATACTTGAAGCCACTTTTGTAAACCATGGTGATGGCATCTTCTAAATAGATCCTTATACCTCTCCCAAGCCTCATATAATGGTTCGGAGTCAAACTACACAAAGGTAGTGATATCATTCATCATCTTTGCAGTCTTTACTGGTGGAAAAAATTGGCTAAGAATTTTGAGCCAAATCATCCTAAGTAATGATGAAACCATATGGAAATGAACTCAATCAACTCTTCGCCTTATCTCGAAGTGAAAAAAAGAAAAAAAAATCTCAACCTAATAGCATCATTGATGACTCCATTATGCCTGAAAGTGTCACAAATCTCTAAAAAATTGGCTATATGAGAGTTTGGGTCATCATTTGTTAAGCCTCCAAACTCAACTAAAGTTTGAGTCATCTAAATGATCGTAGGCTTAATATTAAAATTGTTGACTTGAATCGTAGGTCTTCTAATGCTCAAATGAATCCCACCAATAAGAGGCACTGCATAGTCTCTTAAAGATCTTGGTTCTTCCACTTCAGGAATCTTCTCCTCCATGACACTATGTTACGAAACTTCTTGCTTGTCCTTCTTTAATTTCAAAAGAGTTCTCTTAATTTATGGATCAAACAAAGCAATGTCAAGACTTTTTGTGTGTCGAATACAAAGTTCCAATTCACTTGAAAATCAGAAAAATAAATCTAATAAAGTAAAAATAAAAATAAACAAATAAATGAAAGGTTTGAACTAAAATTGGATTGATTGGTATTAATATCAACAAAAATAGTAAATCAAATCCCCAGCAACGGTGCCAAAAACTTGTTGGTATCTTAAAAAAACATTAACATGCAAGTATACACAGTCACAAGTAGTAAGTGATAAATACGATATCTTTCTTACGAAGATTTGTTACTAATCTTTGTTAAGTACTAAAATTGTCTCAACCTAATTTTATCCAAACAATCGATATTTGGATAAAGTTAAACTAAACTAATTCTAAATAATAATATATGACATTAATACTTGAAGAAAACTCTAGTATTGTAATTTCACCAAATTAATCTACTTTAATCATATTATTTTCTCTTGATTTATGTTCTTGCATTTAATTTATCAACCAAGAACTCCTAATTTATCCACATGTCTCTTCCGATAACAAATAGACACATCTTCCTAAATTAATTCACTATATTCCTATGAGAATTAAATTTACCCAAGATTCATTAAGCTCAAAGTTCTCAATAGCTACACACAATAAAGGTATATTCGAATCCCCTATATATATGCATAAAAATTCTTTTTCCAAGTTCATTAGCGTTTACAAATCAATTGAATAATTTTCCAACAATCAAAGGCATTAAGTACAAATAGAATAAACAAATTAAAAGCAACATCCTACTAATCATTCAAAAATAATTAATTCAAGCTTCATAATGTAAGCTATATTGCAATCCTAGAACAAACAATTTAGTTCATAGCAAATATTGAAATCACAATCCAAGAATATTTAGACATTTAAGAAAAATTAAATCAAAAGACAAAAGGATTAGAAGAAACTCTTTGATAATTCCTCAATCTCTGAGCAATATTCCACTTCAAAGTCTTGCACAATAGTTTTCAAGAATGCCCCAATATTCAAAAGTTGCGATAACTCAATATTCAACTAAAAAAAATACATTTTTTTCTTTCATTTTGCTCTTTCCATTTTCTCTATATTTTCTCAATAATAGAACAACAACAAAAATATAGCCTCTGTTCTCTAATTTCTTTACTCTCTGTTTGTTCTAAAATACCAAAAAAATTCCTCAAAAGAGGCGTACAAAAAGGGGTAAAAAAACATGCAAAAGAAGTTGGGCTACTGGAGAAATTTTATGAATTTTTTTTACACTACGCATGACACATGGCAAGCTTTGATTCGTTGGTAGGAGAATCAGACACGTGGTGTATGCAGGTTGAGCAAGACGCGAGGACGCACGAAGCTTTGGTGGACCGCATCGTAGGGAATTCCACACGCTAGGCTGTGTAGAACAATTGGACTCCACTCGTGATTCTCTCGTATAGAGAGTGGAGAACACACACAATCTGGACCGTTCATCGTTTGATTTGATGGTGGGTGACGCACGTTGTTCCATCCGAATGTGAGGCGTTTTTTGTGCGTTGGGCTGTGCAGACAACTGGGCCCCACTCTACTAGCTAGGTTTTGCAGAACAGTTGGAAATCTTCGTCCACTCGCCCGCATAGCAAGTGAAGCCTACTCTTCGGATCTACACCGTTGAAATTTTAATCCAACAGTTCGAGACATGTGTGACTTATTCCATGTGTGGAATTGCATTATGGCCAAAAAGGTTTAAATTTTCAACTTTTGTTGTTTGCATTTAAGTTCTCTTTTAATTCAAATTGTTTTATTTTCTCTCAAAATATAATTTCTTACAAAACTAACACCAAACAAAATTTTAAAAACTTAAAATTAACTAAAAATCTTAAGAACATAGAAATTATAATTAATAAATTAGACAAAATGACACGAAAACACAAAGTTATCAATTATTGTTTACAATATAGAAATTATTATTTTATCCTTACTTTAAAAATTCATCTACTTTACTATTTTTTGGCTTTATCAATTTCAACCATTGCTTTTTCTTAGCACATGATGCCGACTAAAGATGTAGGTACTATATCTTTATTTTTCTTTGTAGTTTTCTACCTACAGTTCTTTCCTCTTTATTATTTCTTATCATTTTCTATTGACAATTCTTTGGATAATATTGATGATGATGTATCTTTATCTTCTTGATCATTGATGTAGTAAATGCACCTATGATCTTTGATGGTTTTTCTTGCATAGAAGTAGAGTACCTTACTATCTTGACCAATTATCAGGTTGTTGTTATTAAAATTTGTCTCAAATTTGGTGATTTTTTCACCATTCTCTTTGGTAAGAGTCATGCTACTATGAGAAGTGATGATGACTTTACTAATTGAGTAATTTACTTTGATCTCAGTAGAATTATCAATTTTTCTAAGTTCATATAAATTTGGCCTAACATTTGATCTCTTAATACACAAACTTCATCTCTTTTGAATTCTTTTTCTAGAAGTACCCTTAGTTTAGGAACTTCTCTATTTGTGTTGGAAATCTCTAGTTTGATGAAGTGGTAGGGATTGATATATCATTCCTCATTTCAGTAAATTAGTGAACTGAAAAATGTGAAATAGACAGGCTTGTCACTTGCTCTTATCTTCTTCCTGAAATTATTGATTGCTTTTTTGAATTTTTTTTAATAAATTAATTACTGAATATATATTTTCTATTAGTCTTTCCCTGTATGGAAAGCTTTATAAACAAATATTATATCAGCTTCTTTCAAAAAATTTGAATTTACTCCCTGTGGGAAATTCCTTTTATGTAATATAAAACTTCATATCTTCTATGTCTTTTTGGGTAAATTTTCTAGCTAAGTTGTAGAGACTCAACTATTATGGTTTGCCGAGATTCCTGTATTGGTCATTTTCTTCTTCAATGACTAATGAATTTATGTGAGATGTTTCCTTGAATAGCACCAGATGCCTTACCATCTTTTATATTTTTGGGAGAAATGCCTCTCTAAATAGTACTGGAGGTCATACTACTTTTCCTAAAGTTGTCAACTTTATGGGTGCTGCTTGTTTTTGTAGTGTTACAGAGTAATTTCTTACCATTTCCTCTAAAGTTATTTCTTTTGATATTTTATAATTGATATAATTGTCTTTAGCCTTTATTTTGTTGGTGAAGGCTCTGTGAGTTACTCCACTAAATCTAAGAATAGATTTACTTGTTTTTATCCAGTTGTTGTAGATTCTTGGTTTTAGGCCATTATAGACCACATAAGTCTTTTTATGTTCCTCTTTTTTTGCTTCATCAGCCCAATTAAGCCTTTTCATTTCAAAGATGTTACTTTCTTTAGAACTATTAGGTTCTTCCTTTTCATCTTGAATTCTTTTTTTAGAAGTTTTACTCTCTTTAGATTGAATTTTTGATGAAGATTCATCTTTAGAGTATTTGAACTCTAAGAGTTTTTGTGAACAATCAAGTTCTTCATGTTTATTTTCTGCCTCCATAAGAGACTTCTCGAGTTATTCCTAAAGGATTTTTCTTTTATCTTGATCTTGATATCAAGATATTCTATTCTTGTAAGCATAAAAATAATTAAATGTGCTAATTCTCTGGTAAGAGCATATTCTAAATTATTCTTGTTTCCTAGAAGATGTTTGACATCAAAATTATAGTGATTAAACCACTATTACCGTTGACTAATCTTCATTGTTTATAATCACCTACAATATTATTTTTTAAGAAATAACCAAAATTCTTTATACCAGTTCTTACCATGAATTTAAAACTTATGACATATATTGCAAATTTCTTAATAGTTTTTTTAACAGCTAAATATTATTTTTCATTACTGTAATAATTTAACTCCGTACCATGGAAAGATCCCAAGTATACCTACAAATATATCCATCTTTTTCATTTATTTTTGCTTTTAATACAGCTTTCCAATATTCTTGTGAATCATCCATTTAAATTATCATTTTATCATCTAAACTTGGATGATATAAAGTTGGTAATTTTTTTACTTGTGTTTTTACTTTATCCATATATAGAGAATCTTTTTCTGTCCACTTTCAAATATAATCTTTTTTCAATTTTTATTTTAAGGGTTTTTTCATTTCTACAAGTTTCTTGATTTATATTTCAGCATATGTTAAACATCATAAAACTCTTTGCAATTTATTTTTGTTCAATTTACTAAGAAAACCTTGAATGTTGTTTAGTATATGGAGTTGTAGATTATGTTTTTCATTTTCAATTTTCAATCCTATACTTAATTTTCTGTTGAATAATTACTGGGTTTTTTTTTCTTCAGAAAATACAATGTTTTCTTTCTTGCATTCTTATAAAATATTAATAATATCCAAATAATGTTTATTGAATTCATTACTAAAAACTAAAGTATCATCTATGTAAATACAATAAATATTTTGTAATTTCTCAAAGATACTATCCATATATATTTGAAAGATACTTGAAGCTTGTTTTAATCCAAATGATACAACAATCCATTGGAACTATTTTTGGGGGCAACTAAATGTTGTTAACTTTTGAGATTCTTCATCTAATCTTATTTACTAAAAATCTACTTTTGCAATCAAAATTTCAGAAGTATTTTTTTTTTCTTTTATTAATGATAATAATTTTTTTTGGAATAAAGTATCTATCATCAATAGTTTTTTTATTCAATGCTTTGAAGTTTATTGTCATTCTCTTTTTTTCCTTTTCTTTTTAGACTAAGAATATCGAACTAAGGTGAGGTGAATTACTTGATATTATGATTTTTAGTTCTAAAAGTTCTTGAATTTTTTTTTTCAAATTCAATCATGTCTTTTGTAGTATAAATCATTAGTTATACTCTTATAACCTTATTAGGGTGTTTTAATTTTATGATGACAATTATTTTAGATTTATTAATTTTTAGATCTAAAGGATTTTCTAAGCTTACTATTTTTAATAAGTTTCTAATATCTGGTAGGGAAATATCTTTATGTATTTCATTAAGAAATGAGTTTTCTTTCTCTTCTATATCTAATAAAATATTTTCTAAATAAGATTTTTATTGATTTGTGTCTATCTTACAATGTTTTTTGTTTTTTTTTTGTTGTTGCATAAAAGTTGAGTTTGATATAGTTAAAACTTTTCTTATTTTTGATACATAAATAATTTTACCATCTAATGTTGTTAGACTTATTTTTTCTAAATATTGTATAAAATGTTGATATAAGTCTAAGAAATTATTTTCTATTAATAAATCAGTTCTTATTTGTTGTTGGTATATGGTAAAAATATAAAACATTTCTCCTCCTATAAGTATATATGTGTCTTTTAAAAGCTTATTAAGATTTATTGTAGTATTATTAACAATTCTTACAATTAAATCATTTGGTATGTGTTTTCAATGTTCTTCTGTGAATACATATTTACTTAATACACATACACTAGTTTTTGTATCTATATATGCATGTAAATGATAATTGGCATAACTTTTAAATTTTAGTCATACATTAGTATAGATAATGTTTGAATTTGTAATATTATACAAATCATTCATCTTTTGATGAAGAATACCTATATTCTCAGTGTTCATATTCTGGGGCAGTTATTTTCTCATTTGTTTCCTTCAATAGATAAATAATGTATGTATCATTTATATCTAATTCTTCAATTAGTTCTAATTCCATCTTAAAAGCTTCTTTGAAGATTTTTGCAGATCCAATACCTGTATTTTTTTTCTTAAAGGACAATAATTATTGTTTTAAGAAGGTTTGTACTTTTTCTTCTAAAATATATTTTTTCTATAGGATTCTCTATTAAATCTTATTTTATATATTTTAAAATCTTGTTTCTTGAATTTATATCTTTTAAATGTCTTGTATTTTTTATATTTATGTTTGTAGGGTTTTATATTACATCCATATTTTTCTTGCATTTTAAAATCTCTTGTATCAAACTAGATTTTATCATTTTTTCTTATTTGTTTATATTCTCGTCTCTCTTAACATTTAGTAATTATTTAGCTTTTAAGGCTTCTTATTCTTTCATCTATTATGTCTAGTATAATTTCTCTATTTATTTGGTTCCAACCTTCTGTTAAGATTTGTTGTAACATTCTTAGCAATTTTTGAAAAAACAATTTCTTATGTTGCATGTATAGAGGGTGATAATTTTTAGTAATGCATTTTATATTCATAAATAAAAGAATCTATATAACACATGTTACAAATTTTCATATTTATTAAATATCATTTGGCTTCATTAATTTCATTTTTACTAGATTCAGTGATAGTTCTTCTTTTATCATCTCCAATAAATTTATTGTATATTTCATTCACTATTATATGTAAATATTCTCTTCTTGTAGAAGTATACGCTTGCATTAATAAACGTTTTTATTTTATTAAATTTAAAAACCAAATTTTAACGTTCTTCGTCATTTTGTGAGCTAATGAAACTCTAAAGTTGAAGCATTTAATTATGTAGTTTAAGAGGTTTGTATGAGCCTACTCATACCACTAACTCACCAATTTAAGACTTTTTTCCCATCTTTTATACAATCTAGATCTAAAAGATAAGATCTATAATTTTCATGGAGCTTGGATTCTACTGGAATACTACCTTTAATTTCTCAATGTTTCTTCAATTTTGGGTGATTGTCTTCTTCTATTGGAAGTGTCAAGTTCTTTTGAATTTTGTCTATTTATTTCTTCCCTGTGTGAGTCAAATGTTGCTTCTTGACAAGAAACTTGTAATGAAATTGGTTTTATATGACCTTTTAAGGTTATGATTTCTGGTTCAAAATCAGTTTCACTGATTACTGTCATATCATCTTTTTTTTTTGTTTATACAAATTTTTTAATATAATGTTTTTCTAGTTCTTCATTTCTTAAAGTTAACAGAGTTACTAATTTTTTTATATCTCTTTATATTAGGACGTCTGATATTCTAAGTAGTTCTTCTTTTAATCCTTCTAAGAGATTGTATTTATGACATATAATACCATAGTTTCTATATGTGATATATACATCTTTTCTTAATTTTATACGTATATTTTGTTGTAATTTATTATAACCACATTCATTTATTTATTTTAATAATTCTTTTTGTGTTATGATTATATCTTGTAGATACTTCGTGTTTGATTATTGGACTAAGTCCATTTCCTCCGTTAGAAGTCTTAAAGGCTTTATTAATGTTATTTGATTTTTTGTTACATCTATTAGGCTCCTATTTATTTATAATTATATATTTTTTAATCAATTTTTAAACATTACTTTCTTCCTAATATGACATCATAAACTAATGTTTTTATTATTTAAACTTCTTGTTTTAATTTCGTAACTTATTTTTTTTATTGGAAGTTTCTCCTTCAGATTCTATAAATGTAAATCTTGGTAAGTATCATTCCTCTAGTGTTTCAAAGTCTATCAAAATTTTGTTTTTATTATTTGACCAAGTTTTTGAAATATTATGTCAACTTCTATTAATTCATTTTTTTCTTCATATATTACACTGTTATGACTATTTGTTAATGATATCCTATTATATATAGTACTAAAAATGGAGGATTTCCTTACTTCATTAAGCCTAATCATTCAAATTTACAAGTCAAACTTAATATTTGGTTTATATTTTTATCATGAATATTAATAGTAAACTTAAGTATAGAATTTTAGTTTTTGGTATCTTAAATTATCATGGATCATTTATAATAGTGTATCTTTCATGTTTATTATTCTATTATGTAATAACTTTTTTTATTCGTATATCTATTTCTTCTTTAAAATGAGTTTGTATTAATATTTGGATTTTTCTTAAATGGATGTATCCAATTTTTTCTTTATCCTTTTGAGCAATTTTTGATAATTTTTTTATGATAATTTCTTTGTCAACTAATGGTATATTATATCTTTATTTTTAATTTGTAATATTAATGTTTATTTATTTATTAATTAATCCATAATAAATTATATCTTTTTTTAGGAATAATTTCATTAATGATGAAAATGATGTATCTTTAAATCTATCTATTTCTTTAAGATTTAATTTTATCTATTGAATTTCTTTAAATTTATTTTTACTGGTTATTATTTCTTAAGCAAAATATTACGAGATATTTTTTATTTTTAATTTGAATATTACTTTTTTTTTTATTTTTTGATTCTCTATTATTTTTTCTTCCATTTTTATTTTTAAAAATTTGTTATTAATTTCCATAATATTTAACTTTTATTAGGTTTGAGGGAAATTTTTAAATTTTTTTAAATTTTAAAAATACCTTAAAATTTAGGAATATTTTTTATGTTATTATTAGTTAACAAATTGAGCATCTGTCACAAGCTGTTCTTGGCATTTGAATAAACCCTGTATAAAGTAGTAATGAGGCCAGACATATATACCAAACCAACCAACCACGACAAGAAACAATAGTAGCAACTTGGTGAATAAGAAGGTTTTATTTTGGCAAGAATGGGGAATAAGTAGCATAATGTTAGCTAATCAATACCACAAGACATTGGATATTTTCCTAAGTTAAACTTTTTATTTACAAAAATAAAATGGAAATTATGTTAACTTAATCCCTTTTAACTATTTTTATTTTAAGATAACTCCTACATATTTTAAAAATATATATAAATAAGGTGTTTATATTAAAATAAAATTAGTAACATGAGGTTAATTTAATTTATTTCTCAATTAGAATCTGGATTTATTATAAATTTTTTTAAAGAGAATTTTTTTTAATTATAATTGAACACTTCTTTATTGCTATAAAAGAACGTGGCAGTAACTCGGTTTTTTTTCAATGAAAATAAATAAATTTATTATTAAAGAAGAAATAAATTTATTGAAGACTTTGTTTGTTCATGCTCCTACTAAAAGCCATTTTAATTAAAAATATTTTAGAAGAAAATATTGAAAGAATTATTTTATATAATATCCTTCCATGGATATATAGACATATCATTAATTAAAATTAAAAGATGAATAAAACACTTTTTTCTTCTTTGTTTTTTTCTTTTATCATTGAGTTATTCAATTACTTTTTGTAAGGTACATTAAATAAAAAAAAAGAAGGTAATTAAGCTCATGTGGCTCTATCATTTTGAGATGAAATATAAATGATTCATATTTAAATAAAAGATTTTTTGAGATTTTTTTAATATCGAGATAAATTAAAGTGATGTGAGCCATTTACATATTTACATGGATATATTATATCAAGTAGTTTATCCGCATTTACTTCCCCGCATGTTGATATATCTATTGATGCAATTTTTGGCGAGTGTATTCCCCCAATCAAAGTTTTATCAGAGCTCCAATTTCATGGAAAAAGTAAGTACTTCTTTTCCGCCTCATGAACCCTCAATTATTTCACATAAATTATTTCTTCGTACAATTCCTAGCCCTAGAAAATTGGGATTGAGAGGTCAAAATCAATAGATTGAGAGAGACAAAAATTTTAGTTTTCGGGTAGCGAAGAGTGAAAGAGAAGGTTCCATAGGAGATTCAAGATTTGCCCTTTATCTAATCAATTTCTTCTGAATCAATCACTTGTCTACGATATAAAATATGTATATTCCCAATTTGAAAATTTCACATCCAAGTTGGTAATCAAAATTTCATTTTTATTTTTCTGTTTTCTAGCTTCAGTTCCTAGTTTTATTTATAGAATAATCCATCGATGATTTCGAACCCAAATCTCATATTCTATGCCTGCATTGCCAAGAAAACCACAATCCTTGCTGAACTTAGCAGAGAACCTGATCTTAAATTGTTAGCTCATAAATGCATCGAAAGAACCCCTTCGTATCATTCCATGTTCACTCATACAGTCAGAAACAGAACCTATACCTTCTTGATTGAAGACCCTTTTGTCTATTTTGCTATTTTTGATCAAAATCTTGATCCATCTGAGGCTCTTTCATTCTTGGACTGCTTAAAATGTGCTTTCAAGGAGGTTGTTAAAGAAGGTGAGTTGGTAAGGGGATCTGAAAACTTTAGCTCCCATAGTTTTCAAGTCAAGTTGGACCCCTTTTTTAGAAAATTAATGGCATCAGATAGAGGTTTGTCAATAACAAATCGAAATCCCAGTACTGATTTATCAAAAGGGAAGCAAATATTGTCATCACCATTGCTTGATGCTTCTCCGACTGAAGGGTTGAAGAAGAGATTATCTGGGGATGTTGGGAAAGACATTGCAATTGAAAAAAAGTTGGATGTTGGTGACGATGCTAATGCTGATTATAGTAAGAGTTTGTCATTTCCATTGCAGAAGAATCATTGTTTGCATGTTGGTGATTACCAAAAGGCAAAGCAAGTTTGGAGAAAACATGTTTGGGTGGTTTTGCTTCTGGATCTGTTTGTTTGTTTGGTTCTGTTTGTTATATGGTTGTGGGTTTGTGGAGGAGTTGAGTGCATTAAATAGCTACATTTGAAGAGGTCCTTGAGGGTGTTGAATGAGGAGGAAATCTATTAATAGCAAATGTGACTGAATGTTAGAAGTAAACAGATTGTTTGATCTAGTGGCATTATGTTGATATATCATCTCAACTTGAATTGAAATAAATGTGTTATCTTTTTCTTGGTGGACATTTTCTGATGCAAATTGGTGCCTTTATGAGGAAGCAGTCTTTGCGGGTTCTCAATTCTAGTTTGTATGGTCTTACTTAGTGGACTTGGATCCCTGTATGATACAGGTCCCTTGATTGGCATATACAGATGGGTATGTTTCCTTGTAATGCATATTGTCTCATTCTCTTCTCTTGTTGTGTCATAGTTGACGCTATATAAATTTATTTTATAATGTTCATAATTTTATTAATGAGTTATTTTCTATGTTGTAGTGGAACAAATGGCCAAGTTTATAAGGGTTGTTTTATGTTCAGTTTGGTATTTGATTCAAGAGAAAGTATTCATTGATGATGAGATAGTCCAGAAAAATTAGTATTGCCAATTTCAATGGTAAAAAGAAAAAGAAAAAGAAAAAGTAGGAGTCCCTTTTAACTTTTTCCTCTGATAATATCATGCATTAGGACCATTGATCCTGGACTAATAAATAATTCCTCTTGATGAATCGGGTTTACGAGAAATTATACATTTCTCTATGAGTAAATATGTGCTACTTTTCATAATCCAAAAAAATAGTGGATGGTTGTACTTTTTAGAAAAATTATTGCAATTATCTTTTTCTTTTTTTTGGGTTAATATGGAGTATCACATCCTCCATTAATAGTCTACTCAATCCTTAACTCTATCCTAGCTTCTTTCACTCATCTTTGATTTGTCTAGGTTTGGCGGACTGGCGCCTTTGACTTCTAGAAAAGCCTAAAGATTATAGTTTTTGGGCCCAATTCTAAATGAATGCCTCTATTTCATCCCTGGTATGAAATTCGATCCTTTACTCTCAATGTGTAGATTGTGATAAATTTCTTCTCTATCTTTTTGCTCGGTCTTTTCTATTTCGGACATTTGGTGTTATTCTCAATGGTAAAGTATACCATACCATGCGCTATTATAGTAAGATTGCCTTTAAAAAGCACTCGTTTTGTTTTGTAGCTTATTATTATTGTTAAATAAAATAATTCACAAAGTAGCAATCAATAATATGCTGCTTTCCTATGAACTCATTTGATCTTTTCTAAAGAAAAGTTTATATGATTATATCTCTTATCTTTTCACGTAACCACATAATATCAAATTGTGATAAACACTATTTTTCTTATATTACAATTACTTGTACGTTTTATCTTCTCTTATCTTTTTTTTTTCTTTTTTCTTGATTGCACTTTACTGTTTGTCTTTATGCCTTTAACACCTTATAATATAACTTTTGTCTGTATGTCTTTTGGTAAGATAAAATGAGATTCAGTAGCATGTGTTTGTTTCTTGGTCAATTTGAAGGATATATGGAATTATGGATGGTCTAATCTTATAGTTAGCATAACGATTACTACCACTGCATAATTCATTCACAAAAAACATATTAGATTTTAAAAGAGGACAGGGATAAAGTGTCATCCTTTTCACTTAAGGATGGTTTTTCTTTTTAGGACCCAGCAAACCAGGCAAAGGCAGGATCCTCAAAGAGTAGGGGTGTCAATCGTGTTCGTATTCATGACTACTTGTATTAAGAGTTGTGAGCCGAGTTTACACATTATACTAACCAGGCATAGCTAGTTTTATTAAAGTAATGACTTTACAGCACACCTAAAACTATTTAATAGCATCCACCAACTAAATGTAGAGCAATACAAAGGTTGTTCTTCCCCAAAGATATGAAAAATGGGATCCAAGAAACTTCAAGATATTGGCAGCAGAAATTAAGTTGCAGTTATTTAATTAATTTGTGTGGACTCCACATCCAATTTTTTTTTAATTCTATAAATCCTTGAACTTATACGAAATATGGGAGTATTGGACTGTGATTGTAGAATAAATAATTGATAGAGAACCAATTAGACAGCTTCTTGGAATATTTAACACAAAAAAAATGTATTTTTTTAATGGGAAATTAATTAATGATTCGTTATATAACCAACTTTTGACTCGTACACAAATAAGTTTATAAGATTAAGTACTTTGACCTACGGTCTCATCTAAAATACTCGTACGTAGTCATCAAAGGATTTAGTCATCGTCAAATTTAGATATTAAAAAAATTAAGAACATAGGTTAAATTATGCTTATTTTGCAATATAATTTTTCAGAAATAGTTACAACTTATAACATACACAGATACACGTAATGCAAAATTAATTCTATTTGTCATAAAAATAATTAGTATTCTAATGTCAAAAAATAAATGCTTATGGAAACACCTATAATTTTCATATACTGTAAGAACATCATCTATAACATTATTCCTCCATTTAATATATTAATCTCATCATAGTGACTATCATTATATATCACAACGTATCAAATTTATCACTTTCAAAAGTCAGAATCACCATTCCATTACATAAATGTGGAGATGGACTTTGATCCCACAAATCACAAATGTCATTGACCGCCAAACTCTATTGGATGTCCCACATTCTTTATGTTTTCTGCATTTTCATTCATTTAAGTCTTTCTGATTTTTCAAAGGGACGTTGTTGAAAAATTATCATTTGATTGTACTCTTCTTTTTTAAGTATCCAAGGCCAATGTTTAGGGGAATACGTTTATTTACTGAATTTTTTTATTATTTTAATTCATAATTATTTATCATATTAATTATATTTATAACAATTTATCATATACAGAAATATTCTATCTATTTTGATAGTCTACGACAGTTTCGACCTTAATTAACAAGTTTTATAGTTGAAAAATACAATCATTACTACAAAATATGACATTTAAGTTGATATATAAAGTCAATTTTTGGATAAAATCGATGTATAATCAATTTAAAGTCATTTCGGTGAAAGTCTGACGTTTACATGTAATGTCGGTTGATACGTAGAATCGATGCTATTCACGTAATTAATTTTTTTTGTCAATTATTATTTTATTTGAACTATTTAAAATTAAATTTGGATATATATAGTATAATTTTTTTTCTTTTATTTAGTCAATTGGTTTTTAAAATTATATCATTTATAGAATTTTGTGTATTTGTTTAAATATGTACTTAATTTTATGTACATGTTTTTCATATGTACATAGTTATCGAATTTGGATAGCATGAAAAACATAATACAAAAAAGTTTATGAGCGAAAATATAAAATGTATATAGTTAATTAAAATTTTAAAAAATAATCGATCAAAAAAATAATAAAAAAATTATTGTTTAATTTCAATTTTAAAAATTGTTAAAATAAAAAAATGTACATGGATACATATTTAATTTTATGTACATACGTAGTTATCGAATTTGAATAACATGAAAAACATAATATATAGAAAAAATTTAAAAATATATAAAAAGTTTATAGTTAATTAAGTTCTTAAAAAATAATTGATAAAAAAAATAAAAAAAATTGTATTATTTAATTTCAATTTTAAAAACTATTAAAAAAATATATGTGGATACGTATTTAATTTTATGTACATGTATTCTTTACGTAGTTATCGAATTTGGATAGCATGAAAAACACAATACAGTAAAGTTTTCAAAAAAAATATAAAAGGTTTATAGTTAATTAAAATCTTAAAAAATAATTGACCAAAAAAATAAAAAAATGTATTGTTTAATTAATTATAATTTAAAAACTGTTAAAATAAAAAAATACACGTGGATAGCGTCGATTCTACGTGTCAACCGATGGTTGTTGGAATAAAAAATCAATATTTTGAGAATTACTTTATTGGAAAGACCTACACATTCGCCACATCTTAGATGTCATGTACATTGAAAAAAATGTATATAAGAGCTTGATTAGTACATTACTTAATTACACAGTTGTTTCATACGTTTAAGGATACCAAAACTCAACCAAGTCAAGTAACAAATCGGAGTTACATTTATAAAAATATTTAGAGCTCATTATAATATTAAAAATATCAACTTGATTTCAGATAGCTTCATATTTACAAATAAAAGATTAATAAAATACTAATATGATTTCGAATGGATAAGGTTATTATTATATCACTTGAGTGTCGATGTGGTAATCTCTTTTACTAATATTTTAATATATATATAAGTTATTTTTTATGAATTCATGATATTAAATTCTTATTTTGAATTTAATTACGTATATTTCTTTGGTTGGAACAAATGGGGCTATGATATGCATATTTTTGATGATTTACAAGAAGAATGGACATAACACTTTGTTCAAATTATAACATCAAAAGAAGAATATAATCTTGAATAACATAGGACAACATCATTGTAATATTTATAATGTTTTAATTTTTCCATTCATATGTCTCTGAAGTTTAGACTGTTTGTTTGATGAATGTTTACGTACTCATGTATGTAGGAGAATGAATTGTTATATGAACTAGGTGTTTTTTGCCCAATTTATTCATTATTATAAGTCAACCAAATTTGTTTTTCTTGAAATAAAGTAGGAATATCACAAATCTATGACACTTTGACGATATCATTTTATTTGTAATTTAAATTAACTATATATATATTGTATATATATATTTTTTATAATAAATTTAATTATCAAATAATTAATTATATTTAAAATTTTTAATTATTTGTATTATTATTTACATTTTATTAAACGAATTTTGGTTTTTTTATGTTATATGTGATCGAATACATGTTATTAGTAGATTAAAAAATGAATACAAATATATAAAAAAAATTAATATATATTTTAAAGTTGATTAACTATTGTATTGAGTAGATTTAAAATTGATTTTTAAACGAATATAATGATCCGTTTAACAACAATAACCTTTAACGGTTTTGTTGTTTAAGCTGATTGATTGTATTATGAATTACTTTTTTTAGATATCCTTTTAAGGTAAATTTTTATTAGACTCATATTTGAGAGTTGAAAGTTTGAAATCACTAAACACAGAGTTGGTTTTTGATTTTGTTTTCGAGATACTGTAAAGCTAGGTAAAAAGACGTGAATTTAATTAGAAAAAATGTTTAAATAACCAACTTTCATAAATTTAGTTTCTTTTTAAATTAATATATTTTTTGTATATTCAAATTATGATATATTATTTAAATGGTACACTGTTTCCAAAAAATGCAATACACATTTTTTTTTCTTATAACATAAAAAATAACTTTTTTTGGATTAAAAATTATATATAATAACTAAATTATATAAAAAATTAGTGGGTTAAAAAAACTTAATAATGGAAAATATTACAAATATAATGTTTCAAGTGAGATTTGAAAGCACAAGCTCAAGATTATTTTACCACTAAATTAATAGGTGATGAGTAATCACAATTTGTAATGTGAATAATCTCATCAGAATTTGTTCTTCTTAATAGAAGTAACTATTTAGAAAAAAAACCACATTTTTTGAAAATTAATTTTAACATAATTAAAAAAGAAGAAGCAAAGATCCTAATTTATTTCTTTAAAATATTAAAAAATAAGATGATAAACATAGAAGTAACTTAGATTATAAAGTTACCTTGTTTAGTCTATCATATTTTAAAAAGAGCTTTATATGAAAAATGATGATAAATAATATTATTTATTTAAATATTATTTTTAATATTTAATTGATTAAAATATAATTAGAAAGAATAATTAAAAAGAATAAAACTGAAAATTAGTATGAAATTATTTAAGAAAAATCAATAATAATAATATTATAACATAAAATTATTTACATACATATATTTAAAAAAAAATTAACAAATATTAAAACAAAAATAATAGTAATAATCAAATATTAACAAAGAATTTTTTTATATAAGTGGTTATATTATCATTGTTAATAATATTTTAATTATTTGATATAAAAAAATTATATTTTAATAAAATTATTAAAATAAAATTATTTATTTATCAATTTTTTCAAAATAAAGGACTACAATTTTTATTTTTATTTTAGTGAGTAACGCACGTTAAACTTACTTCGAAAGAATTGGCTTATATTTAAAAAAAAAAATTTGATACGTAGTCAAAGTGAAGGGTTAGTAAGAAAAAGCGTAACTGGTGCATTTTCTCGTGAAGAAGAAGCGCCAGGAGCGCTTCTATGAGTATGACCCTCACAATTCGCATTCACCACCACCCACTTCCACAGTGCCACTCCTATCTTTCACTATCTAACTATCTCTTTCTCTCTCCAAAATCTTAAAGACCCAATTTTTCACCCTTTAAAATCTTACTCACCCACCACACCAACTGATAAAGATTACAACTTCATTTTCCTAGAAAGTGTTTAGAGCGATAAGAAGAAAATGGGTTTTAAAACAGAGAAAGAAACAAGCATAGAACTAAATCTATCTCTGTTCTCACTTCCAAGCAAACCACAAGAGCCACCAGAAGCTCTAACGCCACCCCTCAGAACAATTGCTTCGATTCCATTTCAGTGGGAAGAAGCACCAGGAAAGCCTAGACACTGCAACGCCGAATCAAAGCCTCAGAGTGCAAGAACATTGGAACTGCCTCCGAGGTTGGTATCCGAACCCAAACTTGCCCAGAACAACAATGCGGCTTCCCCAACTACTGTCTTGGATGGGCCTGAAATGGGCCGGTCTTTGTTTGTGAGCTATTCTTTCAGAAGCCCAGAAAGTTTGGGAAGGAGGATTAGCAGAGAAAGCAGAGCAGGTTACTTTGGAGGGTCTAGTAGGTGGGGAAGTTTCAGGAAGAATAAGGATGTTGTTGAGGCTAATTTTGACATTTCCCCATCTTCTTCTAAATTTGGTGCTGGTGATGGTGAAGCTGCAAAGGTGAAGATTTCAAGCGTCAGAAGAAGAAACAGTTTTTTGAGTCTTTCTCAAACAAAGTCACCTCTTTTGGTAAGTTAAAGAAACAAGAAATTCAGTTACAACTTCCATTTATTTTAAATTCAATTTTCTTGTTGTTTGTTGAAGGATTTAGGTATAGAACATAACTTTTCACGAATGATCAGACTGTGTAGTTAAAAGTGTATAAACTCATTTTAGCTTTTGGACCATCTTCTTTCCTATTTTGAATGAGAAACAAATTTTGGGCTTCCTGAGAATGTGTCATGCTAAAAACACTTGATGAATTCCAAAAGTTAACATGTGTCACTTAGTGTTGATTGATGAACACCTAACTAATTTAGATTACAGGAATTAAGCAAAGAAACATTAGGTGAACTATAATACTCATCAATCATATTGCTTTCTCCCTTCATTTATTATCTTAAGTTTCATTAGCATGGGAGTAGCAGATCATTAACTAATAAATAATTTCTCACAAAAGAGGTGTTTGTTAGTTTTTTTTCTTTTTTGGGTTCCTCTATTCCATTTATAGATGGATTCTATTAATTGTTCACCTTTTGAGGGGTAATTATGTTTTACTGCAGGTAAGTATTTATGAAAGCTTTAAGCAGGCAGTCCCGTGGAAACGCAGGCAAGATAAACTGAGAAAAAATGGGGTCATAAGTTCTTAATATATTATAGCTCATTAGTCATTGCTGTTGTTAATCAAATCTCTATGGCACTTTAATTTCTATTAGTTTAACTTGTGTAAAGTAGTCAAACATGTAACATTTAGATCATCCCTCAGCACAATAATACTGTAGTTTACCACCATCTTATATCATTGTATTATATCAGCAACTTGAATCTTTCACAAATTAGTGATTGTGATCTTAAATGACAAATATGTTTGCTTCCCCGACTTGTAAAAGCGTTTCTCTAACAAAAAAGTGCTTTACCAATTCAGAGAAATTTCCCAAAATTTATTTTAGAATTCCTATGTCGTACTTTCACTTTGTGGCTGAAACACAAATAATATGCTTAGTTTTGATTTTTTTTTCTTTCTTAAATCACTTTTTAAGTAAATGCAAATAGAACCTTCTTCCATATCTATCCCCTTATGGAGTTAGTTGCAAACTGTTTAGAGTAACAATTGGAATGGGCTGGTATGTTTTAGTTGATTTTTTTTTTTTGGCTATGGTAATAGAGAATATTGACAAAAAAAGTTATGAAAAAAATAGTTAAAAATGCTGATATATTTACCTTTATAGTTGAAAAAATAGTTTAAAAATTGAAACAAAAAATGATTGAATGGTATAAATGAAGAAATAATTTAAAATAATAATTTTTTAATAGTTAAATTTTTATTAATAAAATAATATTATATTATTTAAAAATTAATTAATATGTCTAAGTGTCCCTTACCTTACTTAATAAAAGTGACCAAATTGTACATTTTATATAAGAAAAATGACTTCAACAACTATCCACCGATAAGCTTGCCTCAGCTTTTTTGTTTTCTTGTTTAACTCCATATCTTCTAGGCAGCATCGTTATTTCATTGGTCAAACCCTGTTCCTGATATATTTCAACAATATCAACTAGCCAGAAATTATAAATTGTTCAGAAGTATTGTTAATATGGTGATCCAATCTTAATGATAAATGCAATACTTTTATTGAAATATACAACTTTTCATTATTTTTTTAAAACAACTATTAATAAGGTCAATTGGAAGTATCGGAGGACCAGATTACTAATCATAAAGTAATAAATAATTTCTCATCAATTAGTTATTATTAGACTTGAGAAGAAAATTCAGACTTGAATCTCTATCTATATTAATTCCTATCACCAATTTTCAGTAGTCAAACCCTTTTAATTTTCCTGTATTTCAACAATCACACTATTAGACTATGAACTCCCAAAAAACAATCAAAGAATCGACATGAACAGTTTTATGAAAACCTGAATTTTGTAAAAAATTCATTCCTAACCACCAAACTTTCATGTATGTTTCATAGAATTTTATTGCTACTTATGTTGCAATATTGACTTGGGGTGTATTTAAGAATTGAGAGTAGCATATATATACTTAACACATGGTACGTTTGGATGTGATTTTTTTTAAAAGTAATTTTGAGATAAATTGCTTGAAATAAAATAGTTTAGTTAAAATTTATTTAATGAAATTAAAGTATTGAGCATAAAATTACTTGTAATGGTTTACAATGGCTCTTTAATCATTAATTTAAGATAGAAGCATATATTCTAAATTATTTCTCTTAAAAAAAGTTTGCTTACTTTTTCTATAAATACAAATAACCTTTCTCAAAAGTTTGAAACCATATTTTATGGAAATTGTCAAACATTTTTTAAAATGCTTTAAATCATTTAAAACCACTTTCAATTAAAAAGAAAAAGGATTCCAAACAGAGCCCATTGATTTTTTTTTAGTACTTGAGCTTTATTAAATTTTTAGATAGGTATAGTGACTCTTGATCTACCTACTTTGAACATAAGACATAAAAATGTTTCGAAATGTATGAGTTATAATGATCTAGACTTATGATTTTTTCCTCTAAAAATTGCTTATGAAACTTACAAAAATTGATATACATATTATTAGGAGAATCACAATTTCAATTCGAATTTAATCAAGTTCTAAACAGCGGAATTAAACATTTTCTCCTTCTTTGTGGGAATCTTTTAGGAAACAAATAAATAGAGCTTAAAATCAAACATGCACAAAATAAACACAACCAATTTACGTGGAAAAACCTTCCCAGTATAGGAAGGAAACAACCACGGTACTTGTCTCCAAAACTTCCACTATCAAGAAAAAATTGTACAACAGTTCTCTCTAGGTAAAACTAGAGGCAAAAAATCAACAACATCATCAAGAATACAATTCTTGGAAACTAACAATTATTTCAAGAAAATGGAGAAATCTAACCCAATTCGTAGTCACTGTTCACTGCTCATAATTTCTCAAACCGATGAGCCAAATCCAAATCCCACCGCACAAATTAAAGAGTATGGAGTCGTGAACCTGTCTACAAAATTTCAGCTTAATCGGACCACAAACGACCTTCGATCGGAATACTTGATGAAGGCTTACTGGAGAAGAAGAAACTGAAAACTGAGAGCAATTTTTCTGCAGCAGTTGCTGTTTTTCTACACTCGTTTTTCTCTGCAGATTTCTTCACACAACAAACCCTAAATAGGTTTTATTAATTAAAGCAATGAAATAACACAATTTCCCTTCTTACTCCATGGGCTTTTAAGCCACATGGGCTTCCCTTGGGCTCCTCCAAATAAAGAGGAAAATCCAACAAATCTCCCCCTTTTCCGATTAGATGGAGGGATCCGCCATCCCGTCAATTAAACAACAAACTTCAAGTTTTTCTCTTGACACTGCTTTTGTCAGCATGTCAAATCCATTCTCATCAGTATGGATTTTCTCAAGTTCAAGCAACTTATTGTTAAGAGTATTCCTTATCCAATGATACCTCACATCAATATGCTTTGATCTTGAGTGAAATGTCGAGTTCTTCGCTAGGTGAATAGAACTCTAATTATCGCAGAATAACACATATTTCTGCTGCTTGAAACCAAGTTCTCTCAAGAACTGTTTCATCCACAACAACTCCTTACAGGCTTCCGTTGCTGCAATAAACTCCGCCTCTGCTGTAGAAAGTGCAACATACTTTTGCAATCTTGACTGCCAAGAAACTGCCCCACCAGAGAAAGTAATTAGATAACCTGAAGTAGACTTACAAGAATCTTCATCTCTTGCCAAATCTGAATCAGTGTATCCAACTAACATTGGCTTTCCACTTCCAAAGCTAAGTGTCAACTTGGAAGTACCTCGAAGATATCTCAAAATCCACTTTATTGCATCCCAATGTTCTCTTCCTGGATTCGAAAGAAAATGACTAACAACTCCAACTGCATGAGCTATGTCTAGCCTCGTACACACCATTGCATACATTAAGCTTCCTACTGCTGAGGCATATGGAACCTTTTCCATATCTTCCTTCTCTTTATCTGTTGAAGGGCCTTGACTCGATCTCAACTTAAATTGATTAGATAAAGGAGAAGAAACCACTTTAGCTTTATCCATATGAAACCTTTCAAGTACCTTATTGATGTACCGTTCCTGTGACATGTACAACTTCTTTATTTTCTTGTCTCGACAAATTCGAATACCAAGAATTTGTTTTGCTGGTCCCAAGTCCTTCATGGCAAATGACTTACTCAACTGCTTCTTCAAATTATCAATCCTGGAAGAATTTCTACCAACAATCAACATGTCATCAACATAGAGTAATAAAATGATAAAATCATCATCAGAGAATTTTTGCACAAAAACACAATGATCAGAAGTAGTCTTCTTGTAACCATGCTCCCCCATAACTGACTCAAACTTCTTATACCATTGTCTAAGTGCTTACTTCAACCCGTAGAGGCTTTTCTTTAACCGACATACGTAATCATCTTTTCCTTTAACTTGAAAACCCTCTGGCTACTCCATATAAATCTCTTCCTCCAACTCACCATGAAGAAAGGCAGTTTTCACATCCATTTGCTCAATTTCTAAATCCAAGCTTACTGCTAGACCTAGAACAACACGTAGGGAAGACATCTTCACAATAGGAGAGAAAATATCATTAAAATCAATACCTTTTCTCTGACTGAATCCCTAAATGACCAGTCTAGCTTTGTATCGTGGTTGTGAATTGTGTTCTTCTTGCTTCACCTTGTAGACCCACTTGTTCTTCAAAGCTCTCTTACCCTTAGACAACTTTACCAGCTCAAACGTGTGATTGTCATACAGTGACTGCATCTCATCTTCTATAGCACCAACCCAGTATGCTCTGTTTCCATCTTCCATTGCTTCTGCATAACATTGAGGTTCTCCCTCATCTATCAATAACACATACTCATCTGTATCATACCGTGTGGAAGGACGTCGGTCTCTAGTAGACCTCCTGGGTGGAATTTCTGGTTCTGACAACTGATCAGTAGTCTGGTGATCTGTTTCAGCTTGCATATCTACATCATCTAAACCATGTTGGTCATCTTAAACATTTTGTTCCATTTGCACTGATAAAGGAACTGGATCTAGGTCAATCAAATCATCGCTATACTGATGGACTCCTTTTTCTATCTTCTCAACATCTTGTATAGTTTAATCTTCTATAAACACACCATCACGACTCCTTACCAGTTTCTTCTCATCTAGATCATAAAATCTGTAGCCAAATTCATCCAGACCATAACCAACAAAGATACACTATCGTGTTTTCACATCGAGCTTAGATCTCTCATCTTTTGGTATGTGCACAAATGCTTTGCAACCAAAAACACGAAGATGATCATAAGAAACATCTTTGCCAGTCCAAACTCTGTTTGGTACATCAAACTGAAGAGGAACACATGGTGTGAGATTAAGAACATGTACAATAGTATTCAAAGCCTCACCCCAGAAAGATCTTGGCAACTGAGTCTGCGAAAGAAGACATCTTACTCTTTCAACCAATGTCCTGTTCATTCTCTCAGCCAACCTATTTAACTGAGGAGTCTTGGGAGGTGTCTTTTGATGTCGAATACCCTGATGCCTACAGTACTCATCAAAAGGACCTGAATACTCTCCCCCATTATCTGTTCTGATGCACCGTAATTTCTTCCCAGTCTGTCTCTCAACTAAGGCTTGAAACTATTTAAACACATCTAATACTTGATCTTTGCTCTTTAAAGTGTACACCCATAACTTTCTTGAACAATCATCTATGAAGGTCACAAAATAACTAGCACCACCCAAAGTTTTTGTCTTCATAGGACCACATACATCTGAATAAACCAAATCAAGTATTTATTGTTTTCTTGAAGGAGGGGAACTCTTGAAAGAAACTCTATTTTGCTTCCCTGCTGATCGGGCAGAACCGACATTGCTGATCCTGCCGTTCATTTGGTTTTATTTATTTATAAAACTCTCGCAAGTGCACGAATCATTTCGTAGAAAATGATAAGTATACTCCTAAGGTCGATCTAAGGAAGGAATGTATGTGGTTTTTAATTTATTATTCAAAATTTCAAAAACGAAATTAAATCCTAAACATCCTGTCACGATATTTTGGGTTTTGTGTTTTTAATCTAATTACATAGAAATAAACATATATTCAATAAACACTTATGCAAATTTTATCATTTATAATGGTGGAGTATTTATGGATATAATAATTAAGTTAATTATGCTTACTCATATTATTTAGGTTATTAAAGATATGAATTGATATTTATTGATTCTCTCTTTTTTATATGAATACCACCTTTGGTGGGGTTAGATATTCTTTGTTAACTAAACAAATCAATTAACACCTATGGATGGTGTTGATAATTAATTTGGTTAATTAAATTAATTTCTCTTTCTAAGAGATTGAAAATGAACCATTTAAATGCCACATTTGGTGGGGTTAGAGAGTTTAAACTTTATTCAAGGTGTCCAAATTAAACCTAAGAATTTAATTATCCGAGTACTAACTTTCAAGTTTTAAAACCACTATTGAAAACATGTTGTCAATACATTTTCAGATAATAATTCTTATAAAAACTTTTGAAATAGAGCTTCACTCTAACTACCGGGCGATTGTACCAACAAATAAAAGAGCACTACTCTAAATTAGACCGGATAACTAAACCTTAAAATCTAATTTTTAGATTTAAGTTTGTAATGAAAAATAATATATTTCTCTCTAACATTCTTAATATAAAATCTTGAATAAAAATAAAATCAATTCATTTTAGAGATTTTTACCTATTTAATATTTCGCAAGCATAACAACGTTATTATTATATCATGTTTACAAATAGCCAGCAAAGTTAAATTTAATCACAGACAAATTAAATATAACATGTAAGAATAAAGCATAAAAAATAACTGTAAAGAAAATAAAATCCTTATAGAACTTCGATGCTATTCCCGTTGCTGGAAAACCTTCAAGCGGAATTTGCACTCCCATTTATTGAATCGAAAAGCAAATAAATTACAAAAACATAGCTAGTTCTTCTCAAAAAGAGAAGAACTCTAAAACTAAGAAAAACTAACTAAAAACTAAAAAAAACTAAAAACTAAGAAATGGAGAGAAAGAAAGAGGAGAGAAGTGTGTTTTGAGGTGTGATTAGAAGTGAAGAGAAGGGGGGAGAAAAAGCGGGTGAAAAAATGTTAAAAAATGGTGAAAACGCGGAATGGTGGATGATGATGTCATTTGATGACGTCGGCGTAGCGATGAAGCGGCTGCGCAGATAAGCGGCCAGCGCAGTCTGTATGCGGAAAAAGCGATGGCAGCGTGCGAGAAAGGGCAAAGAACGCAGCGCGGCGTGAAGCGGGCATGCTACTGTGACGGGCGTCTTACGCGTGGATTGGGCAGCTCGGCGGCACGATTTCCTCCTTTTTGACATTTTTGACCTTTTTGACCCATTTTGTCCAATTTTTCCATATTTGTTGACCTTTCCTCATTTATTTATTAATATATTTGTGATGTATTGCTTCCAGTATTCCTGTTTGAGTCTTTAAGTTATGTTTTTAAGCGAAAATACCTAAAAAACAATAAAAATACCCGTGATTCCGAAAAAGACAAATTTATATAAATATATGATATAATCATATAAATATATATATTTTTAATCAATTAATGTGCATAAAATCATGATAATATTAGTGCTTTTTGAGCACTCATCACAACCCCCAACCAGCTTCTTGCTAGTCCCTTAGCAAGAGAAGCGATAAAAACTAGAAATTAAACTATCCTAAATCACTTCCGTGAATTGACACGGTTGCATTTAGCCTATGCAACAAGCCTTTAAACCCCTACGTTGCCCTAGTGGACGAGTTTGAGTCTCGTGAGGGTTTTCAGTAATGATACCCACAAACATTAAACTAAATGTAAAAATTAAAAGAAATAATAAAAATAATCAACTTAAAAACTAAAATTACAACAAAATCAAAAATTAACTTTTAAGAATTAAAGAAAACAACATATTACAAAAATGTCTCATACTTTTTAATCTCCTTTAAGATCATTATTAAAATCTCAAGCATAAGTTATTTTAATCTCTTTAAACAATCATGATTTATTATAATAATTAGTCGAAAATCATTTTCATATTTCATATCAAAAGTGTATCAATTTAATTTCACCCAATTTCAGTGTCATGAATCCGAATTCGCTTTGACTCTATTCCTCACAAGTCAATACTCTCAAAACACTCAATCCTATGGGTTCAAACACTCATACTAATTTATATGCGAAAGAGTTTATGTATAGAAATGAACTAATATGTTTGCATATGTATAAAGAATAAAGGCTCAAAGTGTTATTTTGACGTTTATCTCATGGAAGGAATCAAATGTATAAATTATAAAGATATCATATATAAAAATTATTTTCATGCATAAATCAAACTCATTAAGAAAAAATTTCAAGATATATGCCTTTTACAAATGAAGAAAGTGCAATTACTTTTTAGGGAATTACTTCCTATATCTTTCTTTTGTAATTAGCCTTTACTCACAATTTTGTAGGCAATATGGGTCATAGTATGTAGATTATACTATATATTATTTCTCTCTATATTTTTCTGAAGATATTTTTCAATATATATCATTTTTAGAGAGTCAACCCATGTACAAATTGTACATTTTTTTTTATTTTGGGTAATGCGGGTCATAGTATGTAGATTATACTATATATTCTTTATCTCTCTATATTTTTCTGAAGATACTTTTCAATATATATCATTTTGTTTTAGAGAGTCAACCCATGTACAGATTGTACATTTTTTTTTTGGATTTTGGTGAGTGGTTAATTTTGTGGCTTTTCTGTTTGATTTGGTGTAGGTAACCCCAAATATATCTTTTTTTTGTAGCATTCATGCATGAATGAGATAAAAGCATATACTATCAATTTCTACTCAAATAATTTAATATAAGCAAAAATAATAATAAAAAATATACGATACTCTATTAAGATGAGAAAAAATTCATACATTCAATGCTAATGTCTATAGAGATCATCTAAAAATTTGAAGAAATAAGAAATCTGTTTGGAGTAGAAAAATATATATTTCACTCTGAATAAGGAAAATTAGGCTCAAATTATATCTCACAAAGGTAGTCTCCACTAAAACAAATTCATAAACATCGATTTTGGGTTTAATATAATTTCTACATCTTATCAAGAAATACTAGTTATGACAAAAACTAACTAATTATCAAAAACAATTACAAAATATTTCATGATATGTTTTCAAAAATTAATCTAACAGTACAAAAGACTTAACAATTTACTTAAATTTGATTTAAAGAAATGATAAATTTTTGTGAGAATTTTTTTTAATTCCAAAAATTACTAAATCACACAAAGAAAATAAAACCAAACACAATAAAAATGAAAATGTGAACATAAAAAAGAAATTTTTTATTTTTTATTTTTTTATTTTTTTATTTTTTTTTTAAATTATTAATTTTTTTTTTAAATTAAGCATGGTAACTTTTCACCACCCCCAACCTAGAACTTACATTGTCCTCAATGTAACAACTGTAAATTAAAGATAAAGAGAAAAGAGAAGAAATATTACCTATTTCCTAAGAATGTCGCAAGTAGTGATGGAGAAATGCAGGTGCATCCATCATGTTCATTAAAGTGCACACAGATAGATTACTGTAAACTTCTAACATCTCAACAAATATTTTTAGTTTAACAATTTTAAAATTATTCACATGAATTAAACTAAAATAAATAATAGAAATTAAATAAATTAAATTAAATTACCTAAAATGATGGGTTGCCTCCCATCCAGCGCTTAGTTTAACGTCTTAGCAAGACGTAACTTGGAGATTTCATTTTAAGTAAACTCAATGTCCCCTCATCAATGAGTCAATCAAACCAACAAGACAAGATTGTCTACCTATACTTTTTTAAGTCATGTCCTATGGATTTTCAAATTTTTTTGTACTTAAAACTAGTGAGTTTTAGATAATACATGTCTAGGTAAAAATCAAATAATTAAAGGCATCAAAACACAATTGTACCTAGATCAAACAAAACAACTAACTCCTTAGATTGTAAATAAAACATTAAAATTTTGGAGATAGTTTCAGACTTTTTTTTTGTTTTTTATTTATTTTTAAGTATAATATCTAAGTTAAAATAACATAATCAGTATTAATCAAGAGTGCTCCCAAGAAAGAATGGTGGGGCAAAGGCTCCTTAAAAACCATCCTAATGGACAGAGAAACGTTCCTAGGAAAGACTAGTGGCACAAAGGCTTCCAGGAACTAGTCTCCTAGACAGAACTCCCTTAAATCTTTACTTTTCATGCTATTAAAATTAAGTTAATTAAGTTAAATTAGGTTAAAATTTAAATTAATTAAGTTAATAAAAATGTAGGTTAATTAAGTTAATAAAAATCTAAGTTAATTAAGTTAATGAAAATCTAAGTTAATTAAATTAGTAAATTAAATTAATATAAGTTAGTAAATTAAGTTACTAAAAACCTAAGTTAATTAACTTAAACGAAAATTAAGATAAAAAATAGTTAAAAAAATAAAATTAAAAAAAAATTAAATCAAAAATAAAATAAATTGAAAAAGTAAAAGAAAAATAAAAAAACTAAAAAGAGAAAACAAAATTTAAAATTTAAAATTAAGCCAAAATAAAATAAAAATAAAATAAAATAAAAAATAATTGAAAAAATAATTGAAAAAGATAAAATAAAAAAAATTGAAAATAAAGTTTTTGATTTTTTTTTGAAAAAAAAACTTATTTTTAAATAAAATAATTTTTTTTATTTATTTTTTTTATTTTTTATTTTTTATTTATTTATTTTATTTTATTTTATTTTATTTATTTATTTAATTTAAAATTTATTTACTTTTTTTTTACTTCAAATTTCAAAATTTAAAATTATTTTATTATTCATGATATAATTTTTTTTATTTATTATGAAATTGAAATTTGAATTTTTTTTTAATTTTGCATGGTAACTTTTCACCGAATTTTTTTTTTACTTTTCACAAACGACAATTTTTTTTTAAATAAAAATCATAATTATTTACAACACAAAAAGTTTTGAAAATTTTGATAAATAATTTAAAAACATTATTCCTTTCCCGGCAACGGCGCCAAAAACTTGATCGGGTAGAACCGAAATCGCCGATCCTGCCGTTCATTTGGTTTTATTTATTTATAAAACTCTCGCAAGTGCACGAATCATTTCGTAGAAAATGATAAGTATACTCCTAAGGTCGATCTAAGGAAGGAATGTATGTGGTTTTTAATTTATTATTCAATATTTTAAAAACGAAATTAAATCCTAAACATCCTGTCATGATATTTTGGGTTTTGTGTTTTTAATCTAATTACATAAAAATAAACATAGATTCAATAAACATTTATGCAAATTTTATCATTTATAATGGTGGAGTATTTATGGATATAATAATTAAGTTAATTATGTTTACTCATATTATTTAGGTTATTAAAGATATGAATTGATATTTATTGATTCTCTTTTTTTTTATATGAATACCACCTTTGGTGGGGTTAGATATTCTTTGTTAACTAAACAAATCAATTAACACCTATGGGTGGTGTTGATAATTAATTTGGTTAATTAAATTAATTTCTTTTTCTAAGAGATTGAAATGAACCATTTAAATGCCACATTTGGTGGGGTTAGAGAGTTTAAACTTTATTCAAGGTGTCCAAATTAAACCTAAGAATTTAATTATCCGAGTACTAACTTTCAAGTTTTAAAACCACTATTGAAAACATGTTGTCAATACATTTTCAGATAATAATTCTTATAAAAACTTTTGAAATAGAGCTTCACTCTAACTATCGGGCGATTGTACCAACAAATAAAAGAGCACTACTCTAAATTAGACCGGATAACTAAACCTTAAAATCTAATTTTCATATTTAAGTTTGTAATGAAAAATAATATATTTCTCTCTAACATTCTTAACATAAAATCTTGAATAAAAATAAAATAAATTCATTTTAGAGATTTTTACCTATTTAATATTTCGCAAGCATAACAACGTTATTATTATATCATGTTTACAAACAGCCAGCAAAGTTAAATTTAATCACAGACAAATTAAATATAACATGTAAGAATAAAGCATAAAAAATAACTGTAAAGAAAATAAAATCCTTATAGAACTTCGATGCTATTCCCGTTGCTGGAAAACCTTCAAGCGGAATTTGCACTCCCATTTATTGAATCGAAAAGCAAATAAATTACAAAAACATAGCTAGTTCTTCTCAAAAAGAGAAGAACTCTAAAACTAAGAAAAACTAAATAAAAAGAACTCTAAAACTAAGAAAAACTAACTAAAAACTAAGAAAAACTAAAAAAAACTAAAAACTAAGAAATTGAGAGAAAGAAAGAGGAGAGAAGTGTGTTTTGAGGTATGATTAGAAGTGAAGAGAGAGGGGGGGGGGAGAAAAAGTGGGTGAAAAAATGGTGGAAGCGCGGAATGGTGGATGATGATGTCATTTGATGACGTCGCATGACGTGGGGCGGCTACGCGCGGATATGGGGCGCAGATGGCAGCGGCGCGCACGGAGTGGAAGAACGCGTAAGCGCGCGCAATTTGGGGCGTCTTTAACGCGTGAGTGAAGCGGCTTCGGCGGCACGATTTCCTTATTTTTGACATTTTTGACCCATTTTGTCCAATTTTTCCATATTTGTTGATTTTTTCTCATTTATTTATTAATATATTTGTGATGTATTGCTTCCAGTATTCCTGTTTGAGTCTTTAAGTTACGTTTTTAAGCAAAAATACCTGAAAAACAATAAAAATACCCGTGATTCCGAAAAAGACAAATTTATATAAATATATGATATAATCATATAAATATATATATTTTTAATCAATTAATGTGCATAAAATCATGGTAATATTAGTGCTTTTTGAGCACTCATCACCTGCCAAACAATGAGTACATCTTCTTAAACAAACATCATTCATTCCAAAAAGAATATTCTTTTTAGTCAATACTGCCAAGCCTTTCTCACTCATGTGAGCAAGTCTCTTATGCCACAACTCTGATGTGAGCTCATATGTCATAGCATTAATAATGCCTTTGAAGAGTCTCGCCTGCAGTATATACAAACTGGAATGCTTGTTCATACGAGCAACAACCATAGCACCTTTAGTAAGTTTCCATTGACCATTACTAAAGGTATTGCAATATCCTTCATCATCAAGTTTACCTACAGAGATCAAGTTCAAACGAATTTCAGGAATATGTTTTACCCCTCTAAGAAGTAGCCTCGTGCCATTATTCATCTCCAAACACACATCTCCAATACCAATGACTTTAACCAAGCCATCATTACCCAACTTCATTGTCCCAAAGTCACCTGTTGTATAGGATGTAAAGAAGTCTTCTCGAGACGTAGCATGAATGGAGGCTCCACTATCAATAACCCAACTGACCTCGTGACATGCAACATTGACAACATATTCATTATAAACAACGAGAAATTCTTCTGAACTAGCGGTGGCAACTCGATCATTTTCCTTGCCAACATCATCCTCTTGTTCTTTGTCTTTCTTCTTGTTATCCCGCTTCAATTGTCTACAATATTTCTTGATGTGCCCTTTCATGCCACAGTGATGAAACTCAACATTAGAAAACTTGTTGGACTGGCTTCTTCCTTTTTCTTTGTTCTTGAAACCTCTACTTTTACTCTTCCCTCTTCTTTCTGTAACCAAAATCTCTGACTGTTGAGAAGACCCATGTGATTTTCTTCTCATTTCTTCATTCAAAACACTACTCTTAGCCAGATCCATGTTAATTACACCATTTAGAGCTGAGTTACTTAATGACTTTCTAAATGTTTCCCAAGAGTCCAGCAACGTACCCAATAAACACAACCCCTGAATCTCATCATCAAACTTGATACCCATTCCAACTAACTGATTGATTATTCCTTAGAACGTATTCAAGTGATCTGTCAATGGAGTTCCATCTTGGTACCTTAAAGCCATCAACTGCTTTATAAGAAACATTTTATTATTTCCTGTTTTCCGAGCGTACAACTCTTCAAGTTTATTCCATAGTGAATATGCATGTATTTCTCCACTAATATGATTCAAAACATTATCATCTACCCACTGCCTTATATACCCACAGACTTGTCGATGTAACAAAGTCCATTCTTCTTCAGATAATTTTTCTGGCTTCTCAGAGGCAAACACCGGTAAATGAAAGTGTTTGACATAAAGGAGATCTTCCATTTTTCCTTTCCAAGTATGATAATTAGAACCATTCAAATTAATCATTCTACTTAAATTTGCTTCCATTATTCAACACAAGAAATTCAACAATAATAACCACAACTCTGATACCACTTTGCTAGGAGAATCATAATTTCAATTCGAACTTAATCAAGTTCTAAATAGCAGAATTAAACCTATTCTCCTTCTTTGTGTGAATCTTTTAGGAAACAAATAAATAGAGCTTAAAATCAAACATGCACAAAATCAACACAACTAATTTAAGTGGAAAAACCTTCCCGATATAGGAAGGAAACAACCACGACACTCCTCTCCAAAAATTTCACTATCAAGAAACAATTGTACAATAGTTCTCTCTAGGTAAAACTAGAGGCAAACAATCAATAACATTATCAAGAATACACTTCTTGGAAACTAACAATTATTTCAAGAAAATGGAGAAATCTAACCCAATTCGTAGTCACTGTTCACTACTCAGAATTTCTCAAACCAGTGAGCCAAATCCAAATCTCACCGCACAGATTAAAGAGTCTTGAGTCGTGAACCTGCCTGCAAATTTTCAGTTTAATCGGACAACAAACGACCTTCGATCGGAACACTTGATGAAGGCTTACTGGAGAAGGAGAAACTAAAAACTGAGAGTAGTTTTTCTGCAACAGCTGCTGTTTTTCTACACTCATTTTTCTATGCAGATTTCTTCATACAACCTAAATAGGTTTTATTAATTAAAGTAATGAAATAATACAATTATCCTTCTTACTCCATGGGCTTCCCTTGGGCTCCTCCAAATAAAAAAGAAAACCCAACACATACATTAACATTGCTAATGATAAACTTGAACATAGTAAGCCCCAATCTTCAATTTATTGGCCGCTTAAGCAATTGAAAAATGAAAATACTTTTGTATCTCTTCCAATTTTTGACCTGTAGACTTCTACATCTTACTACTAATTTTCGACCTGATTTCATCTTCTTTTTTTACTAGCTCTGTAGGTATGAATCAAAAATTGTATTTGAAAAAATACAAGTGTTAACTATGCGTATATGACATAAATAGATATATTATTACCTTTCTTCGTACGGTAAAAATGGATGCAATACCAAAATGTCAGAACATTAGATTCTAGAGCAAAGAGTCGTAGAAGTCGCTTAAGAAAAATGCCATTCAATTATTTCATAATTGAAAATGAATCTTTTGCTCCTCTTAAAATTAAAAAATGGGTAACTTAATCATTTTAAAATTAAATAAGATCTCTCAGACCTTAATCTTACACGACGAAACGACCTTTTTTTGGATGACCTATTTTTGAATCATAAATGACTAAAAGATATCTATCTAAAATTAATGGACTAAATAAGAAGAAAATAAGAAACTCAGAGAGGATTTTAAGAGTTCTTAGAAGAAGAAGCTCTTCAAAAATATTTAAATTTAATTAATTTAATTATTATACACATTACAAGTTGTATTTATGCTACTTGTTTCTAGTGAAACTACACATACATATGAAGTGCTCTACTAGCATTCACACGTGAAGAGACCAGAAGAGAATAATAGAATCTCAAACTGTGTAAGGCTTATATGAACAAACTGTAAGTCTTATACAAGTACATATATTATTTGTTATTCCCTCTCAAACTCTTGTCTGGGCGATACCAAAAGTTTGTTTCTCAGTTCCTGAAACCTGTTATTAATGAGAGACTTTGTTAGTATATCCTCCATCTAATCTTCATTGCAGACATACCTTACATCAAATAGCTAACTAGCCACTTGTTTTCTAACAAAATGAAAGTCAATTTCTATGTGTTTGGTCCTAGTATGCATCATTAAATTTCTTGACAAATGTTGAGTGCTAGCATTGTCACTATATACAATTGGTATTTCTTGCAATTTCAAGCTTAGTTCACATAGTAAGGACCTTTAACTAGATCACCTCTGTAGTGGCAGAAGCAAATGCTCTATATTCTGACCCATTGAAGGAGCGAGATACCACCTTCTGTTTACTGAAGTCCTAAGAAATTAAGCTATCACCAAAGAAGACACAGTAAACACCTATGCTTCTTTTTTCATCAACACTGGAAGCCTAGTCTGCATCTAGGAAAAAAACCAAATCAATCACTTCACTTTTCTATAATAACAGACCATATGTTGGTGTTCCCTTTAGGTATCTAAACACTATTTTACAGCTTGCCAATGCAACTTTGTTGGAGAAAAGAATAATTGGCATAATTTGTTTATAAAAAATGCATTATCTTGTTGAGTTACAGTGAGGTACTATAATGCTTCCACACTTCTATAAGTAGGTGGATTAGCAAGTACTTATCCATCATACTTGGAGAGTTGCTTACCAATTGGCATAGCACTAGGAAAAGATTTCACATTACTCATCTCAACCTTATCTAGTAAATCTTACAAGTATTTCTTCTAAGAAAGATGTAGAAACTCACTTGTTCTTAGAACTTCAAATTCTAAAAAGAAAGACAAAGTAACAATGTCTTTTAAAGCAAATTAAGTATGCAAGAGTGTAACAAACTCCTGAATAATGTTAGCACTTGTCCTTATAACAATGATATTATCAAAATATATCAATATTAAAGTCAAGTATTGATTATGAGACATGTAAAATAATGAAATATTACATTTGAAATTGACAAATCTCATGCTAACCAAATTTGCACTTAGCTTTTAGAACCAAGCTCTAGGGGCATATTTAAGTCCATAAAGTGTTTTCTTAGACTTATATACCATAGGTACTATAGATTGAACTTCAAATCCTTGAGGTTGAATCATGTACTCCATTTCTTCAAGATCCCTATTCAAACAAGCATTATTGACATATAGTTACCTTATGACCTAGTTCTTACTCATAGCTATAACAACGATCAACCTAATTGTAGTATGCTTGACTATAGGGCTAAAAGTTTCAAAAAAACATCTTCCTCTTGATGATACCACTTAGCCACAACTCTAGACTTTAATATGTCAATCTCACGTGTATGTTTTCTTTTAATTCTATAAACCCATATGTTGCCTATCATCTTCGTATCTTTTTCAAGAGGAACTAACTCCCACTTCCCATTTTGCATAAGAGCATCATACTCTTCCTTCATTGAGACCATCCATTCAGGATATTTCTTTACTTCAATAAAACTACTTGGTTCTACATCAGTAACAGAAAGGCCTTAGCTATGTAAGTAAGTTTTTTTTGGTTTTTGAATACTCTCTTTTAACCGAGTGACCATAAGACATGTGTTGAAGATATTAGGAGGCTGAGATGGTTCATGTAGTTGAATAGAATATTCAACACAAGTTGAAAGAGGTAAATAAATGTTAGGACCAACTGACTATGTCTCATAAGCACCAAAAGGTGAATAAGGTAAATAAATAGAATGAGGTGATGATTGTGGAAGAAGAGACAAAGAATGTTCTACCAAAATAAGAGGTAGTGGTGACAAGTCAGACATAAAAGGTTAATTAAAGTCAGAATAAAGAGAAGGTATAGATTGAACAGATTTTAAAGGGTCTAGTGTGTAGGGATTGACCAGAGAGATTTTAAAGGGTCTAGTATATAGGGATTGACCAGAGAACTAGGTATAAGAAAAATACAAAAAATTCAAATTAAAAGTCATTGAAACCTGTTTCATTTTGCTTTTCAAGAAATGGAAAATGATGTTCATGGAACTCTAAATGTCTACTAGTTATTATCTTTCTAGTATAAAGTTCGTAGCATAAGTAATCCTTGTGCTGTGATGCACACCCTAAGAAAACACAATTGGTAGATCAAGGTTCAAGCTTATGTTTGACATAAGCTCTAAAGCAAGGAAATGTTAGATAGTTAAACACTCTCAAAAACATATGTCAAGTGATCTTTTATAAAGGAAAATATAGGGTGAATTGTAATTCAACATCTTTGTGGGAAGTCTATTTTATAAATAGACAACAATTCTACATGCGTAACTCCAAAATCGTGTAGGCACACCAGAATGAAGCAAAAGAGATAAAAAAACCTTCAACAACTCTTCTTATTCCATTTCCACAAAACCATTTTATTCTAAAGCATAGGAATATGCCATACAATGAATTATGCCTTGTATGACATGTTCCTATGCACATGTACTTGAACACACTTGAACTTGTGCTTAAATTATCTATCAACTTTCATATTAAACAACTTAAGAGCAACCTTAGTAGAAAGGAAGTAAAACCACATGTACTTAGTATGATCATCAACTAATAGAAGAAAATACTTAGCATTAGTTATTGAAAGAACAAATGAGTTCCATAAGTCAGCAAACACATGTTCAAAATGATGTTTATATTTATTTGTACTTGTTATAAAGGATAATTTATGAGTTTTAGCTAAAAGACAAATCACACACTTATATTTTAATATAATATGCAGAGAAGGAGTAACTAAACTTGCAACTTTATTCAGAACAACATCTAAAACATATCCTAATCTAGAATGTCAGTTAATATTCTTTTTAGAATAACTAGCAAAAATTTCCTTAAAAGACAAAGAAGAAAACTAAACTTGGGAAGAGTAGTTCTTATCATTATGAATCTTATAGAGTCTATTGTTATACTTTTTTTTTTGAAAAGTGTATGCCTTTTGGAAGGATCCTTAACATAGAAATATGAGAAGGATGAAACTCAACAATAATATTATTGGCTACACACAAATGATGGACTAGCAGTATATTTGAATAAACTTATGGTGAGTGTAAAATATTATTTAATAGCAGCCTATGATGATTAAGATCAAGCTCTCATACGCTTACTTGTGAAATAGAGATCCATTTCTTGCTACCACACCTTTAGATCCAACGTATGATGTTGAACTTGTAAGATTGCCTTCATCCCTGGTCAGATGGTGAATAGATCCACTGTCAAGAAGCCAACTTGATGAGTTCTTTTGTTGTGATCTAGATGATTTCAAGAAATCATATAGATTTCAAGGCTTAGGACTAGAACTAGAATTGGAGCTATTTGTATTTCCTCTAAAAGACTTGCCATGAATATTGAGATTGTTAAATCTTGTAACATTTTGAAGAAGCTGACTTTAATCCAACCTATGATCAAGAACCACTTTTTCCTCGATGAGTAGCAAACTTTAAACTTTTTGAAAAGTAAGTTTTACAATTATTGTGTTGAGAAATGTAACAAAGCCTTTATAATTAACTCTTAGGCCACACAAGAGATACATGATCAACTCTATTTCAAGAACTTTGTTACCAGCAGTAGTGAGATGATCTACAATACTTTTCACTTTAGCCAAAAATTCATGTATGAGCAGTGAATCCTTCCTAACTTGTTGCAATTGTATTTTCAATTCCATAATTCGAAATCTAGTTGAAGAAGAGAAAATTCCTTCAAGAATAGTTTACATTCTAGCTACTATAGGTGAAGGTGACCCATAAATGTAGAAAAACATCTCCTTTATAATAGAATTGTAAATCTAGCTTTTCAAGAGATTATTCTTTTGATTCCACAACAAAAAATCAAAATTCAATACTATATTACCAACTTCATTAGTGATAAATTGTGAAGGAATGCTATAATTGATGTTATGAATCCAAGCCATACACGATAATTGACCCTAATAATTGTTTCTTTTAGATCAGAAAGTTAGTGTGAGCCAATTTTATAGAAATTATTGGACTATTTGGCAATGAAAAAACTACACAAACAGATCTTCCTAAAAATTGAGATGTACATGATGCAAACAGCATTATTTGTAATATTTACATCATTTCCAATGGACACAAAAATTATTTTCCATAAGCTTATTATTTAGCTTTGGTACCAATTAAGAAAACAAGAAACTCATAAAGGATTTTCAAAGTTCTTGAGAAGAATAAACTCTTAGAAAATATTAACTTAAATTAATTAAATTGTAATACGCATGACAAGTTTTGTTTATACTACTTGTTTCTAATGAAGTTGTTCATACTTGTAAAGTGTTCTACTAGTACTCACACGTGAATAGACGATACAAGGACAAGTTGTTAGCCTTACACAGGTACATATGTTGTATGTTATAATCATAATATTTTTTCAAAGCTACTATTTTAGCTCTTTATACTAGATTCAATACTACCTTTCTTTAGCCAATATGTACCAACAGGAATGATAAATATATTTATTTACTATAAGTTAATTAGTGTGATTTCAATACTATGATTTGATATAGATAGAAGAATTTTGTTTATCAAGTAATTTAAAAGCACAATAATAAATAATGACACAATCAAAATTTAAATGCCCTTTAATTTTTAAAAAAAAAAAAACAAAAATGTCCATTTATGTATGAATAGAGATGTTAAACAAACTATTCAACTTAACTCATTTAATTTAAAGTTTGGTCATGGAGTTTATGAGCTAAAAAAATCCAATTTATTTAACTCATGAACTTAAATGAGTAATTCATCTTATGAGGAGCTCACTAACTTATTTGACAAAGACATATTGAATTAAAAAACTATCAAATAATAAAAAATAAAGGAGTTATCAAAATATAATTGTTAATTATTACTATAAAGTTAACAAAAATATTTATATGAATCAAATTAATAAATAAAAAAGTAATAACTTATTTTATTGAAAATAAAATAAAAGATAAAATTATATTGGATTTATATTAGAATATTTCAATAAATATAGAATTTCAAAATAAATAGTAACTTAAAAAACATACACGATATAATTGAGGTTAAAAAGATGATTATTGACTCAACTTTAAATTTTCAATTGTATTAATTCATAATAATTTATAATTGAATCTATATATTATTGAAAATATCAATATTCTATTTGATAAGATATGTTACATTTAAATTTTTGAGTTTTTTAGAAAAGTTATGCTCATTTTATTAACAATTTTTAAAATATAAATTGTATTAATTAACAAAATATTATGATTTATGTTATTTATGATTAGAAATATGATTAAGTCTAGTTTCTAAAAAAATTTACAATTTGTAATTTCATGTTATTTATAAAAAGTTATGCATATTTTGTTAATAATTGTTTAGATTGAGAATAACATTTCTTATTCATTTTTAAAATATAAACTATAATAAGTCACAAAATATTATACATGGTATCTTATACCATTAAAAATTTATAGAAATATAATTTCTAATAAATTTTAAGATTTTTGCTTTCACGTTCTCTATAGAAATTATAGACACTTCATTAATGATTGTTTAAAATCAGAAAACACTTTTTTACTTATTTTTAAAATATAAAATGTATTAAGTCATAAAATTTTATGAATTATTTCAAATATCATTACAAAGTTTTAAAAGTCTAGTTTGTAATAAATTTTAGGGTTTATGATTTCGAGTTTTTTTTTATAGAAATTTATGCTCATTTTATTAACAAATTCAGATTTGATAAAATATTTTTTTTACTCATTTTTAAAAGATAAATTATAATAACTCACAAAATATTATGAATAATTTCATATACAATTATGAGAATTCTAAAATATCAGTTTCTAATTTTTTTTACGATTTGTGATTTCGAGTTTTTTTATAAAAAAAATTGTGCTTAACTTAACATAACTTAACTTAAAATGTTAAAAATTAAAAATTAAAAATTAACTATATATATATATATATATATATATCCAATTTTTAATTTTTATTTTTCAAAATTGTAACTATAATTTTGGTTATCAAGTAAGTTTTATTTTTTTAAAATATTTTAAAATTAAAAATTTAATTATAAAATTAAAAATTATAAAATTATAAAATTTAAAATTTAAAATTGAAATGAATATTAAACATAATCTAAATATTTAAATAATTTAAATAAATTTAATAAAAAAATTTAAATAAATTACTTATAAGCTGTCAACCTTAATTCAACTAAGATGAGTTGATTCAATTAAGTTAGGTCATCTGATACTTGTATAGATAAACTATACTAACCCAACCCAAGACTAAAAGCCCATGTAAAGTTGTAAAGTCTAATGATATCAATATATCTCTTCCATACGCGAAAAATATTAATTGTACAATCATTACAAAACTGTGAAAATTGTAAATGAGGTGTTAAAATATTATGGACAAAATGTATCTTTATATAGTCTTCATCTTATCAAATTTTAACTAAATTTTAAATTAATATATTTTATAAATAAAATTTTATTTTTAATCATATTTATGGTGTGTATCCATGATATTTTTTTCATATTATATAAATCATATTTTTTTTATATATTTAAAAATATAATTTATAATGTAAAAAATTTATATTTTCAAGAAGATATTAAAAATAAAATGTATAAATATTTAAAATAAATAAAAACTAATGGGTTAGATTTCGTTACCTTTTAAATGGACACAACTTTATGACAATGATAATAACAGTCATTATGATTTTTTTATCGTTAAAAGATTAGGTGAGGGGTGATGAGAGGTCAAAATCAAAATTGCAAGGTAAAATGCAAAGCAAACAATTTTAGACTTCTAGGCATAGGGGACCCTGCATAATTCCACCCGTCACGGCATTGATTTGCCGATAAATTGCCCTCGATAGTCAAATACAGTATAAAATTATCTATAATTTAAATTCTTTTAAAAACCACCATACTTTTAAAACTCATAAAAAAATTAAAAATATAAATATTATTTGTTTTATTAATTATTTTGTAGTATAATCACTAAAATGTCATAAACGCAAACCCCATGAGTGTAAAGTATGATTATTTAAGTGTTTTTTTTTTATTTTTTAAAAATTATTATTTGGGTTTCTTATCCATTTATCCTAGTGTAGGACTATGGTGCGTGGGAGGAAGTTGGAGTAAGAAGGATGTATTACAAGTTACAACTACAGTACCCGTCTCGCGTGCCTTCGAAGGATGATTGTATTTTCAACTACAATTTTATGGGAGGTCGATGTGGACACATTTTTAATATCATCACCAATATTATGTTTTTTTTTGCTATTACAAAATAGAAATAGAAAAAATAACAGAAAAGAAGGGTTTTTTTTTGGAAGTGAAAGAAATGGTTTTATTAATTTATTATCTAATTTACATCAATAGCTAAAATTAAATATAGTTAATTTGGTGTTTTTTTCTAACCATATTTCAAATTCAAAATAAAATAAAATTTATAATTAGTAAATAATTTATTTATTTTTATTATGTTAATAAAAAATATAATTATTCTAAATACGGTAAGAAATCATAATCATCAAACTCTGTAGCAAGTAGCAGGTGGGAACCCCAAACATAAAGTGGACTCATCTTTAGTTGAGAGCATGAGCTTGAGATGCTCGAGAAAAACTAAAAATAGGTCATCTTTCTTGAATGTATTAATTAGTTTTATATTTCCGAAATAATTTATAAAATTATTTAAAATATTTATTTTATTATAATCATGTTAATAATATATGAATAATAATAAATAAATATTTTTAAATTTATAATATATAATAATGATATAATTATGTATAAAATTAAATATATTTTTATTATTATGTATAATTTATAACATAATTATAATAAAATAAATATTTTAAATACTTTTATATATCATAAAATTAAAATAATTAAGGAGATATATATTCCATAAAGAGGCAATATGACCATCGAAAAGAAAAAAAGAAGAAGAGAAAATAAGATAATGTGGATGGAGCCATCTAAAATGGCAATGCAATAATGAGACTTGACATTTGAGAGAGGGCTCACACTTCAATTTGGAGACAACTGACCAAACCAAAAGGCAAAGGGAAAAAGGTGCAAACCTTTTAGCTCCCTTACAAATATATTCAAAACCCATCTTGATACCATGGCCTATGCCGTTGTGCTCTCCTTGATTCCCTGATGCTTGTCCTCTTCCTATCTCAGTCTCCTCCATGTATGACCTTTTTATTGAACGTATGAGCTTCTTTTTAGTTCCTCATATAGCTAAAAATCTATAGATAGAAATCTGTATTGTCGTTTTTATGCTTTTAGTCAAAGTCCCGAACCAACCATCATTGGTCCTTGTCAAGCAGTGACCTATTAATCTGCTGATTTGTCCTTCTACACCATTTGGGTTTTACGTTTGATGCTCCAAATTCAAATTGGGATGTGGGTTTTCTTGGTCAGGGCCATGGTTTCAGCCTTCATAGTAGCAACTTAAGAACTTCACAAAAGGTGGAGGCAAGGTTAGTAACGTACTCTTCTCCATTTTTCTCAGCTCTGTTTGCTTTCTCTGCAACGTAAGAATTGCTTTTTCATTTTCTCCAATTTATCTTTTGGAAAAGAAACTGATTTTATCTTAATACAATGTAAAGGAAAATGGAACTTTACAGCGTTTGAAGTTTATACGGATTTTATTTCATTTTCTTTTTGTGGGTTTGTTTTGATTTTAAATACTTCCAGTATTTGTGAGTTAATTGACTTTTTGCACTGGCTGCAGAGTTTGAAACTCTACTGTTTAGTTTAGTAATCAGGTTGGCCGTTTGTCTTTGTCTGAAATAGCTGTGGAAATGTGGACACCACTACCTAATTTATGACATTTTATTTTTTGTACTTCATGTATATGATACTTAGGTCACAGTTCTTGATCCCTTGAGAATTAAAATAAAGGGTATTGGTATCTTATAAGTTGCTATTCCATAGGCTGTTCTCACTCACATACAAATAAGCAGCAGATCAGATGCTCGGTCACATGTGCATGTTCTGGGGATTCTTGAGTTTATTATGTGTTTCAAACCGGAAACTATTTTGCAGGGTAGCTTTAAACAGGGTGATAATGCTAGGCTGTTTTCATTTTCAACCGTTGTCTCTACTGGATTTTAAATTGTGTATCTTTATGGTTGCAAGATAAAGAATCCTCAGTAGCCTTCTGCTTCATGGGAACGATGGCAGCCTTTACTTCACAAGTTCCCCTAGAAGTATCTAACTTTGATGAGGTTTCAATGCATCAGAGCATGCTCTTCTCTGATAGTCTTAAGGTACTACTCATCGACTGCTTGAACTAATTTGTTGTTTTTTTTGGTTTCCTAGTTAGAATGCATGCAATTTTTCATGAAAGTTCAACTCTTGTTTCACTGGCCTCGGTCAAAAATGTGTGTATCCTTTTAGTCTGATGGAGAAACTTGTTTGACATAGTTTCATTGCCTCTCCCGGGTATTTTCTTTTGTGATATGAGTATTTGATTGACAATAATTATGTACAATGAATACGCAACTATATGTATCGTAAATAAGTAATATAATGATAAGAAAAAAATATTTTTACGGAGATTATGTTATTAGAAACTAATTTTTAAAACTAAAAAATAAAGATCAATTTTTTTTATGTTTTTATGTTTTAAGAGAGCAAAATTAAAAGAATAAAATTAAATAGTAGTAATTAATTAACTCAGAATTAGCAGCTAAAAAGATATATGAGAAAATATCTTGAAATACTTAATTTCTCGATTTTCTAAACATATGAAGTACTAAAATACCTTAAATATAATTACCAATCAATTACATGATTAATTTGATCTAATTTAGCATGTATTTTTCTCTCAAGTAAACTACCATATAGTAATTAACCTAATCACATTTTCATGTTAATTAAATTACATATTATTCATTAATGTCATCAGTTATAGATCATATACATAAGAATCATACATTTCTACCTAAAAATTATGCATGTTATTTAATCAAGATAAATACTTAAATAATTCTCTCAAATCTATTTAATTGTCTCTATAGATTAATTATTAACCAAACAATTAATAGCATAAAAATTAGATTAAATAATATAATTAAATTGAAATTATAATTAGGATAAAATATTAGATCATTACATGTAAAAAATTAGGTTTATAAGACCGCAAGATTAATAAATTAGCTATATAGCTATACATGATTTTGTTCATAAAGCTCATATTTTTCATAAAGAAAGACATTAAAATTGATAAAGAAAGGAGAAAAATAATAAATACAATCAATCTCCTTAATTGTAGTACCAGTCTTCTCTTAAATTTTCACCAAAATTGTATCTCCTTTTGAATTTTTTAGTATTGTTCTCTTTTAGTGGCTCAAAAAACTAATGAAAAATTGATAATTTTCAACTATTAGGGTTTTTGAGGTAGTTAGGGGTTAAATTAAGCTTAAATGGGATTTGGACCATCAGATCAACTTCAGATCAATAATTGGGATGAAAGAAAGAAAAATTAACAACGTGGTCAATAGGAATGCTACACATGAGACGAGAGATTTACTGGATGAACCAACGCATGACGCGTGGTGTGGGTGACTGGTCGTAGGTAACATGAGCTGAGTCAGTGCCACATAGCATGATGTGATTTGCGGATATGAATTGCGTGGCGTTCCGGTGGAAAGAATAGACGAATCACGTGATGGTGCGTGCCATGCCTGTTGACCACATGGTGAAACTCGAAACAAATGTCGTACCGGCACGTGGCATGTCTTAGGCCACCCAGTGCACAGTGCGTGCTTCGATTGGCTCTCTTCGCATGCGTGGCATCTACCTAGCGACGACTAGTCTGCTTCTTTGCTTATGTGGTATCTACATGGCGTCTTCTAATTGGTCTTGCATTAAAAAATTCATATAAAATCCATAAAAATTCCCAAAAGTTCCCAACAAATATATTTTCATCCTTTTTCACTAAAAAGTTTATATTTTAATATTTTTAATCCTAAAAATACTACTTATTAAATAAAACGAACAAATATTAAGCAAAAAAGTGCATTGATAACTCTAGGTAGAGTTATCAGTATTCAATTCTCCCAAACTATAATTCCTAGACCTTTCTCTTATTGCTTACATGTTTACAGGATTTGAAAAATTTGAGAACACAATTGTATTCAGCTGCAGAGTATTTCGAAATGTCTTACACAAATGATAATCAAAGACACCTGTAAGGAATTCTAATTCTAGTTCTAATTCACCATGTTATTCTGTTTTTCCACATTTTCTTCTCTTATTTTCATTTGTTGAAGGTTAGCCATTCCTCTTTTTTGCAGAGTGGTAGAAACATTAAAAGATTACATCATTAAAGCTCTTGTAAATACTGTGGACCACCTGGGTTCTGTGAGTTATAAAGTTAGTGATCTATTGGATGAAAAGGTAGAGGAAGTTTCTGGAACAGAACTTCGGGCATCTTGCATTGAGCAGGTGAGCTGAGCTTGGATGTATTAATTATTTATATTAACTAAGAAGATTATATAGAGTTTAAACTCTGCATAGCACATGATCTGTATGTTATTTGAAGCAACTGCAATTTTCTCTTGTGAATATGTCAAACTAAAGAAATAAAAAATCTATCACTTTCCATGTGCTATTTCAGAGGATAAGGACGTGCCAGGAATATATTGATCACGAGGGTCGCTCTCAGCAGTCACTGGTGATAAATACTCCCAAGTACCATAAACGGTACATCTTACCAGGCATGAAATATTTTGTTCTCTTAAACTTGATTTTTTTCCTTCATACTTTTGCCTCTTTTTTTTGGGCTTTTATTTTTTCAGATCGAAACTCAACAGTTGTTGTGATATCTTGAATTTGTTTTTAGTTGGTGTGACTATTCGTGGTTCCAATGCTAAATCAAAATACCTGGGTTGCAGCCTTGATGACGAAGATGACTGGCATCAATTTAGGAATGGTAGTATATATATTCTTTTTTCGTTCATTTTGTTTGCTTGTGATTGTGACCTTACCCAGAATTTTATCGAGGCTTCATTTTTGTTATAACTTGGTGTATTTTGTAAAGCCGTACAAGCAACAATTAGAGAAACCCCAACATCTACTGTCAGGTAATTGTTAATTTGCTTGTTTTAATTTTGCTATAAAGGAAATGCGAAGCACTTTGTTATACACTTTTTGTATTCTTTAAATGACAAGCATAATTTTTTTAAAACAAATTAAAGTTTTCTTTAAATGAAAAATACAATGACACGCGTCAATCAGTGAAGTGAAAGATTCTACATCAAAGTGTATTAAAGGCATTCTTACGTATCAGTGTGACCATTGTAATATTCTATGAGTTATGTTCATTCCAGTAAAGGACGTTCTCCATCTCCTGCTCAACGAACTCCCCAGCGACCGGGAACTTTTTCATCTACTTATTTTACCACACCCAAGAAAGAATTAGGTGTGTGTAGTGTACTGATGTTGGTTAATGTATTACTTTGAAATAAATTTTTTTAGGATTTGTTATTCTCTTTGCAAGTACCTTCATATTTTCCTAATGGTGATGCCTGCTTGCTTGCAAATCAGAAAAGCCAACAGTTTCTCCTCACCGCTTTCCACTTCTGCGTTCTGGATCTCTCGCAAGTAGGCCAATGACTCCAAAGTCAAGTCGGCCAACAACCCCAAAGTCTAGTCAACTGACCACTCCAAATCCTTCTGATGCAAGAAGGCGGGTGAGTACTTGATAAGAGAGTGTCTTAGTCTTAAAATAATCATGAATGCAGGTTGTAGTTATTCTCCAAAAATGCTTGCTTATTTATCTTGTAAGAAGAGTTTCATATATTGTGTTTCTGTAAACTTCTCTTTGTTTTGGTACATATAAACCGAAAATTCTTTTTGTCGTGCATCATCCAGTACCTTTCAGAGTCTCGGAAATCAGCATCAATGCGATTATCTGCAGAAAACGAAAATGGCAAAGACGTAGAGCAATATCCCAGCAAGAGTAAACGTCTTCTGAAGGCCTTGCTTAGCCGACGCAAATCTAAGAAAGATAATCATCTTTACACATACTTGGATGAATATTGAAGCAAATAGAGTTTAAAGAAAAGAATAACATGTTAAAGAAGCAGGGAAGTTTTTTTTTTTTTGGCTTTACATATCTGTTATGTATCCTTTGATTGTAATCCTTGAAAAAGTAGTCTTTATGATTCAATATAGTAAGCATCCATCATTATTATGGTGTATTTGATATCCCTTTTCAACTGTTATATATCCACATCTGAATGTCCTCAAATATAAATGTCTAGATCTTAATGGCCCTCGCATTGTCCTCAAATAGTTGTAATCTAAATTTGTTATTCCATTCAAATGCAACTATGCACATGCCTTGGCTTTTAAATGTTTGATCAATAGTAGAGGACAATCAATACCAGTGAGACAATGTGTCAAATCAGATGTAGTTTATTACTAAATCATGATTGTCAAATAATGTTACAAATTTCACGTATAATCTAAGAAAACATTAGATTCGGACATTAGTTTGTCACAATTCCATTCAATTTTCAAAATCTTCAATGGTTTTTATGGCTAGCGTAAGGACATCTACAAATGCACTATATGATGCCCGAAGAAATCTTGCCTCAGCTGCCTCAAAAATGCCTGCATGTAAGAATCAAGCAACAACAAAGAAAAAAAAAAGGAACTGGAGATGAGCACAAGTCCTCGTTTGGATGAAATTATTAGAAAGTGTATTTTGAGACAAGCACTTCTTTCTACATTATGGAGTAAAATAAAAAATCATTTCAAATGTCTATAGCACCACTTTTATAACAGTAAAAGCGCTTTTTTAGAATAAGAGACTTTTTTGTGGGAACAAAATGATTTTTTAAACCACTTCTATCTAAAGGGCTTTGCATCCAAATAGACTCAAAAACAAACATGGAATAACGTTAAACAAGGGAACATATTCACTTATTCAGACATCTTCTAAATTTAACCCTCAACAGTTCAGCAGATATACTAAATTGAACATCCGTTTTTCTTTTCAATGAAGTAAAGATCTTAAATGCATACTACATTGTAGTTGAATAAATTATATAATGCTTTGATTCTTGAGAAAGAGTATCATTACTACTTGTATGCTATTTATTGTTTCCCACTTACAAAAGTTATTTTCCGAAGAAATGCTTACACTGAAAGCTTTCCTCTAAATACTGTCATTTGCCTCCTAACTTTGTCAGGCTGCAACTGCAGTTAGAAAAGTAATTAGATAAGAAATTTGTAAAACAATTTTAAGGAAAATTTGAGATCATGATCTATACCTCCTTATCAACAGCTAATGCAGCATAGACTATTGAAGCATACTCCTCGGAGCCATAGTCCACTTCCAAGTCACTGCAGACAGGTTTAATTGGTTTCGTTACCAAAAGCTGCCAAAACTTCAATGTTCAATACCATTGAAACGTGTTTCAGAAAAGGAATATAAATGGTAAACTATCAGATCATTCCAAAATTACACATCTAGTAGACAAAATGGTTGTTCCTTCCACCAGCAAAGATAGCAATCTGTGTTATTCAAGATCAGTTTTTAGAATCACCAAATAATTCTACAATTCATGCTCGATTAGTTTATGGATCTAAATTAATCCAAAAATTCACCCTTAGGGTTTGTTTGTTTATGCTTTTTAAGATCTTGTGAAAGTACTTCTAACTATAAAAATGCACTTCCGAACCAAACGGAAATAAAGTTTACCATAAGTGCTTTCTTTTAAAACCACATTTAAATTTTGACATAAACACAAGCAAACGAACTCTCATATTCTGAACAATACCCATATTTTTGTGCTAATCAAAATCTTAACTTTAAGTGTTTCTTTTTATCGAAAGAATCAAATAAATCATACGAAATCAAGTATAATGAAGAGCATTCAAAACCACTTTCATTCGAATTCGTCAAAGAAAACCAACCTTCAATAAATATCGACTCGTTATTATTCAAAAACGACAAACAAAATATATGTGGATTAAAGGGAAAACGAGAGACTAACCAGCTAAATTCCCATGGGATTTGGCCATTTTTTGAAGCCAAGGCAGCCATTTCACCACCAAAATCGACTGAACTCTGAACTGACCTTCCAGGGAGGAGGAGGGGAGGAAGGGGAGGGAACAGTGGGGTAGTCACACTCGGACGCAATCACTTACGGCGCCAACCAATAAGTTAACGGTAGATTGACCAATCATTTTGTGACTTGTCATGGTAGCCTAACCAATCAGAAACGAGCTTTACAATATCTGCAAAAAAAATAAAAATATTCATAGTAATAAAATCCTCTGAATACCCACGTGTTCAGTTTTCAATAGAAAACTGCTCTAAAATTTTATGGATAATATCATCGTACTTTCGAAGTTTCCATATATTTTTATAAATATAGATAGTTGACTAAGAGGAAAATAAGTACACAACAAAGCGGGTTTATTCATTAGTCATTACTTGTTTTGGAGGACTAAATCACCAGAGGCATATTAGTATATTCCAACGGCATATTTTTAATGCTATATTACTATTATTAGCTTTATTGGAATCTTATTCAGCACAAAGATGAAGGATAATGCTTTCTTCTTTCTCTCTCCTCCCTTTCAAAGCTCTTGGAAACCTTATTTGTGGCTCTAAATATTCTCATCCGATAAAAGTTCCAAGCATGTATGTACCTCTCTCTTTCTGCCTCTGTTATCTATCTATATCGTTTCTTTGCTAATTCTGTTGAAAGATCATCGTACTCTAATTGTTTTATTTATAAAGTTTGTGGACTATGCTTTTTTAATGTTCATTTGTTTTCCTTCTGTCTTTTAAAATATTCTATTGACTGATGACTTCAATTACGGGCGAGGTGATCTTAGGTTGTAACAGTGCATGTCATGTTTCTGTTTATGCTTTATTTACATATTTGAGATTTGAATGGTGAGAAACAGGTACTTTATTTGATCTAAATTGATTCCGTCATTTGCGTTATGTGTAAATGCACAACAACTTGATAATTCTGACGAGATATACAATAAATCTTATTTGCTTGAGAATGATATACAATAATTCATGCATTACATTGTAGGGATATAAATTAAAGATTGTTCTTTTGTTGTATGCTGCAAAAACATTGCTTTTACTTCCATCCTTGCATTTGGGACATGTAATTCTATGTTATTGTTATGCACCACAAGAAGATAAATCTCTACGAGTATTGGTTTTGGTTATTCTGCTCATTTGCCTCCTTTAGCCTTCAAGTGTAGTGCGCGAGTAACCTCATCTTACTGCGCAGGTCTCTAATATCTGATTATGCCAAGAGTAAGGTGAACTTTATGATGATCTGTATATTTGGCATGCATTTTTACTGAAGCTTATTGAATCTGTGTATCCACCAGCACACTTACCAGCAAAAAAGGGGGCTTAATGCTTATGTAAAAGAAGCTCCAACTCTTACTGGTTTTAGTCTTCTCGAAGTCCTCTTTGCAAAATCAAATGCCAATGCGAAAAGACCAAAGAAGTAGTATAACGAAAGACGTAGCTTTTCTGACATGCAACGAGTCAAGGAGATGCTGCTTCCACCCTCTGCATTTGATTTGATGAGTGACGTCGGAGTTCCCATCCACCCTGAAGAAAAAATGTATATTCAACATAAGACAATATTGCAGAATATCTTAGCCAAAGAAGAATTAGAATACGAAGAGACATCATGACAGATGTATGAAAATACATAGCTCGTCTGCTCAACCAAAAATGAAACATAAAAAAAAAAAGACTTGCATACTACTCAAAAGCACAATTAAAAAGTGCTTTCAGGACGATCATCATAATTGTGCTTCAAAATATGCTTTCTGAATCCGGAAAGCACTCTTGACAATTTTTTTCTATTTGGTTTAGAAGTGTTTTCTTCTTGTCAAATGCAGAAACAATAAGCCTCAAACACATGCCACATATATGAAAATACATCATCTGATCAACGTAAGTTTTAGTGTAAAAAAAAAAAGTAGTCATTACTAATCTTGGATTTTTTTTCACAGTTGTATCAGCAGAATTTTGCCATTTTCTGCCACTTGTATCAATAAGAAGAAAAAAAGAATGCAATGCTACAAAACATTGGCAAATCATAGATAAGGGAGGTGCCTCATTTCTGATCCAGGGGTAGTAATAAGTCATTAAGCCTTGCCAGTTTACTGGTTGAAGTAGGAGAAAGAAAACTCACCAGCGCTTTTCCCAGGTATATTCGTCCATTCGTGTGGTTTTATCTTCATTTCTGAAGCCTTGATTAACTCCAAAAGAGCTTTATTAACCTGAAGACAATAATGTCAGATCTCATTTCCCTATGAGGCATAACAAAATCAAGTTATTTATATAATCTAAATCCAGGAAAGATTGAAGCACAATGATCTGTCAATTATGCAACTTTTATTATAAAAACACTAACCTCCTCAGTCCTCTCATGGCTCACTAGATGCCCTCCGTGAAGATCTACCATTCTAGCTACAGGATACAGCTTTTCTGCCAGCCTCCTTGCATAGTCTATTTGAGCAATGACATCATGCCTATGCATTTAAAAAGGATAAGTATTTTTTTACTTTAAGAAGAAACCATGAAGTAGTAAAATGAGTAGAGAAAGCAAAATTTGAAACTATCTTACATATTGATTTCTCAAATTCATTTGATTGAACCTATTATGCATACAACTAAGTGCCATTTTAGTCAAATTGTGACTTTGAAGCAGTGTTTCAGTGCAATTTCGAATATGGAATAAGGAAACGAAAAAACCGATGAATGGTGATTAGAAAGTGCGTGTATATGTATACACCTTCCGTGAATTACTGAAACCAGAAATCTAGCACAGCAAATCGATTCAATTTCCCTTCGTGTCATTTTATGTGTCCAACATGCGTTTACTTGACCATCAAAACCATGAGGAGGCTGCATTCCGGTAGCTGATATGCCTTTTACATATTCCTGCAGTCAAGGAGTATATACAAACAATACAAGTGTTCCATTAGATGTAAAACTGATCCAATGATCCGTAAAGTTCAATGTGATGACTAAATATGAATATTCATATCTCATTAAAGGTGAATAAATTAATTGAGACACACAGAACGTCACCAAATTGAAGTGGCTCTTACTCGATATAGAATTGCTCTTCTAGTGGTTGGTCCAACATGTTCCTCAAGATATTGCTGCACAATATTAAGAGTAAACTATCAGAGTTGCTTCAGTTATTATTTGTCTCTAACCTGGTTCATTTAACACTAGCTGGGATGTAATTCAGAGCCACATATATATAAAGGACCTAGAGAAGTTATAACCTCAGAGTAGTGGGTGTCCAAGTCAACAGCAGCCCTTTGCTCAGGAGTCTTTGAACTTAAGAACCGAATTGCAATGGATAGTGTTTTTCGATCAAACTGCAAAAAACAATGTCTTAAAAATCTCTCTGAGTGGCAAGTCTGATTTGTAAAGTAAGATATATTTTATGGTTACTGACCAGAAAACCTTTAATCAATCTTATATTTACATTATAGCTACAAGCTTTAAGATGACTACTATTGTTATCAAAAAAAATTTTTTTTTTTTAAAAAGGGAGCGAACTGTATGTTGGGCATATGATGCGTTGCATTTAATCTTCAATATCTTTTAATCAGAAATCTGAATCCTTAAGTGCAACTTGTCAACACAGTACATGCTTCAAATTTTTAGCAAATCTGTAAGACAATATTCTTTTTATAAATATTTTGGAATATTGCTTCTTTCTGATCCTTTTGGCCCTAAAAGATCAATGTGTTTGACACGCTTCTTCATTTTAGGATCTACCAGTAGTAGATAGGATAATGTCAAACTGACAATTCATAACATTACAGACCCTAGTAAAGGTAAAAGATCCACAAGCATATCTGCTTTAGCAACACATATCTCCGTTGATGAAATAGATGTCCAGACAAATATTGGCTTCATTGCAACAAAAGACGTCAAATACCTTAGGAAAACATTCAAAACCTCCACCAGTTACATTAAGTAACGCTAGTGACTGAACTCTTTCTGGCACCATTGCTGCTAACTTGCAAGCTGTCATAGCTCCTGTAAATAATAATAATAATAAATAAAAATAATAATTAAAAAAACTAGTTAGAAGATAATTGAAATTGGATCAAAAACGATTTAGACTTCAAAAGTGAGAAAATTCAGATTCAAAGTTTTAAACCCAAATCCACTTATTTGATGATAAACTTCAATCCATTCAATGTTTAAAATTGAACTTACCCATTGAATGGCCAAAAATATGAGCTTTTGTCCAGCCCAAATGATCCAACAGAGCAATTGCATCCTTTGCCATAATTTCTGTTCTGCATCAAAAAGTTATGGGTGATTGAGTAAGGTAGGTCATGTTTAATAGGTATTTCAATTTATAATTTTTAATTCATTAGTTTTGAAATTGAATCTTAAATTTCATAAAAAAAAAAATTGAAAAAAAGTTGTTTAATAATAAAATTCTAGTTTCATTTTGAACAGTGAAACTAAAAATTGATATACTGCTTTAATAATCAATTCATAATTTTTAATTTTTAATTTAATAAATTATAAAATTCAATTTCAAGCTGATTTTTGATAAATTTTCATTAAATTGTGGTCTATAATCATTTTGATTAAGTTGAGTATAATTGAATCATTATTTTTTGGTTTCAATAAAAAAATTCAATTTCAAAATAAACTTTTATTAAATTTTAAAATTTAGAAAATAAAAATTTATCTAATTTTAAAATTTAGAAAATAAAAATTTATCTAATTTTAAAATTTATAAAATTTAAAATCGCTAAATAAGAATTGAAATAATTATCAACAACGTGTAGTTATTTAAAAATAAAAATAATTACCCATATATATATATATTCAAAAACTTATTCACATATTTACGTATAAAACTTAAGACTAAAATGAGTAAATTTATTTTTTTTCTAGAAGGAGACTCACGTGTATTCAGATTTTTTAGTTGGAATGGAGCTCCGACCCATACCACGATTGTCGAAAACACAGACCTCAATACCATTACCACCAAAACCAGCTTCATTGTCCCGATTATCAACTCCGTCAGCGTCATTGGGCTCATCGGAGCCAGTTAGTCCTTTGATTTGTGGACCCCAAGAGTCGTGTGTTCCAGCCAATCCTGACCATTCATTGAGATAATATCAGCAAGCCAGAACATTTTGACGAAAATCCAATTCAGGAAAAATTCGATAACTAAAAAAAATGAAATTCAATAAGCAACCTATGATGAGAAGAACCTTAGTCGGTCCGTGGCCGCAAGTTCTGTAGAAAATATTGATTCCATTATCGAGCTGCGAGTCCACTCCGGTTTGCTGCGAGCCAACTTCGCAATACGGCATCGTTGCAAAGATGACCGAACCACAATGAAGAAAGAGACAGAAGGGCCTTTGGTTTTTGTGTCGTGATTTCAGAATCCAAAAAGAGAGGGAGAGAGTGTGTGTCTTTGTACTGGGTGTGTTTTATTTTAACGGAGGTTGGGCGGGAACACGTGGCTATTAAGGAGTGGTAAGGACGATGGTCGGCTATGGCCTATCACCTATGGTTGGTAGATGAGGTCAAAGTCAATAAAATCTACGGAGGAAGAGGCTGCCTTGAAATTAACATGAAAAATGATTCTATTATACCCGAAAACCAGGAAAATTTTATTTTTATATTATGAATAATTCATTGATACGTGATACGTGATAAAAGTAAATTATATATATATATATATGTGATACGTGATAAAAGTAAATTATATATATATATATATATATATATATATATATTTTATCAAAAAATAATAATATGTATATTTGCTATTCTACTTTTACCATATTAATAATGAAGCAATAAATAATATTTTATTTATTTAAATATTTTTAAGTTATCATCTGATTCAAATTGTTGGTCATGGGATTTTTCGAGTTGAACTTCAATGCAACGATTGATTCATTAATTAGGTTAATGGGTGCTGACGAGATTATTCGAAATTATTTGGATTGAGTTTAAATATGCCTAATTTTATACAACTCTAATTAAAAATATTTTGATAATTTAATAAAATATCTTCCATATTTTTTATAAAAAAATAAATATGTTAATAAAATATTATTTTGTAATAATTTGTGATTATATAATGTTTTATAAGTAGTGATCAAATTGTTTTATAGGGTGATTTTTAAATTAAATAATTATAATATTGATTTATTTTTATTTAGATTCAAATCTCAATTTTTTTAGATAATGAAACATTCCGTTTTTCATACGGTATATGGGAATGTCTTTTTTAAAACAAATATTAAAAAAATCACTCTTTAAATTAAATCATAATAAAATATAAAAGAGAAGTGGAAATATTTTATTATATAAATGGATAATAATATAAAAAGTTGGGTAGTTCATTTCTTACGGTAATTAGAAAAAGTCAAATTCAATTAGCCATATGCCAAATTACGATTAGTCATTACTAACAGCTCAGCTTGTGTCTTATGATTCTATTCCTACAAAAATGAACATGAGTTAGCTTTGCGAGTTAGCACGTTTAGCTTTAATTCCTTATTAAACATATTCCAGAACGTTATGAATTCTTTACGTAGAAAAAACAAAATTTAATCAAATTCTAGAAGATTTGATTGGGATATGGATATGGATATATGATGATGAGGTGTATAAACTTTTTGACAAATAAAAAATAAACTGATAACAGTGAGACTCATTCAACCCAAATATATAAGTATACATATTATTGTAATATAATTATAAAAAAAAATTATTTGTAAAATAGATTATTCTATTAGAAACTAATTTTTAAAATTAAAAAAAATTAAATTTTTTTTTTATATTTTAAGAAAATAAAATTAAAATAACTAAAAATAAATAATAATAATTAATTAAATTTAATTTAATAACTAAGAAAATATTGAAAATAAAAAATATAAATCAATAAACAGAGAGACTCACTCATTTATTTATTTTTATTTTTTATGCAAAAAAACTCACTCATATATTAAACATTATAGATTTGATTAGTTGTCAATTATCACGGTAAAACTCACTTATCCCGTTTCATTTTTCAACTATCATTAGCTCGTTTAGTTTAGTATAAAATATTGTTTATGTAGTATATAAAACAAAAAAATCTATTTATATCAAACAATAACTGATATTACATGTAATAATTAATTAGAAAAAATAGATACAATTTTATTGATTAATTATTACATACCACATCAGTTATTGTTACGTGACAAATTCATTTCGAAGAAGAAAAAAGAAAAAAAATACTTCATAAGAAAAATATTACAAACATGTTCAATTGAACGCCATCACTCCCTTGTAGAACCGTGGGTTTCATTCGTAAACATCTTTCAAATTGTTGTCATATGGGTTAATGCATTTCTAAAAAATCAACCAATATAATGAAAACCAAGTTTATCACTAACAAGTTCTCTTCACATGAGCAAAAAAAAAAAAATGAAAATAACTAATCAAGATATAAAAAAATGTATATATATACAAATCTAAATGAAGAATATATGAATTCAAATGACTAAGGGAAATAATATCCTCAAACTCAAAGCATTTTAGTGGCTACCATGTGCTAATGACCTACCAAATTACAAACACCAAAACTTCATCAACAAGCATCCATAAACTCAACAACCCAATGAAACTTTTATTATTTCCCTGTCGCTTATTTGGTTTGGAGTTTAACGTTAAGAGTCCAATGAACTTGGCTACCTCATAATCTCCCATGGTTGACAGAGGTGACGCTAATTGTAGGTTTTTCGAAGCAATTTGCACAAAAAAATGCCTTGCGATCTAAATAACATAGGAAAACATAAGCCTACATACATGTCATGTCATATGGACATTATTAAAACACGGGTGTTACAAGTCTCATTCTGGCTATAACACAGTTAACACTTAAGCAAGAAGCTGTACCTAACATAATTTTTTTAATGAATTTGCAACACCATCGTAAAAGAGCATATTCAATGCATTTTGCAGGCATAGTTACTTGAACTATTCCATGTTGATTCCCTCCCTTTGAGTGAATACTTTTGACAATGAGTATTACCTTATGTCTTTCAATGTTGCCTTCTGAGTCTTTCTTTGTCTTGAAGACCCATTTACATCCAATGACTTTCACACCATTAAGTAACTTGATGAGATTCCAAACTCGGTTAGACGCCATTGTGTCCATCTCTTCTTTCATGGCATTGTATCATAAGTTCGAAACCTTAAAACTCATGGCCTGTGAAAATGTCTCAGGATCATTTTCGGCTCCAACATTGTAGTCACTCTCTTGTAGATACACAACATAGTCACTAGGAATCATCGATTTCCTTACTCTAGTAGATCTTCTTAATGATGCATCAACATTCTCCTGAGGAGCAGGATCATGTTGTTCAGCTGGTTGTTCAACAGCTTCAGGCATCTATTGAACTTCAACATATATTGGATCAGGATCAACAGTTTGTGGTACTTCTAGGATTAGTTCTTCAACACGCATTTGTACTCAAGGTGCGTTGTTAACAACAACGATCAATCTATTATTTAAAGTGGTACATTGAGCATCTGAATGATATTTCTCAGGACCAATTCCTTGGGATCGATCGCTCCCACTTATCATGTCATTCTCCTTTCATCTACTCCATTCTGGTCTGGAGAGCTTGATAAATTGTATTGGGCAACAATTTCATTCTCTTGAAGAAACCTCGCAAATAGACAACTTGCTTGTCCACTCTTAGTGTATTTACCATAATACTCTCCACCTCTATCCGATCTCACGATCTTAATTTGCTTGCTGCATTATTTCTCTACTTCAACTTTAAACACCTTAAAAACATTTAATGCTTCATTCTTACTATTAAGCAAGTAGAGACACATATATCATGAGTAATCATCTATGAAAGATACGAAGTACTTATCACGGTATGCATCCATATCTGGACTACAAATGTCTACGTGTATGATTTTCAATAATTTAGAGCTCCTCTTGACACCCTTTTTCGACTTGTTAGTTTGCTTGTCCTTAATGCAGTCTATACAAGTCTCAAAGTCATAAAAATCTAGAGTACTAAGTATCCCATCATTTACCAACCTTTTAATTCTCTCAATGGAGATATGTCCCAATCTCCGATGCCATAACATAGAAAAGTCTTTGTTCACAACACATCGTTTAGTACCAATATTTTCATAAATGTGCATAGTTGTATGGTTGTCATCATTTTTCACATTAAGGAGAGAAAAATACCATAAGACAAAGTACCATATCTAATAACATCATATTTATAAAATAAATTAAAAACAGAGTCTAAAAAGTTAAAAACACATCATTTAGTACCAATAAAATGTCTTTTTTCAAATTTAAAATGAAACCACAACTTACAAACAAATTGCAGATGCCAATAGCCTCCACATGCGATGGCATCTTATTTCCTAAATAGACGCTACACTCACTTCCCACTTGTTTCTGCAAGTCTCGCAAGTCCTACAATGAATTGGTAACATGGATTGTAGAACCAAAATCAATCCACCATGTATTATGATTAACATCAATCATATTGAATTCATAACAAACAAATGAAAGTTGAATACTTTTCTAATCAAGCTACTTCATGAACTTGGAACATTGTTTCTTAATGTTCCCTTTCTTCTTGCAAAAAAAGCACACAATCTCCTTCTTAATGTCCTTTTGAGAAAGGATTTTTCCCTTTTCCTTGTCCCTGGCTTAATCCCTTTTGTTGTTCTTCCCAGAGGTAGTCAAGTTCACATTTTCCTTTTCCTCCATAAGTAGCCTGCCTTCTTCCTGAACACATGATCAATAACTCATTGAGCGACCATTTGTCCTTATGTGTGTTATATGATATCTTAAAAGGGTCATACTGTTGAGGTAAGGTACCAAGGATGTAGTGAACCAAGAAGGCCTCTGACATCTCAACTTTCAATGTTTTCAATTAGGCCGAAATGTCCCTCATGCGCATGATATGATCACGTATACCCCTAATGTTGGTAAGCCTCAGGGACGAAAACTATATGATGAGGGTGCTCGTCATTGCTTTGTCTGAAGTGGTGAACTACTCATCTATAACCATTAGTCAGTCTTGGACCTTGTTATACTACTTGACGAAGCCTCTAATACTAGCAGAGATTTTTCTTTTTTATGAACATAACGAAGAAACGATTAGATCGCTCCCACTTATCATAAAGAACAATTGCATCTGGAGAGCTGGTTTCAGTTAATGTAGGGGGCTCCTCCTTCCTAATGGTGTATTCTATGTCCATCCATCCCAAGTAATTAACAGGTTGAATTGCTGCAATAAATTAAATATTCATGCTCATGTTACTAAATTTGAAGCTATCATAAAAATATGAGATGTTCTACCAATGTAAAATCATGAAAAAATATGAATCTAGTGACATAAAACTTTCATGTGAGCTAAAGTTTTAATTCAATTAGATTCATCCTAACTTTACGATAAAACTATCAAATTATGTTCATTTTCTTAATCCCTTTGGGTAAATTAGAAAATATAATTTGATATTCTATGCTAATTAATCACACAAAATATAATAAAAATTCTTGTGGGATAAGATTTATTATATCACATATGATAAATCAAAATTAATGTTTATTTTCTAAATGTGATCCTAAAGAAACCTTATTATAGTTTTAATTAATTAAAGATGTTGTGGCTACTCCCTAATTAATTAAACCATAACTAAATCCTTATGTTCAATTATTTCATAAAACTATAAGTAATATTAATTTAATTCTAAATGTACAAATATTATTTATCTTAAGATTGCATGTATAAATAAATGACAATAAATTATACAAGAAAAATAAATAATATAAGTACTAATTAATTTCATTATACATAAATTATTTAACCAGATTTCATATGTATAATAAATTATAAAATTTATACATACAAATACCAAAACAAATAATTTAAGCATAATATATTTAAATAAATTTTAATTTGCCTAAAAATTATTTAAATAAATGTCATATGTATAATAAATATTCTACAATAATAAGCATTGTACATAAAACAACACTAAATACATTGTAGCCTAGTTGTTTGGGTGCTTATTCTTAGCCACGAGACCCAAGTTCGATTCCTGGCAACAACAAATGTTCTATTTTTCTCAAAAAACAACTTGTCGTTTTTTACTGTGAGAGTCGTCTTTAACCTCTAGTCGAGTCACGTGACCGATTTTGATACGAATGGAGGCCCGATGATTTCTCTCTATTCTGATGACTAAATCTGACATTTTTTTTATTAAAATTCTCAAAATTTGATTTTCGAGTGGTTCATGGTATTATTTTAAATAAAAAACGACAAAATAAAAATAAGTTAATTAAAAAATTCCAATGAATGCGCAAGATAAATTAGAATTATTTTTTTCATGATTTTTCAAGTTTCAATTCACAAGATCATTCAAATATCAATATTGAAATAATTTATAATTTCCATATGCATAAAAAAAGAGCCAAATAAAAAACCCAAATTTTCAATTCTTCGATGAAACAGAGCAAAATATGGGTGTTTTCAAAATTGTTCTGATACCAAATGTTGGATTATAATTCGATCCAAAAACGTTAAAGAAACCATATGAATGCAAATTTGAACACAACGGAAGCAAAAAAGGATTGTAAACATACCCTCATGTCATTGATCAAATTTCATAACTTTTACGTGAATTCTAATGGGTTTTTGATTTGATGCTTCTAAATTTTTCTCTGTTCACACGATAGTGCAGAGAATAATTCACTGAAGATTAATTGAATTTTCTTTTAGTTTTCAACACACAAAAGAGGTTTAGGGACCAATATGAAATATATAAGCACGTCTTAAGTGCTCTATCCATCAAAGAGCAAATGGACGTGCGCTTAAGGGGTTGCAAAACATGGGTGATTGAGTGATGGAAGTTATGGACCAACTTTTGCCAACAGTGGCCAACTGCTCAACTGCTCGGTTGGTTCCCGAGCAGTTTGAAGAGAAAAAACCAACAATAAAAGCATTAAGGAGGCATTGCAAGAGGCTTTTCAAAAAGTTGATGCAAAACTGTTAAATTGGTAAGCCAACAGATGTTAGTAGGGAAACAAAAATATGATCATATGATCTTATCATGATAACATGTGTACATATTGTTTAGTCTGAATATGATTTTATATTCTATATCACATATTGGAAATGATATGCTGTTTGGATCACATATTGGTAACTCATGTGTAGTATGTATCCTATTCTTGGAGTTCTTTGTTGTTTCAACAATACTATAATTATCAGTTTCTTGAACTAAAGAACAATCTGTAATAAGAACACCTAAGTACTTCTCTTGTAAGCACTTTTACCCAAACTACTTTATTTCAAACCACTTCTATCTAAGATTAGCACAACCAGCATGCTGTAAAAGCATTTTGACTCATTTGAAAGCACTTTCAATAAAATGAAGAAGCACATCCAAGCAGCGGTACCTAGCAGTTTCCCTTTTTACACCAATATTTTTGAAATTGATGGGTATTGTTCGAAAACAAACTTATACAAATTGTGTAAATTGATGCATTTATTGGCTTACATGTTGATATAGGTCTTATCACGGTCTGGAAAAGTGGATGGCTTAACAAATCCTCATAGGCCATATGGAAACAACAAGGTCTCTCTTCAAGAAATCAGAAGAATCAAAGAAGCAGGTGGATGGGTGTGTTTTTCTCTTCTTAATTTGCTTTTTTTTTCCCTTCCTTTCGGTCATTTCTTTCCATTTTAATCTTCTTTTATAGGATATAAATTAGGAACTGTATGTAATATACAACCCATTAGCATTGTAAACAATTTTTTTTAATGCTCTTGCTTTCTCTTTATTTATTGCTCCTGCATAATTCCAATTATATAATTTTTTTACTGTCATAGTGCTGCTATAAATCTGCTAATTCTATTTTCTGAAATTAATGTTGGGACTCTATTGCTTCTTTGACTTTCACAATGTAATTTTTTAATGCTCTTGCTTTCTCTTTATTTATTGCTCCTGCATAATTCCAATTTTATAATTTTTTACTGTCATATTGCTGCTATAAATCTGCTAATTCTAGTTTCTGATATTAATGGTGGGACTCTATTGCTTCTTTGACTTTCATAATGTAATACTTCTAAGTAGCTACTTATATATAGTGAGCTTCTACAGATTTCTAATGGAAGGATTTGCTGAGACATTGCTGTATCTCGTGCTTCTGGTGACCTAAGGTTTAAGACAAAGAAAAACAAGTCCAGTTTCTTTACTTTCTTTTTTTAGTTTTTAAAAAATGTACTTGATCAAATATGCATGAAAGCTAATTATATACTTACCTTTTTATTGCCGTTTGCACTTATATGTAAAGCATAGGATGCTGAAGAAGGGCGCTGAAGAAGGTAGATGGTCTGAAAAGTTTGTTTCTCGGTGAGCAATCTGATTGCCCTCTCTCTTAATGAAGGAGGAGTTGGATTATTATATTGCTTTTAAGTTTATAGTTGATAATACAATTCATGAACTTATTTTTCACTTGAATAATATAGAAATCTAAAAAATGCTTAAAACTAAGAGAATTATGAAATCATCAAGTGTATATAACTTGGAATCCAATAAATTAGATCATTGTGTTCCTACAAATGAACCTTTATTTACATGATTAAAAAAGAAAAGACTCCTCTTGCAAGTTATATGATCCGTTTTCACCTCAAGCTAAAATTTACCTGAATTGAATTTTCTAGAAATTATGTTTTTGTGATTGGTTCTCTACTTTGATTAAACTTTGAATAATGTTGGTTTACAGTACATGAAGTCGGTCATTTTGTTAACTTGGTTTTTGTAAACATCTTATGTTTTGCCAGTGTACAGTTTAGTGGGGACTTAGTAACTGCAACCCCAGATATTTTTCAACTGGCCCCTTGGAACAGATACAGAGTTTATACTGTTAGCATCTGACGGATTATGGGATTACATGAACAGGTTTGTCTGATTCGTCTATTGATTGGGTTGGTTAATCACTAAATAGCTAGTTACAAGGACTCTTTTAGTATTCTGGGATTTTTTTATTTTAAAAAAATAATTAATGTACGTGGGTGTAGAACATGCCCATTTTCCTTCAAAGTCGTGGAAACCTCGAAACTTGTGAGATTTAAAGTTATATTTAACTTTGTATAATTCTGTTTTAAATTTATAAATATTGTTTAGTGATTATTTTTTCCTTATTATCAAGATATTTTAAATATTATTTTTCTGATTTATTTATTAAAACTTCTTATAAATAGAAGCTAGATTGTATAGTTTCGTGTACAAATAATAAGAATTACTATCTATTCAGTTATACAATCGACGTGATATTAGAGAGGTAAAAATTTTTTTTTAAGCCTTTTCAATCATAACTGAGGTAAACAAATTAGAATCAGCTTTTCGTTGAGAATTTAGATAAGAGAAACAAAGAACCCTATAATCAAGAACTCTGTAGAATACGATAATTCATCCATCCAACTCGATGAAAAAAACTGTCGTGAGTGGGCATAATCCATACAATTAGCAATCGAAGGCAAGGGGAAAATAAGTTACCTCAATGGTGAAACTGAAGAACCAGTATCGTCGTAACCGAATAGTCTTCAAAAATGGAAGGTTGGAAATTTGATGGTGATAACTTAGCTAATTCACTCAAGGTAAATTCAATTGGGAAAACATATCTTTTTTTTGTCAACAACCAAGGATATTATATTTGGGATGCTGTTTGCGAGACTTATTCGGATGTTGAAGATTTCTCGCATATCTTTGAAATAAAAACTAATATATGGCAACTTATGCAAGGAAATCTTGAGGTGATTGATTTTTACATGGAAATGGTCACTTTGTAGCAAGAATTAGATTCAAGCTTAGATGAAAATTGGGTGTGTAAGAAGGATACTGTTAGGCACAAACAGAACATCCAAGCCGAGAGAGTATACGAATTCCTTGTTGGCTTGAACCAGGAACTCGATGACGTTAGGGGAAGAATGCTTAGCCGACCATTCCCATCAATTCGTGAAGTCTTTTCAGAGGTGAGGCGAGAAGAGCAAATGAGGAGGCTAATGTGAAAAAATGGTGGAAATGTGAGGCAACTTATGTGCGAAGGAGATAGGGCTAGAAACTATGGGTTGAATGGGCCAAATAAGGCTGGGCTTACAACGTTTTGGTATGAATAAACAGACAAAACCTGTAAGTACTCTGCTTATTTCTCATTTCATGCTTAGTGCTCAATTATCTCCTAAGAATGATGCAGAATAAGAATTCATGGCAAAGGTACCATATGCAAATAATGTTGGTAGTTTGATGTATGCAAATGTGTATACAAGACCTAACATTTCACATGCAATTAGTGCTGCAAATAGGTACATGCATGATCCTGGTAAAGGACATTGGTTGGCTGTGAAATAGATTCTATGGTATATTCTAAATACTGTAGATATTGGTTAATTTAGTATTTCAACAGGATAATACCGTTGGTCAATGTGTAGTCAGATATTGTGATTTTGATTGTGCAGGAGATTTAGATAAGCATCGGTCAACTACTGGTTATGTGTTTACTCTTACTAGAGCTCCAATCAGTTAGAAGTCTACCTTGCAGTTTATAGTTGCTTTGTATACTACAGAGGTAGAGTATATGACAATTATAGAGGATGTGAATAAGGCTATTTGGTTATGAAGTTTTCTTGAAGACTTGGAAGTTGGTCAAAAACATATTAAGGTGTTTTGTGACACTCAGAGTGTTATTCTTTGTATACTACAAAGGTAGAGTATATGACAATTATAGAGGATGTGAATAAGGCTATTTGGTTATGAGGTTTTCTTGAAGACTTGGGAGTTGGTCAAAAACATATTAAGGTGTTTTGTGACAGTCAGAGTGTTATTCATTTAGCAAAGAACCAAGTCTACCATACACGTACAAAGCACATTGATGTTCATTATCATTTCATGCGAGAGATTATTGAAGAAGGTGGAGTACTAGTTCAGAAGATCAGTACTACAAAGAATCCCGCAGATATAATGACCAAGGTGGTAACGAAAATCAAGTTCAAACATTGTCTGGACTTGATTAACATCCTGAAAATCTGAATTGGCATTGGCGTTGCTGATCTAGTGATTGAAGAAATCATTTGAGAATTACTAAGTCGCTAAGGTGGAGATTTGTTGTATAGCACCTTAGTGAGCAAATTTGAAAAGTCTCATATTGGTTAGGAATGAAGATAGGTGTTGTATTTTAGGCTATAAATAAAACCCTCATCCACCATTTGTAAACATCATAAAATTTGTAAATCTTCATCTCTTTTGTAAGGGTAATTGATTAGCTCAATTTTGCCCAATTATTTTTAATTTTGGAGTTCATCCATTTGGAGATAGTGGAAGTGGTCAACGATGCCCGAGGACCAAGGTAACATTTATACTGAACCTCGTTAAATTTTTAGTGTTTTTTATTTTTTGTTTTAATATTTCTGCTTCAATATCTCATTTAGTTTATTTTAGCATTATATTTCCAATAGTATTATTTTGTCGAATTAGTTTGAGTTCTATTCATTTAAATCATAATTGAATAGTAACTACTTAGAATAGGGAAAATATACCCGATTTTCCTAACAATAGCTTATGCAAGGAAATCTTGAGGTGATTGATTTTTACATGAAAATGGTCACTTTGTTGCAAGAATTAGATTCGGGCTTAGATGAAAATTGGGTGCGTGAGAAGGATGATGTTCGGCACAAACAGAACATCCAAGCCGAGAGAGTACACAAATTCCTCGAATGGTGACCATTCCCATCCATTCATGAAGTCTTTTCAAAAGTGAGGCAAAAAAAGTAGATGAGGAGGCTGATGTGCAAAAATGGTGGAAATTCAATGTTGTTGATGTGCGAAGGAGATAGGGCTAGAAACTATGGGTTGAATAGGCCAAATAAGGTTAGGCTTAATGGGTTTGGGAGTTGACTGCATAACTCTCGGGCTGCAAATGGGTTGAAGGGGCCATAAAATTTAATTCATGGGCCTTCCACTATTCATGGGCCACTTTATTATGAAAATTTTGGACTATTGTCTCGTGGGCCTTCTTGTGGACCTTTAGTTAGGCCAAAAAAATAGCATCCATGGTGTAAATATTGTTGTAAAATTGGACACACAAAAGACACATGTTGGGGAATACACGAAAAATCTACATACTGAAAACCAAGACAGTTCACCAATAAAAGTCGAGGCTATAAGGCCACTATTGAATATTCAACAAGGATACCCCAAAAGCCTTCCGCTTCCAATGGAACCTTCAATTCAAAGTTGATGGAACAACTTTACAAAATGTTTTTCACTATTCATACATTCAATCAATCCTCTACATATACCCATATAGGTTCACTATCCCACAAAGGTAATTTTTTAAAGGCCTTGAGTGCTACATCTAAGACTAAAATTCCTTGGATTATTGACTTTGGTGCTTCAAATCACATAATTTATGTGTTTCATTTATTTTCTTTATATTTACCATGTGTTGGAAACCTTAAAATAAAAATTACAGATGAGACTATCTCGACATGGAGATGTTCAGGTATGAAATGTGCCTTTTACGGTAAAAATGTTATGTTTAAGAAGACCAAAACCAAAAATGGAATACTTAGAACGATGTTTAAGTTCCATTTTGTTTTAACTTTTTAGGTTGCTTGTGAAGCATTTGTTCAAGCTGTTTTCGTAATGAAAGTTTATAAATTATAGACTTAATTAACTTAAAGGGGTGAATAGGTTATTTTTAATTTTTACTAATTTATAATTTAATAACCTAAACAAAGCATCCAAGCATGCAATCATGTGTAAAAATAAGTGTGGAAATAAAATAATAACACACGATATTTTTAGGTGGAAACAACCTAGGCCACAACAATGACCTAAGAGAAAAACCATCGGTCCACCGAACTACCTAACTTTTCACTATGAAAATCAAATGTTTAAGTACAAACTCGGTCTTATGCTACCCTCCCTAGGATACTACCCCAATGTACCTTACTTACGAGCCCCTGCTCTGTTTTCATAGTTTCTAAAATTAGCGTGAGCGGTTTCCGTACCAACGTTCCAATAAGCTCCTCGCCAATCAGATCGTTCACAAATCAACTGCAAAATAGTTAGTACAAAAACAAATGTGCCCATGTGTGTTCTAGAACAGAGTTAACAATGAATAATCCTAACTAGATGATTCAAAATATATGTCATTTAAATCAAATCAATTAGAAAATTCTAGAGCAAAAAATTAAGCCCAAATTCACTAAAAATAATTTCTTTAATATTTAATAATTAAATCAAATAATCATGATCACTTATAAAATTATTAGATTTAAATATGCAAGATTTTAATCATAAAATAAGCTATATGAATATAAAAAATGAATAGATTAAAACATATAAAAATTTAGTTGTTAAAATATTGTAAAGAGAAAGATAATCAATTTATGATTAAATTAATTAATATTTTTTCTTATCAATCAATATATATTAAATATATAAGTCCGAAATCTATCAAATATATATATTATATAACCTTTATGAATATGAAGTCAGTAATATATATTATATTACCTTTATTAATCAAATCTAAAGTTTGAATATATATATATATATATATTAGCCTCAATCACATATATATTAACTATATATATATATATATCCTTCCTTTCCTCTATCACCGATTAGAGTTTTCTTTCCTTTTCAATTTTGTTTCCTCTCGACACACCCTTATTTTGGCAGCTTGTTATTCTTCTTTTCAGCATATATGTTTAACCCTAACTTTATGCGTGTATATATATAAGTAATAATAATAACCTATTAGCATTATGTTATATATATAAGTGATAATGATAACCTATTAGCATTAGGGTTAAAATAATTTGGGTTTCATTATTCAAAGCTCATTCAAAACCTTAATAAAAAATTATTTTTTAAACTAAATCTTAAAATATTAAGACATATAAAAAATATATTTAAGCACCAAAAAATATATTTTAGATTTATGAACATGTGCTATTAAATACATGAATGCAATCCTATGTGTCGTAGTTATAAAAGATATACTTGAAATATGATTATTTGAAACTCGAGCATTTATTCGACATACAAACAAATTTACAGGTAAATATTTTGTCCACGAAAATAGCCAATACTTATAGTCATTACAAACTCCCCCTTTGACATTTTCATGTGGCAAAATCTCTCACTCACTACATGACACTTATAAAAATAAGATAAAAATACAATGATGTCCGAGACTCTATAGTGGAACTATCCTCTGGTCTGGTAGATCCATCTTCACTGCAACTTGACAAGCTTGTAAGTAACTGAAATGACATTGACAAAGCATAGGACAACTTGACATGAAAGCCCCATTGTATATTAATTCAATTTACATAGAAATAAGTGAAGTGTAAAGAATAGTCATGTAGTATGCATTCATATCAATTAAGTTTAATTAAATATGTTCTCCCCCTATATACATAACAAAATAAAAATATGGAAGTAAAACACATTACTCTCTTCCCCTTTTTGACATACGAGAAGGACAAAGCAATAAAGCTAAACGTCTCCTAAAGATATAGCAATGTAAAAGTAGAGTAATGCAGAAGTGCAATATGCTTTAAACCCCCCTAAGTTCTATGAGTCTCAAACTTAGAAACGAATTAAAAAAAGGTAATATATGAAAAGAATATAGAAATGAAAAAAATCTAATTAATTTTTTTTAAATTTATTTTTCATAAATAGCCATATAAAATATTAAACTCATTTAATCACAAATGAGCACACAACCAATTGAGAACTCATCATTTTTTATCTCCAATTTTGATTATTTATCATATAAATACATAAGTAAAGTATAAGAGTCGCACAAGCACATATAATGACATATTGACATTTATTTAAAGTAGTATATATGTTTAAACTCCACAAATATGTCAATTAATTCATTTATGACCTATCAAGAAAGACTCAAAAGAAAAAAAATATCACATATCATATAAAATTATAATCGAATCTTTAATCTTACAAAATAAAATATATTTACCAAAAGAGGATATAATTTTTATTTTCTTATTTTTTATAAATGAGGTAAATGACATTTTTTTAAACCTCTATTAGCTCTTTCTTTTTGTGCATTCCAAGTACAAGATTTATAAGCAATCACTTTTTGTATAATCTTTCCTTCTTTTCCTTTTTTTTTACACGAGTCATAAACCTAGCATGATGACTTTCACACTAGTTATGAGGTAGCCCTCTCCGCTCACTGCGGTAGCTTTACACATCACAGTAGGTAGCTCTCTCAATACTAGGTGCCTCCATACAGTAAAATTTTAAAAAACAAGAATTAAAACTCAACACAATTTTACAATCAAGATTAGTTGAAGTCTTAGAGTCTTTCAAGAAAATTCATAAACTTCAAACATAACATATATGTGTGTTCGTGAGTGTGTGAATAAGTTTGTGTCAACATCGATGATCACATGTACAAGAATATGTGTGTGTGTGCATAAGCCAAAATTGTAAAATAATTTATACAATAAATATCAAAATGAGTTGAGTTACTAAAAAGGAGATTATGTGTACGGAAGTATTAAATAAGTCGAATACCGTATTGGCCAGACAAGGATGCTATTTCTCCTTCTTATTTTTTAAGTTTAACTAATAAATACAATAAAGATTACTCACTTAGGGTCATTTAAGCACTCTAATAAAAGATGATCAGGTGACTGGGAAAAAACACCCTTTCCTAACCCACATTTTCTTGAATTTTAGTTTCTCTATATCATTGGGTTAAGACCCAACAAGCTTATGTTTCATAGGCGTGTTCTTCAATTTAGCTGTAATTTTTTCATTCATCCTAAATGAAGATGCAGTATGCATAATAGGATGATGATAATGAGTCCTAGCATTAAAAGTACTTAATTTTGCTTGCCTCTTTGAACCTAAGACTTCATGCTTCCTAGTAGAATTTATGAACAAGTTATTATAATTTCCATTCATCCTTGAGTATGATGTAGCATGCATAGATGAATAATACTTATGGGTCCTACTATGTGAAGCATGGAAAGAATGATTAAGTTTAGAAGCATTCATCAAATATCTACATTTTGGTCTTATATGACCTTTTCTACCACAATGATGACAGACAAGTACAAACTTAACATTTTTTTCTACTACAGTTGCAATAGTTCTTTGTGCATAAGTAGTAATAGTAGGAGTAGAATTTAAGAACCTTAAAAATGTGGTCTTTGATGTTGATGGTGTTGACTGTTCATCTATGTATCCAAGACCTCTCTTATCTCCATGTAGCTTTCCATAGTCTAGGACTTTGGTCAATTTTTCAGCACCTATGGTCAAATTCTTCACCGTATCTTTAGCAATACTAAGTTCTTGCTTAAGCCTTTTGTTTTCCTTAATGGTTTCAACAAGTCTCAGATTCAAGGCATTAATATTTTCAGACAATTCCTTTTTATCTTTCTCTAGGCCAAAGGAATTTGTTTTGTGAACATTGATGATATCATTAAGTTTAGTTACTTCCACAAGTAGTTTATCCCTCTCTTTCCTAGCACCTAGACAATCCATGAATAGTTCATCATAACTCAATACATTAAACTTAGACAGTAAGAGAAAAGAGTCTACTTCCTTATTTTCTTTATCCGAGCTAAAGTTGAAGTCATTGTGGTATGCTTTGGAAGTTGCAGTAAAGACACGATAGTTAGTGTCATCATCTTCTGAGTTACTAGCATTATTCTGCTTACTTTCTGTGTCACTGAGTGTAGCATTAAATGCTTTTCCAAATTTCTTTTTATTATTTACACAATCTATAGAAATATGACCAAAGCCCCTACAGGTATAACATTGAAGACTAGTGAGCTTAATTTTCTTACTTTTAGAGCTAAGAGGCTTGATTTCCCTTGACTTTCGATCCCTTGACTTTCGATCCCTCGAAACTAAATTGTCCCTTATTAGATTGATTATTTTGTTGACCTTTCATTTTCAAGAACTTCTTTATTTTTTGTGCTAGTGAGACTAATGACTCATCATTCATATCCTCATCACTATCAGAAATGTCCATTTTGGAGCTTTTGAATGCCACATCCTTGATTTTCTTGGGACGATCAAGAGAAAACTTATAGGTTTGGATTGACCCAACAAGTTCATCAATATTTAGTGTATCCGCATTCTTACTTTCCTCTATTGCTGTAACTTTCATCTTTTAGTCTATTGTTAAGGAGCTTAGGAGTTTGCATACTTGTATTGGTTGTGCAATTTTCTCACCAAGGTTAGAGTAAGTATTAGTGATAACACAAAAGCGAGCATAGAATTGACCAAAAGTTTCAGTGTTACTCATTTTAATGGAATCAAACTCAAATGTAGGCAATCTTAATTTTGTTTGTTTGAATTGGGAAGTTCCTTCATGAGCAAGAGCAAGTGCATTTCATGCATCTTTAGCAGTCTCACAGTCGGAGATGCAACGGAACTCATCCATTGACGCTGCAACAAATATTGAGCTTAGACCTTTTTGGTTTGCCCCACTAAGGGTGCGTTCTTCAATGGTCCAATATCTTCTTGGATTTATGATTGTTACACCATCTTTCATTATCAAAGGTAGTTTCCAACCATCAAGAATAACATCCTAGACTTTTTCATCTTGTTTGAGAAAGACTTGCATGTGAGCCTTCCAGTAAGGGTAATTAAACCCATCAAAGAGTAGGGGTCTAATAGATGACCCACCTTCTTTCATTTGGTCCATAAGTAAGTATGTGTGTCCCTAAGGATCAATCTCACTAAGTGTGTCTAGTGTCGGCTTTGATACCAATTGAAAGTTTATAAATTATGGACCTAATTAACCTAGATGAGGGTGAATAGATTATTTTTAATTTTTACTAATTTATAATTTAATAACCTAAACAAAGCATCCAAGCATGCAATCATGTGTAAAAATAAGTGTGAAATTAAAATAATAATACATGATATTTTTAGGTGAAAAAAGCCTAGGCCACAACAATGACCTAAGAGGAAAACCACTGGTCCATTGGACCACCTAACTTTCCACTATGAAAATCAAATGTACATGTACAAACTCGATCTTATGCTACCCTCCCTAGGATACTGTCCCAATGTACTTTACTTACGAGCCCCTACTCTGTTTTCACAGTTTCTAAAATTAGCGTGAGCGATTTTCAAACCAACGTTCCAATAAGCTCCATGCCAATCAGATCGTTCACAAATCAATTGCAAAATAATTAACACAAAAACAAAAATGTTCGTGTGTGTTCTAGAATGGATTTAACAATGAATGATCATAACTAGATGATTCAAAATATATGTCATTTAAATAAAATCAACTAGAAATTCTAGAGCAAAAAGATTAAGCCCAAATTCAATAAAAATAGCTTCTTTAATATTTAATAATTAAATCAAATAATCATGATCACTCATACAATTATTAGATTTAAATATGCAAGATTCTAATAATAAAATAAGCTATATGCATATAAAAAATGAATAGATTAAAACATATAAAAATTTAGTTGCTAAAATATTGTAAAGAGAAAGATAATCAATTTATGATTGTATTAATTAATATTTCTTCTTATCAATCAATATATTAAATATATATAAGTGCCAAATATATATATTATATTACCTTTATGAATCTAAAATCTGCAAAATATATATATCCTTCCTTTCCTCCGTCACCGATTAGAGTTTCCTTTTCTTTTCAATTTTGTTTCTTCTCGTCACACCCCTGTTTCGGCAGCTTGTTATTCTTCTTTTCAGCGTATATCTTTAACCCTAACTCTATGTTTGTATATATAAGTGATAATAATAACCTATTAACATTAGGTTATATATATAAGTGATAATGACAACCTATTAACATTATGATTAAAATAATTTGGGTTTCATTATTCAAAGTCCATTCAAAACCTTAATAGAAAATTATATTTTAAACCACATCTTAAAATATTAAGACACATAAAAAATATATTTTAGATTTATGAACATGTTCTATTAAATGCATGAATACAATCTTAGGTATCGTAGTTATAAAAGATATACTTGAAATATGATTATTTGAAACTCGAGTATTTGTTCAGTTTTTTTTTTTTTTTTATAAACTTGATAGCAGGTCTATAAACAAATTTATAGGTAAATATTTTGTATACGAAAATATCTAACATTTATAGTTTTAGTTTTTGCATGTAAGAATGATTAAGTATTTTATTTTTTGCTTTCGTTTTTATTCCGCATACACTAAAAATGAATTGTTGGGCAATGATGATTTCTTATATTATTGCATTTACTTTAAGATCAACGATCACAAGACAACATCATCATTATTATCGTTGATTTTGGGTATGTTTCTGTTCACTACAGAATAGTTTTGATACTTATGTTATATTATTATATTTGTTTGTGCATTGTTAAAAGCAATTTAAGGAGAAAGTGATTTCAGAAGGAAATATTTATTAACGTACATTTTAAGCCTTGAGAACACTTACGGAAAAAACAAAATTTTGAAAGTGTATTTTTTGTTGTCATAAGTGTTTTTTTTTTTTTTTGCTCTAGAAGAACATTTAGAAAGCTTTAAAAAAATAGAAACAAACGTACCTATAATATTTTCATTGCTATCTATCAAATCCGTATCACAAATTGGAAAAGTTTGACACAAAAGCAAGAAAACTTGGTCTATGAATTGGGCCAGGCTTTTGCAACTATTGGTGTTGTGTCCCTTGAAATTTGGATTACTTGTCAAATTTTCTTTATAAGTGTTAGAAGGCATCCTGAAAATGTAGATAATTAAAAACCAATAAATTAAAAGGTATGTAGTTTTTCACACTGAAGTTTATAATAACGTAATAATTTGTAACTGTTATGATTTCTTTTGGTTCAAGCTACTTGGAATTACCTTGAAAAGTTACGACTTCATTTGTTCAAAGTTAAAAATTTGATCGATTGAATCATAATTTTATTTTTATTTTTAATAAACTCCAACATTATCTTTTTATCAATGTGCACATTTCCTTCCTACCTTTGTCTAATTACACATTTCGAAAACTTGCCTACCTTGTCTTTATTTTTTTTCTTTCTCTCCATTCATGTTCTTACTCAATGTATATAATTACCCCAATTATTTATTTTATTTTATTTATTCATGTAGATTAGTACAAAAGCTTGTAGCAGAAACAGAACATCCAAGTTCACAGATCATATATCAGTGAATCTCCAACCTATTAGTACCCGCACAATACAATAAGCGGGAGTTATTGCACATAGTAGTGCTATACTCTAGTGATTAGTGATAGTATTAAAAACAAATTCCATATCAGGTCTTCTCATACATAATTAAAACTTGATAACATCTATATATATAACGATCATAATTAGTATCAAATTACACGGCTAATGCAGTCAATTAAGGCCGGCCACCTCCAGTCCTCCTTCGAGGATCGTGTCTCCGGTTGGCACCAGCATTGTCATAGTCTAACACTGCAACAACATCGACCATTGCAAGCTTTCTCCAGCTTATTGCCCGGAGTACACCATCCTTGATACAGACATTGAAATTAATTAGCACTCATGCTTATTAGAAATAACAAAAGTATGGTGTACCTTTAAAACCATAAATTCACATGTAATGTACGTTGGTGTAGCACAAAAAAGGTGATTAATGGACTCCTAAGGAGTGTCCAAAATCAATTTGTCATAGTTATGCATATTTGTTTTCTCAATTTTCTATAAATTTCACATATTTAAAGTATCGACTACTCATATACACACCCAATTCATATCAACTTGTTGGCCCTTTACACCTTATGCATACCTTTAGTACTCTTGCTTCTTGGAGTGTATGAATGGGCTTAGTAGTAGTATCATCCTTGAAGCCTTGAACCATAGCTACACAAGAGAATTGCAGTTATGATTGCCCAAAAATTAACAACCAAATTAATTCTTAAAAAATAGAGAAAATATATTTGAGCATTGTATATGCCAACTCACTTAAATAGAAAAGGATGAGAACTAAGAAGAAAAGTAGAAGAAAGTGGTTGACCCTAAGAGCCATATTGGCTTAACTCCTTATGAAAACTGTTCCGTTCCTTCTTGATCTTTCTAGTACTAAAAGGATATGTGATGGGTAATGGACTTTGAGAAGTAGGGTTTCCTTTAATGTATGCCCTAGTTTTTATAAGTGATCATAAAAGGGGCTCTCAATTCTCATAGCCCAATGGCAACAGAATGATGATGAATTTTTTTACCACTTTAGTCAACAACCCTTAAAGTCAACTTTACTAATCAAATTATTTCCATTAAATACAAACAAATTTCTTTGCATGAGGACACATAAAACAGTTGCTTGCATGGCTAATTAAAAATCTTAGAGCCATTATCAATTGCTTGACTTTTGGAGGTCTTTTTCACCTTTTCTCATAAGTAAATCTTCTTTTTTTCTTTTTTCTTTCTTTTTTTTTGCTACTAATTGCCTTTTTCCCATCAAACATGCACTATTGGGATCTTACTTTAGGGTGTACTAAAATAATAAATATTTTTATATATCATAATTACAAATAATATAGTAAGTTTTTATTAAGTATATTTATATTGGTCTGAATACTTATTAATAATATTATACTACATCATTTAAGATTCATAATAAATTTGTGATTCATAGGCTTTTATTTCTAATAGGTCACATCATTTAAATTAGAGGCGAGTAGTGGATTAAAACTGTTTTTTTAGCCAATTTGAATTCGATTTAATCTCAATGAATTGGAAGATTTTCAATTCGAATTTGATTTGATAATATAATCGATTTGAATTTGAACAGATTAGATAAGTTCAGATTGATATTAAAATTTATTTATGAATTATTATTATATGTAAAACATACTATATACAAATATAAATCTTAAATTGATATTTTTATAATAAATATTATTATTTATAGTGACAACTAAAAAAACCAAAAGAATAAGAAATATGTTTATAAAATTATAAAATTATTATAAATATTTATATTTACTTTTTTAATCTAAAATAATTATATAATATAACTATGATATGCATAATATTTAATATAACATATTATAAAATAAAATATACATTTATTTATAATTTAATACTAATTCGGTCTGTATTGGATAAGTGGATTAAAAAATATGTTAATCTGAATCCAGTTCTCATTTTCCTTTAAAAGTGCTAAACATTTCAGTAGTTCAAAAATCTTAGCATGAAAAAAAGAGGAGAAAAAAAGAAGTTAAAAATGATAAAGAACTTAGTTTTACAAAGAAACACACAAATATAATCTATACAAGTATAATCCAAGGCAAAATAATACATGTATGCTTTTGTCTTATAAGATATAAATAATTTGTTTGAATGCAAAGCACTTTTAGATGAAAGTGGCTTAAAATTGTGTTTCTAGAAAGGAAAAATAAAAAATAAAAAAGATTTAACTATTGATTTAAAAATGGTCTCAAATACACTAAAACCGCTTTTTTATTTCACTCTCAATTGCACAAGAAAAATACTTGAGGTCTCAAAAGTCGTTTTCCTAATAATGCATCTAAAAGAGCACTAAAGGTTTCGGAAATAAATGAAAGATCAAAGTAGTGTCAAAGGCATTTGAAGTCACTAACTACATACTGTTCAGTTTCTATTCATTTTGGATGCTTACAAATAAATTCATTTTTTCCTTGTTTTTCTTTCCCAATTTGTCCCATCACTTTTGGTTCATTGCATTTTGCGATAAGATCAAGAGTGAAAATCTTACGAGATTGAGTTGTGGATTAATACAAAGTTTGTGCAATATGGGATGCCAAAACTCAATCAACTCCACTATATTGTTAGATATATAGAGGGTGGACGTCATGTCAGCATCTTCTATGAACTACTTTCAACGAAATAATAATAAAACCTATACCGTGCTGTCTTCCCTTAACCGCCTTTTTGGAAGCAAAAAGCACGATAGCTATCTATTTATATTGCACATTTGCACTTAATGGACTTTAGAGACCTTTTGAAAATGGTCAATGTTTGCTTTTGTCTTTATTAAAAGTCATTCCTTTCAAAAGTATATTCAAGACATTTGGTAAGAAGCACAGCTTTCCACAAAATATTGATCCTAAAAGATTGATGATATGATGATACAAACCAATAAGTTGAAAGATAAGTACAACAATTTTTTTTTGGTTTGAAAATTACAATTCCAAGTTGCCATAGAACTTGTGGTAATTTTGGAAATAAATGCCTCGTTCTGCAAAAAGGTGGATTTTGGAAATAAATTTTGAGTCTTCAACTAATATATATATATATATATATATATTTATATCTATCAAACAGAAACCTACTCTCGCAGTAAATCAAGAGTAAAATAGTTACAGTTAACATCCAAGAAGAATTTTGAGTATGTATTTCAAACTAGTGAAATCAAGACACTCTTTGATATCAAATGAACAATGAAATCTAACCGAAACTGACATAGAGAGGCAGAAAAAAAGAAAAAGGCATCAAGTACAAGTAGACAAAGTCCATATACAAAGCCATATTATATTCTTAATATCACTTTACACAAATGAGGCAAAACCACAATACCAAAAAAAGATATTCTAATTCTCACAATGCCGCCACAGTTTGTGATGTTTTAATAAAATCATAACCCAAGTGACAATATAAAATATCATTACATATTTGAAACGAAAATAAAACCTGTGTAGAAGAAAAATGATTTCATGAATGCATATGACTATGAAGATGGAGTGAACAAATGAAATGACGAATGGTGACAAATATGAAAAACGAATAAAACAATGCATGAATGTAATTCCCCCTTGATGGTGAAGCTTAGTTCCACCATGACAATTATAAAACATGTTAGTGATGAAATGGAACCTGACCGAGACAGACTAATGCAAAAAACAAGTCAGCGATTGGAGCAGTAACATATTGGGATGAAAGTCTGCTAATAGTTCATTCCGGGACATACTGCACGAGATGTATTGAAACAAATATTGGACCAACTGATGCCATTCATCCATCCCAACCCACTACCAACTAGACTGGTCAATTAAGAAGAAACACTATCGTATTGGTTCATATTTTTCTCCAACATTGTAGGATAAACATCCATTGACCATGTAACCTTGACGATCTGCAATTAGACCTTTTGGCATTACTCCCCTTCCAAATCTGACATCACAAAACACTATGATCCTTTACCCAGTCCTTAGTAGATGCATCATCTACATTTCCATAACACCATTACCTCTTCCCCCACAAAGAAGTCAGACCCCAACCCCATGATGCCGATGCAATAGTTAGTGACCTTTGGTGATGATGCAAGAGTAAGAAACAACTTGAATGCTGACAGCTAAACTTGAAACTGACAGCTCTTGTTGTCTGAAAATATAGCTGACTCAGACACATGCAATGCTGGACCGAACTCAACACACACAAATGCATGCAAGGACCTCTACAATGACGACAATGTACCAAGAGGCAGCAGCCTCAAACAGAAATTGCACGACTAATTGCCAACTTGGCCCATTCAGCAGATTCTTTAATCAAATGGTCATCTGAGGACAAGCATTCATTCAAGAAGTCTCTGCTAGAAAGAGTTTGCATTATCAAAGAACCTGCATTAGTCCCTAAGGTATCTGCTAGATCTCCAAGGACTCCAATTGCAGTTTTCATTACCACATCATCCCTGCATACATGCAAAAAAGAGTTACTAATTTTATTTATTTTGGTTTTTGGGGGGTGGTTTTTTGTTTGTTTGTTGGTGGGTGGTTTTTTGGTTTTTTTTTTGGGGGGGATACATTCCATTTCAAGAACAAGAATAATAATTATACTTACATGTCTCTCCCCATGTAGATGCTATCCAGGAACTGAAGGATGTGAGGTGCACAAGGAATCAATAACTGGGTTTTTGGGGAGTTCTTAAACCCTTGGAAAATTCCAGAATAAGCTTCCAAGATTCCATTTCTCAAAGTATTGGTGTACTCAATCATTTCATAATCAGCACTGGGAGTACGAGCCGAAAGCTCTGCTGCACTCTGTAGCATAGTCATGGTATACATCAAATACTTCTCGAAGTTCTCTCCTATTGCCAATGATATGTCACCAAAGCAGGAAAAAATTGGAGGCTTCACAGAGCGGTGCAACTGGTTACTTGATAAATTCTTGAGAAGTTGGGTCATAATCCCATCACAATAAGGAAAGATCTTGTCTTCCAAAGCCCTGCATATATCCCCCACAACACCAACTGTGACAGCACAGACTTGGTACTCCTCAAAGTTTTGAAGGCCCATCTCCAGATACTTGTAAAACTGTGGCATGTATTTTGCAAAATCAGGTCCTGTTGCATAGGCAAGGGCTCCAATGGCAAGCATGGCCTCTTCATGAACGGTGACACTTCTACAGGAAAATACCCTCAAAAAGAGTCCCATGATTTGATCTGCATACTGCAAAAAGTCAAATTTACTTGTTTCTGATGATCCTAGCTTCTGAATAATGACTTGCAAACAGCCACAGAGAAGTCCTTGTAATTCACCCTGCTTCTCTCTCTCATCCAACGAAGAATTCTGCCCCTCGAGAGTCCTGTGCAGTTCCGCCATGATAACAGGGACAAGTTGCAACACAATAGAAGCAATCTCATCAGTTGAACATCTCACCACCTCATTCAAAGTTTCATACGCAGAAGTCCTCAGACGTGATTCCCTGGCATCCTCCCTGTGAGTAACAGCAAGAAGTGACTGGACAATTTCCTGGAAGAAAGGAGTCAAAGGAGATGATGGGCCCACATCCTCATAACCCTGTGCAAGGAAATATAGAGCACCACAGGCCTTCTCAGCAACATTAGGGGAATCCTTCATGCTCTGTAGAAGAACCACGATGATTTGTTGGCAGTTTGCAGGAGTAATAATAGAGGCATCCATAGTTGAACCATGAAGAAACTCAAAAATTCTTCCCAGTGTCCAAGCAGTAGTGTCCTTCACATGGTTGTTTGGATCCTTTGTCAGAGCATTAAGCATGAATGTTAATGCCTCATTAACAATGGGTGTTAACTTCTCAGGTGAAGGACCCTCCAATATGGAACCAAATGCATAGCTAGCTGCTTCCCTTTGCCTCCAATCTGGTTTTGTAATGTTATCCTGAATGAATGGAATGACAAGAGGAACAATGTCATCTCCCACAGTCCGTGCAACCAAACCAAGGCAGGTACCTCCAGCCATTGCGATATTCCAAGCCCCTTCATCCTGATCTTGGTCCTCTTCTTGCTTAAGGAGTGTCCCCAACAGCATTGGTACAAGGGCAGGGAGTGCCTGCTTGATAAAATAAAAGCAAGGAATATCAGAGTCCCCAGTCAACTCACTCTCATATTCTTCCAAGATATCCATCTCCTCATCACAAATTGAACTCCAGAACTCAATGGCCTGAAGAGCAACAGCTTCCTCATCCTCCCTTACAGCTTTTGCCGTGATGTTAAAGATGTCTTGGATGTATGGAGATACCTTCTCATAGTAACTAGATGAAATGGCGACCAAACATTCAAAAGCTGCCTGTCTTATCTTTACTTCAGGAGCCAGTGTTGCCTCACAGACAACCCTCATGATATAATCACGCTCCATGTCATTGTTGAAATTTGCTTGAGCAAAGGCCAGCGCATTGTACAGAGCTCGTGTCGCAGTAAGTCTAAAATCATTGTTTCCTTCAGATGCATTCATACCCTGAACTATAGCAGTGAGCATTTTATTTATTTCATCTTGATCTACAACATCAGGAGAGACTTCCTCACACAAATACCCAAGAGTTTCTAAGGTGGATTGCTTAGCATGAACTGGTGGCTGATGAATAGATGACAAAAGTGACCCAATCAGTTCAGGCCAATGTTTCTGAGGTAATTCAATGCCAGCAATCTTAGCAATGACTTGAGATGCAGTAGACCGAGCATCAGCTATAGGTGAAGGGAGAGTCTGTAACAAGCAAGTCTTAACCTGAGTCTTCACAGCAGTGTCCAGTGACAGCCATCGCTTGACAAGCTCAAGCTTTCTGTGTTGTTCCTTTGCATCCAAGGCATTTTTAAGAATTAAACCTGCTAATTTTCGACTATCAACAGGTTTATCATCATTTCCTAGCTCTTTGGAAAGAGAAAGCAAGAAAAGAGAAAGATCTTGCTCCTGAAACTGTTTTAAGCTGTCTTCTGCATGCTGCCGTACACTTCCATCAATTGCTTGTGCATTCAGGAGAACCTGGGTAATTTCCATCACCTAATTGTAAAAAAAAAAAAAATTAATCAGACATGTATTATCTAAAATATAAGAATGCATTATCTTATCATTTCTAAAGTCATACTGAACCAACATGTAAAAGAAAATTTCCAACAGTCCATAGATAAATAAAAAAAATATTTGGCTTTGACAAGAATGTTTTTGTTTCCTTTTTAGTAGTGAAACCATTCACTTTCCTTTGCAGACAAAAATATGAGTTACACGAATGTTGCTTTCCAATTAACTCTTTAACTTCCTAGATCAAACAATGTATAGTGTAATTTGAAGCACTATTTAAACTAGGAGAGGAAAGTTTTAAAAACTAGTTCACAAGGACTACCACAAATGCATAACTCAAGTTGAATCCAGATACATCTTCTATAAGACTATAACTCGAGCTGTAAATGCAAATTACAAAATATACAAATTTGTATGTGTGTGTCTCTCTAGATAAATGAATGAGTAGGATAATGACCAGTCCTGAAGTAAAAGGAAAACTGAAAGAGTAAATAAATTTTTAAAAGGGTAAATTGACCCAACTTGGATGAACATGAGAGTGGAATACGAAGACATTATCTTCATGCAAGAAAGAAAATCTAAACTGAAAAATGAATCATGCTAGTATTCTGGTAGTAGCCTGTAGGTCTTAGTTTACTTCTGGAAAGTAACACGTATAAAAAAATTCTTACACTAAGCATTGCCCAAGAATATCACATATGAATACTTCAAAAAACCTAGGTGCTATAGATAGAGAACACCCCAAAACGTTTCGTGATGCCCAGACAACCAGCAACTGAACAGCCTATCCCAGAACTATTCCTAACCAATAATAGACCGTTATAAAATCCTAATTTTAGTCGAACATACCGAGCTAAAGTTGCAGAAACGTAAATTCCATCCCATATTTAGAACATGAGAAAATACAGGATCATTTCGAAATATACAATACGCATGTGATTTATAAAAAATTGTGTGCCCTTCAATAGAACAACAATTTCTACATTAATAATACAAGTATTAAAAAGGGTGGTCATATTGAGAAATTGTTATTCTCACAGTAATTATAACAACTTTATCTGAAAATGGTGGCAATAAAATGTAATTAATTAAATGATACGATACAATAACAAATAAGACAACAAACCAACACAAAATACGAAACAAAAAACATCAAAACTTCAACAACAACAAAAAAGACTCATCCGAATCAAACTAGCGAAAGAAAAATCGAGAGTCCAGTACAACAGAAAAGCCCCAATTTCAATTTTTTTTAAAGGACCGTTAGAACGTGAAGTTGTAAAATTACCTGAACCACTGGAAAAGAGTGAATGAATTATCAAGAATCGGCAAGAGCTAAAAAGCTCCGAGAAAACCTAAGCAAAAGAAAGAAAAACAACTATGGAGAAGGGCGGAAGATGAAAGAAGACACGACACATATTATAGAGCTGTATAACCAATTAATTATTAATAATTTTTATCAAAATTATTGAAAATTTATAATAATTTAGTAGGACCTATCGTTATCATAATAATCTAATGCACGTTTTAGATCTGTTTGAGTAAAAATAGATCAGGAACGTCCATTTTAATCCTAAAGAGTAAATACTTTCTCTTCCATTCTCTTTTTCCCCTCTATCTCGTTACGTGAAACATACGAAAAGGTGGGAAAACTAAAAATGTTTAATGTTGTTACGGAGCCAGGATTATTATTAAGAATTATTGTAAAAACGTCGAAATAAGAATTAAAGACGATTCAATTTCAGTATTAGGATTTCCTAGTTAATTGAATTAGAGTTGCAAGTACTAAATATATATTATAATAAATTATCATAAATGTCAATAAATAGTTTTATAATTCCTCCCATTACATATCTACTATGATTATCCTAATTTATATTATATATTAATCTAATTAGGTCATAATTTATGAATTTATCCCCTTGCGTTTAGAAAGTTTATTTACCTAAAGAATTAATTTACTTTAATTAATACACTATAATCCTCTATTTTTTTACTAAAAAAATTATGCATATAGCATTATAAGATCTACTGATCTAGGAGTGTCTATAAATCGGTTCGGACCAGACCAAATCATAAATTCAGATCGAATCAAATTAGATCAAACGTTTTTACAGATCAAACGATCCAATCCGGTTTGTATTAATTTTTAAACCGGTTGAACCGAACCAGACCAGTTTAATAATATATTAAAATTTTCACATTATTTCTCATTAAAGGTGTCCAAAAATCAAACCAAACTGGAAAATCGGGCCGGACCAAACGGTTCAGTTCGATTTGTATTAATTAAAACCGTTTCAAACGATCCGATCCGAGTAATATAAACGGTCCAGTCCAATTAAATTTTTTTAACCAAAACCTGACAGGACCGATGGATACCCCTAATAGAATCTGTCATACCTTGGCTAACTTTATGAATAAGGAACAAAGTAGATGAAGAAATCAATGAATTATGCCAAGTGAAATGGAAACACTTGTTCACTACACAATTTCAAGACATACCTGAGTATATATGTTGGTTTAGTGTTAATGGGACTCTCATTAGTCTATTATATAAGGAACATTGTAGGGTTTTGTCCCCAAGGTTAATCACAATTACTTCTCTTTCTATCTTTCCATCTATTAAGTGAGAACCCATAAAAGAGAAAAGATTAGTTTGTTAAAGACTATAAACCTTTAATCTATTCTTCAATTATTTATCATAGATTCAAGTATGTTCTTCGTTGTTTTGTGTAATCTTGATAATCTGACATGAATCTAAGATCTATAAATGTATTTAGATCTAGTTCTATCAAGTAGTATCATAGCCTTGCTTTATGTTAGATTATTAGGATTGATCCTATTAGTTGTGATTATTGAATTCTATGTATATACACACGATTTTAGTTTGTTTTATAAATCCATATGATTTTAGGGATTTGATTCATATTATGTGTATTTTTATTAATCACGGTTATATTATTGTTATAGAAATGATAAAAATTATAATATATATAAATATAATATGGTTTTGATAATATACATCTATATATGCCTTTGAGTTTATGTTTTCAACGAATCATTTTTTTATCATGATTTATCCTTCTGATTGACATATTATACATTTTGTATTTTCAATTTTTTTGACTGCTTTCATATGTATGTTTTAATGGAACATTCTTTTTGTTTCTTTCTCTATGAAATATGCTTCGATTTAGTTAGTATAATATATTTTTTGGTTAAAGTATCGATATCATTCAAATTTGGTAATATTCGATTTGATAATGTTTCATTCAAATTTGATAATATTTGAATTGATTCTACTTCATTCAAATTTGACAATATTTGATTTGATTCTGTTTTATTCAAATTTGGTAATATTTGTATTTCTAATATTTGGTAATATGTATTCTGTTTCTTTTTCCTTTTGGAATATAAAATATGTATTACATATATTTTATGTGCCTGAATTAACTCTATATGAATTTATATTGTTGTTAAATTCATAAAATTTATATGAATATTATTGTGAAAATGTAATTATGATTTTGTCATGATTATATTTATTTATGGTAAAAATATCAAACTTCATTATTTATTTATTTTTGATATTTTTGCATTAAGGTTTGAATTTTGGGATACTCATTTAATTTTTGTGTCCTCTATTCTGGAATAAATTAATTGAAACAAAATGTTGCCAAAGCAATCTCTTTTGTGTAGATTTATTTATTTTTGAATAATAGGATGTGTGTATTTCTTGTTTATGCGATCAATGATCAGCCCAAAGGAAGGTCGTTGATTTTCCAATGCACCTGTGGGAATAAATGGGTGATAATTATACAGTTTCCATGTGAACAATACACCGGTCCAAAGGAAGGTTGTTCTTTGACAAGATTTATTATCAACATTTGATTTCTACATGAAGGGTACCACTTACAAGTTGATGTTTTTGTCCAAAAATTAAACTCCAATGTTGTGCTAGGTATCTTATTTAAATGGACCCATCACTACAGTTGATTGAAATTTATGTCTTACATGATTATTTTATTTTATTATTTTGTATGTTATGACATGAATTTCTATTATGTGAGCTTATGTATTTGTTTGTTTTGAATTTTTTCTTTTAGTTACTACTTCTGTTACTAATATCACTACCAACATGAACTCAATTCTTGTGCTTAACGGTACAAACTTTAAGAGTTGAAAAGAGAACATTTTGTTAGCTCTCGACTGTATGGATTTAGACTATGCATTAAAAAAAGAACAACACGCTTCTCTTAAGGAGAAAAGTTCCAATGATGAAAAATGAACTTTGAGAAGTGGGAATGCTCTAATCGTTTAAGTCTATGATGCTGAAACGCAGCGTTCCAGAAGCATTCAAGGGTGGTATGTTCGATGAGGTAACTATTAAGGGATTTCTTAAAGAAATTGAAAAGCGTTTTGCAAAGAACGAAAATGTTGAGCATGCAAGCTTTTAACTGACCTTGTCCAAATGAGGTATAAAGGAAAGGAAAACATTATGGAGATGTCTAACATTGCTTCCAAACCTAAGGCACTAAATCTTGATCTTTTAGATGACTTGCTTGTGCATTTCGTGCTCATATCCCTTCCTATACATTATGGTCAATTTATAGTTAGATATAACACTCAAAATGAGAAATTGGCTCTTAATGAGCTCATTTCACACTGTGTGCAAGAAGAGGATAGGCTGAAGCGAGAAAAGATTGAAAGTGGTCATCTTGCAACTACCTTAAAGAGAAACAAATGAAAAAGGACTAATGATAAGGAAACTATAGTGGGAACATCACAACCCTAGAAATAAAAGACTCAGGATGCTTGCTTCTTTTGCAAGAAACCTAGGCATATGAAGGAATGTTCCAAATTCGTCGCATGGCATATAAAGAAAGAGTTGCATTTGTGTAAAAAAAAAACACTTAAACCCCTTGATTACACGAACCTTGATGTGTGTGTTAAGTGTGTCAAAGGGAAACAAAAAACATTAGGAAGTTCCAATAGAAGTTCTGACGCCTTATAATTGATACATATTGATATGTGTGGTCCATTCCCTACAGCTTCTTGGAATGGCCAACAATATTTTATCACTTTTATAGATGACTATTCTTGTTATGGGTACTTATACTTTATTCATGAAAAGTCACAATCCTTGGATGTTTTTAAGGCCTTTAAAGCCAAAGTTGAAAATCAACTAGGTGAGGAGATTAAAGCTATAAAATCAGACCATGGTGGTGAATACTATGGTAGATATAACGGATTAGGTGAACAATGTCTAGGACCATTTTGCAAATTCTTATAGGAATGTGGAATCATCCTATAATACACAATGCCAAGGAAACCTTGCACAAATGGTGTTGTTAAGAGACGTAATAGGACGCTTAAGGACATGTTAAAAAGTATGATTAGTCATTCTTCTTTGACATAATCACTCTAGGGAGAGGCACTTAAGACTACAGCCTACACACTGATTAGAGTACCTAGCAAAGCAATAGCTAAGACCCCTTATGAACTATGGACAGGTAAAAAAACCTAGTATTAAGCACTTATACATTTGGGGTTGTCTAGTTGAGGCAAGGCCCTATAAGCCATATGAAAACAAATTGGACTTAAGAACTGTTAGTTGCTATTTTGTTGGGTATCCTAAACGATCAAGAGGTTTTAAGTTTTATAATCCCTCAACAAAGTTCTTTTTTGAGACGTGAAATGCGAGATTTCTTTTGGATGTTGTGTTTGAAGGAGGAGATAGAGTTAGGAATGTTGTCTTTGAAAAGGAATCCATTCCTCTACAATATGTTGTTATTGACAATGATCAACCTATTGAAATTGTTCAAGATACAATTCATGAAAACAATGAGGATATACCTATAGAAATCCCTACTCAAAATCAAGAGGTTGCTCTAGAAGAGAAAACTCAATAACCTTAAGAGGCTTGTTACACCCTTTTTTGTATATCACAAGTTCAGTAGGAATAAATTTATCTTCCTGGTGCCCCATATTGATGACATACTATTGGCTAGCAACGATATAGGCTTGTTGCACGAAACCAATAGATTTTTGGTGAAGCATTTTGAAATGAAAGATCTTGGTGACACCCTTTTTTGTATTAGGAATTCAGATACACCGAGATCGTTCTTGGGGTGTCCTTGGGTTATCACAAAAGAGCTATGTCGAGAAGGTACTTGTTAGATTTGCTATGAAATTTTGTGCACGAGGAGATACTCATGTTGCCAAAGGAGACAAGTTTAGTCTCAATCAATGCCCCAAGAATGTGATATGCCAAAGGTACGTGTCCAGATTTGGCATACATAGTGGGTATGCTGAGTAGATACTTAAGTGACCCTAGCATGGATCATTAAAAAGTAGCCAAATGGGTTATGAGGTACTTACAAAGAATAAAAGATTACATGCTCACCTATCAAAAATCAGATAATTTGGAGATAATTGGGTATTCTGACTCCGATCTTGTGGGTTTTCACGATACAAAGAGATCCACTTCTGGCTATATCTACATGTTTTCTGGAGGATTTATATCCTAGAGAAGTGTTAAGTAGTCATTTATAGCTCCTTCCACGATGGCAACAGAATTCATATCTTGTTATGAGGCAACCAATCATGCGATATGGCTACGTAATTTTATCACTGGGCTGCGAGCTGTGGATGGAATTGGAAGACCACTAAATATTTATTGTGACAATCTTTCAACAATGTTGTATTCGAATAACAATAGAAGCTGATCGAAGTCTAAACACATAGACATTAAGTTTCTAGTTGTTAAAGTGGGAGTTTAGAGTAAAATAGTGTTTATTAAGCATATAAGAAGAAACTTTATGCTAGTAGACCCACTGACTAAAGGTTTGACACCTAAGGTCTTTCATAAGTATACTACTCAAATGAGTGTTGTCTTATTTGATGATATGCAGATTTAGTGGGAGTTTGTGTTTTATATTTGGTTATTTTGTTTGACGTTATTATAATATTTTATGTATGTTCAGTTTTCTAGAGAAAAAAGTTGATGGTTTTATTATCTTTATTACTCTGAATGTATTATCTTTCGATTATGGTTTGACATAAAGTTTGAAAGATTGATGTTTGATCTCACTAAGGAATAAAGGACCAATTGGAAATAGGCATGATTAAGATCACATTATATGTAATTTCCAGATACACATACATACTTGATCTATGTCGTTAATTATATTTGGTATGATGATCATTGATGGATCAAGTTACGATAAATGTAACAAAGGTCGCTTTGGTCTCACATTGGTATAGGATATGGACCAGATTGATTAAAGAAGATGTTTATAGAATAATTAGCAAGTTTGTCTGCACCTAAGGTTATCAAATATATTTTTCATTAGAATTAATTTGTAACCTAAGTGGGAGATTGTTGGTTATTTTTAATAACCCAATGAGTGGGCTAACAAATTAAGAGAATTATATTTTGAGTTATTGTTAGTCTAATTGGGCTAATTGAGTGATCTAATTAGGAGAGCTCAATTAAACATCTTATACGGTATGGGTTTCGTAATGTGTAATACCCAATAGTAAAGCCTAATTAGGGTTAATCAGGCTCTCATTAGCTTACTATATAAGGAACAATGTAAGATTTGGTCCCCAAGGCTAATCACAATTACCTCTCCTCCTTTATTCTCATCTATTGAGTGAGAACTCATAAGAGAGAAAAAGATTAGTATGTGGAAGACTATAAACCTTTAATTCGTTCTTCAATCCTTCATCGTGGATTCAGGTATATTCTTCATTGTTTTATGTAATCTTGATAATCTGATATGAGTCTAAGATCTATGCATGTATTTAGATCTAGTCTATCATAATATGCTATTGATATACAAAGGTTGATAAATCATCATTTACATCCAAAATATATTTCCCAAAAATTACACAAAGCCTTCAAGCTTCAACTAATCTAATTTCTTGTCTCTCTACATCCAAGTCCATTTTGACTCGCTAAGATCACAAGGAGTGTTACCATCACTGTCCTTTACATTTATGTCTGCATTTTTCTACTGGACAAGAAGCTCAACTATATCTTTTTCTAATCACCCATAGCATTATAATGCAAAGGGGTTTGGCCCTCATTAATTATCCTTCGTATCAAAATATATATATATACAAGTTTTAGCATAACAAATAGGTCATGATACTCAAAATCCATTTAAAACAAAATCTCAAACATCATAACCTTTTTGCTACCATGCCAGATTATCGAGTCAGACCTTAATCAATAACCTTTGCTTTTTCAATTTTTCTTAGGTGGAAAAAAGGGTAATATGGAATTAAAACAATAGATTCAAAGTTGTATATGTATTGTTGCATTCACATCAACATTTTTACCTGAATGCAAAGGTGTTCGACCCTCATTATCCCCCTCACCATCTGTAAAAAATCCAGCTATATATTATAATGCAAACGTCTATAAAATAACATTTTCATTTTTTTATGAATTACTTCTAACTCTATAATACACTCTTTAAGTTTTACTTCTGATTGATTTAAAATTATTCCTAAGAATTCAATAGATTTTTTCTCTATTTTTATTTTCTTTAGAGATAAAATTATTCATGCTTTTGAAATTTTTTACATGATATTTTTAAATGTTTCTTGTGTTCTTCTACGGTTAAAAAAAACAATAATATCATCAATATATACCACACAAAATTCTTATGTTCTTTAAAGATGTCATCCATCCATTTTTGATAAACTTGTGGGGCTATATTTAATCTAAGGTATTATATTTCATTGATAATATCCTCTTTGTGAATTAAAAGGTATCAATATAGTTTTGAATCCTATGTTAATTTAATATGTTAAAATTCAAATTTACAATCAAATTTATTAAAATAAATGACTCTTTTAATTTGATTAATTAATACATCTTTTATAGGAATAAACTATTCACTAAACTCTAAATGCTTATTTAATCTTTTGTAAATAATAATCATTCGGGTTTTTTCCCTTTTTATTTCATTAAGACTTCTTAGCATGAAAGTTGAACTAGAGTGCGAAATTTTAGTTTCTACAATGAATTTTTTATTTCATAATTCATTTATTTAAATATCAAATTCATTTATTTGAATATCAAATTCATTTGATCTAGTATAGATCATTGGTTTAACTCAAATAATAACATTGAGATTACATATTTTTAAAGTACAACATTTAGGTCTTTTAGACCAAAGTTTAGGAAAACATAATATTTTAGAAATAATGAGGTTTTGTCATTAAATCAAATAACTATCTTTTTAGATAAAATGGGATTTTTCGTATCCATTTTTCTAAAGGAATTGCATTCGATCTACAAGAACATATAGTTGCTCCTATATCAATCAAAGTACATAAGCTATATAGTTTATAACCTGTAAAATTAAAATATCCTAACACATAATTATAACTTTTTTCTCCTATAACTTGGTGAGAATATTATTTCTTTTTTACTTACTTGGATGCGATAAATTTGTGCTTGAAGGATTTCCCCTATTTGTTAGTTCTGGGTTATATTGAAACTTGAACATTTTTAGCAGTTATAATTTTATTAGGATTAATTATCGTTAGGTTTAGAAGATGATGCACTAATTCTTTCTTTTTATTTAAAGTTTTCTTAATTATTTAGGGTATGAAGTTTGTCATTCTTTATTTATCGAATTTTTGTTTATAAAATATACTTGATTTCTAAAAACTTGTATTTATATTGTAAAAATATTTATATCTAGGATTATCTATGAGATTGATACGTGACCATTGTTTTGGTATTTTTAAATATTTTCAATTAATAAATTGGGATTGAGTTTTTATTTTATAAGTTTTTAGTTTGAATAATTCTACAAAAAAATTATCCACTTCTTTAGTTAAAGCTTCAAATTTTTTTGTTAATTCATGGATGACTTTTTATTGAATAACTAAATTTTGAGATTGATGATTCATAATTAAATTTTTAAGTTGAAATTTTCATTTTTACAAAATTATTTATATTATGACATGTTATAGATATAAAGAAATTTTTTCTTATATTAAACCAAATAATTTCATTTACGGATTGTAATGGATTTTTTTAAAGAAAATGGATACTTATAAAAAATAGACAGAAATAAATCATCATTAAATATAAATATAAAAACATAACTATTTAATTTAAAAACAAAAAATCATTATTCTATAACTTTCACTTTAGATAAAGAATTTATAAAAATTTCACATCTACAAAAATACAAATATAAATGTGATAAATATTTTGTGCTAATCAAACTTGGTGATTGTAAACATATTAACCAATTAAAAGAAAGTTATTGGCTATATAAAATATTAGGAGTAAAATTTTAGTGAATATCCACTTAACCTTTAGTATAAATGTCCTAGATATTACACTTTAAAAGTATGTGATCCTAGTGTTATTATTAGAGTTAAATCAATGATCAATGATGTATACCAGGCATATACTAGACAAATGAATTTAATATTTAAATAAATAAATTATTAAATAAAAATTAATTAAAGAAACTAAAAGTACACATTCTAGTCCAACTTTCATGGTAAGAAAACACCGTAAAATTAAAAGGAAAAAAGCCCAAATTATTTATTAATTAAAAAAGATTAAATAAGAATTTAAAATTTGTTAGATATTTTATTCGTATAAAAATGTATTAGTTAATCAAACTGAAATAGCCAATTTTTTTGTAAAATTGATTATAAATTTGGATTTTAGCTAATCAAAGTAACAAAAGAGTTTAAATTATTAACAATTTTTAGTGCATAAAGAAGACATTATCAATAGAATGTAATTTTTTTAGGATTAAATATAGCTCTACAAGTCTATCAAATATGTATAGAAGACATATTTAAAGATCTTAAAGAATTTTTTGTGATAGATATTAAGGATCTTGTTTTCTCTAAACCGTAAAAGAACACAAAAAATACTAAAAAATATTGTGGAAATTTTCAAAAGCATGAAATAATTTTATTTCCAAAAAAAATAGAAATAAAGAAAATATCTATTGAATTCATAGGAATAACTTTAAATCAATCAGAAATAAAACTTCAAAAGCATATTATATCAAAAATAAAAGAATTTTCAAAAATCCATGACAAAAAACAACTATAAGTATTATTAAAGATTCTTAATTATCAAAGGAATTTACAAATTTTTTTTCTCAAAACTAAATTATTCTTATAAATAAATTAAAGAAAGATATTAAATTCATATGCGATGAAAATAATAAGTAAATCCTAAAAGAAATAAAAGATGAAATAAAAAATATTTCAAAAGTTTATTTTCCTGAATTAGGTGAAAAATAATTCTAAAAATAGATCCTTTAAATTTTTACCAAGTTATGTGTTAAAAGATATTGTAGTAGAGAATAGGAGAAAAAAGATCTGTTTAGATCGGTGGTAAGTAGTATCAGAATTAGAAAAACTTCTATACCTAAAAACATTTAAAAACAAGAATTAATTTGAGCATACAAATTTAAACCAAATAAAATTAATTATACTATATTTGAAAAATAATTAACAATAAAACTTATTATAAAACATTTTCATATTTATTTAGCTCTAGGAAATTTTATTATTAAAACTAATAATCAAGTCGTTAAAGATTTCTTAGGTAGCAAAATAAATAATCTTGAAAAAAAAGATTAAAATAGTATAATCAAATTGACATCTATAATTTTCAAGTAGAACATCTAAAAAGGACTAAAATATTTATTGCAAATTCTTAAATAGAAATGTTTGTGAAGATCATTAACATAATGAGAATTTAGTTTTGCAAATGAAAAGCTCACCTGAAGATTGGATTTCCATTGTTAAGAAGGTGAAAATAGTGGAACAAACAAATATTCCAAAATGAAAATATTATTTTGTTTTCAAAAATCATTATTTAGGAATCTATAGTACTTAGAGTGCATGTCACTATCAAGTTAATAATGTAAAAAATGTTTGTTATAAAACATATGAATCTTTTGAATAAGCTAAACAAGCTCTTAAATCAATTAAAATAAAGTTTAATTTTGCTTATATTATGTCTAAATAGGAAATAATTTTTATTCTATAATCTTAGTATTCTAAACAAAATTTATGAGAAACTCGATGGAGTATAAAAAATTCATATTCTAAGTGAATCACATAGAAAACTATTAACACAACATATGACTCAATTAGTAGAAAATATAGCTAAAGAAATAGCTACGTTATCAAATCTTAAGAAACTTTGTTTCCAAATCATCAAACAGATAAATTAAGATGATGATTTTAATTTTGAGAAAATAATAAATTTTCTTTAACTATCTGATATACTCAAAAGCGAATTTTTTGATCCAATTTTTGAAAAAATCAAAAGGATATGTTATTTTGAAAATGCTAGAACATTATTAAAATCTAGATATAAATAAATATACCAAAGTATAAAAAATAAGATTGAAGATCATAAACCTAAAATAAAAAAAATGTGTCAAAGAAGTAGTTAATCAATTAATCTTATTGATATATTTTCTAAATTAACTATACTTTTTAATCATGATCTTTGGCATATTGAAGATATTGAATCGGGAATTACTATTTAGGTGATTTTTCAAAATATTTTTATGATGTAATAAATACATTTTCCAATGATAATCAAATTCATGGTCTATTTTTATGCAAAAAATTATAAATGGTTCAAATATTTAACATTTTAGATTGTCAGCACAACTGGATGGTATGAAAGAGAAAACTTCTTTCAATCTTATCAAATATGATGGCTAATAACAACAAAAGAAAAATAATTTGAAGCAAAACCCTCAATAATTCTGAGAATTTTATTCAAACAATGAGTATAAAAGAATATTGGATATAAAATTTTATCCACATCTCAAACTACCAAGGACATCTTCTCTAAACCGGAGTATAAGAGATCATTCATGGTAACAATGGAAAAAGGTTCTTTGTTACAAAACTTCCCATTATTTATGAAAGATTTGAAGAACAGATAAAGGAGTCAGATAAGGTATCAGAGAATCTTTCCAAAGAAATAATTTAGATGTGCCATCACTCTATACAGAAGGTATGAAATCTTTTTGTCAAGATAATCAAAGTCCACTAGGTGTTGTTGATAAAGAACTCCACAATATAATCAATGTTATGATATGTTACTTTATTGCAATAGTGGTTTTCTTTCATAATAATAAGGTTAGTATATGATCTTTATCTTTATAAAAGTCCATTACTCTTATATTATTAGAGTACCTTATACCTTCTAATTCTCATAATATCCTTATAAATTTATCTTTGTTATCCTTATGTTTTGCTAAAAATAATAAATAGTATTCACTTAGGTAAACTTGTATTGTTATTAGAGCCTAGGATCATCTGGTTACACTATAATTAAACTAATAAATTATTATCATACTTATTCTTAATCTAAAAGTTATTGAAAAACCCATATATCTATTACTGTTCCAAAGCCCATAATTTTCTTGTTTATAATCTCATTTATCTAATAAGGTTGGTATAAAGAAAAACATTTGGTTTTAGGCACCTGATAAGTGCTCAAAAAACACTAAAATTATCATGATTTTATACACTATAATTGATTAAAATCATATATAGTTATATGATTTTATCATATTTTTATATATTTTTGTTTTTTCAAAATCACAGATATTTTTAATGTTTTTTAGGTATTTTTCCTTAAAAAAGTAACTTAAATACTCAAAGAAAAATACTGGAGGTAATACATCACAAATATATTCATAAAATAAATGAGGAAAAGTCAACAAAGATGAAAAAATTGGATAAAATGGATCAAAATGGTCAAAATTATCAAAAAAGATGAAATCGCGCACGCAGCTACCCAACAATGTCGGCCAATGCGTGTAGCTGCCTACCAACGCCGAGTAGCACAAGCCACAATACCCAATCGTGCCTAAAAACGCGTGTAGTTGTGATGAGTGCTCAAAAAGCATTAAAATTACCATGATTTTATGCACTATAATTGATTAAAATAATATATATTTATATGATTTTATCATATTTTTACATATTTTGTATTTTCGAAATCACGGATATTGTTATTGTTTTTCAGGTATTTTTGCTTAAAAAGTAACTTAAAGACTCAAAGAAAAATACTGGAGGTAATACATTACAAATATATTTATAAAATAAATGAGGAAAAGTCAACAAAGATGGAAAAATTGGATAAAATGGATAAAAATGGTAAAAAATATCAAAAATGATGAAATCGCGCACGCAGCTGCACAACAGCAGGCGCTACAACACCCAGTCAACTGATGTCATCATCACCTACTATACGTTTCCTCTATTTTTTAATCATTTTCCACCCATTTTTTTTTACTCTCCTCACCTATAAATATCCTCATTCTCTACGCACCAAAAACACCTCAAAAACTTCTTCTCTCTTTCTTTCTCTCCATTTCTTAGTTTTTAGTTTTTCTTAGTTTTAGAGTTCTTATCTTTTTGAGAAGAACTAATTATATTTTTGTAATTTATTTGTTTTTTGATTCAATAAATGAAAATGTAAATTCCGTTTGGAGGTTTTTCAACAACAGGAATAACATCAAAGTACTGTAAAAAATTTATTTTCTTTATAGTTATTTTTTATGTTTTATTCTTATATGTTATATTTAATTTGTCTGTGATTAAATTTAACTTTACTGGCTGCTTGTAAACATGATATAATAATAACATTATTATGCCTGGAAATATTAAATAGGTAAAAATCTCTAAAATGAATTGATTTTATTTTTATTCAAGATTTTATATTAAGAATGTTAGAGAGAAATATATTACTTTTCATTACAAACTTAAATCTGAAAATTAGATTTAAGGTTTAGTTATCCGGTCTGATTTAGAGTAGTGCTCTTTTATTTGTTGGTACAATCGTCCGGTAGTTAGAGTGAAACTCTATTTCAAAATTTTTTATAAGAATTATTATCGAAAAAATGTATTGATAACATGTTTTCAGTAATGGTTTTAAAACTTGAAAGTTAATACTCAGATAATTAAATTCTTAGGTTTAATTTGGACACCTTGAATAAAAGTTTAAACTGTCTAATCCCACCAAAGGTGGCCTTTATATGGTTCATTTTCAATCTCTTAAAAAAAGGAATTAATTTAATTAACCAAATTAGTTATCAACCTTACCCATAGGTATTAATTGATTTGTTTAGTTAACAAATAATATCTAACCCCACCAAAGGTGGTATTCATATAAAAGAGAAAGAATCAATAAATATTAATTTATATCTTTAATAACCTAAATAATATGAGCAAACATAATTAACTTAGTTATTATATCCATAAATACTCTACTACTATAAATGATAAAATTTGCATAAATATTTATTGAATCTGTATCTATGCTTATGTTTATGTTATTACATTAGAAACACAAAAACCCTAAATATCGTGATAGGATGTTTAGGATTTAATTTCGTTTTTAAAAGTTTGAATAATAAATTAAAAACCATATATATTCTTTCCTTAGATCGACTTTGGGAGTATACTTATCATTTTTCATGAAATGATTCATGCACTTGCAAGAGTTTTATAAATATAAAACCAAAGTATTGACAAGATTAGTGATGGTGGTTTTGCTCATCAGCACCATAAACATTTAATAATAAGAGGTCTTAGGTTCCATCAAAACTTAACGGATAATGAACCATCTGAATTCAAACATATATTTCATATAGATAAAAGTCAAAAAATAATCGGAGTGTTATTCATGAAAGAATAAACTCTATAATGGATGGGTTAGGAAGTTGGTTAAAAATACTTGCAAAATACCAAGTGATTAATCAAAATCACTTAGAAAAGAAATTAGATGCTCTCAAATATAATATGAGAAAATTTGAAACCCAATTTACCCATATTAAAAAAATTTAAAATATTGATCTTAAATTAGAAACTAAGAATAAGATATAAGTTTTATTACAAAAATAGATGAAAGTGTATATTACCAACATTGTATAAATAGTCCTAGAAGTAATACACATTCAAGATTATTTTATAATACTTAAGATATTAAAACTTTTCAACTTTATGAATAAAATAAAACATAATATAATAATATTGTTGAAATTCTTAATTATTGATAACATCTTTATAAAAATACAACATTAGAAATAAAAGCAAACAATGATTACTAAAATAAATTCAAGAAACCTATATTGAATATAAATCCTTATCATCAAATTTTAATTATAACATAAACTTATTATCCTCCGATGATAAATTCACATCTAAATATGAATCTGAATTTGATACTTCATACGCAACCAATGTGGTGAGTGATCAAGAAACTGAATTTGAAAAATCTTTAAATACTCTCATAAAAAGAGAAAACGTGAAGAACCATTAAAAGAATTATTAAAACAAGAAGAATTTGAACAATACTTAAAAAGAACTCAAGATGTAAGCTTTATTGATATGAATGAAACTTTATCTAGTGAAATAAAACAAGAAGAATAACAAACTCTTTCTTATACTAAGAGAGATGATTTGGATAAGCAATCAATAGCTCAAGATGGTACTTATTTAAACCTTTCTAATGTACCTTTCAAGGATTAAGAATCAAATTAGTAGTACAAAATATGGTCAATGATGTTGTGATAAAATATTAAACGAAAATTATAATATAGGATGTTCTACACCAGGAAATAAAAAATTTTGTAAGAAAAGAAAATTTAAAAGGGATAAACTTTTTTCAAAAATAAAAAACATATTAGAAAACAAGAACCTAAATAGAAAACTACTTTAAAGAAAAAATGTAGATGTTAGATTTTTAATGAAAAAAGATCATTATGACCTAGATTTATCTAGGATGGTTTATTAGGCACTCCATTTTTATCAATGTTATATCCGTTTAAAGTTACGGAGGAAGGAATTATGTCTAACATCAAAGGATATGATATATGCTTTTCATTCTCGAAGGCACGAAGTTGCTTGGAAATTAATAACCTTAAAAGTAAGCTAAATGAAAAGGAAAAGTTTTTGTATTCTCATAAAGAGGAAGTCGGCCACAAAGTTCTAAAGGAAAAAATAATAAAAGACAATATACACAAGAAAATCACATCTCTTAAAGAGAAATTTGAAAAGGAAATTTGCTCAAATATTCCCAGTGCTTTTTGGGAACATAAAAGACATGTAGTTACATTACCATATAAGCCAAGCTTTACAGAGTAAAAAATTGCAACTAAAGCCAGACCTATTCAAATGAATCAACGTCACTTGCAAATATGTAAAAAAGAAATTGATGATCTTTTACAAAAAAAGATTAATTCAAAAAAGAAATTATCATTGGTCTTGTCCCGTATTCTATGTTGAAAATGTAATTGAACTAGAACGAGGTGTCCCAAGATTGGTCATTAATTACAAACCCTAAATTGGGTATTAGGATGAATTATGTATCCTATACCTAATAAAAAATATTACCGCCTTGTAAAGACGATTTAATAAATTTTTTTTTATATTTATATCAGAACATATAGTATTCATTATTTTAAAATACACTCTGTAGATAAGAGCTATATTATTGGTTTCTTCTTCCATATTGAAGCCATGTGTCTTAATATTAACCTTTAAGGCCCTCTGAACATTTGTATCTTTTATGTATATTGAAAATTTTGGAAAACAATTAAAATAAATTGGACCAAAACAAAAGGAAGTTTCAACTACCCCAAGTAAAGAATTAGAGAACTTATTATGTCTTTTGTCTCATACACATAAGAGAACAGAGTTGTTTAATCCATCCCGTGTAAAGGGTTTCACTGCTATTTGGATTAAACCAATGTGTAAGTAATTATATTTCTCTTTAAATAAGTTTATTAGACTTTGAGAAAATAAACTTATGTCAATAGTTTCTCCTATAAAAGGAAGGGTTTCTTCCACCATTTTTATAATATAATCTAATTTAAAAATAAAACTACCTTTATTATATACTAATGAAGTGCCATACTTAGAAACGCTCCAGTTTTGAAGGTGTTTTTCAACATTTTTTATTCTTATTACTTCTTTATTTTTAGACCTAGCTGAGTTGGAATCATTACCTTGGCTAGAAGAACTTGAAGATCTAGAGAATAAAGATCTAGCTACTCTTTCCATTTGAGAAGAAGATGCATTGTAATTAAGAGTTACTGTGTCAGGTTACTGTGCGTCAAAAGGCTAACTCTATTGGGTCTTACTACAGATGTCACCTTTATTAACCTGAAATCACCTCGATTGACCTTAATTACTTAGAATTTTCTCTCTTAAGAGAGAAGAGCAAGAGTTTATACTTAGACCCATAAGTTAACCTAGTTAGCTCTGATACCAAGAGGAACCGGGATCTACTAGGATTAAGCGTTGAGGAAGAAGTAATTGATTAGGAAAATTGAAGCATATTTTATTAATAAGAATAATAGTTTATAGAGAAATTATACAAATAGTTTGAATTCACAAGAAGTGGATGCTTAAAAAATTAGCAATCTTACCTTATATAGGCAAAGTAAGCTCGATACAAGACAAAATGTAATAATTCAAAAGAAAACCACACTTTAATAATTTACAACTTTAATAAAGTAAAGATTCTACAACAACTTACTAAAGGAAATGTTCTTAGCATGTGATGTAGGCCCCTTTGCTTAGATATTCCCACTACTTTTTGGGAATGTAAAAGGCATGTAGTTACACCACCATATGAGCCAGGCTTTACAGAATCAAAAATTGAAATTAAAGCCATACCTACTCAAATGAATCAACAACACTTGGAAATCTTTTCCCAAAAAATAAATTCTCCATAATCCTATCCAACGATCTATGTTGAAAGTGTAGCTGAACTAGAACGAGGTGTCCCAAGATTGGTCACTAATTACAAACCCTTAAATTGAGTATTAAGATGGATTAGGTATCCCATACCTAATAAAAAATATTTATTAAATGGTCTTTACAAGGCGGTAATCTTTTCCAAATTTGACCTAAAGAGTGGTTATTAGCAAATTCAGATTGCCCTCGAAGATAGGCATAAAATTGCCTTCATAGTTCCATTTGGCCATTATGAAAGGAATGTCATGCCATTTGGGCTTAAAAATACCCCGTTTGAATTTCAAAAAACATATGAATATTGATGTTGTGTTGGTATTTTCAAACTCAATCAACCAACAATGGAAGCATTTAGAAAAATTCTTTAAAATCATCAAAGACACAAGTCTTGTTATTTCAACTAAGAAAATTAAACCTTTTCAACTGAATGTTCTATTTCTAGGCCATAACATTGGTCAAGGGTTAATTACCCCAATAGATCAATTTATTGTCTTTGTTGAAAAATTCCCTGATGAAATTAGGGATAAAAAAAATTACAGAGATTTTTAGGCAGCCTTAATTACTTGTCAGATTTTTATAAAAATCTTTCATAGGATGCCAAGCCCCTTTATGAAAGATTGAAGAAAAATCCACCAAATTATAAAAATCTTTCATAGGATGCCAAGCCCCTTTATGAAAGATTGAAGAAAAATTCACCAAAGTGGACCCCTACCTGCACTAAAGTTATCCAACTAATAAAGTTAAGAGCTAAAGAGCTCCCATTCTTATCCTTACCTCACCCTAATACATTTAAAATCGTCGAGATTGATGCTTCAAAGATAGGGTTTGGAGGGATACTCAAGCAACAAACGACTATAAAAAAGAGCCTAGTTCTTTTTGTTTCTAGCACTTGGAAACCAACTAAGAAGAACTATTCTACAATAAAGAAAGGGATCTTAGCTATAGTTCTCAGCATCTCTAAGTTCTAGGAAGACTTGCTTAAGCAAAAATTCTTATTAAGAATAGATTGCAATTTTGCTAAAGACTTTCTTGAAAAGGACGTAAAAACCCTAGCTTCCAAACAAATATTTAGTAGGTGGAAAGCTTTACTCTCTATCTTTGACTTCAATATAGAATTTTCAAAGGAGAGTCTAACTCATTACCAGATTTCCTTACAAGGGAATATCTTCAGGGCCATGAAGAAGATAGTCATCCAACCAACTAAGGCATCAAAAAGCTCTAAAAGAGCAGGAAAACTCCCTAAAAATGATGAGCTTGTTGAAGCAACATCTCAAAGGTTAATAACCATCGAAAATGACGATATCAATAAGTCGCCTGAATAGGTAGCTTCTATATATCTTATAGATAATTTACCTTTCTTCACCTCCCCTAAAACAAAGGACTTTTATGAACAAATTCTAAAATAAATAGATTCAGTTGATATAACCCATAATATGAGAAACGAACACCAAATTTCCTTCTTAACTTTAAAAATTAAAAAGGTTTTAACAAAGGTAGATTGGAACTCTATCTTATATATTTGAGAATTATTTAAAAGTTCGTTATATGCAACCTGTTACCTATGATTAGTTTGATTATATGCAAGCTTGGGATCATACTTTCTGTTATCAAAATCAATTGAAATCCCATACATGGTATATTCAGTTTAAAATAGGAGATCATTATACATTTCATGATTTCCCTAATTGGTTTAGACAATGGTTCTCATCATATGGACCAAAAGATGACATCTTCCCTACAAAGGTCTTAAAGGCCTATAATGATTTTGAAAGAAATAATTTTAATCATATCCAAGATCAAGATCAAGACCATGATTTAATGTTTTTTCTATCTCTATATAAACTTCCTTGGATAATGAAATGGGATTATGTGATAACATATATAGATCAAATCTCATGCCTAAAGAGGCATGCTTATACCCGTTGGTGGGATAAAACTCCCATTTGGAGAATTTGATACTTTTCACATTATTGAATTACTTTCAACTTTAAAAACTATTCCTACAACTCGCAAAGAAAAAGCACCTCTGGAATTAGTTATTGAAAAATTAAAAAACCAAGGGAAGGATGAGGCATATATCTCTAAAAGATTAGAGAAATTTATTGAAACTATCTCCACTTCCTCAAATAAATTATCAGGGACACATCATCCAGCAAAGGGGCCAACTTCACATGCTAGAAGTATTTGCTTTAGTAAAGTTGAAGAATCTTTACTTTATTAAAGTTGTAAATTATTAAAGTGTGCTTTGCTTTTGAATTATTATATTTTTTTCTTGTATCAAGCCTACTCTGCCTATATAAGGTGAGACCGCTCATTTGTTTAGACATCCACTTCTTGTGCATTCAAAGTCTTTGTATAATTTCTCTATAAACTATTCTTCTTATTAATAAAATATCCTTTAGTTTTCCTAATCACTTACTTCTTCCTCAATGCTTAATCCTAGTATATCCTGATTCCTCTTGGTATTATAGCCAACTATGTTAACTTACAGATCTAAGTATAAATTATTACTATTCTCTCTTAAGAGAAAGAAATTTCTAAGTAATTAAGGTCAATCGAGGTGATTTCAAGTCAATATAGTAACGTCTCCAGTAAGACCCAGGAGAGGCAGCCTTTTGATGCATAGTAACTCTTAATTACAAAGCATCTTCTTATCAAATGGAAATATCAGCCATATCTTTGTCTCTAGATCTTCAAGTTCTTCTAGCCAAGGTAACGGTTCCAACTCAGATAGGTCTAAAAATAAAGAAGTAATAAGAATAGAATATGTTGAAAAACACCTTCAAAATTGGAGCGTTCTTAAGTATGGCACATCATTAGTATATACTAAAGGTAGTTTTATTTTTAAATCAGATTATATTATAAAAGATACACATTTTCAGAAGGCCTTAAAGGTAGATATTAAGACAAATGATTTCGATATGGAAGAAGAAACCAGTAATATAGCTCTTATCTATAGAGTGTATTTTAAAGTAATGAATACTATATGTCCTAATATAAATCTAAAGTCTTTTATACAAGACAAACGAGGTGAAACCACCCAATTCCAAACAAATATGGTACAATCTAGACGAGTAGTACCTTAAACAGTACCATTGGATCATATAACTCTTCTAGAGTCATGATGGAGCAGTAAACCAAGTTCTTGAACAGGCTAATTATATCAATCTATATTTGCAATCAATTGTTAACCATCTTACCAGGATCGAATCAGCTATTCGAACCACTCAATCAGTAAGCACAAATCCATTAACCTTGCCCTCAAAATCTCTCCTAAAAGGTGTAGTTGAATCTTCATTTTTTAAACCACTCCTAGGAATAACAGGATTCAAGAAAAGTGATGATCAAGAAATCTTAAAAGAATTGTATGAGTGACTCTCAAAGTTGGAGTCAAAAGATAAGTCTTAATCCATTAAAATGATAGAGGAACAAAATGTTAATACTATATTTGAGGCAGAAGTAGAAGAAGTACTAAAACTACTAAATCAAGTAAATGGTGACATAGGAATGGAAGTCAACAAATTGGTTACCCCAATACCAATTTATAACTCCAAACCTTATTACCCTCAGAGATCTCCAATCGATTTATAGATCGAAGAACCCTTACAACCAAGTCCTAGGTACCATAGAAATCAACTCAAAGAATGAAATATTAATGGTATATCAAATTATCAAACCATTAGAGTTATTACAAATATGTTAATCTATGTTGTAGTAATTATGTTTGATAAATCCTCTGATAAAATGGCAGTCATAGCTATTGTCTCAGGATTTGTTGGTCAATTACAAGCCTGGTAGGATAAATATTTCCAATAGTCACAAAAGGATGAAATCCTTAACGCTATTAAAGAACAACCTGGTGAAAATGAAGAACCTTACAGGGTGAAAGACATAGTTAACACACTAGTCCTAACAATTTGTTTGCATTTTGTGGGAACGAAAAAAATGCAAATGGATCAGAGTCATGAAAAGTTAATGAACTTAAGATGTCTGACATTATCACATTTTATTTAAGTGGTATAAAGATGTCTTTCTACATTATTTGGAAAGAAAAATAATTTTGGGACTTCCTATATTATTTGCAGATAAAATTCGTTCTTATTTTCGTGCAAAGCATGGAGGTGTTATTCCATATGAACTCTACATATATGAAGAGCTTATAGTAGAAGTGGTCGGCTAAGGTTTACAACTTTGCAATAATCTAAAACTCCAAAGGCAAATGAGTAAGGATAAACTCCAAAACAAATAAGCCTTAGGAAACTTCTTCCAATAGTATAGTTACACCAATATACTTAAAAATTCTTCTCATAAGAAGACAAGTAAAAGAGAATAGCCTAAAAGGCAGTCTATCAATTAGTGGAAAGAATCTAGAAGAAAGTGGTCTAATAGGCCTACTTACTCAAATAAAGCCAGAAGAATCGCTTTAACTAAAGGAAAAGGAGATGCTATTTGCTACACTTGCGGATAAAAGGGTCACTATAGCTCCAATTGTAAAAAGAAAAAGAAGATAAACAAGCTTGAAATAGACGACAAGATCAAAAGACAGATTGCTGAGATTATCTTAAATGATGAATCTGCAGAAGAAGAAGAAGATTACATCTATGAGTCATCATCCACTTCGGCAACCGAAGATGACAAGTAAGAAGATAATGATTGTGAATATGACTATTACAAAGCCATCATAAAAATGAATGGATTATACTTAAATGTCTTGACAAAAGAATAAGATTTTTTTCTTGATACCATCGATAAAATTGATAACCCAAAAAAGAAGAAATAAGCTTTACCTAGATATATAGCTATAACTAAAGAGTCACCTACCTCTTCTGAAAGAAGAGAGCTGCAAGGAATACAAAGATAGTTGCAACAACATAACCAGAGATATTCCTTTAATAAAATCCTAAAACGGATTAAAACTATTCCTAAGAATTAGGAACCTATGATTAAGGATCTTTAAAAGGAACTCAATCAAACAAAAAATAATCTTAAAGATCTTAAAACTAGAGTTCAAATACTCGAGTGCTATCAAGGACAATACTCTATTGCTCATTCAGAAGCAGAAGAAGAACCTGAAGAATTTATCAATCTTCTTGGTAAAATTCCCACAAGATCTAAAATACCAATAGAGGAAATTGATCCTACAATCGATATTACTAATATGCAATTTATTAATTCCATTGATAAAATAATTAATCAAAAATGGTACTCAAAGGTAACCATTGTCATCAACAAGGAATATATTTTCACAATTGAAGCATTAATTGACTCAGCAGTTGATTTAAATTGTATCGGCGTAGGAATTATCCCTACAAGGTATTTTTCTAAAACAACCCAAGTTCTTAATATTGCAAATGGGGGAAGGTTGTCAATTAACTACAAACTGTCTAATACAACAATATGCAATAAATGGATATGCTTAGAAACTACATTCTTACTTAGTAAAGATTTATCTAGAATGGTTATCTTAGGCACTCCATTTTTTTCAATGTTATATTCGTTTAAAGTTACGGAGGAAGGAATTATGTCCAACATCAAGGGGTAGGATATATGCTTTTCATTCTCAAAGGAACCAAGTTGCTTGGAAATTAATAACCTTAAATGTAAGGTAAATGAAAAGGAAAAGTTTTTGTATTCTCTTAAAGAGGAAGTCGGCCACAAAGTTCTAAAGGAAAAAATAATGGCAGAAAATATGAACTGATAAATGAATAATGCTTATCAATTAAAGCAAAAAAGCAAATTAAGAATCAAATTAGTAGTACAAAATATGGTCAATAATGTTGTGATAAAATCTTAAACGAAAATTATAATATAGGATGTTCTACACCAAGAAATAAAAAATCATATGAGAAAAGAAAATTTAAGTGGAAGCATTGGAAAAAAGGAACAAACTTTTTTCAAAAATAAAAAAAACATATTAGAAAACAAAACCCTAAATGAAAAACTACTTTAAAGAAAAAATGTAGATGTTAGATCTCTAATGAAGAAAATCATTATGACCTAAATGTCCTAAAAAAGAAAAAGAAAATACAAAAAAAAAGATTATCAAAACTTTAGAAATAAATGAATTAGAAATTCAATATGGGAATAAATTTATAATATAGAAGAAATAATATATGAAGTAAAAAATGAAGAAAAAATTGAGATGATATTTAAGATGCAAGAACGATCAAGTTCTACAATCAAAATAAATGAAACTACTATTAGATAATTATAAAATGTAATATTAAAACATATTATGAGAGAAGAAAAAACCAAACAAAAGGTTCAAATATATATATATATATATTGACCAAATTTAAAATTTTCTGAGAAAAAGTTTTTGAATAATTTGTTAGAAATTCTAATGCTAAATGTACAAAAGACCGAACAATTGAAATACAAATGTTCGATAAAAAGAAAGTAGAAAGATGAAACAAAATTATCTAGAAATTAAATATGTTCACATAGGTTTAATTCAGTAATTTTTGATGGAAGAATAAAAGATCAATTACAATAAGTAATAGGTGGTATACAATCAAACTTAGTAAATAAAATTGTTTGGTTTAACATAAGATCAAATTTCCTTATATCTATAACAAATCATAATATAAATAATTTAATAAAGATGAAAATTTAACTTAAAAATTTAATTATAGATTGTCAATCTCAAAGTTTAGTTAATGAAAAACCATCCATGAATTAATAAAATTTCATGAAATTTCAACAAAAGAAGTTGATAAATTTTTTGTAGAATTATTTGAACCAAGATCTTATGAAACAAAAATTCAATCCTCACTAATTAATTAGAAAGATTTAAAAATACTAAAACAATAATCATTTACAAATCTCATAGATAATCCTAGACATAAAAATCTTTCAATAATAGAAATGAAAGTTGCAAGAAATCAAGTATATTTTAAAAACAAAAATTATGTTCATAAAGATTGACAAACTTCTGAACAAGATTGGAAAAACTTTAAATAAAAAACAAGAATTAGTGAATCATCTTCTAAACCTAAAAATAATTCTAATAAAATTATTGATATAAAAAATGTTCAAATTCTAATATTAACTAGAACTAACCAAAAAAGGAGGAAATCCTTCACACACAAATTTAACATATCCAAGTAGATAAAGAAGAAATAATCTTCTCACTAAGTTATGAAAAAAATATATTATAATTATGTGTTATGATATTTTAATTTTTCAAGTTATAAACTTTTGATTAATATATATGCAATTGTATGTTCTTGTAGATCAATTGCAATTCCTTTAAAAAAAATGAATACTCGTAAAAAATCCTATTTTAGTTAGAGGAATAGATGGAAAAGAAACCTTCAATTAATATAAAACCAAAAAATAGCTATTTGGTTTGATGATAAAAAATTCATTATTGCTAAAATATTATATTTTCCTAATATATATGTAGATTTTATCATAAGAAATAATTTTATGACAAATTATTATCTAATAAAAATTAATCATAATTCTATATCTTTCAATTTATATAAAGAACTTATAAAAATTTCACTTTTATAATAACATAAGTATAAATACAATAAAAAATTTACGCCAATCAAGCATAATAATTGCACACTACATATTAATCAATTAGAAGAAACTCATTGGTTATATAAAATTTTAAAAGAAAATTTTAGTGAAGATCCACTTAAACTTTGGTCTAAAAATCCTAGATATTGTATTTTAGAATTATGTGATCTTAATATTATTATTCGAGTTAAAACAATGATCTATACTAGATAAGATTTAGATAAATTTGATAATCAAATAAATAAATTATTAAATAAAAAATTAATTAAACAATTTAAAATTTTGAACTCTAGTCTAGCTTTTATGCTAAGAAACCCTAATGAAATAAAAAGAGTAAAAGCTCAAATTGTTATTAATTACAAAAGATTAAATGAGCATTTAAAATTTAATGGATATTTTATTCCTAGAAAAGATGTATTAGTTAATCAAATTAAAAGAGTTAATTTTTTTAATAAATTTTCTTATAAATTTAGATTTTGGCAAATCAAATTAACAAAGAGTCAAAACTATTGACATTTTTTAGTATACAAAGAGGACATTATCAATATAATGTAATACCTTTTGAATTAAATATAATCACACAAGTTTATCAAAGATGGATGGATATCATCTTTGAAGATCATAAATAATTTTTTGTGATATATATTGATGACATTTTTGTTTTCTCTAAAATCATAGAAGAACATAAGAAATGCTAAAAAATATGGAGAAAATTTTCAAAAGCATGAAATAATTTTATCTCCAAAGAAAATAAAAATAGAGAAAACATCTATTGAATTCTTATGAATGTTTTAAATCAATCAGACATAAAACTTCAAAAACATATTATATCAAAAGTAAAAAAAAGTTAGAAGAAATTCATGACAAAAAACAACTATAAAGATTATTAAGAATTCTTAATTATAAAAGAAATTTTATAAAGAATCAGAGGTTATTCTTATAAATAAATTAAATAAAAATACTAAATTCTTATGATATGAAAATAAGTCCTAAAAGAAGAAATCTATTTTCCTATATAAGATGATAAATTAATCTTTAAAATAGATGTTTCTGATTTTTTATAGGATTATGTCTTAAAAGCCATTCCATCAAAGAAATGGGAGGAAAAAAGATCTGATACCAATACATGGTTTCCTAAGCAAATATTAGTTGTTATTTTTAGCAAATAACGAGGACAATAAACATATATATCTATAGAGATGTTACGAGAATTAGGAGGTATAACTCTAATATTATAAGAGTAATGAATTTGCATATAGATAAAGAAACTAACCTTATTATTATGAAAGTAAACCAATATTACAATATAATAGTATTTTACAAAGAAAAGTAAAAAGGATTTTATTATTATTACTTATGTCTCTAGTGCATTGCTCGAGACTCATATTTATAGATTTAAAATTTTGAATTTCAATGGGTATCAAATCCATTTGAATTCTCTAGTTCTAACAAATTCCTTACATTTGCTAGATAAAGGTGCAATCGTACAAATGTTATCTATCAAATTTTATTGTGGTCTACTACGCTTCCATAGTAATGATTATATTATAGAGTTTTTCGTTAGTAACACTTAGCAGACTATAAGTATCTTGACAAAACGATCTCATATCGTCTATATAGAGTGATATCTCATATGGAACATATAAATTATTTCTTCTGACAAGATTCTCTATTATCTTTAGATCTGTTATAAATAATGGGGAGCTCTGTAACAAACAATCTTTTGCATATGTTACTATGATTGACAAAAGGTTTTTATCTCAAACTTTTGGGGACATCTTATTTAAATGAGAGGATAAGAGGTCATTCATGGTAACAGATAACAAAAGGTTGTTTGTTATAAAGCTTCTTATTATTTATGACATATCTGAAGAACAGACAAGACAGTCAAAAAAGATAATAGAGAATCTTGTCAGAAGAAATAATTTAGATGTGCACTCTATGCAAAAGATATGAAATCTTTCTATCAAGATACTCATAATCTATTGAGTGTTGTTGACAAAGAATTCTACAATATAATCAATGTTATGAAATCATAGTGGATCACGACAAAAGTTAACAGGTAACATTTATACAACTGTACATTTATACAAGAAATCTACGATAACTAAATAATTCAAATTGATTTAAAACCCATTGAAATGTGAAATCTATAAATAGGAGTCTCTACTAATACACTAGAGACATAAGCAATAATAATAATAAAATCCCTTGTAATAGTTTCTAAAAAATTAATAGTGCTTCTCTTTGTAAAATAAAATCCCTATAATTTGTGCTAGATTCTTCACCATCTCATCTTTTGCTTTTCTAGTGATCATAACCAGGTGACAAAAAAGATGCAAGCATAAAAAAATATCAAACATAAATATGCAGAGATGTACAGGACATCTAAGTGCAAAGCAAGATGGTAAAGATGGAACGAAGAACTATGATCTCACCATAGTAGCACCAATAATCCATGAGGGGTATAAATCAGTAACGATATATATCAATGTATTGCTGCATTGCTTCTTCTTGAGGAATAACACCCAACTTTTGCCACCCTTGCCTATAATAATAGTACATTTAGAAATAACTTTCATCATGAAAACATTGTTCCAATATCTCTAAAGCAATCTTAGAAATCATAAATAATATGGAATAAATAGTTTAATACCCCTTTTGGTCATAAAGTTGGAGTCAAAAGATAAGTCTTAATCCATTAAAATGACGGAGGAACAAAATGTTAATATTATGTCTGAGGTTGAAGTAGAAGAAGTACTAAAAGTATTAAATCAAGTAAATGGTGACACGGGAATGGAAGTTAACAAATTGGTTACCCCAATACCAATTTATAACTCCAACCCTTATTACCCTCAGAGATCTCCAATCTATTTACAGATTGAAGAACCCTTACAACTAAGTCCTAGGTACCGCAAAAATCAACTCCATGAATGGAATATTGATTGTATATCAGATTATCAAACCATTAGAGTTATTAAAAATATGTTAATCTATGCTATAGTAATTATGTTTGATAAATCCTCTGATAAAAGAGCAACCATAGTTATTGTCTCAGGATTTGTTAGTTGATTACAGGCCTGGTGGGATAATTATCTCCAACAGTTACAAAAGGATGAAATCCTTAACGCTGTTAAAGAACAGCCTGGTGAAAATGAAGAACCTTACAGGGTGGAAGACGCAGTTAACAGACTAGTCCTTATAATTTGTTTGGATTTTGTGGGAACAAGTAGAATGCAAATGGATCGAAATCATGAATAGTTAATAAACTTAATATGTCAGACATTATCACATTTTAAATGGTATAAAAATGTCTTTCTACATTATTTGGAAAGAAAAATTCATTTTGGGACTTCCTATATTATTTGCAAATAAAATCTGTTCTTATTTTCATGCAAAGCATGAAGGTGTTATTCCATATGAACTCTACACATATGAAGAGCATACAACAGAAGTGGTCAGCCAAGGTTTACAACTTTGCAATGACCTAAAACTCCAAAGGCAAATGAGTAAGGAGAAACTCCAAAACAAACAAGCCTTAGGAGACTTTTGCCAACAGTATGGTTACACCAATATACTTAAAGATTCTTCTCACTTCTTACAAGAAGATAAGTAAAAGAGAACATCCTAAAAGGAAGTCTATCAATCGGTGGAAAGAATCTAGAAGAAAGTGATCTAACAAACCTACTTATTCAAATAAAGCCAGAAGAACCACTTTAACTAAAGCAAAAGGAGATGCTATTTGTTATACTTGCTGATAAAATGGTCACTATAGCTCCAGCTATAAAAAGCAAAAGAAGATAAACGAGCTTGAAATAGACGACAAGCTCAAAAGATAGATTGTTGAGATTATCTTAAATGATGAATCTGTAGAAAAAGAAGAAGATTACATCTATGAGTCATCATCCACTTCGACAACCGAAGATGACAAGCAAGAAGATAATGATTGTGAATATAGCTATTACAAAGTCATCATAAAAATGAATGGCTTAGACTTAAATGTCTTAACAAAAGAAGATGATTTTTTCTTGATACCATCGATAAAATTGATAACCCAAAAAAGAAACTTTAGCCAGATATATAGCTATAGTTAAAGAGGCACCTACCTATTTTGAAAGAAGAGAGCTGCAATGAATACAAAGATAGTTGCAACAACATAACCAGAGATATTCCTTTAATGAAATCCTAAAACGGATTAAAACTATTCTTGAGAATTAGGAACCTACGATTAAAGATCTTCAAAAGGAACTTAATCAAACAAAAAAGATTCTTAAAGATCTTAAAACTAGAGTTCAAATACTTGAGCTCTATCAAGGACAACATTATATTGCTCTTTCAGAAGTAGAAGAAGAACCTGAAGAATTTATCAATCTTCTTGGTAAAATTCCCATAAGATCTAAAATACCAATAAAGGAAATTGATCCTACAATCGATATTGGTTATATGAAATTTATTAATTCCATTGATAAAATCATTAATCACAAATGGTACTCAAAGGTAAAAATTGTCATCAACAAGGAATATATTTTCACAATTGAAGCATTAATTGACTTAGCAGTTGATTTAAATTGTATCAGCGAAGGAATTGTTCTTACAAGGTATTTTTCTAAAACAACCCAAGTTTTTAATACTGCAAATGGGGGAAGGATGCTAATGAACTACAAAATGTCTAATACGACAATATGCAATAAAGGGATATGCTTAGAAACTACATTCTTACTCAGTAAAGATTTATCTATAATGGTTATCTTAGGTACTCCATTTTTATCAATGTTATATCCATTTAAAGTTACGAAGGAAGGAATTATGTCTAACATCAAAGGGTATGATATATGCTTTTCATTCTCAAAGGCACCAAGTTGCTTGGAAATTAATAATCTTAAAAGTAAGGTAAATGAAAAGGAAAAGTTTTTGTATTCTCTTAAAGAGGAAGTCGGTCACAAAGTTCTAAAGGAAAAAAATAATGGCAAACAACATGAACTGATAAATGAATAATGCTTATCAATTAAAGCAAAAAATAAAATTAAGAATCAAATTAGTAGTATAAAATATGGTCAATAATGTTGTGATAAAATATTAAACGAAAATTATAATATAGGATGTTCTACACCCGGAAATAAAAAATCCTATAAGAAAAGAAAATTTAAGTGGAAGCATTGGAAAAAAAAGAAACAAACTTTTTTCAAAAATAAAAAAACATATTAGAAAACAAAAACCTAAATGGAAAACTACTTTAAAGAAAAAATGTAAATGTTAGATCTCTAATGAAGAAAATCATTATGACCTAAATGTCCTAAAAAAGAAAAAAAAATACAAAAACAAAGATTATCAAAACTTTAGAAACAAATGAATTAGAAATTCAATATGGGAATAAATGTATAGTATAGAAGAAATAATATATGAAGTAAAAAATGAAGAAGAAATTGAGATGATATTTATGATGCAAGAACGATCAAGTTCTACGATCAAAATAAATGAAACTATTATTAGATAATTATAAAATATAATATTAAAAGATGTTATGCGAGAAGAATTAACTTATACTCAAATACAACTTGAAAATATAGAACAAACCAAACAAAAGGTTTAACAAGAATATATATATATATATATATATATATTGACCAAATTTAAAATTTTTCGTAAAGAGTTTTTGAACAATTTGTTATAAATTCTAATGCTAAATATACAGAAGAAGACAGAACAGTTGAAATACAACTGTTCGATAAAAAGAAAGTAGAAAGATGGAACAAAATCATCTAGAAATTAAATATGTTCACATAGGTTTAGAATAAGTAATAGTGTGGTATACAATCAAATTTAGTAAATAAAATTTTTTAGTTTAACATAAGATCAAATTTCCTTATATTTATAACAAATCATAATATAAATAATTTAGCTAATGAAAAACCATCCATGAATTAATAAAATTTCAAGAAGCTTCAACAAAAGAACTTGATAAATGTTTTATAGAATTATTTGAACCAAAATCTTATGAAACAAAAATTCAATCCTGACTTATTAATTAGAAAGATTTAAAAATACCAAAACAATAATCATATACAAATCTCATAGATAATCCTAGACATAAAAATCCTTCAATAACAGAAATGCAAGTCGTAGGAAATCCATGTATATTTTAAAAACAAAAATTATGTTCATAAATATTGACAAACTTCATATTCTGAACAAGATTGAAAAAACTTTAAATAAAAAACAAGAATTGTTGAATCATCTTTTAAACCTGAAAATAATCCTAATAAAATTATTGATATAAAAAATGTTCAAATTCTAATATTAACTAGAACTAACCAAAAATGAGGAAATCCTTCACACACAAATTTAACATATCAGAAGAAATAATATTCTCACTGAGTTATGAAAAAATATATATATTATAATTATGTGTTAGGGTATTTTAATTTTTCAAGCTATAAAGTTTTGATTAATAAAGGCCCAATTTTATGTTCTTGTAGATCAATTGCAATTCCTTTAAAAAAAATGAATACTTATGAAAAATCCTATTTTAGTTAGAGGAATAAATGGAAAAGAAACTTTCATTTAATATAAAATTAAAAAAGATAGCTATTTGGTTTGATGATAAAAAAATTCATTATTCTTAAAATATTATATTTTCCTAATATACATGTAGATTTTATCATAATAAATAATTTTATGAAAAATTATTATCTAATAAAAATGAATCATAATTCTATATCTTTCAATTTATATAAATCATTTTTACAATAATATAAGTATAAATATAATAAAAAATTTGTGTTAGTCAAGCATAATAATTGCACACTACATATTAATCAATTAGAAGAAACTCATTTATTATATAAAAGTTTGAAAGAAAATTTGAGTAAAAATCCACTTAAATTTTGGTCTAGAAATCTTAGATTATGTAATCTTAATATTATTATTCAAGTTAAACCAATTATCTATACTAGATAAGATTTAGATAAATTTGATAATAAAATAAATGAACTACTAAATAAAAAATTAATTAAACAAACTAAAATTCTGCACTCCAGTCTAGCTTTTATGCTAATAAACCTTAATGAAATAAAAAAAGTAAAAGCTCCAATGGTTATTAATTACAAAATATTAAATAAGCATTTAAAATTTAATGGATATTTTATTCTTAAAAAAGATGTATTAGTTAATCAAATTAAAAGAACCAATTGTTTTTAATAAATTTGCTTATAAATTTAAATTTTGACAAATCAAATTAACAAAGGAGTCAAAATCATTGACAACTTTTAGATACATTATCAATATAATGTAATACCTTTTGAATTAAATATAACCACACAAATCTATCAAAAATGGATGGATAACATCTTTGAAGATCATAAAGAATTTTTTGTGATATATATTGATGACATTTTTGTTTTCTATAAAATCGTAGAAAAATACCAAAAATGCTAAAAAAATATGAAAAAAAATTCAAAAACATGAAATAATTTTATCTCCAAAGAAAATAAAAATAGAGAAAACATCTATTGAATTCTTAAGAATGTTTTAAATCAATCAAGGATAAAACTTTAAAAACATATTATATCAAAAGTAAAAAAAAAATCATAAGAAATTCGTGACAAAAAACAACTATAAAAATTATTAAAAATTCTTAATTATAAAAGAAATTTTTTAAAGAATTTATCTCAAACAGAGATTATTCTTATAAATAAATTAAATAAAGATACTAAATTAATATTATTTAAAAATTACAAGTCCTAAAAGAAATAAAAGAGAAAATAAAAAACCTTCTAAAAATCTATTTTCCTAAATAAGATGATAAATTAATCCTGAAAATAGATGTTTAAGATTTTTAATGAAATTATGTCTTAAAAGCTATTCTATCAAAGAAATGGGAGGAAAAATATCTAATACCAATACATGATTTTCTGAGCGGATATTAATTATTATTTTTAACAAATAACGAAGACAATAAACATATATATCTATAGGAGTGTTACGAGAATTAAGAAATATAACTCTAATATTATAAGGGTAATAAACTTGTATAAGAATAAAGAAATTAACCTTATTATTATAAAAATAAACTAATATTACAATAGAATAATATTTTACAAAAACAAAAAAGCTCAGCCATCGATGTTACTAATATTTTGATTCACAGATAACAATAAAACTAAAATAAAACAAACAACTTATTAATAACATAAATGGCGCTCCTAATATAATCTCCTACATTAGTTAATTTACCCTAAATTTCCAATAATATGGGACTAAATCGGCGTTTTTCCCTTAAGCAGTTGTGAAAACCTTACAAATCATTTCCAGATTCCCCTTCATAAACAAAGCTCCTGAAAACCGGTTTCATTGGCCCCCTATAATCTATGCTAGATTCTTCACCATCTCATCTTTTGCTTTTCTAGTGATCATAACCAGGTGACAAAAAAGATGCAAGCACAAAAAATATCAAACATAAATATGAAGAGATGTACAGGACATCTAAGTGCAAAGCAAGAGGATAAAGATGGAAGGAAGAACTATGATCTCACCACAGTAGCACCAGCAATCCATGAGGGATATAAATCAGTAACGATATATATCAATGTATTGCTGCATTGCTTCTTCTTGAGGCATAGCACCCAACTTCTGCCACCCTTGCCTATAATAATAGTACATTCAGAAATAACTTTCATCATGAAAACATTGTTTCAATATCTCTAAAGCAATCTCAGAAATCATATATAATAGGGCATACATAGAGACAATTATTCACCCAAGAATCCTAATTGATGCAAAATGTAATTTTGTAACGCACTGAAATTATAAGATTAGGGACAACCCTACGCCTGCCCCTTTTTTTATGAGCAAAGAAAAATGCTGTGCCCGGTTCGCCACTTTTTCTGCCGTTTTGGCAAGGAATGAAAAATTAAGGTATTAATTTCAAAAAGAAAATCACATTGACATACCTTTTACGGATTTACCAACATGTTTATTTAAGAGAGCAAGCACTCTTGCTCTATGATTTAAGGAAAATGATAATTTTACACTGTAATTTTTTTTTTTAAATGATACTTGTCACAAATGTTGGAACTGCCTAAAGAGCGAAGAAATGAAGATTTGACTTTGGCAATATAAAGAAGCATCAACAAATGTTGTATGGAGGGAGGGTCTTACATGCTTTGCAGAGTCAACAACTTGTTTGGCACTGTGAAAAACACACCATTGTAAGATCTTACAATGTATATCTAGAGGTCAGACGATTAATTTTACTCTTACAATTGATATTTTATAAGATTAAATATATTTTTTTATGAAAAATATTAGTTGAATTTCAAGAAAATTATACGTCATTTAAACTTATAACTTAAAATAATAAAAGAAAAAACTTATCGTCAAAATAATAAAACACGAGAAAATATATATCTAACTCTATAAAAAAAAAAGAGAAAATTAAACAAGTAACACAATAATTTGAGAACATCTCCTGAGCCGTAAAATGTCATGCTATATCCCCAAAATCCTTAGTAACAGTTGACAAAAGTTTTCCAATTATAACATTGCTTGCTCAAATGAGCATCCAGGAACATATAATACGTTTTAAGTGCTTTTATTTGAAGCATATAAAAAATGACAACTTAAGACGTATATATGTCTGGAATACTCATTTGAGCAAGAAACATTCAAAGAGGAAATAAAACAAAAATGAAAATTTCAAGTACTCCTTTCTATCCAAGCCTAGCTCTTTGTCTCTCTCTAATGTCATAAATATAGTGTTTAGATGAACCAATGAGTAGTGATCATGTGGAATCCTATGCCATGTTATATATAGAAGAAGTCCCATAAAGCGTATAAAAGTACCAAACCTAACTAACCAGCAATTGGAACATAACTATTTTAGATCTTAGAGATGTAGTAGTGTTAATTAAGTTGAAAATAAAGCATTGAATATATTTTTATGTTTATAATATAATATTAATTTGTTGCCGTCTAGCTACCACACTTTAAAGTTGAATTAAAGTCGTTGCTTCATATATAAATAGTTTGTTGAATTTGTTTTATATTATAACTTGGGAGTGTGAATTAAAAAGGAAAAGGGGATTTACGTATGAGGTAGTTCAAAATTCAAATTGGAGGCCAGGAGATGGTGGTAGTGTTGATATTATTGATAAGCACTTATGCTGAAGAATCGTTGGTGTAGTTTTAAAGCATGGAATGACAGCTAGAGTTAGATAGGAGGAACCAGCTACCAAACTTCTCCCACGAAACCATTTTTAATTAATTCAGAGCAAAAAAGAAAACATTTTTAATTAAAAAAATATAATGTTAATTCACCTAATTAATAATGCCTTGAGTTGTATAATTCCTATTGAAAACTAAAGGAAACTCCTAATTTAGTAGCTAGCTAGCTACGACTCTTGCTAAATGTTAAAACAATGTTATAAAAAGCTTAGCTAAAAAAATCATACTGGCTACTTTTGTGTCAAGAAGGGACATGCTTAAATTCTGTTGATGAAAAAATTTAATGCGCATCCAGGGAATCGAACCCTGGTCAGTACCGTGGGAGGGTACTATGATACCACTACACCAGATGCGCTTTCTATTCCTTACTCTACCATTTGATTTTAAATAAAACTATTTTCATCGTAAACATCAACAACACACTATGAAGAGTTGATGAAAAATGTATCCTTATATTACCACCTTCGTTTTTCTAATAGCTCTAGTTAACTAAGTACCGTCAAGTTCATGTTAGTTATGGTAAAAGTGTAACTTAACTCTTATATATATTACATATAAGGTTTGATATTTTATATTATTAAATTAGTAGTCTCATATTTAACAAAATTACATCGATCTAATTTAAAAAAAACTTAATTTATAGAAGGATAATTTTATCTTTATGAAAATATTTATTATTTTATATATAAATTTTATTTATTTTTATTCATTTTAATACGAAAATATTTCATACCAATCTTACAATTAACGTTAATCTCTATCATTCTCTTCGTCTATACTTGATATCTCTTTATTCTTTTATCAATCAATTAACCTTCACTATTTATTATAAAATAATTCAAAGTTGTATTTTTTTTATTGAATCTATAGTTATGTAATTACCAATTCATTTTAAGTATTCATCTTTATCTTTAACTGTCATTACCACCACTCTTATTTCATTGACCCTTTTATCTTTTTTAATCACCTTATATTCAATCAAATTTAAGATAAAAGTGGTTTTGATAAAAAAAAATATGATAGTCAAAAAAGGATAAGAGATTAAGAAAATTTGAGATATTGAGTTAAAGGTAATCACAATTATTGATAGAGATGATGGTTAACTAAATTTAATTTCAACAAAAGTGTATTTTTAGATTGTTTTGCACCAAACAACAAGAGTGGTTGATGGAGGAAAGAATTAGGTGATGTCAAGAGTGGTTGATGGTTGTTTTCATATGAATGGACAGGAAAAAAAGAGAAAATAATAAACAATAAATATTTATATAAAGAAAAAAATTGTCCTATAAATTAAGTTTTTAAAAACAAATTTAACCACTTTTTGTTAAATATGAAGGCTACTAATATATCAATTATGATAAAAAAATATATATGTATCTTTTATCTAATAAAACTACCTTTAAAGTATCAAACTCCTAATTATCTGTTACTATGTTGTACTAATATTATCTAAAAAATGACAAAAAGAAAAAAAGCAAGTGAGTTCACTTAGGTCTAGCAGTTTCTCTTTTTTAACTACGTTTAAACGAAACTGTCATAGATCACGAATGATGTGCCAGTATAGTATGATATATGTAGTACAATTGTACCACAAACACATCAAATTATAAACTGACAATTTTATGTTCAGGCTCTTGTAATATTTCAAAGCTTAAAACCATATATCGACAGTGCTAACATGTTAAGGGCAGGGTACTTAAGTTGTACTCTATCAATCACCAAGATGAAAGGCTCTAGAAATAGATAAACCTTGCTTATCCTACAATATAGTTTCAACTTCCTCATCGTCTACATTCTCAAAAAGACAAGAACTGGCTGCTTATAGGGGAAGAGTCAGTAGATGGTTCATGGTGTTTTAGAAGGAACAAGTACCAGAATAGGAAATACATAATGATCACGATTCACAAATAGCAATTACTTCCTTCTATTTCTCAGTCAAAATTAGAAGAAAAAGTAGACATACTATCATTGTAAACTAGACATAATTTGAATTTCTTTTCAACGAGTATATCTATGACTAGAACTACCAATATAAGATAGCATCCTCATTCATAAAAAATTTCTATCATCGGCATCCCAAAAAAGTTCTTCCTTCCTCACTGACGGTCTTATTTGTACAAAGCTTTTGAAGATCAATGTAGCCTATAATGGTGTCCTCAAAAACTGCATCTTCTAGCTGCGCTTCATCAAATGTGGAGCCTGACAGTACTGTATTTTTAAACATGGCTCCTTTCAGATTAGCTTTCTTAAAATTAACCCTATCCAAAACTGCATTTGAGAAGTCCACGTCTGCATAGAATTTTAGATTCATTATTGTCTCATTATATTGATCATAGCATTCACAAATACACAAGAGACTGTCGACCCAGTAATGTTCTGTTTGAGTATATTTATTTAGTCTGTCAAATGTTTACATGTCTGGATTGTAATAGTTAGGAACATCTAGAACAGGTTTCAATACCTTTTGCCCCTATTGTCCTTACGTGGTTAGATCAATTATGCTGCAAAAGAAATCATTTAATTTTGTGAAGAGAAGATGCAAGTGCTTCTTCGATAGTAAAAATACTCAGTTGTAGAATCAATGGGTGTGGATTAAACCAGAAGAAGGGTGCAGAGGGATATGCCTTTGACAAAGTAGAAGAAAATAAATGGAGGGAAAGAGGGAATTACCCTTGAAGCTAGCTCCAACTGCATAAGCCTTTGACATGACTACTTCAGACATGTCTGCCCCATCAAATTTTGCATCAGACATCAGTGCTGCTGCAAGAGACTTTCCTTTTAAATTGGATTTGTCATTTGAGTAATCACAGAATCGGAGATCGATTGGCTTGTCGTACACACCATTTGCTTGACCTATCGTGTTTCCAACAAATGCACGCTCGCATCTGTTGGGATCAGTTGACAATGGAGGCAGTCTCTGCATTTAATTTCAATCAGTTAAGTTATATTTTCTATTATAATTCACTTATACTAATCTTATACTTCACTTGTATTAAACTTGTATTATTTCACTTGTATTATTTCACTTGTATTACACTTGTATTACACTTTTACTATTTCACTTTTATTACACTTACAATCCTATAAATAGGGTTCTATGTGTACACTTTTACTATTTCACTTGTATTAAACTTGTATTATTTCACTTGTATTATTTCACTTGTATTACACTTGTATTACACTTTTACTATTTCACTTTTATTACACTTACAATCCTATAAATAGGGTTCTATGTGTACATTTTAAAACACACAAATACAAACATTAAATCATTCTTTCTTCTTATCTCTCTATACTGTTATAATATCAGATATGTTGAGTGTACTTGGAATCATCGTCATTATCATGAGTGACTCAAACAGAGTATTATGGAGAAATACAGACACTAAATACAATTACTCAAGAATTACAGAAAGGGACAGATCCTGATCATAACTAAGATTAGGGTTATTGAAGAATGCGACACAAAACCTGATTAGCAGCAATGACAGGTGTTGAGGCAGATGACACAACCCAAGCAGCAAGTAGTCCATAAGCTACATTCTTAAGTTGATTGGTAACAGACAAATTTTCCTTTAGTTCAGGAACATTCCTAGATGCTTCACCAAACACAAAATCAAATCAAATTACCAATCAGCACAGTAAATTAAAAACCCAATCAGACCATAATCAAACGTATAAAGAAAAATTCTGACAAATATTCAAGAACCCATTTGAAGTTTCAAACAATCCAAAATTTAATCAAAAAATAAACACAAATACGGTCATTTCTGTTCAAACAATATTACAATTACCCCATAAAACGAAAAATATAAGATTACCAGAGCAATAGATACGAGTGGGCTTTTTTAAACGAAGATAGCTAACGTTGTGGCAAAGTAGGAGTGAGGCCGTTGCCATTTTTATTTTTTCTTTGGCTTTGGGACTCAGAGCATGACACGTCGATTACCAGAGCAGTAGATACGAGTGGGGGGGTTTAAAACGAAGATAGCTAATGCTTCTGTCTTCTTATCCCTTTTTCTTTTCTTTATTTGGGGCTAAATCCTGTCTTCTTATCCCTTATTTCTTTCGTATTGATATCAACGCTATATGGATGACGGGGCATGACACGTCGGAAAATGTCATTTTTTAAGCATAAAAGTTTAATAATACTTATTGTGGTCGGCAACAACAAATTTATATTATATATTTGTTTAATAAAACGATCGTAGAGGTTAGATAAGTATATTAATTTTTATAACTATTAATATATATATATATATATATTAGTAGTTTTATAATTTATCAAAAATAAATATTTTATTTTCTTAATTTATAATTTGATATTACTAATTTTATTATTATAAAAAATAAATTTTTTTAATCTTATAATTTATTAAAATTGAAATTTCTAATCCATCAACACTATAAAAATAAAGATTTATAATACATAACTTTCATAAATAATAATATTATAGATGTTTAATTCAAAAATTACAATATTAAAGAACTCATTTTAAAAAATTATAAAATCTGTAATACTTAATCTAATAATTATAAAATTAAATAACTAGTAGACTCTTAGTACCAAACACCCTATTTTTTATATATAAAAAGTGTAAATCTTTTGATCGACTATCGGTATTATTTTTTATCAATAAATATCAAAATATTTATATGATAAAAATATATTTTATATTTTTTGTTAATTTTTTTATAAATTAATATCAGAGATACTTCAAGCTTTAAAGAATCTTCAAAAATACTTTTGAAACATAACAGAAGTTAAATCTAACAAAAGTGAATAGTAATATTCTTAAAATGGAAGAACAAAAATAAACCATGAAATAATAGACATAGAAACGGAAGATATCTCAATATGTTTTTCACAAGAAATGGTAATAAGTAAATTTTTTTTGAATAAATTCAAAAAATTAAATTAAATCTTAAAGAAAAAGATGAATTTAAAGATCTATCATTTTTATTAAGAAAATTATTCCTATAAAAAACATAATTTATTATGGCATAAGTAATAAAAAAATGAGTATTAAGATTATAGATGCAAAAGAAATGTATAATATATCATTAATTGATTAAAAAATTATATTAAACAAGCTATCAAAAATTTCTCATAAAGATAAAGAAAAAAATTGATACATCCATTTAGATGGAATTTAAATATTAATAAAAACTCATTTTAGAGAATGAATAGATACACCAATAAAAATAATATTATTAGATAACAGAATAATAAATAGAAAATGATGCCTCATTATGAATGATTCTGATAACTTAGGATACCAAAAATTAAAATTTATAACATATCCTAGATTTGCTATTAATATACATGATAAAAATCTAAATTAAATATTAAGTATAGTTTATGAATTTAAAAGAGGAGAATTAATGAAAGAAAAAAATCATCAATTTTCAATATACTATCTAGTAGCATATTCTCTAACAAATAGTTATAATAGTTCAATATACTGACAAAATGAATTTATAGAAATAGACAAAACTTTTAAGAAACTTAGACAAATAATAAAACCAGAAATATTAACAGACATCATAAGAATGAAAATTAAATATCAAAGAAAAACCCTTAATAACAAAAAGAAAAAGTAATGTTGTTAGAAATAATAGCATGTCAAGGTTTACTTTTATAGAACAAGAATGAGAAGCTTCTAATCAAGAAGAAGTTAAAAAACAAGAAAATGAAGTTAAAATAATGAAGACATTAGTTCATGATTGTATATTAGGAAAGAAATAATAATGTTTAGAGATAAAATAAAAATTATGCATTTGGAAGTAAATGGAAGCTTAGTAGGCGTAGCAAAAAATCAAATACAAAATATTTACAGTAAATAATAGATGCACAAAAAGAATTACTGAAGGAAATAAAATGATGTGGTTATAATAAACTACAAGGTATACACAAGAAATTTTCAAAATTAAGAAAAGATGTATACAATATATGTAGAAATAATGAAATAATGGGTCATAATGACTAAAAGAAAAACCACTTAAGAAATCAGATTCCCTGATTCCTAAAAATAAGAAAAGAAAAAATGAAAAACAATCTGATACCACAGATAGAAGAAGATAATCACCTAAAATGGAGGAAGGATTGCATTGGGGAACTAGAGGTAGTATTCCACCATAATTCAAACTTCATGATAATTATAAGTCTGATTTTTTAGATTTAGACTATATAAGAGATAGGAAGAAAGTCTTAGATGCATGGGCTAGTGGTATGAGTATGCTCATACAAACTACCCAAACAAACCCATCAATCTATAGGGTACTTATGACACATAAAATGATAGGAAACGTTAATGTTTGGTTTTCAAACTTAACAGATCAACAAAATTTGTTAATGCAATTAAATACTTTCACTGGAAGAAAATACTTGGATACAGTAATAAATAAAATATACAAATAATTTATTGGAGAAGATAAAGGAGAAATTATCACTGAAGCAAGCGAAAATGAAATCAATGAAGCTAAATGACATCTAACAAATATGAAAATTTGTAACATGTGTTACATTGATTCTTTTATTTATGAATATGAAATGTATTACCATAAATTACCACCTTCTATGCAAACAACTTATAAAGAAATTTTTTCCCAAAAATTACCTAGAACACTGCATAAGACCTTAACAAAAAGTTGGGAACAAAGAAATGGAGAAACTATACCAAATACTCTAAGAGGAAGAATAACAAGCCTTAAAAAATAAATCATTATTAAATGTCAAGAAAGAAAAAAATATAAACAGATAAGAAGAAATGATAAAATCTATTATGATACAAAAGATTTTAGAATACTATGAAAATATGGATGTAATATAAAATTTTATAAACAAAAATATAAATATAAAAAATATAAATTCAGAAAACAAAATTTCCAAAAATATAAAAAGAGATTTAATAAAGAAAACTATAAGAAAAAATATTTTAGAAGAAAGAAGTATAAAACTTCTAAAAATAGAAATTATTATCCTTCAAGAAAGAAAAAATGCATATGTTAGATCTGTAATGAAAAAGGACATTATGCCAATGAATGTCAAGTAAACTTCAACATAAAAAGAAATTTTCACAAAGAGCAAAAAATTTGGAAAAAAAATTCAAAATAGAATTAGAACAAATCGATGAATCTGATATAGATGATACCTATAGTATCTATCTATTAGAAGAAACTAAGAAAGAAATAACTGACTTAGAATATGAACATTCAAATTGTAGATATTTTATCATAAGATGGATGGTTTCCATAGTATTACAAATCTAAATAGTACTTACATTAAAGTAAGACTAAAATTTAAAAGCTATAACACTTATCATTTACATGTATATATAGATATAGGAGTTAGTATATATGTAGCCAGTAAATATGTATTTCTAGAAGTCAACGAGAAATAAGAGCCAAAAGATTTAATTGTAAGAATTGTTAATAATAATACAATAAATCTTAATAAGATATTAAAAGATAATGATATAATAATAGGAGGAGAAAAATTTCACATTCATACCAAATATCAACAAGAAACAGGAGTTGATTTGTTAATAAGAAATAATTTCCTAAACTTATATCAACCTTTCACACAACATTTCGACAAAATAAGTCTCATAACCTTAGAAGAAGATATCATTTATGTCTCAAAATAAGAAAAACTTTAACTGTCTCAAACCCAATATTTATGTAACAACATAAAAAGAGAAAACGTGATAAGATAGAAGACTAACAAAAACCATATTTAGAAAATATTTCATTAGATATAGAAGAGAAACAAAACTCTTTTATTAATAAAATACAAGAAGACAAAACCCTAATAGATATCAAAAAACTATTAAAAACAGTTAGTTTAGAAAATACTTTGGATCCAAAAATAAATAAATCTAAAACAATAGTCAACATAAAATTAAGAGATCTTAACAAGATCATAAGAGTAAAATCAATGATTTATGCTTCAGAATATATGATTAAATTTAGAAAATAAATTCAAGAAATTTTAGAATTAAAAGTCATAATACTAAATAATTCACCCCACTCTAATCCATCATTCTTAGTTGAAAAAAGAAGCTGAGAAAAGAAGAGGAAAAAAAAAGAATAGTAATAAACTTTAAAGCACTGAACAAAGAAACCATTGATGATGGATATTTCATTCCAAAAAAGAAAGAACTATTATCATTAATAAAAGGAAAGAAATATTTCTCGAGTTTGATTGCAAAGGTGGATTTTGGCAAATAAGACTAGATGAAGAATCCCAAAAACTAACAGGATTTAGTTACCCCCAAGGAAAATTCCAATGGACAGTTATACCATTTGGATTAAAACAAGTTCCAAGTATTTTTCAAAGATTTTTAGGATGTTTAACAAATTCAGAGCATATATTAAGAAACTTGAAAAAATGAGAAAACCATTACAAGTAAGATTGAAAAAGATCATATATGAAAATGGATCGAAGAAGATACTCTATATGTGGATAGAGTAAAAGCAAAGGTAAAAACTTTACCAACTTTATACCATCTAAGACCAGATGATAAGATGATAATTGAAACAAATGTTTCACAAGAATATTGGAGAACAATTCTTAAAACAAGAGTAGATGACAAAGATAAATATTTTTATATATATACATTAGGATCTTTTCAAGGTTCATTATTAAATTATCATAGTAATGAAAAAAGAATATTTTGTTGTCAAGAAAGCCATTAAGAAATTTTCAATATATGTTATAAGCTCCAGATTCATAGTTAGAACATATAACAAGAATTTTGGTTATTTTTTAAGAACTAATATTATAGATGATTACAAACACGGAAGATTAGTTAGATGACAATAATGGTTCAACCATTACAACTTTGATGTTGAACATCTTCCAAGCCATAAAAATAACTTAGCTTACTAGGGAATTAACACTTCTAACTATTTTTATGCTTTCAAGAATGTAACATCTTGACATTAAAATCAAGATGAAGGAAAATGGGATAAAAATCCTATAGGAACAACTCGAGCTACTATATCTCGAGAAATCTCTTATGGAGATAGGAAAAAAACAGGAAGAACTTAATTGTTCAAAACAACCTCTGGAGACGAGAAGCTCAAAAAATAAATCTTCATTAAAAGTTCAAAGTGATACTTTTAAAGATAAAAAGGAAGAACCTAACAATTCATAAAAAACTTCTGAAACTATAAAGCTCAATTGGGCATATGAGGTAGAAAAAGAAGAACAAAAAAAGGTTTATGTGGTCTATAATGGCCCAAAACCAGAAATTTATAGCAACTGAGAAGAAGCCATTAAATCTATTCTAAGAATTAATGGAGTAACTCATAGAGTCTTCACCAACAGAATAGAAGCCGAAGGTAGTTATGCCAACTACAAAACACCAAAACTAATAACTCTAGAGGAGATAGTAAGAAATTATTCAGCAGCATTACAACAACAACCAATAGCTTCAAGTAGATTGAAAAATCTTGAAAAAATAGCAAGACCTTCAATGCTATTTAGAGAATCATCTTCTCCAGAGACATCAAAAATAATAAAGCATTCAATGTTATTCAGGGAGATATCCCCTAGAAATACTCCAATCATTGAGGATGAGAAGAACCAATATAGAAACCTCAGCAAACCATAATGATTGAGTCTCTATAACTTGGCTAGAAATTATACCAAGGAACATATTGAAGATATGAAGTTCTATACTATAGACAAGGACTTTCTTGTAGAAAGTAAATTCAATATCTTAGAAGGAGCTGATCCAATATTTGTGTATAAAGCTTTTCATATAGGACTAATAGAAAATATATATCCAGAAATTAATTTAAGTGAGTTAAATTATTTCCCAGAGAATTTTAAAAAAGCAATCAAGAACTTCCAAAGGAAGATTAAAGTAGATGATAAACCTATTTATCTAAGATTTTTCAGTTCATTAATGGACTAGAATGAGGAAGGATGTATTAATCCTTACCATTTCATCAAGATAGGGATTTCCAATACAAATAGAGAAGTTCCCAAACCAAGGGCATTTTTAGAAAATGAATTCAACACAGAAGAACTTTGTGTACTAAGAGGTCAAATGCTAGGACAAATTTACTATGAACCCATAAAGATTGACAATTCTACTAAGATCAAAATAAATTATTCAATTAGTAAAGTCATCGTCATTTCCCACAGTAGCATGACTCTGTTAGAAGAAGATGGTGAAAAAATTACCAAATATGAAATCAATTTTAACTACAACAACTTGAAAATTGGTCGAGAAACAAAGAAGGTATTTTACTGATATGCCAAAAAAGCCACCAAAAACCACAAATACATTCTCTGTATCAAAAATCGAGAAAATGAAAATGCGTCATCATCAACGTTATCAAAAGAACTGTCGGTAGAAAACAAAAAAAATAAAGATAAGAACTATCGACAAAAGACGATAAAAAAAATAAAGATGTAAACCTCACATCTCAGTCGGCAACATGTGATAAGGAAAAAAACAATGCTTATCCTTTAAAGTAAAAAAGAAGACGAATTATTAAAGAAGATAATATAATAATTCTAGTATTATATATGAAGATTTTTTATGCTATAAAAGGAACTTTTATTCTCATTTTAAAGAAAACACGAAAAACTTATTTTTTTTAATTATAATAAAAGTAATTTAAAAATTTATATTCAAAAATTTATTTTTATTTTATAAAATAAAATAATTTTTTTAAAAAAATAACAATTATTATTCAATAATTAATATTATTATATATTTATTAAATTTAAGTCGATATATATATATATATATATACAAAACTAATATTTAAAAAAATTGAGAAAATCCATTGAATTTGATGGAAAACAAATTATGATTTATAAAAGTTTATTTATTTATTTACCAAAGTAATTATTTTATTAATAATCATCCAGAAAATGCATAGTATCATAATGAGTAACATGGCTCCCCTTTAACCAAAAACAAATATCAACAACATAACAACACAACGAAACAAAACATTAACGCTCCATTAATTATGAAAGCCTATATGTTTTTTAAAACTTTTAATCAATAACCTCCGATCATGTCTAATCATATATGCTAAAATATATACCATAACCACATGTTATAATAAATTGTTACCACAGTCAATAAATTGAGGCCACTTGAAGTATTCCTAAACGTGCCATTATCCCATTTCCCAAAAGAGAAAGATCGGAATAATGCAATTAGGATATTTTAGGCATAGTGTAGTTGGGGTATTTTTTGAACTCTAATTAATTTAAAACATTTCACTAAAAGATATATTGGGTAAAAATAATTGATTATTATATAAAAAAATTATAAATAATAATAATACTTAAATTTAAATATTAAAATAAAATATTTTAATAACATAAAATATTTAAAATATTAATACATTAATTAATAAACAGTATCAATTGCAAGTGTAATAGATATTAAATCATATTAATTATAATAATAAATAACAAAATTTATTTAAAAAATAATAAAATTTTCATTTATAAATTTATATTCATTAAAATCTAAATAAATTGAAGATGAAGTTATTATAACATTATTTTTTATCGTGTTCATATAACATTTAATATAAATTTTAAAAATAAACAAAATCACTGTTTTAACTTTACTACATTTCTTTCATACCAATTAAGTTATTTTTAATAATATTTTTGTAAATTTTAAAATTTATATTAAATATGGTGTAGAAAAAAAAATTGGTATAACTCATCCAAAAATTTTATTGCCATAAAAGTAGAAATAGAAAACCAACCGTTAAGCCGTTAACACTAAGAACCGAAAATCAAGATCTCTCAAATTCATCACTTGATCTCTTTGTTTGTCGTTCATGTCATTAGGACAGTGCAGAGGATTTGTTTTTTTGAATATTGAATCGGGATCTAAGAAGAATCATGGACAGACAAAACAGCTGCCTGTCGTACGAGAAGCTAAATGGGCTAGCAAGTTGGGTCGGAACTAGGGTGACATCTGCGTTCTTCGCATCGTTGGAGCGTTGTTCTTGTATGAACCTTTCCACCTCCGACGATTTCGACAGCACCCTTCCCGAGGAGGCTCAGGGACGACCTCTCATGCTCTCATCCTCTGCCTCTGTCAATTTTGCTGATTTTCGCGTTCCTTCTCAAAACGACGTCGCAAATCTCCACGTCTGAGAGACTCTTCGACTCATAATTTTTAGATCCCGCGCTCACCTAATGTATCCTCTTTTTTTGTATTCAGAAATTGAGGGTACTCTGATTCTTGTTCTGTCTATTGCTTTTGTTGGTTAATTTTTTATTTGTTTCAATCGTTGACCGTGTTCGTCCTTCATATTTGATTTTATGGGCGGTTCTGGGTTTATGAATTATATATAGGATTTGGTCTTCGAGCTGTGAATGTGTTAGAATTCATTGTTTGTTTCTTGTGGGAACACGGATTATGTAGTATTTCCCTGGTATTTGGATTTATAGCATTTTTGTGTGTTATGATCTGGAAATACATTTACTTTCTTGAAATTCAATTACATCATCTTCCTACTGTTACCGTTCAAAACAATCTCAAGTGTCAGAATCTTCAATCTAAAACGAGAGAGAGACAGACATAGACAGAAGAACATCAGAATCTGATTGTTTTAAAACCAGGTGCTATAAATATATGTCGATGATTTTCATGAAGTTTATTCTTTATTATTTTCCGAATCCGATCATCAAAATCACAAAGAAAATGCTATAAAGCATGTAATAACAGTTATGTACCAGAAAACACCGCTTAATCTTAATGTCCATATAGTATACGTGTCAAGCTCAAGTCACTTAGTATCAGTTGAGTTATATCAAGTTCAAGTTAACTTATATTTATAATTTTATTTATAAAAATATATTATATTTAAAAAAACTAAAAGTAATATTTTTCATAATTATTATAATTATTAACAGATATATTTTTTTGTTAAGTTAATAAAAAACACATGCTATGTTATAAATGTTAGATACATAATTTGAAATATAACAAAAACAAAAAGTAAAAAAAGATAATTATTTATATTACTTAACTTAAATAACAATTTTATTTTAATAGATAATTATTAATATTTTAACTATTAATATTTTATTACATAATTGATAAATAAATATTACAATAATTAAGAGTAATAATAATCATTATTTTAAAATATGATAACAATTTTATCCAAAATTTTATAAGCATTTATTTATACTTTTTATATATAATATAAATGAATTTAGAAACCATTCATGAATTAAATAAATTAATTCATTTGAGTTTAAGCTATGTGAATTGGAATTAATCAACTCATTAAATCAAGCTTACTAATTTTACATTACTATTTTTACATAACAACAACCAACTTTTTTATGACACTCTTCTAGTCCCCTTATACCAAATAGGGTGAAGTCTCCCTTATACCAAATAGGGTGAAATGCTTTTATGCCCACCAAATAGGATGAAGTCTCTTATAGGTTTCCTAGATAAAATTATTTACATAGTTTAATTCTTTAGATTAAAAATTGTGTCATTAAGTTTGTTAATTATGAAAAAAAGAGAGAATTAAGTACAATTTATAATATTTTAAATATTATTATTTTTTATCAAGAGTTAAAATACAAGTCTTAAACAAAGATAAAAATAAAATTTAATATAAAATTATTTAAAAAAATCAACAATAATAATATTTAAATTAAAATTTATTAAAATATATATTTTAATTTATAATAAAAATTAAAAATTAATAAAATAATAACAATTAACAAATATTAAAATGAATTTTTCATGTATTTTTTCATATTAGTTATTAAATTAATCGTGTTTAATCAAATGATATAAAAGTAATAATATTTAAATAAAAAATATTAAAATAATATAATTTATTCTTAATTAATTAAATTTTTTGTAACTAATGAACTAAATAATACCATTCATAATTCAAGAGATTAAAGGATATAAATAACATAATCTAATATAATTATGCCACATTTTCTCTACCAAATATATACAGATGACAGAATACAGTCAGTTCTAGATAATGCCAAATATAATTTTATGTTCGATACACATCCAGATTCCCAAGCTAACTCTTGGGGGGGTGGAAAGAAGATTCCCAAGCTAACAAAGGGTATGTATCTGATGCAACCATTTTGTGCTTAATGTAAATCACTATTGGTAAGTGTGACTTGAAATGGAAAGAGAGGAAGCAGTCCAACTCACCTATATAAGATTTAAGAAAAGCATTGCTCAACAAGAAAGCATAACACTCTGGGTTCAGATTCTATTCCTTTTATAACATCTTTGCTACAATGTTAAGGAGATATTTTATTAACATAAGCAAAATTAAAGTTACATGTATGATCATTTCAACAACGAAATTTCTATCTGGTTAATAATCAAGATACTACCAACACTGAATTGAGTTGGAAATCATGTTACAGCTAAAATTCATATCAGATAAAGTTAACTTTTATTAGAAAGAATAAAATTAAATAAAGGTATCCGATGGTGTTCGATGGAGCAGTAGAGCTAGACCATAGTTGCAAGATGCATCTGAAATGTTTCTTAACTTGATAGTTGATTGGCTGCTCATTCATAAATGGAAATGACTTGCATAATTGCTGAGGCAACTACCATGAGACTGGCCATGAATGGCAGAAATTGAATCATTTGGACTGTCGAACATAATTATATAGTGGTAAACTTTCCAACCATTTTTCCTCTTCTCAAATGAACTTCTACCACCACCTTAGATTCTTATCTCATTCTGACATGGAGAGAGCTGAGAGCATACCCACTAGAACAAGAATTATGTAAAGCTAAATATCCAAATTTGGCCACACCTTGCCCAGTAGAACAATATCCATCAAAACTAGATTTCATGACAAACTGTTTCTGAAGGTTTCTGTCCCGAGCCATTTCTGATTTGAAGATGGACCTTGATAGAACCATGAAATTCTTACCACTTCAGATTTGATAACCTACAATATGAACTCCAAACAAATCCCACAGGAAGGTCCTGACGTTTCAAGATCATCTACATTGCACAACCCCACCAAATTATGCATTCAGAGCAGTGTGCAAGGTTGTTAGTGCTGCCCAAAATTGCACATTAATTCTCTGGTAGGAGATTTAAATGTGCTGACGGATTGTAAAAAATCATGCCAAACTGAAAGAATGTCATAGTTACAATGGTAACCCATAATTATGGAATGATTTAATGCGTCCATCCCAACCTGCAGTAATGATAACCAGACCCCATGCGTGAGAATTGGATGTGTTATGGCAAGAAGCTTTAAGAAACTTGAGTTGAGATTTATGCACTTCAGTTGATTTGGCTTGTGGACTTGAAGAAAGAAGTTTTTCCTCGGGCCAAGTTGCCGATCCCTTTGGAAAAGGCTCTGAAACAAATTCTTGACTCAATTTAAAAGGAGGAAAAGAAGAATGCAGAGATTCTGATAAAGTCTCTTGTGCAACAAGAAGTTGACCTCCATTATCTGAGTTTCCGCATCTCATACCATTCCAAGGTATCGCAACAGACGCATTGCTATAAAAACGCTCCCAAGACTTAACCTTTTTTGATTCATGCTTGGTCTCGTCTATGTCACTGCAATTCCATATGTACACATTGGAGTCCTCACAAGCCGAGACTATGTGTTTACCATCTGATGTGAAATATGCAGACAACTGGTTTCCTGCATTACTTAGTCCTACATAGAAAAGAAAAAAAATGACAAAAATCATAAGAATATAAAAGAAAAAAGAAAAAGATTTCTTAAAAATTTAAACTTGTGACAAGATTTAGATTTTACAACAAAATTTTTAGAATTACCACTTTAAATAAAATAAAAACTAAGATGGCGTAAGCAAATCTGAAGAATAAAATACAAGAGCATTCACATACCTCGATATTTTTGAGTTACATTGAGCCCATGAAGAACCCTGACTTTGGCATCAGCACAAGTCGCCATGACTCGGCTTGAGTCTAATGGAGCAAACTGATAGAATGACAAATCATGAGATAAAACTAAAGGGAAAAGATAAATTTAGGTAAGTATGCCAAGGGGAAAAAAATAACTACCAAAAGAATAAATGAATGAAAAGTTACCTGGAAGCCTGTTATCCTTTTGCAAGCAGACTTCTTTTTATTGTGCAGATGCATTTGAGCATCTAGTTGTACTTGATTATCTGACAAGGGATGAAAAGCTCTATAAGTATCGTCAAACATAAAAACAATTTCAGAATCATTTCAAGGATCTGTCTGTTCCAGCATCCCTTCCATCACATAGATGAAAGAAAAATTCAAACCCAACATTAACCATGCATATTAATAGAAGGTAACTAGACTCAGGTTTAGGAGATTGAACACATTAATTCTTCCAAGATCCATGCTAAAAATAGCAAATGTTATACTATTATAGTCAATTGCTATTAAAATTAAGAGATGAAAAGGGGAACTATGACCCCTAAGCTTTTCTAACAAAAGCATACCTGAAACAATGAAAAAGCAACAATTGCCCGTGATAGAGCCAACTATTCCCCCCTGCGTGATGAAGTAAAATATGTAAAGAGGGAGAGAGAGATCCATGTCATTAATGTGATGAGAGAAAAAAAGGAATCAAACCTTTCCATCAGGACGGTAACACACTGCAGTAATTATTTCTCTTATATCAATCCAATCAACAACTTGGCAACAAGAAATTCCCCAAATACGCACTTTTCCATCTATTGAACCACTAATGAAGTAATCATCATCCACAGGATTAAACTGAATGCACGTTACTGCATTACATCATCAAAAATGAAATTCCATGAGACATAAATCCTATGCAAATGAAGATGCAATTAAGATATAAAATAAAAATTAAATTAGGTTGATATCTCAGCTATTTCATGAACAATTAAAGGGAAACAGAAAAATCAAGGGCACACCATAATTACTATGTGAAAAAACTTTGAGGCAGTAATCACATCCCACTTGCCACAGACGAACTGTATTGTCAACTGATGAAGACAGTAGATACTGCAAATACAAAAATGATGAAACAGAGTTTATTATGCATCTCGTTCACAAACTAAAAAACTCTTAAGCTTATACTCGTGAAAATGTACAACTAAGATTCATAAAGTTACTTACATTATTCTTTGACCATGAAAGATCCAAGATTTCATCTGTGTGTCCATGGAACTCACGTATTGGTCTCTCCAATATTCGAAATACTTTTGGCGGAAAAATAACACAAGCTGAATCTGATGTCTTCCTCAAGTTTTTTGAATTTCCCATTTTATTCTTATCAACAAAAAGGGGCTTCAATTCTGAGAGATGATTGACAGTGAAGTAAAAACAGGATGGATCTATTTCAGGAATGTCAAGTGCACCACCTCTCTCATCTTCCACTACTTTCCAAACTCGTAGTACCGCATCCTCACCAGCACTCGCAAGGTACTGCCCATCAGGACTAAATTTCATAGTCAAAATTGCACCTTCATGGGCTTGGATATCTTGCTGCATATAAAGAGCAGACAGTTCCTTCAATTGCTTCTTACATGGGCGAACCTTAACTCTTCGAACTGTAGACACTAGAAATGTATTACCATTTTTTGATTTATCAGCAAGCCCCTCCCTATCAACAATGCATGACATTGAACGTAATCTATTCACCCATCCTTTCTTAATTCTCCTCGTTGTCCCCACCAAACGATTAGCATCCTTCACCTCTCTCTCAATCACTTGCAGAGACAAGGGAGATAAAGGAGGAGCCTTGAACTCCCCCAAAACATCCCCACCCAAATCGGCAGCATGGTTTTCTTTCATATTCTCAAAGTGCTCCACACTACTACAATCCGTTATGTATCCCAATTTCCCATCTATGCAAGTAGAATTCTCCGTTGTTACCAAATTCCCTGAAACATCAGAACTACTATTAGTTAAACATGACACCAGGGACCAACTTGAGCAGGACTCGTTTCCAGAGCTAGTGGTTCTCAACACTGCCCCACTACTAGTTCTAGTTCTATCAAACTCTCTGCCTCGAATCTCACCGTTCATTTCTACATAACTATCTCTATCAATTTGATCTGCATTCAATCCCATCCACCTCAAAAAATTATCCCTACGCTCTTCAACACTCCTTGGGATCCCAGTCCATCCATTATTATGTAGATTGTACGGAAACCAATTTGTGGAACAAGAATTTGAACCAAAAAAATCAGAATTGGCATCAGAGACAGATGAATTATCTTCTTTGGCATCAAAGAATAGATATTCTTCATCCTCGCTGAAGCTACCCATTATACTTTCAGTTCAACCCATGAAACACAACCTCAAAGAATCAACATTTGAGCCTTAGAGGATTTTCCAAAATCTAAATTCTTCTCTTAGCAAGCAATCCGAGAAATGACTAAAAGAAATGGAAAACAAACAATAAAAAACATAAAATCCAAGATCAGTATCTAGCGAAAATGCCGGTTGAAACAAACCACACTCCTCATAACAGCAATTGAAACGAAAACCAAGAGATCCAACATAGATCCCAAACCATGCACATTGAACTTGGCCTTCACAAAATAAAAATTCATAGTTTAATGCGCAAATGAAAAACAAATTAAAAAAATAACAGGAATTGAAATTTATCAAAAATAAAGGTTAACACACAAAAACCAAAACCCACTTGCAAAATTTATAAAAAATCAAAAGACATAAATAATCGTAAAAATAAGAGAATTGTTTTAAGAAAAACAGAAAGATTGAATTGTCAGATATAAATATTAAATGTCCTTACAATGGTTGTATATTCTATGATATTTCTTTGAAAGTGAGGATGGCATAGCATAGATCGATGAACCATGGTAATTTGGAGCCTTTTGGATTTTGGACTCTCTCTCCATACGGAGGAAGCGGATGAGGCACTAGTACTACTACACAGAAAAATTCGAAGCAGTATCACATTTTTTTAATAATCCACCGTATTACTTATAATTTATTATAAATTTATAATAAATAATATTTTTAAATTATTAATATAATAAGCCACGGCCATCTAAATTAATTTCACAAATAAAAATTGAAAAGTGTTTTTAAATATATATAATTATATTTAATAAAAATATATTATATTAACTATAATTATGATAGGTTATATAAACTTAAAAAGTTAAACTATATAAAATATCATCTCTCAAATGAGTTTAATTTGATAAAATTTAATAATTGTAATAATTCCATAGTCATTCATTTTATTAGATGAAATGTATTGTTTTTTACTTTTGTTTATAAAAAATATTTTTAAATTTTTTATTTATGAAAATATATTATTGAAATTTTTTTGATTGTGAAAAAGATATAAGAACAAAGTTAACTTTTCATTTAATTTTTCTTTAAATATAATATAATAGTACATGTGTTACATATATATCTATATTTTTTCTATAGTTATATCGTAAAAAATTTCAAAAAAATTAATCAAAATTTTCAATGAATCTTACCAAAAAGTTTTCAATATATACCAAAATCAAATATTAGACATTAAAAATTTAATTTAAATTTGATTGAAATATTTGTTAAAAAATTTAATTAATTTTTTAATTAAAAATTATTTTATTAGATATATGTTAATCGAAAATAAAAACATGTATATGTCATATGTATTACTCTGTTATACTAGATGAAAAATTAATTTTGTTAATATCTAGTATCTTTTTCACAAATAAATTAACTTATAAACACATTTTTTAAACAAAGTGACAAAACAATCATAAAGTCTAAATAAAGGAGAAGAGTTTTGATAATAAGATATGTATGAATAAAATTAATTATAAATATTTTAATAAAATAATTTTTATGTAAGATAATTTTTATTATAAAATTTATTTAAATTAATTTTTAATTTATTTTTATATTTATATTACATTTTAAAAATAAAAAAAATATTATTTTTAATTTAACATTATATAAATAGTCAAGATACATAATTTATAATCAAAAAATCAAATAAATTAAGATAAATAGTATGATTTAGACCTATACTTTCTAATCATATAATTTTTTATATATTTGTATTATTTTTATATTATTTAATATTGTCTAATTTCACAATCAAATACATGATTTTATATAAATTATATAATCAAGATCTTTAATAGTATGTGACAAACATATCTTAATGTATAATTGTAAGTTGAAATTTTTTGAATAGCAAAAATATACAAATTTATCATTAAAAAATTATTTTTATAGTTATAAATTTAAATATTATAAATGTTTTCAAATACAAAATTGCCAAATCGAGCACATGGGTACAAATTATGTTTTAGAATGAAAGAAAATTTCGAATCCATTTTATCTACGAACAAATAAGCTATAAATAATATAACTATCGATTTTATGGAGAATTTGATCATATCAATTTTTAAATTATATTTAGAGAATAATATTTGGTATCCTTCACTATAGGTTATTTTTTAGTTTGTGCGTGTTTTTGTATCAGTGTCTTATTATAAAAAAATAAAAATAAACATAAAAATTTACGAAAATAGAAAATTTAATGCGCCAAAAACTTATATAATAAAAATGTCATTTTAATACTAAATTATGTCCTTAAAAAATGTATTTAGGGATGTAAAAAATCTCCTCATGTTTGGATAAATGCAAGCAATAATCAAATGGGTCTAATTTTGGGTGATAATTTTGATTTGATTTTTGAATTTGATTATTTTTTTTATTTAAAATTTTAGATTCGGTTTTGGTTTCAAGATTGTGATAATCCGACTCCAATATCAGAAATTATAAATTTATATTTTATTGAATATTATATTTTTCATGCATGTAGAGATAAAAACACATATAGTTTAATATTTATAAAGGAAAAAAAATTAAATATATGTAACATATTATTACTTTTAATTTGTAAAGATTTTTTAATTAAAATTTTGTATTTTAAACAATTTTAAGTTAAAAAGATGTTAAAATTTGGTTTTTAGATCTTCGAATGGATAATCACTACCCAATAATGACTCTCTATAGTTATACTTGCTAATTTTGATTTTGATTTCGAGTATAATATAATATTTTGATTTTAGTTTCAAATAAAATATTCTACAACCCTGTTTCACCCTGTTGACATTCTCAAATGCATTCATGGTTCTTTCTTTAGTTATATCAAGTAGAGAAGTTTAATCAATTTATTATTTTTTATAATAATTTAGTCATTTTATTATAAAAAAGTGAATACAAAGACAAATAAATAAATTTTTATTTTTTTTATTTTTATAGCTATTGTTGTTTATTGTTAAAAATAATCTTTGAAATCCATATCTCAATAACAATTAAAAAATAAAATAAAATAAAAAACTTGATTATTTGTTTTTGTGTTAGTACTTTTTTCAAAACAAAATGAATAAAATATTAAAAAAAATAAAAAAATTAAACATAACTAAAAAACTTATGTTGTCACTCATCCTTTAAAATAATGGTATTACTTTTATTGTTATGAGTTTTCATGTATTATTTAAAATAATTTAAAAAAATAAAAACTCATTACAAATTTACAATAGTCTCTCTTTTATAAATTTATGTATGTTAAAACAATTTAGTTCCTTTATCAATTTTTAGCAGTTAATATTTTTATTATGAAAAAATGATAGTAAAATAACAAATGATAAAAAAAAGTTATTTTGCATTTTTATCAATTTTCTAATCATTATTATTTATTACTAAACATAATCTATAAAAATGATTAGAAAATAAAAATAAAATAAAAAATTATTTATTTATCTTTGTGATATTAACTTTTCAAAACAAAAAAAATCTACTATAGATACTAAATTGTTACATAATACTAAAATACTTTCAAAAGGTCATTGGTAATTGGGTATGTTTAAAATGTACTTGGCCATTCCCAATAAATATATTATACGGTGATACATCATCGAGTTTAATTAAATTATTTTTGTCATAAATTTATCATTATTGTTCACAAGATTTAGCATATTTTCACTTATACACTTGAGATTTATAAAATGAGCTCTAATACCCCTAAGGTTTATTGTTAATATCACTAATGTTCATGAATAGTCAATAGTGTTAACTTTTCATCCAATAATATATGATTTTTTATGGCTCTCATACCAAATTATGACTAGCTATTTTATAACACTAATTGTTACTTTCTACATATTATTATTTAAAAGAAAATCTTTAATTTTTTATCAAAACATTATTTTATTTGTATGATTTCCTTATGTTTATGTTCATACAGACTTATGGCCAGTCTCTTTGTATTTATTTTCTTATTCATCAGTTTTATAAATATTATAAATAAATATTTAATTATTCAATATCATTAATTGACTTAAAATTATAATTATCATACTTGAATTTAATAGATCTACTATGATTTTTCCTTCTGTTGTTCATCTTCATTTGTTGCATCTTATATACCTCAACTTGCTCAAACCTTAATATCCTTCTAGTAATGGTGAGCATTTGCATCCATATATAATATGATGTTCAAATTAGACTTACTAGAAAATAGAAAAAGAGTGATTGTAATCTATTTTATTTATAATATTAATAATTATTACAATTCTAAAGGCTAATTAAGAACCTTGAAGAGATTCTTAACTACTCGTAGTTTTTAGATACATACTTGACAGATGAATAATTTTTAGAGTCTAGAGGTTGATATTACTAAAGTTGTGTCTAACTAGTCGAAATAAGGGTTTCTTTTATAAGAAAACGAATCCTTATTTACAATAGTGAGAAATCATTGTTTTATCCCTAATTTAATAATTCAACTAACTTTTCTGCTTTTAGCTTTTGAATTTAAGCCTTTTATTTCCTTAATATGATATCTCGATTGAAGATAACTTTATTCTTTTTTATTGTTTTCTATCGATAGTTCTTTTGATGACATAGATGATAACGCATCTTTATCTTCGCGATCTCTAATGCAGTAAATGCATTTATGCTTCTTAATAGTTTTCTTGGTATAAAAACAAATCACATTTCTTATTTCTCGATAAATTTTTAGGTTATTACTGTTAAATTTTATTTCAAACTTACTGATTTTTTCACCATCTTCTTTAATGAGGGCCATATTGCTATATAAAGTGATTATAACCTTATTAATCGAGTAATTTACTTTTGTTTTAAAAGAATTATCAATTTTTTTATATTCATGATAAATTTAACTTAACATCTATCCTTTTAGAATATAGATTCATCTATATTGAATTCTTTTTTTTTAAATGCCCTTGGTTTTGTAGCTTCCCTATTAGTGTTGAAAATCTCTAATTTGATAAATGGTAGGAACTAGCACAACATTCTTCATTCCAATCCATAAGTGAACTAAAAAATATGAGATAGATAGACTTGTCACTTACCATGATCCTCTTCCTAAAGTTCTTGATAGTCTTCCTGAAATTTTCATGAATATAATTTAATTCATTTAAATTAATCCCTTGATATAAGTTCTCAATTAAACCTACACGAAAATTTTTATAAGTAAAAATTGGATAAGCTCCTTAAAGAATATTAGATTTACTACCTATGGGGAATTATTTTTATGTGGTGTAAAATTTCATATCTTCGATATGTTTTTGGCTAAGTTATAGAGACCCTACTATTGTGGTTTACTTAAATTCATGCATTGGTTTTTTTTTGTCTTCAATGATAAATGTATTCCTAAGGAATATTTTCCTAAATAGTACTAGTGGTCGTACTATTTTTACTATCTCTATGAGGCGTTTCTATGAATAATATTTATGATTGTACTATCTTTCCTAGGATCTTTAACTTGCTTGGTGGCAATGGTTGTTATTGTAATGTTACAGTATAATTTTTAACTATATCATATGGAGTTATTAGTTTTAGTTGTTGATATTTTATAACTATTTTGGTGGAGGGAAGAGAGACAAAAACAATTTTTTTCTTTCTTACTAATCAAACACTCTTTTTATTTCTCTCTTCTACCTTCTTACAACAGAATACAACTCTATTTATAGACCTAAACAAGACTCTTAAAATTCGTATTAAAAAAAACAGCTTTAAACAGAACAGTAAATTCTGACCCTTCCTTGCTAAAACTTCCATAACTTATTGTAGGTAATACCAAATGACCTGAAACCTTCACCATTAAAAACTAGACTTAAAAACACACGAAGTAGACTCTTTATTTGCTCAAAATGATCTGGAATTGCCCCTTCAATTCCTCATTCAATACTGTCTTAAAATCTGTCCGTTTTTTTTATTTGAGTTTATTTTCCACAAATTCCTCCCTTAAACTCAAATTTCTTCCATCCTTCATGCCTACTGCCATCTTGCATTTATCCAGCAAAACCGTGGGTAACGACTTTGTGAACATGTCGGCTACTTGATCATGACTCGCTACATGATTCAACTTCACACTCCCTTCCCGGATTTGTTCTCGAATGAAATGAAATTTAACATCGATATGCTTGCTCCTTTCGTGATGTATGATAACTGTATTTTATATAGTTATTTTCAACTATTTTATTAATTATAATTGCTAGATTCTCTCTATTTTTAGTTAATTTTAGTTTAATAAATTAGGATTTACTGTTTTTTCTAAATTTTAAGAAAATCAAATAAAATGTATCGAAAACGCTCTTAATGGTAAATTTTTGTCCAAAAATATAATTTCAAATAAAATAGTGATTAATTGCAATTTATAAAAGTTGAAAATATAATTTAAATTAAAATCGGGCTTAGTTGTAATTATTAAAAGTTTAAAATTTAATTTAAATTACCAAAAGGGCTAAATTGCAATTAACCAAAGTTGAAAATGTAATTTGAAATATATTTGTGGGTGAAAATATAATTAATAAAAGTTTATTTTCTTCGCAGGAGAAACATTCCACGCGCCGTTATCCACGCTTCATCGTGGACCGTCAGATCAACGCATGAACGACTTAGATGCGCGCGTGCGCTTCAACCCGACCAAGGAGAGTGGATGCAGGCAAATTCTGTATCGCGCGGCTCGGTGCCCGAGTGGGGCCCACTTGCCGCGCAAGCCGGCGTGTAGCGTGGGACCCACCGTCTGACGCCGCGCAGACCTGTCCCCCACTTTCGTGCGCCTTTTCCAGTGCGGTTGATCCACGTGAGCCCGGTTTTTACGCGAACCAGAATATGCCACGTGTTGCACTTAATATTTCAGCAAATCATATTCCGACACGTGGCATGTTACAATGAGCGCGACTGCGCTGGATCAAGCCCGTGTTGTAGCCGTTGGCTCCCGTGCGACCATTCATCGTGCGCCCGTTTCTCCTCAATGAATGAGATGCTGCCACGTGTCCCACTAATTATGTCCGCGAATCAGAACGCGACACGTGGCAGCGTGGAAGAAAATTAAAACAGAAACGCGCAGCGTTCCACTCACTTTTTCGATCCCATTTTCGATACAATTTTTGTCCCCCTCACGCGTTTAAATTATAATTTTCGCCACAATTTTATGTCCCCCGCGTGGATTTTAATTTAATATTTTATTGATGTATTTTTTTGCTATAAATAGGAGATAGTTTTTAGTTGTAAAAAAGTTGGTTGGAGTGGAGTTTTAGTTTTAATTTCGAAAGTTTTTAGAGTGTTTTAGTTTTTTCAGTTTGTAATTTTTATTGTGTTTGTGTGTTGGACGGCAAAACACGCAGAAGCCATTTTTGGCTTTTGTTGTGTTCTGCGTGTACCAAATATTTTCATATTGAGATGTTTTAATTTTATTTCTGCTTCTTCTTATTTTTCTGTAGTTGTTATAATTTTTATTTTAATTCTATGAAGTAATTTAATTTTTTTCTAGGGTTGCATTTAATCTAAATTTATGAAGCTTTGATTTTAATAATTTTCCTTAGATTTATAAGACGTTCGATTTGTTCGTTCTATTTTGTGCTTAATGCTTTTTGATTATTTACGAATCTTATCAAAACGATCCGTGGCACATGAATAAACTTGAGAAAGGCATTTGTGTGTGTATTGCTCGTAAATAGAATGACATGTATGATGAAGGATAGAAATATACCCTAATTGTATGTGTGGCCATTTGAAAACTTAGAACGTAATGAATCTTGGTAAATTTAATTTTCATAGAGATATAGTAAATTAATTTAACGAGGTGTGTTTATACGGAGCTCGAAAGAGATGTATGAATAATAAAAAAGAAGTTTTCGATTGACAAATTAAATGTACTAAAAAATATAAATCAAAAGAAAATAACATGATTTGAGTGGATTAATTTGGTGAAAAATTGCAATCCTAGATTTCTTTTATTTTCTTATTTTACTTTTTTATTAACTAACGATTGTTTTGGATAAAATCAGAGAGATACAATTTTAGTACTCGACAAACTATAGTAACAAATCCTCGTGGGATCGATCTTTACTTACAAATCATATTACTTGTGACCGTGTATACTTGCACGAGTTCGTGTGTTGAAAAACACGCAACAAGTTTTTGGCGCCTTTGCGAGTTCAATTGCCGACCTGCTATCAACTCGGATCTCGGTTGCTTCTTCTTGTCTGAGATTCAACTCGCTTAAAAGTTTCCTTAGCCAAACTGCATGTCGCACACACCATGATGCTGCCACATATTCTGCTTCGCATGTCGAGAGTGTCACGATGGGTTGTTTTTTCGACATCCACGTGAACGCTGTGTCTCCCATAAAGAATACGTATCCCGATGTACTCTTTCGATCATCTATGTCTCCGCACCAATCACTATCAGAGTATCCCACCAGTTTATACTCTTCTGTTCTCGAGAAAAATAACCCGAGTGATTCTGTACTTCGGATATATCGCAGAATTCTCTTCAACGCTTTCCAATGTGTATAGACTGGTTCTTCCATGAACCGACTTACCACTCCAACACTGTAAGATATGTCTGGTCTCGTGCATGTGAGATAACGCAGACTTCCCACCAAACTTCGATATTTGGTCGCATCTACTCGTTCTCCACCGTCAAACTTAGAAAGTTTAGCCCCAGGTTCCATTGGTGTCAATACCGGGTTGCACTCCTCCATTTTGTTCCTTTTTAGAATTTCTTTTGCATATGTTTCTTGTGATACAAAAATCCCAGTATTTTCTTGTCTAACCTCCAGACCAAGGAAATATTTCATCAAACCCAAATTTGTCATTTCGAACTCCCGAGTCATAGCCTCTTTAAAATCTTTTATCATCTCCTCATTATTCCCTATGAATATAAGATCATTAACATAAAGAGCTACAAACAACAAGTTACCTTCTTCTTTCTTCACGTACAAAGCATGTTCATATGGGCATTGAGTAAACCCGTTCTTCTTGAAGTAGGTGTCGATGCGGGTATTCCAAGCTCGAGGTGCTTGCTTTAGTCCATAAAGTGCCTTCTTCAATTTCAGCACCTTCTTTTCTTCCCCAATTTTTATGTACGTGGCTGGTTGCTCTACATACACGTCTTCTTCTAGCACACCATTCAAAAAGTGACTTGACATCCATTTGAAAAATTTTCCATTTGAATTGAGTCGCTTGAGCAATGAGAAGGCGAATCGTCTCCATTCTTGTAATCGGGGCAAAGACTTCATCATACTCTATCCTCGCCTTTTGTCGATAGCCCTTTGCAACTAGCCTTGCCTTGTACCGCTCTATCTCGCCTTGAGCATTCATCTTCTTTTTGTATACCCATTTTACTCTGTGGTGACATCCTTTTGGCAATTCAACCAACTCCCAAGTTCGGTTTCGCTCAATTGCTTTTATTTCTTCATCCATGGCTGCTTGCCACTTCTCATTCCGTACCGCTTCTTCAAATGTAATTATTTCGGCATCCGCCAAAAGACAAATTAAATGTACCTCACTTGTTGAGTCGTACAAATCTTGCATGCTTCGCATTTTTGGTTGTCTTGGCTCTTCCTCATTATCAGTTGTTTGAGGGCTTCTTGCTATCTCGATCTCGAGGTTTGTTGTTGATGTGGTTGATGATTCTCCCATTTCTACTAACACCTCGAAAGAGTTTTTCCAGTCCCACTCGCTTGCTTCATTCACCTTAACATCTCGGCTTATTATTACCTTCTTGTTTATTGGATCGAGAAGCTTGAAACCTTTAGTCTTCTCGTCATAACCAATGAACACAAATTTCTTGCTCTTATCTTCTAGCTTTGTTCTTCGCTGATCCGGTACGTGTGCATAAGCCACACTACCGAATATTCTGAAGTGTGAGACTGTCGGCTTTCTACCACTCCAATTTTCTTGTGGAGTTTTATCTTCTAAACTCGCATGTGGACATCGGTTTTGCACATAAATTGCGCATTGCACAGCTTCCGCCCAAAATTCTTTTGGCAACTTCTTTCTTTTCAGCATTGATCGAACCATGTCGAGAATGGTCCGATTCTTTCTCTCTACCACACCATTTTGTTGAGGAGAGTATGGTGCGGTTAGGAACCTTCTTATTCCATGTTCTGCGCAGTATCTCGCAAATTCTGTCGAGTTGTATTCGCCACCTCGATCAGAACGTAGAGCTCTAATAAACTTTCCAGTTGCCTTCTCTACCATTACTTTGAACTTTTTAAACACTTCGAATGCTTCAGATTTTTCTTTCAGGAAATAAACCCAAGTCTTTCTGGAATAGTCATCGATAAAAGTAATGAAATATTCTTTACCGCTGAATGACTCAGGAGTGATTGGCCCACAAATGTCGGTATGTATTAATGCGAGATGATCTGTTGTTCGGTATTCTGCCTTCTTCTGAAATAAGTGTCTCGAGTGCTTCCCGAGTACACACTCCTCGCAAAACTTCTCGATGTAGTCAATCTCGGGTAACCCATGTACCATTCCTTTCTTCGACAATTTTTGTAAACCACCATAGTGCAAATGACCATATCGCAAATGCCACAGGAACGCCTTGTCTTCTACATTAACTCGCAAACACCTTTCTCGCACGTAACACAGGTTGATTTTGTACATTCGATTCTTCGCCATCTCAACTCGTGCTATTACTCGCTCTTTCTTGTCTTTCTGTTGTAATACTCGATTTTTCATAAACACCGAGTATCCTTTCTCCATGAGTTGTCCCATGCTCAGGATGTTGCTCTTGAGATCAGGTACATAATAAACATTCTCAATTAATCCCTTTAAACCATTCTTTTGCAAATATGATATTGTACCTTGCCCTTTCACTTGAATCTTTGACGCATCTCCAAATGACACGTGCCCATCCTCTATCTCTTGCATCTCCACAAAGAGGTGTTTGTGCCTGCACATATGATTACTAGCGCCGGTATCGAGATACCACACCGTGTCGCTGTCGAGAATGGTATTTTTGTAGGCCATCATGAGAACACCATCTTCTCTTGTCTCCTCTTCCGCGACTAGATTCGCGTTTTCTTCTACCTTTTTCTCAGAATAGCACTCCTTTGCATAGTGCCCATGCTTGCCACAATTATAGCATTCGATATTTGATTTGCACTCTTTTGCGTAGTGCCCATGCTTGCCACAGTTGTAGCACTCAACATTTGAATGATTTGACCGGCCGCCTCTCCTATGACCACGTCCTCTACCTCGCCAATTTTGTTGGCTTGACTGCCCCTTCTCCTCATAGTGTGCATCTCGACCGTGGCCTCCACCACCGTGACCATTACTACGACCTCCACGGCCGCGCCCTCTACCATGAAAGTTTTGAGTATAGAGTACCTTTTCATCTTTGATAGATACCTTGGCTTGTAGTGCTTCCTCAAGCGACTCGTTCTTCTTCTTCTTCTTCCGCTGTTCATGCGCCTCAAGAGAACCAGCGAGATCATCAAGGGTCATCTCCTCCAGATTTTTCGACTCCTCAATTGCACAAACGACATTCTCAAAATTCTCGGTTAATGACCGCAAAATTTTCTCCACCACTCTTGCATCAGTTAGAATTTCTCCATTTCATTTTAGTTGATTCACCACTGTTTGCACACGCGAGATGTAGTCGGATACACCTTCTGACATCTTCATCTTCATACTCTCCAATTCGCCGCGTAGAGTTTGGAGTCTTACTTTCTTTACTCGGTCGGCTCCTTTGAACACTTTTTCTAAAATGTCCCACGCTGCTTTTGAAGTAGTTGCCTCGGCAATCTTCTCAAAGCCCGACTCGTCAACGGCTCGGAACAACATGTATAGTGCCGCCTTATCCTTCGATCGCTCCTCTTTCAACGCCTTGTTTTGAGCCGCCGTATATCCCGTGGTATTTGTTGGTTCTTTGAAACCTTCTTCGACCACCTCCCACGCATCTTGTGATCCGAGAAGAGCTTTCATTTGAATGCTCCAGTTCTCGTAGTTCGCCTTCGTTAGTCGTGGTAGCGGCATTTGTCCCATCACATTCGCCATCGGCTCTGATACCAATTTGTTGATATTTTATAACTATTTTGGTGGAGGGAAGAGAGACAAAAACAATTTTTTTCTTTCTTACTAATCAAACACTCTTTTTATTTCTCTCTTCTAACTTCTTACAACAGAATACAACTCTATTTATAGACCTAAACAAGACTCTTAAAATTCGTATTAAAAAAAAACAGCTTTAAACAGAATAGTAAATTCTGACCCTTCCTTGCTAAAACTTCCATAACTTATTATAGGTAATACCAAATGACCTGAAACCTTCACCATTAAAAACTAGACTTAAAAACACACGAAGTAGACTCTTCATTTTCTCAAAATGATCTGTAATTGCCCCTTCAATTCCTCATTCAATACTGTCTTAAAATCTGTCCGTTTTTAGTAAATTCTGACCCTTCCTTACTAAAACTTTCATAACTTATTGTAGGTAATACCAAATGACCTGAAAACTTCACCATTAAAAACTAGACTTAAAAACACACGAAGTAGACTCTTTATTTGCTCAAAATGATCTGGAATTGCCCCTTCAATTCCTCATTCAATACTGTCTGAAAATCTGTCCATTTTTTTTATTTGAGTTTATTTTCCACATTAGTACTCTATAGTTGACATAACTGGTTACAACTTTTATTCTATTAGTGAAAGCTTTGTGAGTTATTCCACTAAATTTGATGATATATTTACTTGTTTCAGGCCAATTGTTGTAAATTTCTAGTTTTTGGACCATTATAGATCACACAAGTCATTTTTTAGCCTTTTTTTTTTACTTATTCAATCCAATTGAGTTTTTTCTATTTTTTTTCTCAAATATCTTACTCTTTTTTGAATTGTTAAGCTTTTTCTTCTCATTTTCAATTCCTTTTTTAGAAGTTTTATCTTCCTTAAAATGAATCTATGATGAGAATTCCTTTTTAGAGTTTTTTTGACTCTAATGATCATTTAAAAGTATTAAATTCTTCCTATTTAATTCTTGTCTCGAAAAGAGACTTTTTTATGTATAAAATCTAAGTTATTCCTAAGGATTCTAAATTTTTTTTCCTTTATCTTGATATTGATATCAAAAAGTTCCATTCCTACAATAACAAAAATAGTTAAAGGTGCTAATTATCTTGTAAGGACATTTATTAACTACTTTTGTTTTCTAGATGATGTTCGATATCAAAATTATAGTGGTAATTATCTGACTAATCTTCCTTGTTTATAATCATCTACAGTATTAGTTCTTAAAAAATAAAAAAAATTATTGTTATGAGTTATGATAATGAATCTGAAACTTATTACATATATTATAAATTTTTTAATAGTTTTTTTGACAATTAAGTATTCATTTTCATTACTATGATAATTTAATTTTTGACCATGGAAAGATCTTAATGTATATATACAAAGATATTCATCTTTGTCATCTATTGTTGCTTTTTAAATTGTTCCCTAATATTCATGTGAAAAATTTATATAAATTATCAAATTATCATCTAGAACTTGATAGTATAAGGTTAGTAAATTTTTTTTATCTGTACATTTACCTTATCTATGTATAAAGTGTCTTGTTCTTACCATTTTTAAACATGATACTTTTTAAATTTTATTTGTAAAGGTTTTAGCATTTCTCTAAGTGTTTTTTATATATGCTTCAACATACGTTAAACATCCTAAGTATGTTGAAACATTCTATAAATCTTTATAATTGGTTTTTATCTTTTAATTCATTAGAAAATTCTTGAATGTTATTTAGTATATGAGGTTGTAGATTATGTTTTTCATCTTTAATTTCTAACCCTAAATTTTGTTAAGCAATTACTAGTTTCTTCTCGAAAAGTACAATATTTTATTTCCTACATTCTTGTAGAATATTAATAATATTTATTTAATTCATTACTGAAAAATAAATATGATCTATATAAATACAATAAATATTTTATAATTTCTTAAAGATGTTCATATACTAGGTGTGAGCAAACAAGATCAATTAACTTAAATTAAGAAATTCGACCGGATCCATCAGATTCAAATTAAATTAGATTGATAAATTTTGTAATTAGATTAGATTCAAATTAAATTAGATTGATAAATTTTGTAATTAGATTAGATTCAAATTAAATTAGATTGATAAATTTTGTAATTAGATTAGATTCGAATTAAAAAGTATATAATCTATTTGGATTCAAATTAGATTCGAATTAACAGATTTTATAATTCATTATATATGGACCAAATTCCTATTAAATTATAAATATATATATATATATATATTATTTTATAATATATTGTATTTAAATATTATATATACTATAATTTCATTAGATTACTATTTTAACTTAAAAATATATATAAATATTTATGATAATTTAATAATTATAGAAATATATTTTTTATTCTTTTGATTTTTATAGTTGTGATTATAGATAATAAATTTTGCTACAAATACACCAATTTCAAATTTAAATGTTGAGTTATCATGTTTTATATATGTGACAATAATTCATAAATAAATTTTAATATCAATCTGACTTTATCTAATCCAAAAAATCTGATATGTTCAGATTTAGATTGATTTGTATTGATTATATCATCAGATTGGATTCAGATTGAAAGTTTTCAAATTTGATTCGGATCCGATTAGATTTGAATTTACTTAAAACAAACAGTTTCGACCCGCTATTCACCCATACCATATACATTTAAAAGATACTTGAAGCTTGTTTTAATCCAAATGGTACAATATTTCATTGGAATTATTATTGGGTAACTAAATACTATTACTTTTTGAGATTCCTCATCTAGTCTTGTTTACCAAAATTCATTTTTGCAATTAAAACTTGAAAAATATTTATTTCTTTTTATTAATGATAATAATTATTTTTTAAAAAATATATATATTATTAATGGTTTCTTTATTCAATGCTTTGAAGTTTATTACAATTTTCTTTTCTTTTTCTCCTACTTTTTATTAATTAAGAATGTTGGACAAGAGTATGGTGAATTACTTAATATTATGACTTTTAGATCCAAAAGTTTTTGAATTTATTTTTCAAATTCAATCATGTCTCTTGGAGTATTTTATTCTAATGGATTTGCTAGGATTTCTTAGTTTTATGTTATCAATCATTTTAGATTTATTTACTTTTGGATCTAAAAGATTTTCTAAACATACTGTTTTTAATAACTTTTTGATACATGTTAAAGCTTTATCTTTCTGAATTTCATTAAGAAAATAGTTTTTTTTTCTCTTCTATATCTAATGAAATAATTTCTTTGTTACTGCTTTCTATCTATCTTATCGATTTTTTTTATGTTATTGCATAAAAATTGGGTTATCAGAATGGTATTCTCGAGTGCCTCTGAGGGGCTTCTAGTTCTTCTTTCTTAACTCGTTTCGCATTTCATACAGTTAAAGCTTTTCTTATTCATGACACATAAATGGTTTTACTATATAGTGTTGTTAGACTTATTTTGTCTAAATATTGTGTAAAAGTTGATATAAGTTTAGAAAATTATTTCCTAAAACTCATGTTTCTTGTTGATACATGGTAAAAATATAAAATTTCTCTCCTCCTATCATTATTTCTATATCTTTTAAGATTTTATTAAGATTAATTGCAATATTGTTAGTAATTCTTACAATTAAATCTTTTGGTGATTGTTTCTAGAGTTCCTCTATAAATATATACTTATTAGTTATACATATACTAGCTTATGTATCTACATATGCACATAGATGGAAACTTGTGTAACCTTTAAATTCCAATCCAGCCATAATATAAGTACTATTTGGATTTGTAATAATTCATCTTTTATTGAAAAGTATTCATATTCTGAGTCAGTTATTTCTTCCACAATTTCTTCTAATAGATAAATATTACAAATATCATCTATTATAATTCATCTATTGGTTCTAATTCTATCTTAAAAGCTTATTTAAAGATTTTTCTTTCTTTGAAAATTCATTTTTATATTCAATTCTATTAGTGCATTCATTAGCATAATGTCCTTTTACATTGCAGATCGAACATCTGTATTTAATTTTTCCTAATGTGTAATAATTTTTGTTTTTTGATGGTTTATACATTTTTTTCCTAAAATATCTTTTTCTATAAGTTTTTTTATTATACATTATCTTATATTTTTGAAAGTCTTGTTTTTTAAATTTATATTTTTGAATGTTTTGTATTTTTTATAGTTTTTATAATTTTGTTTGTGTACATCCATATTTTTTAGCATTCTATAATTTATTGTATCACAATATATTTTATCATTTTCTTTTATTTGTTTATATTCTTTTTTTTACATTTAATGATTATCTAATTCTTAAGACTTCTTATTCTTCCTCCTAAGGTGTCTAGTATAGTTTTTGTATTTCTTTTATTTCATTATTCTGTTGTTGTTTTATGTAATGTTCTAGGTAATTTCTCAAAAAATATTTTCCTATAAGTTTCTTTCATAGAGGATGGTAATTTATGATAATACATTTCATATTCACAAATTAAAGAATCTATAAAACACATGTCCAAATTTTCATATTTTTTAAATGCCATTTAGCTTCATCAATTTCATTTTTACTAGATTCAATGATATGTTTGTCTTTGTCTTCTTCAATAAATTTCTTATATATTTCATTTGTTACATTATCTAAATATTTCTTACTTGTGGGAACACTCTATTGCATTTGTCAATATTGTTGTTTTGTTAAATTTATAAACCAAAATTTTATATTTTCTGTCATTTTATGAGCTGCTAAGACTTTACAAATTGAAGGATTTGATTGTGTGGTTGGAGAATTTATATGATTACATTCATACCATTAGACCATTCATCTAAGTCTTTTTTTTCTGTCTCTTATACAATTTAAGTTTAAAAAATTAGTTCTATAATTTTCATAAAGTTTGAATTCTGGTGGGATACTACTTTTAGTTTTTCAATGTAATCATTCTTCTATTTTGGTTGTTATTTTCTTCTATAATGAAGGTCAGGTTCTTCTGGCCTTTACCTATTTCTTTCTTCTCTATATGGTTCAGATGTTCATTTTTAATAAGGAATTGGTAATGAAATTGGTTTCATTTTATTTTTTTGGGATCATATTTTATGGTTCAGAATTAGTTTCACTGTTTATTATTATATCATCTTCCTTTTTATTTGTACAAAGTTTTTCATTCATAAAGTTTGAATTCTGGTGGGATACTACTTTTAGTTTTTCAATGTAATCATTCTTCTATTTTGGTTGTTATTTTCTTCTATAATGAAGGTCAGGTTCTTCTGGCCTTTACCTATTTCTTTCTTCTCTATATGGTTCAGATGTTCATTTTTAATAAGGAATTGGTAATGAAATTGGTTTCATTTTATTTTTTTCGGATCATATTTTATGGTTGAAATTAGTTTCACTGTTTATTATTATATCATCTTCCTTTTTATTTGTACAAAGTTTTTCATTCATAAAGTTTGAATTCTGGTGGGATACTACTTTTAGTTTTTCAATGTAATCATTCTTCTATTTTGGTTGTTATTTTCTTCTATAATGAAGGTCAGGTTCTTCTGGCCTTTACCTATTTCTTTCTTCTCTATATGGTTCAGATGTTCATTTTTAATAAGGAATTGGTAATGAAATTGGTTTCATTTTATTTTTTTGGGATCATATTTTATGGTTCAGAATTAGTTTCACTGTTTATTATTATATCATCTTCCTTTTTATTTGTACAAAGTTTTTCATTATAATGTTTTCCTAGCTCTTCATCTATTAGGGTTAACAAACAAATTAATTTTTCTATGTCCCAATTCTTAGGGTTTATAAATTATTCTTCTAATTCTTTTCTATATTTGATTAAATTAAGATTATAGTTGCTTGAGTTTTTTTCTCATTTTTTATTTTCTCATTCCTAGATATCAATGCATATGATATCCTAGATTGTTATTATTTTAATCCTTTAAATGAATCAAACTTTTAACCTATGATTTCATTATCCTTGGATATGTTATTTACATCATTTCTTAATCTTGTAAATATTTTTTATGTATGTCTTGTTGTAATTTATTATTATAACCATAATCTTTTATGTTTTTAGGAGTACTTGTTGTGTTTCATGTATGTCTTGTAATGAATTTATGTTTGATTCTTATACTATATTAATTTTTTCTACTAACAAAATTAAAGCTTTCATTATTGTTATTTGGTTTTTTGATATGCCTAATATGCTTCAATCAAAATCTAATTCTATATTATATAGTTTGTTTTTGAACATTATTGGAAAACAATGGTATTTTTTTTTCTTAATTAATTTATGGACTAATGTATGTTAACTTCTTATTTTAGATTTGTAACATTTTTTTTCTTTGTTAGAGGTTTCTACTTCAGGTATTTATAAACGTAAACATTGATATATTACTTTTTTTCTAATATCAGATGTTTTTCTTTAACATCTAAGTTTCATTCTTTTATTACTTCAAAGTCTATAAATATTTCTGATTTTATTTTTGTCTAATTTCTTAGAAAATTTTATCTATTTTTATGAATTCATTTTTTTATATAATGAACTAATATGACTATTTGTTAATGAATATTCTGCTATATAGTATATTAAAAATCGATATTTCTTTCTTTCGTTAAATCTTATCTTTCAAATTCATAGGTTAAAATTAACATTTGATTTAAGTTTTTACCATTAATATTAATAACAAACCTAAGGTATGCTGTGAATTTTAATTTTTGGTATCTTAAGTTTTCATAGATCATTCCTAATAAAATATCTTTTCTATTTATTATTCCATTATAATAATGTTAGTTTTATTGGTGTATCAATTCAGTTTCTAAAATTTTCTTTTGTTATTATTTGGATTCATCTTAAATAGATGTATTTAATTTTTTTTTCTTTTAAGGGATTTTTGATAGTTTTCACATAATGATTTTTTATCAATTAATAGTATATTATACATTCTTTTTACATCTGTAATATTAATATTTATTTATTCCTTAATAAACTATATATTTTCTTAACAATATTTTTTATTATTCTTGAAAATGATGAATCTTTAAATCCATCATTTTTCTTAAAGTTTTATCTTTCTTTTTATATTTGTTTAAATTTCTTTTTGTCAATTATCATTTATTGTGAGAAACATCTTTTGTCTTGTATTTTTATTTCTATTATTTTTATCATTTTTATTCATAAAAGATTAATATTTAATTCAGTTTTTAACCTTTGTTAAATTTAAAAAATATTTATGATATTATTTAAAAATTTAAGAGTATTTTTAATAATTATTAGTCTCCACATTCCTTGGACATGAATTTTTAGAGAAGAAGAGAAGTGAGAACATTAATTATTAATGGTCGGTTATAAGATGACTTAGCTAGTATATATAGAGTTTGGTATTTTACGGTAATATTAAAAAACAAATATATTTAAATTTATATTATTAAATTAATATAATAATAATTCTCGTATTTAATAAGACATATAATAATATTTTAAATTTTTGTAAAATTAATTTATAGAATAATATTTTTTATGAAAATATTTATTATTTTTACGTCGTTTCTTATATTTTTTTTATGTATTTTATTACGAAAATAACTCTACTTTTATCGTCATTTTCATCCTATCACTTATATCATTTTATTATTTTGTTGACTAATTAATTTTTAATATTTATTATAAAATAATTAAAACTTATAATTTTTTAATAAAATTATAATTACGTAATCAACAACTTATTTAAAGTATTTATTTTTGTTCATTCACTCTGACCCTATTAATCCATTTACTCATTAAACCACTTTATATTAGATTAAACGTAAAGTTAAAGTGGTTTTAATATAATAGAAAGGGATGAAAAATGATAAAAATATCAAGAAGAAGATAGAGGTGGACACATTTAATAGGATGGATAGAGTTATTTTTGTAATAAAATAGATAAAAAAAATAATAAATAATAAATATTTTTATGAAAATAAAATTATGATTCTATAAATTAGATATTTTTAAAAAATTAACCATTTATATATATTTTATTAAATAGATAATTATTAATATATTAATTTAATAATATAAATTTAAATATATATATCATTAAAATACTAAATGGCTTGGCTCATTATAACGGTGAGTGCAACAAGGTTCATAATTGAGTTTAGAGATTTTTAATTTCTTTAATCTCGTTAGTGTGTTTCATTGCTTTGTGGGGAAAAAGTTGTTGAAAAATTACCGACAAACCAGTTAAATTTATCATTGCAGTGTAATAAAGTTAAACCAATAATGTTAATTTTTGTTTTCTAAGCTACCAATAATGTTTATTAACTTATTGTGTTCCTTTGTCCCCCGTTAAAGACAAACTAATCCTCAAAATGTTAGACTTAGAATAAGGCATACTGGTCGATTTCTTTATTTTTCTTTAAATAACTTATCAACATTTACTTATTCTTTATTTAAATATGCTAATGTTAAGAATTCTAATTATTAAGTTAATTTTCATTTAGCCAAAAATCTTTATTCAATAATAATAATATTATTAAAATATAATTAATTATATAAAATTTAATATATAATTTATATTTTTCTCCCAAAGCTATTATTACTCTAAAAAATATTTGTTATAAAAATTCGTTTTAAGTAACAACTTGTAATTTAATTAATTTTTTTTAAGATACTATCGTTATGATTAGAATTTATTATTGATTAATATATTATACTTATGAAATTGTCACATTTTTTAAACAATCAATCATTATTATATTTAAACAATAATCGATGGAGATTAATATTTCACTTATCGGAAGACTATTAAAGTAAGACGTTTAAAAAAATTGTGTGTGTTGCGTGTTCCCTTAGTCCTTGTACTCAAATATTGTATATATAATACAATAATGACAATAGGTGTTCATGATGAATTATTGTGTTTTGATATGTTGACAAATGAAAGGAGTAATATATTATATATTTTTATCTATTTTTCTTTTTATTATATAATATCAAGATGAAAATTAGTAAACATTAATAATGATATATATTTTTATCTATTTTTCTTTTTATTATATAATATCAAGATGAAAATTAGTAAACATTAATAATGATATATATATTTTTTTTTCATTTTTTGTGATTGGGTAAATGTCAGGCTATGATAGGGTGATACTGATTTTTCAATTTCTATGACTTATTTCGTGGAAACCAAATAAATCGGAAAAGTGAAATGACACACGTTCATAAGAAGGTGTTGGAACATGGAACAGGGAACATTCTGTTTTTATTTTAATAGTATTTTTTTAAACTATCCAAAATTTAATTCAAAATTCATATTCTTATATATATAAACATCAAAATATTTTAATATATATATTAAATAAAATAAAAATAAAATTAGATTCTACTACGAATTTTACTAAAGATGATTTATAAAATTTTCGTAAACATATATCGATGAGCCACTAAATATAACATATTATATTTATAAATGTTTTTATATGTAAATTATTATATCTACTTAAATTTTTATAACATGTTACATCAAACACTTTTTAATTCTATAATTTATAAATTAAGTTTTACATTTATATATAATATGTTACATCTATTTTTACCAATTTTATATTTATATGTTACATCCAATTTCGATAAAGTCAATAAAGTTTCGATAAGATCGTGGGTAGAACTATCAAAACTTCTATAATGTTCCGATAAGATCGTTAGAGATGTAGTGAAGTTTTATAATGATTCTATTTTATTAAAGTTATAAAATAATTTTTTTTGTTCTATTTGTTAAATAATTTGATATAAAACTATTAGTTTTAAAATTAATTAAAAAATTAATTAATTTATTAAAAATAATATTATTTAAGCGAAAACTAATTAACAAGGAGAATATTTATTATATCACTTCTTGGTACATTATTTATTTTTAATAGAAATTCTTTATGCATTTATCATGGAACAAATATTTATTAATATAAATAGCTATTAATTTAGATAAATATATTATTATTTTTAAATCAATAATTAAATCAACTCATTTGTAATTTAATGTGTTAATTGATGTATAAAAACATTTTAGTATTGAGTTATGGATAGATCGTCATCCATGACCAAATAATTATAATACAGTTGGCAACAGTTGAAGCTAATGATGTGGAGAGTGGAGTTCCTCAAATTTGCTAAATTAACTCCGATGAATAAATTATTCCATGAACCATTCTAGTACTCCGTGAGAAGTATATTTTGTTAAATTAGATATCATGTTTTCATTCACAATAATCACATCGCAGGGACCAATCACCAACCACACATAAAGCGGCATGTTAATATGATAATTACCTACTGATAATGTAAAAGATTGATTCAATAATAGTATCTGGCATCAAAATTATTAAGTGAATAAACTTGTTATCATTAGTTATATTACATTAAAATACAAATAATATGTTTAATTCGTATAATACATATGTGATGTAATAGAATTAAATATAATAAAATAACATTATTAATATTATATTTGTTTGAGTAGTTGAATCAAAATAATTATAATATCGAAATAAAATTTTATAAAATTATAAATAAAATTAAATTAAAAATTTAATCTTTTTGACATCTAAATAAGATAAAAAATTATATTATATCTAAAAGTTTAAATCATATGCTACCAAATTAGAGAACCTTGTTCAATTATTTTAAAATAATGATTATTATTATTCTTAGTTATCATATAATTTAGTCAAGATTCATATTTTTTATCATTTAAGTAATAAATTATTAATGCATAAAATATTGGAAAATTTCTATATTATGATTATTTATCTTAATTGACTTAAATAATTATCATTTTTTATTAATTATCTAAGTCTTATTTTTTATTAATTAGGTAATATAAATTAAGTAATAAATTATTAATAACTAAAATATTAACAATTATATAAGTTACAAATATTTATCTTTCTATACAAGGTTATTTATGGTAAGTAACACAAAAATTAGTATTTTTTTTTGTTAATTATCTTGTCTTATTATTTTTATCAATTAAGTAATAAATTATTAGTAGTTAAAATATTGACACTTTTTTATATTATAATTAGACTTAAATAATTTTGTATCAAAATTATTTATCTTAAGTAACATAAATAAATTTTTAATTATTTCAAATATTATTTTCATCAATCAAATAATAAATTATTAATGATTAAAATATTGACAATTATCTAGATTAAATTTTTTTCTTTTTATAAAAGGTTATCTATGTTAAGCAAGATAAATAATTTTATTTCTTTTGGTTAATTATCTTAAGTCTTATTTTCATCGATCAAATAATAAATTATTAATAATTAAAATATTGACAATTATTATATTTTTTTTATAGATTTTTATTTATCTTTGATAACCTAAAAAGTTATCATCTTTTTTTAATTATTTATCTTAAGTTTTATTTTTTTATCAACTAAGTAATAAATTATTAATAGTTAAAACATTAAAAAAAAATTAGATTATAGTTATTTATGTTTTTTATACAAGATTACTTATCTTAAGTAACATCAATAATTTTTTTTTCTATTTATTATTTTAAGTCTTATTCTTTAACAATTATGTAATAAATTAATACTATGACTCTTCGTACTTTAGAATAATCTCCACTAGAACTATTGGATTATTAATTCATTAACAAGTTATTATGAATCCATTATCGCATATTATTTATACTCATTTAATTATCAAATTAGTTAAAATGAGTAAAGAAATATTGTATTAATTCATTCCATGTTCAGGCGTCCTGCATGGATGAAATTAGGGGTACGTGCTTAGGGCCATGACAACTCCTTGGGTACGTGCTTAGGGCTATGACAACTCCTTTTCCTTAGTATAATATGATATTTTCTATTAATTTAAAAAATGACATTTGAGTAAAATAATAAAAAAACATGAATAAATTTTTAATTTATTCAACTTAAAATTTTGTCATCCAAACCCAAGTTATATAATGGAGTATATAATAAATGAGAAATGATACATGCACCTCAACAAATACTAATTTTAGTATAGAACATAGTAAAATTTTATTGAAAAATGAATAATTTTATTTTCAAAAATTATTTTGATAAATAGTACACCATAACTAATAGATGTATAAATTTATATATTATTAACATTTCTCTGTAATATATATTTAATTTGCTTCGTTTAGAGTGTAATATATGATATTTTTATATGAAACAAGTATTCACGCAAGTATAAATTAATTTAGCATTCTCAAAATTATTATAATAACAAAAATGTTATTTTTTTTTGTTTAATTTACATATTTTTATTATTTAAAAAAAATTCATCTAATTAGGTTGAATTCAATTACATATTGTTCAAATTATATAATAGTTATTTATATAAGTATTATTTTTGTTATAAGTTTGATAATGTTATTTTAAAATAATTTCTCTAATAATTATTGGCATCAACGTTACCTGTTAAGTGCAATTAGTAAAATTAACTATAAAATACATATAGAGTGGCAAAAGTTTGAATATTTCCAAAAATAATTAATATTAAGGAAAAAATAACTTATGTAGTGTGCGAAGCGGACCCATATATACAACGTATCATACGCGGTTTCCACATTGATTGAGTTTATTCCCTTCCATTATTACCTTTATGAGTTTCTTTTTATTGATTTAACAATGTATATTGATTGAGTTTATTCCCTTCCATATTTGATACTTGGTTTCTTTTGGTTTTCCATTATTCATTTAAAATGAAAAAATAAAAGTTGTATAATTGCTAGCATGTGCATGCCATATGGCAACGTATGATCTGTCATTACCCAATGGATTGTTTGGCTTACCAAGAAGAGTCACTAATATCATTGGTTCCAAAAACATAGTTTATGATATTTCTGCAGTCACTTTCAAAAACAACCTTTAAACATTCAATAATTTTCTCATATACCCACTGTATATCTCCAAAATGATTTCTTGCTACAACATTTACTGGAGCTACATTATTAATAAAAATAGCATTTGAATTGAACACAATAAAACCTTGAACATGTTTTGACCCATTTGCTAGCTAGGTAAATTGACAATGCATTCCTCTGTGAAAATATTCAATTGAAGATCTTCCAAAGATTGATTATAATAATTAATACTCACACATTTTATTATGCAGTCTTCTTAACCAATTAGCCAAGGAAGTGAAATTTGGTTTTTTATTTTGAAACACAAATTCATTTCTTATTCTCCAATCGTAAACTCAAATTTATCTTTTCTTTTATGCATGAAATTCTTTGGAAGATTGAGAATGAATTGTAAATGAGAATTGAAACCTTTGAAGAATTATTAATTTATCCTCTCCAAGTAATATTCCATAATGAATGAAAGAAAATGCATTCTTACATCAAATGTTTCACTGTTTCTTCTGACTGATTGCATAAGAGGCAAGGTGTATTAATGTCAGATAGGAGTCTTTTAACTTTTGTTTTATCCATCAAGTTATCTGATAACATTTTCTACAAGAAAACTTTGTATCTTTCATGAATTTTAATATTCCATAATAACTTCTAGATTGAATCTACACCTACATTATTTAGTTCCAAAACAGCCACAGAATAAACTGATTTAATTGAATTAATATTCTCTCAACCTATTAGCAATCCAAATCCATTTGTCAATCAAATTTGGATTTACACTCCTCATAAGTCTACTAATAGCAGTAACAAATTCAATATCAAACAAGCTGTATAAAAGATTTCAATTCCATCTATTATTGGGCAATACAAAATCCTTGATTTTGAGTTGATTATTCCTATCTTGATCCTGTTGAATTCCAATATATAGTATAATTTGGTCCATATAATTACGATGCCAAGTTGTTCTTTCAAAATATATAGTATAATATAGAGTGTTAAAGGTTTAACACTTTTCTAACATTTTGTGAAAAGTCAAAAATGATATAAGAATAAAACATTCATATGGAAGTTTTGGATTTTAAAAATAAAGATATTACATTTATGTACCAACTTAAGAAGAGGAAGAAGGGTTTGGATAAATGCAAGTTTTTGAGAGTTAGGAAGATGAGTTGAGAATTGTGTAATGTTTAGATGTGGTGTGGTGCATGTTGAAGACAGTTTTAATTGCACCAAACATGCTAGGTGTTAGTTTGGTCCCCTTTTGTTGGTAACTTATGAAAACAACAAAATTACTTCGTTCTAGTTTGTGGAGAATATCTTGCAGATCTCAACTACCATATGTGTACAAACGCACTCAGCTACATAGTCATTGTCAAAAAAAAAAAAAAAAACTACAGTCATTATCATATGCATAGCTAGTGTTCGAGAAAGCAATAGACAAAAATTAATTTAAAAGAATACTCAAAACTTGAAACATTTTTAATTGGCTTATAAATTTATAATTGGCTCATTTTCTCCAGGTATGAGACATTAATTATTTTGGATATATATGAGCAGCAGAAAACAGTTAAGACTATAGCTGGATTCATTGCAATAACAAGAGGGAAAAAACTAAGTATGATAAAAAGAAAATGATATAATCAAGTACAAGTAAACTACCGAACCTAACCCAAGTCCATTCTTTTTTAGGCCATTAATATTATTGCATTGCACACAATTAGCTGATGTTTGTAATACCCAAAGAAAGAGTAGACAACACTTGCTCTGGCAGTTAATATATATATAATTAAGAGAATTTGTATCCAATAGTCCCTTGCATTATTGTTTGAGAGATTATAATTAAGAAGGTTACAACGTAACAGGATTCTAAAGAACCACAATGACGTCTTTGGATGTTCTATTTATAGAACATTTAAGGTGCACATGTTTACATCCTATTGGAGAGATGTAAGAGTTAGTGTTCATATGAAACTCTCATTAGGGTTTAGAGTGTGGTTGGCACGTGATCGACCATAATTTCTATTGAGGTTCAAATGACTCTAATACATGACCTATCATATGGGTATGACCGAATCTATTATATGTGTATATAGTAGTTTTGTATTCGGGCTAGTCTCAAGCAGGTCTTGGGTTGATCTTGGGCTAGTATCGGGCAAGTCTCAAGCTGGTCTAAGGCTGATCATGGGTAGGTCTTAGGCTGATCTAGAGTTGATCTTGGGTTGATCTCGGGCTTATCTCTAGTCGATTTAGGGTTGATCATGGGCTAATCTTGGATTGGTCTCAAGTAGGTCTTGGGAAAGTTTTGGGCAAAGCCAACCAGTTGTACACTTAAGGAGGTACCCCTTATCTTAGAACCAAACATCAAGTCCCCATTCTTTAAATTTGTTCCAAATTGAAAGAATAAATTATTTATCAAACTAGTAGAATAAACTCTTTTTTTTTGTGATTCCTAATGCATTTACATTCTTACATCAAATCAAGTCAATTATGACTAACTTACACATTTCTCGAGGCATTTATGGCCTTACAGGGACTAGCATAAATCTGGACTCTCATAATCATTTTGTTATAAAAGGGTAGAGGGGATACATTTGTTATGTTTACTAAAATCGTACTATACTTTCTACAAAGACAACAAGCCTCTTTTGTGATTTTGAGCCTGTTTTCATTCATTTTTTTTTTGTTCTTACCGTTTGAGAAAGATCAGGTCGTCACTTGAGGAAAGTCAATCCAAGTTGAAAAATCTGGTTGCTTTCATGTTAATATCTGTTTGGTATTATATGTGTAATAGACATACGACCTTAGATGTACAGGTACCCCGCTATAGTGTAGCCAGGTAATAGGGCTAGTTCAATTATGACTTGGGCCCAAAAGGTTTGATAAAATGTAGTACCACATAGACAAAATACCTCGTTGAAAAAATGCGAGGTCTTAGACTTCAAGATTTGAAGTACTAACCCTATTATGACGACGTGATCATGGTTTTTCCTTTCTATAAGCGACTGGAAGAAAGATGCTTAGGAACTTAAAGCGACCCACATGTAGCGATCTTCCTTATATGCATATAATCACCTGATGTAATGTAGTGATCTTCTTTCTGTTTATACTAGTTTGTGTATCATTTTATTACATGTAGATAGCACTTCCATGTCGCTTATACGTACCCTTCTATGTGCATAGGATGTAATACGTATATATACCCCATAAATGAGAAGAATACAAAATCTAATTCATTTGTTTAATTTCTTACTTCTCACTAAAAATCATTAGGATCTGACACTTGAAATTCTCTCCAAACAATTGGCACCGTCTATGGGAACTTAAATTTTTTTTAGTCCAACATATGAGAAATGCTTTTATTTTAAGAGAATTAACTGGTGTTTTGATTTATATAACTTTAGATGGATCATCTGTCCATAGTTAATGTACAAACAGATAACCCCATTCCAGTGGCTCAAGAATTCGAACTTAATATTAGGTGCAACACTCCTCATCCATCAGGTTGCTATCGAATCACAACTTAATGACTGCTTCAGCTAGCGAGCAATAGGTTTCAACATTTTGCGATGTGGGTTCATCCACTCAAGCTACACGACCTCATGGTATTTCCCCACATTACAACTCGGATAACCCTTCTTATGAAGAAGATGCAATGATATAAGGACTTCAAAAACAGATTATAGAATTGTAGCAAGCCTTCATCGAATGCTAAAAGGATAACAAGGAGTTAAGATCTCAATTAGAACAAAACGCATGTTTAAACACAGAGAGTTCCATTTTTACACCCCGTAATCCTTGAATAGTACGTCAACCCTCTAGAAAGAGAGCATGCATCTGAGCATATACCTTATGCATCTGATCCTCATCGACATATAGTAGGTGAGCAACACCCATACATAGTTTATGATCCTCTTATCGTTGAGGGGACTTCCTACGCAAATCCTTCAACTTATGGACCAAAAATTCAACCAACTCAACTACATGATTCCAGTGATGAATTGGATAAAAGATTAAAAGAGATGGAAGAAAAATGTGGATAAAGGTTAACGATAGATTTGCAAGACAGGAAAAGGCAAAGCCTTGGAGTGATATTGAAAATGTTTGTAATCAATTATCTACGTCACCTTTCTCAAATTGCATTGAGTTAACAGTGCCTCCCCCAAAATTTAGTGCCCCCAAATTTCCCGCATATAAAGGAACCAAAGATCCAGTTGCACAAGTTCTTTGATTCAAAATGACCATGGCTGTAGTCAGCCTATCCAAAGATAAGCGGGAATCCATGTACTGCAAACTATTTACAGCTACTTTCCAAGATTCGACTCAACAATGGTTTATGGAGTTCCCCCTAAAAGTATTTTTAGTTTTGATGCTCTTGTCAAAATATTCATTACCAACTACGCTTACAACAAACCTATCAAGAAAAAGTCTCATCACTTATTCTCAATCATCCAAGAGGAGGATGAGACAATTGAGGCTTACATGCGAAGATTCAAAATGAAGAAAATGAAAATTAACCAATGCCCTGATTCTATAGCCATAGAAGCTTTTCGAAAAGGAATAAAGTGTGATAATGGTCTTTTTATAGAACTAACAAAATCCACACCACGTTCTTTAGACATAGTTTATGAGGAAACCCATAAATTTGTTAACATGGAAAGGGAGATGAAATCAAGCAAATGGTTAGCCAGTAAAAACCAAAGACGACCCCCTCACTAAGAAAGAAGAAGATAGAAGGCTTATTAGAGATAAACGTCCTAATTTTTCCAGTTTCAAACACACCTTTAGGTCGAGGGGTAATCCAAAAACTTAGGGCCATGCCCTATCTCCCTTTACGCGTCACATTGGTGGAAGTAGTATGTCAAATGGAATGCCTCAATAATGTGAATTGGCCACCTGCCACAAAATTTTCGCTTAGAAACCCTAAAAAATATTGCGCATTCCTTAGAGACACAAGGTACTGGACTCAGGATTGCCTCCATTTAAAGTGGGAGATTGAACACCTCCTTTCAGAAGGATACTTAAGGGATATTATTGACAGAGCTATAAATCCACAGGAAGAGATCCAGTGCCATAACCTAGATCAAAGGGTCAAGGCACCAACCAAACTAATTCCAATTCGAAGTGAACCAAATAGAACACATCCTATTCCACTGGGGGATGTACTAATAATACACATTATACATGGTGTCCCTACCATGGTCGGGCACTCTAGCAATTCCAGGAAGAGATATGCACGAGAGGCTCGAGATACGGGACATTTGGTATATAGCCCGAGACCCAAGGGACCTGTTTATCCAATCACCTTTGAAAGCAGAGAATGCCTATATCCCCATGATGATCCTCTAGTGATAATAGTATGAATCACTTATTGTGAGTTACGTCGGATACTCGTTGACAATGGTAGCTCGTCCGACCTATTATACTTATTCGCTTTGCTTGACATGAGCATAGACCCTAAAGAAATCACTCAGTAACAAATGTCACTGGTTGGTTTCAATGGCAGCGTGGATACACAAAATAAAAATGGGCCTTCAATGTATCACTAGTTGATTAAATATCCTACTACCGATGGGATACGACAAATTGAAGGGGAACAAGATAGGGCACAATGTTGTTATAACGTTGCTATAAAGAATGCGGTACCCCAAACCTTAAAATAGCAACTAAAGAGTAAAATTCATCCCAACAAATTTAAGAAATTGCATACAAGTGAACATACTACCATGGAGGTCCATGGTGAATATGATATGGTCCTTATAAGAGACACGGAGAACAATCAATATGTTAAAATCAATGGTGCACTACCTTCTTCATTTAAAGTTACCCTTGTCGATTTTTTGAAAAACAGTAGGGATTTGTTCGCTTGAAAACTTGAGGACATGCCTGGTATAGACCCAGATATAATCTTCCATGAGTTATGTTTAGATCATACCAAAAAGTAGGTCCAACAAAGAAAGCGAAAATTTGCTAGAGATAAGAATGAAATTATCAAAAAGAAGATCGAGTCCTTGAAAAATGTGGGTTGGGTTCGTGAGGCCAGGTATCTAACCTGGATATCAAATGTGGTGTTAGTAAAAAAAACAGGAGGCGAGCACAGAATGTGCGTGGAATTCATAGATTTGAATAAAGCAATACTAAAAGATTGCTTCCCTTTGCCGAATATTAACCAATTGGTAGATGCCATGGCTGGATTTGAATCAATTAACTTTATAGACGCTTATTCAGGCTACCACCAAATCCAAATGCATCCCAGAGATGAAGAAAAAATAGCATTTATCATGGAAGAGGGGATGTTTTGCTATACAAAGATGTCATTCAATTTGAAAAATGCCGGTGCTACTTATCAAAGGATGATGGATAAAATGTTTCAAAACCAAATTGGACAAAATATGGAAGTATACGTTGATGACATGTTGGTCAAAACTAAATGTGCTAAAAACCATATTAATGACCTCCAAGAAGTATTCGCCATAATTTGGAATTATAAAATGCACCTCAACCCAAAAAAATGTGTGTTTGGTGTAGCCTCATGGAATTTTTTGGGGTACCTAGTCACGTCGAGAGGTATCGAAGCCAATCTAGAAAAAATTTCAGCCTTAGTCAACATGAAATCCCCTAGCAGCCCCCAAGAAATCCAATAGTTGAATGGGTGTATTGCAGCATTAAGTCGCTTCATTTCTAAATGCACCAAAAAGTGTCTACCATTCTTTCGGTTACTAAAAACGAACACAGAATACCTTTGGGATAGTGAGTGTGAACAAGCTTTCTAATCCATTTACTTGGGAAGAGCACCTATTTTAGTCAGTCCCATGGTGGGAGAAGACTTATACATGTACATGTCCTTCACGGATAAGGTTGCTAGTGTCGTATTAGTGGTCGACCACGAGGGAATCCAATACCCCATGTATTACGTGAGTCATTCACTGGCGGGAGCATAACAACAATATCATCCTTTAGATAAGGTAGCATTTACTATCAGAATAACGGCACGAAAACTCAGACATTACTTTGGTACACACAGGGTATTGGTCCTTACCTCATATCCCTTGAAAAACATTTTGGGAAAACTTGATCTATTTGGCCGTCTCTCCCAAATAGCTATTAAGCTAAGAGAATTTTAAATACATTATAAACCTTTGGCCGCGATCAAGGGACAAGCCCTCGCAGATTTTATCATGGAATGGACACACGAGAACACCCAAGAATGCACTTCAATACGTGCAATAGGGTCAACCTCCATAAGAGAAACACCTTCCCTTAAAGCAAAGTTGTGGAAGGTATATGTGGATTGAACAAGAAATTCACGAGGAGCAGGAGTTAGAATAGTTATATTCACCCCAATAGGAGCCTTAATAGAACAATGCCTTTGGATCACCTTCCAAGTAACCAACAATGTCGTGGAATACGAAGCCCTACTTTTGGCGTTACAACAATTGATAGCCCTTGGAGCTAAGAAGGTCTTAATTCATAGGGATTCACAGCTAGTAGTAAACCAAGTCAATGATGGTTTTGAAGCTAAAGAGGAGAGATTGAAGCTATATGTACAAGAGGTAAATAAAGCAAAAGCTGTGTTTGAAACTTTTCAGATCAAGCAGATACCATGGGGAGAAAACACCCATGCTGATTCCTTAGCCATGTTGGCATCTTCGATAAACTCAGGTTCAAAGAGAGTCATCCCAGTATCCTGCTTATCAAGACCTAGTGTTAGCACAAGTGAAATAAAGCTTCAAACTCAAATGAACGTCACATGCACTATTCATGATTCTTGGTTGACGCCATATACATAATATCTTATCAATGGTACTCTTCCAGAAGACAAGCATTTAACATGTAAACTCATAACAAAAGTAGGAAGCTACACCGTCATTCAGGGAGTTTTATATAGGAAGAATTATGGTTTCCCATGGTTAAAATGCCTACCTATAACTGAGGTTCAGATGGTCTTGAGTGACTTACATGACGACCAATGTGGAGCTCATTCTAGAGGAAGAATGCTTTCTCAAAGGATTATCCAGCAGGGTTATTATTGGTCTACGCTTCTTAAAGATTGTATCTCTTATGTCAAAAGGTGCGATAAATGCCAACAACATGCCAATGTTCCACACTATCCATACGTTGATCTAAAATCTATTATTATCCCTTGACCATTTTAGAAATGGGGTTTGGATATCGTAGGACCATTACGCATCGCTTCAGGCCAAAGAAAGTTTCTCATCATGGTAACTGATTATCTCACTAAATGGATAGAGGCAAAACTTTTAGCTTGAATCCAATAATTGGATATGGAGAGATTCATATGGCATAACATTATATGCAGATATGGCCTACCTCGTGAATTGGTTATCGATAACGGTAGACAGTTCATCAGACAAAAAATAATATCTTTCTACGATAAGAAGGGTATCAAATTATCTCACTCCACCCCTTACCGATCGTAAGCAAATGGTCAAGTTGAGTCATCTAATAAGACCCTCATTAATATACTACGAAAAAATTTAGAGGGTGCTAAAGGAAAATGGGTTGATGTGTTACCCGGTGCTCTTTAGGCCATACAAACTACTCCCAGAACGCCAACAGGAGAAACTCCTTTCTCCCTTGTTTACTACACTGAAGCAGTCATACCTCTTGACATACAAGAACCCACCCTATGATCCAATATCGCCTATAAAGATAATGACAACCTACAATGGGAGGACTTGTTGTTAGCTGATGAAAAATGAGAAGAGGCTTTAATAAGACTTGAATCACAAAAGAGAACACTCCAAAAGACATATAACAAATTTGTTAAACACAAGAGCTTCGGTATTGGAGAATGGGTTCTGTGAAGAGCATTGGGAACAAAGTTGAAACTAATCTAGAAAAAATTTCCACAACATGGGAAGGTCCATATCGAATATATGATATCACACCAACAAGATCTTACTTGATAGAACGTGATGGTATAAAGGAGGCCTTGAGCTGGAATGGAGAACTCTTCAAAAAATATTACATGTACATGCTTTGTACACAACGAGTACTTATATATGAGATGTACAATTATCTTTTGATTAGTTTTTGATGGAAAGGTTTAATGAACCCCTAAGTTATAAGTAGTCCAATGAAATTCTGCACTCGAGATGCAGGATTTATCCCATACCTCATGATTGGAGATGGAGTCCCTCGGCCCCCCAACTTGAGATGAAAAATATGCTCAAAAGAGTGCAAGTATGCTTTAGGTATCTTATTTCATGCCCTCAAGTTAGAAAGAGTCATTTAACCTTCTCACTTGAGATGCGAGACATGTCCCATGCCTTATGATTGGAGGTGGAGTCCCTTGACCCCCCCACTTGACATACACGATATGTCTTATGCTTCGTGATTGGAGGTGAAGTCCCCTAACCCCCACTCGAGATGCGGGATTTATCGCATGCCTCATGATTAGAGGTGGAGTCCCTCGACCCCCCTCACTTGAGATGCGAAATATGCTCAAAAGAGTGCAAACATGCTTTGGGTATCTTATTTCGTGCCCCCAAGTTGGAAAGAGTCATTTGACCTTCTTGATTTAGATGCAAGACATGTCCCATGCCTCATGATTGGAGTTGGAGTCCCCTGACCCCCCACTCGAGATACATGATATGTCTTATGTCTCGTGATTGGAGGTGGAGTCCCCTAACCCCCCACTCGAGACGCCAGATACTATTTCAAAAAATGGTTGATCTAACAATTACCAAATTAATCACTCCATCTGATATTACAAATTGTTATCAAACATTATTACAAATTATTACTAACATTATACGAGTGTAATATTTCTTCTTGATAGGAACTTCATGGTTGTTTTTTATCAAGCGTCCTATGTTTCCAATATTCCACTAATTTGCGCAATTTATCCCCTTCTTCTTTGTATCTTTCCTATTCAAGTCTTCATGAGAGTCCGCTAAATCTTGTGTTAGGAATTTACATCGTGATTTCCACACACATAATTCTTGATCCACAAATTCACTTGCTTCTCGACACATTTCAACCTTTTTTTCTACATCTTTTGCCACGGCTATGGCTTACAATAAAAAATATCACATGGAATATTAATGAATTAAAATATATCACAAAGAGTAAATACGTCCACTTCGTTATGAACTATTACATTACAAACACTTACATCAAACATACGCCTCGCTATCATGTGCCACATTGTTCCCCCTCTCTCTTGTGGGCCGTGTAGATAGATTAACGATCTTTGGGCACTCCAAAATGATGATATAATTCTTCTTGCACACGAGGTACATTAAACATACCATCTTTGAAGAGATCATTCATACCGCTAGTCTCACCCTTCTCTTTTTTGGGAGGATATATACTTTGTAAAGGCTTAATACCCTCCCTTAACGGGGACACCTCATTCTGAGATAATTTCCCAATACACAATCTGCTCATATGTAGAGAAGTAGACATCCTGCCCTAGGATGACTTAGCAATCGTTGGGTGCTTTTCATTCTTTTCTCCCTTTGTGACTTTGGGAGGGGCCTGTTTAACCTTCTCACTATGAGTAGGAGAAATAACTCATTTCCTTGCATTAGGCGTAACTTGCATTGTGAGTAAAGTTGTTGGATTTATCTTCTCGCTATGAGTAGAAATAGTTTGTTCTCTTATCATAGGGAGTATTCTTACAAACGGTGATGACCTTGTTTCAAACAAATCATTCAATATTACTTTACTATAATCCATTTAAAAACTAAATAGACTATGATTATTTCTTGAAATTTATCAGGTCGCTCAGTATTATTATATCAAGTCAACACGGCCTCAAATCCTCTAAATTATGTGTTCTATGTGAATGATAAAAAAAGAGAGAGACTTCAATCAAAGCAAAATATATAGAGGTACGTAGAAATAAATGCTACATTTAAAATTAATTTCAAGTCCCAAAACTTTTCATTTGCATTTGATTTTACAAATCAATTAAATCCATCAAAAAGTGGCATCTTCTACCACCCTTTTGGGTCGATGACTTGGTGTGGCCTCTATATTACAATGTGAAGCTTGAAGAGTAGCAGCTCCAGATGTCCTTGACCTATTACTTTGAAAAGCTCGCATCAAAACCAGGTAAGGCACAATTAAGTCTAACTTTTTAGCTTGAGCTTTGAGGTTGCTTACTACGAAGCTTGTATCACTACGATAAGCTTTAGTGCAGTCTGATTTTAAGGTATCTACCATTATAGATAATGGGCTAACTTGGTTCGACATGGCATCCATTTTCTCTTGTAGAGCATTTTTTTCCTCGGCCTCCTTTGCGAGTTTTTCGAAGTGTTTAGCTGCTTCACCCTTCTCAAAACAATAGATGTCTGCTTTTCTTAGCTTCTCCACTTTGTCAATAACCTCGTTTTCCAAGTTCCAAATTTTTGTATCTTTCTCGACAATCAAGACAATTTTGTCTTTTACCGACTTCTCATATTTGGCTATCTGCAAGCGGCTGGCTTGAACCTCACGCTTGTAGCCTATGAGGGATAGCTCGCCATCCCTCGCCAAACATACTGCCTACAAATGAGATAAGTTAAAAAATAAATATATAGTAAGTTTATTTAATAAAAGTTTTAAAGCGAGGAATTAAAAAAACTATTCACCTCAAAAAGACGATCTGCTATCAGCTCTTCATGGGTCCCCCCTTCACTCTTGTGGGCTTCTCTCACTTGTGACCTCTTAGCTTCTATTCCAAAATTCTGAAACAAATCTCTTTTAAGATTTGTTCACCCAAAGATCCTCTCGTCAAAATAGGTTACGAGGGTCTCTAGGACCATGGCATCCTTTAGAACGACCTAGTCAAATTCGAAGTCCTCTATATTCATCGTCTCTATTTTAGGGGTATACTCCCCAAATTTTCTCTTATTTGAAACCTCCTATTTGTGAGGTGAGAACGAGCTTGGATTAGCCAAGGTCCTTGAAGGCATTGCAACTTCAGTAGTTGCAGCGACCTCCAAATCCGTAAAGAAATCTCGCCACACCTCAGACTTCTTTAAGCAAGCTATAGTCAGGATATCGTGGTAACCTTCATGCGATGTATTTTGTAGCTCAATTCACCTCATTTTTTCTTTACCACTAATATCCAACTTACTGATGAGCTCGCTAGCTTGAGGTTGTGAAGTATTAAAATTAGGGTTCCAAGTGTATCGAATTGGGAAATCCACCCCGTCACTCCAAGTATCCCCACTAATGTAAAAATATTTATATTTCCAACCAGAGGTGATGTCGGGGAGTTTAAGGTGCAATCCATGGTCGATAACACATGATATGTATTCCATCCCTTGGTCTAACCCATTCCTTTTTAAATAATATAAACACCTCAACTCATAATTTTCGAGGTTTATTCCATGTTCTCCAATCACCCCAGAGAGACATAAGAGTGTTCGCCATCCGTTTGGATTTATTTGGCAAAAATTAATGTTAAAAGTGCTCAAAGCAAGAGCCACTAATTTGGAAAAGGGGCAACGGTGACCTATTTTAAAGGCCGCTAGATGTATCACCCATCACTCTGGTGAAGGATCATCAACATCACATAAATGGGGAGGTACTGGCATTAGCCTTACACGAGCTGGAATGTCATACGTTTGTCTAATTTCTTCTAAATATTTAGCTATTAGAACACTAGGCATCTTTTTAATTTGGTGTTTATCTTTGGTTCTATGTGTAGGTTCACCCTTGTTTTCCCTTTTTTTTTGGTTGAGGTACTTTGGTGGATGTCGACACGGGAATCCTACTAACAGGAATTGAACCCCGTGACGATAAGGTAGACATCGCCTTGGACCCTGAGGAAGTAGAAAGAGTGAGAATCCCTTCCTTAACAGCCTTCGGAGTAGGCCTATTGTCACTACTCCTTGTCATTTCAAGTTGTTTGGTTTGTAATGACCTTGAGGGAATACGATTGGGAGATATAGTTTTGGTGGGATCTCCCTTTGAAGACCTACTCATTTCTTTTCCTTTATGCGACATTAAAAAAGAGAAGATGAATAATTACCTAAATAAGAAGATTGTATTAAATCAAGAGGTAAGGGTACATCAGCGACCCGAATTCCAGTAAACATCCTTAAATAAACGAGCTAAAATGGCTATCAAGTAACTTTTAAACGATCTTATGAAGGAATAATACGACTTCTGAGTAATCAACGGGCTGAAATTCTCAAAATAAAATTACTAAGTTAAAAACAGGTAAAAGATAAAAGTAAATTCTTCCCTTATTTATAAAGGAAAAACGAGAAGTTGAAAGGTCTTAACAAAAAATGAAATTAATTAAAATAATATATATATCTATGTATTTTACAATTAAAAAACTTCGTAATTACAATTTGTATTGTCTGAGTGGCCATTATGTATCTAAACATGTTGAATCTATCAATTAAGAATTACTTAAAATGGAATATACGACCAGATTATTCCCTTGAGAATGTTACCATATAAATAGGATTTCTATGTTGGTTTACCTCATTCTATCTAGTGTTGTACATGCTTTAATATGTGGCTACTATAATTAAATTTTAAATGGTGTATGTTTATACATACGAAAGTTTAAAATCTGATTAAAAAGCTATTATTTATTACCAACTCTCTGACTTATGCATATTGCTTCTACTTTATACTACCTATACGTAATTATTTGTTAAAATTGTATCTCTTTATTGTTTGCTCATTTGGGTTAAGTCCTTAAGGAGTCAGTATCTCCTTAACCTTATTATGTATCAAGTCTTAGGCTCATTCTTTGTAGTCATGCTTGATTATATTGTATGTTAGTGCAATCTTCATTTTTATCTACATGCGAGTTTTGCGTGAGTTTCTAAGGAGTCTATATCTCATTACCTTGAAAGTATACCAAGTCTCAGATTCTTTATTATGCTTTGATATGTAATGTATGATTTCGTGCTGTGTGATATTTATTGAGTTTATGCATGCTACTAGCTTGTATAGGAGCCTATGAGGTACACCATCACTAGTGTGTTTACCGCAGTTTCTTCTTTCTTGTTGTAGGTTTTTTTTTGTTATATATTGAATTAAGCATAATGTTTTGTAATTTTGCTTTGTTGATTTCTCAATTTACGTTGTGAGACCTTCTTGGCCGAATTGATAAAGTGCTCATTAAAAGATTCTATGGGTTGGCATCTTCACCCCTCGTCTAGGTCTCGGTTACTTGTTTGAGTTGGAAGAACAATTGATCCTTGTATAATTGTTCCTACATATGAGAATCTTCAATTCTAATGAAGGATACATCTATACTTCAGAATTATTTTTCTTCCTTGAATTGGGTATTCTTTTTTACCTTTTATGCTCGCATCTCAAATGGGTAAGGATGGAACCTCTTTACTCTTATTTTTTTTTTGAATTATTGTTATTATTATTATTATTATTATTATTATTATTATATGTGGTTACAAAAAGAAATTTATTACTATTGAAAAATTTGAGATCTTTGGGGTCTTGTAACATAAGCTAAGTTTATATTTAGAATGGATAGTTTATATGTTGATAATATTTCCAAAGGTGGTCTACATTCCAATCCAAGCTTTCTTCTTTTTCGTCTAAGGTCTCTAGCTTATAAGCTCCTCCTATTGTTATCTTTAAGACTTTGTATGGTCCTTCCTAATTAGCTAACAACTTTCCCTCTTTCTAATCTGTGTTGTTTCCTATAACTTTTCTCAATACTAGGTCATCAACTAGGAAATTTCTTTATCTGATAATCTTGTTGAAAGTATTCTTCACACTTCTCTTCTAATCCTCTATATTTATTCCTTCTCTCTATCATCTTTCCTCAAGTAATAGTAGGTCCATGGATCAATTTTCATTGTTATTCTTCTCAATGGCTCTGCTTCTCAATATTGGTTGTATTATTTTTGATGGGATGATAACTTTAGAACTATAAACTAGCAAGAAAGACGTCTCTCCCATATTTGATTTGGGTGTTGTTCTTATTGCCCATAAGACTCCATATAGGTCTTTTGTTCATTTTCCCTTGGATTTTTCTAGCCATTTTTTCATGATATTTATCAATACCTTATTTGATGACTCTACTTGTCTAGGTCTGTATGGAGAGGAGTGACATAATTTAATTCCCAACTCTATGCAAAAATTTGTGAAAACCTTTCCTATGAATTGTTTACCATTGTCAATCACCAGCTTTTTTGGAAGCCAAAATCGACAAATTTTGTTTTTTCACACGAATATTTTTACATCTACTTCTTGTATTCTTGCTAGGGTTTCTACTTTTAACCACTTGAAAAAATAGTCTGTATCAACTATTAAAAACTTCCTCTGTCATGTTACTATTAGAGGTAGTCCTACAATGTCAATGCCCCACTTTAAAATTGGCCAAGTTTCGATAATTCCTTTCGATTATGAAACGAGCAGGTGGGTAATTGCAATGAATCTTTGGCATTTATCACACCTTTTTGCATGCATGGTACAATCATTCAACATTATTGGCCAATAATGTCCTTATCAAATAGTTTTCTAGCACAAACTTATTCTACCTGAATGAGCTCTGTATTCCTCTCTATGAACTTCATTAATAATGATCTATGCTTTTTCTTCCTTGAGACACCGTAACCACGGACCATACACATTTTTTTCTATACAAATGATCTTACAATATGATATAGTTTATGGACTTAAGTTCGAGTTTGTGAACTTCCTTCTTATTTGTAGGAAAGACCTTTTTCTTTCAAGTACTTCACAATTTCTTCTAAACCTAGGTTATAGTATTTTTTTTGGTTTGCATCCTTTTCTTCAATACTTGGTTCCATTATTATTGAGATAGGTATTGTCTATTCATATATGTATGAATTATTGAGGATAAAGTAGCCATAGCATCTTCATGAGCATTGTTGTTGTGTGATATTAGAGTAATTTTGGATGCTTTGAATTTTGTTACCCATTCTTGTATTTCTGTCAAGTCTCTCCTCACTTTCTCCTCTTTGGCTTCGAAGCTTCCATTTATTTGGTTCATAACCAATTGTGAGTCATTATGAATATTGACACATTATGTTCCCAATATTTTCGATTCTTTCAAGGCTAATAACACTGCCTCATATTCAACTATATTGTTGGTAGTTGGGAAAGTTATTCTTATAATTTGTTCAATCATACCTCCATCTATTGTGAACATGATGATTCCTACCCCCGTACCTTTGGTGTTGCTAGGTCCATTTATAAACACTTCCAAAAGACTTTCTTCTTATGCTAGTGTTAATACATCTTGGAATGACTTCTTCCTCCGTGCCATTTGCTAAGAAATGTGCTAGTACTTGTCCTTTGATTGCTAGTCATGGTTTGAAGTGAATTTCAAATTCACTCAGCTCAATAGTAATATGAGCCAATCTCCCTGAAATATCAGGCTTTTGTAACACATTTTTAAGAGCGTGTGAAGTAAGAACAAAAATGGTGTGGCCTCTAAAGTAATGTCTCAATTTTCTGGATACCATCCTTAGAGCGAATGCAAGCTTGTCTAATAATGAATAGTGTCCAACAATGGTTAGTTTTCTTGGGACTGTGTCAATGCTTGACTAACATAATAAATTGGCTATTGTTTGTTTTCTTGTTCTGCTACCAATATTGCACTTATTTCTTTAAAGGTAGTAGATAAGGATAATTACAAACCTCATTTGGCGTGGGACTAACCAATAAGGAAGCTTTGCCCAAGTATTCTTTGATGGATTGGAAAGCAGTTTTGTAATCTTCTTTCCAAACATACTCCTTATTTTTCTTTAACAACTAAAAAAATGGGAGGCATTTATTCATCATTTTTCTTTAATAACTAGAAAAGGGGATGCATTTATCCATGCACTTTGATATACATTTTTCCAAGCTTTTATCATCATGTCGTCTACATATACTTTCATATTATGTTCCAATTGATTTTTGAACATTTTGTTTACCAATTGTTAGTAAGTTGCTCCTGCATTTTTGAGACTGAATTGCTATAACAAAATGTCCCTTCTTTTGTAATGAAAGATGTTTTTTTCTCATTGTCAGGATGCATCCTAATCTGATGGTAGCCTGAGTACGCGTCCATGAAACTCATGAGACTAAATTCTACCATAGAATCCACCAATTGATATATGCTTGGTAAGGAAACAATCTTTTGGTATGGCTTTATTAACATCGGTAAAGTCCACACATAAGAAGGGATCTCTTCCTAGCTTTGGTGCCAAAACTACATTAAACAACCAAGTAGGGTAGTTAACTTCCTTAACCCATTACACTTCTTTTAGTGAATTAACCTTTTTTTATTATGGTATTCTCTTCCCTGGAAAATTTTCTTTTCCTTTATTTTATAGGCTTCAACATGGATCGATATTGATTTTATGGGTGATTATGTTCTGATCAATGTCAATCATTTCTACGAGACTCTAGGCAAATACATCCTTATTTTTATTGAGGTAAGCAACTAGACCTATTTTCACCTCTCCTTCTAACATAGCACTAACTCTTACCATATGGTCAACAATTTCTCCCATTTTCCCCAACTCAAATTCTAAGTTTACAGTGTTGATAAGGCTCATCTTGTTAGTCTTTTATTATGCCTGACCTACCACACAGATTGTAATTTCTATTTGGTCTAAAACCACTTTAAAGCGAAAAAAATAACAATTGCAAGCTCTTTCCTGATCACCCTTTATTGTCTTTATGCCTAATGTCATCGGGTACTTGATTACTTGTTGTAATGTGAAGGGTACTGCTTATAATCTATGTAACCATGGTCTTCCCATGATGATATTGTATAGTGATGGAATGTCTAGGACATCAAAGTTTTTCTAAACAATTGCTCCTGATACTAACACATGTAATCTTATAATGCCTACTGACATTGTTATGCTTCCATTAAAGCCTACTAGAGGCAACTTTTTCCTAGTGATCTCTGATGGTTGCATTCCCATCTCGACTAGCATAGTCAAATACACGATATCAAATGAACTTCCATTATTGATTAAAAATCTCCTTATTTTGAATTGTCCATGTGTATTGTGATGACCAACGGGTTGTCAAGTAAGAGGAGTATCGAACATAATTGGGTAATTAAGGCTCTGCTTCACATTACACATTTCGTATGGCATATTTATCCCTTTTGGTGTGTATCTTTTTCAAAAATTTGATGTGAGCCTGTACAAATTTGGTCCATTATGTATTGTGTGTATTATCCTTATATTCATTTCTGCCTCTTTAGGTTAGGTTCCTCTAGGTGGTAGAAGTCCTGGTGCATTATCCATTTCTCTCTATAGGCTTCTTCTTCTTTCTCTCATAAGATCTTCACCTACTAAATCCCTCAAGTGTCCCCTAGATAAGAGAAACTCTAACTCTCTTTTAAATTGTCAAAAATCACTTGTCTAATGTCCAATATCTTTGTCAAAAGCACAATACTTCGATGGATCTCTATTTAGAGCCCTCATCTAAGGTGGTCATCTTACTTCTTCATTTCCTTCCATGTTCCTTATTGCCTCTTCTAAAGATACACTAAGAGGTGGTCCTCGAAATGGTGACAATGATATTCCCCAATGTCCTATTTGTCTTACTTCTAACCGTCTCCGTGGAAAGGGTGGTCGGGTTGGTCTTCCTCAATTTTGAATGAAGGGTTTTCTTTTCTCATTTGATGTTATTTTTCTACATTTGATTTTTTCCCAATTCCCTTTCCAAATTCAAAAACTGTTTTGCTTTTGTATGGATAGCCTTTATAGTTCGGGGTGTTATCTTGGTAAGTTCTTCAAAAAAATTAGAGTTTTTCACAACTCTTTTGCGGAATGCTTCAATGGTTATTGAGATTGGGCACTCTGAGATCTCTAATTTTTTTCCTTAAATCTTTTCATGTAACTTTCAATAGTTTCTTCCAAGCCTTGAACTATGGAAAATAGGTGGTGAGATTCTTTTTTAATGGGCTTGTTGCTCACATAACGAGTAACAAATGCTTTCACCAATTCGCAAAGGTAGATCATTGAACCATTTCATAGAATTGTCTTGCAATTTTGATACAAACATCTTACGCATCATTGCACCCTTCGAGTCTATAGGCAAATGGATTGATGCCATTGATTGTTTGAAGAAGAAGACATAAGCTACCAGATCTTTTTTTCCATAATAAGATGTACACCTTAGAGTGACAAACTTTGAAGGAGGTAGTGTTGCTTCAATTTTGTCACTAAAGGTAGATGTAACTAGTTAGCTGAAAACCTCTTCTATATCATATAACGACTTTCCTATCTTCTAAAACATTATTGGGAGCTGGTTAAAGATGATATTTCAAGCTACTATCTTCATTTTCATCCGATCTATCAAAAGGCCTATTTATATTTCTACAAGCAAGCCATCGAAGGGTGGGACTTTGTCCACGGAGGGCTTGTTGTGTCCATAGTTGTTTCAAGTTGTGGTTATCTTCTTGGATATGAAGTATGGTTTGTTGTAAGAGTTCCAATTGCACTTGGACTTCCTCAAGTCTTACGGGTCCAATAGGTGCCTGGGGTGGTGGGACTTCTCTATTATAATGGTTGTTTGATTCGCCTACATGTTCTGAATGTTCAACTTTGGGCTCTGAACCTTTTTCTCGATTAAGGTTTCCCAATCCTAGATTTTGGTTCATAGATTGAACCCTCAACTGTTAACTATTTAATGAGCGGGGTGGCATTTCTTAGAATTTGGGGTTATATTCCTACACAGGATGAAAATATCAACTGAACTGGATTGATAATCTAATAGTTGGTATAGATCCTTTTATATCAGGCTAACTCTTAGTATTTTCAAAAGCTATGAGGTTAAAATGTGATTCTACGATTAAAAACATTGAGGCCTCACGGTAGGTGCCAAATTTTTTGATAGAGTCTGATTAAGAGGGTTACACCATGTTAGGGTTCAAAAAGTCCATAATGATGTTATTGGATGTTCTATTTATAGAGCATTTAAGGTACACGGGTTTACATCCTATTAGAGGGATGTAAGAGCTAGGGTTCATATGAAACTCTCATTAGAGTTTGGAGTGTGGTTAGTGCGTGGTTGACGCGCGGTTAGCCATAATTTTTACTCAGGTTTAAACGAATCTGATACATGAACTATGTATGGATATGACCTAGTTTATTATTATGTATTTAGGATGTTCTTAGGTTGGTCTTTGGGTGATCTTTGGGTGATCTTGGGTTGGTCTTGGGTTGATCTTAAGAAGGTCACGGGTTAATCTTGTGTTGATTTTGGGCTGGTCTCAAGCTAATCTTGGGTTGCTCTAGGGTTGATCTTGAGTTGGTCTCGAACAAGTCTTGTACTGATCTTGGGCTGAGCCAACCAGTTATACACTTAAGTGAAGAACCCCTTATCTTATGACTAAATAATTATAAAAATGTATTATTTAGCTCCTTACATTTTATAGAAGATACCAAAGAAGTTCAAATTTTACCATTCGCTTAATATTTTAATAGTTTTATGATAAAAAATATTCCCTCAATATTTTAATAGTTTTATAATAAAATATCATAACAAAAGGTCATTTTTATCTTTTTTTTAATTATCAATAAAATAAAGTATTTAGAAAATAAAATTATTTTATTTGAAATATTAATGAGAAATAGTTTTTATCCTTTTTTGACTTCTTTTACAAAAATAAAGGAACAAATAACACATTTTTTTTAAGATATTAAATGATTAATGTAAATAACCTCTCTCTCTGTATATATAGTTTGAGAGATATCGCGACCACGTTTGTTTTGCAAGGAAGGATTCGTACAATGAAAATCCAAAGTTTTTCACCAGTACTGGTTCTTGATTTTCTATTTTTTGAAACCAGATTAAATATCAATACATTTTAGATCTTTGATACAATAGAATCATAAAAGCTGATCTCACTGTTTTAATACAGATACGTCATGCCATTCCCTACAACTTAAAATGAAGATTTTTCTTTAGAAATTCACATAAAATTGAAGCAAGAAATAAAACATGTAAATGACCAGAGTTGAAGGACCACTATAAGGGTGTATTAGTGATATAAGATCTATTCAACCACCTAATTTCCGATTGCCTTTTGCCAGCTGATACGTACTATTATTATTATGATTACCCCTCTAATTTAGGACCACCCTACAAAGATTTTGTTTGCTCTCACTCTCCTATAGTCTCGTAGTCTGATATGCATAATAAAAGCGTGGTCCTCAATTTTTTATTAATGATCATATTCACAAGCTTCTAAGCTGGTTTTAATGTTGTGAACCGACTTTCCTTATCTTTGCATGGTTTATTGAATTTCTTCACTAACATTTCATATCACTCACTTATGCACTTTCTGATTCTTGTACCCAGGGGTATGATATGATTGCCTAATCTTTCAACTATTATCATCTCTTTTTTAATGGGTTTTAAAGTCGATTCAGCGAACCGACTTTACCTGTATTGATTTTTTTATATTTTTTGTTCTTATTTTTGACTCCATTAACCTGTATTCAATATAGTATAAAAAAAACCAAAATATAAATAATAATACAAATAATTGAAAATTTAAATATAATTAATTATTTGATAATTAAATTTATTACAAAAACAAATAATGTATATACAATATATATATATATAGTTAACTTAAATTACAAATAAAATAATGTCGTCAAAGTGTAATTGAATTGTGCGAGCAAGCTTGGTTAGCTTAGAATCACCAGCATTGTGACAAGAAAATTGGGCAAAAAATAGCTGATCCATATAACAATTCATTCCCCTACATACATGAGTGATGCGTATTTTCGCAAGTGTACGAATCGTTCAAGTAATAAAGTGTACAAAAGTACGGATATCGAACCCATAAGGAATGACGTTACTAAGTACCGAAATTGACTAATCCTAATTTTATTTGAAAACCCAATTGTTGAAATTATTTAAGAAGCAAATTAACTTAAAAATAAACGCAAATAACACAATTAAATGTTGTTCACAAATAATTAAAAATGCTAAGGCATTTGATTTCGCTAAATCAATTCGATCTAATTTCAAGTCATATTATTTGAGAATCAAAGCTAAAAGTGATGGTTAAAAAACCCAAATTTACCTAATACTCTCTCTCTCGAGTTATATTAGAATTACTTATCTATGAAAACCAACTATATTTCTATGAAGATTTAATCACAAAAAAGCACATTACGATTTATGGAATTTTTAGAATAACCACATACGTCATGCATTAGTTCTCACACTCGCATTCAACATACGGTATTTATCACAAGAAGCATTCATTACACATCTCCTCTCGGGCTCAATATAATGCAACAAATCATCTAAATCTTGGCTAGAAATTTAAAAACATTAAGCATAGAAATAAATACTCAACTTTAAAACAATGAACTCATATAACAATAACAAAAGAAATCAGATTTTCTTGATTCAACTACATCATAGCCTTAGCAAAAATGAATTAGTTCATAATGGAAATAAGAACAAACATTATCTCAATTGGAACCATGAATAACAAATCTGAATAAAATGCAGAAAATGAAAGCTAAGGAGAAGAGATGAAAAACTCTTGAAGATGAACACTTGGTAGCAACAATGGTGATAATCCTTCAAGCTTCTCCAAACTTTCTCTCCAAAATTGTCTTCTCTCCTCCAAAAATGGCTTAGATCTGCACCTCTCTCCCATGGCCTCTTTCTCCATCATATTGTATATATAGATCTAGGGTTTTGGGGGAAATTTTGGAACAAAACAACATAAAAAATGTGTTTTCGGACGAAACTCGCCGGCAGTGACATTATTCTCGTCGCGGCTAGATGAATTTGGCCGGTGGTGGCTAAAGGTGTCTCACCGGTGGCGAGATTTGTATCTGCCAAAATCCGTGCTCTTGGGAAGATTTTCGCCGGCAGTGAGAATTATCTCGCCAGCGGTGGGATTTCCATATTTTGAAACTTTGTTTTCTTTTTATTTTCACTTAATCTTGATCATTGAAATTTGTCCCAAACTTCTCCAAAATCATGATTTTACCTGAAATTGCACTTCAAACACGAAATACCCGTGAAATTACATTTGTGGATTAAATAATCAAATAAACACAATATTTACACAAATATCAACATTTAAATCATAACTAAAATGCAATAATTTGACTCTTATCAATGAGCACGTAAGCATCCATCAAACAAGTAGTCTAAACTTCAGAGACATACGAATGGAGAAATTAAATCATTATAAATATTTCCATAAAAAAGATATTACCACAACAACGTCCGAGTGATGTAATAACTTTATCCCTTCGAACTCATATTAGCATTTTATTAATCATTTGTCTATCAATATGAAGCTATTTGGAATCAAGCTGATATTTTTAATGCTATAATGAGCTCTAAACATGAAATCAAGTGTAACGCCAATTTGTTACTTGGCTTGTATGAGTTTTGGTGCCTTTAAACGTATGGAACAATTTTGTAATACATTTATGGCCACCAAAACTCATACAAGCCAAGTAACAAAATATAAGTTACACCTGACTTCATATTTAGAGCTCATTATAGTATTAAAAATACTAGCAGAGATTCCAGATAACTTCATATTTATAGACAAATGATTAATAAAGTGCTACCATGATGTTGTCATAAGGAAAGTAGGCAAGAGAGATGAGATGAAGTTTGGGCCAAAAAAAGGTCCATAAAATAATGCATTCCCTTAAATAGATGAGCACATAATCATCCATCAAACAAAACATCCATTAAACAAAGGACTTCAGACACAGGAATAGAGAAGTTAAATGATTAAAAAAATTACCGTTATGTTGTCATATGCTATTCAAGATCATCAAAATCTTCTCCTGATTCTTCTTGTGATGATATAATTTGAACCATGTGTTCTGCCCATTCTTCTCGTAAATCATCAAAAATTTGTTGGTCATAGCTCGTTTTGTTCCAACCAAAGAACTACATGTACTTAAAACCAAAATAAGAATGTAATTTCATGTATTTACAAAAAAAAACTCAAATATGTTTAAAAAAAATTTGTATATGGGTAAAAGATATTACCATATCTTCAATTGGAATTTTGATATTTGTGATGATTTCGCTCATAAACTTCATGACATAATAACCACACATGACTCCATTATTTTGTTATGGAACCTACAAAAAATAAGTGTACATGATTTTCTATATTCGAACATCTTTATTATTCAATAGTAAAATTAATAAAATTATTAATATTCGCTTGTACATACCATAACTTTTGTCCATATAAGCTTATGAGATTTTTTAAGGGCAATGCCCCTAAACTTGTTCCACAAATTTCATGTCCTATCAAGGTTTAAAACGATTAGTTTTTGATTAAATATTACAAAAAATAATAGAAGAAACCAATAGCTAGCTATAACTCTTACATTTCAACAACTATTTTTGTATCTTTACTCGATTCTATGGAAGCTGAGTCACAGTACCAAGCATGATTATTGAATAGATCAAGGATTACCAACATCCAATGATCTTGGCCTTGTTCAAACCTTAGTGGCCAAGGGATTATCAACTTTTGATTTATGTTAAGCATTAATGCCCTATCACATAATTGTTTAGCTCTGATGCTAACATCCTTCTCTTGATATTGATTGACATATGAAGAATCATAGAACATTGCTAAATGTGATGAGTGATTATGTGGAAGTCAATAATAACACGCCCTATATAAAAGAAATATATATAAGTAATTAGATAATATAAATATAATTATATATGTTCTACATAAATGAAAGAAAATTAAATAGATTGAGGAATCACCTTGTCCATACTTGAATTATACTTAAATCGATCATTTGATATTCAAATAGTTGTAAGGTGCACTTGATCGATATATAAGTTTGGTCGAGGTCTACACCAAAAATTTCGATAGGAAGTGGCACAGTCCATCCATCATTTGTACTAGATGCCCTCGCAACAATAGTCATCAAAGCGCCAAGATTTCTGTTGAAGTTTAAAGCATAATCATAACAATACTTTTTCGAAGGCTTCTTCTTGAATGACTTGGTGCGCGATGATTGGCCACTAGACATAGATTTAGCACAAGATACTTGCTTCGTATCTCTTAAATGTGCCGCATTTAATAGTTATGGTATAATAGACTAAAAAAGTATTATGTATGTTAGTAACAATAAAAGATATAATAAAATAATAGTAGTAAACAAGTGTTATCTCTTAAGTTAAAAAATAGTACCACGTCAAAATTTAGAACAACTTGAATTGATGGCCAAGCCACATACTGTCCAACCGCCTCTTGGACTGTGGTAGCATCAGAAGACATATGTAGTGGACAAACATGAAGCAATGATTGATAAATTACTATTTTCCAATGATTAGGCAAATATTGATTATGAATCATCCGATCATCGCTCAATTGATGTATCATTCTAATAGCAACAAAGTTCGTTGATGAAGGATGTTTCAACAAACATTTCATATTTTGGAAAAAATTTAAGTGTTATATATAATAAATAAAACATATAATAAGAAATAAAAATAATAGATTATATACACCATAAATTAAAATCTTATCACATATGATTCATTAAATAGAGGAGGACTACCATGTGGGGTAGCTATTGGATGTACATTCTCACCAAAACGTTCATCGTGATTTGATTGATGGTACGAATGCTCAGATTGCATTGGAGAAAATGAACCACTACTTGATTGCATATGCATTCCTAGCATATAGGGAGGACCAATAGGATGACTATATCCCATACTGGATTTAGTTTGAGCACCATGAGATTGCATGGGTGGCATGCCTGGTATGAATGATGGCCCGTTTGTCATGGATGATGGCATGCCTGGCATGGATGGTTGCATGCTTGGCCAATATGGCATGCCCTGGTTGTAGAATGATGTCATGCCTGACATGTGTTGTGATTGATATTCTTTTATAGTGGCAATCTCACTTAACATGAAGGCCTTAAAAGAGTTGAGTTCTTCTTCAATTTTAGTGTACTTCTCCTTACTCACCGTCTGAGGCTTTTGTTTTGGAATGTTAAAATACTCCATATAACCATCATATTGGCTGCCTCCCCTAACACGATCAATATGGTCACGTCCGAATGCATGATATAGAGCATTTCTCTCAGGCTCTTCGATTATTTCACCCCTGGATATTTGTTCTTGAACAACTCTCTACAAATAATAAAGCACACAAATATATCATGCATTATTACATCAATTATTAAAAATCATTAAGACTTTGTATCAACCAAAATTACTAACCAACTTATTTAGTTGTTATTCTCCTCGCTTAGTCATCGATCTTGACTTCTTCATTTTGGGAGTCTTTGTTTCTATGTACAATTCAGTTCGGGTAACTAGTCTACCCAATTCAACTTTCTACATAAATTATGAAAAATTTATTAACCATGACATGAAATTAAATTGAGGAAAATAAATATAAAAATATTTATAAGTTAACACAAATTAATAATATTATTCTATATCTAACTTCAGGATTTGAAGACCTCCTAGTACGGTTAGAAAGAATGTTATGCATTTGCATATTCTGATGTTCTTCCCTAATAATTTTAAATTCATCTATACGTATATAATCCACGAAGTCTTTCCAAACTTGAGGTGTAGTCCAGGGGTGTCCTTTAGGGATTTTGTAGAGCTCTACTTCATCAAGTGGTTCCAAATATGGAAACACATAATTTCTTGCCAATCTGGAAGTCTTGTATTCCTTCCATGCCTTATTTGCAATCTTATAACACTTGCTCTTCCAATTGTCATCGACTTTATAACGATTTTGTAAAAACACACCACAAAATATTAGATATAATACAAAAAAGATATAATATATGTAATTGATTATAAAATATAAGAGACTTACACAAATGGTTATCCATATTTTGAACTTTTCTACATCGTCAACCTAAGACCAATCATTTATATTGATTGGTATACTGGAATTCACAAATCTACCAATAGAGGATTTCAATTGTTGGTCATTTCTCCTATTGGATTACCAGTAGCATCAAATAGAACAGGTACTCTATCATCTGGGTTAAGTGGAGCATCATGAATATTTATCCAATCCTTTTTTTTCAAATGCCCCAATGGATCATTTAGATCTACAAGCTCTGTTACCCGAGGATCCATGAAATATCTACAAACAATGAAGAAATATAAATTAATTGACAATTTTAGGAACATACATACATACATACATACATACATACATACATACATACATATATAAGAGTTATTACAATAATATAGAACATACGTTATGTTTAATTAGGTTGTTGATTGTATACATATATTCCTTCACAATCACTTCGAGCTCATGATGAAGAATCATCGTAATCAACTAGATCATCACATACATTAGGCAATTTGTTTGAGAAATTACTAATATTGGTTAATGTATTAAGTATAGGGTCATCATCTTCTAAAGCATACAATGGTAAAACTCTTTTTGTAGAGGCGTTAACACAACAGACCATCTTGTGTCAATTTGATCACTCACGTAAAATACTTGTTTTGCATGAAGTGCTAACATGCAAGGATCATCAGTGTGACTTATCTTGGATAAATTTACAAGGATAAATCCAAAATCATCTATTTTATATCCAACATTGATAACATCTTCGACCCAATCACACAAGAAAAATGTTTCATAGAAGACCTCATAATCTAATTCCCAAATCTCTTGTATTATACCATAATATATTTTATCAAAAAGTATAGGATTACCATCTTTTGAACTGAAAAATTGCATAGTTTGTGCAACCATCTTCACACCACTATTCTAATTTACTCAGACTTTGTCCCTAGCTTGAGTCGTAAACCTTGATCCATTTATTGTGAAACTAGAAAATGATTTGACATTGAATTTTGGTCCATGTGCAAGCCATTCTAAACTTTCTATTATTTTATGATTGGGTTTCTTGAGTTCATCTTGAATCTATATATACAAAAACATGAAATGTGTTTAAAGCAAAGTTTTAAAACATTGCATAGATCTAGGAACATACATGAATTTTTGTTTGTGACATTTACATGGTTGTGAAACCAATTAATAAGCTTTCGTTTATGTTCATCATACAACCATTTTTCTCCTCCTTTTTTTTATGACGAGGATCGATCTTCAATAAGTTTAAATGCATCATGTAATGTTATTAAAAATATATAAAGTAGATATCATCATTAATAGTTAAATAAAAAATAATTTTTGCATAAATGGAAAGGTTAAACATCACTTACTTTATGTACGGTTGTGCCTCATTATTATTTATCAAAATTATTTGGTGTGCTTTTCCCCATCGAGTGCGATCAATAAACAATTTCTTACTTCCACCAAGCATAGGTTTACATACTTGGATCATGTGACGTTCTAAGAATAACTTGTGTGTAGGATTCCCAATTTCAGTGCAACCACTAAAGTATTCATAACAAAACTCAATGGCCTCTTCAGCAATGTAGCGTTCTACCATGCATCCTTCAGGTCGATTTCTATTATTTACATATCTTTTAAGGACTTGCATATATCTCTCAAAAGGATACATCCACCTTAAGTAAGTAGGACCACACATTTGAACCTCTTGAACTAAATGAACACACAAGTGAATCATTATATCGAAGAAAGAAGGAGGAAAATAGTTTTTAATTAGACACAAAGTCTCTACAACATCTTTCTATAAAGAGTTTAACTCGCCAATTGATATAAATTTCTTGCATATTGTATTAAAGAATGAACAAAGACGAATTATTGATAATCGAACATGTTTTGGAAGAATTGATCTAATAGCAACTGGTAATAACTATTGCATTAAGATATGACAGTCATGTGATTTCAATCCATAAAGTTTCTTATCGGTGATAGACACAAAATTTCTTAAGTTGGATGAGTAACCATCAAGAACTTTCACACCCTCCAAACATTTACAAAAAACATCCTTCTCTTTTGTTGACATTGTATATGATGTTGGTGACAAGTATGTTCGATTCTTATCATTTTCCACCCTTGGTGCCAATTCAAGTTGTATGCCTAGTTTCTTTAAATCCAGTCTTCCTTTAATTCCATCTTTTTTTTCAGGTCTATTAAGTAAAGTACCAATCAAGCTCTCACATACATTTTTCTCAATGTGCATGACATCTAAGATGTGATGAATATGTAGGTCTTTCCAATAAGGTAATTTCAAAAATATTGATTTTTTCATTCCAACAACCATGGTAAGTCGGTTCAAACTCTTTTTCATTTTCACCAATTTCATTAGTTGACCTCTTTCGTTTCCCTACCTTAGTGAGTTTTTTTCCATCTTTCCATATCGTTTGAATGTCATACCATTCAATTGCCTTAATATCTCAACACCTCACAAAGTTCGGGTTGCATGATCAAGATCTTCTTCACTATCGAACGGTTTCTTTTGGTATCTAAAATTGTGTCCAGATGGCAAAAATATTCTATGTCTTCTATAAGACATCTTTCGTCTGTGAACAAGATAAGTTGCATAAGTTCCATCACTACATATATGGCATCCCTTGTAACCTTTTATTGCATGTCCTGATAAGTTTCCATAGGTAGTAAAATCATTAATTGTCCATAAAAGGACCCCCCTCTCAAGTTAAAGTGTTCTTCTTTATGTGCATTGTAAACATTTACACCATCATTCCAAAACGTCTTTAAATCATCTATCAGAGGCTACAAATATACATCAATATCAACACCGGGTCGTTTTGGTCCTGAGATCAATAATGTTAACATCATGAATTTTCTTTTCATACACAACCAGAGAGGAAGGTTGTATGTTACCATAATTACTGGCCAACAGCTATATCTACTACTAAGAGAACTATGTGGATTAATTCCATTAGCAACAATGGCAAGACGAAGATTGCACGGATCAGATGCAAATTGAGGAGATAAATTATCTACTACTTTCCAATTTGGAGAATCACAAGGATGACGTAGCACCCTATCATCAGATCGATTATCTGAATGCCAAGTCAACATATTTGATGTCTCTTTAATTTTGAACAACCTTTGAAAGCGAGGAATTAGAGAAAAGTACCAAAGAATCTTTGCAGGCACGCCTTTATTATGTGTTGTCTCATTTGTACCATGCTTCCATCTCAATTATTTACACATCGGACAATCATCTAATGTCTCATATTCGTTTCTATAAAGAATGCAATCATTTGGACAAGCATAAATCTTATGATATTCCATGCCAAATCAACTAAGAGATTTCTTCAATTCATACATTGAAGATGGAAATTCAATATTCTCAGGAAACATATCGACTAGTAGATTTGGTAATTCTGTGAATCCCTTGTCAAAAAAACCATGTTTTGCCTTCACATTGTAAAAATAAACCAATCTCGACATTTATTGTATTTTTTGCATTTTGGATACAACGATTTTTTGGCATCTTTTAGAAGTTTTTTAAAGGTTTCGGGATCATTCTCACGTAGTTCATCTTCAATGCCATGAAACATATTTTATATCTGTACATTATGATAAGGTGTATGTAATCCATTAACATTCTTATTTATCTCTTCCACGTGAGTATTATCAATATTTTCTCCATGATAATACTAACATTTATAGCTCAAAAGAATACCACTACGGATAAGGTGATACTTAACCTCATCAAATTCATGAAATCACTCATTTTTACATTTAGCACATGGGCATCGAATCATACTAATTCTAGTATTACTATTTCTACAAGTAAATTCCATGAAACTTTCAATTCCAGAAATGTAGTCCTACTCAATTCTACACTTTGACATCCAAGATTTGTCCATTTTCTATCAATGACATTAATTAAGTATATTAATTATGTATCCAATCAATATATTTCAAGTATTATTATATATAAATTTTCTAATTATTAGAACATATACCAAAACATACATAATACAAAACATTTATCATTTTAATCATTTTACAATTGTATTACTTTTACTTAATAAAATATAATTATTTATATGTAAATAAATTTATCCACGTACGATAAATATTATAGTCCCTCAAACCCATAACATGCAGATATTATTTCCACAGAAAATAAGCCAAACATATAATAACAAGCGTAATACAAAACATACATAAATCAAAAATTTATACAAAAAATAAAACAAACTGAATTATAAGTGCGTATGATTAATAGCAATACTTACAAGAGTAAATGAAGTGACTAAATGAAGGAAATGACGAAGAAATTAGTGTTTTGTAACTGAGAATAAGTGAGAAAATTGGTATAAAAAATTTGAATATTTTGCTCAAAAAAATAAGGGATGTGAAAGATAATGACAAGAGGAATATAACCCACAAAATTACGTTAGAACTGGTGGTCGGAGGTGGCCAGAAAATGAGAAAGAATGGAGGGTGAGCTCGGTTTTGGGCGAAGGGGGTTGCTGCACAAATTTAAATTTGGAATTCTACTGGTGAAGAAAAGAGAAGAGAAAGAGAAATGGTAATAAACGTGATGTAGCGTCGGTTGACGTGGTGAACTGATGCTACACACCTAGATAGCATCGATTCACCACGTCAACCGACGCTATCCACGTGTGTAGCGTCGGTTCATCCCATCAATCGACGCTATCCACGCATTTTAAAATTAAATTTTTTTTTAATTGGTCAATTATTATTTTATTTGAACTCTTTAAAATTTAATTTAAATATATATATATATATAGTATGAAAAAGAAAAAATAATAATTTTAAAATAATATCCAAACAAATACACAAAATTAAATAAAGATGTATTGTACTTCGTACATAAAATTAAATAACTAAACAAATGCATAAATAAAAATCAATTATCTAAAATATATATATATATCCAACTTTAATTTTAAAGAGTCAAATAAAATAATAATTGAAATAAAAGAAAATTTCAATTGTAAACTGCATTTTTTAATATAAAAAATACACGTAAGACATAGCGTCGATTGACGTAATGAACCGACGCTACACACATGGATAGCATCGGTTCACCACATCAATTGACGCTATCCACGTGTGTAACGTCAGTTTGCCCCGTTAACTGATGCTATCCACGCAGTTTAAAATTGAAATTTTTTTTTTATCAATTATTATTTTATTTGAACTCTTTAAAATTTAATTTGAATATATATATGTAGTATAAAAAAAGAAAAAAAATAATTTTAAAATAATATCCAAATAAATACACAAAATTAAATAAAGATATACTGTACGTACGTAAATAAATTTAAATATCTAAACAAATACACAAAATTATATAATTTTAAAAACTAATTGTCTCAAAAAACAATTATATTATATTATATATATATATATATATATCCAACTTTAAATTTAAAAAGTCAAATAAAATAATAATTGACTTAAAAAAACATTATACCTAAAAAAAATTTCAATTGTAAACTGTATTTTTTAATAAAAAAAATACACGTAGGACGTAGCGTCGATTCTACACCGAATCGACTTTACGTATTGACTTAAATATCTTTTTTTATAGTAGTCTTTTTTTCCCCTATTTTAGAGGAAATATATATCTAATATTAATCTTATGTAACTAAAATTATATATAATAAAAAAATTTATCTACCTTAAAATTACGAAGAAAAAGTTGTATCTTTTTTTCCCTCTCCTTTTACTAACACCAAAAACAAAGTCGGATATCTCCTACAATATGAACCAAAAGTCCCAAACCCATACAAATTTCCCGACCCAGTTCCTAAAGCTCAGAATCATTGAGACACAATACTAAACTTCTTGTACTTTGCAAAGAAACAAGCATTCATATATAGTATGAAATATTAATATGTATACAAAATCAACTGCAAATGAAAGCACTTCAAATTTAATTGAATATTTGCAGTATATAATTCAAATATCCATTAACTAGTTGATGACAAAATTGCAATATTCGAAAAAAATCAATGAGTCTATAATTAGATTTCTTTCATTTAAATTGGTGTATCAGTTACAGTAAAAATGAGATTAAACAAAGTGATCATTAGGGTCTTCATGCTCATATCCATTATGATCATAATACAATCTCTCCCCCTTTGATATATCTCTGTACTGCAATTAGTAGAACTCTACACTCACCATTCACATCATATCTTACACATTTTAGGTTCTGTTTCTTTCTCCCTTCCTGCAACAAAAAACCAGTAAGCCTGATTAGATTTGGATGATGCCTTCAGCAAGCTTAATTGACTTAAAAAAAAAATATAACTCACAATAGTTCGTGAGTTTTTCTCTCACTTCATTTCTTGAATCACAAACAAAGTTCACTAAAACAAAGCGGGTAAAATTTGGAAGTGGACATGAGCTTACGGTGTGTGATTGTTGATGCCCTTAATGATGCTGGCAATATTAGATCACTTATCAGAACAAATAACAAGGCTTTTAAAGATTTATCAGCAGAAAGTAATGTCATCGTACTCTAGCCATCATCATTTTCCCCATTCTTCAAGTAGTCAACATCTCCAACATACTTTTTGAGTATTGTCAAGTCCTTCAAAAACCTAAACTGTGAACCTGTTGAAAATCAAGTAAGAATAATGAATCATGATCGTACTTATTTTTTAATAAAGGGGAAGAAAGAAAAAAGAAAACCATATACAAGCCTCACTCACCCCTCTTTAGGATAAAAAACAACCATTAGGGGTGTGGTTGGGTGTGCACGGGTAAGAATGAACAAGAAGGTTAGTGTGAGCTCGCGCATAAACTATTATGAATGAAAATACCAGTGTCTATACATTTCTAAGTTACTAAAATTGTTTTGGTTTTTTTTTTCTTTGTATTCAAGTTAAAAGAAGGAAATTTGTTGGTGAGAGTTCAAGCCAAGCACATGAAAGTCAATCTCATGGAGTACAAACTGGACCAAAGATTTAGAACTCATATTGTCTTAAGACTGCCGTTAATGTTAATACAAATTGTAATGACGAAACTTCCATGTTTTGTATGAACAATTTGAAGTGAAGCTGGTGTAAACTGTCTTTTGTTTGGTTGATGCAAAGATAAATATTAATATGTATGAATTTATATTTTAAATCTATCAAATATATGGCTGAAGTTGCATCACAATTTGCAATTGTAATATGCATATCAAAGATTCATGAATTTCAAGGGTTGATGCATTTTAGGGGTTCATGAATATCAAGAATTCGTGAATTTCACCATGCATTTGAAGAAAACAAAGATTACAATTAAGTGTAAATATTTCACACTATTTTTTTGTACAAAAACAGGTATTATATTCTATTAATTTAATTGATAACAAAAATTACATTAAATTAAAAAATACATTAACTATAAAATAACTCATAACATTAAACCACTTATACAACCTTACATAAAAAAAATAAATCATAGTAAAAGAACCAACCACACCTATTAATAAATATTTCTTTATTAATTAAGATAACATTTTCACTGAATTTAATTTTTCTCCATATTTCATAGTAATAAATAACAATATTACTGTACCACAAATTAATAATTTTATCTTCAAATTTGATTCATTTTTCACTTGAATATTGCAAAATTTATCCATCTCACTCAAACCCAATATCACCTCTTACAATCTTTCATTATATTCTTTAATGTTATCAATTTACAACTCCAATTTTTTCTTAGTTCTTCCTCCATTGAAATTTGTTCTTCTATTTGTCTAATCCTTCTCAATAAGCCATATATAACTTTCTTTACTCTAACACATATTTCTTCATCAAACTAATAAAAGTAGTTACAATGTCCAATTTTATGTGAAATTTAAAAACAACAACAATTAAATTTTTTCAAAATATCACTACTAATTCAATAGGATTCAACCTTATATATGAAACAAAACTAAAAATAATTTGTTTATTCCATAACTATGAAAACCCCAAAATTTTATCATCAATTCGCAAATTGAACATTTTCCTTGGAAACCACATCAACAAAGAGAAGCCATGGTTCTTGTTTTCCTTATTCAATGGTTTGTAAGAAAACAATGGATTTTACACACTTTAGTTTCCGTTAAAAATAACCACTAATGATAGATTTATCGTAATTTGAAAATTCATGGTGTAAAAGTAAAAATAAAAATTTAATAATATATTTGTAACAACTCCCAAATTTTGGTGGTATAAAAATCTATTTACTCTTTATTTTATCATGCAAAAAGAAAAATCTGAAACATTGCACCCAAAAATAGATTAAAGAAAAATTTAAATCACGAGTAATTATGTAACTGAAAACAATGGGTCTGTCGGTTGGTTAATATCATAATATTGAAAGCAAGGCCTACTTCAAATCATCAATATGCACAAGAGCTTTATCATCACAAAGCTTTCGATATGAAAAATCATTGCAGTGTCAATGTGGGAATGAACAACTCTTAAATGAAACCAAAACTATTTATGCTCTCAATCTTGGAACTTAGAAGACCGGTCACTTATGACCAGGGCCATCTTTTTCAACAAAAACCAGATGGAAAATAGAGGGCAGAGAAGCTCTCAACATAATAAAAAAAATTCAATGAACCAACAATAGCAGAAATGTTATTCACATATGAATTGATTATCCAAATTTACAGCTTCAAAACATAGCAATTCGAATAGCAAGACCAAGGATCTAGGTTGAGTTTTATTTACAACATCGATTTCACAGAGTTGAAAAGCTAACATCAAGAAGCATTAACTACCAGTTCTCCCTCACAATTTTCGACTTCTCAAGAATGAATTTCCCTTCCTTGTACTTCTGGGATGCCTCAAAGGCTCGTTCATATTTCCAACCCAACACCTCACGGCAATCAGCACAGTAAACATCAGCAACAGTGTGAAGGCCAGTTAGAAGATGCCTATCTTCTTTTGGTCCCATGGCAATGTTCATCGCATGAGTAAACAAGAATGCTCTGCCATGTCTTCCCTAAGAATACACGTAATTTATTAATTTTTTTGGTAAAAAAGAAAGATCCATTAAAACCAAAGCATAAACCATTACAAAAAAGACTCAAAACTGACCAGACAACCTGAGAAACTTGAACAAAACTATCCCAATCAGTTCCAACTTCAGCAACTCTACAGCTACCTAAAGAACCAAACCTAAAAAGTTTGCTAGCATAAAGCTAGTACAAGAGAGCTCAAAAAAATCTCTTAGAACCACCTGCATAGTCCAGTAAAGTGAGGATAAGACTACGAGACCTCAAGAAGCATCAAGACCACACATCCCAGCAAGCAATTCAAAAAACCACTACAGACCCAATCAGAAAACAAAAGATAAAAACTAAGGAAAAGCAACAGTTCAAAGCAAAAACACAAAAACAGAACAAAAACACCATAGCAGCATCAAAATACCAACATCTCACTCCTTTAGGATGGAAATCTTTTCCATACTAACAGCAACCTCATTCATATCATCAGCACAAAGCATTCACCAGAGAAGATACATCCTCCATACTGATTCATTTTCTGATGATAAATTCTAGCATTCTTCTTGCCATTAGCATAGCCCCTAGTACATGTCTTCTTCTTCCCAGCCTCCACATTGCCCTATTTCTCAACTTCCATAGCATTAAACTAAAAATCTCCAGCACCATAAGCCATAGCATCATTGCTATTTATGTTTGTCACTCTCTTCACTGGGCAACCCATTTAACATGATCAGGTACCTTTAAATTGTCGTTGCACGCAGCAATTCACCAAAACTAACATACTTTACCCCAAATCCTAAGCACATGTCCTTAGCCTCATTTAACATGATCAGGTACCTTTAAATTGTCGTTGCACGCAGCAATTCACCAAAACTAACATACTTTACCCCAAATCCTAAGCACGTCCTTAGCCTCATTGCAAAATTGAGATTCATGAGAGAGCTTCCCACAATAAAAACAGAAATAAGGCAAAAACTCAAACTTAAATTCTACCGGAACTTTAGTCTGCCTAAAGGGTATCCAAGCCCCAGAAACAAGTGAATGATTGAGATCAAAAACTACTCGCATGCTTACAAATCTCATAAGGCTACCAAATAATGAAAACTTGTCAATTTCAGAAACAAGCTATAATCCCCAGCAACTTTAGAAACAAATGCCTCAATGCATCAATCCATAGCTACGTCTTGAATTTGAACCCAAATTAGGGTTGAATTGAAGTACAGATTAGAAGGAGAGATATCTAGATACAGTCTCTGAGTTGCAAGCAAGCAGTTGTCAGAACACCATGGAGCTCGTTTTAGGACTGATTCTAGCTCGTCTTAGGACTAACTCTAGCTCATCTTCTTCTTCAAAGTAGAAAATGTATGTATATTTGTCAACAACTTTCATGTCTAGACCTCCATTCTTGGTCCAAAATTCTTCAATGAACCCTAAGTAATGCATCAAGGTTCGCAGGCTTTTGAAAAATACGCCTCGCAGCAATCGCAAACTGAGCAGCACCAAACTATTTTTCAATGAAGTCGCCAATCTCAATAGCGAGGTTTTCAACTCAACTCACTAGGTTAGCCATTTCCAAATCGACAATTGAAGAGACTTGATGAAATGAAAGAAGCCGAGTAAGAAATAGATCCCACAACCAAGACAAAAACTTTAAGGATGAGAAAGAATCAAGATAAACCCAGCCAATTACTGGAAGATTACTCCAAATAATCTATAGACGTTCTCGGATCAAATTTGGAGAGGAAACGAGAGATGAAAGAGTTGGTGTTTTTTAAAATACTATAAGAACACACATAATTGAAATTATTACACTATATATAAATATGAGAAATTTTTGGGAGAATAAGTGAATAATACACTTTAACAATCACATAAATGGATTGCTTTCTACCGCCAAGATTCATATCACGGTCATATATGACTGCTTCGGATTTCACACATAAAACATGAACTAAGGGGTCAATTAAAGATCACACCTAAGGGTCTAGTGATGTTTGGTAATCTTCACGACATGTACTTTGACGCCCAGTTAGTTCTTTAAAGAGAAGTAATTAATCCTTACTATTTGAGACAAGTGTCATGGGAACATGCTCTTCCTACAACAATTTCTAAATGCCACTTCTAATAATTAAAAGTCAAAAGCCCAATTCTATTTAAGACCTCATTTCAAAAAAAAATTCTAAAATAAGCATATCAAAACAAGACCTAAAACAGCTAAACAAGTTCTGAATTATGCTTCAATCAAAAACTTATGAATTATGACTATCTACATTTTGATCACAAGAAATCACTTCCATTTCCAACAGATATCAGTCATGAGGATGTATCAAAAATAATTTTGTTATTGGATTGAGCACAAGTAGAAGGATATTTATACAAAAACTAACACTCAAGTTTGCAAGGTCCACAAATATGAGTTTCTTTAGGCAGTTTTTCAACTTTCTGAAATCAAATGATTTCCCACTTGAGTATTATTCCAAACAACGTAATTCATCCAAAACAATAATCACTTATGAAGATCTTGAAGCGGACACAGACAGAAGTTTAATAGCAACAGAAAAAGAAGAAGGGAAATTTAAGTGTTTCAAGACTAGAAAGAAGCCTCACCTGAAAAGTCTTGGAAATTATATCGTCGTGAAGAGCAACATGATTTCGGCAATTACAACAGCTGTACAATCGAGGTCCTACCAACTCCGCCATGAATTGACAAATCAAGCTCTAAACAAGTCACTGCTCAACATAAAAAAAATCGAACAATAAACAGAAGAAAACAGAGGTTCATAAAAAAGAAACCCTACCCTACAATTTAAATCGAAATATAAAAGAAAGAAGAAATTAATTTTTGTTTACCTAAATCAAGATCAGTGACGAAGCCCAAAAAAAGAAGTTGTGTTTGTGTGTGATAAAGACAGGTTTGGATCGGTAGAGTAAACAAAAGGAGGATGAGAGAGAAGTATGAGTGTTTAACGCTTACCAATGAATTAAATAAAAAAAAAGGGAGTTCAATGTGGCAGGGAAAAATAAAAAAGAGTCGAATGATCCACTTGAGTGAATATTATGACACTGTCCTCCCTTTTTAATTTTTGAAAAAAACATATTAAAATTTTCTTCCATCGTTGAATAAATAAAATATTATAAGATAAAATTTAAATTTAAATTTAAATTCATAACAATCTAGTAAAAAATCATACTACATAAATCACAGTTAAATCTCACAATGACATTATCCTAATTAGCAATTGAACATATTATATTTATATTATACTCCCTCTCGTATATAAATTACAAAAAATATTTTATTTTTTGAATAATTTTTAAACCTATAAAAAATACTCATATTTTTGAATTAAAAAGTATTATGTATGAATAATATTTTTTCTTGTATAATAATAAATAAAAATACTTTTTCTAGTAATAAATTTTTATTATTAAATATGAGTATTATTATTATTTTCATAATGCAACAACAACAACGTATAATAAAAATAATTATCAATTATATTTAATTTATAATTTAGTATAATTTATTAAAATATTAAAAAAATTATTTATTAATTCATACAATCAATCTAAATATATAGATTTAAATATTAAATATTTAATTAATAATTATAAAACATATATTAAAAGAAAATAATTTACAAATAAATTTTTAAAATTAAAAGACATTAATTAATATAATTCAAACTTTAAATTTAAAACGAGTGAGATGACTCTTATTTGTAAAATTATAAAAAAATCATGCTAAAATTAAATTTAGTGTTAGTAATTAATTTATCTTTTATTATAATGTATTTATAATAAATTTATTATTAATACTTTATATTATTATGAAAAATAATATAAAAACTTAATATATATATTATAATATTTTTTTAAAATTGAATGGATCATACCCGTATTTATATATTTTTATATTTTTATTGTGTTCGTATTTTATATTAAGTTTTTGACATATGTTTATATAAAAATAAACGTATTATATTCATAAGTAAGTGTAAGTCTTGTAATCTTTTGTGTATGTGTTAGTTTTTCGTGTGCAAAATATGAAATATGTTTATTTTACTTAGTGAATTTGTTTTCTTCTGCGTAAGGTTAGTTACTACATATAAGTAGTGTACACACACACATAATTTGGTACATTATGATTGAAAGTATGTTTTACGTATATCACAGGGTTGATTTCTTAGTATGCATGCTAGGTCATGAGTGGTCGTTTGTGGTTCGATTTGAGTTTGGGTATTTATGCAAGTTATTGATGATTTTTGAATGAAAAATTGGATTTTTTGATACCTCGACAAAAGCCTCATCGAACCCCTAACTAGAACCTTGGCGAGGTGATTGGCGAGGACCCTTAGCGAGGTTGGTTGTGAGTTTAGGTGAGTTCTATAAATAACTCATCTCTTCTTGTTTCTTATCTAGAAAAATGTAGCAAAGCTCTATCTAATTGACATTTCTTTTTTCTGTTTTTGGATCACTATTACCTGGATTATTATTTGATATTAATGATTTATGATTAAGTAAGCAAAATCACAATCTTGAATAGTGAGTACTCTAGGTAGTATTTGTGAGTAGTTTTTGGCGAGGAGCTTGTGTGGAGATAAGTTGTGTGTCGACTGGTAGTCACTAGGATGTAACTTTTTCTTAGGTAAGGAGCATGTGTGGTGATTAGCCATGTGTCAACTGGTAGTTATTATGATACAATATTTTTCATAAGGGAGGATACTATGTGGAAGTGAACCATGTGTTTAGTTGAGGGTTGCAAGTTATGGGTGTACATGATTGAATGTGCTTCTCACGTTAATTATTGGTGGTTTATGGTTTGGGTGCAGTTTCCACCATTGGTGATTCATCTTCTGTTTACTTTACTTGTCTTCGATTACTGATAACACTACATTGATTAGTGTTGGATTTAGAGGAAAGCTAGGTTTGTGTGTCAAACCAAGCAGTTATAGAGGCAAAAATAGGCAATTCAAATAGAAGTCCTAGTTGATAAAGGTATTTATGGTTTTACTTTTGTCAAAGTTGTACTAGTTTTATTGTATAGTGAATTTATTTGTTGTCGAATAATTGTTATAAGCAACTTGAGAATGTTACCACATAAGTATGGGTTCTATGTGGGTTTATCTTGTTAAATTGTTATTTTGCATGATCTGATTATGTGTTAGCATAATTTGAGTTTCTATCGAGTATGTACCAATATACTAGATTTAGGCTCTAATTAGAAAGCTTATTTATTATATGTTGTTGCATACTTTCTTTCCTTTCTATATATCATTCATATACCTTTTTGTTTATTGCTTTTGCTATATTAAATTGATCTATCTACTTCTTAATTAATTTATATTGCTTATATTTTTTATCTGTATATGAGTTTGGCATAAGTCTCTAAGAAGTCGGTGTCTTTTTACCCTGATTGTGTACCGAGTGTCAGACTCTTTTTATTATTTTGATGTGTTATGTATGATTGCATGCTGTGAGAGTACAATCATCTTTTACTAAATATATTTCCATATATAAGGTCTTGAAGTAATTGAAAATCCTTTATAACTTTTCAATATGCATGACTATTTCACATTATATGTGATGTTTACTATATTTATGCATTTTTTCAGCCTGGACAGGAAACTATAAGACCTACCATCACTAGTGTGTTTACCACAGTTTGTTCTTTCTTACCGCTAGTTATTTTTGTTGTATGTTGAATTAAGCATTTTATTGTATACTTTTGTTGTGTTATTTGCATAATTTACATCGTGAGGCCTACTTGGTCTAATTGGAATAGAACTTGATAAAATATTCCATGGGTTGGCATTTCCAATCCTATCTAGAACCCAATTGCCTATTTAGGCCCCAAAAAACAATTGACCTCTGTGCAACTATTCCTATGTATGGAATTCTCAATTGGTATCAGAGCAAGGTCATCATTCACTGTTGTTTAGGCTTAACCACCTAGGTTCTCGATTCTAGAGCTTTATCTACACATGCACACACTTTATATGTTTGTGCCTTTGTCTCCTGTGGTGTGGATTGTTGTCGTTATATGAGATTGTTTATCTCCGAAAACTTTTGTTGTTTATATGTTTCCTGCTTTCTTGTTCATGCATATTTCTTTCTTATTGCTTTTTTGTATTGCATAGTATGTTAATTGCCTTATTTGTTGCTATGCTTGACTGTTTGATCCTTTACTAGTATTCTTCCTTGTTAATTGCTTTGACATACTCTTTATGTGTGTTTTCCTTACTTCTTCTTCTATAACTCTTTACACGAGCATTACATCACATGTTATTAGCATTTAATGTCAAAAAATTTCTTCTTGCACTCTTTCTTGTCATTTATTTTCCATATCATATAGATTGCATCTCCTCTGTTCTACTAGGGTTTTATTTCTTGTACCTAGTATGTTGAGTGTTGGTTCTCTATTTGTCTCATATTGTTTAAAGTTCTTATTTTTCCTTATTTTTCTTGTCTTGTACTTTAGATATTATTTTAGAGAAAAATGTGGTGTGTTAATACATGAGTGTTTCTTTTCTCTTTGTTGTACTGTCCTTGTTTGGATTTGCATTGTACAGACGTGGCCTGTCTTTAGGACTCTTGATTTGCATATATTACTATGAATAGACTAGTGTGTTTTGTTGGCATTCTTGGTGTTTGAGGTGTTGACCCTTTTAAGCATGTCTCTTGTTTCTATGTTGGAACCTTAGCCTTTCTCATATGATTAAATGCTTTAGTAGCATCCCTTATTTCTTTTCTCTCTTGGGGTGTTGCTTACGATGCTCACTAGTTAGTCATTTTCTTTCCTTTTCTTGACTAGCGATGATATGAGTAATGTCGATAATCTATTTTGAGGCAATAATGTGTAGTTTGTTGCCATTTCTATCTCTAGAGGCAACATTGTTGTACGGTTTGTACTGATGATCTCTCTTCATGAACATTCTTATCTTTTTGGATTATGATCTCCTTTGAGGTCATCTTGTCATCTTGCTTATTTATTGTTGTTGTGTTTTATGAGAATAATTGTTTTACTCTTTTACTAACCTACTTCTCTTTCGTGAGTCTTTCTAATATGCTTAAATTACTTCCTTGCTTCTTTATTGTTTGTTTTCTAATATGTGTAGATGTATTTATTTTAGGGTAGTTTTGATAGTGTAAGATGCATACTATCTTTACTATTTGACATGTATATTTTTAGAGGGGAAATGTATATGTCAATTATATGATGTCAAGGATAGTATTGTGTTTGTTTTGCATTCTTAATGTTTGTCATGTTTATGAGCTTATGTTATGCTAATATTTTCTTGTGATGCTTCCTTCTTTTTAACATCACTTTTTATGAACCATACATAAACAGGACTATTAGTATTACATGTTGAATGCATAGTTTGCATTCTTATTTCACATGTCGTCCTATATGTTTGCCAACATTATGGATTTGATGCGCTTTATTGCATGTTTTCTACATGTAAGTGATTTCTTGGTATTTGTTTTTGGAATGTAAGACACTTATTTTCTTTGACAGGCTAGGATATCTTTTTTTTTTGTGCATGTATAGTACAGGGTAAGGTTGTATGATTAATTCTACCTAAATGTTGGTATGGGAAGATAGTTAAGCCATTAGGAATGTGTTAACTTGGAAGATAGTTGGACTCCTAGTCAACTTCTTCTTATGGATTTGTTGACACATTTATGCAACATTGGTAGGTCATTGGGAAAAGATAGTTGATCCATTAGAAGTGTGTCAACTTGGAAGATATTTGGACTCCTAGTCAACTTTTTCTCAAAAATTCGTTGACACATTTTTGTCACATTGGTATTTGGTCTTTCGTCTTGTCAATGTATTGTAAGCACCTTGCAAATTCCCTTATGCCCTCCCACAACACGTAGAGATATATGGCTTTATATTGTGTATCATATATGGGAGATGTTTTCTGTCTACAATTCTCTTAGTTTTTCTATGCATTCAATTTGTTATTTGTTGCATTTTTTACCTTAGGGTTGCCTTAGTGTTATTCTTTGTCTATTCTGTATGACTACTTGTGTTGCTTTTTATTATGTTTACTCTAATCTTCTTTGCTATGTTGCATAAGTGTTAGGATTATTGCATTTCTATTTTACTTATATCTTTCATATAAGGGTGTGATATTTTGCATATTGTGTGTATACTTGCTTTGACTTTCTATGTCAAAAAGAAGGATAAGTGTACACATTTGTTTGTGCATTATGTTTGTTCGTTAACATGATGCTTGTTGCATGGGATAGTAAGTGAAGATTGCACTGCATCTGAGTTATCTAATAAGCTACATGTTGAGTGTGCTTAGTCTATCTTTATTCACCAGTGTAGGAATGACTTGATAGTTCTTGTTAGACTACATGGTATTTTTGTATGATATGTTCACATGGTATGTGTTTGTTTTGTGTGTATAGGTTCAAAGTATAGATTGAAGCCATCAAGCTTCAAAATTATAGTATGCATATGTGTTGAAACCCTCGAGTTTCAAACTAATAGAGTATAAATGAGTTAATCTAAGAATATGGATGAAACGCATAAGATGGATGCATATGAATTAGGTATACATTTGGGTGTTGGGTGTATGTTGATCTTTTTTTCATTAAAATAAACATATTTAGGTCATCTTCCTAATCATCTCATGATTGATGTGCATCTGTACTTAGTTGTACAATGGTTTGACATGAAAATTCAAAGGAGGAGAATATAAGTCATATAGTTCTTTGTGTCTGTGTTGGCTTCCCGTGTGCAAAACATAAAGTTTGTTTATTTTACTTAGTGTATTTGTCTTTCTCGGTGTAAGATTAGTTACTATAGATCAGTAATACACACATGTGTATAGTTAGATACACTATGATTGAAAGCATATTTTATACACACCATGAGGTTAGTTTCTTAGTATGCATGATAGGTTGTGAGTGGTGATTTTTGGTTTGGTTTGGATGCAGGTATATATGGAAATTACTTGGTGATTTTTGAATTAAAAAAATGGATTTTTTTGCACCTCAATGAGATCCTTGATAAGGGCCTTGATGAACCTCTCACTGGACCCTCGATTAGGTGGTTGGCAAGGTTAGCTGTGAGCTTGGGTGAGTTGTATAAAAGCCCCATCTCTTCTTCTTTCTTATCTAGAAAATATAGCATAGCTCTGTCAAATTGATAACTCATTTTTTTGAATGACTATTACCTTGAATGTTGTTTAGTATTAGTGATTCGTGATTGAGTGAATAAAACCATGATCTTGAACGGTGAGTACTCGAGACGGTATTTGTGAATTAGTTTTTGGTGATGAGCCTATATGGTGGTGAGTCGTATGTCGATGGTAGTTGCTAGGATGCAACTTCTTTCTTAGGTGAGGATCATGTGTGGCAATGAGCCATGTGTTGGCTGGTAGTTACCAGGATGCAACATTTTTCATAAGTGAGGAGCCTATGTGGTAGTAAGCCTTGTGTTCGGATGAGGGTTACAGGTGTATGTTGTTGAATGTGTTTCCTATGTTGATTATTGGTAGTTCATGGTTGAATATAGTTCTTATGATTGGTGGTTCACCTTCTGTTCACTTTACTAATATTAGGTTACTAATCACACTATAATGAGTAGTGTTGGCCTTGAAAGAAAGATAGGCTCATGTGTTGGATCAAATAGTTGTAGAGACAACAAGGGAAGGTAGCAATAGGCAGTTCGGATAAAGGTCCTAATTGATAGATGTATTTATGATTTTATTTCTATCAAAGTTTTATTTGTTCTATTATGTAGTGGATTTATTTGCTACCGAGCGATTTCCATAACCAACACGAAGATGTTACCATATAGGTAGGGGTTTTATGTGGGTTTATCTAATTAAATATGTTGTTTTGCATGATATGATTATGTGTTAGTATAATCTGAGTTTCTATTGAGTATGTACCAACATATTAGATTTAGACTCCGAGTAGAAAGCTTATTTGTTATATGTTGTCATATGCTCTTTTTCTTTTCTATGTAAATGCATATAGCTTTCTGTTTATTACTTTGTTGTATTAAAATAATCTACATGTTTCCTGATTAATTTATATTGCTTCTACTTTTCATCTGCATGTGAGTTTAGTATAAGTCTTTCAAGAGTCAATATCTTATTATTCTAGTTGTGTATCAACTGTTAGGCTCTTTTTATTGGTTTGTTGTGTTATGTATAATTGCATTCTGTAAGAGTAAAATCACCTTTTATTGAATATATTTGCACATATATGGTCTTAAATTGATTGGAAATCCTTTATATGTTTACAATATGTATGATTACTTCATATGATGTGTAATATTTGTTATGTTTATGCATGTTGCTAACTTGGACAGGAGCTTGTGAGACACACTGTCACTAGTGTATTTACCATAATTTGTTCTTTCTTACTGCTAATTGTTTTTGTTGTGTTGAATTGAGCATGTTATTTTGTACATTCGTTGCGTTATTTTCTTAATTCATGTTATGAGGCCTACTTAATCGAGTTAGAATATAACTCACAAAAATATTCTATGAGTTGTCATTTTCACCCCTCATCTAGATCCATGTTGCCTATTTGGGTTCGAAAAACAATTGACATCTTTGGAATTGTTTATACATATGGAATTTTCAATACATTTATCCAAATTATACTTGTTTCATATTTTGCTAACTATGGATATTATCACAAAAATAAATTATTCATGAGAATCTTATTTAATGATAAGACACTAAGATATAATTAATAATAATGATAAAATATACATTTAATATACTTCTATTATGACAATAACAAAAATAATTATGACGATATCATTATTATATATGTATTGTCAATGTATCTATACAATTATTTATACATATTTTGGATAAAATAGTCACTAATGTAAAGTTATTGCGCAATAACAAGATGTACCAATATGTAATATCTTATTATTATATATATTTGACAAATTAATATGTCATATTTTATTTTGGAATATTAGGTATTTTTTGCTGTAATTACACATATTATCATTATTTTAGAAGATAAATATAAAAAAATCAAATTATATATTTTATTTTATTTATATTTTATATAGTAAATAAGACTTATAATCTTAACTTATACTTTAAAGAGTAAGCATATTTTTATACTATCGAACTATAAGGGTTGTTACAAATATATCACTAAGCTTTCATTTGTTACTTTTATACCATTAAACTTTCAAATTATTATAAATATACCATTCGTGGTTATCTTTAACGGGAGTTAATGTTTCAATATGTGTAATGCTCAAAATACCCTTCACCCTCTATCACACCTTCGTACACACCTCACACTCTTCCCCATACCCACGACAAACCCCAAATTGATTCTCTCACCTTTACTTTCTTGCCTTTCATTGCCGTCACCAACCACCACCCCCAGTCGGTCAACACTCATCGACCCAACCTCGAAAAGCCACCCATCTGAAGACCCCCTCCTCACGAAACCAAGAAGTAGTGATATCATCATCCTTGCCAGCCAGGCAAAACAACTAAAAATTAGAAAAAATTAAACCATGGCTCATTGTTGTCAATGTGGTGTTCGGAGCAAAACGTTCACATTGTGACTGATGACAATCCAGGAAGAAGATTTTGGGGTTTTCATAGTTATAGGGTAATTAGTAAATTATTTGGATTTTTATTTCATATATATGGTTGAATTTTACTGAATACACATAGATTTAGTGATTTAAAAAAAAATTAAAAAATTTAATAGTTTTTGTTCTTTAATTTTATAGGAAATTGAATATTGTAAACACTTTAGTTGACTTGATGAAGAAATATGTGATAAAGCAAAGAAAGTTATACATGACATATTGATGATTCTACAAATGGAAGAACAAATTTCATGGGGAAGAATTGATAAAAAAATTGGAGTTGTAAATTGAGAACCTTGAAGAATATAATGCAAGATTGGAAGAAGTGATATTGGGTTTGAGTGAACTAAATAAATCCTACAATATCAAAGTGAAGACCGAATCAAATTTGAAGATGAAAACATTATTGATTTGTAGCGTAACAATATTATTGTTATTTATCATCATGAAAAATGGAAAAAATTCAAAATAAATGAAAATGTTATCTTAGTTGATAAGAGAGTATGCATATTAAGAGGGGTGGTTGATTAATTTGTTATGTGTAAGGTTATATGTAACATTGAAATGGTTTAATGTTATGAGTTATATTGTATTTAGTGTATTTCTTAGTTTAATGTAACCATTGTTATTAATTAAACTGATGGAATATAGCGCCTTGTTTTTGTATAACAAAGATTGTATGTCTTTGTTTTTGTATAATGAACATTCAAGTGGTTTAATGTAATTCAACATTGTATGGATGAAAACACAAACACAAACTTACATTTTAAAATTAAGAAATGTGAAACATCAATTTCAACCATATATTTAATAGATTTTCCTTATAACTATTTGTCTTTACATGTGAATAATACTATAACGTCTTTTCATCAACCAAACAAAAAATAGCTTACACAAACTTAATTTTAAATTGTTCGTAAATACAAAACATAGAATTATAATTTGTAATTACAAATATCACAAAAACCACAACTTTTAAATAACATATCATTGTCTTCCACTGTTTTGAATTGCATATGTATGGCTTGAACTCTCACCAATAAATTTTTTTCTTCTAACCTAAATACAAAAAAAAGTTTTAGTAATTGATAAATGAATGGCACAAAACTGTAAGTATACAATATTATAGTTTTATAATAAAGTGATAAGAAGAGTATCGTCTCTAAGGATTGGTAATTTACTTTTGAAAAATATCAAAATTATATTGATCTCAATTTCATCTAGAGAAGTCACTAAGGTTATTATAATTAAAATTTAAAATAAAATTAATTTAAAGAAAATATGCAAAAGAAAATAAATATATTATTCAAAGATCAAATTAATGGGAAGAAAACTTATAGGAAATCGATTTCACCTGATCCTTCACTATGTTTTACTCATCTAGCTATTTGAATTTAATTCTCTCTATTTGTTAGTAATCTAAAAAAATATCCAAAAGTCTCTTTCGATAGTAAATTGGAAATATTCGTGTTCATTAATTTACACAAGAGTATGCAATCTAATAAAGCAAGAAAGTATTAATACCAATGATTTTAAAACTACACAAGTTCATACAAGTCTTTCGATCTCTATATTTACCTATGTCAAAATATTCCAGATCTATCATATAATTCACTCTTTCGATAGTAAATCATAAGATTAAAATCATCTAATTAATGGCCAATTAATTAGAAGCATTAAACTCATAATAAATCATACAAACATGAAGAGAAATAATTCAAATTAACATAGAAAATCAAGCATAACTTGGAATTAAATTACATATTTTTCCTAGAATAAAGAAAAATTAGTTCATGCTAAAAATTAAATTTAAGATAAATGAATTTGCCATAATTTTCTGAGAAGAATTGAAAGAAAATTGAATCGCAAAAATAATTTGTTTTTGCATTAATCTGTTCCAGATTTTTCTTCTCTACTTTGCGTGTTTTATTCCTTTTTTTCGCTACCTTGCTGCCACTGCTTTTTTTTCTTTCTATCTTCTCCTCTACTTCTGTTCTCTATTTTATGTATGTATATATAAATATATAAATAGAGAGAGAGAAAGAAATCTTAATTTAAATTTAAGAGTCTTTATATGATATGCTTCTAAAATTTTGGATCTTCATTATCTTTAAATATGTAATAAAATTTAAATAATAATAATGAAGCCTAAATTCAATAAAAAATAAATAAAATTAGACTAAAGTTAAAGTTGAGAAATGATAAATTATGTCAAATTATGCAAGTCATCAAATACCCTCAAACTTAAAACTTTGTTTGTCCTCAAACAAAAATAAAATAAAATAAAAGACAATGATAGATAATATCAACTCATCGAGAACTACCATCACTCACCAAGACATGGTCTAAATTTAGATTTCATCACTAATTCAGCAATTTTCCAAACAAGAGTTAAGCATTTACTTCAACCTAAAGATAAGTTCTTACGTATGTGTGTGAAATAGTCAATTTAAATCCAAACCACTTGCAAATTCAAATAAAAGTAGAACAACTGAAATCAGAAGAATTATCTCAAAACTTAACTTCATAAGTCCAATTTTTAGAAATCACCTCTACTAATGCAATCAAATACCAAAATCAGAGATCAAAAGGTCTTTAATTAGGGTTGTAATGACAGGCCATAAGGTGAGGTTTAAGAAAAATAGATATGGAAAATCAAAGCAAACTGGAAAAATATTTGGTAGAAAAAAATAATAAAAAGAATATCCACAAGATTCATACCATAGCTCTTTCTCGACAATATGTTTTTATTGATGATGATATTGTTGTCATACTCAATAAGTGGAATGCTTTTTTTCTTTTTTTTCTTTTTTTTCTTTTTTTGTTGTAGTTGCCTTGATACTCATAGTCTTTTACTAATTTTAATTACTTTAACCCTTTTTTTTATTTTTGCCTTTCACTTTCTCTTTTTTTCACTTTGATCAAATAGAGCAAACATAATGTGGATTATTTAATTTGAACTAACTTTTTTTAAATGCAAATTTTAACCAAAGTATTTTCTCAAATTTTAAGATAAGTTCATGGCTTTTCAAGCTTAGAATGGGAATGGTTTATGTAATTAAAATAATAAATAAGGCTTGTGTAAAATAAGGCTCAAGGGGGTTGACTATGAGAATACACCATGCAATAATGGCTTGATAATTAGGAAGGCTGGGAAAGCTTTTTGGTTGTGACAAAATTGCCTGGATCATTTCTCTAATATTTGGTATCAACTACGATTTTGCCTCAAGGATCCATCAATGGATTATAAAGCAAAGTAAGATTAAACTTTTCTGACCCAGTTAATTCGACTCATTCATTTCATAGGAAAAATGGAGTAGAGAAAACATTTACTATGTGCTCAATTATTTTCAAGGATAAAGATTTAAATCAAAGTACCCACAAAACTTTGATTAACATAATTGCAGATTTTGAAAATTGTTTCTCAAAACCATCATCAATCACAAATTTTAGAGTGATAGCAAATTTAGTAATACTTAAATACATGCTTGATAAGAGAATTCAATAACTCAAGACTATAGGAGTTGACAACCCCAAACTTAAACTAAACAATGTCCTCATTATAATTTAAAAGTAAGATAGATATAAGAAATGAAAGAAACTTCCCTGGTTTTATGGTGGATTCACATTAGTTTGTAATTTTCAGGTTTTTATTCCTACAAAATAAACTAGCATCAAAATCCAAATTATTCAAATAAATATTAAAAAAATAAAATAAAGTGTTATGGGTTTCCTCCCATAAGTGCTTATTTTATAGTCTATAACCAGAATTTTCAATCTTCATCAATTAGGATTTCGAAGAGCAATAAATACACAATTTATCTCCACTTGTTCTCTATAATAGTGCTTCAATATTTGACAGTGAACTCTGAATATATTGCCTGCCTTTTCCTTCAAGTCTATTGCTCCAAAAGTGAAAACTTTTTCAATTGTATAAGGACCTATTGATCTCGATCTTAACTTACCCGGGAAGAGTTTTAGTCTTGAATTAAAAAGCAAACCCTATTGTCCGAGAACAAACTCATGCCTAAGAATCTGTTTGTCATGTCACTTCTTTTTTCGTTCTTTGTAGATCTTTGGTTTTTCATAAGCATCATTTTGAAACTCATCCACCTCATTCAATTGAAAATTTTTCTTTTCCCTTGTTTCCTTCAAATCAAAATTAAACTTCTTTACAGCCCAATAAGCTTTATACTCTAACTCCACAGAGAGATGACATGTTTTTCCAATTGAAAAGTCATCCATGAAAATTTCCATTATATCTTCCACCACATCAGAAAAGATATCCATCATGCAATGCTAAAAATTTTCTAGGGCATTACACAATCCAAAGGGTATCCTTATAAAAGCAATTGTTCCATAGAGGCATATGAATGTAGTTTTCTCGTGATATTCGGAGGCTATGGCAATCTGGTTATACCCCAAATAACCATCTAAGAAGCAATAATAGAGATATTCGACCAATCGATCTAACATTTGATCGATGAATGGAAGTGGAAAATGATCCTTCCTTATTGCTTTGTTCAACTTACGATAGTCCATACATACACGCCAACCCGTGATTGTTCTTGTAGGAAAGAGCTCATTGTTTTCATTTTTCACCACCATTACTCCACCCTTTTTTGGTACAATATGCATTGGACTTAGCCATGAGCTGTCTGAAATAGCATAAACAATTCTAGCATTGAAGAGCTTCAAAATTTCAGCTCTCAGAACTACTTTCATTGGTGGATTTAATCTTCTTTGGGGCTCAATTGATGGTTTGTAAAGTTTCTTCATTAGAATCTTATGCATGCAAATGGGTGTACTTATACCTTTTATGTTAGAGATAGTCCATCCTAAGGTTGTTCTATGCTCCCTTAACACATGCAGTAACTTTTCCTCTCCTTTGGGTGTAAGTGATGCCGCAATAATCACTAGAAAGGTGTAAATATTGCCCAAGAATGTATAGAAAAGATGATTAGAAAATTGCTTCAACTCTGGAGTTATAGTTTGCTACACTTTTTCTATAGAGATTACAGAATTCGTCTTTGCTACCATTGGCTCCAGCCTCTCCACTCCTTTGCTAAATGATGTAACCTGTTGTAATGTTTCCAAGGCAAATACATAGTGGAGAAATTCTTCACTAACAAAAAGGTAAATCTGGTTCATAAATAGAAGAGTTATTAAAATCATAAGCATGAGATGAAGTGGTGATACATCGTTTTAGGTGATCGTTCGACATATCTTCTTGAAAGGCTTCTACTTCACATTGTTTAATGATATCTATTCGAAAGCAAGTGCTTGGATCTTCTGGAAAACTCATAGATTCGTAATTGTTAAATGTAACATTTTCCTTGTTCACTCTTAATGTTAACTCAACCTTTTAAACATCCATTAAATCTCTTCCCGTAGCTAAGAATGGTTGTCCAAGAATTAGTGGGACATCTTGGTCTTCGTCCATATCTAACACCACAAAATTAGTAGGAAAAATAAATTTATCTAGCTTTACCAATACATCTTCTATGATTCCACATGGATATTTAATGGATCAATCTGCTAGTTGCAAAGATATTATTGTTTTTTTCATCTCTCCAAGTCCCAATTTCCTATAAACAGATAGTGGAATAACATTAATGCTAGCACCAAGATCACATAAAACTTTATCAAAAAATGAATTTCCAATAATGAAAGGAAAAGTGAAAGTTCCTGAATCTTTTAATTTTTGAGGTAATTTCTTTTCAAGCATGGCACTACATTCTTCAGAAAAGCTTCACTATTTCGAACTCTTTAAACCTTATTTTCTTGGACATGATATCCTTAAGGAATTTGGCATAATTTGGCATTTGTTCCAAGGCATCTACAAAAGGAATATTTATGTGATTTTTTTTAAGATATCCAAAAACTTATAAAATTATTGATCTAATTTTTGTTTTTGAAAGCATTAAGGATAAGGGAATGGAGTAAAGAGAATATGAAGATTGTCAGGAAATGAAATTGATGGAGGCATGTCAGTCTCTCTTAATGTATCATCAACAATCTCCTTTTCTTCTACTTTATGATTGCTTTGGTCATTGTTTGGAACTATAGAGGTGGACTCAGTTTTCTTTGATGGTTACATCTCAATTTCTCTTCCATTCCTAAGTGTAATGGCCTTGCATTGTTCCTTTGGATTCACTTCTGTATTGCTAGGAAAAGTTCCTCTTTGTGGAGCATTGATTGTTGTGACTAGTTTTCCAATTTGCATTTCAATATTTTTCATAGTGGCTCCTATATTGCTACAATAAGTCTCAATGTTATCCAATCGTGAACCACTCTTTTTAAACCTTGCTTTTGTATCCTCAACAAAGGAAACCATGACATTCTCAAATGACATCTTCTTCTTACTTGGTTAACTATCAAACCTAATGGATGTTGCAGCACATTCTTTGTGTTTCTATAAGAAAAATTCTCATGATTTCAAAGTCCTGGATGGTAGTAATTTTGCAAAGGATTACCACAATAGTTATAGTTCTGATTGTTGATGTATTGAACATGTTATTTACTTGCTTCATTCATTGGAACTATCATACTTAAAGTTGCAACATATTCTGCACTTTGTGGTATTCTTTGGGTTATCAAGGTAGAAATCTGATAAGATAGAGAAACTACTTTAGTTGAAAGGGCAGCAAATGGCTCCAATTCATAAATCCTGGCAACTTTTTTAGTCATAGATCTTTTAGTTGGCTATTGATAGTTGTTTGAAGCCATTTCTTCCAAAAGAGAAGTAGCACCTTCAATTGTCTTTGACATCAAAGTTTCACTAGAAGCATCATCAATTATAGTTCTAGTTTTCCCATTTGACCCATTATGGAACATTTGAACTTACAACCAATCCAGCAATCCATGTTGAGGGCAATGTCAAATCATATCTTTATACCTTTCCTATGCTTCATAGAGTGTCTTAAAATCATTTTGTCTAAATTGACCAATCTCACTCTTGAGTTGGGCTATTTTTACAGGTGGAAAAAATTTAGTAAGAAACTTTTTTGCCATGTCCTACCAACTAGTGATGCTTCTCGATTGTAGAGATTGTAACCAACCTCTGGCCTTGTCCCTCAATTAAAAAGGAAACAATCTTAGTCAAATGGTGTCTTCAATAACACCATTCATCTTTACAGTGTCACAAATCTCCAAAAACATCACCAAATGAATATTGGGATCATCAAGTGGCGTTCCACTAAATTGGGCTTGTTTCACCATGTTGATCAACACAAGTTTGAGTTCAAACTTATTGGCATTAATGGTCTGGCGTCTTACACTTGAGTACTTGTCATTCACAATTAGCATTACATAATCCTTCAAGGTGTGTGGCTGTGCATTCCATTCTCCTTTCCCCATGGCTGGAACAGTTTTCTTTCTTTGTGATCTAAAAGTTCTTTCAATCTCCAGATCAAAAGGAATAATGTTTTGAGTTCTATCACAGCGCATCTAACATCAGAAACACATCTAAAAAAATAAAAATATATAAAAAATAAAAATACATAAATAAATAAAAATATAATGTAATATAATTTTAATTTAAAACCAAGATTACTATGTATCAATATTGGTAAAGATAAGAAAAAATCAATCCCTAACAACGGCACCAAAAACTTGATTGGTGCAAAACTACAAGTGTATAGTATCATAGTTTTATAATAAAGTGATAAGAAAAGTAATGTCCTAAAGAAATGGTAACTTGCTTTTGAAAATATCAAAATTATACTAATCTTAATTTTATCTAAAGAGGTCACTAAGGTTATTGTAATTGAAATTTAAAATAAAATTAATTTAAAGAAAATATGCAAAAGAAAAGAAAGATATTATTCAAAGATCAAATTAATGGGAAGAAAACTTCTAGGCAATCTATTTTACCTAATCCTTCACTATGTCTTACTCATCTAGCTAATTGAATCTAATTATTTATTTGTTGGCAATCTCCAAAAAATTATCCAAAAGCCTCTTTCGATAGTAAATTGAAAATATTCTTTGTTCATTAATTTATACAAGAGTATGCAATTTAATAAAGCAAGAAAACATTAATATCAATGATTTTAAAACTACACAGGTTCATACAAGTCTTTCAATCTCTATATTTACCTATGTTGAAATATTTTAGATCTATCATATAATTCACTCTTTCGATAGTAAATCATAAGATTCAAATCATCTAATTAATAGCCAGTTAATTAGAAACATTAAACTCAGAATAAATCAGACAAACATGAAAAGAAATAATTGAAATTAACATAGAAAATCAAGCATAGTTTGGAATTAAATTACATATTTTTCCTAGAATAAAGAAAAATTAATTCATGCTAAAAATTAAATTTAACATAAATGAATTTGCCATAATTTTCTCAGAAGAATTGAAAGAAAATTGAATTGTAAAAAGAATCTGATTTCGTATTAATCTCTTCCATATTTTTCTTCTCTATTCTGCGTGTTTTCTTGTTCTCTTTTTATGCTACCTCGCTACCGCTACTTTTTTTCTTTCATTCTTCTCCTCTACTTACATTCCTATCTATTTTATATATATATTAATTTAAATTTGATTTAAATAAAATCTTCATTTAAATCTGAGAGTCCTTATATGATATACTTCTAAAATTTTGGATCTTTATTATCTTCAAATCTGTAATAAAATTTAAATAATAATAATGAAGTCTAAATTCAATAAAAAATAAATAAAATTATACTTAAGTTAAAGTTGAAAAGTGATAAATTATGTTAAATTATGCAAGTCATGAATAAACTTTCGGGACACCACACATATACTAGTTGATACACTCCCACACAACACCTGGACACACACACACACACTAGCACCTGCACATTGCACACACACATAAAACACATGCACCCACAGTGCATACATACACACACCAATACACAAAACATAATACACACACCCATACAATACCTATACACACTTACATAGAACCTACACACACACACACACATACCCCTACATCCACACCAGTACCTACACATACCCACACAACCCCTATATACGCATACTACATACATAACACATGTCAGCATAAAACATATATGGCACACACCTACATAACACCTGCACACACTTACACATCACATGCACACATAACACACTATATATATACACACACCACTAGCACATACATATACCCACATAACACCTGCATATATACACTAGTACCCACACCAGCACATGCATACACATCCATACCCACCCAATACCTACACATACCCATACTGACACCTATCCACACAGCACTTACACATACCCATATTGACACCTACCCACGCTAGCACTTACACACACCCATCTACACATCCATACTAACACCTACACACACCCACACCAGTATCCATCCATATACCCTTAGCCATACCTATACCCACACCTATACTAGTACCTATAAAGACCCATACCAGCACTTACAACACAAACACCAACACCAACACCTACACATACCCATATCTACACCTATAACACACATGTACCCATACCTACACTAGTACCCATCCACACACCCTAATCTCGTACCCATACCTATAGCCATACATACACACCAATAACTTATCTACAATTTATCAACAATTTTTATTTTCTCACTAAAGCTAATGGAATGTCATCTTCTTAAGTTACTTGAGATGATTAAGTCATGTGTTCAATGAGGATCTATATTTTTGTAAATAAAGAGAAAGTATAAGAAATACATAAATGCATTTAATAACAAATTTAAGTAAAATATAATGAAAGAAATTTACCTTATTTGCATTACTCTTCCTAGTTGGACAGCCTTTAAAGTTGTGACCTTGAACTCTATAATGGCTACATGTCATGCATACTCCATTTCTACTCTTCTTTGTTGGATTGTTCAAATTATTGGATCATCATTTCATTTAGATATACTCTTAGGAGGTCTTCCAATATATACCTTCACTTTAGTAACAACTAGAAGCATATGTTTGTTTTCACCCATCCATTTTCACTTGTCATAGGATGAATGTATGGATCATATGCCTTCATATATGTTTCATATATGTACCATGAACATACATATTTGATAGGATCATCTTTCTCAACCCTAAGTGTAGCAAATGCATGTGTGCATGGTACGTCAATTAAGTTATACCTTCTACATGTACATGTTGACCTTACTAAATCAACCAACCACTTACTCATTATCACATCATTAAATTCATATATTTTTCTACCTAGAATGTACTGCATACAAATTGATAGAAAAATCTCTATTTTTTTGAATTATTATTCTGATTCTAGGACCAACCCTATTTCTAAAAGTTTCAACTTCTAGTCTCTTAGCAACCATTTTCTTCATAAAATAGACCTAATATTCTCTAACATAGTGGTAATATATTTATATCTATATTTAAGAATACAAGAGTTAAAGTACTCACACATGTTATTCAACAACATATCAAATTTTGCTTCTGTTTTGAAACGTGACTTAGATCAATGTTTGCCTGACCTTTTATAGCACCACTCCCATGTTGCTATACTTAAAGATTTCATAGCACCATTTCTTGATTGAAATATGCTATTGTTGTAGCCCTTGCACATGCCCATAACTACTATTTCAATGCCAACCCAAAATTTGAATTTTTAAAGTTATGGTACAAATGTCTAACACATATCCTACGTTCAAAATGTGTGAATAAGTTGCTAATCACCCTCACCAACCCATTTCTACTTGTTTGATATTATAGTATAACTATAAATATTTTCCATCTGAAGATCATCTCTTACTAATCCTAGAAAACAATCTCATATCTCCTTGCATTTTTTTCTCAACGAAAGCATAAGTAAATGGAAACATTGCATTATTTCCATCAATTAAAATTCAGTAAGTAATTTTCCTTTGTAAGATGTCTTCAAAAAACACCCATTAAATCCAAGGATTAGTCTGCATCCTTCCAGGAAACCCTTTTCTAGTAGCTTACCAACAAACATAAAACCTTTTGAATCATGGTTCATTCTTGGAATTCAATTCAGAGTCAATCCTCATAGTTGATCCCATATTAGTCCTTTTTATCTATTTTCCATAATCCCATAACCTTATATATTTCTCTTTATGGATCCCATTAATCAAAACTTTATCTTTTTTTTGTTAGCTCTATAAGCTCTATGTCTAGGTATTGTCAGACCAAAGTATTTGTAAGTATTATCAGTTACACTTGATTTAAGACTCTTAGTATTGTTTTAAAGTCTCCAATAAATTCATCATCAATCCAATCAGGTGTTGCATTTTGGTAGAATGTGATTGTGGGCATTCACATTCTAAATTATATGTAACTACCTCAAATATCATGTTATCATTCATGATATTTTTTGAAATACAGAAATCACATTCTTAACTTCTACACATCCCTCAACCTTACTTTATCTGAGTGTCTAAATTTGATATCTATTAAGTGTTTAAAAACATACAACTAGATCAATTTTCTCGACACATTCTTCGAGGGATATTGCTTTCTTACACAAAATGTTGGGTTCTTAAAGTCAACTTTCACCTTGAAAATTGGAACTCTTTTAGTTTTGGTTCCAATTTCTTCATTACCATCCTCAAAACCACTTTCTAGATAATCAGAATCACCATAATCAAACACCATTTCATCTTCTTCCATCGTTATATTAATTTCAGGATCAAAGTCCATATTTTCTGGATATAACTAATCATCATCCAAAACTTCTTTAAATTCACTTTCACAAAATAAAAAGTCATATTCTTTAGCATGTTCATTTTAATTTGTCACATTCACATTATAATTATCTTTGCTTTTCATACTCTCAAAACTATCCCTACTATTTCTTTTCCTTTTTTTTTAGGTGCATCAACAACTTTGCTTTTACATTATCATTGGAAGCATTCAACGTGACCTTCTTTTTAGCTACAAGTTTCACCATATTCCTTTTTGGTGTACTTTGTTGAGGTTCATGTTATTCAGCTTAAGGTTCTTTAGGTTGCACATCATTTTTTCCAACGTCAAGTTTATCTAATTAGTAGACATCAACTTTAGTAAACTTTAGTTTTTGAACTTCATGTTCTTTAACTAGTAAGACATTTAATGGTTGTATTGGTTCATAGGTATCAACTCATTCACTATGGATAGACACATTATAAACATCAATCTCTCTTGGATTATCTGGTATATAATCACATAATTTCCAAGAACCTTCATAAATGTTGGTTTCAACAGTTGCAAAATCAACCTATGGTATTTGATAAAACCAACTAACTAGCCTTATTAAGTCCAATAACAACTCTAACTTCACAAAAACCACAAAAGACATAGTGTCCTTATTGCGATAATCCAAGTAATCTACTACACCTCAAATATACACTTTTTTTATCTTGATCAATCTATTTACCACTATGATAGACTATTAGAATAAATTGTTTCGAGTCTTTCTCTGTGAAAAACAAGAAAATAATATATAGGGAAGTTAATGCATAATTTCAATTAGTGTTGTATTAAAAAATTAGCATAAATTAAGACCACATGTTTGGGACCACTGATTTCTTTTGATAAAATATTCACAAAAAAGTTTTTCTACTTTAATACATATCTCACACCCCACTTGCAGAAAAGAATAAACTCACACCCCACTTGCATTTGGGATAGTTACTATAAAGAGTGAAAATAAACAAAAAACGATGAATCAATAGACAAAGAATCTTCTCAAAAACTTATATTAATTACTTTATTTTTAATAGCCACACACTTGCAAAATGCAAAAAATAACCTAAAAAGGAAACTATTTATGAAATAAACTTAATGTAAGAAGGTTTCTTTCCCTTTCTTCACAAGTCGATATCAACTACTAATTCAAGAATTGGACCACTAGCCATGGTTTTTTTTGTAATTTTTGGCTTTTTGTCTAGCTTATGAGGATGATGATATCACTATTTTTTATTTCACAAGGATTTGTTTTCAGATGGGTGGCTTTATGAGGTTGGGTTGATGGGTGCTGACGATTGAGGGTGATGGCTGACAACGATAATGAGAGATGAGAGAGTGAAGGTGAGAAAATCAATTTAGGGTTCATAGGGGGTGTGGGGGAGAGTGTGAGAGAGAATAAAGGATATTTAGGGCATTACATATAATGAAATGTTAGTTCCTATTAAGATAACCATGAATGCTATATTTGTAACAATTTGAAAGTTTGATAATATAAAAGTAACAAATGAAAATTCGATGATATATTTGTAACAAATTCTATAGTTTGGTGGTATAAAAATCTGTTTACTAAGATTTTTTCTCTTTCTTATTTACTAAATTTTTTTATGCATAATTATCATAAAAGAAATTTATAAAGAAAAAACATAAAAAAAATAGTTTTTACTCGTGTCAATGACAATGTACATTATTTTAAATATGGGTCTATTTCGATAATAAATGATTTAGATAATAATATTAATAAATGGATGCATAGTCATTTTAGTCTTATAACTATGTGATTTATACACTTGAGTCTTGTAACTTTTTAAGTGAGCTTTGTTAGTATTGTAATTTAAAAGTATGATCAATTAAGTCAAAATTTTAAATAATTGATATTTTTTAAAGATAAAATGAAAAGTATATATTTTATTATTAATAATAAAACCCTCTCCTCTTCCCCTTTCTCTTTCTCTTTCCCTCCCTTCCTCTATACTTTCTGTCTCTCTCTTCCTTTCTCTCTCTAATTCTTTCTCTCTTTCTCTCCTTTCATCGTTATTTTATTAATAAAAAATAAAATTGAGAGAGAAAGAGAAAGAGAAAGAGTGACTAGGAGAGAGAGAATAAGTGAGAGGGAAAGAGAGAGAAAGAATGAATGGTGGGTGAGAATGGGGAAGGAAGAGAGAGAAAGAATGGGTGGGAGAAAGAGAAAGAGTAGAAAGGGCGAGAGAGGGTTTTAGTTGTTTGAGCTTTTTTTTTCTTTTTTATTAATAAAATATTTAATTCTCATTTTACTCCTGAAAAATATCAATTTTTTAAAATTTTAACTTAATTAATTATACTTTTAAATTACAGTACTAATGAAACTTCTCTAAAAGGTTATAAGAAAAAAATGTATAAATTACATAGTTACATGATCTGAATGACTCAATACTCTTGAAAAATCATAATGATATTTGGATAAAACTACTTAAAAGTATATATGTTAATAAATATATAAAATTAAATTAATAAGTGATTTTTAAAAATAAGAACAATATTTAACTACAACTAAAAGTAGCTGTACCATTAAATTATGTTTAAACATTCCAATTATATTAGTTTAAAAAAATCCTAATATTATTGTTTAATGAAGATAAAATGAATACTTTTTAAGTTTAAAATTATTAATTTGTTCAAAGAGTTAATAGATTTTCCTATCATTGTATTTGAGATTGTTATAAAAATATATATAACTTTGATTTGTTACATATATATCATTAAATTTTGTAATTGTTATAAAAGTATCATCTAATTTTTTTTACTTTTATACCATTAAATTTTATAAAATATTACAAAAATATCATCGACGTCAATAAGTTAACAAAAAGTTATACGTACATTAATGATATTTTTGTTGTATTTGTAAAGTTTAATAGTATAAAAGTAACAAAAAAATTCGATGATATTTTTATAACATTTGTAAAATTTAATGATATATTTGTAACGATCTATGAAATTGAATGGTAATATATATATATATATTCTAAAAATAACAAATTTTGTGATTCATCTACAATATAAATAAAAATAACTTTTTATTTAAAAATTAATTAAAATCTCAATTATCTTTTGTTCTACTTAAAGTTTGTTTATGAATTGGGAATGAGAAAGAGAAAAAATGTAATAACTTCATTTTTCATATTTACTTGATAAAAAATTACATAATAAAGTGAAAGGGAATGGGAATGTTCCTAAATTTCTCTTTCATTCCCAAATTTTCCCTCCTCGTTCTCTTTCCTGTTTATTTTTTATTTTTATTTTATACAAATTTTGGGACAACATTATCCTCTAAAAATATAATATTTCAATAACATCCTTTAAAATTAAGCTAGTACAAGCAAATTGCACATCTACTCAATCACATCTCTTCAACTCAATATATTAATTAGATTTTTATTATTTAATTTTCCTAAAAAAATGATGAATTAAGTAAAATTTAATTTTTAATTAAAATTATTGATATTATTATATTAATTACTTTTTTTTAAATAAAACTCGTATATTAATTATAAGTCAAACATAAATAATAATCTATTTACAAGGGTAATTTTGCAAAGCGTAACTATTATTTTCATTGATTTTTGTTCTAAATGTTAACTTCACATTTCAAAGGTAATCTCCCTCTAGGTTAATCTCATTCTTGCAAATTATTAGTAAACATTATCAAAGGAAATTAATACATTTATTTTGATTCTTTATCATTTCGATTCCTATTGATTCTAATTATAAATTAGTAAACATACCTTAATTAAAAGAGAAACTTATGTTATAATCTTGACTTATAATTATTATAAATGATCAAGTTTATATTTTCATATGTAAATGACTATCATAATCTATTGGATATTAGTCCTTAATTCAAGGAATAAAACAAGGACCTTAATTCAAGGAATAAAACAAGAACCTTAATTCAAGGAATAAAACAAGGACCTTAATTCAAGGAATAAAATAAGGAATCCTTAATTCAAGGAGTAAAACAAGGAATCCTTAATTCAAGGAGTAAATCAAGGAATGCTTAATTTAAAGAGTAATTGAAGGAGTAAAATTTTCTTATAAATAGCTATACAATTGTAATGAAAACATGAAGAAAATAATATAAACTAGAGAACTCTTTTGTGTAGAGTTATTTCTTGTTTTTTCTACATGGCATCAAAGCAGGAAAATTAACTTGCTTCTGCTTTATTATTATCTTAGCATCTTCAATCTTTGAAATAGCTGAAGACAAGCCGCTATGATCAGAAGCTGAAAGTTCATCGGTACTTTCCTTCATGAATATGCATGAGGTGGATGTCAACCCAAATCAAAGATTAAGCTCAGTCTTATTGAATGAGTTTAATTACTTGTCTTGGTCAAGAGCAGTGTCTTTGGCTCTAGGTGGAAGGTCCAAGTTGGGGTTCATAAATGGAAGCATCGAAGTACCTGATGTTTCCTCACCAACCTATGAATTCTGGCTTAGTAAGGATCAATTGGTTATGTCATGGCTCTAAATTCCATGGAACAGTAAATTAGCTAAAATATTTAGTTACTACGAATCTGCATACCAACTTATGGAGACGGTCAAGAGAAATGTATGGTAGTCAAAACAATGTTGCACGAGTTTTTCAATTAAAGAAAGACATCTGAATATGACAAGATGGTAAGTCTTTTGTACAACTCTTAGAAGCATGAAAAGCATACGTGGAACGAGTTGGAATTATATCGTCCTCATACAACTGATGTTTCTGCTACGAAGTTAGAAGGCGGAAGAAGATAAGATATTTCAACTACATCCCGGTCTCGATTCAACATATGAAGATATACGATGCCACATACTCATGAATCTTGAACTTTCTTATTTCACTAATGTAATGTGCGATAATTCAACGTGAAGAAGTAAGGAGGAAAGTCGTGAACAAGGGTACAATGGCTCACGCACGAGGCAAGAGCCTATCTAACCAACGAGAGGAAGTACAGCGGAAGCATCCAAACTTGAAGTGTCAACATTGCAACCATACGGGTCATGTTAAGGACACATGTTGGATTCTACATCCAGAATTAAAACCCGATTTTATAAAGGATAAGAGTTTACGAAAGTGAATCGTACGGCCTGTGCAAATCATGCTTTTGCCTTCTACCTCTAATGGTCCGATCCATTCAATAACTTCAAAGCGAATCCAAATTTGAACTTATGAATGAGTTTATGTTGTATATTCAAAGCAAGATGCGAGGAGCTAGAATTGATTATTGGATAGCGTAGAAGCTGAAACTTCGACAACATTGTTAAGCAAGTTTCATGGGGTTTCGACAGATACAAAACTCATACCACAAGAGGACATACGCAAGGTATCATAAAGCCTTTAAACCGCTTCTTAAAATAAATATGTTGCATGATTTTTGGGTTGTAGATTCAGGTGCCACAGATCATATGACAAATCATGTGTCAAAGTCTCATAAGTTTGAAAAATTAGCAAATCCTTCTCAAGTATCAATTGCAAATGGTGAGAATGTAAAGGTTTTAGGAAAGGAAAAAATAAAATTAATGTCAGATGAAATCGAGTCAATTGGGTTTTATATGTACCTTCCTTTCCCTTCCAACTTCACCGTAGGAAAAATCACAAATACCTTGAATTGCTTAGCCATTTTTTCTCCTCACAATGTCATTTTTCGGGATTGTGCCACCAAAAGACGATTGGTGAAGGCGGTTTTACTTAGATGGTCTCTATTACATATCCAAGAGCAATCCTAGAGTTTTTCAAGCCAAGTTTAACCCTATCCAAGATAATCAATTGTGGCATTAACGTTCACCCTTCTCCACCAATTTTGTCAACTTTATTTCCAAACTTAGGAAATGATGCAATTGCATGTAAAACTTGTCACTTGTCTAAGGCCACTAGATTGCCTTTTAATTCTTCCTTGTCTAGGGCTAGTAAGTGTTTTGAACTAGTTCATTCGGATGTACGGGGACCAACTAATGAATCTTTTGATGGTTATAAGTATTTTGTGATTTTTGTTGATGATTTCTCTCGAGTCACATGGTTATATCTTTTAAAGTCTAAGAATGAAGTTATGGAAGTATTTAAGGACTTTCATAATCTTGTTAAAAATCACTTCTCCTAAAATTCAAACCTTAAGGTCCGACAATGGCAAGAATACATGTCCCATATCATGAAACAATATTTGAGCATTCATGGCATTATGCATCAAACAAGTTATGTTGGCACACCTCAACAAAATGGTGTAGTCAACGCAAAATCGTGGGACTTACTTGAAAAAACTAGAGCATTAATGCTACAAAATGAATGTACCAAAGAGATTCTCGTCCCAGGGTTATGGAAGCGCTTACATCATCAATATATTACCTAGAGTCTTGATTTCAAGTCTCTCAGGTCGTGAAAGGAAGGAAAATTAACCTCTCACATCTTAGAGTCTTCGCATCTGTTTTGTACATATTCAATCAAATCATCGAGATAAATTGGATCCTGTGAGTCAAGTAAATGTATTTTTCTTGGTTATTCATCTACACAAAAGGGATATAAATGTTATGATCCCCAACTTAGGAGATTAATTGTGTCTAAAGATGTTCGATTTTATGAAACTAACCCTTTTTTCAGTAAGTCACATGAAATCACAAGTCAATGGGATGACATCTTAGATATATTTCCATTACCAAGAATCGAGCTTGAGGCTCCACAACAACAAGATCTCAACCATGTAAACACTGATGCATCTCTCACTGAAAGTAACAATGAAAGGTCTCGTCTTAATGGTACACTGTATGAAGATGGTGATAATCAAGATGATCTTCACAATATGGTACAAGATATGAACGAGTGTGAGATAACTCCTCTTGCTCCACGACGTAATCCAATGCGTGTTAGGCAACCTCCCACAAGACTTCAAGACTTTGTCACCTACAAACCCACACATCCCATCTCAAATTATGTGTCATATAAGAGAGTGACACCAACCCATACCGCATTCCTCAGCACTATATCAAATTACAGTGAGCCTCAAAACTTTCATGAGGCCAACAACCAAAAGGTGTGGAAGGAAGCCATGCAAGAAGAACTTAAAGCCCTAGATCAACACAACACATGGAGCATCACTAAACTTCCAAAAGGCAAGAAAGTCGTGGGTTGTAAATGGATCTATAAGTTCAAATTCAAGTCATATGGATCAATTGAGAGGTATAAAGCAAGATTGGTGGCTCGGGGATTCACTCAAACATTCAAGGTGGATTACAAAGAAACATTTGCACCTATTGCAAAAATGAACACAGTAAGAATGCTATTGTCCGTGGCTGTAAACAAGGGGTGGTCCATGTACCAAATGGATGTGAAGAATGCATTCTTGCATGGTGATCTCAAAGAAGAAGTCTATATGAAATTTCCACCCGGGCATCCTCAAAGCAATGAACTGGATTTAGTGTGCAAATTGCACAAATCCATTTATGGTTTGAAACAGTCCCCACGAGCTTGGTATGCCAAGCTAAGCTCACTTCTCACTAGTGTTGGTTTCAAAAGTAATGCCGATTCCTCACTATTTGTTCGCACGTGAGCTATGGGAAAATTGGTTGTCTTTGATTTATGTAGATGATCCGATAATTACAGTGATAATCTTGTGAGATTTTCAACTTCAAATAGTCCTCGTGACAAAGATTTGCAATTAAAGACCTTGGGATATTGAAGTACTTTCTTGGTATAGAAATGGAAACCTCGCACGAGGACTCTTTCTTAACAAAAGGAAATATGTCCTAGATTTGCTCGAAGCTAACATGAGCGATGCTAAACCGGCCATTACCCCTCTTGACAAGAAGCTTCAAACCTAGCTTGAAGGCACGCCACTCACGAATATAAGTTATTACCGGCGGTGGTTGGTAAGTTGATCTACCTAACAATCACGGGCCCGACATCACATATTCGTAAGTATTGTGAGCCAATCTACGCACTCCCCGACACTTGAGCATTTGACCTCTGTTAAAAAGGATCTTATGCTACTTAAAAGGATCGGTGGGTCGTGGTATCATCAGCGAAGAAGAATGACACACACAAATCATGGGGTATTGTGATGCGATTGGGCAGGAATGCACCGATCGCAAGTCCACCATCAGCTCTGTACATTTGTCGGTGGAAACTTGGTCACAATGGAAGAGTAAGAAGCAAACTATCATCGCGGATCAATCTTGAAGCCGAGTATCGTGCAATGGCTTCAACTGCTTGTGAGTTGATATGGCTTAAAGGTCTTTTGTGTGATTTAGGTGTTCCTACAACTCTTCCTATGTCCTTATTTTGTGACAATCAGGTAGCCATGCATATAGCATCAAACCCAGTGTTTCACGAGAGGATAAAACACATTAAAGTTGATTGTCATTACGTTCGTGAACAAGTTTAATCACAGGTGATTCAGACACATTATACAAGAAGCTTCAACCAACTGGCTGACATCTTCACCAAGCCCTTGGCTTCTCATCAGTTTCAACGACTTTTGTCCAAGCTTGGATCCATAAACCTTCTCGATCCAGCTTGAGGGGGAGTATTGGATATTAGTCCTTAATTCAAGGAATAAAACAAGGACCTTAATTCAAGGAATAAAACAAGAAATCATTAATTCAAGGAGTAAAAAAAGAAATCATTAATTCAAGGAGTAAATCAAGGAATGCTTAATTTAAAGAGTAATTGAAGGAGTAAAATTTTCTAATAAATAGCTATAAAATTGTAATGAAAACATGAAAAAAATAATACAAACTAGAGAACTTTTTTGTGTAGAATTATTTCTATTTTTTCTACATAATCTCAAAAGTAACGTATCATATTTTGATTGATAAGGTATCCTTAGGTATTAATGCATTTTTGCTTATAACTTAATTTTGATATTAATGAATTTTTGTATATAGCTTAATCAAATTATCAATATTATATATATACACACATCGTGTTCTTTAAAATTTTAATTTTTTAATTAAAATTGATTATTCTTAGAATAATAAATTATAAACATAATAGCATAATTACGAATTAAAAATTATTAGTCATCCCTTCTTAATATTTTTTTTATAAAATTAAAATATTAAAAGTTACATATAATTATTTTGAAAAAATTTATTTAAAACTTTAATATTTTTTAATTAAAATTAATTATTTTTAAAAAAATAAAAAATAATCCGTGTGATTTAGTTAGAAACTAAAATTCTATAAAGGTTTTCGTTTAGATTATTTAACCACCCATTTATATATATATATATATTTAATTAAAAATAATTTTTTGGATAATAAATAATAGACATAATAATTTAAGTAGAAATTAAAAATTAGAATTCTAAAAAATTTTATTAAGATTATTTAATCACAATCTTTTTCAATATGTTTATTTGAAGAATAATAAATAATATACATAATAGTAGGGGTGGACAAATAAATTGTTAAACCAAACTGAATTGAAAAATTAAATTGTATTGTAGAATTCAATTCCATTTATCACTTATTCTGATCCGGCCTATAAACTTTTTAATTTATCTAAACCACATTGGGTCATTTTAAATGATATATTTATTGGCCTACAATGTTTCATATAAGTCAATATATGTTAGTGGATTTGATGATAATATTTATGTTTTAAAAGTTTGATTTTGATTATATTTTGATTTTTTATTTTTTGAATTATTAAAGTTGAAATAAATCAAAACTACTAAAAATAGCTATAAAGATTCAAAGCATGCGTTGGTTGTGAAGTAAAGGAATTAACATTCTCTAGTTGGTTGACAGATAATGTGTTGCATTTTGTCCATCTTTTTATATATAACATTGATAAAATGTATATCGAACAATTAGTGATAGGATCCATCCCAGCTAAACTCTAGAGTATATGACGTATCCTAAGGGATCATAATAACTAGCATTTTAAGACGACTTTGGTTTAACTTAAAAATTTAATGTAAGAATTTTAAAAGTTTTTGGACAAAATCTTCCTTAATTATTGAATTATCCTCCCTATAATCAAATGATAACAATTCTAAAAAAATTATTTTTCACAAACTAGTAAACTTCATATAACTTTACAAATTCATAAAGTGATCCAAGACCATACATAATTATATCATGTATGATACATACTATACACCACATAAGATATTATCACTAGCTCAAAACACAATAGCCAGAATATATTATACAACATAAGGAGATAAAAATAACCTAGATTACATAACAAAAATTTGATCCTAAGCTTCCAAACTAATGTGATGTGACCTTAAAACCTATTATCTAGGGGAAAAAAATAAATATAAAGGGTGAGCTAAAAAGTTCAATGAGTGGGTACCTTTTATAAAATAACATAATACTATTGTAAACTATGTATAAAATGCTTTTAAATTATCTTGAAATACTTACTGATAATGTAGTCTTTATAATAAAATAATGTATTCATAAATGCATAATCTGAGTTTGGTAAAATGACTATAATTTAGTATTTATAAAAGTTGTAAATGACATGCTCATGACTTATAATGAAATGACATTATGATAAGAATTATCTATCCATGATTTTTAGAATATAATAATGTGTCATGATTAATATACTAATAAAATATATTACTATGAGAAATGTATTTTTTATTGCTAAGAAAACTTAGGGATCTAGTCGCACACAGAGGAGAAATTTAGCATTGGTACTAGCTCTTAACTGCACGTGTAGGGAACTTACTTGTTATAGCTATTACAATGGCTTAGTTGGCTCTATGTACACTGATTTAGCTGGACTTATCATCATACTAAACTTGTAACATCATATTGAGTTGGTAAACATCAAAATGAGTCGAATTTGGACCACATCTTTTGGTCATGATGTTTCACCAAGTCACTACGGTGATGTTTGGTTGGAAGGAATGGAAAGGAATCAGAATTGATTCCTTCCATTTGTGTGTTTGGTTGGGCTGAATGGAGGGTACGTAATGAAATCGATTACTACAGAAGAAGGAATCACAATTTCTTCTCCCCCCTTTAGGAATCATGATTCCATTCCCATCTCAATTATTTTTTTCCAATTTTACCCTTACCTCAAATATAACCCTAAACTCAAATCCCCAAATCTTAAACCATAAACCATAAACCCTAAACCCTAAACCCTAAACCCTAAATCCAAATCATAAATCCAAATCCTAAAACCCTAAATTTCAAAACCCTAAACCATAAACCTCAAATCTCAAAACCCTAAACCCTAAATCCTAAACCCTAAAACCTAAACCTAAACCCTAAATCCCAAATCCCAAATCCCAAATCCCAAATCCCTAAATCCCAAATCCCTAAAACCTAAACCCTAAAATCCTAAACCCCAAAACCTAACTGCTAAATTCCAAATCCTAAAATCCTAAACCCTAAACCCTAAATCCAAAATCCGAAATTCTAAAAACTTAGACCCTTTTTAGAAAAATAATAATTTTAACCCTAAACCTTAACCTACAAATATAGCCCTAAACCCTAAACCCTAAACCCTAAATCCTAAATCCTAAATCCCTAAACCCTAAATCCCAAATCTCAAACCTTAAAACCCTAAATTCTATTTAGAAAAATAATAATTTTAATAATATATTTTATTTTTAATTAAGTAATAATTATTTAGAAAAATAATAATTTTAATAATGTATTTTGTGTGATGAAAAAATAGTAATTAAATGACATTATTTGAACTTTACTGAATGTAGGGATATTAAGGTAATTTATAGTTTTTTTTCATTTCATTCCAGTGGCAAACCAAACACTGTAATCCTGATTCCGAGCTTGATTCCAATGGTTAAACCAAATAACATTGTTTCGTTTTCATTCCATTCCAATTCCGATTCTGATTCCGATTCTATTCTGCAAACCAAACGCCACCTACATATCTGAATACTGAATAGAGCCAACTATCATGAATACATGATGGGAAGTACTCAAACAACTGTAAAATATTTATTAAACTTGAAAGTTTGTATAAAAACTAGTATACGTAATAAAATTGATTCAATCTTAATTTTCTTGGAAGTTATCTTGCATGTACCTGACTGATTCTAATAATAAAAATAAAATATATGCTTATGGTGTATGTTTTTAAAGTGTATTGAAATTGATACGTAAATGTTTCTTCCAATACTAGTGAAAATGAATGCACTTTCTATAACACATGCAACTTGTAAAAATTATATTTACTTGACATGAATTTAGTTCAAAATAATGTTATCAATACTTTGGAAAAGATATTAAGTATCCACTCACAGTACTAAATTTGGTTCTCTATGTATACTATAGAGTCTACTTGCTCAACTCTCCTAAATAATTATATTTGTGTTAGAATATAAATAACATCATAGCTTGTTTATTTAATTCAAATTGAAAGATACACTAGCACTTTCAAACTAGCGCTTGTTAATAGTTGATTGTTACATTTTAAATAGTTTTACGGTACTTCTAAACTATCCTTATAATTTCAAATATAAGTTTTGATAGAAATGTTTAAATTTATTTCTATAAACTAAAAAATGTTTCTAAAACTAAACATGTCAAAACTTTAAAATAATATATAAATAATCTAGTTCTAGTACGGGAAACTATTTCACATAACAAAACTACTTATTGAGTTCCAAATAATTTTTCAACACAAATCTTACTTTATATATCTTTGGTTAAATGTGAATAACTTTGTTTAGAAAATTTGAAACAATAAACCAAAAAGTGTTTCTAAAACTAAACATGTCAAGATTCAAAACGAGATATAATTTATGAAACAAAGTTTAATTATTCTTGAAATTTTCTCTCAACTTTCATTTGAATTTGATGTAAAAATAATTCCCTAATTATGCATTATCTTAGATTTTCTATCTTCTTCTACGTCTTATTTCTTTCATTTTCCCCCTACTCTTTCTATTTGTTATTCTTATATATTTTCGGTTAATTTCATGAGAAGCTTCTTGAAAAACCTTGTACTAATAAGATAAGTAAGAGAAGGTTAGTAAGATATATGGGCACTAATTCTCTTGTCTTTTTTTTTTGAATAATCACAAAAACATGGATCCTCTCAAAAATAAGGGTATGACACCTTGTGTTTAAAAAAATAATTAAGTAAAAGACGTGAATACCTTTTTTCCCTAACTTGAAATTTTTTAAGAGTTAAGGCATTTTGATAACTTTGTTCAAAAATTAAAGAAATTAATTTCACCCTTTTTAATTTATAATAACACATATACATCATAAAAAAATCAAACTTATAAATTTCGTCTTCTATACATTAAGGATAAAATCATAAAAATTCTAGAAATATAACTTTGGTTAAAATTTTATTTCTTGTAAAGAATGAGGTATTACACTTAAAACCGGAATTGCCGCATATTGTATGGATTTGATCAATTTAATCCAATCTGGATTTATAAAAAAGTCTTTGGTTTATTAAATTTTTTAAAAAACTAGATTGGATCTAACTATCTCCACCCATATATAATACTTATTTATGAATTAAAAACTAGAATTCTAAAAGACTTTAGTTATAATTATTTAATTATCTCTTCATAATTTTATTTTTTATAAAATAAAAAAGTTAAATTACACACACATATATATATATACATTGGTCATATTTATTCAAAAATTAATATTAATTAAAATCAATTCTTTTTAGAATAATATATAACAAAATCAATTCTTTTTAGAATAATCATCCTTTTTAAGTTATTATAACACATATACAACATAAAAAAAATCAAACTCATAAATTTCGTCTTCTAGACATTAAGGTGGCGTTTGGTTCGTGGAATGGAATCGGAATCGGAATCGGAATCGGAATCGAATGGAATGGAAAGGAAACAATTTTGTTTGGTTTGACCACTGGAATCAAGCTCAGAATCATGATTATAGTGTTTGGTTTGCCACTGGAATGGAATGAAAAAAGCTATAAATGACCTTAATACCCCTACATGCTGTAAAGTTCAAATAATGTCATTTAATTACTATTTTTTCGTCAGACAAAATACATTATTGAAATCATTATTTTTCTAAATAAGTATTACTTAATTAAAAAGAAATATATTATTAAAATTATTATTTTTCTAAATAGGGTTTAGGGTTTTGAGGTTTGGGATGTGTGATTTAGGGTTTAGGGATTTAGGATTTGGGGTTATATTTGTAGGTTAAGGTTTAGGGTTAAAATTATTATTTTTCTAAAAATAGTTTAGGGTTTTAGAATTTTAGATTTAGGGTTTTAAGGTTTAAGGTTTAGGGTTTATGGTTTTAGGATTTGGAATTTGGGGTTTAGGGTTTTGGGATTTATGTTTTAGGGTTTTGGGTTTTGGGATTTATGTTTTAAGGTTTAGGGTTTAGGGTTTAGAGATTTGGGGTTTAGGGTTTAAGGTTTAGGGTTTAGGGATTTGGGGTTTAGGGTTTTAGGATTTGGAATTTGGGGTTTAGGGTTTTAGGATTTATGTTTTAGGGTTTTGGGTTTTGGGATTTGGGATTTATGTTTTAAGGTTTAGGGTTTTAGGGTTTAGGGTTTAGGGTTTAGGGCTTAGGGTTTAGGGATTTGGGATTTGGGGTTTATGGTTTAGAGATTTGGGGTTTAGGGATGTGGGGATTTGGGGTTTAGGATTTAGGGTTTTAGGATTTGGGATTTAGGGTTTAGGGTTTAAGGTTTAGGGTTTAGGGATTTATGTTTTAGGGTTTTGGGATTTATGTTTTAAGGTTTAGGGTTTTAGGGTTTAGGGTTTAGGAATTTGAGGTTTAGGGTTTAAGGTTTTAGGATTTTAGGATTTGGATTTAGGGTTTAGGGTTTTGAAATTTTGGGTTTAGGGTTTAGGGTTTTGGAATTTTGGGTTTGAGAATTTGGGATTTGAATTTAAGGTTATATTTTAGGTGAGGGTAAAATTGGAAAAAAAGTTTAGATGGAAATGGAATAATGATTACCAAAGGTGAAAGAAGGAATTGTGATTCCTTCTCTTTTAGTAATCGGATTCCATTCTGCCTTCCATTCCGTCCAACCAAACACACAAAATTGAAGGAATCAATTCTGATTTCATTCCATTCCCTCCAACCAAACGTGGGGTAAGGGTAAAATCATAAAAAATTTAGAAATATAACTTTGGTTAAAATTTTATTTTTTGTAAGGAATGGATGTTATAGTTAAAACTAAAATTACCCCATATTGTACGAATTTGATCAATTTGGTCCAATATGGATTTATAAGAAAGTCAGTTCAGTTTGGTTTATTAAAAAATTTAAAAAAACTAAATTAGATCAGGCTGTGTCCATCCATATATAATGGCTTATTTATGAATTAAAAATTATAATTATAAAAAATTTTAGTTAGAATTATTTAATTATCCTTTTATAATTTTATTTTTTTGTAAAATAAAAAAGTTATAAATTACACATATATATATAAAACTTAATGTTATATAACAAACTTAACACGCAATATATATATATATATGCACAATATATATATATTCGTTATGTTTATTCAAAACTTAATATTAATTAAAATTAATTCTTTTTAGAATAATATATAACAAATGACTTAATTATGAATGAAAAATTAGAATTCCAAAAAAAATTCACCTAAGATTATTTAATCAATTTTTCTAACTTTTTTTAATAAAATTTAAAAAATTATACATTATATATATTTTTATCATGTTTCTTTAAAATTTTAATATTTTTAATTAAAATTAATAATAAATAATAATCATTAAAAATTAAAATTTCAAAAGACTACCGTTTGAATTATTTAAGTATGATTTTATAACTTTTTTTTATATCAATATTTTTAATTAAAATTAATTATTTAAAATAATAAAAAAAGAAAAATGACTTAATTAAGACTTAAAAACTATAATTCCAAAAGAATTTAGTTATAATTATTTAATCATTTTCTTTTTTATAAAATTTAAAGAGTTATAGATTGTATATAATTATTTTGGTCATATTTCTTCAAAATTTTAATGTTTATTAAAATTAATTATTTTTGAAATAATAAATAACAAAAATAATGCCTTAATTAAAAATTAAAAACTATAATTCCAAAAAAATTTAGTTATAATTATTTAATCACTTTTTTAAAAATTTTATTTTTATAAAGTTTATAAAATTATAGGTTGTATATAATTATTTTGACATGTTTCTTTAAAAATTTAATATTTTTAAATAAAATTAATTATTTTTGAAACAATTGATAAGAATCATTAAAATATAAAATTTTAAAATACTACAGTTTAGATTATTTAATTATGATTTCATAAATTTTTTTTATATAAAATTAAAATAGTCATATATTACATATAGTTATTAGTTAAAATAATTTTAAACTTCAATATTCTTAATTAAAATTAATTATTTATAAAACGATAAATAACTGAAATAATCATTTAGTAAAAAATGAAAAGTTAGAATTACAGAAATCTTAATTAAAATTAATTATTTGTAAAATAATGAATAACTAACATAATCAATTAGTAAAAAATAAAAAATTAGAATTGATTCACGCGTTGAACTGACTTTAAATTTTTAATTTTTATTTTTTTTTACAAAATTTACTCATTTTTGATTATACTCAAATTAAATCTGTATTCGATCACTATATAATAGCGAAAAAAAACCAAAATATGTTTAACAAATAGTTTAAATAATAGAAATAATTGAAAAATAAAATATTAATTAATAACAGAAAAATTATCATGGTGTTATCCAATGTTATTCAAGATCATCATATTCTTCTCCTGATGTTATAATACAAAACCTACATATATAATACAAAAAATTATATACATAAATAATAACACATAATAACAGAAAAAATATGAATAATAAGTGTATAGGATTAATAGAAATACTTACAAGAGTAAATGAAGTGACAAAATGAAGTAAATGAAGAAAAAATGATGTTTTGTAAGTGAGAAATAGGTATAATTTTTTTGAGTATTTTGCTCAAAAAATAGGGGATCTAAAAGATAAGTTAGAGAGGAAGAAAATCCATTAACCGGCATTGGAATTGGTGGTCGTAGGTGACCGAAAAATGAGAAAGAGTGGAGAAATTTTTAGGTCTTTGAGAGTTATGGAGTGCTTGGAATAGTTTCTATTTGGGGAAGAAAGAAGAGAAAAGGAAATATCCACGTGTGTAGAGTTGGTTCTACATATCAACTATGCTACGTAGCATCGATTGACGTGGTGAACTGACGTTATTCACGTGTGTAGCGTCGATTGATATGTAGAACCGACGCTACATCCACGTGTAGTGTCGATTTGACACGACAACCGACGCTATGAACTACGTGGATAGCATTGGTTATACACCGAACCGACTTTAAATTCATTATAAATTAATTTTTTTAAAAAAACTGACTTTAAATATCGACTTAAATACTATTTTTTATAATAGTGTACAAAAGTCTTTAGTTTTGTTTGTTAAATCATACATTCTTAACAATCTTTACAAAGTTAAAATAATTAAAGATTACGTATAATTATTTTAATGCATTCTCAATCTAATACTAATAATTATTATATATCTAGCTACTAGATAATATGGTCATGATTTTTTGTTTTCTCAAATTTAGGGTGAGGTTATTTGATGATTTTTTATATCAAAGACTTTGTATAATTCAAAATTGTTGGTTGAAATGAGAAAGAAATAATTTATTTGATGATATGAGAATATAAAAAGGTGTGAAATGCAACATATACATGTTTGAGTTTAATTTTTTTTATACTATTATTTTTATTTGCCTAAAAATGTATAACTTTTAATGCTATAAAAACAAAAAATTATTAAATTAATTAGATTAAATTCTCACTTGTTTGCAATGTTTGTAATATTTATAAAATTTTGTATTTTTTTAACATAAATATATTTTTTTATTTTTTTCATATTTATTTTATATATTTTTAATGCCCGAAGCATTGATCAAGAAAAATATTTTATTAGTTTATTGTATTTAACTTTTTATAATATTATTTTAAATAAATTAAATATTATATATTTATAAAATTAATAATTATTTTTATATTTTATTTAAACTATTATAATATAAATATAATATCATAAATAAAAATATTTCTTTAATTGATTCATAAATGCAAGTCTCCACCTGTAATGCAATGACTAGTTACTGTATATGGATGAGAATACACACTAAATAAATTATGGATAATTTTATCTATGTTTTTTGCTTTATGTACATACTATGCCATTTTTTATTTTATTTTATTTTTTGCTTTTATGTATTTTATGGTTTGAAAATAATTTAATATTATATTGGAAACTCTTAATAATTTAGTAGTGTTTGAAGTAATTAACCTTCATCTTGATTACTTCCCCATTGAATCTTAAGTGAAGTAACGGTTTCTGTATAAAATTGTGCATATTTATCATATTTTATACATATTAATATGGATTGAATAATGGTTTTAATTTTTTAGACATTTTTTTTAAATTCATAATTTTCAAATTTTGGTATTTATAATAATATAAATTACTTTAAATATAATTAGTTGAGATAATACAATATAAAATATTATATAATATTTGATATTTATTAATTATATCCTATATTAATTTATATACATATATATTAAATGAGAATATAACAACCCACCAATTTAGCATATGATCGAAATGAAATATATATAATTTTTTTAGGTTTAAATAGATTTATTTTAGTTTTAAAAATACAAAAAATAAACCTGTTTAAAGTTGATTAAGGTTTTAGGTTGTGAATAGATACTTAATCAACCTGACTTATATGTTGTTATATATATTTAATTTTATATATTTACAATATATATTATCATTTAATTAAATTTAATTGAATTTTTATGTTAATTTATAAAATAAAACAACTTGTATTTTTATTTTTTATTATTCATTTTATAAATATTTATTGGAATATCTAAATTATCTTTTATTATTTAATTTTAAATTTTTACTTATTTTATATAATTCTTCTCTATTTTAAAATTTGTGCACAATATTAATTCAAATATTAATATATAAGTTTTTGAATTAAATAATTGATTAAATATTTTATTTTTCATTTAATATTAATAAAAAGTTAAAATAATTTAATTTAATTTAAATATAAGTATGCATAAACTGAAAAATAAACCTCTGAAATTGATATAAATAGATTATTTTAATATTTTATGATCATCATACTTGGATTCTTAATTTAATAAATAAAGAAGGATAATAATGTATCATTAACTTTGACAAAATAATATAAAAATTCATAATTTTTTGGATAGAAATTTAATAACTATTAAAAAATTTACTAACTTTTTAAAACTTTTAAAATTGGTCCAAGAGTGATGATGTGAACTAACATATATCATTTAATAAAAAGATAATATTATCTTTTTTAATTTTATCACCACCAAAATAAAAAAAATATGTATGATTAAAATAACTTCTAAGCTACTCAGAAGAAAGAAATAGAAAGAAAATAACTTATTTTGTAATTTTTTCTTAATGGCTCTTAATGTATCTCTAAATCATAAACACTAATCTGCCATAAAAATTAGTATTAGATAACATATATGAAATAAGTTGTTACAGTTGAGTTCTTTAGTCAAATTATCGTCGACAAATAGCTAGGGTACAAAAAATATTAGAATTGAGTTAAAAATTTTGAATTGGATAAAGGTTATACTTTGTTTTCATTATTAGTGGTAGTAAAATTTTTTAAAAAATAATTTTGCTAGCACAAGTTAATTTACATAATTTTTATTTGATAATTTTAAATTTTTTAAATTTTTACTGCATTTTTAATAATTATTAGACTTCTATTACTATATTCATAAGTTAATAAATTTTTGTATTCTTTTATTAAAATTAATGTGTCATTGTTAATTTTTTTCTTTAATAAATATTTCAATTTTGGCAAAAACCAACTTTTGATGAATTACGCGCACCTGCTAATATATTGGGTAAGACTATCGTCAAATCCAAAAATACTTTCTACACATAAAGCATGTGAAACAAAATCAAATAAGTGCGTCAAAAAACAAAAGGTTAAATTAGTATTTAAAATTTAATAATATTTGTATAAAACCATTTTAACTTGTAAATTAACTCATCATGTATATTTAAAAAGATAATAATAGATAAAGATAAAAATGTATTGACAAATTTGATAGTTCAATAGATTTGAATTTAAAAATATATAATTTATTTGGATTTAAATTAACATATTTTATAATTTATTGTATTCAATTCAAATCAAATTATTATTAAAATATAAATAAATGTGTATTTTATTTTATAATATATTATATTTAAATATTATACATATTATAATTTTATTATAAAAAATTAATTTAAAAACTAAATATTGTATATATTGTGTTTTATATGTGATAATAATTCATAAATTTCAATGTTAATATAAACTTATCCGATTAAAAAAATTATCTTTTTCAATGTTAATATAAACTTATTTGATTAAAAAAGTTATCATGTATTCAGATTGATTACATTATCTTATTAAATTTAAATTAAAAATTATTAAATTTGATAAATTGTTTAAATTTATAAAAAAAATTTAGACTCCTTATTTGTTTCTAAATATAAATTGTTTATTTCGAAGTTAAAATTGTACTAAATAAATAATAATAAAATTAAGTTGGTATTGAAGATCCCGTTGAGTTTAGATGAGATTGAGTAATTTTTGCATATCAAATTGTATAAGAACTCTAAAAGGATAGTGATTTGAATATAAAATTTATTTTTTAAATTTTAAATTGATAAATTTTTTAAATGAATAAAAAATAATATTTATCTTGATTTATTTATCATCTTAACATAAAATACATATTATTTCTTCAACTAGCGTAAAATATTCTCTTCACTAATGATGAAGGTTCCAACATTCTTCCAAAAGATTTATAATAATTTGATGATTTATTTATTTTTAATAATTCAAATAGGATATATCATCGATCCCTAATGCATATAAAAGATTAGCTGGCAACCGCTGCTTCTTTTAACCGCTGGTTTGTTTATTTAATATCGGTTCAGTATTTTACGTTGTTGGTGTCTTTTCGTTCTGCCTCTCCCCTGCTACTTATCTTTTATTATTTTCACATTCCTTACCTCACAAACTCTCACTGCTTCTTTATCTCTATCTATATTTATTGAAAAAAAATATCTCAATGTTTCTGATTCCGTCCCTTTTTTTTCTCTATGCTCAGGATTCTTCTGCCTACTGTTCTTTCTTGATATAGGAGCACTGTTGGTTATTTTACTTGCATCCCCATTTATAATTTTTTTGATTCTTTGCTCTGTTCTGTAAAAAGGTGTGAACTTTATACTCTGTCATTATTATTCAAATGAGGGAAGCATCTGAACCCGAGGAAGTGAAGATGGAAGATTTTTCAGAGGAATCTGTGTGCGTAGTTGAACAAGTTGAAATAACTGTGCCAAAAACTGACGATCCCACTATACCAGCTGTGACATTTAGAATGTGGGTTTTGGGTTTGGTTTCTTGTGTATTGCTCTCTTTTGTGAATCAATTCTTTTGGTACAGAACACAGCCTTTGATTGTTACCTCAATTTGTGCCCAAATTGCTGTTGTGCCTCTTGGTCATCTCATGGCTAGGGTGTTGCCTAAAGCTCCTTTTTTTAAGGAGACTAAGTGGGAGTTTACTTTGAACCCTGGTCCTTTTAATATTAAAGAGCACGTTTTGATTACTATTTTTGCAAATTCTGGTTCTGGCTCTGTTTATGCTGCTCATATTTTGAGTGCTGTCAAGCTTTATTATCATAGAAGCCTTCCTTTATTACCTGCTTTTGTTATTATGCTTACCACACAGGTATTCTTCTTCTTCTTTTGTATTGTATTTGATTTCTATTTTACTTTTACGATTGTTGGGATGATTACAAATGTTTTTTTTTCCCTTCTTTCTTTCTTCAATTATGTTAACACATGCATGAGTCATGTCTATGTCAAGACAAATGTCCATGCCAACACAAGTATTTCATGAAAAATAAAGTATCCATGTAATATAGGGCTCATATCAATGGAAGAGATTTTATTTGATCGTAAATTCAGTAAAATTAAATAAAAAATTGTCATCCCTTATGAATGCGGAGTTGTTAATCAAGTAAAATTTTCCGGAAAAGTTTAAGACAATTGGAATTAAATTGTCAACGCATTCATTAGCCTTTAGTTATTTTGTTTTTTTCCAAGATGGTTGATTGTTTGTTTTTTTAAAATTATGTTAAATCTCTACATGCTTCTTTCATAGAGGACTTATTTACTTACTTATAGATGGCTGGAGCTAGTGGTTCTTTCTAATTTTCTGGTACTCTGAATTTTCTTTGGCTAATAGGTATTAGGGTTTGGTTGGGCTGGAATTTTCCGGAAATTTCTTGTTGAGCCGACGGAGATGTGGTGGCCTTACAATCTAGTTCAAGTTGCACTATTCAGGTAATTGAGTTGTTGTTACAATTTCATCGATTCACTGAGAACTTTTTACAAGTCTGTATATAGTTTTAGCTTACTCTCAGTATCTGCTCAATCTAGTAGTTATTTATATAACAAATCAATGCAGAGCTCTACATGAGAAGGAAAAAAGGCAAAGAGGTGGCACAACAAGAACCCAATTCTTTATCCTGGTCTTGATATGTAGTTTTGCCTACTATGTCATCCCTGGTTATTTTTTCTTCATGATAACATCATTTTCTTGGGTTTGCTGGCTTGCTCCTAAATCTGTGTTGGTGCAGCAACTTGGCTCTGGACTACATGACCTAGGTATTGGTTCATTTGGAATTGATTGGAGTACCATTTCATCTTACCTAGGTAGTCCACTAGCTAGCCCTTGGTTTGCTTCTGCCAATGTTGCTGTTGGATTTCTGTTGGTGGTGTATGTGATGACACCAATTGTTTACTGGAATAATATATATAATGCAAAGACATTCCCTATATTTTCTAGTACTCTCTTCATGGAAAATGGTACCAAGTATGATATCTTGAGCATTATCGACTCCAAATTTCACCTTGATCGTGGTGTATATTCTGAGATGGGATCTATACATATGAGCTCATTCTTTGCTATGACTTATGGTCTTGGGTTTGCTACACTTACTGCTACACTTGTTCATGTTCTGCTTTTTAATGGAAGGTATGCATCTATATTTAATCTTAAATTGCTTGTTGAGCTTTTCCAAAACATCTTAATATGAAAGTTTGAGTTGAGAAGATATATTTTGCAGTTTTAGCTGTCAAACTTATTTACGGTATTTTCTGCTTGAGCAATCACAAGGAAACAATGGTTTTAGCTATGAATTGACCACAAAGATAGTTGTTTCATAACCTATTTCAGTTTAGGGCCGTTCATGGTAAAACATATATGAAAATAGTTGTCACTAACAACTTGTAGTAAATAGAATTGCTCAAACAGATATTTAGTTTCATTTGGAAGGAAGAACTAGATACTCCTCCTAGACGAAGTAGCATGTTAGAAATTTATGCCCGTGCTGAGTTTTTCTTATAATTCCAAGCTGAAAGTAATAACAAAACCTGTATTTACAGAGACATGTGGAATCAAAGTGTTAGGGCTTTTGCAAGAACTAAAAAAATGGATATACACACAAAGCTTATGAAGAAGTACAAGCAAGTTCCGACTTGGTGGTTTCTTATCATGCTTGTTATCAATATTGCTCTTATCATTTTTGCTTGTGAATATTACAATGATACACTTCAATTGCCTTGGTGGGGAGTACTGTTTGCTTGTGGCATTGCAATCTTCTTTACTCTTCCAATTGGTATTATCCAGGCCACCACAAACCAGGTAAATCAAGCAAACTGTTATAATTTCAACCTAACATTTATCTTATAATCTTATAACTATTATAAATAAACGAGTTTGTATTTTTATATGGAAATAACCATTGACATGCCATATTTTGATTGGTGAGGTCTACTATAAATATTAATGTATGAATCTATATAACATAATCCAATTATAATTTAATTTTAGTTGATTTATTTCGTAAATTATATTTAGTGTAAAAACAATTGATTATATATATCAATTATCTTTTAGTGAGATAATTAAGGGAAAATTAAAGACTACTAAAATAATTGATTTGATATGAATAAATTTAAAATTTATAAATTCTTTCTTAGTAAAAATTAAAAAAAAGGAATATCAAAAGATAAATATTCATTATAATAATTATCTATTATTACAAAATTAAAAGAGAAAAACGAATAATCTCATAAATATGTGTAAAATTTTAGTTTATTTTCTAAATTATATTTAGTATAAAAATAATTGATTATATGTATTAATAATATTTTAATATAAAAGAGAAAACCAAAAGAAATATTATAATAATTGTCTATTATTATGAAATTAAGATAGAAAATTAAATTTTTACTTTATATATGCTAAATTAGTATACTTAAAAAAGGTTTACTGTAAGTATTAATAAATTTTCTCATATAACATAATCTAACTATAATTTAATTTTAGTAAATTTATTTTCTAAGTTATGTTTAATATAAAAAAAATTGATTATATGTATTAATGATCTTTTAGTGGTGGAATTGAAAGGAAAAATCTAAAACCTTCTAAAAGAATTGATTCTATGTAAATAAATTTACAATTTATAAATGATTTCTTAGTGGGAATTTAAAAAAGAAAAATAAAAAATACTCATGATTATTATAATGATGGTTTATTATTACAAAATTAAAAGAAAAAATCAAAAGCCTTATAAATGTGTTAAATTTTAATTTATTTTCTAAATTATATTCAATATAGAAATAATTAATTATATATATTAATAATTATCTTTTAGTGGAAGAATAAATGAGAAAATCAAGACTCCTAAATTATTTGAATTTGTTTATGGAATATTTGATTATATATGTGAAGGAGTAAATAAAATTGACAATTAAAAATAACATAAGACTTATGAATATTATAATAATCGCCTATTATTACAAAATTAAAATAAAAAACCAAAATTCCTCTAAATATGTACTAAATTAGTATAATTAGAAAAATATCTGTTATAAGTATCAATATATTTATTCATATAACATAATCTAACTATAATTTAATTTTAGATAATTTATTTTCTAAATTATAATAGTGTAAAAATAATTAATTATATGTATTATTATAGTTTAGTGGATGAGTTTAAAGAAAAAGTCAAAAGGTTTATAAAATAATTGATTTTATGTGAATAAATTTATAATTTTTTTGTTATTGGAAATTTAAAAAGAAAAATCAAAATACTCATTATAATAATTGATTATTATTAATGAATTAAAATAAAAAAATCAAAAGTCTTCTATATATGCATTAAATTTTAATTTATTTTCTTAATTGTATTTAGTATAAAAATAATTGATTATATATATTAATAATTATCTTTTAGTGGAAGAATTAATATGCAACTAAAAGACTCCTAAAATATTTGTTCACATGTAAAAGAGTCCATGAAATTAACAATTACAAAGAAAATTAAAAGACTCATGAACATTAGAATAAGATTTAATTATATGGCATAACATTTTTATGTACGGAGTTTTATTTTTAATCTATTTAGAAAAAAGAGAATATATTTATTTTTTTTTACAATAGAAATGAACATATATTTTTTTACTGAAAGATCTAAAAGTGAAATATATTAAATAATTGAGTCATTTATATATTGAAAGGTAATAATAATTGTTTATTATAATGAAGATAAAAGAGAGAATCAAAAGTCTCTTGGATGATTATATCCATAAAATATGATAAAAACAATTATAAAAAGAGATTATTTTTACTTATTTTTATAAGTTATAATACGTCCAATATTTTGAGGATTTTAATAATTTTTACATATTTTTCTTATAATTTTGAATGTAATGAATTAAGGTAGGAATACATGTATTGTAGACAAGGAAAATAATATCAAAGTAATTATATCTTTTATGTTTTAGTTAAAAATTATTGTGTATTTAACATGTAAGTATTTAGTCGTTAATATTTTAATAGGTAAATGAAATTTCATTTAATTAATAAATTTTTAAAATATCAAAACTCATTGAATGTAATTATTATTGCATGTTATATGCCTTAATATGTGATTAATCATTATACATATTTTTGCTTTATCTTATTTTTATTTCACCACTTTGATTTTGATTTTTTGTTTTATGTATTTTTGATTTTTTGAATTAATAATATCACAAAATTGAAATATTAAAATCTCATAAATCTAATAGAGCAAAAAACTAAATGACTATTTTTAAATTAAATTTATTCACGTGCATGTTTTATTTGCTAGTAATTACAAAGGCAGTGCTTCTGTTTAAAACTTGATTACGTTTTCATGCTTCTCAATTTGATTGTAAACAGCAACCAGGTTTGAATGTTATCACAGAATATGCTATTGGGTACATGTACCCAGAGCGCCCTGTTGCTAACATGTGCTTCAAGGTTTATGGGTACATTAGCATGTCACAGGCTTTATCCTTTCTGTCAGATTTTAAGCTTGGACACTATATGAAGATTCCACCAAGAGCAATGTTCATGGCACAGGTCAGTTTCCTTTTTTCTTATTCTCTCTGGCAAATATATTTATGAAGGGGAAAAAAAGTTGTCACCTAAATTGCTCATTTTTACCCAAAAAAAAAAAGTGAAACTGAAATATGCTGCATTAACAGGTTGTGGGAACAATAGTAGCAGTGGTGGTATACACAGCAACAGCATGGTGGCTAATGGGAGACATCCCATACCTTTGTGATGCCTCAAAACTACCAGAGGACAGTCCTTGGAAATGTCCGATGGACACAGTCTTCTTCGATGCATCGGTTATATGGGGACTGGTCGGACCTCGAAGAATCTTTGGAAACCTCGGTGAATACAGCAATGTGAATTGGTTCTTCCTAGGTGGAGCAATTGCCCCTTTTGTTGTTTGGTTGGCACACAAGGCTTTTCCAAATCAAAAGTGGATTAGACTCATAAACATGCCTGTTCTGTTGGGATCCACATCCATGATGCCACCAGCTACTGCAGTTAATTATACTAGTTGGATTGTTGTTGCATTTATATCTGGTTATGTTGTGTTTAGATATTACCCAGATGCATGGAAGAGATACAACTATGTTTTATCTGGTGGTTTGGATGCTGGAACTGCTTTTATGACAATATTGATATTTCTTACTCTCAGTTCCAACAACCCTGGAATTCAATGGTGGGGTAATAATCCTGAAGGTTGTCCCTTAGCTTCTTGCCCTACTGCAAAAGGAGTTGCTATTCAAGGTTGTCCTGTTGTTTGATCCAACCTATTTACTTTGAAATGTAAATGCTTTTCTTTCCCCCTAGTTTAGATGTTGGTTTTATTTTCTGCACAATTTTGATTGTTCTGAAAAAGGGTTTTAGTACGATCATTGATAAAGGTTTGATAGTGTTGTTTATTTCCACAAAAGTAGCAAAAATTAAGGACTCAAGTAAGAATCGAAACTAATCTTTGCCAACCCAACATCATAAAACCATTAGGTTTGTGTCAGATTCTTTTAACCTATATTTTTTAATAGTTCATTTTATTTTTTTTCCCCCACTCCAGTTCATTTTAATTATCACACGGCCTTAAAATTGGACTGTCTTACTGCGTAACTACATGTGTAAAAATTGGTAAACGTATGAATTAAAAGAATTATAAAAGATGTGCGAAGAGTAATAAAAAAAGAAGAAAATTTATGAGAGCTTGTTTATCAATCATTGTAACGGTATTAAAAAAATGCACATTAAATTTAGAAACCATTCATATTATTTACGAGTCACAATTTTAGTGATTCCTTTAAATAAATTTAGAAAATTATAAAAAATATCAATAAAAATAATATATTATTAATATTAAATATGATTTAATTAAACGATATTTAATATTAAATATATTTAAATAATAATTTTTATAGTTATAAATGTTAATATATATATTTTTTAAAAGAAGCAGCTTTAATTGTCCTTAATCCAAGTAAATAAATAATTTTGGTGCTTGTAGAAAAAAAGAAAGAGAAAAAAAGAAAGTAAATAATTTTGGTGACCAATGATGCCATTACTCTTAAATTTAAAATATAGAAAATAGCCCGTAAGCGTGTAATCATGTATATTCGATTACTTTCCGAATATTTCCCATATAAAAGAAGAAGAAAAGTATACATATCACTTTCCCAATTACATCACGTGCTTTCAAAATGTAGTTTCTTTTGTCGTTATTATAGTTATCGCCCGTGCCTTGAACCCTCCTTATCTCCGGTTGAAGAACCCAAGTCAATAGGCGGTTCGTCTTTTCTCCGACTCCCCATTTTTAACAACCCGTACAATTTCCGAAACTCCTTCACCGTGTTAATGCTCTCCCTGCAAATAACAGATTCAGATTCACCCGTGCCTGACTCATCTCCAGACCTATTCGACCCGTTACGACTCAACCTTTGTCCCGAATTACTACTTTTACTGCTTTGCATAGCTGATATAATCGATTTCAAAGCCCGACTCGGCGAGCTCCGATTCGAAATCATAATCTCACAAACCTCAGCCGGACTCAAACTAACCCCGGATTGAAAAATCTCCTCCACCTGAGGAAAAAGCTTGTGCTCTTTCAGACCCAAATAACTGCTAGCCAAACTCTTAAACGCTGGAAAATCACAGAGAGGGAATTGTATGTGAACATCAATCCTTCCTGGTCTTAGAACCGCTTGATCAATTTGATCCTTGTCGTTCATTGTGAATACTAACACCCTTTCTTCGCCGAAACTTGATATAATCCCGTCCATGAAATTCAATAATCCCGAAATTGTCACGGCCATTGATTTCTCTTTCAAGTACCTATCTAGATCTTCGATTAAGATCACAGACTGAGATGTGGTTCTGAGCAAGAGATTCTTCAAACATGAATCATCAGAAACCTTCGACATATCGATAGCGTATATGTCGTAACAGAGTAGCCTAGCCATGGCAGCTACGAAGCTGGTTTTACCGGTGCCGGAGGGACCGTAGAGCAAATAGCTTCGTTTCCAAACACGGCCTAATCTGTGGTAATACTGCTTCGATTTCATGAATTGTTCGAGGTCGGATTTTACCTTGCTCTTTAAATCGGAGTCCAAAACTACAGTATCGAAGTTTGCTGTGTGAGAGAACGGAACTGATCTCCACGGTTCAATTTGGCTGGTTTTGGTATTCATGTACAGTTTGATCTCTTTCTTTCTCTGTTCAATCTCATCTGAAATAGAGAGAATGTGCTGGAAATATTGACGGAATATTCGGCGTTTATCGCTCTTCTTGATTTTGAGCACGAATGATCTGATACCATCGCGTTCTTCGGACTTTTGATTGGACCAAAATACCCTTGCACCGAGAAAAGTGTCGTGAACTGGTTGAGCTGTATCGAGGTGATAAAAAATCTCGCTGGGTTTGGAACCGGAGAGGAGATTTGTGAAATCGGAATCTTCAACTGAAGGAAGCGAATTCAGGTACGTGGAAATTTTTCGGTAAAGTTGGTTCTCTTGAAAATGCTCATTGTATTGTGGAACTTTGTAGTATTGGTATACTTGGAATCGATCTGTGAATGATTGACATGCTTTTAACAGAATGAAAATAGTAGATGTTTTGGACAAGAATCTTACTATTGAAAGAAAGACCAAGAATATGAATAAGAATAGCGCAAAACTACCTAAAATCATGATGTATTTATTTGAAAAGGGTTTCTCTTTGAGGGACTAAGGATTAATATAGTGTTCTTATAAATTCATGAGCAAGTTTATGAAAACTAAGAATGAGAAGTGGGGTTTGAGAAATTAAGCTCATATATGAATTAGTTGCAGTAGTTATAAAATTATAATAAGAAAAAGTATATACGCGCAAGGTCAATTTTAGGGGGTTGGGAAGTAGTAGAGGAAAGTTGGGTTTGGCTTCAAAGCTGGCAAGTTTAATCGGTCAAATGCAAGAGGGGATAAGAGAAAAGCAATGAGGAAGATAATATGGAAATTGGGCTTGGCTTGGCCGTTTATGTATGACTATTTATTTTGAACATTATAATAAATTTTAATGGATTATTGTTTGAATAATATTACATTTGGGGTGCCTTAATTCAAGGGTATTGACTAATGTCATTTTTTTTTATTGTTGACAAAAGGAAGCTGGATTTCTGTAATTTAATTTCATTCTTAATACTTAATTGTTGCCATTTCTTATATTTTGTTTACTTTGTCTTATACGGTTTCAAAAGTTGGGTTGGTTGGATTTTGAATTAAAATTTAAATTATTTTTAAAAAATAGAAATAAATCTAAATTAATTGAAGTTAAAATCAATCCAAATTAAAAAAAAATTAGATTAGTTTTTGAAATTTTTATTTTTCTTCGTAGACTGTAGCTATATATTTTTGTTCCTTAAAATAAATTTGATTATACAAACTTTAAGCTTTATAAATTTGTATTATATAAAAAATATAATATCAGAATTATTAATGTATAAGATAGATATTTTTAAACTTTTAATACATCTATTAACATATATTAATTTGAATATTTCTATCAATATTATGCACACAATTATAACTACAAGAAAAAAGAGTTAAGATTATAGATGATTAAGATTATATATTAAGACTTAAAATGTTTAAATTGAAAAAAATGTACAATCTAAAATAAATAAATAAAAAAGAAGGTAAATAAATTAAATGTAATATATATAGATTGGTTCGGTTCAAATTGGTTTTTGAAATTTAAAAATCAAATTAACCCATGCTTAATCGATTTTTCAAAATTTAAAACCAAATTAATCCAAAAATCCTTTAAAGTCGACAAGATTGAGTTGGGTTTGTTCGTATTGATTGGGTTGGTTCGACTCAAATAATTTTTACACACTCTTAATCTTTTCGTCCTGAAACTATTCAGATGATACCCGTTGTTTGTGAACTATATGATATGTTTAGTTGAGAAATATTAAGTAGATATAAGTTTACGTTCATGTTAATTATAATTATAATATAGTATTTATTAAAATAATTTTAAAAATTGAAAAATCATTTATTTTTAACAAAATTTTGACGTACGACGAAGGTTCAAAATGTCAATGTCAGTAAAAATATCAAAATATAATTTTTTCGATTGAAATTTTGGAAAAAAATCACGAAAATTATGAGAATTTTATTAAAAATATAGAATTTTTATATAAAACTTTATAAAAAATCAAAAAAATCAATTACTTATATTTTAAAATATTTTTTATTTAATATATGTATTTTAAAATATTAATAAAATAATTAATTAATTAAAATAATTTATAATAAAATATTTTTTTTGCTAAATATTATAGAATAAATAATTTACATTATCGTCGACATTTTCATCATTGCATATGACACACTATAATTGAAGTATAATTTATGTATAAATGCATATAAATTTATGTAAATTTAGTATTTCTATTTGTCATATTTAATAATATATTATGTAAAAATACAATATTTATTGTAAATATTAATATTTTTAAAGAAAATATTTTTTATTTTATTAGTTGGAAGCTTACTAAGATATATATCTAAAATGCTCATAAGATTTAACATATCTTCACTTATGTCCTTGAGGTTTGCATAAAACGCTTGAATGTTCTTATATTTTATGGTTAATATCATTGATGTTCTCAAAACTAATGATTTTAACTTTTTTATCTATATTTTATTAATATTTCTACGTTTCTGATACTAATTTGTGGCTTTTGATCGCCGATTGGCCCTATGGTAAAATTTTAGCCAGTTTGGTCTTCTTCTAGGAGATCACACATAATTATATTCTCTAAATATGCTTGTTCATACCTTAGATAAGCTTGAACTTGTAATTGTAAATTTATACAACTACATGTGTACAAATAATGTATCTATAATCTTCGAAAAGATAATAACCAAATATAAGGTTACTAAATTCCCTTTTTCCTATCTTATTCTTCGCTTTTGATTAAAATAATCTTTTAATATCTTTGAAACAAGATGATTTATTATGCTCGTAATAGATTTAATATAATCTGTATAGATATCTAATAAGATGTTTAATCTTCTAAAATTTTCAAGACAAGTATCATAATGCTCATCCTTAAAATAATCATTTAAGGCTGAAAGATAACCTTTATCAAACTTTTCTAATAAAATTGGATTTTTATATTTCATTTTAATTTATTTCAAACTAGTTGTTTAATGTTTAGTTGTTAATTCTTGTACTTAATTTTCCTTATCATATTATTGTGATATTTCTATCTTTATTTTTCTGTTTATCAGTAATATCACTTGATACAAGCAAATATCTAAGCATTCAAGATCCTTCATTAGCTTAAAAATTATAATTATTATATCTGAATTTAATGGTACTACCATGGTCTTTCCTTCTGTTTGTCTCCTCTTGTTACACCGGTTATGCCTTAGCTTTACTTAAACCTTAACTCTCCTAGCAATAGTAAGTCTTCTATATCCGTATATAGATGGTGTCTAATTTTGACTTATTGGGAAAAAGTAACAAACTTCATTTTATTCATAGTATAATAGTTATTACAAACTTAAAGCTAACTAAGAACCTTAAAAGGATTCTTAGCTGCTCATAATTATTAGGTACATGTTTTACAGTTAGAGTTTCTAGATAAAAGGGATTTATATGCTAGAGATTGTGTCTTTCAGAGGTATGTGCTATATTTTTTTTCGTGTTTTCAAAATGAAAATAAGGGTTCCTTTTATAGTATAAGGAATCCTTATTTATAAGGTGAAAATTATTATTTTATCCCTGCTTTCATAATTCATTTGCTTTTCTACTTTAAATATTAGCCACTTCTTTTTTTCTTGGCACATGTTGCCGACTAAAGATGTGAGTCTACATCATTATTTTTTTTGTCGTCTTCTATCAATAGTTCCTTTTTTATTCTTTCTTGTCATTTTCTATCAATAGTTCTTTTGATGACGTTAATGATGATGCATCTTCGTCTTCTCGATATTTGTTGCAGTAAATGCATCTGTGATCTTTAGTGGCTTTTTTGACATAGAAGAAAAATACCTTCCTTGTTTCTTAACCTATTTTCATGTTGTTGTTGTTGTTAAAATTTGTTTTATATTTGATAAATTTTTCACATTTTCTTCTAAAAGAGTCATGCTATTATGAAAAATGATGATAACTTTATTAGTTGAATAATTTACTTTGATCTCAATAGAGTTATCAATCTTATTGAGTTCATAGTAAATTTGGTCTAACATTTGACCTTTTAATATACAAAGTTTTTCTGTATTGAATTCCTTTTCTAGAAGCACCCTTGGTTTAGGAACTTCTCTGTTTGTGTTGAAAATCCCTATCTTGATGAAATGGTAAGGACTCATACATCGTCTCTCATTCCAGTTCATTAGTGAATTGAAAAACCTGAGATAAACAGATTTGTCACCTGCTTTAATCTTCTTCATGAAGTTCTTAATTGCTCTTTTGAATTTTTTTGGGAAATAATTTAATTAAATTAAATTAATTTCTGGATATATGTTTTCTATTAGTACTGCATGGAAAGCTTTATAGACTAATATTGAATCATCTCTTTCCAAAATATTAAATTTACTTCCCGTAAGGAATTCCTTTTCTACAATATAGAATTTTATATCTTCAATGTGTTCCTGAGTAGATTTTATAGCCAAATTGTAAAGACTTAACCATTGTGGTTTGCTGAGGCTTCTATATTGGTCGTTTTCATCTTCAATGATTGTTGAATTTATGGGGGGATGTTTCCCTAAATAACACTGAATGCTTTATTGTTCTTGATGTTTCTAGGAGATATGCTTCTCTAAATAATATTAGAGGCCTTACTATTTTCCCTAGAGTTGTCAACCTGCTTGGTATTATTGGTTGTTGTTGTAGTGTTGTAGAATAATTTCTTATTATTTCTTCTAGAGTTATTAGTTTTGGTGTTTTGTAATTGGCATAGCTATCTTTAGTTTCTATTTTGTTACTGAAGGCTCTATAAGTTACTTTACTAATCCCTAGAATAGATTTACTAACTTTTGTCCAGTTGTTATAAATTCCTAGTTTTGGGCTATTATAGACCATATAAGTTTTTTTCTATTCCTTTTTTTTTCTGTTTCATCAACCCAATTAAGCTTTCTTGTTTCAAAGATGTTACTCTCTTTTGAATTATTAGGTTCTTCCTTTTCATCTTGAATTATTTCCTTAGAAGTTTTATCTTCTTTAGATTGAATTTTTGATAAAGATTCCTCTTTTGAGCTTTTGTACCCTAAGAGTCATTTTGGATAATCAAGTTCTTCTTGTTTATTTTCAATCTCTATAAGAGACTTCTCGAGGTATAATAACTCGAGTTGTTCCTATAGAATTTTTAACTCCTTTTCCTTTATCTTTATCTTGATATCAAGATGTTTCATTCTTGTAAGCATAAAAATAGTTAGGGTGCTAATTCTAGTAAGTGCATCTACTAAACTATTCTTATTTCTTGAGAGATGTTTGACATCAAAATTGTGTAGTGATTGAACCACTGTTGCCATATGACTAATCTTCTTTGTTTATAATCTCCTAAAATATTAGTTCTTAAGAAATAACCAAAATTCTTGTTATTTGTTCTAACAATGAATCTGGAACTTATAACATATATTGCAAATTTTTTAATAGCCCTTTTTACAGCTAGATATTCTTTTTTATTATTGTGATAATTTAACTAACTTGGAAAGATCTTGATGTATATCTATAAAAATATTCATCTTTGTTCCCAATACTCTTATGAAACATTTGTTTCAATTATCATTTTATCATCTAGCCTTAGATGGTATAAAGTTGGTAAATTTTTTACCTTTGCTTTTACTTTATCTATATATAGAGTATCTTGTTATGTCTATTTTCAGATATGATCTTTTTTCAATTTTGTTTGTAAGAGTTTTCACATTTATGCAAGTTTCTTAATATATGTTTCTACATATGTCAAACATCCTAAAAATCTTTGTAATTGATTTATGTCTCTTAATTTATTAGTAAAACCTTGAATTTTATTTAGTATATGAAGTTGTAGATTATATTTTCCATCTTCAATTTCCAACCCTAAATACTTAATTTCCTGTTGAGAAAGTACTATTTTATTTTCAGATAGTACAATGTATTCTTTTCTACATTCTTGTAGAATATTAATAATATCCAAATAGTGTTTATTCAATTCATTACTAAAAACCAAAATAACATCTATATAGAAACAACAAATATTTTGTAATTTTTTTAAAAGATGTTATCAATATATCTTTGAAAGATGCCTATAGCTTGTTTTAATCTAAATGTTACAACAATCCATTGGAATTGTCCTTGAAGGCAATTAAATGCCGTTAATTTATGAGATTCTTCATCCAGACATATTTACCAAAATCTACTTTTACAATCAAAACTTGAGAAGTATTTATTTTCTTTTATTAATGATAATAATTATTCTTTCTTTAGAATAAAATATCTATTATCAATAGTTTTTTTTATTTAATGCTTTGAAGTTTATTACCATTCTCTTTTTTCCTCTTCTTTTTTTAGCTTCTTTCTCGACTAAGAAAGGTGGATTAAATAAGGTGAATTACTTAGTATTATAACTTTTAGTTCCAAAACTTCTTGAATTTGTTTTTTAAATTCAATTCTATCTTCTGGAATACATATCAATGATTTTACTCTAATAAATTTGTTAGGGTTTCTTAATTTAATGTTGATAGTCGTCTTATATTTATTTATTTTTTGATCCAAAGGATTTTCTAAGCTTATTTTTTCAATAGTTTTCTGATACTTGTTAAGTCTTTATCTTTTTATATTTCATTAAGAAAAGAGTTTTGTTTCTCTTATATAGCTAACAAAATATTTTCTAAATAAGGTTTTTATTACTCTATCTCATCACGTTTTTACTTTTTATGTTGTTGCATAAAAGTTGGTTTTTACCAGTCAAAGTTTTTCTTATTTTTTATACATAAATGATATTACCATCTAATGTGGTTAGAATTATTTTGTATAAATATTGTGTAAAAGGTTGATATAAGTTTAGGAAATTATTTCCTTTTAGTAAATCAACTCCTATTTCCTATTGATATATGGTAGGAATATGAATTCTTTCTCCTTCTATCATTATATCTGTATCTTTTAAAACCTTATTATGATATATTGTAGTATTATTAACAATTCTTATAATTAATTTTTTGGTGCCTATTTCTAATGTTCTTCTGGAAACACATGTTTACTTACTACACACATACTAGCTTATGTATATATATACATGTAAATGATAGCTGACATAGCCTTTAAATTTAAACCTTACCTTTATGTAGGTACTATTTGGATTTGTAATACTATACAAATCATTCATCTTTTAATGAAGAGTACCCATAATCTAAGTGTTCATATTTTGAGCTGGTTATTTCCTCCACAATTTCCTCTAACAGATAAATATTGTAAGTATTATTTATATCTTATTCCTTGATTGGTTCCAATTTTATCTTAAAAGCTTCTTTTAAGATCTTTGCTTTCTCTGAAAATTCTTTTCTAGTTGAAGCCTGCTTGGGCATTCATTAGCATAATGTCTTTCTTCATTACAAATTCAATATCTGCATTTTTTCTTCTCTAAAAGGCAATAATTCTTATTTTCAGGAGGTTTATATTTCTTCCTTCTAAAATATATTTTCCTATAAATTTTCCTATTAAATCTTCTTTTATATTTTTGAAAATATTACTTCTTGAATTTATATATATTTTAAATCTCTTGTATTTTTTATATTTTTTGTATTTCTATTTGTAGGATTTTATATTACATCTATATTTTCCTAATATTCTAAAATCTCTTGTATCACAACAGATTTTATCATTTCCTCTTATTTTTTATATTCTTTTATTATTGGATTTTAATAATTATCTATCTTTTAAAGCTTCTTATTCTTCCTCCTAAGATGTCTGATATAGTTGCCCTATTTCTATGATTCTAACTTATGTAATGTTTCAGGTAATTTTTGGAAGAACATTTCCTTATAAGTTATTTGCATAGAGGATAGTAATTTATGGTAATATATTTCATATTCACAAATAAAAGAATTTATAACACATGTTACATATTTTCATATTGGTTAGATGACATTTGGCTTCATTGATTTCATTTTCCCTAAATTCAGTGATAGTTCTTGCTTTATCTTCTCTAATAAATTATTTGTATATTTCATTTATTACTATATCTAAATATTCTCTTTTTGTGAGAGTATTCCTTTCCATTAATAAATATTGTTGGTCTGTTAAATTTAAAAATCAAACTTTAACATTTCCTGTTATTTTTTAAGCTACTAATACCCTAAATATTGAAGGGTTGGTTTGTGTAGTTTGAAAGGTTTGTATGAGTACACACATACCATTAGCATATTCATCCAAGGCTTTTTTCCTATCTCTTACACAATCTAGATCTAAAAGATCAGACATATAATTATCATAGAACTTGAATTCTGTTGGGATACTACCTCTAGTTCTTTAATACAACCCTTCTTTCATTTTGGGTGATTGTCTTCTTCTATTAGTAGTGTCAGGCTCTCATAACCTTTGCCTATTTTTTTCTTCCCTTTGTGGGTCAGATGTTCTTTCTTGGTAGAGAATTGGTAATGAAATTGGTTTCATGTGACCTTTTGGAGTCATAATTTCTAGTTCAGTATTATCATATCATCTTCCTCTTTGTTTGTACAAACTTTTTCATTATATTATTCTTTTAATTTTTCCTTAGTTAGTGTTAACAAACTAACTAATTTTCCTATATCTATATTTTCGAGGTTCATGAATTATTTTTCTAAATATTTTCTATATTCCATTAAATTGGAATTATATCTTTAAATTTTTCTTCATTTTTTCTTCTCTCATTTCTAGGAATCAGGGCATCTGATCTCCTAGGTGGTTCTACTTTTAATCCTTCTAAGGGATCGTATTTGTGGCCTATAATATCATTGTTCTTATGTATGTTATATACATCTTTTGTTAGTTTTGTAAATTTCATATATATATCTCGTTGTAGTTTATTATAACCTCATTCCTTTATTTCTTTTAATATTTATTTTAATAATTCTTTTTGTTTTTCGATTAAACCTTATAGGTATTTTGCATTTAATTCTTAGACTAAATTCATTTCCTCTTTTCAAAGTGTCAAAGCTTTCATTAATGTTGTTTGATATTTTGCTATGCTTATTAGGCTTCAATCTATTTCTAATTGTATATTTTTTTTAATTTGTCTTTAAACATTATTACCTTCCTAATATGACATCATTAACTTTTTCTTTGTTTGAGGTTTCTCTTTCATAGTCTATAAAAGTAAATGTTGATATATTATTATTTTTAACCACATTATTTTTTCTTCCTGTTACGAGGGTTTTTTCTTGATATCTAAGTATCATTCCTCCAATATTTCAAAATCTGTTAATATTTTTTGTTTTATTATTTGTCCAAGTTCCTAAAGGTTTTATCTATTTCTACAAATTCATTATTTTCATATATTGAGTTATTATGATTGTTTGTTAATGAATATCCTGCTAGGTAGTGTATCAAAAATTGATAATTTTCTTCATTAATTAAATCTCATCTTTCAAATTCATAAGCTAGACTTAATAGTTTAATTTTTTATCATAAATATTAATAGCAAACCTAGGATATATTGTAAATTTTAGCTTTTGATATTCTAAATTATCATGGATCATTCCTAATAGAGTATCTTTTCTATATTTATTATTTTATTATCTAGCAATGCTATTTTTATGGGTGTATCTATTATTTCTCTGAAATGATCTTGTATTTATATTTGGATTCCTAATGTATCCAATATTTTCTTTATCATTTAAGGAAATTTTGGATAGTTTATTCAATATAGTTTCCTTGTTAATTAATGGTATATTATACTTTTATTTTGCATCGTGATATTAATCATCCTTTCTTTATTACTTATTTCATAATAAATTATGTCTTTTTTTGGGAATAGTTTTCTTAAAGATGAAAATGATGGGTCTTTAAATCAATCTATTTTTTTAAGATTTAATTTTACTTTTTGAATTTCTTCAAATTTATTTTTACTTATTTCCATTTACCATGAAAAGTATCATAAGATGTCTTTTATTTCTAATTCTACTATTCTTTGATTTTTTATTATTTCTTGGTTCTCTATTATTTCTTTCATTTTTATTTATAAAATGTTACTATTCACTTTTGTTAAATTTAACTTCCATTATGTTGGGGGTATTTTTGAATTTTTTAAAAAATTTAAAAATATTTTTGAAGATATCTCAAAGATTGAGGGTATTTTTGATGTTATCTTGGCTTACTATGAAATAATTTGTATAATTGGCAAGGGAAAGGATAATATTAATAATACTTCTATGATTTGAAGTAAAATCATAAATATATCTAAGATTTCAAAAATATTATAAATATTTTTTAAATTTAACGGAAGTTAAAGTTAATAGAAGTGAATAATAATATTTTATATATAAAAATGGGAGAAAATTAAGAAATGTTATAAAATTAAGAAATAATAGAAATAAAAACACAAGACATCTAAGGATATTTCTCACAAGAAATAGTAATTAGTAAAAATAAATTTGAAGAAATACAAAAAATAAGATTAAATCTTAAGGAAAATATTGTCAGGAAAATATGTATTTTATTATTAAATAAGTAATAAAGAAATGAATATTAATATTGCAAACGCAAAATAAATGTATAATATACTATTAATTGACAAATAAATCATTATGGATAAATTATCAAAAATCCATCTGAAGGATAAAGGAAAAATTGGATATATCAATTTATGAGGAATTCCAATATTAATAAAAGCACATTTTAGAGAAGTAATTGATACACTAATAAAATTAATACTCGTAGACAATAGAATAATAAATAGAAAAGATGTTTTATTAGGAATTATCTATGAAAATCTAGGATACCAAAAATTTAAATTCATAGCATATCCTAGGTTTTCCATTTATATTAATGATAAAAATTAAAACTAAGTATTAAGTTTAGCCGATGAATTTGAAATATGAGATTTAATGAAAGAAAAAAATCATCAATTTTCAATATACTTCATAGTGAGATATTCATTAACAAACTGTCATAATAGTTTAATATATAGAAAAAATAAATTCATAAAAATAGATAAAACTTTTCAAGAAATTGAGCAAATAATTAAACAAAAAATATTAATAGAATTTAAAATACCAAAAGAATGAAACTTAGTTATTAAATAAAAATCTCTGATACCAGAAAGAAAAAATAAGACTGTAAGAAAAAGTAATGTATCAAGATTTACATTTATTGATCCTGAAGAAGAAACCTCTAATAAAGAAAAAAAGATGACAAATCTAAAATAAGAAGTTAAATAATAAAAGCATTAGTACATGACGTATTATTAGGAATAAAATAATATCACTATTATTTCCATAATGTTCAAAAACACACTATAGGATATAGAATTAGATTTTAATAGAAGTCTAACAAGTATATCAAAAAATCAAATAGTAGTAATGAAAACTTTAATTCTTTTAGTAGAAGAAATGAATATAGCACAATAATCAAATATCAAGTCCTTAATAGACATAAATGAAAAACAAAAAGAACTCCTAAATGAAATAAGAGATGTGGTTATAATAAATTACAATGGACTCCCAAATTACAACAAAACATACATAAGGAATTTACATAATTAAGAAGAGATGTAAATAACATACCTAAAGACAATGAAATTATAGGTTATAAGTTTGATCAATTTATAGAATTAAAAGAAGAACTACCTAGGAGATCAAATGCATCAATACCTATGAATGAGAAAAGAAAGAATGAGGAAAAATGCAAAATAAAAAAAACTATAATCCTAATTTAATGAAATATATAATAGAATTAGAAGAATAATTTGATCTATGTACACAAACTTGCAAATGAAGGATATTGTAGCGCCTTCATTTATGACAAATGAAAACTTACAAAAGGCTCCTTAGTAGTGGCTATAGGTGAGAAGCATATAACTCTGTATATAATGCAAGCGAAGCTCTCCACCAACATAGTAAATGTTGTGGAGAAAGACAATGCAACTGAATTATGGCATAGGAGACTCAGTCATATAGGTGAAAAAGGTATGACAAGTCTAGCTAGGAAGAAGATATTGCTCGGAATGGATGAAGTACATTTGGAGAAATGTGTTGACTATCTAGCAAGAAAGCAAAAGAGAGTTTCTTTTAAGAGTTCCCCTCCTTCTAGAATGAATAATATTTTAGATCTGATTCATTCAGAGGAATCAATGCCAAAGTCACTTGGTGGTGCTCAATACTTTGTGACTTTCATTAATGATCATTCAAGGTAAACGTTGGTATATCTTCTGAAGACAAAGAATCAGGTGCTAGATGTCTTTAAAGAATTTCATGCCTCAGTTGAGAGACATACTAGGAAGAAGCTAAAGTGCATTTGGATAGACAATAGTGGAGAATATATTGGAACTTTTCATGCTTACTACAAAAAGCATGGTATTTAGCATCATATGACACCTCCAAAGATACCACAGTTGAATAACATAGCTGAAAGGATGAATAGAACTTTGATGAAGAGAGTCAGATGTCTACTCTCACATGAAAAGTTGCATAAAACTTTCTAGGGTGAAGCCATACTCATAGTTGCACATGTGTTGAATCTTTCACCATGTACTCCTCTCAAGATGGATGTTCTAGATAAGGTGTGGACAAGAAAGGATGTTTCCTATGATCATCTGTGGGTGTTTGGCTACAAATAATTTTTTTATATCCCCAAGGATGAGAAATCCAAATTTGATGCCAAAATAAGATAGTGTATTTTTATAGGCTATGGTCAAGATAAATTTGGCTATGGATTTTATGATCCAATTGCAAAAATACTTGTCAAGAGTTGTGATGTTATATTTGTTAAAGATAAGACCATTAAAGATATTGTCAAAATGGAGAAAAATGTTCCTAATTCCAATGGTGACTCATTAGATTTGGAATTAATTCCTCTAACATTAGTGCCAAGACAAGTTGGAGATGAAGACGAAGTTTATCCATCTGATAAAGATGATGCTACCATAAAAGTTGGTTCTAAAGATGAGGGAGATGATGATTTTCATTATCCAACACCAACACCTATGGCTTCTCCTTTTTCCACTAAGAAGAAGTGGTAGATTGAGATGACCTTCTACCATATATCCTCCAGATGTGTATGTAACTTTCACTAATAGGGGAGAACCTGAGAGTTATGAAGAAGCCATGGATGACAAATCCAAACAAAAATGGATTGAAGCCATGCAAGATGAGATGAATTCCTTGTATGAGAACAAAAATTTTGAGCTAATGAAGCTACCCAAAAGGAAGAAGGCTTTAAAAAATAAATGGGTGTTCAAGGTGAAGCATGAAGAACATAGTTTCAATCTGTGATACAAAGCCAAACTCGTTGTCAAGGGATTCAGCCAAAGAAAAGGAGTTGACTTTGATGAGATTTTCTCACCAGTTGTGAAAATGACATACATCCATATTGTGTTGGGGTTAACAGCAAGTATTGACCAAGAGGTTGAGCAAATGGATGTCAAACTACCTTCCCACATAGTGACTTGGAAGAAGAGATATACATAAAGCAACCATAGGGTTTCAAGAAAAAGGGAAAAAAGGATTATGTTTGCAAATTAAAGAAAATCCTCTATTAAAACAACCACCAAAACAATAGTACAAGAAGTTTGAGTTTGTTATAGGGGAACAAGGCTACAAAATACTACTTTAGACCATTGTATTTTTGTACAAAATTTCTCTGATGATTATTTCATTATTATTTTATTCTATGTGGATGATATGTTGATTGTTGGCCAAAATATTTCTAGAATTAACAACTTGAAAAAGAAATTGAGTAAGTATTTTTCCATGAAAGACTTGGGACCAGCAAAGCAAATTCATGGCAAGAGTATTATTAGAGATAGAGGTGCCAATAAATTATGGTTGTTAGAGGAGAAGTACATTGAGAAAATACTTCAGAGATTTCATTTGAACAAGGAGAAAGCAATTAGTTGTCTTCTTGCTAATCATTTTAAGCTAAGTTTTAAGCAGAGCCCTTCTACAGACAAAGAGAAGGAAGAGATGGAAAAGGTTCCATATGCTTCAGTAATTGGAAGTATGATGTATGCCATGGTTTGTACACGGTCAAATATCACTCATGTAGTTGGAGTTGTGAGTAGATTCCTTTCAAATCCTGGAAAGGAATTGGGCTGCAGTGAAATGGATTTTCAAGTATCTTCGAGGTTCTTCCAAAATATGCCTACGTTTTGGAAATGACAAACCTATGTTGGTTGGATACATAGATGCAAGTATGGTTGGTGATGTCGATTCCAGAAAATCCATTTCAAGTTACTTGATTACATTTGTAGGGGGAGTTGTGTCATGGCATTCAAAGTTACAAAAATGTGTTGCATTGTCCACTACAGAAGCAAAGTTTATAGCAGCAACAGAAGCATGTAAAGAGTTGCTATAGATGAAAATGTTCTCAAAATAACTTGGGTTGTAGTAAGACAATTACCAGTTATTTTGTGATATTCAAAGTGCTATCCACTTTGAAAATAATGTCTCATTTCATTCGAGATCAAAACATATTGATGTAAGATATTACTCGATTAAGGATGTAATGGAGAAGAAGCTACTACAACTTGAGAAGATCCATACAGAGGAAAATGGATCATACATGTTGATAAAAAAAATTTCAGGATAGAATTTTGAATACTATCGTTTAGCTACTAGATTGGTGGAGCCCTCTATTTAGTCGGGAGGGGGAGATTTGTATGTCCCGCCCATATGGAAGGAGAAGAAAATAAAAAATATAGATGCAACCTCATTACCTAAATTTGAAAAATTCATCAAATAATATATATATATGGTGGCTAAAATTTGGCCAACTACGTAGCCAATGTCTGGCCACATAAGGGATAAACAATATTTTTGCTTAGAGAGACACACCAAATAAGAGAAGAAGAGAAAATCCAAAGGAACAATTTCCTTCGATGAAAAATAGTGTTGTGTGTGTGAAAGTGTGAGAGAGAATATTTTAGAAAAATATTTGGGATATTTTTCTAAAATGGAAGTGACAAAATAGTAAGTTTGAGAAACATTTGTGTATTACTATTTTGGGTTTATTCTAATTTGTTGTTTTGCCTTTTACTTTGTACCCATTAATGTTATTAGTGGAAGAAATATTTTTTGAATTTTTCCTGTGGACGAAGCCCAAATTAAAGGATAAACCATGTTAAATTACCAATGTCATTATTTTACTCTGTTAAATTTATTTTATTTTTACCCACTGTGCCCCATAGGTTTGTATGACAAGCTAAAAAGATATGTATATTAAAGTTTAAGAACAAAGAATTTGGTAAACAATTTATTCGTTTCTTGAACATCAGGTCATGTTTGTTGTCATGCATTTCAACGATACTAGTATCACAAGTGCAAAACTTAGAGATCTTCTTCTCTAATCAATCTCAATCCTTGTACAATACAAGGAATATTTGGTTGCTTTTAAGTGTAATGAAGTGGCCACTCAGAGAATGTCAAAGGCATTGCTCTCAGCATTTGATAATAGATCATGGATCCTAGTAACAAACATTCTTTTGCACTTGTTCAAGGGATTTGGCTTTGGTTCTTCCAAGCATGATGAATCATCATCTTCACCAATAGTTTTCTAAGTGACTGATAACTCATTTGTTATTGTTGTTTGATTGACTATGGAGAAATAACTTATAAATACTATATCATTTTCTTTCTCTTTGTTGGTCCTATGTTTCATAAAGAGATTATTAAAGGAAGCACACACAAAAAATGAAGAGTTATACTTGAGAGAAGAGGGTTCTACCCTTGAAATTAGGCCCTCTCACTCCTACCCCAACGATTTATCACATCCATACAACATGAAATCCTAAATTCATATGTTCTTTTATTGAAAATTGAAATCCTAAATTCTCTAAGTCATAAAAATAAATATAACACTAAGAACTAATATGTGTTGTCTTTGCATTCTTGCTAATAACGCAAGGAGTCATGACATGAATATCAGAGAGTAATGTTGCCAAGAACTCGTGTATGAACTATTATCTCTAACGATTGATAACTCTACAAAAGTAGAGTTATTTATCCACTTCTAAACCATTTATTTTCCTTGTTATGTGTAAAAATATCACGAATAAGCTTAATTTGTGTATAATATGACAATGTAGGTGAAAAGATATCAAACGGATAAAAAATAGGCAAAAGTTAGGACCAATATAGAATTACAAGGTTGATCAATTGACCAAAAATTGGATCGACCAAGGGAACATTGCTCGATCGATCAAGAAGAGGCTCGATCAATCGAGCGATGAGGATTAAAACACGTTAGCATAAAATTGAATTCCAACTTTCAATCTCAACTTTGGATCATAGTAATAAGAATTATAATCTAATGAGGATCAATTTAAGATTATTTAAAGCACTATAGGGAAGTCATAAACAACACACAATTAAGATTACAAACCCTAGCAGTTTTCAAGAAGATAGGAATAGAGAAAAAAGTTTAAGAGGAGATTAAATGAGATAACTTTGTGAAGTATTTAAGAAAAGATTAGTGCTATAAATCAAGAAATTGATTGTATCTCTTCTTCTTCTTCTTTCTCTATCAATTGTATTGTCTTTCTTTATGAAACTTTTGAGCTTTAAAAACATAATTATACCTAGCTAATTTATTAATCTAGGAGTCTTATAAACCCAATTTTATATATGTGATGATATAATATTTTATTGCAATTCAAATATATAAGTTAATGTTATTTTTATGCTATTAATGTTTTGGCTAATAATTGATCTATAGAGACAATTAAATAGATTTGAGAGAATTATTTAATTATTTATCTTAATTAAATAACATGCATAGTTTCTAGGCATAGATGTATGCAATCATATCACATGTTTGTTAGCATGTAGTGTCAAATTATTAGGATCTTTCTTCTTACAGTCTTGTCATTTATATGTCATGCCATGTAGAATGCATATCTTTTGTTTTACCAGGTTCTTCTCTCTTATACCTAGTATGTTGTTTGTTTTTTCTCTATTTGTTTCCTGTTGATTATTGTTCATACTTTACCTGACTTCCTTCTCTTGTCTTTTAGATGTCTGTTTGGAGAATTCTGAGATGTTTTAAAAGTTTTAATACATTAGTGTTTATATGTACTATGCTTTTTTGAGTTTGTCATGTCCATTTGTATATCATATAAATTATTTACCTGTCTTTAGGACTCTTGAATTACATAAATTGTTATGACTAGACTTGTGTGTTTAGTTGGCATTCCTGGTGTTTGGAGTGTTGATCCTATATAAGCATGTCTCTTATTTTTGTGTTAGAATTTGAGCCATTCTTATATACTTAGATGTTTTGAATTATCCCTTGTTTCTTTTCTCTCTTAGGGATGTTACCTATGTTGCTCATTAGTTAGTTGGTTTCTTTCCTTTTCTTGAGTAGCAATGATATAACTATTGTCAATGATCTCATTTGAGGTAATTATGTGCATTTTTTACCTTTACTCTCTCAAGAGGAAACATTGTATGGTTCATACCAATAATCTTTCTTGGTGTACTTCCTTGTCATTTTGGCTTGTGATCTTCTTTAAGGCTAAGCTTGCGATGTTTTTTGTTGTGTTACTTGTATGTTTTTTTAAATATGTTTACCTACCTTTACTACTTGAAAATTAAGAAAAAATATTTATCTATGATTGGTTGAAATTATACTTTTCTCCTTTCTCTCTCTTCCCTGGATTGTTCTACATATTCTTCTATCCTCTTAACTTTTTGCATGTGAAATGAACTTTGTTTAAAATACCTTTGATGTTTTACGGTTGGAATGATTTTGACTTAAATTAAAATAAGGCTATCTTGATATATGTATGTCTAGAAGCATATGTATGACTAAATTCTTATTGTTTTCCTAAAATGAATTGTTTATTATACGCATGTCCCAACATTGTGAATTTGTATGGTTTTTTTGAGAAGTATGTGTGGATTCTAGCTTAAATGATTTGTATGCCTATAGCAACCTTTAGAATCTATGTTTAGTGTCTTTCGAGGTGAAATCATAGGTGCTACTTATATAGAAAGATGATTTAGATCATTTTTGAACCTTTTGATCTTTCTTTTCACTATTGTCTACTTATACTCAGTTTCCCCTCTTGAGCCTTTTTGTTATACTTTCATTTCTTTACACCTTTTATCCTTGCTTAAATATTAAATCCCACTTACCTAGCACTCATTTTGTTGAGTTTCAACTTTGACTTGCTGAACATCTATGCTTTGGGATTGTTTATGTTAGTCTCGAGCTTTAAAAAATTGTGAAAGAAAGAAAAAGAAGAAAGAAGAAAGAAAGAAAAAGAAAAAGAAAAAGAAGAGGTTTAATGAATAATGGATAAATCACATATGAAAAAGATCCTCTATTTGGGAAATAGTGATTTTATTTCTTTCAAAGTTGTAATTGATTTATTGTTTAATTGTTTGCTACTGAGTGGTTACTTAATGATGTTAACATATGGATAGGATTTCTATGTAGATTTACCTCATTATATTCGAAGTTATGCATGCTCGAATATATAGCTAGTACAATCAAAGTTTAAATGGTATATGTCTCTATATATTGAAGTTTAAAATCTGATTAGAAAGCTTTCAATATTTATCACCTATTTTCTGTTTATTGAATTCTATTTGCTATTTTATTATATTGCCTATTTGAATTTATTTATACTATAGCTATGATTATCTATCAGGTGTTTTTATCTCTAGTGTTTGTGAGGTACGTTTGAGTCCTTAAGGAGTCAACATCTCCTTAACTTGATTATGTGTTGGGTCTTTGACTCCTTCTTGGTAGACATGCATGTTTAGATTGTGTTAGTATAATATGTTTTTATCTATATACATGCTTGGTATGAATCTTTAAGGGATATGTATCTTCTTACCTTGGATGTATACCATGTATTAGACTCTTTATTAGGGTTTGTTATGTATGTTTAACTACATGCTGTGAAAATACAATTATTTATTGAATATGTTTTCACATATAAGGTCCTAAAGTGATTGGAAATGCTTTCATATGTTGGGTATGTATGCATATATCATGAGCTAAGTATTATTTTCCATGTATGCATGTTGCTAGTATAGACAGGAGCCCATGAGGCATATTGTCACTAGTGTGTATTCTATAGATTGTTATATTGCATCTACTAGTTTTTTTTGTTACGGGTTGAATTAGGCATATTATTCTATACTTTTTCTATGTTAATTGCTTAATTCACATTGTAAGGCCTACTTGGCCGAATTGATAAAGAACTCGCAAAAATATTACATGGATTAGCATTTGCACCTCTAATCTAGTCTCGATTATCTATTTGAGTCGAAAGAACAATTATCTTTTGTGTAATTATACCTACGTATGGGAATCTTCAGTTCATCTTGTAGAATCTATATAGCAGTCCTACCTAGCGTTGTCAAAAATCAATATCAACATCTGGCATCATTTGTAGGAAAGAAATGTGTTTTATTTGGCTCAAAAATTTCAAATTGTATGACTCTCAAAAAAGTTCCCCAAGTTCTTGATCTACTAAGAAAGAAATATATAAAAAATATATTTGCAAAAGAGATATCGTGGACCTTAGCAACACTGCTTCTGGAAAGAGGACATTAAAAGCTTCTGATTTATAATTTTCATCTATTTTTAATCTATGTACTTGTAAAAAGAATCATGGATCAGACTACTTAAGAGGTCAAGCACATCATAATTTTCACCAATTAACCTCTCACAACTAGTTAAGAGGTTAAGCCCACTAACCAATAGGCCATCCTTCTAACTTTGTCGTAGCCTACCATAAATATAAGCACTACATCTAAATACACTCCAGGCCTTACATCTAGGGTCTAGCTAGTAAAATGATCTAGGGTCTGGCCAATAAGAAGATCATCCATGACTAGACCCAAGTCCTAAGTCAAGGACCACTAGCTAGGATATGGCTGGCCAAGATTTATCGCCTAGGACCAACACTGTCAGCTAGATCATGGATGGCCAGGGAGAGCCTCCCAAGATAGGTGTTTCGGCTAATATGTGATCCAATTAGAAATTCCTACTAGGTTTTCCCTTATTGTACGACTTTCACCCACCGATCGCCCTATGGTCATGCGAGGTGAACTCGAATTGCTTCAATCCCACGGGTTTCCATCTCTCCATTATGCTTGACCAAGAACTTGACCCCCACTAGAGGCACGATCTAACATTTGGACCACTTGAATATATACGTCTCCTAGAATCCAAATTTGAGTTCTACGCAGTTTCTACAAAACTAACTCTCTATACATTCAACAACAAAACAATAAAGTACAAATTTATAAGTTCCAAGACTTTAGTAACAAATAAGTCTATGAAAGATCACCACATTCAATCACTCGGTCAATGAGTCGGACATTCATGTACCATGGTCATTTCCACCAAGATGTGATCCATTTTTTAACACCATCAATTCTTGAAGAAATAAGATCAATTTTATAATCCTCTCGACAAGACGATTCAAAAAAAATTATTTTGATATTTTTTGGCGTAGGTCCAAAGATGAGATTGTAAAAATATATTTATGAAGAGACTATTCACCCATCCAAGTCAATAAATTTGTGAAAAAATAATGGTCCACCATTCCATCCATTAGGAGAGTCTACAAAATATTTATAAAAAGATTACTGTGTCTTTGGGTTATCTTTATTTTATGGATCTTCAAAAGTGATTGACAGTTCTTTCAAAAAAAATTAATTAATCAACAAGTTCCAACACTCAGATGGAAATCATGGGGACCAATAGGCCATTAGCCTCTCTGACACTCTTGAGGCCTACCAAAGTGGTAGAGCTTGCACCTACTCTAGCACACCCACAATCACTACTACAAAAATAGATATTTAAGTAAAAATTTAAAGTTGGTTTTTGAAAAAAACGACTTATAATGAATTTTAAGTCAGTATGTTGAAAAACAGACTTAAAAAATTAAAAATAGCATTGGTTAACATGTAGGACCGACACTACACACATTTTTATTTTCCTTTTTCCTTCTTTCTTCCTCATTTTCTAGATAGAACCAACTGTTGTGTAACCCAAAAAATGATCGACAACTCCCTCCTCTAATCTTTCTCATTTTTCGGCCACCTTCGACCACCAAATTTGGCATCGTTTAGTGGGTTTTCTTCCTCTCCAATTTCTTTTCTAAATCCCCTATTTTTTTAGCATAATACTCATATTTTTATACCCATTTTCTCAGTTATAAAACACCATTTTTTTCTTCATTTTCTTAATTTTGTCACTTCATTTACTCTTGTAAGTATTTCTATGAATTATTTTACAGTTATTATTCATATTTATTTATTTATTGTGTGTATAAATTTTTATGTTATATAGGTTTTGTATTTTTATTCAAGCTTAGAAGAAAAGAATGTATTTTTATTCATTTATTTATGTTAATAATTTTATGTATTTAGGTGTTTGATATATATTAATTTATTTTAAACTTAAAATTTTTGAATTTGTTTTACATGTACATGAAATATATATATAAAATATATTTCTATATTTATATAATTTATAATGGTTTTATTAATATTTATTATTATTATTATATATATATATATGTATAAAATATGTATTATTATTATTATTAATTACATGTATTTATATATATATATATATATATATTTATTATATTATATATTGTTAATATTATATATTTGTTATGTTAGATTTTTATGTATTTATTTTTATATGATGTTTTGATAGATATTATAATAATTAGGGAATTCATATATAATAATATCTGAAATATATTGGTTGGATACATATTTAATATGTTTAATGTTATTAATAGAAAATGGACAAATCTTAGATGTCAAAGTGTAGAATTGAACAGGACAACATTTTTGGAGTTGAAAGTGTCTTGAAATTTGCTTGTAGAAATAATAATGATGAAATAGTATGATTTGATGCCCATGTGTTAAATGTAAAAATAAGAAATTTCATGATGTTGACGAAGTTAAGTATCACCTTATCCATAGTGGTATTCTTTTGAGTTATAAATGTTGGTATTATCATGCAGAAAATATTTATAATATTGATGGGGAAGAGATAAATAAGATTGTGAGTGGATTATATACATTTTATCATAATGTATAGACAGAAAATATGTTTCATGGTGTTGAAGATGAACTACCTGAAGATGATCCCAAAACCTTTAAAAAACTTCTAGAAGATGCTGAAAAACCATTGTATCTAGAGTGCAAGAAATACACCAAAATGTCAAGATTGGTTCATTTGTACAATATGAAGGCAAAAATGGTTTTTCTCACGAGGGATTCACATAATTACTAAATGTACTAATAGATATGTTTCTTGAGGGTATTGAATTGCCATCATTATTGTATGAAGTGAAGAAATCTCTTAATCAATTTGAAATGGAATATAATAAGATTCATGTTTGTCCAAATGATTGCATTCTTTACAGAAAAGAATATATAATACATTAGATGATTGTCCAATGTGTAAAGAATCGAGATGGAAGCATGCTACAAATGAGACAACACCTAAGAAAGGCGTGCCCGCAAAGGTTCTTTGGTACTTTCCTCTGATTCCTTGCTTTCAAAGGTTGTTCAAAGTAAAGAGACATAAAAGATGTTGACTTGGAATTCAGATAATTGATATGATGATGGGGTGCTATGTCATCCTTATGATTCTCCAAATTGAAAAGTAGTAGATAATTTATCCTCTCAATTTGCATCTGATCCTCGCAATCTTCGTCTTGTCATTTTTACTAATGTAATTAATCCATATAGTTCCCTTAGTAGTAGATATAGTTGTTGGCCAGTAATTATGGTAACATACAACCTTCCTCCCTAGTTGTGTATGAAAAAAAAATTAACGATGTTAACATTATTGATCTTAGGATCGAAACAACCCAGAGTTGATATTGATGTATATTTGCAACCTCTAATGGATGATTTAAAGATGTTGTAGAATGATGGTGTAAATATTTATGATGCACATAAAGAAGAACACTTTTACTTGATAAAGGGTCCTTTTATGAACAATTAATGATTTTCCTGCCTATTGGAACTTATTAGGACATACAACAAAAGGTTATATGAGAGGCCTTATTTGTAGTGATGGAACTTCTGTAACTTATCTTGCTCACAGACGAAAGATGTCTTATAGAAGACATAGAAGATTTTGTCATCTGGAGGCAAGTTTAGATACCAAAAGAAACTATTCGATGGTAAAGAAAATCATGATCTTGCACCAAGACCTTTGCAAGGTGTTAAGATATTAAGGAAATTGAATGGTATGACATTCAAACTAGATGGAAAGATGAAAAAAAGAATACTCACCCTGAATTAGTAGATCATGGTTGTTGGAATAAAAAATTAATATTTTGGGAATTATCGTTTTGGAAATACCTACACATTCGTCACATCTTAGATGTCATGCACATTGATAAAAATGTATACGAGAGCTTGATTGGTACATTACTTAATATACCTGGAAAAACGAAGGATGAAATTAAAGCAAGATTAGATTTAAAGAAACTAGGCATACAACTTGAATCAGAAACAAAGGTGGAAAATGATAAGAATTGAATATACTTGCCACCAACATCATATACAATGTCAACAAAAGAGAAGGATGTGTTTTGTAAATTTTTGACGGGTGTGAAAGTTCCTAATAGTTACTCATCCAACTTAAGAAATATTATGTCTATCATTGATAAAAAAAATTATGGATTGAAATCACATGGATGTCATATCTTAATGCAACTGTTATTAGCATTTGCTATTAGGTCATTTCTTCCAAAATATGTTTGTTTATCAATAATTCATCTTTGTTCATTCTTCAATACAATATGCAAGAAATTTATATCAATTGGCTAGTTAAACTTTTTACAAAAAAATGTTGTAGAGAATTTGTGTCTACTTGAAAAATATTTTCCTCGTTCTTTTTTCGATATAATGATTCACGTGTGTGTTCATTTAGTTTGAGAGGTCTAATTGTGTGGTTCTAATTACTTAAGGTATATGTATCCTTTTGAGAGATACATGCAAGTCCTTAAAGGATATGTAAATAATAGAAATTGTCCTGAAGGATGCATGGTGGAACGTTACATTGCTGAAAAGGCTATTGAGTTTTGTTCTAAATACTTTAGTGGTTGCACTGAAATTGAGAATCCTATGCATAAGTTGTTCTTAGAACGTCACATGATCCAAGTAGATAACCTTATGCTTGGTGGAAGTAATAAATTGTTTACTGATCCCACTCGATGGGAAAAAGCACACCGAATCATTTTGGTATATAATAATGAGGCACAACCGTACATAAAGTAAGTGATGCAGGTTCAACCTTTTTATTTAAAATAAAATTATTTTTTATTTAACTATTTATGATATCTAATTGATAAATCTTTAATAACATTATAAAATTCATTTAAACTTACTGAAGATAAATTCTCGTTATAAAAAAAGGAGGATAAAATTTGTTGTATGATGAACATAAGCGAGACCTTATTTATTGGTTTCACAACCATGTAAGTGTCACATACAAGAATTCACTAGTACTTCCATATAATGTTTTAAAATTTTGTTTTAAACACATTTCATGTTTTTATATGCATAGAATTGATTTGAACTCAACAAACCCAATCATAAAATAATAGAAAGTTTAGAATGGCTTGCATATGGTCCAAAATTCGATGTCAAATCATATTCTAGTTTCATAATTAATGGATCGAGGTTTACAACTCAAGCAAGAGACAAAGTCCAAGTAAATAAAAATAGTGGTGTGAAGATGGTTGCACAAACTATACAATTTTCCACTTCAAAAGATGGAAATCCTTTACTTCCTAATAGAACATATTATGGTATAATTCAAGAAATTTAAGAACTCAATTATGAGGTCTTCCATGAAACAATATTCTTGTGTGATTGGGCTAAAATGTTATCAATGTTGGATATAAAATAGATGATTTTGGATTTATTCTTGTAAATTTATCCAAGATAAGTCACACTAATGAGATCCTTTCACGTTAGCACTTCATGAAAAACAAGTATTTTACGTGAGTGATCAAATTGACATAAGATGGTATGTTGTGTTAACGCCTCTACAAAGAGAGTTCTACCATTGTGATGCTTTAGAAGGTGATGACATTCTTGATAAATTATCCAATATTAGTCATTTCTCAAAAAAATTGCCTAATGTATGTGATGATTTAGTTGATGATGATGATTCTTCATCATGGACTCGAAGTGATTGTGAAGGAATATATATATACAATGAACAACCTAATTAAACATAATGTATGTTCTATATTATTCTAATAACTCTTGTTTATATGTTTAGACTTAAAATTTTCAATTAATTTATATTTCATCATTATTTGCAGATATTTCATAGATTATAGGGTACCAAAGATTGTAGATCTAAATGATCCATTGGGGCATTTGAAAAGAAAGGGATTGGATTAATATACCTGATGCTCCACTTAACCTCGATGATAGAGTACCCGTTCTATTTTATGCTATTGGTAATCCATTAGGAGAACATGGCCAACAATTGAAATCTTATATTGGTAGGCTTGTGAAGTCAAGTATACCAATCAATATAAATGACTGGATTAAGGTTAACGATGCTGAAAAGTACAAGATATGGAAAACTATTTATGTAAGTCTCTTTTATTTTATAACTAATTACATATATTATATCTTTTTGTATTATATATCATCTAAAATGTGTGTTTTACATAATCGTTTTAATGTCCTTGATACTTGGAAGAACAAGTGTTATAAGATTAAAAATAAGGCATAGAAGGAATACAAAACTTCCAAATTGGCCAGAAATTATGTGTTTTCATATTTGGAACCATTTGATGAAGTAGAACTATACAAAATCCCTAAAGAACACCTCTGGATTGAACCTCAAGTATGGAAAGACTTCGTGGATTATAGACGTACAGATGACTTTAAAATTATTAGGGAAGAACATCAGAATATACAAATGTAGAATATTCTTCCTAATCGTATTGGGAGATAATCAAATCCTGAAGTTAGACAAAGAATGATATTATTAAGTTGTTAATTTATAAATATTTTTATATTTATTTTCCTCAAATTTAAGTTGATGTCATGGTTAATAAATTTATTTAATTTATGTAGGAAGCTGAATTGGGTAGACCGATTACCCGATCTAATTTGTATATAGAAACAAAGACCTAAAAAATGAAGAAGTCAAGACTAATGACTAAACGAGGAGAAGAAAAACTCAATAAGTTGGTTGGTAATTTAACTTGATACAAAGTCCTTATGATTTTTGCTATTTTATGTAATAATGTATGATATGTTTTTTTTGTTTTATTATTTGTAGATAGTTATTCAAGAATAAATAGATATGGGTGAAATAATCAAACAACTAAGGAGAGATGCTATATATCATACATTTGGACGTGAGCATCCTGGTCGTGTTAGGGGAGGAAGCCAATATGATGGTTATATAGAGATTTTTAACATTCCAAAACAAAAGCCTCAGATGGTCAATAAGGAGAAGTACTATAAAATTGAAAAATAATTCAGCTCCTTTAAGGCCTCAGTGTTAAGTGAGGTTGCCACTTTCAAAAGAATATCAATCATAAAACATGTCAGGCATGGCAGCATATTACAATCAGGGCATACTCTATTGGCCAGACATGCAACCATCCATGTCAGGAATTCCACTATCCATGCCACCCATGCCAGCATCCATGCCACCCATGTAATCTCACGGTGCCCAACCTATATCCTGTATGGGATATAGTCATACTATTGGTCCTCCCTTTATGCCAGGAATGTAGATGCAATTAGGTAGTGGTTCAATATCTCCAATACAATTTGTGTAATCTTTCCATCCATCACATCCTAATGAATGTTTTGATGGGAATTTCCTTCCAATAACTACCCCACATGGAAGTCCTCCTCTATTTGATGAATCATTTGTGGTAAGATTTAAAGTTTATGTAGATAGTCTATTATTTTTATTTTTTATTATATATTTTATTTATTATATATAACGCTTAATTTTTTATAGAATATGAAATTTTGTTGAAACATCCATCATCTATAGACTATGTTGCTATTGGAATGGTACAACAATTGAGCGATGATCGAATGATTCATAATCAATATTTTTCAAATTATTAGCGAATAGTAATTGATTAATCATTGCTCCATGATTGTCCACTACATGTGTCTTCTGATGCTACCACAGTCCAAGAAGCAGTTGGATAATATGTGGCTTGGTCGTTAAGACAAGTTGTGATAAATTTTGACATGATACTATTTTTTACTTAAGTTAACACTTTTTTTTACTACTTCTATTATATTATTATTCTTTTGTTGTTACTAACATATATAATACCTCTTATTTAGTCTATTTTACCATAATTAGTAAGTACGACATATTTAAGAGATACAAAACAAGTATCTCATGGTAAATCTATGTCTAGTGAGCAATCATCGCACACTACGTCATTCAAGAAGAAGCCATGGAAAAAAAATTTAGTTATGATTATGCTATAAACTTCAACAGAAATCTTGGCACTTTGATTACTATTATTCTAAGGGAATATAGCATTAATGATGGATGAACTGTTTCACTTCCTATAGAAATTTCTGGTGTAAACATTGGGCAAACATATATATATCGATCGAGTGCATATTGCAACTATTTGAATATCAAATGATCAATTTAAGTATAATTCAAGTATGGACAAGGTAAGTCCTCAATCAGTAAATAACTTTCATTTATGTAGAACATATATAATTATATTTATATTATCTAATTACTTATATATATTTCTTTTATATAAGGCAAGTTATTATCGACTTTAAGCTAATCACTCATCACATTTAGCAATGTTCTATGATTCTTCATTTGTCAATCAATATCAAGATAAGGATGTTAGTATCAAAGCTAAAAAATTATATGATAGGGCATTAATACTTAACAAAAATCAGAAGTTGATACTATATGGCAATTATGTTTGGTACTGTGACTCAACTTCCATAGAATGGAGTAAAGATACAAAAGTAGTTGTTGAAATGTAAGAGTTATAGCTAACTATTTTTCTTCTATTGTTCTTTGTAATATTTAATAAAAACCTAATTGTTTTAAACTTTGATAGGATATGGAAGTTGTGGAACAAGAGTATTAAAAAATCTCATAAGCTTATATGGGACAAAGTTATGGTATGTACAAGCGAATATCAATAATTTAATTAATTTTACTATTGAATAATAAATATGTTCGAATATGGAAAACCATGTATACTTTTTTTTGTAGGTTCCACGACAAAATGATAGAGTCATGTGTGGTTACTTTGTTATGAAGTTTATGAGCGAAATCATCTCAAATATCAACATTTCAATTAAAGATGTGGTAATCTCTTTTACTAATATATATTTTTAACATATATAAGTTATTTTTTATGAATTCATGATATTAGATTCTTATTTCAAATTAAAATATATGTAGTTATTTGGGTGGAACAAGTTGGGCTATGATATGCAAATTTTTGATGATTTACGAGAAAAATTGGCATAACACATGGTTCAAATTATAATATCATAAGAAAAATCATGAGAAGAATCTGATAATCTTGAATAGCAAATGACAACACCATGGTAATTTTTATAATGCTTTAATTTCTTTATTCATATGTCTCTGAAGTTTAGGCAGCTTGTTTGATGGATGTTTATGTCCTCATGTATTTAGGGGAATAAATTATTAAATGAACCTATTTTCTGCCCAAACTCCATCTCATCTTTCTTGCCTAGTTCCCTGGTCACTATGAATGGGACATTGTTGGTGATTCTAAGCAAACCATGACAAAAGAGATGACATTTTTTATTTGTAATTTAAGTTAAATATATATATATATTTATATATGTATGTATTGTATGTAAGTTATTTTTCGTAATAAATTTAATTCTCAAGTAATTAATTAATATTTAATTTTTCAATTATTTGTAGTATTTAAACTCTTTTAAATAGATTTTGGTTTTTTATGCTATTATGTGATCGAATACAGGTTCTGAGGATAGTAGAAAATGAGTAAAATGTGTAAAAAAAATATAGAATTTAAAATTGATTCATGGGTTAAATCGACTTTAAACTTAAAGTCAATTCACAAGTTAACCAACTTTAAATTTTAAGTCTTCCAATTTAAAGTTGGTTCACCTAACTGACTTTAATGCTATATTTTGGCATAGTGAATAGGCCTGATTGGTTGACAGATGAGGTGTTTGAGTGGACACTGATACCCATCTAAACAAGATGAAGAATGCATTCTAGGCCATCCTGGAAAGTGTCCCATAGCCATAGGCTCTTGGCCTACCTACAATCCCAAAGAATGTCCATATGGCATCTTTCAATGCCTAGAATATACCTAGGTAATATAGAAGTTGAGAGATTGATGAAGAAAGTAAGTGCTCTTAACCATTTCATATCAGGGGCAACTGACAAGTGTGTAACTTTCTTCAAATTATTACATGGAAAATATAATATTTCTTGGAATTAGAATTGTGAGAAAGCATTCAAAGAGTTAAAAAAATAGTTTAGCTATTCTCACTTACTAGTTATTTTGCAACCAAGTGATATCCTCACCCTATACCAAGTAACCTTAGAAACAATTGTCAAGGAGTGCCTAAATCAAGTCCAATGATATATATATGTTTATATGTCTAAAATTTCTATGAAAGAGATAATATATGTATCTTTATGTGAGTGCATTTAGGTAGAAAAGATACGTCAAGTCCAGAACATTTTTTGATTGCTCTTGGGCCATTGAGATTTACAAAATATCTAGAAGTCCATAACATATTCCAACACTTCCTGGGGTATAAGTATTCACAAAATCCCATAAGACATACACAAAGAGGTAAACGTGAGCTAAGAAGGCTTCTTAATAAAATTTCAAAAATGTCACTTTTATGCATGGCCAAGGTTGTTGTCCATACATATCATCTAGTCATAAAAATCTAAATATAATGGTATTTTTGGAAGGACAGAGAGTAGCATATAATGCTACATATGAAGAATCTATATGGGCTAGAAACGATGCCCTACTATAACAAAAGAACATATAATGCTTCACCAACACTTTTTCTAGCAAAATTGTGTTTGTAGGTGCATAGGCCACATATGGCCACACTTAGAAGATTCAAGAGGATTGAAAGTACATAATCAAATGAATAGTAGGCCTAAGCTGTTTGGTCTTGAAAAATTCCAAAGCCTTTAGTGCCTTGCACCTCTGCCTAGGAAGTGAATAAGAATAACCCTACAAGTGAGTATTGTGTCATAGGGCCAAACCTCCAAACAGACTATAGAAGCTGGTAATGACCAAGTAACCCAAAAGGATGTACCCTTTTCATAGGTAGTGTCGCTCGGGTCTAAGCTTACATGGAGAATAGCTTAACTTGGTCTAACCGCCACTTAATCGGCCTTAGACCTTGAAATGGGAGTCATGGGTTGAAAGTTATGCCACTTTGGTATTAAGCAGCCCTTAGTATCTCATCGAGAATGTACCCCTTCCACGGGAAATTAATAGAAACAACCCTATAGATAGTCTTGAGCTACCTCTGTGCATCACATGTGAGTATTGGACCTTAGGATCCGAACCGTTAGAAGATCAACAAAAGTTGAGAGTGTTTAGTAACCCTAAAAGATGCACCCTAATCACAAGTAGTGACGTACGAGTCAAAACTAACATGGAGAAACATCCTAGCCTACCAATATTGTACCTCAGTGCCCTCACAATCACATAGTAGAACAAAGTGTAATAAAAGCCTCAATATCTAGCCATGGCATACACCCCCTACCAAGGTAGTGAATAAGAGGTATCCAAACATGTGAGCTCTATGCTTTTAGGGCCAAGCCATAAAATTGTTTTCAAAAGATCAATATGTTGGCCATGTGGTCTAGGCCACAGCTAACACCAAGAATGACCTATCACGTTTTCTATCGCCCTAGATTTGGCCATAGATGCTAAAAATAGCCATGGCTCACAAGCCATACCATCTCAAGTTCATGAACTATTTTTAAATTCTTGCACCATACTCAAGCCTACAAGCCTTTAATGAGTGAGATGATAAGTCTCTAACAAAGAGATAACTAAAATACTTCCTAAGTTGAGAATTATCTCATGCTTAGACAACTTGAATAGATTGAAGTACTCTAAGTAAGGGGTTGATAGACTGAAGGGCTTAAATAAGCAACACTTGGATCAACAAGTCACCTCCAATTTAGAAAATTTTCAAACAAACACAATAAGGACTAAATAGAAAAGTAAGGGTACAAGTACTAGTTAAACATCACACAAACATCAAAGCCACTAGTCTTTTAATGGAACCAACGCATGGTCCAAAGATTGAACCACCATCTAGCTACATAGGCTAGGACCAAAAGGTATGATCAGCTAAAAACATGATCAATTAAGGGTTTGACCAATTAGGAAATGACCAGTTAGAAATGTTACTGGCCTGCTTGGGGGAGGTTCCATGCATGTTTTTCTAACCAAATAAGGTCAATCCATGGTTGAAAAATCATTCCATATCTTTGCTCACCTTGACTCTAATATCCTTGTTTCATTTTACATCGGTACATACTCCCATACTCGTATGTCAACTTAAACATCCATGGCATCCCAAATATATGGGGTGATGATCGGGTCCAGAAATAATGTTAAAAGTACAAGTGAGAGAGATATATTATAGAGTGGTACAAGGCCAAGCCTATAGAGCCATGGACACTACTTTTATATGTTATGCCACAATATATGTCCCCCAAAAAAATCTACACCTATTTAGATGCATCTCAAGGTATCCTTTTTCATCAAGTATTTTATGAAAGGTTCAACTACCTACCTATATCCTGGATAAATTTCAGGCATAAGCCAAGGGTATAGTTTATTAAAGTATACTAGGATACTGGTCCTACTAGAACTTGACGTGATTAAGATGTGATCCCCACCTACTGGACTTCCTAAAGATGTACAACCTTCTATATCTCTATGTAACTTCATTCCAATAATAAATTGGAGTACATGAGTTGATAAAAGGGTTATGGAGAAGAGTCAAATTTTTAGAGAGTATGGGTACCCACGAGAGTAATATCTGGGATCCCTACACTTACAAAAATCCTTCTGAAAAGAAGGAAGTTATCTTATTGACTGATCCTGTTAGGATCCTAGAATTGTCTTCATAAACATAACCAAAAAAGACCCATCAATCGATCTGAACCTCTCGATTGGAACATTACTAGTTAGAGGATTATTGGCCAAGAATGGGTCGACTAGGAATGGGCCAACCATAATGTCACATCCTAGTATGTCATTGGCTAGGGTGTCACCAGTCAGGACATCACTAGCCAGGACTTGGTTGACTAAAGCTTCTGTGGCTAGAAATTCAATAACTAAGACTTTATTATATAGGACTTGGTTAGCCAAGACTTGGTAGGCTAGAACTTTGTTGGCCAAGACTTTATTGGCAAGGACTCGGTTGGCCATGATTTTGTTACCTACAACTTTGCTAGCCAGAATGTTATTTGCCACCACTTCATTTGTTAGAACCTAGTTGGCCACAACTTCATCTACTAATACTTTGGTGGCCACAATTTTGTGCATCAAGACTTCGTTGGCCAAAACTTTGTTTGCTAAGACTTCGTCTCTCATGAGGCTACCAGCTTGGAGACTATCTCCCAAAATACTATCAACCGGATGACAAATAATTATCCTATATTGTATGAAGAAAAATTAGTTGTCAAGATCGCTTAGCTAATCCCAAAGGGACTAGGTCTAGGATTTGAATTTTGAGTTTCCCACAAAAATAAGAGAATTTTTGACTTATTTGAAAAAAAATTTTGACTTCAAAGTAAATTTCTAACTGGAAGTCTAATTGAAAATCTGAAGATATTGTCAGCAACATAATGTTTTCATACACGTTTTGAATAGGCAGACATGATATGAATTTTTTCACTTGAGTAGATAAAAAATAGTTCAAGGGTAAGCTTAGAACTATTAACAAAATTGAAAGAAATATTTAACATAAATATTGGTAGAAATTACAATCAAACTTTTTAGTTTACGGGCTAAAAAGTCTGGGGGGCTAATGTCGTGAGTAATTTTGTACATCCCATATGTCAGTCAAAGAATGGTCATAATAAGCAAATAACCTTATGGACCAAGCCTAATAAGTGTCTAATCATAATACATAAGTAAAAGCAATATAATTATCCAAATGAGATAGGGGCCCAATAATTATATTTTAGTTATCTTAAATAAATAAATATTCAAAGATTATTATTATCTATTTTAAAACATAATCTAGTAAATAATAAATGATAGATGTCTACAGAGAATTGTCCTACCTGATGTTGAAAAAAAATCGATATCAACATAAATATTAATTCTTTAATTCTAAATTCTAAATTTTGTATTAAGAGTGCATGAAAAATGGATAAATTAATAGTAGTTATTAACAACGTTAACAATTTAAGAGTATCAGTGATATTATATAAAGAATAAATTACAATTACATCCCTTCAAATTTTCAAAAACAACAAAAAGCCCCCACATGTTTGAATAATAACAATTACACTCCTCCTTGTCAACATTTTTACTTTTTAGAGGATGCTATTATAAGTAAATTAACAAAAATCAATAAGTTCAATGGAAGATATTATAATAAAACAATAAAAGAGGAGATGTAATTATCTATTTAATAAATTTGAGGCAGTATTTGGTAGTTTTTAATTTAAAACCTCAGGATGTTATAGTAATTTCTTCTTGTATAAAATGTTAGGAGTACTTGTGATCGAGTTATAAAATTACAATATATGTAACGAATAATGAAAATTTAAGAGTATTTGAGACAATTTAGTACCTACAAAATTGAAAAATTAATAGTAAGTTTAAGACAGTTTGTTGGAAAATATGAAGTTTATAAAAAAATTTAAAGTCTTGTCCCACATTGCTTTTTTACATTATTTAAAAGAGGTATAAATAGTGAAGAGTTGGCTATTGGGATTGGGCACCAAGGGGTACCCACTTTTGTGGAAGGGGAGAGGACCTACGCAAATGTGATACCACCTTGCAGCGTGCGCTGTCTTCTTGTTAATCCGTCGACCGGTCGTCTTGGCCGTAGAGCCAGTCTAAGTTTGAGTGCGTGTGTGAGGTGGCATTTCATTTTTTGGAAAAATTGGTTGTTATATATATATATATATTCCCCAGAAAAAACAACCGTTATTTTCTTTATCAGAATATGACCATTAAATGGCCGTTTCTCTTCTTTATTCAGAAAAATAGTCGTTGCTTGTATTTACTCACAAAAATGTATGTTACTCGTCTTTACTCAGAAAATGGTCGTTACTTCTCATTACTTAGAATGACTGTTACGCTCTTAATTCCCAAACATTACAGTTATTATCATAATTGTCACATAGTTTTTGAAACCTATAAATAGAGGGCCTCGAGGCTACTCGGTTTAACCTGACCATACGAAACTAATCTCCTGCGAAAAAAATTCTCTCTACAATTCTAAGTTATTTTTTTTAGTTTTCCAAGCAATAAATTTCAGTGTAGCATTCCGGTCTTCATCGGTGAAGTTGAAGTTGAGCAGATTAAGATTAAATTGTTTTATCCACAGGGAGACGGCAATTTGTGTTTGCTTGCACAAATTGGGCAGAGCCGCGAAATGTCTTAAAGAGAGCGACCTAGTCCGCGACTCAACCCAAGCAATTCATACCAGGTTTTTGGTAATATTTTTTTAGTACTGTTATTAACAATCTTGTTTCAACAATTTTAAGACGAATTCAATCTACCATGTCTACTGAAATGCTAACTGCTGATCTAAACAAACCATTTCATTTTGAAGGCCTACACTTTAAAAGATGGAGACAAAAAATGTTGTTTTTCTTAACCATGAAAAAAGTTGTTTATGCTCTTACTACTAAAAAACCAATACAGTCCAATCCTCCTACTGAAGCTACAACTAAGGATTTAGACACATGGATTGAAAATGATTTTCTATGCAAAAATTATATTCTTAACGGTTTAGCTGATGACTTGTATGATTATTATAACTGTGATAAGTCTGCTAAGGAAATTTGGGAAGCACTTCAAAAGAAGTACAACACTAAGGAAGTTGGAACTAAGAAGTATGCTATCAGTAGATACATGAAGTTTCAAATGATTGATGGCAAATCAGTGGAAGCTCAATCACACGAACTGCAGAAGATAGCACACAAAATAACTTCTGAAGGTATGACTTTAGATGAACAATTTCAAGTAGTTGTTATAATAGATAAATTACCCCCTACTTGGAAATATTTTAAGAGTACACTTAGGCATAAAACTAAGGAATTTTCTTTAGAAAGTCTTATAACACGTCAAAGAATAGAAGAAGAAGCTCGAAAGCAAGACCAAAGAGATGAAGTACTCATAGTCTCAAATAATAGTACCAATAAGAAACCCTCCTCTATAATTCTGAAACCTAAAGGTAGAAATATGAAAATTCAGAATCATAATAATAACCAAAACCACAACCACCAAAATAGAAATAGAAACTATCCTCCCCAGAATGGATCTCAACCCCCCTTAAGGAATAACACACTCATGTGTTATAGTTGTAATAGACCTGGCCACTTGGCTAGGAACTGTCGGAACAGGAATCGTCCTACCCCATAAGCGAACCTTACCGAAGATCAACTTATTGCTATGATATCTGAAGTCAATTTTTTTGGTGGATCCGAGGGGTGGTGGGTGGACACCGGTGCTTCTCGCCATGTCTGCTATGATCGAGACATGTTCAAGTCCTATTCTAATTCTGAGGACAAGAAAGTGTTTTTGGGCGACTCCCACTCCACTAAAGTTGCTGGTACTGGTGAGGTGGTATTGAAGTTTACCTCTGGAAAGACTGTCATCTTGAAGGATGTCCTGCATACTCCAGAGATGAGAAAGAAATTAGTTTCAGGCTATCTTCTTAACAAAGTTGAGTTTACTCAAACTATAAGGGCTGACTTATATACTATATATTTGTTGGGAAAGGGTACGCCACTGATGGCATGTTTAAATTAAATGTTGAAATCAATAAAGCCTCTTTTTCTGCTTACATGTTGAGTTCTTTTAATATTTGTCATGTTAGACTTTGTCATGTTAATAAACGCATAATCAAGAACATGAGTAGCTTAGAACTAATTCCTAAACTATCTTTAAATGATTTTGAAAAATGTGATTTTGGTAGTCAAGCTAAAATAACCAAAACTTCACATAAATTAGTAGTTAGAGAATCTGAACCTTTAGAATTAATTCATTCTGATATATGTGAACTTGATGGAAATTTAACAAGAAATGGAAAATGTTATTTTATAACTTTTATAGATGACTGTTCAGATTACACTTATGTATATCTAATGAAAAATAAAAGTGAATCGTTTGACATGTTTAAAATATTTATGATTGAGATTGAGAATCAACTTGAGAAAAATAAAGGTTTGAAGTGATAGAGGCACCAGAATATGATTCCAATATCTTGATGATTTTTATAAAACTCATGGAATCATTCATGAAAAAAGCGCACCTTATTCTCCTGAAATGAATGGCAAAATTTGAAAGAAAAAATAGAACTTTCTTGAATCAGTTGTTGCAATTTTATTAAACTCTGGTGTTACTTCCCATTGGTGGGGAGAAATTTTATTAACTGTTTGCTATGTGCTAAATAGAGTGCCTAAATCTACAAATAAAATTTCACCATATGAAATTTTGAAAAATAAGAAACCTAATTTAACTTATTTTAAAACTTGGGGTTGTTTAGCCTATGTCAAGATCCCTGATCCTAAAAGAAATAAACTTGCTAGTAGAGCATATGAGTGTGTATTCATAGGATACTCTGTGAATAGTAAAGCTTATAAATTATATGACTTAAAAGATCATGTAGTTATAGAATCAAATGATGTTGACTTCTATGAACATAGCTTTCCCTTTAAATTTAAAAATAGTGGGGGGTCGTCTTCTAGTAGTTTACCCATAACTAGAACTAGTGAACAAAATGAAGAATTAAACATTGAAATTAGAAGAAGTAAATGAGCTCGAACCCTTAAGGATTTTGGGTCTGATTTTTATGCTTATACCTTAGAGGAAGATCCACAAACTCTTAAAGAAGCATTATCTTCTTTAGATGCCAACTTATGGGAAGAAGCCATAAATGATGAAATGGACTCACTTGAGTATAATAAGACTTGGCATTTAGTTGACTTAACTCCTGGTTGCAAAACCATTGGATGTAAATGGTTACTAAAAAAGAAATTAAAACCCGATGGTACTATTGAAAAATACAAAGCTCATCTTGTAGTTAAAGGGTATATAGGCAAAGGGAAAATGTAGATTTCTTTGATACCTTTTCACCAGTTACACAAATAACTTCCATATGTGTACTTTTCTCTCTCGCTGCTATCCATGATTTAGTAGTACATCAAATGGATGTTAAAACTGCTTTCTTAAATGGTGATTTAGAAGAAGAAATTTATATGGATCAACTTGAAGGTTTTGTTATCCGGTCGAAAAATAAAGTTTGTAAATTAGATGAATCTCTTTATGGTCTAAAACAAGCACTACTTGATGACATGAAAAATTTGATAATCTAGTTATCTCACATGGATTCAAAATAAATGAAAGTGAAAAAATGCATTTATTATAAATTAGAAGATAATATTTGCACCTTTATTATATGTTTATATGTGGATGACATGCTTATTTTTGGATCAAATATTTATGTTGTGAATAATGTGAAACGTTGTTAAGAGCTAATTTTGATATGAAAGATCTCGGAGAAGCGAGTGTAATCCTTGGTATAAAGATAACTAGGTACGAAAAGGGAATTTCTCTAGATCAATCTCACTACATTGAGAAGATCTTAAAGAAATATAATTACTTTAACTTATAAACCTGTATGTACTCCTTTATGATCCTAGTGTAAAGTTGTTTAAGAACAGGAGCGGTGTTAGACATGAGTATCTGGCATCATTGGTAGCTTACGTTAACATCTTGATTGCACTAGACGAACATAGCTTATGTTGTGGACTCATGTAGGTTTACCATGAACCTAGTGTAGAGCATTGGAATGCTATTGAAAGGGTTATGAGATACCTTAAAGAGAACTATGTACCTTGGGTTACATTATAAAAAGTTTCCGTTATTTTAGAAGGATACTGATGCAAATTGGAACACTTTATCGAGAAGACTCCAAAGCAACTGTGACTATATATTTAACATAGGTGGGTACATTTCTTGGAAATCTAAGAAACAAATAATATTGGCTTAATCTGATGGAGTGCGAAATGATATGCCCAGCCCTTTACTAGTGAAGAAGCGAAAGGCGGCTAAGTCCGTTAGTTGAGATCCCTTTGTAGGAAAGATCGATACGGCTATCTTGATCCCAGGCGATAATCTGCAGCGGCTATTGCAAAGATTCGAGCGTTACTCTGGCAAGAGGCGACAGATATGTCGTAAGCGTAATCTTGTTAGAGAATTTCTCTTTCTGAGGCTTTGTAAGAGTGGATCATGTACGTTACGATGAAAATTTAGCGGATCCTTTGACGAAAGGATTACCGAGAGAGAAGGTTTTCAAAACCTCAAAAGGAATGGGATTAATGCCACTTAGAATGAAGAGTCGAGCTTGTGATGGTAACCCAACTTATAGGCGGAGATCCTAAGAAATAAGTTCAAAGGGTAATAACAAGTCATGAAGTGATATGAGATGTATCATGCTATTTTTCAAATCCCATTCTATATTGTTAGAAGCATGAAGTCCTGAAGCGATAGAAAAGGATAAGAAATAATTTCAAAGGGTAATAACAAGTCATGAAGTGATATGAGATGTATCATGCTATTTTTCAAATCCTATTCTATATTGTTAGAAGCATGAAGTCCTGAAGCGATAGAAAAGGATGAGTTAATTGTTAAACTCTTAATGAGTTCTATACTCTATGTGGAGTGGAGTATATAGCTACAAGAGTACTCTTGATAGACTCACCTATGTGAATGTGGAAGTGTGGCAGCTTTACATTGTGAAAATTTTTGGGGCAAATTTTTCTAGAGCGTTCACTATACTGGGATACACGTGCATGACCATAAAGCACGGGCTTTTAGAACTACACCTTGGAAAGGTTGTGTGTGTAATGTTGTTAGAGATAGAGTTCAAAACTATGAGTTACTCTAGTATATTCTAAAGCATTAACACCATGCAAAGGTTCAAGTCGATAGACACCTTTGCTTATACACAATCTTATACTTTTAATTGATCAGTTGCTCGATGAAACTATATTTATATAAAATTCAAGTGGGGTATTATTGGAAAAGATGAAGTTTATAAAAAAAATTTAAAGCCTTGTCCCACATTATTTTTTTACATTATTTAAAAGAGGTATAAATAGTGAAGAGTTGGCTATTGGGATTGGGCCCAAGGGGTACCCACTTTTGTGGAAGGGGAGAGGACTAGGCAAATGTGATACCACACACACGCGCGCGCCGCCGCCACCGACCGAATGGCCGTGCCGAACCGAGTCCGAGTCCGAGCACGTGTGTGTGTGTGTGTGTGAGGTGAGGTGGCATTTCATTGTTTGGAAAAATTATTTTTTACAAAAACGTTTCCAATCAAAAAATGGTTGTTATATATATATATATATATATTTTTTTTCCTAGAAAAAACAACCGTTATTTTCTTTATCAGAATATGACCGTTAAATGGCCGTTTCTCTTCTTTATTCAGAAAAATAGTCGTTGCTCGTATTTACTCACAAAAATGTCTATTACTCGTCTTTACTCAGAAAATGGCCGTTACTTCTCATTACTCAGAATGATTGTTACGCTCTTAATTTCCAAACATTACCGTTATTATCATAATTATCACACGGTTTCTGAAACCTATAAATAGGGGCCTCAACTCTCAGTTTTAACACAACTATCTACAAACTAATCTCCCTACGAAAAAAATTCTCTCTGCAATTCTAAGTTAATTTTTTTAGTTTTCCGAGCAACAAATTTTCATGTAGCATTCCAATCTTCATCGGTGCAGTGAAATTCTGAGACAGAGATTAAGATTCTTGGTTGTTTTATCCTAAGTTGATGTTGTATGTTGCTTACCTGAAATTAAGCGATGAAAGCGTCTTAAAGAGAACGACCTAGTCCGCGACTTAACTCAAGCAATTCATACCAGGTTTTCGGTAATATTGTTTCAGTACTGTTATTAACAATCTTGTTTCAACACAGTTAATAATTTAAAGATATTAATAAAAATATATAAAATATTAAAAGTGTTTGCCATTAAATTACAATCATTAAGAGTATATATAATAAAGGATAAAAAAAATGAAATATATTTATGATAATTTTTCGAATTTTGTATGTAGTCCCACCCAACCTTGATTTAGATAATTGAGTTCTATTATGCAGTCTTTATTGAGTGTTTTGTTTTTAGTCTGAAACGGTATAAAGAGTCTTTCTTGAGTTGAAGCGTGGAAGAAGTATTTGGTGCTTGAAATTTAATGGTGTAAAGGTCATATCACGTGTGTTTTTGTTGGACTCAGTCTAGCTACGACCGGTTAGAAAGAATCACATGTAAATATTAAATAATGGAGAAATATTTGTTTAAAACCATTACATTGAAAACTAGCTACTTTAGATTTCGCAACAATTCTGCTGACTTTGAACGTTTAAATTATCAACTTATACTACAATGTTATAAACTGACACGATTTATATATTAAATATAATATTACTATTTATCTTCGTATTGTATTATCATGTGTTGTGGGTATTGGGTTATTTACTTGGTGATTTAAATTTTTAATTCCTGAAGATAAATTTTATTAGTTTTATAATTTATAAGTTAAAATTTTCAAAAATTAATTTTTTTAAAAAAATAAATAAAAATTAATTTTTTTAAAAAAATAAATAAAAATTATATATTTTATTAATAAAAAAATACCCTTCATTCCTTCTCTTTCTTTTTTCTCTTCTTTCCTCTATTCTCTCTCTTCCTCTTACTCATTCTTTCTCTTCTACTCATTTTTGTCTCTTTTAATTATTTTTATTTTTTATTATTAAAATAATGATAAGAAAAGAAGGAAAGAAACAAATTAAGAGAAATAAAGGGAGAGGGGGAAAGAGAATGAATAACGAGGGAGGGAGTGTATTATTGGTTTTTCTATTAATAAAATAAGTAATTTTTATTTTATTCCTTAAAAATATTAACTTTTAAAAATTTTAATTTAATTAATAATATTTTTATTACATGACTAAATCATATAATTACATGAATATAATCACTTTCAAATATTTATAAATAGAATATTACAGATAACTGACGGAAATTCACGTACGTTTAAATTATATTCTAATAGTATCAAAATACATTTGACCAAGGAATCACCAGAGTAAGTTGTAAAATGGGATGGTTGTGTTTATGACTATGGCCTTACGAGGATATGTTGTATATTTGCCTATTTTTAAATGGGCTTTAGAAACTCTGAAAATGTCATAGATGATTAAATCCCACAGGAAGGATGAGTACATGCACTTGTGTGTTGTGTCTTTGTAATATTGTAGATTTTTCATGATGCATATATGAATTACTTTTACTAAGAAGTAAGTAGTTGGACAGAGAAACATCAAAGAGAGAGAGAGAGAGAGAGAGAGAGATTTTGGGTAATAAATATGGAATAAATAATATTGATTTTTTTTGGGGATAAATTAAAAGACATTGATTTGGTTGTACAATCGTATGATTTGATGCTTTCAGCACACAAGTCCATGGCAGCTCCCAATCACAAGGTGGCTATCTTTTCAAAGCCATCCCTAGAATGTTCTGTTCTCCATAATTTTATGAAAGAAAATAAGAGAAATGCTTACTAATTTTTCACATTTTTATATTTTGTTTTATTTTATAATTATTTTAAAAATTAAAAAAAATAATTTAATTATTTAAATAATATTAATATGTAATAAAATTAAAAGAAACGTAAATTACACACAAACCAATTATTGTGTGTGTGCACATAATAGAACCCGCAACTAATCAATTTTACCAGGTAATAATGCCAAGTGGAGTGGTACTAAGTGGTGCCTGTGTGCGATTAAGATTCCTCTTAATATCAGACAAAATGGTATTATGCACAGTAGTTGTAGGACTCTCAAGCCCAACTCAAGTCTGAACTTTTCACATTCGTATAAATATCCATCTCAATATCCAATAAGAATAGTCGGTGAAAAATCAGGAATATCAAAACCCAATAAAAACCATGGGACAACAATCCTAAATTTCAAGTGTATAGGTGTATTATACATATAAGGAAAGCAGCACACTACTTGAGCTGTTACAACTTCAATGCAGTTAAAAAAACCTCATCAGAATTTTAGTTCAGGTGGTGGCAGATTTTTTAATGATCCTGGTTATCTGTTTGAAGGTTCAAGATTTGGGAAAGCACAACCCTAGAAAGCTCGTTTATTGCTGCTTGAACAGGAATTTCACTAGAATCCCCATTCCTTGACCACCCAGCCGTTTGTAAGTTCAATCCACTATATTCGCTTGCAACAATCTTTGTTTTTCTTGCCGTGGCAACAACTTTTTCCAGATCTAACTGAGACAATCGCCTTGGTTCCTGAAAAAGAAACATATACTAACATCAGTAACATCCAAAGACAAAGTCTAAAACATTGATTTTAATCACATTGGTGATATACTATATTTAGGAACAATTATATTTAGTTATATGTTGGAGTGGGACTGAGTAAAAGTAACTTTACAATTGAAGGATACCAACAAAGCTGTAAAAATAAAATTGGAAGAAAAACCCTTAGAAAGTGACTAGCACCATGAAGACTCAAATCTAAGCAGCAAAGATAACATTTGGCAAGGCATGAAAACTATTATTTCAAAATAACATTTAAAACCACGTAAGCACGTACTCCAAAATGGATTTCCTCCATCTATAATATAAATAATTCCAGCCATTTTCAGTATGATTTGATATATGCATTGAAGTTGAGGGAGAAAAGTTATTTAATAGATAATGCAAACAGGACAATGTATCAGATTACTCACTGGAGATCGCTTTCCCTTCTTCTCTTCATCTAGTAATTCTCTAATGGGAATATAGGCTGCTTTCTTACACAGTTCAAGAATATCTGAGCCTGTATAACCCTCACACAAGCCGGCCAGATGTTCATAATCAATGTTGTCTTCTACCCTCTCACCCTTCAAAATCACTTTTAATATCTCAGCCCTCTCCCTACAGTCAGGTATTCCAATCTCAAAAGCCTGAGGAAGACGCCTGAGTATAGCTTCATCAAGTTCTGATGGCCGATTCGTGGCAGCAAGCACCATAACCCGAGCATTGGCTATGAGAATGAAATTAAAATTGTCAAATAATCGAGCCAAACACTGCTTAGATAGAAAAACAAAAGTAACAGATATCACTTTAAATAAGATAGACACTCACGATCTGTTGTAAACCCATCCCATAAAGCCATGAACTCAGTCTTCATGTTTGTTAGTGCTTCATGATCAGAATTACGGCGCTGTCCCAAAAAACTGTCTACTTCGTCAATGAAAATGATAGCAGGCTGGAGCTTGTAAGCCAAACTAAATACAGCAGAAACTGCAGATATATATTTGCAAATTAACATTAAGGTGGCAAAGTACCGGCTAAAAAACTTATAATAGTAATAACAAAGGAAAATCAATAATCAAATTTAAACTTGACAAAACAGATTCCGGAAAAATGGCTCTAAAACAAGAGCTTAACCTTCCTTATCTTAATACAGATCATACAAAGTTACGCCTTCACCAACTACTTCATTTCAGGTTATACAAAACAACACCTAAGAATTTCACATACAACTTGTCTTTTAAACGTTATATATATACATGCCATAGATACCTCATTAGTAATTAGCAAAGTAAGAATGTGAAAATTGAAAAACCATTGAAGACAAAAGTGGGAGGCAGAAGGGCACCATAACTGGTAATAAAAATATATGCACATGTCTTATTTCAATAGGATAACGAACAATAATATTCCCATCCCAGAGAGAAGGGAAAAAATAGACAGCACTCACCCAGTTTTTGAGCATCACCAAACCATTTGCTCATAAGATTTGATACTCTCACATTAATGAAAACAGCTGCAGATTCTTTGGCAATAGCTTTTGCAAGCATGGTCTTTCCAGTACCAGGTGGTCCATACAACAAGACCCCCTTCTGTGGACCAAGAAGCTTTCCATAGGAGAACAGATCAGGTCTCCGCAGTGGAAGAATTACAAGTTCATATAAGGATTCCTTAATTGTTTCCAATCCTCCAATAGAATCAAATTCTACATCAATGTGGTCAGGGTTTATAACATCGCTGGCTATAACATCCTGTTAATGAGAGAACCATAGTAAGTACTTATTGACTATAAGATAAATGGTTGGAAGCGTTCTTAACTAGAAGGTGAAACATTCTATAATCTCTATGAAAAATTTAATTAAGTATTAAAGAAAAGTCAACAATATAGGTAGCAATAGGGAAGGAGGCACATACCCCCTCTCAATTTAAAAAATTCGTCTTTGGTTATATAAAATTTGTGTGTTTTTAATATTTTTCTTGTATATAATTTGATCTGTGCCCCCTTTGAAAATTATTTTCCTTTTAGACATGCAATGTATTATAGGTTTTGACAAGTTTTATATATAAAATTACGATATTTTCTTTTCATTTTTATTCTTATAAAGAAATTTTATATTTTTGAATGTTTATATTTAAAATTCTTAACATTTAAAATAACATCAATCACTCATTAGTAGAGTGTTAAAATGCTTAGTTTATTATCATAAATAGCCTAATTCGAATCATTTTTGCAAACTATTGCTTGGTAAAAAAAAGTTTAAAACAACAATTTTAACAATAAAATCACTTTTTTAATTTCTTCACGCTCTAATATTTTGTATTATCATTCAATTTTATCACCTATTTAATAGTAAATCCAATTATTAATTTGGCTTCTTTATTATTTTCCAATAAAATGTTAGTACAAATTTATATTTTTATACCTATATTTGTTCACAAACTCTATTCATAGATGTTTCTTCTTTTACTCTTTAACAAAAAAAAAGTTTGACTTATTATTTATTTTATATATATTTTTAATTACTACATTACTCACGCACTTGTAACTAGAACTCCAACCTTAGACCTTCTACTCATTAATTAACTACAAATAAAAAGAATCGCTAGTAGCTTACATGTGGGACCCATCTAAACGAATTTTCTGGCAACGGCACTGAGTAATAGTTAGAAATAAAATGTTTCTCTCTTCATGTATGGAGCACATAATACATATACATTAATATAGGTGCCTCTGATACAGGGTACTAATCAAACAAATACTATGGTAAAAAAACTTAAGTATGACAAAATCCTCATGAGCACTGTATTTATATGCCTACTCTTATAGGGTTAGTTTACTTTGATGACAAATTATTTTTGCTGTTTTCTTTCCCAACAGAAGTTTAGGGGTGAAAACTGCTAAAAAATGTCACGAACACCTAAAACTATGGTACTAATCAAACAAACACTATGATAAAAAAAACTTAAGTATGAAAAAATCGTCATGAGCACTATATTCATATGCCTACTCTTAAATGGTGGGGACTTCATTGGTTCACTAATGCATCAGAAGTCCATCACTCAGTGTTCGGGAAAGTCCTGACTGAGTACGATAGACAAATGCTTGGAAACTTTGTATAGGTGCAAATCAGGCATATTAGTATAATAGTATTAGAAAAAATGTATGTTCCATATTAATAAAAGACAATACAATGATATAGTTTATAAGTAATATAGGTCTCTCCAACCATTGGGTTAACCAATGAATGGGCCAATAACTATGGAATAAAAAAAGGTATGTTACAATCTGCAATAAAGGGTACTATGAAGTTGAAAAGGCATGTTACAATCTATAACAAAGAGTAATTTGCCTGAGTAAGTATGTTTTGAAGATTAAGACTCTTGGTGGGGGGAAAGCATGTTACAATCTGTAATAAAGGGTAATCTGCCAAGCTATGAGTTACAAAAGAGATAATAATAATAAAAAAATAAGATTGAAAAAAATACAAAATGTTAGGTCAAATGAAACACTTTGAGGGGAAATATTAGAGAAAATTAATGTCTCACATTGATAAAAGACAATATAATGAAAGAGTTTATAAGTGATATGGATGTCTCCACCCATTGGGTTAACTTTCAAGATTTAGTTCTTATAAACTCTTACAATTAGATGCTTTATTTTTTTTTAAATTGGTGTTCCTTTCTTCTGTCGTCAGCTATGCACTGATGAAAGTTTTTTTATGACATTTAAATGGAAGTATTTCCTTTTTGGCCATAAATAAATTGCCTAATCTTACACAGTGCAATCAGGGACATATATTTGCAACTCGCTCTTTGAGACAGACTAGTCATCTCCACTCCTTAACCCCCAACAGTACACACCCAAAGAGTGAGAGTGGGACTAAAACAAAATGCAGACACTCAAAAGACAAACTACAGCTACATATCCAAATTTTCTAGAACAGCAATTTCGAAAACCATTTCTATTAAACGAATCATCAAACTCCATTTTCCTTGGAGTGAAAACTATATAAAGTCCCCAACCGAAATCAATAAAGTTTGACAACATGGGCCCCAAGGAGAAACTAAGCCGAAAACATGTATTTCAGGGAACCAAAACCCATATATAGGGAAACAATTTTAATCTCATGATACAATATCAACGTTCAATCATTTAGCATACTATGCTACTTTATACCCTAAATCAAACGGAACCCACAAGCCAACAGAGGTAAAGAATAATACCTCGTACGAATTAGTCTGAATAAGAGGACGACCAAGGCGTTTCGAAATCTCCTTCTTGTGCTCGAGAGCCTTTTTGGAGGCCTCGCGGTTTGGGTCGAGTTGTCTGAGCCCCGCAAACAATACCAAGCAACTCAACGCTGCGCTTGCCGCGTATAACACTAGTTCTTGCAAAAACTTGGTCTCTGAACCCGCCATTTCCTTTTCTTTGATTCCTCCTCCTACCGGGGTTCAATTTTTCTGATAAGATATGCACTAAGCTATCGATATTAATTTTTTCCCCTCTTGCGAATATTTGTTGGTTATCTTCTATTCCTTTTTATCTCAAGAAAACACACTCTTCACCTTGAAATTTCATGGGAGAGTTGGATAAGAAGGAACCAGGGGACTCCAACTATAATCAAGATTATGCTCAGACATCGAACCGTCTCGTCTCTTTGGATACCGTCCCAAGCAAACCTAACCTTCTTTGGAATTAATGGGCCACCTTCAGGCCCATGCCCATTCTTTCGATAATTGTGGGCCTTTTAAATCGTAACTTTTGCTAGTAAATATTTTCCTTTTCTCTTTTTTTTTTTAACACCGTCTCCTTATTTGATCTTTCATTTTTTGTTTAGGATTTTTTATACTTATATAATCAATATTCTTATAAACAAAAAAATTATTTAACTATTTATAAAAAATATGATTATTTTAACTTAATGCAAAAAATATAAGTTGTTTTCCACGTAAAAAAAGCCTATAACATGAAAAATGAAAATACAAAGGGAGGAAGGCGCGTAGAAGTTTTTAGAAATGGACAAACCGACAAAGGCTAACAACATAAAATTTCTCCCCCATAAATTCTAAGTAAAATAAAAAATCATTAAGATAAAAAATGAAATTCATATATTTAAAATATAGTATCTAAAACAAAAATGGTTAAGGTTTATTTGATAAAATAATTCAAAAATTATTTTTTGTAAAAAATTAATCTTATAAATAAAAATAAAATTTATTCTACCAATAAAAGTAAACACATTGGTTTTAGATTTTAGAAGAAAATTTTAGTAAAGATCCACTAAAACTTGGTTAAGAATTTCAAGATATTTTACTTTAAAATTACATGATCTCAATGCTCGGATACCAGTAAAGGATTACTTAATATAATGTTAATTGTAACTTTTAATAAAATATGAAAACAATAAACATATATATCTACTGAAATTCTATTAGAGTTAGGAGATATTACTCTAATATGATAGGAATAATGAAGTTGTATCGAAATATAGAAACTAACAATTTTATTAATATGAAAACTAAGATAATGTTACAATATATTTATGTTACAAAAGAACTTCTCTTATAGAAAGCTATTACAAATTATGTTTAATATTTTCTAATATTCCTAAGGAGCTATTGAAAGCTGTTATTTATAGTGTAAGATTTTCATAGTTTAAAAGGCTTAAAATCCATCCAAATTATCTAGTTTGATGGTGATTGCATCCTTATTTTTACCACGTTCCTCTGTTATTGAAAGTGACTGATCGGGGCAAAATCGACATCGCCGATCCTGCCCGTTCATTTGGTTTTATCTATTTATAAAACTCTCGCAAGTGCACGAATCATTTCGTAGAAAATGATAAGTATACTCCTAAGGTCGATCTAAAGAAGGAATGTATGTGGTTTTTAATTTATTATTCAAACTTTTAAAAACGAAATTAAATCCTAAACATCCTGTCACGATATTTTGGTGTTTTGTGTTTTTAATCTACTTACATAAAAATAAACATAGATTCAATAAACATTTATGCAAATTTTATCATTTATAAAGGTGGAGTATTTATGGATATAATAATTAAGTTAATTATGCTTGCTCATATTAATTAGGTTATTAAAGATATGAATTGATATTTATTGATTCTCTTTTTTTATATGAATACCACCTTTGGTGAGGTTAGATATTCTTTGTTAACTAAACAAATCAATTAACACCTATGGGTGGGGTTGATAACTAATTTGGTTAATTAAATTAATTCCTTTTTCTAAGAGATTGAAAATGAACCATTTAAATGCCACCTTTGGTAGGGTTAGACAGTTTAAACTTTATTCAAGGTGTCCAAATTAAACCTAAGAATTTAGTTATCCGAGTACTAATTTTCAAGTTTTAAAACCACTACTGAAAACATGTTGTCAATACATTTTCAAATAATAATTCTTATAAAAACTTTTGAAATAGAGCTTCACTCTAACTACCGGGCGATGTACCAACAAATAAAAGAGCACTACTCTAAATTAGACCGGATAACTAAACCTTAAAATCTAATTTTCAGATTTAAGTTTGTAATGAAAAATAATATATTTCTCTCTAACATTCTTGATATAAAATCTTGAATAAAAATAAAATCAATTCATTTTAGAGATTTTTACCTATTTAATATTTCGCAAGCATAACAACGTTATTATTACATCATGTTTATAAATAGCCAACAGAGTTAAATTTAATCACAGACAAATTAAATATAACATGTAAGAATAAAGCATAAAAAATAACTATAAAGAAAATAAAATCCTTACAGAACTTCGATGCTATTCCCGTTGCTGGAAAACCTCCAAGCGGAATTTGCACTCCCATTTATTGAATCAAAAAGCTAATAAATTACAAAAACATAACTAGTTCTTCCCAAAAAGGGAAGAACTCTAAACTAAGAGAAATTAACTAAGAACAACTAGAAACTAAGAAAGAAACTAAGGAAAGCTTAAAAACTAAGAAATGAGAGAAAGAAAGAGAAGAGAAGAATGGTTTTGAGGTGTGTTTAGAAGTGAAGAGAAGGGGGGTATTTATAGGTGAAGATGGAGAGAAAAAGTAGGGGAAAAAATGTTAAAAAATTATGAAAACGCGGAGTGGTAATTGCTGACATCATAATGATGACGTCAGCATGACATGAGGCGGTTGTGCGTGAAAAATGGGGCGAAATGGGCGTCGGCATGCGCGGAGAAATGGCGCGCAGTGGCGCGCATCGGCATGTGCCGCGCGCACGAAATCGGATCGGCGCGCCGACGCGCGCGGACGCGGGGGCGTGCCGCGCGCTGGCCGGGCCGGCGCGCGCGCGGTCCGGGCGCCGGCGCGCGGGCTCAGCGGGCCATGGCGGCGCGACGGCGCGATTTTCTCCTTTTTGACATTTTTGACCTTTTTGACCCATTTTATCCAATTTTTCCATATTTATTGACCTTTCCCCATTTATTTATTAATATATTTGTGATGTATTGCTTCCAGTATTCCTCTTTGAGTCTTTAAGTTACGTTTTTAAGTCAAAATACCTGAAAAACAATAAAAATACCCGTGATTCCGAAAAAGACAAATATATATAAATATATGATAAAACATATAAATATATATATATTAATCAATTAATGTGCATAAAATCATGGTTATTTTAGTGCTTTTTGAGCACTCATCACAACCCCCAACCAGCTTCTTGCTAGTCCCTTAGCAAGAGAAGCAATAAAAACTAAAAATTAAACTATCCTAAATCACTTCCGTAGATTGACACGGTTGCATTTAGCCTATGCAACAAGCCTTTAAACCCCTAGGTTGCCCTAGTGGACGAGTTTGAGTCTCGTGAGGGTTTTCAGTAATGATACCCACAAACATTGAACTAAATGTAAAAATTAAAAGAAATAATAACAACAATCAACTTAAAAACTAAAATTACAACAAAATCAAAAATTAACGTTTAAGAATAAAAGAAAACAACATATCACAAAAATATCTCATACTTTTTAATCTCCTTTAAGATCATAATTAAAATCTCAAGCATAAGTTATTTTAATCTTTTTAAACAATCATGATTTATTATAATAATTAATCGAAAATCATTTTCATATTTCATATCAAAAATGTATCAATTTAATTTCACCCAATTTCAGTGTCATAAATCCGAATTCGCTTCGACTCTATTCCTCACAAGTCAATACTCTCAAAACACTGAATCCTATGGGTTCAAACACTCATACTAATTTATATGCGAAAGAGTTGATGTATAGAAATGAACTAATATGTTCGCATATGTATAAAGAAGAAAGGCTCAAAGTGTTATTTTGACGTTGATCTCATGGAAGGAATCAAATGTATAAATTATAAAGATATCATATATAAAAATTATTTTCATGCATAAATCAAACTCATTAAGAAAAAATTTCAAGATATATGTCTTTTACAAATGAAGAAAGTGCAATGACTTTTTAGGGAATTACTTCCTATATCTTTCTTTTGTAATTAGCCTTTATTCACAATTTTGTAGGTAATGTGGGTCATAGTATGTAGATTATACTATATATTCTTTATCTCTCTATTTTTTTTAAGATACTTTTCAATATATATCATTTTTTTAGAGAGTCAACCCATGTACAGATTGTACATTTTTTTTTTTTTAAGATTTTGGTGAGTGGTTAATTTTGTGGCTTTTTTGTTTGATCTTGGTTTAGGTAACCCCAGATATGTCTCTCTTTTTTTTGTAACAGTCATGCACGAATGAGATAAAAGCATATACTATCAATTTTTACTCAAATCATTTAATCTAAGCAAAAATAATAATAAAAAATATACGATACTCTATTAAGATGAGAAAAAATTCATACATTCAATATTAATGCCTATAGAGATCATCTAAGAATTTGAAGAAATAAGAAATGTGTTTGGAGTAGAAAAAATATATATTTCACTCTCAATAAGGGAAATTAGGCTCAAATTATATCTCACAAAGGTAGTCTCCACTAAAACAAATTCATAAACACCGATTTTGGGTTTAATATAATTTCTACATCTTATCAAGAAATACTAGTTATGACAAAAATTAACAAATTATCAAAAATAATTACATAATATTTCATGATATGTTTTCAAAAATTAATCTAACAGTACAAAAGACTTAACTATTTACTTAAATTTGATTTAAAGAAATGATAAATTTTTGGGAGAACTTTTTTTTTTTTTAATTCCAAAATTACTAAATCACACAAAACAAAAATAAAACCAAACACAAAAAATGAAGATGTGAACATAAAAAAGAAAAAATTAATAATTTCTTTTTTTTAATTTTTAAATTATTAAATCTTTTTTTTTTCTTTTCTAATTAAGCATGGTAACTTTTCACCACCCCCAACCTAGAACTTACATTGTCCTCAATGTAACAACTGTAAATTAAAGATAAAGAGAAAAGAGAAGAACGATTACCTATTTCTTGAGAATGTGTAAGTAGTAATGGAGAAATGCAGGTACATTCATCATATTCATCATTAAAGTGTATACGTATTGATTCTTTGTGAACTTCTAACAACTCAACAAATATTTTTAGTTTTAACAATTTAAAAATTATTCACATATAATTAAACTAAAATAAACAATAAAAATTAAATAAAAAAAATTACCTAAAATGATGGGTTACCTCCTATCCAGCGCTTAGTTTAACGTCTTAGCAAGACGTAACTTGGGGATTTCATTTTAAGTAAACTCAATGTCCCCTCATCAATGAGTCAATTCAACCCAACAAGTAAGACAAGATTGTCTACTTATACTTTTTTCAATCATGTCCTATGGATTTTCAATTTTTTTCTGTATTTAAAACTAAGGACATGCTTGTGAGTTTTAGATAATCCATGTCTAGGTACAAATCAAATAATTAAAGGCATCAAAACACAAGTGTACCTAGATCAAACAAAACAACTAACTCCTTAGATTGTAATTAAAACATTAAAATTTTGGAGATAGTTTCAGACTTTTTTTTTGTTTTTTTTTTGTTTTGTTTTTAACTATAATATCTAAGTTAAAATAACATAATTAGTATTAATCAAGAGTGCTCCCAGGAAAGAATGGTGGGGCAAAGGCTCCTTAAAAACCATCCTCCTAGACAGAGCAACGTTCCCAGTAAAGACTAGTGGCACAAAGGCTTCCAGGAACTAGTCTCCTAGACAGAACTCCCTTAGATCTTTACTTTTCATGCTATTAAAATTAAGTTAATTAAGTTAATAAAAAGTAGGTTAATTAAGTTAATAAAAATCTAAGTTAATTAAGTTAGTAAATTAAATTAATATAAGTTAGTAAATTAAGTTACTAAAACCTAAATTAATTAACTTAAACGAAAATTAAGATAAAAAAAATAGTTAAAAAAAGAAAAAAACAAAATTAAAAAAAAAATAAAGCAAAAATAAAATAAATTGAAAAAGTAAAAGCAAAAAAAATAAAAAGAGAAAAAAAAAGTAAATTAAAAAGTAAGCCAAAAATAAAATAAAAAAAAAAATAATTGAAAAAAATAAAAGAAAAAATAAAAAAAATTGAAAATAAAGTTTTTGATTTTTTTTCAAAAAAAAAATTTTTTATTTTTTTTATTTTTTTTATTTTTTTTATTTTTTTTTATTTTTTATTTATTTTTTTATTTATTTTTAATTTATTTTTTATTTATTTTAATTTATTTTAATTTTTTTTTAATTTTTTATTTATTTTTATTATTTATTTATTTTTATTTAATTTAAAATTTATTTACTTTTTTTTATTTTAAATTTCAAAATTCAAAATTATTTTATTATTCATGCTATAATTTTTTTTATGAAATTTAAAATTTTAATTTTTTTTTATTTATAATGAAATTGAAATTTGAATTTTTTTTTATTTTTCACAAACAACAAAAAATTTTATTTTATTTTTTTAATAAACAAAAATCACAATTATTTACAACACAAAAAGTTTTTAAAATTTTGATAAATAATTTAAAAACACTATTCCTTCCCCGGCAACGGCGCCAAAAACTTGATACCATCCCAGAACCCGCCAAAAACTTGATAGGCGTAACCGACATCGCTGATCCTGCTTGCTACTTTGGTTTTATGTATTTATAAAACTCTCGCAAGTGCACGAATCATTTCGTAGAAAATGATAAGTATACTCCCAAGGTCGATCTAAGGAAGGAATGTATGTGGTTTTTAATTTATTATTCAAACTTTTAAAAACGAAATTAAATCCTAAACATCCTGTCACGATATTTTGGTGTTTTGTGTTTTTAATCTACTTACATAAAAATAAACATAGATTCAATAAACATTTATGCAAATTTTATCATTTATAATGGTGGAGTATTTATGGATATAATAATTAAGTTAATTATGTTTGCTCATATTAATTAGGTTATTAAAGATATGAATTGATATTTATTGATTCTCTCTTTTATATGAATACCACCTTTGGTGGGGTTAGATATTGTTTGTTAACTAAACAAATCAATTAACACCTATGGGTGGGGTTGATAACTAATTTGGTTAATTAAATTAATTCTTTTTTCTAAGAGATTGAAAATGAACCATTTAAATGCCACCTTTGGTGGGGTTAGACGATTTAAACTTTATTCAAGGTGTCCAAATTAAACCTAAGAATTTAGTTATCCGAGTACTAACTTTCAAGTTTTAAAACCACTACCGAAAACATGTTGTCAATACATTTTCAAATAATAATTCTTATAAAAACTTTTGAAATAGAGCTTCACTCTAACTACCTACATGTACCAACAAATAAAAGAGCACTACTCTAAATTAGACCGGATAACTAAACCTTAAAATCTAATTTTCAGATTTAAGTTTGTAATGAAAAATAATATATTTCTCTCTAACATTCTTGATATAAAATCTTGAATAAAAATAAAATCAATTCATTTTAGAGATTTTTACCTATTTAATATTTCGCAAGCATAACAACGTTATTATTACATCATGTTTATAAATAGCCAACAGAGTTAAATTTAATCACAGACAAATTAAATATAACATGTAAGAATAAAGCATAAAAAATAACTATAAAGAAAATAAAATCCTTACAGAACTTCGATGCTATTCCCGTTGCTGGAAAACCTCCAAGCGGAATTTGCACTCCCATTTATTGAATCAAAAAGCTAATAAATTACAAAAACATAACTAGTTCTTCCCAAAAAGGAACGAACTGTAAACTAAGAGAAATTAACTAAGAACAACTAGAAACTAAGAAAGAAACTAAGGAAAGCTTAAAAACTAAGAAATGAGAGAAAGAAAGAGAAGAGAAGAATGGTTTTGAGGTGTGTTTAGAAGTGAAGAGAAGGGGGGTATTTATAGGTGAAGATGGAGAGAAAAAGTAGGGGAAAAAATGTTAAAAAATTATGAAAACGCGGAGTGGTAATTGCTGACATCATAATGATGACGTCAGCATGACATGAGGCGGTTGTGCGTGAAAAATGGGGCGAAATGGGCGTCGGCATGCGCGAGGGTACCGGGCGCGCAGTGGCACGCGATGCGCAGGGCGGCGCGCGCACGAACCTGGATCGGGCACGCGCCGATGCGCGCGGACGTGGGCTTGCGCGTGGTGGCCGTAGCGCGGTCTGGGTGTCTTGCGCGCGGGAACCTCGGCTGGGCAAAGATGGCGCGATTTTCTCCTTTTTGACCCATTTATCCAATTTTTCCATATTTCTTGACCTTTCCCCATTTATTTATTAATATATTTGTGATGTATTGCTTCCAGTATTCCTCTTTGAGTCTTTAAGTTACGTTTTTAAGCCAAAATACCTGAAAAACAATAAAAATACCCGTGATTCCGAAAAAGACAAATATATATAAATATATGATAAAACATATAAATATATATATATTAATCAATTAATGTGCATAAAATCATGGTTATTTTAGTGCTTTTTGAGCACTCATCAGTGACCTGGTTCTTATCTTGCCATTTTTGTTTGAATTCTACCACGTTTTGTACCTTTTTTTAAGTATTGAGTCTACTATGCTTCTATAGTATTTATTATATTATAGAGCTCTTCGTCGACAATACTTAATGGACTCTCGGTTTCTTAACCAATAAATTATGTCTTCAGAATAGAGTGACAGTTCACATGGCACATCTAAATTATTTTTTCTCTCAAGATTTTCCAAAATCCTCTCTCTTCTTTACCTCTTTTGTCTGTTCTTCAAACCTATTATAATTGATGGGGAGTTATGTAACAAAAACTCATTTGTGATCTATAACTATGAATGGCCTTTTATCCTCTAGTATGGATAAGATATTTTTTGTCATTTGAGATTTATGGATGAAGTTTTGCATCCAATACTTTTTTGTACTCATTATTTGAATTAAATCTTTAGAGTCACTAAGGGGTTCTAGTTTGAATTCATTTTCTTCGGTTGTTGTTAACCACTATATTTGATAAGGTTGAAAGAATTTTTTTTTTCCACCATCTAATTGTGTTTGCAATCCAAAATGTCAAATATCTAAACCATTTATAATTTGTTTTTGTATAATGATAGACCATAGATTTGATCATCATTGAAAATTATGTCATTTTCATCATGTTAAGACTTTGAAAAATTACTTGATTAACAATTCCTCGATCAATAGCGTTAATTTAGGAAATCTAAAAATTGGGTTAATTGATGACCTATTTTTTGAAGCATTTCCTTTATTTTATTTTTATGATCTTCAACTCTATTTTTGATATATTTCTTTATATTCAGATCCTAATAATGCTTTAACTTTTTCAAATAAACAGATCCTTTTGATTTTTTCAAAAATTAGATCAAGAAATTCATTTTTAATTATATCTGATAATTGAAGAAAATTTGTTATTTTCTCAAAATCAATATCATCATCCCAATTTTTCTATTTAATAATTTGAAAACAAAGTTCTTCAAGATTAGATAGTGTAATTGTTTCTTCACCTTTTTGTTTTTTTACTAATTGAATCATATGTTGTCAAAATTATTTTCTGTATAAATCACTTGAAATATGGGTTTCTATACTCCATGAAGTTCCTCATAGACATTATTTGGAACACTATTTTTTAAAAAAAATTATGTCTTGTTTAGACATAAGATGAGCAAAATTAAATTCTACTTGATATGTTTCAAAAGTTTGTTTAGCTTCTTCAAACGAGTTATATGCTTGATAAAAAAAATTACTTTATTTATTTGGTAATGACAAACATTCTAAGAAGTACATATCTTAGGGTGATTCCCTCTAAATACGACATAATATTTTCTTTTTTGAACATTTATTTGTTCCACCATTTTTGCAAAAATATAGATTTACAATCAAACTTAGTAAAAATTTTGGCTCATTTAGTTTGATTAACTAACACATCTTTTCTAGGAGTAAAATATTCATTAAAATCTAAATGCTCATTTAACCTTTTATAATTAATAACCAATCGGGCTTTTTCACTTTTTATTTCACTATGGTTTCTTACCATGAAAATTGGACTGTAATTTGGACTTTTTTATTTCTTCGATTAATTTTTTGTCTAATAATTCATTTATTTGAATATCAAATTCATCTATATACTGTCTAGTATAGATTATTGGTTTAACTCGAATAATTACATTGGGGTCACGTAATTTTAAAATACTCTTAAAAAAGTTTTAATGGTTGATGGATTATATAACAAATGAGTTTCTTCTAATTGGTTAATGAATAATGTATTATTCAAAAAAAAAATTAGACATTGTTGAATAATTACATTATCTTATGGACGTATAAATTTTATATTATTCATGTTAAGTAGTTGGTTAAAAAGATTTGAAAAATATCAAGTGATTAATCAAAGTCACTTAGAAAGAAACTTGATGCTCTAGAATTTAACATGGAAAAATTGAACACCAATTAACACATATACAGTAAATTGAAAATCTTGATCTTAAATTAGAAACTAAAAACAAGATTGACTCGTTACTTGAAAAAATTGATGAAAACATAAATTATCAACATGATATAGATAGTCTTGGAAGTAATAAACCTTCAAGATTTTTTTATGGAACTAAAGAACATAAAACTTTTCACACTAATAAATATAATGAAACATAATATAATAATGTTATTGAATTTTTTTATTATTGAAGACATTTTTATAAAGATCCAACACTAGGAATAAAAAAAAGACAACAATTACTAAAACAAATTCAAAGAACCTATCTTGAAAATGAATCTTTATTGTTACACATTGATTATCAAATTATTGCATTATTCTTTGATGATGAACTCACATCTAACTCTGAATCTGAATCTAATACTCCATATGCATCCAATATGGTGAGTGATTAAGAAACTGAATAAAAATCTTCAGATACTCATAAAAAGAAAAAATCTAAAGAACCATTAAAGTAATTCATAAACCTGGAAGAATTTGAAGAATATCTATAAAGAACTCATGATGAAGATTATATTGATGTAAATGAACCTTCACCTAGTGGAACAAAACCAGAAGATGAACCAACTCCATCTTATACTAGGAGAGATGATTTAGGTAAACAATCAATATCAAAGCATGATATTTATTTAAATCTTACTAATGTATCATTTAAAAATATAAAAAAAACTATAGAAGAATGGACATAATACATGTCCTTTATTCTACTTAATTATAGAAGTACTTGGACAAAATAAAAATTCCTATATTATATTGGACAAAACTTTACAAGGTGACGATGCTCTACAATGGTTAAAACAATGGGAAAAATCCTAGGAGGTAGAGAGCAAAAAACGCTGTTACTATCAAACTTTCTCAGACATAATGATATACTAAGAGAATTCACTAAAATAATTAAATAAAATTTGATAGAAGATGCCTCAGAACCAATCATTCAAGAAGATACTAACAGTGGTCTAGCAAAAATAAAATTATGTAATATTTTCCAAATTAAAGAATATGTAAATTTATTTAATAAGTATTATTTTCTTGTGGAACCCCTCAAAATATATATTTGTTAGATCAATTTTTTCATAAATTATCAAACTATTGGGATGAATTAGCCATTAAAAGATATCCAAAATGACTAAAAACTAAATAAAGTAGAAAGTTTAGGTTTTAGGATTAACTATGTCCTTAGATTAACAAATGAACAATGCATATCAGTTAAAGAAAAAAAAACAAATTAAAGTCCAAATCAGTAATATAAAATATAGACAAAAATGTTGTGATAGAATCTTAAAATAAGATTTGAAGATAAGATGTCTTGTATCAGGAAATAAAAAACCCTATAAGAAAAGAAAATTCAAGTGAAAAGCTTGGAAGAAAAGAATAAACTTTTCTAAAAGGAAAAAATATATTTGAAAATAAAAACCTAAATCAAAAACATATTCAAAAAGAAAATACAAATGTTATATTTGTAATTAAGAATATCTTTATGCACGAGAATGTCCCGAAAAAGGAAAAAAGTGTAAAAAAAGATGATTAAAACCTTAGAAACAAATGAACTAGAAATTCTATACGGAGAAGAAATTTATGATATAAAAAAATAATATATGAAGTAGAAAGTGAAAAAGAATCTTCCGAAGAAGAAACTAAGATAATATTTATGATGAAAGAACAATCAAGTTTTACGATAAAAATAAATAAAGCTCCTATTAAAAAATTACAAAATATAAAATTAAAAGATACAATAAGAAAAGAATTAACTTATACTCAAGAACAACTTGCAGAAATAAAACAAAAGGTTAAAAAGAATATATTTATAAAATGTGTAAATTTAAAATTTTTCCAATAAGAGTTTTTGAACAATTTGTTGGAAACTTTAATGCTAAATGTAAAGAAGATGGAACAAGAAAATACAGCATTTTGTTAAAAGCTTTGTAGAATTATTTGAACCAATTCATTATGAAACAAAAATTCAACCACGATTTATTAATTGGAAAGACTTAAAAATACCAAAAAAAATGGTTATTTACAAATCTCATAAATCCCAAATACAAAAATCCTTCAACAATAGAAATGTAGGTATCAAAAAACAAGTATCTTTTGGGAAAAAAATTCAATCAACAAAGATCGGCAAACCTCATACCCTCAACAGGCTTGGGAAAACTTTTAACAGAAGGAAAGAATTAGTGAATCATCTTCTAAACCTAAAGATAATAATAAAATCATTCCTTTTAAAAATATTCAAGTTCCAATATTACTTGGAATGTAACTAACCAAAAAGAAGAAATCCTTCAAGCACAAATTTATCATATCCAAATAGGTAAAGAAGAAATAATCTTCTCACCAAGCTATGATAAAAAAATGTTATAATTATGTTTTAGATTATTTAATTTTGTAGGTTATAAACCATATAGTTTATGCATTTTAATTGATACAGGAGCAACAATATGTTCTTGTAAATCTAATACAATACCTTAAGAAAAAATGATACTTACAAAAAATCCTATTCTAGTTAGAAGAATAGAAGGACAAGAAACCATTATTTAATATAAAGCTAAAATGATAGCTATTTGGTTTAATAAGAAAAAATTTATTATTCCTAAAATATTATGTTTTCTTAATGTGCATGGAGATTTTGTCATAAGAAAATTTTTTATAACTAATTATTATCTAATAAAAATAAATCATAATTTTATATCTTTTACTTTAGCTAAAGAATTTATAGAAATTTTACTTTTATAACAACATAAGTATGAGTGTGATAAATAATTTGCACCAAGAACACGTAGTGCTCATACATTATTCATCAATTAATTAGAAGAAAATCATTGGTTATATAAAATTTTGAAAAAAAAATTAGTGAAGACCCACTAAAATTTTGGTCAAGAAATCCAAGATATTGTACTTTAAAATTACATGATCCCAATGTAATTATTCGAGTTAAACCGATAATATATACAAGACATGATATAGATGAATTTGATATTCAAATAAATAAATTATTAGATAAAAAATTAATCAAATAAATAAAATATCCACATTCTAGTCCATCTTTCATGGTAAGAAACTATAGTGAAATAAAAAGGAGAAAAGCTCAAATAGTCATTAATTATAAAAGGTTAAATGAGAATTTAGAGTTTGATGGATACTTTATTCTTAGAAAAGATGTGTTAATTAATCAAACTAAAGAAGCCAGAAAATTTAGTAAGTTTGATTATAAATTTGGATTTTGAAAAATCAAATTAACATAAAAGTCAAAACCATTGACAACCTTTAGCACACCAAAAAGACATTATCAATTGAATGTAATGTCTTTTGGATTAAATATAGCCCCACAAATCTACCAAAGATGGATGGATAACATATTTAAAGACTTTAAAGAATTTTGTATGATATATATTGATGACATTCTTGTTTTTTCTAAAATAGTATAAGAACACAAAAAACATTAAAAACTATTATGTGAAAAATTTCAAAAATATAGAATAATTCTATCTCCAAAGAAAATAAGTAGAAAAAACATCTATTGAATTTTTAGGAATAGTTTTAAATTAATCAGGAATAAAAATTCAAGAACATATTATATCAAAAATAAGAGAATTTTCAGAAGAAATTAGTGACAAAATAACAACTACAAGGATTATTAGGAATTTTTAATTATGGAATGAGTTTTGTATAAAACTTATCTCAGAAAAGAGATTCATTTTATCAATAAATTACAAAAAAATTATAAATTCTCATGGAATGAAGAATATAAACAAATCTTAAAGGAAATAAAAGAACAAATACAACATATTCCATAATTTTATTTTCCTAAATCAGGTGATAAACTAATCTTAGAAACAGATACTTCATAATTTTGCTAGGGATGTGTGTTAAAAGCTATACCATCAAAGAAGTGGGAGGAAAAAGAGTTGTCAAGTCATGTAAGTGGTATCAGAGCTAGAAAAGCTCCTATATCTAAAAAACTTCAAAAAGAAGAATTAATTTATGGACTACATTATATTTGAAAAAGAATTATTAGCAATAAAACTTGTAATTAAAAGATTTCATATTTATTATTAGAACTGATAATCAAGCAGTTAAAGATTTCCTTTGTAGCAAAATAAATAATCCTGAAGGAAGAAGATTAACATGGTACAATCAAATTACCACATATATTTTTGAAGTCGAACATTTAAAATGTACTAACAATTTTATTGCAGATTATCTTAGTAGAAATATTTTATGAAGACCATTAAGTAGATGGAAATTTTATTTTACAGATGGAAAAACTTCCAGGAGATTGGATTATCATTGCTAAGAAGGCAAAAATGGTGGAACAAACAAATGTTAAAAAACAAAATATTATGTCGTATTTGGAGGGAATCACCTTGGGATATATACTTCTTAGAATGCTTGTCATTACCAAATAAATAAATTAAAAAATGCTTGTTATCAAGCATATAATTTATTTGAAGAAGCTAAACAAGCTTTTGAAACATATCAAGTAGAATTCAATCTTGCTCATCTTATGTCTAAATAAGACAATTTTTTTTATAAAAATGGTGTTCCAAATAACGTATATGAGGAACTTCATAGAGTATGAAAAACCCATATTTAAGGTGATTTACACAAAAAATAATTTTGATAAAATATGACTCAATTAGTAGAAAAAAATAGCTGAAGAAACAACTACACTATTTAATCTTAAAGAACTCTTTTTTCAAATTATTAAACAAAAAAATTGGGATGATAATATTGATTTTGAAAAAATAACAAATTTTCTTCAATTATCATATATAATTAATAGTGAATTTCTTGATCCAACTTTTGAAAAAATCAAAAGGATTTGTCTATTTGAAAAAGCTAAAGCATTATTAGGATCTAGATATAAAGAAATATATGAGAGTATAAAAAATAGAGTTAAAGATCATAAAAATAAAATAAAAGAAATGTTTCAAAGAAATAGGTCATCAATTAACTTAATTGATGGATTTCTTAAATCAACACTACTTATTAATCATGATGTATGTCATATTGAAGATATTTATTGGGGAATTGCTAATCATAATTTTTTAAAGTCTTAACATGATGGAATTAATACAATTTCCAATGATGACCAAATCTATGGTCTATCATTATACAAAAAAATTATGAATGGTCTAGATATTTGAAATTTTGGATTGCAAGCACAATTGGATTGCGAGAAAGAGAAAAATTCTTCAGCCTTACCAAATATGGTGGTTAAAATCAACTTAAGAAAATGAATTCGAACTAGCTAGAACCCATTAATGACTCCCCATCAATTATGATAGGTCTAAAGAACAGATAAAAGAGGCAGAGAGGAGACAGGATTTTGGAAAATCTTGCCATAAAAAATAATTTAGATGTACCATGTGAACTGTCACTCTATGTTGAAGACATGGAATTTATTGGTTAAAAAACCCAAAGTCTACTAACGAAGAGCTCCATAATATAATAAATAATGTGGAAGTATAGTTGGCCCAATACATATAAAAAGGTAGAAAATGTGGCAAAATTCAAGTAAAAATGGAAAGGTAAGAACCAGGTCACTTTCAATAACAGAGGAACGTGGTAAAGATAAGGATGCAATCACCATTTAGCTAAAGAATTCAGATGGATTTGAAGCACTCTAAAATTCAAAAATCTTACACTATAAATAGTAGCCTTTAATAGTTCATTAGGAACATAAAAAAAATACAAAACATCCTTTGTAATAGCTTTTTATAAGAAAAGTTCTCTTTGTAACATAGCTCTATTGTAATATTAGCTCAGTTTGCATATCAATAAAAAAGTTAGTTTCTATATTTCGATGCAACTTCTTTATTCCTATGATATTAGAGTAATATCTCCTAAATCTAATAGAATTCTAGTAGATGTTTATGTTTACTGTCCCATGCCTTATTAAAAGTTACAATTAACATTATATTAGGTAATCTTGTATTGGTATCAGAGCCAAGAATCATCTGGTTACATTATAAATGAACTTACAAACTATATTATATTGTTGTTCTGGTTCATAGGTTATTGAAAAACCCATACACCTATTACTATTTCAATGCCTATACTTTCCCATCTTTAACCCTTATTAATGTAGTTATTAGGGAAAACTTTATGTTTTAGGTACCATCAAAAACTTTACAAATAATGAACATCAATTTAATATAGAGTGTATTAGTTATTGGATACAAAAAGAACCATATAAATTTAGATATATATTCCATATAGATAAAAAATCAGAAATCAATATGAGTATTATTAGTGGAGGTATAAATTTTATATAAGACATTTTAGATAGTTGGTTAAAAAGACTAGAAAAATATAAAGTGATTAATCAAAATCACTTAGAAAAGAAACTTAATGCTCTAGAATTTAACATGGGAAAATTGAAAACCACAATAACCATATATAATAAATTGAAAATCTTAATCTTAAATTAGAAAGTAAAAACAAGATTGAATCATTACTTGACAAAATAGATGAAAACATAAATTATCAACATGGTATGAATAGTCTTGGAAGTAATACACCTCCAAGATTTTTTTATTGAAATGACGAACTTAAAACTTTTCATACTCGTAAGTATATTGAAACATAATATAATAATTGTTGAAATTCTTGATTATTAGAGACATCTTTATAAAGATTCAAAGCTAGAAATAGAAGAGAGACAATGATTACTAAAACAAATTGAAGAAACCTATCTTGAATATGAATCTTTATTGTCACACTTTGGTTAGCAAATTAACTTATTATCCTATGATGATGAACCCACATCTAACTCTAAATATGAATCTGATGCTCCATACTTAGCCAACGTGGGGAGTGATCAAGAAACTGAATCTAAAAAATCTTTAGATACTTATAAAAAGAGAAAACCTAAAGAACCATTAAAAGAATTCTTAAACCAAGAAGAATTTGAAGAATATCTAAAAATAACTCAAGATGAAGACTATATTGATGTAAATGAAGCTTCACCTAGGTGAACAAAACCAGATGATGATTCGATTTCTTTTTATACTAGGAGAGATGATTTAAGTAATCAACCAATATCACAACATGATACTTATTTAAATCTTACTAATATACCATTTAAAGATCAAGAAAAAATTATAGAAGATGGGTATAATCCATGTCCTTTATTCTACTTAACTATAGAAGTACTTGGACAAAAGAAAAATTCTTGGATTATATTGGAGGAACTTTACAAGGTGATGCTCTGCAATAGTTAAAACAATAGGAAAACATCCTAAGAAGCAGAGAGCAAAAAACACTCCTATTATCAAACTTTCTTAGACATGATGATATATACTAGGAGAATTCACTAAAATAATTCAAACAAATTTAATAGAACATGCAGGCGAACCAATAATTCAAGAAGGTGCTAACTATGCTCTATCAAAATAAGAATTATGTAATATATTTCAATTTGAAGAATATGTAAAAGAATTTTAAAAATATTATTTTCTTATGGAACCCTTTCATATATTACTAAACCCTTGGGACGAATTATCAATTAAAAGATATCCATAATGGCTAAAAAAGCAAAATAAAGCAGATAGTTTAGGTTTTAGGATTAACTATGTCCTTAGATTAATAAATAAACAAATGTATATCAATTAAAGAAAAAAAGCAAGTTAAAATCTAAATTAGTAATATAAAATATAGAAAACAATGTTGTGATAGAATCTTAAAATAAGATTTGAAGATAGGACGCCTTAAACCAGGAAATAAGAAACCCTATAGGAAAAGATATATTTGAAAACAAAAACCTAAATCAAAAACATATGTAAAAAGAAAATTAAAATGTTATATTTGTAATAAAGAAAGTCATTATGCACCAGAATATCCCAAAAAAGAGAAAAAGTGCAAAAAAGATGCTTAAAACCTTAGAAACAAATAAATTAAAAATTCTATACGGAGAAGAAATTTCTGATATAGAAAAAATAATATATAAAGTAGAAAGTAATAAAGAATCTTTTGAGGAAGAAACATAGATAATATTTATGATGAAAGAACAATTAAGTTCTACGATAAAAATAAATGAAGCTCCTATTGAAGAACTACAAAATATAAAATTAAAAGATATAATAGGAGAAGAACTAACTTGTACTCAAAAACAACTTGAAGAAATAGAACATATAAAACAAAAAGTTAAAAAAGAAGATATCTATAAAATGTTTAAATTTAAAAATTTTTCCAATATGATTTTTTGAATAATTTGTTGGAAAGTCTGATGCTAAATGTATAGAAGATGAAACAACTGAAATACATTTTTTGATAAAAAGAAGATACAAAAGATGGAAGAAAAAATATCCAAAAATCAAAAATATTCATATAGGTCTAATATGGATTTCAATTACAGGCTTATTTTGACAAGGATTAGAAACTGATTTACTTTCGATAATTTTATATGGAAGAATAAAAGATTCATTACAATCAATAATAGGTGTTTTCCAATCAAATTTGTTTAATTGAATTGTTTGGTTTTAACATAAGAAGTTGATAAAAGTTTTGTAGAACTATTTGAACCAACACCTTATGAAACAAAAATTTAACCACGACTTGTTAATTGGAAAGACTTAGAAATACCAAAAAATTGGTTATTTACAAATCTCATAAATAATACCAAATACAAAAATTCTTCAATAATAGAAATGTAGGTTCCAGGAAATCAAGCCTGAACAGGCTTGGGAAAACTTTAAACAGAAGGAAAGAATCAATGAATCATCTTTTAAACCTAAAGATAATAATAAAATCATTGCTATTAAAAATGTTCAAGTTCCAATATTACTTGGAACGTAACTAACCAAAAAGAAGAAATCTTTCAGGAAAAAATTTATCATATCAAAATAGATAAAGAAATAATATTCTCACCAAGTTATGGTAAAAAAATGTTATAATTATGTTTTAGGTTAATTTAATTTTGCAGGTTATTAACCATATAACTTATGCACTTTAATTGATATAAGAGCAATAGTATGTTCTTGTACACCTAATGCAATACCTTCGAAAAGATTGATACTTATGAAAAATTCTATTCTAGTTAGAGGAATAGAAGGAAAAGAAATCATTATTCAATATAAAGCTAAAAAGATAACTATTTGGTTTAATGAGAAAAAATTTATTATTCGTAAAATATTATATTTTCTAAATATACATGGAGATTTTGTCATAAGAAATAATTTTTTGACTAATTATTATCCAATAAAAATAAATTATAATTCTATATTTTTTACTTTAGATAAATAATTTATAGAAATTTTATTTTTATAACAACATAAGTATAAGTATGATAAAAAATTTGCATCAAGCATGCGTGGTGACCCCAGTGTAATTTTTAAGTCATTATTAAATTTCTCAAAAAAATTTAAAAATTTAAAAATCATATGAACTGAAAAACACAAAATTAAAAATATTTAATAAATGTTTTCACTTTTTTTTAGAATAAGGAAAGAAAATTTTCGAAAAAAGCTTACAATAACACCACACTACCCGAGCTTATAGTATGTTGTTTTTGAACATTTGTTTTATTGGTACTATTAATTTTTATTCTTAATTTATTTTTATTTTAATAGGTAGTAATATTATTAGAGTATAAATTATTGTTGTTTGATAAAAGTCAAATTATTGCATTTTTGTTATGATTTAAATGTTGATATTTGTGTGAAAATTGTGTTTATTTGATTATTTAATCCACAAATGTCATTTCACGGGTATTTCGTGTTTAAAGTGCAATTTCAGGTAAAATCATAATTTTGGAGAAGTTTGGGACAAATTTCAATGAACGGGATTGAGTGCAAATAAAAAGAAAACAAAATTTCAAAATTTGGAATTTCGCCGCCGGCGAGAATATTCTCGCTGCCGATGAAAACCTTACGGAGAATACGTTGAAAATCATGCAGGGAGCACGGATTTTAGCAAAGCAATCTCGCCGCCGGCCAAAGAAATCTCGCCGTCGGCCAATGTAATCTCGCCATCGGCCAATGCAATCTCACCGCCGGCGAAAATCTTCCCGAGAGCACAAAATTTGGCAAATTCATCTCGCCACCGGCCAAATTTATCTCGCCGCCGGCCAAATGCATCTAGCCGCCGGCCAAAAACGAAAACCCAAAAAAATTTATTTTCAAGAAATCTCGCCGCGGCGAGAATAATGTCGCCGCTGACGAGTTTCGTCCGAAAACAGATTTTTTTGGTTGTTTTGTTCCAAAATTGCCCCCCAAACCCTAGATCTATATATACAATATGATGGAGAAAGAGGGGGACGGCAGAGAGAACAGATCTGAGTCATTTTTGGAGGAGAAAAGACAATTTTGGAGAGAAAGTTTGGAGAAGCTTGAAGGATCATCACCATTGTTGCTACCAAGTCTTCATCTTCAAGAGTTTTTCATCTCTTCTCCTTAGCCTTCATATTCTGCATTTTATTCAGATTTGTTATTCATGAATTCAATTGAAATAATGGTTGTTCTTATTTTCGTTATGAACTAATTCATTTTTGCTAAGGCTATGATGTAGTTAAATCAAGGAAATCTGATTTCTTTTGTTATTGTTATATGAATTCATTATTTTCAAGTTGAGTATTTATTTCCATGCTTAATGCTTTTAAATTTCTGATCAAGATTTAGATGATTTGTTGCATTATATTGAGACCGAGAGGAGATGTGTAATGAATGCTTCTTGTGATAAATATCGTATGTTGAATGCGAGTTTGACACCTAATGCATGATGTATGTGGTTATTCTAGAAATTCCATAAATCGTAATGTGCTTATTTGTGATTAAATCTTCATAGAAATATAGTTGGTTTTCATAGATAAGTAATTCTAATATAACTTGAGAGAGAGTATTAGATAAGTTTGGGTTTTTCAACCATCACTTTTAGCTTTGATTCTCATATAACATGACTTGAAATCGGATTGAATTGATTTAGCGAAATCAAATGCCTTAGCGTTTTTAATCATTTGTGAACAACATTAAATTTTGTTATTTACGTTTAGTTTTATGTTAATTTGCTTTTAAAACAATTTCAACAATTCAGTTTTCAAATAAAATTAGGGTTAGTCAATTTCGGTACTTAGTAACGCCATTCCTTGTGGGTTCGATATCCGTACTTTTGTACACTTTATTACTTGAACGATTCATACACTTACGAAAATAAGCATCATTGTTCTATAAAAATAATTCATTAATGATATTTTATTCAATAGGAATGGAATTAAAGTATAACTGATTGATTGAATCATTGACCATTATAAATTTTGAGTGGACCTATCATGAGATCAAAGATAAAAAAATTTAAGGAACTGTTGAATGGTTTATTCAAGAGCTAAATCATGATGAAAAGGTGTCACAAATGGAGCACAAGGCATGACATGAACCAATCAATGAAATAAGAGCGATTATAGAAATTAAAGGCACGTCACAACATGAGTTATAATCTATTGCAGAATTGAGTTCTCTGGTGGAATTTGGTTCCCAATCAATATTTCACTCTGAAGCATGAGGTTCTCTGGATATTTGTGATTTTTCAATTTTTTAGACCACGCCGCAGCATAATATAATATTCTTCGCGGCATGCACACTTAATTTCGCATTTCACGTGCTTTAACCTATTCAAAATGATGTTATTTTTTTACTTTATTCATTTAGGTTTTTTACATTATTTTTAATCCTTTATAACATATAGCTCTCAACTATTGTAATTCAATTAAGATTTTATAATACTTTTGATTTATATCAAAGTTAAAAGCTCTAAGTCTTATTTGTTCCATTGCAAACCAACTTATTAAGGGATTTGCACATTCTATTATCATTGGATCTTTGATAAGCAATATCTTTAGAGTCAAGATGAGTGCTATAATATGAGTATTATCTTTCTGTGATCAATTTTAATTTATCATTGGATCTTTGGTTGTTTTTCATGGAGTTCTTAAACCGGTTCCTATTTGTAGGTTTCAAGGTTTAAGTTCACGGATTTGCATTATTTGGTATCAAAGCATAGGTTCTAATTTCATATTCTCATTTTTATTTATTTTTGTTCTTTAATTTTGGTGTTCTTGATTTTTCTAAAAGTTTTGTGTCAATTTTCATCCTTTTATGTTATTGATTGTTAACAGATCTATAAAAAAAGATCTAAAATACTTGAAAAACAAGAATAGATCTACAAAAAAGAAAAGAAAAGAAAGATTCGATATATACAAAAAGAAAGAAAAGAAAGATCTAAATTCAAGAAACAAAAATATGATATAACCAAAAAAAAATTCAGAATTTTGTTCCAAGATTTCTACTTTGTTATTTATTTCATTATTCTTGTCCTAATTTCTTAACAATTAGTACAATTGTGTTTTTTCTCTCCATTCTTGAGTCAAAAGAAAAAAAAGGGAAAAAAGAAAATTCTTGTATGTTCTAACTTTAAGAGTCTAAACCCTTCTATCAAAATTTCGTAAAAAATCGTTCTATAATGCCTTGACTTAATTGGCTATTTTAGACTACCACTAGTGATAGTTGAGTTATATTGTTTGGAATTCCTTAATGGTTTGGTTTGTTTAACAGCTAAAAATGCTTGAGTAATCAAGTTGAGTGATAAAGATGAGAGGTGAAGGTGGAAGGATTTAATTCTTATTACTAATACCTTTTGTTTGTGTTAGTTGTTACCCAATATCAATCAAGAACAAATAGACCAGTCCAAAAGGAAGATAGGATGTAATCATGTTGCAGGTTCTGCAATAGTCATTTGATTGAATAAGTGTAGTAATGGTAAATATAAATGACATAATGAGAAGGCAAAAGGCTATAATAGCCACCTTGCAATAGGGAGGACTACAAAAAGTTTCAAATATTAGAGGGCTAGATAGACAAGTCATGTAGAGGAAGATTATGAATATGGTAATTGGGAGGATGTTGGAGACTTTAAGGAAGAAAAAGATAGGGTACCCACTAGAGGTCATAATGGAAATAGGGAAGGTAGGAATGGAATATGAGGTTTATGGAGACCACCACCTTGGCCATATGATGATGTTGATTGAAACTTAAGGAGTATCAAAATGAAAATGCCACCTTTCAAGAAAAGAATGACTCTAAATTATACCTAGAATGTGAGAAAAAGATGGAACACATCTTTGAGTGCCATAGCTAAGCTAAAGAGTAAAAGGTAAAAATTGTTGTTATTGAATTTACTTATTATTTCCTAAATTGTTAGGGTCAATTAGTAATTGGTATAAGAAAAATCATGAAATATCAACTAAAAATTGGAAAGACATGAAGGGTATCATGATAAAAATGTTTGTTCCTAGTTATTACTATAGGTAATTATACCAAAAATTGTAAAAGCTTGATTAAGGATTTAAGATAGTAGATGATTATTATAAGGAAATGGAGGTTGAAATGAAAAGGGTTAATATAGAGGAGGATAGGAAAGCCACAATGGCTCTACATCTTCTCGAATTCTTCACATGTGATTGTCTTTACATCTCTTCCTCTGTTGATAGAGTCCCACCAATAATCAGTTTCTCCTGCTAGTTTGTACCCAGGTAAACCAACTCTAAAATGTGCAAGGAAATTTAGGGCATCCATTTTGTTATTAATTTCTCGAATCCATCCTTTAACAACGTCGGGATTAGAGATACCATCAAAAAGTGACAGCCTCATCTTTTCAAATTCTTTGAAATAATAAGCTCTATCTCTTTCCTCGTGTTCTCCATCCCGAGTAATTAACCTTTGCAATGCATGCAAGAGACCAAAATTTTCACCTATGTCTTGTGCAGGTTGCTCTCAAGCTTTCCATACGGCTAGGTTCTTAATCACTTTTCTTTTTCGAGGCATGTTGAGTCAAAAATGGTTGAAAAATATTTTTAAAGATTATGAATGAATATTATTCATAGGAGATCAGAACCTTACTCTAATACTAAACTATCACACCACAAAAATTGGATACGTGAGATAAAAAAAGGGTAAAATTTTAAATTATAATTAAAAAATTCAAAAAATCTCTTTACTTTTTGTACATTAATAATATAAAACATAAATCAAAGTAGCAATGAACTTAATACTAATATATAAGTAATATCATAATTTATACACACACAAAAATTGAAAATAAAGACCACGTACAAGTTAGTAAAAACAATTATAAACAAAATAAGTTAATACACATAAATATTAAACCCTAGTTAATTAAGAGAAAAATAAAATGATAAAATAAAAGAATTAGTAAATAAATAAAATTAGAATTTAAAATAAAAGAAAAACAATGGTTTCAAAAATTAAATAAATGAAGGAAAATTAAATTTAAAATTTTCAATATAAAATAAAAGAAAACAAAGTTTAGAAAATATTTTTTTTGAAAATTTAAAATTTAAAATATCTAAAGTTAATTAATACCTTAGATATTTTAAGATTTTAAATAAAAATTACAATATTTATAACATAATTTCTTTTAAGATTATGATAATAAAAATTTTAAAATAATATTTTCCTCCAACAACAGAGCCAAAAGCTTAATGCTCGAGTTTTTGTATTTATAAAATAACTTGCAAGTGCACAAATAACTTTGTAAGAAATTATAAGTGCGCTTCTAAGGTTGATCTAAAAAAATCATATGGTTTTTAAATAATTTGATAAATACTTAAAATAAAAATTAAGGCTAAACATTCTATTGAAGTAATAAAAGATAAAAGATAGATAGGTTTACACAAATAAGACAGACATGTAATTCTTTTATCTATTGAGAATTAGTAAGATATTTAGATAATTGATTATATTTGATAAAATTAATTATATTAATGAAATATAAACATAGATTATTGATTCTTTCTTATATGTATAAATAACATCTTTGGTGGATTGTTATTTTTTTATTAATTAAATTTAATCTTTTCACCTTCAGTCGTGCTGATAATTTTAAGTATAATTTAATTATGCGTATCTTTTAAGAAATTAACAAACCATTTAACTTGTCACCTTCGATCGGACCGACAATTTTAAATTTCTATTCAAATTGTCTAAATTGGATTGTAGATTCATGAATCTTAAACCTAACTTTAGATTTTAAATATATTACAAAAATATGTTCTAATTATTTTTCAATAAAAAATATTATAAAAAATCTTTAAAATAGAGTATGAATCTAAATAAAAATCTAGATAATTGCATCTAACCTCTTAAGGTATCACTCCAAATCGGATTTAGATTCATGTTTCTAAAATCCAATTTTATATTAAATCTATTATTAAAAATATGTAGTCAATATATTTTTCGATAATAAATTTTATAAAAATTATTGAAGAAAAAATAATCTATGTTTAATGATTATTAAAAATATTCACCTATTTTAATATTACACAAACATAATAACATAATTAAAATTTCATTATTATAATTAGCTAGATATGCTAAATTTAATAAAGAATCAATATATTGAATATAAAATCTAGAAAGATACATTATACTAAAGTTGTAAATATAATACAATTAAAGTTAATATCTTAAGTGTGTTATTACAAATAACTCATGCACCAATATACTAACTGGATCAATTCTTATTATTGTTACTTATTGTGATAACCTAATCCAAATTATTTATAACATAAACATAAAAATCTTTCAACTCTTAAAATAAGAGAAGAACGAAAAACTAATTAACAAAACTAAAAAAAGAGATAAAAGAATATTGATGAAGGAATGATTTGATAATGAAGTATAGGGGCTGTATTAATAGGTTTGGAATACACTACAAAAGAGAGTAAAATATGGATCAAATGATTGTGCTTCGCAACATGAGCCAGATTAGAATGCGTTGAAATCTTATCTGATTGTCACATGCCACGACATACATAAAACCTTCACCACAGAATGCGTTAATCTACTATTTTAGAAACCTTTTTCTATTTCATCCCCTTACATTATTTTGGAACATATGTAAGGTTTACATACATTATTTTTTTATGCTTCATAGTTATGATGGAATGCTTCTAGGCATTACTCTTCAAGTGTTTATTAGTTGAATCAATTTAACGTTAATAATATCTGGAAAATAACAAAACATACTCTTGATTTTGAAAAGATAAACTTATTAAAATAATGATAAAATTATACAAATATAAATATATTTTTACATTTAAAGTATATAACATTATATTATATTTAGTACTTTTAAATACTCATCAGATCCATCTATATATGTGGTGTCGGAGGAGGGCTTATTTTTTGGCTTTTTGTGTTTACTTTATAAAACCCCATATACTTCTATTTTTAGGTATACATTTTAAATTTTACTTAAATTATTTAATCTAAGTAACGAAAATAATTACATGATTTTTTATCAGATGTTAAAAATCCTAATATTCAAATCAAAACTTATATTAATCATCTAATAATTTAAAATAATAAGTGTTTAAAGAAGTAGAAAAATATATATCACTTAAAATAAAATGTTTAGGCTCAAAATATTTTCACAAGTTAGTCTCTATTATTTGATTCATAAACATTAATTTTGGATTTATCTCAATCCTAACATCTTAACATGAAACACAAACTATGAATAAAAAATTAATCCTCACAATATTTCATGACATGTTTAAGACATTAATCAAACAGTGTAAAAACTCAATCATTTATTTTAAATCAATTAAAAGTATGATAATTTCAAAAAAAAATTAAAAATGAACCTAAATATCTCCAAACAATTAAATATATTAAATAAACTAAACAAATGTTTAATAAAAATTTAAAAATACCTAATTTCATGTGTGATTTTTCTTCAACCCACGACCTATAATCTACATCGTCTCCAATGTATCAAATGTAAATTAAAGATGAAGAAGTAAAAGAAAAAAATAATTAACCATTTATTTTAACTCAATGTGATCAAGTAGTGATGTGTTAATTTATGGTTTATCTATCATCTAACACAATTTTATCATACAAATAAAATAACATGTGTTTAATGACTTTCATAATTTAACATAATTTATCATTTTTTAATTTTAATTTTAGTTTAATTTGTATTAATTTTATATTTTATTATTATTATTTAAATTTTATTGTAGATTTAAAAAAATAAAATTTATTGAAATAAAATGTAAATGAAGATTTGTTAAGGTAAAAGAAAAATAAAAAAAAAAGCATCGAAAAAAAACACTGGCATGTGGTTTATCTTATATATATATATATATATATAAGATTAATGCTGAAAAGCAACAAAAAGGGAAAGGATAAAAAAACGGCGCTGAGTGCAGAATAGAAACAGAAATAAAGCAGAAAGCGGCGCAAGAGGGGGAATTAAAAAAGAAAGAGAAAAAAGAAACAAGGCGGCATTGGGAAACTAGAAAAAATGCAACAGAGGAAGAAGATAAAAAGAACGAAGCAGAAAAAGAATAGAAAGCGCTGGAAGAGAAAAATGCTGGAACGGTGGAAAGAGAAGCATATTATTTTTTGGCATAGTTCGTTACCCTTTCAATTTATTCTCCGAAAATTTACATTGAATTAGTTTAGGTTGAATTTAATTTTTGATATAAGCTAAATTTTCTTTGTTTAAAAAAAAAAAAAAGAGGTAATCTAATTCTAAACTTACTTGATTTTTTATGTTAATTTGAGTTATTTTTCTTTATGTTTGTATGATTTATTTTGAGTATATTACTTATAATAAATTGACCATTAATTATATGATTTTAGTCTTATGATTTACTATCAAAAGAATAAATTATAGGATAAATTTAAATTATTTCAATATAAGTCAATATAGAGATTGAAAGACTTATATGAACCTATATATTGTGAAAAATCATTAGTCTTAATGCTTTCTTACTTTGTTAAATTGCATATTCTTGTATAAATTATGAACAAGAATGTTTTTAATTAACTTTCAAAAAGGTATTTGTATGATTTTTTGGAGATTACTAACAATCAGAGAAAATTAAATTCTATTAGGAAGATGAGTAAAGCATAATGAGAGATTAGATAAAATCAATTTCTTACAAAAAAATTTCTCATTAATTTGATCTTCAAACAACATATTTATTTATTTTTGCATATTTTCTTTAAATTGATTTTATTTTAAAGTCTAACTACAACAACCTTATTGACTTCTCTAAATAAAATTGAGATTAGCATAATTTTTTTATTTGTCAAAAATAAGTTACTAATCCCTGAGGATAATACTCCTATTATCACTTTACTATAAAACTACGATACTGTACACTTGTAGTTTTGTACTGATAAATTTTTTAGCGCCGTTTTCGGGGATTGATTTATTCTTCTTTTTTTCCAATAACAATACAAAATAATCTTGGTTTTAAATTAGAATTGTATTTTATTTCATTTATCTATATATATATATTTTCTCTAGATGTGTTTTTGACGTTTGATGCACCGTGCTAGAAGGAGAACAAAATGCACAGTAATACACCTTGAAGGATTATGTAAGGCTAATTGTGAATGACAATTACTTAGGTGTAAGATGCCAGACCATTAATTCCAATAATTTTGAGCTCAAATCGGTGTTGATCAGCATCATGCAACAAGCCCAATTTAGCATATTGTCATTTGATGATCCCAATATTCATTTGGCAATGTTTTTAGAGATTTGTGACACTATAAAGATAAATGGCGTTATTGAAGACACCATTAGACTCAGATTGTTCCCTTTTTCATTGAGAGACAAGGCTAGAGGTTGGCTACAATCTCTTCAACCAGGAAGCATCATTAGTTGGCAGGACATGTTAGAAAAGTTTCTTGCTAAATTCTTTTCATCTGTAAAAACAACTCAACTTAGGAGTGAGATTGGTCAATTCAGGCAAAATGATTTTGAGACACCCTATGAAGCATGGGAAAGGTATCAAATTAATGTCAAAGACAACTAAGAGTGCTACTTCTCTTTTAGAAGAAATGGCCTCAAACAACTATCAATGGCCAACTGAAAGATCTATGGTTAAGAAAGTTGCTGGGATTTATGAAATGGAGCTGTTTGCTGCCCTTTCAGCTCAAGTTACTTCTCTATCTCATTATATTTTAGCCTTGACAACCTAAAGAATACCACAAAGTGCAGAATATGTTGCAGATTCAAGTATGACAATTTTGATAAATGAAACAAGTCAAGAACAAGTTCAATACATCAACAATTAGAACTACAACTATCGTGGTAATCCTATGCCAAATTAATACCATCCAAGGCTTTGAAATCATGAGAATTTTTCTTATGGGAATATAAAGAATTTGCTGCAACCTCCTCTAGGGTTTGATAGTAAACTAAGAAAGAAGAAGATGTCACTTGAGTATGCCATGATTTCTTTTATTGAGGAGACCAAAGCAAGGTTTGAAAAGAATGATTCATTTGTTGATAACATTGAGACTCATTATAGCAATATGGGAGCCATTATAAAAAATCTTGAAGTGCAAATTAGGCAAATAGTCATGACTATCAATGCCCAACAAAAAGGAACTTTTCTTAATAATACAGAAGTGAATCCAAAAGAACAATACAAGGCCATTACACTTAGGAATGGAAGAGAAATTGAGAGGTCACCATTAAAGGAAATCGAATCCATCAATTTAATTTCCTGATAATCCTTCTATTCAAAAACAAAAATTAGATAAGCAATTTTCTAAGTTTTTGGATATTTTTAAGAAAATTTACATAAATATTCCTTTTGCAGATGCCTTGAAATAAATGCCAAATTACGTCAAATTTCTGAAGAACATCATTTCTAAGAAGAGAATGTTGGAGAAATTCAAAATAGTGAAGCTTTTCTGAAAATGTAATATCACTCTTCAAAAGAAATTACCTCAAAAATTAAAAGATTTTGGGAGTTTGACTTTGCCTTGCACTATTAGAAATTCATTTTTTGATAAATTTTTATGTGATTTTGGTGCTAGCATCAATCTTATACCACTTTCTATTTATAGGAAATTAGGACTTGGAGAGATGAAACTAACAACCATTTCTTTACAACTAGCAGACTGATCCATCACATATCCACATGGAATCATAGAAGATGTATTGATAAAGGTGGATAAATTTATTTTTCTTGCTGAATTTGTGGTGCTAGATATAGATGAAGATGAAGATGTCTCACTAATTCTTGGTCAACCATTCTTGGTTACGGGAAGGACTTTAATAGATGTTCAAAAGGGTGAGTTAACATTGAAAGTGAACAAGGAAGGGGTTACATTCAACATCTATGAAGCCATGAGATTTCCAAAAGATCCAAGAACTTGTTTTCGGGTAGATATCATTGAACAATATGAAGTAGAAGCCTTTCAAAAAGATATTGTAACCGATCACTGATAGGGCAGAACCGACATCGTCGATCCTGCCGTTCATTTGGTTTTATGTATTTATAAAACTCTCGCAAGTGCATGAATCATTTCGTAGAAAATGATAAGTATACTCCCAAGGTCGAACTAAGGAAGGAATGTATATGGTTTTTAATTTATTATTCAAACTTTTAAAAATGAAATTAAATCCTAAACATCCTCTCACGATATTTTGGGGTTTTGTGGTTTTTAATCTAATAACATAAAAATAAACATAGATACAAATTTAATAAATATTTATGCAAATTTTATCTGTTAAAACAGTGGAGTATTTATGGATATAATAACTAAGTTAATTATGTTTGCTCATATTATTTAGGTTATTAAAGATATGAATTGATATTTATTGATTCTCTCTTTTTGATATGAATACCACCTTTGGTGGGGTTAGATATTCTTTGTTAACTAAACAAATAAATTAACACCTATGGGTGGGGTTGATAACTAATTTGGTTAATTAAATTAATTCATTTTTTTAAGAGATTGAAAATGAACCATTTAAATGCCACCTTTGGTGGGGTTAGACAGTTTAAACTTTATTCAAGGTGTCCAAATTAAACCTAAGAATTTAATTATCCGAGTACTAACTTTCAAGTTTTAAAACCACTACTGAAAACATGTTGTCAATACATTTTCAGATAATAATTCTTATAAAAACTTTTGAAATAGAGCTTCACTCTAACTACCGGGCGATTGTACCAACAAATAAAAGAGCACTACTCTAAATCAGACCGGATAACTAAACCTTAAAATCTAATTTTCATATTTAAATTTGTAATGAAAAATAATATATTTCTCTCTAACATTCTTAATATAAAATCTTGAATAAAAATAAAATCAATTCATTTTAGAGATTTTTACCTATTTAATATTTCACAAGCATAACAACGTTATTATTATATCATGTTTACAAACAGCCAGCAAAGTTAAATTTAATCACAGACAAATTAAATATAACATGTAAGAATAAAGCATAAAAAATAACTGTAAAGAAAATAAAATCCTTACAGTACTTCGATGCTATTCCTGTTGCTGGAAAACCTCCAAACGGAATTTGCACTCTCATTTATTGAATCAAAAAGCAAATAAATTACAAAAACATAATTAGTTCTTCTCAAAAAGAGAATAACTCTAAAACTAAGAAAAACTAACTAAGAAAAGCTAAAAACTAAGAAAAACTAAAAAACTAAGAAATGAGAGAAAGAAAGAGAAGAGAAGATGTGTTTTGAGGTGTGTTTAGTTGTGAAGAGAATGAGGGTATTTATAGGTGAGGATGGGAAGAAAAAGTGGATGAAAAAATGATGGAAACGCAGAGTAGTGAATGATGACATCAGTTGATGACGTCAGTTGATGACGTCATGCTGATGTGGGAGCGGTTGTGTGCAGATTGGGGCGCAGATGGGCAGTGGTGCACGCGGACTAGAGTAGGGGTGCGTAGGGGCGGGTAGAGGTGCGCGCGGAAAGCAGCAAGAGTGCGTGCGGACAGGGAATGCAGCGCGCATGGGACCGGGCGTGATTGGTGCGCTGCGTGCACGATTTCCTCCTTTTTGACCCATTTTGTCCAATTTTTCCATATTTGTTGACTTTTTCTTATTTATTTTTGAATATATTTGTGATGTAATACCTCCAGTATTCCTCTTTGAGCTTTAAGTTACGTTTTTAAGCGAAAATACCTGAAAAACAATAAAAATACCCGTGATTCCGAAAAAGGCAAATTTATATAAATATATGATAAAATCATATAAATATATATATTTTTAATCAATTAATGTGCATAAAATCATGGTAATTTTAGTACTTTTTGAGCACTCATCAATCACCTAGAATGATGTATAACCACTTCATCTCATGCATATGATTATAATAACTCCTCTATTTGTGAATCTGATTTATCTTTTGTTAGTGAAGAATTTCTCCACTATGTAGTTTCCTTGGAAGCATTGTAGCAGGTTACATCATTTAGAAAAGAAGTGGAAAGGCTAGAGCCGATGGTAGCAAAGATGGATTATACAATCTCTATAGAAAAAGTGCAGCAAACTACAACTCCAAAGTTGAAGCAATTTCTTGAGCATCTTCGCTATGCATTCTTGAGTGATAGTTACACATTTTCAATGATTGTTACGGCAACACTTACACCTAAAGAAGAGGAAAAGCTACTATGTGTGTTAAGGAAGCATAGAACAGCTTTGGGATGGACTATCTCTAACATAAAAGGTATAAGTCCTTCCATTTGCATGCACAAGATTCTAATGGAGGAACTTTACAAATCATCAATTGAGCTCAAAAGAAGATTAAATCCAACAATGAAAGTAGTTGTGAAATTTGAAATTTTGAAGCTCTTCAATGCTAAAATATTTATGCTATTTTAGACATCTCATGGGTAAGTCCAATGTAGATTATACCAAAAAATGGTGTAATGACGATGGTCAAAAATGACAACAATGAGTTTAATTCTATAAGAGCAGTCATGGGTTGGTGTGTATGTATGGATTATCGCAAGTTGAACAAAGAAATAAGGAATGATCATTTTTCACTTTCATTCATTGATCAAATGTTAAATCGATTGACCAGATATCCCTATAATTTCTTATTAGATGGTTATTTGGGGTATAACCAGATTGTTATAGCCCACAAAGATCAAGGGAAAACTACATTCACATGACCCTATGGAATATATTTTTTAGAAGGATTCCCTTTGGGTTATGCAATGCCCCAACAACATTTCAACGTTGCATGATGGCTAACTTTTTAATATGGTGGAAGATATAATGGAAATTTTCATGGATGACTTTTCAGTTTTTGGTACATCTTTTGATCATTATTTACATAATTTAGCTCTTGTTTTGCAGAGATGTGAAGATAAAAATCTTGTCCTAAACTAGAAGAAGTGTAATTTTATGGTTCAAGAAGGGATTGTACTTGGCCATAGAGTATCATCTAAAGGAATTGAAGTTGATGGAGCTAAAATTGCTACCATAGAAAAACTACCACCTCCAAAGATTGTGAAAGCAATCAAAAGCTTTTTGGGACATGTGAGATTTTATAGAAGATTTATAAAGGATTTTTCTAAACTTTCTAAACCCTTATGTAATCTTCTTCAAAAAAAATTCATTTGACTTTGATGATGTTTGTTTGTAGGCCTTTAATACAATCAAGGAGAAATTGATTTCAACACCAATAATGGTTGTACCTGATTGGAGTCAATCTTTGAAGTCATATGTGATTTAAGTGACTTTGCAATTGGAGAAGTGTTAGGACAAAAGTGAGACAAACTATTTAGGGCCATATACTATGCAAGTCGGACATTGAATAAAGCCCAATAGATTTATACAACAACTGAGAAGGAGATGCTTGCTGTGGTGTTTGCTTGTAATAAATTTTAGTCTTACCTCATTGGTACAAAGGTAATAGTGTTCATTGATCATACAACACTTTGTTATTTGTTTGGCAAGAAGGATGTTAAGCCTAGGCTGATTCGTTGGATCCTTCTTCTTCAAGAATTTGATTTGGAAGTTCGAGATAAAAAGGAAGTAAAAATTCAATTACTGACCATCTCTCTCGGTTTAAGAAAGAGGAAGTAAAACCAAATTTAGTTATCCAAGAAGCATTCCTTGATGAGCAATTGTTTGCATGTGAGATCAAGTTTCCTTGATATGCTAATATTGCAAACTACTTAGTTTGTAGGGTATTCCCACCAGATATTACTTACCACGAACATAAGAAGTTTTTACATGATGTGAAATATTATTTTTGGGATAAGCCACTACTTTTCAAAAGATGCACTGATCAAATCATCCAAAGATTTGTGCCTGAAGATAAGATGCAAGTCATTCTCCATCATTGTCATTCCTTATCATATGGAGGACATTTTGGAGTAACATGAACAGCAACTAAGGTACTTCAAAGTGGTTTCTTTTGGCCTTCTATTTTTTATGATAGTTATATTTTGGTGAAAACTTGTGATTGGTGCCAACGTATGGGAAATATTTCAAGACATTAGAAGCTACCATAAAAAAATATCTTAAAGGTTGAGTTATTTGATGTTTGAGGAATTGATTTTATGGGTCCTTTTCCTCCTTTTGGATTTTTTTATATCTTGTTAGTAGTTAATTATGTGTCAAAGTGGGTGGAGAAAATTGCTACAACAACAAATGATGCAAAGGTAGTGCTCAAATTTCTACATAAGAACATATTCACAAGATTTGGCACTCCACTAGCTATTATTAGTGATGAAGGGACCCATTTTTGCAACAAGTTGTTTGACAACCGTCTCTCCAAATATGGTGTGAGGCACAAGATAGCACTTTCCTACCATCCTCAAACTAATGGCCAAGCTGAAATTTTGAATCAAGAAATCAAGAATATCCTTGAGAAGATGGTCAACACCGATAGAAAGGATTGGGCAAAGAAGCTTAATGATGCTTTGTAGGTATACAATATAGCTTTTAAAACACCTATTGGGATGTCTCCTTATTGATTAATGCTTGGAAAGCATATCATCTCCCTATTGATTTAGAGCATAAAGCTTATTGGTATGTAAAATGTGTAATTTTGATTTGAAGGCAGTAGGGGAAAAGCGACTTCTTCAATTGAATGAGATAGATGAGTTCCTAAATGATGCTTATAAAAATAAAAAGATTTACAAAGAACGGACAAAGAAGTGGTATCACAAACAGATTCTTAGGTGTGAATTTTCTCAAGGACAACAAGTTTTGCTCTTCAATTCACGACTAAAACTCTTCCCGGGTAAGTTAAGATCAAGATGGACAGGTCCTTATACAATTGAAAAAGTTTCCCCTTTTTGGAGCAATATACTTGAAGGACAAGGCAAGGAATATATTAAAAGTTAATGGTCAGAGATTGAAGTACTATTATGGAGAACAAATGGAGAGGAATTGTGCATTTATTCCTCTTCAAACTCCTAATTGATGACGATTTTAAAGTCTGGTTGTAGATTATATAACAAGTGCTTATAGGAGGTAACCCATAACACTTTTTTTTATATTATTTATTTGAATAATTTAGATTTTGATGCCGATTTATTTTTCAGGAATAAAAAACTAAAAATTACAAACTAAGGCAGATCCACCGAAAAACCATAGAAGTTCCTTTCATTTCTTTAATATGTCTCACTTTTGAATTACAATGAGGACATTGTTTGGTTTAAGTTTAGGGGTGTTAACTTCTATAATCTTAATTTGTTGTATTCTCTTATCAAACATGTATTTGAGTATGATTGAATTTACTATGACTCTGAAATTTGTGATTGAGGATGGTTTTGACAAAAAAATTCAAAATTTACTATTATGTTAATCAGAGTTTTGTGGGTACTTTAATTTAAGTCTTTTCCTTGAAAATAATTGAACACAAAGTCAATTTTTCTTTACTCCATTTTTCCTATGAAGAGAATGAGGTGAATTAATTAAGTTTGGAAAGTTCAATCTTATTTTGCTCTAGAATATGTTGATGGATCCTTGAGGCAAAATCCTAGTTGATACCAAGTATTAGAGGAAGGATATAGACAATTTTTTGTTATAACCAAAAAACTTTTCCATTTGTTTTGATTATCATACCATCATTGCATGATGTATTTCCATAATCAACCCCTTTAAGCCTTATTTTACATAATCTTTTATTTGTTTTTTTAACTACATAAATCATTTCCATTCTAAGCCTAAAAAACCATGAATTTATCATAAATTTTGAGAAAATATTTTGGTAAAAATTTACATTTAAAGAGAAATTTAGTTTAAATTAAATAATTCATATTATGTTTGCTCTATTTTATCAAAGTGTGAAAAGAAAAAAAGTGAAAGGTAAGAATCAAAAAATGGTTAAAGTGGGTGAAAATCAGAAAAGGCTATGAGTATCAAGATGCTCTAAAAAAAGGCACTCCACTTATTGAGTATAGCAACAATATTGTCGTTAATATGAACATATTTTTGAGAAAAAGCTATGATATGAATCCTGTGGATATTATTTTTATTGTTTTTTCTACTAACGTATTTTCCTAGTTTTCTTTTATATTTCATATCCATTTCTTTCTTAGCCCTTACCTTATGACCTGTCATTACAAGCTTGATTAAAGACCTTTTGATCTCTGATTTTGTTGTTTGATTACAATAGTGGAGAAGATTTTTGAAAATTAGACTTATGGGGTTAATTTTTGAGAGAATTCTTCTGATTTTAGTTGTTATATTTTTATCTAAATTTGCTGGCGGTTTGGAGTTAAATTAACTATTTCACACACACTCAATGACTTAGCTTTAGGTTGAAGTAAATGCTTAACTCTTGCTTGATAAATTGTTAAATTTTTGATTGTTTTTTTTGTTATCTTTTATGTAAAAAGAGTAAGTTAATAGTAACTAAATCTAAATTCATATCATGGCTTCACGAGTAATGTTAGTTCTCTATGAGGTCTAGTTGATATAGTCTATAGTTGTCTTTTATTTTCTTTTCTTTTAGTTTGAGGATAAACAAAATTTTAAGTTTTATGTGTTTGATGACTTGCATAATTTTTCATAATTTATCACTTCTCAAATTTAAATTAGTCTAATTTTATTTAATTTTTATTGATTATAGACTTTATTATTATTATTTAAATTTTATTACAAATTTGAAAAAAATGAAGATTTATTGAAATCAATTATAAATGAAGATTTGTTAAAATAAAAGGAAAGTTAAAAAAAATAAAAAAATAAAAAAAGTGCTGAAAAAAAAGCTAAAACGTTCAAGCTGAAAAAAGAAGAAGAAGAAAATGCTAGCATGCAGTTTATCTTATATAAATATGAGATTAACGCTAGAAAGCAACAGAAAGAGGGATAAAAAAAATGGTGCTGAGCGTAGAATAAAAATAGAAATAAAGCAGAAAGCGGCACAAAAGGGGGAATTAAAAAACAAGGCAACGTTGGGAAACAACAGAGGAAGAAAAGAAAAAGAACGAAGCATAAAAAGAATAGAAAGTGTTGGTAGAGAAAAAACGTTGGAACGGTGGAAAGAGAATCAGATTATTTTTTAGCAGCATTCATTTTCCTTTCAATTTCTTCTCATATAAATTATATTGAATTTAATTTTTAGGGTAAACTAAATTTTCTTTATTTTAAGAAAAAGATGTAATCTAATTTTAAATTATGTTTGATTTTTCATGTTAATATGAATTATTTCTCTTCATGTTTATCTGATTTATTCTGAGTTTATTACTTTTAATTAACTGGTCATTAATTAAATGATTTTGACCTTGTGATTTACTATCAAAAGAGTAAACTATAGAATAGATATGGAATATTTCAATGTAAGCAAATATAGAGATCAAAATATTTGTATGAACCTGTGTAGTATTAAAATCATTAGTCTTAATACTTTTTTGTTTTGTTAAATTGTATACTCTTGTGTAAATTAATGAGAGATAATGTTTCCAATTGACTATTGAAAGAGATTTTTGGATGTTTTTCGGAGATTTCTAACAAACAAAGAGAATTAAATTCAATTAGCTAGATGAGTAAAACATAGTAAGAGATTAGGTAAAATCGATTTCCTAGAAACGATGTTGCCCACTTGTATACTCATTGGGTGGTGTATTCTTTGACATAATTCTTTATATAAGTCAACTATTCTTTTAATTGATGAACTTTATCCTTCAGGAAAACCTTTGAAGAAAAGGCAACTTTTTTTTTTCCTTTTTAGTGCCTTTCATACTTTATGTAAGTTCATTTATGCATGTTGGAGTCAACAATTCACCCGGTTGTAACAAAACCTCACCTTTTGGATAGTTTACACCTACTTAGCACACAATGCAATAATAAGTTTGGAGAAGAAATAACTCAAATGATAATTGTTTGCAAATAATCTTATCTATTAGTTAATTATAGCTTAAACATCCATATGCTTAGCGGATGCTATTGTAAAGAGTAATATAGCCCGTTCTTTGTTCATAAAACTATATTGTGTAGCAAACATGAGTCTAGAATAGACAAAATATTACCAAACACGAGAAATCTTAATCATATGATTGGCTTCAAATTCTTTGTGTTTCTCGTTAGAATACTCTCATTCAACCACCTCTATAGTTATGATTTCTATTACATCTGTATAGCTTACATTGTATAGATAAGTTTCATACTCACCTTGGCCCACATCCATAAAACCATAATAAGAATTAATATCTGATGGGCCAAATAAGATTTGTACACCCCAAGCCTTTACCCTATTATCAACAATGTCGAGAATATTTGCATTGAATTCCCGAACGATGGACTCAACAACAGTTTCTGGGCTCTTAACAAACCACCTCCATCTAAGTGTCCTTATTATGTCTGTAATCCCCTCAAAATGACAATTTTGTCTAAGCTGAAATTACATTTTTGTTTCTACTATAAAGTTTTTGTTAATTTCAGTGGCCTTGTCAAACCTAAATTTAGCAACTACATTAGCAAATTTGGCTCTATTATATTCTTCAGGAATTTCTTTTTTCCTTTCTAGTATCACCTTTGTCACTTTTAGGAGCCATTAATCAAGTTCTTAAAACTAGGACTTTCACAAAAAAATCCAAACATTTAAGCAAAATAATTCTAGAAATTAATCTAAAAATTTCCTTTTACCCTATCTTAGATCAATTTAGGGTTTAATTCTCTTTAGTCCAAAAATCTCGAAAATAACTTACAAAAAATCAAGAAAATAAACTAAGAATTATTATAGAAATTTGTGGTTACTTACTTGTGATTTGTATAGCCCTTTGTTGAAGAAGATGAGATTGGTAAATACTTCTTTAAAGAGATGAACTCTTGAAGAATTTGTGAAAGATTTAAAAAAATCTCTTAAGAAATGATTAGAAATCACTTAGGATTGAGAAGCGTGTGAATAGATTGGAAGGATTCTAGGAAAAATATATGATTTTGGGGGGGGGGGGGGGATTTTTAAGTATTTGGGGATGGTGAGGAAGAAGAAGAAGAGAAAATGAGAGTTTGTGTGGTTAGGTACATACTTGGCCAGATTTTTAGTGTAAAAATTGTACTCTTGTCGCAACGCAGCTTTTTGCATGTTACAACGCGAACATTATTTTCATTAGACCAAACGTTCATAGACAAGTAGGTGGTGCACAAAACTTTATTCTACGGTGTAATATGATTTTCTTCACTCCGCAATTTTATCCAAAAGGTCCCATAGCACAGCCACAAAAGACCATATCGTAGTTCAATTTAACATTTTTTTAATTAAATAACATAATATTGAGTACTAAACTAAAATAAATATTAAATAATTATAATAAAAGAAAAATAAGTAAATAACAAAAATAAATGAAAACAAAACAAATCAAAAGAAACAAAAAAAAAGAAAAGAAAAATAATTAAAACACAAAAATAAAAAGAGTAAATAAACAATAAAATAATAAAAATAATAATAAAAGAAATGAACAATAAAAACAAATTAGTAAACAAAAATAAATAACAAAAGGAAATAAAAAATAAAAGCAAATAACAAAAAATATTAAAGTTAATAAATAATTAATTAAAAACAAAAAAAAATATAAAATATAAAAAAAATAAAACATTAGTAAACAAAAATGCTAAATAAAAATAATAACAAAAAGAAAATAAAAATAATAAAAGCAAATAACAAAAAAAATTAAAGTTAGTACACAAAAATACATAAAAGGAAATTAATTTAGTCAATTAATAAATAAATAAAAATAAATTAACAAATAAAAAAAGTTAAAATAAAAATAAACTAAAATATATTTTTGAATTTTTAATTAGTTTTTCATTTTTTTGAATTTTTAAATTAAAAAAATCCAAAAATTTAGTTAATAAAAACTTAATAGTCAAATTTTATAATTTATAAAAAGCTCGTAAGTGTACAAATCACGTATAATAAGCTATGAGTATATTCCAAATGTTGATATAAAGAGAAACTATGTAGTTTTAAATTATTTGCAAAATTATTTAAAAATAAATACGAAAATAACACCTAAATATTCTATCATAATAATTGGGTTTTGAAAATAAAAAAATTAGTAACACATGAGTAAAAATAATGAATAATAGGTTTAATTAAAACAAATTAAAACATATATGCTATTAACAATAAATAGAGATTTTATGATAATAATTAACTAATTAACCATGATTGCGTAGAATTAATTAGGTTATTATATATATAAATTCAAATTATTGATTTTTTTATATATATGAAAATATTCTTAGGAGAAGATCATATTTTTTGTTAATGAAATTAATTAATATATATAGATCAAGATCATTAACTGATTGATTAAATTATGCTTTATTTTTAAGAAAATAACAAATCATGTAAATTAATGCTTTAAGCGGAACACCTAATTTAAACTTTTATTCAAGGTATCAAAATTATATGTAGATGGAATTTCTAAAAATCTAAATTTCACATTTTAAACTATTACGAAAATATGTTGTCAATATATTAATCAATAATAAATTTTGTAGAAATCTTGAATAAAGAAAACCTTAATTTATTTTATAAAAATGTTCACCTAAATTAATCTTCACAAACATGTCAACAACACTAAATTTTTAGAGTTAAAATTAGCCAAGCATGCTCAAATTTAATAAATGATCAATAGATCAAAAATAACATTCAAAAAATTCAAAAAGACTAATATATATATAATTAATAAATACAAATAAAATCTACAATACCAATTAAGAATATACGAGTGTGTAGTGCTCTATAATTGTGATCTTGAATCTCAATACATTCTTGAATATACTGAAATTTTTTATATTTTCCTTAATATAAAAAACGTCCAAAAGATATGCCTCTTATTGTTTATGAATCTAACTTATTTGGTAAAAAAACTTTAAAAATTAAGGAAAATTAAAGAACAAAGCTCTTATGGTTATATAAAATTCCATGTAATCTCTATATCCTAAAGAACAAAGTTGATTTATTTATAGGCTGAGGCCAGTGTTGAGGGCTTCTGGTTGAGTAAATACAAGCACATTATAACTCAAGATACGTAACACTTGGCTTAAATTCATCATAAATATGTCACACCGTAACCTACTAAATTCACCATCATGGCACATAAAGTATAATGTGCCTAGTGAATTATACAAAGACAAGTGCACTACAACACAAAATAGTTTACTTAAATTCTTGTCTTGTACCCTTTACATATTAGTTGGTTCTTCAGTAAGGTTTACATACCTTATTTCTTTAAGCTTTTATGGTACAAAATAAGTACTTCACTTTAAGTATTGTTCTTTATGTATTTATAAATGAAAATTAATAAATTACGGACCTAATTAACTTATAGGGGGTGAATATGTTATTTTTAATTTTTACCAATTTATAATTTAATAGCCTAAACAAAGCAATCAGACATGCAATCGTGTGTAAGAGTAAAATGTGGAAATAAAATAAGAACGCATGATATTTTTAGGTGGAAACAACATAGGTCATAACCATGACCTAAGAGGAAAACCACTGGTCCACCGGACCACCTAACTTTCCACTATGAAAATTAAATATTCAAGTACAAACTCGATCTTATGCTACCCTCCCTAGAATACTACCCCAGTGTACTTTACTTATGAGCCCCTACTCTATTTTCACAGTTTTCAATATTAGCGTGAGCGGTTGTCAGACCAACGTTCCAATAAGCTCTCCGCCAATCAGATCGTTCACAAATCAACTACAAAAAGAGTTAGCACAAAAACACAAGTGCCCGTGCGTGTTTTAGAATGTATTTAATAATGAATAATCCTAACTAGATGATTCAAAACATATGCCACTTAAATTAAATCAACTAGCAAATTCTAGATAAAAAAGATTAAGCTCAAGTTCAATAAAAATAGATTCTTTAAAGATTAATGATCAAATCAAATAACTATAATATGACAAAAATAATTATTTAATCTAACAATTTAAGAACAAAAATAAAGAAGAAGCCATAAGAACATATTATCAAAATATCATAAAATAATTAGGCTTATTAATCAATCAAATATAACCACCAATATTTGATAAATTAACTAAATAAAGAAGCCTAAAGAATTATAATCTTATATTTGTAAAACAAGAGAGAGAAGTTAAGAAGAATAGAATAATGCTCTTGTGTGGTTGATTGAAACAATGTGCAATGAGTTTTATTTATAGGAAAAATTAAAACTCTTAATTCTATGTAATTGATAAATATCTTTTCTATTACAAATAGGATTAGTAATACTCATTAATTAAGAAAACTATTATATGATTGATAAATATATTTTCTATTTCAAATAGGATTAATAATACTCACTAATTAAGAAGACTCCTATTTAAAATAGATTTCTTTTAAAATAGATTTTATGCTAAAGATTTCAGCTATAATTTAGAGTATATCTTACCTAATATCTTTTAGCATATCTTATTTTAGAGTATATCTTATCTAATATCTTTTAGCATATCTTATTCCATATTTTAGCACTAAAAATAATTTCAGATTTATAAGCATGTGCTATTAAATGCATAAATGTAATCATGTGTGTCGTAGTTATCAAAGATATACCTAAAATACAATTATCTCGAACTCAAGCATTTGATTGACTTTTCTTGATAGATTTAATAGTAGACTTAAAAATAAATTTACAGATAAATATTTTGTCCATGAAAATAGCCAACACTCATAGTCCTTACAATAAATTTATATATTTGAAGCTAAAAATACATAAAATAAAAAAGAAAATACCCATTATTCCGAACATATAGGCTTACATAAGTATTCACAAAAACATATTGTAATCAAATCTATTTGTTACATTTAAGCTCAATAAAATTATAAAATATTAATGCTTTTTGAATACTCATCAGTGATTCAATATAAAAAGGGTAAGGAAAATATAGCAGCTAATGCATTGAATATATTAAGAAAGTGTATGTTAATGATAATGATTTTTCTGTTGTTTACATTGCATATGATAAAACTGCTTTTGATAAGTTTTACAAGTTAAATGGGTACCTTTTTAAAGAAAATTAATTGTATGCATCCAATTATTCTATGTGTGAATTGTTAGTTAAGAAGACATAACGGGGAGGATTAATGGCACATTATGGTGTAAAAAAAACTTTAGAAACTTTGTATGAACATTTTTATTGGCCTAAAATGAAATGAAATGTAGAAAAATTATGTTCTAGATACATTACCTGTAGAGAAGTCAAGTCTAAGGTCTTACCGCAAAAGGCTTTAGACACCTTTACTCGTACCTAGTAAACCATGGGTAGATATTTTTATAGACTTTTTTTTAAGATTGATTAGTTCAAAAAATGATAGAGAGTTCATTTTTGTGCTTTTGGATAGGTTTTCTAAAATGACCCATTCCATAACATGTCATAAAACCAATGATGCTAATATAGTGGAATTATTTTTTAGAAAAATTGTTAGGCTACATGGGGTAGCAAAGAGTTTTATATCTGATTAGAATGTTAAATTCCTTAACTACTTTTGAAGGACCTTATAAGCTAAGTTGGGGACTAAACTTTTATTTTCTACTAATTATCATCTCAAACTGATGGTCAAACTAAGGAAGTCAATAGGACTTTATTTACCTTTTTAAAAGCAATGATACAAAAGAACTTGAAAAACAGGGAGGATTGTTTGCCTTTTGTTGAGTTTTCTTATAATAAGAATGTGCATTCTACAAATAAGTATTCACCATTTGAAATTATTTATGGTTTTTACCCATTTACTCCTATATATTTATTACCTTTCTATGTTTTAGAAAGAACTAGCTTAGATGGTAAAAGGAAGGCTGAAATGGTGAAGAAACTATATGAAAGCATCCATGTTTTAAAAAGAGTAAAGATTATGCTTTCAAAGCCAACAAGGAATGACAAAGAGTTATTTTTGAACCTAGTGATTTGGTTTGGGTACACATGAGAAAATAGTAGTTTCTTGAAAAACGAAGATCTAAGTTGCAACCTAGAATAGATGAATGTTTCAATTGCTTGAACGAATTAATGACAATGCCTACAAGTTAGATCTTTTGGGTGAGTATAATGCTAGCACTTCTTTCAATGTTTTTGATCTTTCTCCTTTTTGACTATTTAGATGATAGTTCGAGGTCGAATTCTTTTGAAGAGAAGGAAGATGATAGGAATCATATACCATTACACATTTTGAGTGAACCTATCACGAGATCAAAGATGAAACAACTCAAGAAAGTATTGAATGAGTTTATTCAAAAACTAAATCATTATCAAAGGGTTCCACAAATAGAGTACAAGGCATGGCATGAACAAGTCAACAAAATAAGAACAATTCCAAAAATTGAAGGCACGTTGCGGCATAAGTTATAGTCTATCACGACATAGAGCTTTCGAGTGGATTTTGGTTCCTAGTCAATTATTTCATGCTACAGCATGAATTATTCTCTACCAAGGCAAAGGTTATCAGGATATTTGTTGTTTTTTTAATTTTTTAGATCGCACCATGGCACGATAATGTGCTATATGGCACAGACACTTAATTTCGTATTTCTTGTCCTTTGACTTATTTAAAAACCATTATCTTTTTTACTTTATTTATTTAGGTTTTTCACTTTATTTTTAGTCCTTTGTAAGTTGTAACAATTATCTATTGTAATTCAATTTAGATTTTATAATACTTTTAATTTATGTCAAAGTTTAGAGCTTTAAGCTTAATTTATTTCTTTATAAATCAATTTCTAAGTGATTTGTAAATCTTGTAATGTCTTACATCATTAGATCTTTGGTGAGTAATATTTATAGAATGAAAATAAGTGTGATGATCTAAGCATTAGTTTTTTGGAATCAATTTCAATTTATTGTTGGATCTTTGGTTGTTTCTCTTAGAGTTCTCAAACTAATTCGTATTTATATGTTTCAAGGTTCGAGTTCACATTACTAATATTAGAAATAAAATAGACATTTTATACAATTTTATTATAATTATAATAAAAATTTGTATCAATTTTAATTTGGCATCACCTTAAAGATTTTTATTTTTATCCTAACTTTTATTATTTTAATTTTTTTAATAATTACACACATATATAATAATAAGGTTTGAACTCACACCTTTTCTCTAAAATATTAATGTAATGATTCTAATTTTTTTAATTAATTGATAAATACTTAAATTTTTGATAAAAAGTCATCGGAGGAAGAAAAAAGTGTGTATAGTAAGATTTTAGAAGGAAATATTTTTAATAACAATTTTATCAAAACATTGAAAAGTATGTTTTTATATTTTTTTTCTTTATTGAATAGTTTTTTAAAATAATCGTCAAACAACTCCTTGTTTTTTAAAATAATAGAAAATTGTTTTTTGGTAATGATTTGAAAACAATTTTTAAGAATTATTTTAAACGCTCAAATAAGTCCTTAATATCTAAAAAAAATTAAATATAAATTAGATTTGATCTACTTTATTTAATTTATTTTATAAATGTAACAAACAGACTCAAACTCAGGTAACTTGTGAAGAAAAACACTAACTAACCACATCTATGAAACTAGTGTGAGCAAGCTATTTAACTTCAGCTGTGGAATGTCAAGCAGACTTACATGGATGCCAAGCTATTTATTGTTTTTAAATTTTTTTTTCAACAATATTAAAATTATTAAACAATATGTTATAATTTATAATTATGATGTAACTTACACAATCATATAAAAATAAACATAATAATATGTGATATTTTGATTAATAAAGATAAGTATCGATATATTTCTTCGTATAACATAATTTAATTTTAATTTATTTATTTTTTAAATATATTTAATTTAAAAAATAATTAATTATATTTATTAACTATGTTTTACTTTAAGAATTAAAATAAAAAACAAAATTCTTCTGTATTAAATTTTAATTTATTTTTTAAATTATATTTAGTATAAAATTAATTGATTATATGTATTAATAATTATCTTTTAGTAAAAGAATTAAAAAAGAAAATCAAAAGACTCCTAAGATAATTGATTATATGGGAAATAGTTAATAAAATTGACTATTACAAAAAAAAAATCATGAACATTATAATAATTATATATTATTATTGAATTAAAAGAAAAAATTAAAATTCTTCTAAATTTGTGCTAAATTTACTTAAAAAATTACAATCTATAAAATGTGATTAAAAAATTATTAAAAGAGACAATCTTTTTGTTTGCTTTTATAAGTTATATGAGGATTTTATACTTTTCTTATTCTTTTTCTAATTTTGAATGTAATATATTGATGTATTAATGCATATATTACAAACAAAAAAATTGATAGAATAATAATTATCTTTTTTATATTTTGGTTTGAAATGTATTGCGTAATTATGCATAAAAATATATAATTGTTTTGATGAATGTAAAATTTAGGTGATTTGAGTGATAAATGAAACTTCATTTAATTAAATTTTAAAATTACAAAAAATATTAGACATCATTATTATTATTGGATCCAATACCTTAGAGATAGCACAATTAATGTATTGGTATCTCAAATATCACATGTATTTAAAAAGTTTTATTTTAATATCTCGATTCAAGTATTAGTATCTTTTTATCTTTTTTAATAGTAACAATTTTTTTTTTCTAAAATATCATTTTGTCCCTTTAGGAATTTTTATTTTTCTTTTCTTTTTTGAAAATTTACTAGGGTTGAAAAAAGTGAAAAAAATTATTAATTTTTAAAAATCTTTTTTTACAGCATTATTAATACAACTTGGCTCTTGTATTGGTAAGGGTATACACTGTAAACATGGTTAGTTCATAATTTTCTTATACCTAATTAGGTTTTGATATTTTTTCTCTAAAGGATGGGTTACTTATTACAAAAAAAACTAATAAGTAAAAATTGTAATGTTCATATGCCTTCTTAATTTATCCCTCTCAATTACTCATAAAAAATATTTTCATCATGTCTCAATAAAATTTTTTAAATGTTATGATTTTTTTTAATACTTATTTATATTATTTATTTTTTAAAGACAAAAAGTTAACAATTTTTTTTTGCAACTTTTAATAGGAAGTATGAAACCCAACTTCTTAAAAATTCATCTTTTAGCTCTAATTAATCTCTAAAAAGAAAAAGAAAAACCCTTTCATTAAAAGGCTAAAATAATATTTTGGACAAAAAATTGGTTATTATTCAAAAAAAATATAAATATTACTAATATTTGAATTAAGATAATAAAACGTAATTTTTTTAATAACAAAAAATATAAATGATATTAATACATTAACTATGGTATCTTTAAGGTACGAATTTCGTTCTTATTTATAGTTATATATGTCTTAGTATGATATTAATTATTATACATATTTTTAACTCGTTATTTTGATTCTTTATATCGAATATTTTAACGTGACAATCAATGTTGACATAATACTCAATTTTTTTTAACATATTAAGTCACCATGTTTAATTCATGCTTATATATAAGTCGAATGGATAAACTATTATCATATGTATTTAAAATATTTAATATTTTATTTACTTTTAAATATTAATAACAATAACAATAAATATTATCGTTATAATATCATTATTTATTTATTTTCTTTCTAAGAAGTCCAAAAGACACTTTCAAGGGAAGAAAAACTCGAAATTCTCCTTACACTAGTACACTACCAATCCCATTTCACCAACTAACCCACCCTCTCTTCTCTCTGTTTCTTTTACGCACAATGAGGAAAGTCAACCCTTAAGTATGTGTAATCATAGCCTACCATTTTTCAAGTTTTATTTCAGCTATTGTCGGAAAGTAATTTTGAAATGTACTACAAGGTCTGTTTTGTACTTCTTTTGTAGTACATGCAATGCAGCGGTGTCTTCTTTTAATTCCTTCGTCTTTTTTTTCCCCTTCAATTGAGCTCTTACTTTTAATATTTTCCATACATTTAAGGTAATGTAATATTGCTTCCTCTTCCAAATGTACTTCTGCAAAGGTTTAAGAAAATATTTCTTTTTTAGGATTTGGGATTTTCTGGCTTTACTTTTATGTCATATACTTAATTCTATTAACTTCTCCGCATAGTTACCTTTCTGATTATTTTTGGGTTTTTGAATCGCTATTTGATGGCTACCTTGAGATATCCTCAAACTATATCCCATATGAGATTTTTGTGTTGAAGCTTCAAACAATAAGATAGATTGAGGTAAGATAATAATTGGGTTTTATTTAATTTTTTTTCCATCATCGTGGGTTTTGTTTATTGATGTCAAGATTGTGGTTTTTTATTCGTTAAATTTCTCAGAATCTATTAAAGTTTGCAACTTTTGCTCATTATGATTGATAGGAAGACAATTTGGTTATAATGGGGGATTCAAACAAGTTTGAAGCAATTGAGATAGAAAGAATCGAGAGATTTGACGAGGAGGAAATAGGAATCGAAGCAGAGGACTTGAATAGGATTGCACCATGGAGGAAACAGATCACTGTTCGTGGTCTCATAGCTAGCTTAGCAATTGGAATTATTTATAGTATCATTGTCACGAAGCTTAACCTTACCACTGGTTTGGTTCCGAATCTTAATGTCTCAGCAGCTCTTCTTGGTTTTGTGTTCATACGAACTTGGACTAAGTTGCTTCATAAGGTTGGAATTGTATCAACACCTTTCACTCGCCAGGAAAACACTATAATTCAGACATGTGCTGTTGCATGTTATAGTATTGCTGTTGGAGGTTAGAGATTCTTAAGTCCACTGTTATTTTAGCATGTTGTTTTACGATTGTTATTGTTTGAAAAGAAAGCGCTTTTAGAAAGCACATTATTTGAGCTTCTTTCAAGAAGCAAAATAACGTATTTTCTGAATCCCGATGAAAGCACTTTTGGAAAGCTTTTTCCTATTTGGTTGACGTTATAAAAGCAGTTTTAGAAGAAGAAATAGGCCCCAACTTCAATGTTGGTTCTGATGAGTTCCATTTGTGGATCGGCAGGTGGTTTTGGATCTTATCTATTGGGATTGAATAGAAAGACATATAAACAAGCAGGAGTTGATGCAGAGGGCAATAATCCTGGAAGCACCAAGGAGCCTGGAATTGGTTGGATGGCTGGTTTCCTATTTGTGAGTAGCTTTGTTGGGCTGCTAGCTTTACTTCCTCTTAGAAAGGTAGAAGTTTTATCTCTTTTCATTTTTCACTTTAAACTTATTAATCAGTTTGAAGCTCTGATATTATAGTGATCATGAATTTTTTTTTGGATTCAACTGTAGATTATGATAATAGACTACAAGTTAACATATCCAAGTGGAACTGCTACAGCCCTTCTTATTAATGGGTTCCATACACCTAAAGGAGACAAGATGGCTAAGTAAGCATGCAATTTATGAATAACTTGTTTCCCCGAATTGAACGTAAGAGAAATAAGTGAGTTTTCTTTTTGCAGGAATCAAGTTCGTGGGTTCCTGAAATTCTTTTCCATAAGTTTCCTGTGGGGTTTTTTTCAATGGTTTTATTCAGGTGGAGACCAGTGTGGATTTACTCAGTTCCCAACATTTGGGTTGAAAGCTTGGAAACATTCGTGCGTGCTTTTGCATTTTTGTTTTGTTTTGTCCTGCAATCAATTAATCATTACTGACTCAAGTGAAGGCATTGTTGATCTTTGCAGATTTTACTTTGATTTCAGTATGACATATATTGGAGCAGGAATGATCTGTTCTCATATTGTGAATTTATCATTGCTTCTTGGAGCTGTAGTCTCTTGGGGAGTTATGTGGCCTTTGATAAAGGGACTTAAGGGAGAGTGGTTCCCTGCAAATTTATCAGAAACCAATATGAAGAGTCTCAACGGTTACAAGGTCCTAACTACACATCTACTCATTTTTAAATAAATGTAATATTATGCCTCATATATATATATATATATATATATATTTTAAGAATTGTTGAGTTCGACTTAATTATCATAAACTCAATCTTGTGTGTCCTTGGACCTCCAGGTTTTTATATCTATTGCACTGATACTTGGAGATGGGCTCTATAATATTCTCAAGATATTGTTCTTTACTGCCACAAGCATTCATCCCAGAATGAAGAACAACGACTCCAAAACATGTAAGGGATGAGTTTACACATGATCATTTTGGTTTGCATCTGTTTTGACTCTTGGGCTTATTGTAGAAGCACTTTACTCCAAGCTTGTATTTTTTTAATCCTGTGGTGGCATTTTAGTTGTATTTTGCACAATTGCTAATAGAATTTAGGTAAATACTTCACTAACATTGTAAATTTCTTGCTATAGTTTCGGATGACCAAAATCAGGCTCTTGACAACCTTCGAAGAAATGAAGTTTTTGCTAGAGAGAGCATTCCTTTTTGGGTAGCTTGCACTGGCTATGTTGGCTTTTCCATCATCTCTATAGTTGTTATCCCCATGATGTTCCCGGCACTCAAATGGTATTATGTTGTTGTCGCCTATATTATTGCACCCTCTCTGAGCTTCTGCAATGCTTATGGAGCAGGTTTAACTGACATGAATATGGCATATAATTACGGGAAAGTGGCTCTTTTTGTGCTTGCTGCCCTAGCTGGAAAAGAAAATGGTGTTGTTGCCGGTCTTGTAGGTTGTGGTTTGATCAAATCCATTGTTTCAATTTCTTCCGATCTTATGCATGATCTTAAGACAGGACATCTTACTCTCACATCTCCTCGGTCTATGCTTCTAAGCCAGGCTATTGGGACAGCTATAGGCTGCTTAGTAGCCCCTCTCACATTCTTTCTCTTCTACAAGGCTTTTGATGTGGGGAACCCAGAGGGAGAATATAAAGCCCCATACGCTCTCATTTACCGGAACATGGCAATTTTGGGAGTTGAAGGCTTCTCTTCCCTGCCCCAACATTGCTTGCAGCTCTGCTACTGTTTCTTTTCCTTTGCTTTTGCAGCCAACTTGCTGAGAGATCTTTGCCCTGAGAATATCGGGAAATGGATTCCCCTTCCAATGGCTATGGCTGTTCCTTTCCTAGTTGGTGCGTACTTTGCAATTGATATGTGCGTAGGGAGTTTGGTCGTGTTCTTGTTGCACAAGTTAAAGAAAAGGAGGGCAGCTCTAATGATTCCTGCTGTTGCTTCAGGTCTGATATGTGGAGATGGGATGTGGATTCTACCATCCTCGATTCTTGCCTTAGCTAAGATTAAACCTCCAATTTGCATGACTTTCTTATCAACCAAGTGAGATTTTTCATAGAAATTAGAACTAAATCTAGCTACTAATGCAGGTTTCAGTAAGTTCATCCCAATTGAATCTAGGATAAAACTTAGAAATAATTTTATAGTCGCTTTAATTTTGTATCATTACACAAGATTAATAGCCAAAAAAATCATTAAAGCAAAGTTGTAACAGATTTTTGAGGTATTTTTGAATTAATATGATGGTTTAATTACAAAATGAAAACTAGAAACTTGAACATCTTTGTCTTGTTGAGTTCAATTGATTGGCTGTATCTATGTGATTGTCCACTTTGAAACTTCCAACACAGGCTTGCCAAAAAGGATCTTGAATCATATATGGAGAATAGAGGCTAAGGTTTGGTACTATTCATTGTTGAAATTTTTATGAATTAAAAAATTGCTTTAAAATAAAAAATTAACGCTTTCAAATTCTTTTATTGAGAAACAGGTTTTGAGGTTTGTTTTCGTTAATTTTCTGCACGGTTTTGCTATTTTGAATTTTGTTTCCTTTAATTTTTCGTTTCTGAATTAAAAGCTTTTTCCGTTTTTGAATTAATTTATTTTCATTTCTTAATTAATTTTTTCGTTTATGTCTAAATTAGTTTCTAAATTAATTTTTTATTTTTTGTATTAATTTTTTTTAGTAGAGAAAAAAAATTATATTTTCAATCTAGAGTTAATTTCCTTTAATAGAGATAAAAACTTGAAAATTTATGGAATAATAAACTATTGTATAAATTTATTATTATTTAATCGTTATATCATAGAAGATATTTGAACAAAAAAATTAATAATTCACATTGAACAAAAAAATTATCTTAAGGACCTCTTTAGTACAAGAGTCTCGATTTTTTACTCTATTTGAATTTATATTTATAATTTATACATATATTTATATGTGTATTTTAAATTTTAATAAAATAATTTTATTCTTAAATTTGTTTCTTTATATATTATTTCCTTATTTATATTTGTGTATTTTAAATTTTAATAAAATAATTTTATTCTTAAATTTGTTTGTTTATGTATTATTTTTTATAATCTTAAAATAATTTCTGATTCATTTTTTATACAAACAGATTATTCATAATTTGTTATATTTATTTGTTTTACTGTACATATTTTATTACCATTGTCATTTAATTTTTATATAACTTTATTAATTCTTTTCATAATTTATTAATATTAATTTTATCCCTTCTGTATAATTTATTACTTCTTCTTTACCGTTTCTTTCTTTTTATTCCTTCGTCATTTTATTAATCGGATGGTACATATACTGCATATATGTTCTCTCATTTATTAATTCCGAAAACGAATAGAACTTAACTTTGTCACTGTCTTCTCCGTTTATGTTATTTACCGTTTCACTCTTTTCTTTATTTTATATTTTACCAAATTCACATACATATGTATATATATTTTTTATATTTTTAATGTATTTAAATATTTTAAAAAAATTAAAAATAAATAAATAAATAATTTTATTTTTAAAATATTTAATCACTATCATTAATAAAATAATAAAATTACAAATATGAATATAAATTAAGATATTTCTACCATTTATTAATTAAATTATTATTTTGTGATGATTTATTAATATTTTAATTTTATTATCACTTATTTTTGTGTATTACTAATCTTAATTAGCTTTACAATAGTTTTATATAAAAAAAATTAATTAATGTTTATGTTTTATGTATAAAATGTTTTAAAATTTTGTCTTTATTACTACTTTTTATGATAAGTAATTTTTTGTTTCTATGTGAAATAACTTCATAAATATTTAATACATAACTTTTGTGATTATAAAGACTTTGTTTTTAATTGTGTATTTTCAAGAAAGGAAAAAAAAATAATTTTTGAAATGATTACTCTATTGTCCTAAATTGAGAACCCAGTTGTGAATATTGTTGAATATACTGTGTGTAGTTCTAATGTAAACCAAATGATGAGGCTTTTAGTGGCTTATAGGGAAACCCCAATGTTATCGATTTTTGTTCCTATAAACCATGCAGTGGTAGAGAAATCGAAGAAGTTTAATGGTTTAAACTTCAAGAAATGGAGAAGTAAGATGATGTTTTATCTTACCACTATGAATTTTGAAAGGTTCTTGTTGATGCAAGTTTATAATAACAGTGTAGGAACAATATTACCGATAACTTGAAAGTAACTGTTGGGTTGAGTCGCGGACTAGGTCGCTCTCTTTAAGACGTTTCGCGGCTCTGCCTAATTTGTGTAAGCAAACACAACCTCGTCGTCCCCAGGATAAAATAGCCCAGAATCTTAATCTCTATCTCAGAACTTCACTACACTGATGAAGACTGGAATGCTACACCTGAAAATTTGCTCGGAAAACTAAAAAAGAACTTAGAAATTGTAGAGAGAAATATTTTTTTTCGTAGGGAGATGAGATTGCTCATTGTTGTATTGAAAATGAGAGCTGAAGCCCTCTTTTAGAGGTTTTAGAAACCGTGTGGCAATTATGAATAAAACGGTAATGTTTGAGAATTAAGAGCGTAACGGCCATTCTGAGTAATGAAAAGTAACAGACATTTTTGTGAGTAAATACGAGCAACGACTCTTTTTCTGAATAAAGAAGACAAACGGTCATATTCTTAATAAAAGAAAATAACGGTCGTTTTTTCTGAAAAAAAAAATATATAAATATATAACAATCAATTTTTGTAAGTGGAAAAGTTTTCCTTAAAAAGAATATTTTTCCAAAAAATAAAATACCACCTCACCTCACACACACGCACACGGACTCAGACTCAGACTCGGCTCGGCTGGTCGGTCGGACGGACGGCGGCGGCGGCGGCGGCACGTGCGCGCGCGTGTGGTATCAAATTTGCCTAGGTCCTCTCCCCTTCCACAAAAGTGCGTACCCCTTGGGGCCCAATCACAATAGCCAACTCTTCACTATTTATACCTCTTTAAAATAATGTAAAAAAGTAATGTGGGACAAGGCTTTACAATTTTTTATTAACTTCATATTTTCCAACAATCATTTTTTTATAAATTTCACCTTTTTCCAACAATCCCCCACTTGAATTTTATATAAAAATAATTTTCATCGAGCAACCGATAAATTAAAATTATAAGATTATGCATAAGCGAAAAGGTGTCTATCGACTTGAACCTTTGCATAGTGTTGATGCTTTAGAATATACTAGAGTAACTCGTAGTTTTGAACTCTATTTCTAACAGTCATCACACACACAACCTTTCCAAGGTGTAGTTCAAAAAGCCTGTGCTTTACGGCCATGCACGTGTATCCCAGTATAGTGAACGCTCTAGTAAATTTTGCCCCAAAAATTTCCATAGGAAGCTGCCACACTTCCACATTCACATAGGTGAGTCTATCAAGAGTACTCCTATAGCTATGTATTCCACTCCACATAGAGTATAGAACTCATTAAGAGTTTAACAATTAACTCATCTTTTTCTATCGCTTCAGGACTTCATGCTTCTAACAATATAGAATGGGATTTGAAAAATAGCATGATACATCTCATATCACTTCATGACTTGTTATTACCCTTTGAACTTATTTCTTGGGATCTCTAGTCTATAAGTTGGGTTACCATCATAAGTGACTCTTTATTCTAAGGGCATTAATCTCATTCCTTTTGAGGTTTTGAAAACCTTCTCTCTTGGTAATCCTTTCATCAAAGGATCTGCCAAATTTTCATCAGAACGTACATGATCCACTCTTACAGCTCCCGTTGAGAGAAATTCTCTAACAGTACTATGCTTACGACGTACCGCTGCCTCTTGCCGTTGTAGTAACGGTTCTGAATCTTTGCAATAGCTGCGGTACTATCGTTGTGGATCAAGACAGCTGGTATCGGTCTTTCCCATAAAGGGATCTCAGCTAACAAACTTCTTAGCCAACCTGCTTCTTCACTAGCAGTGGCTAGTGCTATCATTTCAGACTCCATTGTAGAGTGAGCCAATATTGTTTGTTTCTTAGACTTCCAGGAAACAGCTCCACCAGCTATGTTAAAAATATAGCCACTAGTTGCTTTCGAGTCTTCTGATAAAGTGTTCCAATCTGCATCACTGTATCCTTCTAGAACATCAGGAAACTTTTTATAATGTAATCCAAGATTCATAGTTCTCTTAAGGTATCTCATAACCTTTCAATAGCATTCCAATGCTCTACGCTAGGTCTACTGGTAAACCTACATAGTAGTCCCACAACATAAGCTATGTCTGGTCTAGTGCAATCAGTAGCGTAACGTAAGCTACCAATAATGCTCGCATACTCAGTTTGTCTAACACCATCTCCGGTGTTCTTGAACAACTTTACACTAGGATCATAAGGAGTACATGCAGGTTTCCAGTTAAAGTAATTATATTTCTTTAAGATCTTCTCAATGTAGTGAGATTGATCTAGAGAAATTCCCTTTTCAGACCTAGTTATTTTTATACCAAGGATTACACTCGCTTCTCCAAGATCTTTCATATCAAAATTAGCTCTTAACAATGTTTTCACATTATTCACAACATAAATATTTGATCCAAAAATAAGCATGTCATCCACATATAAACATATAATAGTGCAAATATTATCTTCTAATTTATAATAAATGCATTTGTCACTTTCATTTATTTTGAATCCATGTGAGATAACTAGATTATCAAATTTTTCATGTCATTGCTTAGGTACTTGTTTTAGACCATAAATAGATTTATCTAATTTACAAACTTTATTTTCTTGACCTGGGATAACAAAACCTTTAGGTTGATCCATATAAATTTCTTCTTCTAAATCACCATTTAAGAAAGCAATTTTAACATCCATTTGATGTACTACTAAATCATGGATAGCAACGAGAGAGAAAAGTACACGTATGGAAGTTATTCGTGTAACTGGTGAAAAGGTATCAAAGAAATCTACATTTTCCCTTTGCCTATATCCTTTAACTACAAGACGAGCTTTATATTTTTCAATAGTACCATCGGGTTTTAATTTCTTTTTTAGTATCCATTTACATCCAATGGTTTTGCAACCAGGAGGTAAGTCAACTAACTGCCAAGTCTTATTATACTCAAGTGAGTCCATTTCATCATTTATGGCTTCTTCTCATAGGCTAAACAACCCCAAGTTTTAAAATAAGTTAAATTAGGTTTCTTATTTTTCAAAATTTCATATGGTGAAATTTTATTTGTAGATTTAGGCACTCTATTTAGCACATAGCAAACAGTTAATAAAATTTCTCCCCACCAATGGGAAGCAGCACCAGAGTTTAATAAAATTGCAACAACTGATTCAGTAAAAGTTCTATTTTTTCTTTCAGCTTTGCCATTCATTTTAGGAGAATAAGGTGCAGTTTTTTCATGAATGATTCCATGAGTTTTATAAAAATCATTGAAGATATTGGAATCATATTCGGTGCCTCTATCACTTCGAAACCTTTTTATTTTTTTGTTAAGTTGATTTTCAATCTCAGTCATAAATATTTTAAACATATCAAATGCTTCACTTTTATTCTTCATTAGATATACATAAGTGTAATATGAACAGTCATCTATAAAAGTTATAAAATAGCGTTTTCCATTTCTTGTTAAATTTCCATCAAGTTCACATATATCAGAATAAATTAATTCTAAAGGTTCAGATTCTCTAACTACTGATTTATGTGAAGTTTTGGTTATTTTAGCTTGACTACAAAAATCACATTTTTCAAAATCATTTAAAGATAGTTTAGGAATTAGTTCTAAGCTACTCATGTTCTTGATTATGCGTTTATTAACATGACAAAGTCTAGCATACCAAATATTAAAAGAACTCAACATGTAAGCAGAAGAAGAGGTTTTATTGATTTCAACATTTAATTTAAACATGCCATCAGTGGCGTACCCTTTCCCAACAAATATATTATTTTTAGTTATAGTATATAAATCAGCCCCTATAGTTTGAGTAAACCCAGCTTTGTTAAGAAGATAGCCTGAAACTAAGTTCTTTCTCATCTCTGGAGTATGCAAGACATCCTTCAAGATGACAGTCTTTCCAGAGGTAAACTTCAAAACCACCTCACCAGTACCAACAACTTTAGTGGAATGGGAGTCACCTAGCATCACTTTCTTATCCTCAGAATCAGAATAAGATTTGAACATATCTCGATCATAGCAAACATGGCGAGAAGCACCAGTGTCTACCCACCACCCCTCGGATCCACCAACAAAATTGACTTCAGATATCATAGCAATAAGTTGATCTTCGGTAAGGTTCACCTCTGGGGTAGGACGATTCCTGTTCCGGCAGTTCCTAGCCAAGTGGTCAGGTCTATTACAACTATAACACATGAATGTGTTATTCCTTAAGGGGGGTTGAGGTCCATTCTGGGGAGGATAGTTTATATTTCTATTTTGGTGGTTGCGGTTTTGATTATTAGTACGATTATGAGTTTTCATATTTCTACCTTTAAGTTTCAGAATTGTAGATGAGAGTTTCTTATTGGTACTATTATTTGAGACTACGAGTACTTCATCTCTTTGGTCTTGCTTTCAAGCTTCTTCTTCTATTCTTAAACGGGTTATAAGACTTTCTAAAGAAAATTCCTTAGTTTTATGCCTAAGTGTATTCTTAAAATCTTTCCAAGCAGGGGGTAATTTATCTATTATAACAGCTACTTGAAATTGTTCATCTAAAGTCATACCTTAAGAAGTTATTTCGTGTGCTATCTTCTACAGTTCGTGTGATTGAGCTTCCACTGATTTGCCATCAATCATTTGAAACTTCATGTATCTACTAACAGCATACTTCTTAGTACCAGCTTCCTCAGTGTCGTATTTCTTTTGAAGTGCTTCCCAAATTTCCTTAGCAGACTTATCACAGTTATAATAATCATACAAGTCATCAGCTAAACCGTTAAGAATATAGTTTTTGCATAGAAAATCATTTTCAATCCAGGCATCTAAATCTTTAGTTTCAGCTTTAGTAGGAGGATTGGACTGTATTGGTTTTTCAATAGTAAGAGCAGAAACGACTTTTTTCATGGTTAAGAAAAACAACATTTTTTGTCTCCATCTTTTAAAGTGTAATCCCTCAAAACGGAATGGTTTGTTTAGATCAGCAGTTAGCATTTCAGTAGACATGGTAGATTGAATTCGTCTTAAAATTATTGATGCAAGTTTATAATAACAGTGTAGGAACAATATTACCGATAACTTGAAAGTAATTGTTGGGTTGAGTCGCGGACTAGGTCGCTCTCTTTAAGACGTTTCGCGGCTCTACCCAATTTGTGCAAACAAACACAGCCTCGTCGTCCCCAGGATAAAATAGCCCAGAATCTTAATCTCTATCTCAGAACTTCACTACATTGATGAAGACTGGAATGCTACACCTGAAAATTTGCTCGGAAAACTAAAAAAGAACTTAGAAATTGTAGAGAGAAATTTTTTTTTTCGTAGGGAGATGAGATTGCTAATTGTTGTATTGAAAATGAGAGCTGAAGCCCTCTTTTTATAGGTTTTAGAAACCGTGTGGTAATTATGAATAAAATGGTAATGTTTGAGAATAAAGAGCGTAACAGCCATTCTGAGTAATAAAAAGTAACGGACATTTTTGTGAGTAAATACGAGCAACGGCTCTTTTTCTGAATAAAGAAGACAAACGGTCATTTAACGGTCATATTCTTAATAAAAGAAAATAACGGTCATTTTTTCTGAAAAAAAAAATATAAATATATAACAATCAATTTTTGTAAGCGGAAAAGTTTTCCTTAAAAAGAATATTTTTCCAAAAAATAAAATACCACCTCACCACACGCACACGCACACAGACTCGGACTCGGCTCGGCTCGGCTCGGCTCGGCACGGTATGCTCGGTCGGTCAGATGGATGGACGGCGGCGGCGGCGACGGCGTGCGTGCGTATGTGTAGTATCACATTTGCCTAAGTCCTCTCCCCTTCCACAAAAGTGGGTGCCCCTTGGGGCCCAATTGTAATAGCCAATTCTTCACTATTTATACTTCTTTAAAATAATGTAAAAAAGCAACGTGGGACAAGGCTTTACAATTTTTTATTAACTTCATCTTTTCCAACAATCATTTTTTATAAATTTCACCTTTTTCCAACAGTTCTTGACTGAAGAAGCTCCTTATCAATTTCAGGGTGAACAAGACTTTTAGTTTGCTAGTGCTATTGAAGCATGAAAGCATTATGATTATCTATGTCGTAGCAATGTTCTGAATAGTCTAACCGATTCCATGTACAATAAGTACAATAAGGAGAAGACGACTAAAGACTTGTGGGAATCATTAGACAATAAGTATGAAACTAAAAATACCGGTGCCAATAAATTTTTGGTTGGTTGCTTTCTTGATTATAAGATGGTAGACTCTAAATATGTATGCAATAAAGTATGTGAAATCCAAGATATCTTAAGAGAGATGTATGATGAAGGGATGATACTTAGTAAAACCTTCTAAGTTGCAACTATTATTGAAAAGTTGCCCCTTCATAGATAGAGTTTAAGGCCTACTTTAAGTACAAGCGAAGGAAAGTGTTTTCGAAATATTTGCTGATAAGATTTAAAATGGAAGAAGACAACAAGGCTTCTTCTAAAAGAATGTATATCCCATCACCACTCAAGGCTAATGTGATAGAACATGGTCAAAGTTCCAAACACAATAAGAATTAGGGTAAGGGAAAGTTGGGTAAGGTGTCTAAATTGGGACCTAAAGAAACAACTTTTAAGAAGACAAGTTTATGAGAGATTTTCTTTAATTATTAGAAGATATGGTATAAAGCCCTAGATTGCAAGTTTCCAAAAAGAAACAGGAATCGTGAGGCAAACATGATTGATGATATAACTCATGATATCTCAGATAAGGAGTTATTCACTACTTTTGAACGAGTGAAAGATGAAGATAAGTTATTCATGGAAAATTCTACCATATCAATCATTCAAGGGCAAGGCCAGGTTAAACTGAAGATATCCTCTGGGAGGATCTTACATTAAAAAATGTACTATATGTGCCAAATATCCATAAGAATCTTGTTTTTGGCTCATTGCTAAACAAGCATGGCTTTCAAATAGTGTTTGAATATGATAAGGTCATTGTGACCGAAAATGGGATGTTTGTTGGAAAATAGTATGTATCTGATGAGCTATTTAAGCTCAATGTAATGACTATAAAAACTAAAAATATTAATTCTTTTACTTATTTTCTTGGGTCTTCTAACTTGTGACATGAACGACTAGGTTATATTAATTACGATACATTGTGTAGGCTAATTAACATGGAACACATACCCGCATTTTAAATAGATTCAAAGTATAAGTGTGAGACTTGTGTTGAGGTAAAAATGACTTGGTTATTGTTTTATTCGATTGAAATGAACACTAAACCCCTTGACATAATCTATAGCGATCTATGTGATTTGAAATTTCTTCAAATAAGGGGTGATAATAAATATTTTATCACTTTTGTTGATGATAACACAAAATATTGCTATATGTATTTGCTTAAAAGAAAAGATAAAACTATAGAGAAATTTATTCTTTATAAAATAAAGAGGGAAAATAAATTGAGTACGGAAAAGAAAAAAAAAATTGTATTTTCAATTCCTAGTTTAAAAACTTAAAAATTTATGGAATAATAAAATATTGTATAAATTTATTATTATTTAATCGTTGTATCATAAGAGTTAAGTTTTTCCTAATTTTCTAATATTCATATTGAACAAAAACATTATCTTAAGAATATTGTGTGATACACGGGTCTCAATTTTTTACTCTATTTGAATTTGTATTTATAATTTATACATATATTTATATTTATGTATTTCAAATTTTAATAAAATAATTTTATTCTTAAATTTGTTTGTTCATGTATTATTTCTTACGATCTTAAAATAATTTCTCCCCTCGTATGTTGGAAAAACATATTATTCATAATTTGTTATATTTATTTGTTTTGTAATACATATTGTACTACCATTATCATTTAATTTACCATTATCATTTAATTTTTATATAATTTTATTAATTCTTTTCATCATTTATTAATATTAATTTTATCCCTATAATTTATTACTTCAGCTTTACCGTTTCTTTCTTTTTATTCCTTCGTCATTTTATTAATCGGATGGTACATATACTGCATATATGTTCTCTCATTTATTAATTCCGAAAACGAATAGAACTTAACTTTGTCACTGTCTTCTCCGTTTATGTTATTTACCGTTTCACTCTTTTCTTTATTTTATATTTACCAAATTCACATATATATGTATATATATTTTTTATATTTTTAATGTATTTAAATATTTTAAAAAATTAAAAATAAATAAATAAATTATTTTATTTTTAAAATATTTAATCACTATCATTAATAAAATAATAAAATTACAAATATGAATATAAATTAAGATATTTTTATCATTTATTTATTAAATTATTATTTTGTGGTCACTTGTTAATATTTTAATTTTGTTATTACTAATCTTAATTAGCTTTATAATACTTTTATATAAAAAAAAATTAATTAATGTTTATGTTTTATGTATCAAATGTTTTAAAATTTTGTCTTTATTACTACTTTTTACGGTAAGAAATTTTTTGTTTTTTTGTGAAATAATTTCATAAATATTTAATACATAACTTTTGTGGTTATAAAGACTTTGTTTTTAATTGTGTATTTTCAAGAAAGGAAAAAAAAATAATTTTTGAAATGATTACTCTATTGTCCCAAATTGAGAACCCAATTGTTAATATTGTTAAATATACTGTGTAGTTCTAATGTAAATCAAATGATGAGGCCTTTAGTGTCTTATAGGGTAACCCCAATGTTATTGATTTTTGTTCCTATAAACCATGCAGTGGTAGAGAAATCAAAGAAATTTAATGGTTTAAACTTCAAGAAATAAAGAAGTAAGATGATGTTTTATCTTACCACCTTAAATTTGGCAAAATTCTTGACCGTAGAAGCTTCTTATCAACTTCAGGGTGAACAAGATTTTTAGTCTACTAGTGCTATTGAAGCATGGAAGCATTATGATTATATATGTCGAAGTTATGTTCTAAATAGTCTAATTGATTCCTTGTACAATAAGGTGTTATATGGTTTGAAAAATGAAATCAAAATCAGAATGAGAATGGAATAGAATGAAAAAGAATCAATATTGTTTGGTTTGACCACTAGAATCAAGCTCATAATCATGATTAAATTGTTTGATTTTTTACTAGAATGAAATGGAAAAACTATAAATTACCTTAATACCCTTACATTTAGTAAAGTTGAAATAATGTCATTTAATTACTATTTTTTCGTCAGAAAAATTAAATAACAATTATTAGTTTTAATTTTTTAAGTAAAAAATATATATTTCCTTTTTTATATCATAAAAAATTAATTATATATTTACTTTTATAGAGATGGATGATGTTATTAGGATTGCTTTTGATAACATTAAATATATTGAAGCTGTTTGTGCGATTTTTTTGTACAGTGATGCTATTTATTGTTTACAGAATAAAAAATTATCAATATAAATAGAATTTTTGTATGTTGATTGATCGGGCAGAACCGACATCGTCGATCCTGCCGTTACTTTGGTTTTATCTATTTATAAAACTTTCGCAAGTGCACGAATCATTTCGTAGAAAATGATAAGTATACTCCCAAGGTCGATCTAAGGAAGGAATGTATGTGGTTTTTAATTTATTATTCAAAATTTTAAAAACGAAATTAAATCCTAAACATCCTGTCACGATATTTTGGGTTTTATGTTTTTAATCTAATTACATAAAAATAAACATAGATTCAATAAACATTTATGCAAATTTTATCATTTATAATGGTGGAGTATTTATGGATATAATAATTAAGTTAATTATGTTTGCTCATATTATTTAGGTTATTAAAGATATGAATTGATATTTATTGATTCTCTCTTTTTTATATGAATACCACCTTTGGTGGGATTAGATATTCTTTGTTAACTAAACAAATCAATTAACACCTATGGGTGTGGTTGATAACTAATTTGGTTAATTAAATTAATTCTTTTTTTTCTAAGAGATTGAAAATGAACCATTTAAATGCCACCTTTGGTGGGGTTAGACAGTTTAAGCTTTATTCAAGGTGTCCAAATTAAACCTAAGAATTTAGTTATCCGAGTACTAACTTTCAAGTTTTAAAACCACTACTGAAAACATGTTGTCAATACATTTTCAGATAATAATTCTTATAAAAACTTTTGAAATAGAGCTTCACTCTAACTACCGGGCGATTGTACCAACAAATAAAAGAACACTACTCTAAATTAGACCAGATAACTAAACCTTAAAATCTAATTTTCAGATTTAAGTTTGTAATGAAAAATAATATATTTCTCTCTAACACTCTTAATATAAAATCTTGAATAAAAATAAAATCAATTCATTTTAGAGATTTTTACCTATTTAATATTTCGTAAGCATAACAACGTTATTATTACATCATGTTTATAAACAGCCAGCAGAGTTAAATTTAATCACAGATAAATTAAATATAACATGTAAGAATAAAGCATAAAAAATAACTATAAAGAAAATAAAATCCTTACAGAACTTCGATGCTATTCCCGTTGCTGGAAAACCTCCAAGCGGAATTTGCACTCCCATTTATTGAATCAAAAAGCTAATAAATTACAAAAACATAACTAGTTCTTCCCAAAAAGGGAAGAACTCTAAAACTAAGAGAAATTAACTAAGAAAAGCTAAAAACTAAGAAAAACTAAAAAAATCTAAGAAAAGAGAGAAAGAAAGAGAGAAGAGAATGTGTTTTGAGGTGTGTTTAGAAGTGAAGAGAAGGAGGGTATTTATAGGTGAATATGGAGAGAAAAAGTGGGGAAAAAATGTTAAAAAATTGTGAAAACGCGGAGTGTAATTGCTGATGTCATTGATGACGTCAGCACGACGTCATGGGGCGGCTGAGCGCGAAAATGGGGCGAAATGGTAGCAGCGTGCACGGAGCAGGCAGAGGCGATGGCTACGCAGACGGCGCGCGCGCTTAATGCGCGGACGTGGAGCGTGCTGCTGTCTGGAATGGCGCGCGGGCGACGGCAATGGCACGATTTTCTCCTTTTTGTCATTTTTGGCCCTTTTGACCCATTTTGTCCAATTTTTCCATATTTGTTGACATTTTCCCATTTATTTATTAATATATTTGTGATGTATTGCTTCCAGTATTCCTTTTTGAGTCTTTAAGTTACGTTTTTAAGTGAAAATATCTGAAAAACAATAAAAGCACCCATGATTCCGAAAAAGACAAATTTATATAAATATATGATAAAACATATAAATATATATATTTTTAATCAATTAATGTGAATAAAATCATGGTAATTTTAGTACTTTTTGAGTACTCATCATTGATCCTACTACTTTTGTATCATCTGTTCAATCAAGCACAAATCTTCATATTCTAGTAGTGTTCAAAACACTATATCAAAATATTGATATTAGCCTAATTAAAATTAAGTGAGATACCAAAACAAAGCTAATATAACAATTACAAACAAATATTCATATAGTAATAACACATATCCATAACTTAATATAATGCACCTTCAGCTCTAAGAAGACTTCAAATCCAACCATCTTTGTTGCCATCAGGTACGTCGAAAAATGCATTCATTCTTGCGGGTCTGTCAACAAGAAGAATTGTAGCAACATCAAGCTCATCATTGCTAAGTGATGTGGTCCTTTGTAATTCATTGTACAACCTCATTTGTTCTTCTTATGTGATGGATCGACTCAAAAGGCTGCCAACATTCTTCATCTCTTCTACAAGTATCGAAGCTTCCCTCTCAACAAAATTTCCATATTCGTTAACTCCAATAGTTCTCTTTCTTTTTTTAGATGAAACATTTAAGTTTTGCTAGTCGATAGCATCTACGTGTTGATGTAATGAATCAATTTCATTTATTGTCTCTTGATCCCGTTCATTATCAAGTTCTAAAACAACATCATCTGGAGCCTCTACATCTTTTCCTGTGGCTCTGTCTTTACCAAATACAATAGCCAAGTCCTCGTAATGAGGAAATGACCTATGTCTAAAATGAGTAGCATCTTTGTGACTCTAAAAAGTATTAAAATATGTCAAATTGAAAATATTAATACTCAAATGGATTAATTTCTAAACATAAATAATGTATTTGTTTGTAACAAACGAGAACAACAAAAAGATTATCTCTACATATGCATCCCAAATAGGTGCCTTATCAGCTATATGTTTATTCATTGGATCCCACCCAAATCCACTACTATTCTGACCAATTACTATGTCATGTATAGTAGTAAATTGAGTCTTTAATCTTTTCAATCGAGACTCAATATGTGGTTTAGCTTTCATAGTATAATCTGGTAGTTTTTGAAGTAGTAATTTCTCAATAGCATTTAAAAAGCCAGGTTTGAAACCACCATCAACTCTATATAAACCCTGATTGTGTAACTCTACAAGACACTCAATTAATTTTTCATCTAATATTGATGTCCAAAATCTTTTATTTTGTCTAGGGTCTCGATTTCTTGAGGTAAAACTTTATGAAGATGACATCCTAAAATTAAAAAGTAAGTACAATATACCACTTATTAACAAAATAGAAATATAAAATATATTAAAGTTGACGAGCCTAGCAACCAATGAGAATAATTTTAAAATTATAAGAATACGACCAGTAGCATAATGTTTTACAAGATTACACATAATCTCAATTAAATAATCTCTTCATTACAACCACAATCAAGCATAAATAAGAAAACACGACTTCTATTAACCTAAACAATCACTATCATCTATCCTTATCTCCTTTCCCTCCATTCATTGTACATGTTTGATGTTGTATTGTCTCTAAATACACTACATTCATGTGTAGAGTCTACAATTCTTATTGTATCTTCATCATCCTCATCCTTATCCTTATCTTCAAGATTTTCCCAATTTTTCTCAAATGGATCATATGACATTTTCTTTCTTATATAGTTGTGTAGCAAGTAACAAGCAATAATTATTCAGTTTTGAGTTTTAATGGGATAGAATGTTGGACTTCTTAGAATAGCCCATCAATTATTTAACACACCAAAACATCTCTCGATCACATTCCTAGCCTGTGAGTGCTTCATGTTAAAAAATTCACGTGGATTGCGAGGTTGTGGACCATCTCTCCATTCACTCAAATGATAATGTTGACCACGATATGGAGCAAGAAATCCATTGTAATTTGCATATCTAGCATTCACAAGATAATAATGCCTTATATATTAAATATATTTTACAGTTCAATTTCATATTCATAAAATTTTAAAAAATTGATCAATTCACATATTACTTACCAAGTTGGACTTTAAATCCATTCCTTCTATGTATAGCTTCACATAAGACTCTACTATCAGTTGCTAAACCCTCCCAATCGGGTAAAACATAAATAAATTGCATATCAAGAGAGCAAACCCCCAAAACATTTGTGGTAACCACATCCTTCCAATTTCGATACCTAGACTTATCACCTACAAGAACTCTTACCCTAATATGAGTACCATCAAGTGTTCCTAAGCAACCCTAGTACCAATAAGTCAAGTAAAATTATTTAATTATTAAAAATATTACATGATAGTAAGAAAAAAGAAAGAAAGAAAGAAATTAAACATTATATCTACCTTGAAACATTTCCACCTATCATCATCACAATCGTTAAGAATAGACTCAAGTTTTTTCAGTAACTTCTTATGCAACCGTATGATAAAATGTAAGACATTGTTGAAATACTTACTCATTGTCTCTCCAGATCTTCTAAATTGATCAGTTATAACTCTATTTTCACATGGTGTGTAATCACATGAAGAAACATGGCTACCTGCTCATCTACTAACAAATACTTTGATTGTTTTAGTCCTCCTCTAGTTTCAAGCATTGCACACAAATTGATAAAAACACTCATACTCATCCTAAGTTGATTAATACTAGTAATGTCGCTCTCATAGCACAATCTATGCATAATTTTCCTATTTGAAAAAAAAATCAAGCTCATACAATTGTCTCCTTAAAGATATAGTCATGTTTTTATCCACCACCATCTCAAAAAAGAATTTTACAATATGCATTATATGCATCAAGTACACAGTAATAGCATCCACCTCTTCCACATTCAAGCTATGGTAATCCATTTTACCTTAAATTACAAACAAAAACAATACTTAATTAGGAAAACGATATAGTCATAAAATTGATATAATATACCTATTATATTAAATTGCCAAAATTAAATATTGTAGAAGATACTAATTATATCACTAATAATAGATAGTTTTTGAATAGACAGTATTGATTTGGATTAAGTATTGTTCTATTAATGGACAATTTTTGTTTATGAAAGATTAAGTAATGCATTATCTTCGACAATAATTCTACAAGTATCACTAATGGACAGTTCTTGAATTCATCATCATATCAATTAGTTTATGCAACACCAATGGATAGTTTAAGCCAAAATTAGAGTTATCTTCTACAATGAAACTGTCAAAATTAATCCTAAAAGCACCAATTGATAGTTTATGCCATTAAGTTAGAAAACTCTAGTAAAAAACCAATATTGATATTGTGAAACAATATCAGTATCGTCTTCATGAGACGTAGAAGGAATGTTCATATCGAAGTTGTGTTTGGGTTCATGAGACCAACAAATCGATTCAAAGCAAACAACAAAGAATATCACATACCAGAATACTAGAATAGATAATAAAAATATGAATCAATTCAAAATATAAATAAATTTCAACAAAACAGAGAACAATTCCTCAAATGAACAAGACACAAGATCAAAATAGAGAAAAAAATTAGGAATCGATTCAAAATAGAAATAAATATTTACAGAATAAAGAACAATCTTAGAGGAAAAATCCACAATATCAGGAAACAAATAATATATTCAGAAGCGAGAAGCGAAAAACAGAAAAGAGAACACCTCGTGAATAAATTAGGGTTGCGAGACAAATGAGAGAGAAAACACAGATAAGGACGAGAACTCACCTCGAAGATCAGAGAAACCACCAGCTGTGGAAGACCAGGCGAGGCAATGGTTGAGTGCAGAGCTAGAGAAGAAATCGTGTCGCGTAGGATTCGCTTCGTGGGTGAGAAAAATGAGAGGCAAATTCATTCTGCTTCTTCGTTTATAAAGGAGGGGCAACTATGGAATTATAATATTAAGTGAGGGGCAAAATTGGAAAAGTAAATTTATATCAAGAATGGAATCATCATTCCTAAAAGGAGAGAAGAAATTTTGATTCCTTCTCCTTTAGTAATCGATTTCATTCTGTTCCCTCCATTCAGCCTAACCAAACACACAAATGGAAGGAATCAATTTTGATTCCTTTCCATTCCATCTAACCAAACATCACCTAAGTACAATAAGGAGAAGACGACTAAAGACTTGTGGGAATCATTAGACAGGAACTATGAAACTGAAAATACTAGTGCCAATAAATTTTTGGTTGGTTGCTTTCTTAATTATAAGATGGTAGACTATAAATATGTATGCAGTCAAGTACGTGAAATCCAAGACATCTTAAGAGATATGTATGATAAAGGGATGATACTTAGTAAAACCTTCTAAGTTGCAACTATTATTGAAAAGTTACCTCTTTATGGATATGGTTCAAGCCTACTTTTAAGTACGAGCGAAGGAAAGTGTTTTTGAAAGATTTGCTGATAAGATTTAAAGTGGAAGAAGACAACAAGTTTTCTTCTAAAAGAATGTATATCCCATCACTACTCAAGGCTAATGTGATAGAACATGGTCAAAGTTCCAAACACAATAAGAATTAGGGTAAGGGAAAGCTGGGTAAGGTGTCTAAATTGGGACCTAAAGAAACAACTTTTAAGAAGACAAGCTTATGAGAGATTTTCTTTAATTATTAGAAGATATGGTATAAAGCCCTAGATTGCAAGTTTCCAAAAAGAAACAGGAATCATGAGGCAAACATGATTGATGATATAACTCATGATATCTCTGATATTGAATCATGTGCAATCGTTTTTAAGGTAAACTTGGTAGGATCAAACCTAAAGGAGTGGTTGATTGATACTGATGCAATAAGACATATATGCTCAGATAAGAAGTTATTCACTACTTTTAAACGAGTGAAAGATGAAGATAAGCTATTCATGGAAAATTCTGCCATATCAGTCATTCAAGGGCAAGGCCAGGTTAAACTGAAGATATCCTTTGGAAGGATCTTACATTAAAAAATGTAATATATGTGCCAAATATCCATAAGAATCTTATTTCTGGCTCATTACTAAACAAGCATGGCTTTCAGATAGTGTTTGAATATGATAAGGTCATTATGACTAGAAATGTAATGTTTGTGGGAAAAGAGTATGTATCTGATGGGCTATTTAAGCTTAATGTAATGACTATAAAAGCTAAAAATATTAATTCTTCTGCTTATTTTCTTGGGTCTTCTAACTTGTGGCATGGTCGACGAAGTTATATTAATTATGATACATTGCATAGGCTAATTAACATGGAACACATACCTGTATTTTAAATAGATTCAAAGCATAAGTGTGAGACTTGTGTTGAGGTAAAAATGACTTGGTCATTGTTTCATTCGATTGAAAGGAACACTGAACCCCTTGACATAATCCATAGTGATCTATATGATTTGAAATTTTTTCAAACAAGGGGTGGTAATAAATATTTTGTCACTTTTGTTGATGATAGCACAAAATATTGCTATATGTATTTGCTTAAAAGCAAAGATAAAGCTATAGAGAAATTTATTCTTTATAAAATATAAGTTGAGAATCAACTCAACAAGAAGATCAATGTACTCGACAATGATTTGTGGTGGTGAATATGAAGCATCGTTTGGTGAATTATGTGCACAACATGGAGTTATCCATGAAACCACATCACCTTATTCACCTCAACAAAATAGACTTGTTTTATGTAAGAATCATACATTGAAAGAAATGATGAATGCAATGCTATTATGTTCTAGGTTGCCACAAAAATTGTGGGGGAAGCTATTTTGGCAACTAACTACCTTTTAAATAAGGTACCAAAAAAAAAGACATGTAAGATACCGTATGAATTATTTAAAGGAAAGGTATCTTCCTATAAATATTTATGAGTGTGGGGGTGTCTTGCTAAAGTGGCTATACTTATACCTAAGAAAGTGAAGATAGATACAAAAATGATAGATTGCATCTTCGTTGGATATACACATAATAATAGTGCCTATCAGTTTCTTGTGCTTGAGTTAAAGATCCCAAATATACATAAGAACACAATAATGGAATTAAGGAATGCATCATTCTTTGAATATGTATTTTCAGGTAAATCTCAAGGAGAATCAAGTTCATCTAAATGAATGTATGAGATTATGAATAAAGATAGTCAAAACAAAGAACCTAATTAAGAGGTTAAAGATACAATTGATATTGAATCCAGTGGTAAAATTGAGTCCATTTTGTAAAATAACACTTAGGAACTAGTTAATTTACCTCCAAGTAGTAAAATACTAGGGTCCAAGTGGATTTTCACATGCAAGAAAACGCAAATTAGATGGATCAATTTAAATTACAAATCCAGGCTTGTAATTAAGGGATATAAATAATGGCATAGCCTTGATTACTTTGATACTTATCCTACTATGATGAGAATAACATCCATAAGGATGATAATTACTATCGTTGTTCTACGAAATCTTAAAATACATCAAATGGATGTAAAAATAGCCTTTCTAAATGGAGAGTTAGATGAAGAAATATACATGAACCAACTCAAAGGTTTTTCATGCCTAGGGCAAGAAGGAAAGGTTTGTAAATTGGGGAAGTCTTTATATGATTTGAAATAAGGATCAAAACAGTGGCATGAAAAGTTTGATAATGTCATGAGGGAAAATGACTTTAAAATCAACGAATTATATTATATTGTGTCTTTACATTGATGACATGCTAATTGTGGATAGTAATGATCAAATCTACTAAGATTATATTAAATTCAAGGTTTGATATAAAAAAACCATAGGGCCTACTAATGTAATTCTAGGAAATAAGATATCAAGGATATTAAGTGGTTTCATTATAAGTCAATGTCATTATGTTGACAAAATACTTGAGAAATTCAACAATGGTGATTATAGAATTGTGAGAATACCAGTAGATGTAAATCTACACCTATATAAGAATAAAAGGGAGAATGTGTCTCAGCTAGAATATTCTAGAGTGATAGGAAATCTTATGTACTTGATGATTTGTACAAGACCAGACATAACTTACGTTATTAGCAAACTAAGTAGATATACTAGTAATCCATGATCTAATCACTAGAAAGGTATTACAAGACTACTTAGATACTTAAGACATACATGCAGTTATGAAGTGCACTATACAAGATATCCAGCTGTATTAGAAGGATACAATGATGCAAATTGGATATATGACATGAAAGACTCAAAGTCTACCAGTGGATATGTATTCATACTGGGTGTGGTAGCTATTTCATGGAAGTCCTTTAAACAGACGTACATTGCTAGATCCATGATGGAATTTGAGTTCATCACTTTGGATAAATATGGCAAAGAAACCGAATGGCTATGCAATTTTTTAGAGGATATTTATAATTGAGTGAAGCCTGTACTTGCAATATGCATCCATTGTGATAGTCAATCTACTATTGGTAGGGCACAAAGCAATATGTATAATGGTAAGTCTCAACATACACATCATAGACATAATACCATTAGACAACTACTCTCAACTAGGATCATCTGTATTGACTATGTGAAGTCAAAGGATAAAATAGCGGATCCCTTAACTAAAGGGTTAAATCAAGAGTTAGTTGGTAAGTCATCGAAAAGAATGGGATTGAAGCCCATGAATGAATAAGGATTTGAAAAGGAAACCCAACCTATTTGACTAGAGATCCCAATATCTAGGTTTATAAAGACTTAGTGAGATCACTATGAGGTTTACCCTCAAGTCCATTCCTATGATAAAAATAGTGATACCCTTAAGATACAGGGTAAGTTAAGGCATTTAATGATTTTTATAAATAGAATATTGAGCGCAGTATGCGGATTACTCTTTGTGAATTACTTTTAAAGATATGAGATCACCTATGTGAGGAAGGATTGGGACCGCTTCAAAAGAGAATTGTATATGGCTCAATTATTTAGAGACTCTAATAAAACCAGATGTATATTCATGGCCAAAACGAACATAATAGTGAGAAATGAATTGTGTCAGGAAATACTCTCATGTGAATAGTTCAAGGACAACGTGTATACTAATTAGTTAGTAAAGTAAATATACTTTCACAAAAGAAGATTCAAAGGGTAACACCTACCTATTCTATATAGATTTCGATCCCTTAAACTCTATTTTCGTGTCAAAAGTTGATTTAAAATCTATATTAATTTTTATTCATGTGTAGAATTGTTGAAATTTTTATGAATTCAAAATTTAAAATAAAAAATTTTTATGAATTCAAAATTTAAAATAAAAGAACTAATGCTTTAAAATTCTTTTATTGAAAAATGGGTTTTGAGGTTTTTTTTCTTTAATTTTCTATACGGCTTTGCTATTTTGAGTTTTGTTTTCGGTAAATTTTTGTTTTTGAATTAACTTTTTCTATTTCTTAATTAATTTTTCTTTTTCTGTCTTAATTCATTTCTAAATTAATTTTTTCGTTTCTGTCTTAATTGTTTTGTCTTCTTCGTGGGTTATATACATATATCCTTTCATTGTCAAAGAAGGAGATTAAAAAAAGAGTAAGAAAAGACAAAATAAAGAGGGAAAAGAAGCTGAGTACGAAAAAAAGAAAGAAATTTTTTTTCTATTTTCAATCTAGAATTAGGTTCCTCTGATAGAGTTCAAACACTTGGAAGTTCGTGGAATAATAAACTGTGGTGTAAGTTTATTATTTTTTAGTCGTTATATCTTGGAAGATAAGGAACAATAACCAACATGTGACAAAATAGAAAACTAACACTCAACATACTAGGTATAAGAGAGAAGAACCTAGAAAAATAGAAGAGATACATTCTATATAGCATGACATATGAATGATAAGATTGTAAAAAGAAAGATCCTAATACTTTGACACTACATGCTAACAAACATGTGACGTGATGCTTATGTAGAAAGTCACAAAAAAAAGAAGCAAGTTGTAAGCAAGGCAAATACACATAAAATGTATGTCAAATCAACTCGAAAGGAAGAAAACTAGTAAAGGATCAAGCAGTCAGAGCAAGTAAAGCAATTAACATACTATGCAAGACAAAGAAGTAGAGAGAAAAAAAATATATGCATGAAAAAAAAACAAGGAACATATAGACATCAAAATTTCATGGAGATACATAACCTCACAGAACAAAATAGCCCATACCATAGGTGACAAAGGGCACAAACATACATGGTGCATGTATGTGTAGATAAAGCTCTATAATCAAGCATTATGCGATTAAGCCCAAACATGGGTGACCTACTATGATACTAACTGAAGATTCCCATAAGTAAGAACAATTATATGAAGGTTAATTTTTCTTCCGACTCAAATAGGTAACCATGACCTAAATAAGGGGTAGGAAAACCAATCAATGGAATCTTTTTGCAAGCTCTATATCAATTTGGATAAGCATGTCTCACAACATGAATTGGGCAAACAAAGAGAAATTACAAAACATCATATTCAATCCAACACAGAATAAAAAACAACATGCAGTAAGAAATAAGAAATTACAGTAAACACATTAGTGACAGTTGTGCCTTATAGGTTCCTATCTAGGCTAGCAGCATGTATAAACATAGTAAATATCAAGCAACATGCAATCATACATTACATACCAAAGCATAATGAAGAGTTTGACTTCTTGTACACTTTCAGGGTAAAGAGATACATACTACTTAGAGATTCATGCAAAACACGCATATAGATAAAATGACTTATTATAATAACACACAATCTAATCAAGTATGACTATAAAGAAATAGTTCAAGACTCGATACATAATCTGGTTAAGGAGATAGACACATTAAGGACTCAACCTAAGCAGGCAAAAAATAGAGAGATACACTCTTGAAAAATAATCACAGATAGACAGTATAAAGGAGAAACAATAATTCAAAAGTCAGAGAGCTAGCAATAAATAATAAAGTCTTTCTAATCAGAGTTCAAACTTCAAAATATATAAACATATATCATTTAAACTTTGATTATACTTACCACAAATTAGAGCCTACACAACAAATATAACAAGGTTAACCTGTATAGAAACCATAGTTATGTAGTAATATCCTCGGGTTGTTTAAAGAACCACTCAATAGCAAATAATCAACTAATCAATAAAACAGTTACAACTCTAATATAAAATAAGATCACCAATATCTCTATTAGTTGGAACCTCTATTCGAACTAGCTATTGATGCTCTTACTTGTTGTTTCTGCAATGACCTGGTTCGACACATGAACCAAGCTCTATTCCAAAGCCCATACCACCCAAAGTGATGTGATCAGTAACTAGAAGTGTGACAACTCCCAATCTTGAGGACCACCCTCAAAATCAAACAATCTATCTCCTATTGCACATAAAAAAAGATATGAAAACTCAATGTATTTTAACTTAGCTCACTCTCACAATAAGGTTCTCAAATAGTTACATCAAAGCAACTCTCAATCGACACATTGCTCATATATAACCCACTTCCAAACATTGTCTCGAGTACTAACCACTCACATATACGGTATGGCTCACATAGTCAAGAATTACTAATACTGAACAATACTAAAGGTATTAGTGATCCGAAAATAAAAAAAACGTGATATTAATTTGATAAAGCTCCACTACATTTTTCTAGATATCAAATAAAAAGAAATTAGAGGTATTTATAGAACTCAAATTTTCCACCTTGCTAGCCACCTCACCAAGGGTAGTGGCAAAGGTGGTATTGAACTTGGTGGTAATGTGTTAAAAATTCACATTTTTTGTTCCAAAAATTATTGAGTACTTTCCATAAATACATGTACCCGAAACGAACAAAAAACACAAGTAACAACGTCGATAAGCGAGTGTGCACTCCACTTAGGATGCACACTACGAAAACCAACCCCATGGTGTATGTAAATATGTTTGCATATAAAGTGTACCTAACTATGTGCTTATGTGTATTACTAATTCACAGTAACCAACCTTACATAGAGAAATATAGATACACTAAGTAAAATAAACAAACACTGTATTTTGTACATGGGAGGTCAACACATAGACATAAGTACAATAGGATTTACATATCAAAATGTTTATATAATAAATATATTTTTTATGAATAGTTTTTTATATAATATAAATATTTTTATTACATTAAGGATGATAATTCATACATTTAATGATTTTCTATTTAATAAGTAATTATTAAATGGATAATCTTGTCCTATTATATTTGAGATCACTAATGTGTAATCACGTGTTAAATTCACGTGTATTTTTCTATTATATTTGATTTATTTGTTAAATGAAGTATGATTCATACTTAGATCTATACTTATTGCTCATAAAATAATTATTATTTTATTTATATTTTTTACTAAAATAATTAATTAATTATTTATTTTTAATATAATAATTATTATTGTATATTTATTCTTCACCCAAGTAATAAATTAATTAAATATTTATTTTAAGGGTATTTTTTTATACCTTTATATAAAATTTTAACATTAATTTTTCATCTTATTATAATTAAAGATTTTTCTTTTCTTTTATTTCTAACATATTTTTTTGGAAACAATAATAATAATAATTATTAATTAATTAATATTATTATAAAATTATAAAATTTAAATAAAATAATACTATTATAATAATTATTTATCTTTCAATTTATGGAAACACCCTAAATTTTATACTTACATTTAGTAGTTTTATAATACAGTTTTGTACTCGCGCAAATTGAAGTATCAAATTTAGGGTGTTTTCACATAAATAAAAAGACAAATAAATGAAAATAAGGAGGAGGTATGCGAAAACCCTAACCTAATAGGTAATATAAAACAGTGTAATTTGTGAAAACCTCAGCTGAGCCACCCGAAGCGAAAATGCAGATCTTTGTGAAAACTTTAACCGGAAAGACCATAACCCTCGAGGTTGAGTCTAGCGACACCATCGACAATGTCAAGGCTAAGATCCAGGATAAAGAAGGTTCGATTTTTATCTCACTTTTCAATTATCGAGCCTTTTACGATTTCAATTTGATTGCATAATCATTTATAATCTTCTGTTAGGTATTCCTCCTGACCAACAAAGGTTGATATTTGCTGGAAAACAGCTCGAGGATGGCCGTACTCTTGCTGATTACAATATCCAGAAAGGTTTGTTCTTTTAGTTTATTCTATTTCTTCGTTTACGAGGAGCTAGAAAAAAAATGAAGCTTGTTCATTGTTTTGGCTCTGCGCAAAGTTAGAATTATGAAATAAATCCAGTTTGGGTTCATTCAAACACATGAAAAAATAAGGTGGCGTTTGGTTTAAAATCAGAATCGGAATAGAAAGAAAACAATTTTGTTTGGTTTAACCACCGGAGCAAAGTAGGAATTAGTATTATTGTGTTTGTTTTATAACTTAATGGAATGGAAAACAATGTATATTATCTTAATACACTTATATTCGGTAAAGTTTAAATAATATCATTTAATTATTGTTTTTTCTTAAGACAAAATACATTATTGAAATCATTATTTTTCTAAATAATTATTACTTAAAAAGAAAATATATTATTAAAATTATTATTTTTCTAAATATGATTTAAGGTTTTTAGGTTTGTGATTTGGGATTTAGGATTTAAGGATTTGGGATTTGGGATTTAGGGTTATATTTGTGGGTTAAGTTTTATGATTAAAATTATTAATTTTTTGAATATGGTTTAGGGTTTTTGGTTATATTTGTGGGTTAAAATTTAAGGTTAAAATTATTATTTTTTTAAATAGGGTTTAGGGATTTAGGATTTAGGGTTTTGGGTTTTGAGGTTTGTGGTTTTGGATTTTGGAATTTGGGATTTAAGGTTTTGGGTTTTGGGTTTTGGATTTGGGATTTGGGATTTGGGTTTAGAGTTATATTTGGGGTTGAGATAAAATTGGAAAAAATAATTGAGATGAGAATAGAATCATGATTCCTTAAGAGGAGAAAAAATTCTGATTCCTTCTCCTTTAGGAATCGATTTCATTCCATTCTCCTTTAGGAATCGATTTCATTCCATTCTCCTTTTTCGGTCCAACCAAACACAAAAATGAAAGGAATCAATTCTGATTCCATTCTATCCAACCAAACATAGCATAAATGATTCCTCTTAATTGGTAAATGTTTATAGAATTTTTTATTAACATTTTGATCATTGTTTGTCTGAGCAGCTTGTGTTGTAATTGTCTTCGAATTGAATTTATCATGTAACTATAGAATCAAGTTCTCATATGGAGTCTACTTATCTTCTAATTGAACTTAACATATAATTGTAGACTCAACTTTTATTTGGTGTGCAATTATATTCTAATTGAATTTATCATACAATTGTAGAATCAACACTTCATTTGGTTCTGAGGCTTCGTGGTGGCATTATTGAGCCATCCCTTATGGCTTTGGCCAGGAAGTACAACCAGGACAAGACTATCTGCCGCAAGTATGTCCTCCGATCCTTAGATCTCATTTTGAGTTTCTCTTTGTATTATTAACTTAGAGCGCCTATGGATGCAAAGCGCTTCTAATAAAAGTGGTTTAAAAATAGTGCTTTTTATAGAAGGGTACTTTTGAAGAAAGGAAAAAAAAAAGAAACTTATATGTTATAAATTTGGGTCCCATAGATATTAGAAGTGCTTTTTTATTTTATTGCCAAGCACATAAAAAAACACTCGTATGATTGTATCTACAAAACGTTTTTTCAATGATGCATGCAAACACTCACTTAAGTGTGATTTTGTCTATAGTTGAATATTGCATGCTCCTTTATGTTGATATATGGATATGATATTTCCCCCCCTGCTGATTTTCTTTGTTTATTTGGATGGTTAGTTCAAATCATAAGCTTGTTTGTGTTGATTATTCCATTCTATGCTCGGCTTTATTTGTTGTATATTTTGTAGCTTATGGTAATTTGTGTAAGTTGATACTTAAATCTTTATTCTTTGCTCCATTGCAGGTGTTATGCTCGCCTCCATCCTCGTGCTGTTAACTGCAGGAAGAAGAAGTGTGGACACAGCAACCAGGTATGTACTTTAATGAACTGTGTTCAAATTGTTGAATATTATTACTTCTATTTTGTTTTTATTTGCATTTTCACAAAGTTTTCTTTTTTATGATTCTTGACATGTATCTCATTGGATTGCAGCTGAGGCCAAAGAAGAAGATCAAGTAGACTGTTCACTTCATGGAGTGGTTCTGTTTCCTACCAAGTCTAGGGTTTTGTTTTCTGTTGAAGTTTTAAGAGTTAAATTATGTGTTGAACATTGTTCATTAAGGAAAAGTTTGGTTTTATGGTACTGTGTCTTGGACGTATCTATAACTATTTTCTAGACGTTGATAATTTATAAAACTTGTCAGCCTTTCAATTTTTTTGATAACTTTCTTTTGTTCTTGTTATAATATGTCTAGAGGTTGTTCCTTTTACAGCCAAATGATGTTTTGAGATATTGAATTATTCAATCGCCTGAATTAATGATTACAGGTAAAATGATCCTTAAGAGCATTGCAATTTTAATGGGCCATATTTTCTCTTGAATTCTAGTGTTGTTAAAGTCCTTGATTCCGTCATTCATTGGAGGTCCATTTTGGGGATCCTATCTAATAAAAAACATGAGCCAATTGTACGTTATTCATGGAAGGGAAATGATTTGTTATGATCATACTATTTGCTATAAAACTCTGCATGACTTATCTATTTGATGTGAAATAAAAGATCCTAATAACCTACATACCCAAAAGGGATGTGAACATTCTTTTATTCAATTGTTAGTATAACAATATTCAACTAGTAAGCTGAATATATAACAAAATAAACTTCTTTACCTTTACTTTTAGTTCTTTCTATTTTTATGCAAATACTTTCTGGTCCACTTCTCTTACTTATCTGGCTTCTGGGTTCTCTCGTGCTTCCATCTCTAGCTTGATATATGTTCCTTAAGAAATATTACATATATGTCTGACTTGTGAATGCATAACTAGCAATAATATTATTCAAATGATTTGTTTCTTAACTTAGGTTCTAAGTTTCAAATCCATTACTTTAATCATTGAGGAATACCAAGAGACTGATCAAACACAACACCTGGATCAAAATTATTCCAATTTTCAAGTGGTGATCCCAAAGACCACCTTCTACTTCTTGTTGAGTTGTGTTTAGAAGTTTATATCCTTCCTCATCCCCAAAGTGCCCAACGTTGTTGATGTGTCCTCTGTATTCCAACTTCTGTTCTGAGTTAGGGTTAGCTTCGTTTGAAACTCTTGAAATTGATATTAATCTCATTACTTGATCCACCTTTTTTGTCATTTTCTTCGATACTCTTTTTGCCTCTCTTCATATCTTGGCTTTTCCCTTGAGATCATAAGAAAGAATATAAATATTCACTTTGAACTATATAAGACTAGTTGCATGTTTCATACATATTAATGAATGACCTTCAAATTTTATTAAAAATAAAAGAAATAATGATAATTTATATACACGTTAAAGGCTAATAAGTTATATGTGTCCATCACTGCAAATAACTAGGGGTGTGCAAAAAATCCGATCATCCGATCAATCCGATCCGATCCGTTGATTTTTCATCCGATCCGATCCAATCCGATGGTCGGATCGGATGGAGATTTTTTCCATCCGTTAAGTGCGGATCGGATGGCAGATTTCATTGCGATTCATTCGATCCGATCCGATCCGACCGAAATTAATTATATATATATATTTAATTAATATATATTTATTAAATAATATATATATATATATATATATATAATTAATATATATTTATTTAATTTTTTAATGTTTTTTTTAAGTCAAATAATTTTATGTTATGATTTATGTAAAAATTTAAAAAATTTATTTAAAAATACAAAAAAATAAAGTTAATTAAATTTATTGGTCAGATTGGTCGGATTGATCGGATTGGTCGGATTGATCGGATTGATCGGGTGTCATCCGAATAGTTTACGGATCGGATTGAGCGGATGTAAGAGGTGATCGAATCGGATCGGATGACAGAAAAATCAACGGTTTCAATTCGATGAACAACCATACAAATAACATTGGAGCACATTTTTTTTGATCGGTGACATGGTGACACTTTTATTATTAACTTGTATGAGGATTCGAGGATATATAAGAAGCTGATCCTAAATTCATTTTGTTTTTAGAATCTTTTTCTCTCGTACTTTTTCTTTCACCAATCAGGTAAAAATTATTTATTTTTATTGAAGTATTAGATTAATAAAATTTAAGTTTAATGAAACTTTTTATTTAAAAGAATATTTACTCAATAAAAGGTGTAAAAAAACACTATAAAATTACTTATCTCATTCATGTTAAAGAATTAACTTTAAATTTATTAAAAATAAAGAAAATAAGATAATTTATATACGTGTAGAAAAGCTAATAAATTATGTGTCTGCCACTACAAATAACATTAGAGTACGTTTTCTTTGATGGGTGATATGGTGACACTTCTATTATTAACTTGTCCGAATCAAATAGTATTAAAAACTTCTTCCATATCATCATCCTTCAAACACCACCATGGTATATCATCCAAATCACCCTATCTCTATCTCTAATCTAAAATATATATATCTATCATCCAAATTACCCTATCTTTGTCTCTAATCTAAAAAATAAATAAAAGAAAGGAAGAACTGTTTTTTTATTATATTTTCCATAAACTATCTATTCTAAATTCATTATCTATTCTAAATTCATTCTCAACAGTACCAATCACCGTATCAACATTAAAAAAAATCTTATTTTTTTATCTTATTCACCTTTATTCATTAATTCAATATTATATTTTATTTTTATATATAACATATTATATATATTTTTTTATATTTATATATAATATCTTAATTACAATGACTAAGATATAAAAACTTATATTATTTTTTAATCAATCATATATGATATGATGGTGATAATCTTTAGACTTCGTGAAAATGTACGAGATAATTATCTAAATTCCAACAAAATTATTGATATAGTATTTGAAATTTTGAAATTTTTTTTGTGTATTTTAATGATATTATCAAATGAATGTTTATGGGTCATATTATTAAATAATTTAATCTCAAAAGTATGATTTTTGTGATAAATTATTATTAGTTTAAAAAAATTGGTAAGTAATGATGCAATTTAGATAAAAATCTTGAGAAAAAAATTAGTAAATTAAGTTGTTACTAAACTAAACAACAAAAATAGTAGGGGCCAAAAAAAAAAAAAACTAAACTACAAAAACAGCAGAAACTATTTTTATAATTTATACCTACACTTCATATTCTATAATAAAGTAGAGATATGTTCCCAAAAATTGCATTTAACTGTAAATAACGTGCATAAATATATGAAGAAACCCATCAAAAGCAAAAATTAATAGAGAAAATAACAGATTTCAATAAGACCATAACCGAAGTGACCCCGAAAACAAAGGACTCATTAACATCTAAACGCTAACTCTTCTTCCTTCTCTCTCTACGTCCTTAGCTACCTAAACCAAAGTCTTCAAAATCAAAACCCTTCAAAATTTTTTTTTTGTTCTTTTTCTTTTATTCCCCTCTGGCTGGTAACAGGGAGAGAAAATTTCACTTTTTTTTTTCTCTCCTACGTTCTTATTCTTTAATAAGAATACTTTAATCTTACTTTTTTTTAAAGTAATTAGATTTAGTTTTGTAATTTTTAAAAAGAGTTAATTTAATTTAAATTTTTTAAAATTTATTTTTTCAAAAGTAAAGTTAAATTTTTACAATAAATAAAATTTTATATATAATATTTTTAAAAATAACAATAAAAGCAAAAAAAATATAAATTTTCTCCTTTTATAAATAAAAATAATTTATCTTTCATTAAAATATCTCTTAATCTTTTTATTTTTCATTAAAAATACTATCTTTTTCTTCTATATTCTGTAAATTCAAACAACTTCAAATATAAAAATAAAATTTATAATATTAATATAAATAAATTAAAAATACATAAATAAAATAAAATAAGAAAGAAAAAGATAACATGAAGAATAAGACTAAAATGAAAGAAAATAAGATAAATTAAAATAAAAAATATTAAAAATTAATATTTTTTTATAAAATAGATAATTTTTTATTTTTATTTTTATTTTTATTTTTATTTTTAAGTGAAATTCAATTTTATCTTAAAGAATTTATATTTTTATTTAAAATAAAATATATCCTTATTAAACAAAAGAATAAAGCATCCTTATTATTAAGGAATTATAGGAGTATTTGGAGCCTGAACCCACCAAATATCCTCTTCATGTTCTAATGTTTCTCATAATCAAAAGCGTCAAATAAACACAATTTCCAAAAGTTATCATCTTCCATGCATAATCTATATAGGGGTGTACTAAAAATTCCGATTATCCGATCAATCCGATCCGATCCGTTGATTTTTCATCCGATCCGATCCGTTGATTTTTCATCCAATCCGATGGTCAGATCGGATGGAGATTTTTTCCATCCATTAAGTGCGGATCGGATGACAGATTTCACTGCGATTCATCCGATCCGATCCGACCGAAATTAATTATATATATATATATTTAATTAATATATATTTATTTAATTTTTTAATGTTTTTTAAGTCAAATAATTTTATGTTATGATTTATGTAAAAATTTAAAAAATTTATTTAAAAATACAAAAAAATAGAGTTAATTAAATTTATTGGTCGGATTGATCGGATATCATCCGAATAATTTACTGGTCGGATTGAGCGGATGTAAGAGGTGATCAGATCGGATGCGGATTAGGATGTTTCAATCCGAACGGATGGTCGGATCGGATCGAATGACAGTAAAATCAACGATTTCGTTCCGATTAACGGTCCTAAATCTATATTACCCACGTCTTCTTTTGTCGTCTTCGTCATCATCATCATCGTCATTTCCCCCAAAAAAAAATTTGTTGCTTTTAGTTGACGCCAAATAATAATAATTAATTATCGAATAGTTCACATATTCGATGATTGGATAGATTCGACCAAACTTACCTTTCATTTATATCTCAAATTCGTCCTTTGACATAGCTACAATATAATTCATCACAACTCCGCTTTTTTGTTCAATATGTTCCCTCTGTTTCATATTTCACCCATTGTTCAAATCCGGAAAAGCCCCACATTTAAAATGTTTCAATTCTCTTAGGACAGCTCGCTTTCTCCTTATTTTCTTCATTATCATTTGGGGTCTCAATGAGCTTCTTCGTTTGCCTCTAATTCGACACAATTTCTTCAGAATCATCACCAAAAAACAATCTTGTCTATGCAAAGTCCACTCTATTCTGTCTTAGGGATTTTTCCAACCGGCTTTTTTGGTCACACTACTCTTCCTCGTTGATGTTTCAATAATAAAAAAAAGAAACCCAACGTGGTCATTGGGCTTGTTCTTATATTTTAAGCATGTGTTTTCCTTTAACATGTGTACAGTTTTTTATGGTGTTTTCTTCAAAGTTTGGATTTTTATGGGTACCCAAAATTCTTCGGCGTAGTGGTGTTCTTGTAAGAGATGGACATGGTAATGTGACGGTGTTTTGTGCTTATTAGTTGCTAAGCAGCTTTGTGTTTGGTGCTTTTGCGATGGGTTATTCATTGTGGTTTGTGTTCTCGTGTTGGAGGGTAATGTCACTAGTGATCAATAAGTCATTGAGGTTTCAGATTTATATCTTGTTGTGTTGATTATGTTGCCGAATGTCGGCTTTGTAGGGACCACATGAGGTTACGTTGGACAAATATGTTAAAAATAGTGTAAGAACGTTGTTATCGATATACTGAAATGAGTTGCTTAGATTGAATTGTGGATTAAGTCGTTTTTTTTAAGACGTTTCACGACTCTGTCTAATTTTGTGTAAATAAACACAGTCTCGTCGTCTCCAAGATAAAACAAATCATAATGTTTTTATGTCTCGGAGCTTCACTGCATCGATGAAGTCTAAAATGCTACACCTCTCAAATATTTATGTTGTTCGAAAAACTTCAAAAACAATTTTGTATATTTTTCTTTAGTTTACTACCAAGAGTAGTTTTTGAGTTCTCAAACAGAGGGTTATTGTCCTCTATTTATAGTTGAAAAAAGATGTGTAACGGTCTCATAATTATGAAAATAACGATAATAAAATAATGAACACATAATTATGAAAATAATGGTCACAAAACATAATTGTGAACATAATAGTCATATTTGGGTGGATAAATAACAGCTGTCTGTTGGGAAAAATTGTTTTAATAATGAATTTTTTTATTTAAATTCATTTCCAACAATTCCCCACTTGAATTTTATATAAAAATAGTTTTTATCGAGCAACCGATCAATTAAAAATATAAGATTGTGCATAAGCAAAAGACGTCTATTGACTTGAACCTTTGCATAGTATTGATGATTTAGAATATATTAGAGTAACTCGTAGTTTTGAACTCTATCTCTAACAACATTACACACACAACCTTTCTAAGGTGTAATTTGAAAAGCCCGTGTTTTACAGCCAAGCACGTGTATCCTAGTATTGTAAATGCTCTAGTAAATTTTCCTCAAAATTTTCATAGAAAGACTTCCACATTCATATAGGTGAGTCTATCAAGAGTACTCTTATAACTATGTACTCCACTCCACATAGAGTATAGAACTCATTAAGAGTTTAATAATTAACTCATCATTCTCTATCGCTTCAGGACTTTATGCTTCTAACAATATAGAATGAGACTTCAAAATACCATGATTCATCTCATATCACTTCATGACTTGTTATTACCCATTGAACTCATTTCTTGGGATCTTTAGTCTATAAGTTGGGTTACCATCACAAATGACTCTTCATTCTAAAGGCATCAATCTCATTCCTTTCAAGGTTTTTAAAACCTTTTCTCTCAATAATCCTTTCGCCAAAGATCAACCAATTTTTCATCAAAATATACATGATCTACTCTTACAGCTCTTATAGAGAGAAATTCTCTAACAGTACTGTGTATCTGTCGTCTCTTGCCGTTGTAATAACGATTTTGAATCTTTGCAATAGCTGTAGTACTATCGCAGTGGATCAGGACAACTGGTATCGATCTTTCCCATAAAGGGATCTCAGCTAATAGACTTCTTAACCAGCCTGCTTCTTCACTACCAGTAGCTAGTACTATCATTTCAGATTCCATCGTAGATTGAGCTAATATTGTATGTTTCTTCCAATAAACAGCTTCACCATCAATGCTAAATATATAGCCACTAGTTGCTTTGAAGTCTTTTGATAAAGTGTTCCAATCAGCATTGTTCTTTTAGAACAACATGACTTCTTATAATGTAATCCAAGGTTCATAGTTCTCTTAAGGTATGACCTTTTGAATAGCATTCCAATGCCATATACTAGGTCTATTGGTAAACCTATATAGTAGTCCCATAACATAAGCTATGTTTGGTCTAGTGCAATCAATAGTATAACGTAAGCTACCAATGATGCTCGCATAGTCAGTTTGTCTAACACTATCTCCGATGTTCTTGAACAACTTTGCACTAGGATCATAAGGAGTACATTCAGGTTTGTAGTTAAAGTAATTATATTTCTTTAAGATCTTCTCAATGTAATGAGATTGATCTAGGAAAAGTCCCTTTTAAAACCTAGTAATTTTTATACCAAGGATTACATTCACTTCTCTGATATCTTTCATATCAAAATTAGCACATAACAAAGTTTTCACTTTATTCACAACATGAATATCTGACCCAAAAATAAGCATGTCATCCACATATAATAGTGCAAATATCATTTTTTGATTTATAATAAATGCATTTGTCACTTTCATTTATTTTGAATCCATGTGAGATAACTAGATTATAAAAATTTTCATGTCATTGTTTAGGTGCTTGTTTTAGACCATAAAGGATTTATCTAGTTTAAAAACTTTATTTTCTTGACCTAGGACAACAAAACCTTCAGTTTGGTTCATATAAATTTCTTCTTCTAAGTCACCATTTAAGAAAATAATTTTAACATCCATTTAGTACACTATTAAATCATGGATAGCACCAAGAGAGAAGAGTATTCATATGAAAGTTATTCGTGTGACTGGTGAAAAGGTATCAAAGAAATTTACGTTTTCCCTTTGCCTATACACTTTGACTACAAGAATAGCTTTTTACTTTTAACTAGTATCATTGGGTTTTAATTTCTTCTTTAGTATCCATTTACATCCTATGGTTTTTCAACCAAGAGGTAAGTCAACTAAATGTCAAGTTCTATTATACTCAAGAGAGTCCATTTCATCATTTATGGCTTCTTTTCATAAGTTGGCATCTAAAGAAGATAGACTTCTTTAAGATTTAGGGATCTTCCTCTAAGGTATAAGCATAAAAGTCAAAACCAAAATCCTTAAGGGTTTGAGCTCATTTACTTCTCCTAATTTCAGTATTTAATTCCTCATTTTGTTCACTAGTTCTAGTTATGGGTAAACTACTAGAAGACGAACCCCCAATATTTTTCAATTTACAGGGAAACTTATGTTCATAGAAGTCAATATCATTTAATTCTATAACTACATGATCATTTAAGTCATAGAATTTATAAACTTTACTATTCATAACATGTCCTATGAATACACATTCATATGCTTTACTATCAAGTTATTTTTTTTAGGATCAGTGATTCTAATATAGGCTAAACAACCCTAAGTTTTAAAATAAGTTAAGTTATGTTTCCTATTTTTAAAAATTTCATATGGTAAAATTTTACTAGTAGATTTAGGCACTCTATTTAGCACATTGAAAACAGTTAATAAAAATTTTCCCACCAATGGGAAGGAGTACTAGAGTTTAATAAAATTGAAACAACTGATTCAATAAGGTGCACCTTTTTTTCATGAATGATTCTATGCATTTTATAAAAATCATTGAAAATATTGGAAATATATTCAGTGCCTCTATCACTTCGAAACCTTTTTATTTTTCTATTAAGTCGATTTTCAATTTCAGTCATAAAATTTTAAACATATCAAACACTTCACTTTTATTTTTCATTAGATATACACAAGTATCATCTGAACAATCATCAATAAAAGTTATAAAATAGTGTTTTTTATTTCTTGTTAAAGTTCCATCAAGTTTACATATGTCAGAGTGTATTAAGTCTAAAGGTTTGGATTCTCTAACTATTGACTTGTGTGAAGTTTTGGTTATTTTAACTTGATTACAAAAGTCACATTTTTGAAAATCATTCAAAGATAGTTTAAGAAATAGTTCTAATGTACTCATGTTCTTTATTACCCGTTTATCAATATCACAAAGTCTAGCATGCCAAATATTAAAGGAACTCAACATATAAGAAAAAGAAGAAGCTTTATTAATTTTAACATTCAATTTAAACATGTCATCAGTGGCTTACCCTTTCCTAATAAAAATATTATTTTTAGTTATTGTATATAAATCGGCCACTATAGTTTGAGTAAACCCAGCTTTGTTAAGAAGATAGCCCGAAACTAAGTTCTTTCTCATCTCTAGAGTATGTAGGACATCCTTCAAGATGACAGTCTTTCCAAAGGTAAACATCAATTCCACTTTACCAGTACCAGCAATGTTAGTGGAATGAGAGTTACCCAGTAGCACTTTATTATCCTCAAATTCAGAATAGGACTTGAACATGTCTCGAACATAGAAAACATGGCGAGAAGCACCAGTGTCTTTGCATGTAGGGCAGGACGATTCTTGTTCCGAAAATTCCTGGCCAAGTAGACAAGTTTTTTACAACTATAACACATGAATGTATTATTTCTTAAAGGGGTTGAGGTCCATTTTGGGGAGGATAATTTTTGCTTCTATTTTAGTGGTTAGGGTTTGATTATTATTGTGATTCTGAGTTTTCATGTTTCTTCCTTTAGGTTTCAGAATTGTAGAGGAGGATTTCTTATTGGTACTGTGGTTTGAGACAAGGAGTACTTCATCTCTTTAATCTTGTTTTCAGGCTTCTTCTTCTATTCTTAGACGGGTTATAAGACTTTCTAAAGAAAATTTCTTAGTTTTATGTCTAAGTGCATTCTTAAAATCTTTCCATACATGGGGTAATTTATTTATAATAACAACTACTTGAAATTGTTTATCTAAAGTCATACATTCAAAAGTTATTTTATGTGCTATCTTCTACAGTTCGTGTGATTGAGCTTGCATAGATTTTCCATCAACTATTTGATACTTCATGTATATATTGATAACATACTTCATGTATATACTGAGTACTAGAATCATTTCCTTAGCAGACTTATTAGAATTGTAATAGTTATACAAGTCATCAACTAAACCATTAAGAATAAATTTTTTGCATAAAAAATAATTTTCCATTCAGTTGTCTAAATCCTTTATTGTAGCTTCAGTAGGAGGATTAGGCAGTGTTGGTTTTTCAGTAGTAAGAACAAAAGTGACATTTTTCATGGTTAAGAAAAATAACATTTTTTATCTCCATCTTTTAAAGTGTAATCTATCAAAACGAAACAGTTTGTTGAGATTAGTAGTTAACGTTTTAGTAGATATAGTAGATAGAAACTCGTCTTAAAATTGTTGTACAAGTATGTTAAAAATAGTGTAAGAACGATGTTACCAATATACTAAAATGTACTGTTTGGGTTGAGTCGCAGATTAGATCGCTCTCTTTAAGATATTTTGCAGCTCTGCCCAAATTTGTGCAAACAAACACAATCTCATCGTCTCTAGGATAAAACAGCCCAAATTTTTTTTTCTGTCTCGAAGCTTCACTGCATTGATGAAGTTCGAAATGTTACACCTCTCTAATATTTATATTGTTCGAAAAACTTTAAAAATAATTTTGTATATTTTTATTTTGTTTGCTACCAAGAGTAATTTTTGAGTTGTATTATTAAATAAAGAGTTATTGTCATTTATTTATAGTTAAAAAAAATGTGTAATGGTCTCATAATTATGAAAATAATAGTTATAAAAATAACGGTCACAAAACATAATTGTGAACATAACAGTCATATTTGGGTGGATAAATAACGACTATTTGTATGTTAAATAGAATAGTTTTAATAATAAATTTTTTTATTTAAATTCATTTCCATGTTACTTTTCGAGCTATTGCAACGATGGTGTTTTTGAGCACGTTCTCGTGTGCTGTAATTGGAGAGGGTATTTTGGCAATTAAACCTATTGCTGAATCGTTGGCTGCTATAGGAGATTGTTGTAAATTGAATAATAATTCTAATACTACGAGGGAAAAAGTAAGGTCAAGGATGGAGGAATGTACTTTATGACAAATTTGAATGCTAATTTCATGATTTCAGTTTTCCGTTAAGAATCAACTTTTTGGTTAAATCGAATTAAAATTTCCAAAAATGGGCAAACTAGCTCAGGTTGATTTTCGAACAAATGTATAAAGAAAAATATTAACACACGATGTATATCAACAAACTTTTGTTATTATCTCATATTATATAATTCTATTCGAATGATTAATTGTTAAATGTTCGCAAACAAGTTAACTACTCTAAATTTTTAGCAAAAATAAATGATTCTAGTACTCAGCTCCCTTCAGATAACACTACTAATCATAAGATTCAATTTCAATCTATCATTTTTATAGGTCTAATGTAAGTTTATTAAGAGTCGAACGCTGAAATATCCCTGTATCCCACTGGACAATGACAATGGTTAATACCAATGTGATTGCATACATTTAGTGAATGTTTGATAGACTGAAATGTAACGTAATCATAATTGATTCTTTTTAATTTTATATTTAATTGGATTAAAAAATGAGAATGAAATAGAATCGATTCATAAAAGATAAAAAATTATAATTCTTTCTCTCCCTTGAAGAATCATGATTTTATTTTCATCTCAATTTTTTTTCAATTTTACTTCAATCCCAATATAATCCTAAACCCTAAATCTCAAAAACCCAAAACCTTAAATCCTACGCTCTATTTAGAAAAATAATAATTTTAACCCTAAACCTTAACCCACAAATATAACCTTAAACGCTAAACCACAAACCCCAAATCTTAAATTCCAAAACCCTAAATCATATTTAGAATAATAATAATTTTAACCCTAAATCTTAACTCACAAATATAACCATAAATCCTAACCCACAAATATAACCATAAATCCTAAACTCTAAATCCCAAATCCCAAAACCCAAAACCCAAAACTATATTTAAAAAATAATAATTTTAACCCTAAACCTTAACCCACAAATATAACCCTAAATCTTAAAACCTTAAACCCTATTTAGAAAAATAATAATTTTAATCCTAAACTTTAACCCACAAATATAACCCTAAATCTTATTTAGAAAAATAATAATTTTAATCCTAAACCTTAACCTACAAATATAACCCTAAATCCTATTTAGAAAAATAATAATTTTCATCCTAAATCTTAACCCATGAATATAACCCTAAATCCCAAATCCCAAATCCCAAATCCTAAAACCTATTTAGAAAAATAATAATTTTAATAATATATTTTATTTTTAAGTAATAATTATTTAGAAAAATAATGATTTTAAAAATGTATTTTATTTGACGAAAAAATAATAATTAAATGATATTATTTAAACTTTATTGAATATAAAGATATTAAGATAATATATAATATTTTTCATTTCATTTCATAAACCAAAACACTGTAATACTGATTTATTCTTTTATTTTGATGGTCAAATTAAACAAAACTGTTTCATTTCTATTCTGTGAACCAAACGTCAACTTAGAGATGATGATTGAAAGTGATAAATGTTTCTTATAAGTTATTGAATTAAGAAGTGTTGTTTTAAATCAGTGCATTACAATGTGTATCCTGGAATGTACTACAGATACTATCCATTTACTACCTCACTCGAACAGAGTTAGTCATCTATTAGGTTAATTGTAAACCAGAAAACAATTTCAACCAACATATGATATCTGCATAATTAATAATATCATTTGTCTAGTCAATGTATTAAAAATTTCTTACAATAAATATCTTTGGTTTTGAAACAAAACAGCAAATTTTGATATCATCAAAGAATAATAGTTACAACATCAAACTCAACCCTCAGCTGTATCGTGTTTCCTCCCTTACTCCTCCTAAGTTGACTTGAGTCTAGTCTTTTGATTCTCTTGACATCTAAGTTGTAAAATTATCCATCATCATATAAAGTCTTGAGCATATACTGATTATATATATTTTGAGTGATTGTTTGACTCCAACTTTTCTACCGTGTGGTATATCTTTACCTAAAAAAACGATAGTTGCCGTACCCTCTTGGCCTCTAACATGCTAGACTCTTCCAGAGCAAATCAAAATTACACGATAACATGCTAATAAAAAATGTAATCATGTATCAACAGAAAAGGCAGAGCACATTAAAGACCAATGAAAAAGCCTCATAAAATTGAAGTAGTTCCTCAGAACCATCCAAACACTTACAAACTACTCCTGGCCCTGGAAACATCCATCCAGAATTCACATAAATTATTCTAATCAGCACCTTAAAATTCCATCCAACTCTACAAACTAAACAGAATAACCCATAAATACCTTCCCACAAACTCAACAATGTAACCAGGGAACGCCAAAAAAGTTCTGATAAACAACACAATTGCCTTGAAAGATTTTATGTACAATCATCTATCAGCAGTAAATTAGTCTAGCAAAATATGCAAATCTGTTTTAATGCAATGGACAGCGAGGTGCACGGGGCCGAACAGGTGTCTTTGACGGGCCAACCCTGTAAAGACATCCACACAAGAATAACAAAATCAAACCATAACTACGAAAACTACAAGGACAAGATGCTAACAAGACTAAATCAGTGAAGTTTGCGTGTGTTCAACAGAGATACTAACATCAAACATTGTCAGAGAGAGAGAGAGAGACCAACCCACCCAGATAGAGAGTGAGTGTGTGTGTGTGTGTGTGAGAGAGAGAGAGAGAGAGAATGTCTAAACCAACCTTATCGGCAGAGATCCCAGAACCACACCACTGCAATTTAGAGCTGCAATAGCACTTTCAGCCTGCAATTTAAAATAAAGGAAACTTTAGGAATCAACCAATCGTGTGGGAAGCTTATACATTTCCAGCAATGCATTATATTGATAACAACAATGAATATCTCAAAAAGAAGAAAGAGAAAAGAAGAAGGAATTAAGAGCTGCAATAGCACTTTCAGCCTGCAATTTAAAATAAAATAACTTTAGGAATCAACCAATCGTGTGGGAAGCTTATACATTTCCAGCAATGCATTATATTGATAACAACAACGAATATCTCAAAAAGAAGGAGGGGGGGGGGAGTGTTGGCAGGAGGGGAAGGCAAGCCCTGTACATGGAGGAAAGATCTGCATCTCCAAACCAACAAAACCATAAAGAACAACAAGATTCTATATAAAACCGGAATATTTACAACAAAAAAAACTTTGTAGGAAAAAAGAAAATGATCATACTCTGTTATTCTCACACCCAATAGGTAAGGATAACCTGGGTGGGCAACATATCAAATACAAAACAGATCTGGCATAAAAGCATCCTGCCAATATCTCATCATCCAAACCTAATTAAGATATACAAATAAATACAAGCATTTCATGAACATATATTTCTAAGAAGATGTATATGCTATACATATCTGGGACCATTTTTATCATAAAATTTGATCCCACGTAATGCTTAGGAGTTGGAACATGGAAATAGGCTAAACCCATGCATCATATGGTAGTATAGTTTCTAAACATAATAATAAAAGAAAATTTTAAAGATTCAACATAGAGAAGAGAAAAAATAAAAAAACAGTAACCAGTATTTTACAGCATGAATTTCCAGGCAATCCAAATATTACTCCTACACACACAAACGTGATGCAACTAGCTGAAAATGGAAAAGCAACTTGTACTGAGTCGGCTGAAATAGAATAACATGCAAGTTGTAAAAACAAGCACAAATGGTTTTACAACAAATGTAGTGTTTAATACTCAAGCTCAAGGCAAGAAGGTATGCATTCCTCCTCTAGATGATTCCTCTCCCAGAAGAACAACCCAAGGGTAAGGCACAACAATATGAAGAGTCAATGTGTAGTGTTTTACAACAAATGTTACATGGACTCATCTAAAAGTGTCGTATGGGTGTCAAACAAACCTATGTTTCTCTTCTCAACATGCCGAGAACCCACAACAATATGAAGAGTCAATGTAATATAGGTAATAAGAATTCCCCATTTGTACCAAATTGTTATTATAAAATCCTTTTATTAAAGTACTAGTGTTAGAGCTTTAGTATTATTTTCTAAAGGGTTAACTACGTTTTATGCCCACAACGTATTGAGTGAGTTGCAAAAAGACCCAAAACATTTAAATAATTACAATTATACACAATTTTATATGTAACGTTAAAAACATACCCAATCGATATCTGCCGTTTAATTTTTTAACATAATTGTATCACGTGCATTTTTCGTACATTTTTTTGAAGATATTATGGTAAAATCTTGAGTGGTTTAATTATATTTTATGCTCACAACATATAGGATGAGTTGTTAAAATGCCCAAAACATCTAAGTAGTTGTGATTATGCCTACACGAAAATGCATGTGATACAATTCTGTTAAAAAATTAAACAACAGTTATTGATTGGACATGTTTTTATCGTTACACAATGTTTTGGGCATAATTGCAACTACTTAAACAGTTTGGACATTTTTGTAACTCATTACATATATTGTGGGCATAAAATGTAGTTAACTCTTTCCTAAATGGAGACATCTCTTTCAATTTTACATTGGGCTCGTTATCACAAACTCTCTTTTTTCATTTGATCAACACAATGCAGCTAAACTCAAACAGCTAACTATAAAGGCTCACCAAAAACACATTTACCCTCGATCAAATTATAGACTTATAACTTTCTCCATTAACGGTATCTTTATAATTAATGTACTATATTACTATCAACAAAGAATCATCAGCAACTAAATGAGATGGATAGAGCATGCTCTCAAAGGCACTATGTAATCTTGGTTTACACTATTTTTACTATAAATCTTTAGACGATAGGTATCATAAAATGCCGTAGACATTTTAGCTGAAACATAAACTGCTTAAGAGTTAACATAAAACAGTGAACATAACAGAATGTCCACTCACAAACATGTTATAAAATAAAGATCAGCAGTTGAACAAACACACATCAAGAGAAAATATATCATTACCAGTGTGAACTCAACAAAAGCAATGCGAGTAGAATGATGGTAATCTCCAAGAAGCCTCAGCCGCTGAACCTGTACAATGAGAAAATACAGATAAAGAAACCATTCAGCATTTATAAGAAGAAGCAATAGTCATTTCATTGAGAAAGAAGCTACAGACCTCTCCACAAAGTGATTCAAAGAACAACTTGACTTCTGCTTGAGTAACCTGCAACAAATGAACATATAATTCAGGAAAAAGTGGACTAATTTTTCTTCTGTTAGATTCAAAAAAGTCTTGAAAAATACCTTCTTGTCAATATTCGTACAGTATATAGTTCTTGAACACATCTCACGTTCATCATCAGACTGGTCATGGTTTGGACCATTACAGTAAAGAGATGTGATTAGAACAGAACCATACAATTGACCGTTATGAGAGATGCTATATACAAGTTCATATGAGAATGACATGCACATGACAATAACAAATTAAGCCCTCACCCTAGGCAAAAATGTTGAGTTAACAGGTGCTATTGCAGTTTTGGAAGGCAACACTCTCACTGGGTAATACCCAAGCATCATTCCAGAGAGATTCAAAGCAGCCTTAGCACCTTCTGCAAACATATAATAGTTAAATTATCAAGGCAGCAGTGTAATATAGAATACATACAATGAACAAGTGTGTATAGATAGTACCTTCATCTGTGAACTCGACAAAAGCAAAGCGAAGAATAGAGTTTGGATCACCACACACACGGCAATCAACCACCTTTTTAGATGAGAAAGAATATAGTTCTTTAAGAATAATCCTCAACTGGCTGTAAATAAATGTGAGCATAATACAAGCACTGCTTACCTGCCCATAGTTAAGAAATAGAGCAGCAAGGTTTTCTTCAGTGACCTTGTAAGAACAAAAACAGATGCAGCACTACATTAATTGCAAGCACAAACTGTGAATAACAAAAAAGGACTAGAAATGCACCACGTCAACAACCACAAGCCAGGATATAAATCTTACCTGCTGATCAATGTCTGACACGTACACAGTCCTCCTGATCATTGCCTCTCGCTGGGCTGGAGTCATTTTGTGATAATTCCTTTTCCGCCCTTGAGTATAGCCATTCTTCTTCTGGAAGAAAATATAGCAAAATGCAGATATCAGCATTGAAAATTGCTCCTCCGATGAATTTAGAAATGGAAATAAATAATTGGAAAAAGAATAAAATAGCACTCAGAAATATAAACTACACACCAACCCTTGTGCTTTCTGGGGTATAGGAATGAGGAACTTAACTACATAATATCAACGTCCAGAGTAACTCACAGGCAAAACCCAAATTTAGCAAAGCTCAGTAACCAAAATAAAATAGAACATAATTCTGAATATTGGCAGTTAATGGAATAAATTGATTGGTAATACGTACCCTTCTACCAGCAAATTCAATAGCATTGCCAGAACCATCATAGAACATGAGATTGTTCATGTAGCCAAAGCCAGTACTAACCGATAACCCGTGATTTTTGGCAAGCGAAGGAGGTACAAATTCCTCAGCCATGGGATTCAACTTGGATAGTAATTCCTCCAAATCTCTCATATCCTTACAACTTTCACACACATCCCCTCCGTTTCTAATGCCATTAGATTTCTTATTAATCCCATATCCAGCAGGCTTCACAATCATCATCTGCTGGTTATTGACTCCATTTGAGTCAAACCCATTTTGCATCTGATCGTTGGGATTGATTGGTGGGACTGAGAAAGTATTTGACACCGCTGTATTCTCTTGGCTCTGGAACTTACCCTGATGATTCTGATCGTTGTAGTTAGTCTGAAAATTGGACTGCCCATTAAAAACCCCAGAAGAATCACTTCTGGGTTTTGGATTTTCAAAATCGCTTTGAGCATTTGAGTCCGATACTGCAGTGTTGTCAAAGTTTGGTGCATTCTCAGCCACCGCCATGATCAAAGTCAGTGTCTATATTTTATTGTCAAAGATTGTCTTTTTTTCGCAGAGATTACTCTGAAAAATGTTAGTTTAAAGCAACCGATCAAACAAATATATTACTCGAAAAGACCCAAAATAAAATTATAGCCGAATAGCTCATACCTTAATCTAGAGAATTTCCATGAAAAAAAACACCAACCCTCCTGAAGATCCAAATCGATAAGGAAATGGGTAGAACCAATTTTTATTTTTTTAATTTTATGATAAATATGTATTAAGAATAGAGATTCTTAGAGTATTTGTTTCAATCGTCGAACCCGACGTGTACGGTGCACTGCCTTTGTGGCCATGTTCAGAACATCCCAAAGTGACGATGACAGTATCTGTATGGCCTTGTTCAGATCCAGAAGTGTTTTTTTTTGTTTAATAAAAATTCGAAAGTGATGATTATAATACGACGACGTTTTTTTAATATGTATTTTGAAAATTTTCATATGACCAAACTCAACGGGAGAATATCATTCACAATTTTCTAAATATAAATTAATAAAATAAATATATATAATATACTATTTGCACCGTGTTTGGCAAGTTGGCATTATAATAATAATTGCATTTTGACATACATAGCATGACAATATCGATTTTAAGAAGGGGTCAGCGCTTCTGCGCGGTTATTGTTTATTTATTTATTATTTTTTTAATAAAAACACTAATAGAATTATATCAATTTATTAAACTAACAATTAAAATTAACTTGTATAATATTATTTAGATAAGATTATACTAAATGATTTGATAATTTTAATTTAAGAATTTAAATATATTTATTTTAAAATTATTTTAAATTATTTTAATTTTATATTGATATTAATTAATAAATTAATTTTTTTATATATTAAAAAATAAATTATAATTATGTAATAATTTTTAAGTAAATAAAAAATCTTAAATGAGTAAATTATTTAAAATTTGAAAAAAAATAATAATTTAGATTTTTAATTAGTTATAATAATTTTGAGACGAGTGATAGTAAAAGTTTCATATTTATTTTAATAATAACATTTAAGTTATATATTTATTTTGAAAATTTATTTCTATTATTATTCTATTTATATATAACATTTTTATGTTTTTAATTATTTTTAAATTTTATGAAATTCTTTCCGTTATAATTTATTTAAATTAAAATAATATATATTTAATGTGAAAAAATAAAAAAAATAATTTACTTTATTATTATGAGGTCACTTTTTAATAATAATAAAACTAATTTATCTAAGTATTATTTTTATAATGAATAAGGACATCGGTGAATTTTTCTTTTATTTTTAAATAAATATTATAGAATAATAATATATGTTGTTTACTATTTAATAAAATTTTAATTAAAATTAAAAGATTATAAATATATAAGATATATATATTATAAATGTATAATATATAAAAATAAATATGTATTAATAAGATATAGATAAATTTAATTAAGTTTTAATTTGTAAATTTTAAAGTGAGATATTATAAGTTAAATTTTATATTTTTAAAATTAAAATTATAAAACATAAAATTAGTTCAATTTTTTTCGATTTCATCTGATAAGTTAATTTATTAATGTTCTAAGAATTAGAGATAAAAATTTAATATTTTTTTATGCATAAATACGAGTATATTAATATCAAGAATTTTAGTTGATATTTTATATATATATAAATTCGTAAAAAAATTTATCCTATCTTATTTTCTATTTGAATCATTGGTTTTAATTCAGTATTACATTTTTTTTATTGTAAAACCAATTCATGTATAATTCTAAATCAATTTTTATATTCTTCTAAGTTCTTTTCCTAATTTACTTTTTTTTTATTTTATTAATTTTTTCTTTTTTACTTCCTATTAACGTATTTGCCTAATAAAGTAAGCCGAACATAAATTTTTTTTATAGATAACTATTTTTATTTTATTTTATAAATAATAGTATTGTTATTTATACAATTTATCGTTTAACAAAAAAAATTTAAAAATTTAAGAGTGAAGAATAAAAAAAATATTATATTTTTATTAATCAAAATATGATCAAATTAAATTTTATTTATTTATTTATTTAGATAGATATTTTATCATCATTTCTTAAATCTAAAAACTAATTTCTTATTATTTAAGTTTAAGAAAAAATTAATTTTTTCTATATTTTATATAAAAATTTAAAAGCTTAATTTAAGTTTTCTTTCACACTCTATCATATTTTTTCTTTCCATTTTCATAAAAATGCCTAACCCATGAGAGAGTTTTTCATTCCTCCCTCGTTACTTCACTCGACTAACAATGTAATAATTTATTTAATGAATCATTAGCACTTGAAGTTTCAAGATTAAAAATATATTATAATTTTGATAATTAAAATTTTAATTATTTAATCTATTATTAAATAATAAATAATTAAAATCCAAAATCTTTAAATTTAAATATTATAAATTAATTAACATTAAAAACATTAGACAACATAATACAAATGTTTATAAAAATGAATAACAATATTCGTTAATAAAAGAATAGATTATTTTTAAGTAAAATTACTTCACTTAACTCTTAACTCAAATCAAAATAAAAAAATATTCAAGTTAAATAATTTTTTAAAATTTACTGATTTAAGTTAATTCTTATTTTTAAAATTAAAGTATATTAATATAATTTTCATTTTCATTTAAGAACAACCCAACTTATATATCTTCCACATTTAATTATTTACTTTATTATATATATTATTTTATTTTTGTCAAATATCTGAATGGAAGAAAAAATATGTTTTTGTAATAACAGAAAAAGTTAAATATAAATATCAACGTATCAAAAACAATTACAGAATTGATACATTTTAATTACTTTAATATTATATTTATAAATATTTTAATTATTTTAAGTTAATTTTAATAATTTTTATAAAAAAAATATTATGATCGTAATATTATTGATGAATATAATTATATCCATATAACTATATCTAATAAAATATATTATTTCATATATAAAAATTCTTTTTTATTTTTCAATTTTTTTAACTTTTTAAGTCATTTTCTTTGTAAAACGCTTACCATTCTTATGTTCTGAAAATTTAATTCTACCAAGTTTAAGTATTTTGAAAAATTATAAAAATAACATACATAATACACTCGTGCTTATATAATTTAGTAAAACTTATAACAACAAAATAATATCTCAATAATATTAAACATAATTCAAATTTAAACGAATTTAAATTATTATAGTTTAATATAAATGATATCAAATTAGAAGATGTTCAAAATCAAATGATGTATCAAATTTTTTTCAATAGTTAAAATATATTATAGGAATATAATGGATATTATTTATATTATTACAAATTTTAAGAATATTTTTTTTAATATTTTTACCAAAAAATGAAAAATAAATTAAAAATAAATGAATAAAACATAAAAAAATATAATAAGAAAGTGAATAAATTACAATAATTTTAAAAATAATAACTATTATGTCAAATTTTTAAAATTAAAGTTACCAAATTATAATGCTACCTATCAAAAATGTGTTTCAAACTAACAGTAGGAGTGGTTTGAAGATGAGTGGTAGAGGTAGATGGCTGACGCGGAGATCGACTCGCCTCATTAGAAGGCCTCGAGTCACCACTAATACTAGAATATTGGGGGCTCTCCCAAGAGCCTGAGCCAAAGGTCGAGGTCTGTTCTCTATGCATGATGTAAAAAACTACAAAAACATAAAAAACGATGGGTAAAGTACGAGAAAAAGAGGTTACCTAGGGTCGAGTTTGAAAAAAATGATCATTTAAAAAACAACCTAAAAAGAAAGTAGAAAATTGTTAGGTTTTCGATGCTTGAACTCTAAAAATTCAAACAGGCAAAACTATAGTTTAAGCTGAATTCTTATCACCGAACTGAAAACCTTTTAAAGAGTAGGAAAAGCACCCTAGATATCCTATATGTAGATCAGCCAGAACCTAGTATTCAACCCTAGCTCAATGATCAGCCTGAACTCAATGATTAACCCGAACTAAATGATCAGCCTGAGCTCAATGATCAGCCTGAGTTAGGGTCGACTGATGGGTAGAACCAACATCGTCGATCCTATCGATAATTTGGTTTTATATTTATAAAATTCTCGCAAGTGCACAAATCATTTCGTAGAAAATGATAAATATACTCCCAAGGTCGATCTAAGGAAGGAATGTATGTGGTTTTTAATTTATTATTCAAACTTTTAAAAACGAAATTAAATCCTAAACATCCTGTTACGATATTTTGGGATTTTGTGTTTTTAATCTAATAACGTAAAAATAAACATAGATAGAGATTCAATAAACATTTGTGCAAATTTTATCTTTTATAATAGTGGAGTATTTATGAATATAATAACTAAGTTAATTATGCTTGCTCATATTATTTAGGTTATTAAAGATATAAATTGATATTTATTGATTCTCTCTCTTTTATATGAATACCACCTTTGGTGGGGTTAGATATTCTTTGTTAACTAAACAAATCAATTAACACCTATGGGTGGGATTGATAACTAATTTAGTTAATTAAATTAATTCTTTTTTCTAAGAGATTGAAAATGAAACATTTAAATGACACCTTTGGTGGGGTTAGACAGTTTAAACTTTATTTAAAGTGTCCAAATTAAACCTAAGAATTTAGTTATCCGAGTACTAACTTTCAAGTTTTAAAACCACTATTGAAAACATGTTGTCAATACATTTTCAGATAATAATTCTTATAAAAACTTTTGAAATAGAGCTTCACTCTAACTACCGGGCGATTGTATCAACAAATAAAAGAACACTACCCTAAATCAGACCGGATAACTAAACCTTAAAATCTAATTTTCAGATTTAAGTTTGTAATGAAAAATAATATATTTCTCTCTAACATTCTTAATATAAAATCTTGAATAAAAATAAAATCAATTCATTTTAGAGATTTTTAACTATTTAATATTTCGCAAGGATAACAAAGTTATTATTATATCATGTTTACAAAAAGTCAGCAAAGTTAAATTTAATCACAGACAAATTAAATATAACATGTAAGAATAAAGCATAAAAAATAACTACAAAGAAAATAAAATCCTTACAGTACTTTGATGCTAACTCTGTTGCTAGAAAACCTCCAAATGGAATTTGCACTTCCATTTATTCAATCAAAAAGCAAATAAATTACAAAAATATAATTAGTTCTTCTCAAAAAGGGAAGAATTCTAAAACTAAGAAAAACGAACTAAGGAAAAACTAAAAACTAAGGAAAACTAAGAAATGGAGAGAAAGAAAGAGAAGAGAAGATGTGTTTATAGGTGTGATTTGAAGTGAAGAGAATGAGGGTATTTATAGGTGAGGAGAGGAAGAAAAAGTGGGTGAAAAAATGATTAAAATTTGAGAAAATGTGGAGTAGTGGATAATGACGTCATACTAATGACATCATGCTGGTGTGGGCACGGTGGCACGCGCAGATGGGGCAGACTAGGCGCAGGCACGTGCGGAATCAAGCAGGGGCGCACGCGGAATGGAGAGCTAGCGCGGTGGGGCTGGGCTGCTGCGTGCATGATTTCCTCCTTTTTGACATTTTTGACCCATTTTGTCTAATTTTTCCATATTTGTTGACTTTTTCTCATTTATTTTATGAATATATTTGTGATGTATTACCTCCAGTATTCCTCTTTGAGTCTTTAAGTTACGTTTTTAAGTGAAGATACCTGAAAAACAATAAAAATACCCGTGATTCCGAAAAGACAAATTTATATAAATATATGATAAAATCATATAAATATATATATTTTTAATCAATTAATGTGCATAAAATCATGGTAATTTTAGTGCTTTTTGAGCACTCATCATCGACCTCAACCCATGATATGTTGTACTTTATGCCAATTATACCCTTCTAACATGTAAATATGTGTACTCATTATGTGATTGACACATGTGTATATAATATTCTATAGATAAATAGGCTTCTTATGAGATCCACACATTCAACCAATTGTCTTAACTTCTCTCTAAGTTCTCTCTCCAAAATTAGGTTGAATCTTAACATTTTGGCGCCCATCGTGGGGCTCAAATTTTAAGGTCGACCCTAAGTTTTTGACCCATATCCTTTGAGATTCACCCTACTCATTGAGAGAAACTTGGAAGACTAACCATATTCTACCTATGAACTACAAATACCATGGTAGGAACTCACGTTAGAAAACAGTCAAGGTTGATTGACCGTGAAGCAATGGTAACTCAAAGAAACACCTTACCAACCTTTAATGAAACCATAGTAGAAGATATCACCCACTACCAAGAGTTGTAGCGACAACTTCTCGAGCTGAGCAAAGAGATTGAGGAAACCAAGAGAGAAAATAAGTTGCTAGCTAGCTCAAGCTCAAGCTATAAAGATGATGGAGGATGATCCCAATGTTAGATGGCCACCAAAGATGAAATCATCCTCTTAGAGACACGTCCAAATGGTATGCCTTCCAAAGGACGTGAGCCACTAAACAAAAGACTATAGACACTTGAAAAAAGAGATAAAAGAGTTGATGGATAGGGGTATATAAAGAGCATCGTTGCTCAAAATGGGGACAGAGGGAACGACCAAGGTGAACGAAAGAGCACTAAAACCAACAAACCCGTCAGGCGGTAGTAGAGAGTGGCATGATGAGCCCAATATACATACCATACATGGAGGACCTAGGGTCAACAAGATCTCTAATAATTCGCACACAAGATTCACAAGGGAGCTACACAATATCCCCCATGTATACGCCTTGGATAAGACGAGACCTCCTGTAGAAATCATTTTTGGTTAGAAGGATGAGACCTCATCCCAACACAAGAACCCTTTAGTAATAAATTTGTGGATCAGATCCTGTGATGTCTACCAAATAATGATTGACACTGGGAGTTCAGTATATTTCCTTTTTTTGACCACTGTTAGGGCCCTAGGAGTAAAGGATTCTGAGATCATTAATACAGAGCTCCCTCTTGTAGGATTCAACAGCAGTACCACCTATGCAAAAGGAACGATGGTCTTGTCTGTCATGGAAAAAGGAGTAATAATAATGACCATTTTTTATCATTAACATCCCTACACATTACAATTTCATCCTGGGAAGGCTATGGATACATAAAATGAGGGCAGTCCCATCCACTTTCACCAGGTGATCAAATTCCCTATATGGTCAAAGGTCCTGAAGAGGTAAGGGGAGATCAGGAGAAAGCCAGAAGTTATTACAATTCCACTATGATAAGGACCACCCCTAAATAGCAATCACCAAGGGGTCTCCCTTAAAAGAGACCAAGTAGTAAAGGCATGGCAAGGTCAATCTACCTGAATAGAGTAAAGGACCTCCCGATAGGTGCTGAAGGCAAGAACCGACCCTTGAAAATGGGTAAGGATTTAACGATAAAGCTTGAGGAGCAACTCTCACAGTTCCTCAAAGCTAATGCAGATGTCTTCGTGTTATCTCTAATAGACATGCTGGGAATTGATTCGAAAGTCATAACATACTAGCTAAATGTTGACCCAGAAGCTAGACATATCCAACAACGAAAAAGAAAATTCCCCATAAAGAAGAATGAGGTGATCAAACACTATATGGTTGCCCTTAAAAAAGCTGGAGTCATCAAGGAGGTCAATTATCCTTCATGGCTTTCAAATGTGGTACTGGTATATAAATGTGTGGGTCATTAAGTATATACGTAGCCTTCACAGATTTAAACGAGGCATGTCCCAAGGATTTCTTCCCCTTTCCAAGCATAGATAAACTAATACACGCCTCTTTTGGGTTTGGGTTGATGAGTTTCTTGGACACATACTCTAGATACCACCAAATCATAATGCATTCTAAGGATGATAAGAAAACTTTTTTCATCATAGAGGAAGAGATATTCTGCTACACAAGGATGCCATTTGAACTAAAAAACACGAGCACTACATATCAATGCCTTGTTAACAAAATGTTTGAAAAGCAATTAGGAAAAAATCTGGAAGCATACGTAGATGACATGTTGGTGAAATCGACTGAACCCCTAAACCACATCAAGAATCTATAGGAAATATTCAAGGTAATCAGAAGGTATGACATGAGAATTAACCCAAAAAAATGCATCTTTGGTGTTGTTGTAGGAAAATTTTTGGGGTATCTCGTGTCAACAAGAGGGATTGAGACTAATCTAGACAAGATACAAGGGTTGGTGAACATGAAACCACCTACTAGTCTCAGGGGAATACAACAGTTGAATGGAAGAATAGTGGCACTGAATAAGTTCATCTTCAAATGCATTGATAAGTGTATGCCTTTCTTCAAAATGTTGAGAAAAAACATGATGGTCTTTTAGGATGAGGGACCAGGAGATTGGATCTAGTCATAAGAATAATTCTTGGCTGATAAATAACTCACTTTTTGGTCTTCGACCCCCTTAATCACTACAAACACCCCCTGATCAGTGCAATGGGATATGTCTATTTATCTATCTCTTGACTCAAAATGGGAGCAGGTTTGAAAAAGGATCTTAGAGTGTCTAGGGTTGGACCAAAAGGATCTCTTAACATAACGCCTTATTTTTCCTTCTCACATCTTGGTCATCCCCATAGCAGGAGAGATTTTTAATTTATAATTGGTTGTGACACCCCAAACATGCAGTGTTGTGATCTTAGTTAAAAGGGACAAAATTCAGCACCTTATCTACTATATCATCTAAATTTTAATGGAGGCCCAAAGCATATATTCTATCATTAATAAACTGGTCTTTTCTCTCAAGATTATTACGTGAATGCTTAGGAATTACTTTGACTTTCACACAGTCGTGGTACTCACCTCACACCCTCTTAAAAGTGTCCTAAGAAGACTAGATGTTGTAGGGAAACTGGCCCAGATAGTCGTAGAGCTGGAAGAGTATACTATTAAATACATGGTTAGAATAGCCATTAAAAGGCAAGCGGTGCCCGAGTTTATGCCTGAATTCAATGATAAGCCTGAAGTCATCACCAAAATAGAGCAAGAAGAGGTGTATGGGATAGACCAAAGGGAAGCCCCAACTTGGTGGGTATTTTTGGATAGGGTGCACAAGTTTAACAATGCAGGACTAGTGGTGGTCATAGTTGATCACGACAACAACTACTTTGAATATGTAGTCAAACTTGATTTCCAAGTAACTAATAATGTTACATAATATGAGGCTAAAATATTTGGGACCATGACTACAAAGAATCTAGGGGTAGACAGAATCACTTTACATAGTGATTCTAGACTAGTGGTCAATTAGGTTTTAGGGACGTTTGAAGCAAGAGATGGAAAAATGAAGGGATAATTAGAGAGATTAAAGCAAGAATGATCAAAATTCTCTATGTTTGAAATCAAGCAAATAGCTAGAAATGAGAATGGTCACGCCGATTCCCTAGAAACCTTGGCATCAGTAAGGGAGACTAAGCATAACATAGTAGTGTCAGTAATGTTTCTGGTAGATGCATCTTTGGAGCATACCGAAAGAAAGGTTGGGTGTGTGGATGCTTCCTCTATCATATGATTTTCCCCAATCTATAATTTCTTGGAAAAGGGAACCTACTAGAGGATTGCAAGGCCATAAAAAAAGTCGAGGCCAAGGCAATTGGTACATGATTGAAGTATGAAAACTATACCGAAAACCCCACTCGACCCTAGCCTCTATTTATAGCCAAGAAGGGATTTAAAAGGTTGATGTTTGAAGCACATGAAGGAGGCTACAATTCATATTTTAGAGGTAGGAGATTATCATAAAGGATTATGAGACAGGGTTATTATTGGCCTACAATATTGGTAGACTACACCAAATACACTCATAAATGCGATAAATGCCAAAGGTTTTCCCTACTGTCACACACATCTCTAAATACCATAGTGGGGGTGGTAAGTCCTTAGCCCTTCTACAAATGAGAACTTGACATAGTATGACCCTTGCCCTTAGGTATGGGCTAAAAGAAGTTTCTTCTTGTGATCATTGATTACTTTTCAAAATGGATTTAGTAGAGCCCTTGGGTAGAATACGAGAGGAAGAAGTGATTTGATTCATATATAATTTTTTTGCTTCAACCTTCCTAGGGAGCTCGTCATAGATCATGGGAGACAATTCACTGGCTGCAACATCAAAGAATTTTCCCTCAAATACAATATTAAAATGTGCCATTAAACGTCATACTATCCCTAAGCTAATGGTCAAGTAGAATCTTCCAATAAGATAATCATCAACCTACTAAAGAAGAGGTTCGAAAACACAAAAGGAAGATGGGTGGAAGAGCTTCCAGGTACATTATGGGATGTCAAGATAAGCCCTCGAGAGAGGACTAATAAGACCTTTTTTCCCTAGGCTACGGAACCGAGGCAATTATACCGACTGAGGTCACAATTCCTACTTCCTGATTAGTTCTAACAGAGGAATAGAATGAGGTGAGAAGGTTAACCAAATTGACCCTAGCAAAGGAAAAAAAGGATGAAGCTTTAAGGAGGATGACTGAGAAAAAAAGGAAAGTATCAAATTACTACAACAAAACTATGCGCTTCAAAACATTTTCCAAAGGTAATTGGGTTCTCAAAAGGGTCTTCCCCAACAAAAAGTAATGGATGGTAGGAAAAATGGGTGCCAATTGGGAGAGACCTTATCAAATAATTGAAATAACACTAGGAAGGGCATACATATTGAAAAACATTGAAGGTATTGAGGAAGGCACAAGCTAGAATTCCAAACACTTGAAAAGATACCACTTTTAAATGTACACTAATTTGCCACTTTTTGTAACATCAAAACATATCCATATATAAAACAAACCCTTCAACAGATGGTCTCTCTTCAAAGCTCTCCTACCAGGTAGAGCGCCTTGGCACTTGTATAAGGTCATGAGTTGTCCACCTCGGTCAGGAACTAGGTCGACGTTTTGACTTTGAGAGGAGATGTATACCTTGGTTAGGAACTAGGTAAGGATCTCTCTCCCACCAATCTAAGATAATCACCTCGGTTAAGAACCAGGTAGAGTGCCCTAACACTTGTATAAGGTCACGAGTTGTCCACCTCAGTCAGGAACCAGGTCGGTACTCTAACTTTGAGAGGAGATGTATACCTTGGTAAGGAACCAGGTAAGGCTTTCTTTCCCATCAATATAAGCCACAAGCTTATCACCTCGATTAGGAACCAGGTAGAGCTCCCTGGCACTTTTGTAAGGTCACGAGTATCCCTCTCGATCAGGAACCAAGTCGGTGCTCTAACTTTGAGAGGAGATGTACACCTTGGTTAGGAACTAGGTGAGGTTCTATCTCCCACCAATTTAAGTCACGAGTTGATCACCTTGTTTAGGAACAAGGTAGAATACCCTGGAACTAACACAAGGTTACTAGTTCTCCACATCGGTCAGGAACCATATCGGTACTCTAAATTGCATAACGTCGTGAGTCGACCACTCAAGTCAACAACCAGGTAATGCCATGTATAAAAAATAAAAAATCTTTGGATATTTATTAATACAAGTACGCATACGATGTCAGGGCATCACAAGTACATGCCATCCAGAATGTTTTCATTATTTAAAAATTACAAATCTTTGATAGTTATTAATACAAAGCTCGACCTTCTCAGAAGGTTAAAATCTCTTTAAACACTTGGATACGCAAGCAGTGTTTGGATCATCAATTTATTTAATTAAGGGCAATAATTGGGCCTGAATCTCAATAATTTTCTTCTATACATAGGTCATGGGCTTAGGGTGAGCTGTCATCAGCATGAGCAACCCTCATTCCAATTCTTCAGTAACCTCCATCACCTTAAGGAAGACTCTTTCAGATCGCTTCATATAAAAGCTCGCCCAAAATGATTCCCTATCTACAAGGGTGCCAATGCTAGCCAAGGTCCTCTTAGGTCTAGATTGAGTTTGGATTAACTATTCCTTATAAGAAGCGAGCTCATACTTGGTCTCTTTTACATTACACTTAAGTTTAACCACCTCATCTTTGAGTTCCCTAACCTCATCCGTAAGCCTACCATTTTCAACATGTAAAACTCAAATTGAGCGTCTATTGGCTCGATCAAAATCCATAAAATACGACCAAAAAAGTTGGAGGAATTAACAGAAATCCCTAAATGTATGGATTAAGCAAGTGTTCTCAACCTATTTTAATAAGAGAGGAAGGTTGATAAAAACAAAAAAAGGAAAAACCAATGACTCAAGTTCCCAAAAAACAAATGGGTAGGTCAAAATCTTAAATACACAATAAAAAAGGCAAACTAATTTTTCATTAATAACTAAAGTTGATTTTTTGATTTGATTTTTTCACTTCACATTCTTATAAGTATGAGATCACAACCATACAAATAGGAGTGGCATCAAGCTCAGAAAAACAAAATTGGATCAATTCATTAAAATTCAATGATCATTTGCCCATGTCCCTGCCCCCGTGACCTTAGGGTCGTCGTCACCATCAAAAGATCCCAAACCTTCTCCTTCTTCCTTCTCTATAGAAGGAACCTGTACACATAGCGGAGTGACCAAGATATCTAGAATGTGATAATAATACTCGACCAGATCCTTCTGCTTGGTCTCTGTCTTAAAGGTTTCCATGGCCAGCTTATACGCCCTCTCTACGCTCGACTCAAGCTTTTGAGCTGGCATCCACATGGCCTCAATTCTTCTTTGGGCTTCTCTGGCCCCCTCATCAACTCGCCTTTGAGCTTCCTAGAGCTTAGTAATGAGTTAGGTATACTTATTTAGCTCGAATGTGACCTTTTTTAGCTTCTCTTCCTTATCAATTGCCTTGCCTTCCCACTTAGCTTCACTGGTAAACAACGTGGTGTATTTTGAACGCATAGACACATGGCTCTACTTATTCTGCACCAATTTGGCTTTCAAACAACCCACACTATGAGCCTTGTCAAATTCATAGAGCAACATCAATTGAAACAAATAAAGGTCAAAAAAATAAGTCTCAAGCTCACACTTTATATACGCTAATCAAATAAAAACAAAATGCGAGATAGCCCACCTGACACATCTCGCAACGGATGACCTCATCAAAGTCCACATCCTAGCACCAAGCATCGATTTAAGACTATTCTATATGCATCAGTAGTGAGGTCATTAAGGATGGCCATCCCTTTGCTTGAATCCCTTAAAGAATCACTAGATTCTTTAAAACATAAGAAAGGAGTTAGAGTCACATGTTGCTCTCGCAAGGGTGATAGGAGTGGGGAAAAATTCAGGGGCTCGGGGTTGAGAGCAGGCTTGTCGACCACCTTATTATTCTTTTTTAGCAAAGAAGGGCGACCTTCATGAGAGGATCTACCCCTTTTCTTTACTGTAGAAGAACCCTTATAAGAGCCTGGGGTGTACTCATTAGAGAGCTCTCCCCTGCAGGTGCGACCTTACTCTTCATACGGGCAAATATCTAGGCAGCGGTAAAATCCATAGGATCAGCAAAATAAGAGCAATAGGATGTCATATTAATCACCTTGCATTCAATAACAAAACAATGAGAAATGCAAGTCATAGGACTAGTTCACCATCATCAGCCACCACCTTGAATCGATATCCAAAGTTTATAAGATGAGCCTAGGGTTTAGGAGGATCCCGAGGTTTATAGTTGATCCTAATGGGAGGCTCTAGAACACCATACCTCATCAGCCTACACGCGACAAAGTGTAAGGTGTTCAACAAGTTCCTCTAGTTAGACTTTTCAGGAAGATAGTTTTAGATGTCAACCAAAATTTTCTTCGTGTCAAGGCTCAAGGTCGTGATTAAGGAAGTCATATTTCTTATCACGACCTTAGTGTCGTTTCAGACACTTCTTATCACTCTAGTGTCACTGGTAGGAAACTCCTACCAACTTGAAACATAGAAAAAATACTCTTTCCATTTTTTCTCATTCTCAAGAAGTGACACGTTCATCCCCCAATCTTGCTTCACCGACATATATACCTTCTTAGGATCTATGTGATTCTTATTTAAGACATAGACCTCATTAAACTCAGCCATCTCTAAATCCAGTCTGATTTCTTGAGAGATTAGTGTCAGGTAAAGTAGATACCTCCACTCGTTAAGCATTAAATACCCTAGCGCAAGCTACGTCCTAACCAAGAATCTCATAATGAGAGCGTATAAGGGAAACTTTACCCTCAACCACAAGGCCTTTTCATGAAAGATGGTCCAATAGGATGGAGGTTAATCACTATCAGAGGCTCCATATGGAGGAATAATGATATGAATAGAGGAAGGGATGTTGTAGTTTTTTCTTAATCTTTCTTCATCCTGGGACACCAATCCATAATTCTTAGACACAACTGACCAACCCTTGGTACGACTAATTGGTTCCCCAAATCCTATATTCCTCATTTTCTTCCTCCACTTCCTAGCCATTGAGATTTGAGTATGAGGAATGCTCAATCTAACAATAGGAAAGGTTTGAGGATGAAGGGTAGAGGTAGAGGGGTAAGGCGGAGATTGACTCGCCTCACTAGAAGACCCCGAGTCGCCAATAAAACTAGAATATTAGGGGCTCTCCTAAGAGTCCAAACTAGGGGCCGAGATCTCTTCTCTGTGTATTATGTAAAAAGCTACAAAAACATAAAAACAAAAAAACTGATAGGTAAGGTACGAGAAGAAAAGGTTACCTATGGTCGAGTTTGAAAATTAAAAAAAATGATCATTTAAAAACCGACCTGAAAAGAAAGTAGAAAATCGTTAGGTTTTCGACACTTGAACTTTAGAAACTCAAATAGACAAAACTATAGTCTGAGCTAAATTCTTACCACCAAACTGAAAACCTTTTACAAACTCGAGGTGATGCAACAAAGTGTTTTTGTTCACTATTTTTAAATTGTGCAGGTAATGATGATAAGTCTCAGCCCAAGCATCCCTTTATATAAAGTGATGGGCAAAATCGAGATCGTTGATCCTATCGATAATTTGGTTTTATATTTATAAAACTCTCACAAGTGCATTAATCATTTCGTAGAAAATGATAAGTATACTCCCAAGGTCGATCTAAGGAAGGAATATATGTGATTTTTAATTTATTATTCAAACTTTTAAAAAAGAAATTAAATCCTAAACATCCTGTCACGATATTTTGAGGTTTTGTGTTTTTAATCTAATAACATAAAAATAAACATAGATATGAATTCAATAAACATTTATGCAAATTTTATCATTTATAATAGTGGAGTATTTATGGATATAATAACTAAGTTAATTATGCTTGCTCATATTATTTAGGTTATTAAAGATATAAATTGATATTTATTGATTCTCCCTTTTTTATATGAATACCACCTTTGGTGGGGTTAGATATTATTTGTTATAAAATCTTGAATAAAAATAAAATCAATTCATTTTAGAGATTTTTACCTATTTAATATTTCGCAAGCATAACAACGTTATTATTATATCATGTTTACAAACAGTCAGCAATGTTAAATTTAATCATAGACAAATTAAATATAACATGTAAGAATAAAACATAAAAAATAACTGTAAAGACAATAAAATCCTTACAGTATTTTGATGCTATTCCTACTGATGGAAAACCTTCAAACGGAATTTGCACTCTCATTTATTGAATCAAAAAGCAAATAAATTATAAAAACATAATTAGTTCTTTTAAAAAAGAGAAGAACTCTAAACCTAAGAAAAACTAACTAAGAAAAGCTAAAAACTAAGAAAAACTAAAAAACTAAGAAATGGAGAGAAAGAAAGAGAATAGAAGATGTGTTTTTAGGTGTGTATTGAAGTGAAGAGAATAAGGGTATTTATAGGTGAGGAGAGGAAGGAAAAGTGGGTGAAAAAATGATTAAAAATGGAGAAAACGCAGAGTAGTGAATGATGACATCATACTGTTGACGTTATGGTGATGTGGGGCGAGTTGGCGCGTGTGGATGAGGAAGATGGGCGTAGCGGCGCGCGCTGGATCGGGCGCGCTCGGAATGGGCACTACGCACGTTGGCTGGCACGGCTGGGAGACTACATGCGCGATTTCCTCCTTTTTGACATTTTTTACCTTTTTGATCGATTTTGTCCAATTTTTCCATATTTGTTGACTTTTCCTCATTTATTTTATGAATATATTTGTGATGTATTGCCTCCAATATTCCTCTTTGAGTCTTTAAGTTACGTTTTTAAGCGAAAATACCTAAAAAACAATAAAAATACCCGTGATTCCGAAAAGATAGATTTATATAAATATATGATAAAATCGTATAAATATATATATATATATTTAATCAATTAATATGCATAAAATCATGGTAATTTTAGTGCTTTTTGAGCACTCATGACAACCCTCAACCAGCTTCTTGCTAGTCCCTTAGCAAGAGAAGCGATAAAAACTAAAAATTAAACTATCCTAAATCACTTCCGTGGATTGACATGGTTGCATTTAGCCTATGTAACAAGCTTTTAAACCCCTAAGTTACCCTAGTGGATGAGTTTGAGTCTCGTGAGGGTTTTCAGTAATGATACCCACAAACATTGAACTAAATGTAAAAATTAAAAGAAATAATAAAAAAAACAACTTAAAAACTAAAATTACAACAAAATCAAAAATTAACTTTTAAGAATAAAATAAAAGAAAACAACATGAAATATAACACAACAATGTCTCATACTTTTTAATCTCTTTTAAGATCATAATTAAAATCTAAAGCATAAGTTATTTTAATCTTCTTAAACAATCATGAATTATTATAATAATTAGTCGAAAATTATTTTCATATTTCATATTAAAAATGTATCAATTTAATATCACCCAATTTCAGTGTAAGGAATCCGAATTCGCTTCGACTCTATTTCTCACAAGTCAATACTCTCAAAACACTAAATCCTATGGGTTCAAACACTCATACTAATTTATATGCGAAAAAATTGATATATAGAAATGAACTAATATGTTCGCATATGAATAAAGAATAAAAACTCAAAGTGTTATTTTGACGTTGATCTCATGGAAGGAATCAAATGTATAAATTATAAAGATATCATATATAAAAATTATTTTCATGCATAAATCAAACTCATTAAGAAAAAATTTCAAGATATATGCCTTTTACAAATAAAGAAAGTGCAATAACTTTTTAGGGAATTACTTTCTATATCTCTCTTTTGTAATTAGCCTTTACCCATAACTTTGTAGGAAATGTGGGTCATAGTATGTAGATTATACTATATATTCTTTATCTCTCTATATTTTTCTAAAAATATTTTTCAATATATATCAATTTTTAGAGAGTCAACTCATGTACAGATTGTACATTTTTTAGGATTTTGGGTAATGCGGGTCATAGTATGTAGATTATACTATATATTATTTATCTCTCTATATTTTTTTGAAGATACTTTTCAATATATATCATTTTTTTAGAGAGAGAACCCACGTACAAATTGTACATTTTTAGGATTTTGGTGAGTGGTTATTTTTGTGGCTTTTCTGTTTGATTTTGGTTTAGGTAACCCTAGATATATCTCTTTTTTTGTAGCAGTCATGCATGAATGAGATAAAAGCATATACTATCAATTTCTACTCAAATCATTTAATCTAAGCAAAAATAATAATAAAAAATATTTGACACTCTATTAAGATGAGAGAAAAAATTCATACAATCAATGAAAATACCTATAGAGATCATCTAAAAATTTGAAGAAATAAGAAATGTGTTTGGAGTAGAAAAAATATATATTTCACTCTGAATAAAAGAAATTAGGCTCAAATTATATCTCACAAAGGTAGTCTCCACTAAAACAAATTCATAAACACTGATTTTGGGTTTAATATAATTTCCACATCTTATCAAGAAATACTAGTTATGACAAAAATTAACTAATTACCAAAAAAATAATTTCATGATATGTTTTCAAAAATTAATCTAATAGTGCAAAATACTTAACTATTTACTTAAATTTGATTTAAAGAAATGATAAATTTTTGTGAGAAATTTTTTTTAACTAATTTTTAAAATTACTAAACCACACAAAAAAATAAAACCAAACATAATAAAAATGAAAATGTGAACATAATTTTTTTTTATGTTTTTTTTAAATTGTTAATTTTTTTTTGAATTAAGCATGATAACTTTTCACCACCCCCAACCTAGAACTTACATTGTCCTTAATGTAACAACTTTAAATTAAAGATAAAGAGAAAAGAGAAGAAATATTACCTATTTCTTGAGAATGTTGCAAGTAGTGATGGAGAAATGCAGGTGTATCCATCATGTTCATTAAAGTGCATTTAGACAGATTGCTATGAACTTCTAACATCTCAACAAATATTTTTAGTTTTAACAATTTTAAAATTATTCACATGTAATTAAACTAAAATAAGCAATAAAAATTAAATAAATAAAACAAATAAAAGAAAATTACCTAAAATGATGGGTTGCCTCCCATCGAGCGCTTAATTTAAAGTCTTAGCAAGACGTTACTTTATGGTGCTAAGGGTTACTCAGCCAAATGCAATCCATTTTAGCAATGTTGTTTGGTTCTTCTAAATAAGGCTTCACACGATGCCCATTGGCTTTGAATGTTTTTTGTGTCTTGGAATCCAATAGTTCTACTACTCCATGTTCAAATACCTGAACTATTTCAAATGGTCCATCCCATCTTGATCTCAGCTTTCCTGGAAACAATCTCAAACAAGAGTTAAATAAAAGAACTTTCATTCCAGGGTGAAGAGTCTTAGGAACTAGCCTCTTGTCATGATAGCACTTAGTATGCTCTTTGTATAATTTGGCATTCTCATAGGCTTCATTCCTAATTTCTTCCAACTCATTAAGATGGAGTAACCATTTTTCTCCTGCTTTATCTAAATCTATGTTTAACTCTTTAATTGCCCAGTAAGCCTTGTGTTCAAGTTCAATTGGAAGGTGGCACGCTTTCCTAAAGATTAACCGGTAAGGGCTCATCCCAATAGGTGTTTTGTAAGCAGTGCAGTATGCCCATAAGGCATCATTTAACTTAAATGCCCGATCCTTCCTTGAGGGACGCACAATGCGTTCCAATATTCCCTTAATTTGCCTATTACTTACTTCCACTAAACCAGAAGTTTGAGGATGATATGGAGTAGCTACTTTATGTGTGATGTTGTACTTGTTTAGTACTCCATCAAAGATCTTGTTACATAAATGGCTACCTCCATAACTTATTATAGCTCTAGGCGTTCCGAACCTGTTGAATATTAAATCCTTCAAGAATTTAACAACAACATTAGTATCATTGGTTTTAGTAGGGATAGCTTCTACCCACTTGGATACATAATCCACAGCCACCAAAATATATTGAAAACCATTAGATAGGGGAAAAGGACCCATAAGTCAATCCCTCATACATCGAAGAGTTCAACAACTAAATTAGATGTCAAAGGCATTTCATCTCTTTTGCTTATGTTTTCTATTCTTTGACATCTATCACATTGTGCACAAAACATATGAGAATCTTTAAAAAGAGTGGGCCAAAAGAATTCAGACTGTAATACCTTATCGGTTGTCTTTTCACCACCAAAATGGTCCCCACAATGAAGTTCATGACAAAAAGTTAGAATGCTCTTATGTTCTTCTTCATGTACACATCTCTGGATGACTTGATCTTGACCAATCTTGTATAAATAAGGGTTATCCCAGAAATAGTCCTTAATAGTTTTAAAAAACCTTTTCTTGTCCTGATATGAAGTGTTAGGTCGCAAAACACCAGTGGCAAGATAGTTTATAATATTAGCATACCATGGGTTCAGACCTATTGAAAATAATTGTTCATCAGGAAAGGTTTCAACTATATCTTCATTACTCTCATCTTTAAGAGAATTGAAGTCAGAAATCAACCTAGACAAATGGTCAGCTACTAAGTTTTCACTGCCTTTCTTATCCTTGATTTCTAGGTCAAATTCTTGTAAGAATAAGATCCACCTGATTAATCTTGGCTTGGCATTTGGTTTACTTAATAGGTATCTTAAAGCATCGTGATCAGAATGCAAAATTACTTTAGATCCTACTAAATAAGACCTAAATTTGTCTAAAGAAAACACTATAGCCAAGAATTCCTTTTCAGTGGTGGTATAATTCATTTGGGCATCATTGAGTGTTTTGCTAGCATAGTAGATGACATGCAAACACTTATCCACACTTTGTCCCAAGACTGATCCAATAGCATAATGAGAAGCGTCACACATTATTTCAAAAGGTAAAGACCATTTTGGTGCCATAATAACAGGGGTAGATGTTAGTTTCTCTTTCAAGGTATTAAAGGCAATAAGATAGACATTGTTGAAATTAAAATAAGCATCTTTTGATAGCAAGTTACATAAGGGATGACTTAATTTAGAGAAATCTTTAATAAATCGTCTGTAAAATCCTGCATGTCCTAAGAAGCTTCTTATCCCCTTCACAGATGTAGGGAGAGGTAGTTTGGAAATCAATTCAACTTTTGCCTTATCAACTTCAATACCCTTGTTTGAAATTATATGTCCTAAAACTATCCCTTGTTGAACCATAAAATGACTTTTCTCCCAACTAAGAGTGAGATTGCATTCAATGCATCTTTCTAAAACCAAAGTCAATTTATGTAAGCAATCATCAAATGAGTTCCCAAAGACAGAGAAATCGTCCATAAAAATCTCAATGAATTTTTCCACCATGTCCGAGAAAATAGATATAATGCATCTCTAGAAAGTGGCAGGGGCATTGCATAACCCAAATGTCATTCTTTGAAAAGAAAATGTCCCAAAAGGACATGTAAATGTGGTCTTTTCCTGATCTTCTGGTGCTATGCGTACTTGATAATATCCAGACAATCCATCTAGAAAACAGTAAAATTCATGTCCAAATAATCTTTCCAACATTTGATCAATGAATGGAAGAGGAAAGTGATCCTTTTTAGTACATAAATTTAGTTTCCTAAAATCTATACACATTCTCCATCCAGTGATTATTCTAATGGGCACTAATTCACTTTTTTCATTTTTAACAACTATTATCCCATATTTCTTAGGTACCACATGCACTAGACTAACCCACTTACTATCCGCAATAGGATAGATAATTCCTTCTTCTAACAATTTAAGAATTTCTTTCTTAACTACCTCTTGTATATTTGGGTTTAGTCTTCTTTGGGCCTCTCGTACAGGTTTAGCACCATCCTCCAAGTTGATCTTGTACATACACATCGTAGGACTAATACCACTTATATCCGATACTCTAGCCTATAGCTTTCTTAAACTGTTTAAGCACTTTGATAAGTTTCTTTTCTTGGATTTTGGTCAAGGTTGAAGAAATTATCACTGGATAAGTTTCTCCTTCTCCCAAAAACACATATTTTAAGTGCTCAGGTAAGTCTTTGAGTTCAAGTTCAGGTAGATTGGCCTCTTTACTAGATGAAGAATTGGGTAGATTTAAAAGTGTACTAGATTTTGTCATTACTTCATCATTGTCTAGTTGTTCAAGGTACCCCTTAATTTTCTCATCTAAATCTTCTTCGACCTCTTCAAGTATAAGAATAGTTTCAAGCTTATCTTCTATTTTGGTTCGAGAAAAGGTGCTTTGGACAATATTATCCAAAGGGTCAACATCGAATATTTCATCGATGGTAGAAATAGAAGGAAAAGGTAAAGAATCAAAAACTTTAAAATGAATAGTCTCTCCTAAGATTGTCATTGTCAAATTTCCATCTTGGACATCAATAATAGTTTTAATAGTTGCCATAAACGGTCTACCAAGCAGTATTGTGTGCTCTCTATCCAAGGCTGGATTTTCTTGCATATCCAGAACCACAAAGTCAACAGGTATTATCAATTTGTCTACTTGTACCAACACATCCTCAACTATTCCCTTTGGATACTTAAGAGATCTATCTACAAGTTGAAGGGACATAGTTGTGGGTTTTAAATCTCCTAAATTGAGCTGTAAGAATATAGAGTTGCCATCAAATTTATACTAGCACCTAAATCAAGCATTGCTTTAGCAACCTTCTTATCCCCCATAGTTATGTTTATAATAAAACTTCCAGGGTCTTTCAACTTAGGGGTAGTTTATGTTGAAGTACAGCGCTAGAAATTTCTGATACTACTACTCGTTCATTCAGTTCATACCTCATTTTCTTAGTGTTCAACTCTTTGAAAAACTTAGCATATGATGGCACATTCATGATCACTTCTAATAATGGTAAATTGATATTTACTTTAGAGAGCATATTAAAAAGATCATAGAATTGCTTATCTTGTTTGGATTCTTTTAACCGGTGTGGAAAAGGTACTTGCAGCTGGTGTGGTTCTGTTGTCTTTTGAATTTTGGGGATGTCAGATGACCCCCCAATGAGTTTTTCAGAAGGCTTGTTAAGTTTAACACTTGTTTCTCCTTTTTGCGAGACTAGAATATCACCTTCTTTGTTACCTAAACTACAAGGTAGATCGTTAGAGATTTTAGGTAAATTGGTATTGACTACCTTACCACTTCGAAGGGTTCTTACATCCTTTGCTTGTTCTAGTTGACTGGGCAATTTTCCTGGTTCTTTCTTTTTCATTTGTTCAGCCAATTGCCCAACTTTAGATTCAATCCTTTTAACTGAAGCCTCCATGGTGTTCAACCTTTGATTATTCATCAATTGGTTGTCATGACTAACTTGAATAAAAGCATTCAAGCTATCCTCTAAGGTTGGCTTAAAATATTGGCTTGATGGGTAAGGGTGGTTTTTATTCGACCTTAGTGTTGGACATTGGGTGTAGGTTGGGTAATTGTTTTGTTTCCAAGGATGGTTAGGGTGATTATAAGTGTTTGGATGATACCTTTGAAAGGATTTGACTTCCTCCATGGCATCGACGCTAGAATCACAAGTATTTGAACAATTATGAGTACCATGCCCAATTGAAAAACACACTTCACACACCTCTTGATTTGACATTTGGTGGGTAGTGAGAAGTTGCACTTGCTTAGTCAATTCAGCAAGTTGCAAGGTTATCTCATTATCGGAGCCAACTTTATTGACTCTTGCTCTCCTTATAGCACTTCTTTGTTGAGAATTAGAACCCAATAACTCATAAATATTATAGGTTTCCTTTGCGGTTTTTTCTCCCACAACACCTCCAGTAGCATTATCAACCATGTATTGACTCTACAGTGTCAATCCATCATAAAAGAATTGGTTCTGTAGCTGCAATGGGAAGCTATGATTATGACATTGAATGAAAAGGAGTTTGAATCGTTCCCAAGCTTCATGAAAGGGCTCTTCATACATTTGAGAAAATGTTGCTATCTTCGTCCTTAGATCAACAGTATTTTGATGGGAATAGAACCTACCCATAAATATTTCATTTACTTCCTCCCAAGTTTTTAGAGAACCCGACTGTATAGTAATGAACCATGACCAAGCTTTATCCTTAAGGGTGTAAGGAAAACACCTCATCCTAAGTTGATCTTCATTAATTGCATGTAGTGGAAAGGTTTGGACAATAGCATAGAATTCTCGAATGAAATGCAAAGGGTCTTCATTAGGGACACCGTAAAAGGAAGGCAACAAAGAATAATGAATCTTTTTCAATTCATAATTCCTTGCAGCCTCTTATAATTGTATGCCAGAAGTTACATTGCCAATGATTGGCATTGCATAGTCTTTCATCATTTTTTGCGTATCTTCATTATCTCCCATGGCTATTTGTAGTTGAAATTGATCCTCCTCCTATTGTGTATCAATATTTAGCTCTTAAAAAAATAATAGATATCTCTAAGAAAGATTTCTCACTTGACAAAATGTATAAGCTTAAAGTAGAAAGGTGCAGGGAACCTAATTTTTTTTATATGCTAAATTTAAAGAATGGACACAATTTTTGAAACAAACGAATTTATTTCATTTGAATTTTATTTCACACAAAATAAACTAAAACAAAGGAAAATACAATAATGGGTGACCTCCCACGTAGGACTAAAATTTATCGTCTTCTAGTAAGACGTTGCTTGGAGATTGCAGAATGACAAACTCAATGTCTCCTCTTCATTGAATTTATTTGATCCCATTTGACCATTCAGTTAGTCTTTGTTTTGTTTTTGCAAATGTTCAACTAACTGTTCTACTTGAACTTCCACCTTTTTGATAGAAGCTTCCACAGAGTCCAACCGTTGATTGGTTTTAGATTGGTTATCTCTACAAACTTGAATAAAAGAATTCAAGTTGTCCTCCAGGGTTGATTTATTAGGAATGCTTCTTGGAATAGGCTGGTGGAATTGCTGACCTGGCTGATTTGAGCTTTGAGCGAAAGGAGGGTTGTTTTGCCTCCAGGAGAAGTTTGGATGATTTCTCCACCCAGTATTGTAGGTATTTGAATTGGGGTCGAACCTTGGTCTTTGTTGATATGCTCCCAATACATTAACCTATTCAGCTGTTGTTTCTCCTTGATATGGACAGGCTTTAGTACCATGTCCCATGTTGCTATACAAACCATAATGTTCATTATTGGTGTTGGTTTGTGTAGTGAGAAGGGCAACTTGCTTGGTCAATTGAACAAGTTGTTGTTGAACTTCATTGCTGGAATCGATTTCATGAACTCCAGCTTTTCTCACTCGTGAGATTTTTTGTTGGGAATTAGCACCCAATATCTCAAAGAGGTTATACGTCTTTGAGGTAGTCTTTTCTCCCATTGCTTCTCCTACAACGTTGTCGATAATGAACTGACATTGTTGTGTAAGTCCATCATAAAAGAATTGGTTCTACAACTGCAGGGGAAGCTGTGATGGGGACATTGAGTGAGAAACATTTTGAACCTATCCCAAGCTTCATGGAATGGTTCTCCTTCCATCTAAGAGAAAGTAGCAATCTTTTCTCTCAACTCTGATATTTTTTTGGTGGGAATTGAATTTTCCCATGAATTTATTATAAATGTTCTCCCATGTCATCAGAGAACTTGAGGGAAGTGACATCAACCAAACTTTGGGCTTATCCTTTAAGGTGTAGGGGAAACATCTCATTCTAAGTTGATCCTCGTTTAGAATACCGAGGGAGAAGGTTTGAACTGTAGCATAGAAGTCTCTAATGAAGGAAAGAGAATCTTCATTAGGCAGCCCATAAAAGGAAGAAAGCATAGAAAAATGAATATTTTTCAGTTCATAATTCCGAGCAGCCTCACCCAGCTGGCAATTTTCGCGCCAATCAATGGTCTTGCAAACTCCTTCATGATGGTTTCCCTAACATGTTGGTTTTCTTCCATTTCTTTAAGTTCTAGTAAAAGATTAAGGCTTGGTTCTATATTTGGCTCAAAAATAGGTTGATGATTGGAATCCAATCTTGTTAACAGTTGTTTAAATTTATGAATATTATTTACATATGGTGTAAGGGGGTTTCCTAAGGATCTCCTACCACGCATAGACTATTGAAAGCATAAATTTAAAACTTCTGTCAAGAAAAATAATAAAATAACCACAGAAAAATTTACATAGTATTTAATATAAAACACTAAACAAAACTAGTTAAACACTAAGTTATTTTATTTTATTTTATTTATTTTAATTATTTTAATTATTTTTTAATTTTTTTATATTTTTTATATTTTATATTTTAAAATTTATTTAAGTTTTTTTTACTTCAAATTTCAAAATTATTTTATTATTCACGCTATAAATTTTTTTATGAAATTTAAAATTAAAATTTTTTATTATTCATGAACGGTAATTTTTTTATTATTATTTTTTATTTATTTATTATGAAATTTGAATTTTGAATTTTGAATTTTTTACTATTCATGAGCGGTAAGTTTTTTATTTTTTTATGGAAAAAAATTATTTATTTTAACTTTTATTTAAATTTTTTTTGAAATTATTTTAATTTTTATTAGATTTATTTATTTATTTATTTACTTACTACTATTTACGAACAACAATTTTTTTTTTTATTATTATTTTTTTGTTTTTTGTTTTTACAATTCATGAAAGGTAAGTTTTTAATATTATTTTTTTAAATGAAAAAAAAAATTATTTCAATTTTTATTAATTTTTTTTACTATTCACAAACAACAAATTTTTTTATAAAAAAAATCACAATTATTTACAATAATTTTTTTTTAATTTTGATAAATAATTTAAAAACGTTATTACTTTCCCAGCAACGAGACCAAAAACTTGATGGGCAAAACCGGGATCGTCGATCCTGCTGATAATTTGGTTTTATATTTATAAAACTCTTGCAAGTGTACGAATCATTTCGTAGAAAATGATAAGTATACTCCTAAGGTCAATCTAAGGAAGAAATATATGTGGTTTTTAATTTATTATTCAAACTTTTAAAAACGAAATTAAATCCTAAACATCTTGTCACGATATTTTGGGGTTTTGTGTTTTTAATCTAATAACATAAAAATAAATATAGATATGTATTCAATAAACATTTATGCAAATTTTATCATTTTTAATAGTGAAGTATTTATGGATATAATAAGTAAGTTAATTATGCTTGCTCATATTATTTAGGTTATTAAAAATATAAATTGATATTTATTGATTCTCCCTTTTTTATATGAATACCACCTTTGGTGGGGTTAGATATTCTTTGTTAACTAAACAAATCAATTAACACCTATGAGTGAGGTTGATAACTAATTTGGTTAATTAAATTAATTCATTTTTCTAAGAGATTAAAAATGAACCATTTAAATACCACCTTTGGTGGGGTTAGACAGTTTAAACTTTATTCAAGGTGTCCAAATTAAACCTAAGAATTTAGTTATCCGAGTACTAACTTTCAAGTTTTAAAACCATTACTGAAAACATGTTGCCAATATATTTTTAGATAATAATTCTTATAAAAACTTTTGAAATAGAGTTTCACTCTAACTACTAGGCTATTGTACCAACAAATAAAAGAATACTACTCTAAATCAGACCGGATAACTAAAGCTTAAAATCTAATTTTCAGATTTAAGTTTGTAATGAAAAATAATATATTTATCTCTAACATTCTTAATATAAAATCTTGAATAAAAATAAAATCAATTCATTTTAGAGATTTTTACCTATTTAATATTTCGCAAGCATAACAACGTTATTATTATATCATGTTTACAAACAGCCAGCAATGTTAAATTTAATCACAGACAAATTAAATATAACATGTAAGAATAAAACATAAAAAATAACTATAAAGACAATAAAATCCTTATAGTGCTTTGATGCTATTCATGTTGCTGGAAAACCTCCAAACGGAATTTGCACTCCCATTTATTGAATAAAAAAGCAAATAAATTACAAAAACATAATTAGTTCTTCTAAAAAAGAGAAGCACTCTAAACCTAAGAAAAACTAACTAAGAAAAGCTAAAAACTAAGAAAAACTAAAAAACTAAGAAATGGAGAGAAAGAAAGAGAAGAGAAGATGTGTTTTCAGGTGTGTATTGAAGTGAAGAGAATAGAGGTATTTATAGGTAAGGAGAGGAAGGAAAAGTGGGTGAAAAAATGATTAAAAATGGAGAAAATGCGGAGTAGTGAATGATGACATCATGGTGATGTGGGGCGAGTTGGCGCGCAGAAGATCGGGCACTGATAGGCACAGGTGTGCGCGGCTGGGCAGCTGCGTGCACGATTTCCTCCTTTTTGACATTTTTGACATTTTTGACCCATTTTGTCCAATTTTTTTCATATTTGTTGACTTTTCCTCATGTATTTTATGAATATATTTGTGATATATTGCCTCCAGTATTCCTCTTTGAGTCTTTAAGTTACGTTTTTAAGCAAAAATACCTAAAAAACAATAAAAATATCTGTGATTCTGAAAAGATAGTTTTATATAAATATATGATAAAATCATATAAATATATATATTTTTAATCAATTAATGTGCATAAAATCATGGTAATTTTAGTGTTTTTTAACACTCATCATAAAGGCAGTTGGTTTCTCTCTGCAATCAACTAATACACATTTATTAGGGCAACTGAATGGTTTATATTATATTTCTAATAATTACTCTTCCACCTCAAACCAGAGGTTGAATTGAAAGAGTAGGGGGACTAGATGTTTGGATATCCGAACCGTTCAAGTGCTCGACCCATGTAAACTGCTCAAGTAAAATCACCAACCCGAGATGAAAGGGGAAGCACCCCAGATGTCCTACATATAGATCAACCCAAACCTAGTAATCAATCCAAGCTCAATGATCAACCCGATCTTAATGATCTGCCCAAACTCAGTGACCAACCCGAGCTAAATGATCAACCCAAGCTTAGTGATCAGCCTGAGCTAGGGTCGACCTCAACCCATGATATGTTGTACTTTATACCAATTATACCCCTCTGACATGTTAATATGTGTACTTATTATGTGATTGATACATATGCATGTAATATTTTATAAGTAGATAAGCTTCTTATGATATCCACATATTCAACCAATTTCCTTAACTTCTCTCTAAGTTATCTCTCTAAAATTAGGTTAAATCTTAACAATCTTAATTGCTTTTTTTTCTTCGTCAATCTGAACTTTTTGTTCGTAAAATTTTATTAGGTTGAGAAGATTGCTACTCTTGTAAAAGAAGTAAAAATGGCAGTGGAATCTTTTGAAAATAAAACTTATTTAAAGCCCAAGATGGAGTCCAACCAAATTGAAGCCAAACTTGAGGAAGATTCCATGGTAGTTCAAGAAATTATTCAAGGTGATGAGTTGTGAGACAGTTAGTGGAGGTTGAGTTGGATTGTAGGTAAGATGCTAAGTTATGATATAGCTAGTAGAGGTTGAGTTGGATTATAGGTAAGATGATGGGTTGTGTTTGGTGATTAGAGTGAGTGTTGGCTTTATATTGTGTGGCTTGTATTAATTCTATGATAGTATAAATTCCTTGCATCCTCTGCTATGTAATTTATCTCAATCAAGTTTAAGAAATAAGAAGTAAGATTTTGAGAGTTTCTAAGAGTTATTGAAAAATTGTTCTTAAGTTTTGAGGATTTTTGATCCATAATATTCCAACAAAGTGGTATTACAGAATAGTTGGAAATAAACACTATTGTATATCAAATCGAAGCTCTCGACAAGATGAATCCGACACTACTAGAATCATTCCAATTGGAGTGTATATGCGCCTCTACTTGCCACTAGAAGGTACTATAAAGTAAGTCAACTCATTGAGTTGGAACTAGGTCCAATTGAGTTGAAGTCGCATTGCCCGAGCCATTGACCAAGTAACCTAGCTATTGACCAAGTTGTAGAGCCGTTAACTGAGCTGTAGAGTCATTGACAAGCTGTGACGAGCCATTGATTGATTCATTGAGCAATAAGTTTGAACATTGAACAAAGAGGGTTGACTTTGACCATTGACCAAAAAATTCTCTAACTTTCTCCCAAAGTTTTTCGGTGTTTCAAATTCATCCATTTGATCATATTTTACATATTCTTACTACATTGAGTGTTATGGAAAATGGAGGTTTGTCATCATTTCGTCCTAGTACTCAACAATATCAGTTACGATAATTGGAGTATCAAAATGAAAGCACTTTTAGATGCACACGATGTTTAGGAAGTTGTGGAGAAGGCTTTTAGTGAGCCCGTAGACGAAGCTACTCTAACTTAACCATAAAAGGATTATTTTGAAGGACTCGAGAAAGAGAGACAAGAAAGCTCTCTACCTCATATATCAAGCCCTGAATGATGACGGGTTTGAGAAGATCTCAAGTGAAATCTCCTCCAAATTAGCATGTGATAAGCTTCAAACTTCTTTCAAAGGAGTCGAGTAAGTGAAGAAAGTTCATCTTCAAACACTAAGAGGTGAATTCGAATCTTTACATATAAAAGCTTTCTAGTCTATTTCTGATTAATTCTCAAGAGTCAAAGTCGTTTCTAATCAATTGAAAAGAAATGGTGAGATGTTGGAAGATGTGAGAATAATTGAAAAGATACTCCAATCTTTGAATCCCAAATTTGAGCATATCATTGTAACAACTAAAGAAACTAAAGATTTAGAAGTAATAACGATCGAGCAAATTTATGGATCGTTGCAAGCTTTTGAAGAAAAGCATAAGAAAAGGCAAGGGATCAATGAACAACTCCTCAAGACGCAACTCAAGAAGAAGGAAGAAATCCAAGGCTATGACAAAAATCAATATGGTAGTGGTAGAAACTGAGGTCGAGGATGAGGAAGAGGTGGTGGTCGTGAAGAGGTTGGAACTACAACAACAATTCCAACACCAGCTATGAGAAAGGAGAAAGCTCATCAAGAGGTCGTGAGAGAGGCAATTCAAACTTGAGGTATGATAAATCTCAAGTTCAATGTTATAATTGTCAAAAGTTTGGGCATTATGATCATCTAGACCAACTATGTGAAGGTTGTTTACTCGAGAAGTAGTTCATAAAGTTTTTTCCAAATAAGTCTAACACAAGAGCTCAAAAACCACTTGAACTTATTCATACTGATGTTGCAGACCCATCAGGGCAAGTTCTCTTGGTAAAAATAATTATTTTCTTCTCTTCATTGATGATTTTTAAAGGAAAACTTGGGTTTATTTCTTGAAACAAAAATTCGAAGCTTTTGAAGTATTCAAATAGTTCAAAGCCATTGTGGAAAAAGAAACTGCTCATGCGATCAGATCAAGGAGGGGAATTTACTTCCAAGGAGTTCCAAGAGTTCTGTGCATCAAATGGAATCAGACGCCCACTAACCGTGCCATGATCCTCCCAACAGAATGGTATTGCAGAAAGAAAGAACAGAACTATTCTTGATATGGCGCGAAGCATGATTAAAAGTAAGAGAATGCCTAAGGATTTTTGGGTAGAAGTAGTAGCTTGTGAAGTCTACCTATCAAATCGATCTCCAATAAGAAATGTGTTTGGGAAGACACTAAAAGAAGCATGAAGTGAAAGAAATCCAGGAATATCTCATCTCAGAGTCTTCAGAAGTATATCTCATGTATATGTATCGGACGAGAGAACAACCAAGCTAGATGATAAAAGTGAAAGTTTCATCTTTATCGACTATGACTCAAGTTCAAAGGGATACAGTCTGTACAATTTGAATAACAAAAAGATTGTAAGTAGCCGAGATGTGGTATTCAATGAAGATGGAGAATGGGATTTTGGCTCACATATAAATGAATTCAATTTCTTTCCACACTTTGAAGAAGTCCATACATCGCAACCTGAATAAATTCAACAAGAGCCAATGACTCTACCTACTTTGCCAATGCCAACCACTCACGAAGACTCATCACCTTCGTCGTATTTGAGTGGAAGTGAAAAGGCCATGACACTTACACGAAGTCTCCAAGATATCTACGAGGTAATAGAACGACAAGATAATCTTACCTTATTTTGTTTCTTTGCTGATTGTGAACTAATGAGCTTTCAAGAAGCTACACAAGAGAAGAAGTGGAAAGATGCGATGGATGAAGAAATCAATGCAGTTGAGAAGAATGACACATAGGAACCCATTTCACTTCCCAAAAGGCACAAGGCAATAGGTGTCAAATGGGTGTACAAGACAAAGAGAAATGCAAAGGGAGAATTGACTATGATGAGGTATTCGTTCATGTTGCTCAGTTGGAAACTATTAGACTAATCATTTCTATGGTAGCCCAAAACAAGTGGAAGATACATCAAATGAATGTGAAGTCTACTTCCTGAATAGAGTCCTTGAAAAAGAAGTCTACATACACCAACCATTAGGCTAAGTCAAAGAGCACGAAGAAAAGGTGTTAAAGTTGAAGAGATCTCTCTATGGGTTGAAGCAAGCACCAAGAGTGTGGAATACTCACATTAACAAGTACTTCCTCAAAAACAACTTCACTAAATGCCCTTATGAACATGCGTTCTATGTCAAAGTTAAAGATAGAGAGATTTTGATTATGTGCCTGTACATGGATGATCTTATCTTCACCGGAAGTGACCCAAGCATGTTTGAAGAATTCAAGAGAGTGATGACCCACGAGTTTGAGATGACCGAAATCGAACTGATGGCATACTACCTCGGTATCAAAGTCAAGCAAAAAGAAAAAAAGGTATTTTCATCTCCCAACAAAGCTATGCAAAGGAGATACTCAATAAGTTCAAGATGGATGATTGCAAGTTGGTAAGCACTGTAGTGGAATGTAGAGTCAAGTTATCTAAGCATGATGAAAGAGAAAATTTAGATCTAACTTTCTTCAAGAGTTTAATTGGAAGCTTACATTATTTGATGTGCATAAGACCTGATATTCTCTCTACTGTTGGACTTATAAGTCGATACATGGAGAATCCGACAACCACTCATTTCAAGACTACTAAGAGAATCCTACGCTACATCAAAGGTACAATTGATTTTGGTTTGCTATACTCATTTTCTAATGATTGCAAAATTATTGAATATAGCGATGATGATTATGGCAGAGATATAAACGATCGAAAGAGCACCATAAGGTTCGTATTCTTCATAAGAGATACTGTTTTTACGTGGATGTCAAAGAAGCAACAGATTATCACCCTGTCTAGTTGTGAAGCTGAGTATATAGTTGCAACCTCAGTTGTTTGTCATGCGATTTGGTTGAGAAACTTATTGAAAGAGCTAAACATGGCATAAAAAGAACCAATAAAGATTTGTGTTGATAACAAGTCAACAATTGCTTTGACAAATAATCCAATCTTCCATGATCGAAGCAAACACATTGATACTCACTACCACTATATAAGGGAGTGCATCGCTAGAAAGGATGTATAAGTCGAGTACGTCAAGTCACATGATCAAGTTGTTGACATTTTTACCAAGCCATTGAAATTTGAATACTTTGTGAGGATAAGGAGTTTGCTTGGTCTCATAAAACAATTTTAAGGCGAAGTGTTGAAAATAAAACTTGTTTGACGCCCAAAATGGAGTCCAACCAAATTGAAGCCAAACTTGAGGAAGCTTCCATGGTAGTTCAAGAAATTATTCAAGTTGTGAGACAATTTGTAGAAGTTGAGTTGGATTGTAGGTAAGATGATGGGTTGTGTGTGGTGATTAGAGTGAGTGTTAGCTTTATATTGTATGGATTGTATTAATTCTATGATAGTATAAATACCTTGCATCCTTTACTATGTAATATATCTCAATCAAGTTTAAGAAATAAGAAATAAGAGTTTGAGAGTTTCTAAAAGTTACTGGAAGATTGTTCTTGAGTGTTGAGGAGTTTTGATCCATAATATTTCAACATAATCTTACTAGTCAAGCCTATTTGCTAAGCTTGGTGAGAAAAAGAACATTGAAGATATCATATTGAATGCTAGATCCGTCGGAGCTGTCGCCACCGTTGCTGTTTCTGTCAACAATTCTGGAGGTCTTGTCGCTACTCTGATGGTTGAGGAGAAGAAGATCTGGATTTCATTTTCTCTTTAGTTTTATGCTTACTTTACTGCATTGTAAAACATAATAATTTTGAAATTTGTGAATTTTGAAGGAGAAGTTTGTTAGTGGTTGCCATAGAGGTTGATTTGGAATGATTTGGTTTGTATTTTTATGAGAAACCAAGGAGGAGAGTGACGACGATATGAGATTCAACTTGTTTGATTAAATCATTTTATTTCACTTGATTTTTTATTTGTTTAATTTATTGTTTTAATTGATTGAAATATTTTAAAATTGATTAATCGTAATTTTGTAAAACTATGTTTATGTTGAGAACATTTTTTGCTATATGGTCTAATTGTGAGTTTTACAATTGTTTACAAGTAGCTTGCTTTTCTTCTTAATATAACGACTCTATTGCTATGGTTAGAGTTTTCATCTCAAAAAAAGAAAAAAATTATGGTTGGAGTTAGCTGATAGGAAAAACTGGGTTTTGCCTATTATGCAATAATTAATATTAGGCTTTTATTGCTTCTTCATGGCCTTAATCCTTTACTAAGTAATCGTGAGAGTCCATACAACACCAAGGTATAACTTAAATAAGGTTTGATTTAGTATGTACATAATTATATACAATGACTTGGTACCCATGATTTGATTATGGGGTCACATCATATGGTTCATAAACTATAAGTAATACAAACTAACTAGGCAAGCTCTCAGCTTCTTAAATAAAGGCTATTTTAGCTCTCTTACAATGTGACAAGGAGTCACTTCACTTACTACAACCTGTTTCCCACATTTTCAAATCTTCTAGCTACACCAAATATGACTCCCTTCATCACAAGACCATGGTCAAGAGCGCAAGCAAGGAAAGTGGCAGTACCCAATATAAGGAGCTTTGATATGTTTCGTGTGGCCTTTAATGGTTTATTATTATTACTAGATAATTTAGATTCAGGGATCACTTCTTGTAGTGAATGATGATGAGTATTAGTGCCTCCAAATGATGTTAAGTAGTCTGGTTTGATTTTGGTGTTGACATGGGACATGAAGGCTGGATGAGAAAGAGGGACTCCTGATGCTCTTTCTTTCTAGTATGCTCGTAAGGCAGGCTCAACCTTTTGAACAGCACTCCACATTCCTTTTCTTACTCAAAATTTAGCAATTTCCTTTGGTATTCCCGTTTCTTCTTGATGATAAAATAACATCTCACATGCACTCAGCTCGCCCTCATACCTTCTTGATTCCACTGCAGGCTTAACCCTTTTTTTTTTAATATTTCAAATTCAGGACTATTAATTCTTATTAATTGGAGCCATAAACCTAGCTGAAATTAATTAATGTTGAGCAGAGAAACCAAACAAGTTTTAGTCTTATTTACCTGTTCTAATTCTCCAACTTGAGAAAAAAAGCTCCACACGCATTGCCTTGTCTCGTCTTGGGATACAAGGAAAGGGTACTCCCTAGAAAAGGAAAAGAAAATTAATATTCATAACCTTTTACAACTTGAATCAAATTAACTAATTACCAAAATACAGCCACTAGTGCAATAAATACCTTTGTTATGCAATAATATGATCTCCATGATTCCCAAATTCGGCGACCAATTATATACTCTGTATTTGTAGAAAAATGGATACTGCAACATGAGCAGAAGTATGAATTGAGATAAGATAATTCATTAATTTTTAAAATTTATTTTATTTTATTACATTTAATTTTTAATAACATGAGATAATAATAAAATTATATTAATTTAAACATCTTATTTATTCTTAATAAATTTAAATAAGATGAGAGAATATTAAAATATAGAAAAAATGATATATGATTATGATTGGTATAAATCTTCTATATGAACATTTTGGTTCTATTTTTTTAAAAATGTGTAGAAATATTTAATCCTATAATTTTTAGATAAGTTCCATGAAAGATAAAATTGTTAAAATACTTTATAAAAATGATATTTATGGAGAATAAAATTGATTTTCTAAATTTAAAAATTCAAAAAATATATATTTTCTATTAATTTTTAGGTGAGTGATGATTTTAAGTTATTTTATTTTATTAAAATGATTCATATAATATACAACAGATGCACCACTTTCTTTATTTGCAGAAGCTTTTTTTTTTGTTTTTATTAAAGCTTTTTATTAACTATAAGTTAAAATAATCTATTCTTATTACAACTTAATTTTTTTTATCCTAGCTCTTCAAAACATGGTAGAGGAAGTGTACAAAGTTTAAATTTTTCTATTTATTCAAGCATTTTGCAAAGGTAAGAGATAACTTGGATTTTTTTTTTTTAGTTTTTAATTTAAAAATCCTATTTTATCCTTTATAAGTATCATTTATATATATATATATATTTAATAATTTTGTGATTAATTGAAATTAAATTATAGTATTAAATCTATTCAATTTAAAAGAAATAAGACAAAGTAGTTTTATAAAAGAGTTATAGAATATAATGTAAATTTAATAAAAATAATGAAAAAATATATTAAAAAATAATAAAATATATTTAAGGTTAAATTTTATAAAATTTAAATAAGGATAATATTTAAATAAAATAACATAATATTATAATATAAAATCATAAAACATTACTTCCCATCTATTACCGTGAGGCATAGCTAAGTCATTATATCTACATTTTGCAGCCTAAAGAGAGAGAAAAGATGGAGATCGAATTAATGAAGGAGCCTTACTTTCCTAATCCAATGAACTATCATGGTTCCAGTCTTTGGATGGTCTTGAATAGTTGATGAATAAGTAAGAATGCCATCCCATCTCGATCGAAACTCATCATCCCATAAAAACTCCTTCACTATCTCTGGTGTTGCGTCCTCATAAACAGTTATGCTAATATATTGTGTAGCACCAGTCTATTAGAGAAGAAAAAGAGAGAGAGAGAGAGAAGAAAAAGGAAAAAAAAAAATTAAGAAATGCTATTTCAATTTTGATGATAGGATGATAAATAGAACATGAATTAACCTTTGGATCTCTATGCCATGCTTGGCAGGTCATAGTTGGGGTCACACGATCCATCATTTTTGTCCAATTGAAACCTTGATCATATTTTTTTACATCCACGAGCTGACAAAAGCTTCTCAAATCCTCTTCTGTCACAACATTACATTTCTCTTCTTTTGGCAGCAAGTGACTGCATCTTGGAGACTGCAAACTAAAATATGGTGAACAGAACCCCAATATCCAAGGGGAAGAAGACGGTGGCATGATATTTAACAAAGTGCTGCAAATTTTATTCCATTTGGGTTTCCATGTCCATCCAATACGGTTGTCCCTTTTAGAGAACATAAAATCGTGCAAGTATACACGGTCACAAATAATAATATGATAAGTAAAATATCGTTCCCACAGAGATTTGTTACTAGTATTCGTTAATTATTAAAATTATTTCAACCTAATTTTATCCAAACAGTCGATCATTAAATGCAGTTGGACTAACTAATTTTTATAACAGATTACAAGAAAATTCTAAGATTGCAGTTTCACCAAATTAATCCACTTGAATCATTATATTTTATCTTGATTTATGTTCTCGTATTTTAAGTTGTTAACCAAGAACTCCTAATTTATCCATATATCTCTTCCGAGCTCCATATAGACACATCTCGTTAAAATAATTCACTATATTCCTATAAGAATTAAATTCAACCAGATTTATTAAGTTCTAAGTTCTCAAATAGTTACACATACAATAAAAGTATATTCCTATCCCTTATATAAATACGTTATTTTATCACGAGCAACACACAAAAATGCCTTTTCTAAGTTTATTTAAGTGTCACAGATCAATTAATTAATCTTCCGATAATTAAATGCATTAAACACAGATAAAATAAACAACTTAAAACCGTTCCATAAATCATTCAAAAATAATTAATTCAAGTTTCATAATTTAAGCTACACTGCAACCCTAGAACAAATAAATTAGTTCATAGCAGAAATTAAAATTACAACACAAAAATAAAACATTGCAGAGAAACAAAAATTAAAAGAAAATAGATTAGGAGAAACTCTTTCACGATTCCTCAATGAAAAATAAATTTCTTCCCTTTTCTTCTTCTTTATTGTCTTCTTTCTCTGTAATTTCTCTAAGAGAATACAACACAAAATGTCAAATAAACGTTCTGCGTGTTTTGTGTAACACACAGAGAGGAAAAAAAATGAAAATGGTAAAGAGAGAAAAAATAACAAGAACTACGAGCAACAAAAATGAAAGAAAAAACCAAAACTGAAAAAGCAATCCACTCGCGTACAAAATATATCCCCCTTTTCAATTATTCTGTTTTTTTATTTTTATTTTAAGTAGGGGACAAAAATGTATGGGGAATTAAAATAACAACACGCGTGAAAACCATTCTGCGCGTTTCTGATTTTTTTTCTTTTCACGTGATAAGAGTCAAATTATTGCATTTTTGTTATGATTTAAATCTTGATATTTGTGTGAAAATTGCGTTCATTTGATTATTTAATCCACAAATGTCATTTCACGGGTATTTCGTGTTTAAAGTGCAATTTCAAGTAAAATCATAATTTTGGAGAAGTTTGGGACAAATTTCAATGAACGGGATTGAGTGCAAAAAAAAAAGAAACACAAAATTTCAAAATTTGGAATTTCGCCGCCGGCGGGAATATTCTCGCCTCCGGCGAAAACCTTACGGAGAATACATTGAAAATCATGCAGGGAGCACGGATTTTAGCAAAGCAATCTCGCCGCCGGCCAAATTATCTCACCGCCGGCCAAATGCATCTAGTCACCGGCCAAAATCGAAAACCCAAAAAAATTTATTTTCTAGAAATCTAGTCACATGTAGAATAATGTCGCCAAGAAGTTTCGTCCGAAAACATGTATTTTTTTGGTTGTTTTGTTCCAAAATTGCCCCCAAACCCTAGATCTATATATACAATATGATGGAGAAAGAGGGACCACAGAAGGGAGTTCAAAGACATTTTTGGAGGAGAGAAAGAAATTTTTGGAGAAACTTGAAGGATCTTCACCATTGATGCTACCAAGTCTTCATCTTCTAGAGTTTTTCATCTCTTCTCCTTAGCTTTTATATTCTCGCATTTTATTCGCATTTGTTAATCATGAATTCAATTGAAATAATGGTTGTTCTTATTTCCGTTTATGAACTAATTCCTGTTTTTGCTAAGGCTACATGATGTAGTTAAATCAAGGAAATCGATTTCTTTTTGTTATTGTTATATGAATTCATTGTTTTCAAGTTGAGTGTTTATTTCCATGCTCAATGCTATTAAATTTCTGATCAAGATTTAGATGGTTTGTTGCATTATATTGAGACCGAGAGGAGATGTGTAATGAATGCTTCCCGTGATAAATACCGTATGTTGAATGCTAGTTTGACACCTAATGCATGATGTATATGGTTATTCTAGAAATTCCATAAATCGTAATGTGCTTATTTGTGATTAAATCTTTCATAGAAATATAGTTGGTTTTCATAGATAAGTAATTCTAATATAACTCGAGAAAGAGTATTAGATAAGTTCGGTTTTTCAACCATCACTTTTAGCTTTGATTCTCATATAACATGACTTGAAATCGGATTGAATTGATTTAGCTAAATCAAATGCCTTAGCTGCTTTTAATCATTTGTGAACAACATTAAATTTTGTTATTTGCGTTAGTTTTATGTTAATTTACTTTTAAAACAATTTCAACAATTCGGTTTTCAAATAAAATTAAGGTTAGTCAATTTTGGTACTTAGTAACGCTATTCCTCGTGGGTTCGATATCCGTATTTTTGTACACTTTATTACTTGAACGATTCGCATACACTCAAGTAAAAATAAGCATCAAGTTTTTGCCGCTAGTTGTCAGAATGGTTTGATTTTATTAATATCGATACTACCTAATCTCAGTTTTAATTTGAAGTTAATTTTCTTTATCTTTCTTTCATTTTTAATTTTGTTTATTTTGCTGTTTTATTTTATTTATAAAAAAAAAAGTAACTTTGTGTTGTTTTTGTGTTAGTTGATTTTCTGGTTGTAGGATTTTTGTATGAGACGCATGCTAAGCCTTAACCTTCTTCCATTTGATCCAGAGATTGATAGAACATATAAAGGCCTAAACCGAGAGAGAAGACGCTCAACTTCAGCTCCTAATAGACAAATAGCAATGGATCCACCATTTGTTGAGGGAGGTGGAAATCGTAGTGCTTTGAGGGATTACGCTGCTTTAATGTTGCTGGAACTATTTCGGGTATAAGGAGGCCAACTATTCAAGCCAATAACTTTGAGATAAAACCATCCTTTATCCAAATGGTTCAATCAAAACAAATTGGGGAATGTCAAAGGATGATCCAAAATGCACATATTGCTTACTGAGGTGTGTGATCTTTATAAGATAAATGGTGTGTCCGAAGATGTCGTAAGATTGAGGTTTTTCCTTTTTCACTTCGGGATAAAGCCAAGGAGTTGGCTAAACTCATTACCACCGGGATCAATTACGACATGGAATGAATTGGTTCTTAAATTTCTTGTCCAAGTTCTTTCCTCCCGCTTAAGACGGCAAAATTGAGGAATGAAATCACATCTTTACACAATATGACCAAGAATCATTGTACGAAGTTTGGGAAAGATTCGAAGAAATGTTGAGGAAATGCCCACGTCATACGGTATACCAATTTGGCTACAAGTCTCTACATTTTATAATGGGTTGGTTTCAAATTATCTAGCAATGATTGATGTCATTTGGAGGTCTTTAATGGGAAAAACACCGGAGGATGCTCAAGAGTTGTTAGAGGTTATGGCAGAAAACAACAATCGCTGCATTCGTAACGGGTAATTGCAAAAAAGACCAGCAATAGTGCATGAAATTGATTCAGTTGAATGCTTGTCCAAGTGCTGATGTTCTTTCAAGAAAGATGGATTCTTTGTCATCCAAACTCGAATCCAAACCAACCGCACAATGTGATTTATGTGGTGGAAATCATAGCATCGAGTGCCAAGTTGGAAATCCATTTGCTTCAATTAAATGCCGAGCAAGCAAATTATGTTTCAAATTTCCAAAAACCTCAACATAACCCATACTCGAACACCTACAATCCAAAGTTGGAGAAATCATCCAAATTTTTCATGGGGAAATATCCAAGGGGGATTCAAACCGTCATCATCTTCCTACCAACCCCAAGAAAAAAAACAAACAAATTTGGAAGAAATTTTGGGAAAGTTCATTGAGGAGTCAAGAACAAATTTCAGAAATCAAGAGGCAATTAACAAGGATATCCAAAACCAACCTGGGCAACTTTCAAAGTGAGTGCAGAAAGGTCTCAAGGATCGTTGCCTAGTGACACAATAAATCCCAAGCGAGCATGCAAAGGCTATCACATTAAGAAGCGGTAGAGAACTCGAGAATCGTGAGGAAATTGGAGAAAAGATGGAAGAATCTAAAGAAAATCCATCAACATCCCAAGATGTTCAACCTTCCCCAAATGCTAAATATGAGCTCTCCTATCCCATATCCTCAAAGATTGAATAAGAAAGCTTGATAATCAATTTGATAAATTTCTAGAAATTTTAAGAAATTGCATATTAATATTCCTTTTGCAGTAGATGTTGGAACAAATGCCCAAGTATACAAAATTCATGAAGGAAATTTTATCAAAGAAGAGTGAGGCTGGGAGATTATGAAACACATGCTAAATGAGGAGTGCAAAGGTAATTCTTCAAAGAAAATCACACGGTAAAATTGAAAGACCTAAGAGTTTTACTATACCTTGCACTATGTAGAAGTTGCAATTTTGATAAAGTCCCATGTGATTTAGAGCAAGCATTAATTTGATGCCACTTTTTTGTTTTCGTGAAACTAGGTCGGGAGAAGTGAAGCCCACTTCAATCTCTCTACAATTAGCGGATCGATCGGTGAAATATCCTCGAGGGGTAATTGAGGATGTTTTAATTAAAGTTGACAAATTTATTTTCCCGTAGATTTCGTGGTGCTTGATATGGAGGAAGATGTAGAGGTACCGTTGATATCGGGGGAGACCATTCCTGTAACCGGAAGAACATTGATCGATGTTCCGCAGGGAAAGCTCATTCTACGGGTGCAAGATGAACAAGTGACCTTTGATGTTGAAGCAATGAAATTTCCAAGCGAGGTACATTCATGTTTTCAAATTAACACTCTTGATAGGTTAATCTCGAAACTTTGAGGAGAGAACCTATCATACCACTAGAAGCTTGCCTTTGTGAAATCTCGAACAATTGAGGAGGATGATGAGGGAGTGAGACAATGTTCAATTACCGGCAACACTTGATGAATATTTGTCCAAATGATGGAACATTCAAGGAGTCGGGAACAAATGAAACTCCAACCTCGGGTAAAGAAGGAAGCCAACAAGATAGAGCTTAAAGCCACCGCTATCCCATCTAAGGTATGCCTATCTTGAAGACTCGAATCTTTTCCGTTATTATTAACAATTCCTTGAATGATGAAGAGGAAAACAAGCTATTCAGGAGTTCTTCGACTCACAAAACTAGCAATTGGATGGAAAATGACTCGACATCAAAGGGATTAGCAACTCGCATGCATAAAAATCTTGATGAATGAGGATTACAAGCCCACAATTCAGCCACAAAGGCGTTTGAACCCAACAATGCGCAGTGGTCAAGGTTGAGGTGATTAAGCTTTTTGGATGCCATGGTAATCTATCCGATTTCGTATTGCTTGGGTAAGCCCAATTCATTGTGTACATCAAAGAAAGGAGGAATCACACTTGTAGAAAATGAAAACAATGAGCTTATTCCAACAAGGACAAAGTTGATTGGGTGGAGAGTGTGTATTGATTATCGAAAGTTGAACGATGCTACCCGAAAAGATCATTTTCCTTTGCCATTTATTGATCAGATGTTGGAAAGATTAGCTGGATATGCTTATTATTGCTTTCTTGATGGATATTCTGGTACAACCAAATTGCAATTGCACCAGAGGATCAAGAGAAGACAACATTTACATGCTCTTACGGGTACTTTTGCATACGTATGGATGCCGTCGGTTTATGTAATGCACCGGCAAATTTCCAAAGATGCATGATAGCAATTTTCTCTCGATATGGTCGAAAAGTTTATTGAGGTTTTTATGGATGATTTTTCTGCTTTTGGCCATTCTTTTGATAATTGCTTTCGCATAATCTCTCTTTAGTCCTGCAACGTTGTAAAGACACAAATTTAGTGCTAAATTGGGAGAAATGTCACTTCATGGTTCAAGAAGGAATTGTTCTTGGCCATCGGATTTCAACAAAGGGAATAGAAGTGGACCGCAAAGGTGGAAGTGATCGAAAAATTACCACCTCCAACAACTGTAGCGGTGTTAGAAGTTTCTTGGGACATGCTGGGTTTTATAGAAGATTTATTAAAGATTTTTCTAAAATAACAAAACCTCTTTGCGCTTGTTAGTTAAAATGCACAATTTGATTTTTCTCCCGATTGTTTGCAAGCTTTTAACCTTTTGAAGGAGAAGCTCACTTCAAATTTCTATAGTTTGTGCACCAGATTGGAGTCTTCCATTTGAGGTAATGTGTGATTCTAGTTACTATGCTATAGGTGCTTTTTTGGGCCAAAGGAAGAATAAGTTGCTGCATGTGATTTATTATGCAAGTGACATTATCGACAGATGCACAACTTAATTATGCAACAACCGAGAAAGAGCTTTTGGCAAGTAGTGTTTGCATTTGATAAGTTTAGATCTTATTTAATTGGGTCTAAAATTATTGTTTATACTGATCATTCTCGCTTCTTAAGTATTTGCTAGCCAAGAAAGATGCCAAACCGTGATTACTAAGATGGATTCTTCTTTTGCAAGAATTTGACTTAGAAATTCGGGACAAAAAAGGGGCCGAAAATTTGGTTGCTGATCATTTGTCCAGGTTGGAAGAAGATTACATTGAGGTTCAAGACCAAATTAATGAAACATTTCCTCTTGAGCAATTGCTTGCTATCCGAACTATCTACGGTTTGGCTCATTATGCAAATTATTTGGTCAAGAAAATTTTACCTCCGACATGTCTTCAACAAAAAAGAAATTCTTTTCTCGATCCGAAACATTATTTTTGGGATGAACCTTACTTGTATAAATATTGTGCAGATCAAATTATTAGAAGATGTGTACGAGGAAGAAATGGAAAGCATTCTTCATCATTGCCATTCAAGGAAGTTGGGGGACATTTTGGTGGAACAAAAACGCAGCAAAAATTTTGCAATCTGGATTTTATTGGCCTTCATTGTTTAAATATGCTTTCAAGTTTGTTTCAATGTGTGATGATTGCCAAAGGAGCGTAAATATTTCACGAGACATGAAATGCCCTTAAATAACATTTTAATAATTGATTTATTTGATGTTTGGGGTATTGATTTTACGGGGCCTTTTCCTTCATCTCATTCTAATAAATACATTCTTGTTGGTGTAGATTATGCTCTAAATGGGTGGAAGCAGTTGCCTTTGCCTACCAATGATGCTAGGGTTGTGATAAATTTTCTCAAGAAGAACATATTTTCCAGATTTGGCACACCTAGAGCAATTATAAGTGATGGAGGTAAGCACTTCTGCAATAACCAATTTGAGGCTTTGTTGCAAAAATATGGAGTAACACACCGAATAGCTACACCTTACCATCCTCAAACTAGTGGACAAGTTGAAGTGTCAAACCGAGAGTTGAAGAGGATCCTTGAAAAGACCGTAAATAACTCACACAAGGATTGGTCAAGGAAACTAGATTATGCACTTTGGGCCTATAGGACAGCTTTCAAGACACCTATCGGCATGTCTCCATACCGATTGGTGTATGGAAAAGCTTGTCACCTTCCAAATTGAATTGGAACACGGGCATATTGGGCAATTAAAATTAATTTTGATCTTAAGGTAGCAGAGAAGAGGTGTTGCAATTAAATGAGATGCATGAAATAAGGAATGATGCTTATGAGAATGCCCAAATATACAAGGACAAGACGAAGGTTTGGCATGATAAGCACATCTTGAGGCGAAACTTGGAGGCGGGTAAAAGTGTTGCTTTATAATTCTATCTCGTACTTTTTCCAGAAAGTTAAGATCTCGTTGGTCGGGCCTTTTCTAGTAACCAAGGTGTTTCCTTACGAGCAGCTTGGAGATTAGCCATGAAACAAAGGAAACTTTCAAGGTGAATGGACAACGGTCAAGCCATATTTTGAGGGAGAACTCAAGAAGCGTAAAGATTCTCTAGAGTTACAACAATCAGTAGTGAAGAATGATAGAAAGTCTAGTTAATGACTATAACTTAAAGCGCTTAATGGGAGGCAACCCATCGTGTAAAAAATTATTATTACTGCCATGGCGAAAGGAGATCTCTTTTCTTTTTCTTACATTGAGGACAATGTAAGGTTTTGGTTGGGGTGTATGTAGAATCCAGAAATCTTTTCTTCCCTTCATTTTTAGTAGTTTTGTTTGTGTGTTTATTTGTGTTTAATTTTGATTTTTCATTTATTTTTTCTGCATTTTGATTTAATTTATTTTATTTATTTATCATTATATTTCGATTTTTATTTTTATTTTATTTTATTTGCATTTTACTTATTTTAATTTGCACGTTGATGATAATAATGTGATTGTGATAACAAGTACTGCTAAGACATTAAATTTTGCTTCGGTTTAAAGAGAATTTCAAATGTTGATTTTACCTAGTTGGCGACTCTTTTGGTATGTGGTATGATTTAGTTGATTAGTCTAAATGCTTAGAGAAGTCTTATGTGCGAATTTTTCATGGATATTTTTGTGATCTCAACAAACTCTAGAACTCATTTGAAAACCTCTTGAGGCGAAATAATTTGGAATTGCACTGTTTAGGATATGATGTAAGCCATTTTTGGATCGATTGTGCCATTTTAAGCCTACCTTGTTATCTTTATATCACTAATAACCTCTTTGAGCCATTTAAATATATTGTTAGCCTTAATTTTCTTTCTTTTTGCCTTATATAACCTACCTTCTATTGAGCCAAAAATATATATATATAATTCCTACCTTATTTGTTAAGAGCACTTAATTTTGAACACAAAATTTTCAAGAGGAATTGGAGAAATCTTCCACATATATTGGAAGAAATTGGTTGGGGGTTATGTCTTTTCAAGAGTAATTGGAGTAAGGATGCAAAAAAAGAAAAAAGAAAAAAGAAATCCACATATATTGGAAGAAAGTGGTTGGCTTTCAAAGTGCAATTGAGAAAAAAAGAAGAAGAAGAAGAAAGCCTTCACATTTTAATAAATCAAAGAGTGTTAGTGATGGATGTACTAAGGAAAAAGATTGAGGAAGAATTTTGTTTATCTTTGGAAAAATGGGTTATGATCGGAAGAAACAATTTGGTTTAATGGTGTTACTCTTTTACTTAATTGGTTGTGTTTAATCTAATAAGTGCCCTTATTTGTATTTTGAAACTTCCCGTTCTTTCTTAACCAAATACCTAAGCCTACCATTACAAGCCTCGTAAAGTCCTATTGATCCAAAGTGGTGTATTTTTCTTCATTAGTGGAGAGAGTTTTGAAAAGTGAGCCTATGGAGTTCGAGATTTCACCTTTTTGTTTGTGGCTGTTGTGCATAATATTATCTGGGCATTATGGCTATTGGTTTGTGGTTTGATGGATGGTTAAGAGTCAATAACAAAAGTGAAATTGGCATTTGAGATTTCTTAAAGCTTAGGTGACATTTAATTATTCTATATGTTGGGTGTTATTTACAAATTTTGAGACATTTGTGCAAGTTATTTGTTATGTGATTTTATTGTTTTAAGTTAGGATAGTTATAGGTAAGATGTTTGTGGGTATCATCACTGGAAGCCCTCACGAGACTACAACTCGTCCTACTAGGGCCACCTAGGGGTTTAAAGGCTTATTGCATACGCTTAATGTAATGTTGTAAATAGAATAAATTTCCTTTGAATTTTTCTTTTAATGTCTCCTTTTAAATTATTCATAGATCGCTTTTCTTGCTAGAGACTAGCAAAAAACTGGTTAGGGGTTGTTGATAAGAGTCAAATTATTGCATTTTTGTTATGATTTAAATGTTGATATTTGTGTGAAAATTGCGTTTATTTGATTATTTAATCCACAAATGTCATTTCACGGGTATTTCGTGTTTAAAGTGCAATTTCAGGTAAAATCATAATTTTGGAGAAGTTTGGGACAAATTTCAATGAACGGGATTGAGTGCAAATAAAAAGAAAACAAAATTTCAAAATTTGGAATACGTTGAAAATCATGCAGGGAGCACGGATTTTAGCAAAGCAATCTCGCCGCCGGCCAAATTATCTCACCGCCGGCCAAATGCATCTAGTCACCGGCCAAAATCGAAAACCCAAAAAAATTTATTTTCTAGAAATCTAGCCGCGGCGAGAATAATGTCGCCACCGGCGAGTTTCGTCTGAAAACAGATTTTTTTGGTTGTTTTGTTCCAAAATTGCCCCCCAAACCCTAGATCTATATATACAATATGATGGAGAAAGAGGGGACGGCAGAAAGGGGAGTTCAAAGACATTTTTGGAGGAGAGAAAGAAATTTTGGAGAAACTTGAAGGATCTTCACCATTGATGCTACCAAGTCTTCATCTTCTAGAGTTTTTCATCTCTTCTCCTTAGCTTTTATATTCTGCATTTTATTCAGATTTGTTAATCATGAATTCAATTGAAATAATGGTTGTTCTTATTTCCGTTATGAACTAATTCGTTTTTGCTAAGGCTATGATGTAGTTAAATCAAGGAAATCTGATTTCTTTTGTTATTGTTATATGAATTCATTGTTTTCAAGTTGAGTATTTATTTCCATGCTTAATGCTTTTAAATTTCTGATCAAGATTTAGATGATTTGTTGCATTATATTGAGACCGAGAGGAGATGTGTAATGAATGCTTCCTGTGATAAATACCGTATGTTGAATGCTAGTTTGACACCTAATGCATGATGTATGTGGTTATTCTAGAAATTCCATAAATCGTAATGTGCTTTATTTTGTGATTAAATCTTCATAGAAATATAGTTGGTTTTCATAGATAAGTAATTCTGATATAACTTGAGAAATAGTATTAGATAAGTTTGGGTTTTTCAACGATCACTTTTAGCTTTGATTCTCATATAACATGACTTGAAATCGGATTGAATTCATTTAGTTAAATCAAATGCCTTAGCTGCTTAATCATTTGTGAACAACATTAAATTTTGTTATTTGCGTTTAGTTTTATGTTAATTTACTTTTAAAACAATTTCAACAATTCGGTTTTCAAATAAAATTAGGGTTAGTCAATTTCGGTACTTAGTAACGCTATTCCTTGTGGGTTCGATATCCGTACTTTTGTACACTTTATTACTTGAACGATTCGTACACTTGCGAAAATAAGCATCATCACACATGCCACGTGTTGCCATGTGATTGGTTGTGAGAAATAGGGAGACACGTGGCAGCTTTTCATTAGGTGGTAAGGTCGGGCGCATGAAGAACAGCTGGAACGTGTCGCACAAGATTTCCTCGCGTTGGAAGTAATTAACGGCTGGAAGTGGGCACCGTTTCTGCGTTTTTATTTCACCAAATACATGCCACGTGTCATCATGTTATTCGCTGAAATATTTATCAGACACGTGGCTGCTTATTTTTCATTGAAACACGAGGGTGCATGCTGCTTGGATGCACCGCGTCGCACAGGATTTATAGATGAGCGGCTCGGTGCGCGACAGCTTGGTTCCACGCGCTTCAATCTGGACCGTTCAACTCATCCAACGACGATTGATGCACCTCGGGGGAATCCTGTGCAGCCGACATGTGGGTCCCACCCTGCACGCCAGTCTGCGCAGCAAGTGGGCCCCACATGTGCCGAGCTGCGCGCCTTCTGGAATTCCGGCGTAATCGCTCCTGTTGCGTCTGGATGTCACGCGCCTAATCTTGACTGTTGATGGATTGATCGAGCGGTGTGTGTTGAGCGTTGTGAATGTCGCGAGTGGCTCTTCTCTTGCACAGAAATGCAACTTTTTATTAATTGTATTTTGACCCATAAAGTTAATTTAAATTAATTTCTAATCTTTTGATATTTTCAATTTAACCCATTTTTAATTTCAAATTAAATTGTGATCTTTTTATAATTGCAATTAAGCCCCTTTTCTATTAAAATTTATTAATTTACTTTAAAATTTATTTATTAAAAACTAATACTAAATATTAATTTAATTAATTTAAAAATTAACTAAAAATGTAAAGAACTAGTAATTATAATTAATAAAATAGACGTAAATCACTGTATAAAATACAATTATCAAATACCAACACCTAAAATAAAACCTACCAATATTAAACCCAAAAATCCCATGCTCTTTGTGTTGTTTTGTAAACTTGTTTACGAGCCAAGTTTTTTGAAATATTCTAGTTCATTTAAAGTCCAGTTCATGGAAGCTTCTATGGTGATGATCTAGATTGATAAGAATATAACTCATGGTTGGTAGGCAAAAAAAAAGGGTTAGATAAAGAGTTAGATGTATGATTTAGATTGTTTTGATAAGTTTATGTTGTATGACTTAGATTTATTAATTGTTTCTAAAAATACCTCTCAGTAGCTATGTAATAATAAAGTTAAAAAAGAAATTAGAAACAAAAGTTTGAGAGTTTTGATCCATAATATTCCAACAAAGTGGTATCAAAGCTGTAGTTAGAAATATGAATATACACTATTATATATCAAATCAAAGCTCTCGAGACAAATCCAATGTCATGAGAATCATCTCGATCGGAGTTCAGACACGCCACCACGCGTTGCCAGAAGGTTCTACCAGAAAGTGAATTAACTCACTGAGTTAGAGGTGAGTCAGTTGAGTTAGAACTGAGTCCAACTGAGTTGGAGTCGAATTGATCGAGTCGTTGACTGAGCCGCAAAGCCGTTTGGCCGAGCTACCGAGACTATTGACCGAGTGTTGACCATTGACCAAAAGGGTTGACTTTGATGGTTGATTGAAAATTTCAAATTTTTCCCAGAGTTCCTCCCAAGGTTTTTTGACATTCTAAATCCATTTGTGCGATCAAAATTTGCAAATTCTCACTATATTGAGAGTTATGTCAAGTGGAGGCATGATATCGTTTCAAGTCTCGACACTCAACAACGACAACTATGATAATTGGAGTATCAAGATGAAGGCTCTTTTGGGTGCACATGATGTATGAGAAGTTGTAGAAAAAAGCTTAAGTGAGCCAGACGATGAAACTACACTAATGCAAGTGCAAAAAGAATCTTTGAAGGATTTGAGAAAAAGAGACAAGAAAGCCTTATTTCTTATCTATCAAGCCTTAAATGATAATGAGTTTGAGAAGATTTCAGATGAAATATCTTCCAAAACAGTGTGGAATAAGCTTCAAATTTCTTTCAAAGGAGCCGAGAAAGTGAAGAAGGTTCGTCTCCAAACACTAAGAGGTGAATTTGAATCTTTACATATGAAAGCTTCTGAATCTATTTCTGACTATTTCTTGAGAGTCATAGTTGTTTTTAATCAATTGAAAAAAAACGGTGAGATGTTGGAAGATGTCAGGATAATGGAAAAGATACTTCGTTCATTAGATTCTAAATTTGAACACATCATCGTGACGATTGAGAAAACAAAATATTTGGAAGAAATGACAATTGATGAACTCAATGGGTCATTACAAGCATATGAAGAAAAGTACAAGAACAAGTAAGGGATCACTGAACAACTCTTCAAGATGCAATTCAAGGATAAGCATGAAAGCCAAGGCAATGATAGAAACCAACGTGGCCGAGGCGGAGGTAGAGGTCATGGATGAGGTGGAAGCCACAGTCATGGACGAGGTTGGAATTACAATAACAATTCCAACAACTTCGAGAGAGCGGAAAGCTCAACACGAAGTTGTGGAAGAGGCAATATGAACTCAAGGTATGGCAAATCTCAAGTTCAATGCTATAATTGTCAAAATTTTGGACATTATGCTTCAAAATGTAGAGCTCCCAATAATAGAGTAGATGAGAAAATCAACTACATAGAGGAGAAGATCGATGAGAAAGAAACTCTTTTTCTAGCATGGAATGAGGGTGATGGTAGTCAACCAAATGTTTGGTATCTTGACAGCGGTGCAAGCAACCATATGTGTGGAAGGAAAGACATGTTCATGGAACTAGATGAGTCTGTAAGCATAAATGTCTCATTTGGAGATGATTCTAACGTAGTAGTGAAAGGAAGAGGTAACATTCTTATTCGCTTGAAAGATGGACGACATCAATTTATTTCCAATGTTTACTATGTCCCAAATATGAAAAGTAACATCTTGAGTTTAGGACAACTGTTAGAGAAAGGTTATGATATTCATATGAAGGATTGTAATCTTTCTATAAAAGACTATAAGAATAACCTCATTGCTAATGTGCCGATATCAAAGAATAAAATGTTCTTGATCAACATACAAAATGACATTAGAAAGTGTCTGAAAGCCTACTACAAAGATGCATCGTGGCTATGGCATCTTCGATTCGGGCATCTCAATTTTGGAGGATTGGAGCTGCTATCTAAAAAGGAGATGGTGAAGGGAATACCTTGCATTAACCATCCTGATCAACTTTGTGAAGGGTGTCTACTCGAGAAGTAATTTAGAAAAAGCTTTCCAAAGGAGTCAGACTCAAGAGCCAAGAAACCACTCGAGCTAATCCATACTGATGTGTGCAGACCGATCAAGCCTAGCTCTCTCGGTAACAATAACTATTTTCTTCTTTTCATTGATGATTTTTCAAGAAAAACTTGGGTATAATTCTTGAAACAAAAATCAGAAGTTTTTGAAGTATTCAAAAGGTTCAAAGATACAGTGGAGAGAGAAAGCGGTAGAAAAATCAAAGCCATGAGATCAGACCGAGGTGGAGAATTTACATCCAGGGAGTTTCAAGAGTTCTGTGGAGCAAATGGAATTCGTAGATCCTTGACAGCTCCAAGATCCCCCCAAAAAAATGGTGTAGCTGAAAGAAAGAATAGAACAATCCTCAACATGGCATGAAGCATGCTCAAAAGCAAGAAACTACCCAAAGAATTTTAGGCAAAAGTAGTAGCATGTGCAATTTACTTATCAAATCGATCTCCAACAAGAAGTGTATGGGGAAAGACACCGCAAGAGGCATGGAGTGGAAGAAAGACTGGTATTTCCCACCTAAGAGTCTTTGAAAGTATAGCCTATGTTTATGTACCAGATGAGAGAAGAACGAAACTTGATGATAAAAGCGAGAATTTTATCTTCATAGGCTATGATGCTAATTCAAAGGGCTACAAGATGTACAATCCAATTAATAAGAAGATTGTGATTAGTCGAGATGTAGTATTCGACGAAGAAGGAGAATGAGATTTTAACTCTCATGCAAGTAACTTCAATTTCTTTCCTCAGTTTAAAGAAGATGAACAGACAATGAGGGAGCAACTAGGTGAACCTCAACAAGAGCTTGCAACTCTACCTACTTCACCAATATCAACCGCTCAAAAAGACTCATCACCTTCATCATCGTCAAATGGAATTCAAGATGAAAGAGAAGTGCCACACATATGAAGTCTTCGAGATCTTTATGAGGTAATTGAACGATTAGACAATGTCACACCTTTTTGTCTCTTTGCCGATTGTGAACCAGTAAACTTTGAAGAAGCAATATAAGAAAAGAAGTGGAGAGATGCAATGGACGAAGAATGACACATGGGAACTCACCTCACTTCCCAAAGGACACAAGGAAATAAGTGTCAAATGGGTGTAAAAGATAAAGAGAAATGCTAAGGGAGAGATTGAAAGGCACAAGGCGAGGCTAGTAGCAAAAGGATATAGTTAAAAGGCTGGAATTGACTATGATGAGGTATTTTCTCCTATTGCTTTATTAGAGACTATAAGAATAATCATTTCTTTGGCAACTCAAAATAAGTGGACGATACATGAAATTGATATAAAATCTACCTTTCTAAATGGAGTCATTGAAGAAGAAGTTTACATTAAACAACCATCAGGCTATGAAGAAAAAAGTCACAAAGACAAGGTGTTAAAGTTGAAGAAAGCTCTTTATAGGTTAAAGCAAGCACCAAGAGCATGGAATAACCGCATCGACAAGTACTTTCTAGAGAACAACTTCACCAAGTGTCCCTCTGAACATTCACTCTACGTCAAGATTGAAGATGATGATATTGTAATTTTTTCCTATACGTAGATGATTTCATCTTCACTGGAAGTAATCTGAAGCTGTTTGAAGATTTTAAGAAGGTGATGACCCGAGAGTTCGAAATGATAGATATCAGGTTAATAGCATACTACCTTGGAATTGAAGTGAAGCAAAAAGAAGAAGACATCTTCATCTCTCAAGAAAGCTATGCAAGTGAGATACTAAATAAGTTCAAGATGAACGATTGCAAGCCGATCAACACACCAGTGAAATGTGGAATTAAACTATCCAAGCATGAAGATGGTGAAAGCATGGATCCAACATTTTTCAAAATTTTAGTTGAAAGTCTGCATTATCTCATGTGCATAAGGCCTGACATCCTATATGTCGTTGGATTAATTAGCCGTTACATGGAGAAACCAACAATCACCCACTTCAAAGCTGCAAAAAGAATCCTACGTTATCTAAAAGGTACAATTGATCTTAACTTGTTCTATTCAGCTTCTAATGATTACAAGCTTGTTGGATACAGTGATAGCGATTTTGGTGGAGATATAAACGATCGAGAAAGCACTTCTAGATTTGTATTTTTCATGGGAGATACTGCTTTTACATGGATGTCAAAAATCAACCGATTGTCACCTTATCTAATTGTGAAGTAGAATATGTAGTAGTTACCTCATGTGTTTGCCATGAAATTTGGTTGAGAAACTTGTTGAAGAAGCTAAACATGACACAAGAAGAGCCAAATAAAATTTGTGTCAACAACAAGTCAAGTATTGCCTTAGCCAAAAATCCTGTTTTTCACGATCGAAGCAAACACATACTCGATATCATTACATCAGGGAATGCATCACAAGAAAGGATGTACAACTTGAATATGTGAAATCACAAGATCAAATTGTCGACATTTTTACTAAACTGCTCAAGCAAGAAGACTTTATCAGATTGAGAAATTTGTTTGACATCATAAAACAAGTTTAAAAGGGAGTGTTGTTTTGTAAACTTGTTTACAAGCTCAAGTTTTTTGAAATATTCTAACCCATTTAAAATCCAGCTCATAGAAGCTTCTATGACGATGATCTAGATTGATAAGGATACAGTTCATGGGTGGTAGACAGAAAGGAGAAAAGAAATAGAGTAAATAAGAAATTATGTGTATGGTTTAGATTGTTTTGATAAGTTTATGTTATATGGCTTAGATTTATTAGATTTATTAGTTATTTTTATAAATACTTCTCGGTAGCTATATAATAATAAAATTAAAAAAGAAATCAGAAACAAAAATTTGAAATTTTTTGAAAAATTGTTTTTTTGGAAGTTTTAATTCATAATATTCTAAGATTTTGTAATATCTTATACTCGTTTTGGTTTTGGGTATTTTTCATGACTCATGCATTCCATTGATTTATTGGGATGGGGAGTTTAAATTAATTTATTTGATCCATTAATTACTATTAGAGGTAGGTACGTTAGAAGTAGGTAGGTAGGTGACGGCAGGGAGTTTATATTTGGAATTGATTGTTCAGTCGCCCTTCTTTTTAAACTGGTGGAGCTCCATTGAGAATATGTGAGATACGAACAATGATTGGCAGAGATTACATCATTAAAGATAGATACTCTATATATGTCACTTCACTTCTATAATATATATTTGCGAAAAATAAATGAAGGGCGCAAGCACCACCAATACTAAATAAAGTTTTTTTTTCCTTCTTTTTCTTCCAATTTATATTGCTTTTTTTTTTTGTTTAAAAAAAAATTGTCTGATTCTTATTTTCTTTGTTGTGTGCTTCTATCAGTAAACATATTAAAATAATCCTTTAGCTTAACAATCTAATTTAAGTTTAATTGCATGAATTTTTTCATTTATCAAATATATTTTCATTTTTAAGTCTCTCTAAAAAACATATACTTTTTTTCTTTTTATGAAAAACATATATTTTTTATATAAATATATTATTTTATAAAAAATATATGTTATTTTATGTTATAAAAAAACCACGTGCTTTTTAGTAAAAAATTAAAAATAAAACAATATAAATAAATATATCATATATGTACTAAAGGAAATTTATCATAAACTAACTATAACAATCGATTTGCTTTGTATGTAATGATAGATGTAGATATCAAAATTTAGAGAAAGCATCTGTAAATAAAATAATAATGTAAAATTTGAATAAAAAATTACAGATTTAAAAATAAATTTAACATTAAAACTTAAAATTTAACAATAAATATTTTTTTAACAAATAAGTATTAAAATGTAAGATTTGATACAATTTTATTTAAAAATTAATGAAGTTTACTTATAAAATTTTGAGATAAAATAAAATTTGTTAACAAATATCAAAAATAGAATCTAAATCAATATTCATCTAAATATGTTTGCTGATGGAAAGTTGTAAAAACAAATGAATTTTTTTTAAAGAAAATTATAAACTCAATTAAATATTAAAATTTAAAAATAAAATCACTAAATCAAATTTTTATTCAGTTGTTTCTAGTTCTTTTCCTTTGATTTATTGAATTCATTTTCTATTTTTTTTAATTTAGATTAAGTTTGGTATCGAAGAGAAGGTTAATATGAAGGAGTGAAGAGAGATAAATAAAGAAAGAGATTGAGAAGAAGGATATATAGAGAGAGGAATAAAAGAGATGGAGAAAATAAAGAAGAAACTATTACGTTTTTTTATCATCATATACCTCAAATTATTATTTTATCTTTAGCAAAAGTCAAATTATTATTATATCTTTAATAAAAGTAACATTTAATATAAGTACTTTATTTTTATTAAAAATTAATTTTTTTTATATCATCTATTTTAAGTATAATTACAATAAATTAAATATTTTTAAAATTTATTAATATATTATTAACATAAAACATAATTAATTCTAAAGAATTATTATATAAGAATCACAAAAATGATTATGTTATAATGATAAATAAATTGATTATGTAACATAATGATTTGCTTGGTATAATGATAATAAATTTTTATATTACCGTTGGTATTAATTGAAATTATATTAATTCCTTTGTACCATTACGTAAGAAATGATACATTGTAAAAGTTTTTTTCTATTCTAACATTATTCTTGTTCATGATATCAGAACAAGAACGATAGAAAATTTTGCAAAAAGAAGCAACCCAAAGAACAATCACATAACTAATAATCAACAACAATGCCATTTAGAATTCACCTGCAATTTTCTCATAATTGGGTCCTCTGATGTATTCTTCTTCTTCGTGCTCAGTTGAGAAGATTAGAATCTTGGAGTTAAGTGTCCCTCAATTTCTACTTCCAAGGAGAGAAATACGCTACCTTAAGAAAGAAAAACCTACCAAAAGTAGCTGTCGAATCCACCTCCTCCACAGTTGTATCCACTACCGCCACTTCCATGGGATTGAGTTTCGTTAAATGTAATCGTACGGCTATCAAGATTCTGACCATTAATGGCTTCAATAGCATCTCTCATTGCCTGATCATTGCTAAAAGTAACAAATCCAAAACCTCTTCACCTATCAGTCCCACGATCGTTTATGATCTTCAATTCGACAACCTCACCGTACTATTGCATGACCCAGCCTCAGTCAGCACTCACTCTATAGATTTGGACTTGTTGATTTATCATGCATAGTAGGAGGAAGATGGCCACAGTACTAGGACAATTGATCTGGGAGATCGTGAAGAAAAACAACTGCTTTCTAGTGAAGTTTGGAAGAGGTAACACTAGTGTTCTTCTTAGCCTCTTCGATGAACCTTTATTGGGTTCTTAGGTTAGATAGATATTGTTAGGTTCTTAGGTTTGGCTTCTCAGATCTATTTTCCCTAAATCTGAAGAGGTGGGTCAGTTGAAATTGTTTTTTTTTAATTTGTTGGGATTCTTTTAAAACTTACATTCATAGACTCAAAGTCTTAAAAAAAAGCAGAGTTTGATTGTGAAAACTTAGAGTTGCTTATTGTTACTAGGAACGAGGGATATTACAACTCAAATTGAAGAAACAAGTAGAATTGTTGGATCAAGTAAAGAATTTTATAATCATAATGGAGATCCTTATTTTTCGTAAAGTTTAGATCATCCCGGAATGGTACTTGTAATGATACCTTTGATAGGAGGTAATTACCTCATTTGGAGAAAATTTATGAAGATTGCTCTTAGAGCCAAGCTGAAGTTGGGTTTTGTTAATGGTAGGCTTCCTATGCCTAATGAAAAAAATACGAAGTATGAACTTTAGACAAGAGCTAACTACACGGTAACTTCTTGGATACTTAATTCCATATCCAAGGACCTTGTTGATAGTTTTCTTTATATAACTTTAGCCAAAGAGTTATGGGATGAGATACTTGAAAGATACAGTGAGAGTAATGAGCCCTTGCTTTATCAAATTCAAAGAGATATTGCTTAGATATCTTAAGATAATGATTCTATTGTGAAATATTATGGAAAATTAAAGCGCTTGTGGGATGAATTTGTTTGCCTTATGTCTTTACCTCCTTACACATGTGGAACTGTAAAGGTAATTTCAGATTTCTACTCTATGAATAGACTGATGCAATTCCTAATGAGATTAAATGAATACTATGGCCCTATTAGGAATCAAATTCTGGTCATGGATCCATTGACAACTTTGAATTGTGCTTATTCAATGCTTCTTAGTATTGAAAAATAGAAAGAGGTTCATGTTAATTTTAATGAAAGCATTGAAGCTGCTGGATTACTAGCCATAACTCAAATGAGAATGAATCAATTTAAGAAAAAAATTCTATGAAAGAAGTTGCTACTAAGAAGAAAGAAAATGAGAATAAGATTTGTGAACATTACAGAATGAAAGAGCATGGAAAAGATATTTGTTTTAAAATTCATGGAGTTCGAGACTAGTACAAGGAATTAAAGAATCAATAGAAGAAAGGTACTAACAAAGTTATGGTAAATATGGTTGACAGTCCACTTGATTATAAAGATATGAATGAAGCCAGAGGAGAGAAACAAGGTGATTTAGCTAATCTGGTTTAACAATAGTTGATGAAGTTGATCAACGACAAAATGACCGTGGATGGTAATTATGCGAAATTTTTTAGTTTCAACAACTCTACATGTAACACTTTCTCTCTTCAATATACTTTAAGTTCTACTACTAGTACTATTGAGTTGTTGAAAAATGGTACTTGGATAATGGACTCAGGGGCTACCAATCACATGTTAGGTGTTAGAAATTTTGTTAGCAATCTAAGAAAGCCTAAATGACCTTCACCAGTTTATTAACCAGATGAATTTGTGAAATATGTTCATAGCATATAAGACATTAATCTTCCTAATAAAATTTGCCTGAAAAATGTCTTATACATACCAAGTTTTAAACTTAATTTTATATCTGTTCAAAAACTCACTCACCTTGTCCAAATCGAATTTAATTTTACACCAACTACTTGTATTTTGCAGGACCTGTAGACTAAAGAGATCCTGATAGTAGGAAAAGCTCTAAAAAACCTTTATGGTTTAGATACTGCTAGTTTTCAAGATTTCAATTGTAATAGCTTTCTTACAAAAGTTGAGTTTCTAAAATCAAATCCTCATGGATTGAATTATAGTGATAAAGTTTCTATCAATGAAAAGAAAAGATTTCTTAAAACTCAATTGTGGCATAGTAGATTGGGACACTGTCCTATAAATGTTTTGAAACGTAATGTTTTTTTAAGAAACAAGATTTAAATTTTTTTGATCAATGTGAAGTTTGTCACAAGTCCAAATAGCAAAGATTACTTTTTCCCATTAGTCATACTAGATCCTCACAACCTTTTCAACTGATTCACTTAGACTTATGGGATCCTTATTGCCAAATCTATATTAAAGGAGCCAAATATGTTCTAATTATTGTTGATGACCACACAAGGGCCATCTGGACTTACCTCATGATCCACAAAAGCCAGACCAGTTTTTTTTACCAACTTCGTCAACATGATTTATACACAGTATGAGAAATGGATTAAAGTCATAAGGAGTGACAATGGTACAAAATTCACGAATTCAAAATTTTAATCATTTCTTTTCAGTAAAGGAATAGTTCATCAAAAATCATGTCCTTATACTCCTCAACATCATGGGGTAGTAGAAAGGAAACACAAACATATCTTACAAATATCCAGAACTCTCATATTTTAGGCAGGTTTACCAAATAAATTTTAGGGTTCTTCAATCCTTATGGCCACTTACATCATAAATAGACTTCCATCATCAATTTTAAATTGGAAAACCCCCGTAGAAATACTTCTCTCAAAACCACCAAATTATTCAAACCTTAGAGTTTTTGGATGCTTGTGTTATGTGACAAATGTTTTACCAAATAAAGAAAAATTTACTAAAAGAGCTTTCAAATGTATATTTCTTGGATACATTTCAACTTAAAAGGCCTTTAGAGTTTATGTTTTGGAAAAACATAAATTATATGTTTCAAAAGAGGTAAAATTTTATGAACAAATTCTTCCTTATAAAATTGAAAATGGTAGTATTAAAAACATAGAATAAAATGTCTTACCTCTTCCTATAAGTGAAAATGACACTGAACCAATCATCTTCTGCTGAAGTAGAATATCGTAGCTTAGCTGCAATAGTCTGTGAGGTGCAATGGATTTCATATATTTTGAAAGACTTCAAGATTGATTTCAATACTCCCATCCTACTCTGGTGCGACAACAAAGCTTCTATCACATCACAGAAAATCTATTGTTCCATAAAAGAACGATACACTTGGATATTAACTGTCACTTGGTTATAAATCATTTCAAAGAAGGTTTCATTAAACTGCAGTATGTGTCCTCATAAGAACAAGTAGCAGACATGTTCACTAAATCCTTATCAACTGTTCAATTTAGCACATTAATATTCAAGTTGGGTTTATATGATATCCATCAAACTTCAACTTGGGGAGGGGATGGAGAATTATTATATTGGGATCACACAAATGATTATGTTGTATAGTGGTAGAAAAATTGATTATGCAACATAATCATTTATGTGATATAATGATGATGAAATTTCACTTTACCGTTGGACATTAATTAGAATTATATTAATTTCTTTATACCATTACATGAGAAGATGATACATTATGTCCATGATGTTTCATATAAACTAGGTGACTTCGGTGTAATGACCATTTTATGTAGAGTCAACAAAACAAAACCAACTTGTAAAAAAAGTGTCCAAATATTATTAATTCACTCACTCGTATATTTAGGAAAGATGAGACTCGATTGTGTCATTTTAGTGTTATCCTTTCATTTATTAATTTTCAAGACGACAAGTTTGTCGCCGAAGAGAGGATGAAATTTGGAGCTTTCTTTCTCTAAAGCTTCGCTAAAACATAAAGAAAATATTTTGGGGGGTTAAAGAGAGTAAAATAGGGTAGTTTATAGAGGGATCGAAAAATTTGGTAAATTCGTGCAGATTAGTGACAATTTGGAATTAATGGCAGAGAGTAAAATAGAGAAAAAAGAGATGGTTGATACAGAGAATGTGAAAGAAGAAGAGAGGATTGAGAAAAAAAGAATATGGATTGTGTTACTCCAAGCGAGGATGTGGTGAGGTGGGAGAGCTTTTTACCGATAATGATGCTCAAGGTATTGTTGGTTAAGGCTGATGACTCCACCAGACGTATCTTGTAATAAAATGATAATTCTCATATAATTTTTCATAGACTAATAGATATCTTAATCTTTTACATAATCATAAAGTAATTTATGTCCATCAACATGGCTATAAATAATGATATATATGCTATACATCAAATCATAAGACTTTTTAATCTTGATTACGAGTCCATTTACACACTAACCAACATTAACTATACAAAAAGTTAGAGAGATCAAACCATTTAAACTGTAAAAATGATTTATGTTTGATTTTTAAAATATAATAACATACTATCTATGAGTTACAATGAAATAATATTTTTTTGAAAGATGATTTATGTATGATCTTTAAAATGTAATAACATATTATTTTATGAGTTATCATGAAATAACATTATGTTGGAAAATGATTTATGTTTGATCTTTAAAATATAACGACGTACTATTTTATGAGTTTCTATGAAATAACATGCTATTATAAGTATCTAAATAAAAAGTATAACTAGGAGATATGTACTTTACATTTGTTATATCAAGAGTACTTGAAGATCTGGTTGCACACTGAGGAGATATTTAGCATTAACATTAGCTCCTAATTGCACGTGTAGATAATCGATACACAAATTGAAAATATAAGCATGAAACATGTACTTTGAATTTGTTATGTCGAGAATACTTGGGAATTTGGTTACACATGGAAGAGATATTTAGCACTAACACTAGCTCTCAACTAGGCTTGTGAAAAACATACTTGATGTAACCATTAAAATGGCTTAGTTGGTTCTGTTGATACATATGTCATATATGCACTAACTTAATTGAATTCATACACATCATACTGAACTGATTTGATAATATTATACTGAACTGATATGATATTATACTCAACTGAACTGATAAATAGCATCCTGATCTGGTAACATTATATTGAACTGATCTAAATTGAATTGATAAATATCATATTGATCTCAATTGAATTGATAAATATCATATTGATATGGTAACCTTATATTGAAATGATTTGATATCATACTTATCTCAACTGAATTGATAAATATCATATTGATCTGGTAAATGCTGAATTGATTTGATATCATATTGAGTTGATAAACATCATACTGAGCTGAATTGGATTAAATCTATTGGTCATGATGTCTTACCAAATAAAACCGAATACTAAATAGAGCCAATTATCACTGAATACTAAAGGGGAAGTACTCTGGCATTTCTAAAATATTTACTTAACTTACGAGCTTGTATTAAAACATATATAATAAAACTGACTTAATATCAAGTTGAAATTGCTTGCAAATTATCTTATTTTTAGCTAGTTGGTAGGATAATAAAATATATTCTCATGGTGCTTTCATACTATAAGTGCATTGAAACTAGCGTGTAATTCTAGTTAAATTAAGTGAATATATTGTAAACTTTAATGTTTAAAAAAACATGTTACTTGTACCAACAACATAAATAAGGCTCTACATGATGTTATGAAATTTTTAGAAAATAAAATTTAATATTACTTTGCAAACGTTCATTTAAACTAACATAGCTAGTAAAAACATATTTTTCTTGTAATGATGTTGTTGATTATATACTAGCTTGTTCAAGTGCCAAAAAGGTCAACAAGTTTTCATAACATGGCTTGATAATATGCACATAAAATTCATTGACATGAAATATGCATTTTTAAATTGGATATGATTAATTATGATAGTAAAGTTTTGGTATGAAAGCTACACTATTAAAAATAATTAATATGTGCTTCTGAAAATCCATTTTAACTGCAAGAAAAATCTCATATTCATATGCATGAACTTTACTAAATATTTGAATGAATTGGGTGCTGAAACTAAATTGTCAAGTAAGAATGTAAACTCATGTGATCTAGTTTTAAAAATATTGAATATCCACTCGATGTGTTGTATCATCGCTATTGCTCTCATTGCATTGAAATGTCTTCTGAATCAACACCTTCTATATGGTCATACTTGTGTCAGAAATAAGAATAACACCATAGCTAGTTTGGTTAATCTAAAATTAAATGGTACTCTAAAAATGTCAAAACATGTGCTATTATCATGTAACCTCTTCAATACTTAGGTTAAAATAATGAAAGTGTTACTTATAGTTTCAACATTTTTATGCTTTTATTTCTATACTCTAAAAGTTAAACTTACAAATAAAATAGGTCCAAAATTAATTAAAAACATCACTTAAATACAAAAATTGAACCCAACTCTTTAGCCATGAATATGGGTGAATCATCTTTTAAAATCACCAAAAAGAGTTTTATCATTGAAACACACATAACTTTTAAGTAGACATGTCCAAATTAAAATTTATTAAAACACTTAAAAAGTTGGCATTTTCAATTGAATAAAAACAATTTGAAGCAAAACCCCTTAATAATTTTAGGTTTTAGGATAAACTAATGGAGCTAACATATGCTCATTTTAGATCAACAAATATCTTTTATAAATTGAAATTTTAGTTGGTTTCATCTCACTATGAACAATTCTAAAACATTTCTAACATATCATCACAAAAATAAGTATAACTTTTCATAGAGATGTCTAAATATAGTTATGTAAAAAGATAAAAAAAAAAACTAGATATTTTAATATTTAAAACAAGATATTACACACTCAATTATCAAATGAAAAACCTTTTCAAAAATATAGAATACCGTTCAGTTTTAAAACATGATTTTTAGCATAACTTCCACAAAACATACCTTGAATTAAATCACTATAACTTTGTCTAGAAAACTCAAATTGATATATCGTAAAATATTTATAAAATTAGGCATCTCAAGTTTTAAAATAAGATATAACTCATGTAATTTCAATCTGTAAAATCATTTTAAATAACAAAAATGGAGATTGGTTCCGAACAGAGTTTCTAGCATGATTTCCATAGAACCACCTTCAGTTAAACGTGTATAACTTTGAGTAGAAAACTCGAAATGAAAAACCGTAAAATATATCATAAAATAGATATTTATACCTCTCTGTATATGAACCAAAGTCTAATTCTTCACGACGTTTTCCAGATTCCATTTCAATTTTTTGCAAAAACATTTATCTAGCTATGCTTTAACTTAGAGTCAATCTTATTCCACTTCTTCTTTCTTTCCTTTTCCCCTTTTCTTTCTCCTTTTCTTCTTCTTTATTTTTAGCTAATTTTGTGCCAAGATTCTTAGAGAAGCTTGCACTAACTAGATTTACATGAGAAGATGAGGAAGACATGTGGGCATATGACTCACCTATTATAAACACCAATTATCTTTTTGTCTTTTTTTTAAATAGTCACAAAGACATGTTTTCTAAAGAATAAAGGTTTGACATCTCGTGCATAAAAATAATAATTAAGTAAAAGGCCAAAGTACCCTTATCCTATAACTTGATATTTTTAAGAGTTAAAGGATTTTGGTAATATTGATGGTAAAATCATAATTACACAAAATATACTCTTTATAATAAATTTTTTTATGTAAGGAATGGGTTATTACGCCAGTGTTACATGGTATCCTTAAGATAAAATTTTCCTCTCACATGGGTGTTTGAGAATAAGGAAAATTACCTCTCAGTATACAACGATCAATTAACAGTCTATGAACACCAACGTAAACTACTCCGATAAACTATTTTGTATCCACTTTCTATTATACTGACCTTAGATCTAGATTTGAATTTTTTAGATATTAGAAGCAGCTTGCTGCAGGGAAATTTAGAGGAAAATATGTTGGTTTTTATTTCCTTTTCTTAGCTACAGAGTCAATTTATAGCCATCCATATGGGACTGTTGGAAAATTGATGCAATAATGGTTGTTGAAATTGCTGCAGCAATTGAACCATGAAACTGCTAAAACAAATGCACCAAGAAACTACTGTAAAATATGCTTTTGTAATAGCTGAAATAAGTCCATTCAACTGTCATATAAGTTTAAACAGTTTCATCGAGAAGGGGAAAAAATTCACTTGTAGCAAAAACTGAACCGCACAAGACCTATCGAAATTGGACAACATTCATGTCTACTGGACATGCGGGCATGCGATTGGAGTTCTGGATTTTTTGCCTTGACATCCGAGGATTTGCACCCATATGCTCCCCTCAAGTAGAAAGAGCTTTCTTGCTACACTAGCTTACCACTCTTAGAAAAGCATATGCTATATAAAGCCTTTAATGTGTTCTTAATTTTTCCATGCGAACAAACACAAAACAACCAAATTTTTTCTTCTCAATGTGTGAACTTTGAGACTTAATTTCTTAATCACCCTAATATCATTTTGAATATGTAAATATATGATTTCGAATCGATCATGGAGGAAAATCCAAATCAATCACGACTACACACTTATACCAAGTGGATCTCACTCAAAATGATGCCTCAAAATGACACTTTAACATTGGTTAAAAACCCTAATTTTTCAATAAACTCCCACATGAATGAAAATTGATGGAGTTTTTATAAAATAAATACTTTCAAATCAATTGAACATGAGGTGATAGAGTTCAACGGCCTGAGACCTGTATAGGATAGGTAGGTGTTGCTCTTTGAACTTTCCATTGTGAAAATATGTTTACTGGTTGACAGTATACATGATGCCTTTGAACTATTTTACTGTTAATGAAACAATGAAATCTTCACATAGGAATCTTTCCTGGTACAATCCAGTTTTCATTATTATGTTCATTTTGTCCATGAATATACGTCTGGTTTTGAAAGAGTTTCTATAAAATTGAGTCTGATGGTATTCTATTTCAAGTGGTCCTACTTGTCTCTTACATAGGTGATCTCTTATCATTAAGAGTAACCCACGATACTCTGCTCGGTATTCACTCTGTAAGAATCATTAAAAGTTTTAACTTAACTTTTTTATGTGAATCCAAGAATATAATCCTTGTAACCCACAAATGCTATATGGTTTGAAAATTATTAGAAACACGACCAAAGATCCATCAATGAAATGGAGATAGATCCCATAAAACTAAACATCAAATTAAAGCACTCATCTTGACTCAATGGATATTACTCACCAAAGATGCACAGATGACATGATGCCACAAGTAAATCCCTTGATAAGTCGGTTTAAAAAGGAAAAAAGAGCATTAAAGCTCTCATTTTTAATGTTATATCAAAATGTATTAAATGTGAGGTAATTGTCTTCAGTTGATGGCATATTCATATATATAGGTAGGATACTTAAACCTTGAAAAGAGGGAAAGAAAGGGGAAAGAAGCATTAGCGTAGAAACAGGTAAAACGCAAGAAATACAAAAAAGAAAACGAGTCATGATGGCTTACAATCCATGTTGTGGTGTGGTTTGAAACACTGGCAAGTTGATTGAAATCATAGAGTCTGGTTGCGGTGCCCTTTTTCCTCTACCGCAACGCTCATGGTTCTATGTGAATTCAACTCTGAAATAGTGGGTATCATGCCACGACTCACATTGAACCCCATTGCAACACGCTTTTAAAATCCAAAATTTCTTTTATTTCATTGATTGGCTCTTTCCATGCCTTGTGCTCCATTTATGGTACTCATTGATCATGATTAAACTCTTGAATAAGTTCATTCAATTTTTTCTTGAGTTTTTTTGTCTTTGATCTCGTGATAAGTTCACTTGGAATTTTTAACGATCCATCATTCTCGTCAGTCCCCCTTTTTTTAAAGAATTTGACTTTGAATCGTCACCTGTATAATCAAAAGGAGAAAAGTTAGAAACATTAAAATAAGTGTTAATGTTATACTCACTTTCAAGATCTAACTTGTAGGCATGTTGTTAATCCGTTTAAGCACTTGCAACTTGGACCTTTGTTTTTTAGGGAATTGTTCTTTCCTCGTGTGTACCCAAACCTAATCATCGGGTTCAAAAATGACTATTTGTCATCCTTTGTTGGCTTTGGAAGCATATTCTTTGTTCTTCTTTCCAATATGTTAATGAATGCTTTCATGTAGTTTTTCACTATTTTAGCTTTCCTTTTACCATCTAAGTCAATTCTTTCTGTAATAGGCAAAGGTAACAAATCCATAAGTGTAAGTGGGTTAAAACCATAAATAATTTAAAATGGCGAATGGTCAGTGATTGAATGCACACTCCTATTATAAGCAAACTCGACAAAAGGTAAACAATTCTTTCAGTTTTTCAAGTAATTTCGTATTACAGTAAAGTAGACAAAGTTCTATTGGCTATTTTAGTTTGACCATTAGTTTTGGGATGAATCTCTACCTCTTTTTGACCTAGGCAGTTCTAAAATGAAATTCATTGAAATATCTACCCTAGGTATAGATAAGGGTGTATAGAGTCCTCGGGGTAGGACATTGAACCTTGCTTGTCTACAAGTAATATTTAGAAAATATTTTTTCTACATCTCGCTTCATTTTTGGCCAATAAAAATGTTCATGCAGAGTTTTTAAAGTCTTTTTGACATTAAAGTGTTCCATCAACCCTCCTTAACTAAGGGTTCGTGCATGGAAAAGTTGGGTATACACAATTGATTTTCTTTGAATTAGTACCCATCTAACTTTTAAAACTTATCAAAAGCAACCTTGTCACATGCATTGTAAACAGTAGAAGAATCATTATTGGCATATACTTCCTTAATATATTCAAATCATAACAACCTAGCATTTAATGTGAAAAGTAAAGCATACCTCCGAGATAAAGCGTCAGCTATGATGTTTAACTTACCTCTCTTGTATTGAATCACATAATGAAATGTTTCAATGAATTCCATCCATTTGGCATGTCTTCCATTCAACTTGCCTTGACTCCTCAAATGTTTAAAGAATTCATGGTCCGTGTGAATGATGAATTTATTTGGCTAAAGATAGTGTTATTATGTCTCAAGTGTCCTCACTAAAGCATAAAGTTCTTTGTCATATGTTAGGTAATTAAGGGTTGTTTCGTTGAGATTCTTACTGAAATAGGCAATAAGCATCCGTTCTTGTATTAAAATAGCTCTTATATCTATATCTGAAGCATTGCACTCAACCTAAAATGTTTTAGTAAAATCAAGTAAAGTTAAAACAGGTGCAAAATATAATCTTTATTTTACCATGTTAAAAGCTCTTTCTTAAGTCTTACCCCACTTAAAACCAACAGTCTTTTTAATAACCTTAGTTAAAGGTTATGGAGTGAAAGAGATTAAACATTTTATTGATTGTATATAGAATGAATTTTATTTTGTGTACATTTGTGTTTTATATAATACATTAATGAAATCAAAATAAAAAATAAAAAATAAAAAAATCTAAAATAATTATTTATAGATTATATTCTTCTCTAACTGATATATTCTTTTTTGAATATTAAATCCCTAATAATTTGAGATTTTCACATTTTCTCTCAAGTTCTTACATAAATATTAATCACGTCTAACTTATTTATGAGACCCTTGAAAATTCAGCACCACATAAGTCCTTTGGTAAAGATGTTTGCCATTTGTTCCTGTGTGGGAATGTAGGTCATGCAAATAATCATGTTCTCAACTTTCTCTTTGATAAAATGTCTATCCATTTCGATATGTTTGGTTCGATTATGTTGAATTGGATTGAGGGATATGTTGATGGCAGTTTTGTTATCACAGTAGACTTTGAGTGGAACTTCCATGCAATTTTCTTCTCTAACATGTTTGGTTTCTTCAAACATAACCCTTCATAATTCTCCTATGCAACTGCTCGAAACTCACATTTAGTACTATTTTTGGCTATTACATTTTGTTTGTTATTTCCCCATGTTTCTAGGTTTTCCCAAACAAAGGTATAGTACCCAGTAGTAGATCTTTTGTCTTCGATTGAACCTACTCAATCTGCATTTGGAAAAACTTCTTTCTTTCTTTCTTTCTTCAGTTTTCTTAAAGAATAGTCATTTTCCTGGAGAGTTTTTTAGGTACTTGAGAATTATGTGCACAACTTTTAGATGAATATTTTTTGGAGAATGCATATGTTGACTCACTACATTAACTGCAAATGCAATATCGAGTTTTGCGTACGATAGGTATAGTAATTTTCCAACCAGTCTCTGATATCTATCTTTCTCTACTGATTTTCTATCATTCTCTCTTTTCTTTCCTACTTCAATTGGAATGTTGCTTGGTTTACTCCCAAGAATATCAGTCTCTATTAGGAGATCAAGAATATACTTTCGTTAGGAGACACTTATACCTTTTTTTGATTTAGCAGTATCCATACCCAGAAAGTAACGCATTTTCCCCTGGTCTCTTACTTCGACTTCAGTGACGAGAATCTTCTTTATTTTTTCAATCTCTACTAAATTATGTCCTGAGAGTATTATGTCATCAACATATGTAACTAAAATTTTCTTTAACCCATCTTGAGAATTTTTGAAAAACATAGTATGATATGACTATCTTTGTTAATAACCTTAGCGTTTTATCACTTTTACAAACCTATCAAACCATACCCTAGGAGACATACATTAAGAAAGGTATTTTTTATGTCCAATTGTTGAAGGGTCCAGTCTAGATTCATTGCTAAAAACAATAGAACCCGAATTGTATTTAACTTTACTACTAGTGCAAAGGCCTTTGTGTAGTCAATATCACAGGTTTGAGTAAACCCTTCAGTAACTAGACAAACTTAGTAACGTCCAACTGTTCCATCGACCTTATATTTCACAGTAAAGACCCATTTGTAACCAATTGGTTTTTTCCTCTTGGTAAATCTACCACATCACAAGTTCCATTTTTTTCTGGGGCTCACAATTCTTCAATTATTGCTTCTCTTCACTCGGACATTTCCCATGTCTCATCAATATTTTTTAGAATTTTGGTCCTGTCAAGGTTAAAAGTATAAGCATTTAATCTAGGAGACAAAGTGTTGCATTATACAAATTTTGATATAAGGTGAAAAATACAAGATCGACTTTGTTTTCTGATAGCAATGGGTAAATCATCAATAGGGGGTTGAAAATTACCTAGGTCAAAAGAAGACTCGAGGTTACTTGGATTCATCATCGGGTTCGATCCTCTTAGTGTGTCAAGTGTGAGTTTCTCCTTTTATTTTAATTTTGGCCTTTTTGAGTAAATAAGTATTTTCTTATGCATTTGTGTATTTGTTTACCCCCTTGAGCCTAAGTTTCTTTTTGTAACTAGCACATTAGATTGAGGTGGTGTGATATGCTCAGGAATAATGTTTGGAATGTTGGTATTAGGAAAGGAGAGATTGAAGTTAAAAAAATTGATCTCCACTCATATTCTCTCCTTGAAGAGAGGTTTTGTTATATTATAGTGTGGTTTCAAAGAATGTGACATCAAGGTTAGTGAAGACACTTTGTATATGGATCATAACATTTGTATCCTTTTTTAGTAGGAGAATAGCCAATGAAAACACATTTGAGAGCTCTAGGATCTAGTTTATTTCAATTGTGAGAATAGATGTGTAAAAAGTTGTACATCCGAATACTTTAAGTGAGATGTCCAAAATGAGACGAGAGGTAGGAAAACACATTTTCTATTTTTGAATAGGTGTTTTCAAAGAAAGGACATGGCTAGACATTCTATTTATGAGATAAGCAGATGTTAACATGGCATCTCCCCAGAACATTTTTAACATATTGGTGGTGAACATTAGGGTATGTTCTACTTTCAGAAGGCGTTTATTTTTCTGCTCAACGACTACATTTTGTTAAGGAGTATAAACACATGAAGTTTGGTAGATAATTCCATGGTTTTGAAGATAGTTTTTCAGGAAGTTATTAACATATTTGGTACCATTATCAATGCACAAGATTTGAATTTGTGTTTGAATCATAGAGTAAAAATTAATAAACACAATACGAATATCGGTTTTATTCTTTAATAAATAAACTCAACATATGCGAGTATGATAATCAATAAAGGTGCAAAACTTTTCATATGGGTATGATTTAGAGTTCCAGACGATCCCCATAAATCATTATGAATTATGGTGAATGGTTTATATGGTTCCCAAAACAAAATTTAGTGTTACTGTTGGACATTGAAACAACTAGCACAATAAGATAATAGTAAAAATTAATTCCTCTCACCTATTTCTCGTGTTTAGCACTTAGGTTGATTGTTCAAGTATCCTTAGCTCCTATGCAAATCAAACCATTCACTTATTCCAACTATCACCAATTGTAGTTAACAATATCTAAATAAGTCAAAGCACGATGGAACAAATTTGAAGTGTTTAGAATCTTAAAGCTAGAATAGATAAGAAACAAAAGGGGACAACAAAAATATAAGTGTATTAATTGCTCAAGTAAAATTTAGTACACATGATAAATAATAATAATGGAGTAGAATTTTTTGGAATGAAAAATCTGAGTATTTGACTATATCAAAATCTTTTTTTAAAGATATTTTAGGCCTTTTTTTCTCTTTTTTATTTATTAAATAGACCTATACCTTTTTTTAATTAAAAAAATCGGCTCATAAACCAAAACAAACTAACACATAATTTACGATATGAATATTTACGATACAAAAATAACTCATTTTTATAAAACTAGCACAGAAATTGCGATACTAATCTGAAAATTACAATATGAAACTAACATAGAAATTTTTAAAAAACTAACATAGAAATTTTTAGAAAATTAACTGAAACAAGAAAATAAATTATGGAATTTTACGATACTAAAATAGCACAATTTTTTATTAGGAAATTAATTCAAGAACACAAAGATAAAATAACAAAAATAAAAAGATAGGACTATGAAATTAGAACCTATGGCTTTAATACCAAATGATGCGAACCCAAGAGCACGATCCTTGTAACCCACAAATGCTAAATGGTTTGAGGACTACAAGAGACACGACTAAAGACCCAACAAGGAAATTGAGATAGATTCTAGGAAACTAAATATCAAATTAAAACACCCACCTTGACTCAATGGATATTACTCACTAAAGATGCAAAAATGATAAGGCACAACAAAGTTTGTAAATCTTTTGATAAGTTGATTTAAAGAGGAACAAAAAGCATCATTAAAGCTCTCAACTATGATATTATATCAAAATTTAATAAATGTGAGGTAATTGTCTTTAGATGATGGCATATAGATGATGGCATATACATATATATAGCGGCCAATAATCCATGTCGTAGTGCAGTCTGAAAAACTGGCTCATCGATCGAAATCAAAAAGGGTCTAGCCGTGGTGCCCCTTTTCCTTTATCACAGCTCGTATTGTTCTGCATGAATTTAGTTCTGAAATAGTGGGTATTATGATGTGGTTCACATTGAATCCCACCATAGAGTGCCTTTAAAATCCAGAATTACTTTTATTTCATTAATTGGCTCCTTCTATGCCTTGTGCTCCATTTGTGGTGCTCCTTGATGATGATTCAACTCTAAAATAAGTCTATTCTATTTTTTCTTAAGTTGCTTTGTCTTTGATCTCATGAAAGGTCCACTTGAAATTTGTAACGATCTGTCATTCTCACCATTTTTCCTACAAGTATCACTATTTTCATCATAGGAATGGACTTGAGGGTAAACCCTCTACAATGATCTCACTAAGTCTTTACAACTAGTTTGTTTTTTTGAACTTAGATCTTAGGATCTCCAGTCAACTAAGTTGGGTTTTCTTTGCAAATATTTATTCATTCATGGACTTTTAGTCTCATTCCTTTCGATGACATCTCAACTTGTGTCATCACAATGAGATACATTTCCATTCACATCAACATCACTCATTTCATCTAGTGTGAGCACATTCTCTCTATGAATTAATAGTGCAATATGTTTCTCTCCTAAACCAGTAGTCTCCACTTCAATTGTATGATTACTAGTGTTTATTTTTCAAAAAGTATCATTATTGACCTTTTCTATGTCTTGGATTGTTGTTGTCTCATTAAAGACCACATCACGACTTATGATTGTTTTTCTGGTTGAGGGATACCACAACTTGTATTCCCTTTACTCTTTCAATATATCCAAGGAATATGCACTTTTTGCTTCTAACTTGTGGCTTTCCCTCACTCATAGGCACAAATCCAACACATTCAAACACCCTCAAATGTGAGTAACCAGTTGCCTTCCTAATCCACACCTCAATAGATGTTTTAGAATCAATTGCACTAGTTGGACTTTTATTAACTAGATGAGAGGCAGTTTGAACTGCCTCACCCCAAATTTGTTTAGATAATTTGGCATTTGACAATAGGCATCTAATAGTCTCCAATAGTCTTGTTTGATAATAGGCATCTTTGCAACACCTTTATGTGAGGAGTCATTTTTACAGTCTTATGTCTATCAATACCATTCCCCTTACTCATTAACTTCATGATTGCAGAATTCCATACTATTATATGTCCTCAAGACTTTGAGCTTTCTACCGATTTGATTTTCTACTAAGGATTTCCATTGTTTGAACTTGTTGAAGACTTCATCTTTATTCTTCAAAACACATACCCAGTTGTTTCTTGAAAAATCATTTGTAAAGGTTAGAAAATATATGTTTCCATCCAGAGTAGGAGTAGATGCGGGTCCTCATAAACTTGAATGTGCATAATCTAGGTACCCTTAGTTGTATGCGTAGCACTCGTAAATTTAACTCTTCTGTTTTCCAGCAAGACAATATTAACAAAGGTCTACACTTGTAACCTTATTACCATATAACAACCCTCATTTAGCCAATTCATGTAACCTCTTATCATTTATATGCCCCATATGTTTGTGTCAAAGTAGTGTCTTATCTTTTGTGTTAGTGACAACAACTACACCAGTTAAACTAGTTTTACCTTCTAAAATATACAAGCCATTTCTCTTAGCTTCCATTAATTGTACTAAAGAGCCTTTGTAGATTCTCATTCTTCCATTTTCAATTTTGATTAAACACCCTAAGTTATCTAACATGCCATTTGAAACTAAGTTCTTTTTTATCTCAAGAACATATCTTACATTCTTCAAGATCAATTTAATCCCATCTTTCAAATTCAGTATTACTTTCCCAACACCTTTAACCTTGCACTCAAAATTATCACCAAGAAAGACATGACCATAATCCTTTTCTTTAAGTTCTAAGAACCAACTCTTAACTCGGTAAATATAAAAAGAGAAACCGAAATCTAATATCCATTTTGAATCAGATTTCAAGATTGTAATTGCTAACACACCTAGACTATCATATGTTGATGCAAGTTTATAATAACAGTGTAGGAACAATATTACCGATAACTTGAAAGTAACTGCTTGGGTTGAGTCGCGGACTAGGTCTCTCTCTTTAAGACGTTTCACGGCTCTGCCCAATTTATGCAAGCAAACACAGCCTCGTCGTCCCCAGGATAAAACAGCCAAAAATCTTAATCTATGTCTCAGAACTTCACTGCATTGATGAAGACTGGAATGCTACACCTGAAAATTTGTTGCTCGGAAAACTAAAAAAGAACTTAGAAATTGTAGAGAGAATTGTTTTTCGTAGGGAGATGAGATTGCAGATTGTTGTATAGAAACTGAGAGCTGAAGCCCTCTTTTTATAGGTTTTAGACACCGTGTGGCAATTATGATAAAACAGTAATGTCTGAAAATTAAGAGCGTAATGGCCATTCTGAGTAATGAAGAGTAACGGCCATTTTCAGATTAAAGACAAGTAATGGACATTTTTGTGAGTAAATATGAGCAACGACTCTTTTTCTGAATGAAGAAGACAAACGGCCATTTAACAGTCATATTCTTGACAAAAGAAAATAAGGGTCGTTTTTCTGAAAAAAATATATATATAACAAACATTTTGTAAGTGGAAAAGTTTTCCTTAAAAAGAATATTTTTCCAAAAAAAAAAATACCACCTCACCTCACACACACGCACACACATTCGTACTCGGACTTGGCTCGGCTCGGCATGGCATGGCCGGTCGGTCGGACGGACGGCGGCGGCAGCGGTGCAAGTGCGTGTGTGGTATCACATTTGCCTAGGTCCTTTCCCCTTCCACAAAAGTGGATGCCCCTTGGGGCCCAATCCCAATATCCAACTCTTCACTATTTATACCTCTTTAAAATAATGTAAAAAAGCAATGTGGGATAAGGCTTTACAATTTTTTATTAACTTCATCTTTTCCATCAATCATTTTTTATAAACTTCATCTTTTTCCAACAATCCCCCACTTGAATTTTATATAAAAATAATTTTCATCGAGCAACCGATCAATTATAAGATTGTGCATAAGCGAAAAGGTGTCTATCAACTTGAACCTTTACATAGTGTTGATGCTTTAGAATATACTAGAGTAACTCGTAGTTTTGAACTCTATCTCTAACAATCATCACACACACAACCTTTCCAAGGTGTAGTTCGAAAAGCCCGTGCTTTACGACCATGCACGTGTATCCCAATATAGTGAATGCTCTAGTAAATTTTGCCCCAAAAAGTTTTTCATAGGAAGCGGCCACACTTCCACATTCACATAGGTGAGTCTATCAAGAGTACTCCTGTAGCTATGTACTCCACTCCACATAGAGTATAGAACTCATTAAGAGTTTAACAATTAACTCATCCTTTTCTATCGCTTCAGGACTTCATGCTTCTAACAATATAGAATGGGAATAGCATGATACATCTCATATCACTTCATGACTTGTTATTACCCTTTGAACTTATTTCTTGGGATCTCCAGTCTATAAGTTGGATTACCATCATAAGTGACTCTTCATTCTAAGGGCATTAATCCCATTCCTTTTGAGGTTTTGAAAACCTTCTCTCTTGGTAATCCTTTCGTCAAAGGATCTGCCAAATTTTCATCAGAACGTACATGATCCACTCTTAAAGCTCCCGTAGAGAGAATTTCTCTAACAGTACTATACTTATGACGTATCTGTCGTCTCTTACCATTGTAGTAACGGTTCTGAATCTTTACAATAGCCGCGGTACTATCGTTGTGGATCAAGACAGCTGGTATCGGTCTTTCCCACAAAGGGATCTCAGCTAACAGACTTCTTAGCCAGACTACTTCTTCACTAGCAATGGCTAGTGCTATCATTTCAGACTCCATTGTAGATTGAGCCAATATTGTCTGTTTCTTAGAATTCCAAGAAACGGCTCTACCAGCTACGTTAAATATATAACCACTAGTTGCTTTGGAGTCTTCTGATAAAGTGTTCCAATCTACATCGCTGTATCCTTCTAAAACAGCGGGAAAATTTTTATAATGTAACCCAAGGTACATAGTTCTCTTAAGGTATCTCATAACCCTTTCAATAGCATTCCAATGCTCTACACTAGGTCTACTGGTAAACCTACATAGTAGTCCCACAACATAAGCTGTGTCTGGTCTAGTGCAATCAGTAGCGTAACATAAGCTACCAATGATGCTCGCATACTCAGTTTGTCTAACACCGTCTCCGGTGTTCATGAACAACTTTACACTAGGATCATAAGGAGTACAAGCAGGTTTACAGTTAAAGTAATTACATTTCTTTAAGATCTTCTCAATGTAGTGAGATTGATCTAGAGAAATTCCCTTTTCAGACCTAGTTATTTTTATACCAAGGATTACACTCGCTTCTCCAAGATCTTTCATATCAAAATTAGCTCTTAACAACGTTTTCACATTATTCACAACATAAATATTTGATCCAAAAATAAGCATGTCATCCATATATAAACATATAATAGTGCAAATATTATCTTCTAATTTATAATAAATGCATTTGTCACTTTCATTTATTTTGAATCCATGTGAGATAACTAGATTATCAAATTTCATTTATTTTGAATCCATGTGAGATAACTAGATTATCAAATTTTTCATGCAATTGCTTAGGTGCTTGTTTTAGACCATAAAGAGATTTATCTAATTTACAAACTTTATTTTCTTGACCTGGGATAACAAAACCTTCAGGTTGATCCATATAAATTTCTTCTTCTAAATCACCATTTAAGAAAGCATTTTTAACATCCATTTGATGTACTACTAAATCATGGATAGCAGCGAGAGAGAAAAGTACACGTATGGAAGTTATTCGTGTAACTGGTGAAAAGGTATCAAAGAAATCTACATTTTCCCTTTGCCTATATCCTTTAACTACAAGAGGAGCTTTGTATTTTTCAATAGTACCATCGGGTTTTAATTTCTTTTTTAGTATCCATTTACATCCAATGGTTTTGCAACCAGGAGGTAAGTCAACTAAATGTCAAGTCTTATTATACTCAAGTGAGTCCATTTCATCATTTATGGCTTCTTCCCATAAGTTGGCATCTAAAGAAGATAATGCTTCTTTAAGAGTTTGAGGATCTTCCTCTAAGGTATAAGCATAAAAATCAGACCCAAAATCCTTAAGGGTTCGAGCTCGTTTACTTCTTCTAATTTCAGTGTTTAATTCTTCAATTTGTTCACTAGTTCTAGTTATAGGTAAACTACTAGAAGACGAGCCCCCACTATTTTTAAATTTAAAGGGAAACCTATGTTCATAGAAGTCAGCATCATTTGATTCTATAACTACCTGATCTTTTAAGTCATAGAATTTATAAGCTTTACTATTCATAGTATATCCTATGAATATGCATTCATATGCTCTACTAGCAAGTTTATTTCTTTTAGGATCAGGGATCCTAACATAGGCTAAACAACCCCAAGTTTTAAAATAAGTTAAATTAGGTTTCTTATTTTTCAAAATTTCATATGGTGAAATTTTATTTGTAGATTTAGGCACTCTATTTAGCATATAGCAAACAGTTAATAAAATTTCTCCCCACCAATGGGAAGCAGCACCAGAGTTTAATAAAATTGCAACAACTAATCAGTAAAAGTTCTATTTTTTCTTTCAGCTTTGCCATTCATTTTAGGAGAATAAGGTGCAGTTTTTTCACGAATGATTCCATGAGTTTTATAAAAATCATTGAAGATATTGGAATCATATTCGGTGCCTCTATCACTTCGAAACCTTTTTATTTTTCTGTTAAGTTGATTTTCAATCTCAGTCATAAATATTTTAAACATATCAAATGCTTCACTTTTATTCTTCATTAGATATACATAAGTGTAATCTGAACAGTCATCTATAAAAGTTATAAAATAGCGTTTTCCATTTCTTGTTAAATTTTCATCAAGTTCATATATATCAGAATGAATTAATTCTAAAGGTTCAGATTCTCTAACTACTGATTTATGTGAAGTTTTGGTTATTTTAGCTTGACTACAAAAATCAAATTTTTCAAAATCATTTAAAGATAGTTTAGGAGTTAGTTCTAAGCTACTCATGTTCTTGATTATGCGTTTATTAACATGACAAAGTCTAGCATGCCAAATATTAAAATAACTCAACATATAAGCAGAAGAAGAGGTTTTATTGATTTCAACATTTAATTTAAACATGCCATTAGTGGCATACCCTTTCCCAACAAATATATTATTTTTAGTTATAGTATATAAGTCAGCCCCTATAGTTTGAGTAAACCCAACTTTGTTAAGAAGAAAGCTTGAAACCAAGTTCTTTCTCATCTCTAGAGTATGCAGGACATCCTTCAAGATGACAGTCTTTCCAGAGGTAAACTTCAATACCACCTCACCAGTACCAGCAACTTTAGTGGAGTGGGAGTCGCCCAGCAGCACTTTCTTATCCTCAGAATCAGAATAGGACTTGAACATGTCTCGATCATAGCAGACATGGCGAGAAACACCGGTGTCCACCCACCACCCCACGGATCCACCAACAAAATTGACTTCAGATATCATAGCAATAAGTTGATCTTCGATAAGGTTCGCCTGTGTGGCAGGACGATTCCTGTTCCGGTAGTTTCTAGCCAAGTGGTCAGGTCTGTAACTATAACACATGAATGTGTTATTCCTTAAGGGGGTTGAGGTCCATTCTGGGGAGGATAGTTTCTATTTCTATTTTGGTGGTTGCGGTTCTAGTTATTATTACGATTCTGAGTTTTCATATTTCTACCTTTAGGTTTCAGAATTGTAGATGAGGGTTTATTATTGGTAATGTTATTTGAGACTATGAGTATTTCATCTCTTTGGTCTTATTTTCGGGCTTCTTCTTCTATTCTTAATCGGGTTATAAGACTTTCTAAAGAAAATTCCTTAGTTTTATGCCTAAGTGTATTCTTAAAATCTTTCCAAGCAGGGGGTAATTTATCTATAATAACAGCTACTTGAAATTGTTCATCTAAAGTCATACCTTCAGAAGTTATTTTGTGTGCTATCTTCTGTAGTTCATGTGATTGACCTTCCACTGATTTGCCATCAATCATTTGAAATTCATGTACCTACTGACAGCATACTTCTTAGTTCCAGCTTCTTCAGTGTCGTACTTCTTTTGAAGTGCTTCCCAAATTTCCTTAGTAGACTTATCAGAGTTATAATAATCATACAAATCATCAGCTAAACCATTAAGAATATAGTTTTTACACAGAAAATCATTTTGCATCCAGGTGTCTAAATCCTTAGTTGCATCTTCACAAGGAGGAGTAGACTGTATTGGTTTTTCAGTAGTAAGAGCAGAAACGACTTTTTTCATGGTTAAGAAAAATAACATTTTTTGTCTCCATCTTTTAAAATGTAGTCCCTCAAAACGGAATGGTTTGTTTACATCAGCAGTTAACATTTCAGTAGACATGGTAGATTGAATACGTCTTAAAATTGTTGATGCAAGTTTATAATAACAGTGTAGGAACAATATTACCGATAACTTGAAAGTAACTGCTTGGGTTGAGTCGCGGACTAGGTCTCTCTCTTTAAGACGTTTCATGGCTCTGCCCAATTTGTGCAAGCAAACACAGTCTCGTCGTCCCCAGGATAAAACAGCCCAAAATCTTAATCTATGTCTGAGAACTTCACTGCACTGATGAAGACTGGAATGCTACACTTGTTAATTTGTTGCTCGAAAAACTAAAAAAGAACTTAGAAATTGTAGAGAGAATTGTTTTTCATAGGGAGATGAGATTGTAGATTGTTGTATAGAAACTGATAGCTGAAGCCCTCTTTTTATAGGTTTTAGAAATCGTGTGGCAATTATGATAAAACGGTAATGTCGGGGAATTAAGAGCGTAATGGCCATTCTGAGTAATGAAGAGTAATGGCCATTTTTAGATTAAAGACAAGTAATGGACATTTTTGTGAGTAAATACGAGCAATGGCTCTTTTTCTGAATAAAGAAGACAAACGGCCATTTAACAGTCATATTCTTGACAAAAGAAAATAACGGTCGTTTTTCTGAAAAATATATATAATAAACATTTTGTAAGTATGATAGATAAATTTGATGGAACTGGTGATTTTGGGCTATGGAAACAGAAAATGTATTCATTGTTGGTTCAACATGATGTTATTGAAGGAATTGTTGAAAATCCCAAGTATCCTAAGGATCTTATTGTGTCAAACAAGAAGAATATTCTATAAAATGCCTACACAAGTCTAATTTTGAAGATAATGTGATAAGACAAGTGAATAAAAAGAAGACTACAGAGGAGGTATAAATGGAGGTATGGAAGAAAACGAACATTCCTTGGTTAAATCTTTTGCCAGTAGAATTAGCTTGAAAGTACAATTGTTTGGCTTCAAGATGGACACATCCAAGAGCCTTTAATGAAATTGTGATGAAATGAAAAAAAAAACTATAAAGCTTGAAGATTTGGGTGAAGAGTTATCAAATGAAAATAATGCAATTACACTTGTTAACTCTGTTCATGGTATGTTTAGAGAAGTCAAAAATGCTCTTCAATATGGAAGAGATGGATTGAAATTTGACACTGTAGTATCTACATTGAGGACTAGAGATTTTTAACTCAAACAAGATAAGGGAGAACTTGGGAGAGGAGACAAGAAAGATAGTGGTTATTCTCTTTATACTAGGGACTGGTCAAGCAAGAAATAAAATGTTGGAAAGAAGAAAGGGAGGTCATAATCTCATGGGAAATCCAAATCAAGAATGAGAGGAAACAAGCAGTGTTGAGCTTGTCAAAAGGAAGGTCATTATAGGCATAACTGCCCCATTCTCAAGAAAGGATTAGAAAACTCCAATGATGGTGATTTAGATGTTCTCTCTTATTGATATGATGTTGGAAAAAGATGAAGTTTATAAAAAAATGATTGTTGGAAAAGATGAAGTTAATAAAAAATTGTAAAGCCTTGTCCCACATTGCTTTTTTACATTATTTTAAAGAGGTATAAATAGTGAAGAATTGGCTATTGGGATTGGGCCCCAAGGGGCACCCACTTTTGTGGAAGGGGAGAGGAACTAGGCAAATGTGATACCACACACACACGCGCGCCGCTGTCCGTATACCTCCAATGTAGTCTTCTTTTTATTCACTTGCCTTATCACATTGTCTTCAAAATCAGACTTATGTAGGCATTTTATAGAATATTCTTCTTATTTGACGCAATAAGATCTATAGGATACTTGGGATTTTCAGCAATTCCTTCAATAACATCCCGTTGAACCAACAATGAATACATTTTCTGTTTCCATAGCCCAAAATCACCAATTCCATCAAATTTATCTATCACATACTTAGTGTAGCCCATCTTCTTCTACGTCTGTAGCTTGATTTCAAGAAAGATTTCTTTAGATGCAGTATAAAGAAGATTCGGGTTGATCAAGATCCAACCTCTTCAGTAAGTACTAACATCAATTATTGATCCTCAAATATGGTTCTGATAATGGTTTTGTAAAGGATCTTCACTAAAATGATAACATGTAATCGAAACAATGGCAATGCAGAAACAATCAAAGCAACAAAAAGATTCATAACTAGCAATTTAATGTGGTTCCTCTCTCAATGTGAGAGCATACATCCACGGGAGGGATCAACACTGCCAAAATCCACTATTGTTCTTGAAATTGTTTACACCTTCAAGCTATTCTCTTCGAAGAATACTTCACAATCTCACACTATACACAAGGATCTATAGATTCTTTACTATAGAAGGCCCTCGAGAATACACACTGAGATTTACACTCTTGATTATCTAAAAATTTCTTGTCACAATTGCTGATCAAACTAATTATGAGTATAGAATGACCGCCTTACAAAGTGTAGGGATCTCTAGTGTAAACCTTACAAATGATATCATGCACCAGCTCATGTGCAAGCTATCTTTCACCAATTCTGGTAGTGCAAATTATTAACATCTCTCTTGGGTTTACATGGTCTAATTTGAGTCATTTAATCCCAAGTTCAACTTCTTAATAGCGGTTCGAGTGACTCTTTTATATGTTGGTTTACCTGAGTGAATCTAAGGATGGTTTACACTTTATGCTTGGACTTACAAGAATTTGTTCTTTGATCTGAGCAGTTGTTGCAGCACCCGATGGCTTAAAGGCTTGGGAATTACTAAAGGGAAAACCACATAACGTAGACCTTATACTGACATAAGTGGATTTGTCATCAATATCCGGATTTGTGCTACTTACACTGATTATGGAGCATGAAACTTGCAAAAAAATTCATGTTATAAGTATGAAATGAGGAATTAATTCATGTAGATATGATGTATCTGTAGGAATTTAAACTAACCACATATGAAAATTGTTAGTTTCTTATAATTGTGGATTTATATTTTAGAGATATTAATTTTGTGTATATAGCTATGATTTTCTTTCCTTAATTAGTGTAAATTAGTTTCTAGAAATCAAGATCAAATCATGATCTTTTTCATAGATCTTTATGTATATATATGTATCCAAATTATACCTAAGAAATAGCAGAAAAATAATTATCATTCTATTCTGTTTCATGGTATCAAAGTATGGATTCTGAAACGTAATTATTTTTCCAAATTTTTCATATTTCTAGTTTCTACCAAATTCTTAACCTTTTCTTTGTTAACAGATTTTTTTTTGCATTTCTCTGTCACAACTCTGTAATCTGTCTCTACCGATCTTTCTCTTTCTCAAACTCGCGTTCACCATGACCGATTTTGAGCACAGTAATGAAAATCAAGCACTTCATGTGGCTTAGTCACCTTCAACATCTTGGATAGTAGATTCAGGCGCATCAAATCATATGATAGGTGATAGATCACTATTCTTAATTGATACTCTATGTCAGGATTATCACACAATGCGTATTGCTAATGGTTCATGCTTAAGAGTTATTGGAATAGGAACTATATCTCTCACACAATCTCATTCTACACTCAGTATTCTTTGTACCTGATCTTGAGTGTAATCTAATCTCTGTAAGCAAATTAACCTATGATCTTCACCGTGGGACTAAATATTTTGGCAAATTGTATTTTTCAGGACTTGAGTTTGGAGAAGATGATTGGAAATGGTGAACTTTGTATAGGCTTGTATATCCTCAAAGTAGACTCTTTTGTCACAGCTCAATAGGTCAGTCCAATAAAATAAATGCAATCATGATGTGGCACTATCTTTTAGGTCATCCAAATTTCTTGTATTTGAAACGTTTATTTCCATCATTATTCATTAATAAAGATGCAAAGTTATTTCAATGTGATGTTTGCTAATTATCAAAGCACACTCAAAGTACACATGTCTCACGACCATACAAACCAACCCTCATTTTTTTCTCTTATGGTGATATCTAGGGCTAACCAAAATCCCTAATATTTTTGGAGCTAGATGGTTTCTATTGTTGGTTGACGAGCATACACGATTAAGCTAGACTTTCCTCATGAAAGAGAAATCTAAAACTAGCCAAATCTTCCAAACTTTTCATATCATGATTCAAACTCAATTTCAAGTCAAAATTCAAGTCCTTAAAATTGATAATACCAGAGATTTATTTAACTCCATTCTCATTCCTTATCTTCAATCTTATGGTTTTATCCATCAAAACTCATGCGTGGACACACCTCAACAAAATGGTGTGGTAGAACGCAAAAATCGTCATGTACTTGAGGTTGCTTGTTCATTACTCTTCTGGTCTAATCTACCTAAGAAATTCTAAGGTGAGATTGTCCTTATGGCCACCTATCTCATTAATGGAATACCTTCACGTGTTTTCAAATTCAAAACTCCAGTGCAATCACTCTTTGATCTCTATCCAAACTCACACCTATTACATTCTTGAATTCCTCTTAAAAAATTTGGATGCACTACGTTTATTCATATTCACCCTCATAGTCAAGGTAAACTTGATGAAATAGCATTCAAATGCATCTTTATTGGATACTCGCCAAACAAGAAGGGTTATAAATGTTTTTCTCCTCTCACGAAAAAGGTTTATCACACCATGGATATCACCTTCTTTGAAGATAAACTATTTTTTTTTACAATTTTGTAATTCAAGGGGAGACAAACACATATGAATCACAAAATTGGGATTGGACTTCTCTCATTGATCCGGTACCACGTCCAAGTCTACTCAATTCAATTATTCACTTACCCAACTCAGAGTCTCCATCATCTTTAAGCCCTAAGACAAGAGCTGGCTTTTCAAACACATTTGAGTCACCTAATTCCCCATCTGATAAGTCAGACATATACCTAAACATCTTCACCTTTATGATGAAATAGTAAAAGTCTATACTAGGAGAAAACAACCTCAACAGCCTTTTCAAAATCAACAAAACCTAGAGTCTAATATGAACTCAACAATTCCTGAATTAGGTGAGGCTAAACCTAACAAATAGTAGTGTTGAAAAGGTGGTAAAATATGATCCAGACTTATCTCTACCTATTGCTCAGAGAAAAAGAGTTTGCTTATGTATACATCATCCTATTCGCAACTATATGTCCTACTCTAAACTTTCCCAGAAATTCAGAGCATTTGTGACTACTCTAGACAAAATCCAGATTCCCAGAATAGTTCATGATGCATTAAAAGTCCCTGAATGGAGAGCTGCTACTCTAGATGAATTTCATGCCCTTGAGAAGAATGACACATGGATCCTAACAACTCTACTACTTGGAAAACAAATAGTTAGGTGCAAGTGGATTTTCTCAGTAAAACAAAAGGCTAATGGTAGTATTGAATGGTTCAAAGGTCGCTTGGTAGCCAAGGGCTACACTCAATCATATGGAATTGACAACTAAGAAACATTTGTTCTTGTAGCCAAGCTCAATACAGTACGTGTTTTGTTATTCATTGTTGTGAACCAAGATTGGCCTTTATTCAACTTGATGTGAAAAATGCATTTTTGAACGGAAACTTAGTAGAAGAAGTATATATGGATATACCTCCAGGGTTCGAAACTAATTGTACATGAGGAAAAGTCTGTAGGTTTCGAACAATCATCCTGTGCGTGGTTTGAAAAATTTACAAGGGCGCTAAAACAAGATGACTACTTACAATCTCAAGCTAATCATACTCTTTTCATCAACCACTTCACAAATGGTAAGATTACTGTATTAATAGTATATGTTGATGATATAGTTCTCACGAGAAATTATGAAGAGGAAATAAGGAGACTTAAGCTTCTTTTATTCAAAGAATTTGAAATCAAAGATTTGGAACATATGAGGTATTTTTTGGGAATGGAAGTGGCTAGATCAAGTAAGGGAATTTTAGTTTCCCAACGAAAGTATGTCTTGGATCTCTTAAAGGAAATAAGTATGAATGGGTGTAGACTAGAGGACACTCCTATAGACCCTAAGACAAAGTTGAAGCCTCTAACTGAAAAAATGGTTGTGGATAAAGCATAATATCAACGCTTAGTAAGGAAGTTGATCTATTTGACTCACACGTGTCCGGATATAAGTTTTACAATGAGCTTTGTTAATCAATTTCTTAGCAATCCTTCAAAAACACATATGGATGTAGTTTACCATATTCTTAGATATTTTAAGAGGGACCTTAGAAAGGTACTAATGTTCAAAAAGATGCTCAATCGCTCCTTAGAAGTCTACATGGATGCAAATTGGGTTGGATCCTCATAACTGTATTTTATATAGTTATTTTCACCTATTTTATTAATTATAATTGCTATGTTCTTTCTATTTTTAGTTAATTTTATTTTAATAAATTAGTATTTACTGTTTTTTATATATTTTAAGAAAATTAAATAAATTGTATCGAAAACGTACTTAATTGCAAATTTGTGTCCAAAAATATAATTTCAAATAAATAAGTGCTTAATTACCATTTATAAAAGTCACAAATATAATTTAAATTAAAATCGGGCTTAATCTCAATTATTAAAAGTTTAAAATTTAATTTAAATTAGAAAAAGGGTTATATTGTAATTAAAAAAAGTTTAAAATGTAATTTGAAATATATTTGTGGGTGAAAATACAATTAATAAAAGTTATTTTTCTACGCAGGAGAGAAAATCCACACGGCATCATCCACGCTTCACCGTGGACCGTCAGATCAACGCATAAACAGTTAGGATGTGCGCGTGTTCTTCAAACTCGACCAAGGAGAGTGGGTGAAGGGCTTCCTCTATCACGCGGCTCAGTGCCCGAGTAGGGCCCACCTACTGCGCAGGCCGGCGTGCAGGGTGGGACCCACGTGTCCGACGCGTTGCAGCCGTTGTCCCCCACCTTCGCACGCCCTTTTTTCCCGTGCGGTCGATCCACGTGCGCCTGGTTATTCAACGAACCAGAATCTACCACGTGTCCCACTCTATCTATCGGCCAATAATTTGATGCTACATGGCATGTTACAATGAGTGCGAAAATGCAAGATCAAGCCCGCGTTGCAGCCATTTCCCCCTACGTTTCGCGCGCCCCAATCCCGTGTGGCAATCCATCGTGCGCCCGTTCCCTGCAACCAATGAGGTACTGCCACGTGTCCCACGTATAATTTTTGTGTTGTTCGGTTCTGGACTGTGGAACACGCAGAAGCCATTTTTGGCTTCTGTTATGTTCTATGTGTGCCAAATATTAACGATACGAGATATTTTAATTTCCTTTCTTCTTCTTCTAATTTTTATGTATTTGTTGTAATTTTATTTTTAATTAATGAAGTAATTTAATTTTTCTAGGATTGCATTTGATCTAAATTTATGAAGCTTTGATTTTAATTATTTTTGATAGATTTATAAGACGTTCGATTTGTTCACTCTATTTTATGCTTAATGTTTTTTCATTATTTACAAATTTTATCAAAACAATCTGTGGCACATAAATAACCTTGGAAGAGGCATTTGTGTCTATATTACTCGTAGATAGAATGACATGTATGATGAAGGATAGGAATATACCCTAATTATATGTGTGGCCATTTGAGAACTTAAAACTTAATAAATCTCGGTAAATTTAATTCTCATAGGAATATAGTGAATTAATTTAATGAGGTGTGTTTATACGGAGCTCGGAAGATAAGTATGGATAAAATTAGAAGTTTTTGGTTGACAATTTAAATGTACAAAAAAATATAAATCAAAAGAAAATAACATGATTTGAGTGGATTAATTTGGTAAAAAAATTGCAATCCTAGATTTCTTTTATTTTCTTATTACTTTTTTCTAAATCAACTATTGTTTTGGATAAAATCAGAGGGAAACAATTTTAGTACTCAACAAACTGTAGTAACAAATCTCCGTGGGAACGATACTTTACTTATCAAATTTTATTACTTGTGACCGTGTATACTTGCACGTTTTATGTTCTCCAAAAGAGACAACAAGTTTTTGGCGTCGTTGCCGGGGATTTGTTTACTATTTTCATTGTTGATATTAATACCAATCAATCTGATTTTAATTCAAAAAAAAAACAAAATTATTGTTTTTGTTATTGATGCTTGCTTAATTTATTTTTCAATTTTCTCGTGGGTTGAGATTTTGTTTCACACACAAATCTTACTTCACAAAAAGAAAAAAAAATTATTTGCTTATTGTTGTCTTTTTTTTTTAATTTTCTCGTGGGTTGAGATTTTGTTTGACACACAAATCTTAACTCACAAAAAGAAAAAAAACATATTTTTTTTATGGTTATTGTTTCTTACTTAATTTATTTTTCAATTTTCTCGTAAGTTGAGATTTTGTTTGACACACAAATCTTAACTTACAAAAAGAAAAACAAATTGAGAAGTCAAGCTAAAGACTATAAATCAAGCGCTTCTTGGGAGGCAACCCATGTGTTTTATATTTATTTTTCGCATGTATTACTTTTTATATTTTGTTATGTTATTTTTTTCTTTCGTAGGTGCAAATTGGAGGTAATGAAGCTATTTTGGCTTAACCAATCAAACAAACCATGAAGTTTCTTTAAACCCATCTCATATGTTCTTTAACTTTCACACATTGAGGACAATGTGTATATTAAGTTTGGGGATGGTAGATATATTGAACGTAATTGAAATACTTTCTGGATGTTATTGCTTGTGAAATTTTTTTTTTGTTTGTTTGGTTGATTGAAGATATTTTGCTATGAATAGTGATTTATTTTTATTTCTTCGATTTAAATGATGCATAACTCTTTGAAAAATTTGAATATTGTCTAAGTGATGAATAATTTTTACGTATGTTTCATTTTTACAAAAATAAATATTCATGAGCACTAGTCTTGATTTTTAAGTTGCTATGATAATTTAGAGAAGGTTTATGTGAGTATGGAATTCGATTGATTTTTGTGGTGTCACAGTTCTTAGAATTTATTTGATTTTCTCTTGAGGCGAAATTATAGATAACATTTAACTAAGAAAATGATTTAGGCCATCTTTGGATCGTTTGAGCCTTTCTATCTACCTTCACATGCATTATCCATAATATACCCCTTTTGAGCTTCAAAGTTTATATATATATTTTTCTCATTTCAAAAGCCTACATAAAAAAAATATATATGTGTGTGTAGATATATCTATTTTTCTTATCTCACTAACATGTGACAATTGTTAGTAAATATTTAAAGATATATCAGAAAAAAAGAGGATACTGAAAAGAAAAAGAAAAAAAAAGAAAAAAATAATAAAAAAAAGAAAAGAAAAAAAAGAGTATTGTATGTTATCATAAATCCCAAATTGGGAAGTAATTATTGTGATGATAGAAGTTATCTTTTTCAATCCTAAAATGTTATGTTTGGGAAAAGTTTTGAGCTTAATATTATCTCTTATCCTACCTTTACCTAAGTCATACATTACAAGCTTAATAAAGTCTTATTGATTTGGTGTTTTGTGTTTGTCTACATTAGTGGAGAGAGAAATGAAAAATAAACTTATAAGATTTGTGATTTCATTAAAAATTGTTTGATTTTATATTTGTATAAACTAATCTGGATTACATGTGATGAAATATGAAAAGACTTCACACACACTAAAATTCATTGGGAAAATGTAATATACTTTTAAATTGATTTTGATGCTTAGGTAAAATTCTTTTATTTCTTTGAGTTATGTAATTTCGAAAGACAAAAGAAATATTTTGATAATCACTATTTTAAATGCAGTTATCTTTGTTTTATTTCCTTACTTTTGCTCGAGGACTAGCAAAAACTTAAGTTTGGAGGTGTTGATAACTGTATTTTATATAGTTATTTTCACCTATTTTATTAATTATAATTGCTATGTTCTTTCTATTTTTAGTTAATTTTATTTTAATAAATTAGTATTTACTGTTTTTTATATATTTTAAGAAAATTAAATAAATTGTATCGAAAACGTACTTAATTGCAAATTTGTGTCCAAAAATATAATTTCAAATAAATAAGTGCTTAATTACCATTTATAAAAGTCGCAAATATAATTTAAATTAAAATCGGGCTTAATCTCAATTATTAAAAGTTTAAAATTTAATTTAAATTAGAAAAAGGGCTATATTGTAATTAAAAAAAGTTTAAAATGTAATTTGAAATATATTTGTGGGTGAAAATGCAATTAATAAAAGTTATTTTTCTGCACAGGAGAGAAAATCCACGCGGCATCATCCACGCTTCACCGTGGACCGTCAGATCAACGCATAAACGGTTAGGATGCGCGCATGTTCTTCAAACCTAACCAAGGAGAGTGGGTGCAGGGTTTCCTCTATCATGCAGCTCGGTGCCCGAGTGGGACCCACGTGTCCGACGCGTTGCATCCGCTGTCCCCCACCTTCGCGCGCCCATTTTTCCGGTGCGGTCGATCCACATATGCCCGGTTATTCAACGAACCAAAATCTACCACATGTCCCACTCTATCTATCGGCCAATAATTTGTTGACACGTGGCATGTTACAATGAGCGCGAAAACGCAGGATCAAGCCTACATTGCAGCCATTGCCTCCCACGTTTTGCACGCCTCAATCCCATGCGACAGTCCATCGTGTGCTCGTTCCCTGCAACCAATGAGGTACTACCACGTGTCCCACTATTTGTTTCAGTGAATCAGATCGCGACACGTGGCAGCGTGGATTGTAAACAAAATCAGAAACGCGTAGCTCTCTCCACTCAGATTTTGAACGCGTTTTCGATACCGGTTTTGTCCCCACGCGTAATATTTTATTATTTTTGCCATATTTCTCTGTCCCCCCCCCCCCCGCGTGTATTAAAAAAAATATTTTTTTAATGTATTTTTTTATATAGATTTGATGTTATAAATAGGGGTAAGATGATAGAGTTAGAAAGTTTTTGAAAAGTTTTGGAAAGTTTTGGAGAGTATAATTTTTGTGTTGTTCGGTTCTGGACTGTGGAACACGCAGAAGCCATTTTTGGCTTCTGTTGTGTTCTATGTGTGCCAAATATTAACGATACGAGATGTTTTAATTTCCTTTCTTCTTCTTCTAATTTTTCTGTATTTGTTGTAATTTTATTTTTAATTAATGAAGTAATTTAATTTTTCTAGGGTTGTATTTGATCTAAATTTATGAAGCTTTGATTTTAATTATTTTTGATAGATTTATAAGACGTTTGATTTATTCACTCTATTTTGTGCTTAATGCTTTTTGATTATTTACGAATTTTATCAAAACGATCCGTGACACATAAATAAACTTGGAAGAGGCATTTGTGTGTATATTACTCGTAGATAGAATGACATGTATGATGAAGGATAGGAATATACCCTAATTATATGTGTGGCTATTTGAGAACTTAAAACTTAATGAATCTCGGTAAATTTAATTCTCATAGGAATATAGTGAATTAATTTAACGAGGTGTGTTTATACAGAGCTCGGAAGAGATGTATGGATAAAATTAGAAGTTTTCGGTTGACAATTTAAATGTACAAAAAAATATAAATCAAAAGAAAATAACATGATTTGAGTGGATTAATTTGGTAAAAAAATTGCAATCCTAGATTTCTTTTATTTTCTTATTACTTTTTTCTAAATCAACGATTGTTTTGGATAAAATCAGAGGGAAACAATTTTAGTACTCAACAAACTATAGTAACAAATCTCCGTGGGAACAATACTTTACTTATCAAATTTTATTACTTGTGACCGTGTATACTTGCACGTTTTATGTTCTCCAAAAGAGACAACAGATCCCCATTGATTGAAAATCAAGGTATTGCTCCTATGTATGGGAAAATTTAGTGACATAGCGGAGTAAGAAGCAATAGGTGGTGGCACGTAGTAGTGCTAAAGCAAAATTCCGAGCCTTAACTCAGAGTATTTGTGAAGAAATCTGATTTAAATGGCTACTAGATGAACTCAAAGTTAACATTTTTGGTCCTATAGATATGATGTGTGACAACCAATTAGCTATAGCTATTGCCAAGAACCCTATCCATCATGATAGGACAAATCATGTTGAGATCGACTGATACTTCATTAGCGAAAAGATAGAAAGCAATGTTATATCATTGAAGCATGTTCCATCTCGACTTCAAGCAGCAGACATCCTCAAAAAGGCACTTTTTCATCTGAACTTTCATTGAGCTAAATTCTAAACTTGATTTAATGAGTATACACTGCTTAGTTTGAGGGGAAATGTAGAAATTCAAACTAGCTACTTATAGAAATTGTTAGTTTCTTATAATTGTAGATTTATATTTTAGGGATTTTAATCTTGTGTATATAGATGTGATTTGTTATGATTTACTTCTTTAATCGGTGTAAATTAGTTCCTAAAAGTCAGGATCAAATCAAGGATCTTTTTCATAGATTTTTGTGTGTATATGTATCCAAATTGTACCTAAAAAATAATAGAAAAATAATTCTCATTCTATTATACTTCGGTATCACTGATTTTCTCCATTTTAATTTGTACATTTCTCAGGTGATCATGCAGTGATGTCATCCCAAGACTCAATTATTACGGTTTATAAATGTATGATGAGTGGTGCTGCTGACTATTTAATTAAGCCTATCAGAAGGAATGAGCTGATTAACCTCTGGCAGCATGTTTGGAGACTTAAATCAGAATGGCCTTTCATGATAATTCCCTAAAATTTTGTTTCTATCATTTTTTTATATATATTTTGCTTCCTACAATGTCCGACTAAATTTTGGGGTTTGTTTCTTTTGTTTATTAGTCTAGGGCAAAATGGTCCTATAGTTGAAAGTGTTGTTCTGCAAAATATTGAGGCTATTTCAGAAAATAATGCTGCAAGCAATCATTCAAATGGCCTTACGGCATGTGTTCGGATAAATGAGGAAGAACTTGAAAATGGGCGTGCTGCACAGGTTAGTGTATCGAAATTTATAGAATAGGTGTCAAAGGCAGTAGCTGGTGCTTGAGTTATTATGTGACAAAAATACAATATGCCTTACTAGATAACATCTTTTTATTCAGAATAAATTGGGACATTTATGTGTTATTTGTATGGAAACTAATTCACTTTTAGTGTATGTATTTCATATATTAAATTGTATACATAATGGCTATCAGCTGTGGCTCTCTTCCTTCAGTTTTGATCATTAATGTCCTTGTTTCCTGGTCAACAGGGCTGAATTTTACAGAATCTCCAATTTGAATATGGGAAAATATTCATATTTAAAAGTGAAAAGCTAGGTTACTAGTCCATCTATAGGCTTCTTGGACCATATAATAAACGTAGACAGTGAATTATTACTCATATTTAATAGGAATTTTCCTTTAGGTTTTGATTGGCTACGTCAAGTTTCATATAGAGATTATATATTTGCTGTCTCTTGCAGAGCTCTTGTGTAAAGCCAGAGTTGGAAGTGGAACGTACCCATGTGGAAAATTTGCAGGAAATTTTGTGGAAAATAAACTCAAATAAAAAAAACGGACAGATTTTAAGACAGTATTGAATGAGGAATTGAAGTGGCAATTCCAGATCATTTTGAGCAAATGAAGAGTCTAATTCGTGTGTTTTTAAGTCTAGTTTTTAATGGTGAAGGTTTCAGGTCATTTGGTATTACCTACAATAAGTTATGGAAGTTTTAGCAAGGAAGGGTCAGAATTTACTAAAAACGGACAGACAGTATTGAATGAGGAATTGAAGGGGCAATTCCAGATCGTTCTGAGCAAATGAAAAGTCTAATTCGTGTGTTTTTAAGTCTAGTTTTTAATGGTGAAGGTTTCAGGTCATTTGGTATTACCTACAATAAGTTATGGAAGTTTTAGCAAGGAAGGGTCAGAATTTACTGTTTTGTTTAAAGCTGTTTTTTTAATACGAATTTTAAGAGTCTTGTTTAGGTCTATAAATAGAGTTGTATTCTTTTGTAAGTAAGCAAGAAGAGAGAAATAAAAAAGAGTGTTTGATTAGTAAGAAAGAAAAAAATTTGTTTTTGTCTCTCTTCCCTCCACCAAAATAGTTATAAAATATCAACAAATTGGTATCAGAGCCGATGGCGAATGTGATGGGACAAATGCCGCTACCACGACTAATCTAAGGCAAACTACGAGAATTGGAGCATTCAAATGAAAGCTCTTCTCGGATCTCAAGATGCGTGGGAGGTGGTCGAAGAAGGTTTCAAAGAACCAACAAATACCACGGATATATGGCGCTCAAAACAAGGCGTTGAAAGAGGAGCGATCAAAGGATAAGGCGTTGCACTATACATGTTGTTCCGAGTCGCTGACGAGCCCAAGCTTTGGTAAGATTTCCGACGCAACTACTTCAAAAAAAGCGTGGGACATTTTAGAAAAAGTGTTCAAAGGAGCCGACCGAGTAAAGCAAGTAAGACTCCAAACTGTACGCTGAATTGGAGAGTATGAAGATGAAGATGTCAAGGTGTATCCGACTACATCTCGCGTGTGCAAACAAGTGGTGAATCAACTAAACGAAATGGAGAAATTCTAACCGATGCAAGAGTGGTGGAGAAAATTTTGGCGGTCATTAACCGAGAATTTTGAGAATGTCGTTTTCAGTGCAATCGAGGAGTCGAAAATCGGAGGAGATGACCTGACGATCTCGCCTGTTGGTTCTCTCGAGGCGTTAATGAACAAGAAGAAGAAGAAGAACGAGTCGCTTGAGGAAGCACTGCAAGCCAAGGTATCTATCAAAGATGAAAAGGTACTCTATACTCAAAACTTTCGTGGTAGAGGGCAGTCAAGATGCACACTATGAGGTGGTGGAGGCCGCGGTCGAGATGCACACTATGAGGAGAAGGGGCAGTCAAGCCAACAAAATTGGCGAGGTAGGACGGGTCAGCGGGAGAGGCGGCCGGTCAAATCATTCAAATGTTGAGTGCTACAACTGTGGCAAGTACGGGCACTACGCAAAAGAGTGCAAATCAAATATCGAATGCTATAATTCTCTGGCAAGCATGGGCACTATGCAAAGGAGTGCTATTCGAGAAAAAGGTAGAAGAAAACGCGAATCTAGTCGCGAAAGAGAGACAAGAGAAGATGGTGTTCTCTGATGGCCTTCACAAAAATACCATTCCCGACAAGTGACACTCTGTGGTATCTCGACACGGCGCTAGTAATCATATGTGCGCGGGCACGAACACCCTCTTTGTGGAGATGCAAGAGATGTAGGTTGGCACGTGTCATTTGGAGATGCGTCAAAGATTCAAGTGAAAGGTCAAGGTACAATATCATATTTTCAAAAGAATGGTTTAAAGGGATTAATTGAGAATGTTTATTATGTACGATCTCAAGAGCAACATCCTCGAGCATGGGACAACTCATGGGAGAAAGGATACTCGGTGTTTATGAAAATCGAGTATTACAACCGAAAGACAAGAAAGAGCGAGTAATAGCACGAGTTGAGATGGCGAAGAATCGAATGTACAAAATCAACTGTGTTATGTGCGAGAAAGGTGTTTGCGAGTTAATGTAGAAGACAAGGCGTTCTGTGGCATTTGCGATATGGTCATTTGCACTATGGTGGTTTACAAAATTGTCGAAGAAAGGAATGGTATACATGGGTTACCCGAGATTGACTACATCGAGAATTTTTGCGAGGAGTGTACTTGGGAAGCACTCGAGACACTCATTTTCGAAGAAGGCGTGAATACCGAACAACATCATCTCGCATTAATACATACCGACATTTGTGGGCCAATCACTCACCGAGTCATTCGGTAAAAATATTTCATTACTTTTATCGATTACTATTCCGAAAGACTTGGGTTTATTTCCGAAAGAAAATCAAGCATTCAAGTGTTTAAAAGTTCAAAGTAATGGTAGAGAAGGCAACCGGCAAGTTTATTCTACGTTTCCGATCGAGGTGGCGAATACAACTTCAGACTTGCGAGATCGCGTTGCAGAACATGGAATAAGAAGGTTCTAACCGCACTGCATTTCCTCAACAAATGGTGTGCGAGAGAGAAAGAATCACCATTCTCGACATGGTTCGATCAATGCCGAAAAGTAAGAAGTTGCCAAAAGAATTTTGGGGAAGTCAGTGCAATGCGCAATTTATGCAAACCGATGTCCACACGCGAAGTTTAGAAGATAAACTCCACAAGAAAATTGGAGCGGGTAGAAAGTCGACAGCCTCACACTCAGAATATTCAGGTAGGTGGCTTATGCACACGTACGGATCGGCGAAGAACAAAGCTAGAAGATAAGAGCAAGAAATTTGTGTTCATTGGTTACACGGTAAGAAAAGGTTTCAAGCTTCTCGATCCAATAAACAAGAAGGTAATAATAAGCCGAGATGTTAAGGTGAATGAAGCTTGATGGATCTGAAAACTCTTCCAGGTGATGACAGAGAAAGGGAGAATCATCAACCACATCAACAACAAACCTCGAGATCGAGATAGCGAAGCCCTCAAACAACTGATAATGAGGAAGAGCCAAGACAACCAAAAATGCGAAGGATGCAAGATTTGTACGACTCAACAAGTGAGGTACATTGAATTTGTCTTTTGGCGAATGCCGAAATAATAACATTTGAAAGCAGACGGAATGAGAAGTGGCAAGTACCATGGATGAAGAAATAAAAGCACCGAGCGAAACCGAACTTGGGAGTTGGTTGAATTACCAGGATGTCAGCCACAGAGTAAAACGGGTATACAAAAAGAAGATGAATGCTCTCAAGGCGAGATAGATGCGGACAAGGCAAGGCTAGTTGCAGCATATCGACAAAAAGTGGGATAGACTATGATGAAGTCTTTGCCCCGCTTACAAGAATGGAGACGATTCGCCTTTCTCATTGCTCAGCCTCAATTGAAATGGAAAAATTTTTCAAATGGATGTCAAATCGCTTTTTGAATGGTGTGCTGAAGAAGAGGTGTATGCAGAGAACCAACGGTACACAAAAATTGTGGGAAGAAAAGAAGGTCTTGAAATTGAAGAAGGCACTTTATGGACTAAAGCAAGCACCTCGAGCTTGGAATACCCGCATCGACACTTACTTCAGAAGAACGGGTTTACTCAATGCCCATATGAATATGCTTTGTACGTGAAGAAAGAAGAAGGTAATCTTGTTGTTTGTAGCTCTTTATGTTGATGATCTTATATTCATAGGGAATAATGAGAGATGATAAAAGATTTTAAAGAAAGCATGACTCGAGTTCGAAATGACATGATTGGGTTTGATGAAATATTTCCTTAGTCCGGGAGGTTAGACAAGAAAATGCCGATTTTGTATCACAAGAAACATATGCAAAAGAAATTCTAAAAAGGAACAAAATGGAGAAGTGCAACCCGGTATTGACACCAATGGAACCTGGGCTAAACTTTCTAAGTTTGACGGAGAACGAGTAGATGCGACCAAATACCGAAGTTTGGTGGGAAGTTTGCGTTATCTCACATGCACAAGACCGGACATATTCTTACGCTGTTGGAGTGGTAAGTCGGCTCATGGAAGAACCAACATACACATTGAAAGCATTGAAGAGAATTCGCGATATATCAAGTTTAATCACTTGGATTATTTTTCTCGAGAAGCAAGAGTATAAACGGTGGGATACTCGATAGTGACTGGTGCGGAGAAATAGATGATCGAAAGAGTACATCGATACGATTCTTTATGGGAGACACACGTTCACATGGGATGTCGAAAAACAACCCATCGTGACACTCTCGACATGCGGCGACATGTGGGCAACATCAGCTGGTGTGTGCGACATGCGCTTACAAGGAAACTTTTAAGCGAGTTGAATCTCGGGACAAGAAGAAGCAACCGAGATCCGAGTTGATAGCAGGTCGGCAATTGAACTCGCAAAGAATCCAAGACATCACGAAGGAGCAAAGCATATCGATGTGAAATTTCATTTCATTCGAGAACAACCGGAAGGAGTGTGAAGTTGAATCATGTAGCGAGTCATGATCAAGTAGCCGACATGTTCACAAAGCCGTTACCCACGGTTTTGCTGGATAAATGCAAGATGGCAGTAGGCATGAAGGATGGAAGAAATTTGAGTTTAAGGGAGGAATTTGTGGAAAATAAACTCAAATAAAAAAAACGGACAGATTTTAAGACAGTATTGAATGAGGAATTGAAGTGGCAATTACAGATCATTTTGAGCAAATGAAGAGTCTAATTCGTGTGTTTTTAAGTCTAGTTTTTAATGGTGAAGGTTTCAGGTCATTTGGTATTATCTACAATAAGTTATGGAAGTTTTAGCAAGGAAGGGTCAGAATTTACTAAAAACGGACAGACAGTATTGAATGAGGAATTGAAGGGGCAATTCCAGATCGTTCTGAGCAAATGAAAAGTCTAATTCGTGTTTTTTTAAGTCTAGTTTTTAATGGTGAAGGTTTCAGGTCATTTGGTATTACCTACAATAAGTTATGGAAGTTTTAGCAAGGAAGGGTCAGAATTTACTGTTTTGTTTAAAGCTGTTTTTTTAATACGAATTTTAAGAGTCTTGTTTAGGTCTATAAATAGAGTTGTATTCTTTTGTAAGTAGGCAAGAAGAGAGAAATAAAAAAGAGTGTTTTATTAGTAAGAAAGAAAAAAAATTGTTTTTGTCTCTCTTCCCTCCACCAAAATAGTTATAAAATATCAACAAATTTCACAACCAATGCTGGGGAATTCTCCTTCAAGAGACCTAGGAATGCAGAAACACAGCCTGCATCAATTTGGGCCTTTTGCATGGTAGTGAAGCTAGAGGTAACCCACCTTAACATTTTTAAAGCTGGCATGGTAATGACTTTTCAATTCAATATGAAAGCTTTAACCTTCTGGACGTCCCTATGAACTAGGATCAATGGAAGATGCTTTTGACAGTCATCAAAATCACAGCCAGGGTAGGTTATATTCTCTTTAAGTAATGGAACTAGTAAGACTGAGTCAGCTCCACATTTGGCTCTTTACTTAAGAGATCATATTTTACTGGCTTTGAGAATCATGTTAACGATTAAAAAGGCCTACCCTTGGGCACTCCGATGCCTCAGCCTTTACAAGGTTAATCTCGTTGTCTGTTTTACACTAAAATTTTGACTCATGTAAGTTTATATTGGAATGGGTAAATGAAAGTTTATAAATTATGGATCTAATTGACCTAGAGAGGGGTGAATAGGTTATTTTTAATTTTTATCAATTTATAATTTAATAACCTAAACAAACCAGCCAGACATACAATCGTGTGTAAATATAAGTGCAGAAATAAAATAATAACACACGATATTTTTAGGTGGAAACAACCTAGGTCACAACCATGGCCTAAGAGGAAAACCACCGGTCCATCGGACTACCTAACTTTCCACTATGAAAATCAAATGTTCAAGTACAAACTCGGTCTTATGCTACCCTCCCTAGGATACTGCCCCAATGTACTTTACTTACGAGCCCCTGCTATATTTTCACAGTTTTCAATATTAGCGTGAACGGTTTCTAGACTAATGTTCCAATAAGCTCCCTACTAATTAGATCGTTTACAAATCAACTGTAAAGAGGTTAGCACAAAAAGAAACACAAGTACCCGTGTGTGTTCTAGAATAGATTTAATAATGAATAATCCTAACTAGATGATTTAAAAACATATCTCATTTAAATTAAATCAACTAGCAAATTCTAGATCAAAAATATTAAGCACAAATTCTAGATCAAAAATATTAAGCATAAATTCAATGAAAATTGTTTCTTCAAAATTCAATAATTAAATCAAATAATCATGATCACATATAAAATTATTTGATCTAAAAAATATAATTAAAAAGAAACAAACAAAAACAAAAACAAAAACAAAAAGAAATAGAAATTCTCTTACCAAAGGTACTGTGTGATTTTAGATTAATACTACTAGCCGAACATTCATTAATAATATATCTCTTTGCTGTAAGGTGAATATGATTTTATTTGAATAAATATGTTTACAACTTTAGTGGCCCTCCATGGACTAATTTCTCTTCTTTTTTTTTCTTGTGCAGTTTTTTTCTTTAGTTGATGTAGAGTTATTTCTCCTACGGCTTTTTTTAATTTTTTCTTTTGCACCACTACTAATTAACCCTAATATGTCTATATATAGATAATAATAATGCTTAATGATATTAGGGTTAGGTTAAATGTGTTTTGGTCTTAACTTTTCAAAACTCATTAAAAACAAAAAACTTAATATTATCTTAAGATATATTATAAAAATATTTAATTAATAATTTCATAAATTAATTAAAGTTAATTTGAATAAATATTTTAATATAAAATATAATTTCAGATTTATGAAAATGTGTTATTAAATGCATGAATGCAATCCTATGTGTCGTAGTTATAAAAAAATATACTTGAAGTACGAATATCTGGAACTTGAACATTTGTTCGGCTTTTCTTGATAAACTTGATAGCAGGCCTAAAAACAAATTTACAAGTAAATATTTTGTCCACGAAAATAGCCAACACTCATAGGGAGTTTGGTTTGTACCTGGGCGAAGATATACACGATTTATAATGTGACATGCAGTGTTTATAGCTTCAACCCAAAACCTTTTGGATACTCCCTTAGCATGCATCATTACTCTTGCCATCTCTTGAAGTATCCTATTTTTATTTTCACCTACTCCATTTTGTTGAGGTGTGATAGGAGCATAGAATTCATGAAAGATACCATGTTCTTTGCAGAAGTCAGCATACTTGGTATTTTCAAACTCTTTTTCATGGTCTGTTCTCAATCTCTTGATGGTTACTATTTTGTCACCTACTTCAACCTGCACTCTTGTACAATATGAGACGAAGAACTCAAAAGCATCTTACTTGTCTCTAAGAAAGTCTACCCACGTGTAGTGAGAAAAGTCATCTACTACAACTATGATATATTTCTTACCTCTAATACTTTCTGTTCTCATAGGACCCATAAGGTCAATATGTATCAATTCCAATACTCTGTTTGTATTTATACTCTTGATCTTCTTATGAGAAATCCTAGTTTGTTTATCCAATTAACATGGTCCACATACAGGTATTTCAATTTTTGAGAGAATAGGTAAACCATGCATAGTCTCAGTTTTACTTAATCTAACTAGATCTTTAAAATTCATATGACCTAGCTTTTCATGCCACAAGATAGATGAGTCATTGCTAGCTAGGTTACATGTTACTATGGATGATGTATCAATACAATAACAATTGTCATGTGATCTGATTCCCTTAATCATACATTCACCCTTTTGATCTATTATAATACAATGATTGTTTGTAAATTGCACATTAAAATCACTATCACATATTTGACTTATGCTAATTAAGTTTGCCTTAAGTCCTTCCACATATAAGACTTCATCAAGTTTAGGGATACTCTCTATTTGAACAGAGTCTTTTCTAATAATTTTAGATGTTTTACCATCACCAAAGGTAACTGTCCCTTCATTGTATTCCTTAAAGGTTTTAAACAAAGAACGATTCCCCGTCATGTGTCTAAAGCATCCACTATAAAAATACCAAGCGGTACTTGATTTAGCTTTAAACGCTATATGGGCCACAAAGCAGTGCAACTCAGATTTCTTAACCCATCCTTTTTTAATTTTGGACATTTGAGTTACCCGTTTCTTATGTTCCTCTTTTTGTGTAGTTCCTGTAGTAAAAATTTTACGTTTTGAAAATTTGTGAGGTGCCTTAGAAACATTTGTACTCGTGATAGAATCATAGGCATAAAGAAATCTACACTAGGTCTAATATGTCATTTCTTACCACAATGATGACAAATGGGAACAAACTGAATTTTCTTATAATGATAAGGTGTAGAAACCGCCTTCCCTGCCTGAGCAATAATGGGTTTTACAAATTGAGTTTTGGATGATGAAGTTGTTGATTGTTCATCTATGTATCCAAGACCTCTCTTATCTCTATGTGGTTTTCCACAGTCTAGAACTTTGGTTAATTTTTCAGCACCAATAGTCAAATTCTTCATCGTTTCTTTAGTAATACTAAGTTCTTGCCTAAGTTTTTTGTTTTCCTCAATGGCTTCTGCAAGTCTCATATTCAAAGCATTAATATGATCAGACACTTCCTTTTTATCTTTCTCTATACTAGAGGAATTTGTTTTGTGAACATTGATGATATCATTACGTTTAGTTACTTCCACAAGCAATTTATCTCTCTCTTCCCTAGCACCTAGACAATTCATGAATAGTTCCTCATAATTCGATACATTAAACTTAGATAGTAAGAGAGAAGAGTTTATTTCCTCATTTTCTTCATCCGAGCTAAGGTCAGAGTTATTGTGATATGCATTGGCAGTTGCAGTGAAGGCACAATAATTAGTGTCATCATCCTCTCAGTTACTAGCATTGTCCTGCTCACTTTCTGTGTCACTGAGTGTAGCATTAAAGGCTTTTCCAAATTTCTTTTTATTGTTAGCACAATCTATAAAAATATGACCAAATCCTCCACAAGTAAAGCATTGGGGACTAGTGGGTTTACTTTTCTTACCATCAAGGCTAGGAGGCTTGATTTCCCTTGACTTTCGGTCATTCGAACGACTGGATTGTCCCTTGTTGGAATGATTATTCTGTTGACCCTTCTTCTTCATAAACTTCTTAAATTTTCATGCTAACAAGACTAGTGACTCATCATTCATATCATCATCACTATCAAAGATGTCCTTTTTGGAGCTTTTGAATGCCACATCCTTATTTTTCTTGGGTGGATCAAGAGAAAGCTCATAGGTTTGGATTGACCCGACAAGTTCATCAATTTTTAGTGTGTCTACATTCTTGCTTTCCTCTATCGCTGTAACTTTCATCTTATAGTCTGTTGTTAAAGAGCTTAGGAGTTTACACACGTGTATAGGTTGTGGAATTTTCTCACCAAAGTTAGAACAAGCATTAGTGATATCACAGAAGCAAGCATAAAATTGACCAAAGGTTTCGTTGTCGCTCATTTTAATAGAATCAAATTCAGATGTTAGCAATCTCATTTTTTTTGTTTTACTTGAGAAGTTCCTTCATGAGCAAGAGCAAGTACATTCCATGCATCTTAAGCAGTCTCACAATCGGAGATGCGATGAAACTCATCCATCGACACTACAACGAATATTGAGCTTAAACCCTTTTTGGTTTGCCCCACTAAGGGTGCGTTCTTTAGTGGTCCAATCTCTTCTTGGTTTTATGATTGTTACACCATCTTTCGTTACCGAAGGTGGTTCCCAACCATCAAGAATAGCATCCCAGATTTTTTCATCTTGTTTGAGAAAGGCTTGCATACGAGCCTTCTAATAAGGGTAATTAAACCCATCAAAGAGTGGTGGTCTAACAGATGACCCACCTTCTTTCATTTGCTCCATAAGTAAGTGTGTGTGTCCCTAAGGATCAATCTCACTAAGTGTGACTAGCAGTGGCTCTGATACCAATTGAAAGTTTATAAATTATGGACCTAATTAACCTAGAGGGGGGTGAATAGGTTATTTTTAATTTTTACCAATTTATAATTTAATAACCTAAACAAACCAGCCAGTAATGCAATCGTGTGTAAATATAAGTACGAAAATAAAATAATAACACACGATATTTTTTGGTGGAAACAATCTAGCCCACAACCATGGCCTAAGAGGAAAACCACCGGTCCACCGGACCACCTAACTTTTCACTATGAAAATCAAATGTTCAAGTACAAACTCGGTCTTATGCTACCCTCCCTAGGATACTGCCCCAATGTACTTTACTTACGAGCCCCTGCTCTGTTTTCACAATTTTCAATATTAGCGTGAACGGTTTCCAGTCCAACGTTCCAATAAGCTCTCCACTAATTAGATCGTTCATAAATCAACTACAAAGAGGTTAGCACAAAAAGAAACACAAGTGCCCGTATATGTTCTAGAACATATTTAATAATGAATAATCTTAACTAGATGATTTAAAAACATATCTCATTTAAATTATATCAACTAGCAAATTCTAGATCAAAAATATTAAGCACAAATTCTAGATCAAAAATATTAAGCACAAATTCTAGATCAAAAATATTAAGCATAAATTCAATGAAAATTGTTTCTTCGAAATCCAATGAAAATTGTTTCTTCGAAATTCAATAATTAAATTAAATAATCATGATCACATATAAAATTATTTGATCTAAAAAATCTAATTAAAAAGAAACAAACAAAAACAAAAAGAAATAGAAATTATCTTACCAAAGGTGCTGTGTGATTTTAGATTAATACTACTAGCCGAACATTCATTAATAATATATCTCTTTGCTGTAAGGTGAATATGCCTTTATTTGAATAAATATGTTTACAGCTTTAGTGGCCCTCCATGGACTAATTTCTCTTCTTTTTTTCTTTCGCAATTTTTTTCTTTGGCTGATGAAGAGTTATTTCTCCGACGGCTTTTTTTAATTTTTTCTTTTGCACCACTACTAATTAACCCTAATATGTCTATATATATATATATATATATATAGATAATAATAATGCTTAATAATATTAGGGTTAGGTTAAATGTGTTTTGGTTTTAACTTTTCCAAGCTCATTAAAAACAAAAACTTAATATTATCTTAAGATATATTATAAAAATATTTAATTAATAATTTTATAAATTAATTAAAATTTGAATAAATATTTTAACATAAAACATAATTTCAGATTTATGAAAATGTGTTATTAAATGTATGAATGTAATCCTATGTGTCGTAGTTATAAAAAAACATACCTGAAGTACGAATATCTAGAACTTGAACATTTGTTCGACTTTTCTTGATAAACTTGATAGTAGGTCTAAAAATAAATTTACAAGTAAATATTTTGTCCACGAAAATAGTCAACACTCATAGTTCTTACACTAAGGTAGCTTGGAATTTGATGCGACTACTTACCACTTTTTATAAAATATGTTAAGAACCTATGGCCACCTCTGTAACCTACGAAACATAATAATAAATTTCTTAAAAAATAAAGAAAGTAATTATGATTCTAATATTATTATTATTATTATTTATTATATGTTATGAACCAGTAAAGCTGCTAAAGCACACAAACAGAAATTAGAAAAAAATGTGATGATTATATGTAAAAGTTGAGTTCTGGATGTTTTTAGACTGTATAATCTGAAGTTAAAAGTTAACATGTTATTATAGTGTAATAATATCAAATTGAATACTTAATTTCATATGTTTCTTTTGATAATTTATCTTGCACCTGATATATACTAACCATTTCAGTGATTCTGCTTGCAGATACATAAATAGGCCATTGCAGCCTTTAAGCACAACGGCAAATGCTAGTGATCAAGAGAAAGAAGACAAAGGGAAAGCCGAAAGGCATGTAGCCAATATTGCTACTGGTTATAATTATGGCTTTGCTGCACTTGGTCCTGTACTAAATACACAGACAAGTGGTCAATGTAAAAATTTGGATATTGTGACTTCTTGCCCTCAACAGAGACTATTTTCCATTCGATTTCCATTTCCAGTTGAAGTTAAAAGTTTTAACAGTCCATACACTGGTTATAGTACAGTATTGCCTCCAATAATTCCTTCACTACCGGATCCATCACCCATTCTCTGTCTAACATCTCCCGTACTACAAGAATATTCATTTCTAGCACATGCATATTATCAGACAAAGCTTGAAAATAATAATTCTGAGAAGATGTTTGACCCACTTAGGGAAAAAGCCAACATTATGACAGACCAAACTGTGCAAAATCAGGAACAAAAATTGGACTCTTTGGAAGAAGATCGAGGGCATATTTCTTCTGCCACTGAACAAAGTACAAGTAGTAGTTTTTGTAATGGAATTGCTTATGGAAGTAGTAGCTGTAGAAAGTCATGGCCTAACTCCCTCCAAATGAGCTCTCAAAGAGGAAGGGTTGCCATGACCTTATAACCAGCACTCTGCTGGCTTCCCTGGTCGATGTGGGACTCAACACCCCCCCTCACATCGGACGGGGACACCGCAAAGACCGATTGATGGTGAGGGGACCGAGAGGGGACTCATCAGTTGATCCCAGGGATCTGTTCTGATACCATGTAGAAAGTCATGACCTAACTCCCTCCAAAAGAGCTCTCAAAGAGGAAGGGTTGTCATGACCTTATAACCAGCACTCTGGTGGCTTCCCTGGTCGATGTGGGACTCAACAAAGCCTATACTAGGTGGGAAGATGATGATGGCTTTGTAATGTCAATTCTATTTAGAGCCATCACTGATGATATATTACAAATGGTGGAGGAATGTGAAACTGCTGAAGCCATATGGAATACCTTAAGTGATCTTTATACAAATGAGTCTGACTTTATTTTCGATACTGATTGTGAAATTTCGTTGCTATGTCAGAAGAAGGATAGCTATACTAATTCGGTATACTCGAAAAACACTCTTGGTACAATATTGACGATCTCACAAAGATTAGATTTCGGTGAATTTCCATTTATTGATTTCATCTTTTACAGAATCAATCCCCCTTTGACTGTACAAGAATATGCGGAGCTTAACATGTCTGGAATCACAGGAGAACGTTCTTTTGCTGATATTATTACCAGTATTCGATACTAGGTCAAAGCTGCTGGTATGCAGCAAAATGGGCAACCAGTATCTTTATTTTTTATCAAGCTGAAATTGACCAGAAATGCCCATGCAAAATTAAAAATCCAAAAGATCTTCTATGGTACCAGAAAGAAAAGGAGCTTGAACGAGTACATGCCTTTTTAAGAGGCCTTGATACAAAACATAATAGTGCTAAAGGCGAATTGCTTCGAATGTCAGACCCTCCGATCTTGACTATCGCCTTTACATACATCCGTAAAGACGAATCTCAACAGGAAAGTCTTCATCAAGCACAAGTTGAGGTATCAAGTCTAGCCGTTCAAGCCAAATCAAAGGCACCTTTCCTCCAACAGCAACATTCAATTCCACTTCATCAATAGGGACCTCCACCAAGCTTTACCAATCGCCCTCGTTCTCACTGCTCTTATTGCAATGAACAGGGGCATCTTCGTGAGGCTTGTTGGAAACTGTATCCATACTTGAAACCAAAAGTAGACTACTATGGAACAAAATGACAACATCATCGTTCTAAAGGAAAGGCAGCTGCAGTGCAAATTGTCCAAGAACCAGATTACTATGGACAGGATCATCCTATGGAATATGGAGGTATCCCTACAGCTTCAATAGCTGGTCGTGGTAAGATTGGTATGACCTTAAATGCTTCTCACTCTGTTGGGTCTAATACTTGGATTATTGATTCTGGTGCATCTGATCATATGATTTATGATAAATCTTATTTTAATGAGTTATCTCCCCCACCAGTGTCTTATGTTACAAATGCTAATGGTGAGGCCTTTTCTGTCTTAGGAAAGGGGTCAGTTCATATCACTCCATCTTTACAGTTCCATAATGTTTTATATGTACCTGACTTATCTCACCACTTAATATCTGTCCCATAGTTGAATATTGAGTCTAAATGTTCTGTAACCTTTTATCCTATGTATGTGATTTTTCAGGATCTTCTTACAAGGGAAATAATTGGTCGAGGGTATCTGAGGGGCAGATTGTTCCGTTTGGATCAGAACTACGTAGGGGAGAAACCAAGAGCACGAGCACGCACTGCATTGACTTCTAGTTCTGATAAGCTAAGTGAAGTTTGGTTGTGGCATCGCCGCTTAGGCTATCCGTCTTTTAGTCTTATGAAAAAAACCATGCCCACTTTATTTATTGGTGTTAATGAGACTGTTTTACATTGTGAGACTTGTGTTTTGGCCAAAAGCCATCGTATTACTTATTCTTCTAGTATTTCTAATAAAAGTACTATTCCTTTTGAATTAATTCATTTTGATGTTTGGGGACCATCTAAAGAGCCCACTATATCGGGTATGAGATATTTTGTTTCGTTTATTGATGACTGTACAAGGTTATCATGGTTTTCTCTTCTTAAAACAAAAGATGAAGTTTTTTCAATTTTTCAAACTTTTCATACCTTCATTCAAACACAATACAATGGTATCATTCGGATCCTCCGTTCTGACAATGGAGGGGAATATGTTAATCATGTTTTTCAAGATTTTTTTCAAGATTTTTTCAAAACACATGGGATTATTCACCAAACTACTTGTCCGCAAACACCGGAACAAAATGGAGTGTCTGAAAGAAAAAATCATCATTTACTTGATATGGATTGTGCACTCTTATTTAGTGCTTATATGCCAAAATATCTTTGGGGTGATGTTGTACAAGCTTCCGCCCATCTCATCAATCGTCTCCCGTCTAGTGTCCTTAACGGAAAAATCTCATTCCAGATTCTCGCATCTTACGTCTCCTTATCATCCTTCCATAATCTTTCTACCCGTGTATTTGGTTGTGTTGTTTTTGTGCATGTTCCTAAAAATCAACGGTCTAAATTAGATGCCTGGGCAATTAAATGTGTGTTTGTTGGTTATGGAAGTTATCAGAAAGGGTACAAGTGCTTCCATCCACCGACCAAAAAGTATTATGTCACTATGGATGTTACCTTCTTTGAGGACATAAGTTATTTTTCCTCACCTGATACTGCTCGTCAGGGGGAGAATACATACTTCGAAGAACTGTATCATGGTGAGGGGGAGGCATTAGGAGAATCACCAACTGATGTTTCAATGAGACCAGATGAGAATCCATTGAATTCAGTCATTACAGAAGCAGATGCTCCAAGTATTCAAGCACCAAATTCACTTACAGCAAATGAAGTTAAAGACACAACTGTACCCTCAGGCATTACTTCTACCCCTGATCAACAACTCCCTGGTACTGAAGGTCACTCATCTGAGATATGTACACCCACTGATACTAATAGCATTGAGTCTAATGTTGGACAGTATGTGTTACCAAATAGGTCTACTCGAGGTCAACCAGCCAAAAGGTTACCAAATATTCATGCAAAATCAAAATACCCAGTATCCAATTACATGTCCACTAAAAGATCATCTAAGTCATATAAATCATTTGTGAATCAAATATATGGTGTATCAATACCTAACAAAGTGCAGGATGCATTGGGAGATCCAATATGGAGAAAGGCAATGGCTAAAGAGATGGATGCATTAAAGAAGAACGATACTTGGCAACTTATGCCACCACCACAAGGAAAAAAGGTAGTTGGTTATCGATGGGTGTTTATTGTAAAACATAATGGTGATGGATCCATAAATTGGTATAAATCTCGTCTTGTAGCAAAAGGGTTTACTCAAACGTATGGTGTAGATTACGATGAGACTTTTGCTCCTGTTGCCAAAATGAACACTATTTGGGTTTTGCTCTCACTTGCCGCTAACCTAAACTGGCCACTTCGGTAGTTTGATGTCAAGAATGCATTTTTTTCATGGAGAATTAGCCGAGGCGGTGTACATGAGTCTTCCACCTGGGTATGTAGTTGATTCTCCTGGTAATTTTGTATGCAAATTGAGGAAGTCTTTGTATGGTCTCAAGTAATCCCCTCGAGCCTAGTTTGGAAGGTTTTCACAGTTCATGCAAAAGGTTGGTTACAAACAGAGTAATTTAAACCACACTCTATTTCTCAAACATCAACGAGGGAAGGTAACAGCCCTAATCATTTATGTTGATGATATGGTAATCACTGGTGATGATACTATTGAGATGGATAAATTACAAAGACAGGTAGCCTCTGAATTTGAGATGAAGGACTTAGGTGAACTAAAGTACTTCTTAGGAATTGAGGTAGCCAGGGGAAGAGAAGGAATATATCTGTGTCAGAGGAAGTACATTATTGATCTGCTAACAGAGATAGGTATGTTGGATTGTAAACCTATTGACACTCCCATTGAGCAAAACCATTGTTTAGCAGAGTATCCAAATCAGATACCAAATGATTGAGCTCGCTATCAGAGATTGATTGGGCGTTTGATTTACTTAGCTCATACTAGACCAGATGTTGCATATGCAGTAAATGTGGTGAGGCAGTTCATGCATAATTCAAGTGAGAACCATATGAATGCTGTTTTGAGAATTTTAAGGTATTTGAAATCGGCTCCAAGAAGGGGAGTAATGTTCTCTAAACACAACAATCCTCTTGAAGTCTGTGGATTCACAGATGTAGATTGGGTAGGAAGTATTACAGATAGAAAGTTAACATTGGGTTATTTTACCTTTGTGGGAGGAAATTTGGTTACATGGAAAAGTAAGAAGCAGAAAGTGGTGGCACGATCTAGTGTTGAGGCCGAGTATAGAGGTATGACTCATGGGGTTTGTGAATTACTGTGGATAAGAACTTTGTTATTAGATTTGGGTTTCGAACTCAAAAATACTATGCAGATGTATTGTGACAATCGGGCAGCCATTGACACAAAATCCAGTACAACATGATCGCACTAAGCATGTAGAGGTTGATCGTCACTTTATAAAAGAGAAGTTAGATGCCAAACTTATTAGTTTTCCTTTTGTTCCCATAGAAGAGCAACTTGCAGATAAGCTTACCAAGGGAATTTCCAAGAAGGCATTATACGGTTCACTAAGCAAGTTGGGTATGATCGATATCTATGCGCCAACTTGAGAAGGAGTGTTAATAAATCATTAATGGTATATTAGTTGTATGCAACTAATATACTTTTTCAGCTGATGAGTAAGTGGGATGTGAATTGGGCTGATAAGTGGGCTGATAAACTAATGGGTTGATGGGCTTGGACTTAGGATAGGCTGATGGGCTTGGACTTAGGATGGGCTGAATGATAAAATCTAAAGGGCTTGGACTTAGGGTGGGCTGAATGATAAAATCTGAAGGCTGGAAAACTGAAAAGAGGAAAAAAAATACGAGAGTAAATATTACTCACAAGGAACACAGAGCAGCTGTGGCGCATGAGAGTCTGCTGACATCATGGAGGTGTTCGAACGGTATGAGCTTGTGAGCGAACGGCGCAGACGGCTATTGCACGAGCTGAACAGCATGGACAGCAGACTGCGCGGACAGCAAACTGGAGCGCTGACAGCAGACCGCAATGACATAAACCGGATAAAGGCGAGAAGATTAACCTTGTAAAAAATACCGACAATGAGTAATTTCCAGGAACTGGTAAATTTTTTTTTTCTTTTCTACTCTGATACCAAATTGAATATACTGAAAAATATTTACAATTGCAATTATAATGAATACTAATACATGTATAAATACAGAAATAAGAATCTGTTTTTAAGAAAAGTGTTTTTAGAAAAAGTATATTAGTTACATACAACTAATATACCATTAATGATTTATTAACAGTAGCAACATTGATCACGTTGTTGTTGGTCAGACAGCTTCGGGGAACATCCAAACAAGAATGAAGGTTTTCTTGCACAAGATTGGGATTCTTCTGGATCTGCTTTAAGAAAGTTCTGCATGAAGTGAAAAGATAGATGTTTTGAAAAAAAGGTATGCAACTCTCTTTATTATTCAGTCCATGTTGGTGTAAATAAGGGGCAATGGACATTGCTGATGAATTCTTTTTGTTTTTATCAGGTCTGTTATGAGAGCAGAAAAAAACTTGAAGAGAAATGCCCGTGAGTAAAGGGACAGTTTGTTCTTCAAGGGCAGGTTGGTCCTCTTCCGGTGGTAGAAACTGATGTTAATTGGCCAATGGTGAAATATCTGACATAGTAGCACATAGATTACATAAATTGTTTTAATTGTTGGGTAGCTCTTTTCAGCTTAGAAGTATGAGAAACAAATAGGGTGTGTACATTATTAAGTTAGATGTGTATGACATGTATTCTTTTTGCTATTAACCTATCAGCTGTAAACTACGTGCATCGATAATGTAGAGGACTAATAAATTGAATTGCCATAAATACAAATAAATTGACAGCCATACTGGTACAAGTGAAACACATATTATTATGGTTAGCAGTTGCAGAGATTCGGAGTAGCGTGACTCATGCAAAGGTATACTTTATTAATGTTTCTTATTTGAGCTTGTTTTAAATCATGGGTGAACCCTCTTCCTTATTGAAGGCGAAGGGGGTCAGTGTTAGTCACATAGAAACGTGTTAAAAGCAGGTAAAATTATAGACTTAATAGTGTACGTATAAACCAAAATGGGCTATTACATGATTTATTCAGCGACAGAGCTCTTTTCAACTGTCTCAACTCAAAAGTGTGATTATATAAACAATCACACATGGAATTGCCTTTTTTTAATTTCTTAATAGAAAGCTTGTATATTTGATCATTTACCAACATGATTGTTAAATTAGTATTTTGTAGCTATACGTCCGTCTTTGCCTTACCCAATTCCCCCCTTTGCCTTAGACATATAAGAAAGTAAGGCTTGTATAAGATACTACGGGACAAAAAATGATATATTTTTGTGGGGCCTGGGGGTTTTTCAAAAGTCAGATTCTCCATGTTTCCTTTTTTAACTATTATCTGAAGAAGCCCTTGGACTCAAAAACATTACTTAACCCTAATAATCTGAGTCGCCAATTATTTAACCCCCTTACTTTACAAACAAGGCTGACTAAGAATATCACGATGATGATAAAAAAGAACTGTAACAAGAAAGTCCGATCAATTTGACCATTTTATTAGTAGCTTTGTCGAGTTTTTTTTTTCTTCTTTTTTTCTTTTTAAAAAAGCTTTTGCTTTCCTATCTCCAATTAATCCAAAAGTGTCACCCATTTCTCTGATTCTGTAGAAGAAGATTAGATAGATATCCAATTCGTATCCTTTGCTCTCAATCGTTGCATTTACTATTATCATCTTATATATAATTTTTCTATTAAAAAACGTACAACTAAGATGCGTGTATCGATTCATCTTTGCATATATACTTTATGAGTGATTGCATATTCATGGTGTTGGAGGATACTACTCTTTATAACGGTGTGTTTTTACCGTTTCTGAAACATTGTTAAAGTGCTGTTGACCACAACAAAAAAAGAGCTTCTGAATCAAAATAACTTAAAAATTGGCATAAGTATTTTCAAAGCTCAGAAAATATATTATAAGACAAGTACAAGTTATGTGCTTCTAAAAGCACCTTAACATTATATTTTGATTTGTCATTATAAACTTATTCTAGATGTTGTAACAGTAAATATCTCACTCCCACTTCTCATCATCTCAAGGAGTTTACAGTCGAAAGCAATAACAGAGCATAATTATTGCTGCTTTATGCTTCCTTCCTTTAATATTAAACCCAACGCATGTTTCTTAGCATTGCAAGTTTCACATATCTTCTCTCCTCCCTGCTTTTTTAGTCTTTCTCTCTTGCTGCAAATGTCTCAACTCTCCACACCATCACCCAAACACTCTGTCAAAAAAGGATCGAAGCTCTTTAATAATAAAAAGTTATTATTTAGCTTGTTTACAATTTTCACAATACTTGTGTCTCTGATATTACTAGTTTGGTTCATCTTACACCCCTCCAGACCCGAGTTCTCACTGGAAGAGGTTGGTATCTACCAGCTCAAACTTAATTCAGGCACTGATCACTTTCTCAACTCCTCAATCCAACTCACTCTGCATTCGAAAAACCCGAATCAGAAGGTGGGAATTTACTACGATGATCTACAACTTTATGCAACCTACAAGGGGCAGCGGATAAGTGAATATACTTACATCCCTCCATTCTACCAAGTCCAAGAAGACAACAATATGTTAACAGCTACTTTGGTGGGAACTGGGTTGTTACCTTTTGATTACCTAGTGGGGCGTGATGAGACATTAATTCTGAATCTCAAAGCTGTTGGACAGCTTCGATGGAAAGTTGGGAGTTGGGTTTCAGGGAGATACAGATTGAATATAGACTGTGTTGCTCTTTTTCCCTTGGGTTCTTCTCTTCCAACAACAGGTCCGTTTACTTCAAAGCAAGGGACTAAATGTTGTACCTCTGTTTGAACAAACCAACACAAATAACAATAACCTGTTTCTTTAATTATCTCTGAAGCATTTTTTTTTGTTGCCAGTAATTGTTTGTAAAAAGAGTTTACTTTGTTTTGAATCTTTCTGAACCATATTGGTTAATCTAATATCAATTTTCTCCATTATCTATCTTCTTAATCTGGCATATATAAGTGCTCTCTGTTATCTGATTCTAGAGTGAACATAATAATAATCTCCTCCATCATCAATGAGAAAATGTATCCTTCCCCTAATCAACCCAAATATATAGGTACTCATCATCTTTATACATGAAACATGTGTCCATGCAATATATGCACGTACACCATACACATGCATACTCTCCTTCTCTATCTCATCCTTGGTGAAAGAGATGTGAATAACAACAAATTATTTATGATCTATAAGCTGAATTTGAAGTGCTAATCATATCATCCATTTGGGTGAACAGCTTATAGGTTTCACCTGCTTTGGTATCATTCTATCTGTAATTTTACTAACCATTTGGCGAGCTAGTTCCAAACCCATCCATATAAATATACAGCTTGCACCTCAAAATTTAATTAATTGAAGAAAATTATTTTTATTTATAATAATATATTTGTATTATAATATTTTAAATAAATAGTAAAAATAATTATTAATTTTATAAACATACCGTAAACATACTAAAAATTAATAGTGATATTTTGCTAACAAGTCTGAATATTTAAAAATAATATTATAAAAAGTTAAATACAATAAGTAAATAAAATATTTTTAGTCATAAAAAAATATTTAACATATATATTAAAAAATAAAAAAATACTCATAAGTTTTAAAAGTAAAATTTTTTTAGATTAAATTATTATGATAGTTATTATAAGTAAAAATTTAATAACTTTTTTATTTTTTATAACGTTAAAAATTATGTATTTTAAAGTGAATAAAAAAATAACATAATAAAAAAGTTGGGATTATCTATATTGATTTTCCATACATTTTTGTATCCACTTTCGTTCCAAGCTACATATTTCAATCACACCAAACATCATTTAATATAAAAAAATCATCAAATAACTTCATAATAAATTAAAAAAATAAAAAAACTTATGGTTATATTATCTAATAAATTAGATATATAATAATTATTAGTGTTTAATTATAGACAACAAAAATATATCAAAATAACTATATATAATCTTTAACAATTTCAATTTTACAAAATTTAAGAAAATATGTTTAAATAATCAAACTTAAAAACTTTTCATAATTTTAATTTTTTTATTTTTAAGTAATTAATTATGTTCATTATTTATTATTTTATAAATAATTAATTTTATTTAAAAGTACAAAAATTATGACCGAAATAACTATATAAAATATGCAATTATTTTTATTTTATATAAGATAAAATTATAAAATCATAATTAAATAATCAAAATTAATTTTTTCATAATTCAGTTGTTAATAACAGTATTTATTATTATTCCACAAAAATCAATTTTAATTAAACACATCAAAATTTTGAAGAAGTATTACCAAAATATTTATATACAATTATAACTTTTTAAATTTTATAAAAACAAAATTAATGGTTAATTAATTCTAACTAAAGTCTTTTAAAAATCTAATTTTTATTTTATAATTAAATTATTATTTTTTATTTATTATTTTTAAAAAAATTAATTTTAATTAATATTAAAGTTATAAAGAAGTATGAAAAAAATAATTATATGTAAATTATAATTTTTTTTAATTTTATTAAAATAAATTATAAAGTGATAAATAGTCATAACTAAAATCTTTTAGAATTTTTATTTTCAAATTTTAATTAAGTCATTATGTATACTATTTATTTTCTTAAATGATTAATTTTAATTAAAAATATTAAAAAATAAAATTATCAACAAATGATTAAATAGTTCTAGGGAAATCTTTTAAAATTTTATTATTTTATTATTAATTAATTCATTATGTTAACTATTTACCGTAAACAAATTAATTTTAATTAAAATATTAAAAAAATAAATGGATAAATAATCTAAATTAAAATATTTTTAGAATTTTAATTTTTAATTTTTAACTAAGTAAAATTGTTATTATTTATTTTTTTAAATTAATTTTAATTAAAAATATTAAAATTTTAAATAAATATTATCAAAATAATTATAATTCATAATTTTTTTAATAAAAAAATAAATAATTTTATAACTAAAATCTTTTAAAATTTTAGTTTTTATTTTTAATTAAGCCTATTTATTATTTCAAAAAGAAATAATTTCAATTAAAAAATATTAATATTGTAAAGAATTTCAAAAGATATAATATATTTAATACATGGATAATTGAATTAAGTTATATGCAAAAATACATTGATATCTACAATAAATTTTATGTAACATTACTTTTTCGGTGATGATAATTATATTTATATATGTTAGAAATACTTAATGGTTATATTTTATTCTATGAGTTAAAAAATATAAAATGATGCATTTAAATAGGAATTACAAGTAAATTAAATATATATTAAAGTAAACTAGATATATATTAGCATATATATGTTAATAGATATATATTAACAACCCCTCTCAAACTCAAGATAGATAAGAGACAAGTTTGAGATTGTCAACCAAATTACGAGTACGTCCCTTATGAAGTGCTTTAGTGAAAATATCTACAAATTGATCGTTGGAGGAAATGGGAAAAAGCTTGAGAGCCTCATGAGTAAGATGAGAACGAATAAAATGACAATCAATCTCAATGTGTTTAGTCTGTTCATGGAAGACATCATTGTGAGCAATATAAATGACACTCTGATTGTCACAATAAAAGAGAGTAGCAAAGGATGTGGACACACCTAAATCCTTAAGAAGCCATCATAGTCAAATGAGCTTAGATGTGGTATTAGCAAGAGCACAATATTCTACTTCAGTACTAGAGCGGGCCACGAAAGTTTGTTTCTTATTTCACCAATAAATCAAAAAAGAACCAAAGAGAAAACAATAACTTATAGTGGACTTTCGACCGGTGAGATCTCCTGCCCAATCAGCATAAGAGAATGCACAAAGTACAAGAGGAGACTGAGCTAAGTAGAAAAAGTCATGGAAGAGAGTGTCATTCAAGCATCGTAGAATGCAACAACATAATGAGTCAATCGTGGAGTAGACAGATATTGGCTCACCTGATGAACAACATAAGAAATGTCTAGACGAGTAACTGTAAGATAAACTAGGCTACCAATCAATCGTCAATAAAGAAAGGGATTAGAAAATGGTTCCCCCCCCCCCCCCCCCGAGGGTATCAGATGCGCATTAAGTTCAACTAGAGTGTCAATAGTCTTGTTGTCAGTGAGTCCTGCTTGAGATAAAATGCCAGATGCATACTTGGCTTGAGTAATATAAAAACCATTTATGGAACGAGTGATCTCAAGACCCAAGAAATAGCTGAGATGTCCAAGGTCTTTCATCTCAAACTGCTGATTAAGAAAATCCTTGAGTTCTTGAATGCCACTGAAGTCATCACCAGTTATGATCATATCATCCACATATAGAAGAAGCAAAATGGTGTCTTTATCATTGCGACGAAGAAATAAGGCAGAATCATAAAGACTAGCAATGTAACCCAAGCGAAGAATGGTGGAGCTGAACTTGGCAAACCACGCTCGTGGAGTTTGTTTAAGGCCATAAAGTGCATGTCGAAGGCGACAAACCTTTTTGTTTCAACAAAAAGACCAGGAGGAGGTTGCATATAGACTTCTTCATGCAGATCCCCATTAAGGAATGCATTTTTAACATCCATCTGAAAAATTCTCTTCATAATCAATCACATACTCTTGTGTAAAACATTTTGCAATAAGACGAGCCTTGTAGCGCTCGATGGACCCATCAAAACGAGTCTTGATCTTATAGATCCACTTACAACCAACCACAGACTGACCAGGAGGAAGAGTAACCAGATCCCAAGTATGGTTTTTGGTTAATGCATCAACTTCTTTTTTCATTACAATCTGTCATAAAGGGTTAGTAGATGCCTCACAATAGGTGTGAGGCTCATGGAATGTAGCAAGGGCAGTGTAACAATAATAGTCAAGTAAATGTGTAGGGATAGTTCTTACACGGGTTGAGTGGCGAGGTGGAAAGTCTTGTGGAGGATCTTCAGGTGGAGTAGGAGTAGGGGACCTATGCTCAAGATGGGGTAGCTCGTTATCAACCTGTTATTCTACAACCTGTCTAGGAGAATCATCAAAAATATCTGAAGATTGAATAGAGAAGTCCAAAGGAGGATTAAGAGTATCTGTAGAAGGAACAGGACTTATCTGGAAAGATTTCTAAAACATTTGAGTTAGTTAAGAAAGAACGAAAGTGAGAAAGTTCAACAAATAAGCAGTGTTCCCAAAAGACAACATTACGGGAAACATGAAGATGATGCGAGATAGGATCATAACATCGATACCTTTTTTGAGTTTCACCATAACCAAGAAAACAACAAAGTCTAGATTGAGGCTCAAGTTTGTTGTGTTCATGAGGTTGAAAAAGAACGAAACAGGCAGATCCAAATGAGCGAAGGTAATAATAGTTAGGGGATGACCCAAAAAAGCGCTCATACGGAGTCTAATTATGAATGACAGTGCTTGGAATGCGATTAATGGCATGAACAGCATGAAGAATGGCTTCACCCCAAAATGGGTCAAGAATATGACGAAGTTTTCTTTCGACTCGACGATTTTGTTGAAAGGTGTCTGGACAGGTTAGATGATGTATAATGTCATAGGAATGTAACAGAGCTTCAAAAACATTTTGAGTATATTCAAGAGTATTATCAGATCGAAAAGTTTTGATATGTTTGGAGAATTATGTTTCAACCATTTTTGCAAAGTTACTATATATTGGTAGGATTTCAGAACGAGATTTCATAGGAATGATCCAACTATAATGAGAATAATCATCGATGAAAACAACAAAGTATCGAGATCCACCAATACTAGTAACAGGAAAAGGTCCCCAAACATCAGAATGAATTAACTTAAAAATACTATTAGAGATATATTCACTATTATTGAAAGGTAAAGCTGACTGTTTTCCTAACTGGCATGAAGCACAATCAAAATTGTCTTTGGACATAGAACCCAACAGACCTTTAGAAGCTAACTGTTGTACCCAAGTGGATGGGGCATGACCAAGACGAGAATGCCAAAGTGCGAGAGAAGGTAAGGAAGAAACTGTAGCAGCTGCAGCAGCAACAAAGGCAGGAGCAACAGGTGAAAGATAAAGATTGTTCATGGGAAACATACGTCCTACCCTAGGATCGGTCCCAAGCTCTTGCCCCGTCCTCAGATCCTACATAATACACCTAGAATAGTAAAAAATAAGGCGATATCTTAATTAAGCTAATTGTCCCCATAGAGCATAAATTATAAGATAGGTCATGTATATGGAAGACCCCAGGAATATAAACGTTAGAGGTCGAAACAAAACCTAGACTATTCTCATGTATGGTGGAACCATCAGTTATATGAATATTAAGAGGATGTGGTGTAGGGTCAAGTTTGGAGAATAAAGATGAGGGAGGTGTCATGTGATTACAACATGTAGAATCAAAAAACTAAGTTTGAGACTTACCGGGCATAATTGAGAAAATAGTGGAAAGAGATGCATTACTAGCCATTTGAATAGCCTGAGTTATGATCTTCTGTAGTTCAATAGGGAAGAGGTTGACAGTGGATCCAGAAGATTGGGACTCTACTGAACTGAAAGACATTAACAGAGTAGGCTCAATATTAGCAACAACAACGGTAGATTTGTTGCGACGGTAACAAGTCTCAATGGTGTGACCATGATGCTTGCAATAGTTGCAGAACCTTTTGTTGCTCTGTCTACGATGATTGTTAGAGCTAGAGGAATCACCTGATTGCTGAGGTTGCTTAATGGCAGGAGCAGAAGGAGTAATAGCCAAAACATTGAACTTATTTTGGGCTTAAAGGGTTACAAGCCGAGCTTCTTCTCTAACCAACTTGTTTACAGTAGTATCAAGAGAGGAAGAAGGACTACGATTAAGAAGCTGACCTCGGATGGGCTCAAAGTCCTTGTGAAGTGACATCAGGAACTCATAGAGACGAAATTCATCCCTAACTATAGCATATTGCTGAGCATCCATTGAGCATGCCCAAATTGGATCACAAAGGTCAATTTGGTCCCAAATGAAGCGAAACTAATCATAGTAGTCATTGATGGATTACCCTGGTTCCTGTCAAAGTTGATGCAATTCAACTACTAACTGATATTTCATAGATTTGTGAGTAGTGGAGTACATTTTGGCCAACATATCCCATACTGATTTGGCATCATCAAAGTTTCCCAACAGATTGGAGATGGAGGGAATGAAAGTATTCCGAATCCATGTGAGGATCATGTGGTTGTGATTATCCCATTCAATCGTGCAACCAAGGAAGGTAACATCTTCTTCACTTATTCCTTTGACAGAAATGATAATTGCACCAGTACAGTAATGTCAGAGCATGCGACCCTTAAAAAAACTACGCATGACTTGAGACCATAATTCTTAGCCCCCTTCAATACAGTATTGATGGGGCAAGAAAGAAAAACATCATTTCTATCCATTTGGAAACACATTATGCAAAAAAAAACAAACTGTAAAAATGAGGTCTACACGAAAAATTGGACAAAAAACCTAAACTGTAAAAGTCAACGATTGAGTCAATGGTCAGAATCAACTATCAACACACAAGTCAATAGTCAAAGTCAACAAAATGGTCAACAATAATGTCAATAGAAAGCGATAATGATGTCAGCTTTAGGGATGTGTAACTGATGACATCACAGGACCAGAATGTAGCGTAAAAAGAGCATGAATCTAACGCGTGCTTTCCGTTGGCAGCACATTCAAGCGTGTGGGCCTCCGATAATTGCGATACTTATACGGTTGTATAGATCTGATCGAACCGATAACAATGATAACTTATTTACACTCTTATTATTTTAATCCTTTAAATTATTATTATTATTATTGATTTCTTTTCCTCTTATTTCTGTTCTTTTTCTCATAGTTTGTGATTTATAATTTAATGTTTCAAGTTTAATATTTAGGATAAATAGATAGAAATATGAAATGCAAAAAAAAGACTAGAGAATAGAAAAGAAAAAGGAGAGAAAAGAAAAGATGAAAAAAAAATAATTAAATTTTCGTTAAATGTTTTCTACATAAAATCTACTTTTATTCAAACGAGTAACTTCTTGAAAATATGAGATACCACTAACTAAACAACCTGGGCAATAATATTATGGGTACCACAGAACCGCCCCACAGTTAGGTTCATACTTATTTTTGTTAATAGTTTAGGAAAAAAAAGACCTTACTGTTTCAGTGAAAATTTAACAGAAAACACCCAATTGAAAGTAGGAAGTCCATTCAAGAAGAGATTATAGAATAATTTACATTGATTGCAATAAATCAATACAACACAATATGCTAATCCCTGATCTTGTTTTCAATTCCCAATAATCCTAAGGCAATTATATAATTTTTGCTCGCTTGGAATCCTTGGACTAGATTTTATATCAAGAATGGAAGTACACTGCCCTGGAATATTAGTGAGTTAACCATTCATAATAAAATATCAGATATGTGATACAATGCTTGAACTCTACAACATAATAAAACTAATCAGACCTGCAAGAACAAGGTAACATGAGAGCTAATGTCACATACAAACCTAGTGCAACCTCAAACTCTCAAAAGTTGCATTTTGTTAGAGAAAGCAATAGCAATCCAATCAGGCTCGGCTGCTGACCATTGTAGCTGATTAATTTCAGATCCAGCAGAATACATAGACATAGGATCAATCCCATTAGGTCCAGCCACAGTGGGTAGTTCCCAAATAAGCGCATGAGTATCATCCCCAGCAGAACAAATATGTCTGTAGCTCTGAGGTGCCCAAGCAATAGCATTAACACTAGCCTTATGTCTCTCCAACTCTGCTACTGGCATTGTAGGAGACCTTATATCCAAGATCACAACTTTATTACTATCCATCAAAATAGTTGCCATGTACCTCAAATCTTGCTTATTCCAAGCCAATCTAAGCAAAGGGGTATCAGGTTGAGGACTCTCGTAAATGATAGTAGAGTGTTCCTTATCCCTCAAATCGAAAATTCGCACCGACCCGTCAGCTGACACCGAAGCAAAAACCCTAGCTTCACCCCAAGCAATGTCGTAAACCTCCTTATCGTGCGCTATAAGCTGAGTTTCGACAACACCCTTATCGATATCCCAAATCGTGCACGTTGTGTCTATGCTTGAGGTCCCAATTCTTCTGGGTTCTATGTCATTCCAATCGAAAGAGGTCAAAGGGGCACAGAACTCGCTGGATTTGCTGTTATTGAGCACCGAAATGGGTTCAATCGAATTTTCGCGAACTTCCCAGAGACGGAGAAAGTCGCCAGAGGAAGCGAGGATGTCGGAGGATTTATGGAGAGACGAGGGATGGAACATGAGTTTGGTGGGTGGGTAAGAGTGGTCAAAGGAAAGGGCTGGGTTGGGCTTAAGGGATAGATTTTCTGGGTCGAAAGAGAGGATATCTATGCGATTGGAATATTCTTCGATGAAGCTTCCAATAGCAACTCGGTGATGGCTTGTACCAGTTTGTTTGGAGGACAAGGCCATGGCGTAGAGTGGGTAAGGAGACTCATAGGTTATTGAGTTCTCGGATCTCAGATAGGATTCTTGGGTTGAGTTATCCATTTTTTTTCCTTTGTTGGGTGGGGGAGAATCGAAGGAAAATTGGTATGAATTTTCTGAAAATAAATATATGGTTTTTATTTAATAGATTGTGAGCATGAAGGTTTTTGCACTTTGGAATCAGCGATTCTTGCTCTAGCTCCACCAGTAAAAGTAGTTGGATCCGAAAAAGTTAGTTGAGGAGACGACGCAAGTATTTTCTTTTAGTAAAGGACACAGCGTTCGCAAGACAACTCGGACTAGTAAATATTGGGCTTAACAAGCTTCATCTTTAGTTACCACCAGTATAGCCCATGGTAATTGGGCTACGTACGTACTGCTATCATTTTAGACCGTTGGTCCTCGTGATAGTTTGGATTCTTTCCACATTCTAATCCAATAAACTAGTGTATTCATTTGAATAACAAATTTCGAGACCACTCAATAAAAGTAAACAGCCACTTTCAATATTTCTGCTCTTTCAAAACAACGTTTCGATTCCAATGATCTGATAGAAAGCGATTCAAAATCAAATATCTTGGTGGCTTTACTCTTCTACTTGAGAATTACCAGATACCAAAAGAATGACGGAGAACTACGAATCGGCTATTGAGACGTCACCCGCCTATTGCAACACCGAGAAAAATATCATTTATATATCTTCTTCTTCTTCTTCTTCTTCTTCAGAAAAAGATGAAGATAATGGGTCTCCAATCCGACACATACGTTGTGTCAAAAGATACGAGGATGTTAAACTTTTCGAAGAGACCGAAGATTGTTTCATTTTGGATTTTGACCCATCACTCACTCTTCAATTGTCCAAACTCACTCTATCTGCCTTTGACAACTCTCCTAGTGATACAACTACCGACCTTGTTCTCATCGCTGAAAAGGGACAGGTTTGAACCCCCTCCTTAACTCAAGAAAGTTTTTTTTTCCTTTGCTTTGCTTTTTTTTTTTTGTTTTTGAAATTGAAAAGGTATGGGCTTTTTATTTGATCACAAAAAGGTCTGGACACATTACACGAGTCAGTTTGGTTGCACCAGATTTGCAGTTATTATCTTAATTCTGTTGTAAATTTAGTGGTATTGTTTTGAATATGATTGATGTATTAACCTGTTATTGTAGGTTGCTTGTAGAGATTATCCACATCCAAGACATCTCTGTTTGAAATACCCTTTCGAGACAACATCGCATGAAAGCTTCTGTGAGCTGGTAAATCAGTTTGATAACGAATTTCATCTGTACACTTTACTTGGTGTCATGAATAACAATTTTCATGTGTATCAATCACATTTCGTCTACATTAAATACTAATTGTGAGAGTAAGACAATTAAAGCTCGTTTTGGGTTTGATTGAATGGATGCAGTGTTTTTGTTACGTCTGCGATTCAAATGCTCCATGTCAGTTTTGGACGGAGCCGAAACCAGCTCATTGTCATGCATCTGAGCACGACAAAGATTGGAAATCCAAAAGACATAGTATGAAGAGAAACTGTTAATTGTTAAGTGTAACTTATCATTAACGCCAAGGAAATTAAGTTGCTTTTTTTTTTTTGTTTTGTTGTTAATTTGGGGGTGAAATTCATGATTAGAGTTTGATTGGTGAATTTGGCTAACCTAGTTGAATTTTGATCAAAACTGATCCTCTAATCGTCTTTGACTTTTGGAATGGGATTTTGCTAACACACGTCTTTGACTTTTGGAATGGGATTTTGCTAACACGTAAAGAATAGCATATCTCAAGCTAGAATGTAAAATAGTTCTAAACTCAAGGCATATTGGTAGATTTTCTGGAAAATCATATGAACTTGTAAAAAATTATCATTTTTATACCACCATTACTCTTTCGCATATAATGATCATCTTATCAAAGTTAACTAAAATCTAATTCATGATGAGGCCACAGAAAAATCAGACGTTAACAGTAACACGGGATTAAAGGAAATTTTAATTCTTTTAACTCAATCAAACGCATTATATACCATTTGGAATAAAATCATACTTTTACGAATTTTCATATCCAAGGATCCAAACACCCGGTTGAATAAAATAAAAAATAAAAAACCCAAAACAGGAAATCCAAAATCAAGATACTTTCTAACATAAGTTTTCAATTCTCACTTCTACTTCAATATCCCATAAAACTATTGGAAGCAAATCGGTACAAAGCTCAAAAAGCCCAAAATTTCATTGAATAACAGCTCAAAATTGTTAGTCAAAACTTGATTTAACATCTCAGGTTTCTCTTGATTTAGCAACATCCCAAATTTCTTAGTGTCCAAATAATAACAGCTCAAAATTCATGTCATGGAGACATGGACTCGTGTGTCATGATGTTGAAATAAAACTCAAAATCTCACTTTAATATAGGATTATTTAAAAAAAAAAAATTGGTCCAAAAAGTAAGAAATTTCATTGATAGCAGATATATTAGGAATATTACCAACTGTGAGAAAAACCATCCAAAAACTAAAGCAAAAACAACATAAAAAGCTCGAAAACAAAGATAGCAAGAACGAAAATACACTCGAAAGATTAATTCCATCGACAGTAGTAAAGAAACTACCCTAAGAATCAAAAGACAACACCTATCCAACACGAATACTAGTAGCAAAACATACCAAGAGAAAATTCCAAAGCTCCTAGCGTTATCCAGCTAGTTTAGGCGAAAGAAAATAAACTCAAAGCATGCAGACACAACACCTAGTAACCAGAGAATAGCCAAAATACCCGAGTAGACTCTAAACAAAAACTAGAAAAACAAACTCAAATCGGAGAAAAACAATAGCCAACAAAACCCAAACTACCTATAAGAAACTCATCACCTCTCCAACAACACAAAAAAACTTTCCAAAGAACATCCTCAAGCCTAGCCTAGCCAGCCAAATTAGCAATGGTTTTGTCCATATCCTCCACACCATTGACCTTAGATAGAGCATCCCTTCCAGGCTCAACAAAGACATCCTGAGCATTACTGAAAAAGGCATCTCACTCAAGCTTGCCTCTGCCTCTTCCCCGCCTTAGCACTTGTATATCTCCAACCTTCCCAGCAGATTTATTTTTACTACTACCAACAGCTGCATTCTCTTTCTCTTTCCCATTTCCTACTACTCGAGCACTAGCCTACTTCTTTTCCAACACATTTCTAGAACCAAATACAAAATCATCAGTTGCTTTTTTTTTCAGACCTCCATTTCTTATGTGCGAAAGAACCTTCATGTTCATACTAGATCAAAGTCATTCCCCATACTGGGCATATTTGCCTCCAAATTTGATAAATACATCACTCGAGACCTCACAGAAACGACTTTGATGTGTGATATAACCAGAATAATAACAAAAACAGGGAAGCCTCTCATACTTGATTTCAATCCAAACATGATCTGATTAGAAGAGAATCCAGGCACCTGGAACTAGAGGCTTCTAATACCAAAATTAACTCAAACCCTCACTGATCTCATTGAACCACCTGACAATGAGAACTTATCATCCTCGAGAACATCCCCAACATGACTCACAATCCTTCAATCCATTGAAATATCATGTATTTGAATCCAGATTAGAGTGGACTCAAATAACAGTGAGGATGGAGACATACCTGGAATTAACCTCTTCACAACCATCAAATAATTTTCGAAGTCTAAGGAGTTTTCCTAAGAAATTCCAGATCAATAACCTCTTCAAAATAGAATATAAAGGTGCTTCGATCAATCACCTTTAGATCTAAACGATCATTTTTAGTCCAATTTTTACGATAGATGCAAAGCAACGCATCGATATTCATCGGTTTCTAAGAGACAAGTCGAACCGCAATCGCATGGTCAGAAACCCCCTTCTCAACCTCAGTTATAACTCTCGGGACAAAATTTTCAATGACCATTAACTCTTGGTTCTCATCCTTTAATATAAGATTATGATAAATCAGTATTATATGATATTGTTCAGTTTTTTATTTATTCCTTATAACATGCAGTTAGTTTTGAATTTAACGTAACTTTTTTTAACAAATACTGCACCGACACTAAACGCTTACCAATATACATGGTGTCTACCAAGTAACTGTAAATCATGTAATTCAATCATAATAGTTGTTGAAATAGTAATTGATATTTATCTATATAAGTAATGTACATATTCGATACAAATTAAGAAAAATATATACGGAAAAAAACGTTTATTTCTTTTCCTAATTATTTCTGCAAATATTGATTTCTTCATGGTATCAAAACCAAGTCGTTGCTTTATACAAATTTAAAACTCTTGTTCTCTAAAATAGAGATTTCTTTTTCTGAAAATATTTTTTCTCGTGAAAAAAAATCTCATTCCAACACCCTTACAAATATTAATTACAAACATCATTTTTGAAGCGGTATTTGTCCCACCTAATTTTACCAGATTATTCTAAACACAATTGTAAACATTTTGGTAAAAATAGAGTAGAAGAAAAGTTCAACACGCGTGGGGGAGCGCCGCTTGAAGTGAAGGAAACATTTTTCACGCACTCCACGCACCGTCACGCGCCATCTGGAGGTTGAAGACGATGACATGTCATTCGGTACGGCGCGGCTCGGTTTGGTTCGGCGTAGCCAGCCCGCACCTCGATTCAGCTTAGGTTGGTTCAACCAGCGGTTTAGTCTGAACCCGGTTTTCTCAATTTTTCACAGTTTTTTCATTTTTGGTCGATTCGGTCCATTTTAAAGGTCTGAACCCGTTTTTTTCAGTTCTGGATTTCTAAAACCGGTTTGGTCCATTTTTTCAAGTTTTTAAACCAATTTTTACCCGGTTTTGTGGTTTTTTATCCGGTTTAGTGCATTTAAAAAAAAGAAAAAAAATCAATTCTAAAATTATTACACCATTTTCTAATTTGTTTATCATAATATCATGACAGAGGATATAATTTCATTACCTATGGAGCAATCAACTTCAATTGTTGTACAATCTGTTTAGTCTGAAGGTGTGTTTAATGTTGGAATTGTTCTTACTGAGACTAATTATGATGTTTGGTCTCAAATAATAGAAATGCATATTGTAGAGAGAGAAAAACTCTCTTATATTCATGACAAAAATTTACAACCAGAAAAAACATCAAACAATTATAACAAGTGGTTTGTAGAAAATCAAAAAGTGAAGAGATGGATCTTTATGTCAATGAGTACAGAAATCATGAAAGTGATATTTACGCATACCTACTGCTCTTGAAATTTGGGGTGCTTTGGCAAAAGCATTCTATGATGGAAGTGACAATGGAGGAGAATATAAAAGTTCCGAGCTTCAAGAATATCTTAAATCAGAAGGGATTATTTATCAAACTACTTGTGTTGATACACCTCAACAAAATGAAGTTGCAAAAAGAAAAAATCGACACTTGTTGGAAGTTGTCCGTGCCTCATTGATCGAAGCTAATATGTCATTATCTTATTGGGGAGAAGCAATTACTTCTGCTACATATTTGATCAATCGGGTACATTCCAGTCCCATTAACTTCCAAACACCACTACAAGCCATCACTGAAGCAATTGTTACACCAAGTGTTCCCAATTTACCTCCTCATGTCTTTGGATGTGTGGCATTTGTACACCTACATAAACAACAACGTAGCAAGTTGGATCCATGAGCAATACGTTGTATTTTTATGGGATATGCCATGCAGCAAAAAAGGTATCGTTGTTATCATCCTCCTACAAAACAAATGATTACTACCATGGATGTTATTTTTCATGAAGATACAATGTATTTCTCTTCTACACCTGAATTTCATGGGGAGTACAACCATGCTGAAATTCAAACCCTTACATATAAATTATTTCCTTATGAAGAAAGACAAATTATATGTAAGGAAAATACAAATAACTTGAATTCAGATGGTAATAACTCTCAATATAGAAAAGACTCAAGGGAAATAGAATCAAGTCCTCATCAACTTCAAGATCATCAAGCAAGTTCCTTACTACCACTAAGTGAGTACGAGTTTCCTTCTCCACAAGTTGCTGATATACCTAACCAATCGTTTACAGAGGATGTTCCAACTATTGAACCAGCCAAAAAAATACTTCCATCACGTCCGAACAGAGGTATTCCTAAAGCCATGTATGAACCTGAGATTTCTAGTAAAGTCAAATATCCCATGAGTAACTATATGTCTAAACATCGTTTGTCAAAATCAAATGTATCATTTGTGAATCAATTATCTGCTGTATCTATTCCTAACAGTGTGCAGGAAGCTTTAGCTGACCAAAAATGGAAAGATGCTATGAATGAAGAACTAATATCCTTAGAAATAAATAGAACTTGGGAACTTGTCAATCGTCCACCAACAAAGAAAATTGTTGAATATCGAGGGATTTTTCTCAGTAAAGTATCAAGCAGATGGTATGATTGAACGCTATAAAGCAAGATTGGTGGCAAAATGATACACTCAAACATATGGGATCGACTATATAGAAACATTTGCACTTGTAGCCAAAATTAACATTGTTCGGGTCTTGGTATCTCTAGCTGCAAATTTAGATTGGCCATTATATCAATTTGATGTAAAAAAATGCCTTTCTACATGGAGATTTAATTGAAGAAGTCTACATGGATTTACCACCAGGAATCAAGAAATCCAAAATCCATGATGAAAAGGTGTGCAAATTAAAAAAATCACTGTATGGATTGAAACAATCCCCAAGAGCATGGTTTGGTAGGTTCACAAGGTCAATGAAGGCATTTAGCTACAAGCAAAGCAATTCAGACCATACTTTATTTCTAAAAAAAGGGTATGGTAAGATCACTGCACTTATTGTATATGTTGATGATATGATAGTGACATGAAATGATCTTGAAGAAAGGAAAGCGCTACAAACTTATTTGTCCAAAGAATTTGAAATGAAAGACTTTGGTTCCTTAAATATTTTCTTGGGATTGAGGTTTCTCGATCAATAGAAGGAATCTTCTTATCTCAAAGAAAGTATGCCTTAGATTTATTAAAAGAAACCGGTATGTCGGCATGTCAACCAGCTAATACACCAGTAGAGGAAGGATTAAAGTTATGTATCAAGGTTGATCAAGTTCCAACAAATAAAGAAAGATACCAAAGGCTTGTTGGAAGGTTGATGTATTTGGCACACACAAGACCAAACCTTGCCTATGCTTTAAGTATTGTCAGCCAATTTATGCATAATCCTAGAGAACAACATATGAATGCAGTTATTCGTATTTTGAGGTATTTAAAGTCTGCTCCTGGAAAAGGAGTATTGTTTAGGGGTGTGCAAAAAATCTGATCATCCGATCAATCTGATCCGATCAATTGATTTTTCATCCGATCCGATGGTCGGATCGGATGGCAGATTTTACTACAATTCATCCGATTCGATCTGATCCGACCGAAATTAATTATATATATTTATTAAATTAAATATATATATATATATATAATTAATATATATATATTTGATTTTTTAATATTTTTTTAAGTAAAATAATTTTATGTTATGATTTATGTGAAATTTTAAAAAATTTATTTAAAAATACAAAAAATAGAGTTAATTAAGTTTATTTGGTCGGATTGATCGGATTGGTTGGATGTCATCCGAATAGTTTATGGATTGGATTGAGCGGATGTAAAAGGTGATCAAATCAGTTGCGGATTAGGATGTTTCAATCCGAGCGGATGGTCGGATCGGATCGGATGAGTATAAAATCAGCGGTTTCGATCCGATGAATAACCCTAGTATTGTTCACTAAAAAGTCAGAGTTTTCTAGAATTGAAGTATATACTGATGGTGATTAGGCTGGATCAATAAATGATAGACGATCTACATCAAGCTACTTTACTTTTATAGGGGAAAACCTTGTAACATGGAGAAGTAAGAAACAACATGTTGTTGCCCGTTCAAGCGCAGAGGCTGAATACAGAGGCATGGCACTTGGGCTTTGTGAGGTCTTGTGGTTATAATCTCTCTTAAAAGATTTGGGATATCCTACTAAAGAATCAATTAAGTTATTTTGTGACAATAAAGCAGCATATGATATTGCTCATAATCCAGTTCAACACGATCGTACAAAACATGTTGAAGTTGACAGATTCTTTATTAAGGAAAAGTTAGAAGAAAATTCATTAGAATTGCCAAAAATTAAGTCAGAAGATCAATTGGCTGACATCCTCACTAAAACAGTCTCATATCGAGTATTCACAGAAGTTTCGGTCAAGTTGGGCATGAAAGACATCTATGTACCAACTTGAGGGGGAGTGTTGAATTCAACAAACACTGCAACACTTTTCAACAAATACTGCACCGACGCCAAACGTCTACCAATATACACGGCGCCTACCAAGCAGTTGTAAACCATGTAATTCAATCATGGTGATTGTTGAAATAGTAATTGATATTTGTCTCTATAAACAATGTACATATCCGATACAAATTAAGAAAATATATACGAAAAGAAACGTTTATTTCTTCTTCCGATTATTTCTTCATGTAGTTCATACGTTGATAGATAGATGTGACAATTGTTTCAAAATCCATTGTGTTTATATTCAAAGCAATTTGGTTTTACGATTCTTGTGCTATATAGTTTTTTTTTATAAATATTAAATTTTAAATAATATGATAAAATTTAATTAGATCATTTAAACTCATAAAATTATATGAAATGAGATTCTTATAAATCAAATGTATATGTGATATTTTTATAAGTATTTTAGAAAAATAATAATAATAATAATAATAATAATAATAATAATAATAATAATAATAATAATGTCATTAATTGAATGATTTCACTTTAATTTTTCAGATGCATGCATTTTGCACCTTTATTTTCAATGCCATTGCATTAATTCGAATTTCACTTGCACTTTAATATTTACTTTGTTCAAACATTTTATTATGGTTTTAGTTTTAATTTACTACTGAAATTATTTTTTATAATTATTAGGATAGTATTAGTAGCTTCAATTTATTATACAACTTTTTATACTTTCATATCTCAATAATCGAGATTTAAATGACTAATTTTTTTTTTTTATCCTTCAAAATATTAGTTGTTCAGATATGATGATGTAAAAAATTGTATCATAAATTAAGTCATTGATATGTATCATAATTATTATAACGTTAACCACCGTAAACATGATTACTCAAATAAACTTTAAACGATATTTTAAGTTATAGAAAACTGTATATGTGAGAAACAAATGTAATTTTTTTATCAATAAAAAACCTTACTAAAAAAGAAAGCCACTATTGTATTGGACATCAATGACATGGCCCGTCTGGATCATCGCAGATGAATGACATGATCTAGACCAGGATACCAACCATGGGCTAGCAATGGGCTACACTAGAGTTTGACTTAAAGGTACACTTGCAACAAGCTTTGAACTGCGTACCTTCGAGTCCTCGAAGATAACAACACCCCATTTACACTTAGTGAGTTCAGTTTTCTAACTCAATTATCTCGTAATTGGTGTAGACTTGAATGACGAAAAGAAAAGAAAACAGGTACAAATGCATGCAAATGACATTATTTTTTTAATGTGTTTCTCATCTGTGTTGTTGCCTAGTAATTTCGAAATGTCATTTAAAATTTACTCGATTGTATGATCAGTTAAATGGTTGTTATACATTTGATATACACATTCAATTAATTGAATACTATTTAAAAATTAACATGAAAATACTTTTAGTATTTAAACAGTTGCCCATAAAATAAAGCTTGCGTTATATCTCAAAACATACATTGTATTCATATATACGATGCTCGAGTTGAACTTTAAAAACTTTCTTTGCTTAAGTCAAATATTTGTTTTTTTAATCAAATATTATTTTTATGATTTAAATATGTAACTTTAAATTGGAGAAAAAGAATATATTTTACTACCAAATTATTAAATTATTTTTACTATTAAACTACTAAATTAATTAGAATTAGAATTGTCAATTTTTTTTAGACAAATCCCTACAGAGATTATCTAATTAGAGACAAAGATGTGAACTACAAAATAGAAAATGAGGAATGGGGATTGTGATTCGTATTATATAACATAAGACAGGACAATGACGCATATTGTGTTCACTATCCTATTTCTCAAAATTATATATTTTATTTTAATAAATATTTAAAATTTAATATTTTAATATATTTATATAGATTTAATTACATTTAAGTTCAAAGTAATCATAAATAATATATTTTATATTTTATATTTCATTTTGAATTATACCTTTATTATACTAAAATATGAGTAATTTCTATTTTGTAAAAATTATTCAAACTATTTATTTAAATATTAAAAATATAAAATCTAATAATAATAAGTATTATATTAAGCTAGTTTGTAACAATATTATATTAATATTATGTCATATAAAATAATTATATATTTATTGTTAATTATATTTTATTTTTCTCCATTTCACTTAAATATTATTTATTTGTAATCCTTTATCGACTCAAAATGTTATTTTTTTTATTACAAAATATTTAATATTAGTTTACTTCTATTATAATTTTTTTCTTTATAAAAAAATTAAAATAATATTTAAAATATTGCATGTATATTCGTTCTCCAATGGGAATTCCGATATATTCATGTAAGGATATTAAACAAGGATGAGAGATAAATTGTGATGCAAATTAAGAAGCATCATCGAAGATTTTATGGTACACTCTAATTGGATAAATTAATCAAGATCAACTATGAATTTATTCACAAGCTATTTAGACTGCTTAGACACGAAGTAAAATGAATGATTAAATAAAATTTTAATTTTGAAAATTTCAATGAATAATTTTCAATATATTTATCATGTATTTTATGTCTAATATCTAATTGAGGCTATACAAAATTTGTTACAAAGCTTAGCCACTAGGCTATAATATTCTTAGAGATATAATTTTTCTATTTAAGACATTTATTAGGTCAAAAGTGGCTTTGAAAAGTTACCAAAAAATTTGTTAAATAATTAATTTTCTTAATTTCAATGTTTATTTGATAGATGTAATATTTACTTTTATATTATATTTTCAATAACAACATTTTGAGTTTTATATTTACTTTTTATTAGCTAAAGTTTATGTTATATTTTAGAATCTATAAATGTATATATAGGGTTTTAATTGAACGGATCATCTTTGAATATTATTTTAATGAAAGTATTTTTTTTTAATTCTTTTGAGAACTTTCACCAAAGTTATCAAAAACAATCTTGTGTTGTTCAAACTTGATTTATTACTCACATATCTCCATGTTCTTGAGTGTAGCGTATAAAATATCATCATTTGATACCAAAGTTTCTATCTCATTTTCTTTATCTTTATAATCTGATTTAGAACATTTTTAGTGGAGATTTCAACGATCTCACTTTTTAAAGTGAGGTTTGTATTAAATTACAAATTATGAATAGAAACAGCCAGTCTTACTAAGAACTCTAAAATTAATCACATTCAAATATTCAATTCATAGTATAAAGAACGATAATTAATAAGCTTGACCATTAACAGGGAAGAAGATATATTCAAGGTTTAATTGCATGACATAATTTTTTAGATAGAGTTTCATTTTAAAAAAATAACAACTATTTAAAATTTGTAAAATCCTTTATGTACATCTCATGCATTTTTAATATAATAAAATTTTAATTCATCATTTTATATTAAATTTTATCTAATTTTATGTTGTTCAAGATGAATTATAATTATTTAGATATATTCAATGTTGAATATTACTCAATTAAATATCATTTAATATCCTTATAGTGTTATTTTTGTTATTATAAATTAACATAAAAAAAATTTATGTTTAACGCATATTCAAAAATGTAGTGAAACATGTTTTTTTATTAATATAAAAAAATATTTAAAAAAAAAATTAAAAATAAAACTTATTAAATAATTGAATCATAAAAAAATCAAAGGATATATTCAATTCCAATAATGAAAAGCTCAAGTTCTACTATCTGCTTAACAATATACTCCTAATGTTATATATTCTTAACTTATTTTAATTTTATTATTTAATCAAATTTATTAATAGTTGTATTTTTTAAAAAAATATAAACATTTCCGGCTCCATTGAATTATAACATGACATATAACCTTTACGTGACATTAAGCACAGTTTGATTAAAAAGGTAATTTATTTAGTAGTTTAATGATAGCATTTACCCATAAATTTTAATTTAAATTATTTTTACATAAAATAATTGAATTAAGAATAACAATCTGTGAGAAGAAGAATTTGAGTGACTGTACATGATTTTAACCACCAGTTGTTATTATTTTAAATAATTATCCGAAAAGAAAACGACATAAAACAGATGGACTTTTCGCTCACAACGGAGACATTGCTAGTGCTATCATGGAACTCACCACTTAGATATTTTCCCTTCTTACATTTGCCATACTTTTTGTTCTTGGTAAGATTGAGTTTTTTCAAGCAAGTCATGGTCTATTTATATGGTAGTGGCTAGATCATGCTATTATTTTTGGTTGCATTTTTAATATTTTTTTCGGTCTTAATTAATTTGTTCAGTTTCATCTTCCATCCACCAATTTTTCCTTATGAACTTCATATCGTAATTAGTTTTGGGAGCAAGGAGTTAAATGTTTCGGTGCTAATAGATATCGGAAAGCTAGCTAGAAGGGTTGTTTTTGTACATCTATTTGCTTGTTAGATACTTGTAATTATATAATTAAAGATTAATTCTCTTAAAAATTTTAACTATTATAAAAAATATTAATATTTTTTTTATACATTATCACTCTCTTAAAATTATTGATTATGCAATATGTAACATGCCCCAAAAGATTGGTTATGCAAAATTAAAAGGGGTTAATTTTTAAAATATAATTAAAAAAATTAAAAAAATTTATAATTTATAATTTTATTTCGATTTGGGTATCTCTTTTTAAAACATAATTTAATAAAATTATTATAAAATATAAAATACATATATTAGAAAAAGAATTCATTACTTAGTATGACTCTAATATGGAAGTAAGAGAAAAACAGAATGAGTTATATATAGCTCGTATGAGTTTACTCTAATATATTTTCAACAAGTAATTATCTATGATACATGTTGTTTATTAATAAAATTTCATAAATAGTAGTCATTATCAATATTCATTGTGGGAAGATTTCAGTCATAAATTTTGGGTATACATGTACCTCCTCGCTTCTAAGTAACACAAAAGAAAGTACAATCCAGGTATCCTAATGCATGTTTATGTAATAAAATATGTTATGATATAAATCCAATACATGAAATACAATCTCATATATATTGGTCATCCTAGTACATGGATACATGCACAATCCAACTCTGAGATGCATTTGGGTCCACATCTGATCTAATGTACGATCACAATACATAGGTCACATGTACCTATCAAATTATATCATATGGGCCCTTGTCTATGCATAAGTCGACTCCAAACACAATGAGAGGTCTAACTCTAAGCCTATGTGTAGTCAACGAATCCATAATATACGGCAAATACAAGGAGGGTCCAACTGTGAGGCACCTCGCGACCATAATAATCCACAGTCATAAATAGACACTTTAGATGAAAAACTCCAAGGATACATATATTCGGATGCATATCTGTAGCCATTCGAAAATTATCTCCTACAACCAACTATTAGGCTTGGTTTAATTTGTAGAGAGAAAAACTATAAAGAAGTTAAAACAATTGATGGAAAGTGTGGATCCCTTAGGGAGTCCATGTATATATAGAGTTTTATGTGTATATGTATCTGTTACATAGGATATACACATATAAGTGTGTTAGGAAGGGCATAAAAGTAAAAATAAGCATATTTATATATTGAGGTCCACCACCCAATAGCCTGGACTGATAGTCGACCCTATAGATACAAAAGTTACCTCAGACGAGTCTCTCCTACGAGTATGTTGTGAGCGTGAGCAGAGGAAGGTCCTTTGGAATGACTCGTCTTATGGCTCAAGTTGTTTGATAGATTCGAGCTGTCAGGTGAGTTGAGCTCCAGGTCGATCCATATGTCTAAACATCTAGTCCCCCTACTCTTTCAACTCGAGCTCTAAACTGAGGTGGAAGAGTAATACTCGGAGAGAGAAATTTGGGTCTCTATATAAGGAGGTGCTTGGGATAAGCCTTTTCATCATTTCCTACACATCAGATAAAAGTAAAGAGAAAAAATGCTTTGTTACCTCAGTTTGAGCCATAAAAGGTTTTTAGTTCGGTGGTAAGAAATCAGTATGGCACATAACTTATTTGCTCGATTTTTTAGAGCACAAGTTCCTCAAGTCTGACACTTTTATGCTTTCTTTTCATGTTAATTTTAAAGAATCATTTTCCTTTATTTTCAAACACCATCCTAGGTAATCCTATCTTCTTGTGTCTTACCCTTTTTTATGTTTTTGTGATATTTTGTAGAGACCATGCACATAGAAGAGATCTCTGGCCCAAGATTCTGAGAGAGCCTACAATACCTCAGTGCACGTGATGACGCGGGGTCCTTTGTTGAGACAAATTCTTCAAATAAAAAGGGTCAATCTCAAACTTAGCCATTTACCTCTACCTCTCACCCTATGACAGTACCAACCATTAGGTTGAATGTGCCTCAAAATTAGATATCAGTGCCAAGGACATGAAGGAAGAAAACGAGTAAAATAGGGACTAGGGAATAGGATGTACCAAGGGTTGGTTAGCCAAAGTCAAGACCAATGGTTTATCACCTCAGGATGAGGAGAGGTTGAGGAAAACACACAACATTTCATCCTCAGTTGAAATAATGATTCCAATGTCAGGGACCCGTGATAGTGACCCACCTCCAATTGGGTGGAAGATATTTTATAAGAACACTCTATGGTTGAGGGTTAAGTTTCTCTTATACCCATTCATAAGGAGGTTTTTGGCTAGGACTTAGCTTATGTCGGAGGTACTTGCTCTACCTTACAGTGATATGCAAAAATATTGGGGTGGATTTGGATATTCACGAGTTCAATGAAGCCTACATCTTAAAATAGATCCCAATAGATCTTAGAAGGGTATACATGTATGTGAAGTAGGACTGGGATTAATGTGGCCCTCCCTAAGAATAAGAAAAATTGGAAGGAATATTTCTTATGTGTCTTAGGGTGGTGTGAATCTATTTTCAATGACACGAGGTTGATAAAGGGCATCTAGAATGATACAAGGATTGTGATAAGGAATATAGGATCCTTCATTACAACCTTAAGTTTGGATGTGAAGCATTGACTAGTTGATATCCAAAACTATATGTCTGAGAAAACCCTATAGAGGCATCTATTAAATACCTAATCTTTGTTTTCATGTGGGTTGATGAGGTAGGGTTCAATGGAGCCCCCCATAGGATTATTTGTAAAACTTGAGCTCCTTCTAAGTGCCGAACCCCTCCCATAAACTATAGAGGTAGGTTTGAGGTGGTTTCTAACGATGGTGAACTAGCCCTCAAACTTGAACATTTCCCTCCATTTTTTTATGGCTCAACCTAGTAATACGAAAACCTCCTCACCCTTTATCTTTGCAAATACTATAGAGTTCCATGCTGATGCTCACCTAAAGAAAATGAGAAAATCCTTTGGATAAAGATGCTCTCCACCCTCTCTAAAATAAAAAAAGAAAGTGACTATCGATGAACCCACACTCAAGCTTGAGCCTTTAAGCATCTTTGAGCCCTCACCACCTTCCATGGGTTTACACACCTCACCTAACTCGGTTCCCCAAGGGATTTGAGGACAAGAAAATGGGTTGTCAACGATCTTACTACCGACATGGATGGGGTGGCTCTATATCAGGGTATGATGCCAGAGTAGCTCGACCACTATATGTGTCACCTTCCTATTATGGTGTATGAGAGATGACTTAATGCCATATGTAAAGACAAAGGTTTAGAGGTTGTGATTAGTCACCTCATGTATCAAGTGTGTCTGTCTAACCTCTTTTTTCTCGTGTATATATATATTTTTGCCATGCATATTTTCTTATGTTTGACCTCGCATCCTTTGTCTTTTTTCATTTGTAACTACTTTTTGGGTTAAACAGGGCTCGAGTCGTGGAAAGTTTGAAGCATGAGCTTGAAAAAAAAAAGAGTCATGCTTTAACTTGGGCTAAGTATGTGGTGCTTATGGTGAAAGCCAACAAGTGGGAGGGTGAGGCCATAGACAAGGAGGAGAAACTATCCAAGGCCATTGTCGATATGAATGATAACGTGATGCATTTGGCAGAGCTCAAAGAGGTCCAGAGAAAGGATGAGGTCGACATTAAGACATGTAATCATAGGCTAGTCAAAACAGAAGATAAGGCTAAGCGCGAGTTTGATGTTATGGCCAAACAACTCTTTTAGAGTGTAGAAATAGGGTATGGGCTAGCCATGGATTCTTTCAAAAAAGAGGCCAATAAGAGGGGCCTCAGTGTGTATTATTACCATAATTTGGATATCCCAGTCATTCCCCAGTACATGCCTATTCGGTCCCAAGATGGGGACGAGGAAGAAGACTAAGACTCAGGTGAGAATGGTGACGATACCAAGGTGGCAGATGTAGGAGGTGAGATTAGGTGCCATTGAAATGGTAATGACTTGAGCCTCCTGTTTAAGTAGATTCTATGTCCTCTTATGTTCTTCATTTACTCTTGAGCTCGATGCCACTCCTATTTGTATGATTGCGGGATATGTCTTGTAATATTTTTTAAAAAATCATTAATGAAAGAATCAGATAGCTGACCATCTATCTAAACTAGAGAGACGAGCAAAAATGGATGATAATATGGTAATTGGGGAATCTTTCCCTGATGAGCAACTATTTTCTATAGCTCAAATAGAAGTTCCATGGTATGGAGACATTGTAAATTTTATTTCTACCAACGTTCTTCCACTAAACCTCACATGGAAACAAAAGAAGAAGTTTTTCCATGACATTAAATAGTATTTTTGGGATGACCCTTACCTCTATAAAGAATGTGGTGATGGTATTTTGAGGAGGTGTGTCCCTAATGATGAAGTTGAAAGTATCATTTACCATTGCCATAGCTCAGACTATGGAGGTCACTTTGGGAGCTCAAAAACAGTAGCTAAAGTACTTTAATCTGGTTATTTTTGGCCTACACTATTTAAATATGCTTACAATTATGTAAAGATATGTGATAGATGTCAAAGGATAGGTAATATTTCAAAAAGAGATGAGATGCCTCTGAACAATATACTTCAAGTGGAATTGTTTGATGTGTGGGGCATCGAATTTATGGGACCATTTCCTCCGTCATTTGGCAACCAATACATACTCGTAGGATTGGATTACATGTCAAAGTGGGTAGAAGCCATGCTAGCAAAAAATGTGATGCAAAAGTTGTCATGAAAGTTTTGAAGAAAAATATTTTAACTAGGTTTAGAACTCCTAGGATTATTATTAGTGATGGAGGAAGTCACTTTTGCAATAAAGCATTTAATTCCTTATTGTCTAAGTATGGGATTAAGCATAAAATGTCTACCCCTTACCATCCCCAAACAAGTGGGCAAGTAGAGATATCTAATAGAGAAATGAAAAGAATTTTGGAGAAAACTGTGAACATCTCTAGGAAGGATTGGTCATCTAAGTTGGATGATACTTTATGGACGTACATAACTGCATTTAAAACACCAATTGGTACCACTCCATATAATCTAGTTTATGGAAAGGCTTGTCACTTACCATTAGAATTGGAACACAAAGCATATTGGGCATTGAAATAGTTGAATATGTCCATAAATATAGCTGGTGAGAAAAGAATGCTTCAAATAAATGAATTGGATGAATTATGGTGGAATGCTTATGAAAATGCCAAGCTTTACAAAGAAAAGACAAAATGATGGCATGACAAAAAAAATTGTGCACCGTATCAGAAAGTGTTACTGTACAACTCAAGACTCAAATTGTTTCTGGGAAAATTAAAGAGTAGATGGTCAGGACCATTCATCATCACTAAGGTAACCAACTATGGAGTCATTGAATAAGAAAATAAAGATAAAGAGCGATTTATGGTTAATGGGCATAGGGTGAAGCACTATTATGAAGATCAATTATCAAATGAAACACTTGTGATAACCTTAGTGGATGCACCTTAGGACTTGATATGATTGTCTAGTCAAGGACGTTAAACATGATGCTGGTTGGAAGGCAACCCAACGTTATTTTACTTATATTTTCATTGTTTTTGTTTTATAGGTGAATAAATGTGGAAAGCAATGGCATAACAAGAATGATAATTTCAGTGACAAATGTGGTGTGCCATGACTAAGGGATTTTTATTTTCTTTGACCTTTTCATATCTATATGTGCACATTGGAGAAAATGTGTAATTTAAGTTTGGGGGAGGGAACTTCATTCTCTACATTAGTATTTAGTATGCATTTTAAATTTTTAGGGATTTATTTTTAATTTTTAAGTTGTTTTAATCATGATTTGGGTAGAAATTGATAAATATATGGAAACTAAATGCATGCATGCTTGATATGAAGCATATGAGCTCAATGATAAAAATTGGTTGTCATGACTAGAATAAGGAATGTAACATATTTGTTAAGATATTTACATTAATCATGTGATATGCTTGCTAGTTTTGATTGAATAGATTCAACTTTTATGCACATGTTCATGATTGAGTTTGGTGTGCTTATTGAGAGAAAAAATTTAGTGAGTTATGTGAGTTAATTAGATCTACTAAGTTTTAGAATCTATTTGATCATCTCTTGAGGCGAAATCCTAAATAGTATTTAGCAAGAGAAATTATTTAGGCCTTATTTGGATCGATTGAGCCTTTCAAGCTAACCATTGTTAATATCTTTAGTCACCCATTTGAGCCTAACAAAGAACCTTTCATATCTGTAGGCCACATTTAATGCCTAACTAATAAGTATTACCTTTACCCTTACACCTTTAGTTTATATGAAAAGAAAATAAAAATAGATGCAATCATGTTTTATGCTTTAGAGTAAGGTGAAATGTAATACATCCCGTAAAAAAAGAAGAAGAAGCAAAACTCACAACACAAGTATCCCTATAAATAAAAAGAAAATAGAATTGAAAATAAGTTTGGGGGTGTTGTGAAATAACAAAAAAAAAGAGAAAAGTGATGTGGAATAAAAAAAATGAAAAGAATGTCAAAAGATGGTGCACTAAAATATCAAGTAAAAGCTCAATTGCAGTTAAAAAGTGCATGATGAAAAAAAAACTAAGGTGTGGATAGACCCTAAAATGTCTACATCTATCGACCCCCTACCTAAGCCTTACATTACAACCATGTAAATTCCTTATTGATCTTGAGCTAAATGCATATTTATATTAGTGGAAAGGGATGTGAAAAATTGGCTTATGAGACTTGTTCTTAGATTGAATTGATTAACATGCTCATATAGGTTGATTTTATGAGTGCATTGGATGATATCATGTGCAGCACACACACACGAATCAATTTTTCAAAAACCTTGCATATCCTTATATTGATAGAACGTTGATTGATGAATATGTGAACCTCTTTATCATAGACTTGTATGACTTTTGAGAGGGATAGTTGTCGTGAAATATGCATGTACTAATAGAAGTATATTTATGAATCTACTACCCAAGTTAGTTTATTTAGTTACACTTAGCTTTACTTAAGGACAAACAAAGATTTAAGTTTAGAGGTGTGATGACTTTATGAATATAGAGTCATTAGCGCACTTTTTTACTTAATATTTACTTGTTTTATTTAATAAATAGTATTTTCATGGCTAAAAAATTAAAGTATAAAAATTTTAGAGAAAAAGGGTGAAAATACAATTTTTTGAATTTTTTGGGATTCTTTTGAAAATTTTATGAATTTTTAACGCAAGACTAATCAAAAGCTGCCACATGACATGCCACGCAAGTAGAAGAGTTGATTGGGCAAGCCACGTGGATGCCACGCAAATAGAGAGAGTGAATCATGTCGCGCCACGTGTGAGGAGGAAAAAACACGCGCCACGTGTCAGCACAACACTCAATCTGATTTCCGAAATCGATCAACACGCCATGACATGTGTCACCATGCCATTGCTCCGAGCATTCCACCGGTGTACCACGCCATCCATTCCCATGAATCACATCACTTCAAGTGTTGCTGACTTGGTGAGGGTTGGATCTAATCGATCTCCCCTGCCACGCATCTCTCCCTGATTCGCCCAATGAATTTTTGATGCCACGTGTTGCACTGTGATTGGCTGAAAATGTCAATTTTGCTTGTTTTGATCGTAGCCCTTGATTTGAAGCTGATCGAATGATCCAGATCACACCTAAGCTTTATTTAAGTCCTAATCACTCCATAAACCCTAATGAGCTTCCATTAGCATAATTTTGATCAGTTTTTAGAGCTAAAAAGAGAGAAAAATATAGAAAAATTGAAAAAATGACATAATTTTGGTAAAGATTCAAGGGAAATTTAATTCTACAATTCAAGAGAAAATTAATTCTACAATTCAAGAGATTGGTTGTATTTCTTTTTCTACTCTTTTCTTTATTAATTTTATGTCTTTTTTTTATGAAAAATATGAGCTTTATGAACACAATTATGTGTAATTAATTTATTAATCTAAGGATCTTATGAACCCAATTTTCACCATGTGATGATCTAATATTTTTTCCTAATTATAATATTAATTTAATTATATTATTTAATTTGATTTTTATGCTATTAATTGTTTGACCAACAATTTATCCATAGAGACAATTAAATAGATTTGAGAAAATTATTTAATTGTTTGTCTTGATTAAATAACATACATAGTTTTTAGGTAGAGATGTATGATTCTTATGTATGTGATCCATAATTGATGAACTTAATGAGTAGTATGCAATTTAATTGGCATGAGAGCGTGTTTAAATTAATTACTATATGGTGTGTAGTTTACTTGAGAGAGGAATACATGCTAGGTTAGATTAAATTGATCATGTAATTAATTGATATTATATTGAGAGATTTTAGTGATTCAGATGTTTAGAAAATTGAGGGATTAAGTATTCCTAGATATTTTCTCATATATTTTTTTAGTCACAAAATCTAATTTAATTAATTATTGCTATTTACTTTTAGTTATTTTAATTTTTCTTTCTTAAGATATAAAAACACCAAAAAATTTGATTTTTATTATTTTTAGTTTTAAAAATTAGTTTCTAAAAAACTAATCTCTGTGGGAACGATCTTTACTTATCATTATATTACTTGTTACGATACATATACTTGTGTATTCATTGCACACATAATTTGTGTGGCGATCAGGGGACTAGTTCTAATAGCTCACAATGTCCTAGGCGGGTGCTCAACCCATCTTTCTTTTGCATCCTCCAACTTTTTTCGTTAGTAGGTTGATTATTAATTTGTTGGAAGATTATTCCTGACCATTGGCTTGGCGATAATGTGACATTGAGTGACACATATTGATGTTGTATTTGATGGCGAACTCCTTGATGTCACAACCTATAAATTTCCTTCTGTTATCAATAACGAGCTCTTTGGATAGACTGAATAGACTAATTATAGATTTCCAGATAAATCAAATCACCTCCACTTCTCGTATTCTTTCAAAAGGTTTCACTTTAATCCATTTGGAAAAGTAAGTAGTGGCTATTAGAAAAAACTTGTTTTGACCCTTTGCTTGAGGTATAGGTCCTACTATGTCAACCCCTACTTGTAAAAGGGCCAATGACTTACCATCCCTAACATGGTGTTTGGAGGCATGTGTGATAATGGGGCAATTATTTAGCACTTATTGCACTCTTGATTGTATTTTGTACAATGTATTGTGGGACATTAGTAGCTCTGCCTCATAATTCATTGGGATAGCCTCATCCCATTTGAATGAGAGTTGTATTCCCTTTCATGTGCTTCAAATATTATTCTTTCAGATCCTTCTTTGGCTATGCATAAGAGCCCAGGTCCAAGTATGGTTCTTTTATACAACTTACCATTTTCAATCATGTATCATCCCACCTTGGCCTTGATTTCCTTTGATTGTTTTCTATCCTCAGGTAGGTCTCCCCTTTCCAAGAAGTTAAAGATAGGGGTGAACCATGGGTTGGTAAAAGCATCTACATACTCGACTATTCCTTCGATCTTCTCTAAACTTGCCTTTATTAGGATTATTATTGACACCACCTGATTCTAGTTGGTTTCTCGGATGGATGCTAGTGTGGCCAAATCATTGATATGATGATTCTCATTTTTGGCTATTTGTTTGATCTCAAAGTGAGAAAACTTATAGCACTTATGTTTTAGCCTATTTAGGTATTTTCTCATCTTACCATCTTTTGCTTCGAACATCACCAAGTACTGGTTGACTACTAGTCGAGAGTCATTATGTAGGGTGATTTTGTCCACCCCGAGTTTCTTTGACATCATGGCCCCAAATATAGCTACCTCATACTTTGTGACATTATTGGTTTCATAGAAATCTAACCTGATAACGTACTTGAAACAATATTTTTCATGATCAATTATGACTACCCCTAACCCAACGCCATTGAGGTTGTGTGCACCATTAACAAATACCTACCAAGCTGGTATCTCTTTTTGATCCATAGCATACACACTTCCTCTCGCGTCTCATCACGGATAACCTCTAGTGTCTCACTGAACTCTGCCATAAAATCATCCACTGCTTGACCTTTGATGGTTATTCTAGCCATGTACTTAATTTCATACTCTGTCAGATCTATGGCAATTTGTACCAACCTTTCTAAATCTTCTGGCCTCGTCAAAACACTTCCACGTTCTAATTTTTAGGGTGAAGGCTAACTTGTCAATCATTGGGTATCTTTTTTAGGTGTCTCTTAGGATTTGGCTTATGTAATAGATGGGGTGTTAGACCTTGTCCCTTTCGGCTAGGAGTACGACGCTACAAGTATGGAGGTCATGACCAAGTATAAATAGAGTGTCTTTGTTGGAAGAGAGATGATAAGGATTGAAGGTTTGCTAAGGTTTTGCTTGATTTTTTCAAAAGCTCTTTCATAATCTTTGTCTCAGAAAATTGATATGCTTTTCCGTAGCATTTTGAAGAATGGTAAGCACTTGTATGTACATTTAGAGATGAACCTATTTAGTGCCACTATCCTTCCGTTCAATTGTTAGATACCTTTCAGATTGATAGGAGACCACATACTCACCAAGGCCTATATCTTGTCTGAGTTAGCCTCAAGTACTTGGGAAAATATATGAGGTAACATAAGACCATTTTAGAGGTAACATCAAAGACACACTTCTTGGGGTTGAGCCTTATACCATACCTTTGGATCATAACAAATATCTCCTCCAAGTCTTTGACATGGTTTATTGACAAGGCATTAATATATGATGCCTATATTTTTTAACCCAAATGGCATTATGGTATAGTATAAGGTCCCTTCCTCGGTGATAAAAGATGTTTTTTCCTCATCTTTTAGATGCATTCTGATTTGATGGTAATGATGAAAAAAATTGATATTGGGTTAGAAATACTGGTTTCGCAAATATTTTGGTTTTATATTTGTAAAACTCTCGTAAGTACACGAATCATTTTATAGAAAATGATAAGTATACTCTCAAGGACGATCTAAGGAAGAAATCTATGTGGTTTTTAATTTATTATTTAAACTTTTAAAAATTAAATTAAATCTTAAATATCCTGTCATAATATTTTGATTTTTTTTGTTTCCTAATCTAATAACATAAAATAATAAACATAGATATGTATTCAATAAACAATTATGCAAATTTTTAACATTCATAAGAGTAGAGAATTTATGGATATAATAATTAAGTTAATTATGTTTGTGCATATTATTTAGGTTATTAAAGATATAAATTGATATTTATTAATTCTTTTTTTATATAAATACCACATTTGGTAGGGTTAGATATTTTCTTTTTTAATTAAACAAATCAATTAATACCTATGCGTGGGGTTGATAATTAATTTGGCTAATTAAATTAATTTCTTTTTTCTAAGAGATTAAAAATGAATCATTTAAATGTCACATTTGGTAGTGTTAGACATTTTAAATTTTATTTAAAATATCCAAATTAAACATAAAAATTTAATTATCTGAGTACTAACTTTTAAGTTTTAAAACCATTATTGAAAATATGTTGTCAATACATTTTTGAATAATAGTTCTTATAAAAACTTTTGAAATATAGCTTTATTCTAACTACTAAGCGATTGTACCAACAAATAAAAAAGAATTACTCTAAATTGGATCGGATAATTAAACCTAAAAATCTAATTTTTAGATTTAAGTTTGTAATGAAAAATAATATATTTCTCTTTAACATCCTTAATATAAAATCTTGAAAAAAAACAAAATCCATTTATTTTATAGATATGTTTTACCTATTTAATATTTCACAAGCATAACAACGTTATTATTATATTATATTTACAAATAGCTAGTCATGTTTAATTTAACCATAGACAAATTAAATATAACATATAAGAATAAAACCTAAAAATAACTGGAAAGAATTCATTTTAAAATTATATCTCAAAAGAATCGTTACAAAACTTTGATGCTAATTATGTTTCTAAAAAACCTCCATACGGATTTGCATTTTCGTTTATTGAATCAAAAACTAGAAATTTACAAGAGTATAACTATTTCTTCTCAAAAAGAGAAGAATTTTAAATCTAAAAAAAATGAGAAAGCTTTTTAGAGAGAGATTTTCATGGATCTTGAGGGTTCTTGAAGGGATGATTTTTACAATGGGGGAAAGAGTCTTTTTATAGGCAAGGAAACGGCTAAAAAAGTGAAAAAATATTTTGAAAATGGGTATTGGAAGCGTTTCGAATAGGCTAGCACGTGTGTGGGCAGAGATGCGCTCAGTTAGCGTTGGTAGATGGGTGCATACAAGGGCATGGATCATCGACTGGCATGTGCGCGGGAAAGGCTAGCTATGCGTGTGGGGGTTGGCAAATTAGGGCATTTTTGACTTTTTTGACCATTTTGAATCATTTTGTCCAATTTTTCCATTTGTTTTTCAACATATTTGTGTTGTATTTCTTCCAGTATTTTTCTTCGAGTCTCTAAATTATTTTTGTTTAAAAATATTTAAAAAATAATAAAAATACCCGTAATTTTGGAAAAACAAATTTATATAAAAATATGATAAAATCATAAAAATATAAATCTATTTAATTAATTAAAATACATTAAATCATGGTAATTTATTACTTTTTAAACACTTATCATAACCCCCAACCATCTTCTTTCTAGTCTCTTAGTAAGAGAAGCGATAAAAATTAAAATAAAACTAAAACTTATATTATCCTAAATCACTTCTATGGATTGACATGGTTGCATTTAGCATATGCAACAAGCCTTTAAACCCCTAGGTTGCCTTAGTTGATGAGTTTGAGTCTCGTAAGGATTTTCAGTAATGATACCCATAAACATTGAACTAAATATAAAAATAAAAAAAATAACAAATCAAAAACTAAAATTATAAAAAAATAAAAAAATCAAAACTAAATAAAATAAAAAATTAACTTAAAATAAAATAAAACTAGAAAACAAAACAAAAAAATGTCCTATGCTTTTTAATATTCTTTAAGATCATAATTAAAGTCAAAGCATAAATTATTTTCAACTTCTTAAATAGTCATAGTTTATAATAATAATTAGTTGAAAATCATTTTCATACTTCATTTCAAAAATATTTCAATTTAAATTTACCTAATTTCAATGTCAAAAATTCGAATTCACTTCGACTCTATCCTTACAAGTTAATACTCTCAAAACAATGCATTTTATGGGTTCAAGTATTCATACTAAAGCATATGCAAATAAAGTTTATGTTTAGAAATAAAATAATACGTTCGCATACTTATAAAAGAAGAAAGACTCAAAAATAGTGCATAACTTCGATCTTATGAAAGGAATCGAATGTTTAGGATTTCGTAAAGAAATCAAAAAATTATTTTCATGCCTCAATCAAAATCATTAAACAAAAATTTCAAGATATATGCCTTATAGAATGAAGAAAGTGCAATGAATTTTTAGGAATTTACTTCCTATAACTTTCTTTTATAATTAGCCTTTTCTCACAACTTTGTAGGCTATATGAGTCATAGTATGTAGATTATACTATTCATTTCTTTCTCACTCTCCCACTCTCTCTCTCTTAATATATATATATTTTTAAAGAGAGGACCCAATTATATTTTGTACATTTTTTTGTATGATAAGATGAATGGCTAAATTTTGGCTTTTTACTATTTGTAATGGTTTAGGTAACCCATATGTATTTCTTTTTTTTGTTGTTGGTATAAGTCATGCATGAAGAACAAAAGGGCATATACTATTAATTTTTACTTAAGTCATTCAATCTAAGTAGTAAAAACAACATATGACACTTTACTAGATGTGGAAATCCAAACATTTAGTGCTAACATTTATAGAGATCATCTAAAAAGTTGAAGAAATAAAAAATGTTTTTGGAGTAAAGAAAAAAAAATATTTCACTCAGAATAAATGAAATTTTCTCATTTTTTTTTCTCAAAATATTTGTGATGTATATTGTCTTCAATTTTTTCTTCGAGTCTTTAAATTATTTTTGAATGAAAATATCTAAAAAACAATAAAAATATCCATGATTTTGAAAAGATCAATTTATATAAAAATATGATAAAATCATACAAATATAAATCTATTCAATCAATTAAAATACATTAAATCATAATAATTTTAGTGATTTTTAAACACTCATTAGGTAACTAGAGTAAGCATATAAAAAACTCATTAATCAAAAACCAATGGTGGCGTTAACTAGTTGATCAATACTAGGGAGGGGGAACCAATCTTTTGGGCATGCCTTATGCAAGTCAATAAAGGATACACACATACGGGGTGATCCGTATGCCTTATTCACCAATACAACATTTGATAACCAAGTAAGGTAGTTGACTTCCCTTATAATCTTTGTCTCCCTGAGAGTATTGACTTGGCTTTTAATCACCTCATTTTTGTCCTTGGGAAACTTCCTCTTTCTTTTTTGGATAGTTCTAGCCATTGGATCAACATTTAATTATTGGGTTATAACTCTTGGGTTAATCCTAGGCCTTTCTGAAAGGGTCCATGTGAAAACATCGGAGTTTTCTAAAAGGAATTGAGTCAATTTCTCCTCCATCTTTATTGTCATGTCCGCACCTAGTTTTAAAGGGAGATTCTCCTCCTTATCTCTCATTGATAGGTCTCGTACTTTATCTGTGTTGATAGATCATGCTAGAATTTTACCCCTTGGCCTCTTCCAAAGAGACCCTACTATGATTGCTACTTGGGAGCGACTCCTTTCATGGTGACATTGTAAGAACTCTTGGCCTTTTCTTGGTCTCCCTGTATCTCCTTTGTGCCTCTCTCAGGCATAAATTTGATCACCTGGTGGAAGATGGATGGGATTGCCTTCATTTTGTGTATCTATGGCCTACGCAAAATGGATTTGTAATGAACTAGGACATCAATTACCACAAAATTTGTCATCACTATTTTCTCTTTGGCCATGATAGGTAGTACCATGATCTCGACTATGTAAGTGATGATACTATTGAATCCTACCATGGATAGCTCTCTCCTTATAATATCAATCTCCTTCACACTTAGGGCTTTTGCTATGGACAGAGTGATCACTAAGGGGTCTTCGTGATAAGACAAGGTCTCATCCTTCTTAATGAAGATGATTTCCACAAGGACCTCACCTTTTCTAATGTGTATATGTACGGGGCATTTCACAGGTCTATGACATATCTCTTGTGCGAGTTACTAGAGGTCTTGTTGATCCTTGGGCCTTACTGTATGTTATGGATAGTTCTAATAATGGACTCGTTGTAGGGGTTTCTCCCATTATTTGAGGGAGCTGGTGGTCTTGGTGCTTTACATCTAACTTAATGATCTCTTCCTCCACTATTTCTTTCCATAAGATCCTTTAAATATCCTCTGGTCAATAGCTCTCCCATTTCCTTTTTGAGGTGTCCACAATCTCTTGTCTCATGACCCATATTTTGTGAAAAGCACACCATTTAGATGTGTCTCTAAGGGGAGACTTCATTTTCAAGGACCACCTAACCTTTGGCTTCTCCTCCATCCTTAACACTTCCCAAGCCAGATCCATTCTTAAAGGTGGGCCTCTAAAAGGAGACAACAACCTCCCCCATGTTCCCTTATTCCCAAACCATTGGTTGGTTTTCCTGTTGTTTGGTATAAAGCACTTGTTTTTTTTATTTAGTTAGCCTGATTTGTATTGTCAAGACTTACGCTTCTTTTTTTCCTTTTCAACTCCAATCTCCATAGTGGCCTGGCCACCTGACTAGGCTTATCTCTCTTTCAAGATTGAAAAAATTTCTTGCCTCCCCATATGCCTCTTCCAACGTTTGAGGGACTATCGTTGTTAGCTCTATAAATAAACCAAATTTTTTTAGGAGATCTCACCTGAAGGCTTCTATAGGAATAAAGCTAGGGCAATAAGAGATTTCTAACTTTTTTCCCTGAATCATTTCATATATGCTTCAATCGACTCATCTCTTTCCTGAATGATAGAGAATAGGTGGTAGGATTCTTTCCTCAGTGGCTTGTTGTAGGTATAATTGGTGGCAAACAACCTTGCAAAGTATGAGAATGAGGTTATGATGTGGGGTGCTAAGTTACTAAACCATTTCTGGGCACCATTATAGAGAATAACAGCGAATAGTTTACACATCATGGCATCTATTTTTCCCTACATAAGGCTCACAAGGGCCATGACTATCTTGTAGTGTTGCACATGAGTCAAAGGGTCTTTAGTTCCTTAATATTAAGACACTTAGGAGCATTGAACTTGGCCAATATCTCATTATTCTCTATTTCATCAAAAAATGGTGAGACATATAATTACTCATAGTCCCTATCTACATCATAGGGGGTTTTACCCTTCATTTGTCTTTCATTGGTCATTCTTAAGGAATGGTCTTGCTTTCTGTTGGCTTCTTCCAAAGCCTAGAAACATCTCTCTTGGTTTTTTCTTTCTAGTAACCATTGCTTGTTACTAAGTCCTACTCAACTGAAAAGGGGATCAACCCTAGTGTCATAATCTCCTTAGTTAAGCTCGAGCTCTCTTATTAACTTGAGAATTTGCGAAGCCAAATTTTGAAGAGGGTTAGTCTCTTAACTGAATTTATCATAGATTGGTAAGGCGTTATCAATTATTGTCGTTGATTATTCGTTTACTTGTCTCAATCATCCTTTAGAGTGTGTTCCTACCATGATGATTGTGATTCTAGGTATGGGTGTCCACGATCTAGTTAGGTCCAATTTAATTCAACTAGACCAGATCGTTTATATTACTCGAACCAGATCGGACCAGACCATTTGGTTATTAAAAATATTGAACCAAACAGTTTGGTTCAGTTTGGTTAACGATTTTCAACGATTTAGTCCGGTTAATAATACATAAATATGATACACCAAATGATATACCTATGATTAAAATATGAAAAATTTAATCAACAATTTGTGAGAAGTAATATGGGAAATTTAATATATTATTAAAACTGGTCCAATCTAGCTTGGTTGGTTTAAAAATATATAATCGGACCAGACCATTTAAAAAATGGTTTTAATTAATAAAATAGGACCAAACCATTTGATTTATAAATTTTTTTGGCTCAGTCTGGTTTTCCAATTTAATTCGATTCAGTTCGATTTTTAGATAGCCCTAATTCTAGGGATGTGTAGAACATATGTTAAGTTTCTTAAGTCTCTCTCAGAATTAGGGGTGAATCTTTGAACATATGTCGTCAGAAGCCAAAGTTCGACCTTAGAATTTGAGCCCTATAATGGGTGCCAAAAATTTGAGATTAGTCAGATTTATAGTGAGAGAAACTAGAGAGAAGTTAGAACAATTGATGAAATGTGTAGAACATATGTTAAGTTTCTTAAGTCTCTCTCAGAATTCGGGGTGAATCTTTGAACGTATGTCGTCAGAAGCCAAAGTTTGACTTTAGAATCTGAGCCCTATAATGGGTGCCAAAAATTTGAGATTAGTCAGATTTATAGAGAGAGAAACTAGAAAGAAGTTAGAACAATTGATGAAATGTGTAGATCCCTTAGGGATTCTATATAAATATATATAGTTTTATATGTACATGTGTCGATTACATAGAGTATACACATATAAGTGTGTAAGGAAGGGCATAAAATTAAAAGCAAGCATATTTATAAACCGAGGTCGACCACCCTATAGCCCGGACTAGTGGTCAACCCTATAGATACTAAAGTTTCCTTAGATGAGTCTCTCCTACGAGTGTGTTATGAGCGCGGGCATAGGAAGGTTTTTTGGAATGACTTGTCTTATGGCTTAAGCTATCTGATAGACTCGGGCTGTCAAGTGGGTCGGGCTACAAGTCGATCCATATATCTAAATAGGTACCATACTCCATAAGATAATGTACATGTATACTCCCCACATATAAAATCATTCTCATGATTCATGTATAAAACTCTCAGATGTAATTATTTTCAATGTTCATTTTATATCAACATTTGATACTCGTTTATTCATACAATTGTTTTTCAATATATTCATAATAAAACATTTATGTCAAGTATCCCATATTAAATAATATTTATAACATTATAACATTATAACATTATAACATTATAACATTAATTATAAAATAATGACATCTAATTTTTTTTTTAACTTTTTATCCAAAATATATGATGCATGACAATTAGTTTGTAAAAACTATGAATGAATTTAAAAGGTTAGAGTATGAACCCTTACCTCAAATCCTTGACTCAAAAACTCAAATATTTATCCCCAAAATGCCCAAACAACTTAGTGAGAAATTTTTAGAGAGAGGGAGAAAATAGGGAGGAAAATGTGTTTAAAAAGAGGAAGTTTCAATCTTTTTTTATAATCAACCAAGGAGCTTTCCAGGGAGCTCACCAAATATGGTAGCAAGGTGGTAATGAGGTGGTGGTGATAAGATAGTGAAGGTTGCACTTAAATTTTCTCGTTCGATTCGATTGTTTGTACGAAACTTTTCCATTACATCCCTACATTGTAAAACATTATTTAGAATTTAAATTTTGGTACTATAATTATTTATAATAAAATTATGGGATTTTAAATTCTTATTCCCTTAAAGAAAATTTCATCCTCAAAATTTATAATTCTTCAAACAAGTAAGGATACTTTGAACAAACTTCTTACTCTAACTTCCAAGTTGCGTATTCAATACCGTGATGTCTCTATTGAACTTTTACTAATGGTATTGCTCTTCTCCTTAAATTCCTAATTTGAAAATTGATTATCGTCATTGATTCTTCTTCATATGATGTGTTTTCTTATAAAGATAGTTTTGTCTAATCTAGGATATCATTTTGATTCCGTTGACATTTTCGTAAGGTATATATATGAAAAAAAATCATGAACTTGTGATATTTCTTGGGGTAACTCCAACTTATCGTTACATAACTAATTCTCTTGAAAATTTTGAATGATTTGATATAGCGTGGTGCTAACTTTTCTTTTGTTCCAAAAAGAGTTACTAACTTCTGAGGTTGAACCTTGAGAAAAACAGTCTTCTACTTTGAAGTTTAGTGGTTATCGCCTATGATTAGCATAACTCCTATACCAACTTTGAGCTATTCAAAATTTGTCTTATAGAATGTGGATCTTTTCATTTGTTTCTTCAATAAGATTAGTTCTCATTATACTAAAATCTTTGTATTTTGCCCAACACAATGGAGATCTACATGATCATCCATACAAGGCTTTGTAAAGAGCCATTCCAATTTGGTATGATAACTATTATTGTTGGCGAACTCAACCAATGGTAGGTACTTGCTCCAATTTCCCTTGAATTCCATAACATAGGCTTTTAACATGTCTTCTAACATTTCAATAACCCTTTCAAATTGTCCATCTATTTCAGGATGATAAGCTATGCTAGGTAGTAACTCTATACCTAAAGCTTCTTATATGCATTTCCATAACCATATGATAAGCTTTGGATCTCGATTTGACACGATTACTTGAAGCGTTCATAGAGTATCGAATTTTGACTGGAATGTAATAGGTAGGCTTTGTAAGATGATTGAAAATTACCTATATGGAATCATGACCTTGAGAAGTTCATGGTGAACCTTGTACAAAATCCATGGTTATGTCATCCTATTTCCATTCTAGTACTGGGAATGGCTTAAGTATCCTTGCAGGTTTCTTATGTTCTATCTTCACTTGTGGACATATCATGCAATTTGTCACAAACTGAGTGATGTCTTTCTTTATTTCTTTCCACTAATATGTCCTTTTCAAATCATCATACATTTTTGTGCTCCCAGGATGTAATTTTTACCTGTGTGCTTCTCCCATATATTTTCTCTCAAATAATCATTGATAGGTACCATAATCTTTCTATGGAAATGAAACATTCCTTTATTATAAGTCCATCTTTTTATCGTCTCTCTTTCATTCATCCTACACCATACTTCATAAATTTCAGGATCATTTGATTGGGTTGCCTTGACATACTCCAATAAGGTAGTACTAGTTAGGAGGTTGTATAAAAAGAGTCTTTTGTCATCATACAAATTGAGCTCGTAACCTTCCAAAATTTAAGTGTTTTGCTAGGGATCCAATATCATTTGCGCAACAAAGCCTAATTTATGACTTAAAGCATCCACCATAGTGTTAGCCTTGCCAAGATGATATTGCAAAGTGAAATCATAATCTTGAAGATACCTACCCATATTCTTTGTTTCAAATTGAGATGCTTTTGAGTGAAAGAATATTTGATACACTTATGGTCTGAGAAGATTTAAAATTTGGCACCATAAAGGTAGCATATCTATATCTTCAGGGGGAAGACCACAACTGCTAGTTCTAAGTCATAAATTGGGTAGTTTTTCTTGTGAACCTTGAGTTGTCATGATCCATAGGAAACTACTCGATCATTTTTAATTAAGAAGCACCCAAGGCCTTGTAGTGAAGCATTTGTGGAAACCACATAGGTTCTGTACTATCTAGCATGGTGAGGATTGGTGCAGTCATAAGTCGTGTTTACAATTATTATAATGCCTTTTCACAAGCTTCATCCTACAAGAATTTGACTCCTTTTTAAGAGTGCCTTGAAAATGGTGCAATAATATTTTTGAAGTCTTACATAAAATATTGATAGTATCTAGCTAGTCCAATGGAACTTTGTACTTTAGTCACATTTGTTGGTTGACTCCAATTTAACACAACTTCAATCTTGGAAGAATCCATAACAATTCCTCTTCCTGATAACATGGCCAAGGAATTTTAACTTTAGGAAGCCAAAAGCCATACTTCTCAAAATTTGCATACAATTAGTGTTCCTTTAGAGTTTGTAAGGTAGTCCTAAAATGTTGTTCATGCTCTTCATTGGTCCTTGAATAAATAATATGTCATCAATAAATACAATGATAAATTGATCTAAGTAAGTAAAATACCAGTTCATTAAATCCATAAAAGTAGGAGCATTTATTAGTCCAAATAATATGACATGAAATTCAAAATGCCCATACTATGTACATAAATCAATTTTAGGTATATCTGATTCTTTGACCATCAGTTGGTGATAACATGATCTAAGGTCAATCTTTGAGAAGAAACTTACTCCTTTGAGTTGGTTGAATAATTCATTAATCTGAGGTAATGGATACTTGTTCTTTATGGTTACCATGTTCCATTAACGATAATCAATGTAGAGTCTGAAACTTCCATCTAGTGATGGGCACGAGTTCAGGCGGGGATGGTTTTTGATATAACCGTCCCCGAACCAAATTATAAAACCTATACCCGAAACCACCCAAAAACTATTATGGTTCGGGGATGCTTTTTTACCCGTGGGTAACGATTCGAGTGGTTATGAAGAAAAAAACCGAAAATAACCCCAAAAATATATATAATTAATTTTCGATTTATAATTTAATTTATTAAATATATAAATTAATTAATTTTGGGTACGGACGGGTATGGTTTTTAGTATAACCGTAACCGAATAGTACCCGTTGTTTCATGTTCGGTTTTTACCTGAAACCATCCCCGTCTCTAAAATTTACCAGTTAAAAACTGAACCGCTGGTTCGGATAACTGAACTTGCGGTTTTTTTGCCCATCCCTACTTCCATCCTTCTTCTTGACAAAAAGAAAATGTGCTTCCTAAGGTGATGAATTCGATTGAATTAATACCTTTGCCAATAGCTCATCTAACTGATCCTTCAGTTCTTTTTTTACAGGGGTCATACGTTAAGAAGTGATGGATATTGGTGCAATTTTGGGATACAATTTGATCACAAATTTGATCTCTCAAGTTAGAAGGAGTCTAGGTAATTCTTCTAAAAGCACATCCTAATATTCGTTTACTACTAGTATCCCCGCTAAGCTTCTACCATTGTATGTGTCTACTTCTAGAGAATTTAGGAGAGCTGCTTTCCTGGTTCTACCTTCCATCTAAGCAGCGCCTAAGGTAAGTGTTGGAAAGGCTTACTTCTTTTTTCCATAAAATTATACTCATATGTCTTTGAGAGTTTGTACCTTCTTCTCTAGGAAATTTATAATGGCTTGATACTTGGTTAGCTAGTTCATTCCTAAAATTACATTGAAATAACTCATATTGAGTCTAACAATATCAGCTAGAAAATCGATGACCTTTGAAGTAGAATTTTTTTTACAAATATACGAGTTATTCAAAGAGGCTTCAAGAGGAGTCTTCAAAGTATGAGAGGTTTCATTCTCTTCATAATCAAGTTTTAATATTTGAGCACATGTTAAAGAAATGAATGAATGGGTGGAACCAATATAAAAAAGAACTTGTACGTAAGAATGATATTACAAAATTGTAACTTCTACAATTTTGGGTCTTTCTTGTCTGCCATCTATTGTAAAGGCTTGATTTGAGTACCTTTTTATTGAGTGGAAACACCGTTATCTTTGTCCTTTCTATGGGTAGATGGTTGACGTTGAAAAGCTAGTGCCATATTAGAAGGTAGTTGGAAATATTACCTAGGAGGTTGGTAAGATCTTGAGAACTATTCTTGGATTGATTATCTCGATTGTTGAAAATTCTGTAGAGTTGTCGACTAGTTTGTTGACTTGACCCTTGAGAATTCCTTCATGGTATTTAAAGCTCCAAAACTAAAACTTAACTACGATCCTCCTCTATATTGTATAGTGGTGAGGTGGGGACAATTTTACTTGAGGTGTCCAAATTGGTTGTAGTTGTGATAGGTATAAGAGTGATATCGAGGACTTCCAGACAAATTACTATCTGACGATCTGCTACATTATCTCTTTTGCCAAAATTTATTTTGCTCCTTTCCTTTATCCATGGTCTTTTGAGATGATGTAGTTGCCTTTAACTGTTCTGTATTGACTTGTTCAATTCTATAAGTTATGAAAATCATTGTAGTATCTTTTTGCATGCCTTGATAGATCAATTGTACGCGTATATCATATTGTAAGCCCATTAAAAACTTTACAACCTGGTGGATCCATGGCTATTTGTCTATTAGGAGCTGAAGTTGAACGTCTTCTCTCTCGGTTTAGACGCCTATATGTTCTATCAATCTCCGGATCAAATGGAAGAAGGTTAAGGCTTCTTGTACGTCTCATACAAAAATCCTACAACCAGAAAATCAACTAACACAAAACAACACAAAGTTACTTTTTTTTTTTTGATAAATAAAATAAAACAGCAAAATAAACAAAATTAAAAATGAAAGAAAGATAAAGCAAATTAACTTCAAATTAAAACTAAGATTAGGTAGTATCGATATTAATAAAATCAAACCATTCCCCGGCAACGGCGCCAAAAACTTGATGCTTATTTTCGCAAGTGTACGAATCGTTCAAGTAATAAAGTGTACAAAAGTACGGATATCGAACCCACAAGGAATGGCGTTACTAAGTACCGAAATTGACTAACCCTAATTTTATTTGAAAAGTGAATTGTTGAAATTGTTTAAAAAGAAAATTAACATAAAACTAAACGCAAATAACAAAATTAAATGTTGTTCACTAATGATTAAAAACGCTAAGGCATTTGATTTCGCTAAATCAATTCAATCCGATTTCAAGTCATGTTATATGAGAATCAAAGCTAAAAGTGATGGTTGAAAAACCCAAACTTATCTAATACTCTTTCTCAAGTTATATTAGAATTACTTATCTATGAAAACCAACTATATTTCTATGAAGATTTAATCACAAATAAGCACATTACGATTTATGGAATTTCTGGAATAACCACATACATCATGCATTAGGTGTCAAACTCGCATTCCACATACGGTATTTATCACAAGAAGCATTCATTACACATCTCCTCTCGGTCTCAATATAATGCAACAAATCATCTAAATCTTGATCAGAAATTTAAAAGCATTAAGCATGGAAATAAATACTCGACTTGAAAACAATGAATTCATATAACCATAACAAAAGAAATCAGATTTCCTTGATTTAACTACATCACAGCCTTAGCAAAAACGAATTAGTTCATAACGGAAATAAGAACAACCATTATTTCAATTGAATCCATTAAAAAGGGATATTCTTTTTCTTTTTATTTGTACTCAATTCCGGTCATTGAAATTTGTCCCAAACTTCTCCAAAATTATGATTTTTACCTGAAATTGCACTTCAAACACGAAATACCCGTGAAATGACATTTGTGGATTAAATAATCAAATAAACGCAATTTTCACACAAATATCAACCTTTAAATCATAAAAAAAATGCAATATGTTGACTCTTATCACAACCTTGTTAGAGTTTCTTGTTATCATATTTTCTGTAAATCTTAATAGTTGATTGAAATGATTCTCGTATTGTGCAAAGATTATGCCATCTTGCTCAAGATTCATAAATCCGACCACCTTGTTAGCTTTTGTAGTTTTGTTGAAGAATCTTTCATGAAACAACTCCTCGAATTCTTCCTATGTGATAGTCTCTACATCTCTTCCTCTACTGACAGAGTCCCACCCGTAGTCAACTTTTCTAGTTAGTTTGTATGCAGCTAAACCAACTCTAAAATATGTTGGAATGTTTAGAGCATACTTCTTCTTCTTAATTTTTTGAACCCATTCTTCCGCGATATCGAGGTTGGGACTACCATCATAGAGAGATGGCTTCATTTTTCTCAAATTCTTTAAAGTAATATGCCCTACTCTTTTCTCAGGTTCTCCATCCCAAGTAATCAATCTTTGCAGTGCATGCAATAAATCGTGATTTTCATCTACGTCCTATGCATGGTGCTTTTTAGCTTCCCTTGTGAGTGTGTTATTCACCTTTCTTTTTAGAGGTATGCAGAGAAAAAAATAGTATAGAAATATTTTTAAGATTATGAATGAATATTACTCATGCTCCAAAAAATGGGTACGTAAAATTGGAAGGGGTCAACCTTTTATAATATAATTAAAAGAAAACCAGGAGATTTAAAATTTAAAATTTCATTTTGATTGAGGATATCCTTTTTTAAAAACATAATTTACCAAAACTATTTCAAAATAATATATATATATATATATTAGAAAAAGAATCTCATTTACAACATGTCTAATTATTTTCTCCAAATATAAAATACAAGATGAAATACAAATTATAACCTAAAGTTTTTCTTCTTTTCCTCGTCTCCAAGTCATGCACGGCCTTGTCATACCCTAATATGGAGGTAAGGGACAACCAGAGTGAGCTAAATGTAGCTCAGGAAGAGTTTACTCTAATATATTTCCAACAAGTAGTTATATATAATGCATGTTGTTTATTAATAAAAAATTCATGAGTGGTAGTCATTATTAATATTCATCGTGGGGAGATTTTAGTCATAGATTTCAGGTATACCTGTACCTCATCACTTTCGAGGAAAACAAAGGAAAGTAAAATCCAAGTATCCCAATGCATGCACGTAACGATAAAATATGTTATGATATAAATTTAATGAATGAAATGTGATCTCATATGTATTGGTTATCCAAATACATGGATACATTCACAATCCAACTTCAAGATGCATGTGGATCCACCTTCAACCTCACACGTATGATCACAATACATAGGGCATATGTACTTATCAAATCACATCATATGAGTCATCGTCTATGAGTAGGTCAACTCCAAACACAATAAAAGGTCCAATTTTAAAATTACTAGATTTTGGATGAATCATGTTTTATGTTTTATTTCATTATTTTTGTTTATTTTATTTATTATTTTGTTTTTCGGTTAATCTTGTTGTAGGAATTGTCCAACTTTTTTTCCTATTGTTGGTATCATAACTTAATATTGTGAATTATTTGTATAGAAGATAAGACGTAGAAGGATAAGATAAACTTAGGAGAAGAGGAAAAAGATGAGCCATAAAAGGTGTTGGCTAATGAAAAATATAAAGCCAAATATGAGAAAGTCGCGTTTCCCTCCCCCGTCTCCAAAGAACATGATGCCTATATATACCCTAGGGCAACAAGTAATGAGTTTGGATTTAGGCCAGCCATCCAAACAATATTAATAAATTTAAATATTATTATTAATGAATAAAATTATGACAATAATAATTTTCATTATACTATGAATATTAAAAAAATATACAAATAATAGTAAAATAAAGTATCTGAAGAATGAAAACTACAAATTCAAATGAAGGTTTTCTTGTATTCTTTTACATAATTGATTACCCCTATTATAAAAACTTAATAAACCAGCCGTTTACTTTGACATTTAAAAAAAAAAAAACAATTTGCAAGATGCCTCACGGTATGGATTAGGAATGTGAAAGAAGCAAAGAGGATTACAATAATACAAGTGTCTATCTCTCTCCTTCATCTTCGCCAATCACCAATCACCAATTAGACAATAATTTAGAAAGAAAGAAAGAAAAAAGAAAATTTAATGACAAACAAGACCAGTTGAGTAATGGCGCCCATAAAATCATTTTTTTAGATACGTATTTATACGATATTTTTTTATAATTTCCCTCAATTTAAAGTATAAAATACCTATAATCTATCCATAAAAGAATATTGGATATAATGAAAGCACAAGCATCTTAATTTTTTATTTTTATAAAAATAAATAATTGATATTAATAAAAAAATTAATATTGTTCTTTTGTTAGAAAAAAAAGAAAAGAAAAGGAGATGTAACATTGGTAATGACTAATGCTCCTCAATTCCGGGCCTGACCAGATTACTTAAACAGAAACCAAAAGGTATAATTCTTTATCTACTCTATTTCTTTTTTTCTTTTTGTTTTTTTTAATGAAATAAAAAGGAAATTGGATAGATTCAGAAAACAAAAACAAAGAAAAGAGGGCATAAACAAACAATTATGGTATACTGGTATTGCTTCTAAAAAAAAACTTGGTATTGGTTTGGTGGTCTACGGAACTCACGAAGATGCCGTTTCTGGTTCATTGATTATCGTCTTATCTCGTCTCTATCGCAATTGCACTGTAGCTGATAAACAAACAAGTTAATTACCTAACCCTTTACTTCCCATGGGTAAGTTTATATTTGGATGCATTTCCATGTCCTTTTTGTTATTTTGCTTCGATCATCTGTGTCCGGTTTGACTGCCTTTTTAATAGGTTTTTCTTTACCCATTATGGTTGATCTGCTAATCTTTTATGTTAATGGCTCATTTGTTTCTTACCCAGATTATAACTTTTTCATTCCCCTTCCAAATTTTTGGGTTATGGGTCCATGATTTTGCTCCATCACTACATATGAGTTGATTGCTTTTTGTATCAACTTTCACTTCTATGGATCACAAAGAGCTTCTTCTCTGGATTCGGTGATTGATTTTTTTCTTCTTCTTTTCATATCAGTTGTTTTGGTCTAGGACTTAACTGAGATCACATCTGGGTCTATTACTGAATACAATACTTTATCACAAATTTGTCTTGTTTTCTCTGCAATGAAGCTGGGAATAGATTACATTACTTGCTGTGAGAACAATTTGCTAGTCCGATCAGGAAGGTAACCTAGAGATTGGAGATGGATTTTCAGAATAATTATCATGAATTTGGGAAATTGGAACAGATTATTTCCCAATTTCTCTTAAAGAGCTTGCATGTTATCTTAGACTCTAGAATTCCTTCTCTTCGCCCATCTGATCGTAGTGGTGAACTGTCATCGACATCTCGGGTGAGAAAGACTGACAAATGGTTCAACTTGGTACTTGGGGATCGTCCCGCAGTTTTAGAAAATCTTAACTTTTGGCACAGAAATATAATGGATCCTATGGTCATTGACATTATACTTGTCCATCAAGTGCCGAGTTCTTCATCCCCTGAGAAGTTCTGTGATCCTACAAAAATGGAAGCATCATTTGAGACTGTTATAGAGAGATGGGTTGTTCAGTATGAAGCTCCTCGGATTGTAGTTCCTCAAATTGGCGACAATTCTGCCTCTTACAAGAAAACTTATAAGAAGTCAATCATGCTTTTGCGTTCTCTTTATTCACAAATGAGGCTACTTCCAGCATATCGAATCTTTCGGCAGTTAAATGCTGCCAGTCAGGCTTATAATTTCGATATTATTTACAAGGTATCTTCATTTGGTGAGCCATTCTCCAGGGCAGAGGAGGGATTGATAGAAGAATATAGTTTTTCTCCTGTAGAGGCCCTTCCTGGCCGCCTTTGTGTATCAGTTACTTACCGTTCAACCTTATCTGATTTCAGCCTTGAGCCTTCAACTGCAATGCCAACTAAAATAATCACTGATTATGTTGGTAGCCCTAACACTAACCATCTAAAATCTATCCCTTGTTCTTCTGGCAAGGATTTTCGTGCTCTATCATTTAGGTCCAAAGGAGTCATACCTGCATCCCTTGCACCATTTGACCGCCCCCACAGCTGGACAAGTGGTTTCCAAGGAGCATATCCCTGTATGCCAACTCAACCCTTTACTGAATCCTCAACATCACAACGTCCATATCCTATGTCATGTGACTCTCCGTCACCTCTTGCAGATATATATGCTAATGGACGTCGAAACTACAGACCACTGACCAATCACAAGACTAACATTAATGATGAGTATCATCAGCTATCACCTCCATTTTCACCGTTGCTGTCCCCATCTCCCCCAACATACTTGTCAAATGGTAATACTAATTCAGCACAAACTCGTCCTGTAGCTATCCCGTTACCAACAACTGGAAGAAGTTCTAGAAACTTTTCTCCCAATCTTTCTGATCCTAGTAGAAATTTTCTCCCTCCTTTATCTCCAAGAAGCACAAGGAATGATTCTCTATCACAGGAATCTTCATCAGGAATCAGGTCTTTGAGGAAAATAGAGCTTTCAAGGCCCGGAGAAATGCATTCTGGAATAACTCAATATGGTGCTAGTCCAAAGGTTTGTAAGGCATTTCTGATTCAACTACTTGCTTAACACCCATATTGCTAAAGTTTAATGATGCCACCTTCTGTTTGCTGATTGGTAAAATTACTAATTCGTTTTGCAGCTCATAAAAGATAGTAAAGGGGATTCAGGGCGCTATTCAGGACTGTTATCTTCAAGTAGCTCACCTCGTGTTGGGTTTTCTAGAAGCTCCAGCAGAGTATCGTTCCAGGATGACTTGGATGATTGTGATTTTTCTTGTCCATTTGATGTTGATGATGTTGATATGCCGGGTTTTCAACACAGGTGCTTAAATTTACCCCTGATTACTGTATCATACATTTTCTTTCTTGTGTTGTTTCCTTTTTAAAGAAATTTTTTCTACTTTGCATGTCCTTTTTTCTCTTTTCTTTTTCAAACTATAGTTATATGTAGTCGTATGAGTTCTTGAATCTGTAAGTTGGTGGGCAAAGGTAGCGTAATTGTTTAGAGTGTATGTGTGGTTCTTATGCTTTGGTCAGGAATCCATGCCTTGGGGCTTGGCTTTCACAAGAAGTAAATGGGTTGGTTATGAAAAATTTAACATTGAGGAAAAAGAAAAAGGGAAAGAGAAAAGAGAGGGAGGGATGGAGAGAGGGGGAGAGAGATTATGAAACACTTTTTCTATTGGCATGATTTAAAACATGCAAGTATACATGATTTTGTATAAGTAATGCGATGATTGGTAACATCTACTCCTAATTACTAGTTCATTTGTAAGTTAGTTTAAGTTATTAAAATAAAGTTTTGATTGTTTTTGAAGAAAATAACATAAGTAATAAAAGTAAATTACACAAAATTATGTGATCATAGAACTATCGTCAACACTATGCTACAGTTTAATTAAACATGTCATAAATGTAAATTAGTTTTTTAAGTTCTAAATTACTTTTATAATTTAAAACAATTCTTAAATTCTTAACTTCAGCTTTAGAAGTTTAGGTCCGTTTAAGACTTCCTATCTTTTCATCTTTTCTTAGTGTGTAATTGATTAAAGGTCTGCTTATTAACTAATCTAAATCCTGAACAACCTAGAGGTACGATTATTAGATTTAATTCATTTATTGCATTAAGATCTAAAAAGATGATAACTAAACTAGGCAAGATTAGAATATTTTTTTAACCTTTAACGTTGGGATTTAATCCTACTAGTAACAATAGCTACAAGGTAGCATTTCGATTAAAAATATTAGCGATTACGTACTAAACATCCTAGACTAGATATAAACATATTCATGTAATAAACTAGTTAATTACTTTAATTCATATATGTATAGTTTTGACATTCAAGCATATTTTTAAACACATCAAAAAGTAAAAATTGAAATTAAAATTATTCATAATATTAAATTAATTAAATCATAGTTTAGGGTTTAGAATTGTTCACAATCACATTATTAAATTAGCTAGATTATATAAGAATTAACATTATAATCATAGAAAACTATAAAAAAAGAGGATTAAGAAAAGCTGATGAAGATCTCAAAAATCTCCTCCAAAAGTTACCCTATGTGTGCTCTTTGATTTCTCTTGTTCTTTGTTGCAATTGTTGTGTTTTGAATACCCCTTGTGTAATTTATATAGAGTATTTTCGAGCTTAATCTGAGTTGGATTTGAATTTGTTTGATCCAATGGCTAGGATTGAAAATGGTGCTGATTGAATGTCTTAATGGATCGAAATCCTTTCTTGATTGATCTAACTTTAAACGGTTCCTAACCCTAGAGTACTCAATCAAAGCTAGATCGATTGACCTATGACTCGATCAATTAAGACCCTATTTGATCAATCTAGCTTTGCTTGCCCATTTTTTCCTGACTACTCAATTGATCTCAATCGAAGTTTGATCGATCGAGTGTATTGTTTTAACTCTAAATATAAGTTTTTGTCTCTTTTTTCTCGTTTCATCCTTAATACCTATATAGCACAAATAAACATATAAAGCGTATAGGGAATAGTAATTTATTGTAAATATGTGAGAATTGATGCACAAAAATATGTATAAAATGGTCCCAATCATTTACTCATGTTGTCAATGATGGAGAATGCATGTTTCTTAGAGTCCATCTTAATCGCACTTTATATGTGAAGATCTAATAAAATCTTGGCTATTTTTTTTGGTCCGCATTACGTTGCCAGTAGAAATTATGGGAACATAATATTAGCGAATATCAATTATCATCTCTTAGGTAGCAGTGATGGTTATGGAGCAATATATATGTCTAATGCCAGTTCACATTTTCCAGTGAAAACTTCCCAAACTGGTTGTCGACCAGTCGCTTATGTTTGTGATTATTCATTTATTTGTTTCTCCCTATGTTTCACTGTGCTTGTATAAATTGTTTAGCTTGTTTTATGCCTCGGCTTTAGACTCTTAAAACTCTTAATCTACATTTGTTGTACTGCTATAAAGACTTATATCCAATCTCTACTGATTTTAATTTTAATTATTAGTATTATTATTTATTTATTTTATTTTCAACAGCCAAAATGTGGATGGCAAAAAGGGGTCAGAACAGTCATTGCCAATGGGGAAAAAATCACAAGATGCCGCTGTTGGTGTTCTTGTTCACATGCTGAGGACAGCACCTCCACTACGCCAAGATTCAAGTTGTTACTCATCCCAAACCTTAAAGACGAATCTTGATCGAGAAGTAGCTACAGATTCTGGCTTCTTTATGCCTCGTAAAGCTGTTGATGCTCTCGAAGAGCTAAGAAGTTACAAAGAAATGAAAGACCTCCTACTTTCTAAGAGTGGATCCACGGTGATCTCCAATGAAGAAGCATAAGATGAGCTTGTGTGGGCTTTTTTGTGGGAAGCCTTGATGCTTCCTTTAAGAGTGTTACATAAAGTTCTTGCATTGTTACATTCCATTAATTAGAGAGCTTCAACTCTTAACACAATCTTTGTACATATGTCTTTCTCGAAATTGATTATTATCATTATAAGCTGTTGGTTCACTTTGTCCCTTGTTTTGTATCCCGACTAAGTTTTATGTTGCTACGAAAGTGTGTTTATTATAATTTTTATTATTTATTAAAACTGAATTTAGTACAACAAATATCAACGAACAAAATTTTAATTTGTGAGATTCGAAGATATAAGTACTTTTTCGCAACTCTTCTTTACACATTAAATATTAACGATCAGACTCAAGAGCGTTCTTCAATATTTTATTTCATTCTATTTTAAATAAGCATTATTATTATTATTATTATTATTATTATTATTATTATTATTATTATTATTATTATTATTATTATTATTATTATTATTATTATTATTATTATTATTGGTCTAAGCATTATTTGTCTCTCTTTCTTGCAACATATTGTGTTTCCTATCTGTCATTAACAAATATTATAATATATTTTTATTTGATCACTATGTTTCTTTTTCATACAAAAAAAAAAATTCTTTAACTATGCTAAATTATACCTGTAGTTAGTTTTTTGATTAGTTGGTAAGCATATTGCATTTTATAAAAATTAAAAGTAATATAATCCTTAAGTTAAAAGCCATAGCCATGCTATGCAATTCTGGAGTATTAAGATACGTTTTAGATAGAGATAATTATCCTAAGACATTTTTAACATATCATAAGACTTCCTTTCTTAAAAATCCACGCTTTTGCAAACCTATAAGATAGATAAAATTCTTGGATTGCTCCTTAGAGCAAATACTTTTATGCATGCTTCTTCCAATTGATCTAATCATACTTTATTTCATTTTTTTTTCTTTAATCCATTTAAACTTTGATAACATGTTAAAATTTATTTTAACTCTAATAAATTACTTCCAAAGAACACAATATTCATGCTTACTTATAAACCTACAAATTAATAGTATTATTAAGCAATGTTACACATAATTTTTGCTTTAATTTTATAACAAAAAAATAACATACCAATAATATCTAACTAGATCTAATAGTAAAGAGTTTAAATTGAATGAGTTTAAACGTTCAAAGTTTAATTTAAACGACATTCAATTGATTGATATTCAATGTATAATTTTTTAGATTGTTATTTTTTTTGTAATAAAAATATATGAATTAAACATAAATATGTTATTTTAATATTACATGTTTTTTTATAAAAAAATTTAAAAAAAAATTTACAAAAGGAAAAAGGGGAAAGTTAGTGGTTAGGTTATACTAAGGTCCATTTAGAATTGCTTCTCCTTTTCATTCAAAGTGATTTTGAATGATATAAAATATATCCAAGGATGTTTGGCAATCTTTATAAGAAGTGGCTTCAAAATGTTAAAAAGCATTACTTGTGTTTTTAAGAAAGTAAGTGTTTGGTATCCAAATAATAACAAGAAAAGAGGGTCCAATTTTCTCAAAACAGTCCAGGCGAGCCTGTCATGGCCCAAATCCAGCTAGGAAAACTTGAGTCCAGTTTGTCCAAGGTAGTTTGGATTATGCTTATAGACAACCAGTCCAGGCCATTACTATCTGAATTCGTCCAGACAGCCCGAGTCCAGTTTGTTAAGGTAGTTCGGGCCATGCTTACTAAGAGTCTATCTAGACCGTTATGACCCTTATTTGGCCAGGAAAGCCTGGATTCAATCCCTTTGACACAGTCCAAAATTTTCCCATATATGACCATGATATCCCGATTAATACATATATTTGATCCTGTTAGACCTAGTTCAATCTACTGGACACTACTCGAACGATGCCCGAATATGACTCATCAAACATAAACAATTTAGGCCTAAATAGAGTTGTTAAGCCATAGGCCAATTACGTACTAGGGGTTCTATAGAAATCCTAATTTGTGTACTTTTTTAATGAAATATCGACACGTGTATTATAGGTGTTTTATAGTTAGGAGATTTATGGATGTCATTTGAGACATTTGGGAACCTTATTAGGCTGTAACCCTCTTATAAAGACTCTTTCAAACATTTTAGTATGAAATAAGAGAGTTTTATACCAATTGTTGAATTTCCAGCCCAATCCATTCTATATTCCACCCCGTGTGAGAACATTAGTCTAATTTTCGAAAAGATACAACCCTATCCATTAAACAGTTGGCAACTAAGGGGTTAGTCGGAGATCCAAAATCTAGGATTAAGACACCCCGATCGAGAGAATGGCTTATAGCTCGAAACACATCACTCAAAATGGATTACAAGCCAAAATAGATCACTTCAAACAACAAATTAAGTCTAACAGTCATTATAATAGAAACCTCCACCTTATATGGTATCTACAAGTCTTATAATGCTTGAGGCTATCCAAATGCAATTGGAGTTCTTACAATAAACCATGCTCCAGATTCAACAAGATAATCAAGAGTTGAGGCAACTGCTGGCACAATAAGTTCATTGAGGATAGAGTCTAACACCCTACCGTCCCTTTGAAAGAGACACATACCAAAATATGAACGGAGCCATTCATGGTTAGGATGAGAATGAAGACATTAACTGAGAAGATCATCCTCAACCAATTCAAAAAGATATTTTGAAAGTCATTCTACCTCATAATGCCAACAAACAAGAGGCTATAACTAGAAAACATGTTGAAACAATTCCTGAATGTGAGACTCAAATATAACAAGTGGAGAGAGTACTCAAAGAATTAAAGGAAGGAAAATTATTGTACGATGTTGTTGATGTTTATATTTAGTTAGCCGCTTCTTATTTTAGGGATAAAATTGAAACATCAATGCTTCCACGAAAGTTTGTAGTACCACGATGCACGTCGTATCGTGGGATCAAGGATCCAGTAGCCCATGTTCTCTTCTTTAAGCATTCAATGGAACTAACTCTTTTGCATGCAGATTCAAAAGATACAATGATGTGTAAAATGTTTTTATCATTATTACAAGATAACACAATGAAGTGGTTCAATGATCTACCCATGCGAAGCATTTTCAGCTTTACTGAGTTAGTGAAAGCTTTTGTCACCCATTATGCGAACAAGAAGCCCATAAAGAAATAATCACACCATTTGTTTTCCATAGTTCAAGGCCAAAAAGAGAGCATATAAAGTTACATGAAAAGATTCAAAGTAGAAAAATTGGAGATTTCATGCTACCCTATTTCAATAGCCATAGAAGCATTTTGAAAAGGTGTTATAAAAATCCTAGACTTTTTGTAGAACTCACAAAGATGACATATCCATTGAAACCATGTATGCAGAAGCACATAAGTTTGTTAATTTAGAAAGAGAAATGGCGGAGAAACCAAGCATAGAAATGATTAGAAGATGAGAAAGGAGAAAAAGGAAGTGAAACAATATATCCAAAATTATGTTGTTGACAAAAGCAGTGATGAGCATGGAAGGGAATGAGGAGGTAAGTTGGACACCATGAATGAAAGATCCTAACAGGGATCACACCAAATATTGATTTTTCCATAAAAACAATTATCCATTGAACAAGCGATTGTAGACACCTTAAATGTAAAATAGAATTATTCTATTTAGAGGCCATTTAAGGGACCTAGTAAATCAAGATTCTATGAGGGAAAAAAGGCGGAGTCAACCAAGAGAAAGGACTAATGCACCTAAACTCCCTCCACCTGGAGAAACCCAACTTGAAGGGAAAAGGAATGTGAGAATTGTACACACGATGCATAGGGGATTGAACCTCTTCGTACTCACCTCAAATTCTAGAAAAAGACACATTTGGGAAGGAAGATATGCATAAGATATGTACAATTTGCAATAGGAATCGGGGCTTCTAATCAATTTTGATAAGGAAGAATTACTCCTAATGTATGATGACATATTGATTATCATAGTGTATGTAGCAAGTTGTGAAATAAGAAGAGTGTTGATTGACAATGGAAGCTCATCCGACCTTATTTACCTGACTACATTAACAAAAATGTGGATTCCATCATTGAAGATCACTAAAAAAGAATTACCCCTGATTGGTTTCAATGGAAGCATGATGATTTCGGTAGGAACCATAAGATTACCTATGTAGTACCAGGGGCTATTATTTTAAAAACTTTTAGGGTCCTTGACATTATATCACCATATAACATCATTTTAGGAAAACTATGGTTACATAAGTTGTAAGCAGTACCTTCTCCATTACATCAGGTAATCACATATCCCATATCATTGGGTATGGATATGGTCAAAGGAGACCAGGAAAGAGCTCGTTGTTGCTATGTTTTAGCCTTTAAATAGGTGCAAACCAAATATAAATTATAGATGGTAGGGAAGATGAGGCGACATGAGACACCAATAAAATAGTGCCTGATTCATGCAATATGTTTAGAGGTTGAGTAGGTACAAATTAGAGAGAGAAATTTTATTTGAGTCTGAAATTAGAGTAGGTACACATTAAACCTCAATGGTTTTGTATGCCCTAATATATGCTTAAGAAACCTTTCATCTTGTCAACTAATTTGAGAGAGAAAATTTAGGCCCCTATATTAAGGGGAAGGCAAGACATTCATTTTTATAATTCCCAGAAAGTTTGAACCAAACTTTCCTCAAAAAGTGCTATGTTCATCTTATGCCTTATTATTCTCTTGCTCATATAATAAGATTATCAATTTAGCATTATAACTATCTGCTTGATTTTTTAAACATTTGTCTTCACATCTAATCATTTCTCATTTTGCCTTTCAAGTTGGTTCTCAATTTCACTACTCGACCTCTTACTTTTCAAAACTTCAACTTTAGGCAACCTCTTATCTTCTCATATCTTACTTTTTTTTCTATTTTCCTTCTTTTCTAGCAAACATGCATAAGAAAATAGAAACTAGGACAACACATAGAATAGTCTTACCTTCACATTGCTTAGGTTCATCTAGCTCTTGGGTGAGCCCCCAATATCCAACTTACTCAGGTCATGAGGAAAGTGTGAGCTTGGAATCAATCATGGATGAGAATACATCATCTGAGGACAAAGAAATGTCTGAGATCTATACCATGTCAACATCTTAACATCAATCTACCCTGACCATTATACCGAGTGTCCCTCAAACACAAATATTTGCTCTAAGAGAATGGAATAAGAAATCTCGACAAAAAGGGACTGGGAGCCCATAAGTCAAATCATAGGTTGGAATGCCAAAGCTCTAATTAGTGGTTTAACACCAAGAAAGGAGAGGCTTTGGAAAACATACACCATACCCTCTTCTGTTAGCATAATGATTCCCAAATCATGTGTATTGGACAGTGCAACCTCTCTTTAAGGTTGGATAGCCTTTTATGATAAGGATCTTTGTCTTGGGCTCAGGTTTCCCTTGTATCCTTTCATTAGGAAATTTTTGATGAGAACAAAGCTCATGCCAAGCCAACTAATGCCTAACGAGTAGAGAAATCATCGCACCTATGGTCCAATCAATTGGGAGAGAATCAATAGATTTATTTTTGGGAGTGATTCATCCTTCCCAAAAGCAGCATATAACTCTCTATTGTACTACTCTTTCCAAGTGTGCTTGTTCCTCCATTCTTCCTTACCATGTCAAGTATTTGTGAAATATCTTCTTTACTGTACCCTTATATGCAGATAGCTCAAGGTGGAGTTAAAAATGCTGAAGTTCAATGATGCATATATGTTAAAACAAAACCCTACCAACATGAGGTGAGTTTATATGTTAGCCAAACAAGACTAGGACATAAATGTAATCCTTCTAGAGAATAAAAAGAATTGGAAACAATATTTTTTTCTATGTTTATGGCTGGTGGGATATAACTAAGAGTGATGAGAGACTCATAAGGAGTTATTGAGCCTATACAAAGCTTGTGATTAGGAACATGACTTCCTATATTACCATATTAAGCCTTAAGGCTAAGGAAAGGCTTGTGAACATTTAGAACTATTTACCCGAGCCTATACTTTGGAAAGAGCTTTTCAAAACATCATACTTTGTAGCGTGTGGGTTGATGAGGTTGGGCTCCATCCTACCCCTAATAAGAATAATCTGCAAGTATCGAGCACCAGCGTGACATATGACTCTACCCACTAACTTTGATGAAAGAATTAAATAGTGCCAAATGATGGTGGTATATATCAATTTGTGTCTTTATTATCCCATGCTTAGTTAAATTTCTTCTTGATATTCTAACCCTTTTTATTTTTCGATTTCAGTAATGGATTTTGACCCCAATGCATTGTTAGCTCAATTCTATAATCATAGAATCAAAGGAACTCTTAAAGATACTGGCTCCAAAAAGGGTGCATGCTCTACACAAGGCACAGGTTCCTCAAAAGGTAAGAAAAGGAGTGAGAGCTCAAACCAAAAATATATTGTTCCAAACCAAGCCATTAAGAAAAGTCACGTGAGCATTTTTATTAAAGAGCTACTTTTCCTTCCCAAGATTTAGAGGTTATGATCATGCCTTCACTAGCTTTTTCACATCATCAATACCTATCTTCTCGAGCTAACCTACCCCTCAATCAATTGTTCAAGATTTGAGAAAATGGGTCATTGAAGACTTGATCATAGAGGTTAAGGGTATGGCTCCAAACCGAGCGAACCATCATATTCAGTACCTCTCATTCATGGCACTCGAGAAAGGGCTCAACATCATGAGTGAAGATGTTTGTCCAATATTTTGTTTTTTGGCTTTTTTCATTTTTTTCTCAACATATTTGTGATATGTTGCCTCCAGTATTTTTCTTCAAGTCTTTAAATTATTTTTGAATGAAAATACTTGAAGAATAATAAAAATATCTGTGATTCTGAAAAGATAAATTTATATAAAAATATGATAAAATCATAAAATCATAAAAATATAAATATATTTAATCAATTAAAATACATTAAATCATGGTAATTTTAGTACTTTTAAGCACTCATCACAACCCCCAACCAGCTTTTTGTTAGTCCCTTAACAAGAGAAGCAATAAAAACTAAAATAAAAACTAAAAATTAAACTATTCTAAATCACTTCTGTGGATTGACACGGTTACATTTAGTGTATACAATAAGCTTTTAAACCCCTATATTTCTCTACTAGACAAGTTTAAGTCTCATGAGAGTTTTCATTAATGATACCCACAAACATTAACAAAAAATGAAAAAAAAATATAACAAATAAAATAAGAAGTTAACTCAAATTTAAAATAAAGTAAAAAGACTAAAATAAAATAAAGAAATGAAATACAAAAATATCTCATGCTTATAATCTCTTTTAAATTTCATAATTAAAATCATAAGCATAGATTATTTCAACTTCCTAAACATTCATGATTTATTATAATAATTAATTGAAAATCATTTTCATATTTTATATAAAAAATTTATCAATTTAATTTCACCCAAACTTAATGTCACAAATCCAAATTTGCTTTGACTCTATTACTCACAAGTCAATACTCTCAGAAACATTGAATCTTATAGGTTTAAACACTAATACTAATTTATATACAAAAGAGTTTATGTATAAAAATGAACTAATATGTTCGCATATATATAAATAAGAACGACTTAAAATGTTATTTTAACGTTGATATTATGAAAGGAATTAAATGCAAGGATTTATAAAATATTATACATTACTTTCATGCATCAATAAAATTCATCAAATAAAAATATCAAGTAATATTTCTTTTAGAAAATGTAAGAAAATGCAGGAATTATTTCCTATATTTTCTTTTTCATTAAACCATTTCTCACAATTGTTTAGGCTTTTTGGGTCATAGTATATAAATTATACTATTCATTTTTCTCTCTTTCTTTCTCTTATCTTTTTTTATAAGAGAGTCCATTTTTTAAAGAGTGAACCTATGTACATATTGTATATTTTTTATATGGTAAGGTGAGTAGTTAATATTTGGCTTTTCTATTTGTATTTGTATAGGTAACCCTAGATATATCTCTTTTTTTAATAAAAGTTGTGTATGAATGAAGAAAGACATATATTATCAATTTCTACTTAAATCATTTAATCTAAGGAAATAAAAATAAATAAATAATACTTCATTAAGATGTAAAAATCCAAAAAATTCAATGCTAAATCTTATAGAGATCATCTAATAATGCTATAGAAATAAGAGAAAAGTAAGAGATTGAGGAGTTGTTGTGCCAATTCTTTGTGAAGGTTGACCTCTTCTGGAAAGTTAGTGCAAGGTTCATTATGAACCTCCTTATGCATAAGTGCGATGTTATTCTTGAGTGATAGCTCATTAGCTAGCCTTAATATTTCATCAGCACGAGTACCAACCATGGTGAATGTCATTTATATGAGCACAAGATGAAGTGTTTTATTTTTTAGGCCTTCTATCTTAAAACTCGAGGTGAATCCTAAGAAATACGGGGTCATGAACAAAAGCTTGACCTTTAAATCCTAAGCCCAATAGTGGGTGCTAAAATGTTGGGGATGAACCGATTTAAAGAGAGAAAGTAGAGAGATGTTAGAGAATGAAAGTGTATTTGGTTGGTTTGATACCGGGTTCACACACACACACACATATATATAAGATATTACATGTACACTTGTTGATTACATAGGGAGTACACGTCACAATATGTTAGGTAGGTACAATAGTAAAAGTATAAACTTGTCTAAGATCAACTATGTTATGAGATTAAGATGATGATCATTCCTTAGATGCTTCAAACGTGAGGTTGCTTGGAACATCCAGTTTCAATGTGTGACCATGACTAAAGGCTCGGACACTATGTCTTATTACTCTGGCACCATAAAGATTGGATAATAGATTGTACCTTATGCTTAAACAAGTACCAATGCTTTATGTAGCATGTGAGACTAGAAAAATTCATAAACAACTATTTTTGTTTCGTTCTAATTATGCTCCCATTCCTTTTCAAGTTGTGCACTCAGATGTTTAGGTTGCCTTAGCTATCTCCAAAAATGGTTTTCAATATGTTAATTAGTTTAATCATTACACTTAGATTTATTTTTTAAAATCTAAGTTTGATGTCTTTAATGCTTTCATACAAGTCAAAGCTTAAGTAGAACTTCAAGCTAGTCATAAGATAAAAGTCTTCCAAAGTAATTGAGGTGGAAAGTTTCAAGCACTCTCTACAACACTAGCTTCAATTGGTATGATACACCATACTTCTTGTCCCTATACTCATGAGCCAAATAGACTTACAAAAAGAAAACATAGACACAATTTTGAACTAGGAATGACTATGTTGTCTCGTGCTTTTATTCCCTTAGAATATTGAGATAAAGCTTTTTATTCTAACGCTTTCCTCATAATCAATTACCTACCCTAATTATGAATGACAAGAGTCCTTTGGTTATTCTTTTTTCACAAAAACCTAACTAAGCTCTTTTAAAGGTATTTGGGTGTCTATGTTTTTCTTGCATTAGACTTTATAATGATCACAAGTTGCAATAAAGGCCAATGCATTGTACTTTTCTTGGGTATAGTCCACGCCATAAGAGGCACAAGTGTGATATGAACCAAGGGGTTAGGACCTAGAAAATTTTCAGATTATATAGCAAAAAGTTTCTCCATAAATCAATGGATATTACTCACCATATATCTGAGGGGAAAGATGCTACAATGAGGTGTTATTTCCTTGATAATTCTAGCATAAATGACACCCTAAAAAGTATGGATATTACTCACCACAAATGCTTGGATGCTAAAGAACACCACAAAGGTTGCCAATCCCTTGATAAGTTGCTTAAAGAGGAACAAAGACCATGAATGAGCTCTCAAATGATTTGAAAAATCAAATTTCATTCAAAAATGTGAAATCCTTGCAGTTGAGTTGCTCTTAAGTATTTATATGATACAAATAAACCCTAAGCTATACTTCATCATAGCCCTTGATCTCATCCAATGGTTGAAAATAAAAACAGCCAAAAAGCATAAAAGGTAGCAAAAAACATGGACCAAAACATGGAAAAAATGGGGCAACTTGACTACAAAGGAATCCTATGAAAATATTACATCTTAACCCTTGATTTCATCCAAGAGTAGAAAAGAAAGCTGCCCAAAATCAGTTCAAATGACACAACAAACATAGAGCAAAATGTGGAGCGAAATTGGGACAATTGAGAACAAAGGAATCCCAATAAAATATTACATCTTAACCCTTGTTTTCATCCAAGGGTTGAAAAGAAAGCTACCCAAAATTAGTCCAAATGGCACAGTAATGTTTCTAGTTTTCTTTTGCCAATTTTTCCCTAGGCTTGTCCTAATCCTTGCACTCCCATTTTGGGTCCTTTGGTTATGCATGACCTCATTAATGAGCCTATTTAAAGCCTTTTCAAGTTGTGCCTTCTTAGACCTTGTGATTGTTCTACTTGGGATTTGTTTGGCTCCATGATTCTCATTATTCCCCCACTCTTCAAGAGGATTCATCCTCAAATCTTCACCTGTATAATCAAAAGGAGAAAAATCAGAAACATTAAAGAAGGTTCTCACATTATACTCATTATGAAAGTCTAGCTTTTAGGCATTTTCATTGATCCTTTCGATGACTTGAAATGGACCATACTTTGATTTTATTTGTTCTATAAAATGCTCTTTTCTCAGGTGCACCCACACCCAATCTTCAGGCTCAAAGATCATCCTATGACGTCCTTTGTTGACTTGTTTGATATATTGTCCAATCTTCCTCTCAACGTTAATTTATTCCAGTAATTATAACAGTAACCTAATGAATGATTAAATTTTAAGATAACTAAAAGATTTTATGTCTTTGTACCCCAAAAATTAATTTATTTATAGTCCTAACTAACTAACAATAGCATAATCATAACATATCATGTTTCCAAAAACTAGATATATAAAATTTACAATGAAATTTCTTTCAAAAACCAACATAATTCATTTTAGTTCTTAGAGTCATATTATACTAAAATATGATAGAAAACTATTGGGAAATATTAAAATAGTCAATTTTTTTAATGATACAGGGCTTATCATATGTTCTTCAATGTTAGTTTTTCAACGAAATTTTAAAAATATGACTCTTTACGTTTTCTTATAAATTATGAGACTTAATATATTTAACCCACAAATCAAATTTCATAATTATACTATTTTTTTTATATATAATTATAGAAACTATAGTACCATCCACCCTTTTATAATCTTTTTTTACCTTTAATATGACTTATATTTACCTAATATCATTTTAACTAGTACATCTACACAAACTATATATCAAATATCATAATTGTATCATAATTTTTCTATATTTTATACGATATAAGAACTTTAGTCAATAAAAAAACCTAATAGGCTCCTTCCTTTAAAAAAGGTATGGATAATGAGAAAAAAAACTAAAATATTATGTCAAATGGAGTCAAACTTTAAGGGGATAGTAGAACATAAAAAATAATTATCACAGATTATTTAAAAATGATATTAATTTGATATTTATGTGTACTATACCTCTTATTTTCCTTGAAGTTAATATTTTGAGATTGGATTAATTCATACTGCTAGACTCTAAAAATTGACGTATCTAATCAAAATAAAAAGGATTTTAACTACTCTAAATTTGGTACGACTAAGCAGTTTTGAAATAAATTTTTTTATCGATATAAATTCGATTTAATTTAAATTAAATTTAAAAATATTTAATCTAAAATCAATTTAATTAAATAATTAATCTGAACCAATAGAAAACATAAAAGATCTTTCAAATGAAATAAAATTAAATTTAGTATGAAATTGAAACTAATATATGAATTATTATCATGGATAATAATACAATATATATAATTTTTAATTTTAGATCTGCTCAACTCTAGTGAAATTCAATTTCTATAGTAAAATATGTATTTCTAATAATTTTAATAGTAATCGATCTAATATGTATTGCAACGAATTATAAAATATGTTAATTTAAATTCTAATAAGATGTAATAATATATTTTACAATTCCAATATGTGTAGCTTCAAAACTGAACCAATCTTTCATGTACGATCAAATTTTATAATTTAAATAAATTAATCAAATTAACTGCTCGTTTTTATAACATGATATGATAGTTTATGTGAGTTGAGCCATTTCAAACATGCAAAATTACTCACCCAAATTTAAAAAAAACACATACGTAATGAATTAGCAGCTCAAACACAAATAAAAGAAATAAATATGGCCTAAACTAATCTAAATTTATCCAAATTTTTATTAATTAATTTTTTAAAACCTATTTAACCTAATACTGATTTAAAATGTCATAAAGTTTTTAAAATTTAAAAATTTAATTGGGAAAATAAAAGCATTAATCCAAAACAAAACTATCAAAATTACAAGAAATTAAGAATAAAATTTGTGACAAACTTCTACGAAACTTTAAACTCGGAATTACATTGCAAAACAACTCAAACCAATATATTTTTTATTAATCCACGATGCTCTTTAAGTCATGTTTCCACTTATTAATCTCTTTCAAATAACTAACAACTAATATTAAAGCAAATTGATGTTTTATATTTGACCCCAATTTGGCATTTGAAATTTTTTAATTAAATAAAAAAATATTACATAAATCAATTCGAATTTGAATTCATGATAATGGAACAAAAAATCATAACACTTGTACCACAAATCAATCTCGACACATCTAATTGTGATTGTGTTAAAAAACTTGAGATGCAGCTAGTGACAACCAATACACCAGCTCGAAACAGCCACCAACAACTTGGTGGGGAAGGATAGGTTGTCAAAAACATGTCTCTCATAATTATGTTTATTTGTAATTATTACAATTTTGCTTTTCTTTTGTATAAATAGGTTGTAAATATTCGTTTATTTATAATAAATAAAATCATTTCTTACATGGTATCAGAGCTTAGGAAATAATTCCTAGAAAATTTAGCTCACAGAAATTTTTCTTTTTTTCCTCATTCTGTTTTTTTTTCAAAATCAATTTCGATTCACAAAATAATTTTCAATTTTATCCCATCATATTATCCAGAAGAATTCGAGCAATCTACAATTAAAATCAAGCCAAATTACCCTTCCACACGCTCACACGCGCCTTGCCTGAGTTCACCGGTGTTCCACGCGCCTTGCCGGAGTCACACGCGCCAGCTACTGAGGAAGACGACTCCAACGACACGTCTTTCGTGCGCCTCTGAAGCAAACGACACATCATTCATCCGGTTCGGTCCTCCATCCGGTTTGGTCTGATTCGGTCTTCATCCAGTTCAGCGCTCCACCGTTCCAGCCACTCCAGACGTCGATTCACCCACTTTCCAACCGGTTCTGCGGCTGAAATTTCCGGTTCTGTAATCCTTGACTCATTTTCTATAAGATAAAACATATTTCAATTCATTAATTATTTCATAAATAGTCATTATTGTCTAAAACACATTAAATCATATCCCATTTTTTCAAAATTTTCACTCAAAAATCATGTCTGAAACTACTAATGAAATTCATACACAATATTCTTACAAAAATTACCCACAAATGAACTCACATCTCAAGTACAATCGATACAACAATATCGGTCACAATTCTAAAAGTTGTCGAATTCACCCTAAATGTGATTTCTGTGGTCTCAATGGACACAATTATGAAAACTGCCGAAAACGCCTCAAGTGTGATTTCTGTGGTTTGAGTGGGCATTACATCAACATGTGTCGGAAGAAAAGATCAATTCAAGATGAGAAAGATGCAAGTTATGGCTTTCCCTCCAAAACTCACCATACTAATCTTCAAGGAAAGCAACTCCAACACAAGGACACCATCCCACAACCTTACATACGCTCAATATCATGAGCTTCTTACACTTCTCAATCAAGCCAAATCAGGTAGCATGGTAAGACAAATGACTACTTCTTCAGGTAACATATCTTGTGTGAATGTTTTCCATTTAGAAACTCGTTGGATTCTTGATACAGGAGCAACCGATCACATGGTCTGTTCTCAAAACCTTATGAGCTCTAGCATTCCAGTCACTAATCGGCATGTACATTTACCTGACCATTCACTTGCCCATGTCACACATATTGGCACCGTACATTTTTCCAATAATTTCATAATCCATAATGTCTTATGTGTTCCCTCCTTCATATTAAACTTGGTTTCAATAGCCAAACTAACTCAAACTACACTTTGTCATGTCACCTTTACTAATAATATGTGCCTTGTTCAGGACAAATGCTCAAGAAAGACGATTGGGGTAGGAACTAAGAAAATAGGACTATACTACCTGACTATTTCGAAGAAGGTTGAATGTTTCTCTGTTTCAAATACTACTCCAACCAACCCTCATTTATGACATCAACGACTTGGTCATCTATCTAATAACAGTTTGCGTGAGCTTTCTCTTTCCATTAACATACCTTTTTGTTCTATTAGTGATTGTTCCATTTGTCCACTAGCTAAGCAAACTCGTAATCCATTTCCTTTAAGTTCCATCAAAACAAAAGCATCTTTTGAACTAATTCGTGTTGATATTTGGGGTGGCTATCACATTCCAACACTTAATGGAGCACGTTATTTCCTCACTATTGTTGATGACTACTCAAGATGCACATGGGTCTATCTCTTAAACACCAAATCTGATACACACACATTTCTCACCACTTTCATTAATCTTGTTGAAACACAATTTGCATCCAGAGTTAAAATCATTCGTAGTGATAATGGACCAGAATTCTCCATGACTGAGTTGTTTTCTAGCAAAGGAATCCTACATCACACCAGTTGTGTCTCTACCCCTCAACAAAATGGTGTTGCTGAACGCAAACATCATCACCTTCTCAATGTGGCTCGTGCATTACTCTTCCAAGCCAACCTCTCTAAACAATTCTGGAGAGATTCCATTCTTATAGCCACATACCTCATAAATCGTACTCCAACACATATTCTCAAGGGAAAAACACCATTTGAAATCCTTTTTCACAAAGCTCCTAAATATGAACATCTTCGTGTTTTTGGTTCCCTTTGCTTTGTGTCTGTACATTATGATCGACCCACCAAGTTTGATGCTAGATCACATAGATGCTTATTAATTGGTATCCATATGGGATAAAAGGTTATCGTGTCTACAATCTGAAAACAAGCAAGACTTTAGTGTCTCGTGATGTTATCTTTCATGAACATGTATTTCCTTATCTCATTTCCGCTGTCAACACTCCAACTCTATTCACTCCATCAGAAAATACTATTTATGATGACATACCTAACATTCATCAATCAACCAATCCAAATACATCACTTCCTCATACACCATCTATCCTTCCAACAATCGACTCAGACATTCTTCATCTTCAAAATTCATATCCAGAAACACCATCATCAACTTCTCCACCACACATGACTCCTCCAACACCAGTCACACATAGGCTTCGTCGATCCACCAATGTTCCTAGCTACCTTCAAAAATATCATGTAGAAGCTTCCTTGCCTTCTCGGTCCTTCCCTTCATCTAACTCAGTATCGTTCAATAACAAAGGTACTTCTCATTCTCTATCTCATGTACTTACCTATGACAAATTATCACCTGCACATCGTGCCTTTGCTACTTCTATTTCCATTCTCAGGGAACCAACCACCTTTGCTGAAACTTTCAATGATCCAAAATGGCGGCTTGCCATGAAACAAGAACTGGATGCTCTTGAAACTAATGGAACTTGGACGCTTCAACAACTTCCTCCAAACAAGAAACCAGTTGGTTGTAAATGGGTCTACAAAATCAAGTATAATCCTGATGGTTATGTGGAACGATACAAGGCTCGGTTAGTGGACAAAGGATATAGTCAAATTGAAGGTTTTGACTACCAAGAAACTTTTGCACCAGTAGCCAAACTTGTCACTATTTGGCTTCTTCTTGTCGTTGCTGCTATTCAAAATTGGTATCTTCGACAACACGAGTATGTAAGCTACACAAATCTTTGTATGGACTCAAACAAGTCTCACGAAAATGGTTCATCAAGCTATCAACAACACTTAAGCTAGCTGGTTTTAACCAATCCAAGTATGATCACTCACTGTTCGTCCGAACCCGTGGTAATTCCTTCTCTACTCTTCTTGTCTATATAGATGATATAATCATAACAGGAAACAATGTACAAGACATTGAAGAAACTAAGAATAATCTCATTAGACAATTCAAGCTTAAAGATCTTGGTGAATTAAAGTATTTTTTAGGCATAGAAGTTTCACGTTCTAGGAAGGAAATTGTTCTGTCACAACGCAAGTATGCACTTGAAATATTGGAAGACATGGGTTATCTTGGTGCCAAATCTGCTAATTAACCTATGGAACAAAATTTATCCCTCAGCAAGGTTGAAGGGGAATTCATCAGTAATCCCACATCCTATCAAAGACTTGTTGGGAGATTAATATACTTGACCATCACAAGATCCGACTTAGTGTATACCGTGTACATTCTCAGTCAATATATGGATAAACCACATCAACCATATTTGGAAGCAACTCAACGAGTGCTACGATATGTTAAGAACACACCAGGGCAAGGTTTTTTTTTCTCAGCAACTAGTTCATTACAACTAAATACTTTCTGTGCTGCAGATTGAGCAAAATGCACAGATACACGACGATCAACCACAGGATATTGTATGTTTCTTAGAAACTCGCTAATTTTTTGCAAGACTAAGAAACAAAATACAGTCTCACGATCAAGTACAGAAGTAGAATACCACTCTATGGTAGCAACATGTTGCGAAATAACCTGATTACAATACATTTTGGATGATTTAGGTATCAAACACTCCCAACCAACCAAGTTATATTATGACAATCAAGTAGCCCTTCACATTGTATCAAATCCAATGTTTCATGAGCGAACCAAACACATAGAGATCGATTACCATATAGTAAGAGAAAAGATCCAAACTAAAATGATCAAAACTTATCATATTTCTACATTAGAACAACTAGCAGATATATTTACCAAATCCCTAAATTTTCCACAGTCTTCAAGCTTACTTAACAAGTTAGGAATAATTAACATATATTCCAACTTTAGGAGGAATGTTAAAGAACTTGAGATACTACCGGTGACAACCAACACACCAATTGAAAACAACCACAAACAACTTGGTGGGAAAAGATATGCTGTCAAGAACATGCCTATCATAATTATGTTTATTTGTAATTATTACAATTTTGTTTTTCTTTTGTATAAATAGATTGTAAACATTCGTTTATTTACAATCAATAAAATCATTTCTTCTAGATTGATATTAACCTATAATACTTGTAAAAATAACCATGAATATTAGAATCATAAACTAATTAGCAAAAATAATTTGAAACTCTTTTTTGTTAAAATAACATACAAATTTAAAAGTTAACTCACTTAAAGAATGTGAGTTCGAACCCCATCAAATGTAAAGTAGACATGCATGTATAACTGTTTGTAGCAACCAAAAAACCTGAATGAATTAGGATGTGGTATTTAAAAAATAATTTGTTTTAATACTTTTGTTATTTTAGGAAAAACTTTGAAACAGCACGAGCTGTTTCCCTTTAAGACAAGGACTGATTATAAATGAAATTTCGTTTATGTAAGAACAAGCATCTATAGTATATCGTAGTCTGTTTCATCTCAAGTTTCCTAGTGCAAAAAGGTAAAATACATTTTTACCACAAACTTCCAACAAACACTTTCCAGATACAGACTCGCAATTTACACCACTTGAATTTCTTAGTTTGACTTAGTATCAAAGACATGAAACAATTGCAACTCTTGCGTTACTCATCCTATCTGTATGCACAAACAGTATGTTAGTGAATCACCAGGATTTGCATCATTTCTTCATTTCTCCTCAAATTCGACATCAATAATCTCAGGATCTGATTTTGAAGAAGTTCCACCTCTGTTATCTCTTGTATAGAAGTCGCCTTTTGGCTGCCATACAATGTTTCCACAGTTTGCACAGCGAACCATCTGATTCTTGTTACCTATAAATTGCCTCTTACAAGCTGGACAAGCCCCCTGCTCAATGCCCCAAGTTAAATGTAGAAAGACACTGACCCAATTATGCTATCTATTTATTTCAAACAAGGACAAGTTTATTTCCAATCAGAAACATAGTTGGTTAGATGTGTTATAAAATGAATTAGACCCATCCATCACCTTAACTTTAAGATTTAGCTTTTGGAATAGTGACCTACAAATTTTAACATGGCATCTTAAAGTGATTAGTAGAGTATATATAGCCCTCACTTGAGTATTAGATGTGAATGTTGACCCATCTCTAATGTAATCAGCTTAACATTTTACAGATTTGACAAGATAACCAGTCAAGTCAAATCAAAACACACTCTAACAAGATGAACCAGTCAGATCAAATTAATAACATTTTACAAGCCTGACAGCTTCATTAGACGTTGTGGAATAGCAGTCAAAAAGTTCAGCTTTTGTATCCTTTTTTGTCTAGGAATGAAATAAAGTAAACTAGTTAGAAGACGAATAGAAGATTTGAGGTAAACTTAGCAATAGTACCTTTACAATCAGGTTATTGACAAATGTTCCAATGAGAAGAGGCCCAGCGAATGGCAATACCCACGTTGCAAAAATCAAAAACCGGAAAAGCCATCCAGACACAGCGAACCAGAGGAAGATAATTGTCTACAGAAAGCGAAGATGAAAATAAAAATTAAGTAAAGCAAGTTTCAACTTCTGAGTATACATGCACGGGCGCGCGCGCACACAAAATGCCGCAACCGTATAAAGTGTTGTTCATAACTTTGGAAAATTAAGACAACATGCTGAAAATAATCAGTAATTCACAATTCTTAACAGTCAAATTTTGAAATCTCATAGCCTCTAATTCATATCCAAGTTTTAATGAATCATTTACATCAATTAGTTATATAAGATCTTGTTCCTCTCGGTTTAAGAGCAGTCACATCAAACCAAAAACTATTAAAGCAAATTGAACAACCAAGTCATGAATCATGATGATCACAAAGATAATCTAAACTCACAACATAATTGAAAAATCATTCATTCAATCTCAACGAGCAGACAAATATCACAAGCGTAGTAGAAATCAGGCAAAAAAATATCATGTAATTTTCTTTAAGGGGAAAAGAAAAAATGATGCCCACCGCAAAACTCCTGCCTAACGGAGTGTCCATAAAATCAGTAAGCTGCTTTCTGTACTGCAAACAAGCATGAGAATGGAACAGATTTCAATATACACATCCAATATGAGCCCACTCAACTCGATCAATCAAAAAATAATTGGATACGAACCCTGGGCCAGTTTCTACTGAAGTCAATAGAAAAGGTGCGCCAGCGAGAGCCAATCTCGAGCTCCCTATCAATTTCGCGTGCCCTTGAGACGGTGGCTCGAGCCACCGAGTCGAGACGAGTCGAGACCGAGTAGCGGCGGTCAAGCCGTTCGGCTGTCTTCTTAGCCTCAAAGAAGAATCGCTCGAAGCCATCGTTGGCAGTCCGCCACGCGCCTCTCCATGCCTCCCCGGACGCCAAACGCTTCGCAAAACCATCTAAGTCGCTTCGGCGAAAGGCCTGAACTTGGAGGCCTCCTCCAAACTGTCGGGCAAATCTTGGGCCTTTAACGGACCTATTAGCAATTTTTGTGGCCGAAAGTGGTGCCGCTACAGGGTTCCATCGGATAGTTGTGGCCATTAGTAGCGAGCCAGGCTTGTGGAGGAGGAGGTTCCGATACTTTACCTTTAACAGCAAGGAAGGTAAAAGGTTCAGAATTCACAGCTCAAAAAAAAAAAAAAAAACTCAATATTAAGAGAAGGGGAGTGAATACTCTGATATTTTTTTTATTTAATTACATCACGTAATTTTACTAAAAATAAAAACCATATTAAAAATAAATACATATTTTTTTACTAAAAAAATTATAAATAAAATCATATTAAATAATTTAATAATTTTTCTTCCTAATAACCCTTATCAACTAATAGTTTTTTCATTCAAAATAAAAGTTTTATTTAATATTATAAACTAACTTAGGCTATTAGATGTATTTTAAAGGTCTAAATTTAAAATTAAATAAAGATTAATAAAAAAAATTAACAAAAGATCTATTCTATAAGAAAAGAGTCTCAATATTAATGATTAGAGTATTAAAGTCCAAATACTCCTAAAGTTATTTAATAAGTGGGCTTTAGTTCAGTTTTTCTTAAAGTGTTTTATAAATTAAAAAAAAATCAATCTGATCTAAATTTTATTAAAAATAATATTTTATTTATAATACTCTTAAAAATTATATAAAAAACTAAAAAAATACATTTTTTTTCTCATTTATTTACATATAAAAATAATGTCTCTCATTTATTGATCTATCTATTTTTTTCTAATTTATAAATTCAGAGAATTTTAAAAATAAAAATAAAATCAATAATTTTAATATAAATGAATTAAAAGAAAGGAAGAGATGACAGAAAGAATAAAAAGAAAAGATATTAAAATGAGATAAAAATAAATAAATATATATAAGTTAAATTTAATTTAATTTTTAAAAAATTTAGATTAAATTAATTCTATTTAAAAATTATACTAATAAACATATATATACTTTAAAAGAAATATCACTAAAATGCTATTATTCCAATGTACTTCATTTGGGTTCGGGATAAGTTCAATAATATTCAAAATATTTACATATTTATAATTATTTCTATAATATTATATACAAAGATTAAAATATATCTAATTAGTAATTTTTTAATTTTTTAATAAAATAATATTACATATATTCTATTATATTAGATCTATTTATAACTAGTTACAGAGTCATTATACATCCTTATAACCTCTCAAATAAATAATTTTATCATAATATCTTTAAAAAAATACACATGATATAATAATGTTAAAAAATTAAATGAATATATTTTTATCATTGTATGTTATTATTGTTAATATAATTATAACTATGTAAATTTTTTAAACATTTTTGTTATCGGTTTTATATATCATGGATATAAAAATTAGTTAATTTCAAAAAGAAATTATCATTTAGACGTTAAGACTGTTATTTTGAAAAAAAAAAGTTAATTAATAAAAAAATTATACTATTATATTAATTTTTTATTAAAAAAATATATTTAAACACAAATTTATAATAATAATAATAAATGAAAATTTACATTAAAAAATGTATATATTTTTAATATTTTTAAATTTTATTAAATATTAAAATTTATATCAAAATAATTTTTATTAAAATATTAAAAATAATTATTTCTCTTTAAATAATTTAATATTAAACTTCACAAACTCAAGCGTACCCAAATCTATCATACATTAACTATTTTATTACATTTACTTTCATCCATTTTTATTGGATATATAAATATTAGATATATAATATTGAAACAACTTAATATTTAGTAAATTTACGTACTTTTATATTTAAAATTAAATATATTTTTAATATTTAATTCTTTTTAGCAATGAAATAATTTAATTCACATTTTTAAAATAAAATAATCTAATCTTTATTCGTTATTATAGAATAATTTAACCTATATTTTTTTTAAATAATACAATTTAATTCATTTAATCTTTTTTAATCATTGAATAATTCAGTCTGTAGTAATTTGAATTTACAACCATCAAAGTTAATATATAAACATTTAGGTACAAAGTTTGTACATGAATTATATTTTTATTATTCTAAGAAAGATAACGATAAATCAACTATTGAAAAAAAGGAATAGAATTAAAAATTAATTAAAACGAAAATTTCAAACATACACTGGGGATATTTTTGTATAGTATTAAGGCATTAACTGCCTCTATTTTCTGCCGAATATAAATAAATTTATTTGTCAAAAAATAATTTTGTGTAATTTCCCTTAAACTTAATATCACAATTTAATCACATATTATTCATAAAATAAATAAATGTTATATTTTTTCATTAATTATTATTTTATGATTTAAAAAAATAAATATCGATTTTTTTTATTTAAAAGAATAGAAATTAAATTATTTAGTGACGTACAAAACAGACTAAACAACTTTAATTATTAATTAAATTTTAAACAATTATACAAAATGATTAAATATATGAAGAAGAAAAAAAAATCCAAGCATTTTTCTTATAATAAACAAATGAAAAACGACGATTAGAGAATGAGAGTGTTAGCGGGGGAGTGGAGAAGTGATTCAATATAAATAGCTCAGAGTTCACAGGTCCTGTCGGATTGTATAGGAAAAGTGGAAAACTCGAAACCTAGGCTTATGTCAGACCACCAAATTGCAATAATCGGCTTATTAGTATTTTATATCGAAACCCGGTATTTTCATCCTCTGACAATTTTTTGATTGATACGCGAGGCTGCCATGGACGCCTCCATGGAAGAACCTCGTATTGTGTTTCTCGACCGCTCCGCTCGAGCCACCAGAGGCAAGAGGTATCTATCTATCTATTATCGCTCTTCATTCCCAATTTTTGAGCTCCAATTGTTTTTTTTAATAAAATAAATAATCACTCCTTATGATGAGTTCGTTATTTATGGAATTGACTATTAAAATTCAGAATGACCAAGTTGTTGGACGAAGAAATTGAAGATGACGAATCTTTTTGGAACCAAGATGCTCTTAAGGAGGTCCCTTTTTAAGAACTTTTTTTTTATTTCTTTTTTTCGTTGATTTTGTGCGTCACGTTTGCATTACCGAACTACCATTTCTGCTTTTGTAGGAAGAAAATGATATTAATTACTTAGTAGAGCCCGAGGTTGCTGACGAATTTGATAGCGATTTCGATGAGGATGTATGTCCTTCTTACCTAAACGTTTGTATGTGTTTTCTTTTCCTTTTCAACCTAAAAATGAAAAAAAAAACAAAAAGATAATAACAATTTCAACAATTTCTTTTGATAGGAACCTGACCCCGATGAAGAAGCTGAAAACAATGAAGCAGACGTCAGGTTCAGCTTCAAATGCTTGATTGTTTTCATATTTCTATTTTTTGTTGTTCTTGAAGCTCTTATAAGGCTTACCCGCTTCTTTAATAGGGTAGAGAAAACTAAGAAGCGGCTGATAGTTCCGGGGAAGCAGTCAGCCAAGAAGAAGAAGAAGAAAGTGCTTTCTAAATTGGAAGCGGTTTCCAAGGATGGGAATGATGGTGAGATTGAAATGACAGACCAGATGTCTGCTGAGAAACAGCATCATATTCATGATGTCCCTGAGGATGGTGAAGGGGAGAGAATAATAAGGAAATCTACTAGAACTGCTGTTATCAATAGGCAGGCTGAGAGAGAAGCTATCCGTGCTGCATTGCAGGCCACAATGAAGGTCTGTTACTTTTTGGGGGTAGGAGTCATTTTAGCATTTCATGTTTGGGCCGAGTCCCAAGCATGGATTTTGATTACTGAGTTAGTTAATTGTTATGGTTGATGCTTACACTTCTGGATTTAGTTCATATGTACATGCACTGACCAATAGGAAGAGTGCATTAACCTCTATTAATGAACATCTCCATCGTGACTTTGGCAAATTTTCATATTTATTGTCTGGATAGATAAACTATGTTGGTGGAGATAAGCCTATATCTCAATTATGGGAATATGTGATGAGCTTAGACTGATTATAATTATGTTCCTCGATAATGAATGTTCATGAATTTCTTTAAGTTCGTGACATTAGGAAGTTTCAACTTTTAGTGGTGGATACAAGCTTTATTTTGACTATTGGAATGTACTATAAGGTGAATATTACTGATATCAATCTTACAATTCCAGCCAGTGAAGAGAAAAAAGGAAGGAGAAGAGAAAAGGATGACACAAGAAGAGATGCTTTTGGAAGCAGCCCAAACTGGTCTGGACTCACTAAACTTCTGAGGCTGCTAATTTTGTTTTTTATTTTTTATATATAACTTACACTTTAACTACTATATTTGACATTTTGCAGAAATAATGAACTTGAGGAACTTGGAGCGTGTTTTAGCTAGAGAGGAAGAAGTTAAGAAACGGGCAATTGTGCACAAAGCTGTATATACTGGTCCCCAGATGCGATATATTTCGAAAAACGGCAAGTTTTCATCTTCACTTAAACCATGAAGTGCAAACTTTTGTTTTCTATGTCGTTGTCAGTTGGATACTAATTCATTTTCTGATGGTATATTTATTTCCATAGGTTGTTCGTATTTGGAATTTAGTAAAGGATTGTCATTTCAGTCAGAGATATCTACGAAGTCTGGTCCATGTAAGTCAACAAAATCATATGTGTTCATGTCTATTTTAGATTTAAATAATAATAGAATAACCTGTGATTAAATTGGCTATACAATCTTCAGTAGCCTTCTTTTTGAGTTCCTTATTTTGTCTTTGTACTATGTAGCCTATTTTTATCCTTGTAATTTATTTGTAAGGTGAGATGAACCATTTAATTGGGTTTTATTAGGTAAGAAGTTCACTTATCAAGGTTGCTGTTCTTTATTGGCCATTGGGTTTTCATTGCATTGCATTCCATTACTATGAATAATCCTTAATTTTTGATTATTCTGTTCCAGATCCTGAAAAGAAAGACTGTGCAATTACTGGTTTACCTGCCAAGTAAGAGCTTGTTATGTTGATGTTATTTGACTACTGGTAGTGGTTGCACATTTGCATTAACTAAGAAATACTGACTTAAATTTAATTGGCTGTTCCAATCCTTTCTAAATGTTAACTATCTTCCTCCTTTTTCTTCCACAAGCAAAATGAGTTTTTTTAATTGGCCATATAAAAAGTAAATGACCTATCCTGTTGAATTTTCTTGCATTCATCAAAAAAGAAGAGCATGATATAAACAATAGAAAGCATCTTTAACTATTTTTTGTTGGTCTGTCTTACTTTCATACCCCAATTGTGTTCATTGTTGATATAGGTATCGTGATCCAAAGACAGGACTACCTTATGCAACAAAAGAAGCTTTCAAAATTATACGCCAACGGTATAATTTCACGTCATTCTACTTTCCTTTTCATGCGAGTGGTATGTGAAACTTGTTATGTGTTTTGTGATGTTGGGACATCAAAATGAACACATCATAGAACTTTAGAAATTGCATCTTTCATAAGTTTATTTCTTTGTCTGCTGACAGGTCATTACTATCACTGGTTAAACCACCTCATTCCATTGAAATTGCCCTTGGCCTGCCAATATGTCTTACCTTAGCATCCTTTTTATACATGTTGTCAAGAAAGTAGAGCAACTCTACATTGTAATTGTAGAGCCACCGGTTAAGCCACTTCATTCGATTGTAATTGTCCTTAGCATTCTTTATTTTAATACACGTTGTCAAGAATGTTGAGCAACTCTCCATTCTACAACATATTTTTAAATGTTTATAGATATTCTTAGGTCTCAATGTCTTGGAGTTCCTTTCTAGTGGTCCATACATTGTTGTAGAATGTAGAGCAACTCCATTTAGGGATAAAATCTTTAGCTTTATTGAGTTGTTTGTATAGTAAATGGAAGCTAATAATCAATGAGGCGTGCTTTTGCATTACATAATGTTCTACCCTGCTGATTAACTTATCTCATGCAAAAGTTTTTATAAATTGCAAATGTTTAATAATTTTTCAAATCTAACATTGTTTCTGATCATATTACTGCCCCTCCTACAGGCTTTCTATACTATTCATTGGTGACAATTGTCTTCTACCTTCTTGATAGATTGTGTGATTAAATTAGTGCTGCAATGTATATATTTTTTTCTTTCTAAAAGTTGCATTCCTCTGGTCACTGTCGTATTGTGCCCGTCTTTTATAGTTGTGTAACGTTAATCCTGATTTTCAGGTTATTGGATGAAAATAATGGTATACAGAAAGAGATGGACATGGGAAATTTATTTGATTCAATTTCTCAGAAAGGCTTTTTAGTAAAGCGGAAGAGATCAGTGATGCCAGATAAAGCTGACATCTTACAATCTCGGCACTCAGCACGTTTCAGCAGATTTCTATCAGTTGAAAGTGAAACTTCGGAATAGTTGCTGTGGTGATCTTTTTTATTATTGTCTGAACTATCTTTTATTGGTTTACTCTATAATTACATTACATAGAATTCAAATTTGCTGCGTTCTCTTTAACATAATTTTTTGTCCTGTCAAACCAATATGCACTTGAAAGATTTGTGTTGTGCATTAATAAATCCCAAGGACATACATAATAAAGTAGATAATGCTCCCCAAATGCATAAATTGGTTGTCCAGTTGTCATGGTATGAAACTAATGCATAGAGAAGATTTGGAAAATTGAAATGTTTCTGAACCCTCTTCAATCAGAGGTGCCAATGCAGCTGCTCCAGCTAATCGAAAGGGCCTTGTGATATTTGAATGACAATCTGTAATTAACAGAAAAATGTATCACCAAATTAGTAGCTTGGTGACTAGGTGACCTTTGCATATCTTCTTATAAATTGAGTTTAGATTATTCCACAACTTAAGTTACCGTTTTCTTGGAATTTAATTTTGATGGATGGAGAGTGAGACCGGGAGAGGGGAAAGAAAGCAGTGGCTGATCAAAGATGCTGATTTTTTTTTTTCAAATTGAATATAATGTGATAAAAAGGGTCATGTGCAAGACATATAACTGAATTTTTTAAAAATATTAAAAATAATCTTGACTTTAATAGATGTTGAAGATAACAACTATTCAATGTAATAATTTTAAAATCAAATGGCATTTATTGATCAGAGAAGTGGTTTCTAGTAGTTTCTCTTATCAACGGTGGTGTTTTTTTTAATCTTCTTTACCTCTTTTATCTTTTTCTGGGGTAAATTATGTTTAATGTTAAAAATGTATAAAATTTGTGATAAATAATATCTGTGATTATCGGTTGGTTGGTTAGTTTTTGAATCATTTTATAATTTGATTTTATCTTGTTTTTTTTTAAACTTAAAATCTTATCCCATCTATTACTCAAAAAACTAAAATTGAAGTTAACTTATAAGGTTTATTAGCTTTACATGTATTCTCTTTCAAAAAATAAGTAAATAAAAAATGATTTGTACAAAGACTAATTTATGTTGAAATAAAATAAAATAATTGTCAGAATTTAAATAAAAACTAATAAAAAGTATAAAAATTCTCTATAAACTCAACCCAAAGAACACATAAAAAGAGTGATTTAATTATACATGAATTAATATACAAATATTAGTGTGAAAATTAAAAAAAATCAAATAAACTTATAATAGTTACGGAAGACATCATTAGAGGATAAGACAACGTTAGAGGTGTAGTCGATGCTTCGAGAACGATATTATTGATTCAAGAAAAAGTCAATGACGAAATAGTTAACTAAGAAGCTAAAAATGTTAACATTAACTTTATCGTTAGTACGTCGGCTGAGAGACGTGGGTGAGAACTAAGAGGATTTTAAGAGATAAAAGTGAAACTTAAGTTTAAAAAAAATATTATATTTTATATATAAAAATAATTAAAAATTATATTTAAAAAATCAATATGTATTAAAAGTAGATACTTGTTATCTTTGATTTTTTTGTTTTTAAAACACGAAATGATCTAATAAAATAGGTTTTGGTATTTTTTGGACACCAATTAAATTAATTTTTTTTTTTAATTTAAACTCGAATTGAGTATTCGATTTTGAAAAAAGTAACCACCTTAATGATTATGTCTAAAACATTTTAAAAATAACAAACATACTCGTAATACTCGTAATGTTTATATTATGATAATATAATACTCAACCATTAACTTTCATCGAGTAAAATATATCATGTTTTGATGAATTACAATATGCAAATTCACGAGACAAGATTCCATGAAAAATAAATTTCGTGAGATATTTTTTATTTTGAGGCAGGTATGTATATAAAAGTCGACAACAGTAAAGGAAAATTTGACAAAATTGCATAAAAATTGGGCAATTTTATAAAATATGTGATATGATGGCTATTTGAAGTGGAAGACGGAGAATAAAGGAATGTAGTATGCAATTAATAGGACTCGTTCCAGTTTTTACTTGAGTCTATAAATAATTTGGATTGATCGCCGAGGCAAGACTCTGAGACTACTTTTGATAATAGATATATAGCTTTTTTAATTTCACTCCAATATCACTCTGCAGATTTTGCATCCGCGACAGATCCGTTTGATTGGTCAGCATCAAATATGGCTTCGGTTACCCAAGGTTTTCTTCCCTATCTGATTAGAATCTAAATTATATTAATCATTTATTCTTATTATTATTGTTGTTGTTATTATATGGGGGTAATGAAGATGAATTGTAAAAACTCTTCTCTTCTCAACAACGCAGGGATGGCTGTTGTTATTATGGGTGTGTGCGGCGCTGGAAAAACGTATGCATAATGAACTCTGTCGAACTCTCTCTCTCTCTACATATATGTAATCTTTTATTGGGTGTTTCATTCTGGGTTGGCTTCCTTTTTGCCAAATTGAATAACAACTGATTTGCTTGTCTAATTCATTTTCTTCCAGTATTTGCATAGAAAATATAAATACGTTTACTTCTGTTGGGTGTTATGTCTAATTTAATTTCTGGATTGGACTCTTATTAGTAGCTTTACTAATTACTAGTTCTCTTTGTGTTTTCTGGAACAGAACAATGTTAATTTTCATTTTTATATAAGAAAGTGAAACCTTCATTCATTCATTCACAGTCAACTATTACATCTTCGTCAAGAACCTTAATTTTGCAGCCAAGTTAGCTGTTCAGGCTCAAAAAACAATGTTAATTTTCATTAAGTCATCTCTTCTTCGTCAAATCATTATGTTCTCCAATTAGCTAATAACATCTTCAAGCATCTTCTGACCTCACTCTTTTCCATGTTTTATTTTCTTTCTTAAATTGGGTTTTTATTTTTATTTTTAAATGCATATAGCTCATATGTGATATGTTCCTCAATTAGCTAATAATTCTTTGTACAAGTATTCTTATGCTGTTTTGTTCCCTCATTCTCCTCATATGTATACAAATTACAAATAATCAGCACAATTGGTGGGATGTTGGCAGAACAAACAAATATAAGCTTTATTGATGCTGATGATTTCCATTCGCAATCAAACAGAGGTTAACATACATCTCCAATTCTATATTTCAAATTATTACTTCCACAAGATGGTTTTTGTTTGCTTATGTATTTTATTAGATTTGTCTGAAAATTTATTATATGTAAGCTTTTAGGCTCAATAACCATATTTCTTCGCTTTCTAACAAAATTTCTTGAACTACTCACTGCCGAAATCACTTTTAACGCAAATTACTTGTACTTTGACATAAGTAAACAAACATTTACTTTGGTGAGTGGATAAATTCTTAAAACATGCCATTTCTCCAAATAGCAGGGAAGATGCAGAGTGGGATCCCTCTGTCAGAAGAAGATCGTTTGCCATGGCTTGAAAAGCTTCGAGATGTTTTAAAAGCGAGCATAGTAAATGGTGAAATGTTGATCCTTGGATGTTCAGCTTTAAAGAAGAAATACAGAGAAATTCTCAGATCAGCTGACCCTAATTATAACTCTGGAACTTGTATGAGTGTTGTCAAGTTTGTCATATTGGATGCTCCGGCTGAGGTGCTTGCTGCTCGGTTAGAGGAAAGAGCTGCGGAAGGAAAGCATTTTATGCCTTCTACACTTTTGCAGTCTCAGCTAGATTCGCTTAAGATTCATCCCTCTGAAGGAATTTTCAAAGTTGACGCTACACTAAGCCCTCAAGTTATTGTACAAACTATACTAGCTAGCAATGTCTTTTATGTCAAATAGATCCTAGTCATAACCCATACCAACCACTTTAGCCTAAAGGGTTTAGGCCTTGCTATATTTGTGTTTTTTTTCATGTAGAATTTGGCCAACAATAGTGCTTCTGTTTGTGCACAAATGGTTTACGGGGTTTAAATTCTCTAAGAGCGTTTATTAAAGCTTTTATGCTTGATTCTGAAACACGTTTCTAGTATAAACACTTTGCAGAGTATGAAAAGCATAAGCAAGTTGTCCCTCAGTCCCTTTATGACTACTATTTTTTTTTCTTGTAATGAAGATGAGGATGAATGGCGCATATTAAGCCTATACATCATCCCCTACCTTTGACATATAACGATTTTCAATACATCTGATAAATGGATTTGATTGTAAAATGGCTTTTGTTTATTCTTCGGCAAAACAGTGGCTCGAGCTTATGTTCATACCAATAAATGATATTGAATTCAACTTGACACTATCACCGTCCCATCTCCAAATTTTATCCTCACAAAAATGTCAATAAAATTGAAGAAAAATTGGTTAAATTTTATTCGCTCAAAAAAAAAGAGATAAGTGTCAGATTCACAAAACACCAAAAGGAATTTGATACTAATACACGGCACTATCATCCACAACCATACTCTGTACATAACCGGGTCCATGTTCATGTACGTCATGTACGTAAGTAGTATATAACATATTCCAATGAGCTAGCTCTACTGCTTACTATATTGTAGCCATAAACATGAAACAAGGAGCCTGTAAGACCCTATTATTTATATAGATAATATTTGGTAGTTTAATTTTCAGGTTGCCTCAATACTGGACTGGCTTCTCCAAGTCCTCAAGACTTGTGGGACGGAACCAGGCCTTCTGCTCCAGTACCGAGTCCTTACCACCATCTACAGGTGAGATGCATTCCCCACCTGCAACAGAGGTCGGCTCGGCGGCAGGCCCAAACACCCCTGTTTGTGGGTGTGGAGCCCAATACTTATCTGACTGGGGCTGGATCACTTCATCGGGTATCACATATGAATGAATCTGCTCATCAGGGTTCTTGTCGTACTGCGAGGTATGAGCAGCCCTCCTGAAAAAAGCATTTCTTTACCGTTATTCCATAATTAGTTTTTGGATATTACAACGTTGTCCTGTGTTAAGGCATTTTTTATTCACATGTTGTATCTTTCACATTGGTAATAAATATTATATATACGTTTAATAGCACCAATACTCTTTGTCAAAAAACTTCATAAATACTCTAGAGCGTGTACGTTTGTGTTTCTTTTATGAAAGGAAGACTAAACACCTAAACTAAGATCAGAGGAACTCAATAAAATAACGATGCGGTAACAATAACAAAATAAATAAGAAATGGGGCAAATAGCTGGTCCGCAAAAAAATAGCGTTATTTGATTTATGAAGCACCGAAAAAGATGAGTCCCTATTTTTAAATAATTCAATCTTTCAACTTGTTGCAAAATTAACCCCACCCCCTATTTGAAAACTTGTTCTAAATCATTTGAAGATCGCATGTTTTTAGATATTTTAACATGTGTTCGTATTTTCATTTCGAACAAAAAACTATTTAAATGACCATATGACAAAGATAAAACTTCATAGTTATACAAATTCGTTACATATGCACACATTTAATAAACAATATGATATTTGTTTATATTTTTCTAACATATGAATACTTATCCATCAAAAAACAACTGTTTTAGAGAAGTGGTGAACATGGGTTCAAAATTTAAATAAATTTGAACACTTATTTATATTTACCCTACAAAAAGTTAGAAACAAGAATCGAAAAAAAATAGAAAAAAGAATATTGGAAAAATAGAAATAACAAAAAATAGATAAAATAGCAAAACGTTAAAAAAATGGAGAAAAATCGTAAAAAAAAAAGGATTTTTTTAAATAAAAAAAAATTGGGAAGGGATCGGCTGGCGTAATTAAACGAAAAGATATAAAGGGGATCATAGCAATTAACCCTTCATTAGAGGGAAGAGTTTAGCAACTGAAAAAGATAAGGACACGCTTAAGCACAATGAGAAGCAACAAAGTCAAAAGTTTCCACTCATCAATTAATTAGAACTCATCTTTAAGAAAGATAAGCAAGTCCCCGCCATTCTTTATTTGTTATCTTCTCCCACAAGCTGCGCATGTGTGCTTAATATACGTTGATTTAAATATAGGGCTAGGTGGCCCGGGTTAGGTGCCAACCATGTGGCCTTGGATTGAGTCAGGGGTAAACTATCAACATATTCAAAGTGCATGGTAGTTGGTACCCACACGCATGATATATTCATGTGATCAACATGCGTGAATGATAAGATATTGGCTAAAGAGTGGTATAACTACCCATCTACCTTTCCTTTGGATGATCAATAATAGCTACGCATTTTCCACGTAAAGTTGTGTGAATATTTTGTATACTATTAAATCAGACAAAACCATTGTCGATAAGCTAGTATCACGCAGTAGTGAATGTTTCTCAAACAAACAAGCTTGTCGTTGAATAATTGAAGTTGATCTGTCGTATGAGGGCAACTTGCAAGGAACCCGGACTCCTAAGAGTAAAAATCTTCCCGATGCATGTGAAAATCAAAGCATGAGTTTTTTCCTTTCAAAATAAATGGGTTAGCCCAATAACAAGTTTAAACTTACGCAAGGTTTAACCTGATCGAATAAGGGACTTTTAAACACGCCCCAAAAAGAAAAAAGGTTTAAGTCTTTTTAGAATGGATTTTTTTTTTCATACACCTAACATGTAAGTAATATATATAAGTGAAAATTAAAAACTCAAATAAGGATAAACCAAACTAGAAAGGATTGAATATTTCAAAACTTTTTTATTTTTTTTTGGAAAATTACAAAGAATAATACCCTTCAAACTTATAACAACAAAATAACACCATAATAATATTGAACGAGATCCAATTAGACAGTCTTTAACATTGAATGGACCTAAAAGGGCGTAGTTTAATTTAACGACATTCAATTGGATGGCGTTCAAAAAAAAATGTGCCAGATTTTTTTTGTAGTAAAAATATGTGAGGTGGATATAAGGGATGCTATTTTTGTTGTTTTTTCAACTTTTTTAGCACAAATTGCACTCCTTAATTACAACCATAATGAAAATATAAAGATACTTGAAAATATGAAAACATCAATTTTATAATTTAAATGTCATATATATAACAAATATAACATACATGTTCATATAACAATTACATAATAAAAATAGAATATTTATTTATCAAATATAAATATAACTCAGCCCTAAATAGTATGAAAAATAGATAGTAAGAAAGGAAAAAGATAGAAATACATAAAGTACATACACTACAAACATACGTAAGTACTCAATAAGAATAATTTTGCATCAAGTAATAATCATTGTCTGTAATTGTTCATATGTCATGGATAAGTTGCATGATAATTACAAAGTTATTATCCAAATATTAACTTTATTATATTACAAATAATAAATCATGCATAAATATTTTTTATACAAAAAAATTATAAAAATTCTATAATGAAAATTTTCATCAAAATTTCTCATCGATATTACCAAATATATCCGATATTTTTACCATGTTAGGTAAAGGACAAGCCAAAAATATTTTCAAGCAGAGCTAAGGTTCAAATTTTTTATATAAAAAGTAGAGGACTTTATTTAAATATTAAAAAGTAAAAGATACATTTAAGAGCTATGGTGGCCTCTCCTTAATTGAAGTGTAAATTTTTCATGCCAAATTACAACACAAATAAAGAGTTAACACATTATAATGGATTATCAAAATTTATCTACATAAATAAAAAGACAAAAATACTATAATTTGATAAGTATTACAATCATATATGTATAAATGAGATTGATTAACTAAAATTTAATATAAGAAAATGAAAAGCTCAATCAAACACATCAAAAAATTTAAGTGTTATAACAAAAACTAAAACAGACATTTAAATGTAAAAAAATAAAATATGATCAAGGACATTAAGCTTGATATTATATTTAAAAATACAACATGATAAAAGAATATAAGATTGACAAATAAAAAAAAGGAATGAAAAACTAAAGGCTAAAGAAATATTAAAATTATCTTATAAAGAAAACTTCAAATATGTGAAATGGCATAATATTATATAAGATTTAAAATTGAAGTGAAATTGAAAATGAGTAATTTTGATAAAATGAATGAAAAAACTTTAAAAACTTTAGTATGAAGATTCTTATCAAGTTTCTTTATTATATTTTTTCATTTTTATAATATTTGACAATGGACTTCTATTATCATGAATTGAAAAAAGTTAAAAAGTATTTTTAAATTATATTGATTTAAGAAGTATTTGTTTATAATATATATGACAAATCTTATGAGTGCCACTAATATTTGTCAAATACATGAATAAAAGTGCATATTTTTACCACTTTACTCACATTTCATGTCACTTTTACCCCCCTTATTTGTTAAATATAGTTGATGCCTACACACTACCAAAATATGCATAGAAAAATTGGACACAATATATTACTGCAAAAAAAAATATTTATTTAATGTTAATATATATTATTTTTTTTGTAAAAAATTTAGCCAGGGTTAAAACCCGTGTAGCCAATGTGATGACCTGCCACTGGTAAATAGAACAGAGTTTGCACTGAAATTGACATAATCAATATTTTTACCTATGTTTTTCTATTGAAGTAAAAGACAATCTATTTTCTACATCGATATTTTGGTTTTACAGATAGTACCACCAAAATATCAAAAAATATTCAAAATTTTAATCTATGTATCTTCAGTTTGACAAGAGTAAAAATTTTATAAACCGATATTTCACGATATATCTGAAACGATATTTTTGTTATTTTCAAAAATTTTATAAATATTTTATAAATTATAAAACAACTTATGGAAATATCAAGATATTTTCGAATATTGCAGAAGATATTTAAACAATAGCATTTCTATATCGATACTTTCACTTGATGAAAATATCAGGATATTTTCATCCATGATTACAACAAATTAAAATGTTGAGAATAATGTCGAAATGTCAAGACTTTCAAATTATTGAATTTTTTTTAAAAAATTTCATAAAGCATCAAAACGATCCAGTACTCGTATTTCAAACTAATCTTTTCATCAATACATATATTTATACTTGTGGGTTCATTTTGATCAATAAATCAATTAATTAATCAAAAAATACATAATATTAAATAATTATTGCATTTATAATAGTATTAATAAGTGTTACATAAGTAACTTACGTGGAGGAGGTTGATATTATATTTGTCACGTCCAAAACTTTTGTGGTAAATTTTGAAAAACCATAATAAAATTTTATAGTAGAGTTAAAAGAATCTCTCTCAGCTAGGTGGACTATCGTTCAGATAAGCAGGACAATTTCAAATCGCCCTACTCCTTATCATTAGTTCTATCTCTATAGAGCGGGTTATATTCTAATAATGTATCTATTTTTCATTGGTTGTCATAAATTGGGTTCACTTTCAAGTCAGGTGGGAATATAATAAGGATTGATGATTTTTAAGATTTTGACACCCAAGTGTGGTATTGAGTAGGGTAGTTATTACAAAAAGAATTTTTCCAATCCCATCAACTGACTACAATGGAATTCCAGGTGGCATATAAAGAGATTTAGACCAAAGGTGGAATTCTAACTCCTCGGTCTTCATATAGCGTAAAAGACAAATCATCCATTCCAAAGGAAAAACTGAAAAGTGGTTCTTAAAGAGATCGGAAGGCAGCCGTAAATATTCAGATATCCTCTTCAGATAGTTTTTCGTTAATTAACACCAAAAATTATGATTACATAAACTAATTGATGTTTATCCCTTATCCATACATCTAATCTGACTAAAAGTTAAAAGTAATCTTCCGAGACAGCAAGTCATCAACTCGATTGAAACTCAGACAAAATCATAATAAGAATACCTAGCTAATGGATCCAATCCTAATTAAGCATGATTAAATTCAGTTTCCAGAATATCCAATCAAAAGACGTAACAGGTAGACAATTTCCCAGATAATTTTAGAGGAAAGAAAACGAAAGCAACAAGTCAAAAGAAACAGAGAAAGGCGTACCTGAGACTGAGAGTGAGAGCAGAGGGAGAGAAAGTGGAGAGATGAGTCGGATCACGAGTCCAGATCTTGTTGACGACTCGCTTCCCAAAGTTCGTGATCCCTCGGCAGCTCGGGTTGGCGGCCATACAAATGAATAAGCACCAATATAGTACTAGGGTTAGAGAGAGTTGAAACGCTAAGAGAGGGAGAGGCAGAAATCTGTGACTTTTGAGTGAGGAATGAGAACGATAGGTTAACGTGTCTTTACTCGCCCATTCCTTGAAAACCTCGCCTACTTCCCCACATACGCTTTTGCATGAACAAACGACACCCTTGTTTAAACGGGTAATCATTTACATTTAATAAATATATAATAATATTATTTATTGTTATTATTTTAAATTCTTTATTTTATAAAATAAAAAATTAATTTTAAAATATTTTATAAAATAATTTTAAAAAATTCTCGTAGAATAAATAGTTAATTTATTACTTTAATAATTAATAAATATATAATAATAATTATTTTATAATCAATAAAATCTAAATATAATATAAATAAAATATTTACAATTATACAACTTTATTTAATAAATAAGTAAAATATAACAAAACAAATATAAACTTATTTAATTAATATTTTTTTATCTATAACGTATATGGATATAGCATGATTTGATTAAATTTAATAAATATCTTTTATTAAATAATTTATAATAACTTACTATTCTTATTTTTTTCTAATTGATATAAGATGTAATATAGTCTTGAAAATTATTTCTTCAACAAAAGTAAATTCATGAAAATAAAAACACATCACAAAACCTTGAACTGTATAGCATTAATATCATGAAAAATAAATTCACTCCGAGCGCATCAGACTAAAAGCAGACATCGTCCCGACAGAATTATAATGCAAATATCTTTGTTTTAGTTTTTATCAAGAGAGACATAATCCTTGGTCAAATTTTCACACTAATTCGCAGAACCTGCCAGATTGAGTTAAGTTCAAATGATTTAAATTTAAAATATACATTACGGATACCAATACTCATCAGCAAAACCAACATAAACCACATACTATAGAAAACAAGGGTACATGGGTTCTACCAAAACGTTGATGGGGGAAAAAATCAATGCCCTAAGACCGATCTATCCATAAGCATCATTAAAAAAAAGGGGTTAATTCTGCACCAGTCCAAGTAAATATACACTGAAGGCCTAAGAGGAATAACCAATACTCACAAAAATGAGTAACTTGTAATGGTTGCAATCCTATTCCTCGAATAAAATATCTAGATCCAGCAAAACCCGTGCACCAAAATATATTCCTAATTCAGCATTAAATACTCTACACCCAACCAATAGACAAAGACAGTATGTCCATCGACCAACTACTTGTACCAGGATGCCGTTGTCAAGCTACTGCTTTCAGCTACAGAAAATTCACTAATAAAATAGAAACAAATGAAGGGATGAAGTACACCAATCTGTTTGCACCTACAGATTCTGAAAGAAGGAATCAAAAGCATCCATTCCAACTCTGCATTCCTCCATGAAATTTAATCCACATCAAAAATGCCAACCTAGGAATCCACCATTTCATCTTGTATCTCATTGGGGGCAATAAGCCCTGGAATAGAAAGCATTCTCTGCCGTTCTCTTTCCCTCTGAGCTGCAGCCTCCTCAGCATAGAGATCTTTGTTGTCCTGAAAAAAGGTTTGAGGATTCAAATGACATGCAAGAGAACCATATGAGTTACAAGAGAAAGAGATAGAAAACAGAACCATTTATCTTGCTACATAATTGCATAGATTATTGACCTGAATATGAGTATAAATGAAACGTAGAAAAACTATGTACATGAAAATATTAAACAAGAAATAGCCGGTACTTTCAAGAATAATTGCAACCAAACAATGATAATTATTGAATATAGCAAACATATGGGTTCTATAAATTGCTACCCAAATTCTATAAAAGTATATATATGAAGCTTGAATCTTCAAGACCTTAAATCCTATCCCAAAAATAAATGAAATATAGAACAGAATGTGAAGCAAAATATGACCCTTCTAACCATGGATAACTTATATGAACCATTTCAAAAGTAAACATTTGGTCTTGTTTGTTACACTGATTTTCGTCATTACCTTCAAACAGTAAATATTCTAATATTAACAAATGTAACAAATCAAAGTTTAGGCATGCCATTACCTGAGCTGAAAATTCTTTGGATTGGACGAGAAAGTCACGTATATGATTTTTAAACGTGGACAGGTCATTTCTCGATTCAAATAGACCATTAACAAATTGACTGACCTGAGATACCATTCAAATTGGTCAAATACTTGTCGAGAAAAACTGAGATTAAAGAAAGGTGAAGAAAGGTTTCATGGATGAGTCGAGAAAAAAAAGTGTGCTTGATAAACAGAACAAAAACATACCTCTGCTGCAGTCATGTTAGGAAACGATGTGCTCAGAAGTTTTATAGTGTTTTCACGAACAAAAATTGCATTACTTGGATATGGATAAGGAACCGTTGCCACATCCCATAAAGGTTCCGTCAACAATCCAGTTTCAACCTATAAATAGATTTATTATTCATAATGAATTCTTCATATGTCCTGAACAAAGGCGAAAGAAAATAACAAGATATATACCAGGCAAAATAAATGTTGAAGCACCAAAACATGCAACTTGAACCCGGGCTTATGAAATGTATCCGTCAAGACAGCAAATATCTCTTGCTCAATTGTCAAAAAGTAGGTACGGTAAAACTGATTGCAGAACTCAGAGTTCTGTGAAATAAGCCAATAATATTGTCAGCATCACACATGCATGCTTTTGAAAAATAAACCAAAATATGTCACAACCTGAAAATTCTTCAGCATCTCTATTAATAAGTTGAGCCCAGTTTCAGCAATATTTCTTTCCGTGTGCCGGAATGCCCATATAATGGAATCCATGACAAGCTTAAGTTGCTGAAATGTAAAATATGTCAATAGGAGCTTAAACATGTACGAATTCAAGCACAATAATGAGGATATTGCTAAAACAAACCTGACTTGATAAGCGAATTAATGCAGGGAAACAATGAGCAGCAATTGCTCGCAATAATGAAAAAAACTTGAGGCGATGCTCAGGGTAATCTTCAAAATTTTTGGTTATCATCTGCACTTTTTAGCATCCAAATTCATTAGAAAAACAACTCAGCATTGAGGTTTTTTTAACACCATAGAGCAAGTCCCTCTGCAGCAATAAATCAACTTGAACTGTGCACTAGGTGCAATACAAAATGATGCATGTCAAGCAGACACAAAAACATAGAGCATCATCATGCAAGCTTGGCAGCACACAATATTTTGGTGAATCTTCATTTATTGATTAAATTTGCACCACATCGACAATGACAAGACAAATCAAGAAACATATATAGAACAATGCAAGTGTAGCAAACTAAAAATCCACAAGTACAGTTGGCATCATTGTGCTCAGTGTAGTACACAACTCCTGGAAAATTCATAAAATTAAGACCCCTACCTCCAGTGTGCACTGGAAAACTGCTTCAAATATGCGAGGCACATCATCTATCATTGAACTTTTGTACCTGAAACAAGAAGAGATGAAATGGAAAACTAAGAACTAGCTATAAGCACAAAGTGCTTGAGGTACCACCAGACATACTTAAAACATAGTCTTTGCAGATAAACAGAAAGATGAACATACTTATTTATGATTGTGGAAAATAAAGACAAAACTTCTGATTCTCTGGCATCAGGAAGATTCCTAGCATAGTCTCCAAGAACAGGATCCAACATTGGCGGCACAAACTGTTTGCCTATTTGAGGCTGATCTTCTGCTTTGTCTAAAAAAGTCTCAATCAACTTAAGAGTCTCCCTCTTGACTGACCTGATTCAAGTACAAAGCAAAATGCAGTCTTCAATAGATATTATGATAGGAAGCATAACTTGCTTTATAAAAAGTTCAGTTGATCAAACCGTAGAAGCTTCACATAAGATGATTTAGATGCAAAGGGTCCCCCTTCTGCAATGCTGCTCGATACAAGTTCACTGTACATCCTGTTCAGCAATTATAGTAATTAACTCACATTAGTGCGTATGGGAGGAGCAATAAGACTTCAAAGGTTAGAGAATTGTGGAATTACGGGGTAACAGCATTCTTTGAGTCTTATGAATGGAGAGGAATAGGAGAATTTTTTTAATGATAGTAAGAGTAACTGCAATTTTGTGGAAGAGAGTTTTGATTTTGGCATCATGATGGACGTCTATTTCGATATGATGGAAAAGTTATTCTCAGTTTCTCACAAGTTTTAATCGGAAGCTAATATATCATAGTTAGAATATAAAGCTTTACTATGTCTACATCTTGATGTGTTCTTTGAAAGTGGATTACTAGTATAAAATAATGTTTATCATAAAAAAATTAACTCGCATTAGTTTCTATTAAAAAATAAGGAGAGCAGAATTTCAACCTAAATTTTGAAAATCGAGGGGGCATCTTTGATAAGCATACCTGTACACATTGAGCATGTCCAAAAATATCAATGAAATTTGAGGCAAGAAATATGTTCCAAGGGAACAGGCTACACTTGTATTTGTCTGCAAATGATAAATAAATGTCATAATAGCAAGTTAGCAACTGACATTCTTGAAGTTAAAGGTTAAACAAATACACAGATATTCAAGAAAAGAAATGGAGTGAAGCCACGAACAGATAAGATAAAACCTTACTAATGGTCAACCACCTTTAATAGGCAAGAATGTGGAAATTGGGAGGGAAAAAACTGCTAATGTCAAACTAGAAGCCTGAAAGTAGTATATCGTTTTATTTTTATTTTTATGATAACATCCAGTTATATTAAAAAGAAAAAAATTGGACAAGCAATCCAAATTAAAATGTAAATTACAAACAGACATCAGAAAAAGAGATGTTATTCATTATAGGAGTAGATGTTACCCCCCACCAATCACATTGCTTGCTTTTCTAATCAAGCATTGGATACTTGTGTTTTTAAAGAAATTATGCACTAATCTTGGATTTTATTAACTTGGAGTATCACATCATCACTTACTCTAAGAACAATGAATAATTTCTCATCAAAAATAACTATCCTACCCAAAACTAAATCTCTACAATGAGGATTAGGTGTCAAATGAGCTGATTTAAATGATAGAATTTAAAAAAATTAGAAATAAACGAAATAAAAAATAAAATATATACATAGTTTTGTTTAAGGTCAAAGTGTAATATAAATATTATCTTTTGACTATCTTTTTGTAAAAAAAAAAAACATATTTTGATTGTGACTACTCATGAGCTATATGAATTAACTCTTTTAAGATCTTGAACTAACTAAGAAAGGTTTTTTCAACTCATCAATTGATCAACTTTAAATAACTCATTTGACACTACTAATTAGGTTATAGACGCTTCCCAATTAAAACTACTAAGAAACTTAGGCTAGTTTGGCTGTTTAACTTGAAAATTGTTCTTAAAAAATTTTGTCAAGTCATTATTAAAAAAAAATTAGTCATTTAGAAACATTTGAGTATTAAGTTCTTAGTGTTGTGTCGTTGATGTCAAATTAACATAATAAATTTAAAAAAAAAACAGTGTCATGCTGGATTAGTGTCGTGTTATCATATCTTATTGATGTGTTATATCATGTCATATTGTCGAGTTTTTTGTACTGGATAATCATATTTGTGGAACCATGAAGAAAATAACAGGAATTTTTATAGGATTATCTATTTATTATAGTAGAAATTATCAAAATCTTCAATTAAAAACATAAATAATGTGACCATAAAGAGTAATGTTGGGTAACATTACTAGAATGAGTAGTGTCATGTATCATTATTGACGGACAAATTGAGATTGACCAAAACATGCAGTCCATATTCATGAAATAATATCCAAACACAAATTCCAATGACATGTATCCAATCATTATTCGTCATGTAAGTTGTGGCATAGTCACTACTATTAGTAGTGGTAAAGATTTCCAATTAATTTTTTTTCATATCATGTTGTTATCATGTTAACATGTCATATTAGGCTTTAACCCTCAGTCAAATAATCATGACTCGAGCTCAAAAATAAATGATACAATAAAAGTGAAAACAAAATTGTCAAAGATAAGATATCAAAAAAAAAGTATTAGAGAATTAAGACATTCATGGTAGTCATTACTCACTATTAAGTACAAAAGTTCGACAGAAATTACTTCCTTTTGGAAATTTTGTCCTTTTTTCATTGTGTTAACAGCAATAGTGAAAAACATCTATAAGATGTTTTAAATTTTCTTTTGTTTTTTAGTTCACATAATTTTTTAAAAATGATAACTAAAAAATCATGGCCAAAGAACTAATTGTTTTAAAATCATTTTTTTGTTTTTAAACATAGAAAACATTTTTTGAGTTACTTGGCCAAACAACACAATTTAGTGTCTGAAGCAAAAAACTCCTTTGTTCTATTATTCATAACTACAACCAATAAAAAAAAGTTGAAGAAAGTTAAAGACTGCCGGAGAAAATCAAAGAGCATGTGTGTATAAGAACAAAACGGGATCTTTTACACTGCACACCTGTAATATATTCAGCACAGTCCGTATAACATCTTGACCCTTCAAGAAATCAACACTGATGCGTGCCTGTCCTATGATTTCAGCCCATTTCTGATAAAAACAAAACTTAATAAGCAAAAAAAAAACTACAACCCATGGCATGCATGTAAGCATACATCAAGTGTGTGAGAAAAAGAGAGAGGACCCGCAAGAAATTCAAATTATTCATACCTGATTAGGAAGCTCCATTAGCCTCTGCAGATACTCGTCCCTTTTCTGAGGATCTGATTCTGCTTGTATCATTTGACTAACCTAAAAAGGAAAAGACAATTGAATCATTAGTCTCCTCCACTGAAGCAGTACCATTGCCGAAGTTAAAGATATATCTGACAGTGGGGACCGTTAAAGACATACAGATTCGTAAAATGTATGAATCTGATGAGGCTCAAGATCTGCAACAGTGGTAGCAAGGCCTGAAAGAAGTTCAGATACAAAAGGTTCGTTTTCTCCAACCTATAACAAACAGATTAAAAACGAGGATAAGAATAAAATTTAACCAATTGTCAATCTTTTTCCACCGAAAAATCATCCAAGAATATAAATATAAAGACTAAGGTGCACCATTAATCCCCAAATTTTAAATGAATTCACGTATAGATCTCCAAACTTTTAAAAAATACGACTTGGTCCTCAAACTTTTTAAATTTTACATAACTTCCAAAACTTTTAAATCATACAATTTAGTCTCCAAACTTTTCAAACTTCACATAAATCCTAAAATTTTTGATTCACAAATATGTATTTTAGTATCTAAATTAAGATCAACATGTGAAATTTTAAAAATTCGGAAAATAAATTGTAAGATTTAAAATTTAGGAGCCTAGGTATGAAAAGTTTGGATACCAAATCGTACATTTTAAAAGTTTGGGAACCTATGTGTAAATTAAGCTAAAATTTGGAGACCAATGGTGCATCTTGGCCAAAATATAAAACATTTGCTTGCATCGAACAGATTTTTTTTTCTTTTTTATATGAAACATCACATTAGATTGAAAACATTTTTAGATGCCATACCTGCACAATAACAAATTTACGCTTGCACTTTTGAACAATTTTTAAGAAAGTATCACAGGCCATATCCTGAAAAAGAAGCAGCATACATAATTAATGTTGTATAACTTCCAACATATGAAATCACCTCATAAAATAAATATTCGAAAGTAAAATTTGAAAAGGCTAGCCATTTTCGTACATAAAATATTAATAAAAATAGAAATCAAGAAAATATTGGAAGGATGGGTCATATTCAGAAAGATGCAAATGGAAGATAATGAGGTGTAGAAGCCTTAATTCATTCAACTATGAGGGAATAAGATCCACAGGATTTGAATTGATTTCAACGAATCAAATCAGGAACCATTTCAGGAAAACTGAGACAAAACTAAAGAGATGAAACAATAAAATTCTGAGATGCCCCTCACCACTATTTCCCTATTAAAGCAGAAAAATAATTTCTCAAAACCAAGGATTAAAATATCAATGTTTACAAATATATCGATAATTCGATTTTACGAAAAATATTGAGGATATATTTGATATAGACGGATGTAAAACCTAAGATAGAAAAAATTAAATAATATTGCATCTAAATACATTGAAATTTAATCGATCTAAATATACTGAACTTTTAGATAACAAGCTAAGATAGAGAAAAATAAATAATATTGCACCTACTCAATAAATTAATAGTTACATTACATGCTTAATAAAAGAATAACTTGAGTGAAAATAATGTGCTCTGATATTAAGAAATTATGCTACAATTACATCCAAAAGGATTTTCTAGAGAGTTCAAAGCACATGCTATCTTGATTCAAGCAATATTAGTGCAACGGCAAGTAGTTAGATGCAATTTGAATATAATGATTAAAGATGCCAGTGTGCTGCTTGATCTCTTTTTATTGTAGGTGTGGGTTAACCCAATAATTTACAAATTATTGTGGAGAGTTTCCAAAGATCTCTTAAGCATTATGTAAATCTATGTTACTTGAAAGATCACTTTCATTAGTATTAATACTCATTGAAGATAAGCTTGCACTCATAGTTTTCTCATCAAATTCAAGAATATCATTGTATCCTCCATCTCCTTGTGTATTCCTTTCCAATAGCACCTATTCCGAGATTAGTAGCTCTACACCTACAATCTTTATCTTATATGGCATGTATATAATTAGCTTTATACATGAATGGACTTAAAAGTGAGTTATAGTCTTCTCTTGCTCATCACTATCTTAACTATGCGGTTCACTTAGTGGTCTGACGTTAAGACTCATCCTTCTACTATTTCAACTCAAAAGTTCAAACCATATCAAAATATCGTTTGTCTAAAATATATTTAACATAACTTTAATTCACCTACAACCTTTCATTAAAAAATAGAAGGCAGGGAAAAAGGAAAAAAAAGAAGATAATATCATGAATGTCTATTTTGGACTGTTGGATCTTACCAATATCCACAATATTCGATAATATCTTGATAATGATTAAAACGAAACTACATAGTCATATCAATATCAAACCATACCATACCGATATTGGATATTATCGACGATATATTAGGATATATCCCAATTTTTTAATCTATACTCAAAACACACGCGTTCTAAGGCAACTTAGATACATCACACTAAACAACAAAATAGGAAATAACATACTAGGAAAATATATCCCTAAACCCTAAATGATACTAAAACAATAATAAACGACAATAAAGCTAATGATTTCAAACAGTAATACTTACAAGGCAAAGCTCCTACATCATAATGTTCCAGAAAATTTACCTGAACTCCAGGATGTGTTTCGTGCATGAACTCAAACAACTTATTGACAACCGTTTTGAGAAACTTCCAATGAGCTCTAAGAAACCTTGGATATTGTCCGACAACATACCTGAAAAACCAAGGAAAATTAAAAGCAGCAAAGCACATGCATAATAAAACCAAAATTTGAAGGTTACTATCTCATTACAAGCAGATCCAACAGTCCAAAATCTGAATAAATAAAACATCAAAATCATTGCTACTAGAGATGAAAACAAGCATTCAAAAAAGTTTCAGTAGCTATTTTTATATTTGGCTGTAAAAGAATTAGTGTTGCCTGCTCCAAATAGTAAAATACTACCGCAGAAAATGAAGTACATGCTACAAAAAAATAAAAAAATAAAAAACTTTAATTCGGAGATTCTTACATTATGTTACTGGCGATAACAGCTTTGTTGTCTTTTCCTTTCGTGATTTCACACAAGTTCAGCAAGTCGCGAATGACCATCACCAAAAACCTGTTTTCCTGCCAGAAGATAAAATTGAAGAAATATCAAGGGAGTTATAATATGGGACAGTCTGAACTTTTCTTAGACAAAAGGACCAACAGAGGAACGGAAGCTTTTTAAGAGCAATAAAATAATATTTCTATCTTTGTACAGCCATACAAACATATGAGAATTTCCACTATCCAGTATCCACTATTCACCCATTGACACAATCTACATGCTAGGCCAGCTAGCAAATGGGAACAATCATACTCAAAGATGACGTTTCGTAAAATATAATTAACACCTTAAGGTTAATTTACAGAAAATCAGAATTAGCTGGCCTAGTGTATTGTCAAAGATAGTTGAACCCCGACATGTGTTTGCAGATAAAGCAGGCCAATTATATATACTCTTCAGTTTCAAGGGAACAAATACAGATCTGAATATCACTATATTTCAAAGAGCATAGAAGAAACACACCTGATCTTCCATCATGGAACCGGATATGGAACCTATAGCCCAACATAATGTGTTTAAGTTGTTCCATGTCCAATCTTCACCACTCAATTGTTTGCTTAATTTCTTCAGCATCTGGACTCAAGATAAAAATATATATAATTAAATAATTTTGTTCTCAGATAAGATGCATAAAACCACATTGTATACCAAGAATAAAGAAGGAAAGAGGTAAAAAGTTCCATTAAATACCAAGTAATAATACATTACAGATCAAAATAAAAATATCCAGATGCACCAAGACAAATCAACAATATGATTGCATACTGAAATAAATCACTAAAAGCACAAAAGACAGATCCATTTCTCATTTTATGATCTTAAAACAGCATTATTAATTACCTGCTTCTCAGTGTCCTCGTGATCAAGATGAGACAAATATATTAGTGTCTCCCTCATAATCTACAAAAGAAAAGAAGATGGATGAAGTAAGAAAACAATCTGTTGAGCTAGAAATCTCAACAAAAATCTATTAAAGAGATCAATTATCAAAGTGAAAGCAAACTTCTAGTATAATTATAACATAATGAAGTTTAATGTTCCCATTGTGAATGCTTAAATATGGATTCACATCTCATTTTTTTTTTTGGGAATGGAGGGAGGGGTGGTGGTTAATTCACGAACCTTGTATTGTACAAGAACATCGTTGTCCTTCATGGTCTCACGTACAATATTTCCGTTTTCATCTTCAACTATGAGAACTTCTTCTGGCTTGGCCATACGACAAATCATAAGCATTCTCAATTTTGACATGATACCAGCATATAACTGTCGCCTGTGCATAACTTGAGAACCAAGACCATCGACAATACCAGGAAGCAGAGGCATCTGCTTACTCAATAAAAAAACAAAATAGAAACTACAGTAAAACTCTGCATATACTAATGCTCTGAAGTATTAAAAAAGAGATAAATCCGACAGCTTCAAAAATCTGAGCACACAAGAGAAAAAGGAACAGCTTCAAGAACTCCCAGTAAGAATTAAGATAAGTATATGAAAGAAAGTCATAGCATTACTACAAACTTAGTAGCTTTACTAAAAACTTAGTTACTAGATGAAAAGTTCTCAGGAACCACAGGTTGGGCCTTGTTCTATATCTACCAACAGATGGTCCAACTTCATAAAATCAATTAAAAAGCAACCTGATTACTGACATGGACCGAGAACATAGGAATGGGGGGAATCAAAAGATAGGAGATAATTGAAGTTATGGATTGAAGAATCAGATATTTAGAGAGATTAGAAAATAATTATTCGTTCATATTCCAAGTCTTATTGTAATATACAAAATCAAATATATGATCCTAATGGATAAACATTAAAAAAATCATTATTTTAACACTTAATGATAAAGTTCTAACAAACTTCCATAATTATCCTAATTCATTATTATTCTTAAATTTATCCTCTATCCTCTAGTCTGATGAGTTGTAGAGCAATAAAATAAGAGGCAAATCTCAGAAATTAAGAATTACTTCAAGCACAATTGAGATGCATGAGGAATAAGATAATCTAAAAAAATATATTTAGTAACAAAAGAGGAGGCACTGGAATGCAATCATCTCATTTGGGATGTACCTGTATAGCATTTAAGTATAAACTTTCAACAAATATGTACAAGATTCAACAAATGGGTTGGCAACATCTCAAGAATATCAAGAATTACTTTAAGTGCCATTGAGATGCATGAAGAATAAGACAACCCAAAATAAATATTAAGTAGCAAGAAAGGAGGCACTGTAACACAATCATCCCATTTGAGATGTGTGTCTGTGGTCTGTAAGTAGAAACTTTCAGCAAATATGCACGAGACTCAACAAATGACTTGGCAAAGGGCTCATACTAGCTCAGGTTTTGGCTAAAGGAGTGGAAACTCCTTTTTTCGTTAAACAAGTCAAAAATCATTAAATGGTTAAAGGAATTGGTGTGTGGTTGGTGCCTTTATTGATGGGAAGTTGAGAGCCAAAGATAATTGGGCTAGGAGAAGATTCGGTATTTTGCTTGAGATGAGGTCCAAGAATGCTTTTGGGTGGGTTGATGAATTCTTTTGGGTGGTGGAGACCTATGCTACCTAGACTCTTCATTTTTCATGAAGTACACGTGTCTAACGGACATGACGTGGACATGGATGTGGGTACTCAACATTCCAAATTAGTAGAAATTTAAAGAAAAATTGAAAAGATAGGGGTGTCCAACACTCGGATATTTATCCAAAAATTTAGGACACTCAATATCTTAAAAGAGTCCATGTAACATAAATGGAGATTACATTGAAAATATTTTTTTAAAAGGAATAGGAAAAAAGATAGGATTCAAAATAATTGCTCAAATATCTATATTCATATTATTTTGAGCGTGGGACTTTGGCTTAGGTGGAAAATGCAACAATTTGATACTCTACCCAATGTGAGAAATTATAGGTTAGGATACATTGTGGCAAACTTCAAATTTAACAAAATAAAACAAGGTTTCCACAAAAGAATACAATTCCATGAAGTCATGAACTAGGCATGCTATCATAGTCAACTTCTTGATGGAAATTATCCCAATATATACACATGGAACATCTTTTACTCAAATAATTGTGTAGCTAAGCTGCAAAAGGCACTAAAAGAAGAACCAATGAGGTTGAATAATAATGCCAAGGTTTCTCAAAAAGGGTTTAAGACACTACATTAATATGATAATGCTTGTCAATTATAATATCACAAGGCTTATCTTCGCAATCAACAATTGTATGAAATGTGCAAGGCATTTCAACAAGGCAAGCATGATAGTAAGGATCATGACAACATAGTTGACAGATAGGCACTGATGATCAAGAAGGTGAATTATGATGATATTGATCTACAAAAAAACAAGTCCTCTCATACCCGAGACATGCTCATTGCCTCATCCACAACTTTATCAAAATATTCTAGAGTACTATATGTCAATGTGGACTTAGAAAACTTAGCACACAGCTCATTTGACCACTCCTAACAGGATAGCCTCATCCAAAAATGCAAGTCACAGTAAACATTGATGTTTGGGCATCTCTCAATCAGATTGGTGTTTGGGGTAAGAATTCATTGGTTGATGACAGCAAAAAGAAGCATGTGGAAACAGTTCATAGTTAATTGGCTAAAGAAAACCAAAAAAGATATCGACAAGCAAAACTTCTTCCATAATGAATAAAAAGACATGCAAATTTATTTAATTTTCTACCAATATAACTATGAACACAAAATTCAAATGAGAAAAGTAAGAAAAAAACCACAACATTTGAACTTCTCGAAGTACCAAAATTGGCTTGGAGGTTAAAAAAAGATCAAAAACCGACCAAAACATGACTAATTCGAATTTGAGTTTTGATGTGCAAGTTCTAAATTACATATCTAATAACCTGGATAGATAGGTTATAACTTAAAATGTTACCAACTAAAAATATTAATCACAAGACGATGAGGCATGCAATCGTGTATGTGAACCCTTCATGATGAATCAAACCACCTTTAACCAAAATGTTCTACACCAATTGAACCAAACTAGGTTTATAGTAAGCTCCCGAATCATGCACTAATTTTGGCAATTGAGACATGTACACACAATTACTTAAGCTTAGTGTTACAGTTATCATTCTCCCTCAATCACCTCTCCTTAGATCTTGGCACTAGCAATCAACGGAAATGATTGAGGGGGAATGAAGACGGAAACAAAATGAAGATTAAGTACTTACGATACAGGTTCAATCGAATTGATTCACAAATCAAAACGACAAGTCAAGGAATGGATGACAAAGTAATCTTTATTTGAATGATTGTGGCTTATCGACGTTGGTGATGAATGTAGAAAAGGGCATATGGATGAAGGTGGTGGCAGTGGGAAGTTAACAATTGTTGGGTTTTTGAAATAAGGATATCAAAATCAGGGTTAAGCATTGAATTAGAAATTTAAGGCAATGGAAAATAATTCCCCAAATATTGAATTCTCACACTGCCCCAAAAATAAAAAATAATATCAATAACATACCACAAAGTTTGACTAATTACCAAAAATAAAAAATCGTTTAAAGCAACTAATAATTTTTTATTTTTTCCACAATTGATCAGAGTAAAATAAGATATAAATTTAATAACTTATTAATAAATTAAGGGGTTGATTAAAATGGAGTGATCAAAGATGATTGAGAGCGAGAAGAAAGGAACTTAGAAGGGAGATTGGAAGAGAAATTCATTAATTAGTGGAAGGGGAAGGAAAGTGATAGATTTAGAATTTATTTTCTCCTTCCATTTTAAGAATCATACTTCTAGTTTTATTTCCTTAATTCTAATAATTTCTTCAATTATATTAAATTTCGTCTACCAATTAGTTATAATTATTCAATTATTTACAAAAAGACCATTAAACTGTTATATACTAAAATTTGTCCTTTGATATCATTTCAATTTTTTGGGTAGATCGATAATTCACTAAACCTTAAGGAGGTGAGTGATAATTTAACCGGACTATTTTCTCAAAGAAAAAGTATTGAAAATATTTGTTTTTAATCAAAATGAGATAGTAAAGAGATTGAGAATATAAGATAAGATTGGGGAAATTTTTGGAAAGAAACTTAGGAGTCAAGACTTGAGAAAGAAAATTGAAATAATAGCTCCACCAAATAGGGAAGAAAAAAGAATCAAGGAAAATTAGAAAGAGGGCATAAATTATGCATGGGCATCAAAGACTTGGAGATTTAGGGAAATTAGAAAGAAAATTGAGGGAATGAGTATTCATTCATATTCCAAGTCTAATTGTTACATACAATAATTATGACTATTATGAAAATGAAATAATTCACAACCTAGAAATCAAAATCCTCCTTCTAAAACCAAATACATGATCCTAATTGATAAATATAAAAATAAAATTTTAATTCAAACACGAAAATGTTCTAAAAACAAATTTCCACAATTATCCAAATATATCATTATTTACAATTCCCATCACACAATTGTTACTTATTGAAGTTGAATCAGTTTTTAAATACCATTATCCATTATTGCTTATCATGACTGATTTTATAAAGCACGGAAAAAAGCAGTGAATCCAATCACTGTCAGCAGCATTCCAGATGATATAGAAAAACACTTAGACATGAAGTTGATCAAGGACAAAACTATTGGCTACATTCAATAACCACTTGAACTTAAGCATGGTAAAATTTTATAGTAAAAAAATACACAATGGTTAGTAAGAAAAGAATTTCACTCGAACAATAATCAAACTATCATTTTCAACCAGAGCAAAAAAAAAATCATCAGAATGCAAAACTTTTGTGATACCTGCAGTCCCATCATGTTGGCAGTTACTGCAGGATTATCTAAATTATGATGTGCTTCAAACAACTCCAACACCAAAGAATTCCAATAGTCTAAGCAAACCTGAGAAGAGTAACAGTTGAATAACACCTAACAATATTTAAATTTTGTGAGCAAGACAAATAAGAAGTGTTCATACCTTAAATACTTCATTGTCATCTACATATGAGATGCAAATGAGATATTCGAGACCCATGATTAATACATCGATGTTCTCTTGTGTGCTGTCTAATACACGAATATGAAACTGAAAAAAAGATACATTGTCACTAGTCAGTCAAATTCTTTCAAAGGCTTATGTGCAAATAATGCACCAATATCAATGAGCCAAATGGACAGAAAGGAAGACAGGAAAGAGGCAATTAAATTTGGCCTGGCCCAGCCAAGGGCCAGACAATCAGGCCAACTAAATGCTGCTTGAAGTTTGATTAGGTCTCAAAAAATCTAACCAAAACATGGCCTGAAATCCAGGTTAAATTTAAAATTTAATAATATATACAAATTAGTCAATTTTATGTTATTTTTACCATTGCATCATTTGAAATGAAATTTTACATATAATTTTCATCGATTATTTATTCATATTAAATATAATTCACTCCGTTATGAAAGAGAAAAAAATGAGTAAGATATTAACTGGACACAAATCAAAACCCAATTAGACCCAAAAAGTCCTGTTTGGTAAAATGTGAAGGTTTAGGGCCAACTTTAGACTGCCATTTAAAACAGAAAACTCGGCATAAAAATATATATATAGGGAAAGAAATCGGATCGTAGCCCAGCATGAACATGAATTTTTTGGCTTGGACTGGTGATGCAAATAAAAGAATTGTCCATAGATTTAACTGTTTTATTTCTCCCTTATTTGTTTTCCCCTTCTGTCTAATTTCTAAACCCTATCCCCTATCATGTTCTGCTCTTCCTCAATTCACTTTTATTCTCTTCTTACTATTTGCCTGTCCTGCATCAACTAGCCTAGCCCCATCCAAATCTACATGCAATGCCAACATACTTCTCAAAGAATACTTGTGCCATAACAATGCAAATACTACTAAATCACAAGGTTAGGTCTAACAGTTCAATACATGAAGAGATACAAAAAGCTAAAGAGCCAACATAAAAAAAATCAAATGTTTGAGGAGATATAAAGAGTCAATATCAAAAAATCAAATCAAATTAGAGCAATTCAAGATGCAATAAATGCCGAAGAGCCATATAATGTGTTGTTTCATTCCATGTACATTGTGTATCCTATAAGGATAGCCAGAGATGTAACTTCAAGACAGTGGCCCAAAAAATAATAATAATAATAATTTTCACCACCACCATAAGTTTGTCTTGATGTAACAAGAGGATAACCAAGAAGCCAAATCAAAATTGCAACATTTTAATGCAAGTAATGTCCCCAGTAACTTAGTTGGAAAAAGTTGTGTTAAGAGCATGTCAATATTTTCTAATTTGCAAAAAAACTATTTTCCCCCATTAGAAAACGAGAGCTTACCTTGTAAAACGAAGTGAAAAACAGAGCCAAGTTCTGAATGAATGCCTGAAAAAGCATGAAACAAACAAATAACTTAGAACCATGAATTTAAGAAATAATTGTTGCATCAGATATTGTAAATATCCACCTGTTCATCAGTAGATCCATTTGCATATGCATCAGGAATGTTTGTGCTAGGAGGTAGAATGGTCTGTGAAGCCATATAAAGGAAAAGAGGGGGAGGATTGGGAGTCAGACCGTAAAAAGAGCTGTTGGTAAGTTAAAGAAAGATAAACTGACTAAATGAAAAAAAATTAAGTTAATATGCTAGAAAAAGTTTGTCCTGAAAAACCTTTAACTGCACCATAAAAATATTGTACATCTTAACATACTGCACATTGTAGAAGTCCCCAAAATTAAGGGCTGCAACCTGCATACCATAAAACAAAAAAAATAATCCCATGATACAGACATGGAGGGAACTTTTAACCCCCAAAAAAAAAGAAATAATTGCACCTCTGTTAAACACTGAAGAGTAAGGTTCCTATATGAAGGAAGAGGAAAAAACTTCAGTAGTATTTCCAGCTGCAAAGTTCAGACAGAATCCGACCCGAGTTATAGAAATGTGCTACAAAAGGGTTGTGAACAAAAAAATTAAAAAAGAAGACGATACAAACCAAGGGGGACTCAAAGATGTAACCCAAAGGAATCCAAGAGAGGAATGCATGCAATGTAGACAATGTTGCACGAATAAGCTCAGTTCTTTGAGAGGCTGATAGAACATACAAGCATAATTCATGAATGAGTTGAAATTCACTGTGACCAACAAGATAAAGAATAGGTTAGACATTGCAGCCACAAAAACATAAGAAAAAAAAAGAAAAAAATAGAACATATCACCACATAAGAAAAAAGGTGCATCTATTACCTATTCAATGATTGTTTAAGCTCCTTAATTTTCTGTTGGGTCATCTCCCCCCTGGAGAAATCAAATACCTCTTCACTCAGAAGCTATACAAAACAAAGCCAAGCGATCAGAAAAATTGCAACGTAAACAGCAATGGTGCAATAAAATCATTACATACTAATTCCAAAATGAAAATACTTGGAAGAAAAAAGATGTACCTTCAATATTGTCATGCAATTCTCACAGAGTGTTTCACTAGATTTCGCAGCTGAAACAAGATCAGGAATAAAGCTCTGCCATCTCACTGGCCAATCATGCTTCAATATCTGTATATCAAGTTATAATCAGGTACTTTTAAGAGTCGGCATGTTAAAAATTAAATATGAAATAATAATTTTGGCACCAGAAGATCTTATGTATACAACTGCCCAAAAAAACTCAGGTTATTCATCAAGCAATACGAAAATTAAAATCTGCACTCCATGATGAAAAGGCATTCTGCATTCTGTGTTCTGCATTCTTATAAATTATATTTTAAATAACCATGAAACAACATAAATTCCCTAGAAGCACAAAGCAATGAGAGAAAATAATATACCTGAACCAAGATGATATTCAGTTTGTTGACATACAACCTTTCCAATCGAAAAGAGGCCTCATTGCTAGAAAGCTATGGATGAGAGATCAGACGTGTTAAAAGGCCATTTTCAGATATAGAATATAAATCGCAATGGTTGTTTGTTTCACCGAAGATTAGCTCAAAACTTATACCTGTACAATCACATCCGAAATGTAATTTTTCATTCCATCTCGCTGTTCAACAGGCAATGCATTCCACCTATATTTAATAACACCTTCCAGGACCTGTATGTATTAAAAGACAAAAGAAAAACATGTTAAACAAATCTTGCAGCAATAAATACATTGATACTCGCATGAAAGAAAACAAATACACAGATGGACTGACCTCCAAAAGGAATAGTGCATTTTAATGAAGAGGTCAATAACTTCGTGACAATTATACACTAAGGTTTGAGAAAAAAATAGCATACATTTATAGTCTCGTGTCTCTAAATATATTATTTACAATCATGGTTTTCTCATGAATATAATCACATGCAACTCTCATTTTATTGCTGGCAGATTGTTAAGGAAAAAACAACAAAACCTGCAAGGCGAAAAACTTTGTATTTAAGCTCTTTGTGTTCTGCAGAATGTGAACAACTTGAAGCCACATATCTGGATTGTTTTGCAATTCCCGTAGTATCTGGTCTGCAGCTGCTCTCTGAGACCCCAACATAAAGGCCAGTAAGAATTCTGAGAAAATAACAACTTGAAAATAACAATGAAAGAATGTTAAAACATCCACACTGCAACTTAACATTACCATAAATCCCACATCCCAACATAAATTCAAAAAAAATCACTGGAAGATTGTTGATTAATAGCATCTGATCATTTCAAAAAGATTTAAAAAAAATGGTTCAACTTGAAAATACTGCGAATGAGTTTAAGCAATCAAAGAAGACAATGCAACTCTAAAAGAAGAAAAAAAAACCCGAGGCTCGTGAACAAATGCTGGTTATCTATAATGCTTAAATTAAACACAAATTTCCCAAATCCCTGAGAAATCAAATACAACAAAGAACAGGGGTATACGAGAATGAAAGAACTGAAACCTCAGCGTGTCCCTAATCCCTATAACTTAGTTTTTTTTTTTAGAAAATGCACAAAATTTCATCATCCGAAAGGAAGTGCGTGTCAGGAGGGGGAAAACAGCACAGAAAACAGGTTTAGCGGCATAATATTCTAAGCGAAGAAGAAAGCGCTGATGTAGCTCAGCCTAAGTACAGGGAAATACAGAGTGAATTTACCCCTAGGGCTTCGGAAACCTCAATTCCACTCCCAACTGACCCTAACGTTTTCAAGGAAAGAGAAAGTAGCAGAAACCACTCACCTCCTCCTTAGATCCAGTGCCATAGAAGGCCGCGACAGTGGCATCAAGCAAACCGACGTCAATCGGTTGGCTTAAATCTCTCAACTTTTCGGCTGCCATGGTAACACTAAAAAATGAGACAGCAAAACCACACTTCGCTTAAACCCTAGAAATCCAAACTTAAATAGAGAACGGGAACCCGAACCCTAGGAGAGAGATACTCTCGAGAGCTAGGGAAATATAAAAGATAGAGGGAAAGTAAAAGACAGCTTGAAAACGAAGCAGAGTGAGGGGAGACTGAAGGGTTGGGAGTTGGGGTTTTGAATTTTCCTCTTTCCTTCGCTCGTTAATCGGTCCCTTTTTATCTCTCAGTAAATTTAAATAAATTTGATCCCTTCTCAATTTTTTTTTATCCTGCGGAAATTTTGTTGATAGAGGTAAATAATAAAATGAAAAACAGGTATTAAAAATGGGATCATTTTAATAAGATTATCAATTTTCTACCAAAATAGCCAATAGGTATTAAAAATGGGATTCCAGTTGTAACAATAACAAAAAGACGAAAACGAGGATATAAATATTGTGAAAACATGCACAGTTGTTTCTTATTGTAATAAATTACTCATAAATATATGGTACATATTTATTATTAAATTTTATGTAACTCTAAATTATAATATTTTTATTATTATTTTAAAAAATTCAATATAAACTAAAATTTTAAATAACTAATTATAAATATTTTAAACATTAATAATTTATTATTTAATTAATAAAAAATAAAATTTTAAATAAATCATACAAGGATAATAGTAATAATAAATAAATAAAAATGAAAAATAAGTATTAAAGATCGGATATTTTAAATTAATTTTCTCTTACAGCTAAAGTTTACGAGTAAAATAAAAATAAAGAATAAATTTATAGTTATATTGGATTTCATGTCTCCTTTGCTTAAATTGTATACCTCATTTTAATAAATTTAGTTATATTCTTTGGATTTCCATTTTATATATATTTATGTTGAAAATAATGTATAATATATACTTTTATTTTATTTTTAAATTATGTTTTTTTTAATTTATAATTTTTTCTATATTAACTATTTATTTAAATTATAAAAATTTAAACTTTATTTAAACAAAATATTCATAAAAAAATTTAATAAAATATTCAATAAAAAAATTTCCATAGCATTATATTGATAACCTTAATTTATCTCATAATAATTATTTATATTATTTATGGTAAATAATCTTATATGAAAAAATTATAATCATTTCATAAATAATTATTAATATTTTAACTATTAATAATTTATTAATTAATAAATAAAAAATAATATTTCAACAAATAATTGTGTATATTACTTGAGATAAAGAATCTTATATAAAAATATAAATAACTATAATTTAAATAATTGTTAATATTATAATTATTAATAATTTATTATTCTAAAATATATAAATATTTTTTCTTAAAAACTTATAAAATATGATTTGAAATTTTATATATAACATAAATAAATACAATCCACCTTGATAAAATGCCTGATGAATGGGATATCATCATTGATATCAATTTATTACACAATTTTCTCTCTATTATTTTATAAATCTCAACCATTAAAGTACTAGAGTATAAAAAATTGAGATCATTAATCCCGTCACATGATTAAATGAGTACAAATGTGTTATTCATTATTCTTATATACTCTTTATCAATGCATTATTTCATCTTTCATCAATTATTAGTTTTTTTTTTCAAAAATAAAATTTACATTAATTTTGGATTGAATCCACCTAAAATAATATATTATCACATCCTATGACATATATAAAAGTACATTTTAGAATTAATTTAATTTGATTATGTAAGTGCTATTTAAGTCACTTACAAACGAAATTTACCATTCCTTGTCTTACATTACCAAATTGTCCAATTAGAAACATTTACTCAACTAATCATACATCTAATCCAATCTCAGCAATTCATGGATGCAAATGGCATCAATGAGAATCCACTGAGACCATTTTCCAAGTCCATTCTATAGATAAGAGGAGAGCTTTCTCCCTCTTGTATTAATGCAAAGACAAGCAAAGAGAAATTGCTTAGTTTCAGAAAATACTACAAGACACTTGGACTGACGAAACTCTGATAATAATAATTAAAACTAGGAGGTTACATGAGATGGGAAGTTGAATTGACAAATACCCCTACGGCATAACCTACCTACTGTTCCTTCCATATTCTGCCAGTCACCCTAAGCTTCAACTCTTTCCGGTCTACCCCAGAGAAGAAGAGAGCCATATTTCGTTGTATGATGAGACCATCAAAACTATTGCGAACTTTCCTGTGGCTGTCCCTAATGCTTCTAGGAACTCCTTGCCACACCATCTTTCTTCCATTTCCACCCAACTCCAGACTGTAGCTGTACTTTTTTGCCTCATTGTCATCACCCATAAACCGCAAGAATGCTATGTAAACAGGAGCCATCGCAAGTTGGAAAGCTTCAAAATGAAGACAAAAGTACTGGCCAAAACAACTGAAAACCTATAATCAAGGAAATAAATATTTTATACAATGGCTCAATTGAATTTTATTTTTTGCCACATCTTCAATATACACGAGAAAAATAACATCAATCACCAAATTAAAATTTGTTTCTGCACATGTTACATGAATTAATGCACAAAAAATAGAACATTGAGTGTGATGATGGCAAAGAAAAAAAAAATAATACCGTCAACATCCAAGTAGCATTTTCAACCTCCTGCGGATTGGATTTGACATATCGATGGTTGAAAGTGCTACCATCATGCATATCAACTTTGTGATCATCCTTTAAGTGGGCCACCAAATGAGGGATATCACCGATGACATCACACGCTGATCCAGCATAAGGACAGTTATAGGGCCTATAGATGCATAGTGACTCATGCTTTAGCTTGCTGTAGTAAGGGTATACACCCAAGCAACCAAAACTCTGATATTTGCATGGAAGCTCAAGTGATGCAGCCACTTTTTCCAATGCAAGACATCTAATATTCCCAAGCTCATGCCTGCATGTGGGGCACCGATTATGAACTCTGGGCTTGCAACCAGAACATAATGTGTGACCGTTTGAACACTGCAAGGTAATACACCAACGAGGAATAAGCCCATATATAATTTGCATCATTGTAATTGTTAAGATATTACGGAAAAGTAAAACAAACTACTGTCACTGAAAAGAAAGCAAAAATAAAGTCATCTCAACTCAAGAACCCTTTCTGAGAGAACCAAGTTTCAAAGACTAGTTACTTCCACAAGAAAATAAGTGGACTAATATATATATATATATATATATATATATATATATTATATAAAAATAAAATTAGCAAAAACATATAATCCACGCCATCAAAGGCCTATATATCAAGGATGGATATTTTTATTTTATTCCATTATTGTTATATAACATATTCTCAAAGACTTCAAGCCTCATAAACATGGATCAACCATCAGAGCTAGCTTTCAATCAAATAATGGATTCATAAAATGAAATTAATAACTTATTAGTTAACAAAACCTGATGAATAGGAGGGTACATGGCATTCAGGCACACAGGGCATTCCAACAGCTCACGGACACTGCTAGAAACGGTGACATTGGGTTTCAGTACACTTTGTGCAGCATCATCATTTACACCTTCACCAACGTCCAACATGTCCTCACTTTGAGAAGCATCAATAACCTCAGATTTAGTTCGCATGTCACCATAAAAGGGATTCCCAGATGCCATGCTAGCAAGGCCAGCAGCTCAAAGTATATCTGGAACTGATGCATGTGGTTCAAAACCTCAAAATCAAGAGCAAATAACAAAGATTCTGCGTCTATGGGTCAAAAAGCTTAAGTAGGGAAAAATAATACAATCGACATTCCCTAGCTCGATAGCACATCCTTGTTAAAGAGTATAATTGCCTTGTAAATAATGTACGATATTATGAAGTAGGTCTTCTCTCAATTTTCAAATGTACATGCACAATGGAAAATCGTAAATGCTCTATGTTCCACAAAAAGCTTATCTAGATAAATGATGATCTTCACTAATTTTGCTGTGAAATTTTTTCATCATTCTAAGCTCTTCTCTCAGTTTTCAAATGCACATGCACAAAGGAAAATCTTAAATGCTCTATGTTCCGCAAAAAAGCTTATAGATATATGATGATCTTCACTAATTTTGCTTTGAAAATTTTCCGTCATTCTAAAAGAACACTTTGAGTGACAAAAAAATGAAATTTCGTTTTAGAAATTAAATGGATTTCTGCACAAGGACTTTCATACCTATCCAGCTAGAAAGTGACAGAGCAATCAAAAGCCCCAAAGCAATGACACATCAGTCCAGATATGTAACGACCGTGAGATAAAAAACCTGAATAATATTAAGATTATAAAAATTTTGTTAAGTTCAAAAAGAAATTCTGTTAAAGTTTCAGTAATATTTTTAATTAAATGTTAGTAATTTTTACATATATACTTATTTAAAGTATAAACATTATTATTCCATTATATTTAATAGAAAATTAGATGAATTGTTAATTTTGCCCTTATCTCAAGTTATTTTATAGTTAAACACTAAACAAAAAAAACCATTTGAGCACTTTACCCATGAAGATATTTTATGTTGGGTAGGGATGTCAATTTGCCTGACAGACCGATATCTGTGGAAAAACTCCGAATTTTGACACTAGTGAGGAATGACTCATGGAGGCCGAGGTGGATTACCCTCACTGACCCACCTATTTTCCAGTCTCTATTTGTTTATAATTTTCTTTAAAATATATTATATATTTGTATTTTTTAAAGTTAAATCAAATGAATTTTTATTAAAAACTAATATTTTTATTAATAAATCAATCCTTTAATTATGAAAATTTAATATTATGATACATGAGACAGTAATAATTCTAAATATCGTTAAATTAAAAAAAAAACTAATTATAATTATAATTTGTACTATAATATTATGCTTGGTTCTCATAATAGAAAAAAAATGATAATAATAGTCGTAATAGAATTGAATAAAAATGAACAATTTTATAATTACGTTTGTTTTAACAAATGAAATCAAACAAAGAATTATTAGGCAGTATTTGATATATTGTTGGAATAAAATGAAATACATCAGTACATTGTATTTTACACAACTAACACTATTCATAAGTGTAAAACTCAGAATTTACTCTTATAATTTTCATTCAAAGACACTACATATTTATATATAAAGTTAGAGATACTCTTAAGTGACATACAACTAATACACAACTAAGATACCTAATACACAACTAATGATAGACACCTAATATACAACTAACATCTCTAACACTCCCCCTCAAGTTGGAACATAGATATTAATCATGCCCAATTTGTTACAAAGATAATCAACCCGAACACCACTTAAAGCTTTCATGAAGATATCTCCTAGTTGTTCTACAGTCTTCATATATCCTGTAGAAATCAAATCTTGTTGAATTTTCTCGCAAACAAAATGACAATCAATTTCAATGTGTTTAGATCACTCATGAAACACAAGATTAGAAGCAATATGAAGAGCAGCTTAGTTATCACACCACAATTTCGTTGGTACTAAAATTTTAAGACCTATTTCATCCAAGAGCTAATATATTCATATTATCTCAGACACAGATTGTGTCATAGCCCTATATTTTGATTCTACACTTGATCGTGACACAACATTCTGCTTCTTGCTTTTCCATGAGACCAAATTTCCTCTAATGAAAATACAATAACCTGATGTGGATCTTCTATCCACTTTGAAACCTACCCAATCTGCATCTGAAAAACATTCAATATGAATGTGTCCATGATTTGCATACAAGATACCACGTCCAGGTGCTCCTTTCAAGTAACACAAAATTTGCTCTAACGTTGCCCAATAATGAACTGTTAGGGATGACATAAATTGGCTAACAACACTAACCGAATATGCAATATCTGGACGAGTCACGATAAGGTAATTCAGCTTTCCAACCACCCTTCAATATCTCTCAGAATCTTTAAAGAATTCCTCATCTCTTATAAGGTGAATGTTTGGAGTCATTAGAGCACTACAAGGTTTTACTCCTAATTTTCCTGTCTCAATCAATAAGTCCAAGACATATTTTCTCTGAGATAGAAATATACATTTTTTACTCCTTGTGACTTCAACACCCAAGAAATACTTTAGCATCCCCAAATCCTTTGTGTGAAACTGAGTATGTAGGAAAGACTTAAGAGATGAAATTCCCGTAGTATCACTTAAAGTAATAACAATGTCATCTACATACACAACTAAAAGAATGATACCAGCTTCTGCTTGTTTGTAGAACACAGAATGGTCAGACTTGCTTTTCATCATACCAAACATTTCTATAGTTTGACTAAATTTTCCAAACCAAGCACGAGGACTCTGTTTCAAACCATACAAAGATTTACGGAGACGACAAACTTGCCTAGACTCCCCCTTAGCAACAAAACCAAGAGATTGCTCCATAAACACCTCCTCTTGAAGATCACCATAAAGAAAAGCATTCTTGATATCTAGTTGATGCAAAGGTCAATGGTGAGTAGCTGCTATAGAAATAAACAACCGAACAGAGGTCAATTTAGCAATAGGAGAGAAAGTGTCAGAATAGTCCACTCCATATGTTTAAGCATATCCTTTAGCAACAAGACGGGCCTTTAATCGAGCAATTGACCCATCCGGATTAACCTTAAGTGTGAACACCCATTTGTATCCGATAGCCCGTTTCCCCGAAGGTAAATCAACCAAGTCCCAAGTACCATTGTCATTCAACGCATTCATTTCCTCGATCATTGCATGATGCTAACCAGGATGAGATATGGCTTCGTGAACAATTTTAGGGATAGAAATAGAATTAAGAGAGGCAATAAAAGAGCAAGAGGAAGATGATAAGCAGTTATACGAAACAAAAAAAGAAATAGGATAAGTACATTGACGTTTACCTTTGCGTAATGCAATAGGAAGATCATCGTTTAGGACTGGATCTGATGACGAAGGAGTAGGTGCAGGACATGAATCAGAAAGTCTATGTCTGGAGTAGACTTGAGTTATAGGAGGCTTAACAAGAACTGGATCAGAGACAGGTTCAAATGATATGATAGAATAGACTAACAAATCATCATCCTCCTCCTGACGTGCAGGAGGAGGAGAAGAAAAAAAATAGAGTGTCTTCCATGAAGGTAACATCAATTGAGACCAGATATTTGTTAAGACTAGGACAATAACATCTATAACCTTTCTGGAGACGAGAATAACCAAGGAAGATACACATCAAAGACTTGGGATCTAATTTAGTAACATGCGGACGAACATCCCGAACAAAACAAGTGCTACCAAATATCCTAGGGTCAACCGAAAATAGTGACTTATTAGGAAAGAAAATTTTGTAAGGAATCTCACCACGAAGAACAGATGAAGGCATGTGATTAATAAGAAAACATACTGTTGAAATTGCATCGACCTAAAAAGGTTTAGAAACATTCATTTGAAATAATAAGGCACGTGCAGTTTCGAGAAGATATTTATTCTTACGTTCGGCCACTCCATTTTGAGATAGAGTATCAACACACGAAGTTTCATAAAATATGTCATTTTGAACCATATAAGATTGAAACAAAGCTGATGTATATTCTTTGGCATTATCACTTCGCAAAGTACAACTTGAAACATTAAATTGAGTTTTAATCTCAACACAAAATGCACAAAAAATAAAAAACAATTCAGAACGACTCTTCATTAAATATAGCCAAGTTACACGAGAATAATCATCCACAAAAGTAACAAAATACTTAAATCCAGGTTTAGACAAAATAGGACAAGGACCCCAAACATCAAAATGAACTAATTCAAAAGAAACACTAGCACGTTTATTAACTCTTGGATTTGAACTAAGACGATGATGTTTTACAAATTGACAAGACTCACAATCTAATGAAGACACCTTACTTAACTGAGAACAAAGTTTCTGAAGTAAAGGAAGAGATGGATGACCTAGTCTACAATGTGTCTCGAAGGGAGAGGTTACACCAGAGCAAGCAACAGATTTTGGTATTAGTGTGTCAAGAATATAGAGGCCTCTAAACTCATGTCTTTTACCAATAGTCTTCTTCGTCATAAGATCCTAAAATAAGCAACGATCAGGAAAAAATGAGATGGTATAGTTAAAATTGCGAGTAAGCTGACTTACAGAGATCAAATTAAAGGATAAGCTAAGTAAATGTAAGACAGACGACAAAGGAAGCAAAGGAGTAGGAGTAATTGTGCCAAACCCAAGAACACGAGATGGTGACCCATCGGTTAAGGTAATAGTAGAGGTGGAAGTGTGTGATTGGAGAGTAGAAAAGAGACTAGAATTACCTGTCATATGATCTATGGCACCAGAATCAATAACCCATTTGGAAGATGAGGAAAGGAGACACGCATTTGATTTACCTAAATCAGCAATAGCAGTGACAGAAGGTGATGAAGACCTTAGTGATTCTTCATACTATGAGAACTTGGTAAATTCATCTGCAGAGATAAGAACCGATTTGTCAGAAGTATCATAAGTGGATGCAATATGAGCCGAGTGACCTTTCTGATGCTTATACTGAAGCTTTCTACAGTCATGTTTCATATGTCCTGGTTTTTGACAGTAGTGACACACATGTAAAGAAGAGATCTCAGAACTAGAAAGAACCTGGGACTTAACAGTCTCAAAAGTATAGGGAAGACTGGCAAGAAAACTCATGACCGCCATTTGTTCCGGTTGGCTTTGTTGAACCTTCACATCAGGGCTAAAAGGCATCAAACTATTGAGCTCCTCATAAGTCCTTTTAAATTCCATAAAATAATTCGTAAGTAACTGATCTTGTTTGTCTGCACAATAAAATGTTTTGCATACCTCATACATGCGAGAAAGATTTTCTTTACCAGAATATAAAAAATCTAAATAATCCATCAATTCCTTAACAAATTCACAATGATTAATCAAGTCAATTACATCGCTCTCAATAGAATTCTGAATCTGTAAAAATAAGCGAGCATCTTCTCTAAACCATGTCTGCTTTGAATCATCTTTAGGAGGATCATTAGTCAAATGAGTATCTTTGTCGATACTTCTCAAATAAATTCAAATGGTCTTGCTCCAAGCCAAATAATTCGAGTCATTGAGCTTATGGTCCATGATTTTAGACATCACAGGCACCATATCCGTCACAACATTAGATTTCTTTTCAGCCATAACTCATACAAGCGACAAGGCAGTGAACAAACGAACAAACAAAATCCAACAACAGCAACGACCAAACATGTAACGAACAAGAACACAAAATTGGAAGAACCCAAACCTGAACAATCACAAGTGATGAGTGTCAAACCACCACAGATGATGCAGGGGAACACCGGAGAGCAACATGAGGTCGACCGGAGAAAACTGCTGCAAGGGCGCGCTTTCACACGCCGGCACGTGGAAAGATGGCAGAAAGTCGCGATGGCGCGTGTGGCTCACTCGCAGCTCGTCTGATGACCGAACTTCGGGGTTTGGTCGATCGGCTAGTGATGTATTCAACTAGTGATATATTTAACTAGTGATAGACACCTAATACACAACTAACATCTCCAACAATAAGTAATAATATTTAATTATTATTTCTCCTTTTAAATTATTATATTAATAAAAAATATTATATCTATGTAAAATTAACTAATTTAAGCAAAACATTCATAATATTTTTCTTTAATTTTGATTTCAAAATAATGAGTGTTATAATCATATTAAAATATTATTATTAAAAAAATTGTTTAAATTTGAAATATATTATAAAATGCATTATTTTTTACAATGATACACGTAGGCATAAAATAAGTTTTTTGTTATTTAATAATTACAAAAATTCCTCATTTTATTTACTCTTTTTTAGAATAACTATTTTTATTTACTAATGATTATATTTTATGAGAAAGCTAGTTATAACTATAATATATTTATTCTAAAAATAATTATTTATACTTAGAACTAAATTTACAAATTATTTAAAAAATAGTATAAAAGTTATTACTAAATATACTTTATATTGAAATTATTCAATGACTAGTCAAATTTGATAATATTGGTTAGATGGAATAAAATGGAATAGAATAGAATGGAATCAGAATTGATTCCTTCCGTTTTTGTGTTTGGTTGGACTGAAAAATGGGAATAGAATGGAATCGATTCCTAAAGGAGAAGAAATCAGAATTCCTTCTCCCCTCTTAAGGAATCATGATTTCATTCTCATCTCAATTTTTTTTCCAATTTTACCTCAACCCCAAATATAACCCTAAATCCTAAATTCCAAAAAACAAAACTCAAAACCTTAAATCCATAAACCCTATTTAGAAAAATAATAATTTTAACCCTAAATCCCAAATCTTGGAACCCTAAAACCTATTTAGAAAAATAATAATTTTAACCCTAAACCTTAACTCACAAATATAACCCCAAATTCTAAATCCCTAAATCTCAAACCTCAAAACTCTAAACCCTATTTAGAAAAATAATAATTTTAATAATATATTTTCTTTTAAATAATAATTATTTAAAAAAATAATGATTTTAATGGTGTATTTTGTCTAACGAAAAAATAATAATTAAATGATATTATTTAAACTTTACTGAATACAAAGGTATTAAGGTAATACACAGTGTTTTCCGTTCCATTCCAATTATAAACCAAACACTGTAATATTGATTCCTTCTTTGATTTCAGTAGTTAAACCAAACAAAATTGTTTCCTTTTCATTCCATTACATTCTCATTCTGATTCCATTCTGTGAACCAAACGCCACCTAATTATAGAAAATGTATCAAATGTATTCCTATAGTAGTATTCCTAGCTCTATTTATACAATTGTAGACAATTGAAAATCACAAAAAAATAAGTAATATTAAGTTTTTCTCTCAATATTTTCTTTATTAGGTTTTAGAAGATTGAATAAATAAGATACTTTGTCTTTCAAGGTTGGAGTTAATTTTTATTTTAATTATAGTTGCATCTAAATTCTGTTAGCTTCATAAGTCATTATGTTTTTTGAATATCAAGAACTTGAAAGCAAATGGTTTGATGCACTTATTTTAATATATATCGAATATTGGTATTTTAATCATTGAATTTTGGGTTGTGACAAGATAAAACCACCACAAGCAATAGGAAAGATGCCATTGGAAAAGCAAAACAATGGGTAGAACTATATCAAACAACAATGATAAATTTTTGAAAATTCCAACATTTAGAGGCAATGAATGTGACAAAAAAAATCAATCCCTAATTAAAGGGCGCATTAAAACTTAAAAGAAATCCAAAGTGGACAGAGCCTAAGAAACAGAGGAGCAATTCAAAAGTTGAAATTAACAAGATAAGTCATATATTTTACGAGTATCTCCATCTATTAAGTTAATATTTTAGGATTGAAAAACTCCTTATTTTCATGAAGTTTAACTTGGAATCAGAATTTCAGTCAATTCAACTAAAACCTTGGCCTAACCCCTCACAAAAAATTAAATGGAAAATGAAAAAAGGTGATCCAATTAAAATAACAAAATATGTTAGAAAAAGATGGGTAATATCCGACAAAAATCAATATCAGAGCCATTCTCGAAAATCAATAAATTTGAGAAGCAAGATGGATAATGTAATAAGCAGATTGCTAAAAAAATAAATAATAAACGGAGTAAATGCACGAGGAACAGTACCAAAACGAATAGGTTGGGTTGGGCGCGATAGATGGAGTGGGTAAAGGACACAAGCATCTGGAACTTTGGGGGAATGCACCCCAAACCGCTATAAAAAGAAGAAGAGAGAGACTGAAATCAAGAAATGTACTGAGCAAAGAAGAATAAAAGTAAGAAATTGGTGCCGATAAATTACATGTAAAACACCTTGGTAACCAATTGGATATCTCAGATCTACAAAAGCTGATTAAAAGGTAAACATATTTGTTGTCTTAGCAGGAACATCCGGATAAAGTCAAAAAGCCCAGAACAGAACAAGAAGAAGAGGAGGAGAGAAAGGAGGACATGGACTAGGAAATACCTGTGAAACAGCAGTTGCAAACGATAATCAAAAGCTTCTCAAACCTAAAGAGGGAGGAAGAGTCAAGGGAAGGGATGTTTGTGTAGGGTGATCGGAGGCGCCTATGAGGCTGCTCTCTGCAACACTGTAAAAATTTGGGTATTGTGCGTTAACGAAAGAAATAAATAGACGATGACTAATATACGTGTATGCGAGCGAGCCCAAACAATTTCAAATTAAAGCCGGTGTTGTCCCCGGTGACTTAATGGGAAAACAAAAAATACAAAACATATTTATTATAACAATAAAAATAATAATTTAATAATATAAAAATATGATTTAATTAAAATATATTTAATATTAAATAATTTAAATAATCATTTGAATTTAATCAAATTAAATAGTATTCAATAAATATTATTCAAAATGAAATGATGTAAATATAACAAACATTATTTTTATAGTTATAAGTTTTAAAATTTATAACCATACAAATAATATTTTTTATATTTAATTTATATATTTTTATATTAAACATCATTTAATTATATATTATTTAAATTAAATTATTTTTTGATTAGGTTTGTTAAGTGTTTATCTCTCTATCAATATTATTTTACATAATTTAAAAACAATATATCCTATAATGTATTGAATTGATATTTTTAATGATTTTTATAGTGTTTTAAAATGTAGATATTAAATTAACATCTTTATATATATTTAATAAAAATTTAAGTATATTTATTTAAGATTTTATAAAATTTATTAAATATTTAGATATATTCAAAAAATAATTACTTATAGAGATTTTACGAACGTAATAACTTTTATAAATTTTGAACAATATTTTAGTTAAAATTATATATAATAAAATATTTTCCACTATATTTTTTATCTTAATATTTTATTTTTATTTTCTTTCCTCCAACATTATCTCTATTAAAAGTTCATTAATTTAAATTCATAAATATTTTCGTGATTTTATTAAAATCAATCAAAAGTTCTTAAATATTTATAAAATAAATATTCATTTAAAAATATATTAATATCATAATTTAATATACCCATAAGACACAAAGAGTCGTGGAAGGAGCCACACCTAATTCAAAAGGGACAATTGCATCCTAAACTTTTCAATAAAATTTATTTATATTTATAAAAATATCTCTTTATTTTACTATATAGTAATGCTTTCTTTTAAATTTATTATTTAGATATATTTTTTTATTTTTGGCATGCTACTCATTCAACATTTCTTGTGTACTTTTCACATTTATCAATTTTATTAAATGATATAGATTAAAATTGTAAAATTTAACATCTTATAAATTTTAGAGTTTTAATTTACCTACCCTAAATATTATTTCATGAAAAATAATCTCCTTTTTTTATCTCATATAATTTAGCTATTTCATGTTACAATATATAATTATATCACTATTTCTTGTATAAATACTGTTTTGATCTATTTTTTATTTCACGTACTTAAATTTTTTATATAATTATTTTGTTTCATTATTATTTAATTTTGTTATTTGAGATTTTTAATTTAAATTAAATAAAAATACACATCTAATATATAACAATAATGATCTAATGTATAAAAGCATTAACATTTAATAAATTTTGGCAAAACTTACCATGAATTTTTTTACATTATTTTATAATCACTCAATTAAAGAACTTGTCAATTTTTATTTTTGGATTCATCATATTCATGCGTTGACCCATGTAAACAAAATCTCACCAAAAAGATGATTATTCCAATCAAATTTTGTCACTTTAACGTGATTCTTTGTGTGTCATAAATAATTTAAAAATATGTGTAAAATACTTATATATAATAAATGTTCACCTTTATAACTATTTTTATCTATGTATTTGCTACCTACAATTAGCACATACAATAATAACATAAGAGATTTGGGTTTAGATATGAGACAAGCAAGAAGAGATGAAACTTTTTCTTGTAAATTCATACATATTTTTTTACTAAAAAATCTATCAAATATTAGTATATTGTTAGGAAATGAATTTTACTTATATCACTTTGACTCACAAAAGTGGATAATCTTTTAAACTTTGTACAATTTAAACCTATCAATTAGTGTAATGTTTTATATAAAATAATTGCTAATGTATAACTAATAGACTCAAAAATGTTATGGGCAATGTTATTAGTGAGAGCCAAGAGTACATTTATACTAGGATGACTTATCATTGATAATGCGTTTATTGCACATAAATTTTTGTATGGCTCCATGATTCTCATCAATTATCTTACACATTGATTCATATTTAATGGTTAATCAATACTTGTACACATTTGAAGCCAAAGACAGTAAGATGAGGAGATATGTAGAGAAGTGAAAAAGGGAATGCTCAAAATTTTTCACCTTTAAAATCAAGCAAATATTGAAAAATAAGAATGGTCATGTTAATGCCTTGGCCACACTATCCACTGTATGCGAAGCCAATTGTAATAGGGTAATTTTTGCAATGATTCTTGCAGAGCCTTATTTAGAAGAGATAGAAAAAATCATTAGAAACATTGGTGAAGTCCTTAGCCTATAGTTCACACCTATTTTTAGCTTTTTAAAATATGGGGACCTACTTGAAGACTAGAGACAGGTGAAAGAAATCAAATCAAAGATTGGTCAGTACATGATACAAAATAACAAATTATAAGAAAAGCCCTTGGACTTGGAATCTTATGCGTAGTTAGAGAATAGTTCGAATAAATCATGTTTGAAGCTCATGAAGAAGAGTGTGGTTCCCATTCAAGAGAAAGATAATTTTCCCAACGAATTATAAGAAAAGTTTACTATTCACAAATGATGTTAGTAGATTGCACATAATACATCCAGGTGTGTGACGAATTCTAGAGGTTTACCCCATTATCTTATGTACCGTCAACCTCAATGGCTGCGATAATTAATCCATGGCATTTATACAAGTGAGGATTGGATATAGTAGGACCCTTACCACAAGAAGTGGGTCAAAATAAATTCTTATTAGTCACCACAAGTTTTTCTTGAAATGGATTGAAGCAAAGACTATTAGAAGAATAAGGGAAGATTAGGTCATTTGATTCATTTGGAAGTCCATAGTGTGTCATTCAACTAGCCTAAAGAGCTTGTTAATGATAATGAAAGACAATTCTTAAGCCATAACATCAAATAGTTTACTGCCAAGTATAATATCAAAATGTGTCATTCAATTCCATATTACCTGCATGTTATCGATCAAGCAGAGTATTCAAACAAAATGGTACTAATCTTGTTGAAAAGAAGTTAGAAAATGCTAAAAGAAGATGGGTACAGGAACTACCTTGTGCACTATGGGCCATCAAAATTAGTACTAGAAGTAACACTAATGAGACACCCTTCTCACTGGCGTATGGGATTGAAGTTGTGACACTACTAGAGATAAAATTCCTAACCATGAGGTAAATCCTAACTAAAGACCAAAACATCCCAAATAGAGCAATTGATCTAGTTCTAGCAGAGAAAAAAATAAATGAAGCCTTGAAAAGACTAGTTTAGCAAAAACTAAATGTGATGGATTATTACAATAAATTCCTACGCTTTAAATCATTTTCCCTAGGTGATTGGGTTCTTAAGAAGGTCTTCCTCAATAAGAAAGAGTGGATAGCTAGAAAATTGGGTACAAACTGGGAGGGTCTATATCAAATAAGGGCAATAATACTAAGGAGAGCTTACTTGTTAAAAAGCATTGAAGGGTTTGAAGATAGCACGAGCTAGAATGCCTGACACGTGAAAAAGTATCACTTTTAATGTATTCTGATTTATGCTTCAATTTCAATGTGTTACCCCATGTATATGACAACTTTTGATCTTTAGAATTCTCTCACAAAACAATTCTATGTCATGAGCTAATCACCTCGGTCAAGAATCAGATATAGTACTAAGATAGATGTTATACTAGGTTGATCATCTCGGTTAGGAACCAGATAGATCACTCAGATAGATGTTATACTGGTTTGATCACCTTAGTCATAGACTAGGTAGAATGTTCTCCTAGAAAATTCTATGTCATGAGTTGATCATCTCGATCAGGAACTAGGTAGAGTTCTCGGACAGATGTTATAAGGAGTTGATCACCTTAATAAGGAACCGGGTAAAGTGCTTAGAAAAATGTTATACAAAGTTTATCATCTTGATTATAGACCAGTTATAATGCTTTCACTAAAAATTCTATTCCACGAGTTGATTCACCTCGATTAGGACTAGGTAGAGTGCTCAGATAGATGTTATACAGAGTTAATCACCTCGGTCTTAGGCCAAGTAGAACACTCTTCATAAAAATTCTATATTGTCAGCTGATCATTTCAGTCAATAACCAGGTATAGTTCTGGGATAGATGTTATATGGAGTTGATCACCTCGGTCATAGAACAGGTAGAACACTCTCCTTGAAAATTCTATGTCGTAAGCTAATATCCTCGGTTAGGAACTAGGTAAAGCACTCAAATAAATGTTATATGGATTTGATCACATTAATCATAAGCTATGTAAATTTCTCTCCTTAAAACTTCTATGTCATAAGCTCTTTATCTTACATATGCTCTAGCTATTACATTTGTCAAAGTTCGACCTCGGTATTATTTAAAAAAAAGTTTGTATAGCCTACAAATACTTGGAAAATACAAGTTTACTAATATAGAACTTGATAGCACAATATTGTTAAAAATACTTGAGACATTTGACCGCATGACCAATGTTTGAGTCATTTTCTTCTTCTACCAAGTGCAACAACTAGGCCTGAATCTTGACAACCTTCTATAAAATATTCCTTCCTACTTTGGTTAGGGATAAGCTCGAGTTGGAAATTAAATGTTCCAATTCCTTAGTAATGTTCATCACCTTCAAGAGCACACCTTCAGATTGCTTCATGTAAAATCTCACCTAATAATATTCTTTTTCAACCCAAGCAGCCATTTTGGTCATGGTCCTCATTTCACATGTCTACGTCTGGGATAGTTTCTAATTGCAAGACTCGAGCTCACATTTGACCTCTTCATAAAGGGAAACCTTATCCTTAATATGATAAAGTTTTATCTTTAATTTCTCCACCTTGTTTTCAAGCATAACATTCTCTTACTTTAGGGTCCAAGTTGAGTGTCTATTTGCTCGATCAGAGGCCATGAAGTTCGAACAAAAAAGATGGAGTAAATGTTTTACATTCACCAAGTAGATGAGGCTTTTTAATTACAAGTATCCTTAAATCTCCTTTTATAGGGAGTGAAATTGGGATAAACAATGGGAAAAATGGTCTGAAAGTAATAAAGTGGGTCAACATCATGCCATAAATACACAAACATATGTATGGTGCATGTATACACTATTTTCAAAAGTCAACCACAAATGTCAAAGAGATTTTATTAAATAAAAAGTTAATACAATTTTAGCTTACCAGTACAAAATAAAGTGTCGAGCCATGCAAAAATAGATAGCCTCGTGCCTATTATAGAATCAAGCATTCCTAACTTGTTGATCCCCAGTTTCTTGATAATATCCTACCTTAGGCCCCATTTTCTTCAGAATCTTCACCTTAGTCATAAGGTAACTAGAATGTTGAGGATCTAATAGTAGTACTATATAAGGCCTTTCTTCTTAGATTCTTTATTGAACTAGTCCATGGCCAAATTGTAACCAATTTCAATGCTCAAGGTGAGCTGCTCAATTATGGCAACGAGATTACATTTTATTTTCTCTTATTCATGAGAAAACGTTTCCTTCGGATTTTTCAGCTCATGTTTTCAAGCATCAACCTCAACCTCAAGTTTTTTCTGAGTCTCCCAAGCATTTCAAACCACTTTTCATTTTCATTCAACTCATTTATGGATTTTGATAACTTCTCTTCCTTGTCAATAGCCATACCTTCCCACTTATTTGCCTTTGTCAATAACATAATATTCTTGGCTTGAGGGGAGGCATGGCTTTCTTTATAGTCTCGAGGTCGTGCTTCAATTTCTCCAAGCTTGGAACTCTATTGAGCTTGTGAAGAAGTTGGGCCTGAATGATAAAAAAGATTAGATATTATGAATAGGAGTGATCTGAGTAAAATAAAAGCTTAAGGTAAAACTTACTTGATACAGGAGCTTACTAAGCACAACTCCAGGATCAACATCCTCACCCATGGCATTAAGATTCCTCTTGTGTATCATGAAATGGAGGTTATCCATATAATGGTCTAACATTTTTGTTGCCATACCCCTATTTAAGAAAACTCCCTTAACCTCTGTAGTGTGGTTATCAATAATGTATTTTCCCCTCTCCGAGTCTCTTACAAGAAGGGGAGGTATTTTTTGGTTTAAGGTTATAGGTGTGGGAATCTGTTGGCCTATGATTGTTGGTAAAAGCTCAACAACCATGATTGAATTCAATAGAGTCAGAATTAGGATAGGCTCTTCAATAGTCACAAATTATTTTTGCTTTTTTGGCTCTGAGGGAATGACTTCTTTTCTAGAAGATTTTCTCATCTTTTTTCCTTTGGAGGACCTCATTGTTTTACAATTCTTCTCTTAATCCAAGCTAGCAAGGTATCAGGGTTGAACTCCATAACACCTACAAAAAAATTCAAATGTTCAAAGCACAAGGCAAATAAATAATTTAAACTTAAAAGTGATATCTCATTGACCATCATCTTGAATTATTTCAAACCTTCCCCCAAAATTGGAAAGATAGGATTGCATTTATTTTGTACTCGACATTTTTGAATTATCCTATGTGGTGGCTCTATACTAAGCTTGGTTTCATTAACCCATAAGCAATAAAGCGTATAATGTTTAATAAATTCCTCCAATGTGCCTTTTCAAGTAGATAGATTTGAATATTGGCCAACCTGTACTTAACTTCCAAGCTCAAGGTCGTGATGAAGGAACCTATATTCCTTATCACAATTTTTGTATCAACCCAAGTTCTTCTCACCATTCTCTCATCATTGTCAAATACCTTCCACCGACTAACTACATAGAAGAAGTATTCTTTCTAGTTCTTCTCATCTTCATGGAGGATCACATTTATGTCTCAATCTTGCTTGACTAACATCTATATTCTCCAAATATCAATGGGGTTTTATTTCAACACATATGTCTTATTGAACTTAGGAATTTCCATATCAACCTTGAACTCTTTGCATATTAGGGTGAGCCAAAGCAAGAACCTCCATCCATTTGGAATCAGTTATCCTGGTGCAACCTGCATCCTTGTTAGGAACCTTCTTATGAAGGAATATAATGGAAACCTAACTTCAAGCTATAAAGCCTTCTCATAAAAGGTTGTCCATCCAGTTGGAGGTGATGCACTATCAAGAACACTTGGACTAATTATTATTTGATCTGAGAAGGGATTATCATACATCCATCTTAGCCTCTCCTCATCCTGTGGAATTAAACCACTTGGATCCACCTTGGTTCAACATGTGGGTTCACTAATTCCTTTTTTCCTTGATTTCTTCCTCTATGTCATGAAGATAGATATTTGGGTTTAAGGTACCCTCAACCTAATTATTGGAGTTGTTTGAGGTCTAGATGTAGAATAGGAAGGGGGCTCAAAAATCTCTACCTTACTCGAGGTACCTAAGGTACTCTCTTCATTTGTGGACCTTGATCCTTTACTTTCCTCTTGCCCCGAGTAACTCGGGTATTAAAGGCTCTTCCAAGAAGAAAAGCCTGAGGAGCATAAAGGTAAGAACACCTTACTAGTACCCTTTGATGATATCTCTTTATGCATGGTCGAGAAAAGAAAAATAGTAAGGTACGAGGAAATATAAATTACCTAAGGAGATATTTCAAAGTAAAAGACAAGGAGTGAATATAAGGACCGATATGAAAAGAAATCAGAAAATTGTTAAGTGCGAGGACAAATCCCTAAAACCCCAAACAAAAATATTTTGTGCTGAGCTATTATTCTTGCCACTCGAGCAAAAACATTATAAGGAGTGAGCTGAAAAGATAGAGTGTTCTTGTTCAAATTTTATTTGATATCATGAAAACAATGAAATAAACGATGCCTTAACTTATCCTTATATAGAGAATTAAATTTTCTCTCTTCAACTATATGACAAATATTTATGTCGTGCCAAAATTTTTTCATATTCCTAATTATTGTAACCGACCAGTTGCTACTCTTTCATCTCAGTTGAAGAATAGATTTGAAAGACTAAAAGGACTTGATTTTGAGCATAAGGCTCAACCTATAACTTGACCCAATAACAGTTCAATCCATTATGTGCTTTGCTCGAGACCTTAAGATATGCCTGTACCTAAAGTGATGATTGTAAGGTGTCCTCACTTATACAGAATAAGTTGAAGTATCTAAGAATCAACCATAATCCTGGTTTATCAAAGTGGTTGACCTTAAGTTAGATTATGTTTTTATTAATGTACCCTATGAACTACTATGACTTATACCCTCTATTTAATCGACACATGTACATATAATGTCTTATATATATATGAATTTATTGTGAGATCCACACAATTCACTCAATTCCTTGATTTCTTTCTAGCTTCTTTCTCTCTAAAATCGAATCATCCTAACAACCTATATGCTTTAATTAGGAAAAAATAGGGTAAAAGGGAAATTTTGGGACTTTCGAGTTTCCCCTGAGGTTTGATTATCTCACATATTTTCTGTACAGATGACAACTTGTTATTTATAAATGCATGTACATCTAGTGTGTATCACATTTTTTCCATTCTATAAGAGTAAGAGAATGCTTCGAGTCAAAAGGTTAATAAAAATAAATCTACACTTGCTTTTAGCCGGAATGTAAACTATTCAATAAATCATGATATTTCATCTATTTTGTTTGTTCCCGTTAAGAGGTGTTATGACACTTAAGCCTACCAACCTTCATTAGAAGGGTCCAGTATTGTGCTTTCTCATATAATTAAGAAAAACTTTGCCAACTTTCCCAAAGTTGGAAACAAAAGTTGCTATCGGGAATCAGTAAAGAAATTTTGATTAAATTAGTGTGTTAATCTATCCTTCTTTATGCAATGAGTATTTTTAAGCTTCCCAAAAAAAATAATGAGATTAATTGAACCATTAAAAAAAATGGTGGGGATCAAATATATCAAGAGGTATCATTGGATCTGATAGAATGAAATGTGTTAACTAGGGGTGTGCAAAAAATTTGATCATCTGACTAATCCGATCAATCTAATTCGATCCATTAATTTTTTGACAGTTTCAATCCGACCATCGGATCGGATGAAATTTTTTTCAATCCGTTAAATTTGGATCGGATGATAGATTCCACTATATATCTTCAAAAATACTAAATATAAAGTTAATTAAGTTTATTAGTCAAATTGATCGTATTCAACCGATCCAATTCGAATAGATTATGGATTGGATTTGAAAGGTGTCGGATCGGTTGTGGATTAGGATGTTTCAATCCAATTAAATGGTTGGATCGGATCAGATGAGTATGAAATTAATGGTTTCAATCCTATGCACACCCCTAGTGTTAACCTAAGTCACTTTGGGTAATGAGATTTAGAAAATTTAAAAGTCCTAATTTGGAACTTCTTGCTAAAAGTGATTGGATAATTATCTCAATCTCCAATCTCTTCATACTCAAGTGCTTCAATCAAGGCATTTTCCCATTAGTTCTCTTTTTGATTGTCTTGCAAGAAATATGTTTCTTATACTTGGAAAAGTATATTGGCCTCTCAAAGTGTTCTCATTAAGAGCTTATGATGGAAGATTGATAATGGGTCCTCTATTCATATTTGGACAGACCCATGGCTTCCTTCCTTCTATTTTCAATTAGTTTCCCTCATACAGCCCCAGATTCCAGAAATGGTGAATGACTCAATTGGTCATGTATCTATAGGTTGGAATTCTCAAGTGATAAAGGAAAACTTCTTTGCCATTTATGTAAGATCATAATTCAATCCAGAAACATTCAGAAAACCATATGAACGTATAATTTCAATGCAATGGAAACAAAATTGGATTGAAAACATACCTCCTGTCATTGATCAAATTTCAGCACTTACACGGGAATTCCAATGGATTTTTTGTTTGATGTTCTCACTAGTTTCTCACACTTATTCTTTGTGTTTTGATGGTGTATATGAATTATTGCAGTTAATAGTGAGAGGACCCGATGCTTTATTAAGGTTCTTCCATCAAGAACCTCGTTCGGTTTCAGAACCGACGTACGGGTCGGACAAAATCGAACTGTCACAACGGTTCACTTTACCTTGCACCACTCTAATTTACATTCTCCCACTTGGTGAAAACGTTAAGCGAAATTCTTTTGAGTAACAAAATACATGAATTATAGGGATAGGTCCTCTAAGAGTGAGTATTATCTTCCATGTATTACAATATATTTAGTTTCTCAAGTACTATACTTTATGTGGTAACGAAACTTAATGAATAAATCCTATATTTATTCTTAGTCCAATAAAATATATATTTTCTCAAATAAATTAAGGTGCACATGAATATGAGAAAATATCACAATATATAAGAGTTTCATTAATAAATTGTATATATACATTTACAAAGTGGAACCAATTCCCATTTTCTCTACATGATCCTTGAATTTCATTGGTGGCATGCCTTTAGTCAAAGGATCAGCAATCATCAACTCAGTGCTTACGTGCTCAATAATCACTTTCTTTTCCTTAACACGTTCTTTTATGGCCAAGTATTTAATGTCGATATGCTTACTACGAGTACCACTTTTGTTGTTCTTAGCCATAAATACAACAGTGGAGTTGTCATAGTACAATCTTAATGGCCTAGAAATAAAGTCAACTACTCTAAGCCTAGAAATGAAACTCTTCAACCATACACCATGCGATGTGGCCTCAAAACATGATATGAACTCGGCCTCCATAGTGGAAGTAGCAATCAAGGACTGTTTCGCACTCCTCGAAGACACAACTTCACCGGTAAGCATGAAAATGTAACTAGATGTTGATTTTCATGAATCAACATAGCCAGCGTAGCCAATTACTTCCAGTTCATCGGTTCATCTATACATGAGCATATAATCCTTGGTTCCTTATAGGTACCTCATCACTTTCTTTGTAGCTTTCCAATGATCAACACATGGGTTACTTTGATATCTTCCTAACATCCCAACAACAAATGCAATGTCAGGTCTGGTACAGACCTAAGCATACATCAGGCTTCCAATGGCTGAAGCATATGGAATGGTTTTCATCTGTTCTCTTTCTAAATCATTCCTTGGGCATTGATCCAAATTGAACTTATCGCCCTTCATAATGGGTGCAACACTTGGTAAACAATTTTTCATCTGAAATCTCTCTAAATATTTATTGATATACGTTTCTTGAGATAAACCCAAGACATCTTGAAGTCTATCTCTATGGATCTTAATGCCAATGACATAAGATGCCTCACCCATATCCTTCATATCAAAATTTTTAGAGAGGGATTGTTTTACCTCATGTAGCAAACCCTTATCATTGGCTGCAAGCAAAATATCATCCACATATAACACTAAAAAACAAATCTTACTCCCACTAACCTTTTGGTATATACATTGATCCATGACGTTCTCTTCAAAACCAAATGAAGTGATGACGTTATGAAATTTCAAATACCATTGACGGGAAGCTTGTTTTAATCCATATATGGATTTATTAAGCTTATAAACCAAATGCTCACCATCACTAGAGAAGAATCTTTCAGGTTGTTTCATATAAACATCTTCCTCTAGGTTACCATTAAGGAAAGCTGTTTTCACATCCATTTGATGCAAATCCAAATCAAAATGGGCAACCAAGGCCAAAACTACACGAAGTGAATCTTTCTTAGATACAGGAGAAAATGTCTCCGTGTAATCGATTCCTTCCCTTTAAGTGAATCCTTTGGCAATGAGTCTTGTCTTATGTCTCTCAATGTTGCCTTGTGAGTCTTTCTTTGTTTTGAAGACCCATTTACATCCAATGGCTTTCATACCATTAGGAAACTTGATGAGATCCCAGACTCGATTAGATGCCATAGAATCCATCTATTCTTTCATGGCATTGTACCATAAGTTCGAAATCTCATAAATCAATGCATGTGAAAACGTCTCAAGATCATTTTCGGCTCCAATATTATAGTCACATCTTGTAGATACACAATATAATCACTAAGAATCACTGATTTTCTTACTCTAGTAGATCTTCTTAATGCTGCATCAACATTCTCCTGAGGAGCAAGATCATGTTGTTCAGCTGGTTGTTCAATAGTTGTAGGCATCTATTGAACTTCAACTTCTACTAGATCAAGATCAACAGCTTGTGGTACTTCAAGACTGGTTCTTCAACATGTATTTGTACTCTAGGAGTGTTGTTAACAATAACGATCAGTCCATTACTTGAAGTGGCACATTAAGCATCTGAATGATCTTTCTCAGAACCAATGCCCTAGGATTGATCGCTTCCACTAATCAAATAATTCTCAAGAAATTTTGCATTTCTTGATTCCACAAACCTAGTGTTGTGAGATGGACAATAAAATCTATAACCCTTAGACCGTTTGGCATATCCAATGAAATACCTACTAATGGTCCTTAGGTCCAGCTTTTTCTCTTGTGGATTATAAATCCTCACTTCTGACGGGCATCCCCAAACACACATATGTTACAAACTCAGTTTCCAACCTTTCCATAATTCAAATGGCGTCTTTGAGACAGCCTTGGTTGGAACTCGGTTTAATATATACATAGTCGTCTTTAAAGCTTCAATCCACAAGGATTTAGGAAGATTGGAGTTGCTAAGCATACTCCGCACTATGTCCAATAGTGTTCGGTTTCTCCTTTCTGCTACACCATTTTGGATTGGTGAACCAGGCATAATGTATTGGGCAACTATCCCATGTTCTTGAAGAAACTTAGCAAACGGACCACACACTTGCCCATTCTTAGTGTATCTACCATAACATTCACCTCCTCTATCTGATCTCACAATCTTTATTTTATTTCCATATTGTTTCTCTACTTCAACCTTAAAGCTTTTGAAGGCATTCAATGCTTTGTTCTTATTATGAAGCATGTAGGGATACATATATCTAGAAAAATCATCAATAAAAGTGATAAAATATTTCTAACTTTGAATGTCCATGTTTGGACAACATATATCTGTATGTATGATTTCTAATATGTTTGAACTTATATTGGCACCTTTCTTTGACTTGTTAGTCTGCTTTCCTAGCCCACACATGTCTCAAAATCTGTAAAATCTAGAGTATGAAGTACCCCATCTTTCAATAATCTTTTAATTCTTTCTATGGAGATATGTCCTAATCTCCTATGTCATAACGTAGAAGAGTCATCGTCAATAATACACCTTTTAGTGCCAACTTGAACATGCATAGCGTTATGAGTGGTATTATTTCGTAAATTAATGGAGTAAAGACCATCAAACAAAATACCACTACCAATAAAAGTAGATTTATAAAATAAACTGAAAGATGTTTCTGAAAAGTGAAAGGAATAACCAAAAGGTACAAGTCTTGAAATTGAAATCAATTTTCTAGAGAAACTTGGAACATAAAAGGTCTTTTCTAATTCTAAAATAAAACCACTACTTAAAATCAAACTTCATGTCCCTACAGCCTCCACATGTGAGCCCATCTTGTTGCCGGATAAGATGTATTGCTCACTTCCCACTAGCTTCCTTAGATTTCGCATACCCTGTAAGGAGTTTGCAACATGAATTGTAGATCCATAATCAATCCACCATGTGTTAATATTAACATTAACCATATTAGATTCATAATAAACAAATGAGGTTGGATTACCTTTATTCTCAAGCCATTTCTAGAATCTGATATAATCCTTCTTCATGTGTCCCTTCTTTTTACAAAAGAAACACTTGGATTCTTTCTTAATATCAGCTTGAGGTGGAATTATCCCTTTTCCTTTATGCTTGTATTGAGATTTTCCTTTCCGGTACGTTGTAGCCAACATTGCACTTTCACTAAATTCCATAACAAGCCTCCCTTCCTCTTGAACACACATGGTCATTAGTTCATTGATTGACCATTTATCCTTATGTGTATTGTACAAGATTTTGAATGGCCCGTACTGATGTGGGAGAATGTTAAGGATATAGTGCAGCAGGAAGGATTCTGACATCTCAACCTTGAAATGCTTAAGTTGAGCCGCAATGTCCCTCATTTGCATAATGTGCTCGCGCACACCTTTCACACTGGTGAGTCTTAAAGAAGAGAACTTTATAATAAGGGTGCTTGCTAAAGCCTTATATGAAGTGACGAATTGATCATCAATGGCCTTTAACAAGTCTTGAACATTGGTATGCTGATCAACAGAACCATGAATACCAATAGAGATTTTAGTCTTAATGAACATCATACTAAGGCGATTAGATCGTTCCCATTGTTCATAAAGCATGATATTCTCTGTACTACTAGTTTCAATAATTTTAGGTGTTTCGTTATTCCTAATAGCATAATTAATATCCATCCACCCTAATTGAAGGAGAATTCTTTCCTTCCATATTTTATAATTATCCCCTTTCAGATCGGGAATATCACAGCGGGTATTAGAGAAATTTACAGGTTGAGAAGTTGCAATTAAAGATTATATGCTTATTAAAATTTGAGACCTAAACTATAGTCATTCTTTACCAATATAAATCATGAAAAATATGAATCTAGTGACATAAAACTTGTCTATGGACTAAAGTTTTAATTCAATTAGATTCATCCTAACTTTACGATAAAACTATCAAATTATGTTCTTTTTCCTAATCCATATGTGTAAATTAGAAAATATAATTTGATATTATATCCTAATTAATCACACAAAAATAAAATAAAAATTCTTGTGGAACAAGATTTATTATATCATATATGATTAATTACAATTAATTTTTATTTTCTAAATGTGATCCTAAATAAACTTTATTATAGTTTTAATTAATTAAATATGTTGTGGCTACTCCCTAATTAATTAAACTATATAAATAACTTAATTATTAATTAAATCATTATGCTCAATTATTGCATAAAACCATAAGCAATATTAATTTAATTTCAAATGTGTAAATATTATTTATCTTAAAATTGCATATATGACAATAAATTATACAAGTAAAAATAAATAATATAAGCACTAATTAAATCCATAAAATCCATTAACAATGAATTTCATTATGCATAAATTATTTAACCAAATTTTTATATGTATAATTAATTACAAAATTTACACATATAAATACCAAAACAAATAATTTAAGCATAATGTATTTAAATATATATATATTTTTTAATATGTCCAAAAATTATTTAAATAAATATCACATGTATAATAAATATTATACATATGATAAACATAAATTTAAATTATATTTGAAATTATTATTATTTTTTAATAAAATCAAATTTCGAATAGATATTTAAAAACAAGTCAGATACTAGATTGGATGCAACATTCGTTGCACCCTAGTGGAAAGTCTCACTTATACCAACCACTAAAGTTTGGGTTCAATTACCAAGCAAAGTAATTTTTTGGTTTAAAAATCAAACGCTGAATCTATATAAATGTAAGTCTGATACAATAATAGATGTAACAATTATTGCAGCACACTAGACTTGGGTTCGAGTCCCTAGACAATGTGATATTTTTTTTAATAAACTTCATCTTTAACCTCCAACCGGGTCAACCCGACCCGGTTTTGACCCAAATGGATACCCGGTCGTATCTTTCTATTCCGACGACAAAATCCAGATTTCTTTATATCAAAATTCTCAAAATTCGATTTCCGAGTGATTCATGGTCTCAATTTGAAGTAAAAAATCATTTTAAATAAAAAAGTTAATTAATGAAGCAAATAAATACCCATGGTAAATTGGATTTATTTTCTTCATTGTTTTTCAAGTTTAAATTCACAGAATCATTCTAAAATCAATATTAAAACAATTTATAATTTCCATATGCATCAAAAACAAGCAAAATAAAAAACCCAAAATTTCAGTTCCTTGTGAAAAAGAGCAAAACAGAGATGTTTTCAAAAATGACTTTGATACCAAATGTAAGACCATAATTCAATCCAGAAACGTTCAGAAAACCATATGAACTTATAATTTAAATGCAGCGGAAACAAATTGGATTGAAAATATACATCCTACCATTAATCAAATTTTAGCACTTACACGGGAATTCCAATGGATTTTTTGTTTGATGTTCTCACTGGTTTCTCACACTTATTCTCTATATTTTGATGGTGTATCTAAATTCTTGTAGTTAATAGTGAAAGGACTCGATACTTTATTAAGGTTCTTCCATCAAGAAGCTCGTTTGGTTTCAGAACCGACGTACGATTGAAGCATAAAAAATCTTATATATTCTCCTTAATGATAGTATATGCTTTGATAATTTGTATTGGGTTTTTGAAAATGATGGAAACTTTTATGTAAAAAGTGCTTATAATCTAATGTTTCAATCCAAACATACATTTGTTGCAGGATCATCTTACTTAGGGGCAAACTTTCACTCGGGAATATCATTCACACTCACAGATGTGAAATCTCATGGTGCCTAATCATGTTAACCTTTTTGCATGGAACATTATACACAATAAATTGCATATACAAGCAAATCTGGCAAATAAAAAATTTCCCATTTTGGAAATATATAACAAATGTGCAAAGGATTTTGAGACTAACCTTCGTGCATTGTTTAAGTGTGATCATATATGAAATATGTGGAAGAATACCAACCTTGCTGTGGAATTGGGTTTCCAATTGTTAAAAAAACAAGAAATAACTCTATATAAAAGAGCTCTCTAGTTTGTATTATTTTCTTCATGTTTTCATTACAATTGTATAGCTATTTATAAGAAAATTGTACTCCTTTAATTACTCTTTAAATTAAGCATTCCTTGATTTACTCCTTGAATTAAGGATTCCTTGTTTTACTCCTTGAATTAAGCTCATTGTTTTATTCCTTGAATTAAGCTCCTTATTTTATTCCTTAAATTAAGCTCCTTGTTTTATTCCTTGAATTAAGGTCCTTGTTTTATTCCTTGAATTAAGGACTAATATCAAATACTCCCTCTCAAGCTATATCCAAAAGGTTTATAGATCCAAGCTTGGACAAAAGTCGTTGAAACTTATGAGAAGCCAAGGGCTTGGTGAAGATGTCAACCAGTTGGTCGAAGCTTCTTGTATAATGTGTATGAATCACCTGTGATTGAACTTGTTCATGAACATAATGACAATCAACTTCAATGTGTTTCGTCCTATCGTGAAACACTGGGTTTGATGCTATATGCATGGCTACCTGATTGTCACAAAATAAGGACATAGGAAGAGTTGTAAGAACACCTAAATCATACAGAAGACCTTTAAACCATATCAACTCACACATAGTTGAAGCCATTGCACGATACTAAACTTCGGCACTTGATCTGGCGATGACAGTTTGCTTTTTACTCTTCCATGTGACCAAGTTTCCACCGACAAATGTACAGTAGCTAGTGGTGGACTTGCGATCGATTACATTCCCTGCCCAATCAGCATCACAATACCCCATGATTTATGTGTTGTCATTATTCTTCATGATGATACCACGACCTACTGATCCTTTTAAGTAGCGTAAGATCCTTTTAACATGGGTAAAATTCTCAAGTGTCGGGGAGTGCATGAATGGGCTCACAATACTTATAGAATATGTGATGTCAGGTCTGATGATTGTTAGATAGATCAACTTACCAACCAGTCGCTGGTAATAACTTATATCTGTGAGTGGCGTGCCCTTCAATCTAGGTTTGAGCTTGTTTTCAAGAGGGGTAATGATTGGTTTAGCATCGCTCATGTTAGCTTCCTTGAGCAAATCTAGGACATATTTCCTTTGGTTAAGAAAGAGTCCCTTGTGCGAGGTTGCCATATCTATACCAAGAAAGTACTTCAATATCCCAAGGTCTTTAATTGCAAACCTTTGTCTGAGTGACTGTTTGAGGTTGAAAATATTATCAGCATTATCACCTGTAATTATCAGATCATCTACATAAATTAGCACAACCAATTTGCCCATAGCTCTTGTGCGAACAAATAGTGAGGAATCGGGATTGCTGGTTTTGAAACCAACATTAGCGAGAACTGAGCTTAGCTTGGAATACCAAGCTCGTGGGGACTGTTTCAAACCATAAATAGATTTATGCAATTTTCACACTAAATCTAGTTCTTTACTTTGAGGATGCCCGGGTAGCAATTTCATATAGACTTCTTCTTTGAGATCACCATGCAAGAATGCATTCTTCACATCCATTTGGTACATGGACCACCCCTTATTTACAGCCACGAATAGTAGCACTCTTACTATGTTCATTTTTGCAACAGGTGTAAATGTTTCTTTGTAATCCACCTCGAATGTTTGAGTGAATCCCCGAGCCACCAATCTTGCTTTATACCTCTCAATTGATCCATCTGACTTGAATTTGAGCTTATAGATCCATTTGAAACCCATGACTTTCTTGCCTTTTGGAAGTTTGGTGATGCTCCATGTGTTGTGTTGATCTAGGGCTTTAAGTGCTTCTTGCATGGCTTCCTTCCATAAATGTTTTGAGGCTCACTATAACTTGATATAGTGCTGAGGAATGCAGCATGGGCTGGTGTCACTCTCTTATATGACACATAATTTGAGATGGGATGTGTGGGTTTGTAGGTGACAAAGTCTTGAAGTCTTGTGGGAGGTTGCCTAACACGCATTGGATTACGTCGTGGAACAGGGAGAGTTATCTCACACTCGTTCATATCTTGTACCATATTGTGAGGATCATTTTGATTGTCACCATCTTCATGCAGTGTACCATTAAGACGAGACCCTTCATTGTTACTTTCAGTGAAAGATGCATCAATGTTGACATGGCTGAGATCTTGTTGTTGTGGAGCCTCAAGTTCGATTCTTGGTAATGGAAACACATCCAAGATGCCATCCCCTTAACTTGTGATTTCATGTGACTTAGTGAAAAAAAGGGTTAGTTTCATAAAATCGAACATCTTAAGATACAATTAATCTCCTAAGTTGGGGATCATAACACTTATATCCCTTTTTTGTAGATGAATAACCCAGAAAAATACATTTAACATCTCTAGGATCCAATTTATCTTGATGATGAGATTGAATATGTACAAAATAGATGCAGCCAAAGACTCTAAGGAGTGAGAGGTTAATTTTCCTTCCTTTCATGACCTCTAGGGGAGACTTGAAATCCAAGATTCGGCTGGGTAATCTATTGATGATGTAAGCAGTTGCCATAACCCCTTGGAACCAGAATCTCTTTGGTACATTCATTTGTAGAATTAATGCTCTAGTTTTTCAAGTAAGTCCCGGTTTTTGCATTCAGCTACACCATTTTGTTGAGGTCTTCCAACACAACTTGTTTGATGCATAATGCCATGAATGCTTAAATATTGTTTCATGATATGGGACATGTATTCGGTGCCATTGTCAGACCTTAAGGTTTGAATTTTAGAGGGGAAGTGATTTTTAACAAGGTTATGAAAGTCCTTAAATACTTCCATAACTTCATTCTTAGACTTTAAAAGATATAACCATGTGACTCGAGAGAAATCATCAACAAAAATCACAAAATACTTATAACCATCAAAAGATTCATTAGTTGGTCCCTATACATCTAAATGAACTAGTTCAAAACACTTACTAGCCCTAGACAAAGGAAGAATTAAAAGGCAATCTAGTGGCCTTAGCCAAGTGGTAAGTTTCACATGCAATTGCATCATTTCGTAAGTTTGGAAATAAAGTTGACAAAATTGGTGGAGAAGGGTGAGCTAAATGTTGATGCCACAATTGATTATCTTGGATAGGGTTAAAGTTGGCTTGAAACCCTCTGGGATTGCTCTTGGATATGTAATAGAGACCATCTAAGTAAAACCCTTCAGCAATTGTCTTTTTGGTGGCATAATCCTGAAAAATGACATTATGAGGAGAAAAAATGGCTAAGCAATTCAAGGTATTTGTGATTTTTCCTACAGATAGAAGTTGGAAGGGAAATGAAGGTACATGTAAAATCACCAATTCGATTTCATCTGACATTAATTTTATGTTTTCCTTTCCTAAAACCTTTATGTTCTCACCATTTGCAATTGAAACTTGAGAAGGATTTGCTAATTTTTCCTACTTATGAGACTTTGACACATGGTTTGTCATATGATCTGTGGCACCTGAATCTAAAACCCAAAAATCGTGCAACATATTTATTTTAAGAGCATTTTTAAAGGCTTTTATGATACCTTGCATGTCTTCTTGTGGTATGATTTTTGTATCTGCCAAGAAACCTATAAACTTGCCTAGCAATTTTGTCGAGTTTCCTTCTTATATGCTATCCACATAGTCAATTCTAGCTCCTTTTGTCTTGCTTTGAAGATACAACATAAAATCATTCATGAGTTTAGCTAGATTCAATGAAGTTCTTGAATGGATCAGACCCATTAGAGGTAGAGGCAAAAGCATGATTTGCACGGTATGCAATACGATTCACTTTCTATAAACCCTTATCCTTTATAAAATCAGGTTTTAATTCTGGATGTAAAATCCAACATGTGTCCTTAACATGGCCCGTATAGTTGCAATGTTGACACTTCAAGTTTGAATGCTTCCCTTTTGTACTTCCTCTCATTGGTTAGATATGCTCTTACCTCAGGTGCACTAGTCATTGTACCCTTGTTCATGACTTTCCTCCTTACTTCTTCATGTTGAATTGTCGCACATACATTGGTGAATCGAGACTTGATAGAAGTTTGAATCCAACATGTGTCCTTACCTCATATGTTGAATCGAGATTGGACAGAAGTTAAAATATCTTATCTTCTTCCGCTCTTTTTCATAGCAGAGCTACATCGGTTGTATGAGGACGATATATTTCCAACTCATTCCACATGATTTTCATGCTTCCTAAGAGTTGTACAAAAGGCTTGCCATCTTGTTGCAGATCTGAGATGTCCTTTAATTGAAAAACTCGTGCAACATTGTTTTGACTACCATACATTTCCTTGATCGTCTCCCATAGTTGGTATGCAGATTCATAGTAATTGAATATTTCAGCTAATTTACGTTCCATGGAATTTAGGAACCATGACATAACTAGTTGATCCTTACTACGCCAGGATTCATAGGTTAGTGAGGAAACATCAGATACTTCGATGCTTCCATTTATGAACCCTAACTTGGACCTTCCACCTAGAGCTAGAGACAGTACTCTTGACCAAGGCAAGTAATTAAACTCATTCAACAAGACTGAGCTTAATCTTTGATTTAGGTTGACATCCACCTCGTGCATATTCATGAAGGAAAGTACCGATGAACTTTCAGCTTCTGATCCTAGCGGCTTATCTTCAGCCATTTCAAAGATTGAAGATGCTAAGATAATAATAAAGTAGAAACAAGTTAATTTTCCTACTTTGATACCATATTGAAAAAACAAGAAATAACTCTATACAAAAGAACTCTCTAGTTTGTATTATTTTCTTCATATTTTAATTACAATTGTATAGCTACTTATAAGGAAATTTTACTCCTTTAATTACTCTTTAAATTAAGCATTCCTTGATTTACTCATTGAATTAAGGATTCCTTGTTTTACTCCTTGAATTAAGCTCATTGTTTTACTCCTTGAATTAAGCTCATTGTTTTACTCCTTGAATTAAGCTCCTTGTTTTATTCCTTGCATTAAGCTCCTTGTTTTATTCCTTGAATTAAGCTCCTTGTTTTATTCCTTGAATTAAGCTCCTTGTTTTATTCCTTGAATTAAGCTCCTTGTTTTATTCCTTGAATTAAGGACTAATATCCAATACCAATCATCAACAAAACTAGGAGATTAGATGTCTCATTAATTAAATCTCCTTGATAAATCTGTTGCATTATTGTTTATTTGTCTTCTATGGGCTTTATAGAATGTATGAAATGATCAGTTTATGGTCAAAAATTTACTCAAGGCCATCAATTGGTGGTGTTTGCAAAGTATACCTTTTCATATAAATATGGTTGGTGTACCAAACCAGAATGGGTCTCCTTTATGGCATCCCCCACCAATGGGAACTATAAAGGTTAATATTGATGCTGGTTGAGATGACTCTTTGAGGTCCTCGAGACTTGGAATTGTGGTGCATAATGATATTGGTATGGTGATTTTAACTAAAGCTGTCCATGTTGAAAATATCAAATCCCTTTTTCTTGTTGAGCTTTATGCATTATAGAAGGGTTTCAAGTTTTTGAGCTAGGAATTCCAGTTGTATACTTATAGAATGGCTCTTTAGTGGTGATTAATAAGATCCTTTTTTGTGACAACTGATAAGTCTCAATTGAACAACAACTAATAAGTATCAATTAAGTGAATTGGCAAGAGATATTTTACACTATTTGATATATATATATATTGACACATGATAGAAGCAAGAATGCACCAAATGCACCAATAATACAGAAGCACTTAGAAAATAAGAAAAATATGAGTAAAGAAGCTATTACTTTGGTAGAAATATAAACAAAAATCCTAAACAAATCAAACTACTTCCTCTTTTCTAATCTTGTTCTATATTGTCCCCTCCATTTATTTAAAACTCATCCTCAAGTTTTGTTCTAGCAAAAATGGTTCTAGTGAATGGTAGTCATAAATATCTGATACATTGAACGTTGCTGAGATGACCATATCTTTGGGTAAGTCCACTATGTATGCATTATCATTGATCCTTTTCAATATTTTTCATGGCCCATACTTCTTATCCTTTAACTCAATGTATGTACCAATTGAAAAGAATTCTTTTCACAAAAATACCATCACTATGTTTCCTACTTGATAAATTTTCTTCCTTCTATGCTTGTCGGCTATTGCTTTATACTTGGCATTAGACTCTACAAGCTTTTGTTTTACTTCTGAATCAATAGTTTGAATCTTATTTGCCATTTCCTCAGTAACCTTGCTTCTCCCATGAATCCTTAGATGATTAACCAAATCAAATGTATGCTTTGGGGCTTTCATATATACAACCTCGAATGAGGTCTTTCTAGTTAAACTATGCATAATAATATCGAAGGAAAACTCAACTTGTGCAAGAGTGAGGTCCCACTACTTTGGTTTGTTACTATAGAGACAACGATTCATGATACCAAATGTTTGCTTCATTACTTCTATTTGACCATCTATTTGAGAATGTGTAATGCTACTGAAGTTGAGTGATGTATCAAAACATGCTCATAATGTTCTCCAAAAATGGGAAATAAACTTTATGTCTTGATCTGAAGTAATTGACCATGGAACTTCATATAGATGAACAATCTCTTTGAAAAATATTCTTGCAATATTCGACGCATCTATAGTTTTGCGACATGGGATAAAATGTGTCATTTTGGAAAACCTATAAACGACAACAAAAATTGAGGCTACACCCTATTGGGTTCTTGGAATTCCTAGTACAAAATACATGGATAAGTCTTCCCAAATGGTTTCAGGGATAGGCAAAGGTGTATATAATCTAGTATCTTGAGCTCGCCTTTTGGACGTTTGGCACACATAACACCTTTGGACAAACTTGCTAAAATCTCTTTTCAACTGAGACTAAAAGTACCTTTTTTCAACAAGTGCAATGGTTTTGTCTCTTCCAAGATGTCCACTTAATCCTCTAGCACGCAAGTCTCAAATGATTTTCTCCTTCAGTGAAGTCATAGGGATACAAATTTGGGTGCCTTCAAACAAGTATCGCTCATGTATGTGTATGTCTCCTGCATCTTGTTTCATATGAAACTTTTCCCAAAGGTTCTTAAAATCTTCATCTTTAGTATATATATTCCTAAGATATTCAAACCCTACAAATTCAGTGCTTAAAGTGACCAATAGGATTACCTTATGATTCAATGCATTAGCCACTTTGTTATGTTGACCAGACTTATGTTTTAGAACAAAAGAAAATTTTTGTAGATAGGAAATCCACCTGGCATATGTTCTGCTGGGCTGTTTAGCTTAGTTTAACAATTGATAAACTTTAATGCCTCATGATCGGTGAATAAGACAAACTTCTTTTGGATGAGATAATGTTCCCAGTATTTCAAAGTGTGTAATACAAGTTCATATATAGTCCATTTTTGTCATGCTTCACTAAGCTTTTCACTAACGTAAGCCACTGTTCTCCCTTCTTGAGATAGAAAAGCTCAAATTCCTACTGTCGAGGCATCATATTACACTTGAAATATCTTATCAAAGTCTGGCAATGCTAACACTAGCTAACACTGGTATAGAAGTCAACTTCTCTATCCATAACTGGAATCCTTTTTTAGCTTCTTCTCCCCACTTAAACTTTCCTTTCTTTAGGAATTCAATTATTGGGGTGGCAATAGTGCTGAAGTTCTTAATAAACCTTTGATAGAAGGTTGTTAACCCATGGAAGCTTCGACCTTCGGTTATGGTTTTAGGAGTTGTCCAGTCTTGAATTACATGTACTTTCTCCTTATCAACTTCAATTACATTGGTAGTGCCGATAAAACCTAGGAATACCAATTTATTGGTCAAAAAGCTACATTTCTTCAAATTAAGGTACAACTTTTTCCTTCAAAATAGTGAGTATCTTGTTCAAGTGTTCTAAATGTTCTTCTTGTGTATGAGTATAAATTAGGATGTCATTAAAGTAAATAACTACAAACTTATGAATGTATGACTTCAATACATGGTTTATAAGTCGCATGAATGTGAGGAGTGCATTTGATAATCCAAAAGGCATCATTAACCACTTATCTCCAGGTCTAATTTGAATTTGGTGATATCTGCTACATAGGTCAATTTTTTAGAATATGGATACTCCAAAAAGCATATCAAGTATGTCATTAAGATGTGGTATTGGAAACCTGTATTTTATTGTTATCTTGTTGATAGCTCAACTCTCTACACACATACACCAATATCTATCCTTCTTTGGAACTAGTAGGGCTGGTATTGTACATGGACTCATGCTTTCTTGAATCATCCTTTTGGTAATTAACTCTTTAACCTTTTCTTGGATAATTTCACTCTTTTTTGGACTTAGATGGTAATGAGGAAGATTGAAAAGGCTTTCTCCCAAAATGATATCAATGTGTTGTTGGATACCTCTCATTGGTGGTAGCCCATTTGGAAATTCTTTTGGCATGATTTCTTCAAATTCATCAAGGATTGTTTGGACATGGGTAGGAATGATTGAGGTTAACATGGCTTCTTCTTTGACTACCAAGGCAAATATCTCTTTACTCTGTTTTACTTCTACAAAGAATAATGCTCGAGATATTGCAAGGAATGATTTTCCCTATACTTTAGAAGCTTTGACATCTTCTTTTGCCAATAAAGGAGCCAATGCAATATTTTTTTCTCCCCAATGGAATAGATAAATGTTATCTCTACCTTTGTGGGTTACATTTACGTCGTATTTCCATGGTCTCCCTAACAGAACGTGACATGCATCCATACCAACAACATTTCTTGTAACTTCATCCTTGTTTGATTTTCCAATGGAGAACGGGATTCGACATATACAATTTGCTTCTATTTCTCCTCTTTTTTGATCCATCCAATTTGATATGGTGATGGGTGTTGTTCAATTTTTAATTTGAGTGCCTCCACAAGAGCTTTAGAAACAATATTTTTGCTACTTTCACTATCGATAATTACATCACATAGTTTATTATTGATTAAGAAGCAAGTACGAAAGATATTGTACCTTTGTGTGTCTTATTTTTGTGATAAGAGGAGTCGATGAACAACACAATTAATACGTTCTCCTTCATCCATTTTAGTAAACTTGGCTCTTTTATCGTCATCATATTTTGGTTCTTCCTCATGATCTTCATAGTCTTGCTCCACCAAGTTTCCTACTCCTCTCTTTGGGCATTGGTTAGAACGATGACCCCACTTGTCTGCATCTATAACATTTTTCTAGTGTTGGGTATCCATAAGGGTTCTTTGGAGGATTACGAGTAGCATTTTCCTCTGATTGAGTTTGCTTCATTTTTGATGTGCCATCCTCATGTGCTTTTCCTTTGTTATATATTGGCCTAGTTGTTTCAATTGATGGCCTTAGCGGGCTTTGTGATCTTGTACTTGAATTTTTCCTACCCAACTGCATCTCCACTTTGAGGGTCATGTTGTAGGCATCATTGACTGTCCATATTGGATGCAAGGATACTCGATCTTGCATGTATTGGTAGATGGAGTCCACCAATATAGTGTGCAAATTGTTGTGCTTCAAATTCTGTCAAATTATTTTGAGCAGATAAATAGTGAAATTATGTAGTATACTCTTGAACCGAATGATTTCCTTGTTTGCAATTTTGATATTGTTAAAATAAGATTTGTTCATAATTAGAAGGAAGAAATATATGCATTAGGTATCACTTCATTTAAGGCCATGTTTTGGTAAGAGCTTTCCTTTGTCTTAATATATTTTTTTGGAGTTGCTCCTTCATGCTTAAGCTCCTCCTTTGAGTTGATAGGCTACCAAGTTGACTTATTTTTCCTCTAGAATGCCCATAACATCAAAGAATCGTTCCACCTCTGAGATCCAATCAAGAAAATCCTATATATTCATATTTCTATAGAAAATAGGAATGTTAATTTTGAGAAGATAGTCTTGTGTTTCTTGGTCTCTTTGATGATGTCTTCATTATGATCGACCTTCGAAACATTCTTCTTCTAATTCTTCATCACTAGAATTATCAATGAAGGCAACATATCTTTTTAGGGGTAGTGAATCAACAAGTCTCCTTAGAGGTAATACTTCACTTGGTCTTCTAGGTGGTATTGACTTGATCCTATCTCCACGTGCACCCCTTACTTCTTGGGCTTGGACTTGAGGTCTATTTTCATTATTAGTCAATTGAGAAACGACTGTAGTAAGTTCCTCTATTTAGTGTCGAATATCCTCACAAAATTGTTGATATTCTTCTCACAACACTTGATTATGCTCCATTCTCCCAAGCTGAACCTAGCTCTGATACCACCGGACGCAGGACGGAAGCAAGAATGCGATAATAATATGAAAGCACTTAGGAAATAAGAAAAATAGGAGTAAAGTCTATACTAGTCAGACTCACTCTCTGGAAAGAGGTCCTAGTATTTATGTTATAAAATAAACATAAGAAAACTATTATCTAGGTAAGCACTCTAGAAAATCTAGAATAGGACAAGCCTAGCTATGTTATTTATCTTTAGATGAGCACTATAACAACTCTAGAGCAAGACTAACTTAAAGATATTCCTCTATCTCATAAATACGAGGACTTCAACTTATAAATGAAAGAAATAACTATTCTTAAAAATTAGGAATAAGAGAAAAGAAAAAAAGAAAACTTCTTTAATATTGCAATATTGTTAAGTTGATTATTTTCTAGGATGACTTAAACAAGAATTGAGCCTAGTTATTTATAGTTTAAAAGTCCCTAGAATGGTTTATAAAGTTTTCACGTGGGATAAAAAAAAAGCTATTATTTTAGTAAATATCTAAACAAAAACCCTAAACAAATTAAACTATTTCTTCTTTTTTAATCTTATTTCGTATTATATATATATTATTGAGAGTGTAATCAATTATAATTTTGATAGATTTTTAAAAAGATAAACTAAAAAAACAAAAAACTTTTAAAGGCTCTTTTAAATTATATTAATTACTCTAGAGTTATAATACATTTTAAATAAATTTACATTTACAATAGTTGAACCAATAATAATCAATGTTAAAGTAAAAATAATAAAAATAAAGTCTTTATAAAACCTTATAAATCTTTGGGTCGAGGGACTAATCAATGGCTATATATAATTTTACTAAATAATTCATTAAAATGAGGGTGTTAATAGTGTGTGATAACCTAACTTAAATTAGTTTAATCTTAATTCAAATTACTTTAATTTAAACCAAAAAAATGTGAATCTGTTTAAATTAGCTCGAATGGGCTCAAATTTTTATTTATATATATTAATTGGATTTTTTAACCTTTTTTACCCTAATGTTGATTTGAAATAGTATATTTTTAAAAAAAATATTTTTTTATCTAATTAGAATAATAAAAACTTTGAACAAAATTTAATGCATTTTGATAACATTAAATATACAAATAAAAATTTTGTTACAAGTTTTTACAAAGCTATAAAGTAATAAATTTATTACAAAACAACTTGAAGAACCACTACTTAAATTTAAAGTAAATGAATATTTTTGACTTAAATTTTATGTAATTATGATTAGTGATAACATAATATATTTGTAAAAATAACTAAGAATAATAAATTATAAATCAATTTGATAGACACTCAAACAAAATATTAAATTCAACATAAATATTTTATATAAAATAATTCATGTATTCAAAAGAAATTCTGATAGATCTCATTTTTAAATAAAATTTAAAAATACTCATATAATTAATCACGTTCAATATTGATAAGATATTGTGTAATTATTATTAATAAATAAATAATTAATATATAAAGATGAAAAAAATAAAAAAAAAATAATAAGAAAAATATAACAATTTTTTCATGACATAAACTAACGGACTGAGCATAAAGAAAAAATAATATTAATAATATATAATAATAATTATAATTATTTTTATTTTCATATTATCGAGTTGGTTCTAACCCAACTTTAATATAATCCTAATATTTTTTATTATTCTAATTTAGTCAAATTAAATCCAAATTTAATTTGATTCGTATTTAATTCATGTTTTTTGATTCCTATTTGATTTGGACAATCGAGTACAAATTGTCACCTTTACATCAAAGTCCATAAAAATCAATAACTTTTTGATTATATCATAATTTTTAAACACTTTTATAACATCCAATTAAACGTACCTAAACTTCTATAAAATTAAATAAATAGATAGATACCACTAGATTTTAAAAATCTTAATTTGTACACCCTTCTTAATATAAATTCATAAATTTTTAAATCATTTATTTTTTTAATACAACCAAATTTTTAAGAACTTATATAAAATTTTAATAGAAAGGATTTTAAAACTCCATTAAAATCATTAAATGCCTCCATTACATTTAAAGACTCTATTCAACGGAATCTTGTAGACCGTAATTCATTGATTTTTATATATTTGTGTTGCAAAGTGGTATGAGATATAAAAAATATAAAGCTTAAAAATTTATGATTTTTTTTTTGGGTGTGAGAAAAGAATTGGTGTAGATTTTCATATGTACAATTTCAACTCAAAAAGACTTGCTCAATTTTGTTGCTCATGTGATTGCGTTTTTCATTAAACGTTATTGATTGTTATGGTTTATGATTATGTATGGATTATGTCGTCATATACATTGTTTGGATATATGGAGTCTTGACATGATGGTTTTTCTTCGTAAAATTCTAGGGTCATATACTCTTTTATTTCTCAGGCTTTCAAATGATCATAAGCTCTGTATTACTCTTTATGGGCTAGAATTGCATTTTTTGTCTATATTCTTTTTGGAAAACTCCCATATACCAGAGAAACTTTAAGATCTTGTTATTGGGGATTGAAACTTGATTGCCAGCCTTATCGTTCTCAACATGTTTAAAATTAATGTGTTATATATATGATGGTGGAGTTTGCATATATTTTCAATCTACAAAATCAGGTCCTCCATTACTAAACTCATTTTCATTATTACAAAGTGTAATTCAGGTTTTCTTTAGGTTATTAATACCTTTAGTAACCATATTTAAAAAAAAAATGTTTTCAGGTTACTTTATTTATGAAAAATAAGATGGGATAATTTAACTTTTTTATAAATATTTTATTATTAAAATTATAGAAGACATCACATGATTAAAATCTGAGATTAGTTAAGGGTACAATGGGTTTTACAATAAGAACAGTTTATTTTTGAATAAGAATACAAAAAGAAAAAGACATATGCAACAAAGACGAAATAATCTAATACTTACAGAGAGAGATAATAACTTTTGTATTACTCTTAATATTTGATATCATATTAATAATTGTAATAACATATTATTACTATAACAGATTGTAAATAATGAAGAATCATTTGAAATCAAGTTAATGTCAATAATCAATCTTTAAGTATATGAATCTTAGTTGTAATATGCGTATGTAATATTAATTGTAATCTAGATAAGGTTACTATTGGGAATCCAAGCATCATTATATTTATTTTCACGTTACAAGTCCACCGTTCAAAGAAAAATATAGCAAAAAGAATTTAGGCATGGTCATAAGGCTCATAATAAGACCTCACAAGAGTACAAGAGCAATTGAGTAACTAAACCAATGAACAAAATTGAAGATATATTTTTATGATTATATTATTAGTCTGTTAGATTTTTAAATTTTAAACATTACATTGGATTTTCTAGTTAAAATATGATAAGAATGTTATTGGTCTTAAATTTGTTGCTTTTGAATCTTAACTATGAAAAACATTTTGTAATTTTTTTAGAAGCAATAAATGTATAAATATTTTCTCAATTAAAAAATAATACAAATTTAAGTATTTTGATATTAAATATTATTACTGTCCATTAAATGTTCGTATTAATTCTAGTATTGAAAGTAACCGAACAATAAAATGAATTCAATTTTTTTTTAACATTTAAAGACCATTTAGAAGAGGGGTATAGAGAGATCAATTAGGAAAAGAAAAAAAATCGATCCAATAGAATGAAATTGACTAGAATGAAAAATTTAAGGGGAAAAAAGAAAGTGCTTAGAGATGGATGGAACTTCTGTAAATGACAAATGTGTGTTGGATCCTTAATCTAGCGTTGGACTTATATGTAAATAATTATGTATCGTATACTATCATATAAGGTTAATTCCATTTAAAAATAATCTTTTAAGGTTTAAGTAACTTGGGATTAATGTATCCAATAGGGTATGGACTTTCAATTTGAAAAATTTAAGAATAATGTTTATTTTAATGATAAACTAAAATAAATATACAGTTATTAATTATATACAGTGATTATGGTCCGTAGATCACACATATATTATATTCTTTTTATCTGATATCCTATCGTCAAAGAGAGTAGAGAAAAAACTAAAGGATTCTTTAAAAAAACGTATAGATTTAAAACACTAATCACTTAACTATTATTCAGATATGTTTTTACATATTTATCTTTGATTCTTAGTGATATACGTGAATATTAATATATTATTTTTTTAGGTTATAATTTTTATCAAAGCTTATTTTGTTCTAACAAGTGATAAGAGAGTTTTTTTCATGCTGAATCATTAAAAATAGAATTTATTTTTGATTTATGATAATTTTAATATTTTCAAATATGATGATTTTATTTTAGTTTTATTAGATTTAAAAACAATTGTGATTGTTTTCCAAAATTAAGGATTAAAATTGAAGAATATATTATAATTATGTAAAAAAAATTGCCATTAAAGAAATCTCAAAAAAATTATTTTTGGTTTTGTTTATATATAAAATCAAATTCAGTTTTTATTGGATATATATAAATAAAGGAAGGTGATAATTAAATACGTTGATGTTATTGATCTTGAAATATAAAGGTGGATTGAGCTCCACTCTTTATATCAATATACCAACGGTGGCAGAGTTTGTTATAATAAGGCCGGGGTTTCTTTTCGGTTTTAAAATTAAGTTTTTTTTTTGTAACTAGGGCTTTAATTATTACATAATTAAAAAATAGCAATGGCAACTGGTGATATAAATATTTTTTTGTTTTCTTTTGGTATTGTAACTAGAGTTTTTTTTCTTGATATTGCAATTAGGGCTTCCTTTTTAGTATTGTAATTAGGGTTTTCTTAAACTTACAATTAATGTTTTGATTACTGTATAATTAAAAAAGGTTAATAAATATTTTTTTAAAACTCAAATATAATTTTAACATTTAATAAATTATTGTTAGGGTTTCATCTATCATTCTTACAAAATATATTGTATTCAACCCATAAACAATTTATTTGTTAAAATCCAAGAAACATACGCCCAATTTATGGGTTTAAAGATATGAATTTAAATTAATAGGTCAAAATATGAATATAAATTTTATGAACCAATAAACTTAAACCTAATAGAATTGACTAGTATTTATTGCTATTGATTGAGTTTGACATCGATCAAAATTTGACTATTTCATTAGTGTTAATATTCACTAAATTTTTTTATACAACTTAAAATTTAAATATTTGTATGCTTATATATATTTGAAATAAATTAATTGAAGTGACATATCGTTAAAGTAACATTTATCGTAAAAATAAATTTATTTTAGAATATAAACAGTTATATACATTATGTCGAGTTTACCCACTATGAATAGTATTATTGAAAGATGAAACAAGACACTTAAGGACATGGTGATAGGTATGATTTATCATTCTATCTTACCATAATCACTCTAGGGAGAAATACTTAAGACTGCAACATATATCCTTAAAGCACTTGCACATTTGGGGATATCCAATTGGGGAAATTTCATATAGGCCTAATAAAAACAAACTAGACTCAAGAATGGTGAGTTGCTATTTTATTGGACATTTTGAAAAATCCTTGGGTATAAGCTATATGATTCCACATCTAAGTCAATTTTTGAGTTAGGAAATGTCTATTCTTTGAGGATGTCGAGTTTGTAGTAGGTGATACAATTAGAGGTTTTATTTTTGAAGAGAAATATGTTGATATTCCCACAGGTGCTATTGGCATTAATCATGATCACATTCTTGACTTTGATCAAGACACAATAAGTTAAGACAATCATGTACAACCTTCGATTCAAGAAATTGTTCCAAAAGAACAAACTCTACCAATTCAATAACTCATGCCATTAAGCAGATCCACTAGAAAAAAGAGAAATGTAGTTCCAAGAGACTACATTGTATTTCTTCAAGAGCATGGATTTGATATTGGAGTGATGGAAGAAGATCTGATCAACTTCTATCACGCTATAGAAAGTTCTAATTCTCAAAAGTGGATTGGTGCCATAAATAGGGAGATTAAGCCTATGAAGGACTATGACGTGTGAGATCTTGTCACATTGCCAAAATGTCCTAAACCCATGGGTTGTAGATGGATATTTAAGACCAAGGGAGATTCAAAAGGCGATATGGAGAGATAAAGGGTTCATATTTTCACACAGGACTTTACACAGAAAGAAGGCATTGAATATAAAGAGACTTTCTCTCTAATTTCTTTGAAAGACTCTTTCAGGATTATAATGGAATAAGTAGTGCATTTCAATACTTAGTTAGATCAAATGGATGTAAAGACAACGTTTCTCAATGGTGACATTAATGAGATGATCTATATGATACAACAAAAAATATTTATGTCGGGAGGCCCAAAGAATATGATTTGCAAACTTAAGAAATCCATTTATGGGTTCAAGCAAACATCTTTACATTGGTATTTCAAGTTTCAGAAAGTAATCATCTCATTCGATTTTGAGATGAATTTGGTCGATGAATGTATATACCATAATTTTTGTAAGAATAAGTATATTTTTCTTGTTTTATATGTCGGGGAAATTTTTCTTGCTAGAAATGATATAGGTTTATTACAAAAAACCAAGACATTTCTAACTAAGTATTATGAGATGAAAGATCTTAGTGATGCCTCTTTTGTATTAGGTATACAAATATTTCAAGATCACTCACAAAGTATTCTACGATTATCACAAAAGCATGATTTTGAGGAAAAGGAAATGCACAAGATTCCTTATGTGTTAGCATTAGGGAGTCTGATGTATGCTCAAGTATATAACATCTAGATATTATGTATATGGTTGGTATGTTGGTAGATATTTAAGTAATCCATGAATAGACCATTAATTGGATGGCAGCCAAATGAGTCTTGCTATACTTAAGATAATAAAAGATTACATGCTCATGTATCGGAGGTTGAATCATCTTGAGATCGTTGGGTATACTAACTCTGATTTTGCTAAATGTCAAGATATTATGAAATCTATATCAGGTTATGTCTACTTTATAGTTGAGGACGTTATCTCCTAAAAAAGTACTAAATAATCTCTTATAGCCTATTCTACCATGACGGTATAGTTCGTGGCTTGTTATAAGGTATCCAATCATAGAATATAGTTAAGAAATTTTGTCAAAGTACTGTACATAGTAGATGAAATTGAAAGACAACTTAAGTTATTTTCTAATAATAAGTCAATAATGCTATATTCCATTGATAACAAGAGCTCAACAAAGTCAAAGCATATAGAGATCAAGTTCCTGATTGTTAAGGAAAGAGTTCAAAGTGTACAAGTGTTTAAAGGAAAATTAATACAAACTCTATGATTATGGATTCGTTTACTAAATGATTTCCACCCAAAATGTTTCGTGGACATACTGCTTGTATGAGTGTTATGTGTTGTCTCTTTTAGGAGAACATAAAATCGTGCAAGTATACACGGTCACAAGTATACACGGTCACAAGTATACACGGTCACAAGTAATAAAATTGATAAGCAAGTTATCGTTCCCACAGAGATTTGTTACTATAGTTTGTTAAGTACTAAAATTGTTTCCCTCTGATATTATCCAAACGATCGAAAAGTTGGAAGATATTTAACTAACTAATTTTTGTAAACAATAAATAAATAAGAAAATTCTAGGATTGTAGTTTTCACCAAATTAATCCACTCGAATCATATCATTTTCTCTTGATTTATATTTTTTGTAAATTTAATTTGTTAACCAAGAACTTCTAATTTTATCCATACATCTCTCCCGAGCTCCGTATAGACACATTTCTCTAAATTAATTCACTATATTCTTATGAGAATTGAATTCACCAAGATTCATTACGTTCTAAGTTCTCAAATGACCACACATACGATAAAGGTATATTCCTATCCTTCATATATACATGTTATTTTATCCACGAACAATTACACAAAAATGCCTCTTTCAAGTTTATTTAAGTGCCACAGATCAATTGATAAATTTTTCAATAATCAAAAGAATTAAGGACAAATAGAATAAATAAATTAAAAGTCTCATAAATCATTCAAAAATAATTAAATTCAAGCTTCATAAATTTAGCTACAACGTATCCCTAGAAAAATTAAATTACTTCATAATAAAAATAAAAATTACAAAACGAAAATATTAAAAAATTTAAGGAATATTTAGTTGAAGAACACAAAGAGAATTATAATTTCATCTACGTAGAAACACAACATATAAAAACAGCTAGAAAGGGTACCGTTTCTGATTTATTTTTAATTCAACCTGCATGTCACGTGTCAACATATGATTGGCTGAAAGAATAATAAAGACACGTGGTAGATTTTCATTGGTGGTGGGGAAAAGTTGCACGTGGTTGGCGCTGCACGAGATTATTGCACACGAGACATGTGGGTCCCATATGAACAGTTGGAAATGCGTGTGCTGATTCTGCGTTTTTGTGTTAACCAACACGTGCCATTTGTATGATTCATTGAAATGACATGGCACACGAAGTTTCTGTGGACTGCATCACACGGGAAATTGCCTACATAGCAGACACGTGGGTCCCACCCTACACGCCGGCCTACGCGGCAGGTGGGCCCCACTCTACGTCAAGCGTGCATCTCACGCGCCTGATCTTCACCATTGATTTCTGATCTTACGGTGTGTGGCACGCGTGGAAAATATCTACGCATGGTCCTCCTTTCCTGCGCAGAAAAAAAATATTTTAAATTACATTTTAGCCCTCCAATTTAATTTAAATTAACTTTTAAACTTTTGTTAATTGTAATTAAGCCATTTTCTAATTTAAATTAACTTTTAAACTTTCATTAATTACAATTAAGCCCTATTTTAATTCAAATTATATTTTATACTTTTGTTAATTACAATTAAGCACTCTTTTAATTTAAATTATATTTTCAGACTTCATTATTTGCAATTAAGTCCTTTTTCGATTCATATTCTTTAATTTTCTTAAAAATATATTCCTTAAGAAATAAATAGAAAATATTAATTTAATTAATTAAAAATGTCAAGAACATAACAATTATAATTAATAAAATGAAAAAAATAACTATATAAAATAAAGTTATTATTATGTTATTTAAGGATATTAAGTTTTAATAGGAGTTTGTAGTTTTAAATTTTATTTGATATAGACACACTTTCAGTTATTTTCGTTTGTGGATATTTTGAGGTTATTTTCTACAGAAATAAAGTTTTGTTTATTTACAATTTGATTTTGGTATTATTGATCTCACTAAAGTTTAAGGTTGAACTAGTTGGAAATAGGTATGTTAAGATCACATTGCATAAAAATTTTATGCTACACATCCACACCATGATCCATGTCATTCAATTGTTTGATATATGTGATCATTGATGGGTCGAGTTACGAAAAATATAATGAAAGTTACTTTGATCCTATATTGGTATAATTGATGGATCAAATTGGATATAGATATATTTCAGTAATGATAATAAAGTTGAGCTTATACACTTATTTATGTAATGTATAAATAAAAGGTTATATATATGCCCAAGTGGAAGATTGTTGGATCCTTAATCCAACGTTAGGTTTATAGGTGAATAATTATGTATTGTAGATTATCATATAAGATTAAGTCTATTTAAAAGTGATATGCTAAGGTTTAAGTAATTTGGGCTTTTATGTATCTAATAGGGTATTGATCTTTAATATGTAGAAACCTAAGGATAATGTTATTTTAATGATGGGCTAAAATAGATATATAATTATTAACTATATATAGTGGTTATGGTTTCCTAATCACACATATATTATATTCTTCTCATTTGGTATCCCATCTTCAGGGAGAGTAGAGAGAAAACTAAAGGGTTGTCTAAAAAAATGTACAAATCTAGAAGACTAACCACTTAGCTACAGAATTAATCAAGGTTATAGATTTAGGTATGCTTTCATATATTTATCTTTGATTCTTGGTGATACAATATGAATGTTCTTAGATTATGTTTTTAAGGAATAGTTTACACCAAATGTTATTTTGTTCTTACAATTTGCACTTAAAATATTTTTTTACTATATTTTATATAGTAAAATATTATTTCATAAAGTTAAATTGTCATTCAATAACCCTTTTTTATATAAATAAAAGGACCAAAAAACTTCTTTTCTAAACAAGAGTATTAAAGAGACCTAATAAAATAAAGGGTAAACTTTATAACCTACGACCAAACTTTACCATTTTATGCAAATCTTTCACAAAACTTTTCAAGTGTATATAAGTTGTAACAATGTATCATTTTCATTAAAATTTGGATAGGACTTAACGTGGAATGTGTCACATGTAACTCATATGATTACTCTTATCCTATTAAGTCCCTAAAACCAATCATTTTCCCATTTGTCTTCCATTTTCGACCCATTTTCCAATCTCAATCCACAATTCCTCACGATAGGCACATAGTTGATAATTCCATCATCAAAGATACTGACCAAATTGGTGGCGTTGGGATTGAAAATGGAAATTATAGATGCTTGAAAGGCCATTAGAGCGTGTGTAATACTCGACAATAAATATACCACCTTATTCATAGTAAGTAGGGACATTGTGGATGATGTATAAGTGTGCAAGGGCCTGTTTAATCTCGATGGAAGCACTACTAGGGTAAGGGAAGATGTTGGTGACATCCTCGCATTTGAGGGCTTTGACAAGGACATTATAGCCTTTCCTAGGTTAGTTAGGAGCAAATCAAGAAATGAAAATTTTGGGATCAATGATGATGATGGCATTGGTTAAAGTAATTATAGGAATATTGCTAGAGGGATATTAATTATTGGATTTAGAGAAGGAATGGGAGATTTGAGGTGGTGGTGGAGAGGAAAGGTGGGCTAAGATTGGAAAATATGTATAAAGTGGAAGGTAAATGGGAAAATGAATTGTTTCAGGAACTTAACACGATAAAAGTAATCACATAAGTTGTACATGACCTGTTTTATATTAGGTTTTATCTATTTTTTAATGAAATGATATGTTGTTATAATTTATATAAATTTGATAGTAGATTTTTACATTTAAAAAATTTGATAATATATTTGTATAAAGTAATAAATTTGGTAGTATATTATGAAATTTCTTTTAACCTAAAATAAGGGGACTAATTTTACTTTTCACCCTATTATATAATTATTCGTTCATTAATTTATACATGCCATTCACAAGTAAAGAATGTAAGATTACTATTCTCGTTACAAAAATCAAATTAATATTTGTGCACCGCTTACGACATATGTTGAATTAGAAATGATTAACTACGTTTTATACAAACAATGTATGAGATGAGTTGCAAAAATCTTTAAAAAAATACGTAGTTATAATTATGTCCATTTTAAGTCATTTGGGTTTAGTTTAGGTAATAACTCTATGTAAAAAAAAACCACCTTGTTGACCTATTCAAATTTTTTTCAAATAAAAATATAATACTATATTTTTATTTAATTGAAATTAGCTTAAACAAATACAAAATAATTTTTAATATTAGTTAAATGAAAAATATTAATCATATAATTATTTAAAATAATACTAGTCGATAAAAACTAAATCAACTAAATATAAGTGTTGTTATTAAAACTAGAGTAATATTTACAAAGCAATGGCAAAATAGAGATCAATACAAAAATTCTATAAATAAATAAATAGATTAATTGCATATTCTATAAACAAATAGAGATCAATGGGAAAGTTTCTCATCCAAGCATGTTAATAAATAAGTTTTAAACATATATAATATCCATAAACCCTACGGGACATAGTGTTACAAGTTCTACCATTACGTGAAAAAAAAAATATGTTAGTCACATATATTGGATTCTATACATTAAGAATATTAATTAATTTAGTTTATTATTACTGAAACCTTTGAATTATATGTTAAAATTAAAGGAATTAACATTGTCACATAATTTATAAATAGTAATTGAAATGAGAACATTTTTTAATATTTATAACATGAATTAGGTGATACATGCATGTACGAATATGTTAAGTTTTGATATATTGGTGTAAAATAAACTAAATTAACTAACTTTTATAAATTATGGGACCTACCGTAATTCATGACTTAAAAATTATAGGATTAAATTATTAATTTTTTAAAAATAACGAGACTATTATTACCATTCATCCTTAAAAAAATGAACTAACTACAAATTGTGAGCATTAATTAAAAAAATTTAATGAAATTAATTAATTAAAGCATAATATTGATAAGGGATATGATTGTTCCTATATGATTTTATTTTTATTTTTGTTACGAAAAAAATTATATATTGTATTTCTTATGACATAAAATAACATATTTTTTTACAAAAAAGTATACATTCTTGTAAAAAATATTCTTTTTTTTTTGTAAAAAGTACATGTTTTACTTTTTATAAAAAACAACATATATTTTTTAAAAAAGATTAAAAATAAAATTATATATATATATAATATTTATGTTATGTAAGTAAACCATGATTGTTTTACTAGAAAGTATCATATGTATTCAACTTATCAAATAAATTGTTCATATAAAGGGATTAAATGTTTTTAAGTTAGATGCCTTTTTTTCCCAACATTTGACTTGTATAAATTTTCAAAAATTGTAATTGTGTTTTTAATTTTAGGAAAGTCATGTATGAAAGTAAGATTATGGCTGCACAAAAATTATTTGAATGAATTCATCGATAAATTTTATTGATTTCGAATAATTATTAATTTGATTTCATTTTAATTTTTAAAGATTCTATCAATTATGAATCAGCTGTTTGATTTTTAATGCCAACAACCAATAAAAAAAAAAAGTAACCCACAATATGTATGTACCAGCACGCATGTTTGTGACTTTTTTTTTTCCGAAGAAAAGTATAAAAACGAAATCTATATACAATTTAGAAAAGCATAGCTTTCATTTTTTTCTGTCTATTTTAAGGCTCTCAAAACTGACAATTTATTTTTGTTTCAATTATATAATATTGAATTTTTTTTTTATTTTAAAATGAGACATTCACATCATACTATATATGATCTTTAAAACCTTAAACACAACATATGTATACGAAGATTCTAATTGACAGCAAAATACTAAAGAAAAAAGAAAGAAAGTATAAACCTAACATAATTAATTATAGATATCTTATTTAAATGAAAAAAAAAATTATTCTAGAATAACATCTAGGTAAATAAACACAAACATATATGTGTTTTATTTGAAATAAGTAGTATAATATACAATAAGAAAAATAAATGTACAGCTAGATAGAAAGAAAGTAAACATGTTGGGGTAGGTTTGTGAGTGTTAATATTGCAAACAAGATATTAAAATCCTCATATGGCTAGAAATCTGATAAAATAAGGCATATCTATAATATTTTGATATTATGGGTCAGGATACTTTAGCATTTTAAATAAAGAAATTAAGTTTCTTCAATAGGATAAATCGCATTGTAACGGAGATTTTGGTTTCTAGCTATATAAATGTACTAATATTTAGTATTTGCTGTGGCATTAATTGTAGCATTTAGCTAGCCATTTAGGTAATATTTTCTAATTAGATTTATGATTTAATGTTTTACCCTTTATGTTGTGTTATTAATTAGATTAAAAAAGTTTTAACATGGAAAACAACTCTATGTATATAAAAAGAGAATTGTTATATCATAATTTTACATTAAAAAAAAAACTTTAATTGTTGCAAATTAAGTAGGGCTGGAGGGATATCCATATGTTTACCAAAGTTTTGGCTATTATTTTGTACCTGAGGGTGGCCCTCCTCTATCAGGCAATGCACGGTGTTTCGAGTGTTAATGTGTCACGGAGCATTCTAGTAGATAGGTCAGGCCAAGGTAATTTCACGACAGTGCAGAACGCCATAGATTCAATACCAAGCAATAACAACGTATGGATTCTTATCCATGTTAAATCTGGATTATACACGTAAGTTCATGTCAATAAATATATAGACAAAAGTGATCATTTTTGTACAATAATGCTTACTTTTTAAATCATTTTTGTATATATGTTTAATATGACTAGGTGATATGTATATTGAACCACCAAAAATAAAATAGATGAATTATGCTTTTTAGAGACGATCATAATGAAAATTATGATTATCGATAAAACATTATTTTACAAAAATAATTGTAATTAATTAAGCATTGGATGAAAATACTTATCATAATAACAAAACTATAATTAATTGAAACATCGTATATTAATCTATACTATACCGTATAATTTACTTAAGATTTTTAGTTTGTTTATCAATTAAATAATAAATTATTTTTTTAATAATTAAATAATAAATTATTAGTAGTTAAAATATGAAAATTAGCTAAATTATAAATATTTATCTTTTTATATATAAGATTATTTATCAAATAACTATATAATTATTATTTTTATAAATTAAGCAAGAAATCAACATGTATGATGCAAGTAAACATGACTAATATATATTATTTAAAAATATGTGGTAAAAAATATAAATTAATGTCAATATTTTTAAATAATTTTGTAGAGTAAATAGTATATTAATATTTTTATTTTTTAAATTAAATATATTTTTAAATAAATGTTAAAACTAATAAACACGGTTCTACTATTTATTTATAATCTATAATTATTACTTGAATTTGTTTAAAATTAATACGAAACAATTATGATTATCGACATAATCTTCTCGGTGATATCCTACATGTATCTATCTATATATACACACACTAGTTTTAGACCCCTGTAATGCATGAATCAATACATAAAATATAATTGCATTAATAAAATTATTTATTTTGAAAAACTTATTTAAATTAACATGTAATTTATAAATAATTTGTTACATACTACATTTATTTTTTTATCTCATATTTTGTGTTAATACTTGATTTAAATTATTGAAATTATTTCTTAAAAACATAAACAATATTATATTATAAGAAGTTTAATAAGTATAAAGGGACATTTTGGCATTTATTAATGTATAATAAGAAAGTTGGAGAATAATAAATAGTAAAAAATCAACAAAAAATAAAGAAGATATATATATATATGTATATTTTGATATTTATTAGTATATTAAAAAAATATAAACTAAAAAGTGAAAAATAATCAAAATAATACAAAGCAACTATCATAAACTATATTTATTTTAGAAATATTTGGATATTTATTTGTGTATAAAAGATAGCTAGCAGAATAGTAGATCGAAAGAAAAACCAATATAATATATATAAATTGATAAATATACTATTAAAATATTATAAAAGTTGTAAATATATTATTAAACTTTATCGTGTGATATAAATAACATTCAACTATAATTAGTGATACAAATATATCACTACTTTATTCTTTCGATGGTTATGTTATATTTTTAGGGGTATATTTGTATAACTAATGAGTCTAGTAGTAATTTAATATTACTAATAAGAAATATGGTGATAGATTTATACCAAAAATAAATATTTTGATGACAATTTTATCACAATAGTAATAGATTTGTACCACTAATAATACTTAAGTATCATTTTTTATTATTCGATTAAGTTAAATGATATATTTATAATTTTCATGATAGTTTGGTGAAATACTTATCAATTTATTCTATATATAATATTATTTGATACAATAAAATGATTAGTTGAATACAAATATTATTCACTCATTAATGAATAAGATCCATTTATTAAATGGATAAACATAAATCACATGAGTTGTTACTTTTAATATAATTTAAACAATTATTCAAAAGTAATAAGGTAAAAGTTAATGTGCAATAAAAGTATAAAACTAAATAAATGAACTATTTATAAAAATTGTATTTATTATAGAATTTTTTTAGTATTTATTGGTGTACAAGAAAAACAAAAAAATATATGAGAAAATGACCAAAGTACTATTCACCCATATATTATAGCTTTTATATATTAAATAAATAAGCATGAATTACATGAGTTGTTACCATTGGAAATAGATTTAATGATGACATTAATATTAATAGGATTATTTATAGTTGAGTCCAAAAAATAATAAACAAATAAAACAAGATCACGTAAATATTTAAACAAAAATAACAAATTTAATCAAAGGCAACTCCTATCTAAAGAGTCTGGACATTCTATTAATATTTTATTTTTAGATAACAATAATTTTTTATAAGTGATGTCTTGGTATAATAATTAAACACTAATAATAAAAGCATATCCAATAATAAATCTTTCTTTGGATCGAATTATTATTCACATACAAAAATTGAATAATCATTATATATTTATTACTACAAGTGTACATATAATTATTTTAAATATTAACTTTTATTTGGAGTAATCAATATTCACATAAGTTGTATCTTTTATATTTTAAAACAAATTAAATTCTACCAGAGAGGTCACTTTGATGATATGTTTATTCAATAAATTCATCTTAAAATATATAGAAGTCAACTTTTTTTCTTCTTCAAATTCAATACTAATCAAATCTGATCAACATTGGTCAAAACTAATCAATATTAATTAACTCTAACAATTTGATCAACGAAAATCAACACCGACTAAACTCAATTAAATAGATTAAAACTTATTTGATCATAAATTTTATATCTATATTTTGATCTATTAACTCACATCTATATCTTTAAGCAAATAAAAGTTTTATTTAAGTCTATAAAATATTGGTGGATTTTAAAGAAATTACTTTTAGACCTAAATTCAATATATTAGGTAAGAATTATAAAAGAGACCTTAGCAATAATTTATTTACTATTGAAATTGTTTCTTAACTTTTAAAAAATATTTTTGATTTTTTTTAAATATGGAGTAATCGAAATCCTAATTATAACATAAAAAAATGCCATTATCAGATTCTGTCGCTGCTGAATTTTATGCTGACCAAAAGATGCCAAATTGGTACGACTACGTACGGGTAACCTGAATCCACACATGCTTAATATTTCTTTATCCAATCAATCCGATGAAACAAGAACATGAAATATCTTTAATGATAATTTTTTTTTATATCAAATTCAAGATAAAATAATTACAGTTATATTTTTTTTTAGATTTGATTCTATAATTTTAAAAGAAAATAAAAATTGTTCTCGAATTTAATAATTTAAAAAATATTATTCTCAAATTTAAAAACATTAAAATTATCATAAATTAAAATTTTAATGATTTTAACGTAAAAAATTTATGATAGTAATTATTAAAAAAAAATAACATTTGATCAAAATCATCGTCCAAAAATAATTTAATGATATTCATGTTATATCACAAAGAATTAAAGAAAAATATATGAAAGTGTACGTACTTGAATTCATAATTATTAATTAATTAAGTGAATAATCTTTTAGATTTACACATTTTCGTTATAAAACTTTTTAATTTTTTCTCTATTTTGATATTAAATAAAATTTAAATAATACATGTAATCTAGAAATCATAACCATTATATAAATATATATAACTTTATATTTATTTCAATTCATCGTTAAAATAGACATAAGTCTTAATTCTTTACATATTAATGACTCGTATTATATTAAATATATTAAAATTTAAATTATTTAATTTTTAATATATCATTTTTAAATAAACTTAACCTTATGTAATAGTCTATAATAGATAATTATTTACATATAAATCAAATATTGTATTTAAGATTTGATACATATATATTGTATTATTAAATTTAATTTATTTATTAAATAAAATTATATGATTCTATTCATAGGTTTATTTTTTGTTTTATTTTATAAACTAATTTTTTTATAAATAATAACAATTATTAACCAATGGTTTCAAAAACTATTTCATAATAATAGTTGATGCGATGTGCAGTGAAAAAGTTGTAATCCCAATAGATAAGCAATGTATATTTTTGGAAGGTGAGGGTAGAAGTAAGACGGTGATCAGCTATGGAGAGGGTGGAGATGTAACTAAAAGCCCAACGTTTTTTATGTTAGCCGTGAATTTTAAGGCGAGCGATATCACATTCGTGGTACGTATACGGAGGAAGGTTATGACGTACGTTTATGTCATTTTTAACATAAGATATACTTTACTCTTTCTTCACTCATACTTTTATATTATTTTTGAACTAACATATACTTCCCACTTATTTCATAATACAGTAATATTTTTTTTTACGAAGTATTACTAAAATTCATATGAAAATTTTAAGCTAAATGTTTAGAGATAAAATTAATATTCAAAAAAATATTTATTTTTCTATAAAGAAATAATTACAAAAAATATTTAAATAAATATTTGTTATTCATAATTTATAATTTAAAATAATAATTAAATAAAAATTAAATATTAAAAAAACATTGAGATTAGTTGATGTAAGAAAATAGACTACAATATACTTGTAAATAAAAATAAATCTTTAAATATTTACTAAAGTTAATTTTTTTGTTTTTTTTTTTGGTAAAATTAATATTTTTTAAAATGTCAATTTTACTTCTAAAACTTTGGCCTAAATCTTTCACATAAATTTCGGTGACATTTTTAAAATAGATAATAAACTTATAATATATAATCAAATAACTAATAGATTAAAATGTACTTTTATTAAAAATAATGAAATTCTACTACCTTTAATCCTTTATGTATTGCAATGCAATTTTCTATTTACTTGAATGATACATGTGTCGTTATTTGCCTAATAGTTTGAAGATAAAAATTCACTTTATTTCCGTTTCAAGTTAAATATTTAATTTTTAATAAAATATCATTTTTTTTTTAAAATAACATGCAATTTCAACCTAAAATTATACTTTCCTTAAAATAATAAATACCTCTTATGAAATTTACAAATACATATGCCATTCTTTCATAAGGATTAATACATGCTAATAAATACTGTATATATATTGTTTTATATAATATATATTTTGTTAGAAAATCACTGCTTGAGTAACATCCCTCAAATAGTATTGAATTGAATACCAACTATTCTAAAAAAATGATCAATATTTAAGTTTGTACAAAAATATAAGGTATATGCTTGATGCAAACCACACTTATAAAGTCAATAATTTATGATGCATGGATTCAAAGCTCCATATTGAAAGTTATTGCTCAACGAATCCTCCCAAAAATTAAGAATGGCTTCACAATAAACTCTCAAAATATTTATACACTTAATTAAGGCATGTATAAATGTATAATTATCCAAATAATGTATTAATTGTGTACATGGATGAAGCTGAGCCACAATCCTTTCACCACGATACATTTTTATATTAGTAGTTATGGAATATATATATTGATATTTTGTGAAGATAATTAAGATATTTAATCCCTTTTATTGTAATAAAATTATTTATTTATATATGAGTCAATATAAATAAAACAATTTATATAATCTTGTGTTTTTGGAAATCTTTACACTTCTTATGTCATATACATACACATTGGTTTGAATTCACGCCATTTAAATTTTCACCAAAAAAAAAAAAATGTTAAAGTAACTAATATATAGTTTATGCAATTTATTTTAAAAAAATTGACTTTTTAAGAAATTAAATCATGTCTTCAAACCTGACACTAATTGATTGGCATATAATACAATACTAATACAATATTATACTAATAAATACAGAATACATATAACAAGAGATTGAGGAGGTATAACAAAAATGTGACATGGGCACCAGCAGCCAACATAGCAGCAGACAAAGCGAGCTTTTATAGATGTGGATTTGTTGGACTGCAAGACACGCTGAGTGATTCCCAAGGCCGTCACTATTTCGAGAGTTGTTACATTGAAGGTGCCATAGACTTTATTTGGGGCAATGGCCAGTCATTTTATAAAAAGTGCGTCCTGAACGTAACAACTGATCGACTAGGACGAGGCCTAAGTGCATATATCACAGCTCAAGGCCGAGATAGTGAAAAAGATAATAGCCGGTTCGTGTTCGATAGTTGCACTGTGGTAGGAACTGGACCTGCTTTTCTAGGAAGGGCTTACAGGAACCATTCCACGGTGCTATTTTTCCGTACTTATATGGACAACATTATTACTCCCCAAGGTTGGGACTCCTGGTTCAACACTGTCCATGAGTAAGTACGTACGTAGTACTATATATATATGTAACATTTATAATACTTTATATATATATATATATATATACATATAAAGACATGTTTCAGGGATTTGATCGTGTACTCGGAGACTGATTGCATTGGGCCAGGTGCAAACATGTCCGGGCGGGTAAAATGGGAGAAAAAGCTATCCAAATCACAATGGCTACATTTCCTAAACATCCAGCAATTCATTAACCAAGATGGATGGTTGCAAAATCAACCTAAACTTTTGGTTAAAATGTTAAAGAACATGATATCCAGCTGGTGACAATCAACACACCAGCTGGAAGCAGCCATCAACAACTTGGTGGGGAAGGATAGGCTATCTAAAAACATGCATCTTCATAATTGTATTTATTTTTAATTATTACAATTTTGTTTTTCTTGTGTATAAATAGGTTGTAAACATTCATTTATTAATCATCAATAAATCCATTTCTTACATGGTATCAGAGCTTAGGAAACAATTCCCAGAAAATTCAGCTCATAGAATTTTTTTCCCATTTTTCCTCAATCTTTTTTTTTCAAAACCAATTTCGATTCACAAAATAATTCCAATTTCATCCCATCATATTATTCAAAAGAATCCGAGCAATCTGCAATTAAAATCAAGCCAAAATACCTCTCCACGCGCTCACACGCGCCTTGTTTAAACCCACCGGCGTTCAACGCGCCTCACCGGAGACACACGCGCCAACACGCGCCAGCTGCTGAAGAAGACGACTCCAACGACACGTCGTTCGCGCGCCACTGAAGCAAACGATGCGTCATTCACTCGATTCGGTCTTCCATCCGGTCCGGTCCGGTCGGTCTTCATCCGGTTCAGTGCTACACCGTTGTAGCCGCCGTTCCAGCCATTCCAGACGCTGATTCACCCACTTTCCGACCGGTTCTACGGCTAAAATTTTCGGTTCTGTAATCCTTGACTCATTTTCTATAAGATAAAGCATATTTCAGTACATTATTTATTTCATAAATAGTCATTATTGTCTAAAACACACTTAAACCTATCCCGTTCTTTCGAATTTATTCAACAAAAAATGTCTATAACTACCAATACCAATCCTACTTTACCAAAATGGTACGATGACCCTAACCATTCATTATATCTACACCACTCAGACCAACCAGGCATTGTTCTTGTAGCTCAATCCTTAAACCAAGAAAACTATCACATTTGGAGTCATGCAATGCTCATGGCTCTAATAACCAAAAACAAAGAAGGATTCATTGACGGCACAATCAAAAGGCCATCAACAAACCTTGAAGCAGAAATCAAACAATGGACTCACTGCAACATTCTTATCAAAGGATGGATCCTCAACACCATATCACCCAAAATTGCAGAAAGTGTCATGTATAGTGATACTGCATATGAGCTATAGGAAGAATTAAAGGAATGCTTTTCGCATACCAACAACGTGCACCTATTCGACATTGAACAAGAGATCCATGATTGCATGCAAGAAGGTGTAAGCATTGGAGAATACTATACCAAATTGAAAAGTTTATGGGATAGTCGTGATGCACTATGTCCTCTTCCACATTGTGGAGGAAATGTCGGAAGGGAATTACAAGAATATCAACAAAAGCAGCGAACCATAAAGTTTCTCATGGGCCTTAACACGGTTTACACATCGGCACGTGGACAAATCTTGCTCATGGAACCATTACCTACAGTAAATAAGGTATATTCACTTATTGTTCAAGATGAAAAGCAAAGAGCTGTCTCCACTCAAAGCATAGGAAGGATGCCAAAAGCTGCTGCACTTGTTGCCAGAGATAGTCGTCCATAATATCCTCACAGAAATTACCCACCAAGGAACCCACATCTCAAGTGTAATAGATGCAATAATATAGGCCATAATTCTAAGAATTGCCGAAGTCACCTCAAATGTGATTTTTGTGGTCTCAATGGACAGAATTTTGAAAACTGCCGAAAGCGTCTCAAATGTAATTTTTGTGGTTTGAATGGACATGACATCAACATGTGTCGGAAGAAAGGAGCAATTCAAGATAAAAGAAACACAAGTTATGGCTTTCCTTCCAAAGCTCATCATACTGACTTTCAGGAAAGCTGCTCCGACACAAAGACACCATCCCACAACCTTACATCTGCCCAATATCAAGAGCTCCTTACACTTCTCAATCAATCCAAATCAGGTAGCATGACAAGTCAAGTGACTACTTCTTCAGGTAACACATTATGTGCAACTGTTTTCCATTCAAAAACTCGTTGGATTTTTGATACAGGGGCAACTGATCACATGGTTTGTTCCCAAAACCTTATGAGCTCCAGCATTGCAGTCACTAATCGGCATGTGCATTTACCTGATCATTCTCTTGCCCATGTCACACATATTGGCACTGTACATTTCTCAAATAATTTCATACTCCATAATGTCTTGTGTGTTCCCTCCTTCAAATTAAACTTAGTTTCAGTAGCCAAACTAACTCAAACCTCATTTTTCCATGTCACCTTCACTAATAGTATGTGCTTTGTTCAGGACAAATGCTCAGGGAAGACGATTGGGATGAGAACTGAGAAAGCAGGACTCTACTACCTGACTATTTCTGAAGAGGCTGGATGTTTCTCCGTTTCAAACACTGCTTCCACCAACTCTCATCTATGGCATCAATGACTTGGTCATTTATCTAATAACAGTTTGCGTGTAATTTCTCTTTCCATCAACACACCTTTTTGTTCCATTAGTGATTGTTCTATTTGTCCATTAGCTAAGCAAACACGTAATCCATTTCCTTTAAGTTCCATCAATACAAAAGCACCTTTTGAAATGATTCATGTCGATATTTGGGGGGTGGTTATCACATTCCAGCACTTAATGGAGCACGTTATTTTCTCACTATTGTTGATGACTACTCAAGATGCACATGGGTCTATCTCTTACATACTAAATCTGATACACGCACATTTCTTACCACCTTCATCAATCTTGTTGAAACATAATGATCATCTAAAGTTAAAATCATTCGTAATGACAATGGACCAGAATTCTCTATGACCTAGTTGTTTTCTACCAAGGGAATCCTTCATCAAACTAGTTGTGTCTCTACCCCTCAACAAAATGGTGTTGCTGAATGCAAACACCGTCATCTTCTCAATGTCACTCGTTCATTGCTCTTCCAAGCCAATCTTCCTAAACAATTCTGGGGAGATGCCATTCTTACAGCCACATACCTCATAAATCGTACTCTAACACCTGTTCTCAAGGGTAAAACACCATTTGAAGTCCTTTTTCACAAAACTCCTAGGTATAAACATCTTCGTGTTTTTGGTTCCCTTTGTTTTGTGTATACACATCATGATCGACTCACCAAGTTTGATGCTAGGTCACATAAATGCATATTCGTTGGGTATCCATCTGGGATCAAAGGTTATCGTGTCTACAATCTGGAAACAAGCAAGACTTTAGTGTCTCGTGATGCTATCTTTCATGAACATGTATTTCCTTATTTCACTTTCGCTGTCAACACTCCAACTCTATTTCCTCCATCAAATGATACTATTTATGATGACATACCCAACATTCGTCAATCAACCAATCCAAATATATCACTTGATCATACACCATCTGTCCTTCCAACAATCAACTCAGACACTCTTCATCTTCAAAATTCATCTCCAGAAATATCATCATCAACTTCTCCACCACACATAACTTCTCCAACACCAGTCACACATAGGCTTCGTCGATCCACCAATGTTCCTAGCTACCTTCAAAAATATCATGTAGAAGCTTCCTTGCCTTCTCGATCCTTCCCTTCGTCTCACTCAGCATCGTCCAAAGACAAAGGTACTTCTCATTCTTTATCTCATGTACTTACCTATGACCAATTATCACCTGCACATCGTGCTTTTGCTACTTCTATTTCCATTCTCAGGGAACCAACCACCTTTGCTGAAGCTTTCAATGATCCAAAATGGCGGCTTGCCATGAAACAAGAACTGGATGCTCTTGAAACTAATGGCACTTGGACGCTTCAACAGCTTCCTCCAAACAAGAAACCAATTGGTTGTAAATGGGTCTACAAAATCAAGTATAATCCTGATGGCTCTGTGGAACGATACAAGGCTCGGTTAGTGGCCAAAGGATACAGTCAGATTGAAGGTTTTGACTACCAAGAAACTTTTGCACCAGTAGCCAAACTTGTCACTGTTCGGCTTCTCCTTACTGTTGCTGCTATTAAAAATTGGCATCTTCGACAACTCGATGTCAACAATGCTTTTCTCTATGGTGATCTTCATGAAGATGTCTACATGTCCCTTCCACCTGGATTCGGACGAAAGGGGGAAACACGAGTATGTAAGCTACATAAATCCTTGTATGGACTCAAACAAGCCTCACGACAATGGTTCATCAAGCTATCAATAACACTTAAGCTAGCTGGTTTTAACCAATCCAAGTATGATCACTCATTGTTCGTCCGCACCCGTGGTAATTCCTTCTCTGCTCTTCTTGTCTATGTAGATGATATAATCATAACAGGAAACAATATACAAGACATTGAAGAAACTAAGAATCATCTCATGAGACAATTCAAGCTTAAAGATCTCGGTGAATTAAAGTATTTTTTGGGCATAGAAGTTTCACGTTCCAAGAAGGGAATTGTTCTGTCACAACGCAAGTACGCACTTGAAATATTGGAGGACATGGGTTATCTTGGTGCCAAATCTTCCAATTCACCTATGGAACAAAATTTATCCCTCAACAAGGTTGAAGGGGAATTCATCAGTAATCCCACATCCTATCGAAGACTTGTTGGGAGATTAATATACTTGACCATCACAAGGCCCAACTTAGTGTATGTCGTGCACATTCTCAGTCAATATATGGATAAACCACGACAACCACATTTGGAAGCAGCTCAACGAGTGCTAAGATATATCAAGAAGACACCAGGGCAAGGTCTCTTTTTCTCAACAACTAGTTCATTACAACTAAATGCTTTTTGTGATGCAGATTGGGCAAAATGCAGAGATACACGAAGATCAACCACATGATATTGTATGTTTCTTGGAAACTCGCTAATTTCTTGGAAGACTAAGAAACAAAATACAGTCTCACGATCAAGTGCAGAAGCAGAATCTGGCTTCTAAGCGGCACGTATGTTGCGAAGTAACCTGGTTACGATATATTTTGGATGATTTGGGTATCAAACACTCCCAACCGACCAAGTTATATTGTGACAATCAAACAGCTCTTCACATTGCATCAAATCCAATGTTTCATGAGCGAACCAAACACATAGAGATCGATTGCCATCTAGTAAGAGAAAAGATTCAAGCTGGAATGATCAAAACTTATCAAATCTCTACATTAGAGCAACCAGCAGATATATTTACCAAATCTCTAAGTTTTCTACAGTTTTCAAGCTTACTTAACAAGTTAGGAATAATTAACATATATTCTAACTTGAGGGGGAATGTTAAAGAACATGATATCCAGCTGGTGACAATCAACACACCAACTGGAAACAGCCACCAACAATTTGGTGGGGAAGGATAGGCTGTCCAAGAACATGTATCTTCATAATTGTGTTTATTTTTAATTATTATAATTTTGTTTTTCTTGTGTATAAATAGGTTGTAAACATTCGTTTATTAATCATCAATAAATACACTTCTTACATAAGATGGTATGAATTTATATATCAAGATTCAAGTTTAAATGAAAAATAAAAAATAAACAAGGCTAAATTTTAAGGACTTAATTTGCTGATCAACTCTCATTCCAGCTGATCACAATGTGCATTTAATTGGCAACTAAATTCCTTGATTGCGCGCACCAAGAAAGAATCCGTATTATATATTTGAAATTCTTGTAATATGTTACCCTTTATATATATATATATATATATATATATATATATATATATATATATATATATATATATATATATATATATATATATAAGTTATATTATATTAGAAAGGTATTTTTGTTTTTTGATATTGAGTTTATTGGACTATGCTATTTTTTCAACCGGTCCAAACTGATTGATGTTTTTTTTTGGGTCTAAAGAGAAAACTGAATCGAATTTATTGGACAACACATTTCTTGTAAAGGGAAATTAAATATATAAATCTAAATTTTCTTAACTTAGTTCTTACTTTTAGAAGAAAAAATGTACATTTAGTTAGATTTTGGAGATTAAAATATCATATTTTAGTAAAATTTAGGAACTAAAGTGTCTTAACACATAAATTTGAGAATTTTTTTTATAATTAATGTCTTAAACGTTTAAAATATATTAAATGATAGTGATTAAAATTTTTAATAACAAAGTAAGCTTAGAGACAAAGGGATACTTTATAAAAAAATATAAAGCTTATAACATAAATATGAAAACTATCATGTAAAAGTTAAAAGGTATACTGAGTTAAAGTAGGAATAATTCTATCAAGCTTTAAGTTTAAGCCTTTTTCACTTGCTTTATTCTCAAGATTAGCCTCAAATTATACTTAATTTTAATCAAACAGAAAAAAATCAATATTAGTTTTATTCCGAAAATATATTATAAAAAATTAAATAAAAACTTCGAATTGTAAAAGAGAGGGAGAAAAATAGAGACATTCATATTTGTTAAATATGAAAATACATTGAAAAAAATTTAAATATTCTCTATCAATATATTCATGATCACGATCAAACACAATAAATACATACTCTTGAACCACTTAATCGAACTAAACTCTTCACGACTTTATATTTGGAAAATCATATACAAAAGAGTTAAATAGAACTTTCATAGAAATTAATATATATTTACGTTTATGGTTGATAAGGATACAAATATGATATAAGCATATAGTTTTGGATTTTTTTAGATAGCTTTAAAGAGCTCACAATTTAAATATGAAATTTCATGAATGTATACAGGTCATAAGTTAATTGAAGTAGTTTTTTTCTCCTTTTTTTTTAATTTCTATATTTATAAAATATTTATTTATTTATTTAATGGTGCTTAATTTTCTCTATTATACAGGTCATAAAACCAATGTATGGAACTATTAAAATAATTTTGAGATATATGAAACTATTAAAATAATTGACGTATGAATAGGTAAAAATATAGTCATTTTGAACTTGAAATTTTTGAAGATTGAATATATTCCATTTAATCTATTTTATCAATAGTATACAATTTAATAATTTTGAGATACATTTTGTAGTTACTTGGAAGTAACGTAGTTTGAATATATCAGGACTAAGAAACTAGGTTAACTATATGGATTATCATTTTGATCTTATTTAAAGATTTTATTATCTTGTATACGAACTTAAAGATAGTATTTATAATTATTTTCAATTTAAATTATATTTTTTTATATTTTGAAGTGAAGTGAGATTAATGGTACATAGGTACATATAGATAGAAGCACATATTATATTATATTCAGAAATATTAAATAAGAATATTCATATATATTGTGACATGTATAATAGCAATACATGGGTGTTAATAGAATAATACAATGACAACATACACTATTTATTATAAAAAGACTAAATTAAAACATAGAATGTATTTTATAAAGCTACTAATAAACAACATACATATTATACTATAGAACAATTCAACGATAATATATGCTTTCGTTGTAAAAAAATTTAATATAACGTGTGTTTTATGTTATGAAATTTTTTATGCAAACTATTGTATCATTTTAATAAAGTTAATTTCAAAATTAGATAAAAAGTAGAAAAGTTGTAGTAGTTCTTAGATCTACTAAAACATCCTTATAAACAACGTTCATTCGCGTGTTATAAAAACAATTTTATAACGTATAATTTTCATTATTAAAGAATATGTTTGATGTAGTAATATTTATAATAAATATATTTATAATTTTAAAGTTTCAAATATGTTAATTAACATGTTTGTAATAAATCCAATAAGTTAAGCTAATTAAATTTGTTTTCATTCCTCATAAGAGTTAGAATATAGGATTAATCGGATCTTGTTTCTCAACATATATCTTGAATCATTAAACTTAAACATTATAGTATATTACTTCAAAGTCCCAGCCGACAGCACAAGGATTGGTTAGAATTAATAGGTTCAAAAAAGCACATTCTGGCTAGTATTAATTACATGATGACATGTTTTGGGTAAGAGGATACACTAGTTGTTTCAAATTGGTGTGCCAATGAAAACATGTATAAGAAAGTTTGAAATTTTGTAATACAGTGTGTTATTTATTAATCAGATTGTTTTATCTATATATATTTTATTGTGTTTTTGTTTTTACAAAAAACTTATAATTTTTTTAAATTTTATTAACTTAAAATATCATATCATCGTATATTTTAAAAACAATAAATAATTTCTATTTGATAAGATATTAAGAAATAATTGAAGAGACATTAAAGAAATTCTAAACTATTTTAACTTACATCACACGTTAATAAAAACTATTCATTGTTTTTATAACACTCTAAGCCAATAAAATACAATATTAATATTATTTTATTTTTAAAAAATATCTAATATTAAATAAGTAAAAATAATAATAATATAATTAGTGAAAAATATACGTAAAATTAATAAATAATAATCTAATATAAAGATACATTCTAAAATTTGAATAATTTAATCAAATTTAAAAATCTCAACCATTCAGTTTTTTTTAAAGAGATTGGTTACCTGTAAAATAAGTTTTTTCATTAATTTATTAATCTAATAAAAGGCTTTTCGATCTGATTAAAATAATTAATTCCAGTTAAAATTTTGAATTACGTATTCATGCTTGAATTTTTCTCAATCCATATATACGAAGTAAATAACAAATGAGGGGTGGATGTTTATAGTGTTGAGGAGGGCACTTCTCAAACTTAACAAATATAATTTAAATGTAATGTTTATAAAATTATAAATAAATTATATATATATAATAAAATTGTGTTCTCTTGAATTTTAAATTTTTAACTTTTAATATTTAATATCTAAAAAAAATTAAATGATTTTAACATATTTTTACTAAAATAACACATATAATATTATTTTTTAATTAATAATAAATATTAATTAAAAAATAATTAATATTATATTTTTTTCTACTGCAAATGAAACGAACAATATTTAATGGACAGAAATAGAGTACTCTTTCAAGATTAAGGTTTTCTTAAACAATTTGATGGTGTGTTAATCCACACCCTTAATAGTCTCGTGGTTTCTCAGCCACTACGTACTTCTTTTGATGATCTTTGCTGCTATAGTTATTTCTAATCGGTAAAAACTAAATTTTACGTATAAAAGAAAATAATAATATGCAATTAAATCAATTTTTTTTGACATTTTATTTTTGTAAAGAAAGGTAAAAATAAAGATAAATATTATTTTTATTAATATTTTGAATAAAATAATATTTTTTTAATACTTTATCTTATTGGTAAATAAAGAGAGGATAAAAATGATTTTTTGTAGTATTTATCATAAAAATTATTAAAATATTGAATAAATAGTAAAAATTTTACCATAAAAATTATTAAAATATTGAATGAATAATTAAATTTATTCTTTTCTGATACATTTTATAAAATATAAAAAGTTATATGACATTTTATAATGTAAAAAATAATTAAAATAATTTTTTTAATATAAATTACCTTTATCACCGTACCCTATAATACAATTTGGTGTCTACTAGAAATTCGGAGTCAATCTCATATCCATGACCGCATACTAAGTCATAAGTATCTTTAAATAAATTATTTATTAAAAACTATCGAATAAATCCCTTTGAACATTGGATTTTTTTAAAAAATAGGTAGGTTATTTATATATCATAAGTTCATAATTGTGGTTCAAATTTAAGCCATGATCAGATAAAGTATATGCTGTTGTGCCATATACACATTGTTTATTTTTTGCATTTGATTTTTTTTTTAATTTAACATCAATTCTTACATATTCTTAATAAAACAACTATTCTTTTATATATATATAAAAGTTACCATACAAGCTAGAATTTTCCTAGAAATTCTTAGAAAGACTCAAAGTTGAGTGAAAATTTATATATTTACAAAACATTTTTATATTTATCAATTTTATTTTAATCTTATTTTTAATTATATTTTTCTTATTTTCATCGAATTTTTCAAGTTACTTGTAACTGAAGAAAAATTTAATTTTAATTAAAAACTTACGAATTTAATGATTTTTTATGTGTTTAACATAATACAAAAGTCCAACATGTTAATGGATTTTTCATAAATATTATGAGACTATAACTCAAAAGGTCAATCTTATTGAGATGAATAGTCCAAATACTTATATACATGTTTGGATTGTTTTATTTTTTTTTTCAAAATGAAACTCTTGTTTACCTTTACTCTAAAAACCCCTCATTCAAACGAGTCACATATATGACTCTTTCTTGAATCATAAGACTCTCACTTGAATTCAACATGTGATCCACCTTATTATTGCCAATGTAGCAGAGGTTGAGATACCACACGTTCAGGCACAACCCTTAGGCACATGCTTCAAGATCACTACATAGTGGGTGGCAACTATATCTCCAATATCTTGAGAGTTGTTTTGAGTTTACTTGCAAATTTAGTCTAGTCCAATTAGGCATCCCTTCTGTAGACTTCTTACTTAGTTCACTTGAGCCTACTCTATTTGATTAGACCCATCATCAACTTGTAAAGATCTACTACGAGCCTCCTTCAAAATTATCAAACAAAGCCTATCGCTCGTCATACATGGGCCTGTATGAATGTATCGACAATCTTTCAATCTTACTCTATTATCAATTTGAAAAGCCCAATAGGCCAATGAGCCTTCCATAAGTACGAGGGGATTACAACCCAAAAGGTCAACCTTACTAGGAGTTGTGACCTAAGTACTTATCCTTTTTAGAGTATTATTTTTTCAATATGAAACTTTTTTTCCTTTACTCTAACACATACTATAAAATTATGATATTCTTATATACATATTAACTTATATATTTTATAATATATGTTAAATTTTTAGAATGATCTAAACAATATTATATCTCTTGTAATATTTTGAACAACTGGTTTGTAGTATAAATCTAACAACATTTGCTCTTCTACAGTTTTAACCTATAATATGTCTCTAAAACACTTGAAACTTTTATTTCAAGTCTGTTTATATGTTATAAGTTTTATGTAAAAGCTTTAAGTCAAGTAGATTCACGAGAAAGTGAAACACAAGGCTCTAGGAAAGTCCAACTATGTCTAAAAAAGAGATGATTGTCTTGAAATCTATAAGACAATTATTGATGTCGAAAAGTTGAAGGGTTAGAATTTTGTATATTAATTGTACTCATTTGAGTTATTAATAATTCCATACATCGTTTGAAATTTATGGTCTAGTTTGTATTTAAAACTTCCTATAGAAAGTTATGTTGATTTTAACGAAGATTGTTCACAATATGCTGCAATTCAAATTTGTTTTATTTATTTATTTATTGTCATGCTAAAGAATTAGTTATTGTTTTCTCGTATTACCTTGTTTATTAGTCTTCTAATGAATTTTCCCAATGCATTTTCATTAACTTAAAATACGAGGGATGTTCTAAGAATTCTATTTAGCTTTTAAGTTTTCTCCAATAATCATAGAGTTTATGTTTGATTATTTTGAAGTATTTCACGACTGTTTGTAAGTTTTTTTTCCTCTAGAACCTTATATTTCTTTCGTGGATTGTATAGAGTGGTGAGTTCAAAAGCCATACATATCTTTTGTATTCTCTTATAGTGGTAATAATTTTTTGTCTTCAAAATTCAATTGAGATATGAGATTAATTTTATCTTTCCTATCAAACTTTATATGCTCTTTGAACTTTATATTTGGCTTGTATCAGTTTGATATCAAACTTTCATTAGTTTATCTATACAAGCCGAACCCATTAAATAGATTGGATGAATTTCTCATATAAGCTTGAATTGAGATAATAATGATAATAAATAGAAGAATAATAGACACTAATATTTACGTGATTCATCCAAAATAATTACGAGCTACTCCATAGACAAAGACTACACACACCTTTTTTCTAGATACAAGGAGAGAATAAGGAACCTCTCTCTTTTATAATAGGAGACTACAATTAACATCTCTCTCATAATGAAGAAATAACTTTTCTAGGAAAAACTTCACGAGTGATTTTGTTCTAGAGATCTTATGGCTTTTTTTTTGAGATTTTGGATGATTCACAATTGAAGAATGACTTCCTATTTATAGCCAAATTTAGAATCCATATATTCAAATGATGGCTTATTAAATTCTTCATTTTCAACATAGGTAGGCAACTACTTCTTTGAATTATAGTTTTGGTTGGCATCTCAAATTTTGAATTGGTTTTGGACGTCAACTTTTCATTTTAAATTGGCTCGTGCATTAAGCCAACATGAAAGTGGCTTCACATTTCTTTCAATCTCCCACTTAAAATCATATTTCATTGTTAGTCCTTCCTACTAGCCTTTTATTAATATTACTACTTACATCTCTACTAAGCCGTATGAGGATCGACACCATACAAACTTGTCAGTGTTTATCGATTTTATCATTACATCTGCCAAGTTCTCTTTTATGTGAATTTTTAACATATCAACATTTAATTCTTTCACTATTTCTTGAATAAAGTGATATTTTACTTTACGTGTTTAGTTATGGAATGAAATTTTGGATTCTTGCAATGTGCAAGGCATTCTAACTGTCACAATACATGTGAATCTTCTCTTATTTGTGCCCAAGCTCTTTCATTAACATTATTATCAAGATTTCTTCTTTGCAAGATTATATAGCTACCATATCTGCTTCTATTATAAATAGTGTTACAATTGATTACAATTTTAAAACTCAACTTACAGTTCCACATGCAAGTGTGAACACAAAACTTGTAGGGGACTTTTTTTTTTATCAAGATTTCCTACAAAATCTAAATCAACATATCCTCTAACATTAATGTATTATCCTCCATGACATAATATAGTATTATAGGTTCCTTTGATATATTTAAGAATATTCTTTACAATGTTCCAATGATCTTGACCATGATTCATCATGAATCAACTAATTGATCCCACTGCTTGAGCAATGTTAGGTCTTGTTCATATTATGACAAACATTAGGCTTTCCACTACTAATATATGCAGTACTCGAGACATTTCACCCTATTCACTTCATTACCAGGGCACATTCTTGAGGATAATTTATAATTGATAGGAAGCAGGGGTAGAAATTGGTCTATAGCCTTGCACATCAAATCATCACAAGACTTTCTTCGTATAGTTCTTTTGAGAAAGCTAAATCTTTATATCTTTTCAATCTCTATGAATATACATCCATATAATCTTGTTTATTTCTCTCAAATCCTTCATGTCAAACACTTTTAGCTAACTATGCCTTTAATTCTTTAACTTGGTCATTGTTGTGGCCTATTACCAGCATGTCATCTACGTACAACAACATAATGGTGAAATCATTGTTCTCTTTAATTAACTTGTAGTAAGTATAATGGTTTGAACTAAATCTATTGTACTAAAGGGTAATAACAAAGGAATCCAATCTTTTGTATCAAAATCTTGGTGCCTGTTTTAGACCATATAGAGATTTGGTTAACCTACAAACCAAGTTCTTCTTTTCTTTTTCTTCAAATCCTTCTGGTTGAAGTATGTATTTTTCTTCTTCAAGTTCTCCACATAGAAATGCATTTTTACATCTAACTACTCTAAATGCAAGTCATATGTAACACATATTTCCAAAACCATTCTTATTTTAGTAAGTCGAACAACAAGAGAAAATATCTTGTAAGTTGATACATTCTTTTTGAGCATATCCTTTCATCACTAGTCTAGTATGATGCCATTCCACTTGATCATTTCTATATATTTTGATCTTGTGGACCTATTTGTTTCTTCTAGTCCTTCTTCCTTGTGGTAGTGGAACTAGTTTTCAATTATTATTCTTATGAAAAACTTCAATTTCTTCTTGCATTGTTGTCATCAAAAAGATGCATATGGTTTATTTATAGCTTCAGCAAAATTTGATGGCTCTCTTTAATCAGATTGCCAAGATGGTTCTAATCTTTAACATGTTCATCTCCATCCTACTTGAGTTTGAACTTCAAATGGTTTTTGTACTTCATGTTCCAATGCTGCTTTAAAATAATCCTTTTATAATGGCTTTTCCATCTAAACTTCAGCTGACTCAATGGAATCTTTTTATGTACTATTCTTTTCTTTCTTTTCAATCTTTTTTTAGAGTAAAGTATATCTCTACTAATGACAACTTTGTAGGCAATAGGGTCCTATAAGTGATACCCATTAACACCACCAACATGTCCCAATAAGTTACATTTCCTAGATTTTGGATCAAACTTCATTCTTTCTTAGTTATTATACATCACATATATAGAACATCCAAAAATATGAAGAAAAAAATAATTGGTTGTTTTAGTTGTCCACATCTTCATTGGCGTCTCATGTCAATCATCGTTAATAAAGACCCATTTGTAACGTAATAGGTAGTTCTAACCGCTTCTGCCCAAAATCCTTTTGGCAGATATGTTGATCTTAACATTGTTATAGATCTTTCTGACAATTTTCTATTCATCCACTCTGTACCATTTTGTTACAGAGTGTGCGGGATCGTCAATTGGCTTTTAATGCCTTCTCTTTTGCAGAATGCATCAAAGTCTTTATTGCAGTATTCTCTTCCATTATTTGTCCTCAAGCACTTGATCTTCATCCTAGACTCAAGATTTATTTTCGCTTTAAAGGTCAAGAAAATTTCAATTACATAGGCTTAGTTTTTCATTTGGGTAGACCCAATATTTTTTGAAGAAATCACCAATGAAGATAACAAAATATTTTGCTCCTCCCATAGATTGAAATGGTGACTCTGAAACATCAGAGTGTACCAAACTAGTATGCATTGACTTCTAGTAATTAATTTGCTAAACTTCAATCTAATTTACTTACTTGTAATGTAGTGCTCACAAAACAGAAGATTTATCACTGTTAAGATTGGAAGTAATTTTCTTTCGGAGAGAATCTTCAATCATTTCTTTGACATATGGCCAAATTTGCGATGTCACATCATAGCTGACTCTTCCATTATCAATTGTTACTACATACACGTTTCCTTCTTGTAGGGTTTCTCCTATTAGCATATAAAATTTTGCCATAGCTTTATCTTCATAACCATTAATGTTCCTCTTCATTGTCCAATTTTTAATAGGAATTTTGCAGGCCATTCAATTGTGCTATGGAAAAAGATTCTTTCTCATGTATTTGACTTGCCAAGCATCTTCAAATGTATGAAATATTCCATCATGCATCTTTAGTTTGATGTTGTCGATTTCAATACCCTCTAAGTCATGATCATTTACTAACAACATAGAAATTTCAATGACCTCATATTTGTGGAATCATTCCCTACGTGAGGTCATTTGCCAAGTTGCAATTGAATTCATCACCCAGATATTTGCAAGTAGTTTTCTACCTTCAGAAGTTGTCACTGCCTCAGTAAATAAAATCTCGCCATCATCTAAAGTGCTTGCCATACAAATTTGACTTTATTAATTAGGTGATTTCCTATTAGAGTTTCCATCTCTACTCTTGTTGAACCAATACTCACTTTTTAAGTGCTCCTTTTTTCCACATTGGTAGCATTTAAGGTTCTTCTTACCTCTTTACTTTGATATAATTTTTATTACGACTAACATTGACCTACCTCTTGTGATAGATAAAGCTTCAGCTTGTTGACATATCGATGTACTATCTTCTTTGTTTTTATGCCTTATTTCCTCTTCAAGGACAGAAGTTGCAACGTCATCAAAGACTAGAGATTTTTCAGTAGCTTTGGTCAAGTTTATCACAAGTTGGTCATATGAGTATGGTAGATTTTGGAGTAGAAGTTCAGCATGTTCATTCTCATAAATTTTATAACCTATATTATTGAGTTGAAAAAAAAAGTATTAAGAGTGTTGATATGATTTGTCATTGATGTGGATTTTGACATTCGTAGAGCGTATAATCTTCTTTTTCAACAAAAAATTGTTATGCAATGAATTAGGTTCATATAAACTTGTTTGAGTATCCCAAATTTCTTTAGGAGTTTTCTTCTCCTCAATGTTGGATAGTACTTCATTTGGAATAGAATCTCCCTCCATTTTCTCCCACTTTTTGTCGTCGGTTATAGTTGCCTATCTTGCTTCAATTGCTTGGATAAAACCATCCTTTCTTAGCACTTCCTTGATTTTCATCTTACATAAGGCGAAATTCTTTATGTTGTACTTCTCAATTTCAAACTTCGTTGGCATGGCTGCTACATAAACTACTAATTCACAAATACCTTTCAAATGAATAATACCGTATATTTTGGTAGTGATATATGTGAATAGTGTTTATCAATTGAAATTTTGCAATGAAGCTTTGATACCACAGTAGTTCTTCGAAACAAGTCGAACCCACTAGATAGATTAGACGAACTTCTAACATGAGATTAAATGAGATAATAATAATAATAAATGGAAGAATAATTGACACTAATATTTACATGTTTCATCCAAAATAATTAAGGGTTACTACTCTATAGACAAAAGCCGAAAAGAATTCACTATATCGAAATATTTACAACCTCTTTCTAGATACAAGAAAAGAACAAGAAACCTCTCTCTTATATTAAGAGAATATAATTAATCTCTATCTCAAAATGAGGAAAGAACTTTTTTAAATAGGTAAAACTTCACAAGTAATTTTTTTATTTTGAGCTTATGGCTTTGTGTTTGGGATTTTGGATGATTCACAACTGAAAAATTGCTTCTTATTTATAGCCAAATTTAAAGCCCCACTATTCAAATGGTGCCTTGTTAAAGTCTTCATTTTTGACATGGTAAGCAACTACTTCTTTGAATTGTAGTTTTAGTTGGCACTTCCATTTTTAAATTGGAATTGGACAACAACTACCCATTTTAAATTGACAGCATTAAGCTAACAAGAAAGTGAATTCACATTTCTTTCGAGTTTAAAATTGTCAACATATGTTGAAAGGCATCTTAGTTGTGGAGTTGATTTCAAGGCTATCGGTTATCATCATTCTCATTATGGTGAACCTCATTCTAGAGACTGTTGTACATGAGAAAAAAATATTGATGAGAAATTATAAGAATTCAATGATCGTCAATAAAGATATAGAAAGAATGCAAAAGCTCAAAGGGGTTTAAGTGAGCATGAGCTATTTTCTTTTAAAAAAATAACTACACTATTTAGACATTCATATCTAAACTCAAATCTTAGATCTTACACATGTCCAAGTGAATTGTATCCCATTGATCCACAAGTTTGTTAGTGACTATGTGCTACTAATTTGTGTTATCTCAACAAAGTTCGAAGTTTGCAACCAAAAAAATAAATAATACAAATTAAACATAGATAATGTAATTATATGCAAATTAAAACAAGAAGCTAACACATAAGGGGTGATATTCATCTTAAAATGAAGTAAGGTGATCTAATTAAAAAGATCAATTTCTATTTTCCATATTAATATCGGGTTTAATTGAATTTTTTTACCTATTCTTGGATGATGCCGAAACATAAAAATTAATATAACTGAATCCCTATCAACTTTAGGTGAATTCATTTATGTGGTTTCACTTTAATTATGAGGTTTAGTTCTAAGCACTAGAATCCTCCCAAAGAAATTCATTAGCAGGAAGTCAATCCATAAAATGAATCAAAAGATTCAATTGACCATCGACCCATCCCTAGTAACATGGTGGTTAATGTGGTTCATGTCCCCTTCCATATATTGGTGTAAAAGGTTATTTTGAGGCTTAAAAAAAATTTGAAACTATAACCGTAATTGGTAAATTAAAACTTACTTTTTTATTTTGATGCTTATGCCTTAAGGAATTTACTCATCAAGGTAATTGAGGCATTAGTCTTAAATGGTTCATGTGTTACCCATAAAATCCAAACCCAGTTACACAAAATTAAAAAAAGTAGAAAGTCATAGATAAGAAAAACAAAAAGTAGAATATTATAATATCATAAACAAATGTGATTAGGATCGCTTCCTTAACATTCTTCGATCTTCCTTCATCTATCACCTTTATTTTCTTTTCCCTCTAGCAACTCCAAATTTTTTTCAGTTATTGAATTCTAACATTGCAAGCCACATCACCCCTCTATTTGACTATTTTATATTTGTATTTTTTCTTACTCTAAACTGATATTTAAATAATAGATCCACAACTTATATTATTTACTTTGCATATTTTATGATTATTTTCATGATTAATTGTTTATATTAATATTTTAACATTATTTAAATATAAAAAAAATTAGTTACTTTTCATGATATATATTCCTTATTGGATTAAAAATTAATTTTATTAATATTTAAATTTCTTTAAAATTAAAGTTTGAGACTTATGTCTCGAGTAACCTCGAAGCTTAAGTCTAATCTCACTTAAGAAAAATGCATTAGTACTTAACATAGCCTTTTATAACATTGCTCCTATATTTTATATTTTTTTTAAAAGGCAATAAAGTTCCCTCTTTTTTTATTAAACAAAAAAGACACTGTAAAATTCGAACTTAGATCTTTGATAGTAGGGTGGAGAGTCATATCACCTCCCATAGTTTAAAATGATTAGCTAATAAGTATATATTGTGTACTCCAAATAGATTATATTGTTAGACCAATAGCTAATTACACTGAAAATAGGGATACCATAGAGGTGTTATGTGTTGAAAAAACCTAACTCACTTAGCTCACAAACGTAAAGAATTAGCTTATTAGCTCATTTAATAAAAACGTATTAAATCAAAAAGTTAACAAAGAAGAGAGAACATACAGAAGTTACTGAAATATAATTATTAATTAATATTACAAAGTTGACAAAAATATTAATATTAATTAATTAATAAATAAAAATGTAACAACTAATTTTTTTAAAATAAAATAAAATTAAATTTATATTAGAATATTTCAATAAATATAGAACTTCAAGACAAATAGTAACTTAAAAAATATACACAATATAATTGAGATTAAAGAAATAATCATTGACTTAGTTTTGAAATTTAAATTGTATTAATTTACATTAATTTATAATTAAATCTATATATTATTGAAAAAAGTAGTTTATTTTATAATAAATGTTACATTTTAAAATTTTATTTTTTTAGAGAAATTATGCTCATTTTGTTGAATATTGTTCATATTATGTTAAATTCTTTTGAAATATATATTGTTCTAATTTACAAAATATTATAATTTATTTCATATATTATTTGAAATCTCTAGAGGGATAGTTTCTAAAAAAAATTTACAATTTGTGGTTTCGAGCTTTTTATATAAAGTTATGAAAATTTTAGTAATAATTGTTCATATTCAAATAACATTTTTTTATTAACTTTTAAGATACTGTACTAATTCACAAAAATTTATAAATCATTTTGTATACTATTAGAAAGCTCTAAAAGTCTAGTTTCTAACAAATTTTACGGTTTGTGATTTCGAATTTTCTATAAAAAGTTATGCATATTTGTATGAATATAAACCGTAAAAATTGCATAAATCATTTTATATATCATTAGAAAGTTTTAGAGATCTAGTCTTTAATAAATTTTATGATTTGTGTTTTTAAATTTTCTATGAAAAATTATACTCATTTTATTAATGATTGTTAAAATTCGATAGAATATTTTTGACTCATTTTCGAAACATTAACTCTAATACCTCATAGAATATTATGAATTATTTCATATAATATTAGAAAGCTCTAAAAGTTTAGTTTCTAAAAAAATTACAGTTTGTAATTTCAAGTTTTTTATATAACATTATGCTAATTCCAGCCTATCTTAACTTAAAAGATTAAAAATTAAAAACTAAAAATTAGTTATCAAACAAAAAATTTCAAATTTCAAATTCTACTTTTTTTCAAGTTGAAATTCAAAATTGATTTTTTTTTTCAAAATATATTTTAATTGAAAATTTAATCCTAAAATTCAAGAATTAAAAATTAAAAATTAAAATTATTATCAAATATGACTTAAATGCTTAAAATAATTTAAACGAGTTTAATGAAAAAAATTGAATGAATTACTCATTAACTATCTAGCTCAACTCACCTATAAATGAGTTAAACTCAAGTCATTTTAATTAAAAATTAAATAAATTAAATTTGAACAAAATTAACCGACCCAACTCAATTCACATTCTCCTCTATATACCCCTTATAAATTACCCATACAAAAAAACCATCGTGATTTACCATAGAACTTCGTGGAATTTGAACCTACCACAGTATGACCTAGGACGAATTACTATTTACAAGGTTTGTCTTTGGCCTTTGTTTCACTATATCTATATGTGACTTTTATCACCAAGCCATAGAACAAGATTCGACTGAACTCTTGTTGGGTTATGTTCAGCAAATAAGAGCCATGAGGAGACGACTCATTTTGAATTAGTGGTGACAATAGATGCAGATTGTCCACAACAGTTTTGAACTAGGATTGAAACCCAATTGTGTCTCGTTTGGTCTTTTTTTTTTGGTATTTGTATTTTAGAAAGAGAAAAAAATGAGAACAAATCATTTTGACATGAATAGGAATCAATATACATTTATACTGTGTTTGATTGGAGGGAATGAAAATGAATCAGAATTATTTTCTTTCATTTGTGTGTTTGGTTAGATTGAAAAATGAATCATGAAATCGATTCCTAAAGGAAAAAGAATTAGAATTCTTTCTCCCCTTTAGGAATCATGATTTCGTTTCCATTTCAAGTTTTTTTTTCAATTTTACCCCAATTTTAAATATAATCATAAATCTTAAATCTCAAAACCCAAAACCCAAAATCCAAATCCCAAAACACAAAATCCAAATCCCAAAACCCAAAACCCAAAACCCAAAACCCAAAACCCAAAATCCAAATCCCAAAACACAAAATCCTATTTAAAAAAAAAATTTAACCCTAAACCTTATCCTACAAATATAACCCTAAACCTTAAACCATATTTAGAAAAATAATAATTTTAATCATAAACCTTAACCCATAAATATAACACTAAACCCTAAACTCTAAACCTCAAATCCTAAATCCCTAAATTCTAAATCCTAAACTCTAAATCCTAAAACCATAAACCCTATTTAAAAATAATAATAATTTTAACCCTAAACTTTAACTTACAAATATAACCCAAAATCCTAAACTCCAAACCTCAAAACCCTAAACCCTAAATCCAAAATCTCAAAACCCTAAATCCTATTTAGAAAAGTAATAATTTTAATAATATATTTTCTTTTTAAGTAATAATTATTTAAAAAATAATGATTTTAATAATATATTTTGTCTAAAAAAAAATAATAATTAAATGATATTATTTAAACTTTACTGAATATAAAAATATTAAAGTAATATACAGTATTTTTTCATTTCATTCCAGTTTTAAACCAAATACTATAATACTAATTTTTTCTTTGATTTCAATAATCAAACCAAAAAAATTATTTTCATTCCAATTTTATGAACCAAACGCTACCTTAAGTGCTAACACACCTTTACTTTTGTGGATTCGTCTAGTATGACCTGCAGACGCCAAGTAAGAACTAGCCTAACACCCGAGCAATTCTATTCATGCAGACTGAGGCAGCAACGCCGCCTATCGTTCTTTATTGATCATAACGTATGGGACCCAATAAATGCACTTATAGGACCCATGGTATTTTTTTAAAAGATTAATTACAAATAACTCCCCTCAAGATTATTTAAAAAAAAAACCTTCAAATTTAAAAATAAAATAATTACATATCTTGCAGTGATTTTTTAAATCTTTTTAAAAGAACTGTTCGAAAAGAAAATGATAAAACCACGATATCTAAAAGAGGATAATATATTATAGAATAACTTGGGAGTTAAAAATTGCCTATTTTCTAAAATCGATGGGTTTTTTTTACAGTTTTATAAAACCTCAGATTTTTGCTGTAATTTTCCCCCTACTTGTATGTTCTAGTCAGGATGCAGGCGGTTAGCAACATTAGTCTGTATCTTTAGAGTTTTCCCTAATAGTTCATCTTCTATCAATGCTCAGGACTACAATCAAGAAATTACTAATTATGTTCAAACAATTCGGGAAGATTACACACAAAAGTTTATGATGCACCTACAAGGGGAAAAAAAATCCTCCAATGGAATTTTTTCAAGCTTATACATGCTGATGTAGCTTTAAAACATAATACAGAGATTTTCATATCTCAAACCCAAACCAAATAGGAAACTATCTGATTACAAGACAGTTCCAGATACCTAGTGTCCTCCTGGATTTCTGTTCCATGACAAGTAAGAAGGATCTCCAAGTTGCCTGAATAAATAAAATGAGTGATAAATAAATAGTAAGGTAATTCGACTAAAAATAAAGTATGACTTGAAATTTACATGGTGGAAATTTATAGAACGCAGAATTTGATTTAACAAAAGGAAATAAGATGACCCATTTGAGACAATAAAGACTATTGTTTTATGGAACTTGGGACTCCGAACAGGATCAGAAAATTCATAGGTTGTATCATGGGTTAATGGGAGTTATCACATCCCAATTGACACCTCTACTTGAGACTCCAAGGAAGAAGAAAACTATGCAAGGGAAGACAGTGACCCTTCAGAAAAAGACTAGGGAGCTATCCCCAAACAAAATTTGGTTGATATTATCAAAAGATACATCCAAAATAGCAGAACCTAACACCATAAATATAACTTTCAGTTGATGTGATTATGTTTTGCAAGGAAGAGTAGTCAGCTACATGCAAAAGCACATGCCATATAAAGGATAGATGTAGCAAGCTACTCCTAGAATTACATCATAAAACTACACGGGAAATTAAAAAGGTTAAAAATGTTTTTTACCTTGGCTTCACAAGATACACAACAGTAAACGCCATAGCCAAGAAGAAGCACAGCCCACCAACAGTAAGGTAAGCAATTCCAAGGAAATCGTTTTTCCCACCAAGCCAGCTAGTTGTAGAGAGAACAAGTTTCTTCTTGCCACTAAAACTGTAAGTATTGTAATTATTCTGCAATGTCACTTGTATGACATCATCTGGCTGTAGATCAACCTCTATTCTCCCATACAATTTTCTGAAAGTTGGCAGAGCAGCCGTTCGCATCCAAACAATAAGGTCTTCCTGCTCATTCAACTGTTCAAAAAATAATTATCATGTAATACATCTTTCTTAAGAAAATAAAAACCGTATCATAAATTTTTTTTCAGAGAGGAGGTGGGCATAACACATTTTTTAGTTTTATGTAATAGTCAAAGGAAAAAAAAAATCTAATTCGTTACATAATATTCTCGAAAATCTATTGTTTTAGGTTTGGATGTTTGTAGACATTTATTTAGGAGCTTTAAGCCACTTTGAAATTGATTATTCATGATATTATCTTGGAAATAGAAAATAAAAAATGATTAACTAGTTGAGCTAAAAAATTAGTTGGGATAAGTAAAGATTTAATAGAAAATATTGTCTACAAGAAAAAGGAGAACTATAAAAGTTTCCCTGGGAATAATATGAAGGCCTAAAGCCACAATGTTTTGGACCAATGAAATAGGAACAATTCTTTGGGTTTTATGAATTGAGAGGAATAGTAGAATTTTTTAGCAAATTGAAAATCATAGTGACGCAGGTGGGAGAAACACTCCGCAGGGAGTGGGTGGTACCAACTCTACATGTTACGAGATTATCCGCTTTAATCCATAATTATAAGTTCAACGGACCCTTAGCCATGACTCGACAGTTCAACGAGATCTCATGGTTTTACTTCTAGGACGAAACCCCAAAATACGTCATACCATGTAAGAGAAAACAGCACTTATAAACACATCACCACTTAGCTTTCTAAACAATGTCAGATATGTGCCTGCAAACTGCATCATAGAACCCCCTTAGGGAGCCTTATGTCCTCGTAAGGATGCAAGCTCATTTGATACAGAAGGGAAAAACCCTCCGCAAGTAGTGAATAGGAGGCACTTCACATAGTACGAGATTGTTCATTTTGGTCCATAATTACAAGTTCAGTAGGACCTCAAGACTTTATTTCTAGATAGAAACTCTAAAACGCGTCATACCATATAAGAGAGGACACCTCTTATAAACACATAATCATTTAACTTCCTAAGCAATGTGAGAGATAGGCAGGCATACTACATCACATAGCAATCTATTAAGGGAGAGTTTTATTTTGGCTTCATCATTGGCTTCGGTTTTATAAGAGTTTAAAGATGATTCTGATTCTCAACTTCTTATAAGCTTGGAGAGCTTGCATACACTAATAGTGATGCTGATCCTTTGGCACCTCAATTCTTTCCTAAAATCCTACGTTTGGAAAGCAATTGCTTCTCATAAAGAGAAGTTCTTTAAATGGTTTTTAGCTCATGTAAAACAATAACATTAATAATTTGCTTCAAAGAAAAAGACCTAACCCACTTTTTATTTCCTTAGTGGTGTATCTTTTGTAAAAAGAAAAGGAATCATCTTTTCATTTATTCTTGAAGTGCGAGTTGGTTGTAGGCTTATTGACTAGATTGTTGGCTCTAGCAAAAGTGGTTTGGGTTGTTCCTAATGCAGTTCAAGCCTATTCACAATAGATTTTGAAGCATTTGGCAAATCTATGGAAAGTTATAGTAGAAAAGTAAAATCATTGTTTTGTTGTGGACAATTTGGCTCAATAGAAATATAAGGATCTTTGAAATAAAGAAGAGGAGATGATTTGGAAGAGAATAGTGATTTCCCTTTTGGTGTCTACTTCAACAATTTTTGAAGGACTTTCAAGACACGATCCTAAAAGTACTGTTTAGGATTTTATAATGTTTTGGGGTCTAAGCTTTTTGCTATACCTAGTTTTTTTTTCTCTAAAGAAATATGAACTAGCATCTTTAGTTGGACTTCTTGTCCACTTTGTACATTTGTTTTTTATATTTCAATGAAATGTTTATGTTTCCTATAAAAAATACACAATTTTGGGGAATTTTTTATTAGATCTCCAAACTATCATTCTATTTAAGGCCCAAACTACATGTATTGTTTGATTGGATAAGATCAACATTTATTATTCTAAACTTCTACTAACCTAACAATAACATCAACATGATACTTCGAACAAGACTCTAGCATCTTGGATCAATGGCAAAATGAATAAAAAAAATATAAATGGTGAAGAGCTTACTGGTAAGTAGGTTAGGTTAGCACCACCTCTAACAGTTCCATTCTGAAAGTTCTTAGGATAGACCTTTTTACCAAACTTATGCTCCCTGTCACTCTTCCATGAGATTTCCTTCTTGTTTACCTTCAATTCCTGGTTGTTTTGAGTAAAGCTATAGGTATCATTGAACAAACTCCAGGCAATAAGACCACAAGGCACAATAGGGAGGCCATTGGCACGATCCTCAGGCTTGCATGAGTCAACATCACCAGCCTTCTTTTCATCTCTCAATTGTTCATCACTTCGGCTCTTGACATACCTATATTAAGACCATCCAAGGATTACTTCCTAAAGATGCCTCTATAATTGTGAAAAAAAATCATTCAAAGCAAAATTAAAATAATAAAACATCGAAACTTATAATTATGTAATATAAACAAAATTCGTAAAGATGCAGTTTCAGGCTCCAGAATTTATAATTTTAGGTTTAAGCAATCTTTCTTTTTAAATCATATAGAATTTTAAAAAAAATTACACGGGTGGAGCTCTTCTTATGGCATGCTCCAGAGTTGACTAGATTACTTTTTAATACATACGAACTTACATAAAGATAAAACTATATATTTCCTGACATTGGATAGGAGATGAACCCTCCATAAAATTCTGTCTAAATTAAAAAAAGTTGGAAGCATGAAGATTATGTATTTTAGAGCATTGAGTGAGCAGTAATCCTGATTGGCAATCATGATGCAGGTGAAATATGTCAAAAATAATTTTTTATTATTATTACATGTTAGAAATTGATGGTACCTTAACCAATCTACTTTATTTTTTGTTCCATTATCTTGCATCAAAGTAAACATATATAGTGAATTTGAGAAGAACAGGAAATATACCTGCGATGATTCTGGTAGAAATTGTCAAGTTGATAGTACACATATATAGGTTTCTTCATGTGTTTTAAAACCTTTGTAAAAGAACAAAGTGAAATAGATAAATTAAAAATATTCTTGAGCCCATCAATTCTATATAAGAAAGACATCATAAATGTAAATTCTGTTAGTTTTACTAAATGGTCAAAGAAACATTGGTACTTTAAGATGCCATCGTGGCAACATTAACAAAGAAAAAAATTCACAGGTCTTGTAATAATGGCTCTATAAAGACGAAAAGAAAAAAGAAAACCTACCTTTAATGTTCTGTTGCATGCTTTATTTGCAGAGCTTTGAATGTATTTGACTTTATCACCTCTAAATGGTTCTGGTATACATTCGGTTTCGTAACGATCGACAATTTCAACAACCTGCCAACCAAATATTTCTTTATAAACAACATAAATGACAGGTAACTTCAAGAAAAAAAATGGAAAGAGTTTATTCTTATGTAAACATACATCTCGTGAAGCAAAGAGGGAAGCAACTCCAATGGGAACAAAGATAATGCTGACAAGCATAAATACTGAGATCACCTGTGCATAAACCCATGCTGACATTAGCAAAGCACAGGAATTGACATCAATTACTATCCTATATATTTATGTAAATCATATAAGTTATCTGATTTAAAATACAAATCTTACCCATTTTGGTGTAAGAATAGGCTTGCATGCTGGAAGCTCCTGTTGAGTAAACCTTGAATCTGAAAAAATTTAAATTTTGGAGCAGACTTCATTTAGTTAGATATCAAGCTCTGTACAAGATAATATGCTATTTATTGCAAAGACACACGACTATGCATGCGAAGAGATGAAATTAAGACTTTCTGAGTTCTAACAGCATGGATTGAGATGGGATGCCTTATATCATGTAAAGTCACATGCCAGGATCACTAATCCAAATGATTGCAAAACATCATAAAGCAAGCAATATCAAAGCAGTAGCTCATTCAGCCAACAATTAATCCCACTATGATCTGACTTCAAAGATCGTGCCTATAACACCAGGAAGAACTAGTAGATCTCCCGTCCCAATAGGAAGTTTGGATTATTGAATATTGTTACAATTTATCATTCCTATTCAAATAAGTTCATAAACATAAACTGGAATCCATGAAATATTGTTGTCAATCAAAATTAGAGGCATTTTCTTTCCTGACTCCCTTCTTTTGTTATATTCTCAATCTATGGCACATAAAAGACTTTATGGATTGGCATCAGTCTGAACTGCTGACTAAACTTCACTCAAACAAAATCATAGAGAGAGCGTCATCTCAAACTTAAAATAGCTCTGTACTGGCTACTGCTAACTTCGCTAAAACGAAATTATACAGATTAGGTTGTTACTATCAGTCTCAAATTCATAACAGCTTTGTAAATCTGACTTCGCTAAAATGAAATAATTTAGTGCTTTGACGCATCCAATCATCCATAGGATGCAACCATATTTGTTCAGGAGAGAATGAAAGAAACATAAGAGTTAAAATAGCCTCAGAAATTTTGAAAGATCAAAACAAATGGAATCATTACTGTTAAACGGGAAAAAGGAATACAATAGCAAACCAAAACATCGGCAGTGGTTGATCTAAAGTCAGGGTCATAAAAAATTATTATAGAACATGAAAACATGCATTTGGATACCAGTGGTTTTGAATTGAGAACAAAAATTATCTGAATGATTAGATTATGACAGGGGAACGCAAACACGCTAAAGGGGTAAAGAGAAAAACAAAAACTACACACATGAAGTTAAAGGATAAATGCTCCAAAATCAAATAACAAGGGATAAGAGAATTTGAATGGGAAAGGATTACATTTAGGACGCTTCGAATTCCTTCTGATTGCTATGGAATCAGCTGATCCAGCACCCCCTGAGGTTGACGGCGCCGTATTCGGATTCATCAGCGAGAAACTGCTATTTTCAACCCTAAAATATTTTGATTTAAAGACAAGCCAGAAACCACGGAACAGAAAAAAAAATGATCAATAGATAACAACAGGTGGAGATGAGGGGAAGGAAGAACACTCCTTTTTCATGGATCTTGGAGCGTGGAGGGATTGCTTTGACCTTTGACAAAAAACGAAAGAAAAATGATTTTTCCTTCTTTCTACCTATTCAAAGGAGACGGCCAGCCAATCCTCTTTGGCCCTTTCTAGAACAACTAATATTGACGGAGTAAACGAAATCAATTTATCATTCCCACTTGAGTTACTTTTTTCACCATGTAAAATTGAAATGAAAAGTAAAAGTGAAAGCTAAAATAATTGTAAAATTGGAGTGAGGAGTGAAATTAGAATGAAAGACTAATTGAAATTGAAAGGGAAAAAGCTAAACAGTTTTTTTTTTTTTTTAATTTGAAGCTAAACAGTTTCTAAAACTTCAAACTTTGGATTCTTTCACATGAAGTCCATAAAACAGGCACACAATAATAATAATAATAATAATAATAATAATAATAATGAATAGGAAAAACAAAATCAATAAGCTGAAAACGAGAGAAAAAAAAATTTAAATTAAACGAAAGCGAAAATAAAACCCCAAAAAAAGTATGATTTAGATCCAATTACTCCAATAAACTCGAGCCTTAATCAATTACATCAATATTTTCGTGGATACACTACTCAGTACATGTTATAAGAAAATTCTATATATTTTAAATTTAAATTTAATTTAAAATAAATATAAATATAATTAAATTAAATATTTATATTTAAATATAAAAACATTTAGAAAGTGCCTATCAATACCAGGGATTAACATTTTATGCAATAATAACTAAAATTATGGTTATTCGGATGTTTTTTTCTAAAACTAACTATAATTAATTAGCTATGTGGTGGAGATAGTTTATGTTGTGATTGATTCGATTTGAAAAGAGAGAAACTAGAAAGAACTTAGAGAATGTTTGTGTATTATGTGAATTATTTATGAGGTCTATGTATATATAAAGAATTACACGTACACGTATTAATTATATAGGTAATACACGTCACAATATGTCAAAAGGATACAAGAGTAAAAAAAACACATTTAAAGCTTGAAGTCGACCACACCATGGCTCGATCTGGAGGTCTACCAATGAGACAAATACCTTAAGTGAATGGGAACTATCTAAGCCTCATCCCTCTACTTCCACATCTCATCAAAAGCCTTACCTATAATTAGGTTGAACATGCCTCATACCTAAATATCCATCCTAAGGTTATGGAGGAAGAAAGGAACCGGTGAACTCACTGGTTATGCCAAAGGTTGGACGACCAAGGTCAAGACCAATGAGTTATCTTCTCGAGACGAGGAGAGGATAAGGAGAACATAAGAAATTCCTTCCTCGGTTAAGATAATGATCCTCGAGTTGGGTGTTCTTAATAGCGATCCACCTCTAACTGGGTGGACAACCTTCCACAAGAAGACCTTGTGGCTAAGGGTGAGATTTCCTTTATACCCTTTCATAAGGAAATTTATGGAAAGGATTTAGGTCGAATTGGAGATGCTTAAGTTCAATAAGGAATATGTATTGAAGTAGAATCCTACAAACATGAGTAGGGTATACATGCTTGTGAAACAAGACTAGGGCATAAATGTGATCCTTCCCGAGAATGAGAAGCATTGGGAGGAGTATTTCTTCTATGTATCTAGTCGGTGGGAGACCAATGGAGGTACCAAGGTCGTGCTGATAAAAAGCACTTGGGATGACACCAAGGTCGTGATAAGGAATATAGGCTCCTTTCTAATAACCTTGAGGCACTAGGCCAAGCAACGATTGGCTAATATATAGAATTATCTACCTGAGAAGACACAATAGAGGTATCTACTAAACACCCCACATTTTGTTATATGTGCGTTGATGAGGCGAGGCTCAATGGAGCCCCCTTTATAGAATAATTCGTAAACCCCAAGCACCTTCCAAGTATCAGACCCCTCCCACAAACTATGAAGGGAGGTTCAAGGTGCTCCCTGATGATCGTGAACTAGCCTTGAGATTCCATAAATATTTTGTTTTTTGTTTAGCCTAACCCTTTTAAAACTAACATCCTTTTTGTCTTTGTAGATATCATGGGGTTCAATGTCGTTGAGTTGTTGGCACGACTTTAGAGTATGATCATCAAAAAAGGGATGAGCTCTTAAAAAGCTATACCTCCTTCCCAAGGGATGCACTTCTCCAAAGGGAAGAAGAGGATAAAGTTCTATGGGTAGGAAGCCACTCTAACCCTATCAAAAAAGAAGAATAAGGTGACCATTGATGAGCTCATGCCCAAGCCTATGCCTTTGAATATCATTGAGCCCTCACCAGCGTCCCTAGTTCAACATACCTCTACACCTATCCGCTCAGGTTAACAAGCACATACTTCTCTTGTGAGAGACTCGATGAGGGGGGAAAGGTGTCATCGATGACTTCACTACAAATGTTAAAGAAGTGGCCCTATACAGGGGTATGGCACCGAAGAGGTTAGACCACTACATGGACTAGCTCCTCTACATGGTACATAAGAGATAACTCAATTCCATGTGTGAGGATGTGGACTCTAGGGTCGTGCTCAGTTGAATTCTATACCAAGCAAGTTTTAGTCTAATCTTATTTCAAATTGAGGATCGAGCTCTTTTTTATATATATTTAAATGACTTTGCGTCCTTTTTTCTTGTTTTTCGGCATAACTCTTTCATGGACTTAGTAGGATACGAGGTGTGGACAGTTTAAAGCATGAGCTTACGATACAAAAAGAGAGCCATGCTTTAACTCGAGACAAGAATGTTGTGCCGTTAGCCATGACCAACAAGTGGGAAGGAAAGGTGATCAACAAGGAAGAGAAGCTGTCTAAGGCCATACAAGAGTTGAATGAAAAATTGAGGCATTTTGAGGAGCTAAAAGAGGCCTAGAGAAAGGCTGAGACTGAGGTAGAAGCCTATAGGCACGAGCTAGTCAATGCCAAGGAGAAATATGCCTAAGATAAAGAAAACATAAAGTGCAAGCTTGACACGATGATCGAACAAATCTTCTTAAGCATCGAGATAAGGTATAGCCTAGCCATGGACTTTTTCAAGTAAGCGGCCAAGAAAGGCCTCAAGGAATACTATTACTAGATCCTGAATATCCAACCACCCCTAAGTATTCGCCCACTCAAACCCAAGATGAGGGTAAGGAACATAGGTCAAACTTTGGTGCAAGTGGTGATGGACCTGGAGTAAAAGATGAGGAAGATGGAACTAGGGACCTTTGATTTTTGCTATGGCCTGATGAGTGCTCAAAAAGCACTAAAATTACCATGATTTTATGCACTATAATTGATCAAAATAAACTTTGGTGCAAGTGGTGATCAGAATCATGGGTATTTTTATTATTTTTCAAGTATTTTTGCTTAAAAAAGTAACTTAAAGACTCACAGAAAAATATTGGAGGCAATACATCACAAATATATTCATAAAATAAATGAGAAAAAGTCAACAAAGATGGAAAAATTGGATAAAATGGATCAAAAGGGTCAAAAACGTCAAAAAAGGATGAAATCGTGCAAGTAGCTGCCCAGCAATGCTAGCCAACGCGCGTAACCGCCTACCAGCACGGACCACAATGCCCAACCATGCCCAAAAACGCGTGCCGCAATGCCCAACCATGCCGAGCAATGCGAGCGCATCGCCCAAACCACGTTGAAGCTGTACACCCATAGGGATGGGCACGGGGACGGGTGGGGATGGATTTGAATATAACCATCCCCGAACTGAATTATAAAATCTGTCCCCGAAACCGCTCGAAAACCATTGCAGTTTGAGGACAATTTTTTACTCGCGATTAACAGTTCGGGACAGTTATTGAAAAAAAACCGTTTTTCAAAATCCTATTCAATTGAGCTCCCTTTAGCAATGCAATCCAACAAAAACAAATGGTTGATATTGAATTTATTATTTTGAGTTTATGATAAAAAAATTTAACATTTAATAATATATATTTCTATGAATCTAGATAAGATGAAATAAATATCAACAAGAAACACGAGATATAAATAAAATATTATAAACTAATACAAATATTGAAATCTAATTAAATAAATTTAAGAAAATTTCAATTACAATAAATCGAAACTTCTTTATTCTAATTATTTATCAACTGTACGTATTTTCAGGTGAAGAGGTTGATGTAAAGAGAGGAACATTTGTATATTGATCGACACTTGAAGTTCCACCACTTGTTACCTCCACATTAAGTTCAATGTCATTTACTCCTTGAGATGATTGTGGTGAAAAATTCTGAAAAAAATAACTTTCAAAATTTACCTTTTCAATATATTCACTTGTCATGGTGTTTAAAATCTTTGGATAGTCTTGATATGATAACCTCTAATGCCAATGATCCTTATCCTGGAACGTGGCTGCACACTAAATAGCACACACAGTTTTAGCACACACAATTTCAGCATACTAAATAGCACACACAATTTTAGCACACTAAATAACACACACAATTTTAGCACACACAGTTTTAGCACATTGGTTCACAATTTATACAACACATGTCACTACACTTTTACACACTTTCTGTGAGCACACAACACATACACTTCCACAACACACATTGCCTTCCACATCACACATATTACACAGTTTTAGCACACTAAATAGCACACACAGTTTTAGCACATTGGTTCACAATTTATACAACACATGTCACTACACTTTTACACACTTTTTGTGAGCACACAACACATACACTTCCACAACACACATTGCCTTCCACATCACACATATTACACAGTTTTAGCACACTAAATAGCACACACAGTTTTAGCACATTGGTTCACAATTTATACAACACATGTCACTACACTTTTACACACTTTCTGTGAGCACACAACACATACACTTCCACAACACACATTGCCTTCCACATCACACATATTACACAGTTTTAGCACACTAAATAGCACACACAGTTTTAGCACATTGGTTCACAATTTATACAACACATGTCACTACACTTTTACACACTTTCTGTGAGCACACAACACATACACTTCCACAACACACATTGCCTTCCACATCACACATATTACACAGTTTTAGCACACAATAATCTCTTTTTCCTCAACAACATAAATGTTGATGGTCTTGAAATAATTTATTGGTAAGTGTTAGACTACCTAAATCAATTGAGAATTTTATAAATCTTTTATAACTCATTTTTTAACATTACATAAATCAGAATACAAGTTTATTCTCCATACACAAGGTTTTTATTATCTACGTTACCTTTCTCTTCTTCTCCACGACGCAGCGCTGTGAATGGACTGGCGAAGACGCAGCGGTTGGAGAAGACGCGGCGGCTGGTGACGAACGATGCAGTGCTGGCGATGATGCGGCGCTGTGAAAGATGTATGCTGATCTGCAGATGGAAGATTGGAAGGAAAATGACTAAATGAGAGAAAATGAGAGATGAAAAATAAAGGAGGCGTTGAGAGAGTAGAGATTAGGGAATACGTTCGGCAAGAATAAATTAGGTTTATATATTAGGTTAAAAATAAATAAATTTTAATTAATATATAATTTATTTAAATAAATATAATTAATTTTGGGTACGAGCGGGTACGGTTTTTAGTATAACCGTAACCGAACTGTACCCGCGCATTTATGTTCGGTTTTTACCCGAAACCGAACCCGTCCCCGAAATTACACGGTTAAAAACCAAACCGTTGGTGCAGTTATCTACGGATAACCGAACCCGTAGTTTTTTTGCCCATCTCTACACACCCATCTACGGGCCTTTCCCCCATTCTGCGCTTGCTCGTGCCCATTTATGCCCAATCTGTGCTTGCTTGCGCCTAGTCTGCATGCGCTTGCACCCATTTACACCCAATTTGCGAGGGCCTCTGCTCCATTCCGCGTGCGCCGTCTCACCCCACCTACTAATGATGTGAGCGATGATGTCATCATTCACCTAACACGCATTTGCTACATTTTTTCTCCCACCTTTTCTTCCTCTACTCACCTATAAATACTCTTATTCTCTCCATACAAAAACACACCAAAAATCATCTTCTCTCTTTCTTTCTCTCCATTTCTTAGTTTTTAGTTTTTCTTAGTTTCAGAGTTCTTCTCTTTTTTAGAAGAACTAATTATGTTTTTGTAATTTATTTGTTTTATTGATTCAATAAATGGAAATGAAAATTCCGCTTGGAGGTTTTCTAGCAACGGGAATAGCATCGAAATACTGTAAGGATTTTATTTTCTTTATAGTTATTCTTTATGCTTTATTCTTATATGTTATATTTAATTTATCTGTGATTAAATTTAACTTTGCTGGCTGTTTGTAAACATGATATAATAATAACGTTGTTATGCTTGCAAAATATTAAATAGGTAAAAATCTCTAAAATGAATTGATTTTATTTTTATTCAAGATTTTATACTAAGAATGTTAGAGAGAAATATATTAGTTTTCATTACAAACTTAAATCTGAAAATTAGATTTTAAGGTTTAGTTATCCGGTCTGATTTAGAGTAGTGCTATTTTATTTGTTGGTACAATCGCCCGGTAGTTAGAATGAAACTCTATTTCAAAAGTTTTTATAAGAATTATTATCTGAAAATGTATTGACAACATGTTTTCAGTAGTGGTTTTAAAACTTGAAAGTTAATACTCGGATAACTAAATTCTTAGGTTTAATTTGGACACCTTGAATAAAGTTTAAACTGTCTAACCCTGCCAAAGATGACATTTAAATGGTTCATTTTCAATCTCTTAGAAAAAGAAATTAATTTAATTAATCAAATTAGTTATCAACCCAACCCATAGGTGTTAATTGATTTGTTTAGTTAACAAAGAATATCTAACCCCACCAAAGGTGGTATTCATATAAAAAAGAAAGAATCAATAATATCAATTTATATCTTTAATAACCTAAATAATATGAGCAAGCATAATTAACTTAGTTATTATATCCATAAATACTCCAATATTATAAAAGATAAAATTTGCATAAATGTTTATTGAATCTATGTTTATTTTTATTTTATTAGGTAAAAAAACACAAAACCCAAAATATCGTGAGAGGATGTTTAGGATTTAATTTCGTTTTTAAAAGTTTGAATAATAAATTAAAAACCACATACATTCCTTCCTTAGATCGACCTTGGGAGTATACTTATCATTTTCTACGAAATGATTCGTGCACTTGCAAGAGTTTTATAAATAAATAAAACCAAATGAACGGTAGGATCGGCGATGTCGGTTCTGCCCTATCAGGTGGTCACCTTTCTCCTCTATTGTTGCTTTCCACGAGGTCCCTTAAGTACCCTCTAGACAATAGATCCCTTATTTCTTTTTTCAGATGTCTATAGTCTTTAGTCTCGTGGCTTACATCCTTATGAAAGGCACACCACTTAGATGTGTCCCTAAAGGAAGCCCTCATTTTTTGTGGCCATCTTACAATCTGCTCATCCTCCATTCTCAACATTGCTTGAGCTAGACTCACTCTTAAGAGTGGATCCCTGAAGGGAGACAATGACCTTTCCTAAGTCTACTATTCCCTGATCATTGGTCACTCATCCTATAACTTGGCGTGAAGTGCTTGTTTTTGTTAATCCTTTTGTCTTAGTTTTCCCTGTATGGGCTTATTCTTCTTTTCTCCTTTTCTAACTTAGCTTCCACAATTGCCTTGTTGTTCTTATCCAGACCTAGCTCTCTTTCCATATTGACGAATTTTCTCGCCTCTCTATAAGCTTCATCCAAAGTTTGTGGGACTGTCTTGGTTAGTTTTGCAATTAAATCAGAATTCCTTAGTAGCCCCCACTTGAAATCCTCTATCGCAATAGAGCTTGGTCATTCTGATATCTCTAGATTTTCCTCTCTGAACCTTCTCATATACTCTTTAGTAGACTCACTCCTTCCCTAGGTGATTGAGAAGAGTTAGTGAGACTCCTTCTCTAAGGGCTTATTACAGGCATAATTGGTGATGAACAACCTAGAAAAAATGTGAGAAGAAGGTTATGATACGGGGTGCCAGGTTATTGAAAAATCACATATGGTGGTAGCAAAAAACTTACACATCATAACACCTCTCTTACCCTGAGTAAGGATCATAGAGGCCATAGCCATCTTGAAGTGTTGCACACGAGTTACTAGATCTTTAGTCCCTTGGTAGTCTGGGCACTTAGGAACACTAAAAAAGGATGAAGGCACTCTATTTCATCAGAAAAATGAGGAAATATATAGTTACTTGAAATCCCTATCCACATCATATTGTGCCTTACCCTTGTCTTGCTCTACATTAGCCCTTTTCAGGGTTTGGTCTTGCTTTTTGTTAGCATACTCTAATGCAAAAAATAGTGCCACTTAGCATTTTCTCTCTTACAGCAATAGCTTGTTACTGGGTCACATCGAGCAAGGAGAGGGGTCACCCTCAATTGTGTTCTTGCCTTGGGATGGCTCAGGCATAACATGATCTGCCCCAATCCCCCCAACTAGATTAGTGGACTGAATGCGATCCTAGTGCCCTACTTTTACTCATCATCTGTGAAACTCTCTGTAGCAGCTCGAGAAGTTGGCCGTCTATTTCTTGTTAGGGATCGATCTCCATTTTGGCCTCATTATAGGTTGGCAAGATGTGATTCTATGTTGATCCTACCTTTTTGTTTGCTAGTCTCAATCATTCCTTAGCTCGTGTTCCTACCATGATGGTTGTGATTCTAGGGAACCATGCTCACTTGCTAAGTCTCTCTCTCAAAACTCAGGGTGAATCCTTGCAAATATGGGGTTCGAAGTCAAATCTCAACCTTCAAATTTGAGCCCCATAGTTGGTGCCAAAATGTTAGGCTTGGTCTGATTTGTAGAGAAAGAAACTAGAGAGACTTTAGAGAATTTTATAGAATGTGTGGATCTCTTATGAGGTCCATGTATATATATATGTATAATTACATATACATCCATCGATTACATAGTGGTTACATGTCATAATGTGTCGGAGGGTACACGAGTAAAAGAAAACACATTTAAAGCTTTAAGTCGACCACACCATGGCTCGATTTAGAGGTCGGCCTTACAACACTAAAGCTTTTATGCGTAGACAGGCCCATCCTATGAGTGTCGTTGAGGGCACATGCAAGTCTTCCTAAGTTAACTCTTTTGATGGCTTGGGCTGTTAATTGGATCAGACTTAGTGTTGATCTATATGTTCAAACAGTTTGTTGTAATTCTAAAATTGTAGTTAAACAAAATCTATTATATTAATATCATATTTTTACATACATATAGTTATGTGGTAGAATATATTTTCAATATTAAAAACACAATACATTGAATAATTAGATTTTAAATTCTTTATTCCTACACATATATGTAATTTTATTTTACTTAAAAAACATGTGTTAATAATTAATGAGTAAAAACTATTATCAATAGTTTAAATAATTTTGTAGTATTATGTTAACTTTTATTTTTTAATAAGTAGGTGACTGAAAGAATCTTGGGTAGCTATGGTTTTGATGAGTATTGGTTCGAAGATTCACCATCTGAAATCATTGATGGCCAAATCAACTCTTTCTATAAACATTGGGACAAGCAAGATCAAATGATTGACAAATGGCTGATGAATTCTAAAGATGATGAAATTTGGAAGCAAATCAGTGGGTTTACTATTGTTAGAAGTGCTTGGATTGAACTTGAAAAATTGTTTTTTTCAAGATCAAAAGAATTAATTTTGTAACTTAGGCAAGAACTGTTGAAATTAAGGAAAGGAAATCTTAATGTCACAGATTTTGTTATTGAACTCAAAGAGATTGCTAATCAATTAGAGTCTGATGATTTTGCCCTCACCGAAAAAGGCAAAGTTCTTTATCTCATTACTAGTTTGGAAAGAGATTTTGAGTTGGTGGTGTCAACTATTACTATAAAGATGCAATCTGAGTTTGTTACAGTGGCTGATGTAACATCTTTGATTTTGAGTCACGAGGGTTGGTTGAAAACAAGTAATGGTGGACATGATTCAATGCTTCCTAGTGTTAATATGACACAACATGCTTCTTGTCAGCAATATGTTTAGTCTTATTTGTTGGGAAATTACACAAATTTTTGATGAGCTAGATTTATGGGAAAGCAAAAATAGAAAAATAACACAAATTTGATAACGGAGTTCGGACAATCTTACTTACGTCTATAGATCTACTGCAGATCTTTTTACTGAAAGGGGAGAAATTATACAAGGTGTTTACAACACTCACAATCCATAACTCACAACCACATTACACCCAAGAAAATTGCTCTCAATTTTCTCACTAAAGCCTTTTTTTTCTCTAAGCTTTTCTTTCAATTGGAATGAACATTTGGATTAATGAATTCATTACAATTATAAATCTATTTATAGGGAAATTCACTCCTTGAATTTCAAAGGGTTCCTTGAATTACTCCTTGAATTAAGCCTTGATTTGCTCCTTGAATTAAGGTTAATTATTCAACAATCTCCCACTTGAAGACTGATTCTAATCTGTCTTCACACCTCGATCAATGCAATAGCTTTTCTAGTCTTGTTACTCTAGCAGATCAACTGAAGTTGAGCATAACTTCAGTTTGTCAATAGTCACCATTTGTCAACATATCCATTGGATTTTTATTTCCTTGAATCTTCTCCAGTATTAACACATCATCTTCCAATAGAGATCTGATGAAGTGATAACGAAGCCTAATATGCTTGGTTCTAGAATGAAATGTTGAATTCTTTTCCAAGTGTATTGTACTTTGACTGTCACTATGCAAAAAATTCTTCTCTTCTTTGAATCCTAGCTCAGTTAACAAACCTTGAAGCCATATCATCTCTTTACTAGCTTCAGTCACTACTACATACTCAGCCTCTGTAGTTGATAGAGTGACAATCTTTTGTATCTGTGACATCCAACTAACTCCTTTGTGGTAGTTCGATAGTAAATATATAGCAGGTGATTGTAGCACAGCCGTTGATCAACTACACCTCCAAAGTCTACGTCTACATAGCCTTGTAGTTTTAACTCTCTTTTACTAAAGTACAAACAATTCTCTATGGTGCCTCGTAGATACCTCAAAATTCACTAAATTGCTTCCCAATGAGTTTTGCCCTAGATTTGACATAAATCTGCTAACAACTCCCACTACATGGCCAATGTCTGGTCTCGTACAAACCATTATATACATCAAACTTCCAATGGTTGAGGCATAAGGAACCTTAGCCATGAATTCTCTCTCTTCCTCCATTTAAGGGGATAGATCCTTGGATAAGCGAAAGTGACTGGCCAAGGGTATGCTAACTGGCTAAGGGTATGATAACTGGCTTGACATCTCCCATGTTGAATCTTTGCAAAACAACGTTGGTGTACTCTACCTAGGATAACTGCAAGGATCCTCTCTTCTTATTTCTTATGATTTGCATTCCAAGAATTTTCTTTCCTGGACCCAAGTCTTTCATGTCAATTTCTACTTCAACCTTTTGATATCATCCATATCTGAACCTGCTACTAACATATCATCAACATAAAGTAGTAAAATGATATAACTGGACCTATATCTCTTGAAGTAGCAACAGTGGTCAGCATTGCACTTTTGGAAACATTCTTTGTGCATGAAGCTGTCAAATTTTCTGTACCACTATCTCGGGGCTTGTTTCAGGCCATACAAACTCTTCTTAAGTCTACACACCGTGTTCTTCTTCCCTCTTTCTGAGAAACGTCCTGGCTGGTTGATGAGTGCTCAAAAAGCACTAAAATTACCATGATTTTATGCACATTAATTGATTAAAAATATATATATTTATATGTTTTATCATATATTTATATAAATTTGTCTTTTTCGGAATCACGGGTGTTTTTATTGTTTTTGAGTGGTATTTTCACTTAAAAAGCATGACTTAACTTAAAGACTCAAGAGGAATGCTTTGGGCAAATACATCACAAATATATTAATAAATAAATGGGAAAGGTCAACAAATAAGGAAAAATTGGACAAAATGGGTCAAAAATATCAAAAAGGAGAAAATCGATGCCAGCGCGGCTGACCCTTGTGCCGCCGCAGCGCAGCGCCAGCTGGCCGCCCATTACTGTACGCGGAGCTGTTCATCGTCATGGGGAGTGCTTGTTCATCCGCCCAGTCTGATGCAATCTGTACCAGCCCTGACGTCATGCTTTGGCGTCATTAATATTTATCGTAATTCCAATACTGGCGTTTTTACATTTTTAAATATTTTTTTAACATTTTTTACTCATTTTTTCTCTCCATCCTCACCTATAAATACCCATTTCCTTGGCTTCAAAACACACCTTCAAAACACACTTTTCTCTTCTTTCTTTCTCTCTTTTCTTAGATTTTAGGTTTTTAGTTTTCTTAGTTTTTAGTTAATTTCTCTTAGTTTTAGAGTTCTTCCCTTTTGGGAAGAACTAGTTATATTTTGTAATTTTTTTAGCTTTTTGATTCAATAAATGGAAGTGCAAATTAAAACGGAGGTTTTGACAGCCAATAAGGAATAGCGTCGAAGTTACGTAAGGATTTTATTTTCTTCTGATTATTTTTTATGCTTTATTCTTACATGTTATATTTAATTTATGCACGTGATTAAATTTAAGCGTGTTATTATTTAGTAAACATTGTGATGTAATATGCGTTGTTATTGAACTGAAATATTAAATAGGTAAAAATCTCTAAAATGAATTGATTTTGTTTTTTTATTCAAGATTTTATATTAAGAATGTTAGAGAGAAATATATTATTTTCATTACAAACTTAAACACGAAAATTAGATTTTAAGGTTTAGTTATCGATCTGATTTAGAGTAGTGCTCTTTTATTTGATAAATCTGCAATCTTAGGTAGTTAGAGTGGAAGCTTACATTTCAAAAGTTTTTATAAAATTATTATCACAGAAAATGTATTGACATGACATGTTTTCAATAGTGGTTTTAAAACTTGAAAGTTAGTACTCGGATAACTAAATTCTTAGGTTTAATTTGGACACCTTGAATAAAGTTTAAGCCCCATCCCAACCCATGCCAAAGGTGGCATTTAAATGGTTCATTTTCAATCTCTTAGAAAAAGAATTAATTTAATTAACCAAATTAGTTATCAACCCCACCCGTAGGTGTTAATTGGTTTGTTTAGTTAACAAAGAATATCTAACCCGCAGGTGGTATTCATATAAAAAGAGAGAATCAATAAATATCAATTCATATCTTTAATAAGTTAAATAATCTGAGCAAGCGTAATTAAATTAATTATTATATCCATAAATAGTCCACCGTTATAAATGATAAAATTTGCATAGATGTTTATTGAATGTATGTTTATTTTTATGTAATTAGATTAAAAACACAAAACCAGAAAATATCGTGACGGATGTTTAGGATTTAATTTCGTTTTTAAAAAGTTTGAATAATAAATTAAAAACCCACGCATACATTCCTTCCTTAGATCGACCTTGGGAGTATACTTATCATTTTCTGACGAAATGATTAGGTACTTTGCGAGAGTTTTATAAATAGATAAAACCAAAGTAGCAGGCAATGAGGATCGTGATGTCGATTACGCCCTGTCAAGATTTTGGCACGGCCGGATTCGCGGGATGGTATCAAGTTTTGTGGATTCGCGGGCAGGATGGTATCAAGTTTTAGTAGCCGTGTAGGGGATGGCGTATCAAGTTTTTAGCGGATTCTTGGGGGAAGGAATAAGCGTTTTTATATTATTTATCAAATTTTTAAAAATTTTTTGTGTTGTAAATAATTTTGTTTTTTTTTTTTATTAAAAAATTTAAAAAAATAAAAAATTTTGTTGTTTGTGAAAAGTAAAAAAAAAAAAAATTCAAATTTCAATTTCGTAATAAATAAAAAAAAATATAGCATGAATAATAAAATAATTTTGCATTTTGAAATTTGAAGTAAAAAAAAGTAAATAAATTTTAAATTAAATTAATAAATAAATAAGAATAAAAATAATAAAAAATAAAAAATAATAAAAATAATAAAAATAATAATAAAAAAATAATAAAAAATCAAAAAAAAATCAAAAAAATAATAAAATAAAAAAAATCAAAAAAATCAAAAAAAAAATCAAAAAAAAATTGAAAATAAATAAAAAAATCAAAAACTTTATTTTCCAATTTTTTTTTATTTTATTTTTATTTTATTTTGTTGTTTTTTTCTTTTCTTTTTCTTTTACCTTTTTCAATTATTTTTTTCAATTTTATTTTATTATTATTTTTTTGGCTTATTTTTTATTTTTCTCTTTTCTCTTTTTATTTTATTTTATTTTTTTTTTTCAAATTTTTTTAACTACTTTTTTTTAATTTTAGTTTAAGTTAATTAACTTAGGTTTTTAGTAACTTAATTTACTAACTTATATTAATTTAATTTACTAACTTAATTAACTTAGATTTTCATTAACTTAATTAACCTACCTTTTTATTAACTTAATTAACTTAAATTTTAGCAACCTTAATTAACTTAATTTTAATAGCGTGAAAAGTAAAGATCTAAGGGAGTTAAATACAGGAGACTAGTTCTGGAAACGCTTTGTGCCCATAGTCTTTCTGCAGGAGCGTTGCTCTGTCTAAGAGGATGGTTTTAAGGAGCCTTTTGCCCTTCATTCTTTCACAGGGAGCACTCTTGGTTATCTTGATTATGTTATTTTAACCAAAAATTAAAAAAAAAAAAAAATTCTGAAACTATCTCGAAAATTTTAAAGCTTTAATTACAATCTAAGGAGTTAGTTGTTTTGTTTTGATCTAGAATGCAAATTGTGTTTTTGATGCCTTTAATTATTTGATTTGTACCTAGACATGGATTATCTAAAACTCACTGGCGTGTATCACAGTTTTAAGTACTGAGAAAATGCAGTTTAAAAATCCATGGGGCGTATTTGAAAAAGTATAGGTAGACAATCTTGTCTTACTTGTAGGTTTGATTGACTCGATGATGAGGGGACATTGAGTTTACTTAAAAGGCAATCCCTGAGTTCGTCTTGCTAAGGCGTTAAACTAAGCGGTTGGATGGGGAAGCTGACCCGTCATTTTAGGTAATTTTTTGTTATTTGTTTATATACTTAATTTTATTGTTTATTTTAGTTTAATTATATGTGAATAATTTTTAAATTGTTAAAACTAAAAATATTTGTTGAGTTGTTAGAAGTTCTGACAATGATAAATACGTATACACTTTAATGATGAATATGATGAATCTACTGCTTTGCATTTCTCCATTACTACTTACACATTCTCGACAAATAGGTAATCTTTCTTCTCTTTTCTCTTTATCTTTAATTTCTGATTGTTACATTGAGGAGACGATGTAAGTTCTAGGTTGGGGTGGTGAAAAGTTACCATGCTTAATTAGAAAAGAAAAGCAGTTGCTTGATTTAAAAATTAAAAAAAAATAAAAATAAAAAAAAATTCAAAAAAACAAATATTATTAATTTTTTTTCTTTTCTATGTTCACATCTTCATTTTTTGTGTTTGGTTTTATTTTCCTTGTGTGATTTAGTAATTTTTGGAATTAAAAAAAAAAAAAAAAAATTTCTCACAAAAATTTATCATTTCTTTAAATCAAATTTAAGTAAATAGTTAAGTCTTTTGTACTGTTAGATTAATTTTTGAAAACATATCATGAAATATTATGTAATTATTTTTTGATAATTAGTTAATTTTGTCATAACTAGTATTTCTTGATAAGATGTAGAAATTATATTAAACCCAAAGAAATCGGTTTTATGAATTTGTTTTAGTGGAGACTACCTTTGTGAGATATAATTTGAGCCTAATTTCCTTTATTCAAGTGAAATATATATATTTTTCTACTCGAACACATTTCTTATTTCTTCAAATTCTTAGATGATCTCTATAGGCATTAATATTGAATGTATGAATTTTTTCTCATCTTAATAAAGTATCGTACATATTTTTATTTTTATTTTTGTTTAGTTTAAATGATTTGAGTAGACATTAATTGTATATTCTTTTATCTCATTTGTGCATATTTGTTACAAAAAAAAGAGAGACATATATCACGGGGTTACTAAACCAAGAATCAAACAAAAAAGCGGCAAAATTAACCCTTTACTTTGAAAATCACCAAAAAAAAAAAAAATGTACAATCTGTACATGGGTTGACTTCTACAAACAATTGATATATATTGAAAAATATCTTGAGAAAAATATCTTGAGAGGAAAAATATAGAGAGAAGAATATATAGTATAATGTCACATGTCTACTATGACCCACGCATTGCCTACAAAGTTGTGAGTAAAGAAATTTAATTACAAAAGAAAGATATAGGAAGTAATTCCCTAAAAAGTCATTGCACTTTCTTCATTTGTAAAAGGCATATATCTTGAAATTTTTCTTAATGAGTTTGATTTATGCATAGAAAATAATTTTTATATATGATATCTTTATAATTTATACATTTGATTCCTTCCGTGAGATCAACGTCAAATAACACTTTGAGCCTTTCTTTTTTATACATATCACGAGCATATTAGTTCATTTCTATACATCGACTCTTTCGCATATAAATTAGTATGAGTGTTTGAACCCGTAGGATTAGGTGTTTTGAGAGTATTGACTTGTGAGGAATAGAGTCGAAGCGAATTGATTCATGACACTAAAATTAGGGTGAAATTAAATTGATACATTTTTGATATGAAATATGAAAATGATTTTTCGACTAATTATTATAATAAATCATGATTGTTTAAAAAGATTAAAATAACTTATGCTTGAGATTTTAATAGTATGATCTTAAAAAGAGATTAAAAAGTATGAGACATTTTTGTGATATGTTGTTTTCTTTTATTCTTAAATTAATTTTGTTGTAATTTTAGTTTTTGATTTGATTGTTTTTATTTTTACATTTAGTTGATGTTTGTGGGTATCATTCTTGAAAACCCTCACGAGACTGAGGCTTCAGTCACTTAGGGCAGCACCTAGGGGTTTAAAGGCTTGTTGCGTAGGCTAGAAATGCAACCGTGTCAATCTACGGAGAGTGATTTAGGATTTTTTAATTTTTTTTTAGTTTTTAATAAACTATAACTCTTGCTAAGGGACTAGCGAAGTGCGGATTGGGAGGTTGTGATGAGTGCTTTCGAAAAGCACTAAAATTACCATGATTTTATGCGCACGTTAATTGATTAAAAATATATATATTTATATGTTTATCATATATTTATATAAATTTGTCTTTTAGGAATCACGGGTGTTTTTATTGTTTTCGGGTATTTTCACTTAAAACGCAGCTTGTAACAAAGAGCCTCGAAGAGAATCTTTTGGAAGCAATACATCACAAATATATTAATAAATAAATGGGGAAAGGTCGACAAATAAGGAAAAATTGGACAAAATGGGTCAAAAATATCAAAAGGAGAAAATCGTGCGCCGCTTGGCCTTGTTGGCCGCGCGTGCCGGCGCCAGGCCTTGAAGCTCGCATGGCTTCTGGCGCGGAGGGCTTCATCAGCGAAGTCGCTTCATCGTGAAGTCTTGTTCATCATGATGCAGTCTGATACATACAATGACTGTCATCGATGAAATGCGGCGTCATTAATGATTTATCAGCCCGATTCAATACGCGTTTTTACATTTTAAATATTTTTTAACATTTTTCTACTCATTTTTCTCTCCAGTCCTCACCTATAAATACCCACTTCACTTGCCAGCTAAAACACACCTTCAAAACAAACTTGTATATTGTTTCTTTCTCTCTTTTCTTTGATTTTTAGGTTTTTTTAGTTTTTCTTAGTTTTTAGTTAATTTCTCTTAGTTTTAGAGTTCTTCCCATTTTGGGGAGAAGTAGTTATGTTTTTTGAATATATTAGTTTTTTTATTTAATAAATGGGAGTGCAAATTCGGCAGGTTTTCATTTACCAAGGGAATAACGTCGAGATTACGTAAGGATTTTATTTTCTTCTGATTATTTTATGCTTTATTCTTACATGTTATATTCAACTTGTCTGTGGTTAAATTTAACTATCTTTGTTGTTTAGTAAATATGATGTAATAATGACGTTGTTATGCTTGCGAGAAATATTAAATAGGTAAAAATCTCTAAAATAAATTGATTTTATTTTTATTCAAGATTTTTATATTAAGAATGTTAGAGAGAAATATATTATTTTTCATTACAAAGCTTAAATCTGAAAATTAGATTTTAAGGTTTAGTTATGGGTCTAATTTAGAGTAGTGTTCTTTCTTTTATTTGTTGGTACAATCGCTAGGTAGTTAGAGTGAAGCTCTATTTCAAAGTTTTTATAAGAATTATTATGCTGAAAATGTATTGACAACATGTTTCGGTAGTGGTTTTTAAAACTTGAAAGTTAGTACTCGGATAACTAAATTCTTAGGTTTAATTTGGACACCTTGAATAAAGTTTAAAGCTGTCCAACCCGCCCAAAGGTGGCATTTAAATGGTTCATTTTCAATCTCTTAGAAAAAGGAACTAATTTAATTAATCAAATTAGTTATCAACCCACCCGTAGGTGTTAATTGATTTGTTTAGTTAACAAAGAATATCTAACCCCGCCCAAGGTGGTATTCATATAAAAAGAGAATCAATAAATATCAATTCATATCTTTAATAACCTAAATAATATGAGCAAGCATAATTAACTTAGTTATTATATCCATCATACTTTCAGCTAATATAAATGATAAAAATTTGCATGAATATTTATTGAATCTGTATATATGTTTATTATTTATTGAATTTGTATATATGTTTATTAATTATTGAATTTGTATATATGTTTATTTATTTTATGTTATTAGATTAGGAACCAAAAACGGCCAAACTATCGTGACAGGATGTTTAGGATTTAATTTCGTTTTTAAAAGTTTGAATAATAAATTAAAAACCACATACATTCCTTCCTTAGATCGACCTTGGGAGTATACTTATCATTTTCTACGAAATGATTCGTGCACTTGCGAGAGTTTTATAAATAGATAAAACCAAAGTAACGGGCAGGATCGGCGATGTCGGTTCTGCCCCGATCACTGGTACATGTATATCTCTTCATCTAAGATCTTCAATGGCTACAATACTCAACACTGATATGATAGTATTGAGCTTCACAAGGTGAGCAAAAATGTCATTGTAGTCAACTTCTTCTCTCTACTGAAATCTTTTGACAACTAGTTGGGCTTTGTATCTCTTAGAACCATCATACTCCTCTTTCACTCGATACACCCATTTGTTGTGAAGTGCCTTCTTCCCCATGGGTAACTCAATTAGTTCCCATGTTTGGTTGGAGATGAGAGATTTCATTTTTTCTTTCATGACAAGCTCCCACTTGTTGGAATCTCGAGTCTAACAAGCTTTATCATAGCAATTAGGCTCCCCTCCATCAGTCAGCAACATATAGTTCATGTATCTTCTTTTAGGCACATGAGGTTGAGAAGACCTTCTCAATACAGGAGCTGGAGTAAGAGGTTGTGGTGTGTTGGACTACTGAGTATTGCTCTATCCAACAAGTTCCTCTAGCTATGGACTTGTTACAATTGGTTCCGTTACGAAACTATCTAGGACATCATTTGCATCTACAAATATTGACTCATTCTACTCTGATTCATTGGTGTCTATTTTATGCATGTCCTTATACATCACCCTTTTTTAAAAATCACATCTCTACTATGGATCACTTTCTTGTTTTCATCATCCCAAATATGGTAGCCAAACTCATCCTCACCATAACTGATGAAAGTGCATTTCTTGGATTTGGGATCAAGCTTATTCCTATCTTGATCACTAATATGCATAAATGCTACACAGTCGAAAACTTTTAGATGTGATAGTTTCACCTCTTTTCCACTCCATACCTCCTCTGGTATTCTATGCTCCAATGGAACAGATGGACCTCGATTGATCAAATAAGTTGCCGTGTTGACTATTTCTGCCCAGAACTGCTTCGGTAAACCTGATTGTATACGAATGCTTCTGGCTCTTTCTGTCAACGTTTGGTTCATACGCTTAGCTACCTGATTGTGTTGAGGCATGCCTGGCACAATTCTTTCCATTTTGATCTCGTGCTCATAACAAAATTTTTTGAATCTGGTGTCTTCATAGTCACTACCATTGTCGGTTCTGAGCTTTTAGATCTTCAAACATATCTCATTTCAACCATAGCTTTCCATCTTTTGAAAGCCTCAAATACTTCAGACTTATGCTTTAGAAAGTAAACCCATACCTTTCAAGAGTGATCATCGATGAAAGTCACAAAGTAGTGTTTCCCATCAATGAATGAGATGGTTGTTTGTCCCCAAACATCAGAGTGGATAAGCTCTAGTCTTTCCTTCTTTAGGTTCTACCACTTAGTTGAAAATTGACTCTCTTTTTCTTTCCAAGTATGCAATCTTCGTACATGTTTATCTCTACATACTGTAGACCTAGAATTTTTCCCTTTGAGTGCATAATCTTCATCCCCTTCTCACTCATGTGGCCTAGTCTCTAGTGCCATAGATTTGGTGTTTCACTGCCTACTACAACTACGATTGAACAACGTGCCCCTACTGTCATGTAAAGAGTGCCATTCTTCTTGTATCAAGCAACGATCATTGCACCCTTTGAAATCTTCCAATCATTACCATGGAAGATCGTAGTATGACCTTTACTGGCCAATTACCCTACTAAGATTAAATTCCTTCTTAGGTCGAGAATATGCCTAACATCCTTTAGCTCCCAAACAGTCCCGTTCAACTTAATGTTCACTACACCTTTGCCAATAATAGCACATGGTTGGTCACCAATAAGATATACCTTTCCAAGGTTTCTGTGGACATATTTCTCAAAGAGTTCTTTTTGTGAAGTAGCATGAAACGATGTTCCAGAATCTAACACCCAAGATTCTTCCTTGCTCTCCAAAGAGCATATCAATATATCATCTCCTCCTGATGTGGAAGTAATATTTGCCTCTACCTTCACTTATTTGTCCTTTGGTGTACTCTTGAATTGATTTTTGTAGTGTCTGCTTCTCCCACAATTCTAACACTCGATAGTCTTCGAGCTATAGGAATTATTAGAATTCCTGGATTTGGACCTCCTATCTTTTGATCTACCTAGGAAGTCTATTCTGCTACATCCATTCCCTCTGGTTGAATTTTTTACTCTTGACTCTATATGCAAAATTGAAGAGGTTGACGATTCACCCGACTCTCTACGTCGGGTCTCTTCACTAAGAACCAAATCATGAACATTGTCAAATTTCAACTTATTGCTTCCTAACGAGCTACTCACAGTCGTGAGAGTAGCATTCCAACTTTCTGGTAGAAAAGACAAAAGTATCAATGCTCGTACTTTTTCATCCAATTTAATTTCAACTGAACTCAAATGGGTTGTGACTGTGTTGAGTTCATTGAGATGTTAAGCTACCCATGCACCTTCCATCATCCGCAAATTGAACAAACGCCTCATCAGGTGCACTTTGTTTGAGGCCGATGACTTCTCATACATATTGGAGAGAGCTTCCATAAGACCCACCGTTGTCTTTTTCTTTGCTATGTTGAAAGCAACATTATAGGATAACAACAATTGAATAACTCTAAGGGCTTGTCTATCTAGAAGATTCCAATCTTCTTCCTTCATAACCTTTGGCTTCTTTCTTAAGATAGGTTGATACAGATAATCCTATATCTACATTTTCCAAAACCCGAAATCTGTGCTATCGAATTTCTCGAGTTTCACCTTTCCTTTATCTGCGACCATTTCTCCCACTCAAATCTGACTTCCTCCATATCGTTTTTTATTATTTCTGTAAACCACCGTGTATTAGAACACTTCCATCAACAAACAAATATTGTTGACAAAATTTCACTATTCATGTGAATAGTAACATTGTAGGAAATTGAAAGAAATCACCACCAACCTGGCTCTGATACCAGTTGTTGGGAAATTACGTAAATTCCTGATAAGCCAGATTTATAAGAAAGCAAAAATAGAAAAATAACACACAAATTTGATAGCAGAGTTTAGCCAATCTTACTTATGTCTCCAAACCTACTGTAGATCCTTTTACTGAAAGGGGAGAAATTATACAAGGTGTTTACAACACTCACAATTCACAACTCACAACCCAATTACACCCAAGAAAATTGCTCTCAATTTTCTCACTAAAACCTTTTTCTCTCTAAGCTTTTCTCTCAATTGGAATGAACATTTGGATTAATGAGTTCATTACAATTATAAATCTATTTATAGGGAAATTAACTCCTTGAATTTCAAAGGGTTCCTTAAATTTCTCCTTGAATTAAGCCTTAATTTGTTCCCTAATTTGCTTCTTAATTTGTTCCTTGAATTAAGGTCAATTATTCAACATTCTTTGCCATTCTCACCCATTGGTCGTATGCCCTTATATCAACCTATGCAAGGAGGGTCTACTGATCAACAAAATACGATTATTTGATTATGTCTACTAGTACTATAAAATATATAATGAGAAATGTTGCTCGAGTTCAGCAATCTACTCAATCCTCAAGTCCATTTGTGCAATTGTAACTATAGCCTCAAACTTCTCCATCATTTCCCTTTCCAATTTCCAATCAACCTTCTACTCAAGCTTTTATGACAACATAATAACTACCAATATATAATTTTGGCTATTTTCCTACGAATTATGGAGCTATGGCTTTTCCAGTGATCCACTACTATCCAGTGATCATTTTTGATATCCTAACTTGGGAGCATCTCATCATGTTACTTTGGATCCAACAAACTTAACTGATTTACAACCTTATTATGGCATTAATCAAGTCATGATCAGGAATTGTAAGGCAATACCCATTTTGAATACTGGTTCTTCATACTTTAAATCGCCATATGGAAATCAATGGCATTTGTTATGAATTATATTTTGCATGTTCATGCTATTGTAAAGAATTTATACTGTAGCACATTTTGAAAGGATAATAATGTGTTTTTTGAATTTCATGCAACTTATTGTTGAGTGAAGGATCAAATAACTCAACTGGACCTACTACAGGGAACTCTTAATGGTGGCTTATATGTGTTTGATATTTAGTTACCAACTTGTCTTCAAGGTTCTTGCAGTAATGCTTCTCACATGTTCTAAGCTTTCTAATGTCTCTATAAATACCGTATCTTCTGTAGATACTATTGATAATAAGACATAATGTTCTAATTCAGTTTGCTCTCAAAATGTCAACACTAGAGTAGCTTGCACTACTTCTTTTGTAAGTCTTGATTTATGGCATAAGAGGCTTGCTCATGCATCTATACCAGTGGTTAAGAAAGCTTTACAAAATTGTGGTATATCATTTATTGATAACAAAGTAGATTCACCTTTATATTATGCTTGTCTAATGGGTAAATTTCTTGAGTTTCTCTATACTGCCTTTACATATAGTATTACTAGTCCTTTTGATTTGGTTTATTTTAATATATGGGTTTCACTAGTTGTGTCTAGAAATGGTTTTTTGTATTATATGCATTTTACATACCATTATTTTAGATTCATAAGGATTTATTTTTTAAAGTTAAAAGCTACTATGGTTCAAGCTTTCACTTGGTTTAAAATATTAGTGGAGGTTCAGCTTAAGAGCAAGATTAAACACTTGTAAACTAATTGGGGTGGTGAGTATATGCTTTGTCAAGACTTTTGATTTCTAGTGGTATTATTCATCGGACTTATTATCCTTATAACCATGAATAAAATAGGATGGTTGAGAGAATGCATCGAAAAATTGTAGACTAGGGTCTTACTTGATTAGCATATGCTTCAATGCCTCTTGAATTTTGGGATAAAGCTTTCGTATTATTCTTTTCAAGTATCATTTTGGCTTGGAAATGGATATACTAGCTTCCAATAGTGAAAAAGTGTATCACAAGTGTTCCATCAAGTTCCTAACCGAGGTAATCAATTTGTGTACTATTTCTCTTATTTTTCTTCAAAAGTTGTACTATAGATATAGGATGCCATACTTATAACCCAAAATGTGGGACAAAACTACAAGTAATATCTTTTTAAGTGATGACATTCTAGCTCATTTCATTTGTTACACCTAGGACACTTTTCAAAATATATGCTCCCCCATTTTAATTATATCACTTGATAAGGACCTTCTCAATTTGCTCTATAATTTTCTAGCCATCCATTCCTTTTTGTTGGAAAATCTTATTCATAAAATCAAATTTTTGATGGCAAGTGATCTAAATCATATTGTTTTATTGTAGTAAGCTACTAAACTTCTCTTCTATTCCCTTATTTTCATGAGAGCTTGATTTCATCTTTCCTTAGTCTAGATCAGATTGATGACTCTTTTTGATGCATTTTCTTCCTTAATAATACTCAATCTTGAGGTAAGGGACACTTAATTCTGTGAGAATTATAGCCTTTGTGCCATAAACCAAAAAGAAAGGTACTTCTTTAGTCACTTCTCGAGGATTAGTTTGCTTACAAAACTCCAGAACTCTTCTAGCCACCTTTCTTTCAAGGCTTCAAGCTTCTTTTTAAGTAGACTTTTGATTAGTTTTTTTAAAGATTCAACCTGGTCATTAGTCTGATAGTAATGAGGAGATGAGTGGAAAAGTTTGATATCATGTTTCAAAGAAAATTCTTTTATCTTGTGCTCCGTGAATTGATTTCCATTATCTGTGAAAATTTCCTTAGGCAAGCTAAAATTTCAAATAATATTCCTCCAAATGAATCTAATAACTTATTTTTCCCTTATTCTTCCACTACTACAAAAGGTGACATTTAAGTCAAGATTTAAAGTCAGTTTTTATGGAAAACCGACTTATAATGAATTTAAAATCGATTGACATGTTGAATTGACGCTACACGTAGGACGTAGTATTGGTTCTACGTGTCAACTGACGCTATCCACGTGTGTAGCATCGGTTCAATATGTCAACCAATGCTACACACAAGATTTTAAGTCGGTTTTTCGTATCAACCGACTTAAACCATGTGTAGCATCGGTCCCACGTGTCATCGACGCTACTATTTTATTTTTTTTGTAATTTTTTAAATCGGTTGACATGTAGAATCCACTTCAAATCCTATGTGTAGCGTCGGTTGACATGTAAAATCGATGCTACACATAGAATTTTAAGTCGGTTCTACGTGTCAATTGACTTAAGCCACGTGTGAAGAATATGCAAATAAAAAAAAAAGTCAATATATGATTCATAAATAAAAAAACCCAATAGAAAAATAATTATTAACATTGAAAAATTCTAAATTAAGAATTGACATGGGATGGACGAGACATTTATAATAATAACTATAATTATTTTGTATTAATTTTGGATAATTAATATCATCAGGTAATAATTTTCTCACAATTTAATTATACTTTTTATTTTTAACATTTATTAAAAAATATATTTAGTTTAAAAAATCAAATGCTAATATAATTTTTATTGTACTACATTATTTAAAATATTAATTTTTATTTTTATTTTTAAATATTTTGTATATATTTTTAAGTAGTATAAAAATAAATAAAATTGAAATTAATTATTTAAAATATTATATATTTTATAATTGAAAATATATTTTTATATAATTATATATATATATATATAATAATATTTATTTAATTTTAATTAATCATAATTTTAATCTACGTGTCAATAGAAAAATAAAATAGTAGCGTTGGTTGACACGTAGGACTGATGCTACACGTAGGATTTTAAGTCAGTTTTATGTATTAACCGACTTAAGCTTGTAACGTTGGTTGACACGTAGAACCGACTTAAAATCTTACATGTCACGTCGCTCCTATGTGTCAACCGACGCTACACACGATTTTTTTTTATTTTCTCTTCTTTCTTCCCCATTTGACAAAAATTTCAAATTACCATTTCTCTCTCTTCTCTACTCATTTCTCTTTCTTATTTACTCGCTTCCCCTCTTTCTTCTTTGCCTTGTATCATTATTTCCTAATTCTCAACACAACTTCTCATTTTGACAACATTCAAATCATCCAAACATCATACCTCAATGGTCTCATTATCATCAGCTTCCACTTTGCAAGAGTCTTCGTCTTGCATCATACGTATAGATCTAACGATTTATCTAATTTGTTACTATTTTTTTTGGATTTTTCTTAATCTGTTTCTTTTACAGATATAATGGTTTTTGAATTTTACAAGGGTTGAAATACGATGAATCTATGATATTATTAATGTATTGGAGAGCGTTGGGGTAGGATATTTATTTTTGTTGTTAAAAGTAATGTTTATTTGACTGGTTGTGAAATTATATTTGTAGAAATTCTTATAATTGGTTTGAATTTTTATTTAGGTTTTTGCAAGAAAAGAAAACAATCAGTATTCGTGGAAAGGATTTGGAGCTATTCCCAAGGCTTTACAAGGTTACTAGGATAGTAGAAAATGAGTAAAATTTGAAAAAAAATAATTAAAATCGGTTCACATGGTTAACCGACTTTAAAATTTTAGTCTCACAATTTAAAGTCAGTTATTAACCGACTTTAATAGTATATTTTAGCGTAGTGTTCCCAAGGCTCATCCTTTATCCACTTTGTGAAGTAGTCTGTGGTGACCAACAAAAACCTTTTCTAACTAGGAGCTTGTGGCAATGGCCTAAGTATATCGAGTCCTCATTTAAAGAAAAGGCCATAGACTAATTACTCATAACATTATTGGTCAGTAATAACCTTTCCTCTTAATTCGTTGAGATAAATGTTTTTCCTATTGAGTGAGAACCACATTCCATTTCATAAAACTCGGCGATAACTCTAGCATCAAATTCCTCAACAATACAAAAGAGCTCGAGGACAAGAGGTGTTTTCTTATACAATTTTTCTCCTTGGATCATATATCGTCCTTGTTTTAATGTAAATGATCAATCTTTTGATTTATCCTTGGGCAACACATTGTCCTTAAGAAAATAAAAATAATATATGGTTGATCATTATCTTTACCTTCTCCAAACTCTCACTTGATAAAATGGTAATCGTGATAGCTTTATCATGACCAACACTTTAGATTGATGCAAATGTGGCCAATGTATATCATGACTATTTTCATTCCATGGTATTTGCCTTATGTCAAAACTCTAGTTTTGAGCACTCCTTTTTCAATCTTTCAACGTACTTCTTCACTTTGCTATCTTTTTTTTTTCAAATGTTCCTAGGTATTGATTGACCATAATAAATGTTGTTTTATCTATATTTTTAGATATCAATTCATTTATATTTACTCATAATTTATTATTATAATATGCTAAAATTATTTATTTTATATTTATTAAAAAATTAGTTTTTTGGATTTTTTAAAATTTTTTATGATTTTTTTCATATGGATGTTCTTAGAAAATCCCATGGATGAACTTAGAGCTCTTCAATTCCACTCCATGCACGTCTCCTCCCTTTGAAAGTAACACATGTTCCCTCCATAACAAGACACATGTTATGACCACGTTCAATACATCTCAGAGCACACCTCTTTAATCTTATTCGCATACAGGTCTTAAAAGCCAAGCTTTTCTTATATAAATACTCAAACAATACTCCAGTAAGCACACATCAGTATTAGAATTGTAGAAAAATAAGAAAAAAAAATTGATTTAGTGCAATATTGCAAGATCTTTAAAGGAAAATTTAAGAACAAGTTGAAGACTTATATTTTTGGTTCATTTGACTCCAATAATTCATTAAAGTCAAATTCTTTTCTCTATCTCTTTTTTTTATGATGAGATATTTAGTTATTTTTATGGATTGGATAAATTTCTAGTCTATCTAAATATTTATTATGATCGTAGGCAATTTTTAAGCCTTAGATTATGATTTAATTAATATAATATCATAAATTATTTTAGTTTCCGTTCTTTATTTTTGATATGTTTATGTATAAATTAAAATAATCAATTAGTTTATTACATGAATATGTTTATATCTAGTTTAAGATGTTAGTACGTAATAGCTAATATTTTTAATGAAGTGATACCTTATGACTGCTGTTATAAGTATGATTGAATACATATGTTAAAGTTCGAAATATGATTTTAGTCTTGCCTAGTTTAGTTATCACATTTTTAAAACTTAATGCAACGAATGAATTAAATCTAGCAAGCATACCTTTAGATTGTTTAGGATTTAGGTTGATTAGCAATCGTATCATTAATCAATTACACGGTAAGAAAATGTGGGAAGTCTAAAAAAGACCTAAACTTTTAAAACTAAAGTTAAGAATTCAATAAATGTTTAAAATATGAAAGTGATTTATAACCTAAGAAAATATTTTCATTCATGGCATGGTTAATAAAATTATAGGTCAGTGGTGAGGATATTCCCATAATCATATATCTTTCATAATGCTTGTGCAATCTACTTTATTATTTTATGTTATTTTCTTCAAAAAAATCAAAAACCACCATTTGCTAATTTTAATTAATTCACTAACAAATTAGTAATTAAGGGTATACATTTTTATTAATCATCATGGCTACAATGACAATTGTTCTTAAATACTTATTACTTATACGTGTCCACATATACTTGCGTGTGCTCAATCATGTCAAGTTTTTAGCACTATTGAGTGGGATTGTTTATACAATTATTCTAATAATTGATAGTTCTTAATTTCTTTTAATTTTTTCTTTAATTTTTTTGTTTTCATTTATTTTTTTTCCGGTTATTATTAGTTTAGAATTTTCTTTTAATTATTTTAATTTTTCATCTTTTGTTTATTATTTTATTTTTAGGTTTAGTTCCAATATATTTTATGGTAGTTTATTTTTATTCACATTTGTTATGAACTAATTCTCTTGAAGTGTTGAATGTCAAGGTATCAAGAACACCCATGGCTGTATCATATCACATACAATGAATTTCCTGCACCATACTTTGGGCAACAACAAGACAATTAGGACCACACTAATATTATGGGTGATTTTAAAGTTAAAGGTGCATGCATGATCCATATTTTAACATGCACAATACAAGATGGTAGGATCATTATACCTAAGATATTCATATAGAAATTCAACAACACATCTAACCTCCCATTCCAATGCCACAACTTACTTCAACTGTTCGAGGTAAGTCTGTTGAAGACTTAGTAAATTTCTTCATTGCTTACACTTTGTAATTTCAATAGAAACGAGAAATTTTAAAGAAAAATCTTGAGATATAAGTTAACAAAATTTCAATAAGGAAATAAGTATAGGAGTTCAACATCACACCTAGCTTTCTATTCTTAATTCCATAATTCGCTCCACCCACTCATGGTAAGACGAGCTTGCTTGTCCCCAACTTCTTCGAAGTCATTACCCTGAAAATGGTTGCTTCATATTCTATTACGTTGTTTGTTACTTGAAAATCCATCCTTATAGAAAATTCAAAATGATTATCCTTAGAGTTGAATATTATGATTCCCAGTCTTACTTCTTTGAAATTATTAACTTTGTAGATGTATAGCCTAGATCCCTTCTTTTCATACAGCCCAACATTACAAACTTCACTTGATGACTTGGCCTTAACAATCTCAAGGAAATCACTACATTTGACCATAAAATTAGTGAATATTTGAGCTTTGACAAATGTTGTATTCTTCTAACTCTACAGTTATCTAGGCTAATCTACCTATAAATTTAGATATAGTCAAGACACTCTTCAAGGGATGAGTAGTGAAGACCATATTGGTGTGAGAGCCGAAGTAATGTTGTAACTTTTCCCCCACCATTTTCAATGAAAAGCAAGCTTGTCTAGCACGAGATACCTTCCTTAGGCACTTGTTAGGATTTGACTAACATAGTAAATGAGGTGTTGTACCTTCTCTCTTTATACAAGAGCATGGCAATTGAAGTTTGAGTGGTGACTGTGAGAAATAGGTACAATGTTTCTCTTGAGACTAGGCTCATTAATATTGGTGGTTTGTCAAGGTAGTGTTTGATTTTTTTGTAAAGCATCCTCATAATTTTCATTTCAGAACACCAAGTTATTTTTCTTAATAACTTATAATTTGAAAAACACTTGCTGGTGCATTTGGAAATAAATATGTCAATAGCTATTATCCTTCTATTGAGTTGTATTCCTTTCAAGTTGCTTAGTGATTTTATACTAACTAAAATATATATCATCATGGTTTGCTTCAATGCCATGGGCTGAAACAAGATATCTTAGGAACCCTTTGAAAGTAACTCCAAAAATGTGTTTCTTGGGATTAAGTTGCATCACATACTTTTTAATGACCCAAATACTTCTTCTAGATTTTTAACATGATTTGTAGGCTCTACTATTTTTACCAACTCCTAATTTCCCCCCTATGAATACCAGTTGCTAAATTCAATAAAAAACATTAGTTATTATTTAAAAAAACCAATGTCTTCTACTCCTTACTTGTAAAAAAAGCCCTAGTTTTCATTTAATTTCTTAACCCTCAACTAGTCTCTCACCTTCTCTTTCACAAAAACCCAATTTCCCTTTCTCAACTGCAATTAATAACCATCGTCTCCCTTGCTCAACCCATGCGAGCGTGATGGCCTCTAGCTTTTCAATCCTTTCCTTTTAAGATAGTGGAGATGCTTGAAGATACCTAAACATCGTGGACTCATTGCAAACTCCTAACAACCAACTTGTCATCAACTAATGCATATTACCTCCTTATCAGTGCTCATAGTTGACTTATGTCCCCATTGTTGCACCACCTATTAACCGTTGTAGTTGGTAAGGTATGTACTATGAAAGATAAATCAGGTGGTGAAGTGTTGACTCTATGAAAGTAGAGTCATGGGTGAAATGTTTTGTTTAATATTTTTTCATTTTATTCAATAAATAGTACTTTAGGATTAAAATTATTAAAATATGAATTTTATAGTGAAAAAGGGTAAAAATTTATTTTTTTTGGGAATTTTTCAAAACTTTTATGGATTTTTTAATATAGGACCAATCAAAAGATGCCATGTAGAAACCATACAAGCAGAGGAGCTGATCAGCCATTGCCATATGGATGCTATATTAGCGAAGAGGGCCAATCAAAGCATGTTGTGTGTACTGGGTAATGTAGGCTATACCACGTGTTGGCACGATGCTCATTTTGAGTTTCACTATGTGGTCAACGAGGTGCCAGACATTGTCTCGTGATTTATCCTCTCTTTCAAATGGGTGCCACATAATTTGTATCCATGAATCATTGTTTGCCATAAGGTGTTAGTCCCATCTTTCTCCCTTACCATATGTCGCAATCCTATTGGTCACTACTATTAATTTTTTTTTCATCTCAACCTTTAATCTAAAGATGATCTGATGGTTTAGATTTCATCTGAGCCTAATTTAACTCCTTTATTCCCCAAAAACCCTAATCAGCCAAAAATTATAACTTTTTTATTAGTTTTTGGAGCCAATAAAAGAGAAAAAAAACATAAAAGTTCAAAAGGAGATACAATTTTAATGGAGATTGAAGAGGAGATTGGTGCTACAATTGAAGAGATTGATAGTATTTATTATTCTTCATTCTTTATCAATTTTTATGTCTTTATGAAAAATATGAGCTTTATGAATAAAATTATGTGTAGCTAATTTATTAATTTAGGGGTCTTATGAATCCAATTTTTTACATGTGATGATCTAATATTTTACACTAATTATGATTTCAATTCAATTATATTATTTAATATAATTTTTGTGCTATTAATTGTTTGACCAACAATTGATCTGTAGAAGCAATTAAACAGATTTGAGAGAATTATTTAGATGTTTGTCTTCATTAAATAACGTACATACTTTATAGGTAGAGATGTATGATTCTTGTGTTTGTGATCCATAATTGATGAATTTAATAAGTTGCTACCAATTTTCTCATATATCTTCTTAGCTACCAATTTTGAATTAATTAATTACTGTTATTTATTTTTGGTTCTTTTAGTTTTAGTTTCTAAACACATGAAAAAACAAAAACAAAATTGTTTTTTACTTTTTATATTAAAATTTGTTTCTAATAATATAATCTCTATGAGAATGATATTTTCTTATCATTATATTACTTGTTGCGATACACATACTTGAGTTTTCATTGTACATAATTTATGTTGATCAAGTTTTTGGCTCCTTTGCCGGGGTTTATAAACATTAGAAATTAATTTTTTACTTTATTTGATTTTAGTTGTTTATTTTTCATAATTTTAATTTAGTTAGTTATTTATTTTTTTGTAATTTTAATTAATTAATTTAGTTATTTATTTTTAATTTTAACATCTCCTTTATTGCTATTAGAAATATATTTGGCTCTATTGCATGAGCAGAGTCTGTAAGGGAGAAATTTTGCCTTTAGATTTCGAAATAGTGCATACTTTAAGATCAATTAGAAAGCAACAAGTTATTACCTAAGTGAAAAAAATGGCTAATCCATTAGAAATGATCAATAATGAGCTAAATTTGAACAATCAGATACTTTTAATGGATGATAGATGTTGTCTCTTTTAGAAAATATAAAACGTGCAAGCATACACGGTCACAAGTAATAAGATTTGTAAGTAAAATATTGTTCCCACAGAGATTTGTTACTATAGTTTGTTGAGTACTAAAATTGTTTCCCTTTGATTTTATCCAAAACAACCGTTGATTTAGAAAAAGAAGAAGAGTTAACAAAATAAAAGAAATCTAGGATTGCAATTTTTCACCAAATTAATCCACTCTTATCATATTATTTTCTCTTGATTTATATTTTTTTGTACATTTAATTTGTCAACTGAAAACTTCTAATTTCATTCATACATCTCTTCCGAGCTCCGTATAAACACACCTCGTTAAATTAATTCACTATATCTCTATGAGAATTAAATTCACCAAGATTCATTACGTTCTAAGTTTTCAAATGGCCACACATACAATTAGGGTATATTCCTATCCTTTATCATACATGTCATTCTATCTACGAGTAACATACACATAAATGCCTCTTCCAAGTTTATTTATGTGCCACAGATCAATTTGATAAAATTCGTAAATAATCAAAAAGCATTAAGCACAAAATAGAACGAACAAATCGAACGTCTTATAAATCTATCTAAAATAATTAAAATCAAAGCTTCATCAATTTAGATCAAATGCAACCCTATAAAAATTAAATTACTTCATTAATTAAAAATAAAATTACAACAAATACAGAAAAATTAGAAGAAGAAAGGAAATTAAAACATGTCGTATCGTTAATATTTGGCACACATAGAACACAACAGAAGCCAAAAATGGCTTCTGCGTGTTCCACAGTCCAGAACCGAACAACACAAAAATTATACTCTCCAAAATTTTCCAAAACTCCTTAACTCTATCATAATATCCCCTATTTATAGCTAAAAAAATACATCCAAAATAATACATTTTTCAAACACGCGTAAAATATTTGTATCGAAAATAAAACCCCGACAATTTCCTTAAATTTCACATCCACGCGTACGAAAGAGAATATTAAATTTTTTTACGCGTGGACGGCAGAAACATAGGGCATCGTGCGTGATTTTTTAATTCAATCTGCGTGCCACATGTCAATCTCTGATTGGATGAGGAATTAATAGAGACAGGTGGCAGCATTTAATTCGATGCACAAACCGGTTGCACGCAGGCACGGTGCACGAGAAAATGGCATGACGAACGTGGGAGACAACGGCTGTAATGCATGTGTGCTCTTGCGCTTTCACGCTCACTGTAACATGCCACGTGTCAGAACATGATTGGCTGAAATATTAAGTGGGACATATGGCAGATTCTGGTTCGTGGAATAACTGGGCACACGTGGATCGATCGCATGGGAAAAAGGGCCCACGAAGGTGGGGGACAGCGGCTGCGACACGTCAGACAGGTGGGCCCCACTTACACGCCGGCCTGTGCGGCAGATGGGCCCCACTCGGCGCACCGAGCCGAGTGATAGAAGAAACTCTGCACCCACTCTCTTTGGTCGGGTATGAAGAACACGCGCACATCCTAACCTTTATGCTTTGATCGGACGGTCCACGTTGTACGCGTGGATGATGACGCGTGGATTCTTCTCTCCTACGCAAAAAATAAACTTTAATTAATTGTATTTTGACCCACAAATTTAATTCAAATTACATTTTGAACTTTCTTTAATTACAGTTAAGCCCTTTGCTAATTTTAAATTAAATTTTAAATTTTTAATAATTAAAATTAAGCCCAAATTTAATTTAAATCATATTTTCGACTTTTATAAATTGTAATTAAGAACTCTATTATTTGAAATTATATTTGTGGACATAAATTTGAAATTAAGTACATTTTCGATACAAATTATTTAATTTTATTAAAAATGTATTTCTTAACACATAAAAGGTAAATATTAATTTATTTCACTAAAATTACACAAAAGTGTCAAGAACATAACAATTATAATTAATAAAATAGATGAAAATAACTATATAAAATACAGTTATCTATAGAGATAGAGCTATGAATGAATATGCATTACCTATATTGGAAGGGTTGAATCCAAGTATTATAAGGCCAAAAATTCAAGCTAATCAGTTTGAATTAAAGCTAGTTATGTTTCAAATGTTACAAACAGTTGGAGAATTCAATAGATTACCAATAGAGGATCCTCATCTATATCTCAAATTGTTTTTTAAAGTAGGAGATTCATATAAAGTCAGTGGTGTGATCGATGATGCATTTGGGCTTAGATTGTTCCCTTACTCTTTGAGAGACCGTGTTTAAGCTTGGCTAAAAATTTTGCCACTTGATTCCATTACAACTTGGAATGATTTGGTGGAGAAAATATTAATGAAATATTTCATCCAATAAAGAATGTCAAGCTTAGGAATGAAATTACTTGCTACCAACAATATAAAGAGGAATTTTTATATAAAACATGGGAAAGATTAAAAAAATTGCTAAGTGTCCTCACCATGATATCCCTAATTGGATCCATATGGAGACTTTCTACAATTGTCTCAATGCTCAAACAAGAATCATTGTTGATGCATCCACTAATAGAGCTCTGCTAGCCAAATCTTACAATCAAGCTTATGATTTACTTCAAAAAATGACTAACAATAATCATGAATGGCCAATGGATAGAATGGAAGCCACAAGAAGAGTTTTCAAAGTGTATGAGGTAAATGATATCATGACACTTATAACTCAAGTGCCATATTTGGTGAATCTTTTGAAGGCTCAACAGTCGCTAGCGAGTATAAACTAGATCCAAGATTCAAGGGTGTCCTGTATCTTTTGTTAGGAAGCTCATTTGTTTGATAATTGTCCAAATAATACTGAATTGGTATACTATGTGCATAATGTGAATTGAAACAATAATCCATACTCGTACATACATAGCTTAGGATGGAGATAACATTCAATTTTTTCTTGGAGTAATAACAACAATCAAGATGATAATCAATTCAATCATTAGTTATTTCCACCACCTGGTTTTGAAATACCACAATAATCACAAGCCCAACACAAGAAACCACCTACTGAAGACAATACAAATGCTTTAATGGGAATAATGAAATACTTTATCCAATCACTAAATATAAAAGTGTCCACTCAAGAAGCTTCAATTCGAAATTTAGAAACCTAAATAGGGAAATTTTCCTATGCTATATGTTAAAGGCCTTAAGGTAACCTTCCAAGTGACACAATTGTAAACTCAAGAAGAGAAGGTAAGGAGAATTGCAACTCTATAGCCTTGAAGAGTGATAAAATTCTAGAGGAGGAATATGAGACTCAAAAGGATAAGGAGGAACATGAAGCTAAAAAGGATGAGGAGGAATAAACGGATAAACAGAGCATTGGAAAGGAAATAATTCAGCCAAAGAAAAGCAACCTCTACAAACCCACCATTCCTTTTCCTCAAAAGCTACAAAAGAAAAGGTTAGATATGTTGTTTTCAAATTGTTTCTATGTCTTCAAGAAACTCAATAGTAAATGCACACAGAGGGATGTACCTTAAGAGTTAATATGACTGTTTGATGTAGACCCTCTAGAAACATAACCTAGGAACCCACGAACTTAGAGAAATATGAATGATTGAATTGCTAAGAACGTGTTGAAGATGATTAGATTAGAACCCTAAGGAAACAAAGTCCTTAAAACCTCAATCTTGAGACACCATAATGGATGATCACTCCCTATGATAAGTTGAATTGAAGCATTCAATCAAGAACACAAGAAGGTAAAGAAAAATATTTATGAAATATACTTTTCATTAATGATGTATTCATTATTCCCTAAATGAAAAGGCTATTGTGTTTTTTATACTATCTCTTACAAAAATGACACTTCAAACACTAAAGGAAAAACCTGAGATGAAATGGGCCTAATTGGCCTATTTAGTTGTGGATTGGGCCTAATCCATCCTAAAAAATAAAAGAATAAAAATACTTATGATAAATAAAACATAAAAAAGCTCCCAATTCACTAAAACAAAAATTGCTAAACATAAAAGACCCATAATTAACTAAAACAAAAAAATTACTTCCTAAATCATTCCTTGCTCCCAATTTGATCTTCCAAATCTATCCCTTACATAAAAAGGTAATAGACCATCCTTGGTGAAGCTTTGGAATCATTGAATTTATTTTTAGAATCTTCTAGCATAGCCTCTTTGTATTGCACTTCCATGATCAAGCCTTGCAAAGCTTCCTTCTTCCTCTTTGCCTTAGCCCTAATCATTGGATCGCCAATTCATTGCAAAGGATCTTCAAAATATTTGGAAACAAAAAATTGATCAGCACCTTGATCTCCATTATTTCCCTCATATTTGATAATATTCGTCCTCAAATCCCTTATATCATACAAAGAAAAATTAATGACATTAAAAGTTGCACTAGCATTACCATAGTCACATGGAAAATATAGATTGTAGGAATTATCATTGATATGTTCCAAGCCTTGAAAAGGTCCATTTTTTCAAGGCTGCATTTTGATTTGCGTTGTGTAATAATCCTTTCCTTATGCATGTGCACCCAAACCCAATTGAAAAATAACCTTTCATCACCCCTTATTAGCTTGCTTAGCTTATTGCTCATTCTTCCTTTCAATGTTGGGCCGAACCCTAGCATGTAAATCTTTCACAAAATCTACCTTTTTCTTACCATCAAGATTAGCATGCTTATTAGTAGGAAAAGGTAAAATATCAATAGGTGTTAAAGGTAGTGAGTGTGCTATTAATTACTTTAGTTTGACCATTTGTTTGAGGATGTGCAATAGTAGAAAATAACATTTTAGTTCCTAATTTATTCCATAAAATGCACGAAAAATGACTTAGGAACTTAACATCCCTATCACTAACAATTGTCTTAGGCAACCTATGCAAACGTACCACTTTTTTGGAAAACAAATCAACAATATATGTTGCGTCATTGGTTTTAGAACATGTAATAAAATGAGCCATTTTACTAAACCTATCAACAACAACAAATATGTTATCCTTACCACTTTGTATCCTTGGTAATCCTAAAACAAAATCCATAGATATATCAATCCAAGGTTGATTAGGTATAGGTAAAGGGGTATACAAGCCATGTGGTTTAACTTTAGATTTTGCTTGCCTGCATGTAATGCACTTTTCACAAATAGATTGCACATCATACTTCATATTAGGCCAATAAAAATGCCCATGTAAAATATCTAAAGTCATTAGAACACCAAAGTGACCCATCAAACCTCCCCCATGACTTTCCCTAACAAGAAACTCACGAACGGAATAAATAGGAAACATAATTTATCTTTCTTGAATAGAAATCCTTCATACTTATAAAAATCACCAAACGTACACTTATCACATGCATTGCATACTTGAAAAAAATCAGAATCATTGGCATACAAATCCTTAACCAATTCAAATATAAGTAATTTAGTTTGCAATGAAGTAAGTAATGCGTACCTCTTAGACAATGCATTAGCCATTTTGCATGTCTTTTATTAAGCTTATCTTGGGTCTTCAAAAACTTCAAACTCTCATGATCAAAATGAATGATTAATTCCCTCGGCCATAAGTAATGTTACCATATTTGTAGAGTTCTCACTAATGCATAAAGCTCCTTGTCGTAAGTAGGATAATTCAACACAGCCCCATTTAGCTTTTTGCTAAAATAAGAAATTGGTTTGGAATCCTATATCAAAACAACTCCTATGCTGATTCCAGATGCATCACATTCTATCTTAGAAGCTTTATCAAAGTTAGGGAAGCAACATAAAGGTGCATTAGTTAGCTTTTCTTTTAAAGTTGTAAAATCTCGATCATGCACATCATCCCACTTAAAAACAATATTCTTCTTAACAATTTCATTCAAAGTTTTAGCAATAGAACTAAATATTTTGACAAACCTTTGATAAAAACTCACTAAGCCATGGAAACTCCTCACCTCATTCCCATTCTTAGGTGTAGGCCATTCCTTTATTGCCCTTACCTTTTCTTCATTGACACTAATAACCTACGAACTAATCATAAATCCAAGAAACACAAATGTTACACATGTTCACCCAAATGTTTTCTATAAACTAAAAGATTATCAAAGTAAACTACCACAAATTTTCTCATGAAAGCACACAAGACATGGTTCATTAATCTCATGAATGTATTGGGTGCATTAGTTAAATTAAAAGGTATCAATAATCATTGATACAATCCATATTTAGTCTTAAATACAAGTTTCCATTCATCTCCCTCTTTCATACGAATATGATAATAGCCATTCTTTAAATAAATTTTAGGAAACAAATGAGACCCATGCAACTCATTAAGCATATCATCTAACCTGGGATAAGATGTCTATACTTTACCGTTATCTTGTTAATAGCGCGAAATTCCATACGTATACGTCATGTTCCATCTTTCTTTGGGACTAAGATGATAGGAACTAAATATGGGTTGAGACTCTCCCTTACAGATTCATTTTGCAGTAACTCATCTACTTTTCTTTTTATCTCATTCATTTTCTCAGGTCAACTCTATAAGCAGGTCAATTTGGTATTGCAGATCCAAGTGTGAAGTCTATTTAATGCTTAATTCCTTTCAAAAGAGGCAATCTATGGATAATTTCTTCGGGAAATAGATCCTTAAAGTCCTACAATAAAAACACAATAGCACTAGGCAAAAATGAGTTAAGATCGTTTGTAAAAAGATAAATATCCTTGTACATAAGTACAAGTACTTGTTGCCTTTCCATCATTATACTCTTAATCTTATGTTTTTTAGCAAATAAACTAATTCTTTTATTTTTCTCTCCTATTTGCTCACCATTCTCTCCTTTTTGCTCACTTTCCTCTCTTTTTTGTTCACTTTTCTCTCCTTTGTGCTGACTTTTCTCTCTTTTATCTCTTTTGTGCCCATTTTTCTCTCTTTTGTCCTATTTTGCTTTCTTTTTTTATTTTCCTCTTGCTCACACTTTTGTTTTTCTCTCAACTTGCAATTTCTTTCTATCCTAATCTGGTCATCATAGGCTTGTAAAGGTTTGAAAAAGGCTACTAAAACATTTTGGTTGTTCATTTCAGAAGAATAACATTTTTTATACCCATCATTCGACACCCTCCTATCAAATTGCCATGGTCGACTAAGAAAAATATGAGTAGTATACATTGGTGCTGCATCACAAAGAACCTTATTCTCGTACTTTTCAATTGAAAAAGGAACCCAAACTTGTTTTTTGACTTTCACTTCTCCACAATCATTCCTCCATTCTAGCTTGTACAGTTTTGGATGCTTTTTACACTTCAAATTCAACTTTTCTACGAAAACTATTCTGGAAACATTAATGCATCTCTTACTATCAATAATAACCATACATACAATATCCTACATATGGCATCTTATGTGAAAAATATGCTCACATTACTCCTCATCTTCTTCATTCTTGGGCTATATATTCATGGCTTTCCTTATGACAAGTAATTCTGTATGCAGAGGTTCTTCCACTTATACATCTGAACAATCCTTCAATGGTGGCATTTCATCATCACTAAAGCTAGCATTTTTTATTTCTCTATTATCCCATACTATCATAACCTTTTGTGTGGGCATTCAGAAGAAATATGTCTAAGACCTTAGCACCTAAAACACTTAATATCATGTGACTTAGTAAGATTTTTAGTTTTGAGTTTACCTTTAGGAATAGCAACTGAATTGTTTAGCTTTGCTTCACCTTTTGTTCTAAAGGCAACTTTGTTGTCCTTCTAATTTGATTTCCACAGAGAACTAGAGACGATCTAGATCTGAACCTTTTGGACTTGATTTGCTTATCCACTTTAATGGTTTTGTTTAGTAGCTCTTTCATCTCTATGTAATATTGCAAGTCAATCACATAAGCAATTTCCTTATTAATCCAACAATGAATCTAGCTATTGTTACTTCTCTATCTTCCTCTATATTTACTGTAATCATGATAATTTCCATCTCTTTATAATATAATTCTACACTTATGAAACCTTAGACCAGCCCTTGCAACTTTCTATATATATCCTTATAGTAATGGCTAGGTATAAACCTCCTACGCATCACCAATATCATCTCTTCCCATGACCGACTAGGTCTCTTACTATTCCTTTTCCTATTGACCACCAATTGATCCCATCATATACTAGTATAATATGTAAATTCTACGGCTGCTAGCTTTTTTTTCTTCTCCTTGAAGTAATTATGAAAATAAAATGCATATTCAACCTTTCTTTCCCACTCCAAGTATAACTCATGATCATTCTTTCCTTGAAAATGAAGAATTGTCATCTTTATACTGCCTATATTACTATCTCCTTTGGAGTTAACCTTTCTATCCCATTTATAACTTTATCTATCCTCCATATTGGAATCAACTTCTTCTTCATTGAACTCATGTTTTCTATCTCTTATTTTATATGACTCAAAACTGAAATAGGATTCTAAATCATCCATTCTTGCATTCATCCTTTTTAAATTGGTCATTAACAGCTTTGATGAAGAATTTCAATTGAATCTCTTGTGATTATCCTCCTTTCTTACTCATATTTGCAATCTGTAAAATAAAACTAGGTAACTCACACACTCCCTCACGTGTTTTCTCTCATCTTTTTCTTTCACACTATTTCAACTCTTTTTTTTTATCTCGCTTTCTTTTTACCACTCAAAGCTCAAGCCAACCTTCTTTTGTGTTCTTAACAAAATCAAAGAATTCAACTAATCTCAAGAAATAACTGGTTTAAGGGTGACAATCTCAAAAATCTGAATTTTAAAAACCTAATGGCAAAGGATGACAAAAAGAAAGTCCAAATAGGACTCTAAAAACTTAAAAGAATATTTTCAAGATCTTTAAAATCTTAAAATTTAGAAGTTTAAAAACCTAATTGCAAAGGATGGGAGAAAGAAAGACTCTTGACCAAAATATAATTCCTTTTTTTGTAAATCAAACTTGGATAGCAAGTTTGATGACTCTCTAGAATAACATAGATGTAACTAGAATAAAATAAAGGAAAACCAATTTCAACAAGAACAAGAAAACAAGAATTAGATTCTTGAACAATCTACTACTTTTTTATCCTTTTCTTCTTCTTCTTTTTTTGACTACTGCTACTACTACTATGGATTGAAAATTCACAAAAACAAATTTTCAACCCTAATGAACAAGAACCAAAAACAACACAAAAAGGTGCGACAAAAATTTAACCCCTCGGTAAGTGGTATAAAAAATATAATTTGGGGTCCTAAACTCCACAAAACGGAAGAAAAGTATCTTATAATTATAGGAAATGAAACGAGTTTGATCTAATATATTATAATAATCGTTCTGATACCCAAGTCAAAAGTTATGGCTATTAAAGTTATAGCTCCGATTTATCAATTTTTTTTAAATTCCGAACAACGACCCTCTTCTTTATTTTTCTGTTTCTTCTTTTTGAAGAACAAATATAGATTGAACATAGAAATAAAGAATAAGAAAAAGATATAAAGAATTCAAAGAAAACTACGAAATGAAATCCAAAAACGAAAATAACGACAATAAAATTGAAAGATAACATAAGACTCAAAAGGACATATTTTTTTTTGTGATTTGTGACTCAAGAATGCAGAAAATGCCTAATTGGTCTATTTAATTGTGGATTGGCCTAATTCATCCTAAAAAATAAAAGACTAAAAAGAATTATGATAAATAAAACATAAAAAAGCCCCTAATTCACTAAAACAAAAATTGCTAAACATAAAAGATTCATAATTAACTAAAATAAAAACTTATTTCCTAAATCAATCCTTGTTCCCAAGTTGATCTTCAAAATATATCCCTTGTATAAAAAGGTAATAGACCATCCTTGGTAAAGCTTTGAAATCATTAAATTTAGTTTTAGAATCTTCTAGCATGGCCTCTTTGTATTTCCCTTCCGTGATAAAGCCTTGCAAAGCTTATTTCATCCTCTTTGCCTTGGCCCTAGTCATTGGACCACAAATTCCTTGCAAAGGATCTTCATAATATTTGGGAACAAAAATTTGGTCAGCACCTTGATCTCCATTACCGTCTATTCAAGGATGTTAAACGTAACACTGATTGGTAGGCAACCCAATGTTATTTTTCTTATATTTTATTTTGTAGGTGAATACATTTGGAGAACAATGACATAATAAGATTGAGCAGTTTAAACGAAAGATGTGGTGTGTTGGGACTTAGGGAGTTTTCTTTTCTTTTACTTTTTCATATTCATATGTGCATATTGAGAAAAATGTACAATTTAAGTTTGGGGAAGAGAAATTCATTCTATATTTTAGTATTTAGTACACATTTTTAATTTTTAGGAAATTTTTATTTATATTTTCAGGATGTTCTTAATCATGATTTGGGCCGAAATTGATAATTACATGGAAACCAAAATGTATGCATGCTTGATATGAAACATATGAACTAAATAATAAAAATTAGTTGTCATGACTAGGATGAGGAATGTAACGTGCTTATTAAGATACTTACATTAATTATGTGATATGCATGCTAGTTTTTATTGGATTGATTCAAAATTTTATGAACATATTCATAATTCTATTAAGATACTTACATTAATTATGTGATATTCAAAATTCTAAATAGTATTTAGCAAAAGAAATGATTTAGGCCTCATTTGGATCGATTGAGCCTTTCAAGCTAACCATTGTTAATATCCGTAGTCACTCATTTGAGACTAACAAAGAACCTTTCATATCTTTAAGCCACATTTTGTGCATAACCAATAGGCATTATCTTTGCCCTTGCACCTTTTGCTTGCATGTGTTATGCTATAGAGTAAGGTGAAATGTAATGAATGCACCATATGAAAAAAAGGAAAACTTCAACACAATTATACTTCTAAAGAAAAAAATAACATTGAAAATAAGTTTGGTAGTATTGTGAAGTTATAAAAAAAAGATGTGGAATAAAAGAATATGAAAAAAATGATAAGTGATGGTGCATTAAAATATCAAGTAAAAGCTCAATTTTATTTAAATAGTGCATAATGAATAAAAAGAAAGCTAAGGTGTGGAAATAGTCTAAATTTCTTCATTTATTAACCCTCACCTAAGCCTTGCATTACAAGCATAAAAAACCTTTGTTGATCTTTAGCTAAATGTATATTTATATTAGTGGAAAAAGATGTGAAAAATAGACTTATGAGACTTGCTCTAAGATTGAATTGATAAGCATGCTCATATAGATTGATTTCATGAATGCATTGGATGATATCATATGCAAAATACCCACATGAATAAATTTGTCAAAAGCCTTGGAAATCCTTGTATTCATAGAATGTTGATTGATGAATATGTAAACCTCATTGTCATAGAATTGTATGACTATTGAGAGGAATAATTTTCACTAAATATCCAAGAATTAATAGATATATAATTATGAATATACTACCCATGTCATTTTATCTAGTTAGACTTGGCTTTTTTTAAGGATAAGCAAAAATTTAAGTTTGGAGATGTGATGACTCTATATAAGTAGAGTAATCATTGCACTTTTCTACTTAATATTTTCACTTTTTATTCAAAAATTTGTATTTTTGGGGTTAAAATATTAAAATATGAAATTTCTAATGAAAAGGGGTGAAAATGCATTTTTTTTTGAAAATTTTCTAAAATTTTTATGGATTTTTTATTAATTTCTCAATGTAGGACCAATCAGAAGACACCATGTGGATGCTAACAAGCAGACGAGTTGACCAATCAACCCCATGTGGGTGCCATGCAAGTAAAGATGTCCAATTAAAGCATGCTGCATGTACCAGGTAAAGTAGGCCATGCCACATATTGGTATGATGTTTGTTCTGAGTTTCACCACGTGTTCAATAGGGTGGCATGTGTCATTATATGATTCATCCACTATTTCCACCAAGAAACCACATAATTCACATCTATGAATCACAATGTGCCACATGGTGTTGACTCAATGTGCATTGACCACAACCAATTAACTCCGCCATGCATCACGAATTGATTGGTTTTGTCTTTCTCCCTTTCCACATGTCACATTCCTATTAGAAAACATTGTTAATTTTCTTGTTTTTCATATTATCCCTTAATCTGAAGCTAATCTAACAGTCTATATTTTATCTAAGCCTAATGTAACCCTTAATTGACCCAAAAATCCTAATTAGTTTATATTTATCAATTTTTATCTGTTTTTGGAGCCAAGAAGAGAGAAAATATAGAAAATTCAAAAGAAGATACAATTCAGTAGATTGATTGTATCTATTATTATTCTCCTTTCTTTATCAATTTTTATGTTGAAAAATATGAGCTTTATAAACAAAATTATGTCTAGTTAATGTGTTAATCTTGGGATTTTATAAACCTAATTTTCTACATGTGATGATTTAATATTTTATCCCAATTATGATTTCAATTTAATTATATTATTTAATTTGATTTTTATACTATTAATTGTTTGGCCAACAATTGATTTATAGAAGTAATTAAATAGATTTGAGATAATTATTTAACTTGATTAAATAACATGTATAGTTTCTAGGCATAGAGATGTATAATTATTATGTGTGTGATCCATAATTGATGAACTTAATATGTAGTATGAAATTTAATTGAGATGAAAGTGTGATTAGCTTAATTGTTATATGATGTGTAGTTTACTTGAGAGAGAAATACATATTAGGTTAGATTCAATTGATTATGTAATCGATTGATAATTATATTGGGAGAATTTTAGTGATTCACATGCTTAGAAAATTTAGAGATTAAGTATTCTAAGATATTTACTCATATATCTTCTTAGCTACCAATTCTAAATTAATTAATTAGTGTTATTTATTTTTAGTTCTTTTAATTTTGCTTTCTTAAAAATAAAAAAAAATTGATTTTTATTTTTTAAAAAATTAGTTTCTAATAACATAATCTTTGTGAGAATGATCTTTTCTTATAATTATATTACTTGTTACGATACATATACTTACGTATTCGTTGCACACAATTCGTGTCAATCGTGAAGATGATGCAGTAAAGGAAAACAATGCATCTCTATGTGTCAACATAACTAGTGTGTCATATGTAACTAGTGTACCGAGAGAATGTGCAACTCCTGTATTGCAAGTTTGTGCCACTGGTGTAGGGCAAGTATGTGTAGCTAGTGTATCGTAAATGAGTGTAATACATTGCCACAAATGAGTGAAACTAATTTCAAGCAAACAAGCATAACTAATGGTAAAGGTGTGCATGATACTGGTTAGAAAAATACATGTTCAATTGGTTGAGGAAACACATATGATAATGATAAGAAAATGGAAAATGAAAGTGGAACGATCCTATCATGTGCAATCAAGCAATGTAATGGTGAGGCTAACAAGGATGTTGAAGTGGTAGTCACCCATATGCATCCTTCATAAACAAATCATGCAAATCAACACTCTACTTTAAGATTCTAACTGATTTTTATTTAAATAATAATCAAAATATAATAGAATAAAATATATATTACAGAATATTCCTTTACATTTTCAACTATAAATATGTAAGGTTACATGATAAAAAATATAGAATAACATATGTCATTTCCCCTATCTTCATCCACTTCTTTCTTTTTCATGTTTCCTAATCTACAACTCTAACTATTTTCTACTAAAAAAGAAACATGGTATCAGACCATAGAAGCTTCCTTAGCTTGCTTTGATTTTTCTTTCCATTAATGGAAGGACCTCTAATAGTTATAAATGCACTATAAAACTGTGTCTCGCATCTTCTAGATCGAGACCTTTTTACTTTCCATAAAATTTTAGTTTCAATCAAGTTAGACTATAACAATTATACCATTTGAAAATATCAAATTCTAAAGATACAAATGAGCCTTGAGATTAACAGCTATATGCTACAAGATCCATCAAATGAAATTCTTACTAATGGATCCATAAACCCTATGTTTAAAATATGGAAAAAGAAAGACGAAATTCTAGGATGTTGGTTAATGTCATGCATGATGAATGAAACATTCTAATAGGTTTTAGGTTCTAATACAACAAAGGATGCTTGGACAAAACTAGAAAAATCTTATGCCTCATGATCAAGAGCTCATGTAATGCAAGTTAAAGATGAGCTACAGTCAATTAAGAAAAGTAGTCTCAGTATCAATGATTACATTCTTAAAATCAAGCTACTTAGTGATGAACTTGAAGGTGTTAGTTTCCACTGTCAGAAGAAGAAAAACTTATAAGCATTCTCAGTGGGCTCGATGAGTCTTACGATAATGTGTTTTCTACACTAATTGAGAGAATGCTCCCTGAATTTGTGATTTTTGATGATGCTAAGGCATGTTTATTGAGTCATTAAAGCATGCTTGAAAGGCACAAAATATTACCTACTTCACCTTTACCATTAATCAACTTATCTGTTAAAAATTTAGAAGATCACAAAGTGTTTGACAAAAGCACTAACTCATCTCAAAATCATCAACCCTCATCTGACCAACCTTTAAAATCATTCAACCCATAACATAACTACCCATATATGAATCAAAGCTAATGATACTATCTATATAGGCCTTTCAATCTGAACACTGGTAAGGGTAGAGAACGACCTCAATGCCAACTCTATTGAAAATTAGGACATTTTGTAGCTAATTGTTGGCATCATTATGATAAGAATTTTATCTTGCTAGTTACATAGGCCAACTCATGAAGAACACCACCAATACCTCCACCATTTCAAACTTATATACTATCTCATTAATCTCAATCTTGTCTCTCACAAAGGCCCCCAATGTAGGCATAATATGCAACACCTCAATTTTCATAACCATTTTCTCCCTATCTAGTTGTACCCAACAATAATCATAACTTTAACCCTGCTATCAATCTCACCCAATTCAATCTATGAATCCTACCTTCATATAATCACTTATCATTTCTTTCTCAAATTCAAACACCCCATTGGTATCTTGATTCATGTGCCAATCATTACGTTACTATAAATTCTAACAAACTAGCCTCATCTTTCTCTTACACAGGCAATGATAACTTGGTAATGATAAGACTATTCAAATTATATCAATTGGTCACTCAAATTTTTCAACTGATATACCTCATTGTAAAACTTGCAACTTAATAATATCTTGCATGTTCCCTTAATAGCTAAAAAGTTAATGAGTATGTCTAAATTTCCCGCTTACAGTAATTTTTTCTTTGAATTTCACTCTACTCATTGTTATGTAAAGGATCCATTCGAGGGAACCATCCTACTCTAGGGGCACTTGAATAATGGCCTTTATGTCTTCAATTTAAATTTGTCCAAGCCATTTGTTAATTTTTTCAATTCATCCTCTATTTCTTCACATGTTCCAAGTAATTCAATCAATTTTTTTTATGCTAATTCAATATCATCTTCTTCAGCTAGCTTGAATCTATGGAACTAAAGACTTGGTTGTGCATCTTCCTCAGTTGTAATGAAAGCTTTAGATAACTTTAATATAGTTTTCATTTATGGTAATGACTCACAGCTGTCATGCTCAAGTTGTCAAATGAGTAATTATTACTCTAACATTTAGTATGCTACTTCTCCTCTTCAAGTTGTTCACTCTAATGTATGGGTTGCACCCATTACCTCCTCTATTGGTTGTCAATTTCATTGATGAGTTCACTCGATTTTCATGGATTTACTTTTTGAAAATAAAAAGTGATGTGTTTCATGCATCCATTAATTTTAAAGCACAATTAGAACTTCAATTAAACTACAAAATAAAAACCTTTCAAAGTGATTAGGGTGGTGAGTTTCAAGGACTCACTCCCTTTTTTACCATACATGGCATTATGCATCATAATTCCTATCTTTATGCTTATCAGTAGAATTGTATGGTAGAAATAACACATAAACACATTTTTAAGCTAGAAATGGTCATGATAACTTATGCTTCTTTACCTATGAAGTTTTGGGATGAAGCTATTTCATAAGTGTGTACATTATTAATAGATTACCTAGTATTATCTTATCTAACCTTTCACAATTTGAAATCCTTTTCCCTACCAAAATTGGTTACTATCAATTAAAGGTCTTTGGCTCCTTGTGTTACCCTTAACTTAGACCCCATAATGACCATAAACTCCAACCTAAGTCCATTCTATGCACTTTTCTTGGCTATAGTCCAAAACATAAGGGATATAAGTACCTCTCTAAGGACAATAAACTTTATAATAGTCATGATGTCATTTTTGATGAGCATTAATTAGCTTTATCAATTACTAGCTTTACTTCATTAGTCAATAACCAAATGACACCCACAAAACAATTATACCCACCATTTCTCCATCCAAAGTACACTCACATCCTCGGTCATTACCTTCAACTTGATTCACTCATAACCATTGGGCCTATTCTTATTACCTTATCACCATCTTATACTATCCCTTCCTTACCATTTCATACACCTTCACCTGTCTCTTTACCATCCAAACCTTTACAAGACAAACAAGACATTACTTTAAATGATAATATTCATCTTATGGTTAACAGATCTAAAGTTGGGATCTATAAGCCCAAAACCTTCATATTCACTATTGATCTCGCATTGATTAAACCTCATTTAGTCAAACAAGCTCTCATCAATAAGCTTTAGAAAGAATCAATGCAACAAGAGTTTAATGCTCTCATTAAGAACAATACATGGACTTTATTTCATCTACCAAAGGATAGAAAGGTCATAGGCTATAAATGGATTTTCATAATCAAGAAAATTATTGACAATACTTTGGATAAAAGGAAATGAAGGCTTGTGGCAAAGGGATATGATGAAACTACTCGGTTTAATTTTTCAAAAACTTTTAGCCTAATTATTAAACAAGTGACCATTGAAATCATCTTGATAGTTGTTCTCTCTTCCAAATGGCAGATACACCAACTAGGCATTAATAATGCTTTTCTCAATGGTGCCCTACAAGAGGAATTTTTCATGATTCAACTAAAATTTTTTGAAGATCTCACATATCCAAACTATGTATGCAAACTCAAAAAAGCACCAAGGGCTTGGTTTGTTACATTGACCTTAGCCTTGAAAACAATGGGGTTCCAATAGTCTAAAGCCGATTTATTCATGTTTTTTAAGAGAATTATCTGCTCTACCATCTATCTATTAATGTATGTTAATGATATTATCATCATTGGAAGTGATGAACAAGAAGTTCAAACCCTTATCCATACATTAAATTGTAGATTTGCCTTGAAGTATATTGGTTTCTAAGCTTCTTCTTGGGTATTGAAGTATCCCATTTGTAGCATGGAATATAATCCAAATACACTCAGCAACTTTGACTCAAAATAGGGATGGAGACATCCAAACCAAGTGCTACACCTATGTCTACCAATTGTAATATGTTAGCCTATGAAAGATAACTATACGACAATCCTATTTATTTTTGAAGTATTTTTAGAACACTACAATATCTTACCATCACAAGACTTGATATATCGTATGCAGTCAATAAGGTTTGTTAATTTATGGCTAAAACTTTATTGTCACACTGGTATATAGTGAAAAGGATTCTCATATACCTAAAGGGCATTTCCATGTATGGGTTCTTTATGTCATCAACCAACTAGGATGGTCATGTATCTCGGGGTAAATTCAATTCAATGGTCCTACAAAAAGAAATCCAGTGTCTCTAGATCAAGCACTGAGGCAGAATATAGAGAATTCACCATTGCTACAGTTGAGATTATGTGGATGGAACCTTTACTTCATGAAATTAAAATTCTTGTCACTCAATGTCTAACCATTTGGTGCGATAACTGAGTTTGAGGGAAGATGTGAATAATAAATTAGGTGGTAAAGTTGATGCATCAAAGGATAACAATGCATCTCTATGTGTCAACACAACTGATGTGTCATGTGTAGCTTGTGTATCACAAGTGTGTGTAAATGGTGTAGTACAAGTATGTGTAGTTGGTGTATCGCAAATGAGTGTAACTATATTGCCACAAATAAGTGCAATTGATGTCAAGTAAATAAGTGCAATCAAAGTGTGCGTGATATTGGTGGGAAAATTACATGTGAAATTGGTTGGGGAAACATGATCAACACAATTGTGTGCAATGAATATGCAAGTATACGTATTGCAACAAGTAATATAATGATAAGAAAAGATCTTTCTCACTGAGATTATGTTATTAAAAACTAATTTTAAAATAAAAATTAAAAATCAATTTTTTTTTATATTTTAAGAAAGAAAAATTAAAAGAATAAAAAATAAATAGTAGTAACTAATTAATTCAGAATTGGAAGCTAAGAAGATATATGAGAAAATACATAGGAATACTTAATCCCTCAATTTTCTAAGCATGCGAATCACTAAAATTCTTCCAATATATTTACCAATCAATTACATGATTAATTGAATCTAACCTAGCATGTATTTCTCTCTTAAGTAAACTACAAACCATATAGTAATTAACCTAATCACATTATCATGTCAATTAAATTGCATACTACTTATTAAGCTCATCAATTATGGATCACAAATACAAGAACCATATGTCTCTACCTATAAACTATGTACATTATTTAATCAAGACAAATAATTAAATAATTCTCTCAAATCTGTTTAATTGTCTTTATAGATCAACTCTTGGCCAAAGAATTAATAGCACAAGAATCAGATTAACTAATATAATCAAATTGAAATCATAATTGGGGTAAAATACTAGATCAACATATGTAAAAAATTGAATTCATAAGACCCCTAGATTAATAAATTAGCTAGACATAATTTTGTTTATAAAGGTTATATGTTTCATAAAGAAAGACATAAAAATTGATAGAGAAAGAAGAAGAATAAATACAAACAATATTTTAGATTGTAGCACCAATCTCCTATTGAATCTCTACTAAAATTGTATCTCATTTTGATTTTTTTTGTAATTTTCTCTCTTATTGGCTCCAAAAACTAATAAAAATTTGTAATTTTTGACTAATTAGGATTTTTGGGGAATTAAAGGGGTTAAATCAGATCAACTTCAAATTATGTGCTAAGATGAAAAAAGGGAAAATTAATAGCATTGGCCAATATGAATACGAAATGTGGTAAGGGAGAAAGATGGGACCAATTAGTACACGACTCATGGTAGAGTTTATTGATCATGGTCAACACACTCTAACTCAGCACAATATGGTACATTGTGATTCACAAATATAGATTATGTAGCATCCCATTGGGAAGAATGGATGAATCATGTGACAACGTGTGCATCCCATTAGGCACACAGTGAAACTCGAAACGAACGACTTGTCGATATGTGGCATAGTTTGCATCACCCAATACATGCAACGTGCTTTGATTGGCCCTTTTTGCTTGTGTAGCGCATGTGGAAACGACTAGTGAGCTCTTTTGCTTGCATGGTGTCTACGTGACATTGATTGGTCCTACATTAAAAAAATCTATAAAAATTCAAAACAATTCCCTAAAAAATAAATTTGTACCCTTTTCACTAGAAAATTCATATTTTAATATTTTTAACTCCAAAAAGTACTACTTATTAAATAAAACAAGCAAATATTAAGTATAAAACTACATGGATGACTCTATTTTCATAGAGTCATCACTTCACCATCTGATTTATCTTTCATAGTAAAAACCTTACTAGCTTCAATGGTTGATAGACGGTGCAACAAGGGGGACATGATTCAACTATGAGCACTAACTAGGGGTAATATGTATTGGCTGATAACTAGTTTGTTATTAGAAGTTTGCGATGAGTCCACGATGTTTAGTTGTCTTCAAGCATCTACATAAGGCATCTCTACTGTCTCGAGAGGAGAGGACCGAAAAGCGAGATGGTATCGCACTTGTATGGGATGAGCAAGGGAGACAAAGGTCAATAGTTGTAGTTGGGAAATGGAAATTAGGTTTTGTTTTGAGAGAGAATGAGGGACTAGTTAAGGGTTGAAAAGTTAAAGGAAAACTACGGTTTTTTTGCAAGAAAGGAAGAGAAAACGCTGGTTTTTTTAGAAAAGAGTAATTAATATTTTTTATTAGGTTTAGTAGCTGGTATTCATAGGGAAAACAATTAGGAGTTGGTAAAAACAGTGTAGCCTATAAATCATGTTAAATATTTGGAAGTAGTATTCAGGGTCATTAAAAAGTATACGATGCGGTTTAATCCCAAGAAATGCATTTTTGGAGTTACTTTCAAAAAGTTTCTTACTATTAATCTTATCCTAAAGAGGAGTAAGAGAGATGTTTTTAGAAAAATAAGACTAATGTTCACTAAATTGTACATCTATAGTCACATAATATTTACTTGTATGTGGGTGAAAACATTTATACTCTTTTGTGTGTTATTGTACCCTAGAAAGGTGGACTTAAGGGAATGTGGATCAAACTTTTCATTATGAAGTTCATGCATATGGATGTAATAGACACAACCAAACATTTGAAGACATAGATTAAGTGCAAAACATATATTGTGAAAAGAGAGTTTTCTCAATGGGGTATGGTAGTCAATAATACGGGCATGAATTGTTTTGATAAGAAAACTAATAGTTGTTACAACCCCAGCCCAAAAACGTTTAGGAACATATATAGTGAAGTAGAAGGCTATGCCACCTCAAAAGGTGATGATTCTTATGCTTTGTTGCACCATTTTGTTGTGACATATAAGTATACATTGTTTGGTATATGACGTCATGAGTTTGAAAAAAATCAATAAGTGACTGATTCACAAACTCATGACCATTATCAAAATGAAAAACCTGAACTCATGTATGAATTGTGTGACAATATTATAAAAGAGGGATAACATGAATAACATTATCCTTAGATTACAATAGATAAATCCAAGTGACTATAGTACAATTATCAATAAAGGAAACAAAATATTTATGAATGGAAGTAGAAGTAATGGTGACTTATGTTGGTCGGAGGAGGAGCTAGTAGGTAAGACGTCATCATTGATGAGAGACGCTATCGACATTGGTAGAAGTGTGGAGTCTCTATCTTTTTTTAGGCTAGGGTAACAATGTTTTTTCCTTTGCCCTTTGTTTTCCTTTGTTTTCCTCTTATTTTTGTGTCTGATTTCAAATAAGTTTTAAATGGCTTATTTTTCATTAGAGCATTTCTATATATTACAATTATATCATAATCAAAATTGATGTGGTAATTTTTTATTGGATATAATTACATGGGTTTGATTGTACTTACCAATAATACTACGACACATCGCTTGTGATAAAACTTAACTTTGGAATAGGAAAACATGCTTATTTCTCATTAACCCTGATAAGGTATTTATAGAAATATGCTAATTCTATTTAAGGAAGGATAATAAAATCAAATACTTACATAATAATAATAATAAATATAACAAATGTACATTTCAACTCTACCCCTCAAGTTAGAAAATAGATACCACACATGCCTAACTTGGATAGTGATGTATGAAAATAATTTTCTATAACAACATGAGTCATAATATCAGCTAATTGATTAACACTCTTGATGTATGGGATTTTAATGATGCCAGCAAACAAATTTTCTTTGATAAATTTTTTATCAAGTTCAATGTACTTAATTCGGTCATGTTGCATCATATTATTTTCAATCTTAATTGTTGTAGTATTATCATATTATAAAATCATAGACTTCTTAGGACCAAAAGTAAGCTCACTTAATCAAATCTTTAACCAAGAAATCTCCATTATACCATGTTGAAGATTGTAGTATTCAACCTCTACATTCGATAACGATACTACATTGTGTTCCTTACTTCCCCAAATCACCAAATTTCTTCTAATAAATGTGAGGTACCTTAGAGTAGACTTTCTATCCATTTTGGAACTTGTAAAGTGAGAATCGGTGTAACCCATAATGTCTAGATGTCTATGTTTTGAGAAAAAAATACCCTTGCTTAGGGAGGACTTCAAATAGGCAAAAATCTAGTTCATAGCCTCTATATGCTGGCCACTTGGATTATGCATGAACTACCTTACCATACTACCAGCATAAGAAAAAACAGGTCGATTAGGAGTTAAGTAAATCAATTGTCCTACTAATATTTGATATCTCTCTTTATTAGTTGGAATCTAATTAGGATAGATAATTAAACCATGATTCACCTCAATAGGCGTGTCTACAGTAGAATTATGAATTTAAAGAATTAAGAAGGGATATAAATAACATACCCAAGGATAGTGAAATCATTGGTTACAAGTTTGTTACATTTGTAGGATTAAAAGAAGAATCACTTAGAAGATTAGATGCATTGATACCTAGGATTGAGAAAAAAATCCAAACATAAAGAAGCAGCTATAACCCCAATTTAATGGAATATATACAAAAATTTAGAAGAACATTTTATGAACCCTATGAATAGGGACACAAAAAAATTAGTTAGTTTGTTAACTCTAATAGATTTAGATCTAGGATATAATGAAAAACTTTGTACAAACAAAGAGGAAGATGATATTATAATAATGAGTGGAACTGATTCTGAACCAGAGAATATGACCAAAAAAATCATATGAAATCAATTTCATTACTAGTTCCTTATCAAGAAGGCGCATTGACTTATATAGAGAGTAAATAAATAAAAAGGCCAGAAAAACCTAACCATCCTTATAGTAGAAAACAACTCCAAAATGGAAGAATGATTACATTGGGAAACTAGAGATAGTATCTTACTAGAATTCAAACTTCATGAAAATTATAGATATAATATTTTAAATTTAGATTGTATATAAGAGACATAAAAAGTCTTAGATGAATGGCCTAGTGGTATGAGTGTAATTATACAAATGTCTCTAAACACACAATCAAATCCTTCAACTTGTTTAGTCTTAGTAGCTCACAAAATGCCAAGAAATGTAAAAATTTAGTTTATAAATTTAACAGAACAACAACATTTACAAATATAGGGGAATTCTTCCACAAGTAGGGAATACTTAGATACTATAGTGAATGAATTATACAAGGAATTTATTGGAGTAAATAAAGGTAGACATATCATTGAATCCAGTGATAATGAAATTGAGGAAGCCAAATGGTATTTAATAAATATAAAAATATATGAAATGTGTTATATAGATTCATTTATTTATAAATATGAAATGTATTATCATAAGTTACCATCATCCATGCAAAAAACTTATAAGGAAATATTGTTTTAGAAATTACCTAGAATATTACATAAAGCCGGAAGAGAAAGATAGAACAAAAGAAATAGAGAAACTATACTAGATACCTTAGAAGGAAGAATAAGAAGTCTAAAAAATTGGATAATCATTAGATATAAAAAAGATAGGAATATAAACAAATAAGATGAAATGATTAAATATTTTGTGATATAAAAGATTTTAGAATGTCATGAAAATATGAATATAACATAAAGCCTTACGAGCAAAAGTATAAAAAATATAAAACATTCAAAAGATATAAATTTAGAAAGAAAAAATCTTAGAAGAAGCTTTTAAGATGGAATTAGAACCAATAAAGTAATCAGATATAGATGATACTTGTAGTATTTATCTATTAGAAGAACCCAAGGAAGAAATAATTGTCTTAGAATATGAATAATCTTTATTAGAAGATGAATGCTTTGTATTATATTACAAACCCAAAAATACTTATGTTAATATGGGATTGAAATTTAAAGGCTATACTAGTTACCACTCAGTATGTGTGCAGATGGTAAATATCATTCCTAAAGAAACTCTAAAAACAAGTATTAAAAGGTTTAAATGTAAGAATTACTAACCATACTATAATAAATCTTAATAAAGTCCTAAAAGATATAGATATAATGATAGGAGAGAAATTTCATATTCCTACCATATATCAACAAAAATAAGAGTTATTTATTAATAAGCTAAACTTTAAAATGAGATACCCCCGTTTTCTTACATAAAGCATTTATAACTTGGGGGGAAAAGAAACTCATAGATTGACTATTTACAGATAGCTTAATTCTTTGGTGAATTATTGCTCCAACATCCATGAGAATCTTATATGCAATTGCATATAACAAAATAGCCCTCTTTCTATAAACAAATCTATAATGTTTGGTGGAAATCATCATAGAACATACAAATTATTTCCAAATTCTTGAAATTTTGTTCAAATACTTTGCTTCGAAACCCATTTGTTTACCACTAGTAATTATCCATTCAGCACTTTGTAAAGTTAAGGCTTCTAATACTGTAGTATAATCTACATTACTAAAATATTACTCATACTCACTTTCTCCAACATGTGCTAAATAAAAGTGAGAATTTATGTCATTTGGTACACATGGAATTAGTACATTCCTAACCATAACTTTATCATCAACAACGTCGGAAAATAAACATAAATTTTTTGAACTAAAGATTCAATAGCAACCTCTAGTTCCTTAACAAACTTTTTCTAACCTAGGACTACTATTACATTAGTAATCCCTTCAAGTCCATCATTAAATTTCATCCCCGTTTCCAATATAAAATCTTTATTAATTTCTATTTCTTTTTCAAAGTGGAGTTTAGCATCAAAACTTGAAAAATTTGAATTATCAAAATCCTTGGAAAACCTCCTTTCCTTTCCCAGACTTCTTAGGTGCCATTTTCAAATTTTTATCACAATATCTAAACAAGGGTTCATAGAAAATTTCAAGAACATAGTTTTTATCCAAATTATTCATAACCCTATCTTTATCCTAAATTGGGTTTTGCACTCTTTAATAAATATATAAATACTTCACAAATTTCAAAAAAATTAAATTGAATAATTAAATTTCAAAAATTATGAAGACTTACTTTTTGTTGTTGAAGATTTGAAAAAAATGAAGAACACCCCTTTGAAGATGAAAATCTTGAAGGAACTTGAAAGATTTGAAAAATTCTTGAAAGAATAGTGGAAATTGGTTAGGATTTGTGAAAGAGATATGAAGAAAGGTGGGATTTTTGGGGGATTGTGTGGGTTTATGGGAGAGAAAAGGTAGGGCTTGAGAGAAAATGTTGTGTTTTGCACGTAGGAAAAAAAGGTTATAGGTAGAAATTTACAAGCAAGTCACGGTGCATACTTTTTCATGCAGTTGGGGGAATTGTTCTAAATTCTACCTGTTGTAATTTTAAAAATTCATGCCATAATGCAAAAATATTTCATGCCGTAGCATGCCTTATTCTATTTTCACTTGTTTCTTGTTTGTTTCCCACCCCTCCTCTCCCCTCTTTTTTGTATTAAAAAAATGAAAATCTATATTAACCACACATAAATTAAAAATCACACAAATTAAATAAATAGATAAAATTTACATAAATTAAAGTAATAAATAATAATGGGTTACCTCCAATTCAAGATTATTTTTATCATCTTCAGTGAGACATATCTTTGGGGGGTTTCACCTATTTGTAAACTCAGTATCCCCTTGTTATTGAGTTTTTATTTTATTTTCTAAGCTTGCATCTATTCCTTTCCATCTTTATGCAAGTGTTTGGTTAATTGCTTTACTTTTATTTCCATCTTCTTAATGGAAATTTCTATAGAGGCCAACCTTTGATTAGTCCTTGATTAGTTGTCTCTACTAACTTGATTGAATGAATTTAAGTTTTTCTCTAGATTTGGCTTGTTGGGAGGATGTTTGGGCATTTGTTAGTGGAATTTTTGGCTTGATGGATTTGAACTTTAAGAAAATGGAAGGTTGTTCTACTTCCAGGAGAAATTGGGAAAATTTGTCCACCTAGAATTATAGGTATTAGTGTTGGGATCATACATAGGGCTTAGTTAGTATCCCCCTAGGTTATTAACCTACTTGGGTCTAACTATAGCTTCTGATTGATAGGGACATGTATCAGTACCATGTCTCAAGTTACTGCACACACTACATTGTTCTTTATTTGTTGTGGCATGTGTAGTTAGAAGCATAACTTGCGTGGTCAACTAAGTAAGCTAGATTTTAACTTTAGTACAAGGGTTAATTTCAAGGACTTCAACTTTCCTCATTTTGGAGCTCTTTTGTTGGGAATTAACACTCAACGTATTAAAGATAATTTAAGTCTCTAAGGTTATTTTTTCCATCACTCTACCAGCAACATTATTAATGGTGGATTGATACTGTTGTGTCAATCCATCATAGGAAAATTAGTTTTGCAGCTATAACAGGTAGTTACGATGGGGGCATTGAGTGAGAAAAAGTTTGAACCTATCCAATAATTCATGGTAAGGTTCTCCCTCCATCTAAGAGAAAGTGACAATCTTACCTATCAATTCTAATGATTTCTGGTGGGAATAGAATTTTTCCATAAATTTGTTATAGAGCTCCTCCCAAGTTATAAGGGAACATTAACTATGCCTTGGCCCTATCTTTAAGGGTGTAAAAGAAACACTTCATTTTGAGTTGATCCTCAGAGAGTACACCGAGGGAGAAAGTATGGACTGTAGAATAAAGTTCTCTTATGAAACATAGTGAGTCATCATTAAGTAGTTCATGAAAAGAAGTTAGCATGGGAAAATGAATGTTTCACAATTCATAATTCTTAGTAGCCTCACCAAGGTGGATAGAGGTAGTTAATGTGCCAATTACTAGCATTGCAAACTCCTTCATTGTGGTCTCTCTATGTGGTGGATTTTGCTCCATGTTTAATGGTTCAAGTAGAAGGTCAATGTTATGTTCAATTTGTTGTCCAACAAAAGGTTGAGGAATGTTATAGTCCATCATTCGTGACAATTTAAAAGGACTATTATATTATTACTAAAAGGTGTGAGAGGATGCCCTAAGGACCTCATATCTTGCATATACTAATAAAAATAGAATTTAATTTCACCTATCAAGTTGGAAAATAAAAAGATAAAATAAATTTATAAAATTATAAAACAATCCATATTCGTACACAAAAACACAAAGCACGTAGGAAAGAACAATAGAATAATAAAAATTATACACATGCTAGTAGACTAAATTATACACGAAATAATTTATTATATAAAAGTTACATAAAATTTTAAAAAATAAATAGAATAAAAGAATTAATAACATAAAGAAAATAAACTTAAAAATAAAAAATAAAGAATTGTTAAAAGAAAATAAAATTAAAAATAAAAATAAAGAATTGTTAAAAAATAAAATAAAATAAAATTTATTTTTTATTCTTTTAAAAAGAAAAGATTATTTATTTATTTTTTATAGATAAGAGAAAATTTAAAATTTTGAAATAACAAAACTTAATTAATAACCTAGATATTTTAAAATTTTAAATAATAATAATAATATTTACGGTATAATGTTTTTTTTAAATTTTGATAATAATAATTTAAAAATAGTATTTCTCCCTCACAATGGTGCCAAAAATTTGCTAATATAAAATAAAGCTAAGTTTTATTGCTATTACCAATTCCTTGGAAATGATACCAAAAACTTAATAATACAAATTTAGGTGATTTTTTGTTACCATTACTAGTTTCTCAATAATAGTGCCAAAAACTTGATACAAAAACTTTATTGCATATAAATTTTGTATAATTTATAAAATAGCTGGTAATTGGACGCATCACTTTTAGAAAATAATAAGTATATTTCCAAAGTCGGTCTAAAGAGGACTCATGTAGTTTTTAAATAATTTAAAAAATTCTTAAAAATAAAATTAATAACCTAAATATCATGTCACGATTGTTATGGTTGAATATCAAAACTATTGTCATACAAATAAGATTATATTCAATAAATATTTAAGTAGTTAAACATTTATCATGCAGTGGAGAATTTATGGGATACATTAACTAGTTAATTAAGCTTTTTTAATATTAAGTAAGTAACTAAAAATATGAATTAAGATTATTAATTTTTTCTTCTAGGTATGAAAATATCCTAATGTAGTGATCATTTTCTTTGTTAATTAAATTGTAACTTGCCACCTTCAATTGGCTCGATAATTTGAAACTTAAGTAAATGATGCTAATTTTCTAAGAAATTACTAAACCACTTAATTTGCCACTATTAGTCGGACCGACAATTTAAACTTTCATCAAGTTAGGTTTATGATTTAAGTATCCGGAACTAACTTTCAGATTTTAAAACTATTATTATGAAGAATATGTCGTCAATATATTATCAATAATAATTCTTAGGGAAATCTTTGAACTAGAGCTCACTCAACTATACAATTGATATAGACCAAAAAATTTAAGAACACTACTCTAAATCATATTCAAATAATTTAAATCCTAAATCTAATTCTCTTGTTTATTGTGAAAAATACTTCATCAATATATTTTTCATTTACAAACTTTAGTTCAAATCTTTTTTATGAAATAACTTAATTAATTTTATAAAAATGTTTATTCTACTTTTTTTCACAAGTGTTACTAATATTTAAAACTATTTATAGCCAAACATGCATAGTTTAATAAATGATTAATAAATTAAGCATAAAATATCTAAAGTAACACTTAAAGATAATTAAAAAAGAATATAATTAAATATACTTCAACAGAATTCTTTAAAATGGTTTCTATTTTGAAAAATCTCTAAATAGAATTGCTTTATTGTTTATCGAATTGAAAATTGAAGTTATTATATAAACTAAATTTCACAACTACAAATTACACCTTTTACATCGGTTAGTAACCGATCGACTTAAAAGAGGTTTTAGGTCGGTTAGGTAAACTGAATTTAAAGTCTATATTCTTTTTAATATATTTTGCTCATTTTTTGATATCATCATTGCCTATTTTCGATTAGATAATAGCAAAAAACCTTTTTTAAATATGTTTAAAAGAGTTTATAAATACTACAAATAATTAAAAAATTAAATATTAATTAATTACTTGAGAATGAAATTTATTACAAAAAATTAATTTATATATATATCTATATATATAACTTAAATTACAAATAAAGTGATGATGCCTCTTTTGTCATGGATTTTATGATATTCCTACTTTATTTCAAGGAGAGGAAGCTTGGTTAGTTCCTTAGAATCATCATCAATGTCCCATTTATAATGACCAAAGAACTCTCCAAAGAGATGAGATAGAGTTTGGGCAAAAAAATAGTTCCATAAAATATTCCATTCCCTTAAATACATGAGCCCATAAACATCCATCAAACAAGCCCAAATTTCAAAGACACATGAATAGAGAAATTAAAGCATTAAAAAAATTACTATGGTGTTGTCCTATGCTATTCAATATCATTGGATTCTTCTCCTGATTCTTCTTGTGATGTTATAATTTGAAGCATGTGCTCTGTCCATTCTTCTCGTAAATCATCAAAAAATTGCATATCATATCTCAACTTGTTCCAACAAAAGAACTACATGTATTTAAATTAAAAATAAGAATATAATATCATGAATTCACAAAAAATAACTTATATTTGTTAACAAATTATATTAGTAAAAGAGATTTCCACATCTTTAATTGGAATGTTGATATTTGAGATGATTTTGCTCATAAATTTCATGACAAAGTAACCATTTATGACTCCATCATTTTGTTGTGGAACCTAAAAAAAACAAGTGTATATGGTTTTTCATATTTGAACATCTTTATCATTCAATAGTAAAATTCATTAAATTATTAATATTCGTTTGTACATACCATAACTTTGTCCCATATAAGCTTATGTGATTTTTAAGAGCAATGTCCCTACTCTTGTTCCACATCTTCCATGCCCTATCAAAGTTTAAAACATTTACTTTTTTACTAAATAGTACAAGGAGCAATAGAAGAAAAATAGCTAGTTATGACTCTTACATTTCAACAACTGCTTTTGTATCTTTACTCAATTCTATGGAAGCTGAGTCAAAGTACCAAACATAATTTCCATATAGATAAAAGATTATCAACTTCTGATTTCTATGAAGTGTCAAGGCCCTATCACATAATTGTTTAGCTCTGATGCTAACATCATATTCTTGATATTGATCGACAAGTGATGAATCCTAGAACATTACTACATGTGATAGGTGATTAGCTTGAAGTCAATAATAACATGCCATATATAAAAGAAATATATATAAATAATTAGATACTATAAATATAATTATATGTTCTACATAAATCAAAGTTATTTATTGATTGAATAATCACCTTATCCATACTTGAATTATACTTAAATCGATCAGTTGAAATTCAAACAGTTGTAATATGAACTCGATTGATATATATGTTTGCCAAATGTCTATGTCAAAAATTTCTCTAGGAAGTGGCATAGTCCATCCATCATTTATGTTAGGCTTGCTTGCAACAATAGTAATCAAAGAGCCAAGATTTTTGCTTAATTTTATAACATATTCATAACTATACTTTTTCCATGGCTTCTTCTTCAATGATTTAGTACGCGATGATTTTCCAATAGACATAGATATTCCACGAGATACTTGTTTTGTATCTCTTAAATGTGTAGTACTTACTAATTCTGGTATACTAGACTAAAAAGTTACCATGCTTAATTTCAAAAAATTTAACAATTTTAAATTTTTTTTATGTTTACATTTATTTTTTTATTATGTTTGATTTTATTTTCTTTATGTGGTTTAGTGATTTTTAGAATTTTAGGATTATTTTTAAAAATTTATCATTTCTTTAAATCAAATTTAAGTAAATAGTTAATTCTTTTACATCGTTAGATTAATTTTTGAAAATATATCATGAAGTATATGATAATTAGTTAGTTTTTATCATAAGTAGTATTTCATGATAAAGTGTAAAAATTATAATAAACCCAAAATAAGTGTTCAAGAATCAAATAGTGGAGACTATCCTTATGAGATATTATTTGAGCCTTAATTTCCTTTATTTTGAGTAAAATATTTTTTCCTACTCCAAAAAACATTTCTTATTTCTTAAAATTTTTAGATGATCTCTATTGATATTAGCATTGAATATTAGGATTTTCACATCTAGTAAAGTATCATATGTTTTTTTACTACTTATATTGAATGCCATAAGTAGAAATTGATAGTATATTCTCTTTCATCCTTTATGCATGACTTCTACCAAAAAGAGACATATATAGGGTTATCTAAAATAAAATCAAACAAAAAAGCCACAAAATTAACAACTAACCAAAATTCTACAAAAATGTACAAACTGTACATGGGTCCTCTCTTTAAAAAAATAGATCCTATCTCTAAAAGTTATATATATAATAAAGAGAGAGAGAAAAAGAGAGAAATGAATAGTATAATTTATAAACTATGACCCACATAACCTACAAAAGTTGTGAGAAAAGACTAAATACAAAAGAAAGTTATAGGAAATAAATCCCTAAAAAGTCATTACACTTTCTTCATTCTATAACGCATATATCTTAAAAAAATTATTTAATGATTTTGAGTGAGGCATGAAAATAATTTTTTGAATTTTTGACGAAATCCTAAACATTTGGTTTCTTTCATGAGATCGAAGTTATGAACTATTTTTGAGTCTTTCTTCTTTTATGAGTATGCGAACTTATTAGTTTATTTCTAAATAAAAACTCTATTTGCATACGCCTTAGTATGAGTGCTTCAACCCATAAGATTCAATGTTTTGAGAGTATGGACTTGTAAGGATAGAGTCGAAATGAATTCGAATTTCTGACACTGAAAATTAGGTGTATTTAAATTGAAATATTTGAAATGGTGTATGAAAATGATTTTCAACTAATTATTATTATAAACTATGATTTTTTTAAAATTTGAAAATTACTTATGCTTTAGATTTTAATTTTGATATTAAAGAAGATTAAAAAGCATAAGACATTTTTATGTTTTGTTTTATTTTATTTTGTTTTCTTGTTTTATTTTATTTTTAAGTCAATTTTTGATTTTATTTAGTTGTTACTTTGTTATAATTTTAGTTTTTTATTTCTTATTTTTGATTTGTTTATTTGTTTAGTTATTTGTTTTTTAATTTTTACATTTAGTTTAATATTTGTGGGTATCATTATTGAAAATCCTCACGAGACTCAAACTTGTCCACTAGGAAAATCTAGAGGTTTAAAGGCTTTTGCATATGCTAAATGCAACTGTGTCAATCCACAGAAGTGATTTAAGATAGTTTAATTTTTAGTTTTTCTACTTTTCTTACTGAAGAACAAGCAAGAAGCTAGTTAAGGGTTGTGATGAGTACTTAAAAAGCACTAAAATTACCATGATTTAATGTATTTTAATTTATTAAATAGATTTATATTTGTATGATTTTATCATATTTTTATATAAATTTTTATTTTTGGAATCACAAGTATTTTTATTATTTTTTATGTGTTTTTGTTCAAAAAAATTTAAAGAATTGAAGAAAAATACTGGAGGCAACACATCACCAATATGTTGGGAAAAAAATGGGAAAAAGTTTAAAAAAATAGAAAAATTGGACAAAATGGGTTAAAATAGTCAAAAATGTTGAGTCCATCCTACCTCGCACCCGTATCTACCAAGTCCACGGGTGTCATGCTGAGTTGTGTGCATATCACAGAAAGAGCTAGTGTTCTTCTACTGAACCGTGTGCGCATGTCATGTCGAGTCCTGCGTGTGCCAACGTCCTTCTACTAAACTGTGTGTGCATGTCACGTCGAGTCCCGCGTATGCCAGCACCCTATTACTAAAAATCTTGCATTTGTTATTGCATGTCCATCTGCAAATCTCACCCCACACGTGTGCCAGCCTATCCAAACGAGTCCAAAATCAATTTTTGAGATAATTTTCCACTTTTTTGGCTTTTTCCTCATCTATAAAAAGATCTTCTCCCCTATTATAAAAAGCATCCCTCAAATCACACATTTTTTTCTCTAGTTTTCTCTCTCTAGGAAGCTTAGTTTTTTTTTCATTTTTTAGTTTTAAAGTTATTTTCTATTTGAGAAAAACTAGTTATGCTTTTGTAAATTTCTAGTTTTTGATTCAGTAAACAGAAATGCAAATCCGTTTGGAGATTTCTAGAAACGGAATTAGCATTAAAGTTTTGTAAAGATTATTTTGAACTATAATTTTAAAATTAATTATTTACAGTTATTTTATGTTTTATTCTTATAGTTTATTTTTGTCTGTGATTAAATTTAATATGACTAACTATTTGTAAATATGATATAATAATAATGTTTCTATAAAATAAATTAATTTTGTTTTTATTTAAGATTTTATACTAAGGATGTTAGAGAGAAATATATTATTTTTCATTATAAACTTAAATCTAAAAATTATATTTTAAGGTTTAATTATCTGGTCTCATTTAGAGTAGTGCTCTTTTATTTGTGGGTAAAATCACCCGATAGTTAGAGTATTTCAAAAGTTTTTATAAGAACTATTATTCAAAAATGTAGTGATAACATATTTTCAATAATGGTTTTAAAATTTCAAAGTTAGTACTCTAATAACTAAGTTCTTATGTTTAATTTGGACACATTGAATAAAGTTTAAAATGTCTAACCGTACCAAAGGTGACATTTAAATGGTTCATTTTCAATCTCTTAGAAAAAGGAATTAATTTAATTAACCAAATTAATTATCAACACCACTCATAGGTTTTAATTGATTTGTTTAATTAACAAAGAATATCTAACCCCACAAAATATGTTATTTATATAAAAATAGAGAATCAATAAATATCAATTTATATATTTAATAATCTAAATAATATGAGCAAGCATAATTAACTTAATTATTATATCCATAAATACATCACTATTATGAATGATAAAAATTTGCATAATTGTTTATTGAATTCATATTTATGTTTATTTTTTTATGTTATTAGATTAGGAAACACAAAAATCAAATTATTGTGACATGAAGTTTAGGATTTAATTTGGTTTTTAAAAGTTTGAATAATAAATTAAAAATCACATGTATTCCTTGCTTAGACCAACCTTGGGAGTATACTTGTCATTTTCAATAAAATGATTCATGCACTTGCAAGAGTTTTACAAATATAAAACCAAAGTATCGGCAAGATTGATATTTCTAACTCGATGTTGGTCTTGTTCCAACACATTCTTGGCATAAATGAAGGACCAATAGGATGACTATATCCTATAGAGGATATAGGTTGGGCACCATGAGATTGCATGGTTGGCATGCCTAGTCATATGTCATGCCTTGATCATAGTATAGTGTCATGCTTGACATGTGTTATAATTGATATTTTTTTAAAGTAGTAATCTCACTTAACACTGAGGCCTTAAAGGACTTCAATTTTTCTTTAATTTTACAATACTTCTCCTTATTGACCATTTGAGGCCTTTTTTAATATTAAAAAACTCCATATAACCATCATATTGTCTTCCTTCCCTAATATGACCAAGATGCTCGCATCCAAATGCATGATATATCACATCTTTCCCTGGTTGTTTAATTATTTCACCCCTGTTAATTTGATCTTGAACAACTCTTTACAAATAATAAAGAAAAAAATATATCATACATTATTACATCAATATGAAAAAATCATAAGGACTTTGTATCAAGTTAAATTACTAACCAACTTATTGAGTTGTTCTTCTCCTCGTTTATTCATTGGTCTTGACTTCTTTGTTTTGAGGAAAATAAATATAAAAATAGTTATAAATGAACAACTTAATATTACCAATCTTTTTCTAACTTCAAGATTTGATGACCTCTCACTATGGTTAGAAAGAATATTTTGCATTTTTATATTTTGATGTTCTTTCTTAATGATTTAAAATTCATCCATACGTCTATAAGCTACGAAGTCTTTCCATACTCATGGTTCAATCCAAGAGTGTTCTTCAAGGATTTGCATAGTTTTTGCTCATTAAGTGGTTCCAAATATGAAAACACATAATTTTTGGCTAATTTGGAAGTTTTTTATTCTTTTCATACTTTATTTGCAATCTTGTAACACTTGTTCATCCAATTACTAGGGACTTTAAAACAATTCTGTAAAAAACCAGATTTTAGATGAGATATAATAAAAAAAGATATAATATATGTACATTATGATAAAATGTATATAATTCATTCACATCCTTATTTATCTCTTCCTCACTAGTATTATCAATATTTTTTCCTTGACAATACTAACATTTATAACTCAAGAGAATATGACTATGGATGAAGTGATACTTAACCTAGTTAGCATCATAAAATTTCTCATTTTTACATTTAACATATAGACATCAAATTGTACTAATTTCATTATTACTATTTCTACGGAAAAATTCTAAGAAACTTTCAACTCCAGAAATATAGTCTTGTTTAATTGTACACTTTAACATCTAAGATTTGTCAATTTTTTATTAATGACATTAAACATATTAAATATGTATCCAACCAATATATTTCAGATATTATTATATATGAAACCATAAATTATTAGCATATCTATCAAAACCTCAAATAAAAATAAATACATAAAATCCAAAAAATTAATAAACTTGTTATAACATTAAATATATATATATATATATATATATATATATATATGCATGTAATAATAATAAATATTAATAAACCTTATATATATATATATATTTCATGTACATGTAAATTATTTTCAAAAATTTAAAATTTAAAATAAATTAATTTATATCAAAAACATAAATATATAAAATTATTAAAATAAATAAATGAATAAAATACCTTATTCTCTTCTAAGCTTGAATAAAAATAAACAATCTACATAACACAAAAATATACATAAATAATCAATAACATATAATATACATTAAAATAAAAAAAAATGAATAATAAGTGTAAAATAATTCACAGAAATACTTACAAGAGTAAATGAAGTGACAAAATGAAGGAAATGAAGAGTAAAAGGTGTTTGGTAAATGAGAAAGTGAAGGAAAATATGTATGAAAAATTTGAGTATTATGCTAAAAAAATAGTAGATCTAGAAGAAAAATTGAAGAGGAAAACCCCACTTAATGATGCCAGAGATGGTAGTTGGAAATGGTTGAAAAATGAGAAAGAAAACAAAAAGGCACCGATAGTTTTTCCATAGAAAGTAGGGAAAAAATGGTAGGGTCGGTTGACACGTAGAACTGATTCTACGTCCTACATGTAGCATCGATTGACAAGTTGGATGGACGCTAATTTTATAATTTTTTAAATTGTTGTATTAGTAGACCGACTTAAAATTCGTTATAAGTCGATTTTGGATAAAAATTGACTTTAAATTCCGACTTAATTACTCTTAATTTTAGAAGTGTTTGTTCAACACTCAAATAAGAGCATAACTTTAAAATATTAAAAGAAAAGTAAAGATTGAGAAACTAAGAAATGAGCTGCTAAGAGAACTATGGGATATTAGATTTTTTTTACAAAACAAATAAGGTCCTATTTAAAGGGTAAGGAAAGGAGGAAAATGGATTTTTCAGCCTAGCACCGCAACACACAATTTTTTCATGCCATGGCATACATAGCTTTTACATGATTTGAACATGATCCACTCTCTTCGTACCACAACACACAATATTTTCACACCTTGACCCCCATAAATTTGATTCTTTCCTTTGGCCTCATGCCATGACTCACAATAATTTCATGTCGTGGTATACTTCAAACTGCTTCACTTTGGAACCCTAAATTCCTAGTATTTTCTTTTTTCAATTTTAAAGCATACATATGTAATGTTTTACAAATGTAATCATTCTACGTCGTAATGGGTGCTTCAAGTATAATTTTTCAAGTTGATTTATTTTAGTACACGAAATATCTAAAAACAATAAAATATATCCGTGATTTGAAAAAAAAAATATTTGCGTAAAGTAATAGTAAAACAAACAAATATAAATCTATATAATCACTAAACATGCATAAATCACATTATATTAGGTGCTTTCGAGCACTTATCACTTGTACATGTTGGAATAGAGCTCTCAATAAGATTCAATGGGTTGACGTTTCCACCCCTTAACTAGTTCTCGGTTTCCTATTTGAGTTGAAAGATTAATTAATATTCGTGAAGTTATTCCTATGTATGAATTTATCAATGATGATCACTCATAAAGAGAGAGAAAGAAAGAGAGTATGAGAGAGAAAAATGATGCCTTAAAAACTACATCTTTTATAATAGTTTTATCATTGTACAAAAAACTCAGTTTTTTTTTTCTGAAAACAATGAAATTTTGATAAAAAGAAATGGAAAAAGAGAGAATGTGAAAGAGAGAAATAAATGAGCAAGATAAGTGCTTGTAAAGCACCCATATTGTATGTTTTGATTATACCTAATTGTGATGAATACATTTGACCATAGCATGTTTATGTGATAATTTATGAAAGTTCATATGTTCACAATCACAGGTATGTTTTGTTATATTTTAGGTGTTTTTAACTTCAAAATGTATAAATTTACCAACACATAAATAATAACACTTCAAGCACTTAATTCACCCTAGAAGCTTAAAAGAATAAGACATATAAGCCTTACATAAAGAAGTAACAAGTTTGTAGGGTATATGAGATAATTTGATGAAAAGTGAAGCATGCCATGGCGAGGATTATAGTGTGCTACGCATATAATTTGATATGGATTTATTGGGCATGCTGGGTAATGTGTGTTGTAGCGTGGAATAAGTGTGCTGCGACGCGACCCTTTCGGTTTGCAATTTGGCAAAGCTAAACAAACCTTTTACTGCGAAAAATCTTGTGTTGCGATACACTTTCATTAAATCGACCCGGAGCCCTCTACACCATACTCTGTCTATAAATAAATTAGTTTTTAGTTTTTTCCTTTAGCTTTTATTTTTTTAGGTTAGGCAGCCATATAATTTAATTTAGTTTAGATCTAGTTCTTATAACCATTCTATCACCATATACATATAAAAGAGAAAACCTCACAATTATAAAGAAGATCTAATGGTTTGAAGAAGGTGGTAACAACCTATTTAGATATCTGACATTATTTTTGTCAAGAGGGGGTAATTTTATTGTTATATCTTTTATTTCTCTTTGTAATTTGATGTTTATCATAGTTGAATTAAATTTTGTTAATTTAGCTATGATTGGCTAATTCTGTGTATTGGATTTTAGTTTTTATTTTATTTTTTGCTTCCAAAGATTGGAAGAATAGTTTTATGATTTGAATATATATAAGTTTCATATATTTCTTATTTATGTTCTTAAAATCTTTAACAATAAATCAATGATATTCCAAATCTTGATTTATAACTTAAAAAAATATTTTAGAATTAAGCATTAGAAACATCATGTTCTTAATTATGCATAAATGAATAAAAAATTAATTTTATTTTATTTATCAATTTCAAACTCGATCAAGGAAGTTATTGATTAAATGAGATTATATTCGATTGATAAAATTATCTTTAATTATAAATTAATGATGAATCAAATTTTGATTTATAATTAAAGAATGTATTTAATTTAGGTTTAATGATTAATTAATTTCATGCATGACTAAGGAATTTATTAATTAAAATGAAGTTATTAATTAATTAAGAATCTTGATTTATATATTTCTTCAAGTTTTTCAATTAATCAATTTCAAGCTTAATCTAAGAAATCATTGATTAATAGAGAATTGTGGCAACGTGCCATGATTGTGGGAGTTTTCTCATTTAAAAGAAAAGAAAAAAATTGATAAATGTAACTTGTTATTTGAATCATTTAATCCATTTTATCTATGAAGACTTATGCTTATTGAAATCCCATATACATTTGTCATTTAGGTGTATCTATAATTTAATTTTCTCAATTTCATTTACCTGTTTTAATTTATTGCTTGAATTTACTCATTTTTATTTACTTATTTTATTTAGATATAATTAAATTTAAAAAATAATTTATCTTTTTAAAACCATCGTACTTTTTTGAAAGAAGATTTTAGGAGTATATTTTTTGCTTTTTAAAAGTGATTCATGCACTTACGAGATTTTTATATATGTAAAATTTAACTATAAAGTTTTTGTGCTCACATATACATGTTCACACTATATATATATATATACACGCACTCATATATATATAATTTTTTTTAAAAAAATTATACAATAAGAGAATTTACAATGTTATTTTAAATTTTATATTGATATTAATTGTATCATTTTTATTAAATAATTATTTAAATATAAAAGAATATAACAATTTCAATTTTTTTGCACTATATATTTATACATATATGTATATGTATGTTATATCTTATTATTTCTTGAATTATTAATCTAAGTTTGACATGTACAAGCCACCTACTAGTCATTGTAGAAAGCACTGAATAAATTAAGATCATTCACAAATAGAGAGAAAGAAAGAGAGAAATGATGCTTTAAAAATTACTTTTATGATAGCTCTATCATTGTACAACTCGGTCTTCTTTCTAAAACCAAGAAATTTTGATGGAGAGAAGTGAAAAACAAAGAATGTGAGAGAGAGGAATAAAGGAGTGTGGAGTTGAAAGTGAATTTAGGTAATTGAGAAAATTTGATAATGTGTTTGATGTGAAGTGAAGGAAAAATATTGAAATATCGATTATTTGATGGGAAGTGAAGGAAAAATATTAAAATATCGATTATGCGATTCTAATTATTATCATCCGTTTATGTGATTAGAATATAACCTTTTTGATAATTTTTTTAAATAATCTTATTTAATAGTTATTAAACAAATGTTAATTACTTTAAAAGAAAATTTGATTAAAAGATAATTTATCAAAAAATTATAAAATTAATAATACCGTTATTCTCAAAAAGATATATGTGTGAGAAAATGATTAATACCAAAAATACCCTCAAATTTTAAGGAATCTTCAAAAATACCTTCAAAGTTTTAAAAAATTCAAAAATACCTTTGAAATATAATGGAAGTTAAATCTAACAGAAATGAATAATAACATTCCTAAAATGAAAAAAATAAATAAATAAAGAAATAATAGACAAAACAAAAGACATCTAAAAATGTTTTTCACAGGAAATGATAATAAGAAATTTTTTTAAAAAAATTTCAAAAAGAAAAGTTAAATCTTAAAGAAGAAGATAGATTTAAAGACCCATCATTTTTATTAAGAAAAATATTCCCTAGGAAAAACATAATTTATTATGGCATAAGTAATAAAGAAATAAGTATTAAGATTACAGATACAAAATGAAGGTATAATATACCATTAATTGATAAAGAAATTATATTAAATAAGCTATCAAAAATTCCTTATACAGACAAAGAAAAAATTGGATACATTCATTTAGAAAGAATCCAAATATTAATAAAAACTCATTTTAGAGAAAAAAAAATAGATACTCCAATAAAAATAACATTATTAGATAATAGAATAATAAATAGGCAAGATGCCTTATTAGGAATTATTCATGGTAATTTAAGATACAAAAAGTTAAAATTTACAGCATATCCGAGATTTTTTATTATAATATACATGATAAAAATTTAAATCAAGTATTGAGTCTAGCTTATAAATTTGAGATAGTATAATTAATGAAAGAAGAAAACAATCCATTTTCAATACATTATCTAGTACTATATTCTTTAACAAATAGTAATAATAATTAAATATATGGATAAAATGAATTTATAGAAATAGATAAAACTTTTAAGGAACTTGGACAAAAAATAAAACCAGAAATACTAACAGACTTTGAAATATCAAAAGAATAAAAATTAGATATAAAAGAAAAACCCTTGATAATATGAAGGAAAAATAATGTTGTTAAAAATAATAGCATGCCAATGTATACTTTTATAGACCATGAAGGAGAAACTTCTAACCAAGAAGAAGTTGAAAAACTAGAAAATGAAGTCAAAATAATGAAGGCATTGGTTCATGATTGTATATTAGGGAAAAATAATGTTTAGATAAAAAATAAAAAATATGCATTTAGAAATAAATGGAAGCCTAGTATGTGTAGCAAAAAATCAAGCAACATTATTTGAAACTATACAATTATTAACAGATGAAATGAATTTAGTCCAAGAATAAAACACAAAATATTACAGGAAATAATAGATATACAAAAATAATTACTAAATGAAATAAGAAATAAAGGAATGTGGTTATAGAAAAGATGTATACACCATACATAGAAGTAATGAAATAATAGGTTATAAATATGATTTCTTAGAAGGACTAAAAAAAGAACCATCTTGGAGATCAAATTCTCTCATTCCTAAAAATGAGAAAATAAAAAATGAAGAACAATCTAAGAAGAAATAGATAATTCCAATTTAATGGAATATAAAAAAGAATTAGAAAGAAAATTCATAGACCCTGAAAATAGGGATATATAAACATTACTAAGTTTATTGACATTAACCAATGAAGAAATAGAAGAACATTATAATGAAAAATTTGTACTAACAAAGAAGAGGATGATATGACAATAATCAGTGAAACTAATGCTGAACCAGAAAACATGACCCCAAAAGATCATATGAAACCAATTTCATTACTGGTCCCTTACCAAGAAGAAACATCTGATCCGCATAGGGGATAAATAAATAGGCAAATAATAGAACAACTTGATACCATAGATAGAAGAAGACTACTTAAAATGGAGGAAGGTTTGCATTGGGGAACTAGAGATAGTATTCCACCAAAGTTCAAACTCCATGATAATTTTAACTCTGAACTTATAGATTTAGAATGTATAAGTGATAAGAAGAAAGCCTTAGATGAATGGGCTAGTGGTATGAGTATGCTCACACAAACTTCTCAAACTACCCAAACAAACTCATCAAACTGTAGGGTACTTATAGCACATAAAATGAAAGGAAATATTAAATTTTGGTTTTCAAGAAAGAAACAATGCAGATGTTTCTTGTCACTGGAGATAATTTGGATAAATTTCTCTAATTTTTTAGAGATATATGCCTCATTCTTCCCTTGGCTTTTTAATTTTTTTATAACAGAGTCCAGAAGAGCTTTACCTTTGCCAGTGGTAGGAATTGTTTTCAAAGTTCGAAATAATTCAATAATGTGAAAATTATCGAATTCTTTAATGGGAGTTTTATCCCACCAACGTGAATAAGTACACCTCATTAGGCATAAGATTTCTTCACTGAATGTTATCAAATAATCTCATTTCATTAACCAAGGCAATTTATATAAAGATATAAAAAAACATTAAACCATGATCTTGGTCTTGGTCTTGGATATGAGTAAAATTACTTCTTTCAAAATCATTATAGGCCTTTAAGACCTTTTCCGGGAAGATATCATCCGTTGGTCCATATAATGAGAACCAATTTTGAAACTAGTTAGGGAAATCATGAAATGCATAATGATCCCATATTTTAAACTGAATACACCACATATGGGATTTTAGTTGATTTTGATAACAAAAAGTATGATCCTAGGCTTACATATAGTCAAATCAGTCATAGGTAGTAGGTTGCATGTATTGATCTTTAAACTGTTCTCTGATATATAAGTTAGAGTTCCAGTCTACCTTACTTAAAATTCTTTTAATTTTTAGAGTTGAGAAAGCAATTTGGTGACTTTTTATCATATTATGGGTTATATTAGCATAATTTGTTTGTTTTAGAATTAATTCATAAATATCCCTTATTTTAGGGAAATTAAAGGAAGGTAAGTTATCTTTAAGATATATGAAAGCTACCTGTTTAAGTGACTTTTTGATATTATCATTCTCGATGAATATTAACCTTCGAGTTGTTGCTTCAACAAACTCATCCTTTTTAGGGAGTTTTCTTGCTCTTTTAGAGCTTTCTGTCGCCTTAGTTGGCTAATGGTTGTCTTGTTCATGGCCTTGAAGGTATTCCCTTAAAAGGAAATCTGGTAGTGAGTTTGCTTCTCCTTTTATAAATTCTATATCTAAGTGAAAAATGGAGAGTAAGGTTTGCCACCTAGTAAAGATCTATTTAGAAGCTAGGCTTTTTACGTTCTTTTCAAGAATGTCTTTAGTAGACTTGTAGTCTACTCTTAATAAGAACTTCCGATTAAGCAAGTCTTCTTAGAACTTAGAGATACTAAGAACTATTGCTAAAATTTCTTTCTTTATAGTGGAATAGTTATTTTGAGTTGGTTTCCAAGGCCAGAAATGAAACGAACTAGGCTCTCTTTTATAGTTGTTCGTTGCTTAAGAATCCTTCTAAATCGTATCTCTGAAGTGTCAGTCTTGACAATTTTGAATGCATTAGGGTGAGGTAAGGATAATCATGGGAGCTCTTTTGGCTTTTAACTTTATTAGCTGGATAGCTTTGGTACAGGTTGGGCCTCACTCTGGTGGATTTTTCTTCAATCTCTCATAAAGTAGTTTGGCATCCTATGCAAGCTTTTTATAAAAAAATGAAAAATAATTAAGACTGCCTAGAAATCTTTGTAATTGTTTTTATCCCTAATTTCATTAGGGAAATTCTCAGCAAAAATAATAGATCCATCAATTGGTGTAATTAACCCTTGGCCATTATTATGGCCCAAAAATCGAACATTTAGTTGAAAAAGTTTTATTTTTTTAGTTGAGATTATAAGACCAAATTATTTGATGATTTTAGAAAATTTATCTAAATATTTTCAATGTTAGTTAATTGAGTTTAAAAATACCAATACATCATCAATATAAACGATTGTAAAATCCATGTAAGGATTAAAGATCTCGTTCATAATTTTTTAAAATTCAAATGGGGCATTTTTAAGCCCAAATGGCATGACATTTCATTCATAGTGGCCAAATTAAACTATAAAGGTAGTTTTATGCCTATCTTCAAGGGCAATTTGGATTTTCCAATAACCACTTTTTAGGTTAAATTTAGAAAAGACTACAACCTTGTAAAGAAAATTTAATAAATCTTTTTTATTAGGTATGGGATACCTAATCCATCTTTACACCCTATTTAAGGGTTTGTAATTAATGATTAGTCTTGGGACACCTCGTTCCAGTTCAGTTGCATTTTCCACATAGAACGTTGGACAGGACCATGAAACATTGCTTTTTTAGATTAATCTTTTTTGTAAAAGATCATCATTTTATTTTTTGTATATTTACAAGTGTCATTGATTCATTTGAATAGGTCTGGCCTTGGTTGAAATTTTGGATTCTATAAATCCTAGCTAATAGGGTAGTGTTACTACATGTCTTTTCCTTTCCCAAAAGGTAGTAGGAATATCTGAGCAAATTTATTTTTCAAATTTCTCTTTAAGAGATGCTATTTGCTTTTGCATGTTGTCTACCATTATTTTTTCTTTTATAACTTTGTGGTCGAATTCCTCTTTAAGAGAATACGAGAACTTTTCTTTTAAGGTCATTAATCTCTAAGCAGCTTGGTGCCTTATAGAATGAAAAGCATATATCATGCCCTTTGATGTTGGGCATAATTCCTTCCTTCATGACTTTAAATTGATATAACATAGATAAAAATAGAGTGCCTAAGATAACCATTCTTGATAATTCTTTACTAAGTAAGAATGTAGTTTCTAGGAAAATTCCTATGTTGCATACTATCGTATTAGATAGTTTGTAATTGATTGGATTTCTTCCTCCATTTGTAGTATTAAGAACTTGGGTTGTCTTGGAAAAATATCTTGTATGAACAATACCTTCGCTGATATAGTTTAAATAAGCTCTTGAGTTAATCAATGCTACAATAGTAAAAATGTATTCTTTGTTGATGATGATGGTAACTTTAGAGTACCATTTATGATTAATGATTTTATCAATTGAATTAATAAATTGCATATTAGCAATCTTAATAGGAGGATCAGTTTCTCCTATTGGTACTACTGCTCTTGTGGGAATTTTACCAAGGAGATTAGTAAATTCTTTAGGCTCATCTTCTACTTTTGAATGGGAAATAGAGTATTGACCTTGATAAAGTTTGAGTATTTGAACTCTACTTTTAAGATCTTTAAAATTCTTTTTGGTTTGATTAAGTTCTATTTGAAGATATTTAATTGTAGGTTCCTTGTTTTTAGGAAGAGTTTTAATCTGTTTTAGGATCTCATTAAAGGAATATCTCTGGTTGTATTGCTACAGTTTCCTTTGTATTCCTTGAGGCACTTCTTTCTTAGAAGAGGTAGATGCCTCTTTAGCTAAATCTATGTACCTAGTTAAAGCTTCTTTCTTCTTTTCTGGATCATTGATTTTATAGATGGTATTAAGAACAAAATCTTCTTCTTTTGTTAGGACATTTAAGTCCAAACCATTCATTTTTATGATAGATTTTTAATAATTACATTCATAATCATCATCTTTCTATTTGTCATCTTCTATTTCAGAAGTGGATGATGACTCATAGATATAATCTTGCTCTTCATCTTCACATTCATCGTTTAGGATTATCTCTATTATCAGTCTTTTAAGCTTGTCGTCTATTTCAAGCTTGTTTATCTTTTTTTTCCTGCAGCTGGAGCTGTAGTGACCCATTTATCCATAATTATAGCAAATGAGATCCCTTTTTCTTTAGTTGTTGTGGTTCTTTAGACCACTTTATTCTAAGTGCCTTCTACCTATTGATAGGATGCCTTTTAGGCTATTCTTGTCTTCTTATGAGAATAATCTTTGAGTATGTTAGTGTAGCCATACTGTTGATAGAAATCTCCTAGGGCTTATTTGTTCTGGAGTTTCTCTTTACTCATTTATCGTTGGAGTTTCAGATCATTGCAAAGTTGTAAACCTTGGCTGACTACCTCTATTGTAAGTTCTCCATATGTGTAGAGTTCATATGGAATAACACCTTCATACTTTGCATGAACGTAAGAACATATTTTATTTGCAAATAATGTAGGAAATCTTGAAATGAACTTTTCTTTCCAGAATTTGCTATTACAATCATCTCTTGTTAAAACTTTGGAAAGAAAGATATCCTTATACCACTTAAAATATGAAAATGTTAGACACCTTAAATTTATTAACTGCTCATGACTTTGATCCATTTGCATTCTGGTAGTACCCATAAAATGCAAAAAAATATTAAGGACCAATGTATTAACTACATCTCCAACCCTGTAAGGTCATCGTTTTCACCGGGTTGTTCTTTAGTAGCGTTAGGAATTTCATCTATGTGACTGTTGGAGATAGTTATCCCACCAAGCCTGTAATTGCCCCACAAATCCTGAGACAATGAATATGTCTTCCATTCTATTTGAAGATTTATTGAATTTTATTGTTGCAACATAAATTAACATATTTTTAATAACTCGAATGGTTTGATAGTCAGAGAGACCATCAATATTCCATTCTTGGGGTTGATTGCCACTGTAGCTAGAACTTGGCTATATGAGTTCTTTGATTTTTAAATTGATTGGAGATCTATGAGGGTAGTAAGGTTTAGATTGATAAACTGGTATTGGAGTAACCAATTTATTAACTCCTAAACTTGTATCACCATTCACCTGATTTAGTACTTCTTCGACTTATACATAAGATATAGTGTTAATGTCTTGTTCTTCCATCATTTTAATGGAGTGAGTTTAACTTTTGACTCTTATTTGGAGAGCCATTCATATAATTCTTTTAAGAATTATTTTTTTTTCAATCTTCTTAAAATCTCATAAATTTGGAAGAGGTTTAAAGAAAGAAGATTCTACTATACCTTTAAGGTGTGATTTGAATGATGATGGTAAGGCTTTTTTTTCTTACTGGTGGTATAGCCTTTTCAATTCTAGTAAGCTGACTAGCAGCTATTTGTAAATATAGGTTGGTGTAGTTAGTCCGTTCAAGAACTTAATTTACTACACCATCAATGGCTAGATGATTGGGGTTTATTGAACCCTGTTTATATGGGACGACTAAACAAGAATTAGTAATTTTAACTGTGATTTCCAATGGATAAATAGCCATAAATTTATTACCATAAGTTGTGTCGAACTGTTTGTGAACCTTTTCAAGGTTTTGTACATTATAAACTGTTATGTCCATATTAGGATCATATTCTTTAATAAAACCAAAGTCTAGATTGACTTTTCTGTTCTTCTTTTCTACAAACTTTAAGAATGCCTTGTATTTGTTGTAGAGCTTTTCTTGTTCGTATATTTTAAGAGAATAAAAGATTTTTCTCTTCTATGTATTATCAGGATCTTCGAAAATCTATAGAATCATATCATTAAAGGAAAGTTTTTTAACTTCCATCATGAATATGTTTGAAAAGTGAGATGGTTGCTCTAAACTCATGTCAGATAGAGTTAGGCTAGATAGGGTGTTGCTTATAAGGCTATCATATGTTCTTTAATATATTAGTTTACTAATTCTTGAAGGAAGTTTAGTGACTCCTTTAAACTTAGGTTTGGATCTATTTAAGACCAAGGGTACTGTTTCAGATGATGAAGATGAATTGGGTGTAGAGACTCTAGAGTTATGGGTAACTAAAAAAGGTCTAGAATTTAGCTTGATTTTTCTTGAAGTATCAAAGCTAATGTTTACCAATCCATTTTCATGCTCAATGATTTTATTGAGTTCTATATTTGTGGGAATAATAGTTGGTTGATCTTGGATTAAAGACCATGAATCTGGAAGAGTTATCTAATCCCAAGGTACCATTTGAGGTACTACTAATTTGGATTTTACCAGGTTGGTTTGGAATAGGGTTGTTTCACCTCTCTTATCTTGTATAAAAGACTTTAGATTTATATCAAGACAAATAGTGTTCATCACCTTAAAACACACTTTATAAATAAGAGCTATATTATTGGTTTCTTCTTCCACGTCGAAACGATGTGTTTTAATATCGACCTTTAAGGCCTTTTGGACATTAGTATCTTTATGTGTACAGAAAAATTTGAAAAATAATTTAAATATATTGGACCAGAACATAAGGATGTTTCAACAACTCTGAGTAAAGAGTCAGAGAACTTTTTTTCTTGTCTCGTACACATAAGAGAACTGAATTGTTTCATCCATCGTGTGCAAGGGGTTTTACTGCTATTTGGACTTTGAGATAGTAAACTTATATCAATAGTTTCCTCTATAAAAGGAAGTGTTTCTTCTACTATTTTTTATAATATAATTTGATTTAAAAACAAAACTTCCCTTATTATATACTAATGATGTTCCATATTTAGGAACGCTCCAATTTTGAAGGTGTTTTTCAACATCTTCTATTCTTATTAATTCTTTATTTTTAGATCTAGCCGAGTTTGAATCATTACCTTGGCTAGAGGAACTTGAAGATCTAGAGAACAAGGATCTGGCTACTCTTTCAATTTGAGAAGATGTGTTTGTAATTAAGAGTTACTATGTTAGGTTACTGTGCGTCAAAGGCTGCCTCTTGTGGGTCTTACTGTAGACGTCACCTTGATTGACTTGAAATCACCTCGATTGACCTTAATTACTAAGAATTCTTCTCTTAGGAGAGAATAGAAAGATGTTTATACTTAGATCTATAAGTTAACCTAGTTGGCTCTAATACCAAAATGGATGAGGATCTACTAGGATTACTATAATTTAAGCAGCAGCGAAAGATTAAAAAAGTAATAAGAGAGAAATGAGAAAACAGAAGGATATTTTATTCAATACTAAATATTTTACAAGTAGAGAAATAAGAACAAAGTTCAAAGATACAAAATTCAACGATGATTTACAAATGAGCGATCTCACCTTATATAGGAAGAGTAGGATCGGTACAAGACAAATTACAATAATGCATAAAGTAAAGTAAGCTTTTTTTCTTTATTAAAGCAAAAAGCTTTTACCATGTGATGTAGGTCCATATGTTGGATGATATGTCCCTAATAATTCCTTTGAGGAAGTAGAGTCGATTATTCCATAAATGAGTCTTTGTTGTTAAAACTAATAGCATGCCAAAGTTTACTTTTATATACTATGAATGAGAAATTTTTAACCAAGTAGAAGTTAAAAAACTAGAAAATGAAGTCAAAATATTGAAGGTTCATGATTGTATATTAGGGAAAAATAATGCTTAGAGATAAAATAAAAAATATGCATTTAGAAGTAAATGGAAGCCTAGCATGTGTAACAAAAATTCAAGCAACATTATTTGATACTGTACAATTATTAACAGAGAAAATGGATTTAGTCAAAGAATCAAATACAAAATATTTATAGGAAATAATTGATATATAAAAAGAATTACTAAAGGAAATAAAAGAATGTAGTTATAATAAACTACAATAAGATATGCACAAGGAATTTTCAGAATTAAGAAAAGATGTATACAACATACATAGAAATAATGAAATAATAGATTATAAAAATGATCCCTTAGAAGGACTAAAAGAAGAACCACCTAGGAGATTATATTTCTTGATTCCTAAAAATGAGAAAAGAAAAAATGAAGAACAATCTAAGAACAAAGAGATAATTCTAATTTAATAGAATATAGAAAAGAATTAGAAAGAAAATTTATAGACCTTGAAAATGGGGATATATAAACATTAGTAATTTATTGACATTAACGAATGAAGAAATAGAATAGCATTATAATGAAAAAATTGTACTAACAAAGAAGAGGATGATATAACAATAATCAATGAAACTGATTCTAAACCAGAAAACATGACCCCAAAATATCATATGAAACCAATTTCATTACCAGTCCCTTACTAAGAAGGAATATCTAACCCACATAGAGGAGAAATAAATAGGCAAAGAATAGAACAACCTGATACCATAGATAGAAGAAGATAACCATCTAAAATGGAGGAAGGGTTGCATTGGGGGACTAGAGGTAGTATTCCATGAGAGTTGAAACTCCATTATAATTATATGTCTGAACTTTTAGATTTAGAAAGTATAAGAGATAGGAAGAAATCCTTAGATGAATGGGCTAGTAGTATAAGTGTGCTAATACAAACTTCTTAAACTACCCAAACGAACCTGTCAATCTATAGGGTACTTATAGCATATAAAATGATAGGAAATGTTAAAGTTTGGTTTTCAAACATAATAGATCAATAACAATTGTTAATGAAAGTAAATGCTTCCATAGGAAGGGAATACTTGGATACAGTAATAAATGAAATATACAAAGAATTTATTGGAGAAGCTAAAGGAAGGACTATCATTGAATCCAGTGAAAATGAAATCAATGAAGCTAAATAACATCTAACAAATATGGAAATTTGTAGCATGTGTTACATAGATTCTTTTATTTGTGAAATGTATTATTATACATTACCACCTTCTATGCAAACAACTTATAAAGAATTTTTTTTCCAAAAATTACTTAAAATACTACATAAAACCTTAACAAAAAAATCGAGAACAAAGGAATAGAGAAACTATATCAGATACTTTAAGAGGAAGAATAAGAAGCCTTAAAAATTGGATCAGTATTAAATGCCAAGAAAGAAAAAAATATAAACATATAAGAGGAAATGATAAAATTTGCTGTGATATAAGAGATTTTAGAAAACCAGGAAATATGGATGTAGTATTAAATCTTATAAACAAAAATAAGAATATAAAAAATATAAATTCAGAAAACAAAATTTCCAAAAATATAAAAAGAGATTCAATAGAGAAAACTACAAGAAAAGATATTTTAGAAGAAAGAAGTATAAACCTTCTGAAAAAAAGGAATTATTGCCCTTCAAGAAAGAAAAAAATGCAAATGTTGAATTTATAATGAAGAAGGATATTATGCTAATGAATGTCCAAGCAGACTTCAACATAAAAAGAAATTTCCACGAAAAAACAAAAATCTTAGAAGCAGCTTTCAAAATAGAATTAGAACCAATCGAGGAATCCGATATAGATGATACTTATAATATCTATCTATTGGAAGAAATTGAGGAAGAAATAACTCACTTAGAATATAAACACTCAAATTATGGATATTCTTCATCAGAAAATGAATTATTTGTATATTATTACAAATCCAAATAGTACTTACATTAAAGTAGGACTAAAATTTAAAGGCTATAAAACTTATCATCTACATGTATATATTCATACAGGAGCTAGTATGTGTGTAGCTAGTAGATATGTATTTTCAAAAGACAACTGGAAACAAGTGCCAAAAGATTTAATTATAAGAATTATTAATAATACTATAATAAAACTTAATAAGGTATTAAAAGATACTGATATAATGATAGGAGTAAAAAATTTTAATATTCATACCATATATCAATAGAAAACAGAAGTTGATTTGTTAATAGGAAATAATTTCCTAAACTTATATCAACCTTTCACATAACATTGACAAAATAAGTCTCAACCATAGAAGGAAATACCATATATGTCTCCAAAATAAGAAAAGCTCTAAATGTCTCAAACCCAACTTTTATGCAACAACATAAAAAGTGAAAACGTGGTGAGATAGAAGACTAGAAAAAACCTTATTTAGAAAATATTTAATTAGATATAGAAGAGAAACAAAACTATTTTCTCAATGAAATACAAGAAGACAAAAGCCCTAACAAGCATCCGAAAACTATTAAAAATAGTCAGTCCAAAAAATCCTTTGGATCCAAAAATAAATAAATCTAAAACAATAGCCAATATAAAATTAAGAGATCTTAACAAGATCATAAGAGTAAAACCAATTATTTATACTCCAGAAGACAAGATTGAATTTGGAAAACAAATTCAAGAAATTTTGGAATTAAAAGTCATAATATCAAGTAATTCACCTCACTATAGTCCAACATTCTTAGTTGAAAAAGAAGTTGAGAAAAGAAGAGGAAAAAGGAGAATGATAATAAACTTTAAAGCACTAAATAAAGAAACCATTGACGATGGATACTTCATTCCAAAAAGGAAGAACTACTATCATTAATAAAAGGAAAGAAATATTTCTCGAGTTTTGATTGTAAACGTATATTTGGGCAAATAAAACTGGATGAAGAATCCCAAAAATTAACGGCATTTAGTTGCCCCCAAGGACAATTCCAGTGGATAGTTATACCATTTGGATTAAAACAAGCTCTAGGTATTTTTCAAAGATATATGGATAACATTTTCAAGAAATTACAAGATATTTGCTATGTTTACATAAATGATATTTTGGTTTCCAGTAATGAATTAAATAAACATTATTTGGATATTATCAATATTATACAAGAATGTAGAAAAAAGGCATTGTACTCTCTGAAAAGAAGGCAATACTTGCTCAACAAAAAGTTAAATACTTAGGGTTGGAAATTGAAGGTGGAAAACATAATCTAGAACCCCATATACTAAATAATATTCAAGGTTTTCCTTGTGAATTAAAAGATAAAAACTAATTACAAAGATTTTTAGGATGTTTAACATATCCAGAAGCATACATCAAGAAACTTGCAGAAATGAGAAAACCATTACAAACAAAATTGAAAAAAGATCATATCTGGAAATGGACAGAAGAAGATACTTTATATATGGATAGAGTAAAAGCAAAGGTAAAAAATTTACCAACTTTATACCATCCAGGACCAGATGATAAGATGATAATTGAAACAGATGCTTCACAAGAATATTGAGGAGTAGTTCTTAAAGCAAGAGTAGATGACAAAGATGAATATCTTTGTAGATATACATCAGGATCTTTCTAAGGTTCAAAATTAAATTACCATAGTAATGAAAAATAATATTTAGCTGTTAAAAAAGCTATTAATAAATTTGCAATATATGTCATAAGCTCTAGATTCATTGTTAGAATAGATAACAAGAATTTTTGTTATTTCTTAAGAACTAATATTGCAAATGATTACAAACAAAGAAGATTAGTTAGATGGCAACAATGGTTCAACCATTACAATTTTTATGTTTAACATCTTCTAGGCCATACAAATAGCTTAGTTGATGCTTTTACCAGAAAATTAGTACCTCTAAATATTTTTATGCTTTCAATAATGGAACATCTTGATTTCAAGATCAAGATAAAGGAAAAGGAGATAAAAATCCTACGGAACAACTCGAGTTGCTATATCTCGAGAAATCTCTTATAGAGATAAGAAAGAAACAGGAAGAACTTAATTGTTCAAAACAACCTCTAGAGACCAAAAGCTCAAATGAGGAATCTTCATTAAAAAAAGGAAGAACCTAACAATTCATAAAAAAACTTCTGAAACCACAAAGCTCAATTGGACAAATGAGGCAGAAAAAAAAGAACAGAAAAAGTTTATGTGGTCTATAATGGCCCATAACTAGGAATTTATTACAACTGGGTAGAAGCTGGCAAATCTATTCTAGGAATTAGTGGAATAACTCATAGAGTCTTCACCAACAGAATAGAAGCATAAGGTAGTTATGCCAACTACAAAACATCAAAACTGATAACTCTAGAGGAAATAGTAAGAAATTATTCTATAGTATTACAACAACAACTAAAAACTCCAAGCAGGTTGACAAATCTTGGAAAGATAGCAAGGCCTTCAGTGCTATTTAGAGAAACATCTCCTCTAGAGACATAAAAAATAGTAAAGCATTCAGTGCTATTCAAAGAGACATCTCGTAGAACTACTCCAATCATTGAAGATGAAAAGAACCAATATAGAAACCTTAGTAAACCACAATGGTTGAGTCTCTATAATTTGGCCAAAAAATCTACCCAAGAACATATTGAAGATATGAAGTTCTATACTACAGACAAGAAATTTCCTACATGAAGTAAATTCAATATATTAGAAGGAACTGATCCAATATTTGTGTATAAAGCTTTTCATGCAGGACTAATAGAAAATATATATTTAGGAATTAATTTAAGTGAGTTAAATTATTTCCCAAAAAATTTTAAAAGAGAAATCAAGAACTTTAGAAGAAAGATTAAAATAGGTGATAAACCTTTTTATTTTAGATTTTTTAGTTCATTAATGGACTGGAATGAGAAAGGAAGTATTAGTCTCTACCACTTCATCAATATAGATATTTCCAACACAAACAGAGAAGTTTCCAAACCAAGGGCATTTCTAGAAAAAGGAATTCCGTATAAAAGAACTCTGTGTACTAAGAGGTTAAATGCTAGGCCAAATTTACTATGAACTCAAGAAGATTGAAAATTTTACTGAGATCAAAGTAAATTATTCAATTAGTAAATTCATCATCATTTCCCATAGTAACATGGCTCTGTCAGAAGAAGATGGTGAAAAAATTACCAAATATGAAACCAATTTTAATTGCAACAACCTAGAAATTGGTCAAGAAATAAGAAAGGTATTATGCTTTTATGCAAGAAAAGCCACCAAAGACCACAAATGCATCCTCTGTATCAAAGATCGAGAAGATGAAGATGCGTCATCATCAACGTCATCAAAAGAACCGTCGATAAAAATGTCAAAGAAAAATAAGAAAATAAATTGTCGGCAGAAGGCGACAAAGGAAATAAAGATGTAGATCCCACATATTAGTTAACAACATGTGCCAAGGAAATAAGTAGTGGTTATCCTTTAAAGTAAAAAAAACAGATGAATTATTAAAGCAAGGGTAAAATAATAATTTTAGTCTTGTAAATAGGGATTCTTTGTGTTATAAAATGAACCCTTATTCTCATTTCAAAACACACAGAAATCTAGAGCTCTCTACTCTGAAATACTCTTGCATAGAAAACCCCTCTATCTATAAACCTCAATACCAATAATGTTATATCCAGTAATTATGATCAACTAAGCACCTCTTCAAGGTTCTTAGTTGGCTTTAAGTTGTAATAATTATTATTCTATGAATAAAATGGAGTTCTGTTACTCTTCTCTATTAAGTCAACTATTGGACACCATTAATGTACGGATGCAGAAGGCTCACCATTGCTAGGAGGGTGTTAAGGTTTGAGCAAAGTTGAGACATAACAAGTGTAACAAAAGAAGACGAACATAAAAAAAGACTATGCTAGACCTATCAAATTCAGGTATAATAATTATAAATTTAGGTTAGTAGAGAATCTTGAATATTTAAATATTTAATTACAACAAGACATAATACTGCTAAAACAAAAAAATGGAAACTGTTTTTAGAAATAAACAACTAATAATTCCAAATAAAATCAAAGATAAAAATCTAATTCTATTAGAAACATTTGATAAAGGTTATCTTTATCATTTAAATGAATATTTTAAAGATGAGGATTATGAAACTTATCTCGAAAATTTTAAAAGATTTAACACCTTATTAGATATCTATACAAATTATATTAAAGGTATCACAAACATCATAGACCATCATATTTCAAAGACATTATAAGACTATTTTTGTCAAAAATATGTAAGAATAAAGGAAGAAGAATTCAACAACTAAATGTTTGGATACTACTTCTTTGAATATTATAAATACATTGTATATATACAAGAAAAACCTGTTTGTATACTACGAATAAGACAAAATAATATACATTTAACACATATGATTTATCAAGATAATACTCTATGAGCATCGAATCATTAGTACATAAATTATAACTATTAGATTTAACAAATGAAAAAATAATTTTTAATTTAAAAAAACAATTAATAGATTCAAGATTAGAATTAAGTAACCAACATAATTTACTATGTAATTGTAATGAATATAGAAGAAAATTAGACTTATACAAAAAATAATAAGCTTTTTAGACAAATTATTATCGAATCATTAGTACATAAATTATAACTATTAGATTTAACAAATGAAAGAATAATTTTTAATTTAAAAGGACAATTAATAGATTCAGGATTAGAATTAAGTAACCAACATAACGAAGAACATAATTTATTATGTAATTGTAATGAATATAGAAGAAAATTAGTTTATACAAAAAATAATAAGTTTTTTAGACAAATTATTACCTTTAGTAAATAAACAAAACCATCAATTAGGTCAATATTAACTCTCAATTAAAAATTATATTGATCCGCAAAAATTGGTATCAAAACCAAAGAATAGTATTCTAAATAATAATGGATAAAAAATTAATACCATTAAAATATAAAAAATATTTTTGATATTTTATAAATATCGAGGATATAAGTAAAGATATATCAAATCTCAAAAGTATTTGAGATATTATTATGTGAGAAAGAGAAAAGAGAAAAAAAAACAAGAGAAGAAATAGATAAGAAGAAGAAAATGTTAAAGAAAATAAAAAAATTAAATTAATTAATTTTTTTTTCATTTTCTTACATAAATATATTTTTTTGATCAAATATATGCAATTTGTTTTTTAAATATAGATACTTTTTAAGATGTTATTATAAGAAATTATGATAATAATGGTGCTAATAAGTTAGTATCATAACTTTAATTAATAGGAAGAAAAAACATCGGCTTTATCGTAAAAAAAATAAAATAAATCTTGAGAAAGATAAATAAATTTAAAATATAATATGTTGAAAATGAGAGACAAAAATTTAAATTTTGAGAAGAGAGGTAATACATGTAGTATTAAAAATTATGGTAAAATTTATAAATGTTTTGAATATTTCCAACTATTATTTTACTCCTGAACCTGAAGGCCGTACTTAGGTAATTTCACTCCGGTCCCGTTTTCTTTTCTTTTATCAACAATTGTAACCAATAAGCAGTCAGAATTTTCGGGAAACCAAGAGGAGAAAAAAGAAGGAATCGAGATGGCGCAGCCGAGTAAAGAACCTTGCAAGAAGGAGGCTTGCGACATTCAAGCGTGTCTCTCCAAGAACAACTTCCTTCCTCGCAAGTATGTCTCTTTCTTATTTTCCATATAACTCACCTTTAAATTTCATTCTTTCTTTACATGCCTACAAATGATGTTTGGTTCCTCACAAATTCTATGGAACAGGTTATATTAAATAATATATGTACATATATATATTTTTTTGCTTAATTTTTTCACTGTTAAGTAATCACGAGACACGAGCCGATCATTTTCGAAATAGCACTCGTATTTTATTCGTTGAAAGTATGTCGGCAATTATAAATAAATTCTTAATACTTATGGGCTATAGCGATTGTGATTATCCAGATGATTTAGGTATTATTTGTGGCGCATTTAGATTTTACTAAGTTCAATTTGGAACTTCGAATCTACGATGGTTTAGCTAGTTAGTGTTTATTATTTTCTGTTGGTTTGCTTCGGAGATCAGCAAGTTACATGGAATTTTATCATTTTCAAAACCTTTTATTTTTTGATTTCATATTTTTTTTGGGTGAAATTCGTGATCCCCTAACTGCTCAATATAGAACAATAATTAATAACCAATTACCTAAAAACTTGTAAACAACTGAAATCTATTGTTTACTACTAGTGAATCATAAACTGAAATCTAAGACGTTCCTTTTGTTGACCTTTGTGTATTACAGAGATGATGTTCCACTCCTGATTGGAATTTTTACTCTTTTATTATGGGGGGAAAAATAATGTGTTTGACATTAAGTATCTGCTTCTGAGAGTGACTAGGAAAGTACCTGCTAGTTAAGGAAGATATTCTCCAAATCCCCATAAATGGAATTTGATCTATGAACCGTTGCTTGTCCTTCATTTACAAGGTTATCCATCAGTGATTCTGTTTAATGGTACTTCTGTGGAAATTGTGAGTTCTGATCCTGCCTTTAGGGCCTTAGCTCTTGTCCTTCTAGCTTTTTTGATTGTCTCAGTTACGAGCAAATTTGTTTACTTTTTCCCCAATCTAATATTTTTGTCACAAGACTTTGGCTGCCCTAGTCCTGTGGGATGTTTTTTTTAACTGCAAAGGCGGTTCTTTGTCCTACGTCTTTCATATATTTCATTATAAAATTATAGATTTAACTTAGCTGCTGCGCCTGCCCCCGCACAGGGTGGCCTGGATTAATATGATTTTCACTTCTTGCTTTTGTTTCTAAAATTAATCTCATGTAAGACGTTCTACTACTATTTGTACCTTAATGTATATCTCTACTTCTTTAGCTGCTTCTAGTTCAAATTCAAACTTTAAACTCTCATGCAATTCATTGCAAATGGCAGGTGCCAGAAAGTCATTGAATTGCTACAGTCCTGCTGTGAGAAATGCAATAACAACTCTACCCATTGTGGTTCTGTCTCTGGTCTTTTGAAGCAAATATCCAAGACCTCCAAGTGAAGATCGTTTGTTTTTCCATCTACTTCAGACTAAAGGTGAGCAAAGCAAGGTCTTGGAAATACAGTAGTGTTGTCATAAAATGCTCTAAGGTTCCACGCTCTGTAGATGCTCAGAAGTCAGAGTGATATTTCTTTTGAAACCAATACGTAAAATTTCATGCAGAAATAGGTGGAGGCACCTGCATGTACAGTATAACGGGAGGGCAATGGAATCGAAAAAGAATGTCACAGTTTCTTTGATGAACAATTTGCTGTTGTTCTTGTACAGCCTCAAGAGTTCTGCAATGTAAACTACTAATTATTGAAGGTTTTTTTTTGTTTTTTTTAAATACCCAAACTTTAATTTCTTAGAACTTGTTATTTTCAAAAATTGAGAGAAGTTTCAACAATATTTTTATATATTTATCACTCCCTTACAAGTGTTTGTTCTATTATGCATTATGCATGTCAAATATTTGGAATTCAACAATTGAGATTACCGGCTTTGAACAAAAAACTTACAATAGATGTGTCAATTAGTATAGAATGTCTTATTAACTCATGTTACAGTCAATGTATTTTGTGCATTTTGTGAGTCAATTCTATCTTATGTGTTATATTTCTTTTGAGAGTTGGATGATAATGAGATGGTACATAATAGGATATCTTATTTGTCATATATGGGCCTAAAAAAACAAGTAAAATTATAAAAATAATGAAAAAAATATGATTATTTATAATAGTCGTGATTATTTATAATGATTTTGAGTCCATTAAGGATAACTTTAAATAAGATGAGGCAAAATTTAAATGAGATAAGACAATATTGATCCATTAGGGACATTAATTGGGATATGGGTAATGATCAAATTTTGTTTTAAAATCTTGCAAGTACATGAGTCATCTATAATAAGTGACAAATATATTTTCAAGGTTGGTCTCTCCAGGAATTGGTAATTTTAAATTTTTTAATTATTTTTTAATATAATTAAAAATAATAATTCCTAAATTCTATCAATAGTTTATTTGTAGAAAATAACTATAAATTTTAAATTAAATAAATATTTAAAGAATACAATTAAATTAAAGCAAGTAAATTAAACTATACCCAAGCTTAGTGTATAATCCCGTAATTTTATTATAAGTATTTAAACTACCTTAAAAAGAATATTGGATAATATATTAAAATGTAGGGATATATTGTGAAATTTTTGTGTGAAAAATATCATTTTTACGAAAATTATATTATTAGAAACTAATTTTTAAAGTTAAAAAATAAAAATTAATTTTTTTAATTTTTATAAAGAAAAATTAAAAGAATTAAAATTAAATATTAGTAATTAATTAACTTAGAATTGGTAGTTAAGAAAATATTTAGGAATATTTAATTTATCAATTTTTTAAATATGTGAATTACTAAAATTCACCTAATATAATTACCAATCAACTACAAGATTAATTGAATTTAACCTAGCATGTATTCTTCTCTAAAATAAACTATACACCATATAGTAATTAATCTAATTATACTCTCATATCAATTAAATTGCATGTTACTTATTAAGTTCATCAATTATGGATTACATATATAAGAATCGTACATCTCTACCCATAAACTTTATATGTTATTTAATCAAGATAAACAATTAAATAATTCTCTTAAACTTATTTAATTATTTCTATAGTCAATTATTGGCCAATCAATTAATAACAAAAGAATTAGATTAAATAATATAATTAAATTGAAATCATAATTGAGATAAAAATATTAGATTATTACACGTAGAAAATTAGATTCATAAGACCCATAGATTGATAAACTATCTAGACATGATTTTATTCATAAAACTCATATTTTTCATAAAAAAAAGACATGAAAATTGATAAAGAAAGAAGAAGAAGAATAAATACAATCAATATCTTGAATTATAACACCGATCTCCTTTTGAATTTATACTAAAATTGTATCTCCTTTTGAACCTTTGCTATACTTTTCTCTCTTCTTGGCATAACGTTGGTCAATGAGATTACAACACGTGGTATAGGAGAAATATTGGACGAGTAAGCACACGACATGTAGTGATAGACTGGTCATGGTTAACACGTGCTAAGTTAGCACCATGTGATGCACTGTGATTTGTGGATATAGATTGCGTGGAACCTCCATGGAATGAACATACTAATTGCGTGATGATGCGTGGCACGACTATTCATTGCATGGTGAAACTTGGATTGAATGTCGTGTCAACATGTGGCAAAGCCTACATCACCTATTCTTATATGGCATCGTGGCCATGATGGTTAGTTGTACAAGTGGCATGCTCTAATTGGCTCCTCTTTGCTTGCATGGCATCCACATGGTGTGTTCTAATTAGTCCTGCATTAAAAAATCCATAAAATTCTCAAAATATAGATTTTTACCTTTTTTCACTAGAAAGTTCATATTTTAATATTTTAACCCTAAAAGTACTACTTATTGAATAAAACAAACAAATATTAAGCAAAAAAGTGCACTAATGACTATTTTCATAGAGTTATCACACACCCAAACTTAAATCTTTGTTTTTCCTCAAGTAAATCCAAGTCTAACTAGATAAACTGACATGAGTTGTATATTCATAAATATATATCTATTAATACATGCATGTTTAGTGAAAACTATCCCCTTTAAAACTCGTACAATTCTGTGACAATGAGGTTCATATATCCATCAATCAATGTTACATCAATACAAGGATATGAAATCTTTTTGATGAATTGATTCGTGCGTGTGTTTTTCACATGACATGATTAAATGCACTTATAAAATCAACCTATATGAGAATTTTAATAAATTAAATCTTAGAATAAATTTCATAAGTCTATTTCTCACATTCCTATCCAATAATGTAAATATGCACTTAGTTAAAGATCAATAAGGCCTTTACATGCTTGTAATGTAATGCTTAGATAGAGGGTCGATAAATGAAGACATTTAGGCTCTTTTCACACCTTAACTTTCTTTTTATTCATCATTCACTTTTTAACTACAATTGAGATTTTAATTGATATTTTAGTGCACTTTATCTTATCATTCTTTTCATATTCTTTTATTCAACATTTTTTTGTAACTTCACAATACTCCAAAACTTATTTTCAATTTTATTTTCTTTTTCTTTAGAGGGATAATTGTGTTTTGAGTTTTTCTATTTTTTTATAGGATGCATTACATTTCACCTTTCTTTATAGCATAACACACTATTTCATTTTTTTGTTACAAGCTAAAGGTGCAAGGATCGAGCTAATGCTTATTGGTTAGGCATAAAATGTAGCTTAAAGATACAAAAATTTCTTTGTTAGGCTCAAATGGGTGACTACAGATATTAACAATGATTAGCTTGAAATGCCTAATCGATCCAAATAAGGTCTAAAATATTTTTTAGGATAAATAATATTTAGAATTTCGCCTTAAGGCATGATCAAATAGATTCTAAAACATGGAAGATCTCATCATTCGTATAACTCACTACAAATTTTCTCTCAATAAAATCACCAAAATCAATTATGATTATGTGCATAAAAATTTAAATCAATCAATCAAAACTAGCAAGCATATCACATGATTCATGTAAGTATCTTAACGAGCATGTTATATTCTTTATCCTAGTCATAAAAACCAATTTTTATCATTGGGTTCATACATTTCACATCAAACATGCATGCATTTGGCTTTCATGTATTTATCAATTTCTACCCAAATCATGATTAAAAACATCCTAAAAATAAAAAAATTCTAAAAACTAAAAATTCATACTAAATACTAAAGTAGAGAATGAATTTCCCTCATCTAAACTTAAATTCCATATTATCCTTAATGTATACATATAACTTTGAAAAAGTAAAAGGAAATAAAACTCCCTTAGTCCTGTGACATTAGATTTGTCGTTCAAACTACTCAATCTTGTTGCACCATTGCTTTCCACATTTATTCACCTATAAAAAATATATATAAGTAAAATAATGTTGGGTTGCCTCCCAACCAGTACCACATTTAACGTCCTTAACTAGACTATCATATTAACTCCTAAGGTACATCCCTCTATGTCTATTTACTATTAAGTTTTCCTTGAAATAGTTTGAGCCTTACATTGTTTAATAATTCTCTATGTTCTAATTTAAAAATACGGTGCTCAATTCTCTTATTATGCCATATTTTTGTTTTCTTTTGGTACTTTTTGGCATTCTTATAAGCATTCTACCATAGCTCATCTACCCACTTGATTAGGGATGGTAGGATAAAAAGGTGAAGTCTAATTTTAGTGGCCCCTCAATAGATGACTTGAGCTTAGATCCTATATCAAAACTCTCTACAATCACGCAAGTATACATATCACAAACAAGTAATATAATGATAAGAAAAAATCGTTCTCATGGAGATTATGTAATTAAAAAGTAATTTTTAAAACTACAAAATAAAAACCATTTTTCTCGTGTTTTTAGAAAGCAAAAATAAAAGTAAAACAAATAGTAGTAATTAATTAACACATTATTAGTAGCTTAGAAGATATATGAGAAAATATCTAAGAATACTTAATCTCCCAATTTTCTAAACACACAAATCACTAAAATCCCCCAATATAATTTTCAATCAATTAAATGATCAATTAAGTCTAACCTAGCATGTATTCCTCTATCAAGTAAATTACACATCATATAGTAATTAACCTAATCACACTCTTATATTAATTAAATTGCATGCTACTCATTAGGCTCATCAATTATGGATCACATACATAAGAATCGTACATCTCTACCTAGAAACTATGTATGTCACTTAATCAAGACAAACAATTAAATAATTATCTCAAACCTATTTAATTGCCTCTATAGGTAATTTGTTAGCCAAATAACTAATAACATAAAAATTAGATTAAATAATATAATTATATTGATATCAGAATTGAGATAAAATATTAGATTATCATATGGGTTCATAAGATCCCTATATTAATAAATTAGCTATGTATGATTTTGTTCATAAAGCTCAGATTTTTCATAAAAGGAAACATGAAAATTGATAGCATAACACATGATTGCATTTTTTTTTAATACAAGCTAAAGGTGAAAGGGTTAAGATAATGCTTATTAGTTAGGCATAAAATGTGACTTAAACATACAAAAGGTTCTTTGTTAGGCTCAAATGGATGACTACAGATATTAACAATGGTTAGCTTGAAGGCTTAATCAATCCAAATAAGGCCAAAATTGTTTTTTATGCTAAGTACTATTTATAACTTCACCTCAAGGGATGATCAAATAGATTCTAAAACATGATAGATCTCATTTCTTGTATGACCCATTACAAATTTTCTCTCAATAATAACACTAAAATCAATCGTAAACATGTGCATAAAAAATTGAATCAATCAATCAATCAATCAAAACTAACAAGCACATCACATGATTAATGTAAGTATATTAATGAGCATGTTACATTCCTTATCCTTGTCATGATAACCAATTTTTATCATTGGGTTTATATGTTTCATATCAAGCATGCATGTAATTGGCTTCCATGTATTTATCAATTTATACCCAAATCATGATTATAAACATCCTAAAAATAAAATAAAATTTCCTAAAAAATTGAAAATGCGTATTAAATACTAAAATAGAGAATGAAGTTCCCTCCCCTAAACTTAAATTGTACATTTTCCTCAATGTGTACGTATAAAAATATGAAAAAGTAAAAGCAAAGAAAACTCCCTCAGTCTTGGCATACCACATCTATAGTTAAAACTACTCAATCTTATTGCACTATTACTTTCCACATTTATTCACCTACAAAACAAAAACAATAAAAATATAAGTAAAATAACATTGGGTTGCCTCCCAACCTATGTTAAGTTTAATGTCGTTGACTAGACGATTATATCAACTCTTATGGTACATTCCTCTGTGTCCATTTACTATTGATTTTTCCCAAAAATAGTTTGAATCTTGAATTATTCAATAATACTTTATTTTTGGTTTAAAAATACAATGTTTAATTCTCTTATTTCTTTTGTACTTTTGGCATTTTTATAAGCATTCCACTGTAGCTTATCTAATTTATGTATTTGTATCATCTTTTTCACCTCTTTATTGGAATCTCTGCTTTCCCACTTGATTGGGTATGGTAGGGTAAAGGTGTGAGGTCTAACCTTTATAACCCTTCAATAGAAAAGTTTGGCTTAGATGTTATCTCAAAACTCTTCACAACTATATTAGGTATACACATCAGAGGTGTAGCCTCTAAATAGTTCATACAATCAATAATATCAATCATAGATTACATACTTTCAAAATTAAAATATATTGAATTATTTCTTGTTGAGTTTACTTCATTTTTCACAGCATCATGTGTAATAGTTTTAAGTATGGACGACTCAATAGATTTTTTTAAGCTATCATCATGATCAGTAACATCCATCTTGAAACATTCATTAGCATTATCAATATCAGGGGGTTAAGATGCTTTAAAAACTTTAAATGTTACTTGTTCATCTTACATTCTCATTGTAAGCTCACCTTTTTGTACATCAATGAGTGCTCTTACGGTTGCTAAGAATGGATGACCAAGTATGATAAGAATGTTATAGTCCTCTTCCATGTCTAGTACAATAAATTCTGCTAAAAATATAAACTTGTATACTTTTACTAGAACATCTTCTACCACACCTGAGGTCGCTTAATTTATCTATTTTTCATTTGTAATTTTACTAGAGTAAGTTTAGCTTTACCAACCCCCAATCTCTTGAAGACCAAAAATGGCATAAGGTTAATACCTGAACCTAATTCACATAGTGCTCTATCAAATTTCATGTTCCCAATTGTGCAAGGAATGTCAAAGCTACCTATATCTTTTCTTCGATAGGATGTCTAGTAAGGATGGCACTACAACCTTTAGTCAAGGTTATTGTTTCATTATCTCCAAGCCTCATTTTCTTAGGTAGGATGTGCTTCAAAAATTTGGCATAAGAAGGCATCTATTCAAGTAAATCTACAAATGGTATATTATGTATAGCTTCTTGAATATTTTTAGGAATTTCTAAAATTGTGTTTCTAGGTTTTAAATTTGTAGTTTTTGAGGAAAAGGAATGGCGAGTTTGTTGAGGTTGCACTATTTTAGAAGATGTATTTCCTTTTTAGTGCTCTCTTTATCCACTAGTTCCTCTTCATCCTTCCGAGTCTGATGCTCCTCTTTATCTTTTTGAGTCTCATGTTTCTCCTTATCTTTTTGAGTCTTATGTTTCTCCTTATCTTTTTGAGTCTCATGTTTCTTCTTATCTTTTTGAGTCTCATATTCCTCCTCTAAAGTCTTACTACTTCTCAAGGATATGGCATTGTAATGCTCCTTACCTTCTCTTTTTAGGGTTTATAATTGTGTCACTTGGAAGTCTACCTTGAGGTTTTTAACTTATGGCCTAGGAAAGTTTCCTTATTTGAGTCTCTAAATTTTGAATTAAAGCCTCTTGAGTGGACTTTTTGTATTTACTGATTGGATGAAGTATTTCATCATCCTCATTAAAGCATTTGAATTATCCTTAGTAGGTAGCTTCTTCTCTTGGGCTTGTGATTGTTATGGTTGTTGAAAACTAGATGATGGAAATGATTGATGGTTGCACTACCACCTTGATTGCTGTTATTACTTCAAGAGAAATTTGGATGTTATCTCTATCTTGGGTTATATGTGTTCATGTATGGATTATTGTTTCAATTCATATTACCCATATAACATGCTAATTCAGTATTATTTAGACAATTATCAAATAAATAAGCTCCACTACAAAATACACAGGATACCCCTAAATCTTCGACTTGGTTTATACTCACTAGTGAGTTTTGAGTCTTCAAAATATTCACTAAAGATGACACTTGAGCTATAAGTGCAATCATATCATTTACCTTATGTAGTCCAGCTACTTTTCTTGTGACTACTATTATGTCCATTGGCCATTGATAATTATTGTAAGCCATTTTTTTGATGTAAATCATAAGCTTGATTGTAAGATTTGGCTAGTAGAGTTGTATTATCATATGCATCAACAATGATTATTGTTTGAGCATGAAACCATAGTAAAAAGTCTCCATTTGGATCCAATGAGGGATACCATGGTGAGGACACTTCCTTATAAAGTCCTTGAATCTTTCCCTAGCTTCATATAAATATTTCCTTTCATATTGTTGGTAGGAGTTGATGCCATTCCTAAGCTTGGCATTATTTGTTGGTGGGAGTATTTCATCAAGAATTTCTCCGCCAAATCATTCCAAGTTGTAATGGAATCACTGGTAAAGATTTTAGCCAAGCTTGAGATTGGTCTCGCAAAGACTAAGGGAACAATTTGAGCCTAAATGCCTCCTTGGTCACACCACTAAATTTGAATAAATCTCCAACTTCAATTAACAATCTAAGATGTAGATGATGATCCTTTGTTCGTAATCTGTTAAATTTTCAAACTATTTGTAACATTTGGAATATCATTGCCTTTAACTCAAATTGATTAGCTTGAATGTTTGGCCTTGTAATAATACTTGAATTTGACCAAACAATTAATAACATAAAAATTAGATTAAATAATATAATTAAATTGAAATCATAATTGGGGTAAAATATTAGATCATCACATGTAAAAAATTGAGTTATATGACCCATAGACTAATAAATTAGCTAGACAAGATTTTGTTCATAAAGCTCAGATTTTTCATAAAGAAAGACATGAAAATTGATAAAGAAAGGAGAAGAATAATAAGTGAAACCAATATCTTCAATTCTAGCACCAATCACCTCTTAACTCCTCACCAAAATTATATCTCATTTTGAACTATTATTTTATGTATTTTTGTCTCTTCTTGTCACCAAAACTCGATAAGCAATATGTCAAATTTGGCTCATTATGGTTTTTGGAGAAATTATAGGGTTAAATTAGATTTAGATAGAGTATGGACCATTAGATAAACTTTAGATCAAGGGTTATGATGAAAAAAAGGAAATTAAATAGCATTGCCAATGGGATTATGACACGTAGCATGTCAGAAGCATTGGATGAATCAGCGAGTGTCGCGTTATGGGGTAGATTGGCCAGGGTCAATGCTTGTTGAGTCAACACTATATGGTACACAATGATTTGTAGATATAAATTGTGTGGCACTATAGTGAAATGAATGGATGAATCTCGTGAGCATATGTGGCACGGTAATTGACCATATGAAGAAACTTAGATCAAATGCAATGTCAACACATGGTACACATGGCATGCTAATCCCTATGCTTACATGAAATCCATATGGCGATGATGGTTAGCTGTACAGGAAATGTGCTCCAATTGGCTCCCTTCTTCTTATGTGTCATCCATGTGGCCTTACATTAAAAAATCCATAAAAATTCCAAAAAATTCAAAAAATTTGAAAACTATATTTTCACCCCTTTCACTAGAAAGTTAATATTTTAATATTTTTAACCCCAAAAGTACTACTAATTGAATAAAATGAACAAATATTAAGCAAAAAGTGCATTGATTACTCTACTTTTATAGAGTTATCACCCCTTGCCAACCCTTCCCCACACTACTACAAAAAGGGGTACTTAAGTTGCTGTGTAAAGTTGGTTTTTTTCCAAAAACCGACTTATAATGAATTTAAAGTCAATTCGGTGTAGAATCGATGCTATCTACGTTGGACGTAGTATCGATTGACGTGAAGAACTGACGCTACCCACATGGCTAGCATCGGTTTACCCCATCAACCGATGCTACTCACGTGGCTAGCGTCGGTTTGCCACGTCAACTAATGCTACCCACGTGGCTAGTGTCGGTTCGCCACGTCAACTGATGCTACGTCCTATTTTTTAAATTAAAAAATAGATGCAGTAAATACAATTGAAATTTTTTTAGGTTATTAATTATTATTTTATTTGACTCTTTAGAATTTAAGTTGGATATAAATGTATATAAATAGTATAATTTTATTTTTTTTAGACAATTAGTTTTTAAAATTATATAATTTTGTTTATTTGTTTGAATATTTAAATTTATATATGTACGTACAATATATCTTTATTTAATTTTGTGTATCTGTTTTAATTAAATATTATTGTAAAATTTTTTTTTTCTTTTTCTATAGTACATATATGCATAGTTTAAATAAAATAATAATTGACACAAAAATTTAAATTAAATTGCGTGGATAGTGTCGGTTGACGGGGCAAACCGACACTATCCACATAATATATCTATTTGACTCATTTATTCTATGTAGAAACCCAAAAATCTTCATTTCTCTTCTCCATTTTCTCCCAAAACCGAGCTCACACCCACCCTATTTCTCAATTTCCGGCCACCTCCGACCACCATTTGCAACGATAATTTATGGGTTATATTCCTCTTCTCATTATCTTTCAGATCTACTATTTTTTTAGCGAAATACTCAAAAAATTTATACCCATTTTTTCACTTATTCTCACTTACAAAAACACAATTTTCTTCTTCATTTCCTCCATTTAGTCACTTCATAACAGTCTTGTAAATATTTCTATTAATTTTGCACCTTATTGTTTAGTTTGTTTTATTTTTTGTATAATTTTTTATTTAAGTATGTTTTTTATTTTGCTTATTATTATATGTTTGACTTATTTTCTATGGAAATAATATCTGAAATGTTATGGGTTTGAGAGATTATATATATTTATCGTGCGTGGATAAATTTATTTATATATAAATAATTATATTTTATTAAGTAGTGAATAGAGGAAAAATAATATTTTTTTTAATTTTTAAGAAATTATATTGGTATTAGAGTTATACGTGCTATCTCTTGACTCTTAAAAAATTATAAATATATATTTATAAACTCAATCATTTAAATAATATATATATATATATATATATATATATATATTAATAAAAATCAAATAATAACTAAAAACTAAGTAGTATTATTATTTTTATTTATATATGCTACTTATGAGTTAAAATGTTAAATATGTTGCTAGTAGCCCTTACTTCTATAGAATGTTATATACGTGTAATTAATATTACTTTTTAATTATGATATAGTAACACGTTTAGAAATTAGAATCAACCAAAGTGATTGATTTTTATATATTCATGGTGGCATGCTGCTTATTTTTTAATTTGTATAGAAATGAGGTTGTTTGTAACTTTATATTTTCATTCCTCCTTTAGGTACAAATTGATTCCCAACTCTAACCCTATTATCCTTCCCAAAGTTATTTATATATAATAATACTTGAAATATATTCATTGAATACATAATTAATTAATATGTTTAATTAATGTCATTAATAAAAAATTGACAAATCTTGGATGTCAAAGTGTAGAATTGAGCAAGACTATATTTCTGAAGTTGAAAGTTTTATAGAATTTGCTTGTAGAAATAGCAATACTAGAACTATTATGATTCGATGTCCACGTGTTAAATGTAAAAATAAGCGATTTTATGAATTTGACGAGGTTAAGTATCATCTTATCTGTAATGGTATTCTTTTGAGCTATAAATGTTGATATTATCATGGAGAAAATATTGATAATACTCATGGGGAAAAGATAAATAAGAATGTGAGTGGATTACATACATCTTATCATAATGTACAGATAGAAAATATTTTCATGGTGTTGAAGATGAATTATACGAGGATGATCCCGAAATCTTTAAAAAACTTATAGAAGATGACGAAAAATCGTTGTATCCAAAATGCAAAAAATACACTAAAATGTCGGGATTGGTTCATTTGTACAATGTGAAGGCAAAACATGGTTTTTTTGACAAGGGATTCACAGAATTACTAAATCTACTAGTCGATGTGTTTCCTGAGGGTATTGAATTGCCATCTTCAATGTATGAAGTGAAGAAATCTCTTAGTCGATTTGGCATGGAATATCATAAGATTTACGCTTGTCCAAATGATTGCATTCTTTATAGAAAATAATATGAGACATTAGATGATTGTCATATGTGTAAAGAATCGAGATGGAAGCATGGTACAAATGAGACAACACATAAGAAAGGCGTGCCTGCAAAGGTTCTTTGGTATTTTCCTCCGATTCCTCGCTTTCAAAGGTTGTTCAATAGTAAAAATACATCAAAGATGTTGACTTGGCATTTAGATAATCGATCTGATGATAGGGTGCTACATGTTCCATACATTTAAGGGCAACAAAACTCACACAAGCCAAGTAAGAAATCAAAGTTACACTTGATTTCATATTTAGAGTTCATTATAGCATTAAAAATACTAGCAGAGATTCCAGATAACTTCATATTTATAGACAAATGATTAATAAAGTGCTAATATGAGTTCGTCGATGGGTCATATCACTCGGATGTTACTATGGTAATCTCTTTTTGATGGTAAAATTTATAATGATTTAATTTCTCCATTCGTATGTCTCTGAAGTTTAGACTACTTGTTTGATGGATGTTTACATGCTCATGTATGTAGAGGAATGAATTGTTATATGGAACAACTGTTTTTTGTCTAGTTTCCTTGTCATAATGCTAGTGATTCTAAGCCAACTAAGCTTGCTTGCACAATCCAATTACACTTTTACGATATTATTTTATTTGTAATTTAAGTTAATTATATGTATTGTATATACATTATTTGTTTTTATAATAAATTTGATTATCAAGTAATTAATTATATTTAAATTTTTAATTATTTGTATTATTATTTATATTTTAGTTTTTTATGCTATATATATTGAATATTGAATACGAAAAATAAGAATAAAAATAAAAATAATAATAAAATGTATATGTAAAGTTGATTTACACGGTCAACCAACTTTACATTTTAAGTCACTCAATTTAAAGTCGGTTCAGCGAACCGACTTTAATGCCCATTTTCGTAGTAGTGCCACACCCCTTGCCAACCCCTTGCCACCATATTTGGCGAGGTGGCCAATGAGCTCCATGGAATTTCTATAAAAAAGGACCAAACCTCCCTTTTCTTTCACATAATTTGTTTTCCTTTCCTCCTTCCCTTTCTAAAACTCTCTCTTTAAATTGTTCAAAATTTTTGTACATTTTGGAGGGCCTTATGGTGATAAATATCAAGGAGTTTGGATTCAAAGCTCAGTGGCTGAATAACTTTCTAGTTAGGGGTTCTTACTCTAACTTTTTAAATTCATGCATTATTTTGATAAGTGATATATCATGCATCATATGTTTTGAATAGAAGTGAAAAACCAGATGCCATAATTTTATAAGTAATGTTATAATTTTATAAATGTTGTTTAAAATGAGATATTTATTTATAAATATTTTATTGTGCATACATTGGAACAGTTTTATATATAAATGAGTGTCAAATGTTGATATGAAATGAACATTGATAATGTGATATGGCATCTGAGAATTTTATACATGCATCATAAGAATGGTTTTATTCGTGGAGAGTAAATCTATAAGTTGTATTCCAGAGTATTGTATCCATGTAGTTTTTGACAGACTATAGGTACATATTGTATATACATGTATCTTCAGAGTTATTTCATTTATAGGTCTATATGTGACTGCAGATTATTCTGGTCGTGAATTATGACTATCAACTATTGTTGTGGATTGTTAACTGCATACCAATGGGCTACTGGTTGCAATAGACTATTTTTGACAGATTATAGGTATATAATGTATACAAATGTATCTTCAAAGTTATTTCGTCTGTGGGTCTATATGTGACTACGAATTATTTTGGTCATGGATTGTGACTGTGGAATATTGTTATGAATTTTTAATAGCAGATTTATTCCTTGCACACTAGCCTTAGAGTTGGACCCCTTATTATGTTTTCTCGGAGTTGGACATCCCGTTGTGGTTGGAGCTTTCCGTCTATTATGGTTTTTGTTACTGCGCATGGCCTCGGAGTTGGACCCCCATTTTTTTTAGAGTCGAATACCATTAGATGAGGGTCTATATGGCATTGGTTTAACTGATACATATGTCTTATATATTATGATCGTACATGGGGTTGGAGGTGGATCCACATATATCTTGGAGTTGGACCATGCATGTGCCCCCATGTATTTGGATGACCAATACATATAGAGTTACATACGGAGTTGCATATCATACATTGGATTTATATTTCATAACATAATTTGTACTGAATAAATATATTTTGGGCTATCTAGAATGTATACTCCCTCGGTTTTCCCAAAAGTGAGAAAGTACAAGTATATCATGGTTTTTTGACCAATATCTCCCCACATTTTATGATGATGATTAATATCATTTAGAAATTTTATTATAAATAACATGCATTATGAATAATTGTTTATTAAAATAATATTTTAGAGTAGATTCCTACAGAGCTATAAATAACTCACCCCCACTCTTCCCTTGCCTTTCAGTTATGTTACTCAAAATAATTATGGTAAAGAAATGAATGTTTTTTTATATGGAAGATTCAAAGTTACAAGTTTGACCTGAATCCATATTTCATTCATTGGTTATTATCATTTATTATTAGGTAGGATGAGATTACTTTGATGGATTTTAATTGAGATATTGGATTTAAATTTATGACTTTATAATGAATTTTTCCTTTTGAGTAGAAAAATTCTAAAGTGTAAGGTTTATGAGTGTTCATGATATTTGTGAACAAAACATTTATATATAATTTTAGTTTCGAGTGTGTTTGTCGAGAATATTTTAAAGTCAAAGAAACTATCAAGCCTCAACGATTATATATCAAGTAAATCTTTGTTATTGTAAATGTTAGATATCATATTAGACACATAGGACTATTATTCAAATAGGTCACTCGATCGATCGAGTAGTGACTAGGTCAATCAAGCTTAATTAAAACTAGCTGAATTTATTTGTAATATGACTAGATCATTCGATGCATTAACTCGATCGATCGAGATTAATGACTAGATCAATCCACTTATTTCTAAATTACTTAATTTTTCTCTAGATTGATCGAGATTTAAATAGATCGATTGAACTATTCATAGTTGATAAATTGAGCTTGACTAGATCGATCGAGAAGCCATACTTGATCAATCGAGCTATGTCTAGAACGATCGAGCAGTTAGGTTTTCAAATTTCACCTAATTTTTATTGGAGCCAATTAGTATTTTTACTATATTATCTTATGTTTTTAAGCTCTTCTAAATACTTTTAAGGATAGTTTTGTAATTAACATTTGAATTGGGGTTTCAATTCGCACTATTTAATGAAACCATTGGCTCGTAATTTTGGTAACCACATTCAAGCATTCTTTTCTACATCTTTATATCTCTTACATTGTTTTGCAAAATATTTTTAAGTAGGATTTTTTATTGAGTTAATTTATCAAACATTTGTAGTTGTGTTTAATGAATTAATAAGCCTACAATATTTGTGATGTTGTGCCTTAAAGTGATTATTCTAGGGTTGCTAGTTGATTTCAACTTATGTAATATATTTATTAAACAATCCAGTTAGGATTGTTCATTATTGAATTTGCTATAGGACACACATTTATACTTATGTTATTGTGCTAACTTTTTAGCTACCAACTATATGGGTTCAATTAACTTATGTGACTCAAGTTCATTGGACCGTTGGTCCGAATATGAATACCTTTCTTGTAGAGACTATGATGAAAGTAGTGGCTTGTAAGTAGATTACTTGGGGCATTACCTTGATGGATAGTTTGAGCCCTAGCCTTGTAATTGGACATTATTTTTCATAAGGGATAGCTAGGTGGTTCAATGCACAAGTGATTTTCCTCTTAGGTCATTGATGTGGCCTAGGTTGTGTCCATCTAAAAATCTTGTGTGTTAATCTTATATTTCTACATTACTTTATTTATACTCAATTGTATGCATGGTCATTACGTTAATTTTTAATGTGTATACTTTTGTTGATTATCTTTTCACAACCCTCTCGAGCTAACACAATTGTAACTAAACAAATAATTTTCTCTAAATTGGTATAAGAACAGGTCACTAGATACACTTAATATACCTAGGACCTTGTTATGGAAAATTTAAGAGAGGGTTCTTTTACTACCTGTACACCTTACTTTGATAGGTCTAATTATTCACATTGGAAGGCTCATATGAGAGTATTTGTATGGTTTATAGATAAGAATGTTTGGGACTCTGTACTTTATGGTTAGGAACAACCTAGAATTACCAAAGATAATGTAGTCACTTCTAAGCCTAGGAATAAATGGACCAATCAAGATGAAACTGCTAGCTATTGGAATCAAAAGGGGATTGTAAGGTTTATGTGAGTTTTGATGATATTAGTAAACAAAACATATAATTAAAATTTTAGTTTCTTGGTGGATCTTAGAAGAATATTTTCAAGTCAAAGAAACTATCGAGCCTTATTAATCACATCTTAGGTATATCTCTATTCTCGTGCATATTAGATTGCATATTAGGCATATAGGAACAATATGAACATAGGTTACTCAATTGATCGAGTAATGACCAGATCGATCTAGCTACATTACCTGTTGAATTATTATTTATATCAATTGAGTAATTAATACTCGATCAATTAAGCATGAGTGATTAATACTCGATTCAAAATTAATTAATTGTTGCACTTGACTAGATCGATCGAGCGACCAAAGCTTTGATTTTAAAACCTATTTCTAATACAATTGGATTGGATTTTTACTATATTGTCCTTATTTCTTAAAAATCATTTAATTTCTTTTATGGATAAGATAATAATTTTAATTAATTAATTGTTGCACTTGACTAGATCGATCGAGCGACCAAAGCTTTGATTTTAAAACCTATTTCTAATACAATTGGATTGGATTTTTACTATATTGTCCTTATTTCTTAAAAATCATTTAATTTCTTTTATGGATAAGATGATAATTTTATTTGACCTAAAGTGTTTCAAAATATTTTATAAATATAAACCTAAGTACACAATTGAAACTAACTATACAGGAGCTTAATTGTATTAATTATTTTCATATTTTATTCTCTCTTGTTTTGCTAAAAGTTTTCAAGTAGGATTTTTCATTAAGTTAATTTATGAAATAGTTTTGGTTGTGTTTGATGGATTAACAAGCCTACAATAATAATTGTGTTATTGTGCATTTAACTAATTGTTCTAGAGTTAGTTATTTTCATTTTATCTGATATATTGTTCATATTAACTAGTTAGGGTTGTTCATAAATGAATCCACTCTAGGACACACACTTACACTTGTGTTTATATGCTAACTTTTTAGGTGATAGTTGTGCCAGTTAGATTAAATCATAGGACTCAAGTTTATAGGAATACATGTCTAGATCTGAATGCCTTTCTTGTAGAGACTATGATGACAGTAACAACTTGTAAGTAGGTTACTTGGGGGCATTATCTGGGTAGGTAGTTTGAGTCATAGCCTTGTAACTGGATTCTTATTTTCCATAATGGATAGTTAGGTGGTTGGCTAGATCGATTGTCTTTCTCTTAGGTCATTTGTGTGGCCTAGGTATCCTTTAGTACTATTAGAAGCATAGAGTAAAAATTGGCTAGCAATAATTATCCATGGTCAATGAACAAAATAATAGCCATAAAAAGAGTAGGTGGAATGCATGAGATAAATGATATCATGACACTTACAACTCAAGTATCTTTTTTGGTAAATCTTTTTACGGTTCAAAACTCGCCAGCGAGTATAAACCAGGTCCAAGATTCAATAGTGTCTTGTGTGTTTTGTGATGGAGCCCATTTGTTTGATAATTATCCACATAATCTTGAATTGGTCTTCTATATGGGTAATGTGAATCAAAACAATAATTCATACTCAAATATAAACACATATAACCTAGGATGGAGGCAACATCCAAATTTCTCTTGGAATTACAACAATCAAGGTGGTAATCAATTCAACCATCAATCATTTCCACCACCTAGTTTCCAACAACCACAAAAATTACAAGCCCAAGAAAAGAATCCATCTACTAAGGACAATACAAATGCCTTAATGGGGATGATGAAAGACTTCATCCAATCATTTAATACAAAAGTGTCAACTCAAGAGGATTCAATTCGAAATTTAGAGAATCAAACGGGACAACTTGCTCATGTTATAAGCCAAATGCCTCAAGATAATCTTCAAAGTAACATAATTGTAAACCCAAGAAGAGAAGGTGAGGATCATTGTAAATCATTAGCCTTGAGGAGTAGTAAAACTTTAGAGTAGGAAGATGAGACTCAAAAGGATAAGGATGATTATGAAACTAAAAAGGTATAAGGAAGACTATGAAACTAAAAATGATAAGGAGGAACTAGAAACTAAAAAGGATAAGGAGAAATTAGAGGATAAAGAGAGTAATGGAAAGGAAATAATTCAGCCAAAAAAGAGCAACTTCTACAAACCCACTATTCCTTTCCCTCAAAGACTGCAAATGCAAAAGGCAAATACACAATTTTCAAAACTTCTTGATGTATTCCAGAAGTTGTACATAAACATATCATTTGCATATGCACTTGAATGTATGCCTTGCAATTCCAAATTTATTAAGGACATCTTGTCTAAGAAAAGGAGACTTGGATATAATGAAATAATAATCTTAATTGAAGGTTATAGGGCCATCCTTGCTAGAAAACTACCCCAAAAGTTGAAAGATCCAAGTAGTTTTTACATTCCTTATACAATTGGGAACATCCACTTTGAGAAATCATAATGTGACTTGGGTTCTAGCATTAACCTTATGCTATTATCGATCTTCAAGAGATTAGGGGTTGGTAAACCAAACCCACTTCAGTAACATTACAAATGGCAGATAGATCAATTAAGAGACCTCGGGGTGTGGTAGAAGATTTGCTAGTAAAAGTAGAAAAAATCATCTTTTCGACGGACTTCATTGTACTAAACATGGAAGAAGACCATGACATTCCTATCTTACTTGGTCGTCCATTCTTAGCAATCGGAAGAACACTCATTGATGTACAAAAAGGTGAACTTACAATGAGAGTGCAATATGAACATGTAATATTTAAAGTTTTTAAAGAATCTAAACCTTATGATATTGATAATGCTAATGAATGTTTAATGATAAATTTTACTGTTTGTGGAAGTAGCTTAAAAGAATCTATTGAGTTTCCGACACTTAATATGGTTACATATGATGCTATGAATAAGGACATAAACTCACCAAAAAAAAAACTCAACATTTTTTTATTTTGAAAATATGGAATCAAAGGTTATTATTGTGAACTCTATGAACTTTCTAGAGGACACGCTTCTCATGTGTGTATCAAATGTAGTTATGGAATGTCTTGAAATAAGCTCATGGTTGAAACCATCCATTGAGGAGCCACCAAAATTAGATCTTAAACCTTTACCTTCTCATCTTCGTTATAAATTTTTGGGTGATAAGAAGACACTTCCAGTCATAATCTTGACTGATCTAAGTATGGAGTAAGTGGAAGTACTACTAAAGGTGCTAAAGAACTTCAAAAGAGCTATAGGTTGGTTTATTGCTAACATCAAAGGCATAAGCCCATCTATATGTATGCACAAAATCTTGCTAGAGAATGGGGCTAAACCCACCAAGGATGCACAATGCATCTTAAATCCCATTATGAAAGAAGTGGTGAAGAAGGAAATTGTCAAGTGGCTAGACATGGGCATTATTTACCCAATATTAGACAATGAATGGGTAAGTCCAATCCAATATGTACCAAAGAAAGAAGGAATTATTGTGGTGGAAAATGATTCTAATGAGTTAATACCTACTAGGATTGTCACAAGATGGAGAGTATGTATGGATTTTTGTAAAGTAAATAAAGCTACAATGAAGTATCATTTTCCTTTCTCATTCATGGATCAAATGCTTGGTCAATTAGCTGGGCATTCTTTATTTTTCCATCTAGATGGATACTCTGGTTATAACCAAATTGTTGTGGCACCTAAAGACCAAGAAAATACCACCTTAACATGTCCTTATGAAACGTTTGCTTTCAAGAGAATGCCCTTTGGATTATGTAACACACTTGCTACATTTCAACACTACATGATGGCCATTTTCTCAGACATGGTAGAGAAGCATCTAGAAATCTTCATGGATGATTTTGCGGTCTTTGGAAACTCATTTGATGAATGTCTACATTATCTCTCCCTAGTGTTACGAAGATGTGAAGAAAAAAATTTGGTTTTAAACTGGGAGAAATGTCATTTCATGGTACATGGAGGTATAATCTAGGGCCACAAAATTTCAACTAATGGCATTGAAGTGGATAGAGCTATGATAGAAGTGATTGAGAAACTACCACCACCTACCAATGTACGAGGAGTAAGGAGTTTTCTTGGGCATGTAGGCTTTTATTGTAGATTCATAAAAGATTTTTTCCAAATCTCCAAACCCTTGTGTAATCTTTTGGAAAAGGATATGCCTTCAAGTTTGATGATAAACGTTTAATAGCATTTCAAGTGCTTAAAGAGAGACTAGTGTCAGCACCAGTTATAGTCACATCGTATTGGAACAAGCCATTTGAAGTAATGTGTGACGCAAGTGATTTTGCTATTGGAGCTTTTCTTGGACAGAAAAGAGAAAAAAAAAATTGTGTCATATACTATGCAAGAAAGACACTGAATGAGACCCAAATTAATTATGCTACTATAGAGAAAGAGCTCCTGGCCATTGTATATGCCTTTGAGAAATTCAAATCTTATTTGGTTGGCACCAAAGTGACTGTTTACATAGATCATTCTACAATAAAGTATCTTATGATGAAGAAGGACGCAAAACCAAGATTCATAAGATGGGTGCTCCTTCTACAAGAATTTGACTTGGAAATTCGTGATAAAAAAGGAACAAAAAATTAGGTAGCAGACCATCTATCTAGACTAGAGAGGGAAGCAAAAATGGATGATAATATGGTAATTGGGGAATCTTTTCTAGATGAGAAACTATTTTCTATAGCTCAAACAAAAGTTCCATGGTATGGAGACATTGCAAATTTTATTTTCCATGACATTAAACATTATTTTTGGGATGACTCTTACCTCTATAAAGAATTTGGTGATGGTATTTTCAGAAGGTGTGTCCCTAATGATGAAGTTGAAAGTATCATTTACCATTGCCATAGCTCATACTATGGAGGTCACTTTAGGAGCTCAAAAACAGTAGCTAAAGTACTTCAATCTGGTTATTTTTGGCCTACACTATTTAAAGATGCTTAAAATTATTTAAAGATATGTGATAGATGTCAAAGGATAGGTAATATTTCAAAAAGAGATAAGATGCCTTTGAACAATATACTTCAAGTGGAATTGTTTGATTGTAGGGCATCAACTTTATAGGACTATTTCCTCCATCATTTGGCAACTAATACATACTCGTACGAGTGGATTACATGTCAAAGTGGGTAAAAGCCATTGCTAGCAACAAATGTGATGCCAAAGTTGTCATGAAATTTCTGAAGAAAAATATTTTCACTAGGTTTGGAACTCCTAGGATCATTATTAGTGATGGAAGAAGTTACTTTTACAATAAAGCATTTAATTTCTTATTGTCTAAGTATGGGATTAAGCATAAATTGTCTACCCCTTACCATCCCCAAATAAGTGGGCAAGTAGAAGTATCTAATAAAGAAGTGAAAAGAATTTTGGAGAAATGTGAACATCTCTAGGAAGGATTGGTCATCTAGGTTGGATAATGCTTTATAGGCATACAAAACTGCATTTAAAACACCAATTGGTACCACCCCGTATAAGCTATTTTATGGAAAGGCTTGTCACTTACCATTAAAATTGGAGCACAAAGCATATTGGGCATTGAAACAGTTGAATATGTCCATAGATGCAGCTGATGAGAAAAGAATGCTTCAAATAAATGAATTGGATGAATTACAGTGAAATGCTTATGAATTTGAACCAAGTCAAAAAGTGTTACTGTACAACTCAAGACTCAAATTGTTTCTGAGAAAATTAAAGAGTAGATGGTTAGGACCATTCATCACCACTAAGGTAACCAACCATGGAGCCATTGAATTAGAAAATAAATATAAAGAGCGATTTATGGTTAAGAGGCATAAGGTGAAGCACTATTATGAAGATCAATTATCAAATGAAACACTTGTGATAACCTTAGTGGATGCACCTTAGGACTTGATAGGATCGTCTAGTCAAGGATGTTAAACGTGACAAGTGAAGAGCAAGGGCGCAACAAGAATGATCATTTCAGTGACAGATATGGTGTGCCATGACTAAGGGAGTTTTCTTTCCATTTACTTTTTCAAATTTATATGTGCACATTGGGGACAATGTGTAACTTAAGTTTGAGGGAGGGAACTTCATTCTCTACATTAGTATTTAGTATGCATTTTAAATTTTTAGGATGTTTTTAATCATGATTTGGGTAGAAATTGATAAATATATGGAAACTAAATGCATACATACTTGATATGAAACATATGAACTCAATGATAAAAATTGGTTGTCATGACTAGGATAAAGAATGTAACGTATTTGTTAAGATATTTACATTAATCATATGATATGCTTGCTAGTTTTGATTTGATTGATTCAAATTTTTATACACGTTTTCATGATTGATTTTGGTGTTCTTATTGAGAGAAAATTTGTAGTGAGTTATACGAGTTGATAAGATCTACCAAGTTTAGAATCTATTTGATCATCCCCTGAGGTGAAATCCTAAATATTATTTACCAAGAGAAATGATTTAGGTCTTATTTGGATCGATTGAGCCTTTCAAGCTAACCATTTGAGCCTAACAAAGAACCTTTCATATCTGTAAGCCACATTTTATGCCTAACCAATAAGTATTATCTAAACCCTTGCACTTTTATCTTGTATGAAAATAAAAAAAATTGCAATCATGTGTTATGCTTTAGAGTAAGGTGAAATGTAATGCACCCTATAAAAAAGAGCGAAACTCACAACACAATTATCCCTCTAAAGAGAAGAAAATAGAATTGAAAATAAGTTTGGGAGTATTGTGAAGTTACAATAAAAAAATAAAAAAAAATGAAAAACATATATATGAAAAGAATGTCAAAAGAGGGTGCACTAAAATATTAAGTAAAAACTCAATTGCAGTTAAAAAGTGCATGATGAAAAAAAAAGCTAAGGTGTGGAAAGAGCCTAAAATGTCTTCATTTATTGACCCCCCACCTAAGCCTTACATTACAACCATGCAAAGTCCTTATTAATCTTGAGTTAAGTACATATTTATCTTAGTGGAGAAGGATGTAAAAAAAAGACTTATGAGACTTGTTCTAAGATTGAATTGATTAGCATGCTCATATAAGTTGATTTCATGAGTGCATTGGATGATATCATGTGTAGCACACACACACGAATCAATTTTTCAAAAACCTTGCATATCCTTGTATTGATGGAACATTGATTGATGAATATGTGAACCTCTTTATCATAGACTTGTACGACTTTTGAGAGGGATAGTTTTCATGAAATATTCATGTAATAATAGAAGTATATTTATGAATATACTACCTAAGTAATTTTATTTAGTTATACTTATCTTTACTTGAGGACAAGAAAAGATTTAAGTTTGGGGGTGTGATGACTCTATGAAAATAAAGTCATTAACGCACTTTTTTACTTAATATTTACTTTTTTATTCAATAAATAGTATTTTTATGGCCAAAAAAATTAAAGTATAAACTTTTAGTAAAAAGGGGTGAAAATATAATATTTAGAATTTTTTGGGATTTTTTTGGAATTTTTATGAATTTTTAACGCAGGACAAATCAAAAGCTACCACGTGGCATGCCACGCAAGCAGAAGAGCTGACTGGGAAAGCCATGCAGATTCCATGCAAGCACAGAGAGCGAATCATGTCACGCTATGTATGAGGAGGACGAAACACCCGCCATGTGTTAACATAGCGTTTAATTCGAGTTCAGAAATTGATCAACCTATCATGCCATATATTACTATGCCTTTACTTCGTACATTCCACCCGTGCTGAGCAACGAAAGCAAATAAGCTGAATGGGTAAGCCGCATGGATGCCACACAAGTACATAGAGCGAATCATGTTGTGCCACGTGTAAGGAGGACAAAACACGCACCACGTATCAGCACAACGTTCAATCTAAGTTCAGAAATTGATCAACGCATAATGCCACATGTTGCTATGCCATTGCTCCACACATTCCACCCGTGCACCACGCCATCTACTTCTTCAAATAACGTCGCACCACGTGCCGCTGACTCAGAAAACGTTGACTCTAACCGGTCTCCCCTGCCAGGTGTCCCTCCCTAATTCGGCCAATAAATTTCTGATGCTATGTGTTTTGCTTCTTTTGATCGTAGTCCTTGATCTGAAGCTCATCTAACCGTTCAAATCACCCCTGAGCTTTCTTTAAGCCCTTAATCACTCCATAAACCTTAATTGGCCTCTATTAACATAATTTTGGTCAATGTTTGGAGCTAAAAAGTGAGAAAAATATAGAAAAATTCAAGAGAAGACACAATTCGGTGGAGATTCTAGAGGAAATTAATAATACAATTCAAGAGATTGATTGTATTTCTTTTTCTACTCTTTTTTTTATAAATTTTATGTCTTTCTTTATGAAAAATATGAGTTTTATGAACACAATTATATTTAATTAATTTATTAATCTAGGGATCTTATGAACCCAATTTTCACCATGTGATGATCTAAAATTTTACCCCAATTATAATTATAATTTAATTATATTATTTAATTTGATTTTATACTATTAATTATTTGCCCAACAATTTATCTATAGAGGAAATTAAATAGATTTGAGAAAATTATTTAATTATTTAATTATTTATCTTGATTAAATAACATGCATAGTTTCTAGGCAAAGATATATGATTCTTATGTATGTGATCCATAACTGATGAACTTAATGAGTAGTATGCAATTTAATTGGCATGAGAGTGTGATTAAATTAATTACTATATGGTGTGTATTTTACTTGAGAGAGGAATACATGTTAGGTTAGATTCAATTGATCATGCAATTAATTGATATTATATTGGAGAGATTTTTGCAATTCGCATATTTAAAACATTGGGGGATTAAGTATTCTTAGATATTTTCTCATATATCTTTTTAATTACTAAATTTGATTTAATTAATTATTTATATTTAATTTTAGTTATTTTAATTTTGGTTCATTAAAATATAAAAACATAAAAAAAATTGATTTTTATTGTTTTAAGTTTTAAAAATTAGTTTCTATTAAAATAATCTTTGTGGGAATGATATTTTCTTATCATTATATTACTTGTTATGCTACGTATATTTGCATATTCATTGCACACACTTCGTGTGTGGTTAACAAACATCGAGATTTTTTTGTATGTATCAAAAACAACACAAGAACACAAGAACAAGAACGAAAATTAATGAAAGGAATTCAAAAATAACACCTAAAACTCTGATACCAAATGATACTACCAAGGGGTAAGACCTAGCTAATTTTCAGATTATATAGCAAAGGATTTCTCCAAAAAACAATGGATATGACTCACCATTAAATTGAGGGGAAAGACATCACAATGAGGTGTTTTTTCCTTGTTAAGTCTAACATAAAAACACCCTAACAAGTATGGATATTACTCACCACAAATGCTTGGATGCTAAACAATGCCACAAAGGTTTCCAATCCCTTGATAAGTTACTTGAAAAGGAACAAAGAGCATGAATGAGCTCTCAAATGATTTAAAAAATCAAATATCATTAATGTGTGAAGTGTGGAAAGCTGAGCTATTTTTAGGTATTTATAGGATACAAGGAAACCCTAAAAAATATTACATCATAATCCTTGATTTCATCAAAGAGCTAAAAAATAAAAACAGTCAAAAGAGGTGCAAAACGTGGCGTAAAAGGTGGAGAAACAATTGGAGGAAACTGAGTACAAGGAATCCCTAGAAAATATTACATCACAACCCTTAGTTTCATCCAAGCGCTAAAAAATAAAATAGTCCAAAATTGCACAACAATATGCCATATCCAATTTCACCAATTTTCCCTAATTTCCATGCTAAGCTTTTTCCAATCCTTGAACTCCTATTTTGGCTCCCCTTGGTTATGCATGACCTCTTTAATGAGCCCATTTAAATCCTCCTTGAGTTGTGCCCCCTAGAACTTGTGATTGGTCTACTTGGGATTTGTATGGCTCCATAATTCCCATCACCAATGGTGCATGATGGCTAATTTTTAAGATACAGTAGAGAAATTTATGAAGGTATTCATGGATGATTTTTATGTATTTGGTAACCCATTTGATTGTTTCTTGTATCATCTCTCTCTTGTATTGAAATGATGTGAAGAAACCAATTTGGTGCTAAACTTGGAAAAAAGTCACTTTATGATGAATCATGGAATCACAATGGTGCATGGATTTTCGACAAAAAAAGATTGAAGTCAATAAAGAAAAGATTGAGGCTATTGAGAATTTACCTCTACCAACAAAGTTAAGGGAATTAGGAATTTCTTTGGCCATCTTGGATTTTATTGAAGATTCTTTAAAGACTTTTCCAAGATCTCTAAACATCTTTGAAACCTCTTGGAAAAAGACATGCCATTTATATTTAATGAAGCTTGTTTAGATGGGTTCAAGGTGTTAAATAAAATGTTGATAATGACACCTATAGTTGTAGTTCTAGATTAGGACTTACCATTTAAATTAATGTATGATACTTTGGATTGTATGGTAGGGCCATTTTGGGGTAGTGAAGAGGGAAAGTATTTCATTCCATATATTATAAGAGCAAAACTCTTGACGATTCCCACGTGTACTATGCCACTACGAAGGAGTTTTTAGCAATGGTGTTTTCTTTTGAGAAATTTTAGAATTAACTTATAGGTGGAAAATTCATAGTATATATGGATCATTTGGCACTCATAAATTTCTTAGCAAAGAAGGATGCAAAGCCTTGGTTGCTTAGGTGGGTTCTTCTTTTCCAAGAAATTGATTTAGAAATTCATGAGAAAAAATAGGAAAAGAACCAAGTGGTGGATCACATATCAAGGTTCGAGAGTGGAAATACGGTGAGTAACATGCTTATTAGTAATTCTCTTTTTGAGGAATAACTTTTCTCTATTTTGGTGTTGATGTGCTAGGGTATAGTGATTTTGTATATTACCTTGTATATGGAATATTACCTCCATAATTATCTTCTAGTAATAGGAAGAGATTTTGACATAATGCATTGTATTATTTGTAGAATGATCCCCATCTATTCAAGATTTGTGTTGATGGTATTTAAGGAGATGTGTACCTGTGGTGGTGGTAGATGATATTCTTAGGCAATGTCAAGCCTCGAATTATGGAGATCATTTTCGTAGCAAGCAGAATATGGAAAAATTATTGGAGTTGGGATTTTATTGGCCTACCATTTTCCAAGACACTTATGAGTTTGTAAAGAGGTGTGTTAGGTGCCAAAGAGTTGGCAACTTATTAAGGCAGAATGAGGTGCCATTGAATAATATCATAGAAGTGGAGTTATTTGATATGTAGGGCATAGATTTTATGGGGCCATTTGTCTCTTTATTTGGGAATCAATGCATCTTGGGGGAGGTATATTAACTCTCTAAATGGGTAGAAGAAAGGGCTTTTCCTACGAAGGATGCCAAGGTGATTGTTCGATTTTTGAAGAAGATTTCATGCGATTTGGAACACCATGAGTAATAATAAGTGATGATGGGAGTTACTTTTACAAAAAAATATTTTTGAGAGCCTTCTTGCAAAATATGGGGTGAGCATAAGGTGTCTACCGCCTACCATATGCAAATTAGTGGGCAAGTGAAAATATCAAACTGGGAGATCAAGAGGATTTTGGAGAAAATGGTAAATCCTTCAAGGAAGGATTGGTTCAAGAGGTGGGATGATTCGTTGTGGGTATACCGAATTGCACATAAAACTACCAATGGTATGTCTCCTTACCAAATTTTATTTGATAAAGCTTGTCACCTACCAATAGATTTGAAGCATCAGGCTTATTGGGCACTTAAGGAGTTAAGCATGGACATGAAGGCCACTGGTGAGAAGCTCTTGATTTAAAGCATATGAGAATACCAAGGTCTATAAGAAGAAAATGAAGAAATAGTATGATACAAGGATCATAGTGCGTCAACTTGAGTCGGGCCAACAAGTGTAACTTTTCAACTCCCGGTTGAGGTTATTCCTAGGTAAGCTTAAATTTACATGGTTAGGATCATTTATTATTACTCAAGTATTTCCTCATGGTGCTATAGAAATTGATGACATTGAGGGAAAGAAGAGATTTAAGGTGAATGGACATGACTGAAGCTCTTTTATAGTGATAAGGTATCAAGGCTCAAGTCAATTGTGAAAATGAGCACTTTGGACCATGGTTTAGCATGTTGGAGAATCTAGGCATGGACTTTAAACAAGTTGCTTGTTAGAAGGAAACCCAAGTTTTGAAAGTATTAGCAAATATTTTTGTTTGAGTTTTGTAGGTAAATACAAGTCAAAGATTCTAAAGATTCAAATTTTAAGGGGGTTGTCTCACTCTTTGTTTTCTTTTGTTTCTTTATCACATACTCGAGGCAAGAAACTTTCATTTCTCTTGATAGATTAGAGTTAGTTTATTTAGTTTGTACTTTATTTAGGAGTATTGTGATAAAAATGACTATTTATAACTATATTGATGTTGGTGAATTGTATATGAAATGTATTTGATAGAGACCTAATGATGATATATGTTTGGCATGCATTTGGCTTGGATTGACATGTAGTTATTATGACGTGAATTCATTGAGCGTGTGTATGGCTAAATTTTGTTGATTTGAAATGCTTTATCATATATGCACAAGTCATAATTTATTGAATTTATATTCTTATTTTGAGAATTTCATGCATTGATGATTACATTTCTATGACAAGCTTTAGTGCCTCTTAAGGAAAAATATTATATTCTACTTATGCTGAGAGATGATTTAGGCCTTCTTTGGACCGTTTAAGCCTTTCAAGCCACCGTTAACTATATGTGTCATTTGTTACCAATTTTTGTTTTGAGCACAAAAAAATATATGAGTGAATGAAGTGAAAAAAACCTAAGTTTGAGGGTATATTACATGTGGATGTGAACTCAATGGTTTATTATATATATTTGGTTAGCTAAGGGTGCGATTGAGTCTAAATATTTTGTATCTCTCCTACCCATACCTTAGCCTATCATTACAAGCTTTGAAAGACATATTGATTTCAATCAAAGTTGGCATTTACAATAGTGGAAAGAGATGTTAAATGTAGATTTATGAAGTTTAGTGCTATTTGAGAATATTTTTCTAATTGTATGGTTCACATGAGCTTATCTTGATGTCATAAAGAGTAAACATGTTTGGCATAACCCACACAAATCAAGCATGTCATAAAAAAATGGTCAAATCTATTGGAATTTCATGTGTATGCCTATATGGTGAGAATTTAAAATTTTCCTATCAGCACTTGACTTAATACACAAAGGACCTCATTTGTATGACAATTGCAAGCAAGATTTTCTCTTAAGCAAGATTTTCTCTTAAGCATTTCAACAAACACCTAATGTGCACTAAATAAAATAAACAAATATCATCTACCTTATTGCTAGAGATGAAGAAGATTATCTTTACCTAAATAGATTGTCAAATTTTTTGAGTAGAGGGAAGTTGATTTCCCTTCTAGATCTCTTGGAAACCACCTCTCTTTTAGGAGCATCTCTTGGTTCACCTTGAACCTAACCAACAAACTACCACACCTCTTAGATAGATTGATGTAGAGTTTAAGGCTTAGATCCAACCACCTAGCAAGAAGAGATGAGAGAAGAGACTTTCGGCCTAGGGTTGAACCACCTAGGTTTCGACCTTGAGCAAGCCTTTCCAAGTTTCGGCCTAGGAGAAGGAAAAACGTGGCTGCTCAATATGGCAGATTTAAGCTAGGGTTAGAGGCATAAAAAATTGGATCAAATTTTCCTGAATTATGCCTCCTTAAATAGGCAAGGGTTAGGGAAAATTTTTGTGTAAGGTTTGAATCAATTACATAAATTCCACTAGCCTTGTTTAGTCATCTCATGCTCTCTTTAATCTTAACTTGTGATTAGTTTAATAAATTAATTTATGAACAAATAATAGTATTCATACTATTCTATTATACAATGTCTCTATTATTCTTATAATGCATTCAAACATTATACCAAATAATATTTGCATAACTTCACAAATTTATTTATGGTCTAAGCATGTCATATTATGACATTTTATTTTAGCATTTCATCTCATGTATTTTATCTTATACATCATTAAGAAATGTAAAATACTCGTTATTTCTCTTTAGTTGGTGTGACCGTATAGAGGATCTATATCATCTTGGAAATAATATAAAACTTTATATTATTGACTATAAGAGGTTCTATCATTACATTATAGTTTTCCAAATGACATAGTAATTATTTAATCAATCCACTAATTTTGTGTCTATCCTTGTCACATGATATTATGAATAATAAGTAAAATAGGATCGTGTTACTTTTGCATTATATTCATTTTCTTCGTTTCTCAATTGAATTCTAATTATAACTACATCAGTTATATTGCATGCGATATAATTCAACTTTATCAAGGGGTCCAGTAATATCATAACTCAAAATCGAGGGACAATGATAATATTAACATATAGATTTTTTCTGCACAGGTTGTACACAATAAACTACTGTTTCATTCCTATCATAAGATAGTATTTAAATAACAATCACATTATATACTTCTCATGTGAAAAACCTACATATCTCATATCTAAGTTTTAAAAGACACAATGGAAACATTAATGACACAAAACACAATCCATATAATGTTCCATCTAGTTAGGTCACGTTCAATATATAAAATACACATTTTATATACTCATGTCATTAAATGATAATCTCTTATCAACATTTATAGAACTACAATGTACTTTTAATCGACATGATAATCTTTCACCGTAATTAATGTTCCTTCTTAATTACCACAATTGTGAACATATTTCAGATTACATGTTTCTCATTTTAAGAGTTCTATGGTTCAAGACCAAGTGCATCTTCTTGAACACTTTCAAAATATAACATGTTAATCTTAAGGAACAAGAATACATAATATTTAAAATCATGAACAATACATAAATCTTTATCAAAAAGAATAACTTTTAAAATACACATCCTTCAATAACCTCAAATGAATTCATTATGAATGGATTACTACATCGATATATGGGTTATGTGTATTAATTAACCTTTGATGGTCCTCTAGTGATGCAGACCCTCTAGGTAAAGAACCCTAGGAACCCACGAACTCAAAGGAATAGAACAATTGATTTGCTAGGAATGTGTTAAAGATGATCTTTAGACTATTATCCTAAGGAAACAAAGTCCTTAAAACCGTAACCTTGAGATGCCACAAAGGATGATCACTCCCTTTGATAAGTCAAGTTCAAGCATTAAATCAAGAACACAAGAAGGCAAAGCAAGAAGCTTTTTGAAATAAATTTTTTATTAATGATATATCATCTTTCAAGATTACATACTTAGTGCATTTTTATAACAACAACCCATAAAGAAAGAAAAAACTTAGACAAAATGGGTCTATTTAGTTATGGATTGGGTCTAATTCATCCTAAAAAAATAAAAGACTAAAAAAACTTACGATAAATAAAACATAAAAAACCCATAACTAACTAAAACAAAAATTGCTTTCCAAATTAATCCTTGCATAGGATCTTGAGAATATTTGTAGAATCTTGATGATCTTAAGAATATTAGTAGGATCATGGGAATTTTTGTAAGCATCAACTTGGTCAGCATCTCGATCTCCATTATCTATTTTATTGAGAATGCTTGAACCTAATATCATTTATAGTTATGAATGTGTTATTAATACCATGATTAGAAGTCAATATCATCTATTTTAGTTTATGTGTTTTGCTTGGGACAAGCAAAATATTAAGTTTAGGATTGTGATAACTCTATGAAAGTAGAGTTATTTTATCAATTTAATGCCTATATTTAGATATTTAATTTAATAAATGGTGTTTTTAGGCTTAAAATATTTAAATATGATATTTTTAGGTCAAATTGTGATATGGGGATAAAAATATAATTTTAGAAATTTTTTTAAATTTGTAAGGATTATTTAGGAATTTTTAATCAGGTGGATGTAATATAAGCTCTCCAAGATGCCTTTAGAAAGTTTCAAATGGCCAATCATGCATGCCACGTGTTTCTAGTTGTATGCCATGCAAGTAACGTCCATCAATCGTCAAGCACCATTGATTAGTACTTGAAAAACACTAAGTATTGCATGATTTATTTTCACTTTAATGTCAAAAATAGATTTATATCTGCATAATTTTATCATTATTTTAGAAAATCTATTCTTCAGAATCACGAGTATACTTTATTTTTTTAATGTATTTTTGGCTTTAAAATGATTCAAAAGATAAACACTTAAAGAATTGTACCTGAAAGTACTTATTTACAGCCTAGAAGAATAAGAAAACAAATACATGTAAGCCTTACATGCAAAATCTAACCAAGTTTGTAAGGGGTGAAATACAAAGAAATTTTGAGACAATCAAACCAACGCAGGCCATGATGAGGATATATGTGTGTCACGATGGGACGTAATATAATGATAAGAAAATATCATTCTCATAGAGAAGATATATGAGAAAATATTTAAGAATATTTAATCTCCTAATTTTCTAAACATATGAACCACTAAAATCTTCCCAAAATAATTACCAATCAATTATATGATCAATTGAATATAATCTTGCAAGTATTTCTCTCTTAAGTAAAGTACAAACTATATAGTAATTAATATAATCGCAATCTCATGTCAATTAAATTGCATAATACTGATTAAGTTTATCAATTATGGATCATATATATAAAATCATGCATCTCTGCCTAGAAACTATGCATGTTATTTAATCAAGAAAAAGAATTAAATAATTCTCTCAAATATATTTAATGGCCTTTATAGATCAATTGTTGGCCAAATAGTTAATAGCATATAATCAAAATAAATAATATAATTAAACTACAATTTTAATTTTTAATTGGGGTAAAATATTAAATCATCACATACAAAAAATTGGGTTCATAAGACCCTTAGATTAATAAATTGGCTATGCATGTATCTATTCATAAAGCTCTAATTTTTCATAAAGAAAGACATAAAAATTAATAAAGAAAGGAGAAGTAGAATAAATATAATCAATATCTTAAAATGTAGCACCAATCTTCTCTTGAATCTTCACTAAAATTGTATCACTTTTTGAATTTTTATGTATTTTTCTCTTTTCTTGGCTCTAAAAACTAATAAAAAATTGTTAACTTTCGGCTCATTAAGGTTTTTGGGAAAATTAGAGGATTAAATTATCCACAGATGGAATTTGGATCTTCAAATCAACTTTAAATCAAAGGTGAGATGAAAAAGGGAAAGTTAATAGTACTCGTCAAAAGGAATGTGACACTTGGCATAGGGAAATCATTGATATATGCATTAAATTGATAAAATAACTCTATTTTTATAGAGTTATCACAACCCTAAACTTAATATTTTGCTTGGCTCAAGAAAAACACAGAAACTAAAATACTAAAATTAACATCTAATCATGGTATTAATAAAACATTCATAACTATAAATGATATTGGGTTCAAGCATTCTCAATAAAATAGATAATGGAGATCGAGGTGTTGATCAAGTTTATACTTACAAATATTCCCAAGATCCTCAAGATCCTACTGTGCTAGAGTCATCACAACGCTAGTCACGACGGTGGAAAGACTGTGCCACGACACACGACTTCACGATCCACTATTCTACCTTTTTCTTAGCATTTTCTCACCTATATAAAATCTCTCAATCCTCATCCCATCTCAATTGAGCATCAAACTTTAGTTTCTTTTTAGTAGTTTTATTCTTTGAATTCTTCTCTAAATTTTTGAGAATTGAACAAATTTATTTTTATGTTAAGTTTATAAACAGTTTAGATTAGGTTATCACAAATAAGAGGTAGTAATAAGGAGATTTTCCATATAACATATCACTGTAGAAGTTATCTGTAAGAATATATTTGAAGTATTAATTTTAATTATATTCTATTTATATATTTAACTTTATATTATTTTTTAATATATTGACCATTTATTAAATTAAGCATGTCTCACTAATTGTGATAATGCGATTTTAGTTATATTGACATACTTATATAAATTATTTAGGTGAATATTTTTAATAACTATTAAATACAAATTATTTTCTATTCAATTTCATATGTTGATAGCATATTTTTCATGAGAAATTTAAAATATGAAAATTGGGTTTTAGAAACATGAATCTAGATCAAATTTAAAATTATATTATATTTCAAAATTTTTACAAGATTTATTATAGAAAAATATCTTGAAAACATATTATCCTAATAGATTTAAAACATAAAAGTTAGATTTTAGGTACATCAATCTAAAAACTAATTTAGACAACTTGAATAGAAGTTTAACTTGCTAAACCCAACTAAAGTCATCAAGTTAAATGGTTTGTTAATTTCTTAAAAAATAGAGATAATTCAATTAAATTAACTAATAGACTTGATCGAAGGCGTTAAATGATATAATTAATAATGAATAGTAGACTCGACTAAGGGTGTTATTTATACATAGAAAAAATAATGAATAAAAATGGAGTTATATTTTATCAACTTAATTAATTTTACCAATTATAGTCAATTAGTTAAATATCACATTAAATCTTCATTGATTAATTAATTACATGTTTTCTTGTAATTTGTATAAACCAATCTATGTCTTTTTTCTTTTATTATTTTATGTTATTAGTTTAAATATTTTAAAATTCAAACAATTATAATAGAATATTTAGGTTTATTTTTCTTGTTTAAGAGTTTCATTGAATTATTTAAAACCACGTAATTTACAAAGTGATTCGTACACTTACAACCTATTTATAAATGTTGATGACTTACACATAATTTGATATAATTTATCAATTCTCAACTTTAAACTTTAATCTAATTTTATTTATTTTTATTTATTTTAAATTTCATTTTAAATTTTATTATAAATTTGAAAATAATAAAGATCTAAAATTTTAAAAATATATCATTTAAATACTCTCAACTATAAATTAAGATTTATTTAATATATATATATATATATATAAAAGAATGAATAACATAGTGCAGGAAAGAAGGATATATATACCAAACGGCATAGGATATAGATATATATGGAAATAAAGAAAGAAGTGGCGTAGGGTTTCAGATGTATATATATAAAAATCGAAACCAGAGAGAAAAGAGAAACAAAACCGCAACGAAGAGAAAAAAACTGAGGGAGAAAGAGAACGCGTAGAAAAAAAACAAAAAGAAAAATAAACACGCGCAGAATAAAACAAAAACAAAAGGAAACAAGTAGATTGAAGTCGAACATATTCTTTTTACAATTCAATTTTCTTTCAATTCTTGGAGAAAATTATAATGAATTCATTTATGTTAAATTTAATTTTTAACATGAATTAATTTTTTTTTATTCTAGGAAAAAGATGTAATTTAATTCTACTTGATTTTCTATGTTAATTTGAATTATTTCTCTTCGTGTTTTTCATATTTATTCTGAGTTTAATGTTCTAATTAACTGGCCATTAATTAGATGATTTTAGTCTTGTGATTTATTATCAAAAGAGAGAATTATAGGATAGATTTCGAATATTTCAGCATAAATAAATATAGAGATCGAAAGCCTTGTATGAACTTATGTAGTTTTAAAATGATTGGTTTTAATGCTTTCTTACTTTATTAAATTGCATATTCTTATGTAAATTAATTGACAAGAATGTTTCTAATTGACTTTCCAAATAGGCTTTTGAATGTTTTTTGGAGATTACTAACAAACAGAGAGAATTAAATTCAATTAGCTAGATGAGTAAAGCATAATGAGGAATTAGGTGAAATCGATTTCCTAGAAGTGTTCTTCCTATTAATTTGATCTTAAAACAACATCTTTATTTTTTTTACATATTTTCTTTAAATTGATTTTGTTTTAAATTTTAATTACAACAACCTTAGTGATTTTTCTAGATAAAATTGAGATTAGTATAATTTTGGTATTTGTCAAAAATAACTTATCAATCCCTAAGGACGATACTCTTCTTATCACTTTATTATAAAATTACGATAATAGGCACTTATAATTTCTTAATAGATTTAAAACATTAAAGTTAGATTTTAGGTACATCAATCTAAAAACTAATTTAGACAACTTGAATAGAAGTTTAATTTATTAGATCAAATCAAAGGCATCAAGTTAAATGATTTGTTAAATTTTTTTTAAAATAAGAATAATTCAATTAAATTAACTGATAGACTTGACTGAAAGCGTTAAGTGATATAATAATTAATAACAAATAGTATACCCGACCAAAGGTGCTATTTATACATAGAAAAAATAATCAATAAATATCACATTAATTCTCCATTGATTAATTGATTACATGGTTGCTTATAATTTGTATAAACCAATCCATTCTTTTTATTTTATGATTTTATGTTATTAGTTTAAACCTTTTCAAATTCAAACAATTACGATAGAATGTTTAGGTTTATTTTTCTTTTTTAAGAGTTTTGTTGAATTATTTAAAACCACGTAATTCCCCTTTAGACCGACCATAAAAGTAAACTTATTATTTTATATAAAGTGATTCGTGCACTTATGACCTATTTATAAATATATAATATTTATGTATCAAGTTTTTATGCAAAAGGTTTTTGGTACCGTTGTCGGAGAGAAATAGTTTTTTAAATTTTTATTATCAAAAATCTTAAAAACTTTTGATTCGAAAATATTCATGATTTATTTTTATTTTTTATTTAAAACAATAAATTAATATTGAAATAAAAAATTATTTTTAACTTTCTTTTATTTTATTTAATTTAGTTAAAACTTAATTTCTTTCTAATATTGTCTTTTTAGTATTTTTGGCAAATTTCTAATTTTAAATTAATTTTATTTTCCTTTACTAACTCAATCATTTTTTTCTTTTACTTTACTATTTTTTTATTTTTTTTCCTTAATTATGTTGTATTTAGTATCTATGTGTTCTAATTTATTTTGACGAACTTTGTTATAGTGTGTTCTTTTTTGTTTTTCTTTTTGTTTATACTTCTAATAGTAGTTATTAGTTCTCTTCTATCTATATTTGTGTTTTCTATTATTGATGTATAAAAATATCTTTATTAATGGAACTCGTACTTTTTATTGTTATCATCTGCAGGATCAAAATACTTTTCAAGGAGGATGAACATCGATAATTGATTAGTGCTTAAAAGCACTCCAATACAATATTGAAGCTTAAAGAGATAACATATATAAAATTAACATATATTCCATGTAAATCAAAGTGGTGCAACGTTAAGTTAAGTGAACCGTGGTGACGGTTCAGTTTCGTCGGCCATACGTCGGTTCTGAAATCGAACGAGGTTCTTGATGGAAGAACCTTAATAAATTATCGGGTTCTCTCACTATTAATTGCAACAATTCAGATACACCATCAAACGCAGTAAATAAGTGTGAGAAACCAGTGAGAGCATCAAATAGAAAATCCATTAGAATTCCCGTGTAAGTGCTGAAATTTGATCAATGGCAGGAGGTATGTTTTCAATCCAATTTTGTTTCCGCAGCATTTAAATTATGAGTTCATATGGTTTTATGAACGTTTCTGGATTGAATTGAGAATCTAACATTTGGTATCAGAGCCATTTTGAAAACATCTCTATTTTGCTCTATTCAACGAAGAACTGAAATTTTGGATTTTTTATTTTGATTGTTTTTGATGCATATGGAAATTATAAAGTGTTTCAATATTGATTTTTGAGTGATTCTGTAAAATTAAACTTGAAAAACAATGAAGAAAATAAATCCAATTTACCGTGGGTATTTATTTGCTTCATTAATTAACTTTTTATTTAAAATGATGTTTTTACTTCAAATTGAGACCATGAATCACTCGGAAATTGAATTCTGAGAATTTTGATAAAAAGAACGCTGGATTCCGTCGCCAGAATAGCAATATACGGCCGGGTATCCGTTATGGTAAAACCGGGTCGGGTTGACCCGACTAGAGGTTGAAAATGAAGTTTAAAAAAAAATCACTTCGTCTGGGAATCAAACCTAGATTAAAATATGTGATTTGTGATGGTCTGTCCAATTGACCACTAAGCCAGTCTTGTTATTGTATGAAACAACATATTTTTATATAGAATTATAATTTAGTTTTATTAAAAAATTAAACATTTAATGTTTTTGGGACTTGAACCTTGGTCTTAAGATAAAGAATTCAAGAACGAGACCACCAGGCTAAACACGATATGTGTTGTACATCGTGTAATATTTTATATATATATTAGGTATTTAATTTTATTAAAACAAAATAAATATATATATATATAAAATAATTCCGAATATAATTTTAATTTATGTTTATCATATGTATAATATTTATTATACATGTTATATTTATTTAAATAATTTTTGGGCACATTAAAACTTTATTTAAATATATTATGTTTAAATTATTTGTTTTGTGTATTTATATGCATAAATTTTGTAATTAATTATACATATAAAATTTAGTTAAATAATTTATGCATAATTAAATTAATTATTAATGGCTCTTATGGATTTAATTAGTGCTTATATTATTTATTTTTGTTTATATAATTTATTGTCATATATGCAATTTAAGATAAATAATATTTACACATTTGAAATTAAATTAATATTGCTTATGGTTTTATGCAATAATTGAGCATAAGAATTTAATTAATATTTAAGTGATTCATATATTTTAATTAATTAGGGAGTAACCACAGCATCTTTAATTAATTAAAACTATAATAAATTTTATTTAGGATCATATTTAGAAAATAATTATTCATTGTAATTAATCATATGTGATATAATAAATCTTATCCCACAAGAATTTTTATTATATTTTTGTGTGATTAATTAGGATATAATATCAAATTATATTTTCTAATTTACCCACAGGGATTAGGAAAAGGAACATAATTTGATAGTTTTAACGTAAAGTTAGGATGAATTTAATTGAATTAAAACTTTAGCCCACAGGCAAGTTTTATGTCACTAGATTCATATTATTCATGATTTACATTGGTAAAGAATGACTATAGTTTAGGTCTCAAATTTTAAAAAGCATATAATCTTTAATTGCAACTTCTCAACCTGTAAATTTCTCTGATATCCGCTGTGATATTCCCGATTTAAAAGGGGATAATTATAAAATATGGAAGGAGAGAATTCTCCTTCAATTAGGGTGGATGGATATTGATTATGATATTAGGAAAAACGAACCACCTAAAATTACTCAAACCAGTACTCTAGAGAATATCATGCTTTATGAACAATGGGAACGATCTAATCGCCTTAGCATGATGTTCATTAAGACTAAAATCTCTGCTGGTATTCGTGGTTCTGTTGATCAGCATACCAATGTTCAAGACTTGCTAAAGGCCATTGATGATCAATTCGTCACTTCAGATAAGGCTTTAGCAAGCACCCTTATTATGAGGTTCTCTTCTTTGAGACTCACCAGTGTGAAAGGTGTGCGCGAGCACATTATGCAAATGAGGGACATTGCGGCTCAACTTAAGCATCTCGAGGTTGAGATGCCGGAATCCTTCCTGGTGCACTATATACTTAACACTCTCCCACATCAGTACAGGCCATTCAAAATCTCGTACAATACACATAAAGATAAATGGTCAATCAATGAACTAATGACCATGTGTGTTCAAGAGGAAAGGAGGCTTGTTATGGAATTTGGTGAAAGTGCAATGTTGGCTACAACGTACCAGAAAGGAAAATCTCAATACAAGCGTAAAGGAAAAGGGATAATTCTACCTCAAGCTGATATTAAGAAAGAATCCAAGTGTTTCTTTTGTAAAAAGAAGGGACACATTGATGAGTGCTCAAAAAGCACTAAAATAACCATGATTTTATGCACATTAATTGATTAAAAATATATATATTTATATGTTTTATCATATATTTATATAAATTTGTCTTTTTCGGAATCACGGGTATTTTTATTATTTTTCAGGTATTTTACTAAAAAACGCAATTTAAAGACTCAAAGAAGAATACTTCAAGAATACATCACAAATAAATTAATAAATAAGGGGAAAAAGGTCAACAAACATGGAAAATTGGACAAAATGGGTCGAAAAGGTCAAAAATGTCAAAAGCGGTAACGGCGTCATGCCGCTGCCCAGCTGCTGCGCTCCAGCACCCAGCTCCGCCCAAAACTGCGCGCGCGTTACTGTTCATGCGCGCAGCACTGCGCGCGGGTTACTGTTCACGCGCGCGCGCAGCGCCCAGCAGCCGCCCAGCCGCGCGCCCACCGCGTTTTTGACCCATTTTTCACGGCCAGCCGCCCCCATGACGTCATGCTGACGTCATTGATGACCTCAGCAGGTCCAAAACACGTTTTTATTTTAATATTTTTTTAACATTTTTTTAATCATTTTTTCTCTCCATCCTCACCTATAAATACTCTTCCATTCACTTCAAAACACACCTAAAAACCTCACTTCTCTCTTCTTTCTTTCTTCATTTCTTAGTTTTTGAGTTTTCTTTAGTTTCTTTTCTTAGTTTCTAAGCTTTTCTTAGTTTTTCTCTTAGTTTTTAGTTCCAATTGTCTTAGGTTTGAGTTCTTCTTTTGAGAGGAACTTGTAATGTTTTTTAATAATTTAGATTTTTGATTCAATAAATGGAAGTGCAAATTCCATTGAGGTTTTCTGAGCAACGGAATAAGCATCAAGTTCGTATGATTTTATTTTCTTTACGCTATTTTTTTATTTTTTTATTCTTACATGTTATATTTAATTTTGTCTGTGATTAAATTTAATCGTTGCTGCTTATAATCATGATAATAATAATAACGTTGTTATGCTTGCTAAAATATTAAATAGGTGAAAATTTCTAAAAATGAATTGATTTTATTTTTATTCAAGATTTTATATTAAGGATGTTAGAGAGAATTATATTATTTTTCATTACAAACTTAAATCGAAAGTTAGACTTTAAGGTTTAGTTATCCTGTCTAATTTAGAGTAGTCAGCTTTTTTATTTGTTTGCATAATCGCCTTAGTTGTAGAAGCTCTATTTCAAAAGTTTTTATAAGAATTATTATGTGGAAATGTATTGACAACATGTTTTCAATAGTGATTTTAAAACTTGAAAGGCACTTGGATAACTAAATTTAAGTTTAATTTCCGACACCTTGAATAAAGTTTAAATCGGTTTAACCCACCAAAGGTGGCATTTAAATGGTTCATTTTCAATCTTAGAAAAAGGAATTAATTTAATTAACCAAATTAGTTATCAACCCCACCCATAGGTGTTAATTGATTTGTTTAGTTAACAAAGAAGATCTAACCTCACCAAAAGGTGCCAGATTCATACAAAAAAAAGAGAATCAATAAAATATCAATTTATATCTTTAATAACCTAGATAATACGAAAGCAAGCATAATTAACTTAGTTATTATATCCATAAATACTCCACTAATATAAATGATAAAATTTGCATGAATATTTATTGAATCAGATTTATATTTATTTATTCAATTTGTATCTATGTTTATTCTTTTTAGATTATATTTAATTAATCAGATATATGTTTATTTTATGTTATTAGATTAGGAACACAAAAACCAAACTATCGGACAGGATGTTTAGGATTTAATTTCGCTTTTAAAAGTTTGAATAATAAATTAAAACCACATACATTCCTTCCAGATCGACTCAAAGATAATTTATCATTTTCTTATTAAATGATTCGACTTGCTAGAGTTTTACAAATATTAAAACCAAAGTATTTGGCGTAGAATTGGCGTCTATTACCATCAAGTTTTCAAGTCATTTGGGAATAATGTTTTTTAAATTATTTATCAAAATTTTAAAAACCTTGTGTTGTAATAATTGTGATTTTTTTTTATTAAAAAATTAAAAAAATAAAAAATTTGTTGTTTGTGAAAAGTAAAAAAAAATTCAAATTTCAATAGAATAAATAAAAAAAAAAAATATAAAGCATGAATAATAAAATAATTTTGCATTTTGAAATTTGAAGTAAAAAAAAAGTAAATAAATTTTAAATTAAATTAATAAATAAATAAGAATAAAAAATAAAAAATAAAAAAATAAAAATAAAAAATAAAAAAATAATAAAAATAAAAAATAAAAAAAAATAAAAAAATAAAAAAAAATAAAAAAAAAAAAAAAAAATCAAAAATTTTATTTTCATTTTTTTTTATTTTATTTTTGTTGTTTTTTCTTTTCCTTTTTTTTTTACCTTTTTTTCAATTTTTCAATTATTTTTTTCAATTTATTTTATTTTATTATTATTATTTTTTTTTTTTTGGCTTAATTTTTATTTTTTCTCTTTTTCTTTTTATTTTATTTTATTTTTTTCAAATTTTTTTAACTACTTTTTTAATTTTCGCTTAAGTTAATTAACTTAGGTTTTTAGTAACTTAATTTACTAACTTATATTAATTTAATTTACTAACTTAATTAACTTAGATTTTCATTAACTTAATTAACCTACCTTTTTTATTAACTTAATTAACTTAAATTTTAACTTAATTTAACTTAATTAACTTAATTTTAATAGCATGAAAAGTAAAGATCTGGTAGTTCTCGCTTCAGTGAGACTAGTTCTCAAGCCTTCAGGCTACTCATTTTTCCTGGGAACGTGTTTCCTGGTTCAGAGGATGGTTTTAAGGAGCCTTTGCCCCACCATTCTTTCCTTCGAAGACTTTGGTTAATACTGATTATGTTATTTTAACTTCAAAAAATTAAAAAAAAAAAAAATTGAAACTATCTCCAAAATTTTAAAGCTTTAATTACACCCAAGGAGTTAGTTGTTTTGTTTGTTCTAGGTACAATTTGTGTTTTGATGCCTTAATTATTTGATTTTGCACCTGTGGGTTATCTAAAACCTCAAGCATGCTCCCTAGTTTTTGGTACAGAAAAATTTGAAAATCAATAGTATGTTTCAAACAAGATAGGTAGACAACATTGTCTTACTTGTAAGTTTTGATTACTCAATGACGCAGGGGACATTGAGTTTACTTAAAAGGCAATCCTCAAGTTACTGCTACAAGACAAACTATTACTGATTGGGAGGCAACCCATCATTTTAGGTAATTTTTTTTGTTATTTGTTTTAATTTTATTGCTTATTTCTGGTTTAATTATACGTGAATAATTCTTAAATTGTTAAAACTAAAAATATTTTTGAGTTGTTGTAAGTTCACAAAGAATCGTCGTATACACTTTAATGATTTAATATGATGAATGTACTGCATTTCTCCATTACTACTTACACATTCTCAAGAAATAGGTAATCTTTTCTTTCTTTTTCTCTTTATCTTTAATTTATACTGTTACATTGAGGACAATGTAAGTTCTTGGTTGGGGTGGTGAAAAGTGTTACCATGCTTAATTAGAAAAGAAAAAAAAGATTTAACAATTTAAAAAAAAAAAATTCAAAAAAAAAAAAAACAAATTTATTTTTTTTTCTTTTTTATGTTCACATCTTCATTTTTTGTGTTTGTTTTGTGTGATTTAGTAATTTTTGAAATTTAAAAAAAAAAATTAAAAAAAAATATTTTCTCACAAAAATTTATCATTTCTTTAAATCAAATTTAAGTAAAGAGTTAAGTCTTTCAGATCGTTAGATTAATTTTTGAAAACATATCATGAAATATTTTTGTAATTGTTTTTGATAATTAGTTAATTTTTGTCATAACTAGTATTTCTTGATATGATGTAGAAATTATATTAAACCCAAAATCGTAAGCATGAATTTGTTTTAGTGGAGACTACCTTATGTGAGATATAATTGAGGCCTAATTTCCTTTTATTCAGAGTGAAATATATATTTTTTTCTACTCCAAACACATTTCTTATTTCTTCAAATTCTTAGATGATCTCTATAGGCATTAATATTGAATGTATGAATTTTTTCTCATCTTAATAGAGTATCGTATATTTTTTATTATTATTTTTGCTTAGATTAAATGATTTATAGAAATTGATAAGATATGCTTTTATCTCATTCGTGTAATGACTTACAAAAAAAAAAAGAGACATATCTGGGGTTACCTAAACCAAGATCAAACAAAAGCTGTAAAATTAACCACTCACCAAAATCCTAAAAAAAATGTACAATCTGTACAAGGGTTGACTTTCTAAACAATTGATATATATTGAAAAATATCTGAGAAAAAATATCTTCTAAAAAATATAGAGAGAAAGAATATATAGTATAATCTACATACTATGACCCACATTGCCTACAAAGTTGTGGAGTAAAGGCTAATTACAAAAGAAAGATATAGAAAGTAATTCCTAAAAGTCATTGTAATCATTCTTCATTTGTAAAAGGCATATATCTTGAAATTTTTTCTTAATAGTTTGATTTATTAAAAATAATTTTATATATGATATCTTTATAATTTATACATTTGATTCCTTCCATGAGATCAACGTCAAAATAACACTTTGAGCCTTTCTTCTTATACATATATGTAACATATTAGTTCATTTCTATACATCAACTCTTTCGCATATAAATTAGTATGAGTGTCAACCCATAGGATTCAAGTTTTCAGAGTATTGACTTGTGAGAATAGTAGTCGAAGCTTAATTTGGATTTATGACACTGAAATTGGGTGAAATTAAATTGATACATTTTTGATATGAAATATGAAAATGATTTTCACTAATTATTATAATAAATCATGATTGTTTAAAGAGATTAAAATAACTTATGCTTGAGATTTTAATTATGATCTTAAAGGAGATTAAAAGGTATGAGACATTTTTGTGAGATGTTGATAATTTGTGATTTTGTTGTAAATTTAATTTTTAAGTTGTTTGTTTTTATTGTTTCTTTTGTTTTTACATTTAGTAGCAAATGTTCATGGTATCATTATCAAAACCTCACGAGACTCAAACTCGCTCATTAAAGCAACCTGGGGTTTAAAGGTTTAAAGCTAAATACAATGTCAATCCACTAAGTGATTTAGGATAGTTTAATTTTTAGTTTTTATCGCTTCTCTTCATAAGTGGACTAGCAAGAAGTCAAGGGGTTGTCAGATGAGTGCTCAAAAGCACTAAAAATAACCATGATTTTATGCACATTAATTGATTAAAAATATATATATTTATATGTTTTATCATATATTTATATAAATTTCGTCTTTTTCGAATCACGGTATTTTTATTATTTTTCGCTATTTTGGCTTAAAAACGCAATTAAAGACTAAAGCCAGCAATACTTGAAGAATACATCACAAATAAATTAATAAATAAGTGAAAAGGTCATCAACAAACATGGAAAAAATTGACATAAATGGGTGGTAAAAGGTCAAAATGTCAAAAAGAAAAATCCGCGCCTGCCGCGCCCAGCCGCGCCCAGCACTCAGCTCCGCCCAAAACTGCGCGCGGGTTACCGTTCATGCGGCAGCACTGCGCGCGGGTTACTGTTCACGCGCGCGCGCAGCGCCCAGCAGCCGCCCAGCCGCGCGCGCCAACGCGTTTTTGAGCCATTTTTCACGGGCAGCCGCCCCCATGACGTCATGCTGACGTCATTGATGACCTCAGCAGGTCCAAAACACGTTTTTTATTTTTTTAATATTTTTTTAACATTTTTTTAATCATTTTTTCTCTCCATCCTCACCTATAAATACCCCCTTCCATTCAATTTCCAAAACACACCTAAAACCTCACTTCTCTTCTTCTTCTTTCTTTCTTAGTTTTTGAAGTTTTCTTTAGTTTCTTTCTTAGTTTCTAAGCTTTTCTTAGTTTTTCTTAGTTTTTAGTTCAATTGTCTTAGGTTTAGAGTTCTTCTTTGAGGACAACTTGTAATGTTTTTAATAATTTAGATTTTTGATTCAATAAATGGAAGTGCAAATTCCGTCAGAGGTTTTCTGAAGAAATCCGGAATAAGCATCAAGTTCAGTAAGGATTTTATTTTCTTTGCTATATTTATGTTTTTATTCTTACATGTTATATTTAATTTGTCCATGCATTAAATTTAATGGGTAAATAGCTGTTTATAATCATGATATAATAATAACGTTGTTATATGCTGAAATATTAAATAGGTGAAAATTTCTAAAAATGAATTGATTTTTATTTTTATTCAAGATTTTATATTAAGGATGTTAGAGAGAATTATATTATTTTTCATTACAAACTTAAATGAAAAGTTAGACTTTAAGGTTTAGTTATCCTATTTAATTTAGAGTAAGGTTTCTTTATTCGTTGGTACAATCGCCCTAAGAAAAGTAAGCTCTATTTCAAAAGTTTTTATAAGAATTATTATGTGGGAAATGTATTGACAACATGTTTTCAATAGTGATTTTAAAACTTGAAAGTTAGACCGGATAACTAAATTCCCAGTTTAATTTGGACACCTTGAATAAAGTTTAAATCGTCTAACCTCACCAAAGGTGGCATTTAAATGGTTCATTTTCAATCTCTTAGAAAAAGGAATTAATTTAATTAACCAAATTAGTTATCAACCCCAATTCCATAGGTGTTAATTGATTTGTTTAGTTAACAAAGAGTATCTAACCCCACCAAAGGTGGTATTCATACAAAAAGAGAGAATCAATAAAATATCAATTTATATCTTTAATAACCTAGATAATACGAGCAAGCATAATTAACTTAGCTATTATATCCATAAATACTCCACTAATATAAATGATAAAATTTAATGAATATTTATTGAATGTATTTATATTTATTTATTCAATTTGTATCTATGTTATTCTTTTTAGATTATATTTAATTAATCTGTATATATGTTTATTTTATGTTATTAGATTAGGAACACAAAACCAAAACTATCGATGTGATGTTTAGGATTTAATTTCGCTTTTTAAAAGTTTGAATAATAAATTAAAACCACATACATTCCTTCCTTAGATCGAATTGGGAGTATACTTATCATTTTCTACGAAATGATTCGTGCACTTGCGAGAGTTTTACAAATATTAAAACCAAAGTATTTGCGAGAATTGGCGATGCCGGTTTTCGCTCATCACACATGAAGAAGGATTGTATCAGATTCCAGAAATGGCTTGAGAATAAAGGTAATCCAACCTCGTTTGTTTGTTATGAATCTAATATGGTTAATGTTAATATTAACACCTGGTGAATTGATTCTGGATCTACAATCCATGTTGCAAACTCCTTACAGGGTATGCAAAATCTAAGGAAGCCAGTAGGAAGTGAGCAATACATCTTATCCGGTAACAAGATGGGCTCACATGTGGAGGCTGTAGGGACATGTAGTTTGATTTTAAGTAGTGGTTTTATTTTAAAATTAGAAAAGACCTTTTATGTTCCAAGTTTCTCTAGAAACTTGATTTCAATTTCAAGACTTGTACCTTATGGTTATTCCTTTCACTTTTCAGAAACATCTTTCAATTTATTTAATAAATCTGATTGTGTTGGGAATGGTATTTTGTCTGATGGTCTTTACTGCATTAATTTACGAAATAATGTCACTCATAACGCTATGCATGTTCAAGCTGGTACTAAAAGGTGTATTATTGACGATGACTCTTCTACGTTATGGCATAGGAGATTAGGACATATCTCCATAGAAAGAATTAAAAGATTAGTGAAAGATGGGGTACTTAGTACTCTAGATTTTACCGATTTTGAGACATGTGTGGACTGCATTAAGGGAAAGTAGACTAACAAGTCAAAGAAAAGTGCCAATAGGAGTTCAAACATATTAGAAATCATACATACATATATATGTTGTCCAGAGATGGACATTCAAGGTCAGAAATATTTTATCACCTTTATTGATGATTTTTCTTGATATATGTATCTCTATATGCTTCATAATAAGAGCGAAGCATTGGATGCCTTCAAAAGCTTTAAGGTTGAAGTAGAGAAACAATGTGGAAAGTAAATAAAGATCGTGAGATCAGATAGAGGTGGTGAATATTATGGTAGATACACTGAGAATGGACAAGCGCCTGGTCTGTTTGCTAAGTTTCTTCAAGAACATGGGATAGTTGCCCAATACACTATGCCTCGTTCACCAGACCAGAATGTTGTAGCAGAAAGAAGAAACCGAACACTATTAGACATGGTACGGAGTATGCTTAGCAACTCCAATCTTCCTAAATCCTTGTGGATTGAAGATTTAAAGACGACTGTGTATATATTAAACCGAGTTCTAACCAAGGCTGTCTCAAAGACACCATTTGAATTATGGAAAGGTTGGAAACTGAGTTTGCAACATATGCGCGTTTGGGGATGCCCGTCTGAAGTGAGGATTTATAATCCACAAGAGAAAAAGCTGGACCCAAGGACCATTAGTGGGTATTTCATTGGATATGTCGAATGGTCTAAAGGTTATAGATTTTACTGTCCATCTCACAACACTAGGTTTGTGGAATCAAGAAATGCAAAATTTCTTGAGAATTACTTGATTAGTGGGAGCGATCGATCCCAGGGCATTGGTTCTAAGAAATATCATTCAAATGCTCAATATGCCACTTCAAGTAATGGACTGATCGTTATTGTTAACAATATGCCTCGAGTACAAATGCATGTTGAAGAACCAGTCTTGGAAGTACCACAAGTTGTTGATCCTGATCCAGTAGATGTTGAAGCTCAACAGATGCCTACAACTGTTTAACAACCAGTTGAACAACATGATCCTGCTCCTCAGGAGAATGTTGATACAACATTAAGAAGATCTACTAGAGTAAGGAAATCAGCGATACCTAATGATTATGTTGTGTATCTACAAGAATGTGACTATAATGTTGGAGCCGAAATGATCCTGAGACGTTTTCACAGGCCATGAGTTCTGAGGTTTTGAACTTATGGTACAATGCCATGAAAGAAGAGATGGATTCTATGGCATCTAACCGAGTCTAGGATCTCGTCAAGTTGCCTGATGGTGTGAAAGCCATTGGATGTAAATGGGTCTTTAAAACAAAGAAAGACTCACAAGGCAACATTGAGAGACATAAGGCAAGACTCATTGCCAAAGGATTCACTCAAAAGGAAGGAATCGACTACATGGAGACATTTTCTCCTGTATCTAAGAAAGATTCACTTCATGTGGTCATGGCATTGGTTGCCCATTTTGATTTGGATTTGCAACAAATGGATGTGAAAACGGCTTTCCTTATTGGTAACCTAGAGAAAGAGGTTTATATGAAACAACCTGAAGGATTCTTCTCTAGTGATGGTGAGCATTTGGTTTGTAAGCTTAATAAATCCATATATGGATTAAAGCAAGCTTCCCGTCAATGGTATTTGAAATTCCATAACATCATCACTTCATTTGGTTTTGAAGAGAATGTCATGGATCAATGTATATACCAGAAAGTTAGTGGGAGTAAGATTTGTTTCTTGGTGCTATATGTGGATGATATTTTGCTTACAGCCAATTATAGGGGTTTGCTACATGAGGTAAAACAATTCCTCTCTAAATTTTTTGATATGAAGGATATGGGTGAGGCATCTTATGTCATTGGCATTAAGATCCATAGAGATAGACTTTGAGGTGTCTTGGGTTTATCTCAAGAAACCTATATCAATAAAGTTTTAGAGAGATTTCGGATGAATGATTGTTCACCAAGTGTTGCTCCCATTGTGAAGGGTGATAAGTTCAATTTGGACCAATGCCCAAAGAATGATTTTGAAAGAGAACAAATGAAAACCATTCCATATGCTTCAAATTGGAAGCTTTGATGTATGCTCAGTCCGCACTGCACTGACGACATTGCATTTGTTGTTGGGATGCTAGGGAGATATCAGAGTAATCCAGGTGTTAACCATTGGAAAGCTGTAAAGAAAGTGATGAGGTACCTACAAGGAACCAAGGATTATATGCTCATGTATAGACGAACCGATGAATTGGAAGTAATTGGCTACTCCGATGCAGACTTTGCTAGCTGTATTTATTCACGAAAATCAACATCTGGTTACATTTTCATGCTTGCCGGTGGAGCTGTGTCTTGGAGGAGTGCGAAACAATCCTTGACTGCTACTTCCACCATGGAGGTCGAGTTCGTATCATGTTTTGAGGCCACATCGCATGGTGTATGGTTAAGGAGTTTCATTTCCGGGCTTAAAGTAATTGACTCTATTTCTAGGCCATTAAGATTGTACTGTGACAACTCAGCTGCTGTATTTATGGCTAAGAATAACAAAAGTGGTAGTCGTAGCAAGCACATCGACATTAAGTACTTGGCCATAAGAGAACGTGTTAAGGAAAAGAAAGTGGTCATTGAGCACGTAAGCACTGAGTTGATGATTGTTGATCCTTTAACTAAAGGCATGCCACCAATGAATTCAAGGATCATGTAGAGAAAATGGGAATTGGTTCCACTTTGTAAATGTATATATACAATTTATTAATGAAACTCTTATATATTGTGATATTTTCTCATATTCATGTGCACCTTAATTTATTTGAGAAAATTTATATTGGACCAAGAATAAATATAGGATTTATTCATTAAGTTTCGTTACAACATAAAGTATAGTACTTGAGAAACTAAACATTTTGTAATACATGGAAGATAATACTCGCTCTTAGAGGACCTATCGCTATGATTCATGTGTTTTGTTACTCAAGAGAATTTCGCTTAACGTTTGCACCAAGTGGGAGAATGTAAATCAAAGTGGTGCAACGTTAAGTGAACCGTGGTGACGGTTCGGTTTCGTCGGAACCGTACGTCGGTTTTGAAACCGAACGAGGTTCTTGATGGAAGAACCTTAATAAAGTATCGGGTCCTCTCACTATTAACTGCAACAATTCAGATACACCATCAAACGCAGTAAATAAGTGTGAGAAACCAGTGAGAGCATCAAACAGAAAATCCATTGGAATTCCCGTGTAAGTGCTGAAATGTGATCAAAGGCAGGAGGTATGTTTTCAATCCAATTTTGTTTCCGCTGCATTTAAATTATGAGTTCATATGGTTTTATGAACGTTTCTGGATTGAATTAAGAATCTAACATTCCAAACTATTAAAAAAGGGTATACAAGAAAATAGAGGTTTCAATTGTTCAAAGGAACGTGGGCCGTAGCATGGATAATTTATGTGCCGTAAAACAAGGCTAACAAAGTGAGATTCAAGAATTCTAGAATTATTGCATGCCTTAGTATGGAAATATTGTGCATTGCTACGCCTGTGTAGTGGATCAAGTTACTGTTGTGTACAGCCTATTATGATGCCTTGGTATGGAAAATAATTATGTCATGGTGCATGCCTTCTGATCCACCATTTTCTCATTTTCAATACCTATAAATTGGACTCAATTCTTCATTGTAAATCATCATTTTCATCCCACAACTTTTCTTTAAGTTGATTTTATAGTTTTTTTCAAGCTTTTCTTTTCTTTTAGTAATTTCAAAGTTCTTCCCTCGATTAAAATTCGAACAAATATAATTTATGTAATAGTTTTAGTTTTAATTCAATAAATAATGTTAACAATTATATTTGGAGGTTTTCCAAAACAAAAACAATACTGAGATTCTGTAAGGATATAATTGAGGTATAATATAAATGTATTCTTTTCATATTATATTTATGTGTTATTTTATGTGCTATGTTTTATTTAATTATCATTTATTAAAACATGTATGTCTAGCTATAAATAATATGCGATATTAGTAATGTTGTTATACTTGTAAAATATTAAAGTAGGTAAATTTTTTTTTATAAAATAAATTAAGTTTTATTTCTTTATCAAGATTTAAACAAAAGTTTGTTATAGAAAAGTAAATTGACTCATTATTTTTCATAATAAACATGAGAGTTAGATTTATGATTTAATTATTTGAATTTGATTTAGAATAATACTCTTGTATATTAGATAAATACTATCTAAATCTTATATAGATAAATACTATCTAAGATAGTCATATCTTTATAAGATTTATTATTGAAAAATATATTCATGGCATATTTTTCATAATAAATTTAAAAACTAAAAGTTAGTTTTCAAATACTTAAATCATTAACCTAACTTTGACACCTTAATGAAAGTTTAAAATTTCGGTCGACCGAAGGTGATAAATTAAATGATTTACTAATTTCTTAGAAAATGAAATAATTTAAAGTTTAAACTATCACTCTAATCAAAAGTGTCAAGTTAAAGTTTAATTAATAAAGAATTTGATCTCTACCTTAAAATATTTTCTTATAAAAATGGAAGAATCAATAATTTTACTTTATATATTTAATCATGATTACTAAACTAATATATTTCATAAATTTTTCACTGAATGAAAATGTCTACTTTTCAATTGTTTTATTAAATTCATATTTATTTTTTAGATCATTATATTAGATTTCTCAAACCCAAACATTTGTGATAGAATATTTAAATTATTATTTTTACTTTTAAGAATATGTTGAATAATTTAAAAATTATATGATTCCTCTTTATATCGATATTATAAGTATAATTATTATTCTTTACAAGTGATTCATATACATGTGGGTAATTTATAAATATACAAAATTTGTAAGCCAAATTCTGACACATCAAGTTTTTAGCATCGTTGTCGGAAATTGAGCAACGTTGTTAAATTTTTATTATCAAAATCTTAAAAAAAAATTGGTGTTGTAATATTGTGATTTTTTATTGAAAAATTTAAAATATTTAGGTTACCAATTAAATTTTCATATTTTAAATTTCAAATTTTCTTTAAAAACTATTTTAATGATTATATATATATATATATATATATATTTATAATAATAATAATAATATTTCAAAATCTTAAAACATTTAAAATTTTATTTATTTCAAAAATAAATAAATAAATACAAATAAAAAATATTCTTTTCTTTTATTTAATAAATAAATAAAAAGAGAGATTTTAAATTTTAATTTAATTTTTTTCTTTATTTAATGAATTTGTCAATTATTTTTCTTTTATTTTAAAGTATATTTTATTTCAAGTTTCTTTTCTTTTTTATTTATTTAACTATTTTATTTTTTTCTTTGTGTTTATTAATTTTGTTTACTAAATTATTTCTTATATAATTTATATTCTTTATTAACATGTGTATCATTTTATTATTATTTTTTTAATTTCTATGTGTTTAGTATTTATGTCTATAAACAAGTGACATTTATATACTTGTAAATTTATTTTATCTTTTTTTTTTTATTTTTCGACTTAACAAGTGATTTTAATTTCTGTTTCAAAAACGTTTATGTGAGCTAGGAAGTCCTTAAGGTACCTTTGATGACTACATAAAAGTTGAATCATCAATGCAATTTTTTTGCTAAATATTGTTCATTTTATTGAACACATAATACTTTTAGGTAAATATATTAAAATATGAACTTTTTAGTGAAAAGAAAAAAATATGTTTTTGAAATTTTTTGAAATTTTATGAAAATTTTATGGATTTTTTAATATAGGACCAATCAAAAGACACCACGTGGATGCCATGCAAGCACAATAGTTGACCAATCATTGCCATGTTAATGTCATGCAAGTGAATAGGGCCAATCAAAGCGCATTACGTGTACCAAGTGATGCATACCATGCAACGTGTCGACACAAGTGATCAACGGTTATGCCACACATCGTTACACAATTTGTCTTTTCATTCCATGGGGCACATACAATCCTTATCAATAAATCATAACGTGCGATATAGGACTGACTCAGCATGTGTTAACCATGACCAGTCCACCATGCCATACATCATGCGATGATTCATCTAGAGATTTCTCCTTAGCACTTATCGCAATCGCATTGGCTTGCACTATTTAATTTCTTTTTTTTCTTAGCCCTTGATTTGAAGCTAATCTAATGGTCCAGATTTCATATAAGCATAATTTAACCCTTAATTACTCCAAAAACTCTAATTAGTAAAAATTGTCACTTTTTTACCCTTTTTGGGCCCAAGGATGGAAAAAATATAAAAAATTCAAAAAGAGATACAATTTTGGTGGGGATTTAAGAGAAGATTAGTGCTACAATTTAAGAGATTGATTGTATTTATTCTTCTTCTCCTTTCTTTATCAATTTTTTTGTCTTTCTTTATAAAAAAATATGAGATTTATTAATACAATTATGTCAAGCTAATTTATTAATCGAGGGGTCTTATGATACCAACTTTCTACATGCGATGATCTTATATTTTACCCTAATTTTGATTTCAATTTAATTATATTATTTAATCTATTTTTATGTTATTAATTGTTTGGCCGACAATTGATCTATAGAGGCAATTAAATAGATTGAGAGAATTATTTAATTATTTGTCTTAATTAAATAGCATGCATAATTTCTAGGTAAAGATATATGATTCTTATGTATGTTATCCATAATTGATGAACATAATAAGTAGTGTGTAATTTAATTGACATGAGAGTGTGTGATTAGGTTAATCACTATATGGTATACAATTTACTTGAGAGAGAATTATATGCTAGGTTAGATTCAATTGATCATGTAATTGATCAATAATGATATTGGGGGAATTGTAATGATTCACATGTTTAGAAAATTGAGGGATTAAGTATTCCTAAATTTCTTCTCATATATCTTCTTAGTTGTCAATTCTAAGTTAATTAATTCCAATTATTTATTTTTAGTTTTTTTAATTTTGCTTTCTAAAAATAAAAAAAAATAATTTTATTTTTTAATTTTAAAATTATTTTCTAATAACATAATCTTTACGTGAACAACATTTTTTAATCATTACATTAATTTTTTTTAGATGTATACTTGTGTACCCATTGCTCACAATTCGTGTTGATCAACTCTCTCACATCATATAAAAATAATATAAATAGACTCAATAGACTATTAAGAAGGTAAGACTTTGAGGTCCCACTATCTTTAGTGAACAAGTTGTGAACCCAACCTTGATTTTCTACCTGAACCATCAAATATAGAAGAGAATCCACCACTTAGGGAAACAATAATGAAGGAGTATCCAAGGCGAGTAACTGGCACTACTACTAATTCAATCCAACTAAGTGACATTGTTCAGAATTATGGATCGAGAAGCATTCATTTTTTCATTTTACATTCTTTCATTGGATTTCCTAATGAAGGTTCACTATCTTTCATTAATTAAGGACTTGTACTCAATAGTCCAAAAAATTTCCTTCATTTTACTCATCGAGGACCAACTCAAAATGTGGTGTTTCCTCTACAACCTAAAACATAGGGCCAAAGCATGGCTAATGTCATTTCCCCAAATTTCGTGATGACCTTGAAGTATGTACCAACATGTTTAAGGAAAAATTCTATTCCCACAAAAAAAAACTAAGAGAAAAGAGTGCTTGTTTCAGTTAGATAGAGGGAGAACCTTTTCATCGAGAATGGGAAAGGTTCAAACTATTCCTCACTCAATGCCACATCATAGTTACCCTCTACAACTACAAAATCTATTTTCTATAATGGATTGACACAATAACATATATTCATTGTTGATAATGCTGTTAAAGGAACGATGTGAGAAAAGATTGCCTTAGAATAATAGATATTGAGGTTCTAACCAAGTTGATGTTTACAAAATTTTAAAGATTCTCAAGATCCTACACAAGGGATAAATTTATAATATTAATTTGGATACAATGATTAATTTAAGAAGTAATGTTTTTGTTTTAGTTAATTATGGGTCTTTTATGTTTAGCAATTTTTATTTTAGTGAATCGTGGGATTTTTATTTTAAGTTTTTTAGTCTTTTATTTTTTAAGGTTAGATTAGGCCCAATCCATAACTAAATAGGCTCATTTAATCTAGGGTATTTTCTTTAACACTTTCTTACTTATAAAGAAGAATAGCTATGTAATTTGGAGGGAAGAACATGATTATTCATTAATGAAAAGAAAATTTCAGAAAGCTTTTTGCTTTGCCTTCTTGTGTTCTTGATTGAATACTTGAATTCGACTTATCAAATGGAGTGATCATCCTTTATGGTGCCTCAAGGTTTGGGTTTTAAAGACTTTGTTTCCTTAGGGTTCTAATCAGATCATCTTCAACACATTCTTAGAAAATTAATTGTTTCTATTCCTTTGAGTTCATGAGTTCCTAGGTTTTTTCCCTAAAGGGTCTGCATCATCTGGTATAAGAGCCTTGGTTGCTGAAAAAAGGTTATCTATCTTCATCTATCTTTGTTTTGAATTTTAGATTTAAAAAAAATCTTCCTTTGATCCTTTTTTGTGTTCTTATTTGTTTTCTGCGATCTTGAGTGACAAATAAAAAAAAGAAATTTCGTCCTTTTCAGTTTTGTGTTTTCTTTCATTTTCGTTGCCGTTATTTTTGTATTTGGATTTAGTTTCATAGTTTTCTTTGAAATATTCGTACCTTTTTATTGTTATTTATTTATGTATTCAATCTATCTTTGTTCTTTAAAAAAAAAAAGAAGAGGGCTACTCGTCAGTTTCAAATTGTTTTTGATAAAGCGGAGTTGCAACTTTAAACGACCATAAATTTTGACTCGAGTAACGTAACGACTATTATAATATATCAAATCAAAGCTTGTTTTGATTCCTACTAGAAAAATTACACTTTGCCTCTATTCTTGTGATTTTCGAGTCCAAATTCCACCATTTATATCACTAACCGAGGGGTTAAATATTTGTCACAACGTTTTGCGTTGTTTTCAGTTCTTATTCATTAGGGTTGCCAATTTTATTTTTTTGTGAATTTTCTATTAATATCAGAAGCAACAGCAATAAAAATAAAAAAACAAAAAGAACAAAAAGAGAACATAGTAGTATTATTCAAGAATCTAATTCTTGTTTTCTTGTTAAGTTTTCTTATTCTTGTTGAAATTGGTTTTCCTTTATTTTTTTCTTGCTGCCCAAGACTGATGTAAAAAAAAGAATCGTAGTTGATGAAGAGTCTTTCTTTAGAGTCCTCTTTGGTCAAGAGTCATTCCTTAAGGTCCTCTTTGGTCAAGATTATTTCTTTAAAGTCCTCTTTGGTCAAGATTCTTTCTTTAGAGTCCATTTTGGTCAAGAGTCTTTCTTTAGAGTCCTCTTTGGTCAAGAGTTTTTCTTTAGAGTCCTCTTTGGTCAAGAGTTTTTCTTTAGAGTCCTCTTTGGTCAAGAGTTTTTCTTTAGAGTCCTCTTTGGTCAAGAGTTTTTCTTTAGAGTCCTCTTTGGTCAAGAGTTTTTCTTTAGAGTCCTCTTTGGTCAAGAGTCTTCCTTAAAGAGTCTTTCTTTAGATTCATCTTTGGTTAAGATTCTTTCTTTAGAGTCCTCCTTGGTCAAGAGTCTTTCTTTGGAGTCCTTAGTCAAGAGTATTTCTTTAGATTCCTCTTTGATCAAGAGTTTTTCTTTAGAATCCTCTTTAGACTTTATTTCTTTAGAATCCTCTTTGGACTTTCTTTTTGTTATACTTTGCCATTAAGTTTTTAAATTTCTGAATTTTGAGATAGTCACATTAAAACGATTACTTCTTGAGATTAGTTAGATTCTTTGATTTTGTTAAGAACATAAAGGGGGTTGACATGAGCTTTGAATGGTAAAAAAAGAGAGAGATCAAAAATAGTGTTAAGAAAATGAGAGTGATAACAATTTTATTTGAGAGCAAACATGTGAAGTAGTGTTAAAAGAGAGAAAGAGAGCAAAGATAGTGTTAAAAAGGGAAAGTGATAACAATCTTATTTGAGAGCAAACACATGAGGAAGTGCGTGGGTTATCTCATTTTATTTTACAGTTTGACAACATGAGAAAGTAAGGAGGAGAACCACAAGAGGTTGACTTAAAATTCTTCATCAAATCTATTCATGACCAATTTAAGAGAATGAATGCATGGTTGGATGATTTAGAATCCTCTTTCGATTCTAAATTACATAAAAGAAGAAATAGAGGACATGGATTAGATAAAGAAGAAACTGGTCTCAATGTGGAGAGTAAGTTATAAATGGGACAAAATGATCATGGTTGTATATAAAAATGGAGAAATCGAAAGTGCCAACTCATATGATGAAAAGATACCACTAGTGAAGGATTGTACTAATGTTGAAGTGGAAGAACTTGTGCATAGAGATTCACTTGTCACAAGGAGAGTCCTGGATATACTACCTAAGGATGAAGGAGATGAGAAGCACTATGATCATATTTTCCACACAACATGCCATGTGAAGGATAAGTTATGCACATTAATTATTGATAAAGAGAGTTGTACTAATGTTGCTAGTACCTTATAGGTAGAAAAGTTAAATTTGAAGTGGCAGAAGCATCCCAAACCAACAAGCTATCATGACTAAATGATTGTGGAGAAGTAGAGGTTAATAAACAAGTTTGGGTTCCTTTTTCAATTAGAAAATTTGAAGATGAGGTTCTTTGTGATGTGACACCAATGTATACTACTTACATATTGCTCGGCTGACCATGGCAATTTAGTAGGAGGGTGTCACATGATGGTTATAAAAATCATTATTCTTTTGAAATGAACAACCGAAAAGTTGTATTAGCTCTTCTCAAACCTTTTCAAGCTTATGAAGACCAAATTAGGATAGGACAGAGCAAGTTGATAGAAAAAAAGTGCAAGCAAGAGGAAAATAAAAGGAGAGCAAATTTGGTCGAGCGAAAAAATGGAAAGAAAAGTGAGCACAATTAAGGAAAGAGTGAACAAAAAAGAGAAGAAAGTGAGCATAAAGAGGAAAATAGTGAGCATAGAGGAGAGAAAAGTGAGAAAAAAAATAAAAGAATGAGTGCATTTACTAAAAAACATGAGATTAAGAGTGCAACGATGGTAAGGAAACAAGTACTTGTATTTATGTAGAAGGATATTATCTTTCTACTAATGATCTTAACTCATCTTTTCCTAGTGCCATTGTATCTTTATTGAAGGATTTTGAGAATCAACTTCATGAAGAGATTCCCCATGTATTACATCCTTTATAAGGCATGCAACATAAAATAGACTTCATACCTGAGTTTGCAATACCAAATCGACCTGCTTACAAAGCTAAGATTTGAGGATGAATCTTTTCGAAGAGGAAGGGAATAATGGAGATTGAGGTGCTAACTAAGTTAATGTTTACAAATATTCTAAGGATTCTCAAGATCCTATAAATATTCTCAAGATCTTACATAAGGGATAAATTTGAAATATTAATTTGGATGCAAGGATTAATTTAGGAAGTAATATTTTTGTTTTAGTTAATTATGGGCCTTTTATGTTTAGAAATTTTTATTTTACTGAATTGTGAACTTTTTATTTCAAGTCTTTTAGTTTTTTATTTTTTAAGGTTGGATAGCCCAATCCATAACTAAATAGGCCCATTTAATCTAGGGTTTTTTCTTTTAGGGTTTCTTGCTTATAAAGAAGAAGATCTATGTAATTTGGAGGGAAGAACATGAATATTCATTAATGAAAAGAAAATTTCAAAAAGCTTTTTACTTTGTCTTCTTGTGTTCTTGATTAAATACTTGAATTCGATTTATCAAAGGGAGTGATCATCCTTTGTGGCATCTTAAGGTTTGGGCTTTAATCTGATCATCTTAGCAAATCAATTGTTTATATTCCTTTGAGTTCATGAGTTTATAGGTTGTTCGCTCGCCTAAAGGGTTTGCATCATAGAGACTTACAATCTCTTCGAAATGTTAGGTGCTAATATCCCAATAGAAAAGTTCCCAAGTGAGGATAGCCAGATTCCATGAAATAGACGTCAGTACTAAAGTTTAAATGCACCTTGCTTAACTAACCAAGCATGTTACACTTCTCACAACACAAGCCACAACAAATAAAGAACAATAGGCCTCTATAGTACTTCGGGACATGGTGCTAATGTCTGTCCCTTTCAAGAAAAAGCAAGTGTTGGGCCTGACCAGGTTAATATATTATAGGGATACCAAGTAAGACCTAGATATGATCCCAATGCTTATACCTACAATCTAGGGTGGAAGAATCATCTCAATTTCTCCTGGAGGCAAAACAACTCTTCATTTTCTAGATCTCAAACCAACAAGTGCCCAAGAATCCTCCCAATAAGCCAATTTTGGAGGATAACTTGAATGCATTCATTCAAGTTAGCAGAAACAACCAATCATGAACCAATTGATCGGGGCAGAACCGACGTCGCCGATCCTGCCCGTTACTTTGGTTTTATCTATTTATAAAACTCTCGCAAGTGCACGAATCATTTCGTAGAAAATGATAAGTATACTCCCAAGGTCGATCTAAGGAAGGAATGTATGTGGTTTTTAATTTATTATTCAAACTTTTAAAAACGAAATTAAATCCTAAACATCCTGTCACGATATTTTGGGGTTTTTGTGTTTTTAATCTAATTACATAAAAATAAACATAGATTCAATAAACATTTATGCAAATTTTATCATTTATAATGGTGGAGTATTTATGGATATAATAATTAAGTTAATTATGCTTGCTTTCATCTATTAATTAGGTTATTAAAGATATGAATTGATATTTATTGATTCTCTTTTTATATGAATACCACCTTTGGTGGGGTTAGATATTCTTTGTTAACTAAACAAATCAATTAACACCTATGGGTGGGGTTGATAACTAATTTGGTTAATTAAATTAATTCCTTTTTCTAAGAGATTGAAAATGAACCATTTTAAATGCCACCTTTTTGGTGGGGTTAAGCGATTTAAACTTTATTCAAGGTGTCCAAATTAAACCTAAGAATTTAGTTATCAAGTACTAACTTTCAAGTTTTAAAACCACTACGAAAACATGTTGTCAATACATTTTCGGATAATAATTCTTATAAAAACTTTTGAAATAGAGCTTCACTCTAACTACGAGGCGATTGTACACAAATAAAGAAACCTTTACTCTAAATCAGACCAGGATAACTAAACCTTAAAATCTAATTTTGATTTAAGTTTGTAATGAAAAATAATATATTTCTCTCTAACATTCTTAATATAAAATCTTGAATAAAAATAAAATCAATTCATTTTAGAGATTTTTACCTATTTAATATTTTACATGGCTTATAACAACGTTATTATTATATCATGTTTACAAATAGCCAACACGGTTCTAAATTTAATCACGAGACAAAATTAAATATAACATGTAAGAATAAAGCATAAAAAATAAGCGTAAAGAAAATAAAATCCTACAGAACTTCGATGCTATTCCCCGTTCTTTGGAAAACCTCAGCGGAATTTGCACTCCCGTTTATTGAATCAAAAGCTAATATATTACAAAAACATAACTAGTTCTTCCCAAAAAGGGAAGAACTCTACTAAGAGAAATTAACTAAAAACTAAGAAAAACTAAAAAAAACCTAAAAAATCTAAGAAAAGAGAAAGAAAGAAGAGAGAAGTGTGTTTTGAAGGTGTGTTTTGAAGTGAAGGGAAGGGGGTATTTATAGGTGAGGATGGAGAGAAAAAAATGAGTAAAAAATGTTAAAAAAATATTAAAAAATGTAAAAACGCGTATTGGAATTGTGATGTCATTAATGACGTCGGCATGACGTCACAGGCGGCTAGTACGTGAAAAATGGGGCGAAAAAGCGTTGGGCGCATGGAGTGGCTGGCGGCCTGCCTGTATGTGAAGGCTGTCATTGCCGCGCGTTGTACCGCGTGTGAATGCCGCGCGATGGGCCTTATGGATCCGAGCAGTCTTGTGAGCGCGCGCTGAACAGTAAGGCCCCGAGGCTGCCAGCGGTAGGCGTGGCAATGGCGCGATTCCGTCTTTTGACATTTTTGACCTTTTGACCCATTTTGTCCAATTTTTCCATGTTTGTTGACCTTTTCCCACTTATTTATTAATATATTTGTGATGTATTGCTTCAAGTATTCCTCTTTGAGTCTTTAAATTGCGTTTTTAAGCCAAAATACCTGAAAAACAATAAAAATACCCTTGATTCCGAAAAAGACAAATTTATATAAATATATGATAAAACATATAAATATATGTATTTTTAATCAATTAATGTACATAAAATCATGGTTATTTTAGTGCTTTTTGGGCACTCATCAGAACCACGACTACTTCTTGCTAGTCACTTAGCGAGAAGCGATAAAAACTAAAAATTAAACTATCCTAAATCACTTTCGTGGATTGAAGCGTTGCATTTAGCCTATGCAACAAGCCCAGTTAAACCCCTAGGTTGCCCTAGTGGGCCGAGTTTGAGTCTCGTGAGGGTTTTGATAATGATACCACAAACATTGAACTAAATGTAAAAAATTAAAAAGAAATAATAACAACAATCAACTTAAAAACTAAAATTACAACAAAATCAAAAATTAACGTTTAAGAATAAAAGAAAACAACATATCACAAAAATGTCTCATACTTTTTAATCTCCTTTAAGATCATAATTAAAATCTCAAGCATAAGTTATTTTAATCTTTTTAAACAATCATGATTTATTATAATAATTATTAGGAAATCATTTTCATATTTCATATCAAAAATGTATCAATTTAATTTCACCCCGATTTCGGTGTCATAAATCCGATTAAGCCGACTCTATTCTACAAGTCAATACTCTCAGCTCTTGAATCCTATGGGTTCAAACACTATACTAATTTATATGCGAAAGAGTTGATGTATAGAAATGAACTAATATGTTCGCATATGTATAAAGAAGAAAGGCTCAAAGTGTTATTTTGACATTGATCTCATGGAAGGAATCAAATGTATAAATTATAAAGATATCATATATAAAAATTATTTTCATGCATAAATCAAACTCATTAAGAAAAAATTTCAAGATATATGCCTTTTACAAATGAAGAAAGTGCAATGACTTTTTAGGGAATTACTTCCTATATCTTTCTTTTGTAATTAGCCTTTACTCCGCAATTTTGTAGCCAATGTGGGTCATAGTATGTAGATTATACTATATATTCTTTCTCTCTCTATTTTTTTCAAGATACTTTTCAATATATATCATTTTTTTAGAGTCCAACCCATTGTATAGATTGTACATTTTTTTTTTAGGATTTTGGTGAATGGTTAATTTTGTGGCTTTTTTTGTTTGATCTTGGTTTAGGTAACCCAGAGATATGTCTCTTTTTTGTACTTGATCATGCCTACGAATGAGATAAAAGCATATACTATCAATTTCTACTCAAATCATTTAATCTAAGCAAAAATAATAATAAAAATATCACGACCTTTCTATTAAGATGAGAAAAAATTCATACATTCAATATTAATGCCTATAGAGATCATCTAAGAATTTGAAGAAATAAGAAATGTGTTTGGAGTAGAAAAAATATATATTTCACTCACGAATAAAGGAAATTAGGCTTTCAAATTATATCTCACAAAGGTAATCTACACTAAAACAAATTCATAAATACCGATTTTGGGTTTAATATAATTTCTACATCTTATCAAGAAATACTAGTTATGACAAAAATTAACTAATTATCAAAAACAAATTACAAAATATTTCATGATATGTTTTTCAAAAATTAATCTAACAAGACAAAAGACTTAACTCTTTACTTAAATTTGATTTAAAGAAATGATAAATTTTTGTGAGAAAAAAAAATTTTTTTTTTTAATTTTTTTAAATTTCAAAAAATTACTAAATCACAAAAACAAACACAAAAAATGAAGATGTGAACATAAAAAAGAAATTTTTTTTTTTTTTTTTTAAATTGTTAAATCTTTTTTTCTTTTCTAATTAAGCATGGTAACTTTTCACCACTGACCAAGAACTTACATTGTCCTCGATGTAACAATTTGTAAATTAAAGATAAAGAAAAGAGAAGAAATATTACCTATTTCTTGAGAATGTGTAAGTAGTAATGGAGAAATGCAAGATGCATTCATCATATTCATCATTAAAGTGTATCTGACGCATGATTCTTTGTGAACTTCTAACAACTTCGAAAAATATTTTTAGTTTTAACAATTTAAAAATTATTCACATATAATTAAACCAAAATAAACAATAAAATTAAAACAAATAACAAAAAATTACCTAAAATGATGGGTTGCCTCGTCAGTAACTTAGTTTAACGTCTTAGTAAGGCGTAACTTGGGGATTGCCTTTTAAGTAAGCTTCAATGTCCCTCGTCATTGAGTCAATCAAACCTACAAGTAAGACAATGTTGTCTACCTATCTTGTTTCAAACATGCCTTTATTGATTTTCAAATTTTTACGTACCAAAAACGGGGCATGCTCGGTGGATTTTAGATAACCCGTCTAGGTCGCAAATCAAATAATTAAGGCATCAAAACACAATTGTACACTAGAAACGAAACAAAACAACTAACTCGCTTAGATTGTAATTAAAGCTTTAAAATTTTGGAGATAGTTTGAATTTTTTTTTTTTTGAAGTTAAAATAACATAATCAATGATTAACCAAGAGTCTTCCCAGGAAAGAATGGTGGCAAAGGCTCCTAAATACCATCCTCCAGACAGAGCAACGTTCCCAGGAAAGACTTATAAAGCATGAGCTTCGAACTAGTCTCTAGGCAGAACTCCCTTAGATCTTTACTTTTCATGTTATTAAAATTAAGTTAATTAAGTTAAGTTAAGTTAAAATTTAAGTTAATTAAGTTAATAAAAAGGTCGGTCAATTAAGTTAATGCAAATCTAAGTTAATTAAGTTAGTAAATTAAATTAATATAAGTTAGTAAATTAAGTTAATAAAAATCTAAATTAATTAACTTAAGCGAAAATTAAAAAAAAGTAGTTAAAAAAAATTTGAAAAAAAATAAAATAAAATAAAAAGAGAAAAAATAAAAATTAAGCCAAAAAAAAAATAAATAAGAATAAAAAAAATAAAAAAATAAAAAAATAAAAAAAATAAAAAAAATAATAAAAAAGTAAAAAAAAAAAAAAGAAAAAAAAAAAAACAACAAAAATAAAATAAAAAAAATTGAAAATAAAGTTTTTGATTTTTTTTTTATTTTTTATTTTTTCTACTTTTTTTCTTTTTTTTTGTTTTTTTTTTTTTTATTTGTTTTTTTATTTTTTTATTTTTTTTATTTTTTATTTTTTATTTTTTATTTTTTATTATTTTTATTATTTTTTATTTTTTTATTTTTTTATTATTTTTATTATTTTTATTATTTTTTTATTTTTTTATTTTTTTTATTCTTTTTTATTTATTAATTTTATTTAAAATTTATTTACTTTTTTTTTACTTCAAATTTCAAAATGCAAAATTATTTTATTATTCATGCTATATTTTTTTTATTTATTACGAAATTGAAATTTGAATTTTTTTTACATTTCCTGAAAACAACAAAATTTTTTTTATTTTTTTTAATTTTTTAATAAAAAAAAAAAAAAAATCACAATTATTTACAACACGAAAAAGGTTTTTAAAATTTTGATAAATAATTTAAAAATATATTCCATCCCGTATTGTGCGCAAAAACTTGATACCATCTGTCCGTAAAGCAAAAACTTGATCAAACCGACGCCGTGTAGATCCTGCATACTTTGGTTTTATCTATTTATAAAACTCTACCATGAGTGCTACGAATCATTTAAGTAGAAAATGATAAGTATACTCCCAAGAGTCGATCTAAGGAAGGAATGTATGTGGTTTTTAATTTATTATTCAAACTTTTAAAGCGAAATTAAATCCTAAACATTGTCCGTCACGATATTTTGGGTTTTGTGTTTTTAATCTATTAACATAAAAATAAACAAAGATTCAATAAATATTTATGCAAATTTTATCATTTAAAATAGTGGAGTATTTATGGATATACTAACTAAGTTAATTATGCTTGCTTCATATTATTTAGGTTATTAAAGATATGAATTGATATTTATTGATTCTCTCTTTTATATGAATACCACCTTTGGTGGGGTTAGATATTCTTTGTTAACTAAACAAATCAATTAACACCTATGTGTGGGGTTGATAACTAATTTGGTTAATTAAATTAATTTCTTTTTCTAAGAGATTGAAAATGAACCAATTAAATGCCACCTTTGGTGGGGTTAGACAGTTTAAACTTTATTCAAGGTGTCCAAATTAAACCTAAGAATTTAGTTATCCGAGTACTAACTTTCAAGTTTTAAAACCACTACTGAAAACATGTTGTCAATACATTTTGAGATAATAATTCTTATAAAAACTTTTGAAATAGAGCTTCAATTTCAACTACAGGGCGATTGTACCAACAAATAAAGAGCACTTTACTAAAATTAGGCAGGATAACTAAACCTTAAAATCTAATTTCAGATTTAAGTTTGTAATGAAAAATAATATATTTCTCTCTAACATTCTTAATATAAAATCTTGAATAAAAATAAAATCAATTCATTTTAGAGATTTTTACCTATTTAATATTTAGCATAACAACGTTATTATTACATCATGTTTACAAATAGCCAACACGGTTAAATTTAATCACGAGACATAAATTAAATATAACATGTAAGAATAAAACATAAAAAATAGCGTAAAGAAAATAAAATCCTTACTGAGAACTTCGATGTTATTCTAGTTGTTGGAAAACCTAAGCGAATTTGCACTCCCATTTATTGAATCAAAAGCTAATAAATTACAAAAACATAACTAGTTCTTCCCAAAAAGGAAGAACTCTAGCAAGAGAAATTAACTAAAAACTAAGAAAAACTAAAAAAAACCTAAAAATCTAAGAAAAGAGAGAAAGAAAGAAAAGAGAAGTGTGTTTTGAAGGTGAAGGGAAGGGGGGTATTTATAGGTGAGGGTGGAGAGAAAAAAATGAGTAAAAAAATGTTAAAAAAATATTAAAAAATGTAAACGCGTATTGGAATTCTTTGATGTCATTAATGACGTCGGCCATGACAGTAATTTACCACGTGAAAAATGGGGCGAAAAGAAGCGTTCGGGGCGGAGTGGGGCTACGCCGGCTGTCAGCGCTAGCCCAGTCGGTCAGTAGCGTGAACAGTCTTTCCAGCGATGTTGGATAAATGAACCCGATCTTGGTATGCTTCTGACATGAAGGCCGCAGACGCTACTTGTGGCATTGTGAAAGTAGCGATTTAATCTTTGACATTTTTGACCTTTTCGACCCATTTTGTCTAATTTTTCCATGGTTGTTGACCTTTTCCCACTTATTTATTAATATATTTGTGATGTATTGCTTCAAGTATTCCTCTTTGAGTCTTTAAATTGCGTTTTTAAGCCAAAATACCTGAAAAACAATAAAAATACCCGTGATTCCGAAAAAGACAAATTTATATAAATATATGATAAAACATATAAATATATGTATTTTTAATCAATTAATGTACATAAAATCATGGTTATTTTAGTGCTTTTTGGGCACTCATCACCAATCAAAGGTTAGAATCTATAGAGGCTTCTATTAAAAAGGTGAAAGTACAGATGGAGTAGCTAATTGAGAACTTGCATAAGCAAGCCATGGAATGGTTGCTATGTTAGAAATAAAATAGAAGTCAATAATGTAGGGATATTGATTTTGAAAAATGATGAAATCTCCTAAGCAACGTCTCACTAAAGACGATAAATATAATCCTGGATGAGAGGTTGATAAGTGCTTAAAAGTACTTAATATATCATGATTTTATGTATGTTTAAGGATTATATAAATTTGTATTTGCTTGTTTTACAAACATTTTATACAAATCTATCTTTTTGGAACACGAGTATATTATGTTATTTTTTAGGTATTTCTTATATTAAAATAAATCAACTTGAAGAATTATACTTAAAGCACTCCATTAAAAACTTGAAAGATTAAAAGAAAATATTTGTAAAATATTACATATGTTTAAAATTGGAAAAATAAATTACATGGAAATAAGGGTTCCAAGTGATGCAATTTAAAGTGTGTTGTAACATGAATTTATTATGAACCATGGTGCGAGGCCAACAGAAAAGATTAAATGTGTCTCAAATATGATGCAAGCCATGTACAAACTATGTATGTCGCAACGTGGAAAAAATTATATGCCATGATGCCAAGTTGAAAAATCCATTTTTTCTCCTTTCCACACCATATAAATAGGACCCTATTTATTTTGTAAAAATATATCCCTTTCATCCCATCTGCTCTCTTCTAGCTAATTTCTTAGTTTTTCTTTTAGTAGTTTAAAGTTCTTCTCTCGTTTGAGAGTTGAACAAATTTAGTTCATATAATAGTTTTTAGTTTCAATTCAAAAAATAGCACAACGATTTTGTTTGGAGGTTTTTTAAAAAAATTCTAAGAATTCTATTGAGGTATATTTGAATGTATTATTTTTAGATTATTTCTAAGTTTTGTTTTACATGCTATATGTTTAATTTATTGATCATTTATTCAGCTATGCATGTATTGTTATAAATAGTATGGAATATTAGTAATGTTGCTATGTTTGTGAAATATTAAAGTATATTAAACATTTTTATAAAATAAATTAATTTTTATTTTATCATCAAGATTTAAACCAAAATTGGTAAATGAAAATATTGAAGAAGTATATAGAAGCAAAAGTTACACCAAAATCAATTCCTTCAACTTATTTATATCCTTATGCAACTAGTCTAACCTTGTTTCTAATCATAACATCATATTTTTCTTTAAGCACCCATTTAGTTCCTATGATATTTTTATCTTTAGGTCTACGTATTAAGGTCCAAACATCATTCCTAGTGAATTGAGCTAACTCATCTTGCATGGAATTTATCTACAGTTCATCATTTAATGCCTCATTAACATTTGTTGGTTCTATTTGAGAAACATAACAAAGATGAGTTATCTCACTTACCTGTCTCCTTTTAGTTACCATGTTTGCATATGGATCACTAGTGATGTTTTCAGCTAAGTGGTTTTTGATAGTACAGGTTTTCCCTTGAGTTTGAGTGTTGGGTATGGTGACCTTATCATTTAAGGTTGATTCTTCATCTAGCTCATTTTCTACATTTTCAACATTAGGTATTTCATCATTATGTTTCTTAATTGGAAAGCTTGTTCTTAAAGGTTCAACTTTATCATCAATCATTGGAGTACTAGTACCTGAATCGTATATAACAACATCAAGGGACTCCATTTCAATATAAGTTCTCAAGTTAAATACTCTAAAAGCATGATTTATTAATGAGTAACCTAGGAAGATACCATCATCACTTCTAAAATAAAATTTGCCTAGATTTTCACAATTTCTAAGGATGTAACATTTACTAGCAAACACATGTAGATGTTTAAGATTAGGTTTTTTACTTTTCCATAACTCATAGGAATTTTGCTTTGTACTTGGACGTAGGTAGACATAGTTTACTATGTAGCATAGAGTACTTATTGCTTCAGCTTAAAACTTCTTGGAATTTTTTTTGCATGTAGTAGCACTCTTGTCATCTCTTGCCACACCTTATTCTTCCTTTCAACTATCCCATTTTTTTTGTGGGGTAATTGATGCTAAGAACTCATAAGCTATACCATATTGTTTGTAAAATTTAGCATATATCGAGTTTTCAAATTCCTTACCATGATATGTGTTTTAGTCTCATTATATTGGTTATTTTATTACTTGCTTCAATCTACACTTTAAGACAAAAAGAAATAAAGAAATCAAATGCATCATATTTTTTTATTTGGAATCCAACCTATATAAAGCGAGAAAAATCATCAGCAATAAATAATGATATATTTCTTGCCACACAAACTCTTAGTTCTCATAGGATCAATGAGGTCAATGTGAATTAACTCAAGTGTTCTACTTGTATTAACTGTCTTAATTTTCGTATGAGAAGAGTGAATTTGTTTGCCAAGTTGCCATGGTCTCTAGAGGTTTCTTCAATTCTAGAGAGCATATATAGAACACATACAATTTCTTTTTTGCTCAAGTTAACAAGATATTTAAACTTGATATTTTCCATCTTTTGATGCCACAATGAAATATAATGATCATTAGCTAAATTACAAGTAGTATTACTACGTTCTATATCAATAAAGTTATAATTATCATGAGGCCTAATTCCTCTTACGGGACACTCACCTTTTGGGTATGTTATAATACAATAATTATTAGTAAATTGTATACTATAGTTTTTGTCACAAATTTGACTAATGTTGATTAGGTTAGCTTTAAGTCCATCAACTTAGAGTACATAATCCAACCTAGGCATACCATCAATCTAAATTGTACCTTTACCAATAATTCATGAATTATTTTCATCACCAAAAATAACAATTGGATCATTATATTTTCAAAAGTTTTGAAAAGAGAACGATCACTAATCATGTCTTAATTTGTTTGGCCAATAAATTAGGTAATTTATTGAATATATGTGCAATTGAAAATTTGATATGTATTTAGATTCTAAATGGAATGACACATTTGCATGGTAATAGGAAGACTCATGTAATTTGTGCAATCTCATATTTAGGGTGCTTGAGTTTGTAAAGTCTATAATGTTAATAACCATAGGAATGTGGGTTGTAAATTTTAAGTGCATCCAACTACTGCCTTGGTTATTTAATTGCAATGACCATAGGAACGTGGGTTGTAATTCTTAAGTGAATCCAACTACCAATCTCGGAAAATGGCATATATATGTTGAGTTAAATTGTTGTGGAATTATTTTGGGAAAAATTGATTCATCAATTTTTACAATCTTTCTAATAAATTTCAATTAGCTTATTTTCATACTTAATTGCCACAATATTTGATTGTTCAAATAGAGCTTGAATACAACAATTTTGGTAATTATCTTAACTATACACCTACTATTCGTGGTTTGACATGTGCTTATGCATTTTACTACTTGAGTAACCCTGTATACTTGCAAATTCACAATAGGAGGTTATTCTAATGATTTGAGGAGACCCTGCCCCTTTTATTTAGTTTCTTAAAATAAATCTTCGAGTTTAACCAAAGTCAATTCAAGAAAAGTGATTTTTTGCCAGTTTATTATTCTTCAAGACATGTCACATGCTCTGGTGTGAGCTAGGGTGAGTCATGAAAATTTTATATTAGAGCACATTATCTATCAAGTGTAATTAGATACTAGGTTTGATAGTACACTTTTATTGATCTTTCCTTTTTTGTACAATTTAGATAGAATTATGCCTCCATATGGCCAACGTTGTGCACATCCACTCAGATCAACCCTATATCATTGAACACAAATCAATTTGAGTAAAGAAGAATCTAACTTACGAAGAAAACCAATAGAAATATGTGATTATAGACAATAAGTGCTTGGGAACAAAACCATTCCATTAATGAAGGTATTATGGAGAAATCACATAGTTGAGGAGGCAATTGGGAACCTAAAGATCAAATATGCATCCAATACCCTTATTTATTTAGCTAAGGAATATGAATTTTGTTAATGAAATTCTTAAAAGTATGGAGAATTATTTCATCCATTCCCTTGGAAAAAAATTGATAAGTTAGTTAGGACATATGCCCTTTTTTATGAGGAATTTACACCACACTCTTATTTCCTCTTAGACGACCACATGCCTTTGATGAAGAATGAACCTAACACCCTTACTCTAAGAAGGACACTTATCATTGTTGAGTATTAAAGTGATATTGGAAATCTCTTAAGAGAAGCTTGTGAAAGCCTACCAAAACAATACAAAAATTCTTTTGGGTTGTTTCTTTTTTCTCTTCACGTTGGAGTGAAAAACAAAGCAAGACTATCACTCCTCTAATCAAGTAGCTAGTTGTTCTCATTTCAAATTCATAGCTTTTGATATTATGCTTAAGATTTTTATATTTATTTTTTACTTATTATTTATTTCTATTCTGTTTAACTTGGTTGAAACTAAATTAGCCCATGATATTCAAGTAAACTTAAGAACTATATTTTTCTTGATAACTTATGTAATTTTCAAGCTTCAATTAATCAATTATATCATGTATCATGAGCTTTGTATTAAATAATAAAAACCCCTTGTCTTGGATTCAAGAGACTAACGTGCCCTTAGACAAGTATTTCTTTTCACTTCTTTAAGGGATTTATTGTTGTGTTTTTCAGCCACCGTGGATGCGCTTGAGATGTTTAATTTTATTTGCTTAAAATATATTTTGTAAAATTAAAGAAACAATTTTAAGATAATTTAAAATAAAGCTGGAAAACATATAGAATGATTTAGACTCTCAATAATATCTTGTTTAAAAGGTATAGATGTCTATTTTAAGGAAAACAAATTTATGGTTTTTCATTTCTAGTTTTCTAGACAAATTTATACATGTTTAACCGAGGGTTTGCTACCTTAGTAGTACCCTAATTCTATTTTGCTACTGTTTTTACTCTTATTATTAATTGGTACCTTAGTGATAACGAGATTTAAAAAAAAGGTTCCAATTTGGGGAAATTTCTCATGTGATCAGCTTATACGATTTTAATGAAGGGTATATTTGGTATTTTTCTCCTTTCGTCTATACAATAAAAATATTTTTTGGCTATTTTTTAGTTCTTAAAAGCATATTTTAATGTTTTTTTGACTTATTTTACCTCCCTTTAAACCTCTCATCTTCCTTTAAAGATTACATGTACAATACATCGTCGATTTACTCTAAATAAATTGAATTCCAAAGACTGCAATCTTTTTGGCTACATAAAATATAATTCAACACGTAAAAGTAACACTTATTATATAATATCTAAATATACAATTTGAATAAATGAGCTATAGCTAATATAGAAGCAGTAGGAAGTGCAATATCTATAAAATCTACTTTTATAAAAGAAGAATAGTTCTATCTTTTATATATACTTGATCTTTAAGTAGGTAGAGATAAGAAAGAACACAAAAAGAAAGAGATAAGAGAGAAAAAGAAAGGGAGAGAGACAAAGATAGGAGGTTTAAGGGAATACAAGTTATGGAAAAAATGGGAGAAAAGATAAAAATACCCTTTAAAAATATCACGTGTCGAACACATATAAAATATCCAATTTAAATTTCAATTCTACACTATATTATTACCTTTTTTAAAATATGGGTATCCCTAAGGTAAAAATTAATAATAAGAGTCAAAAATGGTATCAAAAATAGAGTATGAATACTATTAAGGTAGAAAACCCTTTAATTAAGGGTGGTTTAATAAAAAATTGTGCTAAAAATCATGATTGGAACCATCGGTATTTTTTAATTTGAAGTTGTTATACAAATAGAGATTTTGTGTATTATATCTTGTTTTAAAGCTTGAGATTTCTAGTTTTTTTTTTATATTTTTACATAATTATATTTGAATATTTTTGTGCAAATTTATACTTGCTCTTACGAGGAGAGGTCCATAATTGTTTTAAAAATATTTATAGTGTGATTATAGAAACTGAAATCTATGTTTTTAAACTGAGAGTTGTTATATCTAAACTTGTGCTGGAAATCATGTTTAGAACCAATCAATATTTTTGTAATTTGAAATTGTTATGAAAATTAGAATTAGGTGTGATATATCTTGTTTTAAAGTTCGAGATTTTTAGTTTTTTTTTTTTATGTTTTTACATAATTATATTTGGATATTTAAATATAAATTTATTCTTGCTTTTATAAGGATCGGTCCAAAATTGTTTATAGTGTGAATACATAAACATAAATCTATGTTTTTAAAAGTAGTTTTGGGAATACCTAATGGCATATGTCACCATTTTATAAATCATGGAATATCTACTTTTTGAATATTTTTACATATTTTAATTTAGAAATTTTCACTTAAAGTTATGTGTTTTTGAATAAATTTGTTTTATTTGGTGATTAAAAGATTATTCACCTAAATTCATGGCCAATGGGATGAGTTCTATCTTTTAATTTCAATGATATTTTTTTAAAAATATTTTTGAACCTATTTACATTTAAGTTGAATTATTAATTAAGAGTATACCTTTTATTTGAGACTAGAAGCATCAGAATCTAATTTATAGGTAACAATTTGATTTTCACCAAGTATTAAAGAGGAAACTTAGCTGTCTATTAAGAGGTCATGTTTTAGAACCGTTAAAATATATTTTAGTTATAAATTAGTTAAATAAGCTATGATGTTATTTTTATTTCTGATACAAGTGTGATTTTATAGGAAAGGTTAAACAAGCAAACCCTAAAGTGCACCTAAAGAATCAAATAAATGGTGATATAGTACTTTGAGTAGATACTTAGTGACAAGCCTTGATTCATCCTATACCATAATTTGCAAATTTTAGGATCATTTGATTGGGTTGCCTTGATGTTCTAAAATAATGTATGACTAGTTATGAGGTTGTACAAAAATACTTGTCTTTCATTATCATACAAATTGACCTCATAACTTTCCATAGTTCATGTGTATTGCTTGGGATCTAACATCATTTCTATAGCAAAGTCTGATTTATGACTTAAAGCATCTGCCACAGTATTAACCTTGCCAGAATGATATTGCAAAGTGAAATTATTATCTTGAAGATACTCTACCCATATTCTTTGTGTCAAATTGATATTACTTTGAGTGAAAAGATATTTGAGACTCGTATGGCCTAAGAAGATTTGGAATTCGGTACCATAAAGGTAGCATCTTAACATATTCAAGACGAAGACCAATGCTGCTAGCTCTAAGTCATGAGTTGGGTAGATTTTCTCTTGAACCTTGAGTTGTCGTTATCGATAGGCAAATACTAGGTCATTTTAAATTAAGATGCACCCAAGGCTTTATAATGAAGCATTTGTGAAAACCATGTAATGTACTGTACTATCTGGCATAATGAGGATTAGTGTTGTCGTAAGTCATGTTTTCAACTTTTGGAATACCTCTCACAAGCTTTTTCTCATAAGAATTTGACTCTTTTTCAAGTCTTAACAATGGTGCAACAATCTTCAAAAAGTCTTGCACAAAATATCGATCGTATCCAGCCAATCCAAGGAATCTTTATACTTCAATCACATTCCTTGGTTGATTTCAATTTAATACGACTTCAATCTTTGAAGGATCCATAGCAATTCCTCTTTCTGATATAACATATCCAAGGAATTATTTAACTTTAATAAGTTAGAAACCAAACTTCTCAAACTTTGCATACAATTGGTGTTCCCTTAGAATTTATAAGGCAATCTTAAGATGTTGTTCATGTTCTTCATGGATCCTTCAATAAATCAATATATCGTCAATAAATACAATGATAAATTGATATAAGTAAGCTCAAAATACCTGGTTCATTAAATCCATAAAATAGTAGGAGTAATTTTCTGTTTGAATGGTATCATGTGAAATTCAAAATGCCTATACTATATAAAAGTAGTTTATGGTATATCTAACTCTTTGACCCTCAATTGGTGATATTCCGATTTGAGATCTATCTTTGAGAACAAACTTGCTCCTCAAAGTTGCTCAAATAATTCATCAATCTAAGGTAACATATACTTGTTCTTTATGGTTACTCTATTCAATTAATGGTAATCAATGCATACTCTAAAACTCCCGTCCTTCTTTATAAGAAAAAGACCAAGTGCTTCCCAAGGTGATGAACTTAGTTGAATGAATCATTTTGCCAAGAGTCCCTCCAACTAATCTTTCAGTTCTTGTTTTTCTACAAGTGCCATATGGTAAGGAATGATGGATATTGGCATAGTTCTAGAATACAACTTAGTCACAAAATTGATTTCTGGAACAAGAAGGAGTCCAATCAACTCTTCTGGAAACATATCCCAATATTCATTTACCATTAGTATCCTCATTAAACTTCTACTATCATTTGTGTCCACTTCAAGAGAATTTAAGAAAGCCATTCTTTTATGGTTTCTTCTTCCTAAGTAGCAATTAAGAAAAATATTGGAAGCTTTTACACCTTTCTTGCCATAAAATTTGACTTCTACACCTTTAAAGGTTTGGATGGTAACCTTCTTTTCAAAGAAATTTATGATGGCTTGATACTTGGTCAATCAGTCTATTCCTAAAATGACATCTAAATAACTCATATTGAGTATAACAAGATTGACTAGGAATCAGTGACCATTGAAGCCAATCAAATTTTTTTTGTAAAAATATGAGACACTTGATTAGGCTCCATCAGGAGTATTCAAGCTAAAGAGGTTTCAATGAATTCATAATCAAGTTTTAACATTTGAACACAAGCTAAAGAAATGAATGAATGAGTGGCATCAATATAAAAAAGAACTCGTACCCAAGAGTGATATAGCAAAATTGTACCTTCCACAACATTGTTGATTTTAGATTCTCTTTGTCTTCCATGGGTAGATGGTTGACATTGAAAAGTTGGTGTTGTACTATAAAGTACTTGGAAAGAATGTCTAGGAGGTTGATAGGATCCTAAGGATTGTTCTTGGAATGATCATCTCGGTTGTTGGAAATTCTGTTGAGTATGTCGACTAATTTGTTAACTTAACCCTTGAGAATTCTTCCTAGTATTTGAAGCTCCAAAGCTAAAACATAACTACAATTCTCCACTATATTGTCTAGTAATAAGCTGAACAGAATTGTACTTGAGGTGTTCCGATTGGTTACAATTGTGATAGGTATAAGGGTGATATTGAGAACTTCTGGACGAATTACTATCTGGTGATCCACTACGTCATCTTCTTTGCCAAAACTTATTTTTCTCCTTTCCTTTATCCTTGGTCTTTTGAGATGATGTAGCCACCTTTAACTGTTATGTACTCACTTATTCATTTCTATAAGCTATGACAACTATTACAGTGTAGGTTCTCACGCATACATCAATTGTATGTGGATATCATTTCATAAGCTCATTAAAGAATCTTTCATAAAACAACTACTCAAATGCATCCCATGTGTTTGTCTATACATCTCTTTCTCTACTGACATAGTCTCACAAGTAGTAAGCTTCTCCAATTAGTTCATATGTAAATAAACTAGTTCTAAAATGTGTAAGAATGTTTAGAGCATTCATCTTCTTCTTAGTTTTCCGAACCCATTCTTCCACGATGTCAAGGTTGGGAGTACATCATAGAGTGGTGACCTCATTTTCTTAAATTGTTTGATGTAATAAGCTCTACCTCTTTGCTCATATTCTCCACATCGAGTAATCAATCTTTGCAGCACATGTAGTAGATCACAATTTTCATCTATGTCTGGTGTAGTTTCCTCTCTAGCTTCCCTTACGGTTGGGTTTTTAGTCACCCTTCTTTTTGGAGGCTGATAATGAGTCACAAGACGGTCATTACAAATACCAATCTTGCAAAAATCTTTTTTTTTTGTTTTATTATTTTTAAAACTCTCGCAAGTATACCAATTATTTTATAGCAAATAATAAGTATACTCCCAAAGTTGATCTAAAGAAGGAATATATGTGGTTTTTAATTTATTATTCAAAATCTTAAAAACGAAATTAAATCCTAAATATCATGTTACGATATTTTGGTTTCCTATTCTAATAACATAAAAATAAACATAAACATAGATATAGATTCAATAAACAATAATACAAATTTTATCATTCACAACAGTAGAGTATTTAAGGATATAATAATTAAGTTAATTATGTTTACTCTTATTATTTAGGTTATTACATATATAAATTAATATTTGTTGATTTTCTCTTTTTGGTATGAAAGTATCCTTAGACAGGGCCCATATCCTTTTGTTTAGTATTAACTAACTAATATCTTTAGGCGGAGCCTATTAATTAATTAAATATTAAATTTTAGTTTTATTTATAAGAAAATAGCAAACCATCTAATCACAACTTTATGAGGAGTCAAATAATTGGACTTTATTCAAGGTGTCCAAATTAAACCTAAGAATTTAATTTTTCAAGTACTAACTTTCAAGTTTTAAAACCAATATTGAAAATATGTAGTCAATACATTTTCGAAAAATAGTTCTTATAAAAAACTTTTGAAATAAAGTTTCACTCTAACTATTGGGCGATTGTACCAATAAATGAAAGATATATGTATTTCTCTCTAACATCTTTAATATAAAATCTTGAATAAAAACAAAAATCAATTTATTTTATAGAAGTGTTTTACCTATTTAATATTTTGCAAGTATAACAATGTTATAATTATATCATATTTATAAACAGTCGGTCATGTTAAATTTAATCACAGAAAAATTAAATATAACATATAAAAATAAAACATAAAATGATAATTGTAAAGAATCCATTAAAATAATACCTTAAAAGAATCCTTACAATAGTTTGATATTAATTCTGTTACTGGAAAACCTTCAAACGGATTTGCATATATGTTTATTGAATCAAAAACTAAAAATTTATAAAAATGTAACTAGTTCCTCTCAAAAAGAGAACTTTAAAAATAAAAAATAAAATTTTCTAGAGAGAGAAAGAGCTTAGAAAATTGTTGTGTTTTGGAATAGGGCCCGAAAATCTCTGTAGAAGGGCTATTGGCGTGACAGATACGCGTTGGACATAATGAGGAGTATGTAGGTGCACGCGCAACACGACGCAGGCATGTGCAGGCGTGCATGGATATTAGGCATTGTGTGGCATGCTGTGCTCATTTCTCGGTATGGCTAGTGCCCTTCACGAGTTTCCAGTATTTTTTTCTTTGAGTCTTTAAGTTATTTTTGAACTAAAATACCTAAAAAACAATAAAAAATACCTGTGATTCCAAAAGGAACAATTTATATAAAAATATGATAAAATCATAAAAATATAAATCTATTTAATAAATTAAAGTGCATTAAATTATGATAATTTTAGTGCTTTTTAAGCACTCATCAGAGGTATGCTAAGACAAAAATGATTCAAAAATATTTTAAAGATTATGAACGAATATTATTCCTAGGAAATCACAACCATACTCTGATACCAAACAATCATGCCCTAAAAAATGAGTAAGTGAAATAGGAAGTGGGTAAACTTTAAAGTATAAATAAAAGAAATTCAAAAGATTTATATAATAAAACTTTGATTTAATTTGTGATATCCCTATTTAAATACATAGTTTTCAAAAGTATAATTTAACAAAACTATTATAAAAATACACACACACACGTACACATATAAATGATTCACTTTACAACATGTCTTAGAATTTACTCCAAATAAAGGTTACAAGATGAATTACAAAGTTATAACCTGAAGTTCTCTTTTCTTTCCTCCTCTCTAAGTCGTGTACTGCTCTGTCAAATCTTGATATAGATGTAATGGGAAAATGGGGTAAGCTATACGTAGGTTAATAAGAGTCTACTCTATATATGTTTCCAACAAATAATCATTGATGATGCATATTGTTTATTAATAAAATTTCAAGAATGTTAGTCATTATCAATAACAAGGTAAGAAGATTTTAAATCACAAAAATCTAGGTATACCTATACCTCCTTGCTTCAAGGAAAGCCGAAGGAAAGTAAAATATAGGTATCCTAATGCATGCTCATATAATATAAAATATTTTATTATATAAAGCCAATGCATGAAACACAACCCCATATGTATTGGTCATCCAGATACATAAGCACATGTGTGGTCCAACTCTGAGATGCATTTAAGTCCACATTTGACCTCATATACAATCACAATACATTGGATACATGCACTATCATATCACGTCATATGAGTCATTATCTATAGTAGATCAACTACAAATACAATGGGGGTCCAACTCTAAGACTCATGTGTAATCAATAAACCCAAAGTAGACGACAAGCTCTAAACATAATGGGAGTCCAACTTCGAGGGCCATGTAGGAGCAATAAATTCACGGTCACATATCATAACCATAATAATTTGCAATCACATATATACACCATAGATAGAAAACTTCAAAGATACACGTGTATGAAAAATGTACCTATAGTTTCTCAAAAATAGTCTGCTACAACCAGTAGCTCATGGGTACCATACTCTGCAAGACATCGTACAGGTGTATTTTCCTTCATATAAAATATTCTTATGATGCATGTATAAAATTATCGAATGCCATATCATATTTTCAATGTTCATTTCATATCAACATTTGATACTCGTTTATTTATACAAAAGTTTTTCAATGTATGCATAATAAAACATTCATGACTACTAACTCATTTATAAACAACATTTATAATATTATAACATTAATTATAAAATAATGGCATATATTTTTTCACTTTTATCCATAATATATAATGCATGATAATTAGTTTATAAAAACAATGCGTGAATTTAAAAAGATAGAGTAAAAATATACACCTCAAATTCTTAACTCAATAACTAAGATATTTATCCTCAAAACACCTTCCAAAATGTGCCAAAATCTTGAACAAAATAGTGAGGGAAAGTTTTAGAGTGAGGGAGAAAGAAGAGAAAAAAAATATGTGTGGAAAATGGGTGGTTTGGTCCATTTTTATAACCAACCAAGAAGCTCGCTAGTTGTGGAGCGAGATGGCAGTGAGGTGATGGTGGTAAGGTGGTAAAGCTTGTACCCATTTTTTCGTTCGATCTGATTTTTTCACACGAAACTTTCCTGTTACATCCCTACATTGTAATACATTGTTTATAATTTCCTTTGGGTACTATAATTATTTATACTCAAATTATGGGGTTTTATATTTATTTTCTATTTTGATAGCATTGTTTTTCACTTCATTCATATTTAAGTGAATTTAGTTAGTACAATTTGCATGTTTTTGGAAAATGCATTCATTTTAATTTAATAGAATTTAAAGAACATATTACATGTCAGTTTAAATGCACTTCCAAAACTTGTACACTATGTGAATATTTTTTATTATAATTATCTAAACTAGCCAATAAAAAGAGATAATTTACAAGCAATTTCAACATGAGATTAAATCAATTTTATTGCAAACTATTTTATATACACGCTTGAAAGTTTAGTAAAATTACCAAAGTACCTTCTCATCAGTTTTCAATGATAGTTAGCTCTATTTAACATTTAGAATATTTAGTTTGACTTAGTATGACATTATGATTTGGTCCACTTTAATTCAATATGATGTTTATGAACTCAGTATGATATCTATTAGTTCAATGAAGTCAGCACGCAATCCATATATACTAGCAAAGGCAATTGAGCCATTCTAATGGCTATGAGATTGAAGGCTTAGGATCAACCTTTTGTTGTAATTCTAGGTCGTTCTATCTCATTTTCCCTTTGTAGAGTGTATTTTGATTTATGTATTTTGGACTAGAGGTAAAGGGTAGAAAACCTTATATTTTGGTACATAGAATGTATCTTAAAATATGTAGTTATGTTTATGATCATGAGTCACTTACTAGTTGTGTAAAATTATATAAGGTTTGCAAGTTTGTGGAATAATATTCTTTCAAAACTATGGTCATTTCACTATAGTGAGATTAGTCTAATAATTAGGGGAGCCTCTTTCCATTTTTTTAGTTTCTTAAATGGAATATTCAAATTAACTAGAGTCAATTGAGAAAAAAATCATTTTTTGCTAGTTATTATGGTTCTTCAAGATACATTGCATGTTATAGTATAAAGTTGTTCTGACATACATAATGCAACTAATAATTTTATTTTTGCTAAAAGAAATAATAGAGTAAAATGTGATATGAAATTAAATAACTTATAAACATACAAAGAAATAAATAAATTAATAGTGGATTAAAATAAAACAGTCAAAGATTGTTAGAGTGAGAAGAAAGGAACTTCGTAAAAATCAAAAGAGAAATTCATTAACATTTTTTATAAAAGGATATAAGTGACAAGCCTCATTATATGCATTGTGATATCCCAATTAGGTGGAAGCTTCGGTAGTACCCTCTTCATCTAGTCCTTCAACTAAAAATATTATAAAATAAAAATATAGATATATTGATATACAAATAAATCCTCAACAAAACCTATAATTAGGCTTGTTGTTAGCATTAGAATAAATGAAATAACTAGAAAATAGTAGGGTATTTTACGACCAAGTTAGTGTGCAAATATTAGGAGCCCTAAAGATTATATTATATGCTATAACATTGCACTCTATAAATATGAAAATAGTAAAACTCCATGTAATAATTTTACTTAAGCTATTAGCCCAAGTAGAATATCATCTCCATAGCATTAATATCGATTGTGTTTAAAAAAGAATGACAACATAAATATAGTCTAACTCCAACCAAAGTCTCTACCACCCAAATGTGGTATCATACATCACCCTATTAATGGTTGTTATAAGTTCACCTTAAAAGCATATGAACACCCAATTGAGATACATAAGAATCCCTTAACAAAAGGATCTTAAGGTTTGAGAAACACCCACACAACCAGATAAACCTAGCAATACCATCTATATTGACCTCTTTATCCATCTTGAAGGTGGTACCCTCCAAATATCTTCTACAATTTATGGAGCCTATCGTGGGATGCCTTGTCTCCGTTCATGTTGGAGTACTTAAAGATCATCCATTGTATTTTGTACGGATTTGTGCTGCGATATACCCTTTAATGAATAAATCGCTAAACTAAAGCAAATGTAGAATTTAGAGTTGTCTATTTGTCCTTAAATGGATAATCATTTATGATTGTCCATATCACCCAAATGATTGAAATAATCCATGCTTTCAATAAATTACTAGGTTATGACCTAATGTTAGTTATCATTGCGCATGTCCATAAATTAAGAATGGAAGAATCTATGCGAAGTTGCCTACCAAAAAATGAGCATAAGAGATCCAAGAATGCACTTATAAAATGACAACTCAAAAAAACACGAGAGATAGTTTTCTCCATTAAGCGGCACGAGGAGCATCGAAAAGAAAATGAATGTCCCATCTTTTTTGATTGGCAATCAGTTGGAATTTTATTCTAAATAGCGCGCTTAAGTAAAATGGATCGTGATGGCGAAGGTCCCCAACTCTTAAGTTCCCCAACCAAATGTAGTGAATTATAGGCATTATTGATGATGATGATTCTCTTAATTGAGTGCGTCCAAATTTTAGTATACGTATTTGTCTTGACAACTAACGAGCAAATCTTCAAAACAATATCAAGTAGAAATCCTTAAAAGATTGTGACAAATTACATTTACATGTGTATAAATATTCCCATAGAAATTCATTAATTTGTAGTCGAAAGTTGAAGAAAAATAATAGGTTTAGGTTTGATTTTCTCCATTTATACTTATAATTTTATTTTCTTTGTTTTTATTAATTCTATCAATTCTTTTAAAAAATTTCTTCAAAATTAATTAATATTTAACAAAATACCATTACGATGTTGTATTTAACAATTAATACTAATATTTTGTCCCTTTTAGTATTATTTTCAATTTTTTGGATGTACTGATAATTAACTAAAATTTCAGAAGATGATTAATAATTAAGCTTTTAAATTGGGTAATTTTATTAATGGAACAGTTTTGTTAATATTTTTATTTTAAAAAATATTAAATTATTACATAAAAGATTTATTATTTTAATTTAGTGTTTGTTGATTGTTATGAAATTGTAGTTTATTTTATATTTTATTAACGGGATAAGGAAGGAGAGATTCTAGAAATAAGCCTATCTTATTTGGTTTCCTTGAAAAGTTAGAAAAAGAATAAATTACGTGGGTATAGAAAAAAAAAATATGCATGAAGGGTTTTAGGATTCCATTTCTTTTTATGGAAGAGTATTTGAGTCCATTTATTTTTATATGGTATATCGAAAGTTATTTAATTTTTTAAAAGAAGTATTTTAACCATCTTGTTTTCAAATGGTATATTGAAAATCACTTTAACTTTTTATGAAAGAGTATTTTAATCTTAAAAATGGATTAAATTATATGAATATACGGGGTAAATGCATTAGGGATTTTTGTAATATTTGAGTTAATTTACTTTTTTTAAGTGGAAAACTAAAAGTTATTTGGATTCTTAAATTAGTTGTACTGTTTTTAAGTGATTTAATAAAAGTTACTTAACTTTTTATAGATGAACATTTTAATTATTTTGAGTTCATTTATGTTTAAGTGATGCACTAAAAGTTATTTAATTTTCAATTTTATATAAATAAATATTTTAGTATAACTTTTCAGTTTTATATAAATAAATATTTTAGTCTCTTTATTTTTAAATAAAACATTGAAAGTTATTCTACATTTTAAAAACAAATTAACAAAAAAAATTCATTTTAAAATAGTTAAGTGATTTTTATTACACCATTTAAAAACAAGATTATTAAAATGATTCTTTTTAAAAGTTAATAACTTTTAATATTATTTAAAAGTAAGTGGATTTCAGAATCATTTGTAAAAGAAAATTAAATTTTTTTGAAAAAAATAAAAATAACAATCATAAAATTTATAACTACAAAAAATAACACTAATAATATACAAATAATATATTTTTACTATTAAAAAAATTAAACACATCATTTTATTTTAAATATCATTAAATTGAATTTCGTTCAAATTAAACTATAATTATTTAAATCTGTTCAATGTTAAACAATATATAATTTAATATTTTAAGTGTTATTTTTATTATTATGTTTTATGTGTTTGTACATTTAGAGTATTTTTATTGTTGTTTTGATATCATTTTTAACCCTTATTTTTAATTAAAATACATCAAGTATCTCTATTGGTACTTATTTTAGTTATATGAAAGTAGGTATTAAAAATAGTATCATAATAAGAATATAAATATTCTCAAAATATTAATATTAATTTTAAGATATTATTTTTTTAATTTTACGACATTTTTTTTTATAAAAAAATAATATTTTTTTAATCAGAAATAAGTGAATAAAAAGCAGAGAATAAAAAGAGACCAGGTGTTGACAAATTTCATGTCACAAGGTCGCTTGTTTGTGTGAAGATTTCTTATCTGGGATATCTCTCTCACATTGGGAATAAAATTAAAAAATAAAATAAAATTATTTCTCTCTCAAACTTTTGTTCTTGATTTTCTTTGAGAGAGAGAGTGGCCCAACAGAACGAAATCTTCTCCTCTTTTTCAACCTTATGACGATCTAAGCTCTTCCCATGATGTTGCCACAATCACCCACTTCATTGGTTATTATATGATTGTGGATATATGTGTTTTTAGCTTGTTTTTTCTCTCATAGTGAGACCGAAAACTCGGGAATTTTCTTCTGAGGAGATTCTGCTCAATGATTTGGTTTTGGATTTCAGGTGGGGGGTGATTAGAGGATGTCGGTCTGAGGTAAACTTCTTCTCTGCTATGTGGGTATTTTTCTAAGTTGTGTAATTGATTGATTGTGTAAAATTATAATCAAACTTTATTTATTTATTTTTTCAATTTCAGTTCGATTACTTGATGGATTTTGCGGCTTAAATGATCGGGTTTATAGCTTATGCATTAGTTTTGTTATTAAAATTGTATCCTTAATTGATCTATTTTATTTATTTTTTAATTGGTTCGTGGATTGTTGGAATTTGAGGATGATTGAAGTAACTTCTGTCGTAGATTCTCTGCTAATAAGTGCTCATTTACAATGTTATTGGGCGAGATCTGTTTTATTCACTTTCTTTCTAATTTGGATGTTCTTTTCATACACTGCGTGAGTATCCTAGTTGGGAAAAAGCAGAAGAATATTTGTCCTCGATTATTTCGCATCTCGAAATTTGAGGGTATTGGTTTAACGTCTTCGTGATAAATTGATCGTGGTTGGATTAGAACTAGTAGTATGAGTTCCTCCTATTCAGCTTGAGAAAGCTGGCAATAGCATAAGAAATTAAGAATATACCAATTTAGTTGGGATTTCTAATAGGTGAGGTGAGGGATCTGGAAGTCACTTTATTGTCAAATGACCAATTTAGTTACGTAGCTTTTAAAAGAGATATTAAGGTCACTCTATATAAAATAAGACAATTTAGTCATTTTTTGAACCATAAAATATTATTTTATTAATAAAAAATGATCACATAATTATAAAATGAATTTAATGAGAAAAATTTATCATTTTATTTTAACAGTTTTAAATTGAATTTGAGCAATACAATTTTTAATTTTTTGGACACTTTTATGTATTGCATTTTTTATAGGTACTCTATTTGGATCATGGAAATTATAAACTTTACAATATCCGAAATAGGGGTTGCACAAGTCAAAAATTCAAGATCAATAACATTAGAACCACACGGATGAGCTTTCCAGTCCATCATCGTCGAAGACCACATGATGGTGCAGCTGTTGCCCTAGTATCGAACAACACAATGGAGGTGTGCTGTTCAACTTTTGGTACTAGTCTCCAAAAATAGTGGATTGGAGAGAGCTCATGTATGGTTCCAACGCCACTAATGACTAAAGTTTTCCATTTTTATTCAGAAAGTGACCTAAGTGTCTCATGTGAAAGCAACTAAAGTATTCTACCGATACAAACAAAGAGATTTTTAAGGTACTTATCTTATCCATTTCTCTTCCTTTAGTTTGTTTTCATATACTTACTTCAAAAGCCTGTTTAATTAAGTTTGTCCGCATTCATGGTGATTTTTCTGGTATATAGTTGATGATGCTTTGGAAAAATCAAATGCTAAAACCATTAAATCCAACAGCTTCAAATTTGATAATTTTGTCTTCTTTCCCATCATTGTCGTTCCTAATCAATAGGTAAATGGATCTAGAAATTCTTTTATATTCATGTTTTTTTAAAAGCTTATCAGCCTAGTAAAATGTCATTGTGCATGTGTTGTTATGGAATTGTTTCTTTAGTCAATGACTTTCCCAAGATAATCAGAAATGTAGATTTTTCTTTTGGTGACCTGTAGGCTGTTTATTTTTGTTCAGAGATGGCACTTATAGTTATTGTGGAATATCTTGAAGCAAGTTTGTATTCTGCATCTTGAATTGTATCATAAGTACCAGTTCAGTGGGCATAATTTTGGCTTTCCTAGCTACAAAACTACCTTATGGTGTTTATGTGGTTTCTGAAGGAAACTGTTAATAATGTTCTCGAGGACTTAGCCTTCAATGTTTTTATTGCAATGCCACTTTTACAAGTCATCATATGGGCATATATGGTTTTCTTAAATTATTTGAAGAGTCCTACTGTCCTATTATGAAAGATGTTCCCTTTTTCATTCTCCTTCACCCCTTTCCACTTTTCATCTCAACTTAGTTAGAGGGCTGGCTAAGAGTACTGAGGGATTAATCTACAATTGAAGCACAACAGTGTTTCATCATAACAGCTCAAGGCAACTGGCTATTTGCCATTCATGTAAAGCTTGAATTCAAACTGCGATTTTGTCTAAATGCTATGTTAAAACAGCTATATGGGGAGAAAATTGATAGCTGTCTCCACTCTACTATTATATATATGTACGTGTGTTCTACTAGTGAAGTAGGTTTTGTTGCCTTTTTGTCTGAATTTAAGAACTTTTTAACTTTTGATGCTCTGACAAAAATTAATACATCTTTCATAGGACAACTTATTGGAACTTTGTTGTAACAACTTATATCTTGGTCCTTTTATTTTGAACAGTTAATGAAGGACACTCTTGCTTCTTATGTGTTTGTATAGTACGTACATAAGTATCTATTACAATTCAATCATATAGGCTGGATGAAAATTTATGCTGAATAGAATGATGTACACAAAAGTAGTATTCAATATCTTCATATGTTTGATAATTTCTTCAGTTAATATCATTTGTTCATACCTTCCATGTTTTCACTAATGGCAGAAATGGGAACGGAAGTGCAGGCTAAAAGTTACTTGCTGGGATATTACTCAATGAGAGATCATAACGAGGATTCTAACAGTAACAATTGTGGCTGGCCCCTCTATTATGGTGATAGAACCTTGACAAATGGGCAATACTACAGTGGTTTCTTGCAGGGGGCTAGTGCTGGTTCTTATCTGGGGTATGATAAGGATGCAGTTAAGCAGAAAATGCTTGAGCATGAGGCCATATTCAAAAACCAGGTAAGCTTGCCTCGAGCTGCTTTCAGTTCTATGCAATCCAAGTCATCTTCTTAGACTTGCCTTGCATTTTTATTGATTTATATTGTTGTTCTGAAGTTTTATACAAAAGTCACAATGCTCGGGCATTGAGCTCTTAACACCTTAATCTAGAATTTCACGAATCTGAATTTTATTGTGTTCTAGGTGTATGAACTACATCGCCTGTACAGAATTCAAAAGGAGTTGATGCATGAAATTGGAGGGAAAGATCTGTACGGAAACCAGATACCTACTGGGACATCATTGTCTTCAAACCCTTTGGCATCTCAAATTACACCTGTAGATGGTTGGAAATGGCATAGCCACCAATTCCCTTGTGATGATTCTTTTTGTGCTAGAGCTCCTGTTCCAGGTGTTGAAAGCATTAGTTCCCCTTCCATCAAAGGGAACGGCTCACATACTGGCCCCTTTCCATCCCAAAATGGGGATAGTTTAAAGGATCTTGAAGTGCTGGAGTCAAGACCCACGAAGATCATGAGAAAAATGATGGATCTTTAGCTTCCAGCTGATGAATACATAGATATCGAAGAAGGGGACCATTTTAGTGATGATAAGCTATCTAGCATTTCAAGTAAATTCGCAGATAGAAACCATAAAAATATGCCACAAAGCAAGACAAAGTTCTTCCTTGGTGATAGTGAAAAGAATAGTTGCAAAATAGATGTTCTGATATCTGATACGTGTTTAGGGAGTAAAAATGTTTTGGTTGACTTGAATGAGCCTGTTCAGTTTGAATACCCCAAGGAAACAATCCCTTCAGCTTATATAGATCTTAACTCTTATAATGGGAAAACAATCCCTTGTTTTAGGAAGGAGATGTCACTCTCATCACATAATGGATGTAACAACAGCACTCAGCACTACATATTTACGGAGAACAATGGAGGTGGAAGGGATTGGTTTTCTCATGTCTTTGAAGCAGGTACTATAAATTTATTTAAGTGTTACTAATATTCTTTGGAGTTGATTTTGAAGTTGTTTTTATTTTACTGAAAATTACTTCCTTTATTTCTTAATATCAGATCCCTTTATATATACATTTGTTATGCCTAATACACTGCTAGAAGTTATTAGTATATAGCTATAAATCATCCTGAAAATCAGAAAACTAACATCCTAAAAATAGGGGTTGATTCCACCCTGAAAATCAGGAAATTGCCCTCCTAAAATTAGGGGTTGATTCCACCCTGGAAATCAGGAAACTGACCATATTCCTAAGTTGATTTCCTACACTCCCCCTCAAGCTAGGCAATATATGTTTTCCAAACCAAGTGTTACATTTAACTCTATGAAATTAGGCCGAAACAAAGCTTTGATTAAGATATCTGCTACTTGTTGCCTAGATGGAACATAGTTGAGGGAGATCATCTTGCCTTTAATTTTCTCATTGATGAAGTGTCTATCAATTTTCACATGTTTAGTTCGATCATGATGGAATGGATTTTTGGCAATTGCAATTGCTGACTGGTTGTCACACATGATTCTAATAGATTCTGAATGTTCAACCTTGAGTTCGTATAGTAGTCGTTTTAGCCAAATTCCTTCACAAATGCCCAAAACCAATGCACTAAACTCAGCCTCGGCACTACTACGTGCTACCATTGCTTGCCTTTTTGCTACACCATGTCCCCAAATTTCCCCAAATAAATGAGCAATATCCAGATGTGGATTTTCGGTCACTAGGAGATCTAGCCCAATCAGCGTCAGTATAAATTTCTAATCTCCTATTAATTGTTTTCTTGAACATGAGCTCCTTTCCAGGATCCTTCTTCAAGTATCTTAGAATACGATTTACTACCTCCAAGTGATTTGGGTTGTCAAGAAACTGACTAACAACACTGACTGAAAAACTTAGATCTGGACGTGTATGGGTCAAATAAATTAACTTACCTACCAAACATTGATATTGCCCCTTGTCAGTTGCCAATTCATCAGTTCGAGGCAGTAGTTTGGTGTTAGGGTCCATGGGTGTTTCAACAAGCTTACACCCACTCATGTCAGTCTCACGCAAGAGATCTAGAACATATTTGCGTTGAGAAATTGAGATTCCTTTGGTATTACGTGCCACCTCCATTCCTAAGAAATATTTCAAATATTCCAAGTCTTTAATCTCGAATTCCTTGGATAATAGCATCTTAAGTGTCTTCATTTCTCCTACATGATTTCCTGTAAGAACTATATCATCAACATATACAATCAAAGCTGTGATTCTCCCATCTGTGAAGTGTTTGACAAATAGAGTGTGGTCTGTATGTGTCTGAGAGTATCCATCATGTTTGAGAACCTTAGTGAATTTGTCGAACCATGCTCTAGGTGACTGTTTAAGTCCATATAATGCCTTTCTCAACTTGCATACCTTCCTTTGTGTATCTTTAGTCTCAAAGCCAGGAGGCACATTCATGTAAACTTCTTCGATCAAATCTCCATTTAAGAATGCGTTATTGACATCGATTTGAAGCAGTGGCCAATCCTCATTAACTGCAACAGACAGTAAGACACGAACTGTGTTAAGTTTTGCTACAAGAGCAAAAGTCTCTTGATAATCGATTCCATATGATTGAGTGAACCCTTTAGCCACTAGTCGAGCTTTATATCTGTCGATATTTCCATCTGCCCTTTGTTTAATAGAGAATATCCATTTACAGCCTACTGTCTTCTTTCCAAGTGGTAGCTCTGTTAACATCCATATACCATTCTTTTCAAGTGCAGTATATTATTCTAAGATTGCCTTGTGTCATTTAGGAACCTTAAGAGCCTCATTGACAGAATTAGGAATCTTGATATTGTCTAGGGATGTCACAAATGCCTGAAATTTTAGGGACAGATTTGCGTAAGAAATGTAACTTTAAAGAGGATGTTGAGTGCATGATCGAGCACCTTTTCTTTGTGCAATAGGAAGATCTAACTCAGAGTTTTGGACTAGATTTTGCTTCATCTTGTAATCTTTCAGATTCAGTCTGGCTCAGGATTTCATCTTGTAATCTTTCAAATTCAGTCTAGCTCAGGAGAGTTTCTTGGCTTTGCTGATTTCGTGTGGACAAGTCAGGATTTCTCTTTCTTCCATAGACTTTTATGGCATTATTAGGAAGGAGAAGATGTCTAGGATAGACAATAGGAGATTGATCAGGTTTGGTTTTTGAAGTAGAATCTGGAATGGGTATCAAGTTGGAAGAGGACAAGGTAGTGGAGGGTAAATGAGATGATACATTCGGTTCAATGAGTGATGACCAATCCCAATTTTGCAATTCATTAGTGTGATTCTCCCCCTGAATTGTAGAATTAGAATAGAATGGAGTTTCTTCGAAGAAAGTAACGTCCATGGAATGGTAAAACTTACGAGTGATGGGAGAGAAACATTTGTAGCCTTTTTGATTGGCTGAGTAACTAACGAAGATGCATTTAATGGCACGGGCATCAAGTTTGTCACGATATTGTGAATGAATATGGACAAAAACAGTGTAACCAAAAACCTTGAAAGGAATTGGTGACACAAGTTGTGAGGTAGAATATTGACTCTGAAGCACTTGTAAAGGTGAATGAAAGTTGAGAACTCGAGAAGGCATTCGATTGATCAAGTATGTTGCAGTAAGAATGGCTTCACCCTAAAATTTTTTAGGAACATTGGTTTGAAAAAGTAAAGTTCGGGCAACCTCAAGTATATGACAGTTTTTGCGTTTGACTATATCGTTTTGTTGTGGTGTGTCAACGCAGGAGCTTTGTTGGACAATACCATGTGATTTGAGATATCCACTAAGATCGGAATTAAAGAAATCCCTAGTATTATCAGTTTTTAGGATTTGAATATTGGCATTGAACTGTGTTTGGATCATGGCATGAAAAAGTGGAAATATGTGCTTGGTTTCAGATTTTTCTTTCATAAGAAATGTCCAACATAATTGAGTATGATCATCAACTAACAGTAAGAACCATCGAGCACCAGTAATATTGGGAACGCGACATGGTCCCCAAATGTCACCGTGAATGAGGGAAAAGGGTGACTTGGTTTGTGCGTGTGTAGTGAAAAAGTGTTTCGAGTATGTTTTGCCAATTGACAAACTTCACAATGAAATAAATTGGGATTTTTGTTGATGAATAAGGATGGAATAAACGTTTCAAATACGAAAAATTTGGATGACCTATACGAAAATGCCACATCATGATTTCACTTTTCTTATTAGTATGACTATGAGACTTAAGATTATGACTCAATTGACATTGATGACTAACAGAATGGTTTGAAGGAGTGTTGATATCAAGAACATAGAGGCTCTCACGTAAATCAGCACCACCAATCATTTTCCTCGAGCTCAAGTCCTGAAAAACACAAGATTTAGTCAAGAATTTAGTTTCATAATTAAGGTCATGATTTAATCTACTAACCGATATGAGATTGCAGCAAAATCCAGGCACAAATAACACAAATTTGAGAGTGAGGTTGTTTGAGAGGCAAATGGTCCCTGTTTCGACCACTGTGGTGCGAGTACCATTGGCGACACGCACTGTTTGAAATCTGTTGCAAGGTGAGTAGGTTGTGAAAAGTGATTGATCACCTGTCATGTGATTGGAGGCACCTGAGTCTACTATCCAAGACGAGGAGGGAAATTATCCAGCATGCATTGCTGAATTACTGGAAATATGTGTGGAGTTATTCCTGTTGCTACTAAATGTGGTGTTGATATTTTCCTTTTGTATAAGTTATTGGAGAAGTTCTAACTGTTCCTTAGTGAACGGGATAGGATTATCAGAAAATGCACTTGAGTTTGAAGGCTGAGTTTGTACTAATGGTTGGAGAGACTAGAACTGAAAAGATGCAGGCCGAAATAGCTCTCCTTGAGGACTGGTACTGTTAAAAGGAGAAGCAGAAACATTAATAGCTGCACTGTTAAATAGACCACCAAAAGGATTATGTTTAAGAGCAGGATCAAGAATGGATCCAAGCCCAAAGTTGCCTGAATTTCCCATATTGAATTCAGTTCTGTTACTTGTCTCTGGAACCTCCTCATCCATGTCATCTTCCAGTGTACTAAGAACATTTAAACTTTCAGTTTTTTCATAGCTCTTATGACCAGAAGCTGAAACTTGAGTTGGAACTAAAAAGGTGCATTCCCTGCCTAAGTATTTGACATCATACTAGGTGAACTTACAGAACTAGTTGAACAGGAGGTTAAGAGCAGCAGTTTATGAACCTAAAACTCTGATACCAGGAAGCTGTTTTTATTTTACAGAAAATTACTTCCTTTATTTCTTAATATCAGATCCCTTTATATATACATTTGTTATGCCTAATACACTGCTGAAAGTTATTAGTATATAGCTGTAAATCATCTTGAAAATCAGGAAACTAACATCCTAAAAACAAGAGTTGGTTCCACCCTGAAAATCAGGAAACTGTCCTCCTAAATTCAGGGGTTGGTTCCACCCTTGAAATCAGGAAATTGACCATACTCACAGGTTGATTTCCTACAGATTTCATTCATATTTGACAAATAGTGGACGAAAAGGAACGTGACCCAAAAAAGGAGCATGTTCTGTTGTATGATTATTGCAATTGTTCATGCTTGTTGTCAAATGAATCTGCAGGCTAGGCATAGGCTTCTAACTATCTGAATGGTTTTCTAAGGATTGAGGCTGTCCTGAATTTGAAAGACTGTTTATTTAAAAGAATTGTATCATGATGGGAATTACTTCTGTACTTTTACTTGCTCCATTGAAATAGGTATTTCATCTAGCTCCTAATATATTACAGGACAAAGTAGAAGCAATATGTCATTCCAGTCAACAGAAGATTCTTTAAGCGAGCTTCATGAGCCAGCTGCTTATCTAACTGATAAAAGCAAGGTTGATTTATGTAAAGAGAGAACACTTTCAGGTGGTGTCAAGATTTATGAAAGAAATAATGATTTTGCTAATACCAACCATCTTGGGTCTTTTTCAGCTCCTTACGTATCAAGCCCATATGCAGTACCTCCTAACTCTGATTTTTCAAAGTCTTTGTCTCACTCTGTTTCATCATGGGAAAATCCTAGTGATAGCTTAAGTCAGAAGTCAGTTTCAGTTCAGACGCACCCAGGCTTCAACTCAACTGCCACATTAAGTAAAAGTTCCCAGACATCAGTCCAAAGCAATGGGATCCTTGGAGACAGATGGTATCTGAATTGCAGTGGTAGATTCAATTCAGTTTATGGAAATGAAATGCAGAATCAAAATGGATTTTACCATGGTTCCTCATGGGTGTCTAAAGAGCTAGCAGTTTGCTTCCCTTCAATTGGCAATCATTATCTGAGGTGCAGCACTGAAAACAATCGAGTTCCTGACCTTTTAGTCAGTCATGGCTCGGAAAAGTGCTTCAAGGGTTCAAGTTCCACTGACATGAAGCTTGCAAAAGATATAAACTTGAATGTGGCATTTTCCAACAGTTCATCCAAGCAAGAGATTCCTGTGCTAGATCTTGAAAGCATTCAGGGAGAGCAAAAGCATGGGTACCATATTGCAGTCTTACCATGGCTTAGAGCCAAACCTTCATGTAAGAATGAGGCTTTCAATATGGCAATGCATTCGAAAAGCAGTGAGATGACAATCCTTCAATCCTCTGTGAACCAACCACCCAATATATGTGAAATTACAAAGGATTCTAGGCTAGTTCTATCTTCAAATATAAAGTCAGCTTCAAGTGCTATTGATGCCGAGGTCAGGACTGAACCATGCGACTTCCCAATGAATAAAAAGCTTCTTGGATTTCCCATCTTTGAAAAGAACTATGTGTCAAACGATGATTCATCTTCCCATGACTCTCCCGTTTCCCCCCTTCACCCATCAGAAAGTAAACCTGAAGATTACAGAAAAAACAGAGCATTAGACATTAACTTGCCTTGCGAGCCTTCAGTTCCTGACTTGATCAGTCTGGATGCACAAGACTTGGAGGTTGTAGAGAAAGGTAAGGAAGCCAGGAATGTCACTATCAGACATTGTATTGATCTAAACTCACATTTTAGTGATTATGAAGCATCCTTGAAACCTTTTTCTCCAAAAACTAGTATGAGGAACAACAACAAGGTAGAGATTGATTTGGAAGCTCATGTTGTTCCCGAGACTGATGATGATATGATTGCTGGTGAAGCATCTTTAGTAAAGCAGAATGAAACACCTTTAGCCTCACCACAAGAAGAATATGGACTTCCACAGGAGCAACTGATGATGAAAGCAGCAGAGGTTATCATTGCTTTCTCATCATTCGGCTGCTATAATATTACGGATCAAACAACCTGCAATACACCTGTGACTCTTTCAAAAGAATCTTCTTTGGTAGACCCACTTACATGGTTTGTGGATATAGTTTCCTCATGTGCGGATGATCTTGGGAGCAGGTTTGATACTGTCATGAAATGCATAGATGGTGATGATAATCATGAGTATTCATCAGAAGGGACCGATTACTTTGAATGTATGACTTTGAAACTGGCAGAGACCAAAGAAGAAGATTACATGCCTAGGCCTTTCATTCCAGAAAACTTAAAATCTGAAGAAACAGGAACAAACTCTTTGTTAACAAATCGGCCCCGAAGGGGTTCTGCCAGGAGGGGGAGGCAACGGAGAGATTTCCAGAGGGACATTCTTCCCGGCCTAGCTTCTTTGTCAAGACATGAGGTTACAGAAGATCTTCAGACATTTGGAGGATTGATGTGGGCGACGGGTCATTCATGGAATTCACGATTGGCAAGGAGAAATTCCACTAGAAGTGGGAGTGCTAGGGGGAGACTCCGGTCAGTAGTTATCCAGTCTCCCCCTATAGCCACTAGTCCAGCTTCTATGCCACTGATGCAGCAGCTTAACAATATGGAGGTGGGATTAGAAGATAAAAACCTGACTGGGTGGGGAAAGACCACAAGAAGGCCCCGTAGGCAAAGATGTCTGACAGGTAATCTCGTTTCTGCTCTTTTAACCTAATTCCAGGAAGCATCTAGGATTAATTATTCGACAAGTTTATAGAGGTTAAATAGAGTTGTTTCTGTGGCTTTCGGGGACTGAGGTTGTTTTGAGCCATGGGAATTCCCCTTTGTACATTTCTTGGCCCAAACAGGGCTTGGTTTGGTTGTCTTTGGGGTTGTTATAATTTGTTCATAATAACGATGCATGATTTATTCCAAGATAGATAATACTCTTCCTTCAAGTTCATATTTTTATTGCATTGTTCTTGGGGGTTTAGGTGTGTACCTTGATCAAATATAGATGCTAATGTATTTGTTTAATCCGATTGAACCCCCTCTCAAATTAGCCTAATTGTGAGTTTCAGATGGTGGATGAGTGATTTAACATTAATTCACGTATATGCTAATTTTAGGAGTGCTATTAATGAGCTAAGATGCTTGCTCCATTTTCTAACTTAATCTTGGATCAACAGACATGTTTAATCTCAACTACTCTTGTTTGTTACTTTGCCCGGGAAGTGGCTAAGTGGGTGCTCGACCTTACAAGCGAGTTAGGTTCGAGTCTCCTATCTCAGTGTGTACAAATAGTTAGTTTACACCATTATTGTTAAAATTTTTTTGTTACTTTACACAGCGATATTTTAATTTTATGAAAATTGTACCCACCTTGAAAGATGCATACAAGTAATTACCTACACGAACGAATTGTCAGCCGTTAGGGTTTTTTTTTTTTTAAATAAATGTAAGCCTACCTTACTCTTGTGAAGAATGTGATTTAAAGAGTCACACTACAAACTACAAAAGCGTCCAAAAAAGCGTGTCAAAAATTAATTCCTTATCTTCATATAATTGTTTTGTCGGTAATAATATAGCACAAACCTAGTGAGGATTAGTAATAATTATACTTATAATTATTTGTTTTTTAAGCTAATTAAAGTTAGCAAGCCAAAATTAACATAAAAATAACAAAGTATAAAAGACACGATTTTTAGGAGAAAATAATGAGATGGGTGATTATAGGATTATTCTTACCTCTAACTACAATTCAACTAATTATATCATGAAATGAAATTAGTTTAACAACTTTTAAATTAAATTCCTAATTTAAAAATCTTTCTTGAGTTTTTAACTTTAATTTTAAAGGTTGAATATTGTTTAGGATTTCTTACTCTTTTTTTTCATTGTAATTAATTAACAACTCATTTATTAACCAATTTAAATCCCAAATAACCTAGAATTATAATTATTAGATTTAATTCACTCACTAAATTATGATCTAAAAAGGTAATAATAAAATTAAAGAAGATTAAATCTATTTATAATTTTTAACCTAGGTATTGAATCTCTAATTGTAATAGAAATCACAATTTGTTACTTTAATTACAAGAATTAGTAATTTCATATAAACTCATGATTTAGTAATAAACACTACATGTAACAAATTAGTTGATCATTATGATTTTGACATTCAAATATAGAATTGTATACATCAAGAATTCAAGAATTGAAACTAAAATAAATCATGATATTAAATTAATTAAATTATCGTTTATGACTTAGAAAATTTTCTATAATCATAATGAATTATTTAGCTAGACATAGAATTTATAAAATATATAAAACAATTAAATAATGCATAATAAATAAGAGAAAAAGAATATAAGAATATAGTTTTGTTGATGAATGAATGGAGCCAAAGGAACAAATTGCAACAATATTTCAACCTTATTCTTGGATCTCCTTTTAAAAATCTTTCAAGGATACTCTAAATCTAAATTTTCTCTCATATTTTGTGATTTTTGCTGATTTGATTTAATAGGATGATGTTTGTGTATTTAAATAGAATAGTTAGGCATTTATTGCCAAATCAAATTAGTATCGAAGGATTGGAGAAAATTGATGCAGATCTATGTGTACACGTGTCATAGAGAGAAAAACTAATTAACAAGGTTAAAATGTTGTTAGAATGTGAAAACCAAGTGCACTGGTTAGTAGTGAAATGCATGCGCATGATGTGGCACTAGGACAATGGGCATTGAACTACACATGGGATAGGGAGAGTCACACTGGAGAGGCAACGATGGGGCACCACATATCATAATGAATTTATTGACATGTGGCACGTTGAGACAAGGTGTAAATGCAAATTAGGATGGGTTGGTCTTAGTTTAGCATGAGCTTTCTAAGTTAATCCACCTGATTTAAAAAAAAATCAAATAATCCATTAAAATTTCAAAAAATTGAGAAAATTTATATTTTTCCAAAACTTACAAAATAAACATTTACAGCAAACGAGAACACTAAAATAAGTATAAATATAAAGAAAATTACATATAAAATTATGTATAAAATATTAGTTATCAAAGTCCTTAATGCCTACTCTTTGCTAGTCATCGAGCAAAGTCGAAACCATATAGAGATAATAAATTTTCTAACATTTCATCTTAGAAGCTGAGAACTCTATAAAAGTAGAGTTATTTGACCACTTTAAACTAGTTATTTGTTTTGTTTTAAAATGAATATTGGTTAAAAGATCTATATTATGTTCAATTTTGGTAATATATATGAAAAGATATCAAATGGAGTAAGAATAGGCGATTGGGAAATATTTAAGATCATTAAGGTCGATAGATTAAGACATATCAACTAATTGATTGAATAGTTGATCGATCGAGGAATCAAGAGAGTTACACCTCGAAACGGGAAAAGAAGAGTTAGATTAATCGATAAGGGTGTTGATCGATCGAGTATGACTACATTAATCGAAGCTTTAATTGAGTGCTCTTAGATTGGAATGATATCATTTTTAGATCAATTGAGAAGAGTCTCGATCATTAGAGCAAGGAATATTTTGATGCATAGCCCTTATTTGAATTCTAACTTTCAATCTCAGTCTTTGGATCAAAACTAATAAGAATCCTAATCTAATTAGAACCAATTTTAACCTATTTAAAACACTACAAGGAGGTCATAAACAAAACACAATTTACAATTAACAAGAGAGAACATAGATATTTCATTGCTACAAAAGAGAGATAAAGTAAAGCAAAATAAGGTGACAATTATAGCTAGTAAAGAGATTAAATTGTCATGACCTATCCCAACTCAACCCTAGAGCATGTGACATGTCCCAAGAGACATAATAACTAGCCTTCTTGAATTTACTCTAACTAAACTTGAAGATTTCATTTAAAGAGTTTTAAAAAAAAATTGGGTAATGTCTCCCCTAATTATCAAACTATCTTCCCTACAATAACATGAAAAAGATTTAAAAGGATGATTTTTCGCAAACCAATAAACGTCATAAACTTTACATATACAAAAAGTGACTCATGGTAAAAAATATAACTACATATTGTAAGATAAATACTATACATAAAAAATATAGACTTTTTTAACCTTTGGTCAATAGTAGAAACACATAAACTATAATGTACTATACAGGGGAAAGAACAATTAACAACATAGACTATATCACCAAAAATGATTCTAAGCCTATGAACTCACTTGATTTGGCCTCAAAAATTGTTAGCTGAGAAAGGAAAATAAATATAAAAGGTGAGCTTAAAAGCTCAATGATGGATAAGTTTAATAAAATAACTGTACATAATACTTATGCAAATTACGTATGGTATAAATTGCGTATGATAGAATAATGTACTATCTTATGAGAAATCTTGAAATAACATTGTGATGAAATTAACCTGTATGCTCATTTGAATATAGTAACATGCTATAGTTAAATACAAATAGATAGTATAACCATAAGAAATGGAATTAGACTATTATTATGTCATGAGCACTTAGGGATCTGGTCACACACAAAGGAGATATTTAACATTGGTGCTAGCTTTTAACTATAAGTGTAAGAAACGTACTTAATATAACCATTAAAATGACTCAGTTAACTCTGTTGATACATATGCAATGTGCATGCTGATTTAACTGGATTCATACATATCATATTAAACTTGAAACATCATATTGAGCTAAACTAGTGTCATATTGAGTTGGTAATCATTATGTTGAGATGGCATGGACCCAATCCCTTGGTCATGATGTATTACCAAAATGAACTAAATATTCTGAATGCTAAGGAAAGCTGCAAAGCAAAAGCTTTCTAAAATATATATTTCATTAATGATATTTATTCTTGCCTCCAAATTACGTAGCTCTTCTTCTTTATAAGCAAGAAGCCCTAAAGAAATAACCCTAGATGAAATGGGCTCAATGATTAAGTAAATAATATTAGAGACTTGTGAACTATGAATGTCTTAACCACTGCACATGTAATTTCAGATATTGTTAATTGATTTATCTATCTAATTGATTGGCTATATGCTCTTATATACTAGGAATATTTGCCAAGCATTCATTTAGATTATGTGCAAACAATCATATTGTCACGCTATTTCATTCACACATCAACTATGATCACATGTATTAAGCCACACATTGTCAATCGTATTGTCGTACTATTTAAGTTCATGTGATAATAAGTAAATAAACAATTGAAAAACCTATTTTGTTAAGCTAGGGCATTAATCTGAAAGCATATAATTATTGACCAAGTAATCCAAGCTTTAAGATCAAAATTATTATATCAATTATTAATAAAAAAAATGCTTTCAACTAAATAAAATCAATCATATAATTTTGTGGTTAGGTTTATCAAAAATTCTAAATAAGAACCTAGACACTCATAGTTCTAAAAATCATAATTAAAAACATATGAGTGCATAAGAGTTACAAAAATGATGATGAAAAAGATAAAGATCCAACTTTTCTGAATTAGATACAAAAGTTATGGAGTTGTTCATGTTTCTGACACAAGTATGCTTATATAGGAAGGGTTGAGCAAGAAAACCTTATAATGCGAATAGAGAACCAATAGTGATATAGTATAATGAGTGGATATCTAGTTCTTTTCTAAAGCTTTAAAGTATTATTTTAAATTTCATGTATACTCAAGTAAATTCAGTTAGTATAAGTAACATGCTTTTCAAAAGTGCATTCATTATTTAACTATAACTTTAAAAGAAATATTACATGACAATTTTGATGCACATTTAGTATGATAGTACCATAAGAATATATGTTATTTTCATTATCGGAACTAACCAGCAAGAAGAAAGAACATTTTACGTGATTGTTTTAATGACTTTCAGAATGATAGTACCATGAGAATATATATTTATTTTCATTATCAGAATTATCTAGTTAAAAGAAAGATAATTTGTAAACAATTTCAGCTTGAGATTATAACAATTTTATTACTTATACTAATTTATATACAAGCTTACAAGTTCTATAAATATTTTAGAATTGCTAGAGTACTTTCCCTTCAGTATTTCTTGAATTCGACTTATGAAAGGGGGTGATCATCCTTTGTGGCATCTCAAAGTTTCGGTTTTAAGGATTTTGTTTCCTTAGGGTTATAATCTAATCATCTTTAACACATTCTTAGCAAATCTATCTTTATCTATCTTTGTTTTGAATTTTAAATTTAAAAAAAACAAAATTCGTCATTTGATTGTTTTCTACGTTCTTGAGTCATAAATCAACAAAAAATATTTCATGCTTTAGAGTTTTGTATTTTCTTTCAATTTTGTTGTCGTTGTTTTCGTATTTGGATTTTATTTCGTAGTTTTCTTTGAATTCTTCATATCTTTTTCTTATTCTTTATTTTTGTGTTCTATCTATCTTTCTTCTTCAAAAAATAAGAAGAAGAGAGTTGCTCTTTGCAATTTCAAAAAAAAAAAAAAACAAATTTGATAAATCAGAGTTGCAACTTTAAACGGTCATAACTTTTGGCTCGGGTAATGAAAGAACTATTATAATATTTCAAATTGAAGATCGTTTTGATTACAACAAGAAAAATTGGGCTTTGCTTCTATTCTTGCTAATTTTGAGTCTAAATTTCACCGTTTACACCACTAACCAAGGGGTAAAGATTTGTCGTAGCTTTTTGCGTTATTTTTGGTTCTTGTTCATTATGGTTGTAAATTTTTTTGTGAATTTTCTATTCATAGAAATAAAAGCAGAAGTAAAAAGAAAAAAGAAACAGAAAGAGAAGACGAAGAAAAGGAGAATATAGTAGTAGATTGTTCAATAATCTAATTCTTGTTTTCTTGTTGAGTTTTCTTGTTCTTATTGAAATTTTTTTCCTTTATTTTGTTCTTGCTTCCCAAGATTGATTTATAAAAAAAAGAATCATAGTTGATCAAAAGTATTTCTTTAGAATCTTTTTTGGTCAAAAGTCTTCCTTTAGAGTTCTCTTTGGTCAATAGTCTATCTTTAGAGTCCTCCTTGTTCAAGAGTCTTTCTTTAGAGTCCTCTTTGGTCAAGAATTTTTCTTTAGAGTCCTCTTTGATCAAGAATCTTTCTTTAGAGTCCACTTTGATCAAGAATCTTTCTTTATAGTCCTCTTTAGATCAAGTGTTTTTCTTTAGATTTCTCTTTGGACTTTATTTCTTTAGAGTCTTCTTTTGACTTTCCTTCTGTTATACTTTGCTATTAAGTTTTTAGAATTCTGAATTTTGAGATTGTTACCAATAAAACGGTTACTTCTTAAGATTAATTGGATTCTTTAATTTTGTTAAGAAACACAAAGGAGGTTGGCGTGAGCTTTGAGTGATATAAAAAGAGGAGAAAATAGTGTAAAAAAGGAGATGCCAAAAAGTGAAAAAAGAGAGGCTGAAATAGTAAAAAGAAAAAGAGGTCGAAATAGTTAAAAAAATGAGTGATAACAATCTTATTTGGGAGCAAACATGTGAGAATGTGTATGAGTTATCTCATTTTTCTACGGTTTGAAAATATGAGTAAGGAAGGAAGAGAACCACAAGAGGTCGACTTACAACTTAAAAGTCCTCTTCAAGACTTGTAACGATCAATTTAAGAAGCTAAATGAAAGGTTGAATGATTTAGAATCCTCTTCCGATTCTAAATTACATAAAAGATGACATAGAAAACATGAGTTCGAGGAAGAAGAAGCTAATTCCATAATGGAAAAGAGAGCAAGTTGTAAATAGGACAAAGGATCATGGTTGTACTTCCGATTCTAAATTACATAAAAGATGACATATAAAACATGAGTTCGAGGAAGAAGAAGCTAATTCCATAATGGAAGAGAGAGCAAGTTGTAAATAGGACAAAGGATCATGGTTGTACAGACAAATGGAAAAATCAAAAGTGCTAGTTCATGTGATGAAGAGATACCACTAGTGAAGGATGGTTCTAATGTTGAAGTGGAAGAACCTGTGTATAGAGATTGACTTGTCACAAGGAGAGTCTTGAATATAGCGCCTAATGATGAAGAAGGTGAAAAGCACCGTGATCATATATTCCATACAAGATGCCATGTGAAGGATAAAGTATGTGCATTAATTATTGATAGTGCAAGTTGCACTAATGTTGCTAGTACCCTGTGATCGGGCAGAACCGACATCGCCGATCCTACCGTTCATTTGGTTTTATTTATTTATAAAACTCTTGCAAGTGCACGAATCATTTCGTAGAAAATGATAAGTATACTCCCAAGGTCGATCTAAGTAAGGAATATATGTGGTTTTTAATTTATTATTCAAACTTTTAAAAATGAAATTAAATCCTAAATATCCTGTCACGATATTTTGGGGTTTTGTGTTTTTAATCTACTTACATAAAAATAAACATAGATTCAATAAACATTTATGCAAATTTTATCTGTTAAAACAGTAGAGTATTTATGGATATAATAACTAAGTTAATTATGCTTGCTCATATTATTTAGGTTATTAAAGATATGAATTGATATTTATTGATTATCTCTTTTTTTGTATGAATACCACCTTTGGTGGGGTTAGATATTCTTTGTTAACTAAACAAATCAATTAACACCTATGGGTGGGGTTGATAACTAATTTGGTTAATTAAATTAATTCTTTTTTCTAAGAGATTGAAAATGAACCATTTAAATGCCACCTTTGGTGGGGTTGAAACGATTTAAACTTTATTCAAGGTGTCCAAATTAAACCTAAGAATTTAGTTATCCGAGTACTAACTTTCAAGTTTTAAAACCACTACTCAAAACATGTTGTCAATACATTTTCAGATAATAATTCTTATAAAAACTTTTGAAATAGAGCTTCACTCTAACTACCGGGCGATTGTACCAACAAATAAAAGAGCACTACTCTAAATCATAATGGGATAACTAAACCTTAAAATCTAATTTTCAGATTTAAGTTTGTAATGAAAAATAATATATTTCTCTCTAACATTCTTAATATAAAATCTTGAATAAAAATAAAATCAATTCATTTTAGAGATTTTTACCTATTTAATATTTCGCAAGCATAACAACGTTATTATTACATCATGTTTATAAACAGCCAGCAGAGTTAAATTTAATCACAGACAAATTAAATATAACATGTAAGAATAAAGCATAAAAAATAAGTGTAAAGAAATTAAAATCCTTATAGAACTTCGATGCTATTCCCGTTGCTGGAAAACCTCCAAGCGGAATTTACACTCCCATTTATTGAATCAAAAAGCTAATAAATTACAAAAACATAACTAGTTCTTCCCAAAAAGGGAAGAATTCTAAAACTAAGAGAAATTAACTAAGAAAAGCTAAAAACTAAGAAAAACTAAAAAATCTAAGAAAAGAGAGAAAGAAAGAGAGAAAAGAATGTGTTTTGAGGTGTGTTTAGAAGTGAAGAGAATGAGGGTATTTATAGGTGAGGATGTGAAGAAAAAGTGGGTGAAAAAATGATAAAAAATGGTGGAAATGCGGAGTGGTGGATGATGATGTCATTTGATGATGTCAGCATGACGTGGGGGCGGCTGCGCGCAAAAATGGGGTGAAATGGTAGCGGCGCGCGTGGAAGGCAAGCATTGCGCGCACGGGCGCGTGCGGGAGTAGGAGAGATGCGCGCGGAACTGGGACTTGGCGCGCGCTGATGCTCGTGGACGTGGGGCGTGCTGCGCGTGGCTGGGCACTGGCGCACGCGGGTTTGGGCGCTGGTGCGCGCGGGGCTCGGCGCGACTGGGCGGCGCGGCGGTACGATTTTCTCCTTTTTGACATTTTTGACCCATTTTGTCCAATTTTTCCATATTTGTTGACCTTTCCCCATTTATTTATTAATATATTTGTGATGTATTGCTTCCAGTATTCCTCTTTGAGTCTTTAAGTTACGTTTTTAAGTGAAAATACCTGAAAAACAATAAAAATACCCGTGATTTCGAAAAAGACAAATTTATATAAATATATGATAAAACATATAAATATATATATTTTTAATCAAATAATGTGCATAAAATCATGGTAATTTTAGTGAGTTTTGACCACTCAGCACAACCTCCAACCAGGTTCTTACTAGTCCCTTAGCAAGAGAAGCGATAAAAACTAAAAATTAAACTATCCTAAATCACTTCCGTAGATTGACACGGTTGCATTTAGCCTATGTAACAAGCCTTTAAACCCCTAGGTTGCCCTAGTGGACGAGTTTGAGTCTCGTGAGGGTTTTCAGTAATGATACCCACAAACATTAAACTAAATGTAAAAAAATTAAAAGAAATAATAACAACAATCAACTTAAAAACTAAAATTACAACAAAATCAAAAATTAACTTTTAAGAATAAAAGAAAACAACATAACACAAAAATGTCTCATACTTTTTAATCTCCTTTAATATCATAATTAAAATATCAAGCATAAGTTATTTTAATCTTCTTAAACAATCATGATTTATTATAATAATTAGTTGAAAATCATTTTCATATTTCATATCAAAAATGTATCAATTTAATTTCACCCAATTTCGATGTCATGAATCGAATTCGCCGACTTTATTCCTCACAAGTCAATACTCTCAAAACACTGAATCCTATGGGTTCAAACACTCATACTAATTTATATGTGAAAGAGTTGATGTATAGAAATGAACTAATATGTTCGCATATGTATAAAGAAGAAAGGCTCAAAGTGTTATTTTGATGTTGATCTCATGGAAGGAATCAAATGTATAAATTATAAAGATATCATATATAAAAATTATTTTCATGCATAAATCAAACTCATTAAGAAAAAATTTCAAGATATATGCCTTTTACAAATGAAGAAAGTGCAATGAATTTTTAGGGAATTACTTCCTATATCTTTCTTTTGTAATTAGCCTTTACTCACAACTTTGTAGGCAATGTAGGTCATAGTATGTAGATTATACTATATATTCTTTCTCTCTATATTTTTCTGAAGATATTTTTCAATATATATCTTTTTTTAGAGAGTCAACCCATGTACAGATTGTACATTTTTTTGTTTTTTGGATTTTGGGTAATGCGGGTCATAGTATGTAGATTATACTATATATTCTTTATCTCTCTATATTTTTCTGAAGATACTTTTCAATATATATCATTTTTTTAGAGAGTCAACCCATGTACATATTGTACATTTTTTTAAGGATTTTGGTGAGTGGTTAATTTTGTGGCTTTTCTGTTTGATCTTGGTTTAGGTAACCCCAGATATGTCTCTCTTTTTTTTTAACAGTCATGCACGAATGAGCTAAAAGCATATACTATCAATTTCTACTCAAATCATTTAATCTAAGCAAAAATAATAATAAAAAATATACGACACTCTATTAAGATGAGAAAAAAATTCATACATTCAATATTAATGCCTATAGAGATCATCTAAGAATTTCAAGAAATAAGAAATGTGTTTGGAGTAGAAAAAATATATATTTCACTCTGAATAAGGAAAATTAGGCTCAAATTATATCTCACAAAGGTAGTCTCCACTAAAACAAATTCATAAAAACTGATTTTGGGTTTAATATAATTTCTACATCTTATCAAGAAATATTAGTTATGACAAAACTAACTAATTATCAAAAACAATTACAAAATATTTTATGATATGTTTTCAAAAATTAATCTAACAGTACAAAAGACTTAACTATTTACTTAAATTTGATTTAAAGAAATGATAAATTTTTGTGAGAAATTTTTTTTTTAATTCCAAAAATTACTAAATCACACAATAAAAAACAATAAAGCCAAACACAATAAAAATGAAAATGTGAAAAAAAAATTATTATTTTTTTATTTTTTTTAAATTGTTAAATCTTTTTTTTAATTAAGCATGGCATGGTAACTTTTCACCACCCCCAACCTAAAATTTACATTGTCCTCAATGTAACAATTGTAAATTAAAGATAAAAAAAAAGAGAGGAAATATTACCTATTTCTTGAGAATGTTGCAAGTAGTGATGGAGAAATGTAGGTGCATCCATCATGTTCATTAAAGTGCATACAGACAGATCGCTATGAACTTCTAACATCTCAACAAAAAAAAATTTAGTTTTAACAATTTTTAAAATTATTCAAATGTAATTAAACTAAAATAAACAATAAAACAAAGAAGAGGAAATTACCTAAAATGATGGGTTGCTTCCCATCCAGTGCTTAGTGTAACATCTTAGCAAGACGTAACTTGGGGATTTCATTTTAAGTAAACTCAATGTCCCCTCATCAATGAGTCAATCAAACCAACAAGTAAGACAAGATTGTCTACTTATACTTTTCTGAGTCATGTCCTATGGATTTTCAAATTTTTTTCTGCTTAAAACTAGGGACATGCTTGTGAGTTTTAGATAATTTATGTCTAGGTACAAATCAAATAATTAAAGGCATCAAAACACAATTGTACCTACATCAAACAAAACAACTAACTCCTTAGATTGGGAAATATTTAAGATCATTAAGGTCGATAGATTAAGACATATCAACTGATTGATTGAATAGTTGATCGATCGAGGAATCAAGAGAGTTACACCTCGAAACGGGAAAAGAAGATTTAGATTAATCGATAAGGGTGTTGATCGATCGAGTATGACTACATTAATCGAAGCTTTAATCGAGTGCTCTTAGATTGGAATGATATCATTTTTAGATCAATTGAGAAGAGCCTCGATCATTAGAGCAAGGAATATTTTGATGCATAGCACTTATTTGAATTCTAACTTTCAATCTCAGTCCTTGGATCAAAACTAATAAGAATCCTAATCTAATTAGAACCAATTCTAACCTATTTAAAACACTACAAGGAGGTCTAAACAAAACACAATTTACAATTAACAAGAGAGAACATAGATATTTCATTGCTACAAAAGAGAGATAAAGTAAAGCAAAATAAGGTGACAATTATAGCTAGTAAGGAGATTAAATTGTCATGACCTATCCCAACTCAACCCTAGAGCATGTGACATGTCCCAAGAGACATAATAACTAGCCTTCTTGAATTTACTCTAACTAAACTTGAAGATTTCATTTAAAGAGTTTTAAAAAAAAATTGGGTAAAGTCTCCCCTAATTATCAAACTATCTTCCCTACAATAACATGAAAAAGATTTAAAAGGATGATTTTTCGCAAACCAATAAACGTCATAAACTTTACATATACAAAAAGTGACTCATGGTAAAAAATATAACTACATATTGTAAGATAAATACTATACATAAAAGATATAGACTTTTTTAGCCTTTGGTCAATAGTAGAAACAAATAAACTATAATGTACTATACAGGGGAAAGAACAATTAACAACATAGACTATATCACCAAAAATGATTCTAAGCCTATGAACTCACTTGATTTGGCCTCAAAAGTTGTTAGCTGAGAAAGGAAAATAAATATAAAAGATGACATAGAAAACATGAGTTCGAGGAAGAAGAAGCTAATTCCATAATGGAAAAGAGAGCAAGTTGTAAATAGGACAAAGGATCATGGTTGTACTTCAGATTCTAAATTACATAAAAGATGACATAGAAAACATGAGTTCGAGGAAGAAGAAGCTAATTCCATAATGCAAGAGAGAGCAAGTTGTAAATAGGACAAAGGATCATGGTTGTATAGACAAATGGAAAAATCAAAAGTGCTAGTTCATGTGATGAAGAGATACCACTAGTGAAGGATGGTTCTAATGTTGAAGTGGAAGAACCTGTGTATAGAGATTGACTTGTCACAAGGAGAGTCTTGAATATAGCGCCTAATGATGAAGAAGGTGAAAAGCATCGTGATCATATATTCCATACAAGATGCCATGTGAAGGATAAAGTATGTGCATTAATTATTGATAGTGCAAGCTGCACTAATGTTGCTAGTACCCTGTGATCGGGAAGAACCGACATCGCCGATCCTACCGTTCATTTGGTTTTATTTATTTATAAAACTCTCGCAAGTGCACGAATCATTTCGTAGAAAATGATAAGTATACTCCCAAGGTCGATCTAAGGAAGGAATATATGTGGTTTTTAATTTATTATTCAAACTTTTAAAAATGAAATTAAATCCTAAACATCCTATCACGATATTTTGGGGTTTTGTGTTTTTAATCTACTTACATAAAAATAAACATAGATTCAATAAACATTTATGCAAATTTTATCTGTTAAAACAGTGGAGTATTTATGGATATAATAACTAAGTTAATTATGCTTGCTCATATTATTTAGGTTATTAAAGATATGAATTGATATTTATTGATTCTATCTTTTTTTGTATGAATACCACCTTTGGTGGGGTTAGATATTCTTTGTTAACTAAACAAATCAATTAACACCTATGGGTGGGATTGATAACTAATTTGGTTAATTAAATTAATTCTTTTTTTAAGAGATTGAAAATGAACCATTTAAATGCCACCTTTGGTGGGTTAGACGATTTAAACTTTATTCAAGGTGTCCAAATTAAACCTAAGAATTTAGTTATCCGAGTACTAACTTTCAAGTTTTAAAACCACTACTCAAAACATGTTGTCAATACATTTTCAGATAATAATTCTTATAAAAACTTTTGAAATAGAGCTTCACTCTAACTACCGGGCGATTGTACCAACAAATAAAAGAGCACTACTCTAAATCATACCGGATAACTAAACCTTAAAATCTAATTTTCAGATTTAAGTTTGTAATGAAAAATAATATATTTCTCTCTAACATTCTTAATATAAAATCTTGAATAAAAATAAAATCAATTCATTTTAGAGATTTTTACCTATTTAATATTTCGCAAGCATAACAACGTTATTATTACATCATGTTTATAAACAGCCAGCAGAGTTAAATTTAATCACAGACAAATTAAATATAATATGTAAGAATTAAACATAAAAAATAACTGTAAAAAAATTAAAATCCTTACAGAACTTCGATGCTATTCCCGTTGCTGGAAAACCTCCAAGCGGAATTTGTACTCCCATTTATTGAATCAAAAAGCTAATAAATTACAAAAACATAACTAGTTCTTCCCAAAAAGGGAAGAACTCTAAAACTAAGAGAAATTAACTAAGAAAAACTAAAAAATCTAAGAAAAGAGAGAAAGAAAGAGAGAAGAGAATGTGTTTTGAGGTGTGTTTAGAAGTGAAGAGAATGAGGGTATTTATAGGTGGGGATGTGAAGAAAAAGTGGGTGAAAAAATGATAAAAAATGGTGGAAATGCGGAGTGGTGGATGATGATGTCATTTGATGACGTCAGCATGACGTGGGGGGCGGGTGCGCGCAAAAATGGGGCGAAATGACAATGGCGCGCGGCGCAGCGTTGAAGGCAAAGCGCCACGCGCTGCCGGGCCGGCACGCTTGCTCGACGCGACTGGGCGGTGCGGCGGCACGATTTTCTTCTTTTTGACATTTTTGATCCATTTTGTCCAATTTTTCCATATTTGTTGACCTTTCCCCATTTATTTATTAATATATTTGTGATGTATTGCTTCCATTATTCCTCTTTGAGTCTTTAAGTTACGTTTTTAAGTGAAAATACCTGAAAAATAATAAAAACACCCGTGATTCCGAAAAAAGACAAATTTATATAAATATATGATAAAACATATAAATATATATATATTTTTAATGAATTAATGTGCATAAAATCATGGTAATTTTAGTGCTTTTTGAGCACTCATCACCCTGTTGGTAGGAAAGTTAAATTTGAAGTGTTAGGAGCATCCCAAATCGTACAAGCTACCATGCTTGAATGATTATGGAGAAGTGGAGGTTAACAAACAAGTCTAGGTTCCTTTTTCAATTGAAAAATATGAAGATAAGGTTCTTTGTGATCTAGCACTAATGTATGCTGCTCACATATTGTTCGGTCGACCATGACAGTTTGATAGGAAGGTGTCACATGATGGTTACAGAAATCATTATTCTCTTGAAATGAACAACCGAAAAGTTGTATTAACTTATCTCAAACTTTTGCAAGCTTATGAAGACCAAATTAGAATAACATGAGAGTGCAAATTGAGAGAAAAAAAAGTGTAAGCAAGAGGAAAATAAAAAGAGAGTAAGTGAGGTCAAGTAGAAAAAGGGAGAGAATAGTGAGCACAAAGTAGTGAAAAGTGAACGAAAATGAGAGAATAGTATGCAAAAAAGAGAGAAAAGTGAACAAAAGAGAGAGAAAAGTGAGAAGAAGGGAGAGGAAAGTAAGCAAAAAAGAGAAAAAAGTGAACAAACAAGAGAGGAAAATGAAAAAATGAGTGTAATTGCTGAAAAACGTGAGATTATGAGTGAATGATTGGAAGGCAACAAGTACTTGTACTTATGTACAAGGATGTTTATCTTCCTACTTACGATCTTAACTCATCTTTTCCTAGTGTCATTGTATCTCTATTGCAAGACTTTAAGGTCAACTTCCTAAAGAGATTCCCCATAGACTGTATCCTTTGTGAGGCAAGCAACATCAAATAGACTTCATACCTAAATCTGTAATACCAAATCGACCTGCTTATAAAGCTAAGATTCAAGGATGACTCTTTTCGAAAAGGAGGGAAATAATGGAGATTGATGTACTAACCAAGTTGATGTTTACAAATATTCTAAAAATTCTCAAGATCATACAAATATTCTCAAGATCATACACAAGGGATAGAATTGGAATGTCAAATTGGATGTAAGGAATAAATTAGGAAGGAATTTTTGTGTTTTAGTTAATTATGGGTTTTTTATTTTAAGTCTTTTAGTCTTTTATTTAATAGTGGGCCTTTTACGTTTAGCAATTTTTATTTTAATGAATTGTGGGTTTTTTATTTTAAGTCTTTTAGTCTTATTTTTTAAGGTTCGATTGGCCCCATTCCACAACTAAATAGGCCCATTGAGTTCATTTCATTTAGGGTTATTTCTTTAGGGTTTCTTGCTTATAAAGAAGAAGAGCTACATAATTTGGAGGCAAAAGTGAATATCATTAATGAAATATATATTTCAGAAAGCTTTTGCTTTGTCTTATTGTGTTCTTGATTGAATGCTTGAATTCGACTTATCAAAGGGGTGATCATCCTTTGTGGCGTCTCAAGATTTGAGTTTTAAGGACTTTGTTTCCTTAGAGTTCTAATATGATAATCTTTAACACTTTCTTAACAAATCAATCTTTTATATTCCTTTAAGTTCTTGGGTTTCTAGGTTGCTTGCCTAAAGGGTCCATATCAAATTTTGTATTGGTACTTAGTTATAAAAACAAATCACTCTTTATGGGATAAAACTTGTGTTTAACACACTTTATTACTTGGATGACTTGTATGTTTGGGGAATTGCTACCAGAAGCTAAACTTATGGTTTCAAATTCTAATAAATGTTAGATGTTGGTTCTAGTTAATATTATGGTCCCCTTCTTATTGTTATTGTTATCTCTCTCTCTCTCTCTTTAACTAAAATGGAAATATGGTCATCTATTAATATAATGGCTATCTTATATGTGTTGGACCTTTATCAATTATTTCACAACTAACATTCTTAAATCTTATTATAATTTTTTTTATACAGTTCATCCTTATTTTGTGCAAGTCGATCCACTTATTCTTAAACTTAGCGTATGGCTAATGTGTTGGTTCAAAGGTTATAGAGTGGGTACCAACAATTGGCTCATATAGACTCAAATTGGTTCACTAAAAGGGTTGTTCTTTGTAGAACAACAATATTAAGGGTAGGACAATTTAGCCAAAAAGGTTTGATAAGTGTTATTTTACAGATATTTTTAGGTACTAATTCCTTTTTCACTTACCCATATTTATTATTATAATATGTTAAAATTGTTTATTTTATATTTAATGAGAAAATATAAATTATCTATATTTTTTGAAATTGTACTAAATTTTTTATGATTTTTTTATTAGGTGGATTAACTTAGAAAGTTTCATGAATAAACTTAAAAATACCACTATGACACGTGGCACTATGTTGTTTTTCCCAACCCTATCCGCACCTTACTCTTGCTCAAACTCGTGCAAAGCGTGCATGTAAAGAACATCATGACCTCATTAAGCCATAATTGGTGCATGTAGCACATCGCTTCCCTATGCACGTGGTTTTACCTTTGAATATGTTTGACCATTTGACAAACTTTTTCTCTTTCCATGACATGTGATGTAGTAGATCTATGTCCATTTTCCATCATATAATGGTCAAAATTTAATTTAACTTAAGCTTAAAAACTTAATTTTTTCAATATAAATACCCAAACAACACCTTATTAAACACAAATAGCAGCTAAAATACATGAAAGTTGAGGAAAATAATTCATTTTTGTGCCATTTTTCAAGATTCTTGAAAGAAGACTAAAGAAAAAGTTGAAGATTGATACTTTTGATTTCTTTGGCTCTAATAATTCATTTAAATTAGATTTTTATTTCTTCTATTTCTTTATTTATGGTAGAATATTTAGTTTATTTATTGAATTTTTTGAATCTCGTGACTAGCTAAATAATTTAATGTGACTCTGGGTAATTCCAAAACTTAGATTATTGTTTAATTTTTATAATATCATGAATTATTTTAGTTTCAATTATTGATTCTTGATGTGTTTAATTTTATGTTTGTATGTCAAAATTTAGTATTTTATGAATTAAGATGATCAACTAATTTATGGCATATATATATTTATTGCTACATTATAATATTAGTATGTAATTACTAATTTTATAATTAGAATAATAAGTTGTGATTTTTAATTATAATTAGGATTTAATGTTTAGTTTAAAGGTTATCAATGGACTAAATGTTGTCTAATTTAACTATTATCTTTTTAAATTATAATGTAATGAATGAATTAAATCTAGTACGTGAACCTCTAAGTTGTTCAAGATTTATGCTCATTGGTAATTGTATTATTAATCAAATGCACATTAAGAAAATGTAGGAGGTCTTAAGTAGATCTAAATTTCTAAAGTTAAATTTTAGAATTTAAGAAAGATTTTAAATTATGAATTTGATTTAGTATTATAGAAACTAATTTTGATTCAATACAAGAATAATTGAATTATGGACTAGTGGTGAAGATAGTTCTATAATCACGTATATTTTATTATTTTCTCCCAAAATCAAGTTTTTTCTATTTTTATTTTTTCATAATTAACCCAAAATCCCCATTATTAACTTAATTAATTATCTAACAAACTAGTAATTAGATATAGAATAATTATAAATTCTTTACAGGTTCAGCTGCTTACTTGAGATATATTACTATTGATATATTTATAATAAAAGTAAGATTTAACTTATAACATGTTTTTTTAGGGTGTGTTAAAATTTCAGAGCCATTTTCGAGGATTGAATTCACAATTATTCTAATAATTGCTTGTTTATTTATTTTCCTTAAAAAATTTCTTTTTTTTTATTTTCTTTAGTTTATTACTATAACTATTAATAATATTATTATTAGTTTAGATTTTTTTTCTTGTTTCATTTTTTGTTTATTAGCTTTATTTTTAGCTTTATTTCTATTTTATTTTATTTATTTATTATTTTAGTCACATATGTTATCAACTAATTTTCTTGAAATATTGAATGTAAAGAAAAAATGTAAATACATGGCTTCATCATACCCTACATACAATAGGTTTCATGCATCATATTTTGGGTATCGACAAGATAATTGGGAGCACAATAATGCTATAGGTGGATTTGAAAGTCAGATGCCAAGGTATGATCTATATCTAACATGTACAATGCATGATGGTGGGATCTTCAATACCGAAGTTACTTAAATAGAAATCCAATAGTTGATATCAACATCATACCTTGTTTTCCATTCCTAATGCCACAATCCATTCCATCCACTCCACCCACTTAAGATAAGTCTCTAGAGGACTTGGTAACTTCTATTGCTAAAAACAATGTTAAATTTCAGCAAGATACCCAAGTAGCTTTCAAGGAAACCCATGCTACTATAAAAAATCTAGAGACTCAACTTGGCCAATCGGTTGCAGTTGTGGAAAAACTAGAATCACAATAGTTAGTAAGCTTCTCTCTCAAACATTTTCTAAGCCTACATAGACTTTTAATTATATTACTTTAGAGAGTGGTAAGAAACTAGAGAAGCCCCAAAGAGTCCCTAAGAACAATATATCCAAATAATGGACTAGTAAGGAAGATAAGACCACCACCCCACAAGAATCAAATGTGGCACCAAAGGTAGTACTTGAACCTTTTTTTCTACTATTGAGTCTATTTTATCATTTTTCTAACAGGTTCGATAATTCAACGAAGTAGAATCATGAAAGGAAAATTTTGAAAGCCTTTCCTAAGGTGTAAATCAACATAAATTTTATGGAAAATATTAAGAAAATGCCTTGGTATGAAAAGTACCTCAAGGAACTTTTTATTACCAAGCACAAGCTTAAGGCTAGCAAAGAGATAGGTGTGAGGGAGAGTGTGTATTATGTGTTTCAAATAAGACCATCACCAAGGTACAAGGAAGTGCTTAATGGTCTGCTAACTCGATGGTTCAAGATCACACACTTTAAGATCTTTGATGATAGTGGATGAAAAGAATTGATAGTGTCGGACTAAAAACGTTAAACCAAGCACTTTGTGAGAACCAAATTTATTTTATACTTCCTTTTTACTTACTTTTGCATTACATATAGACATGTACTTACATTGAAGACAATGTAAGAATTAGGTATACGGGAGTGTAAACATGTTCCTATCCTTATTTTCTTTTACTTTATGAGTTAACATTTTTTAGGATACATGTTTTAGGATTGATATATCTAGGTAGCAATCACATGTTCTTTCCTTATTTTTTGGCATCTGTGATAAAATTAGCTAAATAATGTTAGATAAAAAATGATAATGGGTTTTCATAGGGCCTTCACATTGTTCCTAAATGAATGCACCTCTATGATAATTTCTCAAAACTTGCATGTACAATAGTTAAATTAGTAATAGAAAATTTTATGTGCTTGAACTTGTGAATAATGTTATGAATTCTATAGAATTTTGCTATGATTTTATTGAATATGAAGAGGATGTTAGAACTTTTTTTAAGTTTATGAAGGGAAACGCTAAATGTATATCTTGAAAATGATTAAGGCAATATGATTATCGTATTTGGGTAAGTTATCTTACTCCTTATATTGTTGTTCTATAAGGACAATCCTTTTAGTGAACCAAGTAGAGTATATATGAGCTAATTGTTTGTACCCACTCCTTACCTTCTGAACCAAATACATTTGATATATCTTATAGTTCAAGAATAATTAGAGTTGTACAAAAAAGAATGGATTCTATAAAATTGCTAGAATAAGTTTTAAGAGTGTCAATTGTGTTATAATTGTGTAAATGTCTAACATATATACAAAACATCCCATATGTTAATATGTACCCCATATTAAGATTATGCTTTAAATTTAAAATATAAGTAAAATCATAATAATAATAATAATAATAATAATAATAATAATAAGGGACTATTTGAAAAGACATATAAACAGGGGGAAACTTATAGGAAAAAATAGGCAAAAATAAAAAGAAAAGAAGTCAATAATAATGTTTAGGTTCAAAACAATAAAATCTGACTATTTTTTATTAAGTATTATTTATAGATCATTTTCTATTTCTCCATGGAATTATGAACTTTTACATTTTCCTTTTTCCTTTTTCCTTTTTCCTTTTTCCTTTCGTTTGATTGAACTAACAAGCCAAGCCACATTACAACTAAATGAAAAACCTTTTTGTTTTTAGGAAATATTTTTGGTGTGTAGAGATATAATTTTAAGGAAATGAATATAATATCCAATTCAATTCTAAAAGATTAGTGATGTTTTAATGAGAGGAAAAATATATGTTCTAACTTGTTTAAGTTAAATGATTTAACTGTCACTACTACAAAACATACATATGACCTCGGTTTTTAACCATGACCGTAGGTCTATGGTCACGATTATAAGAACCGAGGCCTAAGTGAGAGAGACCATAGGTCGTTACCTATGGCCTCGATTTTCTAATAACTGTGGCCATATGTACACCTTATGACCTCGATTTTCTAATAACTGTGGCCATAGGTACACCCTATGACCTCGGTTTTCTAATAACTGAGATCATAGACTTGTAATCAAAATGATATCTATTGACCATATACATCTCAATCAACCTTATTTTTAAATATAAATTAAAATAAATTGAGAAAATTAAGAGTCATTATATTAAACTTAAGAGGGATATTTCATTAATTAAGAGTTTAATAGATACATTAAACATAATAAAACCTTAATATAACTAGCTAATTAAAGTGTTCCAAAAATATAAAAATATACATGAAAAAATTTACTAATATAACTAATCAAATTGTCTACAATTGATGCTAAGATGCTGTCAGACATATATCAGAATTTCAAGTACATATATCAAGGAAATCAAATCAACAAGCAGAGGAGCAGATGATAACAACAAGAATATAAACTGATATTGAAAATTGGTACTTCTACTTGAGCCAATGGTAGCATCTACAACACCATTTTTTTCATATTTCTTAACACTAGGATCTTGTGCAAAAGATGATTAGCATAATCTTTTTAAATGTATTATTTCACTTGTTCAAGATAAGTATTTATGTATCTTTGAAATATAAACATGGTCATACATAATTACAATATCATGTTACTTTATAATAGCAATGAATTACTTTATAATAGCAATGAATTAATAGGTAAAGAATTTAATAAATGCAAATGAAATTACAATAAATATCTCTCATCACAAAAATTCTCATTGCTTTAATACATATGTCAGGTGATTTGATATATATGCTTACGAACTTATGCATCAGTAATCATCTAGTACTTGGCTTATGTGAGTAATTATATGTAAATTATTTTTTTTATGATTTATAATCATAATATAAAGTGATCATATATGTATGCAATAATATTATTTTTTGTATCTCACAACCTCGTATTTTTCTCACATAGAATAAATGTGCATTCCACCTAATTATATTTTATGCATTTTGAATACTAGTCCTTCTAACAAATTTAAGTGAACATCTAAAATGTATGGACTATATAAAATTCACTTTACACGTAAGTAATATATATGCCTTGCTTATGTATCATTAGGAAGTACATTAACATAAATACGATAGTAAGAAAAAGTAATACAAAAGTATATAAATTATAAAAATGGGTTAAAGGCAATCTGAAAATGTTTTTGTTTTTTTTCAAATACATTTCTTTGTCGACATTTAATAGCATATATTTAGGGTCATTTTATCTCTTTCTTCATCAAGAGAGAATTTCAAAGAAGACATGGTATGCAAAATTATATTTTCATTCTCTAATGATAGAAATGATATGTTATTATTAGGTACATGAGACTCTTTAAGAATCTACTATTTCTTTCAATCTTTTAGATCATTTATTTGAGTATTAACTCCCATGATTATCTTGATAATCTTCATCATTTTTTTGCACTAATATTCTTACAATTCTTAGTTAAATTATGCATTTTTGTTACTATATCTTCTTATTTTCCCACCGTGACATTAATAATTGTTCAAACATTTTGCAACTAATGCATAATATTGTTTAGCAAATACAACAATCATTTGTAATATTCTACGATTGAGTAATTTTTATGAAGTTTCTACTATGATAAAATATATACATTGCTAGAAACCATTATACATTTTTCCTCTCCTAATGGAGAGAAATTAGTAAGAAAGCATGATTATTGATGGTTCCATATGTTGGAACAATTAAACTTATATGATTTGAACTTTTGATTCAAATAGACATCTCGAACTTATAAGGGGGTGATTACGTTAATCTATGTAATCTTTTTTACAAGCTATTCTCCAACTATACCAAACAAACCTCATAACGTGAATTAAGGATATAACACAACAACAATATAATAAATATAACATGCTTAAATTAACATACCACAAAGATAACGAGTAGATAAAAAAGAAATCTTTGCGATAAATACACTAGTAATGGTGTGCCTTACATACTCCAGTTTAGGCAAGCAACATGCATTAATATGGAAAACAACACATAACATGTGAATTAAGCAAATATATTGGAAAAACTATAAAAGATTTCCAATCACTTCAAGACCTTCTATATGTGAACATATTTAGTAAATAATGATTGTATTCTCACAACATGCAATCATACATAACACAGTATGTAATGAGTTAAACCTATATAGAATCTTTACTTATGTGATAACATCATTGGATTGCTTAAGGAAATCATTTGATAACAAGCAATTCAATAATAAGTAAATGAATAATATATAGTTAGGCAATCAATTCACTAATAAGTAAATCAATTATATACAACTCAATAAAAGTATAAATGAGAATACCACTATCAATTGGATACCTACCCTAATTGTGTCTAAGCTACCATCGTTTATTGCCAACACAATACTTGATCCAAGTATATCCAAGCTCGTCCCCAGAGCTAGCTCCATCATCATGTACAATCGACTATTAATGGCTCAATGTCTTAATGCATATAAATTGTAACCCCATAACATCCATCCAACATACAACACGCAATAATATAGGCTCCTTACCTATGTAAACAATTGAGACCTCATAGCACAATGTTGCCACATGACAACCCAACACATAGGCTCTTCACCTACGGACAACTTTGTAACCTCATAACACTACTTTGACAGATGAAAACCAGCAAAAAATTGGCACCACAATCTGAGAGAAACTCCTCAAAATAATGTGGCTCTTCACTAGCCAACCATGCATTTTAACTCTTAACAAATCTTCACACAATCTCATATTTTTACACTCAAATTGGTTTTTAAGAAATATGAGAGAGACTCCTCCCTAATGTCCTATATCACATAGATACTACACTATTTCTCAAACTCGATACTCAAAAGAAAAATAGACCCTCATTGGCCTCTCACTAGCCATTCATTTCCCACAAAAATAAGCCTCGTCGGCTAGAATGGCGAGGCTAATAGCTATACCTTGACAAAATAATAGCCAAGCCATTACATACCAGTTGTCCAATGTGACGAGCACCTTGGTAAGTAATAACGAGAATTTATATGAGCTCATAAGTTTACTCACCAAAAGCCACACAGAAAAGAATTTCAGACACTAATAAAAATTAAATCCCTAATGGGACAACACAATCCATAAACAAAGTTCCCAATAGGACATCACAACAACAAACAAAGTTTCCAACAAGAAAACACAACAAACACTCAACAATAGAAACTATAAGTAATTTGAGAGTGTGATTGCGTGTAATAGGAAAAATCAAAGTTGTATCTTAAGTGATATTGAGCCACCAATAACAAACCTTAAAAAGACAAATAAAAATATTAAATAAAATACAGATATTGTGTTTTGTATTTGTACATGAAAATGTCAACATTAAAATGACATGACTTACAATTATCCTTAAAAGGATTCCAAAGATTCAATTTCAAATGAATATTTAAACTCTAACACTTATAACACTTATATTTAATTTTGTACGAGGCTCCTTCTCAATGTCTTGAGTCAATGCAATATGGACTAATATAACATCTAAATTATTACATTAACTTAATTTGTAACTTAAAACTTGAAATTTTCATAATTGCTAATAAGGTTTTTTTATGCCATTAATAATAGATGATTTATTAATCACTTGAAAGCATGATATTCGATATTTACTCTTATTAAATTGTAAAGATCACTTAGTATCAAAAACATATAATACAAATACTTAATGATTAATGGAAGATTTGAACATTGATCCACAATCTTTTAAATTCCACTTGATCATTCTTTTATCCTTCATAACTTAGTTATGGTTATGATAAATATATAAATATTTTAGTTGGAGAGATTTTGCTCATCCTAACTTATTTCATATTTGTGATCATAAAAATATAAAAAAACTTTTTAATATAACTTATAATAATATTTAATATTAATTTAGACCAATACAATACACCTTATATGCAACCATTTATTGTAAATTTGGTCTTGGAAAGATTTTGTAATACATGCTCTTGAGACTTGTAATATAACTATATTGACATGGTGGTATCAAAATGATATTCATTATCCTATCACAAATAATTTAAATTGCATCAACTTGAAAGTATATAAACTTAATTTATGATTTTGGTTATTCAGAAACCTTTTATCATATTGTATCTGTAATTTTAATTACTTATATATGGTGTGCATTATTTCATGGTGGCTTCTAGATGAAAAAAGATTCACCCTTTATTTTTCAAAGTATGAGTTACTATCCCAATTTAATCAAATTTTTTTAGAAAAATACACCAAAGTCCTTTTTTTATTATTAAATAAATTATATCTGTAATTTTAATTACTTATACATGGTGCACATTATTTCATTGTGACTTCTAGATGAAAAAAGATTCACCCTTTATTTTTTAAAGTATGAGTTATTAATCCAATTTAATCATTTTTTTAGAAAAATAAACCAAAGTCCTCTTTTTTTATTAAATAAAAAAAACATTACATAATTGAATTCAAACTTAGTTCCAGAAGTCATACCAATTAGACTACAAGTGTGCGCAATTTAATCATTTTTGATTATCCATCAAGAAATTATTACTTACATTGAATAATATTGAACAACACTACGGTGAATATTGGATCTTTATTTCATTTTCTTTCATTGAAAAAACTTTGTTAGGATCCATTACACACATGGAGCATACAAATACTTATTTAATTTCCTTGCTTCAACACTGATAGATATCATATACTTATATTAAATTTCTTTTTCCTAGAAGATTGATAAATAATTATTATCATCAATTGCAATTAATAAAGATTTTATTGACTCAAATCATGCTCTTGATTATCAAATGAATGATACTTAATAAAGGGCCATTGTATCATTTGTAATATAAGAGAACGTATGTTATTTATATGTGTGCTATTATATTGCTACCCTAATAACAAACTTCATAAAAATAGCAAATGACATATTTTGTGATGCTAATCTTACTCTCATTGTTACTACTTCGCAAGCATACATGAGGCATATCAAACTTCATAAAAATATCATATGAGATATTGTGTCGTCAGCGTTGCTATTTCATATACATATATGATAAGTTAGATATATATTTCTTTTGGTACTCTAGGCTCAAAATAAACAACATATTTAATTTTAACATCTTGCTCTATCATTCTCAATGAGAAGTAACATTGATATCAATTCGCAAATAAGATATCTTATATAAATGATATATATAATATCAATTTTTAAAATAATAAATTCTGTATCAATAATTTATATGATAATACCAATTTGTAAAATAATTATTACATAGAAAAATATTATAATTTAATTTACATAATTATAACTAAAATAAAATCTCATAATATTTTTTGCTTTGTTATTTCGAAAATAATAAGAAGTACTAAATAATTTGGTGCGGAGAAAAAGTTCTTATATTAACAAAGAAAAGATAATAACAATTGATATTTTATATGGTTGTTATACAATATAATAAATAAAAATAAATATTATTATTTGAGAATTATCAATATATTTCCCAAAATAATAAGCAACAAGTCAAATTTATAACCAAAGTAATTATATCTCTTTTATAATATTCAAATAATATAAAATAAACTCCATTTGTATAAATAAACTATAAGCACCAAAATATTATATTTTTTACGACATAAATAATTATCAAATATCCATATCATGATAAAATATTCATAAAATCAAATAATAATATCATAATATAAATAATGATAAAATATTCATAAAATCAAATAATAGTATTATAATATAAATAAAATGTGCATAAATATACAAACCATATTTTATGAATATTAATATATATACATAAGTAGTACACTTAAATATGAGACTAAGTTTTCTTTTATTATATTATGTATAGGAAAAAAAATCCTTCATTTACTTTGGTAAGAGTGTGTCTCGGAGTAACATTTCATCTCTCGAAGTTATTGTTGGAAAGCGCATTAGGGGTATCCCTTTATCCTATCTGGGTGTCACATTATTTTAAGAGACTCCAAAAAAACATTGATTTCAAGGCTTAGTAGATAAAATTCATACAAAAATAGATATATGAAAGGTCGACACCCTCTCTTTAACAGGGCGTAAATGTTTGATCACTTTAGTTATGTAGATCAAGTTTCTATACTCTTTTCAGATATATATAAACGGCTAAAAACTATTCTAGATGACCTTATAAAAAATCATCCATAGTTTCTTTTTGTCAAGGAAAACAGATAGACATAAATTGGTTTAGATTTCTTAAAGAGATTGTTGTCTCCCTCTATAAAGGGGGTCTTAATTTATGCAATCTTGGTCTCTTAAATGAAGCCTTATTAAGAAAGTTCACTTGGCTGATTATCATAGAGAACTATAGTATTATGCTTTACCTACGTAGTTAATATTTGGGTACTAGATAACCTCTACAAATTAATATGTTTGCTCTTCCGTTTGGCCTAGATTGCAACATTATTACTCGACTCTTTTAGAAGAGTCTAGGTGGTTAGTTGTAGGAATTCCTCAGTATGATTTTGGACAAATAATTGGCTAAGAATTCCTCTATTTGAAAGGCTAGACAACCCTCCTATGAACCCACAATTACGATCATTAGTAGGTGACTATTTGTAGGCTGTTAAGTGGCACTACCATAGTATTTTAAGAACTCTTATCCTAATATTTCTTCAAGAGTCCACTCGGTAGTTGCCAAAAAAAATACAGATACTAGAATTTTGACACGTTTAATCAATGGAAAATTCACAACTAACAAGGCCTATTACTCCTTATGTACGGTGAGGGAACATAAAAGTTAAGGAAGGGCGATATAGGCCCCTTTAATACCACTGTCTAGGTCCATTCTTTTCTAGTGAGCTATACAAATCAAGCTTTCCACTCATTGTTAAGGAAACACGAAGGGCCACTTCTTCTCATCTTAGTACTCCCTATGTGGGTCAGTTAAGGAGACTATTTCTTACTTTTTTTGAGTTGTCACTTTACAACTGCACTATTAGATCTATTATATTTATTCTTATGACAACCTCATACGAATTCTTCCATTCTAGATTTATGGACATATGTAGTGTCACTTAACCTTAGATCACAACTAAATAATCTATAGAAAATAGATATAACTTCAATCATTTGGGTGATATGAAAAGCTAGAAATGATGTTTGCTTTAAGGATAGATGCACTTTTATAAGTTCTGATGCAGAACCTTTAGACGAACAACCCTAGGAACCCATGAACTCAAAGGCATATGAACAATTGATTTTCTAAGAACCTATGAATATGATCAAATTAGAACCCTAAGGAAACAAAATCCTTAAAACCCCAACCTTGAGATGCCACAAAGGATGATCACTCCCTTTGATAAGTAGAATTCAAGCATTCAATAAAGAACAGAAGAAGGCAAAGCAAGAAGCTTTCTGAAATAAACTTTTATTAATCAAATATGGTTTTCCTCCAAATTACATAATGGATTCTTTTTTTATAAGCAAGAAAACCTGATAAAAACCCTAGGCACCTCATGAAAATGCCTCGTGAAATCCTTAGACAAAATTCTAGCCAAAAGAAAAAACCCTAGGTGCAAACTCACACCTAAAGAAAACCCTAGGCACAAATTCAATCCTAATGGGCTTATTTAGTTATGGATTAGGCCTAATCCATTCTTAAAGAATAAAAGACTAAAAGACTTATGATAAATAAAACATAAAAAGCCCACAATTCACTAAAACAAAAATTTATAAACATAAAGGCCCATAATTAACTAAAACAAAAAATTACTTCCTTAATCAATCCTTGCTCCCAAATTGATCTTCCAAATCTATCTCTTGTATAAAAAGGTAGTATACCATCCTTGGTGAAGCTTTGGAATCATCGAATTAGTTTTAGAATCTTCTAGCATAACCTCTTTGTATTGCACTTTCGTAATCAAGCCTTGCAAAGCTTCCTTCATCATCTTTGTCTTTGTCCTAGTCATTGGACCGCCAATTCCTTGCAAAGGATCTTGAGAATATTGAGAATAGAAACTTGGTCAGCACCTTGATCTCCATTATTCGCCTCCTCTTTGAAAAGATTGATCCTCGAATCATCTACATCAAACAAAGATAAATCAGTAACATTAAAAGTGGCACTAACATACCATAGTCACTTGGAAAATCTAGCTTGTAGGAGTTATCATTGATCCATTCCAAGATTTGAAATGGACTATCTCCTTGAAGCTACAATTTTAATTTTACTTGTATAGGAAACATCTCTTTACGCATGTGCACCCAAATCCAATCTCTAGGTTGAAAAACAACCTTCATTCGCCCCTTATTGGCTTTCTTAGCATATTGCTCATTATTCCTTTCAATGTTGACCCTAACCCTGGCCTTTGTCACAAAACCTACCTTTTTCTTACCATTAAGATCAGCATGCTCCTTAGTAGGCAAATGTAAAATATCAATAGGCGTTAAAGGATTAAAGCCATAAAAAATTTCAAAAGGAGAAAAATAAGAAGTAGAATGAACAGTCTTATTATATACAAACTCAATATGTGGCAAACCCTTCTACCACTGTTTTAAATTCTTTTGAATGACATCATGCAACAAGGTAGTTAGTATCCTATTAACTACTTTAGTTTGACCATCCGTTTGAGTATGTGCCATAGTAGAAAATAACAGTTTAGTTCCTAATTTATTCCATAAAATGCGCCAAAAATGACTTAGAAACTTAACATCCCTATCACTAACAATTTTCTTAGACAACCTATGCAAACGAACCACTTCTTTAAAGAACAAATCAACAATATGTGTTGCATCATTGGTTGTAGAACATGTAATAAAATGAGCCATTTTACTAAACCTATCAACAACAACAAATATCCTATCCATACCACTTTGAGTCTGTGGTAATCCTAAAACAAAATACATCGATATATCAATCCAAGGTTCATTCAGCATAGGTAAAGAGGTATACAAGCTATACAATTTAATTTTAGATTTTTCTTACCTACATGTAATGCACTTTTCACAAACAAATTGCATAGCATGCTTCATATTATTCCAATAAAAATGCTCACATAAAATATCTAAAGTCTTGAGAACATCAAAGTTCCCCATCAAACCTCCCTTAACTTTCCCTAATAAGCAACTTACGAACAAAACAAATAGGCACACATAATTTATCTTTCTTGAATAGAAATCCTTTGTGCCTATAAAAATCACCAAGCTCACACTTATCATATGCATTCCATATTTGGCCAAAATTAGAATCATTGGAATACAAATCCTTAAGAAATTCAAAACCAAGTAATTTTGTTTGTAATGAAGTAAGTAATATGTACCTTCTAGACAATGCATCAACCATAACGTTTTCCTTCTCATGCGTGTATTTAATTACATAAGGAGACTTTTCTATGAACTCCAACCACTTAGCAGTCATTTATTAAGCTACGTTGGGTCTTCAAAAAATTCAAACTCTCATGATCGAAATGAATAATGAATTCTCTCGTCCATAAGTAATGCTACCATGTTTGATGAGTTCTCACTAATGCATAAAGCTCTTTGTCATAAGTAGGATAATTCAACACAACCCTACTTACCTTTTTGCTAAAATAAGAAATTGGTTTGGAATCTTGCATCAAAATATCTCTTATACCAATTCCGAATGAATCACATTCTATCTCAAAAGCTTTATCAAAGTTAGACAAACATAACAATGGTGCATTAGTTAACTTATCTTTTAAAGTGTTAAAAGCTCAATCATGCACATCATCCCACTTAAAAGCAAAATTCTTTTTACCAATTTCATTCAAAGGTACAACAATAGAACTAAAATTTTTAACAAACCTTCGATAAACTTGCCAAACCATGGAAACTTCTTACCTCATTCGTATTCTTAAGTGTAGGACAATCCTTTATTGCCCTTACATTTTCTTCATCCACACTAATACCCTATGAAATAAAAAAAAATCCAAAGAATACAACAGATTCCATGCAAAACGTGCACTTCTTAAGATTAGCATACAATTTATTTGCTCTCAACACACTAAAAATAGCATACAAGTATTCCACATGTTCCTCTAAATTTTTACTATAGACTAAAATATCATCAAAGTAAACTACCATAAATTTTTCCATGAATGCACCAAGACATGGTTCATTAACCATATGAATGTACTAGGTGCGTTATTTAAACCAAAAGGCATTACTAACCACTTATATAATCCATATTTAGTTTTAGATGCAGTTTTCCATTCGTCTCCCTCTTTCATGGAAATATGATAATAGCCATTCTTTAAATCAATTTTAGAAAACAATTGAGAACAATGCAATTCATCAAGCATATTGTCTAATATGGGAATAGGATGTCTATACTTTACCGTTATCTTATTAATGGCTCGGAAATCTATACACAAGCGCTATGTTCCATCTTTCTTTAGGACTAAGATGACAGGAACCGAATACAGGTTGAGACTCTCCCTTACAAATCCCTTTTGCAGTAACTCATCCACTTTCCTTTGTATCTTCTTTGTTTCCTCAAGATTAGCTCTGTAAGTAGGTCGATTTGGTATTGTAGATCTAGGTGCGAATTCTATTGGATGCTCAATTCCTATCAAAGGAGGTAATTCATTAGCTATGCAATAAAGACACAACAACACCAGGAAAAGATGAATTAAGATCGTAAGTATAAAGATAAACATCCATGTGCATAAGTACAAGTACTTGTTTCCTTGCTATCATTACACTTTTAATCTCATGTTTTTCAGCAAATACATATATTATTTTATTTTTTTCTTCTATTTTCTCATTTTTCTCTCTTTTTTACTTGCTTTTCTCTCCTTTGTGTTCACTTTTCTTTCTTTTATGCTTACTTTTCTCTCCTTTTTGGTTTTCCTCTTTCTCATACTTTTTTTCCCTCAACTTGCACTCTCTTGCTATCCTAATCTGATCTTCATAAGCTTGCAAAGGTTTGAAAGTGGCTAATACAATTTTTTGGTTGTTCATTTCAAAAGAATAGTGGTTTTTATACCCATCATGTGACACCTTCCTATCAAACTACCACGGCCATCCAAGCAATATATGAGCAGCATATATTGGTGCCACATTACAAAGAACCTCATCCTCATACTTGCCAATCAAAAAAAGAACCCAAACTTGTTTGTTCATATTTACTTCTCCATAGTCATTCAGCCATTATAGCTTGTATGATTTGGGATGCTTCTGCCATTTCAAATTCAAATTTTCTACCAATAAAGTACTAGCAACATTAGTACAGCTCCCACTATTAATAATAATCATACATAATTTATCCTTCACCTGACATCTTGTGTGAAAAATATGCTCACGTTGCTCCTCATCTCCTTCATTCTTAGGTTGTATATTCAAAGATATCCTTGTGACAAGTAATTCTTCATGTACAGGCTCTTCCACTTCAACATCAGAACAATCCTCCAATGGTGGCGTTGGTGGCATTTCATCAATACTTGAACTAGCACTTTCGATTTCTCCATTTTCCTGTACAACCATAACCCTTTTGTTTGGGTATTCAAAAGAAATATGTCCTAATCCTTGGCACCTAAAACACTTGATATCACATGACTTAGTAAGAGTTTTAGTTTCAGGTTTACCTCTAGGAATAGTAACTAAATTGTTTGACTTTGCTTCACCTTTTGTTCTAAAGGAAGCTTTTTTATCCCTCTAATTTGATTTCCATTAAGAACTAGAGAACACACCAGATCTGAACCTTTTGAACTTGATTTTCTTCTCCACTTTAATTGATTTGTGTAGTACTTCTTCCATCTCTACGTAATGTTACAATTCAACCACATTAGTAATTTTCCTATTTAATCTAGCAATGAATCTAGCCATTGTTGCTTCTTTATCTTCCTATATGTTTTCCCCAATCATGAAAATTTCCATCACCTCATAATAATCCACTATACTCATAGGACCCTTGAACCAGTCCTTGCAACTTTCTATGTAGATCCTTATAGTAATGGCTAGGTATAAACCTCTTACGCATCACCAATTTCATCTCTTCCCATGACCGAATAGGTCTCTCACCATTCCTTTGCCTATTGACCACCAATTGATCCCACCATATACCAATATAATCTGTAAATTCTATAGCTGTCAACTTTACTTTCTTCTCCTCAAAGTAATTATGATAATCAAATACATGCTCAACCTTTCTTTCCCACTCCAAGTATAACTCATAATCATTATTTCCTTGAAAAGGATAAATTTTCATCTTTATACTACCTATATTACTATCTCCTTTGAAGTCAATCTTTTTATCCCATTTATAACTTGCTCTCTCCTCCATATTGGAATCAACTTCTTCTTCATCGAACTCACTTCATCTATGTGATTCAGAACTAGAAGAGAATTCTAAACCATCCAACCTTGCATTCGGCCTCTTGAATTGATCATTAACAACTTTGATGAAGAATTTCAAGTTGACCTCTTATGGTTCTCTTCCTTCTTTATGTTTTCAATTTGTAAAATAAAATGAAATAAAAAGGTAGTGTTCCTCACACACTCCCTCACATGTATGCTCTCAAATTAGATTGTTATCACAATTTTTTTGTGTGTTTTATCTCCCTTTCCTTTTACCACTCAAAGCTTAAGCCAACCTTCTTTTATGTTCTTAACAAAATCAAGGAATTCAACTAGTCTCAAGAATTGACCGATTTGATAGTGATAATCTCAAAAATCAGAATTTTAAAAACTTAAAATGAAAGTCCAAAGAGGACTCTAAAGAACCAATAAAGAATCTTTTCAAGATCTTGAAAATCTTGTTTGACCAAAATAAAGAAAAACTAATTTCAATAAGAAGAAGAAAAAAAACAAGAATTGAAATCTTGAACAATCTGCTACTTTGTTCTCATTTTCTTCTTCTTCTTTTTCTTATCTTTCTTCTTTCTTCTTCGACTATTTACGTGATTATTCTGAATAGAAAATTCACAAAAAAAAATTCACAACCCTAATGTACAAGAACCGATAACGTCTAAAGGTGCAACACAACTTTGACCCCTCAGTAAGTGATGTAAACGATGAAATTTGGGCTAAAAAATGTGGGAACAGAAGCGAAGCCTATAATGACATATAGGAATTGAAATGAGCTTTGATTTGATATATTATAATAGTTATTTCGTTACTCGAGTTCAAAGTTATGACTGTTTAAAGTTGCATTCCTATTTATCAAAACAAAATTTTGAAACTGTGAACAGTGCAACCTTCTTCTATTTTTTTCATTTTCTTTTTTTATCTCTTTTTTTTTTTGAAGAACAAAGATAGATCGAACATAGAAATAAAGAACAAGAAAAGATACAAAGACTTTAAAAAGAACTACGAAACGAAATCTAAAGACAAAGACAACGACACATAATTGAAAGGAAATAAGGAAACCAAACAAGAATATCACAAAATAAAAATCCCAAAAAAAGAATATTTTTGTTCCATAAAAATAAGGAAAGAAAACAATCAAATTTGGAATAAAGACACATTTCTTTTTGTGAATTTGGAATCAAGAAAATAATCAAACGTAGAAAATGATGAATTTTTTTCTTTAAAAGACGCAGAAACAAGGATCATTTTTTTTCAAAATCAAGAATTCAAAACAAATATAGACGAATATAGATAAGATATTTTCATCAACCAAATCTTTGATATCAAATGATGTGAACCCTCTAGGAAAACAACCCTAGGAACCCACGAACTCTAAGGAATAGGAACGATTGATTTGCTAAGAACGCATGAAGATGATCAAATTAGAACCCTAAGTAAACAAGTCTTTAAAACCCCAACCTTGAGATGCCACAAAGGATAATCACTCCATTTGATAAGTCGAATTCAAGCATTCAATCAAGAACACAAGAAGGAAAAGTAAAAATCTTTTTGAAATAAATTTTTATTAATCAAAAATGGTCTTCCTCCAAATTACATAGTGGCTTCTTTTTTATAAGTAAGAAACCCTCATAAAAACCCTAGATGTTTCATGAAAACTCTAGATACCTCATGAAAACGCCTCATGAAATCGTTAGACGAAATTCTAGATAAAAGAAAAAAAAATCCTAGGCACAAATTCACACCTAAAGAAAATCCTAGGTGAAAATTCAACCCTTATAGACTTATTTAGTTGTGGATTGGGCCTAATCCATTCTTAAAGAATAAAAGATTAAAATATTTATGATAAATAAAACATAAAAAAACACATCATTCACTAAAACAAAAATTGTTAAACATAAAATACTCATAATTAACTGAAACAAAAAATTATTTCTTAAATCAATCCTTCCTCCCACCTGATCTTCCAAATCCATCCCTTGCATAAAAAGGTAATAGACCATCCTTGGTGGAGCTTTGGAATCATCGAATTTAGTTTTAGAATCTTCTAACATAACCTCTTTGTATTGCAGTTCCGTGATCAAGCCTTGCAAAGCTTCCTTCATCCTTTTTGTCTTTTCCCTAGTCATTGGATCGCCAATTCTTTATAAAGGATCTTGAGAATATTTGGGAACAACAACTTGATCAACACCTTAATCTCCATTATCCTTATTGTATGCTGCCACCTTTGGGTGATGAAGGCTTTGGTTAAAGCCAGACTCTACTTATGTGGTGACTTTTTTTTGTACTAGATCATCATTGGTATCGTGAAGATGACACTCTGCTTGAGTTGACTTCTTAGAAAAGATTGGTCATATTGATTTTCACTATTCCATTAATTTTAAGGAAAGTTATGTTGTATCTAATTGTATAGCCTCTAAGGCACCTAGTATTAGTACAATGATATATTGGTAGGATACTCATCATTCGCTAATATTTTTATTTTTTCATATATTAATAACATGATTAATTATAAGTTTTATTGAAAAATGATTTATATTACTCATTTTTAATATTTTAATAATACTTATAGTTAATAAACTAAATAAATAAGGATACTACGGAGGTGCCGATTTAGTTGGAATGTCCTGATGCAATTCTAAAAAAAATCTTATCAATTATGTAACAAATATATTATATTGTAGCTCAAACAAATATTTAGTTTGTAAATTTAAAAAGAAAAACAACTAAGGTTGTATATATAATAAAAATAAATATATATTCTATAACAAAGAAAATAATATTACCATGTAATACCAATAAAAAAATACATACTTTTATATATATTACATCATTATCTAAAACAAAAATGAAACATCCACTTAATGTTATATTCTAGTACCAATGATAACATCAATTAATAATGTAGATGATGGATGAAATCATCTTAATCAATTATATATATAATTGAAGAGCATAAAGTATTTGACAAAATATGACATCATTATCTAGAACAAAAATGAAGCATCTACTTACTGTTATATTTGAGTACCAATGATAACATTAATTAATAATGTACAGATGAAATCAACTTAGTAAAAAGACAAAATATCATAGGTAACTAAGTGCGGAAATTATAAATTTAGAAAGAAAGTTTAATTATACTATCATACTAAGAACAAGTCACAATAAACATTTATCGTACTGAATTATGATTTTATCTGAAACATTAGGTTGATTAACACTATAAATAGTGGTGGTAATATCTCATAATAACACGACACGATACCGAAAAACTATTCAATAAAAATTAACGATATATTTTATCTTTAAATATCTTATTATTTCTTACTATTAAAAGTAAAACCAATTAAAAATTCAAGTAAATTTTTGTTATGTGTAATTAATATAAAAAATTAATACGATTAATACTAAAATATGACACGAATAAGATAACATGAATATACAAACATGATTAATACAACACGATATCACCTCTAATTATAACCATGAGATTGGCAGAGTGAAAAATCAGGAAAACAAATTCAAGAAAAGTTTATTCAGTTAAAAACTTCTAATTCATGTATTAAGAAAAGTATAATAGAGTCAAAAGCTAATTATTTTTTGTAATCTGTATCAATTCCACGAAATTGTAGTATTACATAAACAATATCATCTCACACACTTGGAAAGTCACAAACTTTTAAAAGAACTGCCGTACTGATAAGATTTAATAAAATTAGAATAAAAAAATATATAATATAATATATATAACAATATAAAAAGTAGACAAAATTGATATTATTTTCTTTATTATCCTTGTTCTCTATTGAATACAATATCATATATCTTATTTATAAAAATCTCAAAATATAATACAAATCTAAAAATACAAGGTAAATAAAGATCAAATATTCATTTAAATACAAATACATGATATTATAAAGATCAAATCTCTATTATTTTTATTATTTTATGTTATATTTTTCAAAAAAATCAAAATCTTCGTTTATTAATTTTAATTTACGCACTAATATTTATCACTGGTATCTGATCATATATATTATGTGTTTTTAATAGTGTAAGTGTTCTTCCTTGAATGTTGTGTACCCTTTTATTGTAATTATATATCCATTATGCATCGTTGCATACGGTTATATTAATTTACAGCATATTTTGATGCTGTTTGTCTATTTTTTCTTTCTAATTTGGTTGATGATCTAAACAAGAAGAGCTTTCTCTATTCAGCATGAAGGTTAGAAGTAAGTGCTCACTCTTCTCCAGACTATCAATTCAATGGTTTCACATAAACTTTATGTATATTTGCTTTTAGTGATAACATATGGTTTTAACACTATTACAGAAATAGACATTAAAGTCGGTTCAGCGCTCACTCTTGTCCAGACTATCAATTCAATGGTTTCACATAAACTTTATGTATATTTGCTTTTAGTGATAACATATGGTTTTAACACTATTACAGAAATAGACATTAAAGTCGGTTCGCTGAACCGACTTTAAATTTAGCAATTTTACATACCGTATTTTTTTTCTATTTTTATTCTCATTTTTCATATTATTCAATATATATAGCATAAAAAAACTAAAATTTAAATAATAATACAAATAATTAAAAATTTAACTATATTTAATTACTTGATAATTAAATTTATTACAAAAACAAATAATGTATATATAATACATATAGTTAACTTAAATTACAAATAAAATAATGTCGTCAAAGTGTAATTATGCAATCGAGTAAGCTTGGTTGGCTTAGAATCTTGATTGGCCTTCACAAGCATTATGACAAAAAAATAGCTGATCCATATAACAATTCATATTCTCCTACATACACATGAGCACGTAAAACATCCATCAAACAAGCAGTCTAAACTTCAGACATACGAATAAAGAAATTAAATCATTATAAATATTACCATCAAAAAGAGATTACCACGTACAGCGACATTCGACGAACTCATATTAGCATTTTATTAATCATTTGTCTATATATATGAAGTTATCTGGAATCTCTACTAGTATTTTTAAATGATATATATAATGAACTCTAAATATGAAATCAAGTGTAACTCTGATTTCTTACTTGACTTGTGTGAGTTTTGGTGCCCTTAAACATATGGAACACGTTTATGGGCACCAAAACTCATACAAACCAAGAAACAAATCGAAATTACGTACACCTGATTTGTCCATTTAGAGCTCATTATAGCATTAAAAATACTAGCAGAGATTCCAGATAAATTCATATTTATAAATAAATGATTAATAAAGTGTTAATATGAGTCCGTAAGGAAAGTAGGAAAGAGATATGAGATGTAGTTTGGGCCAAAAATAGGTCCATAAAACAATGCATCCCCCTAAATACATGAGCATATAATCATCAATCAAACAAGTGATTTCAGACACAGGAATAGATAGAGAAATTAAATCATTAAAAAATTTACTGTTATGTTGTCATATGCTATTCAAGATCATCAGAATCTTCTCCTGATTCTTCTTGTGATGATATAATTTGAAGCATGTGTTCTGCCCATTCCTCTCGTAAATCATCAAAAATTTGTTGATCGTAGCCCGTCTTGTTCCAACCAAAGAACTACATGTATTTAAAATCAAAATAAGAATATAATTTCATTTATTTACAAAAACAAACTCAAATATATTAAAAAAAATTATGTATATGGGTAAAAGATATTACCACATCATCAATTGGAATTTTGATATTTGTGATGATTTCGCTCATAAACTTCATGACATAATAATCACACATGATTCCATTATTTTGTTGTGGAACCTACAAAAAACAAGTGTACATGAATTTTCATATTCGAACATCTTTATTATTCAATTGTAAAATTAATAAAATTATTAATATTGACTTGTACATACCATAACTTTTGTCCATATAAACTTATGAGATTTTTTGAGGGCAATGCCTCGAAACTTGTTCCATAACTTCCATGCCCTATCAAGGTTTAAAACGGTTAGTTTTTATTAAATATTACAAAAAATAATAGAAGAAACTAATATGTAACTATAAATCTTACATTTCAACAACTGCTTTTGTATCTTTACTCAGTTCTATAGAAGCTGAGTCACAATACCAAGCATGATTATTAAACAGATCAATGATGACCAACATCCAATGATCTTGGCCTTGTTCAAACCTTAATGGCCAAGGGATTATCAACTTTTGATTTCTGTTAATCGTTAATGCTCTATCACATAATTGTTTAGCTCTGATGCTAACATCCTTCTCTTGATATTGATTGACATATGAAGAATCATAGAACATTACTAAATGTGATGAGTGATTATGTTGAAGTCGATAATAACACGCCCTATATAAAAGATATATATATAATTAGATAATATAAATATAATTATATATGTTCTGCATAAATAAAAAAAAAATAAATAGATTGAGGACTCACCTTGTCCACACTTGAATTATACTTAAATCGATCATTTGATATTCAAATAGTTGCAATAAGCACTCGATCGATATATACGTTTGGCCGAGATCTACACCAAAAATTTCTATAGGAAGTGGCACAGTCCATCCATCATTTATGCTAGATGCCCTCCCAACAATAGTCATCAAAGTGCCAAGATTTCTACTGAATTTTAATGCATAAATATGACTATACTTTTTCCAAGGCTTCTTCTTGAATGACTTGGTGCACGATGATTGGCCACTAGACATAGATTTAGCACGAGATACTTACTTTGTATCTCTTAAATGTGCCGCATTTAAGAGATCTGGTATAATAGACTAAAAAAAGTATTATATATGGATTTTGTTAGTAACAATATAAGATATAATAAAATAATAGTAGTAAACAAGTGTTATCTTTTAAGTTAAAAAATAGTACCACGTCAAAATTTAGAACAACTTGAATCGACGGCCAAGCCACATACTGTCCAACCGCCTCTTGGACTGTGGTAGCATCAGAAGGCACAGGTAGTGGACAATCATGAAACAATGATTGATCAATTACTATTATCCAATGATTAGGCAAATATTGATTATGAATCATTCGATCATCGCTCAATTGTTGTACCATTCCAATAGCAACATAGTCCGTTGACGAAGGATGTTTCAGCAAACATTTCATATTCTGTAAAAAATTTAAGTGTTATATATAAAAAATAAAACATATAATAAGAATTTAAAAATAATAGATTATATATAACAGAAATTAAAATCTTACCACATATGATTCATCAAATAAAAGAGGACTCTCATGTGGGGTAGCTATTGGATGTACATTCTCTCCAAGATGTTCATCTTGGTTTGTAATATGGTAAGAATGTGCAGATTGCATTGGAGAAAATGAACCACTACTTGATTGCATATGCATTCCTGGCATATAGTGAGGTCCAATAGGATGGCTATATCCCATACTGGATGTAATTTGAGCGCAATGAGATTGTGTGGGTGGCATGCCTGGCATGGATGGTGGCATGCCTGTCATGTATGGTGGCATGCTTGGCATGAATTGTGGTATGACTGGCATGGAAGGTGGTATGCCTGGCATGTATGGTTGCATGCTTGGCCAATATGGCATGTCCTGGTTGTAGCATGATGCCATGGGTGACATTTGTTGTGATTGATGTTCTTTTAGAGTGGCAATCTCACTCATAACTGAATCTTTAAAGGAGTTGAATTCTTCTTCAATTTTAGTATACTTCTCCTTACTTACCGTTTGAGGCTTTTGTTTTGGAATGTTAAAATACTCCATAGAACCATCATATTGGCTACCTCCCCTAACACGACCAGGATGCTCGCGGCCAAATGCATGATATAAAGCATCTCTTCCAGGCTCTTCGATTATTTCACCCCTGGATAGTTTTTCTTGAACGGCTCTCTACAAATAATAAAGCCATCAAACATATCATTCATTATTACATCAATTATTAAATATCATTAAGACTTTTTATCAACCAAAATTACTAACCTACTTATTTTATTGTTCTTCTCCTCGTTGAGTCATCGGTCTTGAATTCTTCGTTTTGGGAGTCTTTGTTTCTATGTATAATTCAGTTCGGGTAACAGGTCTACCTAATTCAGCTTCCTACATAAATTATGAAAATCTTATTAACAATGACATGAAATTAAATTGAGGAAAATAAATATAAAATATTTATAAATTAAGACAAATTAATAATACCATTCTATATCTAACTTCAGGATTTAAAGACCTCCCAGTACGGTTAGGAAGAATGTTATGCATTTGTACATTTTGATGATCTTCTCTAATAATTTGAAATTCATCTGTATGTCTATAATCCACAAATTCTTTCCAAACTTGAGGTGTAATCCAGGGGTGTCCTTCAGGAATTTTGTAGATTTCATTCTCATCAAGTGTTTCCAAATATGGAAACACATAATTTCTTGCCAATCTGGAAGTCTTGTATTCCTTCCACGCCTTATTTGCAATTTTATAACACTTACCCTTCCAACTGTCATCAAATTTGTAACGATTCTGTTAAAACATAGTACAAAAGATTAGATATACACCTAATATAATATATATTGATTATAAAATATAAGAGACTTACACAAATGGTTATCCATATTTTGAACTTTTCTACTTCGTCAACCTCAGACCAATCATTTATATTGATTGGTATACTAGACTTTGTAAGTCGACCAATAGAGGATTTCAATTGTTGAGCATTTTCCCCTATTGGATTACCAGTAGCATCAAATAGAATAGGTATTCTATCATCTGGGTTAAGTAGAGCATCAGGTATATTTGCCCAACCCTTTCTTTTCAAATACCCCAATGGATCATTTGGATCTACAATCTCTGTTATTCGAATATCCATGAAATATCTACAAACAATGAAGAAATATAAATTAATTGACAATTTTAGGAACATACATATATATATAAGAGTTATTACAACAATATAGAACATATGTTATGTTTCATTAGGTTGTTGATCATATACATATATTCCTTCACAATCATTTCGAGCCCATGACGAAGAATCATCATCATCATCATCAATTAGATCATCACATACATTAGGCAATTTATTTGAGAAATTACTAATATTGGTTAATGTATCAAGCATAGAGCCATCATCTTCTACAACATCACAATGGTAAAACTCTTTTTGTGGTGGCGTTAACACAACAGACCATCTTGAATCAATCTGATCGCTCACATAAAATACTTGTTTTGCATGAAGTGCTAACGTGAAAGGATCATCAGTGTGACTTATCCTGGATAAATTTACAAGGGTAAATCCAAACTCATCTATTTTATATCCAACATTGATAACATCTTCGACCCAATCACACAAGAAAATTGTTTCATGGAAGACCTCATAATCCAATTCCCAAATCTCATGTATTATACCATAATATGTTCTATCATAAAGTATAGGATTAGCATCTTTTGAACTGGCAAATTGCATAGTTTATGCAACCATCTTCACCCCACTATTTTGATTTACTCGGACTTTGTCCCTAGCTTGAGTCGTAAACCTCAATCCATTTATTGTAAAACTATAAAATGATTTGACATCAAATTTTGGCCCATGTGCAAGCCATTGTAAACTTTCTGATATTTTATGATTGGGTTTCTTGAGTTCATCTCGAATCTATGTATACAAAAACACAAAATGTGTTTAGAACAAAGTTTTAAAACATTGAATAGATCTAGGAAGATACATGCATGAATTTTTGTTTGTGATACTTACGTGGTTGCGAAACCAATTAATAAGCTCTCGCTTATGTTCATCATACAACCATTTTTTTCCTCCTTTTTTTTATAACGAGGATCGATCTTCAATAAGTTTAAATGCATCCTGTAATGTTATTAAATATATATTAAATTATATATCATCATTAATAGTTAAATAAAAAATGATTTTTGCAATCATGAAACAATGAACATCACTTACTCTATGTACAGTTGTGCCTCATTATTATTTACCAAAATGATTCGGTGTGCTTTTTCCCATCAAGTGCGATCAATAAATAATTTCTTACTTCCACCAAGCATAGGGTTACCTACTTGGATCATGTGACGTTCTAAGAACAACTTGTGCATAGGATTCCCAATTTTAGTGCAACCACTAAAGTATTCAGAACAAAACTCAATGGCCTCTTCAGCAATGTAGCGTTCCACGATACATCCTTCAGGTCGATTTCTATTATTTACATATCCTTTAAGGACTTGCATATATCTCTCAAAAGGATACATCCACCTTATGTAACTAGGACCACACAATTGAACCTCTCGAACTAAATGAACACATAAGTGAATCATTATATCGAAGAAAGAAGGAGGAAAATATTTTTCAATTAGACACAAAGTCTCTACAATTTCTTTCTGTAAAGAATTTAACTAGTCAATTGATATAGATTTCTTGCATATTGTATTGAAGAATGAACAAAGCCGAATTATTGATAATCGAACATGTTTTGGAAGAATTGATCTAATAGCAACTGATAATAACTGTTGCATTAAGATATGGCAGTCATGTGATTTCAATCCATACAGTCTCTTATCGGTGATAGACACAAAATTTCTTAAGTTGGATGAGTAACCATCAGGAACTTTCACACCCTCTAAACATTTACAAAACACATCCTTCTCTTTTGTTGACATTGTATATGATGCTGGTGGTAAGTATGTTCGATTCTTATCATTTTCCACTCTTGTTTCCAATTCAGGTCGTATGCCTAGTTTCTTTAAATCCAATCTTGCTTTAATTCCATCCTTTGTTTTTCCAGGTATATTAAGTAAAGTACCAATCAAGCTCTCACATACATTATTCTCAATGTGCATGACATCTAAGATGTAACGAATGTGTAGGTATTTCCAATAAGGTAATTCCCAAAATATTGGTTTTTTTTTCAACAACCATGGTAAGTCGGTTCAAACTCTTTTTCATTTTCACCCATTTCATTAGTTGACCTCTTTCGTTTCCCTACCTTAGTGAGTTTTTTTTTCATCTTTCCATATCGTTTGAATGTCATCCCATTCAATTGCCTTAATATCTCAATACCTCGCAAAGGTCGAGTTGCATGATCATGATCTTCTTCACCATTGAATGGTTTCTTTTGGTATCTAAACTTGTGTCCAGATGGCAAAAATCTTCTATGTCTTCTATAAGACATCTTTCGTCCGTGAACAAGATAAGTTGCAGAAGTTCCATCACTACATATAGGACATCCCTTGTAACCTTTTGTTGCATGTTCTGATAAGTTTCCATAGGCAGGAAAATCCTTAATTGTCCATAAAAGGACCCCCTTCAAGTTAAAGTATTCTTCTTTATGTGCATCGTAAACATTTACACCATCATTCCACAACGTCTTTAAATCATCTATCAGAGGCTGCAAGTATACATCAATATCAACACCGGGTTGTTTCGGTCCTAAGATCAATAATGTTAACATCATGAATTTTCTTTTCATACACAACCAGGGAGGAAGGTTGTATGTTACCATAATTACTGGCCAACAACTATATCTACTACTGAGGGAACTATGTGGATTAATTCCATCAGCAGCAATAGTAAGACGAATATTGCGCGGATCAGATGAAAATTAAGGAGATAAATTATCTACTACTTTCCAATTTGGAGAATCACAAGGATGACGTAGCACCCCATCATCAGATCGATTATCTGAATGCCAAGTCAACATCTTTGATGTATATTTATTATTGAATAACCTTTGAAAGCGAGGAATCGGAGGAAAGTACCAAAGAACCTTTGCAGGCATGCCTTTCTTATGTGTTGTACTCTCATTTGTACCATGTTTCCATCTCGATTCTTTACACATAGGACAATCATGTAATGTCTCATATTCTTTTCTATAAAGAATGCAATCATTAGGACAAGCGTGAATCTTATGATATTCCATGCCAAATCGACTAAGAGATTTCTTCACTTCATACATTGAAGATGGCAATTCAATACCCTCAGGAAACATATCGACTAGTAGATTTAGTAATTTTGTGAATCCCTTGTCAGAAAAACCATGTTTTGCCTTCACATTGTACAAATGAACCAATCCCGACATTTTAGTGTATTTTTTGCATTTTGGATACAACGGTTTTTCGGCATCTTCTATAAGTTTATTAAAGGTTTCGGGATCATCCTCTCGTAATTCATCTTCAACATCATGAAACATATTTTATGTCTGTACATTATGATAAGATGTATGTAATCCACTCACATTCTTATTTATCTTTTTTACATGAATATTATCAATATTTTCTCCATGATAATACCAACATTTATAGCTCAATAGAATACCATTACGGATAAGGTGATACTTAACCTCATCAAATTCATGAAATCGCTCATTTTTACATTTAACGCATGGGCAGCGAATCATACTAGTTCCAGTATTACTATTTTTACAAGCAAATTCCATGAAACTTTCAACTTCAGAAATATAGTCTTGCTCAATTCTACACTTTGACATCCAAGATTTGTCCATTTTCTATTAATGACATCAGATAAACATATTACTTAATTATGTATACAATGAATATATTTGAAGTATTATTATATATAAATTTCCTAATTATTAGAATATATATCAAAACATAGATAATGCAAAACAGTTATCATTTAAATCATTTTACAAAACCATTTCTATACAAATTAAAAGATAAGCAACATGTTAGCATGAATATATAAAAACCAATCACGTACTTTGTGGTTGATTCTAATTTCTATACATGTTAATATATCATAATTAAAAAGTAATATTAATTATACGTATATAACATTATATAGAAGTATATAGACACTATTATATATAGTAACATATTTGTAACATTTTAACACATAAGTAGCATATATAAATAATAATAATAATAATACTTAGTTTTTAATTAGTTATTATTTGATTTTTATTAATATATATATATATATATATATTTATAATTTTTTTAAGAGTCAATAGATAGCACGTATAACTTTTATACCAATATAATTTCTTACAAATTAAAAAAAAACATATATTTTTCCTCTATTCACTACTTAATAAAATATAATTATTTATATATAAATAAATTTATCCACGCATAGTAAACACATAACATTTTAGATATTATTTTCACATAAAATAAGTCACATAATAACAAGCAAAATAAAAAACATACCTAAATCAAAAATTTATACAAAATATAAAACAAACTGAATAATATAAGCTGCAAATTCTACTTAATAAAATATAATTATTTATAATATATAAATAAATTTATCCATGCACAGTAAATCAAACCCACAAAATTTCAGATATTATTTTCACATAAAATAAGTCAAACATAATAACAAAATAAAGAACATACCTATGTCAAAAATTTATACAAAATATAAAACAAACAGAATATTAAACTGCAAAATTCTAATATAATTATTTATTATCCACGCACAGTAAATATATATAATCCATCAAAATCACAACATTTCAGATATTATTTCCACATAAAATAAATCAAACAAAATAAAAAACATACCTAAATCAAAAATTTATACAGAATATTAAACTGCAAAATTCTACTATAATTATTTATTATCCACGCATAGTAAATATATATAATCCATCAAAATCACAACATTTCATATATTATTTCCACATAAAATAAATCAAACAAAATAAAAAACATACCTAAATCAAAAATTTATACAGAATAATAAACTGCAAAATTATACTATAATTATTTATTATCCACGCACAATAATTATATATAATCCATCAAAACCACAACATTTCAGATATTATTTCCACATAAAATAAGTCAAACAAAATAAAAAGCATATTTACATCAAAAATTTATACAGAAAATGGGTATAAAAAAAATTAATATTTCCCTCAAAAAAATAGTAGATATGAAAGATAATGAGAAGAGGAATATAACTTACAAAACGACGTTACAAATGGTGGTCGAAGGTGGCCGAAAATTTAGAAAGAAGGTGGCGCGCGGTGTAGGAAAATGGAGGAGAGAGAGGAAGAAATTGGAGGAGAGAGGAAGGAAAATGTGGTTCTGCGTAAAAATTTGCCCGAAAGTTGGATATATTACGTGGATAGCGTCAGTTGACGTGGATAGCGTCGGTTCTCCACCGAACCGACTTTAAATTCATTATAAGTCGGTTTTTGGAAAAAACCGACTTTACACAGCGACTTAAATAACTCTTTTTGTAGTAGTGTAAGTTGGTAAGTGTGCAACGCCCTCTTGGCTTTTGCTACTCGGTCTTTGACAAGACTTTGTGTCCCTAACTTTTCCCCTTGTTCGTGTTGAGTTATTTTGGGGCGTATGTAGGGGTTTCGATGTTAAATCATTGTTGTTTTTCAGTAGCTTAGATACTACCTTAGGTGCAATTGTTAACATCGAGAATCGTTGGCAAGGTCGATTACACTTCCAGCTTTGATCCATCGTACATCTCAACTAAAAACTTTGAATGGTAAATTTGTTATTTTGTTACGTCGGTTGTAAATTTTCCCTCAAACTTTTATTTGTTACAAAACAATGTTCATAATATAATATAGTTGTGTTACATTCAAAAATTCTACTCTTTCTGTCAACAAATTTAATATAAAATTACCAAGTGGTATTCATTGGCATATACTTGTATCATTTTTTTATTCTTTGTTAACAAAAATGCACAAAACTGACTAAAATTCTTTAAATACAAGTACAATTAGTTACAAGATATATTTTTTTCAAATAATAAATTAATGATTGGTCATCACACATAAAATGTGTGTAATAAATACGCAAATATACGTATCATAATAAGTAATATAATGATAAAAAAATATCGTTCTTTCGGAGATTATTTTATTATAAACTAATTTTTCAAACTAAAAAAAATACAAATCAATTTTTTATGTGTTTTTATAATTTAAATAAGAAAAATTAAAATAACTAAAAATAAATAACAATAATTAATTAAATCAAATTTGGTAAATAAAAAGATATTTGAGAAAATATCTATAAATACTTAATCCCCTAATTTTCTACACATGCGAATCGTTAAAATCCCCTAATATAATTATCAATTAATTAGATGATCAATTGAATCTAACCTAACATGTATTCCTCTCTCAAGTAAACATCATAAAGTAATTAATTTAGTTACACTCTCATAATAATTAAATTGCATATTACTCATTAAGTTCATTAATTATGGATCACATACATAAGAATCATACATCTCTGTTTAGAAACTATGCATGTTATTTAATCAAGACAAACAATTAAATAATTCTCTCAAATCTATTTAATTACCTTTGTAGATAAATTGTTGACCAAATAATTACTAGCATACAAATCAAATTAAAATTATAATTAGGATAAAATATTAAATCAACACATGGTGAAAATTGGGTTCATAAGATCCCTAGATTAATAAATTAACTACACATAATTGTGTTCATAAAACTCATATTTTTCATAAAAGAAGACATAAAAATTGATAAAGAAAAAAAAATAGAAAAAGAAATACAATTAACCTCTTGAATTGTAAAATTAATCTCTTCTTGAAACTCCACCAAAATTGTGTCCCCTCTTGAATTTTTTTTTACATTTTTCTCTCTTTGTAGCTCCAAAAATTGACCAAAATTATGCTAATAGAGACCACTTAGGATTTATGGGGTGATTAGGGGCTTAAATATTGCCTATATGCGATCTAGACAATCTGATCAGTTTTAGATCAAGGGCTACGATCAAAACAAGCAAAATTGATAGTGCCAACCAATCACAACGCACACATAGGAAAGAAAATTCACTGGGTGAATCAAGGCTCAACGCGTGGCAGAAGAGACCGATAAAAGTCAACGCTCGATGAGTTAGTGACGCGCGACGTGACGTGATTCACGAAAATAGATGGCATGGCATACATGTGGAACGTGTAGAGCAATGGCATAACGACACATGACAACACTGTTTGACTAAGCCCGAAATCGGATTGAATGTCATGTTGACACGTGACACGTGTTTCAACCTCCTCACACGCGGCATAACATGATTCGCTCTCTGTCCTTGCATGGCTTGCCCAATTAGCTCCTTTGCTTGCGTGGCAGATCGTGTGACAACTCCTGATTGGTCCTACGTTAAAAATCTATAAAAATCCCAAAAAATATATTTTCACCCATTTTCACTAAAAAATTTATATATTAATATTTTTGATTCAATTTTATTCAAAAAATACTATTTATTGAATATTTTTGAATAAAACAAGTAAATATTAAGTTAAAAAGAGTACTAATGATTCTATTTTCATAAAATCATCAACAACCAGTTTGAATAAGTTGAGAAATAAATCATCATTTGTCCAATTTTGAAAAACAATGATCAAGAATAAGGGATCAACAAGAACACATCCTATGTAGACAGTTATTTAAATGCAGTGATCGATCTGGCCAATTGAGCCCCGTTTAGAACGACGATGCATGAAGCTATTTTTAAAAAAATTTCTTGGAGCAATCCTTTGCTTACAACCTAATTTCCTTAGGTGTTTCTAAGTCTTTTTACGTTAATTTAAGCTAGCAGTTTGGTTTTTATGCAAGGAACAATCAGCATTTCGTGTTCTTTACCACAGCTTTCATAAGCACACCTACTAACTAGCACTCCAATGATACACAGATTTTGCAGCACAATGTTCACGTTTTATTAATCATTTAGCTGCTTCTTACTGGTTTCATTTTCTTGGTTCCTTTTATTGGCTTTTATTGGTAATTTGCTATCAACTACAGTTTCAAAATATTCTGCAATAGGATATTGGACAATTTCAATTGTCATTAAGAATGATCCAGGAAAATGTCTAAATTTATCATTTAGCTTCTTTTTTTGGTTAACGTGTTACAGAAAGGAACTGATTCCTTTTCGTTAACGTGTGTGGCCGGTATGTTATGTACCTCATTAGTCATTATTGCCTTTACAATCCATCTGTGCGTAAATGAACAAAAATGATTTTACTATGACCTCGAGTGATTCTGATCTTCTCATCACCATATCTGCATTAATTATAGGTTGTGTCAATAACTAATGCAAGAAAATTAATAATCAATTGTCTTCTAGTGTAAAGACATATGCTTTAAGTGGGCATTGGAAGGATGTGGTTCGAATCCCGTCCAATATAAATGGGTATGTAAATATTTTTAAAAAATTACAAAAAATAAAATAAAGTGTAAGGTCTTACAGCACTTCCATCTCATTGAACTTGCTTTCCATCTCTAAGGGATACCCAAAGCCACCAGCGACTAAGGCTGCGTCGTCCATACTAACTTCGTAAGTGGTGGGACCAGATTTCCTGCCAATTAGACAGTTCGTGGTCAGTATACAAGAATTGACTGGTTCTTTTCTATTCGAGGGACTTGTAAAGGATAGTTATAGAAGTCATGGTAATACATTTGGGGAGGTACAATTGTCAGAGCAAAAAACAACACTACTGTCATAGCAGCTTATCTATTATTTAAAAGTTTTAATGTGATCTGGTTAAATTAAATTTTAAATTTGTTATGAAATTAACCTTTTTGTCATGCAATAGCAATCCCATACATTTGATGCAAAAACAGCAGGAAATCCTTACCTAGGAATAGCCTAGTAAACTTTGAAAGATACCAATTGTCATGCCAATTTCCTATTGTTTTAGAAAAGACTACAAGTGTTTACCGGTAGTATATCATTACCTGCCTAGCAGACTAGAGGTAGAAACTTACACAAGTGTGCCGCTCATGGAAAATTTAATCCCAAGTAGGACGTCAACCAAAAATTTTATTTGACCACTTTTCTTCACAATCTACAATCAAGCACAAAAACATTTTCGGAAACCGATTAGTCAAAGACAGCTTCAAATTAATACCTATTATATATCTACAGTATTATTACTTTTAGAAAAGAAGTAATTTACATACCTGCTTTCCCATAAGACCATTGGCAGCATTCTCCAGCCAACTGTCAGTTTCTGTCTGCCACAGAAAAGACTCAAATTCAGAATCAGACGGGATAAGACATGTGAACCAGCCCTATTGCTTATTTTGTAAATGACTTGTAGACTCCGGCCAGTCATATTAGTACTAAATTTACCAGTAAATAAAGAAAGGACAAATTACAAGAAAAATTCTTACACACTAAACATACATGTAGTTTGCTTGAAGTAGCACATCTTTAGGAGCAATGAATAATTCCACCAATCAAGATTATCACTAGTTTTATTTCTCAGTTTTGCAATTTAGTTTTTCCTACGTAAGGATTCTTCAATCAGCAAGCTGTCTGAATCACTGGAGCAGACACTAGTAAGGTTTTCCAACCCACCCAACCGCAAAAAAAAAAAAAAAATACATTGCTGGCACTTTCCACCTATATCTGCTAACCAAGAAATTATCAGTTCAAATTACTCTTTTTTCCTGTTACCTTCTAAGGAGGAGCATGTTTAATGATAATGAACATACAAAGTACAAAATAACTAAAATTTTACAGAGTCCTCGTACTAAATTAATTCATATCTGCCAAAAAGTTATGAAGCTGTTAACAACCATTTTGCCTACCCCAATGGCCAATACTACTGGAAAAGAAGCCATTGGTGTCTGAACTCATTGCAGTTATCTTTAATGTACGTGAAAAGTAAGCATTTTCCATTATCATCACAAAGTTACCTGCGAACTCCATATCATTTGCCATTCTCCCTCTGCAAGCTCTGCTCGGTCTTTACCATGCTTTTGATGCAAGGATATAAACTCATCAATTGCCTATATCATTTGGATGATGAGATGAGTAAGCAGTAAAATTTTCAACTATATGTTTGATCTAAAAGAATTTGAAAAAGCAATATTACCTCTTGAACGTCTTTCAAGTTGGAGATAGCTGATAGCAATTTTTGCCTAGGTTCTGTTTTCTTTTGCAGCACAAATGTTGTTCCCTGTACTACAGAGATGTTGCTGGAGTTTGAGCTATAGGTACTCATATTTTTCGTTTACAATTGTTTAATAATTACTATCTCCATGGTTATCTAAATAAAAAAGTTGGACAAACTAAAGGTGTCAAGTTTGTCCACCTGGAGACAATGACAAGAATGTCAGTTTACCGTTCACCTTGTTTCCTCTTGAGATACGGAGGTTTCCGGAATGGGACAAATATGTTGTATCTAACCAACCCTTTGCTTCATCTCCCAGAAGTCTAAAAGGCACCGGATATGGAACTTTAAATGGCAAAAACTTTAAAGAAAAGGCTGCTCTGTCAAACTGAAAAAGGATCCTTTTCCCATTTTTGGTGGATGCTACTGCCTATATGAAATAAAACACATTTAGATGCGAAATCCAAGTTAATTTGTATGAAAAACCTTTGAAAATACACAGTGGTTTATGTCAAACAGAGCATCATTCGTGATAATTCAAGGGTATTATTTAGTTAAGTAAGCATAATGCATACCACATTTCCTCTTTCTGAAACTCTCCATAATTTCACTTGCCCATCATTAAGAAAAATAAATATTCACGGGAAATTTCAAAATGCTCAAAGCCACAGTACAATTACGTGGTCCATGATACTGAACAAGTGAACCAGGTATTAGGAAGAACTGAAGAACATCTTCACGAATAGTGACTTAATATATAACAGATTTTAGATATTGAAAAGATCACCAAGTATTAATGACCATAATATATTCTGCAGCCTGCTTTAGATTAGCAGGCTCCATTCTGCCAATACCAATGAGCCTGTTTTTAGCTACAGATGATACAGGTTGTATGAAAGAAATCAAATTAATACATGTGAAGCTATGCATAATTGCATACTGAGTTCTAACTTGTAGGCAACATATTGGCATGAAGTACATATACAGTCTGGGGGAAGCTCAAGGCTGTTCCATTTTTGACCACTATGGCCCGTTTGATCATGATCATGGAAACGACTGGGGAAGTAAAAAACTATAAAAAAGACAAAGCAAAGAGATTAGTTGCACCTTTTTTCACCTATGAAGCAAGCTTCTGTAAGTTTCTATATATCTAGCTACTTACATTTTCTTGTAAATTATTTAATTTTAAATAGATGAGTAATACCTGGATGGATAATGGTTCAATTACATAACATTTTTAGTACGTGAAGTTTCATTTTTAACCTCTAAGAAAAAAACATTTTTTTTTCCACTATGTTTTCTGTAAGAAAACACATATTGTAACATAAATAACATATATATATTAAACAGAAAACACATATTGTAACATAAATAACATATATATATTAAACAGAAAACACATATTGTAACATAAATAACATATATATATTAAAAGTGAAACCATGTGAATAAGTAAGCCATATATGAATTGGAGTGATAAGTAATCTACATTTATCTATTGAAATACAGTGACAAAAATAGGATTACCGAGATGTCATACCTCAACTTTCAACTCGCCAATTGCATCAGAGAATTTTACAATATTGGAGACGCGTGGGTCATTTGATCGAAGATATATCTCCTGGAATACACTGAAGAAGTCGATCCCCACAAAAGTTCTCTACAACAAATAATTCAGAAAATATGCTACGAGCCTGTAAATACTGAGACAAGTCTAACAATTGGGATGGGAACCAGAACGAGCAACAAAAGCCTGTGTCAACCAAATGCTATCTCAAAAAAAATTTAGATTTCCAAACGGCTTATTCTGTTTTAGTTTAAGAAATTCAAAAATTTTATAAAACCATTTTACAAGAAATATGTGCTTAAAGAAGAATAGCAGATAAAATCAAGGGCGAGAATGTTTTGTTCTCTTACCTGGATTGGGGAGGCTGTTCCAGGTCTCGTCGTAAACATCAATTGCCACTTTCCTTCTATCAAGCTCGAGCTCGTCTGCAAATTCCAAGATATGAAGAAATTCGCACATTAAAAGTCTAGCTAATACATTACATTACAGTGTATTTGAAATGGATGCAAGAAAATGGTAGACACAGCGCAATTCCCATTAAAGTTTTTGGTTAGTTATACAAACCGGATCAGGCACACCTTCTAAACCTTCCAACACTTGCAACGTACGCTCCACTTCCTACATAAAAGTAATTCTTATATAATACATAAGAAAATTCAAAAAACAAGCAGACAAAATATAAATGCATAGATTATTAGTAAAAGGGAGATGTTAACGTAGTGAAGTACAGATAACTGTTGAGGAGAAGCAGATCGGCCACGGCCTTGGATTCCGATGAGTGCTTCGATGAGTGAGTTCTCTTTGTCAGTGAATGCTTCTTCTATTTCTGAATTTTTGTCGTCTAACAGGGCGTACCGATGAGTCATATACTTGGTACGTTCTTTGATTTTGCCGAGTGGTAAGTTACCAAACCGGAGTCTCGTCGGAGAGACCACCGTCGATAGTGTGGGTTTTGGGGGTAATTGAAACCCAAGATTCGTATAATTTGCTGAGACAGCGTGAAATTTGAGAGCCATGGAAGAATAAGAGTGAATAACTCGGATACTCTATCAGGAGGCCTGTGTGGAACGTAGAGCAAGTTTTGAGGTAATAATGGGAATGGTTATTGGAGGTGGATCGTTTGGGATCACGTTCGCGCGTTATTATCCACCACTATTGTACATTTCCTGATTGTTAATTTATTTATTTATTTTTATTATTTTTAAAATATATTATTTATGTTATAGAAAAATATATTTAATAAATAATATATAAAAATAAATATATTTATATTTTATAAAAAAACATATATTTTTCAATAAAATTAATAAAAACATTAATAAAAAACTATGATATATAATTAAACATCATTTAATTCGGATTAATTTGTCATTTATATGTTCAATATTGGGCAATTCAGCTGTATCTGATTAATAGTCAGCAATGTGATAACGGTATAGACAGTAGATACTTTTCTTAAAATAATTTACTTATAGACATTTTAGTTACTTCTTTTCAATTTTATTTTCTTGAATTCTTCGGAAGAAAATATAAATTTCAAGAAAATAAAATTAGATCAAATTAAACTTTAGTATTAAAGAGATAAGTTAGTGGGAATTCTACGAAAATATAATCATTAACGTATTTTTTTATTTAATATTTATTTTATTTAATAAAAAGTATTTTTAGAACTAAAAATATTAAAATACAAACATTTTAGTGAAAATTGATGAAATTATAATTTTTTAAAATTTTTGAGATTTTTTTTAAAATTGTTATGGATTTTTAATACATAACCAATTATAAACTAACACGTGACTTGTCATGCAAGTAGATGAACTAAATATGCAAGCTATATGGATGCCATGTAAGTAGAGACAACAAATTGTAAATTGTGACGTATGAAGAGTGAAGTAGCGTGTGCCACTTGTCAGTACGGCTTTTAATCCAAGTTTAGAACGTGATTTGCCACATGCGACCACTATACTCGTCCAGCCGTTTCACCCGTGCACCACACCATCCGTTACTGCGAATCACATTGCGTTGACTCAGTATGCGTTGACTCGGACTAGTTTCTCCTATCATGCATCACGCTCTGATTCAACCATTAAATTCTATATCCCACGTGTCGTGTTATGATTGCTGGCATTGTTAATTTTGGTTGTTTTGATCTCAGTCATTGATTTAAAGTTGACATGACGGTCAATTTTTGAAATTGAAAAGAGAGATAAATATAGAAAAATTCAAAAGAAAATACAATTTTGATAGAGACTTAAGAGAAAATTAGTACTATAATTCAAGAGAAAGATGATATTTCTTCTTCTACTCTTTTATTTATCAATTTTTATGTATTTTTTATAAAAATATGATATTTATGGACAAAATTATATCTAATTAATTTATTAATCTAAGAATCTTATAAACCCAATTTACCATGTGATGATCTAATATTTTACCCCAATTATAATTATAATTTTAATTTAATTATATTATTTACTCTAATTTTTATGTAATTAATTGTTTAATGAACAATTCATCTATAGAGACAATTAAATAGATTTGAGATAATTATTTAATTATTTGTCTTGATTAAATAACATGTATAGTTTATAGGTAAAGACGTATGATTTTTGTATTTGTGATCCATAATTGATGAACTTAATGAGTAGTATAAAATTTAATTTACCTGAGATTGTGATTAAGTTAATTACTATATGGTGTGTAGTTTACTTGAGAGAGTAATACATACCAAATTATATTTAATTAATTATGTAATTAATTAATAATTATATTGAGAGAATTTTAGTGATTTACATGTTTAGAAAATTAGAGATTAAGTATTTAGAGATATTTTCCCACATATATTTTTAGTTACCAAAATTGATTTAATTAATTATTGATAGTTATTTTAATTATTTTAATTTTGCTTTCTTAAAATATAAATACACCCAAAAAATAATGATTTTGTTTTTTTTAAATTAGTTTGTAATAACATAATCTTCATAATAACAATATTTTATTATTATTATATTACTTGATATAATATGTATACTTGTGTATTTATCACACATACTTCTTATGTGGGGATCAAGTTTTTGGTGACATTATCGGGGATTATAAATATTAGAAATTAATTTTTATTTTTTTAGTAATTTTTCTTAATTTAATTTTAATTTTAATTTACTTATTGTTTTACTGACTTATTTATTTATTTATTTTATTTTTACTTTAATTTATTTTTTTAGTTGTTTATTTTTAATTTAGATACATCTTTTAGTACTATTAGAAACATAATTTAGAAAATAATTCGTAATAATTATCAATAATCAATGGATAGAATAATAGCCACAAGAAGAGTAGTTGGAATGCATGAGGTAAATGATATCATAGTACTTACAACTCAAGTGTCATATTTGGTAAATCTTTTAAAGGTTCAAAACTTGTGTGAGTGCAAACCAGGTCCAAGATTCAAGCATGTCTTGTGTGTTTTGTGGTGGAGCTCATTTGTTTGATAATTTTCTAGATAATCCTAAATCTGTATTTTATTTGGGTAATGTGAACTAAAACAATAATCCATACTCAAACACATATAACCCAGCAGGGGACAATATCCAAATTTCTCTTGGAATAACAACAATCAGGGTGGTAATCAATTCAACCATCAATCGTTTCCACCACTTGTTTTTCAATAACCATAGCAATCACAAGCGTAAGAAAAGAATTCCACCTACTGAAGACAATACAAATTCTTTAATAGGGATGATGAAAGACTTCATCCAATAAGTAAATACAAAAGTGTTCACTCAAGAGACTTCTATTTGGAATTTGGAGAACCAAATGGTGTAACTTACCCAAGCCATAAGTCAAAGGCTTCAAGGTAACCTTCCAAGTGACATAATTATAAGGAGGATTCAAAAGGATAAGGAGGACTATGACACTAAAAAGGATAAGGAGGAATCGTAAACTAAAAAGGATGAGGAGGAATTAGTGGATAAAGAGAATAATGGAAAGGAAATAATTTAACCAAAAAAGAACAACCTCTAAAAACCCAATATAACCTTGACTAGAGGTTGTAGTTCCATCCTTACTATAAAACTACCCCAAAAAATTTAAATATCCAAGTAGTTTTGACATTCCTTGTACAATTGCGAACATCCACTTTGAAAAAGCATTATGTGATGTGGATTCCAGTATTAAACTCATTCCATTCTCAGTCTTCCAGAGATTGAGAGTTGGTAAAGCCAAACCCACTTCAGTAACATTACAAATGGTAGATAGATTAATAAAGAAACCTTAGGGCATCTTTTCGACATACTTTATTGTGCTAGATATGGAGGAAGACTGTGACATTTCTATCATACTTGGTCGTCCATTCATAGCAACCAGAACACTCATTGATGTAAAAAAGGTGAACTTACAATGAGAGTGTAACATGAACAAGTAACATTTAAAGTTTTTAAAGCATCTAAACCCTCTAACATTGATGGTGCTAATGAATGCTTAAGGATAAATGTTACTGATTATGGGGATATAAATCAAAAGAATCTTTTAAGTTGTCCACACTTAAGAATTTAACACATGTTGTTTCAAACAAGGACATAAACTCATAAAAAAATAAGTCAACCTATTTTAACTTTGAAAGTATGAAATCAAAGATTGATATTGTGGATTGTGTGAAAATTTTGGAGGACGTGCCTCTCATGCGTGTGAGGAGTGAAGTAGCACATGCCATGTGTTAACATGACATTCAATCCGAGTTTGGAGCATGGTCAAACAACACTACCACGTGCCACCACTCTACTTATCCAACTGTTCCACTTGTGTGCCACACCATCTGTTACCACAAATCATGTTGCACCGCATGACACTAACTCAGTATGCATTGACTCAGATCGGACTACCCAACCTTGCATCGCACTTTGATTCGCCTAGTAAATTACATATGTCATGTGTCATACTGTGATTGGCTGGTGTTGTTAATTTTTCTTGTTTTGATCTCATCCCTTAATCTGAAGCTGATCTGACAGTCCAGATTGCACCTAAGCTATATTTAAGCTCCTAATCACCCCATAAACTTTGATGAGCCATCATTAGCATAATTTTGGTTAGGTTTTGGAGCTAAAAAGATAGATAAATACAGAAATATTCAAAAGGAGATACAATTTTGATGGAGATTCAAAATAAAATTAGTTCTACAATTCAAGAGATTGATTGTATTTCTTCTTCTATTATTTTCTTTATCAATTATTATGTCTTTCTTTATGAAAAATATGAGTTTTATGGACAAAATTATATCTAGTTAATTTATTAATCTAACGATCTTATGAACCTAATTTTCACCATGTGATGATCTAATATTTTATCTCAATTATAATTATAATTTAATTATATTATTTAATCTAATTTTTATGCTATTAATTATTTATCCAATAATTTATCTATAGAGACAATTAAATAGATTTGAGAGAATTATTTAACGGTTTGTCTTGATTAAATAACATGCATAGTTTCTAGGCCGAGATGTATGATCTTTATGTATGTGATCCATAATTGATGAACTTAATGAGTAGTATGTAATTTAATTGACATGAGAGTGTGATTACATTAATTACTATATTGTGTGTAGTTTATTTGAGAGAGGAATACATGCTATGTTAGATTCAATTGATCATGTAATTAATTAATAATTATATTGAAAGAATTTTAGTGATTCACATATTTAGAAAATTGAAAGATTAAGTATTCATAGAAATTTTCTCACATATATTCTTAGTTACCAAATCTGGTTTAATTAATATTACTAGTTAGTTTTAGTTAATTTAATTTTCCTTTCTTAAAATATAAAGCACCAAAAAAATATTTTTTTTTGTTTTAAAAATTAGTTTCTAATAACATAATTTCCATGAGAACGTTCTTTTTTTATCATTATATTACTTGTTACGATACTTATACTTATGTATTCATTGCACACATTTTGTGTGTAGTGATCAAGTATGATAGATGTTTGAAGAGAAAAAATTATCAAATATTTTTGAAAAAAAAGTGAAAAATAAAACCAATAAAATGACCTAAAATAATTAAAGTGTCAAAAATTATAATAGTAAAGTGACTAAAGTGTATGAGTTGAAAGTAAGATAACCAATATGTTTTATTTGTATAAGTAAATTGACTCGAAGTGTATTTTTCTTCTTCTTTTTTTCTTTTACTAGTTAGACACATTTGTGTCACATGTAATATATTAAAATATTAAAAATAATTACTACTAATTTTTATTTTAGTTAAAACTATAGTATTGTTACTATTGTATAAAAGTTGAGTATACAACTATTATATTAAATATTCTTTAATTAATTGTTAGTTCTTTAAATAATAATAATTTTTTACTTAATTAATAAAAATAAGAATCTTAAATAAATTATATAATAACTAAGGGTTAAAGAGTAAGAACAATAATAATAACTGCTCCAAAATATATTAGCAATTTGTCCAAAAATATTTTAAGGCCTAATTTAAATTTTTATATATAGTATTCATATAAATATAGATTTAATCATTTATGTCTAAATCTATCCAATTTTTCATTAAAAAAATTATATTATTTTTGAGAGATGACCAATTTAATTTTTCATGATAAAAACTTTTGTGAACCAAATATAAAAAGAGTAAAAATGGGAAAAAGAGCAAAAACACAAAATTAGATTAAAAGTAGGAAATGTTCTAAGGATGGTAGTCATATTTAGCAATATGTGTGGCTGCATTTAGAATAAAAAGTGCATAAATAGTAAAAAAAGTCAAGTGGATGAATTAAAAAAAACGTGGATGCACTTAACTAATTCACGCACAAAGTTACAAATTACTACCATGCCCTTAACCTCACCTTTCTAAGTTTACAACTTGATTTATTTGACCTAAACTCGAACCACTCTATTTAATAAATGGGTCAAAACGTGTTAATTTGTTTATAACCAAACTCATTTAAAAGCTTTGCCAACTCATTTGCAAAAAAAACAAAAAAAGACTTTATTAACTCATTAATCCAGTATTAAAGTACTAGCTCACAAGTGCATGTATTAAAAACTGACTAAACAAACTAACTACACATCCCTTCTCGTGTAAATTCAAAAATTGAATATAAAAGCTATAATCCTTACACAATCTCCACACACTAGATAGACTACATTTTTGCACCAAGTACAACTTTTACTACACAAAGTATAAATTTTGCCATTAGCTTCAAGGGTGTTGTCCTCAATACCATATTATACTCAATGTCGTGTACATGGCATTGAGTTT